>JARWIR010000021.1:4865000-7637500 GCA_029959085.1 Nemophila menziesii
CCACTTATTATATCCTTTATATAAACTTAAACATCTTCAAAATGTAATATTAGTATAACAACTTACCGTCCTAGCTGGGGCATTAACACCCATTGCAAATGTCTCTGTTGAAAATAGTACCTACAGAAAAAACATACCCCTGTTAGATTGAAATTAAAATTTAATTTTAATCTAATCAAAAGACACGAAATAGATAATTTATTCGCGCTACCTTTACTACACCACGACAAAAGAGCATTTCGACAACTTCTTTAACAATAGGAAGTAATCCTGCATGATGTACACCTATTCCCCTGTGGAGAAGGCTTTGAACTCTCACAACCTGTAAAATTGTATCTATATTATAAATTAGAATCAATAATTTATTACAATTACAATAAAAGGAACTAATAAAATGACCTGTGGCAAATTTCTGTCAGATCCTTTCAGACGTGAAAATGCCTTGTCACAGAAAACTCGAATTATACTTTTCTCGGAGCTACTAGTAAGGTCAGTCCCGGTCAAATTATCAGCTGATTTGTCACATCGAGTCTTTGAGAAGCAAAATATAACCACCTACATTCACGTAAACCCGCTTTATTAACAAAGAACAATAAAAGACAGAAAAATAAGCAATCTATAAGATCCTACATACAGGTAATAGTGATTTTTTCGAGAGTATTTTTATAAGTGAAATCCATAAAGAAGCTTCTGATCTCCTTAAACCCCCATTGCCTTGACCAGACCCTGTGCTCTGATTACCCCACATAGGTCCAGAAAAACTCCTTTGACCTTGGGATCCTGAATGTTTGTTCTGTTTCGCATTAACAGAAGTTTCATGTTTTTGACCACGTCCTTTATCACTGACCCCTGAAGATCCGGGATTAGTTACTTTTCCCCCAGAAACAGTATTTGCATTCTTCTTCTTGTATGCATCTTTAGCAGCTTTTAGTCCCTCAGGTAAAAACTTCTCATGTTCACAAACTTTGTAGAGCTCTCCAGCATAGAAAAAAAAGTGCTCTAATGGGACTGGTCGCTTTGTTGTCCTGATACAGACAATAAATTTAGACACAAAAAAACAACTTCAAGGGTTTGGTTTGGCCCAGATAGTACTACTTGAGAACAGTTTAAAGAAACTCAAATATTCAAAACTGTTTCTTATACTAACCCAGTAACACGTATTTGCTTTTGCTTTGTTCGACCAATCCAATCAGCAAATTCAATTGTGTTTGGAACCTGCAAAACAGAAAAGAGGACTTTACAATGACAAAAATAACCTCAATAAAAGCATATAAAATCAAACGTACAGTAGCTGAAAGTAGCACAAAGTTGATATGCCTTGGAAGCATAATAATAACTTCTTCCCAAACCACCCCTCTTTCCACATCATTAACGTAATGCACTTCATCAAATATAACCTATTCTTCCCACATAAAATGTAAGTTATGAAATGATGAAAAGGTCAAAATATTATATATAGTGAAATAAAGTTTACCCATTCTATGTCACGTATGATATCAGCACCTTTATAAAGCATTGACCTTAATATTTCAGTAGTCATGATGAGACAAGAAGCTTCTGGCCTTATGCTTACATCACCAGTTAATAGACCCACATCAAATTTTCCAGAAAAGTCCCTATACTTTTGGTTACTTATGGTTTTTATAGGAGCTGTGTATACAGCTCTTGTGCAATGCTGTAAATTCAACATTTTAGTTTGATACAAGATATAAATCACTCAAGAAAGAAGAGAAAACATACTTTTGTTGCTAAAGCAAATGCATATTCAGCAACAGCTGTTTTTCCAGCTGAAGTATGAGCAGCTACAAATACAGAGTCCCCTCTCTCAAGATAAAATATGGCCTGTAATACTTTACTCATTTACATCCATAACTAATAAACCTAATAAATAATCTTTTTAAGCTCACGAATGACACAAGAATTTACCTCTTTCTGAAATGCATCAAGTTCAAAGGGATACTTAAGAGCCATATCAGGAATAAGTTCATGAAAATGTTCTGCTATGCCTTCACCACCTCCACTAACAGCCCATGCCTGCAAATAATTCATACACAACATCAAATATAGACCAAAACTGAGTTGACTCGCCAACATTTTATGCGAAATCTCGATTTTAACTGACAAATTATTACCTCTTTCTGATCTTTATCTCCATCGGATCTTGAAGTTGAGGCTGCTGATTCAACAGCCAGAATCTTGTCTAAATCAGATGACTCAGGCTTCATATTATCACTAACTACTTCCAATTTATTTGCTTTATCTTCAATCTGAGGGGTATCTGAGTTATCAATCTCCACCTTTTCCGTTTCAGATTCTAACACAGGATCTGAGAACACAGAAGTAGTTACAGTTATCAAATCCATACCAAAACACAACCTTAGTAGCTTATACACACTAACAGAATTTAACTATATTAATGGAGATTATACAGACCATTTTCTGTAGATTCTGGGATATCTTCTTCCCAAGCTTTCTTAAACAAGTCATCGAATTGCACAGACAACTCATTTTCCTACAAAAGCAAAACAATTAGTCTTAAAGAACAAGCTTTCTCGATCAGAAAATACAAACAGAGAACATGTTTTATAGAAACTAACCATCTTCTCATTTGATGTGCTCTTCGAAGAACTTTCCATATGATCCTCATCAACATTCCAGGAGAAAGAATGTGCCTTCATTCAATAAAAACATTGCTCAGACAGGTAAAAATTAAATGTTGAACACATAATGAAGAAATGTCACACCTTAAGATGACCAAGATTTAACCCATCTTTGAACCCTGGAGGAATTACTTGTGCGGGCCCACCATTGAGCACCTCCAAAGCCCAGTCACCACAAGAGGCACCATCTGGGAGTATTCTTCCTAAAGAATGTGAATCATCCAAGCCTCCAGGACGAAAAGGACGATTATTAATGCTTCCTCTAACAAAATCCTTAGCGGGTCCCACAATACGTGGTAAAGCTTCAGAACCCTCTGCTCCTACTGTTAGCTCTGATACATCAACCTAAAACATTATGTCAATTACAGCTATTTAAGCATTTCAACAAGGTCTCTGTTATATCAAAAATATCATACCTGTTCTGATTTGGGCTCCCATCTTCCACTATTTCCACGTTTTGAAGGTAATTCCCACTTTGGAAGAATTACAGAACGAGGCAAAGAAGGTTCTAGATGAATTTTTGCTCTGTCAAACCAATCAAAATCCCATTGTTTTCCAGCTTTTTCAGGGGAAAACTCTTCATCATCCAACCTTGGAACAAGGTACTTTTCCTTGATATACTCGCTTATTGATTCTGGTGTTTCTGAGGGAAATGCAGGTGGCTGTGGAAACATAATTCATATAAAAAAATAATGTCAATTTTAAACTTAAACCCTAGAGTAACCAAACAGGATGATAATTTATAACACAGTGCTCTTATATATTGCAATCAAAACAAATTAATTATTGAACTAGACTTGGAATCGGAACACCCTATCTAATCCACTTATTTGTATATATATCTAACAAAAAATGATTCTGATAAGAAAAGTATTTAAAGGAAATGATTAACTCAAAAATTGGCATATGTGCCACAGCCCGATAACTTTAACAGGACTTTTCCTAATTATTTATCATGTATTGAAGTCATTATTATGATCTATACAAGAGTCTATTTTGCACCATTCGGTCCTGTGTTATGAGAAATACACAAACTTACCCATGTGTTCTAGAAGTACTCCCTTTGTCCCAAAATTTAAGTCCACTTACTAAAAATAGTGTCCCCAATATATTTCCCAATTAGAATCTCAAGACACTTTTTCCCAATTTCTTCCACTATTACCCTTATTAAAAAATTAAAAATCATGTTTCCAATGTATATTTAAGATATCAAGACACTTTATGGGGGTATTTTAGTAATGTTAAGTGAAATCATAATGTTTATCAATGTGTGTGAAAAAGCTAAGTGGACATTTTTAGTGTGAGGAGGAGTAGATTGGATATTTGCTACTGTTTGAGAGACTACTATATTTGCTAAGCACGGGGACCAATAGTGCAATTCACCATTTTTACAGATACAGCATGTGGCAACATTTTCTGACAAGTAGGCCCTAAAAGTAGCATTTAACCCAAATATATGAAAAAATGTATAAAAATTCCTCAATACGCAGCCTTTGCGAATTTGAATTATCAACTTCATATAAATGCAAGCATAATCAAAAAAGTACCGAAAACAATATCTCTGGTACCTATTAAAGGCTAAACGACAATAAACAAGTGAAATTATTTACAATCGGCGTAAATAAAATGTATATAGTTCCTAAAAAACTCATTAATCGAATTTCAACCATTAATTTGATACAAATGCAAATAAAATTTATATACAGAAACCCAACATAAACTAAAAAGAATTAGTTTACTAAAATTTATAGATAGAATTAAGAAATGCTTACGAGTAAGAAATCAGGGAGAGAATGAAGAGGGTTGGGAGTTTCGACGGGAGGGAGCGGTTCGATTCTGAGATGGCCGCTGTGTCCTGTGAACCCGACCCGGAATGATAACTCGTTTCCGGCGGGAACTCGATCCATCTTGTTGGTGGTTGTTCGCTTTTCAGTCCTCACTATGGTGTAGTTTACGTAGTAGCGTGTGAAATGGAGTGAGTGTTGTTCTTTTTAAACCCTCTTTGTAAAGACCATCTCCAGCCGATACGCTAAATGAAGATTTACGGAAAAAAAAAGTTAAAAAGTATAGGAGCAAATTGCCGCTAAATCATGGGACCCATAAAAACGAGTAATGCTAGGTATCACCCAAAAAGTTATCATCCAAATATTATTATTCTAGGTGGTCCAATAAAAATGTTTCTATGATTACTTTTTTTTTCTCTTTCTTACATAATTGGACTACCCAAGATATACATCATGGATGATATTTGGTGATCAGTTTTTGAGTGATACCTAGCATTACTCAAAAAAACTACACAACATTTCCTTTCCCTTATTCGCTATTTTCAGTGTATCTCCTCTCGTATCTATATTATAAAACAAAGTTTTTATCTACAGTTTAGAATTTTCAACATACTTGACAAAAAAAAAAAAAGAATTTTCAACATAAATATGGTCCATTTCTAATCCCACTTAGTGCATGTTTGGGATTGATTATTTTAAAGTTAAAAGCATTTTTTTATTAAATTAAAACATTTGTAAAAATAATTAAAAAATAATTTGACATCTAAAATCACTTTAAGTGATTATTTTAAGAGTAAATGCCTCATTTAACCCCTGAACAATACACGTTTTGACAGATTGCCCCCCAATCAATTTTTTGCAACGGGACAGTCCTTAAACTTTGTTTTTGTGACTCGTTGCCCCTGCTAACAGATTCCGTTATTTTTCGTCGTTAGTTGGTCACGTGCGCAAATTTCTGTGACATTATACCCCCTGTGTTAAGTTTTTTGTGACATTTTACCCCATGTACTAAGTTTTCTTGACATTTTACCCTAGGCACCGAGTCACGAAAAACTTAGTACAGGGGGTAAAATGTCACGAAAAACTTAGTACAGGGGGTAAAATGTCACGACAACTTGCGCACGTGACCAACTAACGACGATTTTTTACGGTTTCGTTAACAGGGGCATCGAGTCACGAAAACAGAAAATAGGGGGCATCCAGTCGCAAAAATTTCTTTGGGGGACAATCTGTCAAAACGTGTTATGTTCAGGGGGTAGTCGCTGTATTTACTCTTATTTTAATAATCACTAGTTTAGTGCTTTTCCTAAAAGTAATTTTAAGGGTCTAAAATATTTTTATGGATCTAAAATCACTTTAAGTGATTATTTTGAAAAGTATCTGTTTGGAATTGATTATTTTAAAACTAAAAGTGCTTTTCAATTAAAATTTTAATATTTGTGAAAAATATTAAAAAATATTTTGACATCCAAAATCACTTTAAATGATTTTTTTAATAATCTCAGAGCTAGTGTTTTTCTTAAAGGTAATTTTAAAGGTATATAATATTATTAGAAATCTAAAATCACTTCAAGTGATTATTATAAAAAGCAATCATAAACGAGCTATTATATCATTAATCATTCACTACTGTTTTCTTAAACAACAAAAAATAAAAAGTAAATTCCACGATTTTGTCCCAAGAAAAACAAAAAACGAAAATAAGATTAAACCTTATCTCATCGAATTCATTCGTTCCAACGCGTTCTCCTACGCCGCTAGAGGACCATTCTCCACCATCAAGAAAATTCGCACTCCAGCAAAAGAAAATCGTCGTCGCTACACCATTAACAATCGAAGAACCCGAATTAAGGTAATGGTTTATTTTAGTCTTACACTACTTTTTTTAGTTGTTTTGCCGTAAATATACACCTCAATCATAAACACCTCCATCTTACTATTACAACACTACCACTCTATTTGAAACCCTAGAAAGGTAAAAAATGAATTTTTCTATTTAGGTTTGATTTGGAAATGATATTTTAATAAAAAAAAACACGACAATATATGGTTTTAGTTGAAACAAATGATTGGGCCTTTACATGTGTTGAATATTTCAAGGTGCTTCATGATCCAGTGTGATTTTCAACTTCTTATTGATGTTGAGGTTAGATTGAAATACTTTTTTGTTTAGGTATATTGACAAAAAAGTATAAGAATGTTTGCTGCAAATACAATAAATACATAGGTACGTTTCGATTTTTTTCCTTTAGCTACCAAATACTAACTAACAACTTTATAATTTATAGTGATAATGATAATATACTGTAAAAGTTGTCATGACAAACCTGTTTCTTGCATTTATTTTTTTTCTATTGATTTTGATTGCAGCCATCTTAGTCTATATCAATTTTGAGAATTCTTAATCTGCCTTAATTCCATGTATGCAAGTAAAAGCTTGGAGTTAAAATCTTTCTTGAATTGTTGCGTATTAATTTCAAATATTTAAGTCCCAAACTACTATAATGTATTTGAGCAAATATTTGTTATTTATGACTTTTAGTCATCTTAATAAATGATCTATTTCCATGTAAACTAAGGATTAGGAAAAATTTATTGTAGGAAAATGGAAAACAGGGAAAGGTTGATGATGAGGATGCCAAAACAGCTGAAAATGGGAATGGATATCAATAGGAAATCACCGCGAATAAGGGTATATGAATGGCACTGCATCATTAGTATATGTATTAAAAAGGTCTGTAGTATCATTATTCAGCTACAAAGTTGGCCACATAAGCAGAAGCAAAATAAAAGATCGTTGGCCATATTTTTCTAAAGCTTCTGTACGCACTACATGTTCTTATTTATCATCAAATCACTACATTTGTAGATAAAATGAAATTACCAGGTGAATCTCTAATGTAACAATAGTCTTGAAGTTGCGAAAGGCATGAAGTTTTCTGCTACATAATATGATTCATCTCAAGAAGTAAGACGTGTTATGTATAATAAGTAATGTGATTTGATTCGTGTCTTGGTGGAACAACCAAAAAAGTGATTTGCAGCCATGGTGGATAAAACACTCTTGCTTACATATCTGAGCTTCAAAATATTAGGGGTACATTTTCTAATTTTGCATAACACTTATGGTGTATTTGCTAATTTTTATTAAATACAAGGGTATATTTGTTATCTTTGATTATATACAAGGTATAATTTCTATTAGAATTCAAGAAAGACTCGGAAAATCTATTTCTTGCCATTGCTCAAAATTTTGATGGTGAAAATAATTGGATGGTCTCTAATCAAGTTTTTTTTTGTTTGTTTGTAAAAAAGGGGCAACCCCCTAAAAAGTACGCTTATCCTACACCTTTATTTCTACCGAACAAACAAGACTATTATAAAACTCGATAACTGAATTTCTCGGGCACGTTGAGATATCGATGTTGATACGAACGCATTTGGCCAATAAATCTGCCACTCCATTAAAATCCCTTCTAATATGAGTGACTTTCCAATTAGGGAATTGATGCATCTATTTCCAGTTTTCTTCAATCATTGGTCGGATCCTCCAATTAACTCCCTCACTATTACTAATACCGTGTATAACTTCAAGGTTATCAGAATAAAAGGTACTACTTTGTAAATTGAATTCTGCTGCAGATTTCATAGCCAACAAGATGGCCCAAATTCCCCATCCACTATATTATTTATTTTCCCTCTCTTTTTTACCATGTGTTTAACTTCTCCCAATTTATTGACCCCAACTGACACCATACTTGTCGGCTGCCAAGTATTGGTAAACGAAGAATCACTAAGCCACACAAAATCAGCATCGTCGTTTAGAGTACAATTATCAAAATCAGCCTCGCTGGTCCTTCCCTTATTACACCTATCTATTGAGTCTCTGTGTAAATTCTCCTCTCCGAATAAATCTTTAATAATGATTTTAGATTTGTTGTTGATTTCCTTTACATTCCAAATTTTCTTCTTGAGAAAGCCATTCCTTATCGCTTTTCAAATACATAGTGCACAAAATCGGTCTCGTAACCATTTCCTTATCTCATCCATTTTTCGTGTAATCCTTACTCACTAAATGAATCCACTCTCTGGTCCTACCATTAACTTTACTATCAATCTTACACTGAAGTTGTAAATTTGTCCAAACCCCCATACTAAATGGACATTTAATAAGCATATGTTCCACCGATTCATCCTCATTTTTCAAATTGCATTTTGATGGTAGTGCATTTCCACGCGAAATTGCGGATTTTCAGTGGAACATTCGAATGCCAATTGAGATTCCAAAGTTTACTATCAATAAATTCGTCATCTCTAGACGTTTGTCCATCTTTCTCCATCTCTTTTTATACTTGCATGTGATACCCTGACTTTGTTGTATACTTACCATCTTTTGTATCTGGCCAAATAAGATTATCTTTTTTTGCATGATGGGAATTCTTCTTATCTCATCAATATCGCGTTTGGTGCAAAAAAATTATATAACGTATCAAAATTCCAATTAGTCATGTCATGATTAAAACATTCAGCAACCCGTTGTAAGTTGCAATTGTTGGGCTTATCCAATTTGTAACCTTTGGATATCCATTGATCATCCCAAATGTTGATCTTAAGCACATTCCCTGACTACCATATGCCTTCTATTTAAGGAATTTAAGTCCTTTGAAGATTCTTCCCCAACTCCAGGAATTTTTATTCTTAAGCTTAGCGTCCCACATATTACAATTAGGGTGATAAATACCTTTCAGGTTTCTTGCCACAAGCGAGTCCTGATTATGGATGATTTTCCACGCTTGATTTCCAAGCATTGCTAAATTTATTTTGCGGAAATCTTTAAAACCAATACCTCTTGATTTTTTTTTCCTTGAACTTTTCTTCCAAGAAACCCAATGTATTCGCTTCTTACCTCCTAAGTTCAACAAAAAATTAGCGATCAGACTGCTAAGTTTTTTGCAAAGGTTAATAGGAAATACACAAATAGACATCTTATAATTAGATTTGTTATTTTAGAAACAAAAAATTCCAAGATTAGTATCAGATTTGTTGATTTTATAAATTATTCGGATGTTATAATTTGTTATATAAAGTTGGCCAATGAATAAATAAGTAACTTTATTTCTTCAGTATGTTGCAAAAATTAGTCTACTTCTCAAAGAAAGTTCCTTCTGTACATCAAAATACAAATTCTGAAATTCTTGACTCAACATCTTCTACTTAAATCTTAGACTGTCTTATAATATTACTTTTAATAATTAGTAAATCGAATCATTGGAAATAACAAATTTATTGTCTCAGAATTCTCCATAAACAAAATGTTGAATTTTGCATGTACAAAACAAATGATCAGGTGTCTCGGTTGATTGAGTGGACGTTGAAGAGAGGTCTCTACTTGTCCCGGGCTGTCCAGGAGTTCCAGGAAGCTTGCCACATGTAACTGGATGAAAACCACCGACCCACTAACAGAAGCATTATTCTGATAGCTTCTCATACTTTTTGTAGCTCCACTTCATACGATAACTTCACTGTTTACAGATATTTTGAAGAGTACAGATTCTGACTAACCGATCTTTATCTCTATGCTCTAATTTTTGTTTAGTTTCGTGCAGTTGTTTGATTTCTTCTCTTAATTTTTTTGCTCATTCGAAAGCTTCTTGACAATTATTTAAAAGGACATGATTAAAAGTGACTTATTTACCCCCAGGTTCTTCTAAAGGAAATGGAGGGAGTTTTGCATTTAATTTGAAACAGAGTTGAGCGTACATTGGGCAAAAAGTGTGCTCCCTAAAATGTAAAAAAATAATTAATATAGAATTAGATATATGGAGGCTATGTATTGTGCAAAAATCTTAGTATAGGTATTGTATTATGCAGAAATCACACTATAGGTCCCTGTATTGTACAAAAATTGCACTATAGGTTCCTGATGCACTATAGGTTCCTATGTTGTGCAAAAAACACACTATAAGTCTATGTATTGTGTAAAAATTGCACTATAGGTCCCTGTATTGTGCAAAAATTTCATTATAGGTCCCTTTATTGTGCAAAAATCGCACTATAGGTCCCTTTATTATGCAAAAATCGCATTATAGGTCCCTGTATTTGGGTTCTTCTATTGTTGATGGAACTCATACAACATCCCCTCCCAACGTACGCAACATCACTTCACACACGGTAAAAGGCTTCCAATGGTCATAAAATGGCCAAGGTTTGTAATTAATAAACAACACGACTTTAGTTACACTTAATTCATATAACTTTAAAGATTGTTAAATTAATGAGATTAGGTTATGATTATGTAAATGAACAACTTATCTTCCGAATCGTATGTGTAAATCTTCTGTAACAGTGTATATCACATCAGTTGTGTAAATCCTAGCAGACTAAATCCCATCAAACTAAATCCTAGTAAACTTAATCACATCAAACTCTAAATCCCATCAAACTATCTAAATTCCATCAGACTAAATCCCATCAACAATGTAAATCCCATCAACAGACTAAATCCAAGCAACAGTGTAGATTCCATCAGCTGTCTAAATCCTAGCAGACTAGATCACATCAGTTGTCCAAACCCCAACATACTAAAAGTGAAAAATTCATGAAAAATGAGTTAAAAATGCATGAAAAAAGTGAGTGAATGCACATTAAAATAGAAACTTAGAAGTAATATTTGAGTACAACTTCCTTAGCTTGAAAACTGAGAGTGAAATTATGTTTGAAGAACAAGTTAATTGCATTACATGTCCGTATTAAAAAAAATTAAAATTTACAGAATTATGAGAAATATGAAAGGATGAAATAAGATGAAGGAAGAGTAAAAAATAATTGAACAAATCGTTGAGAGATAGAGAGAGAGGGAGGGGTAATGAGGAAGAAAAAGTGTGAAGAAGAGAGAGTGTGAGTGAGGAAGAGAGAGTTTGAGAAAGAAAGACATAAGAGTGTTTTGAATTTTAGGAAATATATATTAAGTAGTGTGTAATATATAAATTAAGTAGAAATATTTTAGTCCATTTAGACCTTAAATAGTTCACTAATCGATGTTTTAGGGAAGAAAATTGTTAAGTGTGATGATTTGACTTTGAATATTATTATTTGATTTTTTAGGCTATAATCTCTTATTTAAATGCAACAAACTCAAAATTAAACATTATAATATTAATATATTTATTGTTATTTACATTATTGTAAAAATATAATTAAAAATCTAAATTGAATTTATTTTTTATTATAGAAATTATAACATCATAAATGAATCATAGATATGAAGTATAATTGTAGAGTAACTAAAATAATAAAATTGAAACCAATGCAGTAAATTATGGAGTAGTTGTATTTTGATACGTTGTACTAAAATATGAAGTACAAAAATGACATAAATACGGGAGACGGTCTAACAAAGAAGTGGTGGGGCCTAGGGTGTGATAAAATAAGATATAAAATAAGTGCAAAAACACCCTAGAACTACACGGTTCTGCAAGTATACAGATCGTATGCAAGTTTTAGATAAAGATTCGTTCCGCAGAGACTACAGAGGTTAGAGGAATCTTATGCAAATAGCAAGTGCAAATAATTAAAGCTAGAACAAATAAACGCAAGTAAAAGTAAAGATAAATAGATTTTTGTTTGATTTTCTAATAAACTCAATTAAAACTAAGGAATTAAGGACAGAAAAATAAATATGAAAGAGAAGTGATATGAGAATATAACTTAAGTTATTAGCATGTAATCCCCACTAGTTTTGCCGTTCTAAACATGTAAGGGTGAATTATGTAGTATTTCCCTAATCGGTCCCAATATGCTATCGGTAGTTTAAAATAGGATTTACCTGTGTCAATAAGGCTTCCTAAGCAAACTTTTCCTGTAATTGGTAAAGAGTCACAAGACTCAACCATAGTGATTATCTAGCTAGGTTGGGTTGTCAGATCAAACCTAAAACTGAACGTTATGTGCTAAACATGCAATTGAACACCGTTGTCAATGGTATCCTAATTACTAGATGGTAATTCTAATGGCGGCCGTCCACAAGAACACAGAATATAAATTCAAACACATAAACAGAGAATAAAAACTATAATTCTATTTAAAACATTAAATTCCCAAATTAGATAGATGTCAATCAAAACTAGGGTTCATACATATATCCTAAAACTTAAGCTAAAGAAAATTAGTTCATGAAAGAAAAGAAAGAAATTACAAATCTAAAGGTAGAAGAAGACATTGTTGATGACAGCTCCTTCCAGACTTCTCTCTTGTGTTCTAAGCTTCCTCTTGGCTTAAGGTTTCACCAAGGATGATTTAAGAGTGTTAAGAGGCTGTATTTATAGGTTAGAGGTTGACCTAATTCGTTTCTTTAGAGATAAGTTAAGTAATGGACTCCTAGCCCAACTCAAATTCGTATGGAAATAAAGATAAACACTGCTGCGTTGTTTTGGTCATAACTTCTTTATTATTGGTCCTATTTTGCTCCACAAGATACCAAAAGAATCGCAACAGAATTATCTAGACCCTTTAGGAGTAATTTACCAAATTCGGCCTCTTTATTAGGTAAAAACGCCTATCTTTGCAGAATCCCAGATTTAGGCAGCTTTTCCTTTTCCATCTTTTTAGCAATTATTTCCTTATCTCCAATTTCCATGCATATCTCCTTCCATAAGTTGTTGTCTTTGACTTGGACTCTAATTAATCTCCATAATTATCTTTAAAGCTTCACCCTAAATAAACAATTAAACCCAATATGCTCTAAAAATAATAATTCTACAAATCAAGACCCAAAATCGGAAAGTGCACTAAAATAAGCTAAAATCAACCTATAAACTAATAAATAAGCCTAAAATGATGTCTCATGAGTATATTTTACTATCACAAATGAGGAGACATCAAGACCCCCAACTCAAAGTTGTATCGTCCCGATACAATAAAGTAAAGAACAGTAGGGTAGTCAAAATAAACAAGAAGAAGTCGGAGGAGAACAAGGACAAAATATAATGAATGATCCTAGAGCATAAATTCCAAAAAATCTCATGTAGTAATGCTCAAGAAATAATGCACAAATATGCCTAATATACATGTAATCAACATTCCATAGATTCAAGTTAAGATTAATTTCGCAATGCCAGAATGAGAGGATGATAACTTAGTTCAGGTTAATGGCTATAGGTTGTTCATAGGTCCCAAATACAGCATCCAATGGTCCACTTACCTACTACCTAATAGCTCAATTGTTTCTCCATCTAGTAGTCAAAAATCCTAAGGTCTTGGTTATAACTTGGCTTAAGGACGGGTGTGGTATATTTGGATAATGAAAAGTGAGCTTTTGGCTTTCTCCTCACTAGCCATCAACGAATCGCCCTAGAGTTTGAGTTTTCACTCAAAGATGTTCTCACTCAACCCAATTTATCGATGCTTTTTAATGTGCATCCCCCATAATCCCAATTATAACCTTTGAAGCTATAAAATCCACTTTGCCGGTCCGAATATATATTCTCTTTTCAAATCAATTTTTTCTTTTGTATAGCTATGACTCTCTTTTTGATGTTCAAGATATCACGCTATTTTTCATATATATATTCTTTTTCTTTTTATGCCCTTGTTGGCAAAATTAGCTCGTAGCTTCTTTTTCATTCACTATTACCCCGGCAAAGGGTTACAATAATAACAATTCATCATCAATAAAATCACAAAGATAATTCCCAAATTCCCAAAGTTCCCTAATGATGAAACCCACCACCCCAAACTCAAGCTCTAAAACGAGTTGTCTCAGGTTTTGCGATTTGAGTGCGGGTCATATAGATAAGTCCTAAAAACTAGGGTAAGGATTATAATGTGTTTCAGTAAAAAGGCTTTAGAAAGGCTCAGAGGGGCTAAGACGGATAAATAACAATAATATCAAACAAAAGGGTGAGAAAGTCTAAAGGCTTCAAGTGTTTTATCATGAAAGAACTGCCTTATTCATTTTTCTAACTACCGGATTTCGTTACTTTTTCACTAATAGTTCATAGACAAGTGGGTTTTCAACTAATTTTAAACCTCACGTTCTACACACCAAATAACTATTCCTAAGTTTCAACGTGTTTTCTTAGCATTGATCATTAACTTTTCTATCCTTTATTTCCTGTTTTCATGCATGCATGCTAAACAATTTTGTTTGCATCTTTCAAAAGCATACTACTTACTATCATTGACCTAATAAAATCATACTCAAATAGGTACATTCAAGATATTCTATGCCTTAATTCAACCTAAAAATTTTAAATTTTATGCAAAAACGAAAAGAAGATGAGGACAACGAATCCCCACCCCCAACTCAAAAGTGAGCCGTGTCCCCACGACTCGAAAAAGACTCAGGAATGAAATAAAATTTAAAATAAAACTAACTAAACTACCTAATGCATCCAAGCTATTGAGAAAAATTAGAATGACTTACCTGGCTGGCCATAGAGATCCATCATATCATCCTCATCTTCTGAAGCTGAGGGATCGGTGTAATCATCTATATCCTTGTACAAGGTCGAATTATCTACCCTTGTTTCCAATTGCATAATTTCTACCCAAAGGTCTTTGTTATCTTCACGTAATCTTTCAACTTCGTTCTGTAACTGAATAGCCCAAGGAGGAAGATCATAAGCAGTTTTGGAAGAAGAGGTGGAAGAACCTTGGTCTTGGATTTTTATCTTGTCTAAAGGCCTCCTTGATGGTGTGGACATTCTAGCAGTTAATCTCTTCTTTGGTAGTGGTTGTTCAGGTGCCTGTTCTTTTGATTCTTCAGAAACCTCATCAATATTGATGGGTTTTTCAATAGTAGCTCCAGGCAATTTCTTATTCTTCCCAAGGATTGAACACTTTCTCTTGTATTCCATAGCTTCAGATCTATTAGTCATACTTGATTCACCCACAACTCAAGTTATACCACGGATGGATTAAAATTTTAAGGAAAATTGGTGTAGCTTGATGTTGTTGCTTGGAATTGGTTAAAGAGAAAGGTTATTGGATTGATCTTGGAAGAACTCTTTAAAGCTTGTTGAATTTGATGGTGTTATGATGGTGTAGTGTGATGAATTTGATGAAGGATTGTGTTTATGGAAGATGATGGAGAGGATTTGATGAGTTGTTGTGTTAATTGTGAAGGTTTGCACAAGCTTTAAGATGTTTATATAGGGTTTGGGTCTGAAAAATCCGTGGGTGGAAGGCTAGGGTTAATCTCATAAGGTAAGAATTTGATTAGGAAAAGAGTTCCTTCACAAACCGCCTCTTCGCGGTGCACCGGAAGATTCGTGCGGTGTACCGCAGCTTCTGTTGCTCCAAAAATTTTACCTACTGGATAATACCCGAGCTAGCACCCCGTGGTACGGGTTTTTGGGTCACGGACCAGGGGTGCGGTGCAGGGGGTAGTCCGCAGCATGTCCGTCAAAAAACCCGAGGTGCCCAACCCGTGGCACGGGTTTTGACCGTGCGGACTAGGGTCCGGTGTACCGCGCCATGCCCCGCGGTTTTTTTCGACCTTCTGGATAAAACCCGAGCTAGCCAACCCGTGGTACGGGTTTTTGGGGCGCGGTGCATCCCTGCGGACCATGTGGTAGTCCGCGGGGTAGTCCGCGCCAGGCTTGAAGTTCCTCCAGATTTTTCCTTTCGACCCCAAACTCGTTTCCTGCACAATAACACACTACCTTTCTCTCCCATTAGCTTGAAAACACAATTAAAAATATACACTAACTTAAAATTAAACACTACAAAGCAAAAACAACTAATCTAAAAAGCAATTAAAACAAGGGGTGTCTCCCAAGAGCACTTTTGTTTAACGTCTTTGAGTTAGACGTGTACCTCAGGCTAATCGCATTCGACAAGGTAGATTTTCTCTCCTTGCTCAAAGTCCTCACTGTCATAGTATCTCTTCAAACGCTGGCCATTCACCATGAATGTCCGTTGCTCGGCTGGATTTTCAATCTCAATCGCTCCATGCGGTGTGACTTTGGTGACAATGTAAGGTCCTTCCCAACGGGATTTAAGCTTTCCTGGGTAGTTCGAAAATCGAGAGTTGTATAATAAAACCTTCTGTCCAATCTCGAAATTCTTTGGACGGAGCCGTTTATCATGCCATCGCTTTGTTTTCTCCTTATAGAGACGTGAATTTTCATAGGCATGATAACGAAGCTCCTCCAATTCGTTCAACTAGAATTAATTTGATTAATAGTGACGAAATTTCCACCCCTTTCCTTTGATTCCCACGAACTTTTCAGCTCGATTCTTCATAAGTATGGATGGTTCCATCCAAGATTTCGTGGGAAGGGGCTCTTCTGGTGGTAACTGGATAATGGGAATTTTAAAACCTCTGGGATATTCCAGCTTTGGTGGTAACTTGTTTTGCCATATAACTCTACACTCCACAGGGAATCCAATTGTTTCCCCAGTCTCTATACTTCACTTGTTGGATAGAATATCTTTCATGAATTTCATGCAAGTGGGCATCCTTTTGAGAACTTCAACAAGGGGTATATTAACTTCCAATTTCTTCAACATGTCGATGAACTTCTTGAATTCCAGGTCATTGTCCTTCTTCCTGACACGTGAAGGATAAGGTGGTGGAGGACGTGTATTAAGTTCCACTGGTTTTCTTGTCTTTTCAGGTGTCTCGGCTTGGACACTCTTTGGTTTAACCACCTCCTTAACTGTATCTTTGATTATTTCTTCCCCCCTTTGTTTTGGAATAGGGATAGGCTCTTGTTCTGGTCTCGGTGGAGGTAGTTGTTTTCCACTTCGCAACTCAACTGCATGGCAAGAATCGTCTCTAGGAGCAATAGTATCACTTGGGAGTTGCCCTTTCGGCCTAGTTTGTAATTTACTCGCCATATGTGATATAGTATGCTCTAGTTGCTTGATAATCTTATCCTGGGTTTGAACTTTCTGTTGGCTATGACTTATTTTCTCAGCTGCTTGTATTAATTTAGCCATACTCGAATTCAAGTCTTGGATTTGTTCTTGTTTTGCCAATTGCATTGATTGTTTAGGTGGATCTTTCTTCGGTTCTTGACAAGCTTTTTCAGCAATGGGTGCCTTTTTCAGAATAGGTTGTGGAGGATTATAAGGTTGAAGTTGGGATTGCTGATTAGTTTCTTGTTTTCTGTCCCCACTCCTTTGTTGTGGAGGTTGTTGATAACTAGCGTAGCTTTCTTGAGGATAATTATAACCATTAGAGTAATAGTTATCTTGAGGATATTGAACGGAAGCTACTGCTGGATTATTCATACATCCTGCCCACACATGATTTCTCGATCCACAACCAAGACACGAAGGAATTGTGCGTACCGCATTCACCTGAGCAATTGTTCGGGCTTGTTCTGTTAGCTCTTCGAGTTGTTTAGCCAATTCTTTAAGCTTAAGAGATTCCGAAGTGTTCTCCTTCACTGATTTCTTTGGCCAACTTCTCTCGTTCTCAAGAATTCTTTCCATCCCCAACTCAGCTTCTACAGGATCTAGCAACACAAAACCCGCGTTTCCCAACGAATCTGCTTTCTCTCTTGATTTATCATTAAGGCCTCCATAAAACAAGGTTAAATAATATTCTGGCGAGGATCTATGATATGGACACCTCGCTTTCTTCTCTGTAAATCGTAACCATGCTTCACCCAAACTCTCTTCCTCTTTCTGTATAAATTGTTCAAGCTCCAACATATCTTTTAAACGTCTACTAACCGGATAAAAACGGTCTAGGAATCTTGTTTGGAGCTTGTCCCAATCTGGGATAACATGAGGGTGTTGGGTATCGTACCAATCGCTTGCACATCCGGTCAAGAAGAACTGGAACATCAAGTAATATACTTGCTCCCTAGTAACTCCTCTTACAATATAAGCATCACAGATCTGCATGAACTTCTGAATATATCGGATAGGATCTTGATGTGCATCTCCGCTGAATAATCCATGAGATGCAAATTGAGTTAGCATCCCTGGATCAGGTTTAAATTTCGCGGCTTGGATTTCTGGAGCGCGAATTCCTCGTGTCTCCACTCTAAACTCGATGGGTAGCTCAAGTCGCCTTGGGTTCTCCATCTGTAACTAAATCTGAAAAACAAAAACTAAAAACAAAAGCGTAAAATAGAACTAACTAAAAATAAAAGCACAAGATATATGCACAAGGACTAACGATGTAGTCCCCGGCAGCGGCGCCAAAAACTTGGTGGGGCCTAGGGTGTGATAAAATAAGATATAAAATAAGTGCAAAAACACCCTAGAACTACACGGTTCTGCAAGTATACAGATCGTATGCAAGTTTTAGATAAAGATTCGTTCCACAGAGACTACAGAGGTTAGAGGAATCTTATGCAAATAGCAAGTGCAAATAATTAAAGCTAGAACAAATAAACGCAAGTAAAAGTAAAGATAAATAGATTTTTGTTTGATTTTCTAATAAACTCAATTAAAACTAAGGAATTAAGGACAGAAAAATAAATATGAAAGAGAAGTGATATGAGAATATAGCTTAAGTTATTAGCATGTAATCCCCACTAGTTTTGCCGTTCTAAACATGTAAGGGTGAATTATGTAGTATTTCCCTAATCGGTCCCAATATGCTATCGGTAGTTTAAAATAGGATTTACCTGTGTCAATAAGGCTTCCTAAGCAAACTTTTCCTGTAATTGGTAAAGAGTCACAAGACTCAACCATAGTGATTATCTAGCTAGGTTGGGTTGTCAGATCAAACCTAAAACTAAACGTTATGTGCTAAACATGCAATTGAACACCGTTGTCAATGGTATCCTAATTACTAGATGGTAATTCTAATGGCGGCCGTCCACAAGAACACAGAATATAAATTCAAACACATAAACAGAGAATAAAAACTATAATTCTATTTAAAACATTAAATTCCCAAATTAGATAGATGTCAATCAAAACTAGGGTTCATACATATATCCTAAAACTTAAGCTAAAGAAAATTAGTTCATGAAAGAAAAGAAAGAAATTACAAATCTAAAGGTAGAAGAAGACATTGTTGATGACAGCTCCTTCCAGACTTCTCTCTTGTGTTCTAAGCTTCCTCTTGGCTTAAGGTTTCACCAAGGATGATTTAAGAGTGTTAAGAGGCTGTATTTATAGGTTAGAGGTTGACCTAATTCGTTTCTTTAGAGATAAGTTAAGTAATGGACTCCTAGCCCAACTCAAATTCGTATGGAAATAAAGATAAACACTGCTGCGTTGTTTTGGTCATAACTTCTTTATTATTGGTCCGATTTTGCTCCACAAGATACCAAAAGAATCGCAACAGAATTATCTAGACCCTTTAGGAGTAATTTACCAAATTCGGCCTCTTTATTAGGTAAAAACGCCTATCTTTGCAGAATCCCAGATTTAGGCAGCTTTTCCTTTTCCATCTTTTTAGCAATTATTTCCTTATCTCCAATTTCCATGCATATCTCCTTCCATAAGTTGTTGTCTTTGACTTGGACTCTAATTAATCTCCATAATTATCTTTAAAGCTTCACACTAAATAAACAATTAAACCCAATATGCTCTAAAAATAATAATTCTACAAATCAAGACCCAAAATCGGAAAGTGCACTAAAATAAGCTAAAATCAACCTATAAACTAATAAATAAGCCTAAAATGATGTCTCATGAGTATATTTTACTATCACAAATGAGGAGACATCAAGAAGCATAAAAGAAACCGAAGTGTTTGTTTGGATAGTCTTTCGAGCTAAACAATGAGTCGTTTCTTAGATTTATTATTTTAATAGAGTTTATGAATATTGGTGATAAGCGATATTGGAACTTCAATGATATTTGGGAAAATTACTAAATGCAAGGCTAAAAGACAAGGATTACTAAGTAATCTTTCCTTAACCCAATCAAACCCTAAGCAAGAGTTGGCATGATCTGGCGAGCGAATGATTACACGTATACTTAATGCCCAAGGTAACATCTATTCTCACTTTAAACAAGAAAGAACTCAATATGGCCACAAAGAGTCGTTTGTGCGCCCAAAATGTCTATAAATACCCATGCACATCTCTCAAAATGGGTACACTCTATTCATTATTCTAAAATCATTGTTTATAAGCATAGTGAAACCTCCATAAGTCTCTCTCTCTCTCTCTCTCTCTCTCTCTCTCTCTCTCTCTCTCTCTCTCTCTCATAAGAATTCCCTCAATCCTAATATTGACTTGAGCGTTAAAGTGTCATTAGGAGTAGAATTCTTTGTTGTCCCGACTTAGTGCCTAGTTTCAGGTAATTTCAGCCACAAGAAAAGATAAATCATCAACGGTTTACGAAGACACTTCAGTAAGCTTTCTTCTACTTCATCACTTTTGGTAGTTCTCAAATTCACATTTTGTAATATCTCAACTTTGATTCTTCCGTAAGTGAATCTTTTGGTGGAGGTTATGTACTCTATGTTGGCTTATTGCCCCCATCGATTAGGTGTTTTAATGTGACAAATCCTCTATTGTTTAGTGTGCTAATTTCACTTTATTATCTTGCACTCTAAATCATCAAAAAGCACAATTGACATCATTTTGATCAAAGCTTTATTATCTTATCCTTAGTAGCTAATTCTCTTACCATTACTTTTAACCTTATCTTATGTGTACATTGAGAATTAGCTTTCATGATCAACAACAAAGTTTCTTAAAATGTTGTTTACAACAACTCTCGTGAAGAAAACTTTTCCATCCGAGTAACGAATCAAAATATCATAAATCTCCAAGTCAGTAGAAACCGGGTACCCGCATTTGGGAAAACCGGGAACCCGGTTTGGTGAAGCTCAAGTCAACATCAAGTTAATATAGCCGTTTTATAGCCGTTACAATTGAAAACCGGGTACCCGCATTTGGGAAACCGGGAACCCGGTTTGGAACAAAGTTCACCATCAACTTTATATCCGTTGGGGACTTTCTTGTGCTATAAATATGAGCTCTTTGAAGGAGAAACTTACCTCTAACACTTCAACTATTATACATATCAATCTCATACAAAGTTAGAGGTCTCAAGCTATCAAAGTTAATTATCCAAGCTTGATCAAGAGCTTAATCAAATAAGCTTCAAACTTATTATCTACTCAAGAGGAGTTTACATGCTTATAGTCATATCTACTCTTTAGGAGATTATCTAGTAAAGTTGTTTGCACCCCTTTAAACACTTTGTATCTATCCTCTTAAGTCTAGGTCTTGTAATAGATAGATTAAGAGAGAATTCAAGTATAGGGAGTATACTTGGTATCCTTGTGTTGAGATAGCACAAGTGTTAGAGTATCGGGAGTATACTTGGTGTCCTTGTGTTGCGATAGCACAAGTGTTTGTCCTTCGTGTTATCGAAGAGGTTGTAAGGGTTATTGTGTTCTCGACCCGGTTAAGAGAGACACGGGAGCTTAGTGAAAAGCTTGAAATCCTAAGGAGGCTTCCTTAGGTAGTGGATGTAGGGAAACCGAACCACTATAAATCATGTGTATCTTTCTATCCCTACTCTATTTACTTTCCGCACATTATATGTTTGATTACTTGCTAGTATTAATATCGTAATAATGTTCATCTAGTTAATCAACCAATTGCCATCTAGAGTAGTAAGGAAATAGAAACTCGTTTTACATGTTAAACTTATATATCGAACCACTAGCTTATCCTATGCATGATCCCATTAGTGTTTGATATAGTTGTTGTCTTAAAAGTTTCTTTCATAAACTTATATTTATCCAAAAGATTTTTTAATTAGGCATTAATCTTATTAGTAATCCTATTCACCCCCCGCCTCTAGGACTGTCAATTGGTATCAGAGCCTAACTCTACGTGAATAGCTTAATCGTTAGTAGAGTAAACGATATGGAATTTAATCTTTTGGAAAAGTCGTCTTCTACCCGACCTCCACTTTTTGTAGGAACTTACTAATTTACTTGGAGAACAAAAATGGAGAAATTTATCAAAGCCGAAGATCCCGATCATTGGAAAATCGTTATGGAAGGTCCATTCAAAAAGGAGTCAAATGAAGCGGGAGTTCTTAAGTCAAATCAAGAAGAAATAGATTATGATGAACTCACCAATGAGGAGCTCACTCAAAATGAAAAACCGACATGGATCGTGAAAAGTACTAATCGTATTCCCGAACCCATTCCACCTCGGTTACCATAGTAATATTCATTAAAGATGTTGAGCGTCAAGAAAATTGAATTATATGCAAAAGGACGTTCAAACCTCGTAAAAGGAAAATACGGTGACTTCTCTCCTTTCTTCCTTTGTATCTTTATGTATTACTATGTGTTTTATGTGATTTATTCACTATGTGCTATTATCTTGTGTTTCTTGACCCCTTCATGCTTTAAATTGCTTAGTTTTCACTTTGGGTCTTTTTGTACTTTTTAGAAAATATAGGGGTCTTTATGCAATAAACCGTTTTCTCTATTTTCGTGATTTCCTTTTTCATTTTTTTATAACAAAAATTATTTTGGGAGTTTTATAACATGTCTAAACTATTGGGGAGGTTTCGAACTAGTTTCGGGTGGTTTTTGAAAAATGTCTTTTTCCTTTCTTACCCTTCTTAGTCGAGAAAACCGGGTACCCGGTTTTGGTGAATGCGGGAACCCGGTTTCGAGTCTGTGTAAAATCCGAACTAGTCAAAACCCTTGGTCTTTCCTTTATTCCTTCACTTTTCCAACTCGTTTTCTCCTCTTTCTCTCTCAAAAACGAAAACCCTTCAAACCCTAACTCCTCCATTAAACCTTCATCATCTCCTTGGCCATGGCTTCATCTTCCAAAGCTTCTAGAGCTTCAAGGGCTTCCAAAAACAAGAGAATCATTGATGAAGAAGATGAAGATATTGAGATAGACCCAATCTATGAAGATGAAGAAGATGATTTAGAGCTTGAAGAAGAACCCACAAGACAAAGAATGGTGAGGAAAAACATCAAGATCCTTTGGGGAAGATCAATTTCATCTCCTTCACTTAGTGCTTCCATCTCTTTGGTAAATGGCTCAAATTCTAATCTCTTCCATTTATTTCAATTCCAAGGATTAGATTTTTTCCTATCTCTTGAAAATAAGTCTTATGAATCCCTTGTTAATGATTTTTACAAAAATATCCATCCACTAGATTGTGATTCTTGCACTTTAAAATCAATGGTTTCAAACAAAAATCTTTCCATTACTCCAAAAACCATTGAAAAAGCTTTTAAACTTCAAAATAGTGGTTATGAGAATTTTATCGTTTCGGGTTGGAATAGAAGTAAAGTATTGATTGATATTCCTTTGAAAAACGAGGTTGAGGCTTTTATGTCATCAAAAATGTTTCAAACCCATACTCAACCTTGGCTATCGAGTTTATTTACTCCGGATATTCGTTTAGCACACAAAATTATCTTGTTTTGTCTTTTAGGAAAAGATAGGAAAGATGGTACAATTGCTCCTTATGAAGCAATCCTTCTATTTCATCTTTATTCGAAAAGGCCTATCAATTTTTGCAAAATTTTCATTCGTAACTTGGATTATCGTGCTCATTCGAATTCTACTCTACCATATGGTATTGCTCTTAGTTATCTCTTAATCAATGTTAAGAAAATATCTCCCTCTCTTGACCCTCGTGATTTTGAACCAATTTGGAGGTTTGATATTCCTTTTTTGAAAACTATGAAAATCTTCGTTTACAATGGAGAATACATTGATAAGCATGTTTTTGATCATCTTCCCGAAAATCTTCGAAAAACTATCTTAAAAAATGTTGGTCAAAATATCACTTCCTCGGGTCCCACTATTGAGTCTCTTAACATTCCTTCCCGTGAGGTTATGCCTATTAATCCTCCTCCGTCTTATACCACTTCCCGTTCAAAATCTTCCATTGGTTCTTCCTCAAATGTTGCTACTAAAGATGATCTTGATAAAGTTGAATCTACTTTGTTGAATGTTATTAAAGAGGGATTTGCGGAAATTAAAGGTTGGTTTGAAAACATGAATAATCGTATTGAGGGGTTGAAGAATGAAGTTTCATGTCTTCGTGATGATGTTGGAAATAGAAGAAGGTCTAGGAGCCGCTCTCCTCGAGAAAATCGCTAAATCATTCTTGTTTGGGTGTTTTTAAAAATCTTCATTTTATCTTGCTTGGCTTTTATGTGTTTTATCGTTGTTTTGGACTAAGTATGTGATGTTTATGCCTTAATTGCTTTTGGGTCCGTGTTTTGGACATTTAGAATGTTATTACTACTTGGTTAAATTTGGATATTTGGTTTAGGATGCTATGTTTTTAACTTGGATATTTGGTTAAGTTTATTATGTTTTATCTTGAATGTTAGTTGCCTCTATTTTTATGCTTTGGATGTTATATAATTGTGTTGTTATTGCTAACATTTTCCTTGATGATATAGGTACTATTGCTCTCTTATCCTTGATCTTATTCTATATTGCTTTTTAGTCCCTATAGTTTGTTCAAATCTATCTTTGTTGAAAATTGCACTTAGGTCCCTAAAAGATTTTTCAAATTGCTTTTGAGTCCCTAAAACTTTTTGAAATTTTTTTTATCACCTATGCTTTTCAAATAATACACTTTACCCCTAATTTTCTTAAAAATGATTTCAAACATTTTTTTAGGGAGAAATTGTAGATCATATTTATTACAAAATTGAAACAAACTCTATGCATTGTGTAAGGGGGAGTTTTTGCTAAATCATATTTAAAAACTCAAATGCTTAGGCTAATCATTTATCTAAATACATTGCAACTAATCGTTTGTGTTATTAGAAAGCATATGAAATGAAAATCTATCGATCAAGGAGTTGGTAAATAGTCTCTATCTCTTAGCTCTTACAATTATCTATCTTTGTGCATCTCTTTCTAAAAATTGTTTTAATCTCTAAACTCTTGCACTCTCTTAGTATCTTTGTTTAAAATCTATTCACTTGAGTTTTAGCTCTTCTTCCTAGTTATGGTTTATACATTTATTTCGTCTTTTTGATGAAGACAAAGGGGGAGAAATATGTGCACTAAAACTTTCAAAACTTGCACTTTACAAAACTCACAAATGCATGTCTTTTTCATAAAAATACACTTTGACTTAATGCTTTTTGTGAGGGGGAGTTTGACTCCATATGTGTTTTAGTGATTGATTTGTCATCATCAAAAAGGGGGAGATTGTTGGCTTATTGCCCCCATCGATTAGGTGTTTTAATGTGACAAATCCTCTATTGTTTAGTGTGCTAATTTCACTTTATTATCTTGCACTCTAAATCATCAAAAAGCACAATTGACATCATTTTGATCAAAGCTTTATTATCTTATCCTTAGTAGCTAATTCTCTTACCATTACTTTTAACCTTATCTTATGTGTACATTGAGAATTAGCTTTCATGATCAACAACAAAGTTTCTTAAAATGTTGTTTACAACAACTCTCGTGAAGAAAACTTTTCCATCCGAGCAACGAATCAAAATATCATAAATCTCCAAGTCAGTAGAAACCGGGTACCCGCATTTGGGAAAACCGGGAACCCGGTTTGGTGAAGCTCAAGTCAACATCAAGTTAATATAGCCGTTTTATAGCCGTTACAATTGAAAACCGGGTACCCGCATTTGGGAAACCGGGAACCCGGTTTGGAACAAAGTTCACCATCAACTTTATATCCGTTGGGGACTTTCTTGTGCTATAAATATGAGCTCTTTGAAGGAGAAACTTACCTCTAACACTTCAACTATTATACATATCAATCTCATACAAAGTTAGAGGTCTCAAGCTATCAAAGTTAATTATCCAAGCTTGATCAAGAGCTTAATCAAATAAGCTTCAAAGTTATTATCTACTCAAGAGGAGTTTACATGCTTATAGTCATATCTACTCTTTAGGAGATTATCTAGTAAAGTTGTTTGCACCCCTTTAAACACTTTGTATCTATCCTCTTAAGTCTAGGTCTTGTAATAGATAGATTAAGAGAGAATTCAAGTATAGGGAGTATACTTGGTATCCTTGTGTTGAGATAGCACAAGTGTTAGAGTATCGGAGTATACTTGGTGTCCTTGTGTTGCGATAGCACAAGTGTTTGTCCTTCGTGTTATCGAAGAGGTTGTAAGGGTTATTGTGTTCTCGACCCGGTTAAGAGAGACACGGGAGCTTAGTGAAAAGCTTGAAATCCTAAGGAGGCTTCCTTAGGTAGTGGATGTAGGGAAACCGAACCACTATAAATCATGTGTATCTTTCTATCCCTACTCTATTTACTTTCCGCACATTATATGTTTGATTACTTGCTAGTATTAATATCGTAATAATGTTCATCTAGTTAATCAACCAATTGCCATCTAGAGTAGTAAGGAAATAGAAACTCGTTTTACATGTTAAACTTATATATCGAACCACTAGCTTATCCTATGCATGATCCCATTAGTGTTTGATATAGTTGTTGTCTTAAAAGTTTCTTTCATAAACTTATATTTATCCAAAAGATTTTTTAATTAGGCATTAATCTTATTAGTAATCCTATTCACCCCCCCCTCTAGGACTGTCACTCTATCAATTGACATTGTCTGCGAGATATCTGGGTAAGCCGGTGATTATAATAAATCTTTTATGAAGTCGCTAAAGCATTCAAGTAAATCAACGAATTCCTGACATGAAACAGTAGAAAGACCAAAACTTTTCATATGACCTTCCAAGTTTGTAAACTAGAGTGTCGCTCAATGAATTTCCGTCCTAAAAAGGTCAAAAGACTAAAAACTTTTTATCAAACCTCTCCAGTTAAAAAAAAGGGGGTCAAACAACGAATTCCTAAACCTGAAAAAGTCAAAAATCAAAAAAATTCATCGACCTCGTAAGTTCATAAACTAGGGGGGTCGGTCAACGAATTCTAGACCTGAAAAGGCTAAAAGACTAACAATTTTCCTCCGACCTATATGGTTCGTAAACTAAGGGTCGGCCAAAAAACTTTCGGTCATTTGATTACATAAGCAATTACATCAAAACTTTTCAGATTACATCAAAAGACAAACTTTTACATCAACATATTTTCAATCCCATTCGAAAAATCTTATCATTATAGAGGCACTGTGTGAGCTAAAATGCCTACTCGCTGCTAGAAAAGAAAAAGAGCTAACAGTGAAAACCATCATACTTGATGCTCGCCAGAGTAAAGTAATATATAGGAGGATAAACAGAGTAGGGAAGAGTGTTACCCGATGGAAATTTGTCAAAGAACATGAGCCCACTAGGATTTATGAAATACAACTAGTAGATTGACCATCGATGGTAATCTAGTTGAATCCTCTATATTGGGAGATACTGGATTCTCCCAAGGCCTATCAAGTTTAGGCCACATTCAATGTCAGTATTTGACGGGACTACTAATCGTGACACTTACATATATGCACATCAAAGGCATATGGAATTCATAACCTAAAATAATGTATCTTATTGGCGAGATTCTCGCTATGCTGTCTGAGAATGCTAAAAAATGGTTTTGCAAGTTAGAACTAAAGTTGATAATTAATTTCTCATACTTAGTCAGTGGTTTATGACACGTTACCCAAACGGAACCAATGGCCAAACAAATTCATCCCTTCTCCATGTACATCAAAATGAGAATGAGAGTTTGCAGTCTTACGTAGACTGGCACATAGAAATTGCATATAATATTAAGGATTTGGATCACTCGATAGTATATCACGCGCTCGTCCGAGGGTTATTCCACCCGACCTCCAAATACATCTGGCATCAAAGCCTCAGTCCACGTTGTGCGACATTATAAACGCATTAAGAAACTACATATGAGCGAGGAGATGCAAAATAGTGTGTTGGAAATGGAAAAAGAAAGAGAGAAGCTGATCAATAACGCTCCAGGTCGGGTGAAACGTGTCTGACTACAAAAAACAGATGAGTGAGCCAAGTATAAGGGGTTCAGACGAGTATAAGAACCTATAACTTGAACCGGTAAGAGACATGAACCAGAACTGAAATAACCAATCTCTATTATAAGTTTGATTTTACTCACCTGTCTCATAGGGTTGAATTGGAACCGATCTGGTAAGCTTGAGACTGTCTAACTGAACCTGGCTATTAAGGCAAAAAACCATTAGGTTCAGATCGGTAGGTACAATTGCCAGGCAGAGTCCTTGCTTTGTTTGGCGGAATTACTTTGGTTAGTGACCCTAATTCTAACTATTAAAGTCTTATTTGAAGGTGGTTTTCAAAACTTTGTGTACTTTTATTTAAAAAAAAAAAAAAAAACACGTGGAATTTTAAAAAAATGAAAGAGTTGGAACTAAAAAGACATTACACTGGAATTAAACCCAGTCTCGCGTCCGATTCTCCAGAAACTTCTCCATGTCCCCACCCACTTCCTATATAAAGGTTACATCTCTAACGCCAACGCACTAAGACAGGAAAAATCACCGATCATTTCAGAATTCTTACGGTTAGTCTTTTATTTCTACGAAAAATATAGTCTGTGATTGTGATGTTTGATTATTTTTTCCCCAAAATAGTTTAACGTTAATTAAATCATTAATCAATTATACTATTTTTCGAGTTTATGAAATATTTGATTTCATTCCATTATTGTTATAAATTTTGAATTATTATTTATTTTTAAGTATGGTTTTTATTGTATATGGCTTGTTAATATTAAGCTCCGTGCATTTTTATAATCTTTTATTATGTTCAAATGATTTATTCATGGGCTAATAATATTGTCGATTATTTGTTATTAGTTAGGCTGGAACGACGAAGTTATGTGAATTTGAAGTATAAAACATGAAATTTAATATCGAATTGTATTCAAAGCGAAATGTAAATGTTAAATTAGATGGAGACTATTTAAAGTCTTCTTTCTCTGACTCAGCTAAAAATTAAAATTATTGTGGGTTTTGAAATGATGCTTCCTAATTGTAGATATGGATTAGCCAAATAGAGTTTTTTTTGTGAATTATGGCTGTTGCGGGTTGTATGTGAGATTTAAAACAGACTTGTCCTATCTTTCATAATTCAAAATAAAAATAAGAAAGATTTTACTACTCATTTTCCCCTTTAAATGTGAAAGATAGATTATCAATTTGTTATCAAAAGTATACCTGAGGGAAGTATTGTTCATTGATGATATTTAGAATGCTAATCAGCCTAAAAGATAGGTTAATAGGTGAGATATAGAAAAATTCTTGATGCAAAAGATTGATTGAGGAAAGCTATGGATATCTTTTTCAACTATCTCCTCATATTATACCTTCATTAAGCTTGATTTTTTGTTCTTTTTTTTCAACCCTTTTTTTTTTTTTGGCTCTAACCTCTTGTTTGATGGTTTTTCTTTGCAGATGTCGTACTCCAAGAAATCCAGGTGTGTTTTGATTTTGTGTTTTACTGTAAAGTGGGTCAGTAATTGTATTTTTTAGCAAATGCATCTTTGTGTTTCAGGTACTCTTATTCGCCTTCTCCTTCTCCTGCATACAAGCGCTACAGCATCTCTAGGTCAAGGAGTCGATCAAGGTGAACACTCATAACCAAATTTAATCACCATATTTCTCTACCACGTTAAAAGTTAGTTTTTGATATGCGTTATTCTTATTATGATTTTAGGGATGTTGAAAATCCGGGTAATAATCTGTATGTGACGGGACTTTCAACTCGTGTCACTAAGAGAGAGCTCGAGAAGCATTTTTCAACTGAAGGAAAGGTATAATTTATTCATAAGCCTATGGGTTGAGTAACCTTAATATACCTCAGTTTTGTTAGTTAAGATGTTTTGAATATTCCCAGGTGGAGGATATTCATCTTGTGATTGATCCGTGGACAAGAGAATCTCGTGGATTTGGTTTTGTGACTATGTCTACACTTGAGGAAGCAGAGCGATGCATTAAGTACTTGGATCGTTCTGTACTTGAGGGCAGGGTCATCACTGTAGAGAAGGTATACTGTTGTGATTTGTTTATTACAATGTGTTGAGATGATACATATATATCCATATACCTCCACGCTTTTTTAGTTCTCTAGTTTAAAAGCTGTGCAGGGTAGCTGTGTAGAAGCAGCTCTTCACCAAACTTCAAACTAACAAATATCAAACACATCGAAGCAAATAGTCTGAGGGTTGTATGCCCTAAGTTTCTCTTTCTCTTGCAATCAATATTGTCATCATTAAACTAGTCTGACCGAAATAAAATAAAATTATTAAACTACTCCTTGTATGTGAGATTTGCATTAATTTGTAATTTAATGCTTTGTCTCAGGCTCGGAGGCGGAGAGGTCGAACACCAACCCCTGGAAGGTACCTTGGCCTCAAAACAAGTCGTGGTAAGATGGTTTACTAGGTTTAAAATTATTATATATTTGTTGGTACTCATTTTTTGTTTCTGTAGGGCGTGACAGGTGTCCAAGTTACTCTAGAAGCCGTTCTCCATGCTACTCATCTGAAGGTGAAAGAGGTAGAAGAAGAAGGAGAAGCAGATCAAGGTCTCCTTATTATAGTAGGAGGCGTAGATCCTACTCTCGTGAGAGATCCCATTTGCATTCATATTCTCCATACAGTGGTTCATCTGTGAGTAAGCATGAACGTTCATGTTCACCAACCTACTCTAGAGATTATTCTCCCGATGATCGTTATTATCGTAGGAGCCGTTTCCGATCTGTATCTAAAAGTGTTTCACCACCACCACGTTCTAGAAGGTATTCACGCAGTGTTTCACCAAGGAGATCAAGGAGAAGGTACTCTCCAAGTATCTCACCAAAGCGTTATAGGAGGGTGAGTCGGTCCCGTAGTATTTCCCCAGTGCGAAAAGGGAGTTCAAAGAGGAATGATTCACGTGGATACTACTCCTACTCCAAGCGTGCACACTCTCGTGATAGCTACTCATCTAGAAGCTATTCTGGAAGTCATAGTGATAGTGCGTCGTCCAGATCTTTTTCCAGATCAGTTACGCCTGAATCTACCTCACGTTCGTCACGAGGTGTAAGTTAAGTAGATGATTTGGAGATTATTGTGTGTGAGAGGTAGTTTGTATGGTAGATGATGTAATATTTGTATGGAGTTTTACTTGAGACTGTTGGATGAATGAATTGGTGGTCAACTTGTAGTGTGTGACTGTTTTCTGTTTTTGGTGTTACCTCCATTTGTAATTGGATTTCTATTTCTTTTATTTTGTTGATTGTCTTGAACTTGTGGATGCTTTGGCTTTCCTTCATTGAACTAGAAGACTAGAAAAAGAATACAAAAGTGATGACGTTCTTGGTTTTAGGATGTGTTGCAGTGATCAAAATCAAAGCAGTGATCAAAATCAAAAGTTTGTGGCACTTGACAAATGGTCCTATGTTAATCTTTTTAGTCTCATTAATAGCGAATAATCCTTCAAATATTGAACCGTATTGTATTGCCTTTGGCGTCATAATAAGATATTAAGCTGGATTGGACATCCATGATTAAAAAAAAAAAACAAAGTTCAAAATGCACATGATACTATATTTGACACTATGTTGCACTTCACACACGTATTAAGTCATCATTATACCTAATGCTCACGACTCTGTGACTACTCAGTACTCAGTCATATTTGACACTTTTTACAGTGTTTGTTTTTTAGTTTTTGGAACACTTTATGGGTGTAATTTGATAACTAATAGCATAAATAAAATAGAGTACTTAGAGTTTTGATTCAAAGTACGCAATATGTTGGCCAAACACGGAGTACTTAGAGATTTGATATACTGAGTACTCAAAATAACTTAAATACATTTACTCAGTGTTTTGATATCCAAAGTATCTTTGAACAAACATTGAGAATTTAGGGCTTACATGAAATTAAGTAATAATTTTTTTATCAAATCAATGAGTATTTAGTTCTAAAACATTGTGTATGATTTTTACTCTAAATAAATGTCAATTAGAACATACAGATCAAAATAATTAAGTATTACGAGCAAAAATCTAGGTCTAGGTAACATAGTTTACAGATAAACAACAAGAAATACTGAATAATATAACGAGTTTGTATTCGACAACTTCAAAAACATTGAGTAAGTCGTTAGTTCGTACTCAACAACTTTGGAAAACATTGAGTATCATTCAAAACCCTAGGGTTTGCTCGGCGTCACCCATTAACTATGAATCGCTGAGTATGGGTTCAAAAGATACTGAAAATCAATTAAAACCCTAGGGTTTTATCAATTTCAAACTTAGAAATAGAAAAAATAAATGGTAAGATTTTTGCTAATTGCTCCAATGCTATTTATGTCTTTAGCCTTAGTCGATTTTGTCTTCCTCGCAGCGTTTTCTATGAGTATCGCGTTTCAGTGAGAAACGATATAGAGAGAGACCGTGAAATCTTTGAGTAGGGAAGAGAGAAGTGACGAAAGACTGGAGCATTTTTAGGTTCTATGGAGTATATATACTCCGAGGATATAATAGACAATTACAAAATTGGTGCCTCCTTTGGAGAAGCAATAATCTACACATTCCCTATAAGGCACAAATTAGTGTCCAAGACTCTATTGGTCAATCACCCAATTATTGACGAGATAAACATTGATTTCTTGCGACCTTCTATGATGAAAGAAGTTAAGATGGTAATATTTCAATTTTTATCAGGAATTTTGGAAAGTTATGAAGTTTGAGATCTTGGATCTTGTTACAGTTTTACAATGATGTTTCAGGGAATACTATGATGTTTACCGAAGATATTTTTGGGATTTCCTTTTTTAATATATTAAAGAATAGCTAGAATATTTCTCTCAATTTTTCTCTTTAAAATGGTAGATACTATAATTTGTTCTAGAACTCATTTGTGAAGATTCACAAGTAGTTTTACTTTGGAACATAATGTTCTATTGCCTACGGGTTTAGTGACTGAAGGGTTTGTATGAACAACTTTTAGTTTATTTGAGTGTTTTACTCTTCTCAGTGCAAGCATGATCTTTATTTATGTTTTAGGATCAAAGGGTTTGATTAGGTAATTATCACTTAACTTTTCAGTTATTAAAGCTCTTATTTTATGTTTTAGGTGCTTTCAAGATTCACTCACTTCCTTGTATTATATTTTTGATTATCTGATTTATCATGTGACAACTAATTTTCAGTCTCTTGTTACAATAAAGGAAAACAACCATGTATATCCATATTCCATGATTTTCTTATTTTAATGGAACTATATTCTACTTGAATGAAACATTCTAACCCTATGTCAAATATAGTGTTCATATATTATAGTTTGTGATACTTTCTCACCTAGTGGCTGTAGTTTAGTGGTAAGAATTCCACGTTGTGGCCGTGGAGACCTGGGCTCGAATCCCAGCAGCCACATTAAGTTTCACTTGTTTTTTTATGGAAATATATCACCATCGAGTTTCACTTTTTATGGAAATATATCTCCACATTCGTCACAAAAAGAAACTGAATCGTCAAATTCACGAGAACCTGTTTTCTTCTTTGACTTGTCACCAAAATCCTTGTGTTTATATCTAAATATCTATGGGATGATTTTTCCTAGGTAGTGTTTTCTTCTTCCACTTGTCACCAAAATCCTTGTGCTTATATCTAAATATCTATGGGATGATTTTTCCTAGGTAGGGGCATGTGACCGATACCAAATAGGCAACCACTGTCTGTGAAAAAATACACTACACCATTACTCACCGCAAGGACGGCGTAGAATATGTGCATTCAGGGCACGTTAAGTAGTCTTGACCCGCCATCCAGAAATCTATGATCTAGCAGGGTAATCATTAGTCGTGAGCAACAAACAAACCTTCATGAGAAATTCTTTCTTCTTATGCGCATCATACCCCGTATCCCATAACATTTCTAACTCTTCAATGATAGGATATGAAAATACATCCATATCTTTACCAGATGAACGTGAACCTGGAATCAATAAAGTTAGTATAAAGATGTATTCTTTCATACATAACCACAACAACAAATTGTCGATCGTTAATATAATTGGCCACATGCTATATGAATTTTTATGCATATAGAAAGGACAAAACCCATCAATGCCTAAACTGAGGCGTATATTTCGCGATTCACTAGCAAACTCATAATTTAGCTCGTCAAACATTTTCCAACTAGTACCATCAACTGGACGACATAACACATATTTTTTCATACTTTTTACTATATGGTGTCAAGTCATGTCTATGGTGGTGTGCCTTGAAGCGTACATTCTCTGCAATCTTGGCGCAATGAGGAAATAACGTAGTTTCTTATGTGGCAATTTCTTCCCTTTCAGATCCCACCTTGATTTACCACATACTGGACACTACTCGAATTTTTCAGTCTATTCATAATACAAAGCACAATCATTCAAACACACATCGATCATAATGTATCCCAATACCCGAATGTTTCAGCTTTTTTGTTTAAATTTTAGGAAAAGTTTAAATTTTAGAAAATACCTTATTTTAGCCAATTTAATGGAGATTTTGAAGTTGAAGTGGGGTCTACATGTGTAAATGGGTGATGTGAAGCTTGGGAAATGACGTGTTGGAGACCACTTGCAATTGGAGATGTCCCTTGGATCAATAGGGTCTAGGGTTTGATAAAAAGGGAGGGGAAATATTTGGGAGGTATTTTATAAATTTTTTGCCCATCTACAACATTTAATTTGTGCACTTCAATTGCGACGACAACACACTGAGCTCATTCCTTTGGATTGGGTTTACATGATAACTGAAAACTGAAGTAGAAAACGCACGCTGAGCACTCGTGTACACTAAGTGTACTAACTAGAAAACTATACACTATGTACACAACACACTAAGCATCCTGAACCGTGTCTCCAGTGGCCGGAGATCGGCGGCAGCGAAAGTCTAGTCAAAGTGTCAGTTCAGTCGAAAGTTGCTCAGTGTGCAGCCCTCAAATGTTTATTATTCATTTGAGGATATTTTAAATTTTTAATGTTAAAATTATTAATTTTTAATTTTATATTCTAAGTAAGGCCGCTAAGCTTTCCACTTCATGACCTAGACCCGTTTGCTTCCCATTTTCCTTTCCCGAGACCTCATTGGTAATTAATACAAAGATCAATAGATATAAGTTTAATGTTGTTATTCTTTTTCGATTCAATAGGTTAATCGGTTGGGTTTAGTTTAGTGGGTTTATTCTTAATTCGAGGGTTGGGCTGGGATTAGGGTTCATATGGGTGGGGGATGGGGAGGCGAGGTGGGCTACCCTACTGCCGGCCTGAGACACAGTGAAAGAATACTTGTTAGTGATTTTTTTGTAAGAAAAATGGACTTTCTCCCTCCCAAACCGGAACTTTCCCCCTCCCCAAGTCTAAATTCGCCCCCAAACCTTACCCGAATTAGAAATTATCCAAAAAATATAGATCTCCACCCTGAACCCGTTGATTATATTAGCTTTTGACACCCCTATATCCCGAAAATCTATCCTAGACCCACCCCTATTAAGATTAATTAAATTATATATATTCTTAATTAATTGGTTTAGAATTGTTTTCTACGTTAATAAAACACCACTGAAATAACTATTTCTAAAAAGGATTTTTTGCAAAATCACATTATTAGTGGCCTTTTTGCCAAATCACTGAGGATGATAATAGATAACATAAGTCAATGTTGTCGATATTCAATAAACGTCCTAGAAAGGGGGTTGAACAGGACTATAAAAATTAATTGACTAATTTTATTTCAAGTAAATAAAATTAAAAGCTAATTTAAATCCTATTGCGTTAGGAAACTAGATGATCATAAACTAGATAATACTAAGAGAAAATATAAGTAAACAATTCATGTAAGCATATTGTCAAGCATATAGAGTCCGGAAAATAAATAGTGTAGGAATAGAAAGATACACAACGATGTATAGTGGTTCAGTTTTCCTACTTCTACTACCTAAGGTGTCCACCTTAGGATTTGCAAGATTCTCAATATAATCTTCGCTCTTCGAACCGGGTGAGATCACACACCCTTTACAACCACTTCACTACCTTTAAGCAAACCACTTGTGTTATCACAAACACAAGGAACCAAGTATACTACCTATACTCATAATACTCTCTTAATCAATTACAAATGTTAGAATTAAGATGAAGGAAAGTGTTTAAGGAGTGATACAATCTTTGTGACTAACTCCTCAATGAGTAGATAGATCAATGTAGCTTGAATGTGTAGATATAACTTTGAATGCTCTTAAAAACCTTCTTGAGTGATAACAATTATTGCTCTTTAGATGGGTAGATGAAAAGTGTAAGTTATGCCATCAATGAGCTTCAGACGGTCACAAGATGAATGTCTAACGAATCTATTTTAAACCCAACGGATATATGCCTTTTGTCTTGATAGTTTGACAAAAAAACCTCCCCTGAGTTATACCGCACGAATTCCCTGTAAATTTGTTCTCTTCTTTCGGGCACACTTGAGTCCACGGCTAGGTTCGCACTCGTGTGGTGTACTACAACTATGTTCTGAAAGATAACAATTATTTTACAAAGTATGCACCTAAAAGGTTTTAGAAAACAACTTTAAAAAATCAAAACACACCGATTAATAATCCCTATAATAATTTTAATAATTCTAGTTAAAGAGAGATTAAACGAAATTAGAAACAAAGTTAGGCCAACAGTTATGCATCCAAAGGTTTTCCATGCTCTGACGCCCGAAGCCTATTATTATATGTTTATACAGTCCTCGCTTCTAAATCTAATTTGAATCAAACTACAATTAACCAAAAAAAAAAAGCAAAAGAAAAAAGAAGCAAACTACAACACTTGAACATATGGAACGATAAAAAGTCTGCACGAGAAGTAATAATTGAAAATGTGCTTCGACAAGTGTGAGATAAGCAAACATAACATATTACAAACATCCTCAAAGAGCTACAAACCGCATGTGTGTTTTATTTTCTTACTCATTGTATCACAAACAACAGATACACACACATACACATGCGATGGGAAATGTTAAGCTAACAAACACATTTATGGAACACGACACTCCTCTATGTTCCAGATTTCTTTTGCATACTGAGAAATTGTACGATCACTACTAAACTTTCCAGATCCCGCAGTGCTCATTATTGACATCCTTGTCCATCTTTTCCTATCCCTGCAAATACACATTCAAATACTCTCATTATATCCAATCTTTATCCACTATATATACAATGTTATAGTTGAAGCAAAGTTACGTACTTATAAGCTTCATCAACCCTTTCTTGAGCATCTAAGTAGCTTGCAAAGTCATGACCAACCAAAAAATAGTCTCCACGCCCATACCCTGAATTTCCTTCCAATGAATCAAGGAGTGGATTATAATCATAGCTACCGAAAGCACCAGATCTAATGAATTTCTTAGCTTCTTCAAATCGAGGATCTGGTTTGAACTGAATAATCAAAAAATTGGTCAGAATTCATCAGATTCAAAACATATATAACATATTTGTTAATTGTACCAGTCCATTTTCTCTATCTTTTCGAAGTTGAGGGACTTGATCTGCCGTAGCACCAAAAAGGAAAAAGTTATCTTCCCCAACTTCTTCTCTTATTTCAACATTAGCCCCATCTAATGTCCCGATTATGAGACAACCATTGAGTGCAAATTTCATGTTACTTGTACCACTTGCTTCCATACCTGCTGTACTTATATGCTGTGATAGTTCACTTCCCGGGATCAACATTTCAGCTACCGAAACATTATAATTCGGTACAAAAACAACCTAAGACAAAATCAAATACTATATTAACAGACAAAATTAAACAACAAAAAGAAATTTAAAAATGATCGATTTATTACCTTCAAATAGGAGTTAACCTCAGGATCAGTGTTCACAACTGCTCCTACATCATCAACAAGTTTCACAATTCTTTTAGCATTTGTATATGTTGCAAAAGCTTTTCCTCCAATCATAATCGTACGAGGTGTTGATTTTTTCCTTTCTTCATTACTCATTTCCTGAAAGAGTCATCAAAATTTGTTAAATTATCAACTCATTTAAAAAGAGCTTGAGATTAGAGTACAAACTCACCTTCAATTTCTTGTACCTATAAACCACATACAAAATATTCAACAACTGTCTTTTATACTCATGGATACGTTTCACTTGAATGTCGAAGAGGGTATTTGGGTCAATATTCACACCAGTCACTCGCAATATATATTGCGCCAATCTTTGCTTATTCGCCATCTTAGCTGATTCCCATTCACCATGAAGCTCTACATTATCAGCAAACTTTGTACACAAATAGTTAGTACAGAATAAAGAAATCTTTATATAAATATATTTTATTTAGCAATTAATATAACATACTTGACGAAGATTCACAAGCAAATCAAGATCAGTGACCCATTTATCAGTTTTTAGCCATTTAGTGATCAGAAGACTAAGCTCAGGACTACAAAATTTTAGCCAACGACGAGGAGTAATACCATTAGTCTTATTCTGAAACTTTGTGGGCCAAATTGAAACATAATCAACAAATAACTCGGATTTCAAAATGTCACTGTGTAACTGAGCTACACCGTTCACTGTGTGTGAAGACACAACACATAAGTTAGCCATACGCACAACTGGCTTTTGAGGATTATGATCCAATATTCGCATCCCATCAATTTTACTCTCAAGGTCTGGTCTCGTTGATTTTACCAAAGCAATGAACTGTAACCATTTGAAAGACCGAATAAATTAGATTAGTTCATTATTTGATAAATTTACATTTACGTTTACATACCCTTTTGTCCATTTCTTCAATAATTTCCATATGACGTGGAAGAAGCTTCCACATAACTGTTTGTGACCACTTCTCTAAAGCTTCGGGTAAAACTGTATGATTTGTATACGCAACTGATCTGAGAATATATATTTATTTGTCAGCTATGTAATAGAATGTGAAAATAGTGAAAATAGATATGGAAATGAAAAATTTAAAAACCTAGTGGTGATATCCCAAGCTTCATCCCAACCTAATCCTTCTTCGTCCATTAATAATCTCATTAACTCTGGAATTGCAAGAGTTGGATGTGTGTCATTAAGTTGTAGTGCAACTTTACTTGGAAATTCAGACCAATTTTCATTCTTTCTCTCCTTAAATCTAGACATAACATCCTTAAAACAAACAAGCTTTCAATAAGATAAAAACAGAGTCCACATTAATCAAACACAACCTAAAAAGAATCAGATAAACTAACCTGAAGTGATGCACTACAAAGAAAAAATTGCTGCTTAAGTCTTAATAGTTTTCCATTCTCTGTAGCATCCCCTGGATATAAAACTGCACATATCTGCAAAAAAAAATTAGCTATGAGTATTATTATGTTGATATAAATTAGTAAAATGGTAGCTAAAAAAACCTGGTGAGCTTTAGAATGAAGCTGAGCAGCAGATTCATATTGTCCATCATTAAACTCAAATAAGTTAAAATCTCCAGCATTAGCTTTAGCTTCCCATAGTCTAAGACTATTTGTGTTATTTGTTTTATATCCAGGAATTGGTACATCATAAGCAACAGCTTGTATAACTTCACCACCAATCCATTTTCGCCTATAAAACGCGTAAATAAATAAACTTTAACATATAATAATATGAGATTTTGGACTTACGATCCAGATGGTGAAATCTCAACTTGACCGAAAAATCTGACCGGGAAGACCACATCATGCCTTGGAACTTCCCAAGGGCTAAATTTGTCCAACCAATCTTCAGCACTTTCTTCTTGACCTGCTTTAGTGATACGTTGCTTAAACAATCCGTATTTGTATCTTAATCCATAACCCCATGCTGGTAAATTTAGTGTCGCCATAGAGTCGAGAAAGCATGAAGCAAGTCTACCTAAACCTCCATTTCCAAGTGCAGCATCTCTCTCCTGTATTAACCATGATTAATCTAGAGGTTAAGGAAAATTGGGATATATTTGTAAATAAAATTAAATTACCTGCTCAGAAACTATCTCAAGGTCATGACCAAGTTTTTTAAGAGCTTCAGCATAAGCATCTTGAATGTCGAGGTTTCCAATAGCATTAGTTAAAGCTCTTCCTTGGAGAAATTCCATGGATAAGTAGTATGTTTGTTTTGGGTTGACTTTGTGATAATGAAGATACGTATCGTTCCATTGCTGAAGGAAAATAAGATATTGAAGATTCAGATTATAGTTGAAGAAATATAGATTGATTAAAGAAAACATACTTTTACTAAGCGATCACGGACACTTTCAGCAGTTGCATAAAAAGCTTGCTCCGGCTCAAACTTGAACGGAGAGAAATGAGGAGTGTACTGAAAATGGTAAGTGATATTTGATGCGATTTCACTTGCTTCTACAGCTAATGGGTGCGCTATTACTGGAACTTTAGCTGATACATCAGATTTCGGATTTGGATCTCCATTAGCTTTCTTAATAGCTTTCGTAATAGCTTCCATTGTTTGTATTTTTCACCACCACTTTATTTATATCTACATATATCAATATAGTAAAGCATCAAAGAACGGAATCTCATACTACAAATCCCCTCTAAAATTAAGAGCAAAAATCAAATTGAAGCATCAACTCAGAATGAAGAGAGATTACTTTTTCCACATATCTACCATTATAGCTTTAGAATATTTGATGTTTATAAAACCAGAAGAATTGGTCCAATATAGACATGGAAGAACAAAAAGTACAAAGATTATATATATGCATTATAAACTGAAAATTATGTTTTTTAATTCCAACCCATAAGAGAAATTGATAGATAAATGTGGAAAATAAATGAAAATTAAGATACCCATTTGAGATATAAGTGAAGTAAGAGCATTACAGGTAGAAAATGATGAAGGTCAAATGCAGTGTCACCTTAGATTCTTCGAGCTTTGAGTGAAAAAAGTGGAGAATTTTGAAGAATATTAGTAGCAACAAAAGGGCAGATATTTTTAAGAAAGTTACAAAGTCTTGAAAAAGAAATATAAATTTTAGTGGAATATTCTTGTTTAATAGTATCAAAGATATTTTATACTATTTTTATTTTTTTTGGCTTTTCAGGATTATGTTTAGTTAATTTGTTATATTTTCTTTTGTTTCTGCTTTCTTTTTTGTGGAGAAGATGAGGATAGTTATGGAGAGATGATGGAAGGAAATGACATAAAAATCAAGAAAAAGGATAATAAAGACGAGAGAAGGTGAAGTGTGATCGAGTGTTTGTTACTTAATATCAGCACATGGAGATGAGGTGAGAAGTGGACTGGCTGTGTAGTATGCACCGTTTGTATTTTGTATTTTATAATATTTATCATTCGATCTTGTCTAGGTGATAACTCTCCTAAAATATAATTGGAAAAAAATAAAAACAATCTTTTGAAAGAATCAGTCCTTTGAAAGAATCAATCTTTCAAAAAAAAAAAAAAATCAATCTTTCGAGCGACACGTCATGTGTTATAATTTCAGTTATACCAATAGTTCGAAAATTATTAGTCTTTTCTTTGAGAAATATATTTTTTATATATGGAGCTTTATAATTTGTAGTTCTTATATCTAATTTATTTCCACAAAAGGTTAGGTTGAATATGTATTCGGGTTGTATAATCATCAACATAGAAAGGTGTAAGACCAACAAAATAAGTATGAGTGCTATACTTGTAAGAAATATAAAAGTGATTCTTATAGAACATAAATGAAGGTTGTTTGTTATTCTTGTTCAAGATCTTCTATATTACAATTTACAGTGAAGCGTTGTGAAAGTGAACGTAGGCATTTTGCCAAATCACGTAAATTTTCGGTCTCCTTTATTTTATGTCATTATTTTATTTGTATCTCTGTGTTTCTCTTACATACAACAACCATTGTAAAAAATTGTTTTAGTCCCCTAATATACTAGAGCTAGCTCTGTTCCACTTACTCTAACAACTGAAATCTTATGAGCGTTTAAGCCATGGGCAATGATTGCGTATCCAAAGGGAGAATTTCAAGGCTAGACTAAACGCTTATCATTCGGCTTGAGGAAACAATTAATTATGCTCACATGAGAATAGTTACCCAATTAGCATCCACGACTGTTATGTGAGACACACGTCGACAAGCAAGATGTCATCTCGATTCGTTAAAGATACAAACGAGGGGGTCGAGGACATAACCCACCTAAGCCATGTGTTAAGGGTGACCAACATTTTTCCTTTCACAAAGAGCTGGGAGCAATGAGACGACAAAGCAAGAGATCTTCAAGCTCACACGCCACTCGTCAGGAGTAGAAGACATGCATTCACCTAAAGTCGCATGCAATGGAAAGTTGAGTAAAACCTGGCCTTTCCAAACACCTTAAGCAAGTGGGTATACAAACTAACATAATGCCTTACGATACATCTGAACTTACATGCTAAGGATAGCAACCCTAAGAAAACAATGAAATTTTGAGTTACGCAAATACATTCAAAGATTACACATCGGAGATCAATGGGACCACGACTCTGCTTCCCAAAGACCACAAGAAAATATGATTAAATAAAGCATTATTAAAACTAGCCTCTCGCTATGCATGGGCCTTGGAAATTACAAGTTTTCCTAATATATAAAATGTTCTTATCATCCCGAGAGGTGACACAATGAGGAAATAAGGACCATATAGCAATGACACCCATACCAAAGGATGTCCTTCTAGTCGATGTGTCAAACAAAATAGTTTTACAAAAAGAAAATATATATTCAAAGATTATCAGTAAAGATACAAGAGATATTACATCCAAAACAACAAAGTTGGTTACATTCAGAAGTAAACAATAGAAGATAGAGGCATACGACCCCCAAGCACCTAAGAAAACATAGCAAAAACATTATCCTTACTAGCATAAGAGCCCGCATAGTCACACCTACAAGAGTAAAGCTCAAAGATCACTCCCTACTCGTCCTAGGACAACTCAGGACCCCAAATATTGAAAAGATATCACTTTATTATCGGCTTTGCATACGGGTTAACCTTATAAGCTGGTGGCACATAAAATGGGAACCCATTTAGAATCGATCATCGGGTTCCTCGTCGACTTTTATGAGATGTGCATGCAAAACATTCGGGTTAGGGGAAAAAATTCCCCAAATATAAACTCCACTAACAACCCTTTAAACACCATCTCAGAAAAGTTGATAATATGTATGGTGTTGGTGAACATGGGGCATTATCGTTCCTTGGCCAACCCATCCATTGTTGTGTCGAACGGGTAGGCGTTGAAAAAGAACAACATGTGAGCATGATGCGCTAAGTCTTTATTACTTTTCTTTTGTGAGACTTAGAAGTCTTAGTGATGCCTCCATTTTTGTGATAAATAAATCCAATTTTGAGACATTTTTTTAGGTTTCTTTTGTGCTCAGCTAGGGAATTTTCCCTAGTATTTGATATATTCCCGTACTTGCATTGTTTTGGAAAGTTATCACATTAGAGCTATTTGTGTGTTAAATGTGAAGCTCTTAGGTACAAGTATTATATTAGATACAAAATCATGGATAATAAGCCGAGGAAAGGAGATCAAAGTAGGAAACCAAGAGTAAAGGACTAAAGAAACCGTTTTTAGAAAGTGAAAAAGTTGTTGGCCAGAATTAGAAAGTGAGTTGTTTCGATGCCACGTGAGATTTACAAAGAATTTGGATAATCCCTTTTACATCCATATGGAGCTCTGAATCAGGAGAACGTGATCTATGAGTTTTCGCAATTCGGAGCTGTAACAAAGAAGTTGTGAATGTTGCAGTCGGCGTGACTCGAACTAGACCCCTCTTGGAGAAAAATGTTTTTGGGAATGGGATAGGTCATTTAAACCTAGCCCATGACTTATGGAAACCCTCAAACATTTTCCAAGTTATAAATATCAACTCCTAACATTAGAAAATCATCTCTTGAGCGCCATGAGGATCTAGAGACGGAAGAATCAAGAACTAGAGCTTCACCACGTCAATTCTGCACCTCTCAATCTCAATACTTAGGGAAATTAGCTTTAGACATATCTTGTATTTAATTTATTTCTAAGATTTTATTCCAAGTTCAGTTATGCACGATTTCTATTTTGCTTAAATTGTTTATCTGTAAATTAGTTTTTATTAATTTAATTTGTTCTTTTGAGTATTTAAATAAATTATGTTTTGCATCTATTGGGTATACATCTTGAGTTAAACACTATCCTTATCTTTATCACATAAAGGGTAGCCCAAGTAATTAAGCTAGCATCCGAAAGTGGGGGGGGGGGGGGGGGGTAATTACATGTATACACGCTTGGTGTGCGTTAATGAGCCAACATGTCTTGACTAGACAAGTAGCCGCTAAGGTTAGGTTTGTTCCTCAGAACTTGAGTATGAGATCTCTCTAAGTCGACCTTTACGGGAGTTAATGAGAAATTATAATCCTGGGTAATAAGAACAACCATTTTATTTTGAGAACCATTAAGTTAATAAGGTTAGGCACATACTTACAATTTTACGCTTCCATCTTACTTGCATAATTATTTATTTATTGTAAAACAAAACACTTTCAATATATTCTCATCTTTTTAATTAAAATATTTTGAACCATCTACGCTAACATTGAACACTATTTCTGAGGAACGTACTTATTCTACTTACTTATCACTTGTAAAGACCAGTACTTGCAAAGAGTTAATCGTGGTTTCCGAGGTCTGGGCGCTTTTTACATCATTATTTTATCACACTCACGGGCCCACCACTTAGCCATGATCAGAGACGATTGAGCAAATGGAGGTTAAAAGAATTTGTAAATAAGTTGCAGCGTCTTCATAAGGTAATATGCAGTGAAACATAAATAATAACCAAAGACCATATTTATATGCAAAGATCTCATGGTAAAAAGAAGTGTAACCATTACCATTATTAAGAGGGGATGCAGTCCAGCTTCACTAAGAAAAAATCAAACAACCAAAGATGCAATAAAAAGAAAAATACTCTCTTTCACATATGTGCATGATATGTCTCACAACTTACATTCATAGGGTAATACTTACCCCTTATAGCTCAACAAAATTCGTAGGGAACCAATGACCGGTGGGGTCATTTGATTAGACATTATCTTAAAAACAAAGGTTCACCACGCTAACACCCCAAACACATCGATGAGGAAATTAAGACCGAAAACCTACATTAAGTTTTTTTATTCTAATTACAAGACAACACCATCCCAACTATAATATCAATTTAAGAATTCTTGAGAGTAAGAAAAAAAAAGGAGTACTTAAGTGGCCATTTTGGTCATTAATTGGCGTATAAACACCTCTTCCACGACGACTAAGACAATAGGAAAAAATGCTCAATATTTTTACTAGGCGTACACAACGATGGGGAAGTTGACCCCTAGGCGGCATCTAAACAACGACTTTTACATCATAGCTTGCAAGACACCGTGTCAGCAGGGATTGCAATCCGAAGATACTCCTACCTCTAGCTTGCCTTGGAAGCTTCAAACCTACTTTGAACTTGATACAGTAATTTTGGAATTAATAAACTTATGCTTAAACCCTTTTTAGTTGTATTAGTAGATCCGTGAGCTATCAAGTTTGATACCTCGGGTCAATTTTACTTGAGAGTTCTAATGTATAGTATTTATTAAAACTAAATTTGTTTGTTAATTTTAAATTGTTAGATTAAATCAGTTATTTAGAATAATTTTTTTTGTTACATAGGAGAGCCACTTTAGATTCGAAGTCATTGTCTCGATTCAAACCTACACCACTAAATTGGATGACCAAATCCTAACTAGTGAACTAATCCTATTTGGTTAGAAATAATTTTAAAGACTTGAATACAATTACCCTACTTATTCTAATATATTTATGGTTTCTCAGTATTATATAACTATTATTGTTTAATGCAAAAGACAGAATTAACTATCCAGTAAATCGTGATCCCTTTTTTGAGTGAACCTGTTCATGAGTTGAGGAACACGTGGGTTTGTAAATAAAACCGCAAACTTTAATGTGAATTCACATCATCTTGATCTTGGCTCCAACAACTCTGAAAGTAAAGAGTGGCATATCATGAAGGCCATTCTCACGGATTCCTTATGATAATCAAAGGAATGGTCCTTTCTGGACGGTTCATTTGTTTATATTTTTATTTGTCTTTTCATATACTCTTGGACTTTTCTTCTTTTTGAAGAACGTAATTTTTATTGTAAGAAGCTTAGTGAAGGATCAAGAAGCACAAATGTTGCCCCATCTTACAATAATTGGCCAAGAACAAGATATAATTATTTAGGGTAAAAGAGTTATAAAGGCCCAACACAACGTTTGTTTTATAAAGAAGGACCTAAATTAGAAGCCAACCAATCTAGTTGGAATCCAACTAAAAAAACCTAATAAAAACCCACCCCCTCCCCATTTAATTGTCGAGCACCACAGAAAACCCACCCCCCTCCCCATTTATCTCTCTCCCGCGCAGGCCCACCACCACCACCCTGATGCCGGCGTGACGAAGCTTCTCCGAGCCACCCTGCTGCCGGCGTGACGAAGCCACCACGACGAGGCGCTGCTGCTGCTCGAAGACCACCACCACGCCAGCAACACCACCACCACGATCTGTTTCCCAGATCTGCTTCGTCGTCACAGCAAGAGCACCACCAAGCCAGCAACACCACCACCACGCCGGCGCTGCTGCTGCTCGAAGACCACCACCGCGCGCATAGCAAGAGCACCTAGGACCACCACCATCGTCCTCGAAGACCACCAGCATCACCGTTCTCGACCAACACCAACATCCGTCGCGAATGAGATCCACCGCCATCACCACCAGCGAGATCCACCACCACCATCGAGATCTGGCCTACCCTCGTCGCCCTACCCTCGCCGCCCCACTCTAGATCCACCACCACCATCGAGATCTGGCCTAACCTCGTCTCCCTACCCTCGTCGCCGCCAGCTCGAGTCCACCACTACCGGCATCGTCGAGGACCACCAACACCACCACCGATGATATGTTACCCTCGCCCCCCCTCTGGATCCACCACCAAATCCTCTTACCCACCAAACCAGTCACCACCCCTCATCTCAGCCATTCCAACCCTCAACACCACCACCCCAACCTCACCAGCGAGCTTCCCACCAGCAACACCCCACCAAACCCACAACACCCCCATCTGAGCTAATCCAACACCCACCAGCGAGTTTCATAAGTTTTTTTTTTTTTTTTTTGCAGGCGTGTGATATTCTAGGGGGCAAAGTGTTATTTTAGGGGGTAATTAAGGAAAAGTGTGTTATTTTAGGGGGCAAATTGTTATTTAGGGGGATACACATGTTATTTTAGGGGGTAAAAACCCCCTGTTTTGCTATTGGAGGGGTGAATAGGGGAAAACTTGATATTTTAGGGGTATATACCCTCCGTTTTGGACTACCCAGTTATTTTGGACAATATGGACTTAAAGGACTTAACTAAAAAATGGAATTAACTTAAAAAATGGTGGGCGTGTGCCCCCTAAAAAATAAAATAGGGGGATCTATCCCCCAAAAAATCAAAAAACAGCGGGTGCGAACCCCCTAAAACGTGACCCTAACCAGCCCAAAAATCTAGTTAGACCCTTAAAAAACATAAGATCTAACTAGGCCCTTAAAATTCACTTTTTTGAATTTTAGTCCTAAAAAGGTATATTCCTCATTATTTAGTGGCAACCTTATGAACCGATAAAGTTTCAGATCTCTTAAAATTAATAATAATACTATTCACTTATTACAAACAATGTTTATTTTAAAAAAAATCTCAATTTTTTTAACAAGATAATATGAAAATATTTTAATAATAATAATATTTTTTAATATATATAAAAAATTAAATGTATTTTTTTTTTTACATAGGAGAGCCACTCGAGTCTGCACCACTAGATTAGATGACAAAGAACCCTGACCAGTGAACTAATCCCAATTGGTTAAATGTACATTATTCATGGACTGAAGGAATATTTTGTTTTTCCTTTTTCAATATTTTAAAACAAACCTTTAATTCCATCTTACAAAATATGAACTAATTTAAGGTTGTAAACGAACTAAGTCGCTCACAAGCCGTTTGAGTTTGGTTCAGAAGAAAGCTCGCCCGAACTCGTTCGTTTATACAAACGAACAAAAATGTTAGTTCGAACTCATTCGTTAAAAAAACAAATTTGTTCGAACTCGTTCGTTAACTCGTTAATATTTATGATTTGTAAACGAATGTTTTAGCTATCAATAAATATATTATATAAAAAAACAAATTATTCGTTAATAACTCGAACTCGACCTGAAAAAAGCTCGTTTGATATGTCAACAAACAAGCTTTAAAAAATTTAGCTCGACTCGTTAAAATTTGAGTCCGCCTCGACTCGACTTGTAAATCTTATCAAACAAGTTTGCCATCTAGTATTCTGTTCGTCTCGATTCGTTTACAAGCCTAAACTAATCTAAGTTAATTTTTAAAAAATAGTTAATAACGATGATTATTATAAATCAAAACAAAAACTAACTAAATTTAGTGAATCCTCAAATTTAATCACTACAAAGGAAAACCTTCTAAGGACCTTTGAATTATTATATAGTAAAAATAACAAAACAGATCATAATAATGCCATAAATAGACACCCATAGTCCTTCAAAAACGAACTTCATTAACTTTGAATAAAAACACGATTTTCATCTAATTTTCTATTGTTGTTAATACCTAAATATTTCTTTCTTAGGTCTACTTTTATTTGTATTAGTTTTTGCTACACAGGGAAAAAAATATATTAAATAAATATCCTTTTTACTATATTACCTCTCTTCATCAAGTATAAGATTTTTTTTTTCAAAAAAATACTTATGATTCTTGACAAAAAATCTTATGGTTCTAAAATAGAGTTTTTGACCCAAGGGGTTTTGAACACCCACCTCCTAATCCTAACTCAACTCCATCTTTTTGCTCTTCTCATTAGAGGTCTCAACTAGATTTTAACACTACAAGCTAAAATCCCAATTATAAATTTACCCCTTTTTGTTTTTTTTCACTATATATACTAATATATTCCAGAAATTTTTTAAAACCCCAAAAATCATTCTCTCTCCTATTTCTCGTAACACTCTTTCTCCCATACCCCAAAACCCTCCCTACCCCATTCAAGTCCGGCGACCCCCACCCCTCCCCCGTTTTACAGGTCTACCGAGAAAGCTTCGAAGCCATTGAAACAGCTATTCGAACGGAGTGGAATGGTGGAGTGCGAAGACGATTCACTGCTATGGCTGCAAACGGGATCTGGAGCTAGGAGCTCCGTTCGCGAACAAGTCTTTCTGGCGAGCTCCAATAACCTTCCATTTTACTCCGGCGAGCTTCTCAGTCCCCTCCCCTCTCGGTGTCACAAAGGAGATCCCGGTGTCACAAGCTCTCCTGCTGTTCGAGATCCAAGCTGTTCTCGTTCGAGATCCAAGTTGTTCACATTCGAGATCCAAGTTGTTCTCCTTCTTCGTGGAGGTGCAGCAATGGAGGTTGTTCGAGATCCAAGCACTCCGGCGAATCGGCAGTGTGGTGTCGCCTAAGGTGTGATAAAATAATAGACAAATAAATGCAAATAAACACCCTAGGCTGAGCACAGTTCTGCAAGTATTACAGGACGTATGCAAGTTTTAATGATAAGAAGATTCGTTCCTCAGAGACTACGACAGTTAGGAAGAACTTATGCAATTTATCAAGTGCAGATGATAAAGCTAGAATAATAATACGCAAGAGAAGGAAAGATATAAAAGATTTTATTTGATTTTTAATAAAGGAAAATTAAACTAATAAGCTAAAAACAAATAGTATGATAGTTTAGCCTGAGTAATTAGCAAGTAATCCCCACTAGTTTTGCCGTCTAAACATGTAAGGGTGAATTATGTAGTATTTCAATAATTGGTTTCAATTGCGCTAGGTAGTTTTAAATAGGGTTTACCTGTGTCAATAAGGAGTCCTAAGCAAACTTTTCCTGCAATTGATTAAATAGAAATACACTAAACCATAGTGACTATCTAGTTAGGTTGATTTGTCAGGTCCAAACTTTGTTCTAGACGTTATGTGCTAATCTTATAGTTAAATATACCGTTGTCAATGGTTATCTAACTACTACTACAGTAATCCTATACGTTTTACAACGCAAAGAAAACAGACTATAATTCAAACACATAAACAGAGAAATAAAACATAAATTCAATTTAAAACATATAATTACCAAATTAGATAGATGTCAACCAAAAATAGGGTTCATACATATATTCTAAAACTCCAGCTAAATTTATTTAATTCTTACTAAAGAAAGAAAAGAAAAGAATTACAGAATTGAAGGTTGAAGAAGACATGATTGATGCACAGCTCCTTACAGACTTCTCTTCTTGTGTTGTAAGCTTCTTCCTGGCTTAGGTTTAGCCAAAGATGATTTTCTAATGATAAGAGGCTGTATTTATAGGGTATAGGAAGACCTAATTTGTTTTCTTGAAGGAGAAGGTAAGTAATGGACTCCTAGCCCAACTCAAATTCGTATGTAGATAAGGATAATTACTGCTGACTTGTTTTTACCATATCTTCTTAGTTACTGGACCGTTTTTGACCCATAAGATATCAAAAGAATCCTCACAGAAGTATATATCTACCTATGAAAGGGATCTTCCAGAATCGGCTCGGTTTTGGAGTTATCATCACTTCTTTAAACGTAGCTGCAGAAATTCAGATTATTTGGCAGTTTTTCCTTTTCCTAATTGAACTATGTTTCCTTCTATCTCCAGATTTCTTCAAGATCTTCTTTCCTTATTTCCTTAGAATTGACTTGGCATTTAATTTATTTCCATATTATCTTTAAAGATTCACACTAAATAAATAATTAAACCCAATATGCTCTAAAAATAATAAATAATCAATTCAAGACACAAAATAGGAAAGTGTACTAAATCATGAGAAATTCGACCTATATCCTAATAAAGACACCTAAAATGATGTCTCCAACTACTAATAAATCATCACAAATGGGGAGACATCACAGTGATAGAGTGAGGTTCCTTCGTTCAAGATCTGTAGCTTGAAATCTGTAGCTTGAGGTCGAGCCATGTCCGTTTTCCATGGAGATTTGAAGGTGAGGAGTTGCTGCTTGAAAGTTTGTCCGACTTCCAGTCTGCACTGTGTACTGGTGGTGGTGCTCGGTTTGATCTCCGTGAAGGTGCCTCGGCGGAGTAACGAGAAGCTGAGAAGACTCCTTGAAGGTGAGAAGACTAACGAGAAACTGAGAAGACTAACAGGATTTTTTTTTTAGATCTGGTCAATCCAGATTTGACCAAAAGTTAGGTTTTTTTTTTGTTTTTTATTGTACTTAGTTGTAATAATGTGCTAAAAAAGTGGTATTTTGTATTTTTTAGCATTTTCAATAATACTTTGTTTATTTTTTTAATAATACACTGCTTTTTTTAACAATACACATCACTTTTGTAAAAAACTCATCTTTTTTTTTTTGTAGAAACTCATCTTTTTTTTTTTGTAGAAAACTCATCTCTTTTTGTAGAGTACTAATTTTTTTTTCAAAACTCTACTATTTTTTCCGGTGACAGGTTGTCGGAGGCGGTGGTAGGATGTCGGCCGGTGGTCGAAGGTAGGTGGTAGTAGAGAGAGATGAATAGTGACATCACTTCTTTTGTCTTTTAGTGATCGTAAGGGTATTTTAGTATTTAGTCATGTTTAAAGAAATAAGATTTCCACTAGTTTCTTTAGGCCATAAAACTAGTCTCTAAGACTCTATAGGTCAATCACCCTTTAAAATAAACAAATATCCCCTCTGGTTTTGTAACTCGTGACAACTTACTTCTCTATTAAACAGGGGTGAGCACGGTGCGGTTCTGTTCGGTTCGGTTTTTGGCCGAACTGAAACCGAAACCGAATGGTTCGTTGTTTTAGAGTGCCGTAACCGAACCGAAGATTTTCATCAATTCGGTTTTATCGATTTTCGGTTTTGATATGGGTTTGATTCGCTAATTGGATAAATTTCATGGACGTCTATTTGAGACATTTTATTATATAACATATTCATCTATGACCTGTTCGATTTTCATTTTATTGATCAATATTGAAAAAATGTAAATAATAATTATAGAGGAATATTTATATAATTTCATCCGCATGCTTTACGCTCAAGAATATTCAATAAACGAATGAATTTTAAGATATATTAACTAATATTTTATATAAAGATATTTTACATATTATGACCTTTCTAGGGGTAGTGCATGCCATATATGAGTATTTTTATTTTCAAAATTTAAAAACTATTTATATATCTTTATTCATTTTTTTAAAATATAAATGAAAATCAAGAATGCCTTTACTAACGATAGATGGGAGATCCTTGAACTCAAAAAAAATTAGGGATATATATATATAAGTTTTTGTATTTTCTCGGTTCGGTTTTTTTGGTTTTTTAAATAGCTAATAAATTGAACGGTTTTTTCGGTTTTTAGGGTCGGTTCGGTTTTTCGGTTTTGTTTTGCTCGTAAATACTATTACAGCATAGGTTATGACATGAGTTGCATCGAATTACTAAAAGTTCTAATGTAATTTTTAATAAAAATGATAAATTATCACGAGTTAGGAAATTATAAAAAGGTATCTGTCTTTCTTGAACTTTTGTCAAACCATGGGGGAGTATTTGATATAATACCTAATTTAGTTGTAAGAAGTCCAACCGTTCTAGTAAATTCCAAAAGTAACTTTAACTACAACACATGAACCAACACAACATATATTTTCTCCCCAATCACATAAAAGAATTAACGAGATTTAATTACAACTTACAAGACCCTGATTTTTTCTTTTTTTTGCTTTATAACAGACAAATGTAGAACGAACTCCACAATTCCAATATAAACTTCACCATATTACAAGCATGAAAACACAAGTAGAAGAACATTCAGCACAAAAAGAACATTTTGTGAGGGACCCTATGTGTATGTATCTACATTCTACAATGATAGACCGGCTTAATGTTGAATACTTGTTTATGCAACCACAAATGCGCTAGATGAACCTGTAAAATACTTAATCGATCCAAGAAGATCCTTTGCAGCACCAAAATGCGAAATTCTATATACACCTGATGTGACTGATTCTGGTATTCTCCATTCTATACTTGCCTGACTTCTAGCACTAAGAGTTGAAGGTCTAGACCATTTAAACCTCAGGCAAAAATCGTCATCATCATAAACTGGTACCCAAGAGTCCTTCCCTTGTAGAAACTCCACAAGAGCAAATGTACCTTCAGTCATAAGGTCATTTCTCGGGGAAGATGACCAGAAAGTTACTGTCACATTTTCACCTCGCTTATAAGTCGATCTTTGAGGTACATCAGTGCTCATATCCCCAAACTGCGTACCTAAGGGAGTTGCATCCAGCACAACTGGTGTTACTAAGCTTATTTGTTTGTTTAACAAATCTGGAGGTTGTGGACCTGCTGGGACAGATTGCCCTACGATAAGGGCTGATGCAAGCTTCTTGAACTCCTGAATGTAAGCACTTAGTGTATGTGGGCCATAGAGAGTCGAGGCACCCTCGTATCTTTGTATTTGGTACTCCTCGAAAGTTGAGACGTATTGTGAATATGTATTGGTTAAACCAGCTATAACAACATGAACATTGCTAGGAAATATGTTAGCTCCTGCACTTGTTAGTACTGATTTTACAGCTTCTCTGAGACGTCTTCCCGCCATTGTTGTAAATTCTGTTAGTAATTATTTTAATTAGTGCAGTGAAAATGTATCACCATAATAAAATAGGGAAGAAAAAAAGAATCTGTATAAGAAGATCTTACCTCCAGGTACAGAGAGAATAACTAGTTGCCCTACCCTAAGGATCTGGACAGGAAGTATGCTAGGCTGCAAAACAAATCAAACAAGAATAAATAAATTGAGTAGTTGAGAGAAATTTAATAAGCATTCACTCACCGCCCAATCATAAGGCACTTTCATCTCTCCTGTATCGAGTAAAATTGGTTTTGGTTTTTGACAATCAACTTGTTCCTTGGTTGGTGTTCTTATCACATTACGAACAAGTTTCCAAAATGCATTTCCCTGAAACAAAATAAAGATACATAAATTGAAAATAGATAATATATGTAGAGCTAGCTTAAGTACCTGGTCATCTCCTTGCCTAAAATCAAAAGCACCAGGTCCATCAGTAGTCCCAGCAGCAAATCCAAATCCCATAGCAGCAGGACATGTTTTAACAACTTCATTACCAATTGTAACCTCAAGCTTTGAGAAATCTAAATACATATGACGAGAATCAACTTTTCCCTTCAACTCCTCAGAGGCTTTATTAAAAAGCTCCACTGCTTTTTTAAACTGTCTATCTCCAATAATACGAGTACTTTCAAACTCATCAGGGTATCCAGGTCCTTTTCCATAGCATAATTCATTCTTTCCTCCACATGTGCTCTGATTAAAGTCACAAGGTAACCCTGTATCTATGCAAAATGCACCAAGTACATTTGGACTTACATCCCCACAATTTGTTTGGCAAAATGCACTCACAAACCTTGGCTTTTTAGCTTGTAGAAGAGAACTTCTTACACGTTTAGACCTGCTCATATTCTTGTTAGTTGCTACACCTGAAGAAGACTTGAAAGAAGCAGCTAGATCTAGCAACTCATCATCTGCATTGGCAAAACATTAATTAATATATCAATTCCAAAATTTCTATTAGATGTCAATTATACTCAAGACTCTTCGGGGAAATTTACTTGAGACACCAGAAAAGTTGGTAGCTTTAATTATATTCTGGTCAAACCAGTCTTCCATAAATCTTGCAGCAGCTCCTTTATTATCCCCACTAATCAAAGAATTAGTGCGACTCATAGATGTTCCATGAGTTGCAAACCAATTAAAACTACCTATAGCTCCCCATTCATTATCTACAAACTTCAAAAGCGTCATATCTTTATCAACATCGTACTTATATTTATTCCTTTCTGTAGCCGGATTGTTGAGATAAGCACTAGGACTGCGACTCACACCAGCATCTAACAGCTCACCTGGTAGTCAAACAGATATTTTAAAATAAATAAATCCAGAGTTCAAAGGAAAGAGAGAAGAAGAGTTTGGATCAGCTTAGCATGCATATTACAATTAAACATGATTAATAGCTCGTGTGGTAAGTGAATCCAAATTTATTAAAGAGAGAAAGTTTAATTCACTACCTTCATCTATGAAAATGGATCCAGGTCTAAGGTTTTCATGAGCTCGAATGATACTTTGCTCAATACCATCAACAAGAGCATCAAACGATTCACGCACAAATCCAAGAGATGTCACAATATATGTAACATATTGCATATAACCACCAGGACCCGCATGAGTATGAGTTCCACTAATTGCGACATTTTTTTCAGTATACATATTTCCATATCTGTAGACCAAATGAAGGATAGGATCCCAAAAAAGATTAGTTCACATTTGACCACATTACTATTTATAGCAAAATTATTAATTAGACAGGATAATTTACCTTGCCTTTAACCTCTCGAGAACTTTGAGCGTGACAAGTGTTGAGCCCATACACGCATCAAGATTAACGAATAAAACACGATCCCCTTGTGGTTCAGCCACAATGAATGAACGAGCACGCAAACGAAAGTGAACACCAGATGCAATCTGATCTGAGTTAGCATAACCCATCATGTTGACATCAGCAGCAGGTCCAGTGATGTCATAGCTCCCAAGCCCTATTAAGTAATTGGAGGCTGCCATTACATCTGGCAGAACTAACAGCAAAAGGGCAAGCCCAATCATTGTAACAGCTCTCCCACCACTAAGCTTTGGAGACAAAGTTGACTCCATGGAAAGTCCACTTGACAACTAGATCACAACTTAATTACTTGTGGCATTTACTTTGGAAAGAGCTAAAAACAGATACAAAAAGCTAATATTAGCTCCTCCCAGAAAGACGTATAAGTATATAAAAAGATTGATTTGACGACAACCTTTAACTCTAGCTAGAAAATGGTACTACATAATAGTTAATTAAGCATTTAACAAACTCAATGACTAAGACTGACTAATTTAGCAACATTTAGTCACATAATGATCAATATATTGACAGAAACAAGTCAAATCAGTATATTAATAGAGTAAACTGCACCATTGGCCCTGAGTTATGTAAATAGTCCAATATATACCCGATTGGTTTTAGAAGATGTCAAAAATACATCCCCTGTGTTATACACTCTGTTTGCAGATCTATCCTTCGGTCTTACTCTCACACAGAGTGTGACTGCATGATTTAAATAATTGTTCGCAAACTTTTGACTCTCACACAGAGTGTGACTGCATAATTTAGATAAGTTGGCGAACTTTTGCAATAATCTCATAGCTATGTTAAAATAATGAATATAGCATCACAGTTGTAAAAAGAAATAGCTAGACGTGCAAGTCTAGAAAACACAACACGCTAAATCAATGTAATAACTACCAAAAGAACAGCAACAGTATAATCCAATATCACATATATTTTGTATACATTAACATACAAAATAGAGAAGTTGAAGAAGACGGAAAAAAACATAGAATCAACGGTAAGAAAATCTAGAATATGAAGTTGAAGTAAACGCAAGGGAGATCATGGTTCATGAAGTACCTTATGTAGCGAGAATATTGACTTATTCCACAATCCGATGTTTAATTTCTACAAAGAGATAGAATAAGGAACGTGTATTTATATATGAAGCGAAGGGGAAGGAAGGCAAAGTAGTAGTTGCGGTCCTTGCGGGAGGAAGGAGTGAAGAAATGTAGTGAGGAATTAGTAGTGATAGTGATGTTGGTTCTTTACTACTATTCTTCACTACTATTCTTCACTTATTTTTGGATCGACCAAAGAAAAAGGTCTTATTTTTGGATTCACATTCTCATTATGTCTCCACTCTCTAAGAAATAAGAATGAAGGAAACTGGTTTAGTAATTGCGGCCCAATCACGTTTACACCATTATTATATATATCTATGATTTCATCATTTCATTTAAAACGGTTGAAAAATAAAGAAACAGGATTTAATGGAACATTAATGAATAAATAAATAAATCTTATCGTCTAGATAGTAATGATAGGTTGTTCACATGATTGGTGCATTATTATGACACCAAGACTTTGCATACATTAACACTTCTTAAAAAAAGGAAGAAGAACTAATTTGGATGAAAGAATGTAAACTGAAAAAATAAATCCAATGAGAATTCAAAAATCAAGAGTTATTGTTGATAACATTATTAAGCTCTTTAATTGTTTTTTTATGTCTTTAATAATTTATTTTATAAAAAAATATCTAATAAAATAATTATTTATAAAAACATCTCTTTTATATTTTTCATACTTTTACTATCCTTATTATTAAATATATTATTTTATTTTAAATACAATATTAATTTTTAATTATCAAACAAATAATAGGGTACTTCTTTCTTCTCCACCACCACCACCACCACCACCACCACCACCAACTACTATTACTAATTCCATCACACGCGCGCGTCCGTGAATTTTTTTTAAAATCGTCATAACTAATTAAAAAAAATCAGAACATTAAAAAATTTGTATTTTTGAATAAAGCAAATTAATATTTACGTCTATGAATTTTTTTTGTTTTATTTTTGATTTTTTTGAATTTTTTTTAATTTTTTTTTTCGCAGACACGGAATTATAAACATGAAATTCCATGTTTTAAACATGGAATTTCGTGTCTGCGAAAAAAAAATTAAAAAAAATCAGAAAATTCCGAAAAAAATTATAGACGTAAATATTAATTTGATTTATCAATATATATATATATATATATACATTTTGAATTAGTTATGACGATTTTAAAAAAATTTCACGGCCGCGCGCGTGTGTTTATTAGTTTTTTTTCTTATTTTTTATTTGTTAATTATAGGGGTAATTTGGGATGGGGCTGTTTTCAATAAAGTATCTTATTCTAGGTACTTTTTTCTAAATAAGTTTTTTAATAGGCATCAATCAACAATTGGCTCAAAAATCAACTCTCTCCTCCTTTTTTAGATTTTTTTATTAGTTTTTTTAAGTTTGAATTACTAAAAAAGAGTATATAGAAAAGGATAACCCAATGCCTATCACATTATGATCATTTATAGCTAGTTTGTCTAATTGGAATGATTGAAACCAATCAAATCTAAACAAATTAACTTTGAGACCTTGTTTAGCTACCCAGTCCGCCATCTAATTATTACTTCTAAGAACTAAGGAGTATAAAATGTTACATCAATTATATGAGTTCTAATATCATCTACACATAAGTGGACTAACAAGATTTTCACAATCACTCTCAATAGTGACTAATCCACACTCAAACAAGTTAGCTAATCTACAAGTTTGAAGTACACCTCTTGCTTCAGCCTCTAGTGGTGATAAAGCTCCTAAGCACTTCACATTCCCATTCAGAATATTACCATTACGACTCTTGACAATAAACACGATACATGAGTAAGAAGTATGAATACAAAAAACGACATTTGTATTTATCTTAATGTCTCCCTTTTTGGGTGGAATCCGCCCAGTGTTTGACAAGTAAGGCCTGAGTGTCCAGAATCACCACTCATAGTAACATTTGTCTCAGGTTTGTTAGCTTGATTATTATCGTCCGAATTCATATATGTTAAGGAACTCAAGACCTCAAAAGTCTTGCTATTATCAATAATATACCCATCATGGGTATAAAAACCAATTGTAATGTCAATATAGGCTCAAGGACTTTGCCTTGAAAGATACATTTATTTCTCTCCTTCCAGATGTGCTAGGCCAAAGCGGCTGCCAATTCTCCACTAAGATGTCCCATATTCTCCGTTATATTCAAAAAATCCCATCAAGTATTCAACCCATTTAATCACAGATGTAGTAGGACCCTTAAGAGAAAGGAAATTTAGTGGAGAGGCTAGCCAGAAAACTCTAGACCAATCACACTGGAGTATAGTGTGTTCTATGGATTATGGATATTTTTGCATAAATCACACTCCAAGAAGTTGTCATTTTCCTTCTATAACCATTCTCATTGGTTGGGAGCCTATTTTTACAGTGTCTCCATCAAAAAAATTTAACTTTTGGTGCCACTTTAAGACTCCAAATGAATACCCAAACACTGTCTTGCATTGGGGTAGAAGATTCCCCCTTTGAATTTATCTTTTCATCATCCAACATCTCTTGGGATCATCCTAAGTTAAGTATATGTCTCCTTGACTGTAACACTCCCTGAAGTTATTTTTAACCAAATTACGGAGTCTACATTATATGGAGACACATGTATACTCAAAATGGTTGCTACAAGAGATTTACTGAACAAGCTTTCCAATGTACATATGTTCCAACTAGTCCAACTTCATTCATTAGTTCTATCACTCAAACCAACTGAGTATTTGTTGGTTTGGTAATGAGATTAAGACCTGGAACCCATTTAGATTCCCAGATTTTGTTTTTCTCACCATTTCCAACCTGTTTGTCCAGTGCCTATTTCAAATTTTTAAATTCCCGACTTGAAGATAAACCCTCCACCACCTCCATTGCCAGCAGCCGGAGTTTCAGGAGCTCGTACACAGTTTCTCAACTTAAAAGTCAATTTATTGGATGATCACATTCTGTTTTTGTCTTTAACTGTCGTTCTTTATATATGCCTCCTTCGTAAATATTTATTATGGCACCAATTTCACAATCAATAAAGTGTTTTTCCCCGAAAAAAACCAGTCCCTCGAACACATGGCTTTAGCCTTTAGTACCCTTTTTTTGTTAACTGCTTAATTATATAAAAAGCATAACAATGTTAAATATTACAAAAGTTACCCGATACCGCAAACCCACTTATCAAGTAAAATAAGTTGAGATAACTGGGAAGGTTCCTCCAATCAACAAACAGTTTGCCAACAAGCTTTTGTTTGGCGACCCAATCAGCTACTCTATTTCCTTTGCGGTTAACAAAGGAAAAAAGAAGATTACAAGTCTTCGCAGTACTGTATATAGACTTAAAAATATTACAACACTCAAGAATATTACAAGGGGTCCTAGTACTAAGGGTTTAACTATCACTTCACTATCACTTCGATAACAGTTGGGTAGGAAAACCTTTCGCTATCTCGCAATCCCACTGAGCACCTTGAGCTTCTGCTTCGATAGAGCTTCTTGCCTCTATATCCTTTGCATTCGCCTCAATCAAGTTTCTAAAAGAATCTCTAACTATATAAGAAAAAAAACAACCAGATAAGTAAACCTAGCATCAATATTTATTTTATTTTCAATATTAAGGTTTTTATCATTTTCTTCAATTAAAGCAGAGGAATCCAATATTGAATCCTTTAGCTCATTTATCATTTTAGTATCATCTGAATTTTGATTCACATTTTTATATTCCTTACAAGTGAAGTAAGCTAAATTACACATGAACATAGGTGCAGGTTTAACCCCATTGAAAAATACTACCTTTCCAAATTTACCAACAAATATTACTCAAAAGTGCAGCAAATTATATATCTTGACCATGAGTAGCATTAAAAAAGACAACAATTTGTGAAAACTAGTCATCAATTCTTGAGGTGTTATTATTTAAGGTTTATAGAGTTAGAGAGGAAGAAAACCACACAGCCCTAGCCCAAGGGCAAGCAAATAAAAGATGCTCAGTGGTTTCATCATTCCAGTTACATATTTTACAAACTTTAAAGTTAGTACATTTTATATTATTAAGATTCACCTCCATGGGCATTTTATTCTTAATAGATTTCCTCATGAAATTTTTTATGTTAGGAGAACAATTCGTAGTTTATATTATTTTCCAAATTTCTGGATCATTGAGATGTGAAGAAGATATGAGAAGGTCAGATACAACTGTGTTCTTCTTGTCTCTATTTCTTTTAAGTAACAGATTATCAAATTTAACAGAATAATTGCCGTCTTTAGTAGAGTTCCAAAAACAAAAATCATTACATTCATAAGTAGGGATAGGCATACAAGAAATAATCTTACCTATCTCTTGACTGTATTCTGACTTCACATAGCTCATATTTCAATTCTTATTATCTGTTTGAAAGAATTCTTTTACTAACATAACAGTATTATTTTTTGGTTCAATAACATCAATTATATTATCAATCCATTTATCATTTTGAACATTTATTTGTAAACTATTTCTCAAATTTCATTTTATATCTTTTTCAAAAACCTTCCTACCCTCCAGAATACCTTTCCAACCAAAAGAGGAAGAATGACCAATTTTAGCTTTTAAAAAATCATTACAAGGATAATACTTTTTGTTTAATAACTTGCTAAGAAGCGATTCAGGATGATTAAGTATATACCAAGCCAGTTTACCCAATAAAACCAAGTTCATCATGTATATATCCCTAAAGCCTAACCCACCCTACAACTTGGATGAGCATAAAGAATCTCAACTTTCAAAGTGAATCTTATTATTATTTTTGTTATTACTCCACCAAAACCGAGATATAATACTATTAATAGTATTACAAAGATTTTTAGGAATAATAAAAGAGGACATTATGTAATTAGGAAGACTTTGTAATACAGATTTAATGAGAATCTCTTTCCCACTTTCAGATAGAAAAATATTTTTCCAATTCTCTATTTTATTCAAGATTCTTACAACTAACCATTCAAGATCTTTACATTTATTTATACTCTGATTTGTTGGTAATCCTAAATAGGATCCCAAAGATTCAACCTGTTTCATATGTTGTCTAGACGTTATGATATATTTAAGAGTAATGTTAGATATCACCCCAAATCGTATCACCCTTTTATCACATCTTAGGTGGGTTTTAAATAAACTAATCATATAATTTTTCTTTCCCAATTTATCATTTTCTCTCTCTTTTATGATTGGTCCACATAAGGAGACAATAAAAAGGTGATATGATTTGGGGTGATATCTAGAATTACCCTATATTTAATATGACTAGGTGTGTTGGGGGTATAAATAATGAGTAATGATATTTGTCACCCTTTTCGTATCACCCTTTTATCACCTCCTACGTGTATGCCTACATGGACCAATGAATCGATTTCTCTATCATATTTAATTTTTCTCTATCTTCTATTCAAGGAAATCAATACATATATATAGAAGGGTGATAAAAGGGTGACATGAAAAGGGGTGACATATATCATTACTCATAAATAATACCACATTTATTCTTATTAAGACACAACCCGGTTGCTTTACTATATTGTTCCATTATATTGTTCAAAACTTCAATATCTTGATAAGCGGGTTTTGAGGAAAAATATGCTATCATCTGCAAAGAGAAAATGAGTGATGGTTGGACAATTCTTACCAATTTCAAAGCCTTCTAGTAAATTGTTCTTAACTTTGTCTAGAACTAGAAGGTTCAGTGTTTGAGACATAAGACAAAACATGATAGAGGACAAAGGGTCCCTTTGTCTTATACCTCTTGAAGGTTTCTGAATTTCATGATCTTTCCTATTTATAAGTAGAGAATATGTAACTGTAGTAACAAATTCATAATTCTATCGACCCATTTATGGTGAAAGCCCATTTTACTTAATAGTTTTTACTAAAAAAATCTCATTCTAAATACTCATAAGCCTTTTTCACATCAGTTTTAATGGCTAAGAATACTTTTTAGTATATTTTCTTCTTTTAATAAAGGTGATAAGTTCATGCGCGATTAAAATATTCTCTTGAATATTCCTACCAGGTGTGAATCTATTTGATTATCATCTACTAATAATGGCAATAAAGGTTTTGACATGTTTACCAAAATTTTAGAGATAATTTAGTATAAAAAATTAGTACAACTTATAGGCCTATAATTGGATACCTCAGAAGTTTTTTCAATTTTTAGAATAAGAGCTATACACGTTCGATTTAAGGGCTTCAAACTACCATTATTAACCCATAAATCATTTATTATGCGCATTATATCTAACTTAATAGTTTTCCAGTAGGTTTTGTAAAATATTCCAGTATAGCCATCAGGCCCTGGAACCTTTGTTAAACCCAACTCCCAAACTGCTTTTTTTTAGCTTCATCACGGGTGATAGAGGCTAATGGCTATAATAGTTTGATTAGCTTCATTAGTAACAACCGGTTGCACATATATGAGTAAAATTCCTTGGTCCCACTGAGTTGTAAACCTCATTGAAATATTTCTTGAAAACATTAATTATATCACTTTATTTTTCAATCCATTCATTATTATTATTCTTGATTCTTTTGATATTATTTCTTTTGCTTCTATTTTTAGTACAAGCATGAAAGTATGCTGTATTTTTATCCTCCTCTTTTAACCACAAAGCTCTAGATTTATTCCTCCAATATTATTCCTCTCTCTCCCAAGTCTTTTCTATTTATAGCATTATATTTATCCTATTTTCTTAAATTTGTATCACCATTTTATAAGACTTTTAGCCTTTCCAAATAAATTTCTATACATTTTCTATTATTATTGAATTTCTCCTTATTCCATCTTATTAATTTTTTTTAATATTAAGTTGAAATCTGGTAATACTAGTAGGGATACCCCTTAAGTTCTTATGTCTTCCAAACATTTTTAATAATGTTTAGACATCCTGTTTCAGATGCCCAAAAAAATTGAAAATAATTTTTTTTTCTTTTTATTATTACAAATTTGATCTTGATGTAGAATAATAGGAAAATGATCTAAACCAATAGAAGGTAGCACAACCAACCAAGCAATTGGGAACATTGTACTCCATTTTAGATTATTTAACCCTCTATCTAAAACTGATTTTATTAATTCTTCACATGATCTTTTGTTAGACCACGTGAAATCACAACCATGTCTTGGAATCTCTTCCAATTTAAACATATTAATAAGTTTATCAAAGCATTTCATATTACTTTTATTTTTATTTTTACCTCCCAACTTTTAATTAATATTTTTTATTACATTGAAATCCACAATCAATAAACAAGGGAATTCTTTATCATATCACGTATCAATTTTTTCAAGCACTACATTCTTATATGCTTCTACAGGAGAACCATACATATAACTGATATAAGTATATTTTTTTTAATATCATGACTTATCATAGTATCAATAAAATTTTCATCAGAATTTAGTATTTTCATCTTAATATTTTCTTTAATAAACATAACAAACCCTTCTCCAAGGTAAACTTTCAACTTAAAGCAATTCTTAGTTTCAATAAGAAATAGTACCTCTGAATTATGTTTAACACATAATGCCTTTAGGGTTTGGACGGTCAAAAGGGCTGTCAATCCCTTAACAGTTCCAGATAATTTGTATCATTGTTGAAGAAGAGATTATTATGGGGCACTCTCGCAAACTCATCTACAATCCATCAACTTATCTGCTTTATTAACTTGATAAGGTACTGTATAAACGAATTCAAAAAAAAAACTTCATCAGTATTCATACAACCAGGGCCACTATTGAAGAAAATCAATGGCAGCATCTCGAGTTTGTTAACATTACAGAATACTTACCCATAAATTATGTATTTAAAAAATTCCTTCATAATTTTGTAGACACTTTCTTATGATCTTTAAAAAAATATTCCTTATTAACCGAAAAAACTAAGTTTTTAAAAACAATACTGTACTATTTTACATCTAAATCAGTTTTTTTTGCGTCAACACTACCACATTATAAAAAAAATGGCACAGTAACAGGAGATACAGGTGAAACCTGCCAAAATGGAGACATTTTGTACGTGCAGTTTGACGAGGTTGGATCGACAACGTTTCTGGACCTGAAAAGCACGCAAGTGGGCCTGTCAAGGCAATGGACCTGAAATGCGATCTGTTGTGAGTTAGGCCTGTCTCGGTGGTCTGATACAGCATGTGTTAGCCTCACCTTGTTTTTATTCCCGTTTTAATATTCGACAAATCATTATTTAAACTAAAATTCATTTTGGTATCACTTAAAATGTTTTCCAAAACCCCTCATTAGATTAGTTGTGTTTACTTCATTGTTACTTAGCTTGAAATTCAAAATAGCAGCCCCGCGGTACACCGGACGAGTGACACGGTACACCGTAGGTCACGGACCAGAAGCACGGTGCACTAGATGGCCCGACCAGTAAGCTCAGAAATCTGCACGGTACACCGGACCTTTGTCACGGTACACCGGACCACTACACGGAGCAGGGATGCGGTACACTACATAGTCCGACCAGTAAGCTCAAAAGTTAGTCGAACAGTCATGCGGTGCACCGGACCATATCCGCGGTACACCGCACGAGAGGGTTTCAGCACTATTACTAGAGGACAAAGCTTATATCCGTTAGAGATAAAATAGATCCGTTGGAGAGAAGCCTTATGACCGTTGGATCATCTTTTCAGCTATAAAATGGAGTTCATTCAAGACACAACTCAAGCCTTCCATCTACCAATCTTAAGAGCAATTAATTCTATCATTCAAGGAGGTTTCAAAGGAGCATTCAAGTCATATTTATTGTGAAGCTATTAGTTCTATCTACTCATTTAGGAGTTTAGTCACAAAGCTTTTATAAGCACCCCTAAACACTTTTTCCTTTCCTCTTAGTTCTTGTAATAGATTAAGAGAGTAGTGTGAGCATAGGTTTATGCTTGGTTCCTTGTGTTGGTGATAACACAAGTGTATTTCCTTCAAAGGGTTTTTGAAGTGGTTGTAAGGGTTTGTATCTCACCCGGTTAAGAGTTACGAAGATTAGTAGAGAATCTTGCAAATCCTAAGGAGGCTTCCTTAGGTAGTGGATGTAGGGAAACCGAACCACTATACATCGTTGTGTATCGTATTCTATCTCTACACTCTTTATATTTCCGCACTCTATATGCTTGATAAAATGCCTACTTGAATAGTTTGATATTATTGTCTATTAGGATTATCTAGTTTTATACTATTTAGTTTGCTAATACAATAGGATTCAAATTAGCTTTTAATTTTATTTACTTGAAATAAAATTAGCCGATTAATTTCTATTGTCCTATTCAACCCCCCTTCTAGGACGCATATAGTATATCAATTGGTATCAGAGCCTAGCTCTATTGTACTTAATCGTTTCTAGAGTTAATACGATATGGATTCTAATCAACCGGAAGGTTCATGTTCTACTAGACCTCCGCTTTTTGTAGGAAAAGATTACTTTAGATGGAAAAAGAAGATGGAGATTCATGTGAAAGGAATCGATTACTTTTTATGGATGGCTATCAAAAAGGGTCCTTATATTCCTTACGTTGCCGGAAGTACAACGGAGGTAAAAGATGAAGATGATTACAATGATCAAGACATAGCTAAACTTACCAAAAACAACAAAGCTATGAACATCCTCATCAATGGATTAAGCGTCACGGAATACGCTAGAGTTAGTGAATGCAATTCCGCTCATGAAATGTGGCAACTCTTGGAGCTATCATATCAAGGAACGGAAGATATTAAGGAAACCAAGATTGGTCTCTTTATCACTAAGTACGAGCTTTTTCGTATGGAGCCCGATGAAGCCTTGAATGCTATGCATCAAAGATTTTCTAACATTGTTAACACTTTGAAGACTCTTGGTCAAGAGTACACCAACAAGGAACAATGCCGAAAAATCTTATTTGCTCTTCCAAGGAAATACAAGACAAAAATCAACTCTATAAGGGATACTAAAGATCTTTCAAAAATGACGGTTCATGAACTCATTTGCAACCTCATGACGGAAGAGCTTGTGCTTGAAGAAGAAAAGATAAGAGATGATGAAGAGAAAAAGATTAAGAAATCCATTGCTTTTCATGCCATGAGTTCAAAGTTGAAAGAACGAAAAGAAAGGAAGGATAGTGAAGAAGAAAATTCACATGAAGAAGAAACTAGTGAAGATGAAGGAGTAGCTATGTTGGCAAGAGATATGAAAAAATTTATGAGATACAAACGCTTTGCCAAGAAAGGAAGTTCTTCCTCACCTTACAAGAAGAATGATAGAGCTATCAAACAAGATGAACCCACTTGCTATCATTGCAAAAAGGTTGGTCACATCAAAACCTATTGTCCTCTTCTTCAAAAGGAGAAACCGAAAAGAGCTATGCATGCCAATATCACTTGGGATACTCAAAATTCGGATGAAGAAGAAAGTGATAATGAAAATGTCAATCTTGTTGCCTTTATGGGAAAAGTTGAGAATGATGAAGATTCTTCTTCGGATGATGATACCGGTACTACTCACTTTGCCTTTATGGCAAATCATGATGAGGTAACTCCTAAATCCAAACTCTCTTTAACTAATGATGATGCTAGTGAACAAGATATTCATGAGGCATTTGATTCTCTTTATAATGATTTTTTAAATTCTATTGAAACAAACAAAGTTTTAACAAAAGATTTAGAATTTGAGAAAAATAGAACTAAAGAGGTTTTGAAAGCTTTGGAAGATTGTCAAAATCTTTGTGATGAATGTATAGATGATAATGAGAAACTTCATCTTATTGAGAAAAATCTTTTGGAGGAAAAAGCTTTATTAGAGAAAAAGATTTTGGATCAAAATGCTATTATTTTGAAATTTACTAGTGGGCAAGAAAACTTGGATTTGATTTTAGGTTCTCAAAGAATGGCTTGTGAAAAAAGTGGTGTTGGATATGATCCATTCACTCACCAAAAACCTTTGAAAAATGTCTTTGTAAAATCAAAAATTTCAAATGCAATTCCATCCTCTTCAAAATCTTCTATCACTTGCACCTATTGTGAAAAACTTGGTCATGATGCATCTCATTGTTACTATCGAAAATTATTAGATTTGGGATCTCTTGTGCCAATTTGGAAAAGACCTAAATGGGTCTTAAAAAGAAAATCCACTAACCCTCATGGACCCAATCCAAATTGGGTACCTAAAGCTTACATTACTCTTTGTTTGTAGGGGTTGAGCATCAAGAAGCAAAATATATGGCTACTTGATAGTGGATGCTCAAGACACATGACCGGAAATCCATCATTATTCACAAATTTATATAAAACTAAAGGTGATAAAGTTACTTTTGCCGACAACACTAAGAAACGCGTTTTGGGTAAAGGTAACATTGGTAATATGGACTCTTTACTTATCTCTAATGTGTTACTTGTTGAGGGTCTCTCTTTTAACTTGCTTAGTATTAGTCAACTTTGTGATGTTGGTTTTAGTGTTAAATTTGAAGCATCTAGATGTGTTGTTTTCAAAAATGATGAGTTAGATACTATGTTTATTGCAAAAAGATCGGATAATGTTTTTGTTGTTGATCTTGAGAGTCTTATGTGCAAAAATATTAAATGCTTATCCGTGGTTAATGATAGTTGGCTTTGGCATAGACGTTTAGGACATGCTAGCATGGATTTAATTTCAAAATTATCTAGAAAAAATCTTGTTGTTGGTTTGCCTATTTACAAATTTGATAAAGATAAATTATGTGATGCATGTCAACTTGGTAAACAACATCGTTCATCTTTTAAATCCATTAATAAGGTCATCACCGTTAGGCCACTTCAATTATTGCATATGGACCTTTTTGGTCCCGTTGATGTCACTAGTCTAGGAGGGTCTAGATATGTCTTTGTTGTTGTTGATGATTACACTAGATTCACATGGGTGATGTTCCTTGCTTTGAAAAGTGATGCCTTCAATGAATTTGCAAAACTTTGTAGAAAGGTGCAAAATGAGAAAGGCTACTCTATTACATGCATTCGTAGTGATAATGGTAGTGAATACGTGAATTCTCCTTTTGTGCATTTTTGTGATGAATTTGGGATTGAGCATAATTTTCCGGCCCCTAGAACTCCCCAACAAAATGGGGTAGTGGAAAGGAAAAACCGAACTCTACAAGAAATGGCTAGAACAATGCTAAAAGAACATAGCTTGCCTACATACTTTTGGGGTGAAGCCGTTCATACGGCTTGTTATGTGTTAAATAGAGTTCTTATTAGACCCCTTATTAAGAAAACCCCTTATGAGCTTTGGAATGGTAGACCACCAACTATTGCTTATTTTCGTGTTTTTGGGTGCAAATGTTTTATCCTAAACACTAGGGACTATTTGGGAAAATTTGATGCTAAATCGGATGAAGGCATTTTTCTTGGTTATTCCACTAAAGGAAAAGCCTATCGCATTTTCAACAAACGTACTCGTACCATTGAGGAATCTATGCATGTTGACTTTGATGAGACTAATCCGTTTTGTATCAAGAAAGTGGTAGATGTTGTTGAAGATACTCCACTAGATCAACCCTTAGAATCTCCTATTCAAGAAGTCAAATCTCATGAAGAATCTCTTAAGGAAAATGATCAAGTGTTAAATGAAGCTAGTACGGATTTACCAAGGTGTTGGAAACATATCAAAGATCACCCAAGTGAATTAATTCTAGGTGATCCAAAAGAAGGTGTTACCACTCGCTCCCGTATTATTGCTCTTTGTGCTCATCAAGCATTCTTATCTCAAATTGAGCCCAAGAATATTAAAGAAGCTTTGTTAGATGATCATTGGATAAATGCTATGCATGAGGAATTAAATCAATTTGAGCGTAGCAAAGTTTGGACATTAATGGAGAAACCAATTGGCCCCACTATTATTGGCACTAAGTGGATATTTCGCAACAAGCTAGATGACACCGGCATCATTACTAGAAATAAAGCAAGGTTAGTTGCTCAAGGGTACAATCAAGAAGAAGGTATTGATTTCGATGAAACTTTTGCTCCCGTAGCTAGACTTGAATCTATTCGTATGCTACTTGCTTTTGCTTGCTATATGAATTTTAAACTTTACCAAATGGATGTCAAAAGTGCTTTTTTAAATGGTTTTATAGACGAGGAAGTTTTTGTTAAACAACCTCCGGGTTTTGAAGATCCAAAATTTCCAAATCATGTTTTTAAACTTTCAAAGGCTTTATATGGTTTAAAACAAGCTCCCCGTGCTTGGTATGAACGATTAAGCAAATTTTTATTAGATGATGGTTTTAAAAGAGGAAAAATTGACTCCACTTTATTTATAAAAAGGTCTTCAAAAGATATCCTTCTTGTTCAAATTTATGTGGATGATATTATATTTGGTGCTACTAATGAAAATCTTTGTGAGAATTTTTCTAAAAGCATGCATAAGGAATTTGAGATGAGCATGATGGGAGAATTAAATTACTTTCTTGGACTTCAAATCAAGCAAATGAAAGATGGTATCTTTGTCAATCAAGCCAAATACACAAGAGAATTGATCAAAAAAATTGGCCTTGAAGATGCAAAGGAAATTGGAACTCCAATGAGCACATCCACAAAATTAGACAAAGATGAAGATGGTAAGGATGTTGATGAGAAACTATATCGAGGTATGATTGGTAGCTTACTTTATCTTACCGCTTCTAGACCCGATATTATGTTCCCCGTGTGTCTTTGTGCTAGATTTCAATCTTCTCCCAAAGAAACCCATCTTAGTGCCGTTAAGCGTATTTTTAGGTATTTGAAAGGAACCCTTAGTCTAGGACTTTGGTACCCAAGATTTACCTCCTTTAAACTAATAGGTTATTCGGATGCCGATTATGCCGGTTGTAGACTTGATAGGAAGAGCACTAGTGGTAGTTGCCAATTCTTAGGTCAATCCCTTGTCTCATGGTCTAGTAGAAAACAAAATAGTGTTGCTTTATCCACGGCCGAAGCCGAATATGTTGCGGCCGGAAATTGTGTGACTCAAATTCTTTGGATGAAACAAACCTTACTAGATTTTGGCCTAGAATATGATCGTGTTCCCATTCGTTGTGATAACACTAGTGCTATAAATCTTACCAAAAATCCCATTCAACACTCTAGAACAAAACACATAGAAATCCGCCATCATTTTATCCGTGATCACACTCAAAAAGGGGACATTGTACTTGAATTTGTTACCTCCGAAAATCAATTAGCCGATATCTTTACCAAACCTCTACCCCAAGATCTTTTTGAGAAAATTCGGTGTGAAATTGGCATGCAAATTCTCTAGCTTTTCTTTCATGCCATTAGTGTTTAGTATTTCTTTTGTATATATTTTTGTGGCTAATATTTTCTTGATGTTTTAGGGTCCTTGAAGCTTCTAATTGTTATCCATTTATTCCTTTAGTCCTTGTTTTTACTCAAAATGTGTTTTGACCCCTTAAAATTTTCAAAATCATATCATTTGTTCTTTTTGTTGTTGACAAAGGGGGAGAAATTTTAGTTAAACTTTTTCAAATGCATTTTGTGAGGGGGAGTTTTATAAAAACTCTAGTGATTAGGTTGAGGGGGAGTTTTTGATCAAAACTTAATCTTAGGCATCTTCAAAAGTTTATGATTTGTCAAACATCAAAAAGGGGGAGATTGTTAGCCTCACCTTGTTTTTATTCCCGTTTTAATATTCGACAAATCATTATTTAAACTAAAATTCATTTTGGTATCACTTAAAATGTTTTCCAAAACCCCTCATTAGATTAGTTGTGTTTACTTCATTGTTACTTAGCTTGAAATTCAAAATAGCAGCCCCGCGGTACACCGGACGAGTGACACGGTACACCGTAGGTCACGGACCAGAAGCACGGTGCACTAGATGGCCCGACCAGTAAGCTCAGAAATCTGCACGGTACACCGGACCTTTGTCACGGTACACCGGACCACTACACGGAGCAGGGATGCGGTACACTACATAGTCCGACCAGTAAGCTCAAAAGTTAGTCGAACAGTCATGCGGTGCACCGGACCATATCCGCGGTACACCGCACGAGAGGGTTTCAGCACTATTACTAGAGGACAAAGCTTATATCCGTTAGAGATAAAATAGATCCGTTGGAGAGAAGCCTTATGACCGTTGGATCATCTTTTCAGCTATAAAATGGAGTTCATTCAAGATACAACTCAAGCCTTCCATCTACCAATCTTAAGAGCAATTAATTCTATCATTCAAGGAGGTTTCAAAGGAGCATTCAAGTCATATTTATTGTGAAGCTATTAGTTCTATCTACTCATTTAGGAGTTTAGTCACAAAGCTTTTATAAGCACCCCTAAACACTTTTTCCTTTCCTCTTAGTTCTTGTAATAGATTAAGAGAGTAGTGTGAGCATAGGTTTATGCTTGGTTCCTTGTGTTGGTGATAACACAAGTGTATTTCCTTCAAAGGGTTTTTGAAGTGGTTGTAAGGGTTTGTATCTCACCCGGTTAAGAGTTACGAAGATTAGTAGAGAATCTTGCAAATCCTAAGGAGGCTTCCTTAGGTAGTGGATGTAGGGAAACCGAACCACTATACATCGTTGTGTATCGTATTCTATCTCTACACTCTTTATATTTCCGCACTCTATATGCTTGATAAAATGCCTACTTGAATAGTTTGATATTATTGTCTATTAGGATTATCTAGTTTTATACTATTTAGTTTGCTAATACAATAGGATTCAAATTAGCTTTTAATTTTATTTACTTGAAATAAAATTAGCCGATTAATTTCTATTGTCCTATTCAACCCCCCTTCTAGGACGCATATAGTATATCAGCATGCACGAGTTGGTGAAAACTCGTGTGGGTCTGAATTTTCCTGGATTTGGCGGGCATAGATGGCGACGCAAATAAGGTGGGACGGTAGAAACAAATAAGCTGAACAAGAAGGAAGAAAATTGGAGGGGATGGCTCGATGGGGTGAAGGGTGATTTAGTGAGCGAGATGGGAGGGGCTCGTTTGGTGGCAGTAATTTGTAATATGGAGGCACTGTAGTGGGGCAGCACCAATATGAGATGGTTGTGATATAGAGGCAACGGTAAAAAGGGAGGCAGTGATATGGTAGGATGGCGGTGATAAGGCTGATGAAGAAAAGGCTGGATGGTAGGTTGAAGGTTGGTTTGGAGAGGGAGATGGGGTGGGTCTGCTTGGGCGGTGAGATGGAAGGACGGTGAGATGGGATTTAGATGATGGAGAAGGAGAGGGGTGGTGAGTTGACTTATATAAGACTTTAAATTTAGTGGTAAGTAGTGTAACCATTCTAGTAAATTCCAAAAGTAACTTCAATCACAATACATGCACAAAGACAGCATGTATTACTAAAAAGATGGTTAGCCCGAATCACAAAAAAAGGATCTAGCAGGATTTAATCACAACTTACAAAACCCTCATATATTTTAGCTTCATAACAAACAAATGTAGAATGAACTCCCCAATCCCCAGATAAGTTTCACCATATTACAAGCATAAAACACATAGGTACATTAACATTCTGTGAGGGACCCCTTACACCCATTCTCTAGACTATTTACCAAACCAAGTTATATTTAGCTTTCTGTCAATTCAAACATATGCTCATGATTCACTTCAAAGCCATCAAACTCATATGATGGACTCACAAACTGAAGAATATATTACATGTTAATTTGTACCAAAAGCTCCTGACTCATATCTTTTGATTCATGCTGAGCAAAATTGATAGTCACTACTATTTCCAATCTCAGACGAATCATGCCCATTATTTCTCACATTTTTAGTAATAATATCAGAATTATGAGAAGCTGTAGCATTTTTAACAAGGTAATTTTGTTGAAGATCTCTCCTTATTCCCCATAACACCTCAGCACATACTCTCATTGAAGGTCTAAATTGTCTCGAAGGATTAAGACATTTTTTAGCAACTCTAAGCACTTTTTCAACTACCTCAATTGATGCTGGACTTCTTCTAAGTCTCGGATCCATTACTATCACAGCTTCTCCATGTTTTAATCTCTGTAAGACCTGCATGTTAAATAAAATTCAATATCTTTGTATCATGATCCATAGTCATTTTAACTATGTAAAAAAGCACATACCCATTTTACTGTCATTTTTTCATGAATGGATCTTTCTGGTTCAATAGGATATCTTCCTGTAACAATCTCTAACAGTACAACTCCAAAGGAGTACACGTCACTTTTTTCTGTGAGCTGATATGTTTTAAGATATTCAGGATCTAAATACCCACAAGTTCCTTTTACTTGTGTAGATACATGAGTTGCATCATCATTAACTTCCCGAGCAAAACCAAAATCAGCTACTTTAGCAGTAAACTTTTCCGTGATTAATATGTTTGATGATTTTACATCTCTATGGATAATTGGAGGATCTGTATACATATACATATACATATACATATACATATACATATACATACAAACAATGATTAATTAACTTAATAATTATATACAACTAATTATTCAAATACCTGAATATGTATGCAGATAAGCAAGAGCATGTGCTACATCAATTACAATGTCCAAACGCTCTGCAATTTCAAATTCATTTCCAAACTTTCCTACATTATAAAATATATATTAAATATCTCAATGTTACACTCTTATTAACATTTGATACTAAAAAATTAAGTTTTTCTTGTCTTACCATCTAGATGTTGTCTAAGTGTCCCATTGCTGATATATTCAACGACAATAATTTTCTCATCTTTATGTTCAATACACCCAAAATATTTCACAAGTTTATTATGTTCAATCTTTGATAATGTCAAAATTTCATTCTTAAATTCTGTTGATAGTTTCTGACCATTAATGTCCTGCCAAAGATAAAAATAGTAATTAAAATCTATAATTGGTTATATAATTATAATTTTACCTTTTTAGCGCGCTTTACAGCAACTAGTAATCCGTTCTTAAGCTTTCCCTTATAAACGGTTCCAAATCCTCCTTCACCAATTATGTTTGCTGAAGAGAACTTACCAGTTGCTATATAAATCTCGTCAAAAGATAAATTAACTAAACCTAGCTGTGATGAATTAACACTGGATGATCCATAGGAACTAGAATTTCTGAATTTGGATGAACTTTTACTGCTCGTTCCAGTAGAAGTAGATCTTGACCCTGCAGTCAATTAGTAAAATACTAAAATCGCCTTCTTCAGCAGTTATATGCCTAAATAAACCTATTTATATGCAAAAAATACAACTGAGCTACATCTTATGGAACTTTCGCACAACCCACGCGTATGTATCTAAACAACCTTCAATTTAGAGAAAGCGTTATTTTTAACCAGTAAAATCTGAAATTTACAAACAAGTTGCTTAATATAATACGAAAATGTTAAATACACCATTATTGTAATACATACTACTCTAGTTCTTTCAAATAATTAGTCCAATTAGGAAAACTCAAGAGTATAGTATGGGAAATGAATAAGTGTTGAATTATAGAATGAGTAGTAACTTACAAGATAAATCTCCTACTTGATCATCCTCATCATAATCAGGTTCATGGATACTCATGGAATCAAATTGATTTTTCCCGGAGTTGGCCTTCTTTTTCCAGAAGAACATTCTAGATACAAATCGAGCAACACTTTTGATAAAATTAAAACCCAATTCTTTCTGCTGAATCTTTCTGCTGGTGGTGATGGTGATGGGGGTTTTTGGATAGATAAACAGAGGAGATGGTGTTGTCATCCTGGTGGTTTGTAGAGTCTGTGGCCTGTTGGACTGGGCAAAGAATTAAGTACGGAGTCAATCATGATTACTTGTAAAACGATGCAAAATCAAATACAACTAATCAATTTTAAATAGCTGGCTGGAACTGAAGTATTCTTATTTTTGATTTGTTTATGGATAGAATAGAATAATTCAAACTTGGATTTCCTTTGATGACGACGACGATGATGATATTATATGAGGTATCTCTGTTAAGAGGGAATGATAATGAAAGTGGAGAGAAGTGCCGGCAGTGATACAAATAGATAGATATTACAAAAAAAGAAAAATGGGTCCAACTCAGTAACGGGTTTTTTTTTTATTTGCTTTGGTAAACAAATTTCAAATACTTGTCCAAAAAAAAAAAAAAAATTCAAATACGAATATAACCGTCATACTCAATTTATCCCTAATCTTGAAATTAAATAAAACATGACAATTAAAACTTTCTAATTTGTGGCTCTTCCATCTAGCCAACTTGACAATGGTGTACGTCCTACTGTTCAGGGTTCTCGAGATATAACAGGGTTCTCGAGATATAACAAGATGTAATTGGTCTATACAGTTTCGCCATCTCTACGATCCGCCTAACAACGAGTTAGATAGCTCACCTTACTACTAACAGTAGCCTAATACCCTGAATAATATCAAGTTAAGCAGAGAAGACAACCTTCTATGTACTCCCAAATTGCTCACATAGCTTTGTCACAAAAAGTATAACATGTGCTTCTCCTCACACAACCGTCGAACACTATCTTGATTTTGCATGATTAATCAATACCCCATTCCTCTTGTGTATCTCTACAACTCCTAGCCCAATAGTCTCCCATCTCTCCACAAAAAAGACGCATCACACCCATTTTGTCTAGATGCCAGTGTCTGCTTTGTTCGATGTTGAGATGTCTTCAATCTATTATTTTCACAAAAAGTGCAATACTTTACTTTGGCAGTGATTTATACCATCTTTTTGGTTAGTATAGAATGTTGGTAGCTTTCAGTGATAGTATGGGGTATCCCATATACAACACCAATCTGATAGAACATATTCTACCAAATAAAGTTTGTGTAAATAAGATTGGGTGATTTTAGTCAGTGTTTGCATTGAATTAATATGAATTAGAATGTATAATTGTAGCAAAGACAAACAAGTTCTACATGTAAATCGATATTGGTTACATAAATATAAGTAGGAACGGAATGCAAAAAAGTTGAATACTCTTTATTACAAAGGATTAAGGTATAAAAACCTAGATTATATTGGTTTTTCCTTTATTTATAGATTTTTTCGCTCCAATACTTCTTCAACAAAATTTGTCGTGACACATGTTCATATGGCGGTTGATTTGTAGTCTAAGATCTTAAAGATGGCGATGAGGTTACTAATAGTAGTTGTCAACTACTATTGGGATAAGAACAGGTAGTTTATCCCATGTCTTCGATCTCTCGAGGGTATGCAGGGGGCTCTTCTCATGCGTCATTTGGTTTGATGGTCTAAGTTCGTCGTATCCTGGGTAAGAAATTTTTTTGAAGGTTATTTTTCCCAAATCATTGACCCCCATATATTTTGTGGAGTTAATGCCCTAAACTCCAATATTTAAATTGACCCACTTCAACCTTCTAAATTTTATATCTAATTGAATAAATTATTGGATCCATCCCATACTTGGATTAACGAGGTCCTTTTTCCTTAAATTGTCTTAACTTGACATGGAACGACGATAAATGTCATCTTATTTATATTACCTTTTTACCACCTCCTATAAAAAATTAATCATAATTGACAAATCAATCCACTGAACCATATGATTGTCACATATAAGATGATAGATAGGTGATATGAAATGGAGTGATATTCATCATTAATCCTTAAATGTATCTATGTAAGTAAAGGGAGGATTCAAGATTTTTTGTTTGTGATAAAGGACATTACGCCAATTTTTTTTGTTTAATTTATATATTATTACTGAATTGGGGCTAAAAAGCACAAATAATATACACATGCTAAATTTATGTCCCACGAGGGCTCGTGCATACTAAAAACTTTTTAGTATACACGAGCTCTCGTAGTAAAAAGCATAGAACTAATAATTACAAAAGTGAAATCTATGTCTCATGAAAACTTGTGACTTTACGGGGACTAGTATATTTTTTTACTCACATTTTTCTTCAAATAAAACGCTTTTCAGACAAATATTTAATGTATTCACGTGGTTCATAAGGATTACCGTCTAAGAATGACAAAAATTTGGTTCACTAAGAGAAAAGAAACAATAATCATTTATTTAATAAAACCATAACATAACGATTTTAACCATCTTTTATATTTTCAAAACTAATTGGACCACTAGGTTTCGGGATTTAAAAGGTTTTGCACTTTTTAGTTATAATCGAATTATAACAATTTAAAAAAGTTGTAAAGTATATAAAATTTGAGTCATGATATATATAAAATGGTCAAGGATTGCAAATAAAAAAGAAAAACAGAAAAGCTAAACAAATTGGGAACATACATATGGAAAATCTTTGACCATTTGCAATCAATCATTAATGAATATACTGACTTAGTTGACTGGCCATTTATACCAAGTCTCTCTACAAAAATGAAAAAAACAAAACAATCACACGAAAAGCGTACACACTTTCTTCGCTCATTCTCTTCTTCTTAACGCCAAGTTTCATGTTTTCTCACGACACATAAAAGAATAGTCTATCCTTAGAAAAACAATACAAAATACACTAATATTATTCTCTTCATTTTCTATCGTTTGTTTAAACTCCCGAGTCTGAAATTAATCCTGTATCTGTATCTGTATCTTTCATATTTTGAGAGTAAAGAAGCTGCTGCTAGTATTTTACCTTCTTCTTAGCAGGGGAGGCTTTAGGAGTTGAACTACGAGGTCTTTTTGTTTTCTTAGCAGGGGAAGCTTTAGGAGTTGAACTACGAGGTCTTCTTGTTTTCTTAGCAGGGGAAGCTTTTGGAGTTGAACTACGAGTCCTTCTTCTTTTCTTAGAAACCTTTGATTTCAAGATTTCTCCTCCAGCTCCAACTATCACCCAAGGAACATCATTATCTGTATCAAATATTTCGGAAATCCTAGTCTTCATCCTTATTTGCCTCGGAATGTAAACACTCAAGTAGTAGTTAATGATACTTTTCCTAGTCTGTGAAGGCAAAGATTCCAAAGCAGGCTTTAGAAAATCAACACCCTTTGTTGGTCGATTCTTCATTATAGACTCAAATATCTTCTGCTCTTCTTCTGTCCATAGCTTCGCATAACCTTCTCCAATCTCATTAAATTTCCATTCCCAAAAAACAGGCCCAAGTTCAGTTTGCATTTTTGTTTTTTCATCTTCAACGTGCTTCATAACACACTTAATAGATCCACGGAACTTGCAGGAGCAAATATCAGACCTTCCTTCTTCAATCTCATCTATCTTTAGTATCTTCTTTCCAGCTACTCTCATAGGTGGCCATATCTTAGTACCCACATAAAGCTCTAAACTCTCTGAATCATTCCCTTTATAATCCGGTACCTCAGTTTGAAAGCGTGGTCCCACTGGAATAGCATCTCTGTGATGACTTGTTATCAAGTCATACCAATTGTCTGGTAAAGGGTGTTTGGAGTTATTATCCTCCGCTTGCTTAATCAGCATCTTTCTTTACACAATCTGCACATACAATTAAACAGATAAAACAGAGATGTAGTAATGGCAGTAAAAGTTTTAATAACAGTGGGTAATAATTAACTATATACAAAGATAATGAGGCAACAAGTTGAATAATTTTTAATTAAAACACTTAATTACATATATTAATAAGCATGTGACGTATGCTTTCTTTAAATAACTTATCATCAGCATTTATTACATTCTTTGAAATTAATAGATCCATGAATATTAATCCGTGGGGGCTAAATGAAGTTTTAAACACTCAAAGGACTAAAAACTCAAAATTAAAGGAGACTAAAACATTTACTCGATGAGAGCTAAGAAATTATTAGTAAAACTGGGCAAATTAATCTCAAAAAAAATTAGTAAAAATCAAAAAAAGAGAAAATATCCAAAAAAAACTCTTTCTTACAAATCTACAATGAGACCAGACGCAATAATGTGATCTTGTTGACAAAATAATCGCCATACAAGCGTTTCAAACATACCGCTTGAATTCACAAACCAGAAAACCATTCCGTTAAGCTCAAAAACAACGGTTCCGATTTTGATTAACTCTCAACAAAAAATCGGTTCTCAGAAAATTCATTTTAATTCCGAAATTTTCTCAATCTCTATTACATAAGTTTATACATACATACACATGTATATATAACCTTTTAGACAAAGATTTTCGGTGATAAAACAAATTCAAGAATAAAGTGATTTTTAGCTGAAATTTTCAAGAATTTAGTTTCTGTAAAACGAAATCCAATTATTCGACTACATTTTTAACAAAAACGAATAATAAACAAAACTAATTATTTGTGAATTCTAATTGAGTAGTAGTGATAAGATGTTCCATAGTAATTTGTGGAGTTCTTTTGTTGAGTCATTTTTCCAATTTTCTTTAAAACAAGTAATTACTTGCATAGAAAAGATGAAGAATACGAACAATTATTTACTAATTTTAGTAGGCGTGACGTGATAATTTCGTACGAGTATAACGTATAAGAGAAGGTACCTTTTTGTAATATTTCTTTTTGTTGTCAAATAGCTCTCCAATGGTGCCAACTGCCAAGCTGTCAAGAAAGGAGAGAATTGGAAAAAGAAAGAAATTGCAAATGTTAGATTTCGAAGTAAATTATATATAGAAAAGTAATAAAAATATATTTCTAATAGAAAAAGGAATTTGCTCGACGTGGTAAAAGAAGGGTGAAGAGTACCTCAATTCACTTTGGTGTAACAATTTCTCTTTCTATTCCTAGAGAGACTTGAAACAAATATGTGTGTTCTTTTATAGATGGAGAAAGTGAAAAGCTAGGGGTATATTTGGATTTAGAGTTATTGAACCATTGGTCAAATAAAGTTGTTTGTTAGTCGGAAATTACATTTCTATTCATTTTAATTAGAAAAACAACATATATGAAGTACACATATCTCTAAAAGTTGGGGTAAAATAATATATTTTATATTATAAATCAGTTGTAATTGTCAGAGCCAGTTGTAATTTGCCAAAGCTATTAATTAAGTTAAAACAAAAAAAATTAAAATAATTGTGCAAATTACATATACATATGTGTATGTGTCTTGTCATTATATATACAGTCTTTCATATTAGTAATCTGTTATATGATGGCTCGTTTGGAAGTACTTATTTTAAAGTAAAAAAATGCTTTTATAAAATAAAATTTAAAATTTAAAAAAATTATAAAAAATAATTTTAAAATCTAAAATTATTTTAAGTGCTTTTTTTAAGAAGCACCTATTCAGTGCTTCTAAAAAAAGTACTTTTCAAAGTCAAAAAAACTTTTAAAATGCTAAAAGCACTTTTAAGTGCTTTTCTAAATTAACACTTCCAAACGGGCACTGAATCTTTTTAAAAAAATATTTTTAAGGGGTGATTGACTCATACAATCCACGGACTATTGTTAATTGTCCATCAAATTCAACCCACCCAAAAAGTCTTACCCTTCTATTCAATGTTATATCTTTTGACTTGTCAAAACTAATTTTCTAACTAAATGCACCCAATCAATTAATATCAAAACAAAAAGGAAAAAACTGCTAGTGGGAGCAAAGGTGTGATAAAATAATAGATAAATAAAGATAAGAATAAAGAGCACACACCCTTGACAACCACAGAACTCACTGCAAGTATCACAGATCGTTTGCAAGTTTTAATGATAAGTCAAGTTTGTTCGCAGGGATTTAATCCATTAGATCTACTCGTATTAAATAAGCGTTGATGAATTTAGATGTTTAGAATAAAATATAATATATGATGACTAATTATCTAACGCGAATAAATAAATAATACAAATAAATAAATACGAATGTAAGTCAAATAAATTAGGGTTACTAATATGAGCCTATTACTAAGTTATTCTAATCTGTCACGCATTGAGCATTATATATTAACCGGGATTCTAAATTCTACCTAACCTCCGTCAGTGTGGGCTTAGAAGCAACCTCTCCACTACCAAGGAACTTGGGTAAAGAAACCTTGAATAATGATTGGTGGTTAAATCAAACCTTTATGGCTATCTCGATAGGGTCATACTAGACGATTATGTGGTGTTGTCAATAACTAAGAATAGTCCTAAGATTGGCCAAATCTAGGGCTTAAAGCAATAAGTCAAAACACATAATAAAAATATACGCCAAGCTCAAATCAATTAAAATAACAAATAGTATTATGAATGTAGACAAAATAATAACCCAACAATTAAAAGTAAAACTTACAGAATAAAGCTTAGAAGTATGGTTGAGCATAAGTTTATAGCTAATTACCCTAAATATAGAGAAGGTAGATGTAGAAGAGGAGTTTGTCACTCTCCAACTTCGTGCTTCTTGTCTTCCTCTATAGGTCAACTTGCTCCTTAGATGAATAGTTTGATACTAAGGATGAATAATTAATAGAAGGACTAAGCTACTATTTAAAACTGAGAAAATACAAGCAAGGACTAAGCCTATACTTGGCACTGAGCAAGGACATGTTTACAATGGTTTAAGGGTGTGTTTATAGGTGTCTTGGAAACCCTAACACGTTTTCGTGGAGTGGAAGACAAGTAATGGACTCCTAGCCCAACTCAAATTCGTAACCCTAAAATATAGAATCAGCTTTGTTTTTTTTTTGTCATAACAACTTCAATACTTACCCGTTTGACGCGTATAAATAGTCGAAACTCGTCGTCTCGGAAAGATCTTTAACTTTTCTCTTGACCACTCCTCCAAATTCCTCACCGATTTTGAGATATAAGCCCATTTGTGGTCGTGGGTGGTGAAATTCAGATTTATTTGGTAACTTTATCTTTCCATATTTTAGCTTTTGTTTCCTTATCTCCAATTTTCATGTATATCTTCTTTCCTTTATCTCTTAGAATTGACTTGACATCTAATTAATCTCCATATATATTTTTAAAGCTTCACACTAAATAAATAATTAAACCCAATATGCTCTAGCATATTGATTTATTAAATCAAGACTAGAAATAGGAAAGTGTAATATATCATGTGAAAATCGACTGAATGACTTCCTAAAACACTAAAAATGATGTCTCCAACTAATATTAAATCATCATAAATGAGGAGACATCAACTGCCAATAACATTAAATTAAATTTATCAAATTTCATGCATGTTATAACTTAATTACTTTATATTTTGTATTTTGTTTGAAAATTAAACACATGATTTATTTATTTGGGGTGTGGATTCTTAATTTAAAAAAAAAAATGTATTGGTGAGCTGTTGTGTATCGTATAATTCTTCTCATAAAAAGGCATAGGGTTGGCAATGTATTTTTGTACGTGCTTTAGTTATAATCATTGGTGCATGGTCGATATGTATATGTACCACTAAATGTTGTTGGGTAATGTGTGCAATTTTGGTGGTGTGTTGTGAGAAATCAATGGTGTGTAGTTTGGGAGCTAGAATAGAAGTCAAAATAAGGCGGGTTATTCGTTTTATTTTAATAGTGCGACTGTTGTAATTGAAGCCTTGTGTAGTTTGTGAAACACAAACACATTTAACAATATGAACATTGCTAAAAATTGTTAAGATTGAATATTATTGAAAAGCAAACAAATAGTTATTGAACAAAAACAAATCAAAGCACAATGTCACTGATAATACGAGCTAAAACCATGTATTGCACTAGCATTCACTTATTACGGAATAATCTCACAAGAAAACTGACGCCGCTCGAGGACCATTCTCCACCATCTTCCGTCGCCGCTCGAAAAGAAATCTCTTCACACTCACCTTCCCACCCATCTTTTGTCCGGTTGAGCTTTGTAAATCGGTGGATTTGTAACCATATGAGAATGATAGTGACAATAAACAACTTTCCACCGTGTAATGTATATGCACCAAATATGGAATCTGTTATATAAGATAATAATGACATAAAATCTAATTAATTTGTTTAATTTAAGGGTAGAATTGGGATAATGCTAAAATGTTGGACCTTTTGGGTTGGTATTATTTAGGTGGACTATATAGGGGTGGGTTATTGAGTTCTTAGACTTTATTAGCTAATATCTCTTTTTTAAACTGGTTATATTTTAAACAATGGAATATATGGGAAAGATAAAAATAAAAGCATCATTAATGACCCTTTAGGCAATGAATTGGAGGTGAACATAATGAAAGAAGGAAAGGCAAGGAAAACACGTTAGTTAATGAAGAAATGGATAACCAAATTCCAATTTTACAAGACGATGCAGGCGCTATTTGGTTTAAGGACTCCTCATTTACTAAACGTTGGGAACCGGCCAGCGTTGTATCTATTGTAGTAGATAGACAGAGGGAGATAAACTATAAGATCACCAGAAGATGCAAGATTAATAACATAGTAGAGGGGGAAAGTTGGGTCATTTTGGGGGGCATGAGATCTACAACAGATCTTAATCTTCAGAGTTGCTCGTTCTACTCTGATAACCTTGAAATCATTCAAGGAATCAATAACAAGAAAGTGAATAATTGGAGAATCCGACCAATGTTAACTGAAATCAGAAGATGGATGGAAAAAAATGTGGAATGGAATGTGTAGGTTTATGCATAATTTAGCATAGATATATTTGTGCTAGAGATATGATTTGATTTGATTAGATATGATTATATTTGATTAGATATGATTAGATTAGATATGAATTATGATTTATGTTTCCTTTCTATTCCTAAATTACTATAGTTGTAAGGGAATTGAATGGTAAATTTATAACCATCCATCCTATGAATAGTTGTTACAACGATAATAAAAATATAAGAAAACGTATTATTTTCTTTCTCGTAAAATTTACTTGGTATCAGAGTAAATCTGAAAAATATCAATAATGGAGGAGCAACTCTGATGTATTTTTACAATATATATGTTGATATATGTTTTCGCTCAATTTAAATGCGTTAATTATAGTGTAACTAAAGATATTGGATATGTATGTATATTTTTCATGGTAAAAACGTTTTTCATCAATAAATATACATATTCGATTCCTTCACTCCATAGTAAGTATTAGGAGTGAGCAACCTAACCCTAAAAACAGACATAACTCAAATAATCAATCCGACCATATTTTTTCGAATTTATAAGTCTTAACCCATTTCACGGTCAGGTTTGAAACCATAATCCTATTTTGAAAATTTAGGATTAGAATACATTTCCTATAAAACCAATACGCTCCCACCCAAACTGGCCTGTAATTTTATTATTTTAAGTTTATTTTCCCTAAAATAACTCTCTCTCTCTCTCTCTCTCTCTCTCTCTCTCTCTCTCTCTCTCTCTCTCTCTCTCTCTCTCCCTCCTAGGTCAACTCCTTGTGCTTTCTTAGGTTATTGTTCACTTTCTAAGGGTTATAAGTGTCTCTCTTTGGAAAGTAAACGTGTATTTATATCTTGTCATGTTGTTTTCGATGAGTCCTTTTTCCCTTATATAGATTCTTCTAAAATTGTATCATCTGAGTCCAATTCTTCATCACTTACTAAGTATATTGATATTTTCTCTTTTAATATTAATCCTCAGTCTCTTAGTCAACCATTTGTTCCTTCAGTTGACCTTGTACCTACTCCTACTAATGATAGTGAGTCTACAATTGAATCCTCTACTCAACCTACACCTCAAGCTCCTTCTACTTCTACTCATCCTATGGTTACTAGGTATAAAACTGGGTCTCTGCGTCCTTCATATAAGTGTCAATCTACTGTTGTGTCTTATACTCAAATTGAACCCGTGTCTTTTATAGAAGCTGCTACTTTCCCTTGTTGGCAATCTGCGACGAAGGATGAATATGATGCTTTAATGAGTCAAAGCTACTTGGATTTTGGTTCCACCTCCACTTGGTAAAGTTCCTATAACTTGTAAGTGGATTTTTAAGATAAAATGTCATGCATATAGTAAAATTGTGTGTTATAAAGCGCGTTTGGTTGCACGAGGATTCTTACAATAATATGGCTTGGATTACACAGAGACTTTAGTCCTGTAGTCAAGCATCAAACAATTCGTATTATTTTGTCACTTGCTATTACTAATAATTGGATTATTCGCCAATTGGATGTTTCTAATGCGTTTTTACATGGCATTCTTCATGAAGATGTTTATATGTTTCAACCTGCAGGGTTTATAGATAAAGAACATCCAAATTATGTCTGTAAGTTACAGCTCTCTCTTTATGGTTTGAAACAGGCTCCTCGAGCTTGTTATCAACTTTTACATTCCTTTCTTATTTCTCAAGGATTTGTTGTGAGTATAGCTGATACTTCAATGTTTATTCGTGGTTCATCAAGTACTCTTACAATTTTTTTGGTATACGTTGATGATATTGTTGTTACAGGTGCTAATTCTAAGCTAATCTCTTCTGTTATTTTGGCTTTTAAGTCACGCTTTAATATGAAGGACTTGGGTGATCTGTCGTATTTTTTGGGACTTGAGATTTCTCGTACTCCCTCGTGTCTTATGGATTCTCAACCTAATTATGCGTTGAATATTTTGCATAAAGCTAGTATGACTGATTGCAAATCAAGTCCTACTTCTACAGTAAATAAATATGCAGTTGTTTCAGAATTTGGAATGCAACCTTTTGAGGATATTTTTCTCTTTCGTAGTATTACAGGTTCATTACAATATTTAACAATCTCACGGCCTGATATAGAAATTGTAGTTAACCGTATTTGTCAGCCAATGCATAAGCCTACTAATGCAGATTTTGATGCTCTAAAGAAGCTATTACATTATATTAAAGGTACTCTTAACTATAGCTTAAGGTTTACTCAGCCTTGTTCATCTTTGCGCGCCTTTTCTAACTTTGATTGGGCTAGTTGTATTATTGGTCGACGTTCAACCACTGACTATTATATATTTCTTGGTTCGAATCTCATTTCATGGGGTTCTAAGAAGCAGAGTACTGTCTCTCGTTCCTCTACAGAAGCAGAATATAGAGCCATGGCTCATGTCTCCGCTGAGCTAAAATGGTTACACTCCTTGCTTCACAGCTTAGACATTTCAATTTCTCCCCCTATACTTGCGTGTGATAATGTTTCTGCCATTGCTTTCGCTTCTAATCCGGTGTTTCATACTCATACACGCCATGTTCATGTTGATTTTCACTTTGTACGTGAACAAGTTCAGTCTAAACTTCTTCAAATAGTTCATGTTGCTTATTCAGATCAACTTGCACATGTTTTTACTAAGGGCTTGTCTAATGCTCTTTTCCAGTCTATTATTTCCAAGCTTCCTTTACTGCACCAAATAAGCTTGAAGGGGATGATAAGATATAAACCATAGATGAGTTAAGTAACTCATCACATGGGTTAAATAGAGAACTTGTTGAACAAGATAGGAAAAGTAGTTAGTTTGTTAGAAAGCAAATATAATCCTTCAAACTCTATAAATAGAGTCAATGTATGCTGAATGTAAATACCCAACAACCACTATAACACCGAATTCTATGCACATCTCACTACCACCCTTATACCCAACACCTTCAACACCATAACCTCAATTTTCTTGTCGTCGACCTTACAACGCATCGCCACTACACCTCGCCATTACAATCACCACATCACCTTCTTCTTCACGCATCTCCACCAACAACATCTCCAACCATCATACCATTACCTCCACATTATTAGAGACACCATAATCTCATCTCCTTCACTAAATAACTCTAACACTCTCAGAGAATTGGTTGCAAGGATAGAAGAAATTTGATTTCTTGCAATAAAGGAGAAGAAATATAAAATTTAGAAATTAGGTTTATGATTATATATTAAGGGTATTATGGTTTGTTTTATAGGTTTTCAAATTTTGAACTCTCTCGTAATAAAATATGTTTAAGGTTGGGACTGCAACGGCCATAAACTTTATATTTTATGGTCCATGATTCATACAGATGTTTGGAGGTTTTTTAAGATTTCAAATAACTACTTGATTTAGGCCAAACAAGTTAAAAGAGTAATGCTATATATCACCTCTTCACCCCTTATGTGGAGTCTATGTGGAGATTTTAAAAACCAATCCTGATGTTTCTCTTTTCCAAATACTCTCTCTTTTATTTAATACCACATAGGCTCCACATAAGAGGTGAAAGGGTGATATATAGCATAACTCTAAGTTAAAATACAAGATTGAAAAATAGTGATTTTTCGAAAAGTAGAGGGGTTTTTCATGATTACGGAATTTTCAAGGAGCAAGAGCTTTTCGTGACCAAGGGTAATATGGGGGTTTTTCATCTTCAGTTAAATTAATCTAATGGTGTTAATCATTAATAAAATCTTTTGGTGCTATTAATTTGAGCACAAGAATCTCTCATACCTATGTTTTAATTACGCGGGCTAGCGAATTTTAGTAATACGACCAAAGGATCTCCCATAAACCCGTTCATTTTTGACAATTTACACTTTTCAGCATAAATGTTATCTTGGGTAACACATTCTCATCAATGAAATAACCTAATCAAAACAGAATACATAAATCCTTAACGAGTTAAGTTTCACCAAAAATATAATATTGGTGAACATTTTGGATACCATTGTCACAACTAACACATCCAAGAGTTTATAGCTGAACAGGGCATACTATCTAGTAGTAAGCAAAAGTACAAATATTGGTGATTGTGATCTGTGAGTGGTGAGCATGAAACCACGGAACCTAAATGCTCACCGCTGCAATTTTGGCTTCTATAGCCTCCCTGTCATCATGGTAAAGGTAGTGTTAATTGTTGAGAATTCGCCAAATCTCACAATTTGAAAGTAGAAAGATAGAATGCCAGCAAAACCTACAATTCTATATACCTCAATGCCTTCTGAATTTCCAAGTTGTCAGGTTCTAATTTTAGAGCAGTAGAGAATGATTTTGCTGCCTCATTATACTTCTGCATGAATTAGGATTCCAAGTTAGTACAGTATTAGAGCAAGTCCTTTAGCAAGCACATAAGATTCAGCTCATACCTTAAGTATCATTAATGCTACACCTTCACGATAGTGTGCCTTTGCCCAGTCCGGCCTCCAGCTAACACATTCCTCAGCATCAGATAAAGCAGAGCGTCCTCTATACAGACGAGCATAGCACAAACTCCTATTAGACAATATCGTTGCGTTATTTGGACCTGCCTCGTTCGCCTATACATTATAAACAACATACAAATGATGGATATTTATTAATTACATATATGGTTTCAATTATGTCAACAATGCAATCCGTACCCTAGTGTACCAATTTACGGCAACCCAATAATCCCCTCTCTTAACTGCTTCGTCACCTTTTGATTTTGCCATATCAAACGATTGCTTAGTCATGAGATATATCTGTAGACATATCAAAGAATAACTTAAGATCATAACATACAAGAATTATATATGATCACGAAGGAGAAAGAGAGATTGAATGAAAAATTATATAACTTGATTAATTACATTAGTTTATAACTATTAATTCATGTAGCTGATAATTAAAATGAATGGTATAAGAGCATTTGGTATCAATGAAAAAGAATAACATGTGAAAACCTTTTTCTTAGCTTTTGCAGAGTTGATGTATTGCATCATTCCTTTAATAGTCCAATTTTGGACCGGTGGAATTGGAGTAGTAACTGGAAGTAGAATCATAATTGCCTCCACATCTCCATTCATTGCTGCCATCTCCAATGGCGTCAGACCCATCTGTGATCACAAGAAGGAACGAGTATTTCGATATAACTCATACACATGTATACTAATTAAATAAGCAATAACAATTAAAGCCACTAGGTATATCAAAATGGTTTAACTTTAAAAAGGAACTTGTTTATAATAATATGGGATTGGCTTTTGTAAAAGGATTGTTCCTAAAAAGCCTAGGTATTCTATACACAAATGGGGCTATTTTAAATTATAGGCTCCTATACCATGTTGCCTACACGGTTTTAGGTGGCCACCAACATCTTGGGTAAATATCTCCTAGGCAAGCTTCACTAGCGCTTCATTAGGTCATTCCTAGAATGATCAATGACATTGTAGCGTTTAGGCGGGGATTTTTAGAATACTTCTAAGAGTACATGGCTTCTTGCTTCTTGAATTCTTAACATGTGTTAACTACTTACAGTTTATGGAGGATACAAAATACACGATTGGTTACTCTCCCTTCACTTTTACTTTCAAGAATTGGGAATGTTACAACACTAACTCAAGTTTATTACAAATGTAAACAACACATTAGAAAAAAAAAAAGCAGATATACATTAACTTGATGAACAGAATATAATAGATAGCGTTAATTAGAAGCTCACATAGTTGACTACGTTCGGATTTGCTCCTGCCTTCAACAAATACTTAATAGAGTCATCTTTTTCTCCAGCAACAGCTGAATGAAGAGGTGTTTCACCAAAAAAATCAATGTTTGGATCTGCTCCTGCCTAAAAAGGAAACCAATATTTGTCATTAGGTAAAAGAAAGAAAGTGAAAGAATCTTGTAGGTAATAGTAGATATATTGGAAAGTTCAATCAAGACATATTATAAATTAGTAATATCAGTGTATCTACCGTCATAGATACATTGGGCAGGTCTTGTGAATCGAAAACGGGAAGTATGAATTTTCAAAGGATTTAAATTTTGAAGTAACACAAGCATTTCAGCACCACCATTAACCGAAGAGACAATGAAGGGAAGACAAACAACATGATACCTTAACCAGAAGATACGTGTACTCAAGCGAAATCCTGCTCGACACAATAAGTGGATTGGAGATAGTATTCACTGGAGTATGCTGCATCAAGGTCAAAGAAATAACATTAAAATCATGCATTCACGATATATATTGTACATATTGATGATCAAGATTCAAGAATCACTACTAAATACTTCTAAAGATACCGACAACTGCTCCTCAAACCTTGGGGATATGAAGAAAAAGCTAGACTATATAAAGTTATTTTTAATTTAACTCACATTTGCGTGATTTTGTAACAGAATTTCGAGGGCTTCCTTATTCCCTTCAGAATCTATAGATGCCGCGCATGTTAATGGTGTTCCACGATCTGAACTGGCTTCTATGTCTGCACCTCTGGAAATAAGTAATTGGACCAAATTCTTACATCCTGAAAATTTACGGAATTTCGTTTGAGTACATCAATACATTGGAAAATAGGTACATTACTTCACTTTTAAATTCCAGAATAAGCCAGCGCTTTAGTTGCTTTTGCACCTAAGGGCGTGTTTGATTGCAAAATGGAATATCAAACATCACTTTATGCCACTTTATGGAATTGTACAAATTAACTTTCCATGTAAAAGTTTGCATAAAGAAAATATAGGCTATCAAACACAACCTAAGTATTTATCTTAGTCAAACAATATAAACAGACCAGATGTAGCAGCTAAACAGCCAGATGTAGCGGCTAAATGTAAGGGAGTAGACCCCATTTGGTTAATTATAGCAAGACTCGCTCCATTGTCCAAGAGATATGTAGCAGTCTCTAGACGCTGAAATGAAACTGCATAGATCAAAGGAGTTGAACCTACAAAACCAGATTTGCTTAACAATTTAAAGTACAGATACATTAGAAAAAGAATTAAGGTTAATATAAAATACCATCCTCGTCTTCAATGTTAACATCAAACATTAATGTCCTAATCAAGTACTCGCACATAGGAGTGTTTCCGTCTCCAGCTGCTAAGTGTAGTGCTGTTACGCCATGAATGTCCCTAATTTTGGTTAAACTTCTTTTAACCCCATCATCAAGCTTCGCAACCAATTCTGTCCGGCCAAGTCAATTAGAAAACCCAAAAAGAAAAACGTTAGTTTCAACTACAAATAAGGACATTTCATTCATAATAATAATAATAAGAAATTGCACTATTATTAGTCCTTACACTATGCAAAATACACAGATACTTGTTCTTTTATCATTGGTAGATATACCTCAAATAAAAATTGGACCGAAATAAACTTATATATTTTTTTATTGGTGTACGAGCATGAGTATGCATAAAACGGGGACTAATTTTGCTTATTATTATTATATAAAATATTTGGGGCTTACCCTTGAGCAGTCTAAGATCACCAGAGCTAGCAGTAGATATAAAAGCATCGCCAATAACTGCAAGTAAGTCTAGGAAGAGTAAATCTCCACCACATGCATACATTTAAATACATTACATACACATACATATACACTTGAAAAATAAACATACCTGACCCTGTATTTGCAGAGTTCATAGCTTCAAAATACACCGCTAACAAACTGTGGGTAGAGTATATAATACTGTGTATTCAATTAGAAGGAGACTTTAAGTTCTGTTGGTTTTTGTGTAATATATTGGGAAGGATAAAAACTTGACTTTTAAAGAAAATATGAAAAGTTTATATTGGGAAGAGACGTTGGTTTATATTGGGAAGGGACTTTGGTTTAGTATTTGTTTAATTGATTAACTTTTACAAGGCTTTTGGTTTTGCTCAAGTAAATTCTGTATCTTGGAAGATAGGAAATGGTAATCCTATACAGTTACATCATGATAAATGGAGTACAAATTCTGCCGATTGTATCAAACCTAGAGATCCAAATATATAATGGGTTAAAGATATACTAATAAACCAAGAAACTAATACTACTTGGAACTTGGATTGTGTATTAAAAAAATTTTTGATCAAAGCACTACTAATACTATAATGCCTGCCTTCTTTTGATTGTAATGACTTTGTTACTGGAATGGGACAAGTGATGGAAATTATAGTGTTAAAGATGCTTATCAAATATTAAAAAAAAAAAGAAAAGAGGAAAAAACCTCTAACTTAAATGTTTTAAAACCTCCTATTAGTTACAAACATTATCCTTCTCTTTGGAAAGATATTTAGAATATAAAATGCATTACAAAAATCCTTGATCAATGATAAATAAGAAGTGTATCTTTTGAATTATGTTTAGTTTGCTTGAAGTACTTGTGTGAAACATATAATTATAGATATAACTAATCATTAATCAATACAAAGAAGATACGTTTGAAAGAGGTGAGAACGAGTGGTGTGTAGAACTTGAGGTCTAACCTAGTAAAAACCACTTAATATACGAATTAAAAGTGAAAAAGTAACAAGACCACCTAGCTAGAAAAATGATTGAGGTATTTCTTTGTTAGCCCTTTTTTGCCTTTACCTATCTACCAGATATGTAATGCAATACCCTTCTTAGTCCCATTCTAGCATTTGTAGCTTTTTCTTTGATAAACCACGTTATAAGCCTATACCTTTAGTTTTAGGACTTGACCATCTGACCCGCTCTCGAATCACATGCATATGACTAGTTGTCTTGGAGCTTGAGTTTGAAGTGGTGGATGTACGTTGCCAGGGGACACTTTGGATGGGTACATGTTTAGTTTGCGTTTATTTATTGTGCTCTTATTTGTAATCCATGCCTATTTTGAGATATATAGGTTGAGAAAAAAAATTAAAAAATAAAATAAAATAAATGACACAAGAACTCACATAAAAAAATGGTCTCGTGTTTGACTTAAAAAATAAAAAAGAAAACAAATAGGAAAAGAATAAAGAAAAATCCAGCATAGGACATTTTGATATTGGTTAAGAACTTGGAGATGCGATGCTATAACATCAAACGGGTTGAGTGAGCACGACTATGAACACAAATTCAACCTTTAAGGAGATTAGTTGATGAATAGTGAAGAGAGGCCAAAAGCCCACTCCAAATTATCCAAAATATTTATCACAGCCTACCTTAAGCCTACACTACACCTTAATACCTCAAGATTTATAGTTGACTAGTTAAGTAACAATTGAATGGATAAAGAGTAGATATATTGGAAGAGGTGAAAGGGTGATATATAGCATTACTCTAAAAACATAGAAGTTTTTCCCTGCCTCTTCTCAGGTTTTTCTGTAATTTTCTTTGTGCGCATATTGCTTTGTTATCTTTGCTATTTGAAAGTAGACATAAAGCATTGTCAACTACTATCTCAATGTTAACCTTTCAGAGGCCCAAAAGATGAAACACGGAAATAAAAGGGTTTAAAAGATGTTTGAACTCTCCAAGGCTCTGAACTTCTTCAGAGAGATTATTGACTTGGAAAAGATAAAACTACAAATACAAGGACAACACTATCTAAGCTCTAGGAGTCTAGGCCTAGTAGGGACATAAGGTTCTTCTCTCGTGTTGTATGTGTATAACACGTTTTCATATACTTACAAGTAAAATTAGGCAATGCTCATGTAATCTTCATCACAGGTGTTTCAAAATTTGTGACTGATGGACACTTAAATACAGAAATGTCTCATAACTGAGACTTATGATAATTGTATATTATAAGAGTAAGGTTCCAATTTATTTATCTCGTCTAAACTAAGGCAAGGCCAGAAAACACCAGACAGAAAGCTAAATAAACCAAGAAGTTGCCAAAGACTAAGCAACAATTATCTTTCAAATGAACACCACAAGAGAATATTTCACTCAATATCAAATCCCTTTTCTTGAAGCTCAGAAATAACCTCATTTCTCATCCTTACCCATAATTTTAAAGCCTCTTGTTCAAGCTTCTTGTCCTGCAATTCCTTCTCATAATTAAATGAATCTTTATCCCACTCAACAAACCCTTTAGGCCCGATTGTGGTCCCAATCATACCACCCTTTGCAACAAACTCCTCCATGGCCTCTGCATCGCCTGGGTATGGAAACTTGCGCTGCTCATAAAGATGGGCCAACTCTTTTTCCTCCTTGGGCCTTGGCTTTAGTGTCCACCAACCAAGTGGGGATGTTTCGTTATACAACCAAGCTGCACCAAACAGTGCGTAAGTGCATAACAAAGATTTTCCCACTTGCTTCCAGAAGTAGTGATCTTCTTTACCTAAACCAATTTTCTTTAGATAGTTGTTGAAATTGAATGATTTCGCCACCGATAGCCCTGTATATAAGTAACAAACATATGTCTCTACTTGTCAGTCATTGAGTAATTTTGACGAACAGATGATAAGCATATGTTTTATTTGGAAAGAATAAATAGTGAATAACGAAATGAAATTCGAATTCGGTAGAATTAATTTACCTGTTTTGCGAACCATTGAGGGAAAGAGGAATGAGATCTCAAGAGGTTTTGGTATGGATAATGGCGAGAGTGAAGCGATCTTTTTTGTGTTAGGAGAATAAAACAGTTGAGGGTTTTCTGCAGAGTAATGTTTTGAGGATTTTGAGGATTTTATGGTAAAAAAAAAAAAAAAAATGTTTTGAGGATTTTATAATGCTAAAAAATTACAACACCCAAAATTGAATTTTTCAATCATAAAACTTGAACATCTCTACAAAAGTATTCCCGTTATTCCAATCACCCTCCAATGAATTTTGCTACTTAAACCAATTATCGAAAATGATTATTTTTTTTATTTTAAAGTGTAACAAATAATAATTGATAAATCACACAAAAAATTCTCAACCTATAATAATAAAGTAATAATAGGGTAAATAACTTGGAACAAAAAAAGAGGGTAAATAACTATCTTTTTGTAGTGATTTCAAACAACTCGTCGTTAGCTCCGATTTTCTGAAGAGTGAATGAGACATAGGGTTTTGGCTACTGATTTTTTGTTTTATAAGGAATTGAATAAATCTTAATTCTTCCAAAAACCTCAATGATGACCAAATACTAAAATACCTTATATAATAAAATAATATTGAGTGTTGACACTATTCATTTTCGGTCACCACCCACGGACCTCCTGCCACACCTACCGACCTCCGACCGCAGACCACCACTACCGACATCCGGCCACCACCCACCGCCGAAAAAAGTATTGAGTATCGGAAAAAGTATAGAGTATCAGAAAAAATAGAGAGTTTCGGAAAAAAGTATTAAAGTATCGGAACAGAATTTATTGAGTATCGTAAAATTTATGAGTACTCCATAAAAAATAGTGAGTACTCCTTAAAAAAAATAGTGAATAGTCTATAAAAAAAAGTGGGTATTCAAAGAAATTAATGAGTATTTTATTACAATTTCAAACTAATTTACAAAATAAGAAAAACAAAACAAACTAATTACAACAAGAAAAAAGGAATAAGCTAACTAATTTCATGTTTGACCAAATTTGAAAAAAAAAAAGAAAAAAAAGCAGATTCATCTTCGAACGGAGGGTAAGGCAACCATGGCTGCTCGACGACATTAATGGGAGGCCTTCTAATGGAGGCTCGCGAACTTCGGCTTGGTCCGCGTGAGTAGCTGGGAAACCACCACCAGAAGATCCAGCTCCAGCGAAGCTCGTGCTCAGGTAGCTTGGAGAATAATCATTTTCGTGAATGGGTAGGGCAACCATGGTTGTTCGAACCCATTCTCCAAAAAGCAGCAACTATAGCTGCTCGAAGACGAAGCATGGATTAGCACGCTCTCCGATGCATCTCATGAACAGAGGCTGGAAAAGAATGTCGGGGAAGACTCGCCATCACAGCCCCGCCACTTCTTGCCAGTGGATGCTCAGGTGAGACACGAATATAGCCTTGCCGGAGGGAGTGTTGGTATGTAGATGCTGGATGTTTTATTGGGGAAAATGGCTCGCGAGCGGCTGGTGGTGGTGGTCTTCTCCAGATCTGTTGGTGCCTGGTGGCCCATAGCGGCTTGTCTTCAGCGAAGATGAGCTTGAGACCACTGATCGATCTCAGATCTCGAATAAGGATCTGTACAGCTTCTCCAAACGAACAATAAAACTCAGCAACAATGTAGATCTGGAGAAGAAGATCTCGCAACCATGGAAGACGGAGGGGGCTGCCGAATGCTTTGCCGGAGTGCTCGAACAGAGGATCTCGAACAATGGTGTTGGTGGCGGTCTTTTCCAGCTCGAGCTGCTTCAAGTTACGGCGGTTTTTGTGCTGGGCAAATGTGAACTCCGGCCTGGAACAGAGCTTTGGCAAAAGTGATAAAATAAAATAATAGAGATAGGTTAGAGAGAGAGAATTGACGGGAAAATGAAATGTGAGGCGAGAGCATGTGTTTTAGGGTTCCAAAAGAAAATAAATAGTATATATAGGAATAAAAAATAAAAGGGGGTAAAAATGTAATTGAATTTTTGGATTATAGTGTAAGATCTAATTTGAGGTCTTTAGTAAGAATAGAAGAAAAGTGGGGTTGGCAATGAAAATAGGAGTTGTCTTCAAGACCCCTTGGGCCATAATCTATTTTTTAAATTTAAGTTCTATATTCAAATATAAGTCTTATAAATTGGAGTTTAAATAAATAAATTTGATAAAGAATAAAATTTATACGAGTCTTGCTATTTCTTCAACACTTAAATATGAGGTACATAGATCGAATCCCTTTCCATAGGATTAGTCGTGGTACACGCAAGGTGACCTATTATCCTGCTTTGGTCGAGCAACCGTTTCTAAAATCATATTTAATATTTTCTCGGTTCCACAAAAATTGTCCAATTAGTTTTTTTACACAAATTAAGAAATGTCATTATTAAACCCAACATTACAAAAATAACCCTTATAAAATTGATATTATTCCAATACAAAGTATTAATGATTATTGATTGTAGCGTATGTATAACCATATACTTCCTCCATTCTGTAATATTTGACGTTATAAAGTATTGGACACATACTAAGGATCCTAAAAAGGAAAAAAGTTACTCACACTGTTCCACACAAAAATTGTCCACTTACTAAAAATAATGTCTCATATACTATGCTGTAGATATCGGTTTTGAGGCCTAGGCGGTCGACCCGGGCCTAGCGCCTAGGCGGGAGTACACGGGGCCTAGGCGGAATTATACGGTTTTGAATCCCGCTGTGTAATTGTGCATATCTAGTAATATATATGTAGTAATTATAGCAATCTTAACTATTTAAGTCATAAAATTCAATCTAACAACACTATAGTATATATAAAAATACTAAAAATTGAGTTATAATATCAATTAAAAAAATTCCCGAGAATCAGAAAAATAACAAGAAGGCCTATGCGACATGTTTTGCCATTAATCGGCGCCTAGGCGGCAATTTTTTGCCATTAATCGGTGCCTAGACGGGCTAGGCGCCTATTCCACGGCGACTAAGGCACTAAGCAAAAACGCCTAGAGTTTTAACTAGGCGTAAGCGCCTGAGGGGGGAGTTAACGCCTAGGCGCGCCTAGGCGGGGAGATCTACAGCATAGCTCATATATAATTTTCTCTTTTCAAGACACTTTTTTCTCCTACCTTTTCCACTATATTGAAATTTATATATCCAATACACATTTAAAATATCAATATAATTTATGAGGGGTATTTTTGTAAATTCATTATGTTCTTAATATATGTAAAAAGTTAAGTGGATAATTTTGTATATCATATGAAATAGTACAAAATGACCAATATAACCTTATTTATTACTACTAATAATCATTAAAATTCCACATAACCTTTAAAAATTTCCAGCTCTATATTAAATAGAGTGATGATAATACATTAAAGATTTGTAACCAACCAATTCACGCCACGTCATTGGGTGGTATGAATTTGGGTGGTATATATCATTACTCTATTAAATATACATCCACATCTGTAAACTTTGTCATAACTATTATCAAATCACTTTGTTATTCCCACCAATATAGCAATAGTAATTATATTTTTTATAAGATTTCAAAACAAATTATTTGAAACAAAGAGTTTTAACCCTTTAAAATTTCATCTAAAATTTGTTTTTCACTTCTAATATTTTCATTTACCGCCAATTTTTTTCTATAAAACACATATAACTAGTTTGTTTAAGAGCAAAAAAAAAATGAATACACCATTATTTGAAAAAGATTTGAATATCACATCAAATAATTTGGATATTAATGATAACACTAGACAACAAGATGTCGATATTAATCTACCAGATCTTAATGTCGATGTAACACCACTAAATCCCGATCTCAATAACAATCCAAATTCACCAGTAACTAAGACATCTTTTGTGGAACCGGTTTTAATAGATTTAAATGAAAATTCATATTATAAAATTTATACATACGAGGAAACTGAATTCCAATTTTTTTTGAAACTTTTTTGAAACTGAATTTGATACAAGTACGTTATTTTTAATATTAATATTTTTATTTTTTAGAAATTCCATTCAATAGTTTTGAGTTTATTGTTAACTTTATTCATCATTGTTGACAAAAAAAATATTCATTATTAGTATTAAGGAAAGTCAACAGCAAATCAATTCCAGCACAAATCAAGAAAACACAAGATATAGAATCATATCGAACCGTACCAAATAATATCATATCAAATCACATCATATAATATCATATCATATCAAATGTAATATTATATTTTAGGTAGAACAATTATCTAGAATAGGAAATATTATTTGTATATATACTTCATACATTTCAGTAATGAAACACACGAAAATTATATCCTTCATATGGTATCGAGCCATACAAACTAGAGCATCCAGCCTCTACTTTAAACTTTCTGTCATTTTTTTCCTCCTATTCTCCAAAAAAAAAAATACAAAACAAAAACACCATTATCATTTCCTGCAATTCTTTTTCCCCCTTGCTATATCACTCAGATATTTTCAAATGTCATCCACCAACCTACCTACTCAAAAAGATTCTTCTGCCGAAACTTTCATTGCTCCTCCACTTATCACCATTAACCCTGCTGCACTACTTCCTGTCAAACTCAATGGTCCCAATTACCCAACTTGGTGTGACCAATTTCACTCTCTTTTATTTGGTTACGACCTTATGGGTTATATCGATGGCACTTTGCCATGTCCTCCTTCTCATACCAAGACAGTTTCATTCGCCACGCCATTGTCGCCTCAGTCGAACCTACCATCCACCACATGGTCACCTCAATCCTCACCTCAGCAGATGCGTGGAACAAACTTTCCACAACCTATGCGAACACTTCCATTACTAGAATTTACGGTCTCCGCAACAAACTAGTCCGCACTACAAAATTCAACCGTTCCGTTACTGAATATATGCAACAAATCAAGTCCACTGCCGATGATCTTGCCTTGGCAGGTTCACCATTGACTGATGCTGAATTAGTCATTAATGTGCTATCTGGCCTTGGAAGTGAATATCCAGAAATAAGTGTCTCCATACAAGCTCGAGACACGCCCATCAGTTTTCCAGAACTCTGCGACAAATTGACAGATCATGAAACGTTTCATCAACAAGATCAACCCAACAACACACCATTCACTGCTCATGTAACAAATCGTGGTTGTGGTCGTGGCCAAGCTCACACATCTCACTCCAATCCAGGTACCAAAAATTTTTCATCTTTAATACCCACATACGGATTCAAACAACAAAATCGCACGTACCCTTCTCAAGGACAAGGCCAAAACTATCCAAGAATACAATGCCAACTTTGTGTCAAATTTGGCCACATTTTCAAAGTTTGTCCCTCCCGCTCACACTCTCATGTTGAAGCCAAATCCCTCTACACGAATCGTGCATTGAACCCTTCAAATTAACCTTGGGTCATCGATTCTGGTGCTTCTCATCATGTTACATCTGATCCAATAAACCTAATGCAAAGCTCACCTTATACAGGTGGTGATCGCATCCTCATTGGCGATGGGTCTAGACTACCAATCACTCATACTGGTTCTTCTAACCTATCCTTTTCATCTTCTCACTTTTTATTGAAAAATGTTCTTTGTTCCCCCTCCATGAATCTTAACTTGTTATCAGTCTCACAATTTTGTACTACTAATCATACGTCAACTGAATTTTTTCCTTCATTTTTTCTTGTGAAGGATTTGAAGACGGGGGCTCTGTTAGTAAAAGGCCGGAGTAATGGACACATGTACGAGTGGCCTACAACATCCTCACCTCATGCATACATCACTAATACTACTACATCTTTACCAGCCTGTCACGAACGATTGGGACATCCAAACAAATGAACACTTACCTCTCTTATTTCTACATTTAAATTACTATTGTCGTCATCTACTTTTGAACATTGCACATCTTGATCTAATAATAAAAGTCATCGTCTTCCCTTTGGGAGTCGACGTTAACAAGCAAATATCCTTTAAATATAATATTCTCGGATGTTTGGGGCCCTGCTCCTATAACTTCACATGATAATTTTCACTATTATATCATTTTTGTTGATCATTTTACTAGGTACATATGGTTATTTCCATTAAAACTTAAATCGGATGTCAAAAACACTTTTCTCAACTTCAAAATAGTTGTTGAAAAATATTTTCAATCCACCATCCGTACATTATACACTGACGGGGGAGGCAAATACATTGGCCTACAACCCGTACTTGTATCACATGGAATCCGACATATGATCACACCGCCTTACACACCTCAACTAATGGGGATTGCTGAAAGGCGTCATCGACATATCATGGAAACGGCTCTCACGCTGCTAGATAAAGCGGCAATGCCTAAGCTTTTCTGGCCACTAGCTTGTCAAAAAGCCGTATATTTAATCAATCGTATGCTATCCCCTTCACTTCAAAATAAATCTACATACGAACTTTTTTTTAAAGAGGTCCCCTCTTATGAACAATTACGAGCATTTAGGTGCTTATGCTTTCCTTGGCTTAAGCCTTATGCTCCTAATAAATTTTTGCCTAAGTCAACACCATGTGATTTTGTTGATTATTCTACACAACACAATGCATATAAGTGTTTAGACTTTGAAACAAATAAAATTTATATATCACGTCATGTCACTTTTGTTGAATCTGTTTCTTCCTTTAAATCACTGACCAACCTCTCGTCTATCTCCCATACCCCAAGCGTGACTCCTAATACCATAAACTCTTCTCCACAAAACCATTCACAAATTGAATTATTACAACCTGTACCCTCAAAAACCTGTACCAAACATCAATATCATATACATCACATAGTTGAACCTATACACACAACTATACCTACAGAAACAACCATACCTACACAACCCAATACCATACCACAACCTTCTAGCAACGAAATCTCAAACAACAACATTGAGCTTTCATCACCCAACCAATCCCTATCCTTAACAGATCAAACCTCTCATCCATTACCATCTAATGGCCAAATAACGACTAGTGGCACCCCATCTTCAGGTACTGCACATGTAACACCTTCTCTTCCCACTCGTCTTAATAATATTGTCATTCCCTTTCACCCAATGAATACATTCTCAAAAAATAACATTGTTAAACCACTTACCAAACTCACCCTTACCACTCAAATATCATCAGAAGCCACTATCGAACCAACATGTATCTCTAAAGCCTTAAAATATCTCGAATGGCGTAAAGTTATGAGTGAGGAATTAGATGCTCTAGTTTGTAACAACACCTGGACCTTGGTTCCACCACAAACAGCCACTACTATAGTAGGATGTAAATGGATTTTTCGTATTAAACACAAATCAGACGGTTCTATACAACGGTACAAAGCGCGCCTAGTAGCCAAAGGTTTTCATCAACGACCAGGAATAGACTGTACTGCCACATTTAGCCCTGTTATAACACCTACAACAGTCAGACTTGTTTTAAGTATAGCGCTCAATTCTGGTTGGCCACTTTACCAATTCGATATCAATGATGCTTTCTTACAGGGTTACTTTCAGAAGATGTCTACATGTCACAACCTCAGGGCTTTATAGATCAATAGTTTCCTAATCATATATGCAAATTGAAGAAGGCGATCTATGCACTCAAACAAGCACCACGTGTGTGGTACAATGAGCTTCGTACATATCTCATAACCTTGGGTTTCATAAACTCACATATTGATACATCCCTCTTTATTTTAAAAGATACAAAATTCACCATTTATCCATTAGTATATGTCGATGATATTATCTTAATAGGTAACATGAAAAGTGAGGTCCAACACATCATCGACAAGCTTGCTCATCGTTTTTCCCTTAAAGATCTCAGTCAGCTTGATTATTTTTAGGAGTTGAGGTGACACATGCAAGTAACAGAATTCTTTTGTCTCAGCAAAAAATATATTATGGATCTTCTCTCAAGATCAAATATGATTGAAGTTAAGGAGTTTACTCTCCTCTTTCTACATCAATATCTCTTGTTCTTAATGATGGAAGTCCACCTACTAATGCTACTCAATACAGACAGATTGTGGGAGCCCTTCAGTATCGCGCTCTCACACGACCATATATCGCTTTTTCAGTCAACAAACTATCACAGTTCATGCACAAGCCTTCAGATACTCATTGGAATGCAGTTAAGCGTGACCTACGCTACCTCAAACAAACTGCATCTCATGGCATATTCATTCAACAACATCTCAATGCTACTCTTTATGGGTTTTCTGATGCTGATTGGGCAGGTGACTTAGACGATAGACACCCAGTCATCTTCTTTGGCTCCTCCCCTATCAGTTGGTTCACTAAAAAGAAACAAACCGTTGCACGATCCTCTACTGAAGCTGAATATCGCGCAGTTGCCTCGTCGGCGACAAAAATCAATTGGATTCAAAATTTACTTCAAGAACTTCAAGTACCTATTTTAAAGGTACTCAATATATATTGTGATAACATCGGAGCAACATACCTCTGTCCATACCGGTGTTCCATTCACGCATGAAGCATGTCGCCATAGATTTTTATTTTGTTCGGGATCAAGTAGCCGAAAATAAACTCAGTGTCTCTCATGTTCACTCTGCCGATCAACTCGCAGATTCACTTACATAACCACCCTCTCGACAACTTCATCAACATCATTGCAACAAGTTAGGCGTTCTTGATGACACGTCTATCTTGAGGGGGCATATTAAAGAAAGTCAACACCAGCGTTTTCATGATAGCAAGGTGCTCCCCTTTATTTGAATACCCACCTACGGCTTTGATTGTTATTACTTTTGCACGAGCTATGACGTCATTCCTTGCGGCAACCATTGGAATATTACTCAATTCCAACACAAATCAAGGAAACACAAGATATAGAATCATATCAAATCGTACCAAATAATATTATATCATATCATATCATATCAAATGTAATATTATATTTTAGGTAGAACAATTATCTAAAATAGAAAATATTATTTGTATATATACTTCATACATTTTAGTAATGAAACACATGAAAATTATATCCTTCATAATTAGAACAAATTATTCAACCATAGAAAGAAAAAAAAGGTTAAATTTATTATAGAAAAACAACTTATTGAAAGGGTGTTTAAAATAAAGATTAGGATGTATGCTTAAAGTATCATATATTTTTCTTTTGTTCGAAATATAGCCATTGAGCACTACATTAATGTTTCTTAACAAAATAGCAGCACCAAAGAAAATTTAGCACCTCAACACATTATATCATACATGAATCACGTTATGAAATTACATGAGTACAATTAACATGCAAAGCACATAAAATATTTGCACATGGACCATCACTAATAGAAAATGTAGTACCTCATCCTAAACCTGAATTTAGTGAACAACACTAATAATAACTTTTGCATACATGACACTGATAATAACTACACATCACAAATATGGATTTCGTCAATTCTTTTTTTTTTTTTTTTTTTTTACGAAAGGCCTGAAAAAATAACTAAGTGAGTCGATTTTCTCTTCTGAACTTGATTTAAGTCTAGCTTCGCTGCCATATATGGCTTCCAAATCTTCATACGCATCAAATTTTGGAGACCCATAGGACTAGTGTAAGTATTGGTCTTCAATCGCAAGAAGCTTCTTCTCTTCATTAAGAGTCAACGGCCGTTTTTTATTTTTCTCTTGAATTAGATCCGCAAAGCTGATAAGGAAATTCGCCCAAAGTGGCATAACGTTTGGTTTTTTTGAATCTAATCATTAAATCATTCAAAAAAAATCATGATTTAATCAACAAAAAGAAGGTGCATTCTTATATTATATGGTTACTTTTATCCTCCAAAAAAATCTGGTGCATTGACGTAGAGACGACAAGGAGTTTTGGTGGGATAAATAGACCTTAGGAAATAGGATCTAACAGTATAATCTTGGTGGATAACAAGGAGTCTGGTGCAATTAAATTTGTCCGAAAAATCAGATTAATATTTTTATGTACAATAAGAAAAACATCATATAAATTACTAAAACGTTAAATATTAGTCAACACCAAAGAGCTCAATATCAAATACGGAGTAAAAGACGTAAAGCATAAATGTAAAACAATGTCCTAAACATAAAAATACATTAGAGGTCTTCTCAAATAAGTTTTTCATATATACATAATCAGATATCATACGACCAAGTTCAGATAATTTGAGCTGAAACATTAATTACAACAACTATAAATTCCCAAATCATTTATTTTTACTACTGTGAGGCAAAACAGTGCAGAGCAAATTGCTTATAAGATCAAACTCCCCTAGGATCATTCATGAGCATCCCCTACGACCCGTTTGTATTTATACCTTTTCGCTACGATGATATATACCCCAAGGTTTACCACACTCATAATAGACAAAAGCCAGAAGAAGTAGTGAAGATGACCATAGTTGGGGTTATCTGGAATCCATCCTTTTTTACCATTCCTAGTAGTAATATCTTTGATAATTGTTACTAAGAAGGAGCACAAATAGTTTCCAAGTGCAGTTGTTGTCAGAGACAAAGCCGCGCACAAACTTCTCATGGAATCCGGAGCTTCTTCATAGAAAAACTCTATTTGCCCAATGTTTGTAAACACCTCGGAACAACCAATGATAAAATATTGCGGAATTTGCCATAATATCGAGATTGGTATATTCTGAACATCATAGTAATTATGCCTCCTCACAATACCAAGTCTAACAACTTCTAAAACCCCCGCAGATATCATAGCAAAGATTGATATGAAAAGCCCAACTCCAATACGTTGCAATTGAGTTAATCCATTCTTGTGACCGGTATATTTTCTTGCTATCGGAATAATTAGCCGATCATAGACAGGAACCCAGAATATAACGCTAAGAGTATCGAATATGCTTAGCGAAGCTTCCGGGATCTTGAAGTTCGAGCTCCCTAAACGAAGATCCATGTAACTCGCTTGCGCTATGAATAAGTTTCCCATTTGGCTATAAACAGCGTTGAAGATTATACCCGTAGCCCATATGGGGAGTAATCGAATAATTGATTTCAACTCCTCAACTTGGGTGACTGTACAAAGTCTCCATCGATTAATCGAACCTTGTCTATAATCTGATTGTTTCTCTACTGCCGCCTTGTCAAAAAATCTGGGCACGAGAAGTTAGACAAGCAGAGAGAGATTAATGGTGCAATTTACACATGATAATAACTTACCGATACTCGTTTGTGTGATCAAGCTTGCGACTCCCTACAATAGCGAATTTCTCATCTGTAGTCTCGTATAATAACGATTCATCTCGAGGAACCGAAACTCTGTATTTTCTTACCGAAGCGACCATGACTTGACATAGACGAGTGAAAGGGCTGCCTCCAGGTTTCTGATACCGATACAACCTAGTACCTAGTAAGAACGAAACAACAGCTATGGCCATTGTAACAGCAGGTATACCAAATCCCCATCCCCACCCTACATTCATTTGTATCCAAACTAGCACAGAAGAAGCAATCAGAGCACCAATATTAATCGAAAAGTAGAACCAGTTAAAGAAAGAACTTTTGTGAATCTTCTCGTTTTCATCAGCATCATCGAATTGATCTGCACCGTACGATGATACACAAGGTTTGATCCCTCCAGTACCAAGTGCTACAAGGTAGAGAGCTACAAAACAAACTGCGGATTGTGTTTGCGTTGCATAACAATCATCTTTCTTGATACAGGTTGGTTTTAAACCCGGGACAGATGCTGATAAGGTCAAAAGAGTCATTCCCTATATATAATCAACATTAGTAAGGATCTCATGGAAAATAGATAGTAATTAGAAACATGACTTACAATAACATAGATAGTCGAGAAGATAGCGATAGTCCTGTATCGTCCAAGATATGCATCAGCAAGAAATGCTCCAAGCAATGGGGTAACATAGCATGTCCCACTCCAATTTGAAAGATTTCTTGAAGCAGTAACAGTATGCTGATTGAGTTGATTCTGAAAGTAAATCAAGAGATTCGAGCTCATCCCATAGTATGCCAATCTTTCACAACATTCATTTCCTGAAGAAAAAATAATCTTTTAGAGGTCAAGCAAAGCTTGTCTTAATCACTAGTCACTACCAGTGCCTTATAAAAACTATGGATAGGAGCCCTAACAAAAAGCCTCTAGTGGGCCATATACAAATTTTATTTGTGTAACATGCGATGAGTAAGTCCCAATCAAAGATATGTAAAAAATGAAAATAGAAATTAAGAATAGAAACACAATTTTACCAAGAATGTAAGGGCATGCCTTCCAGGTGCCCGTTTTCTTCTTATTAGCACGATTATTCCGATAATCTACTGTCCCATCTTTCGTATAGTCGTCATCTTCTGCCATAATATTGAGAAATCGATATGTTCTTGATTCCCTGGAAATGAATTCAGATTATTATTTAATCTGTACTAACACTTAATTATAACCCTTCTACTAATATTAAACATTATAATCTTCCCATGCGCAATACTTTTTGTTTCTATTGTAAACTCAAACTGTTACCAAAGTAATAACATTCCTATTATATATATTTTGTTCATAAGATTACTTCTACTTCACAGAGAAACATTTCAATTCCAAACAAGGTCGAAGCATAGAAAATTATTATTGTACACAAACCTGGTTTACTTCAAGCGACACGGAATTTTTTAACACCACATAGAGAGCGAAGGTGAACTTGTGTGATGAAATAAAGGAGCGCCGAGCGGTACAAGTTCAAGAACAACAAGTCAACAACAGCTGGTCTTTCCTATTTCACCAGGCAATAAATGTGGATTATTTGGGTATTTAAATAGGTGAATATTTGGGCATTATAAGTTTAATGATTTAGGAGTAATTTACTCTTTTTATTCATTGGGATGGATCATTAACTATGGTCAAAGATTATCTATGGTTTTACTCTTTTTCCTCAGTTTCATTTCCTCAACTTTCGAATTCCATTTGGGTTATCGGAACCTGGAGAGAAAATTGAAATAAATTACGTGTGACAATCGCATTTAATTTCCACACCACCATTAATGATAGTGGGTAAAACCAAAAGAAGAAAAACATTAATGATAGTGCTAGACAGTTCACTCGTTTGCATGTCACCATAAAAGTAAGCTTTAGTTACGTTATTCTAACTGCACACAAGTATATCCGGGATGTGACAAAATGTTACAAATACATATTTGGAAAAGAGTAAAAGATATGTATCACTTATTTTTTCTTCATCTTTTATCATTTTCTCTAGAAAAGGTTTCGAGTATCAATCAAAATATATTTTTTAAGTAATTTTCTTTTTGTTTAACATCATATAAGATAGAGTAATGATATATACCATCCAAATTCATACCACCTAAATACCACCCAATGACGTGGCATGAATTGATTGGTTACAAATCTTTAATCAAATCAAGAAAACAAATACATTAACAATTTATAATCAAACAATTCACGCCACGTCATTGGATAGTATTTGGGTGGTATGAATTTGGCTGGTATATATTATTACTCTATAAAAAATAATAAAAAAAGATAAATAATTTTTTTTTTGGAAAAAAAATTATTTATAATCAAAGAAACTCTTTTATCATACATATAGTATACTTGAATAGGAATCAATAATAATATATTATAACTATTCTTAATTTGAGTAACCAGTGTTATAAATTGAGATAAGAAAAACAAGAATAAAACGTAAGCTTATTTCTTCATTCATCTTTTTTGTGTACAAGACAATGGCATGAAGGTCATATTTATAGGAGAAATATGATTCTTCATATTATACAATAGGTGTCTCCATAATTATAAGAATAAGAGAAGTTTAGGAATCCTAAGGGACATCCACTTTATTATTTACAATATTCCTCCTTGGATATCCGTTCTTTTTAAAACATGTCTCATTAAAACCTTGCCAAGAAAAACCCTGTGGGATAAAACACTTGGCCGAAGGAAAAAGAGTACATATACATATGACTAATTATCTTGAAATACTGTCTCGTTAAAACCTTGTAAAAAAAACCCAGTGGTATAAAAAATTGGACGAAGAAAAAAGAGTATAGTGTCTTGTTCACACTTCCCCCGAAATTGGCAAGAGATATTTGAGTTGTCGCATATCCAATACTGTGGACCAACTTCTTGAATGTTGTGGCAATACTTTGATGACCAAATCAACAAGATTGTTACATAATTGTATTTGGTGAATATCAAAATCTCCATTCTTCTCTAAGTGATATAAGTTTCAATTTGTCGCTTAATTTGTAGCCATTTTGAATTTGTGTGATACAAGAAACAATATCCTCATACAATACCGTCAGTATATTTCTTATTGAAGATAAACCTCACGTCTCTCAGATATGTTGAAATATCCACTTAAATAAATATTGTATACCACTCCCCTTTGGATATTCACTGAAGGATATGCCTCATTAAAACCTTATCAAGAAAAACCCATTGGACAAAACTTGATGAAGGGAAAAAAAGTATATCATTCCTTGGAAGTATGACACATAGTCAATCGGCCTAGTTAAAACCTTTCTAGGTTAACCTCTTGGGAAAAACCATGGTGAAGTAAAAAGAGTACAGAGTGTCGATATATTCTCCCTTTCACTGCGATATCAAGTATTTCTGATAATTCTTTCGGGCTTGCAGCTCAAATAGATTATTGGTAAAGACTTAGTGACGAAATCTGTTGGAATCTCATTTGACCATATTCGTTCCATGTCAATAAACAACATATTAGTTTAGGGAAGAGTATATTGTTTTATTTATGATAGTATATATTTGGCGTGCCTCGTTAAAACCTTACTAGAAAAAATCCATGTGGGAAAAAACCTTGGTGAAGGAAAAAAGAGTAGAACACGCAAATATCGTCTCCCCCTCATTGTAACACACGTTATTACAACAATTATATTAGAATCACATAATATACTTTCGAGCATACCATTTAACATTAGTACACACTATAGCTTGGCTGATGAATCTTCTAGATTCTTGTATGGACAAATTTGTTAAATACATCATCGAATTTACTAAAAATCCTTTGGTGAAATATATTTCAATATCTCACGAATCGATCTTCAATTTTTGTTTGATGATAATAATACATACATTATTTTTGAGGAGGTCATATTCATTCTCTATATCTTGAATCTCTAGGATGCAAGAAGATTATCGTAAGATAATATCATACTTGTGAGGAAGTAATCCATGTTAACTGCTTCATGTTATATAACTTAAAAACTTTTCTCTTGTGCTTCATGCACTTTATGTTCTTCAGGAACCTTTTATGCTCCAGTCACTTCTCGTTCTCCAAGAATCTAATATTTTTTATACGCTCCAAGTGCTTCGGGCACCTATCATGCTTCAGGCACATGTGTTCATCAAGAATATTAATATCAATCCAAGTATCATGTCATTTATTTCGGATATTTCCTTATCATAGTAAACTCTTAAATAGTTTCTAAAAGGTAAAACCCTAACGTCTTTGTATCTAATACATGAGGACGTCTCCCCATAATTAATTATAGGTTTTTGCATGAACCTTTGTGATACAAGTCGGGTCATAGAACTAATAATCTTGTATGGCCATTTATTTATTTGTCGATAATTTTCATAACTTTGTGATTTAGGATCCTCTTTATCCATTTTAAGCCATAGTGAAAGAAAATATATCAATCCTATAAACCTTCTCATGGTTTCATATATTTCCACTAGATAAAAAAATTTACATGGATTTTCTATATTCAGGTACAGTATCTTGGTCTCTCCGGGGACTATTACTTCCTTTCGAGAGTAATGCATGTGCCAATATTAGTTGGCTCAATAATTTACTATCGTATTATCGGATGTGCACATTCCACGGTTTTTACCATTTCATCATATACTCATAAAATTTTATTCTTTGGGGAATGGTATACTTTAAATCGATAGGTCAACCATGCTTCATGTGTTGATTATATGCATTACAAGTCTACCACGCTTCATGCGTTGGTTAGATGCATTACAAGTTTACTGCGCTTCATGTGTTGGTTAAACAAATTACAGATCCACCACGCTTCATGTGCTTCTTATATTAATTACATGTTTACCATACTTCATACGTTGGTTAGACGGATTATAGGTTTACCCCACTTTATGCGCTGGTTGGTATTATTCTAAGCCCACCACACTTCAAGCATAGGTTAAAAGCATTCCCTGACATGTCCTTCTAGGACAATCATCTATACTGGAGCATTAACATTATATTTATGGGATTTTACAATATTCTATGTGTTCTGTGAATGCATTTGGTATATTATTTGCAACACTTCGCAAATGACTCCTCCTTTTAAAATTCAAGTTCTGATTGTTTAGTTCGTGGATTGAGATGAGACAATAAATTGTATTCCATGATAAGACACACAGTAATTCAGGTTGCAGTGTTTTATTGTGGGATAAATTATATCATCAAATTAACACTCTACAAAACGTGTTCTAAAGATATCACCTCTTAGATGTTCAAGATATCGAATAATAAAAGAGAATCAAAATCAACATAAATATCAACCTGCCCGTTGAGATAATCTCATAGTAAATTTTACTATAGAACATTAGGTAGTCACTTGGTAAAAGAAACTACTGGCTCTTTTAAGTGTAGTTCAAGTGAATTCTCTATTATTCGATATATCATAAGCTTCCCTAAGTGACCAAGTCGATCGTGTCTTAGTAGAAAGTTATTTGGATTGTAATATCTTTGCTTTTGCACAATATGCATTAAACGACTCGAATCTGTATATAATACGACCCCAAAGAAATAGCATGAAACTTTTCTAATACACACTTCTTGTATAACTTTCAGAAAATAATGCAAAGATATATATTGTTACTGATACTTATGGTTTATACAAAATATTCATTTCGGCAAATATCCTTAACTTTAATAAATTTATCCAAGATTTACTTAAAGACATAATCTACCAGTTTATATTATTTTTGTACCACAAGGTAACATAACTTTTGTACATCCAAATTTTTTAATTAGATCGACCAAGTGGTTTAACATACGACATGTATGCGACCAATATATATTTCCATTATACCGATAGTATCTATCGTTAGATTTCGTGATGACTTGTTTTTTTTTTCGTGATTTTTTCCTTTTGTGAAATTTCTTATTATTCCACTTCTAGTGGTAAGAAATTTATTCTTTATAGTATTCATACTACTATTAAATTAAGGGTTGATTCTTTGATAACCTCAATCTCGACTAAAATATGGATCATCATAGCGTCAATTCCAAACAAATTAGAAAATGTTGTATTTTCTTCAAGAAACATAATTTCATTCACTTCAGGGAATAATTTTATTCAAGAAATATTATATTTAATTCATTCGACTTTTGTGACCATCAAATCTATTTTCATAGATATTAAAAGCTGTTATATTCACTTCAAGGAATGTAACTCCATTCATCTCGAGAAATGAAACTTAACAAGTGGAGCGCGGATCGTGATTTGAGAGCAGAGAATGAAAGGTTTTTTGGAGAACAGAAAATAGAACACATTTGAAATCTCCAATAGAACCAATTTTGTCATCTCTAAGCATTTGGTATTCCAAATCATACAAATAATCACTCGCAATCTATCCAGTGGCGGACTTAGGTCGATTGGATTAAGGGGGCTTGATTTATAAGGTGTCCGGGGTATTGTTTTTATTTTTTAGTTAGTTGCAAAAAATGAAATAATACAATATAACACGATCACGATACACTGAATTAGAATATAACGATATAATACCCAACATGCAACTAGTATCTATAGAGATGAAGTTGAAGAATAACTATTTTTTTTGTTATGTTTAATCTCTAAGTAGTATGTAAGATTATTTAAATTGATGTAAGGTATACAAAATATTTGATTTTCAATTAAAAATAGTGAAATCTTTAATTTTAATATTTATTATATAACTTGAAAGAAAAAAAAGTTTACTTTTAGCTGTAAAAGTTTAAAAGTTTAAGTGAATTTTTTAATTGTTAAGTAGGTTTTTTTTTTTCACAACCAACTTAATATTTATAATCCTATTTACAAGTAGATTAAAAAGAAAAAATTGAGACTCTAGGTGGGCTTAAGCCCCTCATGCTTTAACATGAGTCCGCCACTGAATCTATCCCTAAAGATACTGGAGAAATTCAAGAGAATCCCATTCTTGGTGATAATGCTGAAACAGTTTGACTTTGTGATGCATCTTTTGTCAAATAGTAGGAACCTGCCACTGTTTCTTCTATTGCTATAGATGCCAATGGCTTGATTAATCTTAAGGTCACAAGAAGATGCTACATTAGAAGTGTTATTGACGGGAAAATCTGGACGGTTCTCCTGGCCATGAGATCGGCAGCTGATCTCAATTTTCAGAGTTGCTCCTTCTACTCTAACAACGGTGAACTTATTCAAGGATTTCATAAAAAGACTTTTCTTCATTGAAGTCTTAAACCACTTATGGTGGAAGTTGAGAAACGGTTATCACGCTTCCCGTTCTGGAAAGTAGCTCATATCAGAAGGAATTTCAATGGAACAGTGGATGCTCTTGCTAAATGTATCCGACGGAAAATCGATCTCTCAGGATGGCATATATTTTTTTGGCAAGCGATTAATATATAAATATAAGAAGCGAGAGTACAAAGTTACAAAAGTCACCCTATACCACTAACGGTAAGATCAAGGTGTAAAAGATATGCTAACTGGGGAGGAGGAAAAGAACTCCAATCACCAAAAAACTTGTCTTATCTTATGTTTGGCAACCCAGTAAACAACACGATTCCTTAAGTTTACTTATATAATCATAACTTTACTTAAGTTTTCTCTATGACAAAAAAAAAAGATATTAAACAACAAAATATCATCTAAGATCGTCAACGTCTAACATATTTTAGCCATTCTATACTTTTAAAAATAAAATATAATGAATAATCACAAAATACCTTCTAAAATAAATCAATTTTAATTTATTTTGGTCATTTAATAATTTCAAAACTTTAAATATACAATATATACTCATATTTTGATCGAATGAGATTTCACGCTTATTATTTTATCACATGAGATTTTCAGAGATTTTTAGAAGATATTGAGTTTTCATTTTATTAAAGTAGACCGCGTGGGCTGAAATGTAATTTAACCAATAGAACAAGAGGGATGAGAAAAATCAGGTACCAATTCTATTCACACCATCTAAGATCGATAATCACCAACAGATCTCCGTTGGCTGTTAAGAAATGGACTAGAAGCAGGGGATCTATTAAAATCCAAATATTCATAGTTATAGAATGGCGTAATAGCTGATCCACTAGTGTTAGAATCAATGAAAAAATAAAAAAATGATAACAAGATTGAGAATTATAATAAAGAAATACACGCTTGAACCGAGCCAATTTAAGCTTGTTTAACTTGTTCTTATGCTAATTCATTATTGCTAAAACTCCCATCAGCACGGATTTTAACACCAACTGTTTCGGGTAAAAGGACTACGAATCCTCCAGTTGCCAGAACAGAAATACCGAAAATTCCATACGATAGAAAGCTGTTGTTTCCTGCTACAGCATGTAAAACTGGACTGATTACACCTCCAAGCATCCACACCTGCCATACCATTGCAACTATAGTGTTTCTAGCATTGATTGGGAACAAACTCTGCTGTGTATATTAGCAACAGAGGAACAGCTGTAGATGCAGTAAAAAATGTACCTAGCTCCAACCCGACTTGTAATACTTGCGTTTTCCCAACCACAATACTCAATAGGACGCAACACACCCCACTCATCATTGTGAATACAAGAATTGATACTCTTCTCTTCAGTTTGGTAATAGTGAAAAATACTACCAGAAAAGTTACTACTTGGAGCGAGGCATTAAAGGCAGTACCCAAGTAAAGATCAAAATCAAAATTTCCGAGGCCTAATATTACACCGTAGTATACAAGTCCAAGTCCAAATCCCATGGCTATTAATACTAAAAAGCGTCTACGAAGAACTCTGTTCTCCATCAAAATGCTAAAGAATGATGGCTTACGAAAACCCCCATCTTGATTTATTGATATTGCAAGAAATTCCCAGCTCAAGGATTTGCTTTCCGGTCCTGCAAGCGTCTTCAAAACTTCATGAGCCTCTTGTTCTCTCCCTTGTGCAAGAAGCCATTTTGGCGACTTTCGTAAACAAAGAAATGAAGTAGTAAGCAGTATAAAATTCCAGGAATTGATATCGTTAGATAAATAACTCTCCAAGAGTAGCTTTTGAGAGAATAAGCTATAGCAGGTAAGAGCAAAAAACCTGAAGTGAAAAATATGAATTGTAGAGATCCGATTTTTCCTTGCCATTGTTTTCCAACGCTCTCTGTTGCTAGTACTAGTGAGCACGTCCCAATTGCTGCACGGCCTATACCACTTATAAATCTCAAAGCAGAGTATACCCACATATTGTTTGAGAATGCATTAAGTAATGAAGAAACTGACATTATTAGAGATGAAAGGAAGAGCATTTTCTTGCGCCAAATTGAATCTCAAATGAAAATAAGACCCACCCCAGCAAGAAGGCAACCCATGAAGAAAGATGAGGTTGGAAGGCCTTGAATAATTGGATTAGTATCACATCCCAGGGACCATTCTGATACTATGGATGTGTATGCAGGTTTATCCCAACTCCATGATCCCTCGGGAAGCTGGCAAATATTTGAATCAGCATTACATGTTGTGTTTCCTGGCTTTGTGCAATGCCATGTTGGCTTTGCCTCAGCAAAGAGGGAAACAAATGTCTGTAATGCTTCAAACACAACAGGAAGAAAGCCAAGCATTGCTTGCAAGACTTGACGCCATGTCAAATGTTCAAGATATGGATCAGTTACATCATCAAAATCGTCAGAAGGCTGTGTTATGACATATGAACTAGAATTAGTATTAAGCAAAGGAGTTGAATATTCAGCCATTGATGCTAAATTTAGTTCTATGTTATTGGATGCCTATCAACAATTTAAATGCCCTTTTGTGGATTCTTTCAAACTGGCTTTGCTTTATTAAATTGATCAAAAGAGTTGAATATAAACTAAAATTGTTAATAACAAAGGAATGAGTAATATTCAGCCATTGATACTAAATCCAGTTCTCTGTTTTTGGGTGTGTATCCACTATCCACAACTAAGATGCTTTTTTTTTTCTTAGCAAAACGTGGGTATATTAAAGCTAAAACCAAATCATTACATTAGTTTACTTAGAGGATTCAGATATGATACAGTCAAGGATAAACTACCAGATACCCCTATGGTTTGACAAAAGGTCAAAAAACCCCCTATGGTTTTAAATTGGACAGATACCCTTTTATGGTTTCCTAATTCGTGACAACTCACCCCTCTATTAAATATTACACTATACCTTATGACTGAGTTGCACCGAGTTATACCTAGCTGCTAAAAGTTATAGTGTAATTTTTAATAAAAGAGATGAATTGTCACGAGTTAGGAACCATAAAGAGATATTTGTCTCTTTTAAAATTATAGGGAGTTTCTTGACCCTTTATCAAACCATAGAAGGTATTGGTACCATTACCCAACAATCAATTATAATTAGAGATTTACTAAAACTAGAAAGATTAGAAAGTAAATATCTAATGAACTAGGATATACAATCAAGAACTAACACATCATCATTCCTTGAACTTCCAACACTTTGCTATATATCTCTTCAAATAATTTGCCTTACATTTTCATTTAAGAACTAACACAATTTAAATGCTCTTGGATTCTTTCAAATTGGCCTTTGAGTGTGTTACAAGCCAAATATGTAAGAGTTTTTACCTAAGTATAATATTATAATGGAAAACCTCTTTATTTTATATATATAAAATATCCTAACATGATTGAAAATTATATTGCTCCATTTATTCTGTGGAATTGATACTGTCAATTTATAATATTAGCAGATGACAATATCTGTTGTCTTTACCTCATGTAAAGTGGTATACTTTTAATAATAAAAGATATGATAAGTGATACTTTAGTTATTTTTTTTCCATACGACTGAGGTCTAAAAATTACAAAACAAGACTTACTAAACTCTTGAAAGAGCGCACACTATAATTCTAGGTGTAATTCAACCACTTCTATCTCGTGCCGGATGTTTCCACAAACCATCAGGTGGATCCATATACGAAATTGGTTCCTCTTCAAGCGTCAATCCCATCCTTGTCATCCAATCCGCGCATCCTTGTTGGGTTGTGGCTTGAAGTCCAAGTCCAATAGTTCAATTAAAGTTAGAGAACAAGAAAGATATTACTTGACTTGAGCTTTAAGTAATAATATATTAGGAAATTATTAGACCAAGAAAGGTATTACTTGACTTGAGGTTCAAGTAATAATATATTCAAAAATTATTAGGCTTATTCCATAAATAATATTTCTTATATATATGGGGCTCCATCGTTTATAATTTTTTGTATCATATTCCCTCCCCACAGGGGGGTTGGGTGGGGTATGTGTCGGGGTTGTGTGATCATCAACCAAGAGAGGTGTGAGACAAACAAGAGAAATGTGAGTGATACAATTGTGAGAAAACAGAAGAGTGGTTCTTATAGAAACTTATAGAGGGTTGTTTTTGTTAATCAAGGTTTTCTATACTATCGTGAAACAGTGTGAACCTCCATGGATGTAGGCAATTTGTTGAACCATGTAAATCTTGTGTTTTTTTATTATTTTGTCATTACTTTCTCTGTCATTCGTCTATCTTTGTGTTTTTCTTCCCCAACAACTGGTATTAGAGCTAAGGTTTGAGGGGAGTAATAGACGAAGAAAAATATTCGAATTGAGGGAGAATTCATATGACAAGAGTTCATGAAAGATGAAGATCAAAGTTGCTAAGTGCAGTCGATGTAGAAGATGAAGATTTCTTTCGAGGGAGGACTCTATCATTTTGCAGGTCGAGACGAGGTTCACATATGTTTCTATGATTATTTTTATCGAGCAATGGGTCTCGCGTGAGTAAACTTGGAAGAGGTCAGAGTTGCTATGAAGATTCTTGGCACTTCTCGCTAAGGGAGGAATTGTTAGGTTGTGGCTTGAAGTCCAAGTCCAATAGCTCAATTCAAGTTAGAGAGCAAGAAGATATTACTTGACTTGAGCTTGAAGTAAAAATATATTAGAAAAGTATTAGACCAAGAAAGGTATTACTTGACTTGAGGTTCAAGTAATAATACATTAGAAAATTATTAGACTTATTCCATAAATAATATTTCCTATATATATGGGGCTCCATAGTTTATTGTTCTTTGTAACATATACCCTCCCCATATGGGGTTTGGGGTGGGGTATGTACCGGGGTTGGGTGATCATCAACCAAGAGAGGTGTGAGACCAACAAGAGAAGTGTGAGTGATACACTTGTGAGAAAACATAAGAGTGATTCTTGTAGAACCTAGGAGAGGGTTGTTCTTCTTTTTTAAGGTTTTATATATTATAGTGAAATGGTGTGAACCTCCGTGGATGTAGGCAATTTGTTGAACCACATAAATCTTGCGGCTCTTTTATTATTCTGTCATTACTTTCTCTGTCATTCTTCTATCTCTGTGTTTTTCTTCCCAACAATCCTCTCTATAAACATGTACTATCTCGAATTTCACGTGATTCGCAAGTATCTTTCTGCAACCAATCCCTCTTGTTCCCACCGTTCTTCTCTAACGCGTGTAACTCAACTAAACCAGTCTCAACAAAAACCGTCTCATATTTCCGATTGACCGCCATATATAAGCCAAAGTTTAAAGCAAAAAACTCCGCCTAAAAAGCCGATTTTACTTTACATGTACCTACTAATCCACCTAAGGACTCGTCTTTGTTGTCTCGAAAAATTCCTCCAATGCACGCTCTATTCGACCCCTGTCCAGCTAGCAGTTTAACTTTACCCCACACTCCAGTTTAGTCCATTTAACAAGAACAGACCTAGCTGATCAATTATCCAATCTTTTGTGTACCCCATTGTTGTGTTTTTTACAATAAATATCAAAGCTTTCATTGTTTTATTACACCCATTGCCTCCAAAATATATATCATTTCTATCACACCATATGTGGAACAGATAAATAATGTAATGGCTTGAAGATCAATGCCATCAGTAGTTGGCCTATGGCTAATCAGAGACTTCAACCAGTCGAAGTCCATTATTTTTTTAGCAAGAACCCTGGCCTCTGATCCAGCTTCTATCGGTTGGTTTGACCCATTAGTTTGCAGCAGACATGGACTGACGATCGGGTTTCCTGCAGCAATAAAATATCTGTCCACTTTTGTGAAGATTCCTTTTGATCTGTCCCTCACGCCTAGATCTGTAGAAATAAAAAGATCATATTCTTCTATATTATTAAGACCACCTGCCTCATTCACATTATTATTAGTGCCATAACTCGCAACCCCCTCAGTGAAGGATGCTGCCCAAATTCGAGCGGTAGAATGGGGCTGTGCTAGTACCAGCCAACCTACCCCCAAATCGTCATATCTTTTGCAATCGCGAAACAAAAATAGATAATACCCTCCTAGCAAGATTTTCCGAAAGTCGGTAAACAATATCAAACGGCACGCCATATAAGGAATCAGATCTTTTGAGGACATTTTAATGACCAAATCTTATCCCACTTAAAAGACACTCCTTCCGAAGACGCTTTAAGTGACTTGTATGCAGACTTGACGAAGAAATTTCTAGAGACTTCTAATTTCCACTTATACCTCCATTCTTGACTATTGTTCACTGCCTCTACCCCGTTCGATAACACTTCCCAACCATCAAGTATATTTTACAAATCCTCGATTGTTTAGGTTCCCTACCCATCAATCCGTCCTCAAAATACTCTTGCTTAAGTTTTGTGGCCCAAAGAGCATGATTCCATGCAAGATGTGCCACCCAAGTTTTGTGAGCATGGCTCGGTTAAAGCTCCTCGCATAACGAAACCCCAACCCACCATCTTTCTTACTTTTACACAAATTTTCCCATGATAACTAGTTTATCTTCTTCACTGCACCCTCATTACCCAAATGAAATCACAGGTAATTCTATAAATTTTATTACAAACATGGTTCGGGGTTTTTGAAGTTTGCATGATGTATGTTGGTATAGCGCTTTGTTGCGCTTAAGCCAGTGTAACCCTTCCGGCTAGAGAAAAATTTTGTGACTTCCAATGCATAAGTTTTTTCTTCATTTCCATTGTTACCCATCTATAGAATCCTCTCAACAGGCGACTCACACAAATAGGGTTAACCAAACACCTTCCCAACGAATCTCTTAGCACGAATCCACTTCTAGCGGATAATTCAACCTTCCTCTCCCCGTGTACGTTTCTTGAGAAATGTATATATTTGAATTCCCTTCATTAACCGTTTGACCCATCTCATCACATAACATCTTCATTACCGACTTCAATAGATCCAATTGCTTTTCAAATGCCTCTGTAAATAATGTAAGATCATCCGCAAAGAATACATGAGAGATCAGTGACCCTTGTTTTTTAAGACGGATAAGGGCCCACTCTCACAAAGGTTCTATATTAACAAGGACATTCGCTCCATGCTCATCACAAAAAATATGGTGCATGGAGGTCTTCTTGGCAGATTCCTCTTTTCGATGTGAACGGATCTAAAGGCTCGTTATTCCATAAAACCTGCTTAGAGTTAGTACGCATAGCTGATAAAATAAGACATACCCAAGATGGAGGAAGTCCAAAATTCAGGATGGTGTCTTCTAAGAATATCCAATTAAGTTTGTTATACGCTTTCGTAAGATCAACTTTTATCGCCATAAAACTGTTTTTCTCGGTTTTCTGGTGCATCTGATAGGCTAATTCTTGAACCGGAATAATGTTATCCGTTGTGGAATGCCGAGGTAGGATACTTGTTTGGTTAGGACCGATGCACTCAGCCAAAAGAGGTCGAACCTACTTACCACAGCTAACTTATAAACTTGATAGGAACATTAATCAAACAAATTAGCCGAAAAATCACTACCCTTTTTCGGGTCCTTAACCTTTGGGATCAAATGAATAAGGGTATCATTCAATCTCGGAGGTAAATCCCTGGAACTTATAATCTTTCTCACTATTTCACATATCGGTGGCCTAACTGAGCCCCAACACTTTTGGGAGAACGGTGTAGACATCACATCAGGGCATGGTGCCTTAGTTGGATTCACATGAAAATCCGCCTCACGAATTTCCTCATCTGAAAACTCCTCTTTCAGCTTCTCCCATTCAACTCTCTCGAGGCTACTGATATACGGAAAACCGAAAGTGCCAACAAACTCTTCCTCAACAAAATATAACCAAATAAAGAACCCAGACACTAATCTCTTAATTTCCACCCCGTTACTTACCCAATTTCAAATATCATCACGAATTTTAATTGTTCTGGCTTCCTTTCTCTTGCATATCATTGAAAAATGATAATATCTCGTGTTCCTATTACCTGATAGAATCCATTTTTTTCTGGAACTATATAATTTTGTCCTCTTTCAGAACACTAAATATTCATCTCTCAGCCTTTTTTCATGGTTGAAAGAGTAAAAAGTTGTATTTTTGTTCAAGGCGATATTTGAATACCTCTAAGTCTTGCAGTAAGTAGACGCTTCTTTCTGTTGATATCTCCGAAAATCTCGGATTTCTAAGACCACAAGTGACATTTCATAGCCTCAATATTCTATCCCAAATCATTCGGGTTCCCTCCCTATTTATTTTGCACAAATGTCTGAAAATCTTTGTGAAGACACCATGGTGACTCAAATCTGAAACGGTTTACCTTTTGTTGACGTTGTCCACCCCCATTGTGTTGGATTAGAACGGGAATATGATCTGAATGAGCACGATCAAGGAGAGTCACTTTTTCTTCCAGGGAGAGTGTATGGAGATAGGAGTTACCATACGTTCTATCAAGTCCCTTGAAATCCGTTGACTCGCATTCCAAGATTCTAACCACGTAAATCGCGGTCCCTCGAAGCCCATCTCGATTAAACCAAAATCATGTCTCCATTCCTCGGAGTCCTCCATTCTTTTAGAACTCCTATAACCCCTCATTATTTGCCTTCCTCCAACCCTACTTGATTGAAATAACCGGATACCTGATGTCTCCCTAATTGTTCTTATTTTGGACCCTTGGGAGACATCATTTTTTATGTTTAATTGATAATTTGATAGACTTTTGAGTTAAAAATGCAATAATCCGGAATTCCTATTTTATTTCTAGTATTTTTGATTTAAAAACTTTTGCGCGTAATCTTGTGTATTTTAGTGAAAAGTTTGTATGTTTTGAATATAAGCTAGGAAAGGAATCCGAGAAGAGAGTCAAAGATCGTGATATGGAGTCAAAGCTTGAAGATAAATCCCGAAAGAATTATATTTTGGAGCTGCAAATCTGGAAAACAGACCAAAGATTTCTGATTTCCAGGCACTTACGAGTTGATTTAGCCGCTAACCTTTGAATAGAATATGTTCCTTATCGAGTTACGGAAATTTAGCAAGTGATTTCAGGTCAATCGGAGTTATAACGAATCGGCTAGAGCTGTTTTAGTGGAGGTGGTGCAGCAGTTACGGGATTTTGGGCTTAAAAAAATGGACTTGGGCTTTTAATTAGTGATTTAATTTTAGGTCCAAGGCCTAATCCGTTTTTATTAGTAAAAAGGGGCTTTTGACTTCTATTTTACAGACAACTCATTATTCATAAGTAGAAGCATCAGAGAGAAGTCAACGAAGGAAGAAGAAGAAAGCTGTAGAGCTGGAGAGTGTCTATATCTCCATTCTCAGCCAAATCCAATTCCGGAAATTAAGTTTTCTTTATTTTTAATTCTGTAAAACATTATGAGTTCTCTTTCTTCAAATTTAGTTTTATTTTTAATTAGTATGAGCTAATTTCTTCATAGTACTTGAGAATGCATAACGAGTGAATCTCTATTCTGTTGAATTTCATATGTCTGAATTTGGGTTTTCAATAAATTAAATTAAATTGGGTCTTCTACATTTTTCTGTAATTTGAGATTATTTACTGTTTTCGGAGTGATCAACTAAGAGCAGGTGTTAGTATCTAGGCTATTCCACATATGTGGCGTGTGGATCATCCTGACGGAGGGTTTAGGTATGGACTTAATTACTCAATCTAAAATCGAAACTATTTGACTCTGACGAGCTTAGTTAATTTTAGGGCCAATGTGGTAAAATTACTTAATCATTCGAAAGTGGATCATATTTGCCCTGACGGGACTAGTGACACTCTAGAATAGCCTCGTAGTCCACCCTGACGGGGGTACAAGGAATTTAGAATCCCGACCAATGTTAATTGACCAATTTAACCCTTAAACAACATATGTTATGAAATAGAATTAGGAGGATCCCTTGCGTTTCTCAATACTGCCTTCTCATATTTGCGTTTTACCCTCATTTACTTGTGTCTTAGTATTTATTTGCATTTTTACTTCAATCTTTCATTACGTAGAATTAATACAAACAACCAACCAATCATTATATCTTTTATCTGCTTTCATAAGTGCAACCATTCATTATCTGATAAGCATTATAGTTAACCAACCGTCCATACGAACGATCCTGTTATTACTATTATTACTTGGGACAACTGTACACTTGCGGTTGTGGTTCAATTACTTATTGCATTTATTTTAGAACACACAAAGGACCACCACTACCAACCATGCTACATCAAGTCCCTGGAATGCATATTTAAGATCTAACCACAAATCGTCTCGTTCCACCGCCTTAGGTCGCGCATACACCGCTGAGAAGACCCATACTTCACATCCCTATTTGGAAACCTCGATATTAAAAACCTGCTGCCCTGCCGACAAGACCCTAATATCGATAACTGTGTCATCCAGACTAACCATATACCTCATTTATATGTTTCCGTTTCCACCCTTGTTGAATCATTTTTACCCATACTTCTTATGATCTCATTCGCTTTTGTACCGCTGGCTTTCAGCTCTACAATGACCGTTAAACACACCTTATGTACTCACATCATTTCTCGAATCACATATTTAAAATTATCCGCTACTGCTCCATGTCAATTCCAAATTAGGATGTTCAGCGGAAGGGTTAAACTACTCAATCCCTGCGAATTAAAAGAGGTCGTGCACATTAATAAACGTACAAAAGCGAGTTAAAAATGTATCAACTATGCACGTTAGGACTCCATGGGCATCTCAATGGTATCCTGGAACCCTACTAGTTTGCTTTCCCTGCCTTTGTGAACATTTTAGGGAGTCTTAGAGACTTGTCTGTCCAGTTGTGAACAACTGTCCATGTCCACTCCAATGTTACATCGGCTACCCAACATTACTCCTCCACATACACTTGGGTCTAGATTAGATTCCCTAAATATATCCTCAACAATAAATGATTGGTTGTTCGATATTATACCAACACATGTTATTGTCCCAGCTTCCAAACAAACACACTTTGCTTCTCATATTTGTTTTTCTGCATCATATGAATTTTTCACATCTAATTTATTCCCAGTCCTTCCCAATAATTGCAGATTATCCCCTAGATTTCCTATACAACATTATTTTTTATCCATATGTTCAAACCTTTGACTTCATCTTCCCTAACCTTAAACATCACTTGTTCCATATTTTCCTCCAGAACAATCTCGTTTTTTGCACCCACACCCCATCCAACGTTCAAACCTTTTCAAATGTCGTATTCACAATCACCTTATGACCCGAACCCCCATTTTTATATTTGGTCCCTGACCTTGCTGTCCCCCTAGCTTTATTGGTTTTAATTTATTCCCCACCTTGGATTGCATCATGTTACTATTTTTACTCCTCAAGTCTCAGTTGTTTCTATCATCGATACAGAGCACTCCAAATCTTGACCAGAAACCCTTTTTTCCTCCAGTTTTTTGTTGAGTTCACATTATTGTTATTTTTCTGGTGTATACTTGTATTATTACCGACACTCTGTATTATCCTCCACTCCCCATATGTGGGTTGTTCTTCAACATTCAATTCAGTAAAATTGTTCAGTATTTCATTCTCCTTTATTCCTCTAGGGTCACTGTGACTGTGTTTTGATGTAGTGTTAACGCCGGATACTTGTCCTTCTGATGGACAAATCGCCCGAACTCGAAATATATCATGTGGAGACCCTCATATTCCACTCTACACAGATCTCCTCATATGTGTATCTTGGGTACAGGCGTTTTGTCCAAATCAAGTTTGACAGCCAAACTCACGTAATTACCTCTCTTCCTGGTCTTGGTGAGCGGATCAATTTGTATTGTCTTACATATTATATCCCTCATCTTTCTTAATATACAAGTTGTTTAATTCTACATTCCTATATTAGATACCCTAACCCAAGTAGTGGTATGGAAGCTTCGTGGGCTTGAAACCAGGCATCCATTCACACACCACTAGATAATGGTCAAAAATCATCCACGGACCACCCCCTAATACGAAGTTTAGATCGTCCTTAATGGAGAATTTCACCATGAAATAAAGATGTCCAACATACACCAATTCAAACAATCCTTTAAGACTCCATATTTGTCTCAATTTCTCCGCCAGGTAGTTATACACGACCTTGAAACCCAAAAACCTAATAACTATTGTACAACTCCATAATTCAATTTCTTTTGTAATTTTCTCTAGTGACCGCACTACCTGGGGATATTCACAATTTTTGATAAATTGATCGTCCTCAATAGTCGAGATAAAGTCCATCTCTTCTCCAATCGTGTTCTATTTATACTTATTTTCATAGGTAATAATAATAGCCGGAATAACAACATTCATACCTGTTAATGTTGCGTGCCACCCAACACTCTTTCTCGGAGGATTCACTATAGATGGCACTCTCCCATTAGCTTCTTTTGGATAGTTTGTTACTTGGCCTTCCATTGACCGTGCCCTTTTGGATAGCATATTGTTTTCAATTGCCATTGATTAACTTGAATTTTTTTTCTTTCTATGGTTGATTAGTCAGTGGAGTTTATGTTATCATCTCTTCCATACGTTGATCATTATCTGATACAGAGGCCGACGACTTTTCTTTTGGTGGGTCTGCCAGTTAGGATTGAAGGGAGCGACCAGAATAGTTTTGGCGGTGCAGGTTGAACAAGCGAGCGGCGTAGAAAAAAATGTTTTTGCAGCGATACTTTAGTTATCCATTCAGGTAAACAATATAAAGCGGTTTGAGAATGATTTATAATTTGGAAAATTCACACCGTGGGTACCCAGCGTTTCAAAATTTGAATTCTGGGTGTCAAAAGTTTAAAAAGTGACAAATCAGTACCCAATGTTTCAATTTTTGTATTTTTTCAGTACTCAACGTTAGTTTATCCGTCAAATGCCACGTGGCGCGTGCGTGGCAGATTTTCCCTCCAAATTGAAGGGCATTCACGTAGAACCTTAAAATCTAATAAAAAAGAAGACAAAAGCCCTACCCCAACACGTGGAGGGACTTTATTCTCAGTAAAAAATTCAAAGGATCTCAAGAGTCTCCCATCTTCTTCCTCACGCTAACCCTCGCTTGGAGAAGAAACCGTCACCATTTTTCTCACTCTCAATCTCTCTAGCATATTTATTCACGTTCTTAAGGTTATACATTCTACAACACTCAAGATTTTCAAACCTTCCACCGTGCAAATCATTCTAAATGGGGGAGAGTGGTTGGTGGGTCCTGGGGTGTTATAAAATTATGCATCAAAATAGAGGATCCACATATCGCAAGTGTACGGGTCGTTCAAGTAATATTCCAATAATTGGGTTTTCGTTCTCAGGGATTGAACTAGTATAATTCAAGTGTTCAATAGATAATTAGTAGTAATTGTGAATACAGAAATTAAAAGATAAAAGATTTTTGTTTGGTTTTGAGGATCAAACTACTAGACGCAAATAGATAAATAACTAAATATTAACATAATGAAGATAAATAAAGAGTAGACGCAAATATGAGAGTTATACTTCAGTTTTGCCAGGGATCCACCTAAGTTCATACGTTTGGTGCTTCCGTTTAAGGGACAAGTTGGTGATTCTATATTAGTCAGGACTCTACAATCTCCTAACCCCCTTTTGGGTGGACTTAGGAGCTATACTACGGTGAGATAAACCCATGTAAGGTAGTAAATTTACTTACATATGTGAAGTTCCTTACCCAATTGGTTATGTGGTTAGTCAAGCATGCCGCTCAATAACAGACACCACACGGTTATTACCTAGGTTTGTAATTAAACCCCCCCCCCCCCCCCCCCCCCCCCCCCCCCCCGCGTTCGGGTGATCACGCGCCACTAAGTGAATAGCCTAATTACTCAATCCTAATTCTGATTCCTAGCTTAATCAAAATTATAAATAAGCATGAAGTAATAAACAATATGTAAAACCTAACTCGAATTATATTAAGATAATCCCAAATCCAAAAATACTAAATTAAATAAACTAGGGCTTAACCCATTATGCTATTCTCAAGTATAATTTAGTTTAGCTCATACTGAAATTAAATAGTAGTAATAAATAGTTCAATGAATTAAAGACAAGAAAAGTAAACAATAATGATTGTTGAGAAATAATGATTACTAAAACTAAAGACAATAAAGTAAAGATGTAAGAATAAGATGAGAGAGATATAGCTTAGGTTTGCTAGTATGCACTTATACTTCTATTTCTTCTACTAGTTAATAAGGGTGCTTGAAGCTCTTCGATAAGTAGCCGGGATTCTATATTCCTCCTAACCCCCTTCCAGGTGGACTTAAGTGGCGACCTAACAATTACCAGGAGACTTGGGAAAGGGGACCCTGCGCAATGATCAGTGGTAAATCTCAAACCCTAATGACTATCTAGTTAGGCAAGCCCTTCTGGATCACATCACACACTAGACGTTTATGTGGTGTTTTCAATAATTAGACACCCCTTTTGGTGACCATCTACCTACTATTGAGATAGTCCTAACGTGATCAAGATTAAGACTGGATATAAATCAAAGCACATAAAACAAATATATGGTTAAGAAGCTAGAATCAATTTAAAAAGGTTTTCCCAAACAAAATTAGATAGAAGAAATAGAATTCAAAGATTATACATATTCAAAACCCAAACTATGAGAAAATTAGTTCATGCTAACAAGAAATAAACTAAAATAAAGATATATACGGTCAACTTGTTTCTCTGGAATGACTTATATGAAGAATAATACTAAGGGCTGGACCCTAAGGGATATACCTAAGGGAATGTACATAAAGGGAAATACATAGAGGAAATACCAAAAAACAACCTGCTGGACCTGGACCCTGGACCAAAAAACATTTTCAAGCAATAGCCCATAATGGGTTGGACCTATTACTTACTCAAAGCCCAAAACATGTTTTTTTTTTTAAACGGTTTAAAAAAAAGCTAAAGGGAGACCCATAATGGGCTGGACCTAGTACTTACTCAAATCCCAATCAGGCTGGACCCAACCTGTCTGGAGACACGTTAAAAAAATTTAGAACAAAACGAAACAAACGGCGAGATCTGGAGATCTGGATGTCAAATTTGTTGGTGTGGAGCGTGGCTTCTGAGGGGATGTCATTTTTCTTAAGACCGTCCGTAATGAAGCGCCGGGGGGAGAAGAAGAAGAGATGCCGAAGGCTCGATGGCTCCGGCAGTAGCGAAGGCTCGATGGCTCCGGCAGTGGTAAACGCAGATCTGGTGGATCCGGATCTGGACTCGTTGAAGCTTGCTGGTGTACCGAATCTTGCTGGCGAATCGAAGCTTGCTAGTGGTGGTGTGTCACAGCAGCAGTGTGGAGCAGGTTCTCGCCGGTGCTTCGTGGTGGTGGTGGTGCGTCACAGCAGCAGTGGTGGAGCTTTGCAGCGCTGGAGGGAGGCGGCGTCGGTGTTTTTCGTCACAGCGGAGGGAGGGTGAACGTCTTCGAGCAGTGTTGCAGACGAGGGAGGGAGGAGGGCGTTGATCAATGGACACGTTTGGGGAGGTGGGAAGAGGGAGGAGGGGGGAGGGGGCGTCACAATGCTGGGTAGAGGGAGGGGGAGGGGGGGAGGAGCGGTGATGGTGGGTAGGGGGTATAGTGACAGAGAGAGCACAAAAAGAGAAAGAAGGTGGGCATCGAACCATATAGGGTAAAATGTTTTGGGTTTGAGTTTCCTTTTCAGTGTATAAGAGAAAGGAGGGGTGTTTTGGGTTTTTCGTTCTATACTAGTTAAGTTGTAATGGGATATTTAGAGTTGAGCTTTACTTTGTTATTGTGTATGTCATGGGGCTCTATTATATAATTGCCCCTTTCTTGTATTGTTTGTATCTCAAAACTCCAAGTTTGACCTCCTACAAAAATTGTCTGCAAATATGTTACAAAATGAAAGATACACTAGATAACGATACATCAACATTTATATTTGACACAACTTTAAGTCTGATCTCAATTTTCCTTTTAACTTTACCTAAGTGTAAGGATTTATCAATCTTTTATGAATCAGGAGTGAAGATATTTTTACCTCAATAATTTTATTCAAGGAATAAAATTCATCAAATACAACTTTTGCTCTAGGAATGGTTTGAGAGGGGCGTTATATATATTCTCAAAGAGATTATAATTCTTATCATTTCATATATATACTAGTCATCGTTCTAAAAGAAGGTAGGTGTTATTAAGGTGGTCGACCACCTTCGAACGTCTAGATAATTAGGCGGCCTATTAATCAGAATGTAGGCTGTCTAGAAGATTTTTATATTATTTTATATTAAATATATATTACTAATACATTGATTTGAATAATATTTATATACTAATATACTTAAATTAAATCAAATTAATATAAATAATATATATTTAAATATAAAATAATAATAATTCACTATTATTAAACTAAAAAATGATCAATTCAATAAATATAGACTTCAATTTATAAAACCTATTTTTTCTATTTTTTCGCGCGTTCAAACTTTAATCTAAGCAGTTATTTCTTTATATTTTGCTTATGAGTTGGGTTGAATTGAATTGATTACTTACGGTCTAGCATGCTAGGCAATATTCGGGTTGGACGACCCATTAATCCGATTAGGTATTTTATTGATTTGATTATGTGTCGACGAACCTTTAAGCCACCTTCGAGAGAAATTCTAGGTGGATTGCACTTTGGAACGCATAAACGAAGTGCCTAGACGGCTAGACGGCCTTGTTTTAGAACACTGATACTGGCACATTATGGTTACTTTGGTAATTAATTTTATTTCTTATCACCTATACAATAAATATCTTTCTAAAAAAGTATAAAATAACCGTCTATGATAATCTTAGATTCAGGTCAAACCTGTTTAAAAATTAATTTGGATACAAATAGATATACACTTATTTATAAAAGAGAGAATTTGAAATAGTAAGATTCTATCTAATTGGTTAATTATTTGTTAGTTTTCAATATGTTGAACCAATTGAAGAAAAAAAAAACATGATGGACCAAGAAGTGAAAAATAACCTGTATATACTCATAAGTTTTATATATAGAAGGTTGTGGAAGTTATATTAGTACCCTAACGTTGGATTGCTATCGGTTTTTAACTATTAATCAATCTTTTATCCGGCAAAAGTATCTTACTAGTTCATTTAATCAATTGTGAGGCAATTTAATTATGTATATCAATAGTCGTCCTCGTGAGTACAAGTAGTTGCAAATTGCACGCCTGCGCACATGATTCTGATCACATGGTCGAAGGAGAAGAGAGAAGAGAAGTAGTAGTGTCTTGTTCTGTTTTGTTTTGACTTATATCGTAGAACGGAGGAGAGAACGAAAGGAATCTTTCCTTTAATGGAAATAAATTAGCTGTGATGTTGCCAACTCCTTTTCATCTAATTACAATTTTTTTTATATATACCACCATTTCCAATAATACTCATTACTAACTACACTCACCCCTTTCAACCATCAAAGGTCAATCACCAAACTAACCAACTAATTTATATGTTTTCACTTTGAGCAAATACCATTATTTTTTGGCGATTAGCTTAAGATTATTTTTAAACTAAATATTTTAAAATTATTATTATTTGACTAAATATATTTAAAAGTATCCGTTTTAAGTGATTTTATCAATTTTATGATATATTTTATAGATTTTAAAGATAATTTGAACACTTAAAATAGAATTCTTAGTTTGTTAATGCCTTGAACTAGTTCAAACTTATCATAGTAGAAAGAACAATTCTAAAAATTGAATCAATAGCTGATCTCATGGCCAAAAGAATTGACCAAGCATCGCCTTCAATCGTATTTCTAATAAAGCATCCATTTGAAGTTGAAAATGGTTATGTCGTTTTCTTTTGTGGAAATTTGCTCATATTAGTAGAATATTTAATGGTATAGCAGATGCTTTAACTAAGTGCACCCGACGAAATATTGATCTTTTTGGTTGGAGTGATTTTCTTTGATAGGTTCTTTAAACTTTCTACCTAAATGTTGTAATAATCATCGTTTGTAAATTTTTGTATTTCACAAAAAAAAAATTAACCAAATAAAAATATATAATTCATTTGAAATACCTAAATTATCTTTTAAATATATGAAATATTTCAGAAAATAAGTGAAATGTCCTAAAAAGGATATTTTTAATACGTTCGACCTAAAAATGATATTTTTGAACGTTTGTCTTATTTTTAGGTCATATGTAATGACCTAAAAATGAATTTTGCTCATTCCATTTATAGATTAAACGTTTCAAAAATGTCATATTTAGGCTAAACGTATTAAAAATATCATTTTTAAGCCATTTCACTAATTTCGTAAAATACTTTATAGATTTTGACTTACAAGGTAATAACTTTAAAGACATCTTTAACAAAGCTGCGGGTTTTGAAGAAAATATATAAAGAAGATGGACCATTTTAGAGACTTACTAAAAAAAACAACCAATGTTAGATTTTGAGATATTGAATGTGAGTTTTCAAAACACGTTTTTATATAACAATTCCTCATTGTGGGTAATGTAAAAAAGGGGAGACTTAAGGGATTCTAGATTGCATGATTGTGCCCGCTCGTTATCCCATATTTTCTCGATGATGATATGTTATTCTTTTTTCAATGCAATGGAATAGAAGCACATACCCTATATGATGTGTTTAACACGTATTTCTTCTCGTCCAGGTTGTATCTGAACCTTCAAATATCCTCCATATACTTCAGCCCATCATAAATGCATGTGTAATAATACTTAATTCTGCAGATTCTAAGGATCATCGTAGTGGCAAGTCTTTAAAAGTATTTGAAGATCCTAATAAAGTGAAGATCGTCCAAAGTCGAGGGGTTGGCATCGCTACTAGACAAAGTCAAGAAACGACCGAAAGGGCGAAAATGATCGATATTCTCTGAGGGAGGGAATTTGCCATTCATCTCAATAACTTTAAATTTATTGCCAACGTGCCCCATGTTTATCCATTATTCTCTAAAAATTAATCAAGAGCTATGTTGTGGAACCGTCGGCTATGTGCGCCTATGTGTTAACTTCCCCCTCAATCGCCTACGCATAATAAAAATAATGCTACGCGATTTTTACTAGTGCCTTAGTAACTAAAGGGCTCTCCATTAGATTAAAGATCTCTGCATAAAATTAGAGTATAAGCGACCAATTAATCAGTGAAAAAACTTTATAGGGGTTATATTTCTACTTGATCTATTTGATGCAATAGAATACATGGTTTTAGTGAACGGACATTGACACATCATGCATGTTTGAATCATTCTGAGATGTAGTTTATGGTGTACGTTGTAATTCCATCGACAAATCAACTTTTGTGTTTAATTTTTTTATCTTTATCATAATTGTCACGAAAGGGTAAATTAGAAAGCATAACACTTCAATAAAAAATAACAATTTCGATAATTAATATTTTTTGGTTTCTAGACGATACATCTCATAGCCTTTAACACCATATATATGACAGAGAAAATTATACTTTCTTAGGTTCTAATTTACCATTATCAACATGTGCATATATTGGACAACCAAAATCTTTAAGTTTTGGAGTAGTTTCAGACCATACCTCTTACAAGGTTTTGATTTCGATGGCAGTTAATGAAGAAATATTGATAAGATAAGCAGTAGTAGACACGACTCCGTCCTAAAACATGTTTGATAAAATAGAGTTAAAAAGCATGCAGCATATTTTTCCATAATCGATCTATTCATACACTTTGCTATGCCATTTTTATGACGTGTGTCAGGAATGATTAAGTCTATAACAATATCTCCATACTTACACAGAGCATTAAATTCCTTAGAGCAGAACTCTAAGACATTACCAACACAATGGTGTTTTATTTGCTTTCGTGTTTGTTTCTCGATCATGATCTTCTATTCTTTAAATGTTGACTATGCACCATACTCCTGTTTCAAGAGGAACACATAATTTTTTTAGAGAAGTCATCAATTGTAGTCAACGTCCAATAAACATTTCCAATGGAAGACACCCTGGAGGTCTCAAAGAGATTTGAATAAAGATAGTCAAGTATTACTCTAGTGTTGTGGATGGAGTTTCCGAATTGAGCTGTTTTATATTTTCGAATGACGTAGTGTTCACAAAACTGTAGTTTACCAAAACTCTATCCATCAAGAAGTTAACTTTTGTTTAGCTCATGCATCCCATTTTTTTCTCATATTCCCTAGACACATATGCCAAAGTTTAGTTGTATGTTATTTGGAAAGTGAATTTGAGATGACAGACGCATCACCGATAATTGTGGAACCCTGCATAACATAAAATTGTGTTGTCTTCTTTTGTCCTTTCATCATAACACAACTTCCTTTGCAAATTTTTAGAATTTCACCTTTGCTAGTGTACGTGTACCCTTTTGAGTCTAAAATATTCAAAGAGACAAGGTTCATATTCAACTGTAGAACATGTCTCACATTATCAAGTGTTCTTACAACCCATCAAACATCTTAATTTTGATTATACCAATGCCAGCAAATTTTGCATGAGGCAAACATCATATTTAGATACTGTTTCATATGAAAAAAACCAATATCTATGGGATACATATGCAAAGTGTAGCCAGAATCCAGGATCCATTCTTCGCTTGAGTTAGGTTTACCATCACACACAGCTAAAAGTCCTCTATCATTGTCATTCTGTACAATACCAGTTTCATCAAATTTCTCGGGTATCGATTTTGATTTGGAGTAAAATTCTTGTTTTTGTTATGCAATATACGACATTCAGATATTATATGCCCCCTTTTCTTACAGTAGTTTCTTATAATTGTTCATCTTCTATTCATTACCTCCAGATTTCCACTCATGCGATTTTCCCTGTACAAACAAGCCTTCTGAATGAGTTTCTCTAAAGTTCGAAGATTATGGAGGTAGTATACATAATAAGATTAATGCTCATCTTAAGACTTTACTTCTAAAGCTTCTAGATCAGATACAATTTTCCTTAAAAACATATATACGATATTCTAAAGGTGTACCTTCAACCAAACAATGAGAATAAAGTAGTTATTTGAGAGCTGAATTGTTGGTAAAAAAATTATCATGTGATAAATTTCTTCTTTAAAACGTGTTGTTAAATCTGGTTAAAGAGATGAATTTGAATATGTGATAGAGTTTTAAGATCCTTTCTTTTCTTTTATATATTTTTTTCTCATAGTCGAGGGGATTTTATCAAGTCCAAATAGTGCTTCATCCAAATCTATCTGAGCGAGTACAACTCACATCTTAACTTGTCATAAATAAAATCATGTATTGCTATCCAATAGCAGAATTTTAATCTTTAAAGCTGCCATAATCACGAACTAACAAAGGAATATAAGAAAGTAGCAAAAATATTCAAATTTTGGAGATACTAATCTCGAAAATGGATTCTAAACATCAAAAAACCTTAAGGACTCATTTGGTCAACTAAGTCAACAAACAAAATAGCGCTAATCAACGCGCTAATAGTTTTAGTAAGAACCAAAACAAGAAAAGCTGAAAAAGATTCACACTTTGGATAAACCAACCTGAAAAATGGATACGGGACGTCAAGACCCCTCAGATGGTCGAGAAAAAAGTCAACCTAGAAAATTCAACGGTCAATTGTTTGAAGGTTATAAATCATGTAGAGGACAACGTTCAACAATATTTAAAAATAATTGAAAATTAATAATACACACACACATGTATATATTTAGATCAGGTGCACGACCAAGAATTTACAATGCACCCGATAAAATCCTTCACTAACTAGACGTGAAGAGTACGGTAGTCATATGCACTACAAAACAGCAGATTAAAAGACCTTCTTGTTCCCCCTGTAGTAGAATCTGACTCAAAAAATTGTTAAATCTGACCCGACTCGTTCTTCGTCTATGGACCAGAAATAAAAAAAAATACTGTTATTCTCCTTATGACGAGTAGAAAAGATTTATGCAATAAATTTATACAAAACACGCCGATATTATGAGCTAAAATTTATACAATTTTTAAAAAAATTCCAAAACCCTAATTCAATAGTATATTTTGCTCGCTCCACCAAACATGACACTTGAGACGTCGTTTTTCTCGGTACGATGAACACAATAGCTTTTCACAACCAAATTAATCCAAAACTGTCAAATTACAGAGATCAACAATTGAAATAAATTAGAAACCCTAGTTCGTTCAAACTCTGTGGTGGTTTGTTATTTGCAAGGAGTAAAACAACTTTTCTTCAATAATTTTCTGAATATAACATCTAAGTCGCGGGATCTAATCAGATTTTTCAGAAAACTTGATTTTGAATTTTTTTTAAAGTGAGTAAAATTAGGGGGGAAACGCTTATAGGTTTAACAAACCTTTGATAACTCTTAAATCCTCGATTCTTATGTAGAAAAATACGAAACTTGTTGTGAAAGATAGTTCTAAACTTTGATACCAATTTGATATAATTAGGTCGAATGAATAAAACACACAAGTAAGTAATAGATATAAAATTTACATAGAGACCTAAGATGTGAAAAAACTAAAGGAAGAGTAGAGAGTTTCATAATAATTGAAAGAGAAATTACAATAGAGAATCTTTCTGGAAGGTATACATAATATTACACAATATATTTATATTTATAGATATTTAGTGTTTAGTAATTAAACACTAAATAGGGATCTTCCTATCGACATCGGGGTTTTTCAACACAAAAAAGGCGACGGATCCCGAGTTAAACATATGAAAACAACTAGTTGTAATAACAACATCGTAGGCGAAGCACAGGCAGTCATCACAACACTCGAAATAGGGAAATAGTGGGCGAATGAGGAGAAAACGGTTTTCTACGATAACCTTGATCTTATTCAAGGTCTCCAGCAAGTGTTGACGGCTAGATGGAAAGTCAGATCGTGAATTAGACACATTCACAAACTGGCCAGGGAAGCGGGACTTGTTTTTTTCCAAGCACATTCCACGAAGATTCAACGTTGGGGCAGATCTTCTAGCAAAAGAAGCCAGACACAGGGCATCGCAGGACCACGTATTTACAGTTGCTCTTCTAAACAAGTTCTCGAAATTGGGTATTGGTTAACAAGTTTGATGGGTTGTGTTTTACTTTAGTGTATTTACTCGTAAAAAAACAAAATTAAATATAATTAAATAGGTCTGTCAGACCTTATAAAGAATTATTGTAGTTGAATATTGAATTGAATTGTTTTTTTATTACAAGGAGACCCAGAAGGGCCTTGAGATATTAGACTAAAACACCAGAAAGAAGACCGGTGTTAAATATAGCTCTGGGTGTCTTCCACCCTAACTGATCACGTGTGAGGAGTTTCCATATACCCTTAGGCGGGTCCTTATTCCAACAATAATTCTCCACTTGTAATAATCCAGTTTTCGCCAACCAATCCGCACAATAATTCGCCTCACGATAGATGCATTCAAGTGTAAACAATCTATTTCTGCCCATAATTGCCCGAATCTCCTCAACCCAGAAGGTCGCCGGTCCTTTACCCTTCTCTACTCCATGAATTAGCTCAACCTCTGCCCATGAATCAACCTCAACGACCACCTCACTCAAATGCATAGCTTCTATTACTTTCAATTCTTCGCATAACGCTATTAATTCAACAATAATTGGGGAATCATGTTGAATTTTCATCGAAAAACCCCCAATCCAAGAACCATCTCTAATAAAACCGCATCCACCTCCTTCCCTACGCCAAGCATTGCAACTACCATCCGTGTTTAATTTCATCCCATTGTTCGGTTTACACCACCCAACGAGACTAACAAAGCTTTTATTAATTGACATACACCCCGGTAGATTGCCCAAAGCTCTTGCATAGAATGACGCTAAATATTTTGCCTTATGTAGGATGGTCAAACCCGAGGGGACCCCCCCCTCCATTAAACACAATATCATTACGTGGCTTCCATATAGTCTCCACAAAAGCTCCGAAAAATATACTTCATGAAACCCCCGAAAACATACCTTTGGCTGACACGTTTTTCGACCACCATTCGAAGTCCTGATTCCTTGATATTCTACCTGGCATTGCTTCATTCCCTTCCCTCACCCTAGAGTTTATTCTAGCATCAGTTCAGCTACTGTAACCCTCGCAGCAGGCGGGCCTGTTGTTGCACCAATTATTGCAGACTGAAGCAGCTGCTGCACCCTCATTTCCTAATATTGACTTCGTTGCTGACCATGCTGCAACTCACGAACTGGTCCCTCGCAATAACCTACTGTTGCTGCACCCTATTAATCCGTTGTACCCTAGTATGACCCCGCCGCTGCGCAACTGTAGTCCCTGTCGTATGAGTCTGAACCTGCAGCTCCCCGCTATGGAGCAATTGTCTGCCCAAGTCTTGATCCTTGACGGAACTTCTTCGTATTTCAGCCCGTATCAATTCCCACAAGTCCTTAATACTAGCGCAAAATCTGAATATATGCAAGGCGGTCTCCTCCTCCATCCCACAAAAAGGACAGCTTGGATCGACCTCCATACCTCTCTGAGTTAGATTTCTTCTTGTAGCAAGTCTATCTAACACCGCTCTCCAAATTAACACCCTAGTTCTTTGCAGACACTTAAGCTTCCATACCCTATCCCAATTCATATCACAATCAAGATTACTCTCCTCCATATCCCAACCTACTGACCGCACCGAAAAAACTCCATTAACCTCAAATAGCCAGGACAGTGTATCCCGCCTTGCTCCGCCCATCTCCACTCAAACATTAATTATTTATAAAAGTTTAGAAGGGGGAAGCAAGTGTTGAAACCTATCCCAAACCCAACCTCCATCATCATTTAAGTAATCCGAACTAACTTATACTTCTCCACTAAACTGAGCTCACCAATCACGTGATCAATTAAGGGAGACTCCCCCACACACACATCCATCCAAAATGAAACAAACTCACCATTCCCTAAGAGCCATTGGGATCCCCGTCTAACTACGACAATACCTTCCACAATGGCTCTACACATGCGCGAATCACTCGGTTTAGTCACATACTGGAATAAAGTCGACTTGAAATATTTTTGTCGCATGACAATAGGCCAAATAGACACCTCTTCATGTACTATCTTCCAACCCAACTTACCCAATAACGCCTTATTCATATCCTCTGCCATTCGGAAACCCAAACCTCCAACCTTCTTCGGTCTACACACATGCTCCCAAGAAACGTAGTTGATATGCTTCTGTCCATATGCATTACCCCAAATAAATTCCCTCCGGATCTTATCGATCTCCAAACATATATAATTAGGTAATTTCTCCACTTGCATAACATATATTGGTGCCGCGCTCAGCACCGATTGAGCTAAAGTAATACGGCCTGCAAGCGATAGTGTATTCCCTTTCATTTTACTAATTTACTACGAAATCCATTAACAAATTCTCCATAGAATCTTTGGGTCTCCTACCAGAAAGTATAGGAACCCCCAGATATTTACCAATCCCCTCACTACGTTGAAATCCACTACGCCGTGTGATATCCACGGCCAACCCTTCCTCTATATTGCTCGAGAAATAGATGATCAACTTTTCATTGCTGATTGTCTGCCCCGCATCGGTACAAAAAGTGAGTAGAGTCTCCTGAAAAATATCAAAATTATCAATAGAAGCCTCCGCAAATAAAATAAGGTCATCAACAAAGAATATATGAGATATAGGAAACCCCCCTGATGAGATTCGAATGGGCTTCCATCTATTTTCCGCCACGAGTCACTGAATCAGTAAGGATAAGCGCTCCATGCAAATAACAAAGAGGTACGGTGATATGGGGTCACCTTGCCTAATACCCCTACTCGGTTTTATTGGGTCCAGAGCCTCTCCTCGTCATAAGACACTTAGTTCATTATCTTCCACACCCGAAATAATCACATCTATTCACATGGTTGGTACCCCAAGAGACTAAAACGAGTCTTTAATAAAATCCCACCTAATTTTGTCATACGCCTCTACGTCCACTTTAATCGCCATGTAACCTTTTCTCCCTTTACAATGTCTCAAGAAAAAACCCATCTCGCTAACAAGAACAATATTATCAATGGTAGACTGCTTCGGCAAAAAACTACTTTGAAAAGGACTAATATACTCCGAAAGTAGAGGTCGTAGTCTATTCACAAGTACTTTCATACAAATCTTATAACGAACATTGATAAGGCTAATCGGTCGAAATTGGGTGATATATTCTAGGCTTCCCACCTTTGGTATAAGGTGAATTAGGGTGCCAAGGACCTTCTTAGAAAATTGACCAACCTCTAGCGCATGTCTGATCATCTCACATACAGATGGACCTAGTATATCCCAACATTTCTGATAAAAACCTGTTGTCATACCATTAGGGGCGGGCACCTTATGAGGTGACATCTGAAAAACCGCGATACAAATTTCTTCATCCAAAATTTCCCTACTAAGCAAATCTAACTCACTCGTGTTATGCGGCAATGTAAACACCCCCGGATTAGTTACCTCAAGAGTGAAAAGTTCCTCAAAAAAAACCCTCACCCAAGTATTTTCCTCTACTGTATTCTCAATCCACTCATGCCTACCATTTCTTATTCATAATTCATTCGAATCCTTCCTCCTTTTCACCTGTGCCGCTCGTTGATAGTATTTAGTATTTCTCTCCCCCGAATTTACCCATTCTGTACGCACACGATCAAACCAATACACTTCCTCTTGCTCAAGCACTCTTTCAAAATCCTCTCGCAAACTTTTCTCAAGATTAACCAGCAAACTATTATAAGATTGTTGTAACGCTTTCTAAATCCCTGCAAGACGCGCTAATAATCTACTTTTCCGACGAGAGATCACTCCAAAGACTTCCCTCCTCCATATCTCCAACTCAAATTTCAACGCCTCAATGCTCTCTCCAATATCCCTTCCATCTCTAGTCCATTTATCCTCTACCAACCCTTTGAAAATCCCATGCAGACACCAAGAATTCTCGAACCTAAACCGTTTAGCCACAATGATCGGTGGTCGAGGTGATGTAATCTCGATAATTAGAGGAACATAGTCGGAATGCACCCTAGGGAGATGTCTGGCTCTCGTATATCCGAATGTATCCCACCATAAACAATTACCGTACACCCTGTCTAATCTCTTCAAAATTCTCATCCCCGAGTTCCACGAATCGCTCCATGTGTATCTTGGGCCCTCGAAACCTAAATCCTCCAACCCAAACGCGTCTCTCCATTTCTCAAATTTGACCATTGACTGTCTAGTACCCTCTACTCCGCCTACCTGATCCACAGCGCAACCAATCTGATTGAAATACCCAACAACTAACCATGGCATCTTGATCACTCTAGAAGCATCCTCAAGCGCGTCCCAAAGTGAATCTTGCAACCAATCATTAGGACTCGCATATACTGCAGAAAGGATCCAAGAGCTACATAAGTCTTTAGAGATACAAAGATTAATTACCAGTTTAGATGCCGATATAACTTGGAGCGATATGCCATTGGGGTTCCAAAGAATCCAAATGCCCCCTGAGAATCCCTCCGCTTCCACGCGAATTGATTTCTCCATTCTCAAGGACTTGATAATCTTTCTCGCCTCGAATCCCTAAGCTTTTGTCTCGACTACAATTGCAAGAAACGGCTTGTGACGTGCGTTCAAGTCATTAAAAGCGCGCCTAAATCCCTTGCTATTGGCGCCTCTACAATTCCAGAATAGGATGTTAAGTGGGAACTTGGACAAATTCCAGCCCCCTGTATCATTACTAATAGGCGTATTAATCATTAAAAAAAAATATAAATATATATAGATATATAAAAAAAATAAAAAAGAACACGAACAGAGAAAACTCCCTCAATATTGTCTAATCAGTAGTGTCAAAAATGATCTCCACTACCCTCCAGTTCCATCAAACTAACAACCAAATTCTCCCTTCCCTGATCAGTCTCCTCTAGTGAATTATTATTCTGTTCTGGCGAATCATCAAGGTGAAAATCATGGTAGTCATGTGCATCTGGTTTATCCGCAAAAAAATCCTTGAGTGCTTGTTTGCCAATTTGCCCCATAACCGGTGTCCCAGCGACCTCTACCGGTTTATTTGCTTTATCGATAACCATCTCCCCATCATTCACGCTTCTGGTTTAGGACATGGACCATTCATGTTCTTCAGTTGTTGCAACATCCGCTCGTTGCTGACCTGTCATAGAAGTATTACTAAACATATTAGAGATACCTGGATTCAAGGTCACACCAGGCGGACTAGAGCTCGGATCAGGTGCTGGTAATAGAAGTCCAAAATCAGCATCAGTAGTAGCATCTGTCCTCAGATTATTGGAAATTGCTTTTGGGTCCCTGGCATCAATATTCATTTGCTGTCGTGTAGACTCTGGCCTCACCCCATCTAACATTCTCACAACCTGATCATCACCACTCTCCACCACATTAATAACATGATACAGCCCCCCGCCCTTTTTACGCGCCTCATCTGACCCCACTAATGTATCCGTAACTCTCTCTTTAGCACTACTCACCAGCCCTTTTTCGCCCACAGTCTTGCTCCCTTTTTTACCATTCTTTTCTCTGCGTTTTGGTACAGGCCCTAACGAATCCCCATCTACTAACTTTTGCTTCTCCGCATCTAAAAAACCCCCCAACAATCTTATGCGATGTCGAATCCACCACAATATGGTTGGGAGTCCCCTTTATCTCCCGTGCTACCCCTTGTGCAACACTTGCACCCTCCTTGGCGGCAATTGTCCCCACTGTAATATCCACACTCCCTTATCTTACCACATTTCCACTATATTCCCCTACCTCAATCGACGATATAACCTCATATCTGGACCCTGGTTCACGTTCAATTCCTACTTTATTTTTACCTTTGGCCGGAGTAGAAATCCCCCTTCACCCCCCCCCCCCTCCTTGGCTCCCTATCTGAATCCACTTGTTATTTTGTATCCCACCATTAACACGAGTCCTACCTCTCTCCCTATCGACCGTCATCCACTCTCCATATCGAGGAATCAGACCATTACTCACTCCACTTCTTATCTCACTTGATTCATTTTGTTTCTCCATACTCGGTTCCCTGCCGCCCCCGCTATCTATACCTGCGCAATCTCCCTTCACGTGTCAAAATTTACCACAATTAAAACAGATGAGATGTAAACCCTCATATTCAACTTTATGTAAGATATCTTGAATTCTTATAATCGACACAAGAGGCTTATCTAATTCAACCTCCACCGCTATCCTAGCAAAATTACCTCGCGCGCGCGACCTAGTGAAAGGATCAATTCGGACCATCTTACCAATTATGTTACCAATAGAGGTAAATATTTCTTCAGTGTAGTTAATTAACGGTAGCCAGGGTAAACGGATTCAAACTGTGGTTCAAACAACCGGAGTATCATTAGGCATAAAGGCTGGGTCCCAGGCTCGTATCACGAGATAACGGTCTAAGATCATCCACGGGCCCCCACTAAGAACTTTATTATAGTCTTCCAAGCTCGTGAAATGGGCCGTAAAATACCCAAACCCCACATCAACTAGGTCTAGGTGCGCTTTCGGGGCCCATATTTGATTTAGCTTATTGGATAAATACTTAAACCCCACATTATGTCCAAGTAATTTAATAATCAAAGACTTTTGTTATACCTCACACCCTCGACGCTTTTGTGAAGCTGTTCTTACTAGTTGAGGATACGTATCATCGGTATAAGGGATATCATCTTCCATGTGAAGATAATCTTCATTGTGCTCCACTCCCGGTTGGGGAATTTGCTCATTACCACTCTTATGCTCCTACCCCCTCATGTTAGTAAGCGGATCCCCTCCTTGATGTTGGAAACCCGGTGGACCACTCTCGAACGCCTCTCTATACGACTTAACCCGTCCTTCCGAACCCTCCTTTTACCCTGTTGACTCAACTACAGTCTCCTCTCCATCTTCATGTCTAACCTGCAATCCTGTACCAAGGCCAATACCCGATGATGTTAAACAATAAGTATTACTATTATTACCTTTAGTCGATGCAACGTGCATGTCTAGCATGTTATCCTTCTCAACCACGTTGGCTGTGATCCCCTCCTTACGCGCCTCATCACCTTGGGTAATCCCTCCATCAAAGGCCGGGTTTTCAATGATCATGATTCCCTTAGCATTTCCATCATCTAGGCCTCGATCATGATCATCACCCCCACTGTCATCACCGTGTTACTGTCAGTACATTTCGCTGTCATAGATTGACTCCCCTCTTCACATCATTGGCTGGTGACAGCTCCTCCCGTTCCACAAAATCAAGCGACCTCTTGGGGGTTTGTGATTAACACTCTCAACCTCGCTCTTCCTCCCATTACCAGTGATATTACGCTCGATAGCCCCACCTGTAGCTTGTGAAAACAGTCAGAGCCGCTTAGAAGAAAGCAGTCTAACTCCTTGTGGCGACCCCTTATTCTCTAAGATTCGTGTGCTAGGGGCCGTTGGAAGCGATGTGGAAGTTCTCCCCACCGGTTGAGAAGCACGCCATGCTTTTCCTCCATGGGAATCCGGTGGTGGCAGTCGCCTCTGGCCGCCCATAAAGATACCGTTACTAATTCAGAAGGTAAGAAAATTATAAACAAGGCAAGAAAAGAAAAGAAAAAGGGAAGAAGCAAGAAAAAAGGTTATCTATTTAGGGTAAATATTCTATTTTTTTTTTTGGAATTGAATTATGGCCTACAATGCATTTTAAGCTTCGCGTATTTGTTTTTTTTTTTTTTTGGACGTTGGGAGGTGCCTAAGCACCAAGTAAAAAGAAAAACGATCAACCAATTCCTAATTTACTAAAACTACAAGATAAGTCGAAAAAACTAAATGTCTTCCGACGTAAAATTGTTGCCTCGTGCCTAGCTTCCTTCGCGAGCTTATCCGCTTTGCTGTTGAGCTTCCTACTGATGTGACTGAAAGAAACTTGCCCTAACTCTTCAGCGTTGTGGATAATCTTGCGCAGAATGGGTTGGATATTCCAACGTGCTGCTGACACCTGCTTCGTACCTTGAATAACCTCAAGGTTATCTGAGTAGATCACGATCTTTTCCCCTTGAGAGTTTGCGCCTATCTGCGTAGCTATAAGAACAGCGTTAGCTTCTCCCTCCAGGGCCGATTTGCAATCCAGGGTAAAGCTGTGCTCAAATGACGTATTATTATTATTGTGTACTCCTACGATTGCTGCCCCCGTGGGTTCCCATTTGTTTGAGAAAGACGCGTCACAAAACAGAGATAGGTCTTGATTTTGTTCGCCCCTTCTTGTATCTGCGTTTGTCTCCCCTTTTTTGTTGAGTCCTTTATAGTTTTCTGTGATCCAATTAATCCCATGGACTTCCTGCATCAATTTCTTTGATGCGATATTGATCCCTATACCGCTTACTGTTATCCCCTCGTGTATTGCTTTCATCTTTGCCTTCCAAATGTTCCAAAGATTGATCATAATAAAATCTCGTACTACATTTTCTTCCCACCCTCCTTTAGTAAAAGTTTGGATAATTTTTAAGAACCAATTCTCTATTCTGTCTTCAAATGTGTCTTGAATTTTTATTTGTAGAATGGATCCTGCCCATATGTCCTTGCACATGTTACAGTGGAGAAGTAGATGTTCCACATCCTCACTATTATGATTACACCATAAGCAGTTCGTAGCATCCGCACATTTTCTGTTATATAAATTGTTTCTAGTAGGAATTGCATTATTCACCAATCTCCACATAAATAACTTGATCTTTTTTGGAATGTTGGAGCCCCATATTGTTTTCCAGATTTTTGATTCTTGCATTACCTTGGTTCCCGTTGTTGACGCTTTATTAACTATTTCCTCTTCTGTTATGACCCTATACCCTGTTTTTGTATCGAATTTACCATCTCTCGAGTAAGGCCAAATGAACTTATCCTTTGTATCAAATCCTTTTATCGTAGTCTTCATTATCAAGTGTATAATTGGTTCGGGAAAGAGATTATCAAGCTTCTCGAGATCCCATTCATCTTTATTTTCCTTCATTAGTTCGTTGACTCTTGAAATAGTCGTTCCTTCTGGTTTTTCTAATTTCCAATCGGTATCTATCCATTTCTCGTTCCATATATTGGTATCTTTGCCATTTCCTATCATTTTTATTCCGTGTTTTGTCATAAAATCTCTGCCTTCTATAATATTTGCCCAGCTCCATGTCCTACTTTGTCTGAGTTTACAGGTCAACAGGTTAGATTTATTGAAATATATACCTTTGAGTAGTCTTGCTGCTAGGTTATCTGGATTATTCATCAGTCTCCAAGCTTGAGCTGCTAGTAGAACCGTATTCATTTTTTTAAAATCTTTGAAACCCAATCCCCCTATTAATTTGCTTACAGCAATCTTTTCCCAGGCAACCCAATGTATCCTGTTTCTTTCACCTGAACTCCACCAAAAATTAGAAATGGCAGAAATGAGTTTATTGCAAAAATTTATAGGAAAAGAAAAAATAGACATGTAATAGTTTGGAATGGCTTGAAGAATTGCTTTGATGAGAACTTCTTTGCCGCCTTCTGATAGTAGCTTCGCTTTCCATCCTTCCGTATTTTTGAACACTTTCTTCGCTATCCATTCTAGACACTCCACCTTCGATCTTTTGTGGCAAAGTGGAATTCCAAGATAATATCCCAAATCTTCTGTTTCTGTAATGTCCATCTTTGTCGTAATTTCATTCTTTATATCGTCTGGTGTTTCTTTGCTGAAAAGTATGGCTGATTTATGGAAGTTGATTTGTTGCCCAGACCCTAAGCAGTAAGTATCTAAGCATTCCTTGAAATGGCTAATGTTCATATCTTCTAAATCTAGAAAAAAAAGCGAGTCATCTGCAAACAAGAGGTGAGAAATCATCGGACAGTTTCTGTTAATTTTTATACCTTTAATCAATTTGTTATCAATATACTGATCGATAATGCTAATGAGAGATTCAGTCATAATAGAGAAAAGGAAGGGTGATAGGGGGTCACCTTGTCTAAGACCCCTGCCAGGTTTAAAGTTCTCGAGTCTTTCTCCATTTAGATTAATATTAAAAGACACTGAAGTGATACAATTCCTCATCCAATTTATCCAGGTTTCGCGTATTTGTTCAATATGTTGAAAAATATTTTTGAAAAATTGAAGGATCGTCAATGATTAGTTTCAAAATTATTGTCCATCGTTTACGGAGTTAGAATTGTTTGACATACTATTTTTGGAACAACATCGATTTTTTGCATCAATTTAATCATATAGCAAGTAGTATTTTAATATGATTTCAGACAACTAAAATACTAATCTAAGTATAATATAATTAATTATAATGTTTAGTATCAAGGAGGAGGCCAACCATTCAGTGCATTGTATTTGAAGCTGGATCCAACTATTTTTGTCTCATTAAGTCACAAAAAGCAGCTTTGAGAAATTATAAAAGTACTAATAGTTGGTTAATTGTTTTCTTATGGTTCGAATATTATATGAGTATATAATCAACAACTCCAAAGATGATATTCAAATGTTTTACGTTATTTTAAATATAATTTATGTGTAAGCATAACTCTACCAAACTAATATCCCAAAGCGGTTCACAAATGAAAATTATTATTAGTATCATTCTTGTATTTTTCTTGTTACATAAAAGAAGAGAACCCAAAATATCTTTTATAGTGAAAACGTGTTGAATCGACTTGCCAAATGATTCACCAAATGATCAATTTCTTAAGAGAATTTAGCATTTTATCTATATATATTTCATCACAAATAAATTTAAACTAAAGGTCCGGATACTAAAGAAGACATACAAGTCTAGCCAATCAGTAGGGTCGATTCGCAATATAAAAGTTAACTGATTGGGACGGTGGATATTTACCCAAAATACAGTACAATTTTTGTTTTGCCACCTCAACTACCATGTTTTTCTTTCTTGACACAAAAATGAAATAAATATTATACAACTTTCCTCAATGTTAAATGTTAGTATTTATCAATTAAGTTTATAGAGAGAAGTGACAAAAAAACCTTGCATGCACATTTTTCGAGATGACTACACCGCCTGCCTACTACCGCTTTTCAACCACCAGCACCTACCAAATCTAACCCCAGTTCCTGTCTTTTTGAAAGCTTTTCCGACTTCTTTCATGAGGATAAGCTTACTATACATTTCTTTTGCTAATATTAGGTTCGTTAAACTCTCGATTGTGTGTTTTATCGAGTTTTCTTTTACTTTTGCCTTCTAATCGTGTATTTAATACTTTTGTGGTCCTTCTTATGCAGTAATGGACAACATTAATAGCGATGGGACTGTGGGGTCTGATGGGGAGCCCTATTTATCTCCTGATAAAGACGCTATTTATGCTTCATACAATGGACCAAAGCTATTTGCTCGAACTTAGATTCTGGCACCATCAGCTTTAGCTATCTTAAGAAAATAATTAATCAACACTGGGGCATCAAAGGTCAGATTTATACTATATTATGAGGTATGAACATTTGTATTATCCGATTTGAGAAACAAGAGGGGCTGGAATATGTTTAGGATAATAGACCCTATCATGTTTTTGAGTTTCATGTCTTGATTCAAAGATGTGAACAATGTATCGTGAATCTTTTGCTTCTTTAAGAAACCGTGTCTTGGGTTCGGACTGAAAGAGTTCCCCTTCTTTTCATTAAGTAGGATAATGTTCGAAAAATTGCTTTGAAACGAACTATTGCTCAAGCTATTGAACTTCTGGACCCAGATAAATTCAAAGAAAATTTCACTATTCGAGTTCGTCTTACCTGGAAAATTGATAAATCAATTTTGGCTGGGTTTATGTTTCATTTGAGAGATAGAGATCTGGTGTGGGTTTCATTTAAGTAAGAAAAGTTATTTGATTTCTGCTATACGCGTGGGATTCTTTCTCATTAAGAGAAAGATTGTGATAATGAAACAAAACTTGTTAATAGACTTGGTAATTGGGTACGTTATTTAGATGGAGTTTCGGTGACCATGAAAAGGGATTCAAGGCTTTGTTTTCAAAGCTGCTAAAGTAGGATCGGAAAGTTAGAATAGTTAGAAGAAAACCTCTGAAAAATAAGAACTAATAAGACACGAGGAAGGAGTTGGAGTATGGGTTTGATAAGAAAGCGTGTTTATATACTATTGGGTATAAGAATGTTGTTATGTATAATAAGGTTCAGTCAATGATGACTTTACCTATTTTGGACTTGGGCTGCTCTACTCATAAAGGGGTTTCAATACAATAAGACCACTTATTAACGAAGAGGTTATTAAACTTTGTGGCCCAGCCCATCAAGCTAAATTAGGTCCAACTCCTATCATTTTCCCTAATGTTGTTATACATTCGCATATTACACTTTATTCGAATATTAATATCTGTTTTAGCTCTCTTGAGAAAAATAAGTTAAGAACACAATAAGTCAGAGAAGATCTAGGTCTCCCTCTTGAAGATGATTATACTCCAGTTATTGCTATTGCAACTCTCATTGGATTTGATGATGAAGTGGTTGGAACTTCTTAAGGAGGTGATGTTGAGATGGAAGATGATATGGAAATGGAAAGAATGATTGAAGAAGAAGGGTATGAGAAATGGGAAGATGAGGGATTATCGGATACTATGGTGTCACAAAATGCTGAAGTGGTTTGCGGGGTTGTCCGGCAACAACCCCAAGTTGGTCAATGATACAAGGATGGAAATGTCATGGAGATTGTACGGCCTGACAGCATTGAGCTTAATTGAAATGGTTAAAGCTCATAGTATTGAGGTATTATTTCTCTCTGAAACTAAACGCAAGTTTAATTATGTTGAGACTCTTAGTACCAAACTTAATATGAATCTAGTGGCGTATGTGGACCTTAAGGGGCTCTTAGGGGGTTTAGCTATTTTTGTTAAAGATAGTTCCCAAATTAATCTTATAAGTTCCGATAAGAACTTAATTCACTGTATTTATGATTCTCCTATACGGGGTGTATGTGAAATCTCATTTATGTATGGCCCTACTACTAAGAATAATAAAGAAAAGTTTAAAAAAGAATTGATACAAACCTGCTAACCAACCGAAGTGTATTATGGGGGATTATAATATACTTCACTTTGCCTCTTAAAAGAATTGGGGGAGGGATGGGGAGTTTGAATAAAAAACTATGAATTTGTTTAATGAGTTTGTTAAATGCAATGGCCTTTTTGAAATACCATCCAAATGCTATAATAGTTCAGGGTCTAATAAAAGGAATGGTAAGGATTTGATTAAACAAATTCTTGACAAAATTATTGTTAATAAGGATTGGTTGACTAATTTCCAGATTATTTGAATTTTGTGTTGCTCCTACAGGTTCCGATCATGGTCCCATTATACTTAATCTAGGAATCCCACTCACTAAGAAAAGGAAGAGATTTATTCTTGAGAAAAGTTGGTTACATGAGGAATCTTGTAATACTACAATTGTTGATACCTGGAAATATCTTTCTTTAATTCAATGTAGATGGGTTCATATATAAAAGTGTAAGCTGGATAGAATCGATAATAGTGTTTATATGTAAGCAAGAAAAAGAGTTTTAAATAACCAAATTCTTATTAAAATACTCTTGCTGAGATGGAAAAACTGAGTAATGAACCTTTTTCTGAAAATAATAAAACCTCTTTGGAACATTTGGCTGTGATTTTGGAAGATTATTGGAAAAAAGTGGAACTTTATTGGGCATTAAGGTCTAGAACTTTCTGGTTCAAGTTGGGAGATAAAAATTCCAACTATTTTCATGCTATTACTAGAGTTAAAAGAGCTAGAAACAGAATTTTTAGACTTAAAATGGATAATGGTGATTGACTTCCTACAAAATGGAAAGTTGTTCATGAAATTACTTCTTATTATAACAATGTATTTAGCTCTGGTCTTAGAGATTATGCACCTGTTTTTAACTATGTTAAGAAAATTGTTTCTCATAAGATGAATTTAGATTTAATAAAACCTGATGATGAAGGAGGAAACTTAGAGTAGGTATTTAATACTTAGGGTCTAATAAAGCCCCAAGACCTTATGGTTTGGGGGGTTTGTTTTTAAGACATGACGTTTTGAGTAAGACATGACGTTTTGAGTAATCAAGGCAAGAAGTCATTATGACCTACTTCGAAAATGGAAGTGTCACACGTGCACGTGTGATTATAAGCCTTAAAAGCATTAAATTCACCTCTGTTCACATTACAATCGGGTCACGCAAAGAATAGTTTTGGAGGCAGATATACCACGCCTAAAGTACATGCTAGTCTATTATGATATCTCATCAATGTGCTCGTTGGGTAAGTCCTCAGAATAGGTTAACTTAATACACAACTAGAAGGTAAGATAAAAAAGAGCTACCCTAAAGATCTTTATGCTAAAAATGTTTCGGATCGACCTTGTTTTAGAATTTATTTAGTCTGAGTCGGGTTTAGATTTATCTGGTCCGATTGCCAAGCTGAATATAAGATGAACAAGGAGCATAGGAATATCTAAAAATGCTACTCAATGGGGAAAAATCTATATCAAAATCAATAAATGCTAAATTGTTAAAATTTAGTGAGTATTAAATACATTTTTACCCAAAGTACATTTTTTAAAACATAGAACTAATCAGGACTGTATTCTTAGAGTAAACAACGATAAAGCATACATATACCACAGTTGTATCAGATGATTATGGGTATTTGGGAAGTATAAATTTTATATAGTTCTTCGTGCTTTTTCTTCCTTATGGTCTTAATCATTCGTTAAGTACGATGATTAATATAGACCATATCTTATCTCAAAGTTGGCTGCAAATTTTATATGGTTTCCCCGATAATGGGAGCTCATAAGCGCGCATCATTTTAAAATCATGTGGTTTAAACTAATGATTAACCTTCTAATGCATCTAATTATTAGTATATGAAGTAGGATTAGATTAATAAATTAATTTGTCAGAAAAAGTTGCTTCAACAAATATCCTTAGCTCGTGGATTTTAGTGTTTATTTTTAAAAGAGACACGTTTCGAGACATGAAGGAAAGAGCAATATTTGACCTGAGCAGACCACGACCCTTGAGATACTAATTACCTTTTTTTCCCCAAACGTTATCATTAAACTCAGAAAATAGTGTACATGGTCTTGTACTAACTACTCCTCCCTTCCCATTATAAGTATAGTTTGATACATATATTAATTAAACTATAATTTTCACACTAACTAAATTAAAAATAACTAATTTAACCCTATTATTTACTTGTAAAAAAAACTTATATGAATACAGGACTGCATATACGATCTTAACTCAAGCTCAAGTGGTAAGTGACACGTCTTACCATACACTATTTAATAAGGGAATGCACCTACAAGTATTTTTGAATGTCGTTTGATTGGCCTATAGTGCATTATCTTATTTTGTTGACCAATCATTCTTTGTTGGTCCCACGGTCTTCTCAAGAATCGACTTTATCTCTCAGTTAGAGACTTCAACTTGACCATTCATTTGCAGATGATATATGGTAGGCAATCTATGCCTCTCTCCATATTTTGCTAATACCGCTTTCAAGTATTTGTTCAAAAAAGGTGTACCTCCATCGCTAAGGATCACTCTAGGCGTTCCATGTCTTGTGAAGATATGTAAACTTAAGAACTTGATTACCATTCTTACATCATTTATTATAAACGTTTCCGTTTCAACTTATTCCAAAACATAATCCACGTCTAGTAGGATACAATGATTACCATGGGATGTGACAAAGGGTCCTGTGAAATCAATACCCCGCACATAAAAAAATCTCCACTTCTAGCACGTTTTTTATGTGGCATCTCATCTCTCTTCAAAATATTTTTTGTGAATTGGCACCGTGAACATTGCTTGACATATTCATGACAATCCTTGTGTATAGTAGGCCAATAAAAACTAGACTGAAGTACCTTAGCGGTTGTATGATCACCCTTGAAATGTCATTTATAAGGTAAAACATGACAACTTGTGACCACGTCACAAATTTTATTCTCGGTTATACATCTTCTAATCACTTGATCACTACATAATTTGAATACGAATGGATCTTCCCAAAAAAATTGTTTCGCACAATGGACTAGCCTTTTATTCTCTTATGAATTGTTCTCCATGGGAAACGATTCACTCACAATAATATTTGCTATATATGCATACCAAGGAACAATATTCGTGGTCAACATAAATAAGTTCTCATCAGGATATACCTCTTTGACCAACTCTAATCCACTATTAACATTAGAGCCTTCAAAGAAAAATAGAGGATCAACTACTTGATTCTTGCTTCCCTTCCAGTCTCAGATCTCCAAATCGGATTATTGTAGCAAAAGTAACCACCTAATAAGACGCGGCATTGCATCTTTCTTCTCATGAGGTACTTAATCGCCGAATGGTCCGTGTAAACAACATTATCGGTTACAGTGTAGTTTAATTGAGCACTAGAGAAGGTATTACTCGCACAGTAGATATAATTGAATGCCTTGTCTTTGTGTTGTCCTAACACGACATATATAGCTACATCACTATCATCATACATTACCTCGAATGGAAGATCCCAATCAGGAGGTATCATGATAAGACTAGAAATGAGCTTCCCCTTAACAGCCAAAAATGCCGCCATGCGTGAATTATTGATACAAAAGGTAGTATCCTTCTCAAGTAAATTACACAACAACTTGGGGATCTTTGAAAAATCCTTGATGAAACGACGGTAGAAACCCACATGCCCCAAGAAACTCCTAACACTCTTGACGAAAATTGGAGGTGGTAGAGTCTTAATAACTTCAGCCTTCACACGATCAACCTCTATACCCTTACTCAAAACCTTGTGCCCTAGCACAATCCCTTTTCAAACCTTACTGCGATCACTTCTCCCAATTCAACACAAGATTCGTCTCCTTACATTATATTAGTACCTTCTCTAGGTTGTCAACACATTCATCAAAATTGTCACCAAATACCTAGAAATTGTCCATGAAGACTGCTAAACATTTTTCTAGCATATCCCAAAATATCGCCATCATACATTGCTTAAATGTAGTTGGCGTGTTACACAACCCAATGGCATTCTTCTACATGAAAACGTGTCAAATGGACATGTAAATATGGTCTGTTCTGATCAGCGGGATCAATACAAATTTGATTGTACACATAGTACCCATCGAGAAAGCAATGTTAATCTCTTCCCGCAAGCTTGTCTAACATTTGATCGATGAGCGACAAAGGAAAGCGATCCTTCTTCCCCTCCTTGTTAAGCTTATGGTAATCCATGCAAACTCTCCACCCACAACCATTCTAGACAGAATAACTTTATTATCTGAGTTGAGGACGGTGGTGATTCCTCCTTTCTTTTGCATGCATTGAACATGACTCACCCATTCACTATCTGAAATCGAGAAGATGATCCCCGAATCTAACAATTTGATCACCTCCTTTTTTACCCCTTCTTTCATAAGTGGCATAAGTCTCTATTGACCCTCAATAGACCTCAAATTTTTGTATTAAAGGATGATATTGTGTTAAAAAATTGTTGGACTAATACCTTTGATGTCAGTAATAGTCCATCCAACTGTCTCTTTCTTAGCTCGGAGCACTCGCAATTACTTATCTTCTTGAGAACTTGTCAAGTTAGGCGAAAAGAGTAACACATGATGTATAACTAGCACCAAAATAAGCATAACTCGAGTGAGATGGCAATGGATTCTCTTTAAGTTCCAAGGTTGATTCAAGGGATGGTTTCATCATTGGCTAAATATCACCCAGACCTCAGACTTGCTCATATCCTTTAGTCTTAGGTCGCGTGTTTCCAAAACCTAGAGCCACCACTACTTCGGCTAGCTCCTCGTGCAACTCGGGAAAAACAAGTGTTAAAGCGGCATGTAAAATAACATCAAAACATGTTTCTTTATATACCTCTCGTTTAACGTATTTGAGGATATCCCCACGAAAAAAAATCTTAATGAAACAGACCAATTAAGAGGCATTCAGATCTGAATTAGTCAGGAATAAACAATTTGTCTTATTGATCCAGTGTCTTAATAAACCACATTAAGATCTCATTAAGTGCAAACAAACACCTCCTAAGTCTGAATCATTCAGACACTGCCTCTTAACGATATAAGTTATATACAGATGTTCATTCAGCATTCAGTACTTATTACTTAAAAAATAAACGATACCTAAATCTTCGTGGAATATATCTCATTACAGACAAAATTTACAAAATAAATTAGTTTCTTAGTTATTGCGGATTAAAATTCACAATCATCATATTCAAAAAAAATATATATTTAAAAAACTAAAGAGTTTCTCAAGAAACACTTCTTTTCCTATTATTTCTAAACTCTCAAAACTTTTGATGGGATAAATTACATCACAGTGTTGGGATTTTATATATTTCTTTATATAACCTATACATAAAATTCTGAGATAATTTCACACAGTGTCCTTATGTTATGCAAAACTTTATATATTCTTCAAACTTATCTTCCAGTAATGGAAACTCAAGAAAAGGATAATTTTTGCTACGAAGTTTGAGATAATGAGAATGGTGTGATAGTGGAAGAAGAGACGGTGATGGTAGCAAGGAAGAGTTGTAGATAGGATAAATTCCATATCAGTACAAGGGTAGGGGTCAAAAAAATTGACCTTGCAAGAAAAAATCATCTCACTATTAGAATGGAGATGGGAAAAATTCTATCATAGTTTTAAAATGGAGATGGGATAAATTTCATCTTAGTACTAGAATGGAAATGGGAAAAATCCCACGGACCACAAGTAGGAAAAGAACGAATATATAAAAAGTAATTTGTTTACCCCCCCTCCCCTAGAAAAGTAAAAAAACCAGAATAAAAATTAAACATTTACCCTTCGGCCCCCCGCTAGAAAGATTAAAAAATATTTATAAAATAATTTGTCCTCCGGGCCCCCTGCTAGAAAAATTCAAAAATATTTGAAATTTTCTTTACCCCCTTGATCCTTGCTAGAAAAGAGTAAAAACAAAAAAGATAACCCTAACCCCCCCCCTCCGCTAGACTAGTAATAAAATCTAAATAACAAAATTTGACGCCTTGGCTAGAAAAATTGTAAAATCTAAAAAAAAATTCCCCCGGGCCCCTAGTCAGAAAAATAAAAAAATATTTAAAAAAAATTGCGACACCAAATTACTTTGACAAATATTACGTGGGGGGAGGTGATGTTCACGATATGAATATCCGCTATGAAGATGCAGAGGAGGAGTTGGTTTATAATGAAGATAAGGAGCAAGGAGGGGGCAAATTCGTTAAAGCCGCGGGGTTCAAATGACTACTTTATTTTAGAATGTCCAAGGAGTTAGAGCACCCTTGACTATTTCCAACTTCTGTTCACTTCTTGTTCGGTTTTGTCCTGGTGTTGCTGTTTTGTGTGAAACTATGTTAAGAGAGGTGGACTCACTTGACATAGTTAGGAAGTCAGGGTTTTCGAACTCTTTTTGTGTGGACCCCACCGGTAGTGCGAGTCACTCTGGTGGCTTTTTGTTGCTTTGTCACTCCTTTGTTCCCGTTCTGGTTGTTAGTAGTTGTAATTTTTTTGTAATTTTGCGTATTAATGAACTCTCTTTCCAGTACTTTATTGTTTTTATTCACGCACCAAATGATTTTAACGAGAGGAAATATATATGGATGAAAATATCTGAATGGGGTAAGGATATTAATGAACCTTGGATCATTATGGGAGACTTCAATGAAATCTTAAATCTCAATGAAAAATCCAGCAAGAACTCGGCAAATATACATCATATTAATGAGTTTATTAATTTTACCTCTACTAATTCGTTAACGGAAATCAAGTCTAATGGGTGTTTTTTTACTTGGCAACAGGCAGGAAGGCGACAAACCCGTGAAAACTAAGATAGATCGAGCCCTGGCAACCTACAAATGGATCAACAACTACCCAAGAGCACAAACCTTTGTCCCACCTTCTATCGGGTCAGATCACTCGCCTTTAATCCTTCATTTTGATATTAATATGAAAATCGGAGAAAAAAATTTCAAATTTGAAACACGTTGGTTAGATAATAACGAGTGTAAAGAAGTGATTAAAAAAAGTTGGAACATTCCTAATTATAGTAACGTTGAAAAGAAACAACACTACCAAGGAACTCACTAAATGGAGTTCAAGAACTTTTAAGAATCACGAAAAAAGATTAAGAAATATAAAGTACGCCTTATCGAGATTAATAATCAGAATAACAGATATGATACTACTAATGAAGAAAAGGATATTAAAGACAAAATTAAAATAAAATTCCATATGGAAGAAAAGTACTGATATGATAGATCTAGGGTTAACTGACTTATTTATGGAGATAAAAATACAAAAAAATTCCACCTTGCAATAGAATCACTAGAATTAAATACAAAAATGGAATTTGGAAAGAGGATACCGAGGATATTAAGAATTGTTTTCAAGATTATTATAAAACCTTTTTCAAAAATGACCCGACTACTACGGAAAATTTAGGGAAAGCTACCGAATTTGTTAAACCTAAAGTAACTTGTGCAATGAATCAAGAACTTACCAGAGATCCAACTATGGAAGAAACATAGTTAGCTATTAAATATCTCTCAGCTTCCAAAGCGCCAGGCCCTGACGGTCTAAATGGTAAATTTTACAAAGAATTCTGGGACATTATTAAAGATGACGTTTTCAAATTAGTTCTTGATTTCTTTAATAACTGTTGCTCTATTGATAAGATTAATGATGCATTTATTACTTTAATCCCAAAAGGTGATAGTAAAGAGAACCTTGATAATTTCAGACCCATTTCCTGTGTCAACTTTATGTATAAAATTATAGCCAAGATTTTATCTAATAGACTTAGGGACCTCATGAATATTTTAGTCTCCCCTACTCAATCTGTTTTTATTAAAGGTAGGGCTATCCAAGATAACATCTTAATAGCTCAGGAGATCTCTTTCTTTATGAGTAGGAAAAAAAAAATATGGCTGCCATAAAAATCGACATGGAAAAAGCTTACGATTGGGTACGTTGGAACTTCATACTTATTATTCTTGAAAAACTAGATTTCTATGACAGATGGATCCAATGGATTAAAAAATGTATCACTACGGTCTCGCTCAATGTTAACATGAATGGTGAAAGATTGGACAATTTTACGGTTGGTAGAGTTCTTAGACAAGGGGATCCTTTATCTTTGTTCATTTTCTCTCTCATGACTGAGTCTCTTATCAGTAGTATTGATAATAAAATCTCTAATAAGAACTTCAGTGGTATTCAAATCAATCGTAATTGCCCTATGATATCTCATTTACTTTTCACCGATGACTCACTTTTCTTTATTGATATAGATAATTCCGACTTGGACTCTTTTATTAAGAGTCTTAACATATACTGCCAGGGATCGGGACAGAGGATACACTTCAATAAATCTGCAATACTCTTTAGTAAAGAAACGCCAAGGGAAGAAAGGGACCTGACAATACAAGAATTAAACATTAAAGAAACTGAAGATTTGGGTAGTTATCTGGGCATCCCTCTATGTCATAAGAGATAAAAAGTTGAGTCCTTAGAATGGATCGCGAAAAATCTTTTTAAAAATACAGAAGGTTGGAAAACCAAGCTACTTTTAGAAAGCGGGAAAGAAGTTCTCATTAAAGCTATACTTCAAGACATCCCTAACTATTATATGTCCATTTTCTCTATCCCAGTCTCCTTTTGTAATAAATTGATTTCTGCTATATCTAACTTTTGGTGGAACTCAGTGGAAAAAAGCAGAATTCACTGGAAGGCCTGGGAGAAAATTGCAATAGGTAAACTGATAGGCGGATTAGGTTTCAAAGACTTTAAAAGAATGAATACGGCCTTACTAGTAGCACAAGCATGGAGACTGATGCATAACCCAGAGAATTTAGCAGCCAAACTTCTTACAGGTATCTATTTCCATAAAAGTAATTTACTCGACACTAAACTGAAACAAAGCAGAACATGGAGTTGGACTAGCATTATGGAAGGCAGAGATTTTATTAAAAAGTACGGGTTCTATAAAATTGGAAATGATAATGATACAAATATATGGAAGGATAAATGGATCCAGAACAACTGGGCGATAGAAAAACCTTTAAATTGTACCTTGACAAAGGTGAGTGAAATCTTACATCATGATACCAAAGAGTGGAATATGGAAATATTGGATATTATCTTTCCTGAACCGATGATATCATTGATTACTAGGATCCAGATCTTTGATCCTAATGGGAAAGGTAAATTTATTTGACCTTTTTCAAATGACGGAATTTATAATACAAAAACAGATTACAAAATTCTCACTGAAGAACTTGTTATAAACAAGCCTACATCAACTGATGACGATCTCATACACAAATCTCCTGTCAGGAAATCTATTTGGAAATCAAATGTTCCAAAAAAGATTAAATTGTTTAAGAGGAATTGTTCCGACACGAAGATTTATCCTTGGTGTAACCAATATAAAGAAACAGTAGAACATCTCCAACTAAGCTGCACCAGAAATATGGGCATGAACCCCTATGCAGTTAAGAGTCACGGAGGATACAGACCTCAACATAGAGAAGTGGTTTATAAAATTATTACACACCTTTAAAGAGCGAGGGTGGGAGGAAGGGAAAGCTAGGGACTTCAAAATGATTAATCTATGGAACATTTGAAAGCTAAAATGAAGGCCTTACATGAAGAAAGTAAAATTGAAGCAACAAACATAATCTTTTCGTCTAACAAACTCATGAAAGAGCTTTATGGTATTGAATGGGAAAACATTAATAAATCTCAAAGTTTTGGAAGTATACATAACAAAGAAAACAATGCTTATGATGAAGAAGATAGAGATGAAATCACGTTCCACTGCGATGCTTCTTTTTTAAACAAGTACGAACCAACTACATTGGAATCATTTGCAACCACAAAGAAGCTTTAAAGAGCAATACAAATACTTCAACAAGATACTGCGATTCTACGGCTGATGGAGAGGCTCACACTATTCTCAAGGTCGTGGAATTGTGCAAGAATTTTCCAGGTAGGCAGAATAATATCACCTCTGATAACCTTGGAATTATCCAAGGTATTAAGCAAGTGTCAGGAGCAAAGTGGAATATTTAACCTACCCTTAGGAGTATTATCAGCAAATCTGCTGAGAATGGCCCTGTTTTCTTTCGTTTCATCAAAAGGAATCTCAACAGAGACGTTGACAAAGCTGCGAAGGAAGCTAGGCACAGGGCAACTAATTTCGTATTAAAGACCACTAGCGTCTTTGAACTCTCTTTTCTTTTTTCTAAACTCGGTATTGGTTAATCCATCGCGTATTTTATATGGGTGTTTTAAGCACCTTCATTTGTCCAAAAAAAAGTATAAAAATATTAAAAAGAAAAATTGCCCCATATACCCCTAGAAAAGTAAAAAAGTCTATAAAAAATGGCCCCCACTAGAAAAGTAAAAAAATTAGCCCCACAAGCCCCTCGCTAGAAAAGTAAAAAGAATCAATATAAAATTCACCCCCGGGTCATAGATAGAAAAGTCAAATACTTAAAAAAAAACTGCATCCCGTATCTCCAACTAGAAAAATAAAAAATCAAAAAAAAGAATTTGTAAATTTTGCCTTACTAGAAAAGTATATAATGCAAAATATATTTTACCCAAGACCCAAGACCCAAGACTAAAAAGGTAAAAAAAATTAAAATATTTACCCTCTACTAGAATAGTTAAAAAGTCTAAAAAATATTTAATTTTTTTTGGCTTTCGTCCCCTATTAGAAAAGTAAAAAAAATCTTTTGAAGTCCCCCCACCCCCCAAATAATAACTTTTCCTCCAGACCCAACCCTAGAAAAGTATAAAAATCTTTAAAAATTGCCCCACAGGCCTGATGTCTCCCTTTTTGTGAGAGATAAATACTCTTAAGAGACATCATTTTAGGTAGAAATTGAATTTAGTTAGTTGGTTTATTGGCTTTATATGCAATGATGCACTTTCGTCCTTCGGAAATATAATATTGTGACTTTTAGAGCTTTTGTGTGTTATTTGCTTGTTTAGTGTGAAGTTCTAAGGTACATGGATGCTAGAAGACACTAAGATGAAGAGAAAAAGTGAATTTTAAAATCCAAGAGCAAAAGGAAGTGCTAAGAGAACAAAAGACACCACTTTAGTGAAGGAGAAGAAATATCAGATTGAGAAAGTGGTCACTTATTAAATTCTCCGAGCCCAAATGGTGCCGATTCAGACCTGGTGGTTCAAATGAAAAGTGTGCACCTCTGAGTTAGCGTCACATAGGAATTGGAATCGGGTGATTTGGACTAGCGAGTCAAAAGTTATGCCTGTTTTATAGAAATATATTCAGTGGTTGTGGGAATTATAAAATGGACTTGGACCCTAATTCGTTTAATTAAGTCTGATATGGGCCCAATTCGTTTTGAGACCTATATAACACTTCCTAAGCCTAATAAACCAGTATCTCTCAACATAGGCTTTAAATTATTTCATATTTCTGGAGAGAGAGCAAGAGGAAGGGTAAGGGCAGAAACTGGAGATACATATTTCTTCAATAACAGCTCAAATCAATTCCTCTATCTAGGTTTTATTTATGTTTTTAGGATAATGTATACTATTAATTTCTTTATTATTCTTAATTTAAATATAAGCTAGACATTTAGTACTTGAAAACCGCACAATGGGTTAAGCTCTAGTTTCGTTAATTTAATGTTTTTCGAATTTGGGATTGTTTCAGTTTAATTTAAGTTGGGTATTTTGTATTGACTGTTATAGTATGCTTGTTTACTATTTTTAATTAAGGCGCGAATTAGAAATAGGGTTTTGTTATTAGGCTATTCACTAGTGGTGTTAATTACGGACCTAGGTAATAGACGTGTGGTATTCGTCAATGATCTTGACGGGCTTGACTAGCCACGCAGCCAGTTGGGTAAAACACTTTAACATTTGAAAGTAACTTATAATTGACCTAAAGGGATTTGTAATACCGTAGAATAACTCCTAAGTCTACCCTAACGGGAGTTAGAATATTGTAGAGTCCTGACTAATACATAAATATCGACTTAACCCTCAAACAAAAGTATTAAATATAGGAACTTAGGTGGATCCCTAGCGAGACTCAAGTACCTTTCTCATATTTGCATCCACATCTTTAAGTCTTTAATTTATTTACTTTAAGTTAATCTCTTAGTTGATTTATTTATTTGTGTCTAGTATTTTTATAATTGAAACCCCAACAAATATCTATTTTATCTTTTATTTATGTATTTACAATTAGTTCTAATTATCCTTTAAACACATTCCTCAAACCTCGCAGTCCCCGTGGAGACGAAAATCCCTAATTATTTATCTATTACTTGGAACGACCCGTATACTTGCGGATAATTGCTCCTCCTATTTAGTGTTGATTTTTATCACACTATAGGAGTGACCAAGGCCCCATGCTAACAAATTATAAAATTCCCTTAGCCGACTTAGAAAACCAAAAATTCTAATAAAAAATTTCCCAAGCTTCCCTCTAGAAAAGTAAAAAAATAAAAAAGAAATTGACTCTAGGACTCCCACTAGAAAAGTAAAAAAACTTTTAACTTTTTTTCTCCACGGTTTCCTGTTAGAAAAGTAAAAAAGTAAAAAATAAAAAAACCGCCCCTAAGCGCCTCATTGTAAAAGAATAAAAAAATCTAAAAAAATTGCTCTGACACCTCCGTTAGAAAAGTAAAAAATATAAAGAAATTGTTTCTATGTAGAAAATAAACAATGATGTAAGAGTTATTAGTTTATAAAGTCCAAAACCCTATTACCCACCTTTTAAGAAGTTCACTTTTTTTCAACCCCTAAAAGATCCAAATTAGTTCTATAATCCAAATTTTCTCTTATACTTTCCTGCTATTTTATTTATCACGTATAATTATATTATAGGAAAAAAAATCAAACCATCTTATTAATATATATTAATTAATGATGATATTAATCCAAAATTATGCAACATCTCTTTTTTAGCAATATACTGAGCTCTTTATTAACGAAAATATATTAATCGTTGATATCTTTCCGATTCATTCAATTTTATCAATGTTTGTGTCGATTTCATTTCCTTCACAACACGAGCTTTCTAACTTTTGCATTCAATAATGGTGAACTCCAAGTACAAGGTTAGTGTTTCATTTACAATCTATATGTTGTTTTAGAAATATATTGAAATCATATTTTGATAAGTTTCTTTTTAAATTATATAGTAGTGTTATTAATTGTTGTATCGTGTATCCATGTTGTATGATAAATTAACCACCCTACAATATTGGTATGATTAATTAATCACCCCACTATGTTTACTTGTTTTATTGGGTTGGTTTTTCGAGTATTTCTTTAGTTGGTTTCTTTGTTTGGTTAGTAGAATTTCGTCTCACTTTCTTTGTTTGATTGTCGACTCACTTTTTCCTACATACATTATTTTATTTTGTTCTGCTTTTATATTAATGGCTAAGATATGAGTTCAAACGTCATCATTGTGTTTTGGTATAATCACTAGAGCACTGGGTTTAGTTTGTGTTTTTTATTCCTTTGATTCAATTAAGAGTTGTGTGGCACTCACATGGCCCGTTATTGATGATAAGAAACTCAACTTCATATACTCACTTGGAGAGCACAAGGACTGCAAATTGGCTAGCGAGGGAGACTTCGCAACGATAATATGGTTGGTGGATCACAACCTCATAGGACAATTCGAAATACTAGTTTGTGTACAACCTAATGCTCTTGTCGATCAATCTGCACTTTCTGTTGGATAGTTTAATACCCTACCACCCCACTCGCATTAACTAATGCACCTCATTTACCCGACTACGATGAAGATGATGACGATGAGGCTGTCGAAAAGAACTATCACCACGTCGAACGTGGTTTGAAGAGTAATGTCTGGAAAGTTGCGTTGAAGGAACCATGACAATGCTTTCATGACAGGATGAATGAGATACGTACTGCTATCTCAAAGTATGCATGAGAGATGGGATATCGATTTGTCTTCGGTCACAACAGACCATCACGAACCAGCGCGTATTGTTTCTCTCAGAATGCAACCAAGTGTAACTGGTACGTGTATGCTTCAAAGGATAATGTCGACAAGAAGGTGTATCTAAGGAAGTTTGTGAAGCAACACACATGTGAATTAATCTAGGTTAGATACATCATTTTAGGTGTACTTGAGCATTTAATTATGGATTTTTATGCATATTTTTATATTTTCCTAATTCTTGTCTTGATTTTATGATTTATTATTTTTAGAGCTTGGTTTAATTTGTTTTTGTAAGTGTGAAGCTTTAAAAATATATGAAAAATAATTATATGCCAAATCAATTCTAAAGAGATAAAAGAAAGAAGATATGGATAAAAATTGGAGATAAAAGGAAGTAGAGATAAAATAGGAAAGGAAAAGTTGCCAAGTAAATATGAAATTATGCATCCATGTCCACTAAATTGAACATAAATTAAAATAGGTTGGGAATTTGGGGATTCAATTTAAAGGAAAAGTGTATATCTTTTCGACCCGGTCGTTTCGATATAAAGTAGTAAAAAATCGGAGCAATAACGAATGAGATACGACCAAAACAAGACATCAATAATTTTTCCCTTCTATATTTTAGGAAACGAATTTGATTTAGAAAAGAATCCTATTACTTGCCTCTACTCCAAGATTTATAACTAGGGTTTCGATAATCCTATAAATAAACCCTCTTATCAGTAGAAACCCATCCTTGGCCAAACTTTAAGCCAATAGGAAGCTTACAACAAGAAAAGAGAAGTCTGAAAGGAGTTGGACATCAAATTATGCCTTCACAAGCTTTCAAATTTGTAATTGTTTTCTTTTCTTTCTTTAGTATGAACTAAATTTATTTTAGCTTGATATTAACATATGGGTATGAACCCTAGACTTGTTTTACATCTATTTTAATTTGGATTCTTTGCATTTAAATTGTAATTAGTGTTTTATTCTCTGTTTTATGTGCTTTGATTTATTGTCTGTAGTTCTTGTGGTGCGCAACGTATAGGATTACCTTAATAGTAGTTAGATGGTCACCCGTAAGGGGTGTCTAATTATTGAAACACCACATAAATGTCTAGTCTGCGGTAGTGATCCGGAAGGGCTTGCCTAACTAGATAGTCATTAGGGTTTGAGATTTAATCACCGATCATTATTTCAGGGTCCGCTTACCCAAGTCCCCTGAAAATTGTTAGGTCGCCACCTAAGTCCGTCCGGAAGGGGGTTAGGAGGTTATAAAATCCTGGCTATTGCATATTACACAATTCTCCCTTACATAATTAGAATAAACAAGGCTAGTGGAGATTACTTGCTAGATCTCAAGCTAAACTCTCATACTATCTGTCTCTCTCTTTATTCATATTCTGTCTTTACTTTACTTAGTTAATTATTCTTACTCAAAAACCAAACAAAAATTTCCATTAGTCTTTTATTTTACAACGTATTACTTATCTAGCTTTCTTATTTGCACTTGATATTTGCATAGGTTCTCTCTCACTTTCATAGTCTCTGAGTAACAAATATTATTTATTATTAAAACTTGCATACGACCTATGATACTTGCAGTGAGTACCGTGTCTAGGCTAGGGTTTTAGTTGCATCTTTTATTACCATATTTTTATCACGCCTTAGCCAACACCAAACACCTATTTTGGTGACGTTATTAGAGGCATTATTATCGACAAGGTGCATGCGAGACCAGGTACGAGGCTCAGTCATGTAATGAACTTGATTAAATATGATTATGGGTACGATATTAGCTACAAGGTTGCACACAGTTCCTTGAGCAAAGCACGGGACGATGTTTTTGGTTATGCAGCCGTATCCTATATTCTCATACAATCGTATTTTGACAACCTGGGTGAGGTCAACCCTGAGGGCTTTCATTCTGTAGAGTGTGAATCCGTTACCCGCTCCTTTACACGATGTCACTTTGCGTTTGGTGCGTGCATTTCAGGGTTTAATTCGTGTCGACCATATGACGCAACATTCTTGAAGAATAAGTACAAAGGTCAGCTTCTTGTTGTAACCACTAAGGATGCAAACCAAGGTAAGCACAATCTTTAGTATTACTTTTTCTTTTTGGAAACTAATGTTCTGAAGTTATATTACATAACCCATTGTTCACTGTATAAAAACCATTAATTATTACTTATCAAATCACTAACTGCACAACCCATTAATTTATACCTACACTTATCCTTTTAATAACTAACTACCCATCATTATTTTACAGTTCTCTTCCCCGTGGATTTTTTCATCGTTCGATCAGATGACACCGACAATTGGACATATTTCCTCCGGTTCGTATCGCCTCTCATATCTTCACGAGATGTTACTTTTGTCTTTGACCGACTTGGCATTATTTCTAATGCACTTGACGTCGTCTTCCCCATGGACCACCTGGTTTTTGCCAACGCAATTTGAAAAAAAATATATGAAGACTAAATTTCGTACATCAAAGACACAAAGGGAGATAATGTTGTATTTGCTCGATTAGATGTGTTTTGCAACTACAATAGACACATTTGATAATTTCCTTGAGTTATTCCTCACATTTGGTGGTAAAAAAACGGCCAATTGTTTGAAGAACCTTCCAAAAGACAAGTTTGTTGACGCTCACTTTCGAGGCATGCGCTACGGGCATAAAACATCAAAAGCCGCTGACTCGTTTAATAAGCAAATAAAATCCACACGTGAGCTTCCCTTTACCAAGATCACTGAATCTATGCGGGTTCTCTTAATGAAACAAATGTACAAAAGGTTGGTTGATTCCGAGAAATGGACTTCGATTCTTACCCCAAGGGCTACTGCCAGATACAAGACCGAGTTCGACTATGCTTGGGCTTGGTTTGTGTTGCGTTCTGGCGAGTCAATGTTCGAGGTTTTGTCAGACCCAACCATGGTTGTTGATATCGTTAACCATAGTTGTTCATGTGGTAAATGGATAGTTAAGGGCTATCCTTGTGTGCACGCAGTTGCTGCATATGAAGTTGCTTCACCGAGTCAACCGTATTCTTATATTGATAAGTATTGGTTTACCTCTTGTTACCATGAAACCTACACAAAAAGCATTCCGCCATTAACAACATTAATGTCCCAGCATTCGGTCCAATCTGACATGGTTATCCACCCTCCACTATACAACGCCCAACCAGGTAGGCCCAAATGAAAAAGGTTCATGTCTAAAGGTGAGTTGGTTGATTCGTCGCAGCGTAGAATCAACATCAACTGCCACACTTATGGATATCATAACCGTGCAACGTGCCCTATGCCTTGCTGATTTATGTTCTTTTACTTACCTACCAATTTTATTGTTTTTAATTCCCATGTTACCGTTTACTTTTGCGCAATTTTCAATAAGTGGTACGACTATGTAGCACACTAAATATACAATTGTGTTATGTTTTTTGTTCTCTTTTTTATATTAATCGATGTATTTTGTTTTTTGGATGTTTCGGTTCATTGTTTTGTAATGTGTAACACTGTTAGTGTCAACCATCTAAAACCATAGTATTTATTTGATTAACATTCACTCACACACCCCAAACGTGTTCAAATTTACCCCACCTCTTTTTGCATTGAAAACCCAACAAGGATCTTAGTCGATAACTAATACTTGTACAACTTCCATCAAATTTGACTAACAAACAAAATTAGACCATATTTTAACTAACATACACCATCATTGTTTTAATACCATTTTACTGCACAATTTTTTTTTCACATGCCCCTTTTTTAACTTGTAGATCCCCCTATTTTTAACTTGTACATATACAAACTCATAACTCATAGATTTAAAACTATTTTCCCCACCTCACGCACTTCAAATGCACAAGCCATTTATCTCTATATACTAATTTGAACTCGAGTACATGTACAAAACATCCAATTTGTACTGCTCAACCCATATACTAACAAATGAACACCAACAATTATTCAAGTACAAACCAACATAAACAATACTATTTTATACACGAAACACCACATGTTAGAAAATTAGCACCACTATATTTCACCTAGCATTCCAACATAAACTTTCGACTATCACACCATATACTAGCAAAAAACACCACACTTTTATACCTGAATGCCCAACACTGTTCACAAAAAAGGAATATCTGCATTATTAGACTACCCCCACATTTCACTCACAACCCAATATTTAAAAACACAAAAACCAAACATAAGTTTTAATAATTCAAACAACAACCCACTAACACAATAAGTTATTTAATAAAACATTCAAAGTATGACAAAACCATCAACATTCAAAGTTTGACAAAACACTTAGATGTTTAGACACACCATAATCTGTTTCACAAAATGGAGAGTACTTCAAAACATAAACAACCACAACCAGTTAACATAACAAAATAAAACTAAAGTAAAACCGACCACCACCCCACATTACCCCCACCATCAGTCATCAAGCATAGCCCTCCAGTTCTGAAAAACTGGCGCCAAAGTGTGGACATCCTTTGGGATCCACGAAATAAGTTGTATACGCAAATTGGTCACTGCCTTTTGGGTGTAATTACTTCTGACAGCTTGATCGCACGTCACATCAAGGCTGTAGAGGATTGCGTACATCTAGTATCACTAACTCAGCCTTTTACATGCTCCACTTGGTGATGCTTGATTCCCGACAATTCCTTGATGCCTCTGCCATGTTCTGCGTAAATTCATTTCATCACGTTATCCAACAAGAAACTGTACATAAGATCCCCATTTTCATTTGCTCTTGCTCCTATAAGGCCCGATGTCTAGTGCCCAGCCCGTTATAGTGCGTGTAATTCCCAAGCTCCTGATACGACAGTAAAATCATCCATTGCTTTTGTTCCTTAGTTTTTATTTCGATGGGAATTACTACGTTTTTTTTGTTATCTCTTTCTTGAACATTTGTATCACATGCTCCTCGATACAGTCTTTTATATTCCGTGTTATATAATGTTGCTTGCACAACACAAAAAATGCTTCAATCTCTAACAAACACTTAACATAAAAGAAATAAACATATCGACATCCCGTTAACATTGCAGATGCCCTCGTAGCTGCGCTAGTCAACATTGGATTGGTTGTCTTTGCTTTCACCTGTTTATCCTCGTATCTTGTCCAAACAAGCACAACACAATGTCCATCACCTATAAAAAAAGAAGCAGAGATCAAGGATTGTATAATGTAGAAAATAGTTTTAAAGTTTTCAAATAATATATTACCTTCACGCTCGTGTGTTGCTCATTTGCTATATTGTTACAGTCCAAGACAGTCAACACATGACCCACGTGACGCCAAACCTCTACCTCTTTCGGATTATCGCCTCCCCTCAACTCTATCAACTTCTTATCGTTCACCCGGATAACCTTCTTATTTTTAGGGATTTCTTTTTTCTGTTTCTTTGCATCATGTACGATATAATCACTTCCTACTACCTTTTTCCTTCATGTGTGATCGGTTTTCTTAATTACTCAGCTCAATGAGTTCGGCATCATAGTTTTCACCTTCCTTCTTTTGATGCCCGCTTCGTGATATGTTTCACTGCCTCCTCTCTTCTAGCTTCTAGATTCTTGCTTCCTGATCCATTAGTGTATCCATTTTACGTTCTTCAATTATCTCTACACCGTCACTATCCTAATCCATCACATCAAACTCCTCAAATTGTTCACTCTCAGAAATACCACCATCTTCAAATCTAATCCCACCAACACCAGTTATTGCTTGATTCTCACCCTCATCAGCCCCTATTATATTTCTTTCCACATTTCTAAAACTTTTGCCTACACCCGACTCTTTCTCCTGTTCTGCCAACTTCGGGTCATCATTTGTGACCGCTCCAACACCGATAAACATATCTAGTTGAAGAGCTACCAATGTTCTTTAATGGTGTTGAATCAATGATTGCCATCAACTCATCGTTGTCCTTGTCACAAGCCCACAACTCCTTCTCCGTTGCCATCAACTTTTTCCTAAGGAACTCTATCATTTTCTCTTTAGCTACAACTGTTTTTGGTGTCCCAACATTTGCTTGTCTAATAGAAGACAACTCACCTCGAACCGAGGACAACTAAAATTTTAGTCGTTTATTCTTATGTCGAAGCTCATCGATTTCTTCCGACCCCGACCCAACTATGTGTTTATTTAGCTCCATAGTAGGTGGTCCATCTCTTTCTCGACATATTCCAACTCCTTTTTGCTACTACTTCTTATCGACTCAATCTCTGCCTGTAGACTCCGGTTCAAATTCTCGAGTTGTTCCATGTCTGCTTGAAGCTTACCTATACACGCCACATCGGAGCCGACTTTGCTGATAACTGTCTTTTTTTACCACCATTTTTGTTTGCAGCTACCTTTGTTCGGACACCTACCGGTATGTCATCCAACACAAAATTATCCCATCCTTCCGAGTAACACCATCTTCCAAACGGAAAAGCGACCGGTCTATTTTTATGACTATTGGCACGTTATTCAATGTGTATGCTTGAGTTTCCTGGACTTCTTGTTCTTTGTCACCTTCAACAGATTCTTTTTTGGTGACATTTTGCATTTCTACACTCGATGCACCTTCATCTGCGTCAATATCAAGCAGACCATTATCAATTGGGCCATGTTGTAACCCATATACATGCTCCGCCATGAATTTCACCTCTGAGTCTTTTAATGAAAGGTCTAGATTATTCACTTGCTAACAATCAACAATTACCAGTTACCAACTCATCAAAAAACAATGGTTATTCGTGGAATTTTAAAAAATAACACACATAAGATAGAACATGATGCCATATACATATCGATATTCGAAGTCTTACCCGTGTGCTATTCAACCCGTGAATAACATTTGAGAAAGACTTTTTCGTGTCAAACTTTAGCTTCCATTTAAAGATTCGTGGGTACCGATCCGGGTACACGGGGCTTTGCAACGCCATGAGCTCATAAAACCATGGTTACAACGAAAGTAATATAAAAATCTTAAAACATTGATAAAAACAAAAAGAAACTTTCATCGTTTTAAAGGTTCAAATAAAATTGAAGTTTTCTACTCACCACAAACACGAGAGCGCATCCCGAGATGTTGTTGATTGTCCTACTCCAGATCGGTCTCATCACGACATCTACAATCTTTCTCGCACAGTCGAAATCCCTTATGCGCTCAGATCCTCGCAAATCTTAACCATCCAATTAGGTGTTCGCGATCCCATTGGGTAGAATATAGCTGTTAATGCAAGAACACCCAACTAAATGATAAATGTCTAGATGGTGCTATCGATCTGTGGTTAATCATCTAGAACCTGAGTTATATGTGTCTTGATATTTGTATAACTAAGTTTCCCAATTACATCTGGGAAGTTTTGTTCGAACCACGCTGAGTTTTATCCATTATCGGACTTCATAGCCGACAATTATTCACCTCCTCCATCAACACCAAGAATAAGACGCACATCGTGTGGCGTCAATTCGAACACCTTCTTTCCAATTTTTAAACCCCCACTTTTTTGACGAATACTGTTTCAGAAGCACCTATATGTATTTCCCACCTTTCCTAAACTCCTCATTGTTGTTCTTTGTGTAACAAATCCCATGAATCAACAAATAGAAAGGCAACTTTTTACATGCCAGCACATGATCATTGGTGACCTTATTGCTAGACGAGACTGTAACAATTGACTCCAACGAGGACGTGTATGTAATTTTTGCCATACCTAGAACAAATGGACAAATTACATATCATTCAATATATTTTAAATACTCATAATATTGATACACTGCAACAAAACGACAATCAATATAATTACTCATCATAGTCTAATTAAAACATCTAACGGTTTCAAAACGAAAAAAATTAACAGTGAACTATGTTGTTATCTATGTCAAATTATGCACAAATAGAATATTTTTATGTCTAATTCTGTTCAAACATTCAAGCACTGTTATATTTAACTTAAAATTATTCTTTTACATGTTAGGACAATGTTTTAATGTGTTCAGACAATGCATTATTGTCAACATCCCACATTCGGTTTATGACAATAGAGACACCACAAATTACATTAGCCACACAACAGTCTACACTACAATACATATTACTGGGCTTTCGAAAAAAAAGGAAATATACATGAACAATAATTCAAATACATTAAATCTATACCAATTCACTAAGCAGAGCACACATATTAAGAAGACCACCACAAAGGCACAACCCATACTTACTGGACAACATTGTGTGTCGAAAGGATCAAAAAATCAATTGCTAGGGTATACACCGCTACATGGACACCAACACATAGACAAGCAATACACCCAGCCCTGATTCAGTTTCACAGTTGAACCTCGTTTACAAACATTCAAATATTCGTGATTTCAATCATTAGATTACTACAATAACCCACCCATAAATTACTGTAGTTTGACTAACACAAAATTGACACCACTTATTCATCAAAAAACACATGTCAAACCTACGAATTCCAATAATCAAAACAAAAAAAAACCCTATTTATACCCTTCTTAGATTACTACCCTAACCCACTCACAAATCACTGTATGTTCACAAACACAACTAGAGACCAGTTATTCATCAACAAAACACCATAAAAACAATATTTTTATTTAGCTAACACAATCCTTTTCATGTTTCCCAACCATTGAAACCTATGTATTTGAATAATAATATAAAAAACTCACCTATCGATTCTCGGTTGCTTTTTCCTTTTTTTTGGCCATTTCTAATGACCGCCAGTTAAAGTTTCTCACTTGCAAAACCTTCCTATTTGTGTAGCGGTATGTTGGTGTGATTATGGGGTTTCAGTGGTAAGTGGAATATTTTTTATTTTGAACTTTGATAAACCTTTGAATATTTTGCATGTATAAATGCATCTAAGCGGTTTGATGGGAGCGCGTTCTAAACGAACTATATATTAAATGAGAGAGTGGATAAAAGAGAGTGGGCTGGAGGGGTATTTGAGTCCAGAAATTGGGCTGGATCATTTGAGCCAGATTTGGTGGTTTATGATCCTTCTAAATACTAACTGGTGCGTCCTAGGGTGTTATGAAAAAAGCAATAAAAGTAGAAGATACACTGACCACAAGTGCACGGTTGTCCAAGTAATACTCCGATGAATCGGGTTTTGTTCGCAGGGACGGATAGATATAACTCATGTGTTTATCAAATAAGTAGAGATAATTGTTAAAACAGAAAAGTAAAATTGATAAGATATTGTGTTGGTTTTGTTTTATAACTAAGGTGCAAGAAAATAAAGTAATGGAAATCTTAACAGAAATTAAATAATGAAAGTAAATAAGTTTGGACGCAAGAAGGAGAGAGGTACTTGAATCTCGCAAGGGATCTACCTATATATATATATAAAAAAAAATTAATGCTTCCGTTTAAGGGCTAAACTGGTATTTATGTATTAGCCGGGACTCTATAATCTCCTAACCCCCACCAGGGTGGACTTAGGAGCTATCCTACGGTATTATAATCCCCGTTAGGGCGATTATACCTACTTTTGAATGTTGAAGATATTTGCCCAATTGGCTGCGTGGTTAGTCAAACTTGTCAGGATCATTGACGAATACCCCACGTCTATTACCTAGGTCCATATTTAAATCCCTCGTCAATGTGATCACTTCGCCACCAAAGTGAATAGCCTAATTACTCAACCTATATCTAATTGGCCAAAATAAAAATAGTAAATTAACATGCGATAATAGTCAATACAAAATACACAATTTAGATTAAATTAAATAATCCCAAATTCGAAAAAACATCAATTAAATAAATAAGGGCTTAACCCATAATGTCGATTCTCAAGTACTTATGAAATTAGCTCATGTTCAAACTGAAATGAAATAAAGAAAATACATATTCCTAAATTACATAAATAGAATATGAAACCTAATTAAAGGGATGAAAAGATCTGTTGTTGGAGAAAAATGGATTCTCCAACTCTTGCTCTTGCTTCCGTCTCTTGGCGCTCTCTCTAAGGATGATTTAATTTGAAAAAGAATATGAGAGGTGCTGAATAATGAGGTCTAAAGGGCTTATATAGAAGGTAAAAATGGATTAGGTCTAATTTTGGGCTTAATTGAGTAATTAAAAGCCCAAGTCCAATTAAGAAATCCTGTAATTGATGTACAATTGTTAGTAAAACGGCCGTAATTTTTGCGTCTCAACTCCAAATCACCTGATTCTAGTCTCTAAATCTTCCGAACTCATAGGCGCAGCTTTCTTAATCCATGGCTCAAAGGCTGAATCATTGTCTAAGTGGGTGTTTTCCAGATTTCTCTCTATTAGTCAACTATTTGAATATTCTGTTCTTGCCTTTGACTTCTCCGCTCAATCTAAGACTTTAATTCCCACTTCTCCACCTTGTCTTGGTGCTCCATAGCATCCGTGGACATAAGAACTTTCCACTAAAAACAAACAAATTAACGTACAAAAGCTCTAAAAATGAAACATAATTCCAAGGAGAGAAAATGCAATATAACACAATAAGCATAAAAGTCTATTTAATAAGTCCAATTTCTACCTAAAAATGATGTCTCCTAAAGACTAATATTTAAAATATAAAGGAAGACATCACTAACCGATAATTTAAATAAAAAAATTGTTAAAATAAAGTCAATTTTAGACTACAATAATAAAAAAGGTATTTTGGTAATATTATGATTAACTATAATGTGATATAAATAAGAAGTTGGTAATATATTTTGAATTTAGTAAGACTTTTTCCATTCTGAATTGTCACCCCCTTCAAAATCTGAATATACTATCATCCGTTAAAAATATTGAAAAAACTAAGTCAATAGTTGCTCTATCAAGAAATTATGAGATTTGTGCGTGTCATCCTTGCGTAGGGGCCATGCTAATCTTCTCTGTATCTTTCCAATTTTATCGGATGTCCCCGAAGGAAAGTTGGGAACCCCTAACAGCCAAAAGAGTCCAGCAGCGCATGGACACCACCATGCTACCGCCGCCGGCCATGCCGGATGGCCAAACCAGGTCAGAAAATCAAGAGAAAGGGATAGAGATTACGAATACGGATAACATGGTCACAGATGAACGCTTCATTGTAGAGAAAATTGCAAATGAATTCCCTACACTGCATGAATCAGTGGGAATATTACGCCAAGGAAAGAGACAACGTGCTTCGGAAGTGGATAGCAATTCTACAGCCAATGATTTGGGTAAGAAATCGACTTCTGTTAATCCTATTTCAAGCGTCCCTGGCTCTATTAATAACACAGGTCAGGGACCAAGAGGAGGGAAGAAAGATTTCAGTCAAACAGTTCGAATGGGAGGTTGGAAAAATTTGGTGACTGGTAATAATTCGGTTATTCCAATAATGATCGATGACGAAGAGGACAAAGGGAAGAGGGTTTTAGAGGAGGAGGAACTTACTGAAATGGAAGCCTTAGTGGAAGATGATACATTAGAAGTGGAAGATACAATTCCGACGGTGCTTAGAACTAGAGAGGAGATTAGAGAAGGTATCCGCTTGTGGAGGAACACTGTAGTGGTTCGTCTATTGGGAAGGGAGGTAGGTTTCACATATTTATCTACCAAACTTCGCCAAATATGGAATCCAGTGGGTAAACTAGAGCTTGTGGATGTGGGTAACGGATATTACATGGTGAAATTCGAGAATAGAGAGGATTTTAACTTTGCTTTATCAGGCGGCCCTTGGATGGTTCTGGACCATTATTTGGTAGTGCGTGAATGGTCTCCTTCGTTTAACGCACTCTCAACTCTATCACTACGACCACCGCTTGGGTAAGAGTTTCTAATGTTGCTATGCATAATTATACAACTAGAATCTTGAGAAAAATCGGCGATAGGATAGGCAAAACTGTTCGGATTGATCCGCTAACGAAAGGGCGTCTAAGGGGTAATTATGCGAGGCTCGCAATTGAATTAGATTAAGCAAACCTCTCGAACCCGAGGTAAGGATTGGTCCGGACATTTGCAAAGTCGAATATGAAGGTTTACACCTCATCTGTTTCGGATGCGGAAAATTTGGACATAGGAAGGATAATTGCCCTCCGAATGCACCAAGGAATAAGGAAAATATGCCGAAAAATAATATAGCTCAGGAATCAAATTTAGTAGTGAAAGAGCGAGTCGAATCGGGTGAGAAATACGGGGAATGGATGACCGTTCGTAGGAATAATCGGAACTATGGGAAGACAAAAATAAATAACGCGCAAAATTTACAAAAAGCTTCTTCTAATAAGGGTTTGGGATCGCGTAATGAAGCTTTACGGATTGACGAAATAGTATGGGGTTCTGAAGGGAGTGGAAAGACGTTGCTTAATAAGGGGCAATCCTCGGGGAATAAACAAATTAAAGCGAAAAAAGCTACTGGTTTTAATAATTCAAAAGGAAAGGGCAAGTGAACAGTGGACACAAAATTATAGCGGCTCCGAATTTTGAAAAACAGAAATCACTTCACTCAATTCTTGAAATCCGGGAGTTTTCCGCAGGGTCAGTTGTTGGTCAACAGGTTGGTGTGAGCAATGAGGTTCAAGGTGGGGCTGTTGTGAATATTACGGATAATAGCATGAATTTAAATGGACATGAGAGTGTTGTTGCTTTGCACTCGGCAGATCAGTTGGTTGGTGATAAAGTGGGAGCTGATGGTGTAGTAGAAGGAAATTTGAGGGGCTGTATTGCAATTAATAGTGATGTCCAGGTGCTATCTGGAACAAGTGCACATCAGGTCCGCCAAGTAACAATGACACAGCAGCTCGAAAATTTGTCTTCTCCAAGAAGATCAGCAGCGGCTATCAGCAAGGGAGTCACTGACCATGACCGAGGCCCTTCCTTGGCGAGTGGGTGTAATGGGGAAGATGATTATACTATGTTGGACCCATTACAAGTCACTACACCAGCTGAGGGATCAGTCTCAAAGGAGCAAAACAGGAGCACCGAGGATGTGGTGATGGCCACAACCTTAAACTAGGAGATTATCCGGGTATCCCCCTCTCTTTCTTTTTAAGTTTTTACTGATGTCTACACAAGTTATTGCAGCAAATCCATGGGAATGTGCTAAGCAACCCATGAATATACTTGTTTGGAATTGTCATGGAGCGGCTAATGAAAATTTTCGCCGTGTAGTAAGAGATATGATGGTTAATCATAGGGTTTGGCTTACGGTTATAGTGGAACCAAGAATAAGTGGAGCTAACGCGGATAGAGTAATTAATTCACTTCAGAAAGATAACTCCGTTCGGGTTGACTCGGAATCCTTTAAAGGTGGTATATGGCTTATTTGGGAGGATTCGGATGTTTCGGTTCGAGTTGTTTCAGCGGGTAAACAAGTAATTAACATTGAGGTAAGCCAGAAGAATTGTCTATCATGGATTTTTTCAGCTGTATACGCGCGTCCTAAACACAAATTTAGAGTTGAGTTATGGGATGCGTTACACCAGGCATTTCATAACTTAACTATTCCTTGGTTAGTTGCTGGGGATTTTAATCAGATAGGTAAAGAAGAGGATAAACAAGGTGGTGTGGAAGGTGTTACGAGAAGGATAGAATTATTTGAAGAGTGGAAAGAGAGTTGTGGCCTGATTGATTTGGGTTTCGAGGGTCCGCGTTTTACATGGAGCGATTCTTGGAGTACGGGTCAACGAATTATGAAGAGGCTAGACAGAGCGTATGGTAATTCAGAGTGGTTAGAATTATTTCCGTGTGTTCGGGTCTGACATTTGGCACGTATGCATTCCGATCATTTGCCGATTTTAATACAACTTTGTCCTATATAAGGTCCGAAAGTTCATCCACGACTGTTTCGTTTCGAGGCATCATGTTGTCTACACGAGGGGTTTCAAGATTTTATTCGTGAAAAGTGGGTTGGTAATAATGTTGGTGTTGGATTGGGTGTAGAGGAAATACAGAAACACATTCAGAAATGGAAATTCGATAGCTTTGGTAATATTCATAAGAGGAAGCGTTTTTTAGCTGCGAGGCTTGGAGGTATTCAGAAAGCTCTCCAAATTTCGTATAATTCTTCTCTTAGACAGTTAGGTAATATTGGAATTTTCTCGCTACCTAGAGTTGAATTTATTGGCGAGACATTATCCAAGGAGTTAAATGTTCCGTTTTCAAAGGAAGAGATTAGAACAACAGTTTTTCAATCGAATCCTATGAAGGCAACAAGACCGAATTGTATGTCTAATGCGTTTTATCAGAAATGTTGGGGTACGGTAGCAACCTCGGTGGAATAAATGTTTCGTCTAGCTTTTGAGCTGGGTCACCTTCCGCCGAATTTAAATGGGACCCTAGTTCATCTAATTCCCAAAGTGGCGGATCCGGAGAAGTTAAGCTCTTTTCGACCAATTAGTCTCATTAATTCACCGTGTAAGTTTATTATGACGGTCATGGTGAATAGCCTTCGCCCTTTACTTGCGGATAGAATTGGACCATACCAAAGTAGCTTCTTACCGGGTAGGTCAACCACGGACAATATTGTCCTTGTTAGAGAGATTGATCACAGGATGAGGAATATTAAGGGTAAGAGTGGAATTATGGCGGTTAAGATCGACCTCGCGAAGGCCTATGACAAAATTAGTTGGGAGTTTATAGAAGATACAGTTAGAGGTTTTGGTTTTCCGGAAAGCTGGATCTCGATCATAATGTCCAGTATGGCTGATAATGAGACGAGAATTTTATGGAATGGGGAACCGTTACCTCCGTTTAAACCACATAGAGGTATAAGGCAAGGTGACCCCCTTTCGCCTTATATATTTATTTTATGTATGGAACGTTTATCAATCTTAATTCAAGACTTGTGTGATAATGGTAGCTGGAAACCTATCAGTATAGAAAGAGGGGGCCCTAAATTATCCCATCTTTTCTATGCTGATGATCTTATCTTGTTTTGTGAGGCTTCTTTGTCACAGGTTAATTTAATCCAGGAATCACTTGATGTTTTCTGTAAAGAAGCTGGTCAAACCATAAGTGTGGAAAAGTCACTAATCTATTTTTCCAAGAATGTTCCGTTGGAGTTGCAAAAGGAGCTAGCGGATGTAAGTGGTTTTTGTCTTAGTGACTCTTTCGGAAAATATTTGGGTGCGCCTATCTGCTCGGGTAGACTTCCAAAGGGTTTTTATAAACGGATTATGGAGAGAATGAGGAGCAAATTAACGGTATGGAAGGCGAAAAGTCTGTCTCTTGCCGGTCGGATTACTCTGGCCCAGTCGGTGTTAAGTGCTATACCAACCTATCAAATGCAGGTAATGAAGTTACCAATTTATGTGTGCGATGAGATTGATCGGATAACTCGTAACTTCATTTGGGGATCTTCGGATGATAAGAGGAAAATTCACTGGGTTGCTTGGGACCAGCTTTGTCAACCAAAATCGAATGGTGGTTTTGGTTTCCGTGGTGCGAGGAATTTCAACTTGGCGTACTAGCTAAACTTGGTTGGAAAATTATCACGAATCATGAGGTGGCTTGGGTCAAAGCTCTGAAAAGCAAATATTTCAAAGATGGGTTATTTCAGAAAGAGATCAAAGGGTCGGATTCGAACATTTGCAAGGCTATTATGGCGGGTTCTGACTTACTCCGCGGAGGGGTGATTGTGACACCAAATAATGATGGAATGTGTTATAAATGGGTTCATGAAGCGTCGGGTAATTTTTCCGTAAAATCTGCTTTCGCGAATATTGCGGTGGAGGTCCCTGATATATCTTTTAAATGGGGGTGTATTTGGAAACTAAAGTGCTCCCAAACACTATGAGTACTGTTATGGAGGCTAGCTCAGGATCGATTACCTACTGCCATTAATTTATTTCAAAGGAATGTTATTGCGTCTTGCGAATGTCAGATTTGTGGTGCAGAATTGGAAGATAATCACCATGTTTTTCTGACCTGTAAGGTGGCGAGGGATGTGTGGATTGCGCTGGGTTTGTGGCGCGAGGATAATGCAGCAATTTCTGCAGAATTGGTGACAGAAGAAAATTGCAGAATAGCCCCTGATGATTCCGCCAACTCCAGGGACTGCAACAGTGAGATTTCGCTGCTAAATTCAGTGGACAGGAGCATACATGTACTGTCCAAAGATTTAATAATTAATCATCACTTAGCTGTACATGGAGAAGCTTTTTTACTACATACTGTACAGGTCCAGCCGAGGGAAGTAACATAAAAAATAATGGAAAATTTTCTTGGATTTAATTTAAATTCGAGCCTGACTTATGGTAGTTATAATGGAAAATGGTATTTAGTGCAGCTGTGGAGATAATTTGTAAAAGACGGAATAAAGCGTTATTCAAACACCCGAATTCGGGACCAAGAATGGTGGGACTAAAACACGATATATTAAGATTATCTAGTGGTTTTGTGTCCGCGTGGGGAAGTGAATGCAATGGAGGGATTATTAAATCAGCGAAAAGTGAACTAGTGAAGTGGGAAAAGCCTTTAAATAAACTTAAATTAAATGTGGATGGTTGTTACGATGTTGTGCAAAATCGTGCCGGAATTGGAGGATTATTACGAGATGAAGAAGGTTCCTTTGTAGCAGGTTTCTCAGACCCATGTGTTATGGAATCCGCGGCTTGTTCGGAACTTTTAGCGCTGCATTTCGGATTAAAATGGGTTATAAATCGCGGTATCACGGAGTTATATGTCGAAACTGACTCCAGAGATCTTCACGCGCTAGTGAAGGGCGGTGGTAGATCTACGAGTTGGAATCGCTATATAGGTCGTGATTGTCAGGAAATGTTGGAAAATCATCCGGGTTTTGTAATCAAATGTATTTACAGAGAAGCGAATATGTGCGCGGATATATTAGCTAAAAGAGAATCGGAGATGGAAGAAGAACCTCATGTATTGGAAGACCCTCCGGACTATTTATGGAGCTATATCACTCGAGATAAGAGTGGGTGTACGGCACTTAGATTAGTGGTAGGGCCTATTTGATTTTAGTTGCACTGTTTTAGTTCAACTATCGGCTTTTAAAGCCTCATTTGTATACAAAAAAAAATTATGAGATTAAATTTTGTTGGAGTCAGAATGATTCTAGGCGTTAAGTAACCTGAGATGTAAGAAAAAAAAATGAAAAAACTCCATAACAATAAAAAAAAAAAAAAAAATCCTTTTTGGGCACTAATGTACAAAGACATATATATGCGTGTGCACGTGCGTACAACAGAAAATAATTTTGTACTCCTACTACTAAACAAAAGGTTTGGAGACAATTATGAATGTGGGTTGGTATATTGACAATAAAGAATCCAAATGAAATTCAATAATTCACCAAGTGGAGGAAGGGAAGGTCGTCTGTAATTGGGCTGATTCTCAACACGAAAGGACACCTGCAGCATATCCACCCTCTTCTTAAACAAACATTTTTTTTTTCAACATCACTCTTATTAAAAACTTGAGTAGATTTAGGTGACACGTGGTCCTATTGAATAGCAGTTTTCGAAAATCGAGGCACTCCACTGAAGGAGGGTGATGGCATGTTGGCATGTTGGCATGTTGGAATTAGAACATGTTACATGTGACTCAACACGGTCCGGCAACACGGTCCGTCCCGGACCGGTTCAGACCAGTTCTTATCGTATTTGGGCCTTATCAGTCCAGTCCGGCTTACCGGTCCTTCCTTACCGGTTCTGGTTCGGACCGGTTCTTATTTGCTTGAAGGAGAGAACTGAACTGTTAAAGGAACCGCTACTACCGGGTCCGGTTCTAAATCCGGTCGGGTTCCTATCCTAACCCTTTTTTTCCTCTCTTTAACTTATTTAAAAAATTAAGTTTTAAAGATAGTATAAATTTACAATTAAATTAAAGATTTAGGTTATTTAAATTAAAAGTCCTATTACGTAATTTTTCATAATCTAAATTTTGTTTTTTTATTTTTCTTTAGTTTTTCTTTAAAAATTTGTACAAATTGATTTGGAGTAAAAGAGGTTTAGAGGCCCTTTTTAACCTCAGTTTTCTGAAAAAGGACCTCAATTGGATACCAAATATATTAGTTAGGATCCAACTAAAAAGTATCAATAAAACCCCACCCCCCATTTATCCATCGACAGAGAAACCCCACCCCCCACCCCTCCCCATTTGTCTCTCTCTCCCTGCAGCCACCCTCCGTCGCCGCCCCACCTCCCCATCAACCTTCTTTCTCGACGGCGCCACCACCACCACCACCACCCTGCTTCTCCTCTCCAGCCCCATCACCACCACCTTGATTGTCTTCTCCGAGCCACCACCACCACCCCCTCTGCTATGATTTCGAGATCCACCACAACCATGGCCTTCTGCACCAGATCTGCACCACCAAGTCCACGATCTGGCCTTCTCTTCTCCGCTGCTGCTGTGATGTCGAGCACCACCAAGACGAGGCACCACCACGCACCACCACGAAGCCCTCGCCGCGAATCAGATCAGATCCACCAAGCCCTCGCCGCGAATCAGATCACATCCACCACCCTCTGCTATGATTTTTGCCGCCCCCCGTCGAGGTCTACCAACAACACCACCAAGCCCTAACCGCCAGTTCGAGGTAACATCCACCGTCGCACCCACCCCGCAACCACCACGTGTCAACTACACCCACCCTGCGCCACCTCTGTGAACTGCAACCCCACCAGGTCTCACTTTTCCCACCACCACCACCTGCTGGTCTTCACTCCGATCCCCACCACCACCACCCTCATTCTATTCACTCCAAGCCCCACCACCAACTACAGATCGAGATCCCCACGAAGCCCCACCACGACCACGACCACGAAGCTACCTTCCCAACCCCACCAGCAACAACCCACTAAACCACTCAACACCATATCGACATCAGATCTGATTTTTTTCCTTAGGTTTAATTTTTTTTTTCAAGGGAGCTTTTGGCAGATTTGGATATTTAGGGGGTATATACCCCATGTTTTGCTAATTTAGGGGGTAAACATTTAATTTAGGGGGTAAAACAGGATTTTTATGGGGTAAAACATGATTTTTAGGGGTATATACCCCCCGTTTTGGACGAACATGTTGTGTTTATTTGGACTGCCTTGGACAATATGGACTTAACTTAAAAACGGTACCCCCACAAAAATTAAAATAGAGGGTGTGTACCCCCTAAAATAGGGGGGATCTACCCCCGAAAAATAGAAAAAAGAGGGTTTGCTAAATAAATTAAAGGAAATATGTGTTCAGGTTTTGTGTTTATAAGCTAGGCGCAAGAAAGTAAATTTAAAGATAAACTAAATGTGACACTAAATTAACTACTAAGATATTCGACAAATATGAGAGGTATTACTTGAGTCTCGCTAGGTAATCACCAAATATAATAATCGAATGCATTCGTTTAAGGGTAAAGTCGGTATTTTAATATCAGTCGGGACTTTAAAATCTTCTTAATTCCCGTCAGGGTAGACTTAGAAAGCTATTCTACAGAATTACTGACCCCGTCGAGGTGACTATAACCTACATTCGAATAATTAAGATTATACCCAATTGGCTATGTTAAGGCCGCCAGGCTCAATAACGGACACCGCGCGTATATATCCTTGTTCTATAATTAGACCCCCCCCCATTCGATGATCGTCGTCACTAACGAATAGCCTAATTACTAAAACATATCCCTGATTAGCTAAGTCATTGATAGTAAACAAACACAAGAATATATTCAATACAAAATACACAACTTAATTTAATTTAAATAATTCCAAATTCAAAAAGAATTAAATTATAAAACTAGAGTTCTTCGCATATTGCGATTCTCAAGTATAATAAATTTGGCACATAAAAATTACAAGAATAACATAAATAAATAAACACATGAATCGGTGTTGATTTGTTGAAGATTGGTCGAAGACCAATCTTCTTCCCTTCTGCTCACTGCTCCAAGCGTTGTTTGTTTTTCCCTCTCTTAAAAAATAAATAGTATACTGAAGTGTACTGATTAATGAGGTCTAATAAGCCTTATATAGAAGTAAAAAAATGGATTAGGTCTAACTTGGGCCTAATTAAGTGGTTACGGGGGACAAGTCCGTTTTAATAAATCCGCACGGTTGTATACCACTTCAGTAAATGGCTGTAACTTTTGCATCGTAAGTCCAAATCAACTAATTACACTTCTAAGATTTTGCGAACTCAATGGCCCGTCTTTTTCATTTGAAACACTAAGTCTGAATCTGCACCGTTTGGGCCCGAGAAGGACTACAAGTGACGACTTTCCAGTTTCTAAAACTCCTCCACCTTTACTAAAGTGATGTTTTTTGCTCCTCTAACGCTTTTTCTTGATCTTGGACTTCAAACTTCACTTCTTATCTTGATGCATCTTAACATTCATATACATAAGAACTTATACTAAACACACTAATTAACCCACAAACGCTCTAAAAGTACAAATAATTCAAATCCAAAGGAAGAAAGTGCATTATATCAAATTATGACAATAAATCAACTAGATAAGTTAAATTTCAACCTAAAATGATGTATCTTAAGGGTATTTTTCTCTCACAAAAAGGAAGACATCAGGGGTCGTGGAGTATGTTAGACTTAGTGAATGCAATTCGGCTCATGAAATGTGGCAACTCTTGGAGCTATTTATCAAGCTACGGCAGATGTCAAAGACACCAAGATTGGTCTCTATATTATCAAATATGATATATTTCAAATGGATCCTAATGAAACCTTAAATGCAATGCATTAATGATTCTCCAACATCTTTAACACCTTGAAGACTCTTAGTCAAAACTACACCAGCAAAGAGGAATGCCGAAAAATCCTATTTGCTCTTCCAAAGAAATACAAATCAAAGATCACCTTCATATGAGACACAAAGGATCTCTCAAAAATGACGGTTGATGAACTCATTTTCAACCTCATTACGGCGAAACTTGTGCTTGAAGAAGAAAAATTAAGAGATGGTGAGGAGTAGAAAATTAATAAATCTGTTTCCTTTCATGCTTTAAGTAACAATATGAAGGAAAGTGATGAGCAAGAAGAGTCATATGAAGAAAAAACTAGTGAAGATGAAGGATTAGCTATGTTGGCAAGAGATTCGAAAAGAAACATGAGATACAAACTTTTTGCCAAGAAATTAAGCTCTTCCACACCTTTCAAAAAGAATGTTAGGACTATCAAACAAGAAGAACCCACTTGCTACCATTGCAATAACATAGGTCACATCAAAACCTATTGTCCACTTCTACGCAAAGAGAAATCTAAGAGAGCTATGCATGGAAACATCACTTGGGATACTCAAAATTCGGATGAAGAAGAAAGTGAAAATGAGAATATGAACCTAGTTGCTTTCATGAGGGATCTTGCAAAAGATGAAGATGCTAGTTGGGATGATAACCATTTAATCCAAGAGTTGAGTGATGATGGTTCAACTCACTATGCACTCATTTCAAACCATGATGATATAACTTCTAAATCTTGTCTTTCTTTATCAAGTGATAGTGCTGGTGAGGAAGATATTTATAATTCATTTGATTCTCTTTATAATGATTTCTTAAACTCTATTGAAACAAACAAAGTTGTAACAAAGGATTTAGAAATTGAAAGAAATAGAATTAAAGAGATTTTGAAAGCCTTGGAGGATTGTCAAAACCTTAGTGATGAATGCATAGATGAAAATGTAAAACTACATATTATCAAGAAAAAAATTTGTAAGAAAAAGCTTTGTTAAACAAAAAAGTTGAGGAGCTAAATGCTATCATTTTGAAATTCACCAAAGGGCAAGAAAATTTGGATTTGATTTTAGGCTCTCAAAAAATGGCTTTTGAGAAAAGCGATATTGGCTATGAACCCTCAACCAAACAAAAATTCTTGCAAAATTCTTTTGTTAAACCAACCTTCTCACATCGTATTCCTCCTTCTTCAAAATCTTCAATAACATGCACCTATTGTGAAAAACTTGGTCATGATACATCTCATTGTTATTATCGTAAATTATTGGATTTAGGGTCTTTTGTACCATCTTGGAAAAAGCTATATGGGTTATAAAAAGAAAATCCAGTAACCCTCATGGACCCAAACCAAGTTGGGTACCTAAAGCTTAATCATTTTTGTGTGTAGGAATTGAGCATCAAGAGGAAAACTATATGGATTCTTGATAGTGATTTCTCTAGAAATATGACCGGGAACTCTTCAATATTTACACATCTCATAAGAACCGAAGGTGATAAAAGTAACTTTTACCGATAATGCTAAAGGCCGTGTTCTTGGTAAAGGTAATTCGGTAATAAGAATTCCTAACCTTTCTCAAATGTTTTGCTTGTTAAGGGTCTAACTTTTACTGCTTAGTATTGGTCAACTATATGATGTAGGTTATGTTGTTAAATTTGAAGCGTCTAGATGTATTGCGTTAAATAAATATGATTTAAATACTATTTTTATTTCTAAAAGATTTGATAATTCTTTCGTGGTTGATCTTGAGAGTCTTATTTGTCAAAGTGTTAAATGATTGTCTGTCGTAAATGATAATTGACTTTGGTATAGACGTCTAGGACATGCTAGCATGAATTCAATTTTGAAATTATTTAGAAATAATCTTGTTTTTGGTTTTCTTAAATATAAGTTTGATAAAGATAAACTATGTGATGCATGTCAACTTGGTAAACAACATCGTTCTTCTTTCAAACCCATAAATAAGGTCATCACCATTAGGCCACTACAATCGTTGCACACGGATTTTTTTGGTCCCGTTGATGTCACTAGTCTAGGAGGGTCTAAATATGTTTTTGTTGTTGTTGATGATTACACTAGATATACATGGGTGATGTTCCGTGATTTAAAAAATCAAGCCTACAATGAATTTGCAAAATTTTGTAGAAAGTTGCAAAATGAGAAAGACTATTCTATTAATTGCATTCATAGTGGTAATGGTAGTGAATATGTGAATTCTCCTTTATGCAATTTTGTGATGATTTTGGAATTTATCACAACTTTTTGGCTCCTATAAATCCCCAACAAAATGGGGTAGTAGAAAGGAAAAAACGGACTTTACAAGAAATGTCAAGGACAATGTTGAAAGAACATAGCTTGCCTACAAACTTTTGGGGTGAAGCCGTTCATACGGATTGCTATGTGTTAAATAGAGTTCTTATTAGATATATTATTAAGAAAACCCCATATGAGCTTTGGAATGGTAGACCACCAACTATTTCATATATTTGTTTTTTTGGGTTCAAATGTTTCATTCTAAACACTAGAGATCATTTGGGAAATTTCGATGCTAAATCGGATGAAAGTATTTATCTTGGTTATTCCACTAAGCGAAAAGCCTATCGTATTTTCAATAAACGCACTCGTACTATTGAAGAATCTATGCATTTGATTTTGATGAGGCTAACCCTTTTTGTATAAAGAAAGTAGTAGATTTTGATTCACATGAAGATATCCTACAAGATCAACCTTTGGAACCTTCTACTCAAGAGTTGAAAACTCATGATGAACCTCTCTAAGAAGTTGAATGAACCTACTCAGGATTTATCAAAATGTTGGAAAAATGAAAGAGGTCACCAAGTGAATCTATTTAGGTGATCCAAGTGAAGGGGTAATTATTCGCTCTCGTATAAATGCTTTATGTGCTCATCATGCATTTTTGTCTCATATTGAAATAAAAAATATTAAAGAGTCTTTATTAGATGATCATTGGATAAATTCTATGCATGAGTAATTGAATCAATTCGAGTGTAGTAAAGTTTGAACCTTAGTTGAAAGACCAGTAGGTCCCACTGTTATCGGTAATAAATGGGTTTTTCGTAACAAACTAGATGATTCTGGTATAATCACTAGAAATAAGGCATGCTTAGTTGCATAAGGATATAATCAAGGAGAGGGTATTGATTTTGATGAGACTTTTGCCCCAGTAGCTAGACTTGATTCTATTCGCATGTTACTTGCTTTTGCGTTTTATGTGGAGTTTAAACTTTATCAAATGGATGTCAAATGTGCTTTTTTAAATGGTTTTATAAAAGAAGAGGTATTTGTTAATCAACCACCGGGTTTTGAAGACCCAAAATTTCCAAATCACGTTTATGAACATCCAAAATCTTTTGAGTAAATTTGCGTTAGATAATGCTCTTAAACGTGGTAAAATTGACTCCACTTTGTTTATCAAAAGATCTTCAAAAGATATTCTTCTTGTTCAAATTTATGTGGATGATATTATTTTTGGTGTTACTAATGAAAATATTTGTGAGTTTTTTTCTAAAAGTATGCATAAGGAGATTGAAATGAGCATGATGGGTGAATTGAACTACTTTCTCAGACTTCAAATAAAGCAAGTGAAGGATGGTGTCTTCGTAAATCAAGCCAAATACACAAAATAATTGATCAAGAAAATTTTACTTGAAGATGCAAATGAAATCCGATCTCCTATGAGTACATCCACAAAGCTAGACAAAGATGAAGATGGTAAAGATGTCGACGAGAAAATGTATCGAGGTATTATTGGTAGCTTACTTTACTTAACTACTACTAGACCCGATATAATGTTCTCCATCTGTTTATGTGCTAGATTTCAATCTTCTCCTAAAGAGTATCATCTTAGTGTCCTTAAGTGTATTTTTTGAAATTTGAAAGGTACCCAAGCTTTGGACTTTTGTACCCTAGATTCACATCTTTTGAACTAATAGGATATTTGGATATCGACTATGAAAGTCCTAGAGGGGGGGTGAATAGGATTACTAATAAGATAATGCCTAATTAAAAATCTTTTGGACAATAATAAGTTTAAGAGAAAACTTCTAGGTCAACTAATTAAATCAAACTCTTATAGGATCATGCAATGGAAAGAGTAAGGTTTGATATAAAAGTATAACTAGTAAAAAGCTAATCCAATATCTTAAACTACTCTAGAAAACTATATGTTTAGATATCCTAGATAAACAATAACATAGAATTCATGCAAGCATATAATCAAACATATAGAGTGCGGAAAGTAAATAGAGTAGGGATAGAAAGATACACACGATTTATAGTGGTTCGGTTTCCCTACATCCACTACCTAAGGAAGCCTCCTTAGGATTTCAAGCTTTTCACTAAGCTCCCGTGTCTCTCTTAACCGGGTCGAGAACACAATAACCTTTACAAACTCTTCGATAACACGAAGGACACACCACTTGCGTAATCACAACACAAGGACACCAAGTATACTCCCTATACTTGAATTCTCTCTTAATCTATCTATTACAAGACCTAGACTTAAGAGGATAGCAACAAAGTGTTTAAAGGTTTGCTAATTAAAGCTTGTATCTAAAACTCCTAATAGAGTGGATATGACTATAAGCTTGTATACTCCTTCTTGAGTGGATAGAACCTTGTGGCTTAATTGATTAACTCCTTGAAAGGATTTATAAGCTCACTAAGATTGAATTTGACTATGTATAGCTCTTGACACCTTCTTGAATGATAGCAATTAAGCCCCTTAATGTTTGTAATTAGTTGGTGTAGTTGTAGCCTTCAAAGAGCTTCAATTTATAGTAGAAAATGGCTTCCAACGGTCATAAGGCTTGAGTCCAACGGATCTATTAATCTCCCAACGGATATATTTCTTATGACTTGTCTTTAGTGCAGAAAACCCTTACTTGCGGTATACCGCTGCGGTGTACCGCGCTTCAGTGGTTGATTTTCTGGCATACTGACGGGCTAGTCTCTATACCGCGCCCTAGTCCGCAAGCTTGGTCCGGTATACCGCAGCGGTGTACCGCGCCAAGTAATCTTTGAAGGATAAAGTCTTGGATCAATAATTCTTCTTCACGAAAGTTGTTGTAAACATTATTCTAAGAATCTTTGAAGTTGAACACTAAGGCTAATTCTCAATAAACATAAAGATACGGTTAATAGCATTTGTATGAGAATAAGATTCTTAAGATAAAACAATTAAGATGAACAACATGATAAAGAAAGAGCTTTTTGATGAAATAGAGTGCAAGAAGGAATGTTAATAACAAGAGAAATTAGCACACTAAACACAAGAGGATTTGTCACATTAAAACACCTTAATTAGGGAGGCTATATGCCAACAGACTATGCCGGTTGTAGACTTGATAGAAAAAGAACTGGTGGTAGTTTCTAATTATTAGGTCAATCCCTTGTATCTTGGTCTAGTAGAAAACAAAATAGGGTTGCTTTATCCACGGCCGAAGCCGAATATGTCGCGGCCAGAAATTGTGTGACTCAAATCCTTTGGATGAAACAAACCTTGCTAGACTTTGTCCTAGAGTATGATTTTGTTACCATTCGTTGTGATAACACTAGTGCCATAAATCTTACGAAAACTTCTATTCAATATTCTAGCATGAAACAGAACAACTTGAGATTCGACATCATTTTATTCGTGATCACACTAAAAAAGGGGATATTTTGCTTGAATTTGTCACCTCGGAAAACCAACTAGCCGATATTTTTACCAAACCTCTTCCACAAGATCTTTTTGAGAAATTTTGTTGTGAAATTGGCATGTAAAATCTTTAAATTACTAATTTTTATGATATTGCTTAAATATTTCTCAAAAATTGCTTAATGTATTTTAAAAAACTTGAAAAAATTCTGTTATACTCTGACATATTTTTTCAACTAGGAGGTTTCCATCGGATACACTGAGTTTCTTGGAATTCAAAGGGATTCCAAGATATCTCACAGGTAAGTTCCCAACTTTAATATCAAGTATAGAGGATATGGACTGTTGAATGTAAGTAGGAGTACCTCTATAGTATATTTCACTCTTAGAATAATTGATCCTTAACCCTGATAGTCTAGAAAATAGGTCCAAACCTTCTTTAACCAACTGAGCAGATACATAATCAGCACTGAGGAATATTAGTAGATCATCAGCAAAGATCATATGGTTAAGCTCTAATCTCTTGCATTTAGGATTATATTTAAACCTTCTATTCATAGCTATATGTTGAAAATACCAGTAAATACTTGCATACATATAGTAAAGAGATAGGGAGAAAGGGGATCTCCCTGTCTTAAGCCTCTTTTTCCTTTAAAGTATCCATTGACTCTTCCATTTAAGCATATAGAGTAAGTAGGAGAGAAAATACTCATACTAATCCTTTTGATAAATTTTTCAGGGAAATTCAGAGCTTCAAGGGTATTGAGTAGAAAATCCCAGTTCACACTGTCAAAGGTCTTCTGAAGATCTAGGTTTATTGTGCATATGGAGGTTAATTTTTTATTGTTGTAGTCAAGCACCAAATATTGTGCAACTAAGATGCGATCACAAAGAAACCTCCCACTAACATAGGCTGACAAGTTAATAGATATAATTGAATTTAAGACTTTTTAATCATGTTTGAGAGCAGCTTAGCTAGTACCTTGTATATAGTGTTTACACAGGCAATATGCCTGAATTTTCTGACCTTTGAGGCATTTTTCTCCTTTGGGATCAATACAATATTAGTTGCATTGATTTGTTGTAGGAGTTCATTATTTTCCAGGCATTGATTTATAGCCTTACAAAAATCACTTCCAATGATTGACCAAGCTGTTTTGTAGAAGCAGGAGTTCATACCATCTGGACTAGGACTTTTATGATCATTAATTGAGAATAAGGCGCTTTTTATTTCACCATTTGAGAAAGGAGCAGTAAGTATGTCCTTCTGTTCACTTGTAATACTTGTACTAATAATCTTTTTAATGACTTTACTTGAACAGACTTCTTGTAGGTGATCCTCAATCCCAAGTAGATGTTTATAGAAGTTTACAAATTCCTCACATATTAGATTAGAATTAGTTAATACACTACCATCATCATTGATTAAGGTGGTTACTGTATTTTTTGCATTTCTACCTTTACTCATTTTGTAGAAGTACAGTGAACTACAATCTGTGTCATCAATAAAAGTGGCTTTTGCTTTTTGTTTAAGGATTCCATGCTCAGTCATAGTAGCCTCTTCAAGAGATTTAAGAAGGATATTCTCCTTTGTGAGAGTAATAAAGTCAGTTTCCCCTTCCATGATTTTTATCTGAATTGAGGTGATATTGTCTTTGATACTCCTTATATGTTGTGGAGTCTTCTTAAAGTAGTTATCATTAAACACCTTCAAAGCCTTTTTAACCCCCTTCTGTTTTGTAATAAACTGGAACATATAATTACCCTTTACCTCTATACTTCAAGCTTGTTAATAATATCCAAGTAAGAAGGATGAGTAGACCAAATGTTGTAAAACCTAAAAGGACTGAGATTAGATTGTTTTACACCAATAGTGACCTTTAAGACACAATGATCTGAAGTGGAGGGGGGCGGTACAATTAATACACTAGATTGTAGAATCCAAGCAGTATTTATGAATACTATATCTATCTTACTTGCTCTGAGTTGACCTGTTGTGTTTTTTTTTGCCAGATGAAGAATTTTCCACACATAATGGTGTTAGATTCATCAAGGCAATCATTAAAGCGAATGGAGGTTTTTGTCAGAGTATCACAATTCAACCTGTCCTCCACTTTAAGTATATCATTGAAGTCACCTAGAAAAATCACCTTCTCAGCAGGGTAAATAGTACACCTGTTAATAATGTAGTTCCATAGCTTAATTCTTTGTTCATCATCATTACTAGCATAAACAAAACAGGCAATAAAAGAGATGCCACTGTCTTTTGAAAATAAATTTTACTATCATAGCTTGGCTAGTTGCATTGATAAGAGATAAATCAATAAGGTTCTTGTCCCATAGAAGCCAAATTCTTACAGAATTATCATAAGAGTAGTTGTTAATCATTTCCATATATGAGAAATGAGTTTTTATGATGTTTAAGCAATTACCCTCTTTGACTTTGGTTTCAAGTAGCCCGAGGAGCTTAATATTATTTTCAGAAATAAAATTATTTACATCTAGTTGCCTTAGGGGAATATTAAGCCCCCTAACATTCCAGGTAGCTATATTCATAAATATGGGGGTATAGTGATCTCTTGACCACTAGAATCATTGATAAACTGTAAAACATCATTCTACAGTGCATTATAATTAGTAGACTGTAGATTTTCAAAGGAATTCTTACTAGTGATAGAGAATTCCTTAGTGTGTTGAGGATTAGGTTGTGCATTCGAATGACTTTGTGCACTTCCTTTAATAGTTTACCAGTTATTTTCACTAACTTTATCATTATTTTCACTGAATATTTCCTTGGTTTTATGATTTTGTATAGGAGCAGGTTGTTTTTCCTTCCACACTTTAGTGACATTCCTACATTTTTCTTCAAGAGGCCCAAATTGCTTGCACTTCTTGCATACAATTGGCTTCCAATCATATTCTACAACCACCTCTTGAAGATCCTTTTTACCTGGATCTACATAAACCATTACATGTAAATCTTCATTTGTGTCAATTTCTACACAAACATGCGCATAACCCAATCTTGTTCTTGAAGCAGTTATGGAGTCCATCTGAAGAGGAGTTCCAACTCCACTAGCAACATAGCCCAGCCCCGCTTTTGTCCATAAGGTCATTGGGATGTTTTTGAGCTTAAGCCATATGCTAATTTTGGTGGTGTCAGCCTTCTCAAACTGCATATCAGGGTCCCAAGGCCTGAGGAGGAGAGGCTTACCCCCAATATGCCATATCTGTTCAAGGGCTTTAGTGCAAAAAAAGTCATTCTCGAATTTGAAGATGAACATTCCATTTTGACTGGATTTAATGTCAACTTTTCCTAACTTTCCCCATTGATATTGAACAAAGTTTGTAATATTGTAAAAAAGAGGAGGATGATCTAGAAATTGACCAACTAGGCAGTTTTCAAAAACTTTGGCCCCTTCATCAAAAATGTGTGCAGGAGGTTTAATAATTCTCCTACCATCATGTCTATTTGGAGCATGAAACTCGAGTTTCAGAGCTTCAGAGTACCCTTATCAAGCAATGTTGACCATGTCTTTCTTTTTGTATTCGAATTCTCTGGAGTAAAAATCTTTGGCATATCTCCAAACTTTAGACTATGCATTGCATTATTTGGATCCATTGTTTACCGTTGGTGTAGATGTAGATCCATTGTTTAATTTAGGTGTAGATTTTGATCCACTATTTACTTTAGGTGTAGTAGAAGATCCAGGCTTATTTGACAGATTTAGAGTAGAAGTAGTAGCCGGAGTGACAACTACAGTCTCTTCTTCTGTCGGCGAGAAAATAAGCTTCGTTATGTTTGTGAAACAAGTCTTGGACTTATGATCATTAATGTTGTTCTTGACCGAAGAGTTTATCTTAGAGGAATTAAACATTTTAGTCATCTGGAGTGAGAGGGGTGAAAGAATGGGAGAGGAGACTAAAAAGCGGTGTAAAAGGTGGGTGATGATGGAGGAAAGAAAAAGATAAGATGAGAAAAGGTGCAAAGGATAAGATGCTAAATCCCAGAAATTGGGAATAACAAGAAATCAGAAAAGAAAAAGACCAAAAAGCGATGAAAAATAGGTGAAAAAGCTAAAAACAGAAAGGAATTTGATGGAATAAATTAATCCCACCAAGAATGACTAGAGAGAACTTTTTAGAGACTTTGACACAATTGACTTTACTTCTTTTTTAATATTTGCTATATATATATTCAGAAACTGTGCTCCCAGCCCTATGATTACAGTTGGAAAGTTCTTAAAAGTCAGTGATAAAAATATTATAGCTAATGTTAAAAACTCGGAGGCTTTAAACCTATATAGCTCTACAAATTTATCTGCTCCAGTTATCCCTAATTCCTAAATTAGTGAAAAGGTTGGTAATAGAAGGTTTAATAAGTGTAGGGAAGGAAACCAGATTTTAGGTAAACTAGGGGTCTCCCCTGAAAGAGGAACATTTAAAATGATGATTCATGAAATAATGAATCTAATACAGTTGTTCTCTCTTGTGTATTGAGATTTTTTTCATTAACATTGTTGGATGGTTGTGCAATAAGGCTTTACACACAATTTGTTGTGGAAGTCGAAGTAAGAGGAATACTTTTGGCATGCGAGATGACTTCAAGACTTCCAGCTGACACAGTCTCCATTGAGAATGATTGCCAAACTATTATTATAAACCAAATTAATTTTAGTAATGTAGTTTATTCTACTTGTATTTGGTGAAGCATATAGTGCTTTGTAAGCTTATATTGAAACTAAAATTCTCTTTTGTTAGTATAACTAAAAATCAGATAACGGATTGGATGATCAAACATATGTTTCGAGACAACTTGTTTGGTCTTTTTGAATGTTCTGTCCACCTTCTCGATTGGCCAAGTTATTGGCCAAGGATAGCTTTGTATTAGGCATCAACTAATTTTGTAAGAACATCGTTATTTGAATGGATTTTCATTTGAATAATTCTTTTTTCTCTAAAGAGTATATTAAGAAAAAAAACTGCATTTGTGCAAAAGCCGAGAGTTTTGACTTTCCAACAAAAAGAAAAAGAAATAGAATTTTGACCAAGAAAGGGTAAGTACTAAAGAGAGTGTGATTGGGTCCTTTGGATTTGGAGCAGTGTTTGAATCAATAATTTTACCCTTAGATATGTTTGGCAAAGGCAGCAAAGGACCATTCATAAGGAGCCAAGATGCATTGAAATGTGAGCTTTACAGTAATGTTAAGATTCACAATAATATGGATGATAACCAATAAGAGGTGTTAAAGTTATGGTGTTATGGACCCACCTGCGCTAATAAATTGACATTTGATCTGCCCCTCTTATTTGACGGCTACTCATTAGAATTCAAGTGTGTGAAAATTAAAATTGAGTTTTTTGACATGAAAAACAAGAATATAATACTTCATCTTTGGATAAGGAATTATATACTTTCTAATGTTAGCATCTTGAAGGCTATAAAATTTTGTGATAGTATCTTGGGTCGGGAGGCTCAAGCCCCTATAAACCCACAAATTTTATTATGTGTAACTATAGTTTTTGCTAAAAATAATTATCTTTTTATGAATATTTATAAATATTTATGACACCTAAGGTAATATAGGTTAATTGTTATACTTAGATTTAAGGATTTAAAGTTGAGATAATATGTTTGAAGTTTAACAATTGGTTTATCTTTTTCCTAAAAATATATCAAATAGAAAATCATTTAAAAAATAATGTTAAATATATGTGATTTGAAAGAAATTTTAAAATAAAATAAAATTTCATAATTAGTTTTATAACTTAACTTTATTTTTATATTTTTAATATTTTCAAATAAACTCAATTTTAATATACTAAATTTAAATTATAACTTTGTCAATTTTTATTATATTGAATTATAAAAATATTATTATTCTTTTGTACTAGTTCAGATTCTGAATTTTAGACTAAAAATATTTTTTTTATATTATTTAATAATTATAATATTTATTTTTTAGATAATTTATTACTCATATTTATATATTAGAATAGGGTTACAACATATAGTATATTAATATACATTTAATGATACCATAATAGGTATAATGGTATATTTTTTTGTCAAAATGTATATTTTATGGGGCTCAGTTTGCACATATTTTTGGATAATCGGTACCTTATAAGTTCATTTTATTGAACAAAAGTATTGAATGTTCATGTATAAATTTTGACATTGGTAGTTGTGAATTTATGTTTCTTATTTATATCTTATATTTTATTTAAAGTGATAGTTCCCGAACTTCCATTTATCTCAAGCTCCCTCTCATTTAAATTTTTGGATTCGGCTCTGTCTACATCTATTAATTTTAAGACCAAGACATCATTTAAATTATTTTTGTCTTCAAATATCATTTAAATTTTAACTTATGAGTTTTTGAACAATTATATCCTACCAACTTTTTCAAATCATAACTTTGTACTATATTATCTCTCTTTCACCCTCTTATTCGTACCGTCAACCACCACTAAAACAAAAAAAAATACATCATAAGACCGCTCTAACGTGAAACCAATCAACATTCCAACACCCTTGCATCACGTGTCGCACTATACTAAGTAGAGACAGCCAGACACCATCCACACCACCTTATCTTCCCTCTTTTTCTTCATATGTCAAAAAAGTGATGTCACTACCACCAGCGACGCCATATTAAAACCACCTAACTGAAAATCCCTAAAATTTAAACGCTCATTGTATCACCATAAGGTTCTAATTTCAATTAATCAAGGTTCGAAGCCACAACAATTTAATCAATTTTTTCTGTTAATTTGCTATCTTTACTTCTTATTTTTGAAGCACTTTTAATACATTTGACTGAATTTTGTATTCTTATGTCCAAGATTGAAGCGACGAAACTAGTGGTGAAAGACTATTTATGATCATAAGAAGCCTAAAAGCCCTCTCTTGTTACCGACACTTTTGTGTAAGAATTATTTGCATAATGTTACATAATGCTTAAGCTCTTTAATTTGAAACTTTTTTCTGAAATTTTACTAAGGATTGTATGAAGGATCACAAATTGAAGTACCCTAACAATATATTATCATTCGTAATGAAAGATTGAAATACTTGTTTGTGCAAAATATTGTTCTAGCGATGAATAAATTATTGAAATAGTTGTTTGATAAGGATTTCCCAATGGACCGAGCCTTCAGTAGCTAGTACTATTTATGCTACATTGGTGTATTTCTTGGCTTATAATGCAAATGAATTCAGAAAGACTTTTTCAATTAATCAATTTCACGTAATTCTTGAATTTGAAATCTAAAGGTGTTATATGAATAGACTGGTCTATAAAATAAAATGAAGTTAAAAGTTCTATGTTATCATGAAAGAGGATCCTCCATTTTGGGTAGAGGATATCGAGGAACAGTTTGTTAAAACCACAGTTTCTTCTTGGTGGGAAGATAGAGGATATGAGTCTTGTCCCTCAATTAAAGGATTTTGGTATGTTGACATATTTGAGAATGAAAGAAGATAGATTCATCAGGGCATCATTATTTGTCACCCAGGAGATGTTGCAAACAAATTGATGGATTTATGTATTAATGCCAAATGTATTAACAAATTGATAGACTTTTATAGTTACATGGTGTTTGATGTCTCCTTTTATATGATAGATTATTATAGTTACCAAACATATTTTTGGGGGTTATTTGCGCTTATTTGAGGGATTGATTCCTATATTAGGACATATTCTCATTTCTTATCTAGTTTTGGATAAGTGGTACTTTTTGAGCTTTTTGTACGTAATTTTTGTGCTAAGTGTGCAACTTTTAGTTACTTAGATGATAAGAGATCCAGATACGAGGATAAGAAGTTGAGAAAGGAATTTCAAATCTAAGTCAAGGCATTAAAGAGCCCTGGGTAGTAAAAAAAAGTGGGATGCTGATCAAAAACCACATTTGGAAAACGAGAGCATTTACCAGCTAAATTTAGAAATCGACAAAATAGAGTCACCACGTGCAATTGATAAAGATTCTGAATGATCCCTTTGGTTCTGGACAGTACTTGAATCAGAAGCGCGTGAGAGTTGACAGTTTATGATTTGGAGTTAACATGGAGAAGTTATTGAAGTTGTTGTTGTCGTGGCTTGAACCAGTCCACTCCTTTAGTAAAATATTTTGGGTTGAATTGATTCATTTAAAAGGGATCCACAACACAAAAATGTGATGGACCTGTGGTGGGTCCTAGGGTGTTAGAAAATAAAGTGATAAATAAAGAGGAACCACAAACTGCAGGTGTACAGTTGTCCCAAGTAATATATGATAATCAAGTTCGTTCTCAGGGACAGATTAGGTTTAACCCAAATATTAATCAAGTAGTAAGAATAATTGCTAAACAGAAAAATAAAAGATAAGATTTTTGTTTGGTTTTTATAAATTAAAGATGCAAATAAAATAAAGACTAAAAGTAAATAAACAGAAAAGAAATAAAGCAAATAAAAGTGACTAACTTCAGATAAGAGAGATACTTGAGTCTCGCAAGGAATCCACTTAATCAATATAATCTATGCTATGTTTAAGGGTAGAATTGGAATTATAATATTAGTCAGGACTCTAATATCATGACTCTATTATCCCCTAGCCCCCTGACGGGTGGACCTAGGAGCTATCCTAAAGTACTATAAACCCCTGTATGGGCGAATATGCCTCTTCGGATGATATGATTTTACCTCTTTGGCTATGTAACTAGTTAAGCCTGTCGGTCAATAACGGACATTACACAGGTATTACCTAGACCTGTATTCAGACCCCCCTATCGGATGATCACTTTGCCACTAAAGTGAATAGCCCAAATACTAAAGGTTATTTCTAGTTGTTCCTAAAAGAAATAGTAATGAAAACAAAGTAATATCCAATATATAAAACTCAATTTAGTTTAAATCAAAACAATCCCAAATTCAAAACATAGATTAATTAATTAAGGTTCATCCCTTTAATGCGATTCTCAAGTATATGGAAATTTAGCTCATGATAAAATCAAAGACTGAAAATAAATAAAAGGAATTTATGTTCAAATAAAAAAGATAAATTGATAACCTAAAGGGTAGGATGACTGTTGTTGGAAGAACAAGATTCTCCCAGCTCTAGCTTCTTGCTCCTAAGTCCACCCTGACGGGGGTTAGGAAGAATTTAGAATCCCGGTTAGTATATAATGCTCAATTCCCCCTTAAGATTAGAATAACAACTTAATAAGATAGGCTCATATTAGTAACCCTAATTTATCTGACTTACATATCTATTTGAATTATTTATTTATCCACGTTAGATAATTATTCATCTTATTCTATTCTAATCTAAACATCTAAATTCGTCTACGTTTATGGAATACAAGTAGATCTAACAAATTAAAATCCATGTGAACGAATTTTACTTATCAACTAAACTTGCAAACGATCTGTAATACTTGCAGTAAGTTCTCGTGGTAGTCAATGGTGTGTGTCCTTTATTATTATCTTATTTATCTGTTTATTTATCACACATTTGACCCCCACCAAAACCCTAAATCCAACACTAAGGCATTGAAATTGTGCGGGTTGGGTTAGTGCGGGTGGGGTCGGTTTTGGATCGGGTTTGGTCAAACTTCTTAAAATGGTTTAAAAAAAAGTAAAAATTTGAATAAACTTTCCAAAATATTGTTTTTCCAAAAATAGTAACTTTCCAAAAATAGTAAATTTCCAAAAATAGTAAGTTGCTGAAATTACAATAAAATGTGTCTTACATTACAAGTCCCGCTAAACATAATACAAAAATTTAAATTACATAAAATGCAACCTCTAATGTGCAAAGTAATGTACAAAAGTAGTTGCATTTGCTTGATAATTTCCAAAACAATTTTCAAGGACCTCATTTTTCCTGGATTACACAATACAAATGAGAAGAAATAGTTTAGAAAATTGCATCAGATTTTGTTTTCATCATTGGCATAAAAGTAGGCCTTAGATTTAATATCTTCATTGACTTTATATAGTTATGGACAAGGGACAGAATTTAAAACTTATAAGTAACAGTCATAATATATTTCCGACTCACCAAATCATTCCCTATACAATAAATTTAAGTAATCATGGGAAAGGGAGGGAAATGCAAACAATATTAACTTGTAAGTATAAAAAAGATGCATTTATAGCTTGGGTTATTGGCTACAAATATGTTATAGAGGATTCGGGGTTAGTCACACTCAACTCATCCAAGCCATAATCACTTGTCAAAGTTAAGAAATAACAAAAATTAAGTCAGTAAGAAGCAAATTCAAGTTAATATTTAATAACTGGCTCATTCTCAACCTTCATATCCTAAATATGTCCTGCATACACAAGATAAAAGTCAAGTTAGAATTCAAATCCACATCATAATTCAAATACAAGTCATAATTAAAGAAGTAAGATTGATTTCATCAAGTGTCAAACATTATAAACTTGAGTGAAATCACCTATGTATTCACCCAAGTGCGAAATGTTAACACTTAATCATTTCAAACTTCTTTGTGTTTGTTTAAAACCTTAAGAAATTTAGTGAATTCTGACTTGAATTCACTTATTTTTTAAGGGTTTTAAACTAGCAAAACAACTAAGATATTCTTGATCAAGTGTTAAACGATAAACACTTGAGTGAAATCACCACTGATATCATAAAAGTGTATATTGTTTAACATTTAATCCTTTTATATATCTTGTTTGTTTATGTTTAAAGACTTAACAATTAAGTGAATTCAACCTATAATTCACTAAATTGATATGTATTTAACACTTAAACAATCAAAAAGATTGTTAAAGTGTTAAACACTTAACATCTCAGTGAATTCTAATTTGAATTCACTTAATTGCTAAAGTGTTTAAACTTTAAAGCGTTTGAACATAAACAAAGAAGATAAGATGGATTAAGTGTTATACAATAAACACTTGAGTGAAATTACTACTGATTTCACAAAAGTTTTCAGTGTGTAACACTTAATCCTTTATAACTTGTTTGTCTATGTTTAAACACTTAACTAGTCAGTGAATTCTGATTTGAATTCACTAAATTGTTAAGTGTATAACACTTAAACTATCAATAAGATTGTTAAAGTATTAAACACTTAACAATTCAGTGAATTCAAATTAGAATTCACTTAATAATTAAAGTGTATAAACTTTAAAGTGTTTAAAACTAAACAACGAAAACATAAAAGATTAAGTGTTCAACAATAAACACTTGAGTGAAATCACCACTGATTTCACACAAGTGTTCATTGTTGAACAACTAATCCTTTATATCATCTTTGATTATTTTTAAACACTTACAAATTAAGTTTAAACACATTTTAGTTGAAGATTAATACACTAATAACTCAAAAACCAATCAAAAAACTAAGTTATAAACTTGTTTCACTCCAAAAATTACTTGTACACCTCTAAAAACAGTTATAAAATCAAACCCTTCATCTAATACTCACTAAGCAAACAAAAATTACCTGAAAAAGATTTTTCTGGGTTTTGCCATTTATAAACCAAAGCTAACATATTTTTGATCCGATGAAACCAAAAAAACCATTCATTAATCATATGAATAATACTTTGATATTCATAAACTAATACTTTTAAGCCCAAAAACAATATTCATTCTTTCGTATATCGCATTATTAGACAAGAAATTATATTTTCCCTACCGTATTTCACAAAAAACCACTTAACCCTATTGAATAGGTTTATTAAATCCCATAAAATCAAAATATGCTTTTAAAAAAACAAGAAATCCCTTTACAAAACCAAAAATCCCTTTCAAATACACAAGATTTAAACATGCAAATCCTTAAACAGCAAACGGATTGATAAAGAATAGGGTTAGGGTTTGATTATACCTGAAAAGAGGCTTTTTAATGTAATTAATCTTTGTCGTGCCTTTTTATAGCCATTATTTAACCCAGTAACCAAGCTATTAAACACCATTCTTAACTGTGGTAAGATAAATCAACCACAAACACAAATCTCGGAGCTCGGCGAATAAATAAATGCAGACCAAGAAATTAGGTGAATGGTGTTCAATGCGGTGTACTATCGCTTTAACACTGAAGGATTAGGCTAGTTGGTAGATTCGACATGCTAAAGGGAGAGAGATAGAGAACAAATATGAGGCGTGCCAGAGAAACGTACCATACAAAAAGGAAAATATTTTGGTTTAACCAAAAGTCAAGTGCTTTTGCCTTTACTTCTCTAACATGTATTACTTATGTCCATTGACTATTCAACTAAACTAGAGTGTAAAATAATTGTTTATAAATAATATATATAGATATAAAATCGGATTGGGTTAGCTACCCGCGTTTTGGGCTGGAAAAAACTCATGGTCATGCGCAAACCCAAATAAAAAGGTCTGTGGACCCTAACGGGCCATCGAGTGTGCAGGTTTTGCTTTTTCTAGGTTGGCTAGGGTCGGGTGGTTTGGGTTTGCGGGTCGGTGGGTTCGTTTGTGCAGCCCTAGTCAAGACATGTTAAATTTAATGATCAAATAAAAAAATTATTACATTCAAAGATATACCAAATATATTTTTAATATATTAGTTGTATTTTTTTTGGTCGACTTAGTACATTCCATTTTATAAATACCATCCTACCTTACTTCCTTATTTTAATATATTAGTTGTATTTACAAACAAAAAACTGCATTAAAATTCGGCTCTTTAAGCAGAAAAATGGATTACGCGAACAACTAGATGAGTTAGGCGACCCATTAGTTGGTCCGTCTTAAACGGCGATTTGTTTTTCGGATCGTATAGGCAGCCAGTTTTCAATGTACTACTTATAAAATTAACTAAACACGCTAAAAGAAAAAACACAATATAAATTGACGGCCTTTATGAAGTCTAGGTTCTATGTATAATAGTTTCTAAAAAAAGTATAATAGTTCGATTATGATGATCATACTATTATTTACAAAAAGTAATGTTTGGTATTGCTTAAAAAATTATCACCCAAATATTATTTATGATATGGATTGTTCAATTATGATGATTAGACTGTTATTTACGAAAATAATGTTCAGTTTCTTAGAGAAACGGAAGAAAGATAGAGAGAAGTTATAAGACGTGCTAGAGAAGCGTACTAAACAAAAGAGAAAATATTTTGGTTTAACCAAAGGCCAAGTTCATTTGCCTTTACTTATCTCACGTGTATTACCTATGTCCATTGACTATTCAACATCACACGGTAAACTAAAGTGTAAAAGCATTGTCTATAAATATATATATATACTAGGTAAAACCCGTGTCTGAAGACACTGAAGAATAAATTTGTTTCGTTAAGGGAAATCAAATACAGGTTCCAAGGGTGACGGTCAAGGTTAAAGTTAGGGTTAAGGTTTTTCTTTTTTTTCTCATCAAGAAGAAGGTTAGGTTATGGTTGAGGTTAATGTTAAGGTCAAGGTTAGGGTTAAGGTTTAGGTTAACATTAGGGATAAGGTTAATTTTGAGGTTAAAGTTAAGGGTTAAGGTTAAAGTTTAAGTCAAGGTTTAGGTTAAATTTAATTTTAAGATTAAGGTTAAGTTATTTTTAAGGTTTGATTAAACGTTTAAGGTTTAACAAAATTCTAGGTTTAAGGTCGAATATTAGCGCAGTGATTATTCATCTGTTTAAGGTTAAGGTTACAGTTAAGATGAAAGTTAAGGTTAACGTTTAAAGTTAAAGGTTTAAAGGTTAAGGTAAATTTAAAGGATAAATGTTAAGGTTAGGGTTAGGGTTAAGGATAAGGTTAAGGTTAAGGTGAAGGTTAAGATTAAGGTTACGGTTTAAGGTTTAAGGTTTAAGGGCTCAAGGTTCAAGGTTTAAGGTTCAAGGTTAAGGTTAATCTTTAACTTCAAGGTTAAGGTTATGGTTAAGGTTTAAGTTAAAGTTAAGATGAAGGGGGAGGTAAAGGTTAATGCTTGATATTTAAGGGTCAAGGTTAAAGTTTGAAGGGTTAAGGGTTAAGGTTAAACTTAAGGTTAAGTGAAGATGAAGATAAGGCTTTAAGGTTTTAGGTTCAAGGTCAAGGTTTAAGGTTAAGGTTAATGTTAAGGTTAAGGTAAGGTAAGTTTGAGGTTAAGGTTAAGGTTAAGGTTAAGGTTAAGGTTTAGGTTAAGGTTACGGTTAAGGTTAAGGTTTGGGTTTGGTTTTGTGTTTGTAAGGTTAAGGTTAAGGTTTAGCTTTAGGTTTGTGTTAAGGTTAAGGTTAAGGTTAAGGTTAAGGTTAGGGTTAAGGTTAAGGGTAAAGTTAAGGTTAAGGTTAAGGTTAAGGTTGATAGTTAAGGGTCAAGGTCAAGGTCAAGGTCAAGTTCAAGGTCAAGGTCAAGAGGTCAAGTTCAAGGTCAAAGTCACGTTCACGGTCAAGGTCAAGGTTAAGGTTGTGTATAAGGTTTAATATTTGGATTTAGGTCAAAGTTAATTTAAATATTAGACGATTAATACGGGGGTCTTAGAATTTCTTTTGTAAAAAAAAGTTTGTGGAAATTATATACTTTGCATCATTCCTTAAGAAATAAAGGCGTATATACGAAATAAAATACCAATAATCAATAAATTATTGATTTACGGCGTCATGTTATATCCTTCTTCCACTACTTGTAGTACTTAGTTTTAAATATGTATTCTATAGGGGGTTATTATATATAGAAGAAGTTCTCTTTACAAAATAGGTTTTTTTATATATAAAACCGACTACCAATTTATTGTAAATGGGTACTCTTATAAAAATATATTGGCTCACTTTTTCCAAATCATTAAATAAAGATTTTCGACAAATATAATTTGTGAATTAAATATATCAACAATAATAAAGACAAAAAGGAAAGTAAATGGATAAATTTGATAATAAATAAGAAAATGAGAAAAAATAAAAAAATATGAGAGAAATTGAAGAATTGTGAGAGAAATAGAGGATTTTTTTAATATTAATAGAAAAAAATAAATACAATTGCAGGATAGGTTTATAATTTTTATAATTAATAATGTGACTTTTATTGGTCTATTTTTACAATAATATATAAAAGAATTTCTCTTTACAAATTAGGTTTTTTATATATAAAACCGACTACCAATTTGTTGTAAATGGATACTCTTATAAAAATATATTGACTCACTTTTTTCGAATCATTAAATAAAGATTTTCGACAAATATATTTTTTAAATTAACTATATCAACAATAATAAAGACAAAAAGAAAAGTAAAGAGATAAATTTGATAATAAATAAGAAAATGAGAGAAATTAAAAAAAATATGAGACAAATTGGAGAATTATGAGAGAAATAAAGGGTTTTTTTAATACTAATAGAAAAAAATTAAATGCAGGAAATAAAAAAATTTAAGATATTTATGAGAAGATTAAAAGAATTATGAGAGAAATAAGGGATCTTTGAGTAGTAATAGGAGAAGCTATGTGTATTCTGTTTTATTATATAAACTAGGTAAAACCCGTGTCTGAAGACACTTAGAAAAAATTAAGGATTACGTATACATAAAATCAGGGTCCAACCTCGTAAGATCTTGTACGATATCTTCGGTTTATTCCTCGTATTGGTAAATTCACATCTAAACCGTTTATGAACAACTTGAGCTATATATTGAACTTATTTGGTCAAATATACAAATCAAATTTAAGATTCAAAAAACTTGTCTAATGAACAAACCGAATTTGTTCCGTAAAATTTTAAGAATTGCTCATTCATATCTTTCAGCTTTTGCTGAATATAATGCTTCTAATTAGCCCATAATCAGTGGCGGAGCCACAACCAAGGTAGGGGGGGGCATAGACCCCCGAGTTTTAAAAAATAAAATTTATAAGCTTTAAAAAATTAAAATTAAAATATTTATAACATAATTGGCTTCTAGATTTTTGTTTGGCCCCCTCTAACTTTTATAAAATTGTAACCTCCCCATAAAATATCTCACCTTCCTAAATTCTTTATATAAAACATCTACTAAGTACCGCATTTGCTTAACCATAATCTAATAAACCAATAAAATTAATAACTTATCCACCAATAATATAGTGCTTTGCAAAATATAGAGACTTTTAGTGCAATTTCTTTAAAATATATCGACTTTTACGTACTTTTTGCAAAATATAGGGATGTATAGTGCAATTAACCAAAAAAAAACAGGGGCGTTGCCCCCGAACCCCCTTGGCCCCCCTTGAACAAATATACTGGCTCCGCCCCTACCCATAATGATAATGGGAAACCTTGTAAGTGATAAAATAAAAAATAAAGTCTAATCATGTGAAGATGATTAGTATGACTTCAAATATACTTTTTTATTTTTTGGATTGTTTCCATTAAAATCAATGACTATGTGAAGATATAATATACCTATAAAATTTTAATGCAACAATTTGGGAGAACTAATGACCCTAATGAACTGTTCCTAAAGGCACTACGAAAATAAATGGGAGTTAGATCATTAGAAAATTGTAAGAAATCTTCTATGACTAATACACCCTTCACTACTAAATCTTACTAACGTCTAAAGTGACATTGCAATTACAAAAGAGTCTGAGGGTAAGCATTTGAGGGTTAGTAATGTACAGTCCCCTCATATATAAGATGGATGATGCTAGGATCTTACACGATGGATTTATAATTGGTGCAAATAAAATACACATGCTTAAATCCATTAAGTTTTGTATACTTACTTTTCAAGAAAACTCATTGTTTATGATGAATCACATTATGTATCTAATATGAAAATATTCAATGGAAGCAATAAGTCATTTCCTTCTTCTTGTTAAAAAGTCAATAATGTTTCATTTGTTATTCTTTTATTTATTTGATAATTGATGCATTTTGTGTGATTTTGAAAATAATTGGTGCAAACGTGTATTTTTATTACCGGTTGAATTTTGTTCTAAAGTCAAAAGTGTAATGATACCAATCATAGTGGTTGGTTCAAACATTTTAACCATAGTGGTTGGTTCAAACATTTTAACCGTCAACACAAATCACGTAAGTTCACCGAGAATCTGTAACACACACATTCATCATATGTTTTATGTTTTGACTGGTAGAGTTAAATTATTTTGAGTTACTTAAGAGATAATCCATTTTTTGAAAACTAAGATAATGTAGTTTATATTTAAACTAAGATAATGGATTCTTGTTAAAGCTAAAGGATAAAATATAAATTTAAGATATTGTAAAAGATAATAAATTGATTATAGATATTTAACATATGTATGTACATTACAATTTTATACGACACATATTGATTAGTTGTCAATTCTAACTTTTTTTTTGCTTCGTAGCTTTGCTTGGAAATAAGAAATAAGAGGAGTAGCTTGGGAGATATTCAAATCCATTGGTCCCTCTGTTTCATAGCTCTAATAAGGAATAAGAGGAGTATACCACTTTAGATTTATGTATTTTGCTTATGTAACAGTTAAATTAGAGGAGTAAAAACATAGTTAGATTTTCAAGTTTAATTACTTCAGAATATCAGTATTTTACTTTAGATTTAACTATGTTTTTGTCTTTCTTTTCTACTATAATAACATTTCAAAATCCATTGGTGTTTCATAGATTCTTTGACTTGAGGTATTATAGTTGCAATGCTACTAATAATAATTGAAGGCTTAGTAGCTTTGCTTAGTAGCGATGCTAATATGGAGAAGGCTTATGTACAGATTCTTTGACTTGAGGTATTATTAGTAGCGATGCTAATATGCTAATTGAGAATACATATCAGCATGATGCTATAAAGTTTGAAGAAAACTATTAAAATATTAAAAAATTTAGCAATGTAAAATTGAACTTCTTAAAAAAAACCCCTCCAATCAAAGTTTCATAACTTCATACTATGACTAAAAAGAGAAATTATCTACTGACTATTCAAAAGAGACAATATATACAAATTTGACAATTTCCGAATTAAAATAAAATGCAAATACAATAATCCTACTGAAATGTCTATATATCCTAATCTAGTTATAATAAAATGACATAATTGACTAAATCAAATCAATGCAATGCTTGATCAAATCAGGCTCCTTTCTTCATCTCAACATATCAAAACTCACATCTTATTCCCATCTTTTAGCAATCGTCTCATCGTAATTTACACAATAACTGGAATTAAAAAACAAATTTCCCTTTGTCAAATCCATAAAAATTAAACCAAGTGATTAAGATTAAAAAATTGTACCTTATGACTGTACTTTCTCGTGGAGGATTTTTAGTTCCTCATACTGCGCTTTTGCTTCTGAAGCGTTCATCTACACATCTATATAAAAACTTATCCAGCTAACTAATTACATCAACCTTTTAGTGTAATCACTTGTTCCTGTATAAGCATTCACTTCAAAATACATGTATAATCACTTGTTCCTGTATAACCTTTTAGGCTTTTCATTTGAAGTGTAAGCAAATAAGATTCATACATTCAACAGATTTTTCCTACAAAACAATTCAAAAATATTGCTACTCCAACAGATATTTGACAACACTATTGTTCAGTAATGCATACCTCAACTCCAGAGAAGGATTAGCATTCACTTCAAATGAAAAGCCTAGATAAACAGTTGATTCATCAACAATAAGAACACCACGTATCAGAAACACCTAAATAGACCATAAAAATCAAATATTTTGATCAAATAAGCTAAATATTATTTCCATGGGTTGGATATATAATTCTGAAATATAAGGTCCTGTGGTTTATTTTTCACAAAATATAGGTCCTTTAGTGCAATTAAGTATAAAGACTTCATTTTTTGTATAATATAAAGACCTGGAGTGCATTTTTTTGCAAAATACAGGCCATCTAATGCAATTAACTCAAGATATATGAATTTTGCATAGTTTAAGGTCCTGGAGTGCTTTTTTTTTTAAAAATTCAGGACCCTATAGTGCAAATAAATCAAGAGATACTTGATCAAATAAGATAAATATTATTTCCATGGGTTGGATAATTCTGAAAAAATTAAAAAAAAATGCAGTATTAATAAATCGAATTCTTAAAATTTCCATGGTAAAAAAAATAGTTTACCCTTTCAGTTTTAGGGTTGTTTTGTATTTTATTCAAAATATAGGGTTTGTTCTGTATTTTATTTAAAATACTAACCTTCCTGCAATTTTTTGATAGGTACTTGCAATTACGAAATCAGTAGCATTCATTGCAATTTGTGTTTAATTCCTTCCATGTCAGGTCAGAATCTTCGTATTCTGTCTTCTCTAGATCATGAGCAATGGTTCCCCTACATTTCATATATACGATTTAGTATTATATGGAAGCAGCTAAACCATATAGGATTTTTTGTAAATTCTAAGGCATTGCAGGGACTTCGTGTGCAATTTTAATTTTTTATATGATAGACATATATATTTATTATTCTATGAATTCCATCTTGACTTTATAGTATTCTATAATTTTTATTGGCTGAATCAATATATTTCTTGTCTTGAATTTTTTTTTTATAAAGTTGAAATGATTTATGTAAAAATTATACATGTTTTGACAATAAAAAATAAAAGAAAAAAAATTATTTATATATTGTAATGTAAAGTGATTTTTTTTTAAATTTTATATTGTATCTAGTTAAATTTTTCGTATAATAAATTCTGATTTTTTTTTAATTCTTTAATACTTTGTAAATTTTAATAAAAAGGAATAAATTTTATTTATATGAAAAATAATATGAATTCTTATAATTTTATTTTTATGAAGATTAAGTGGATTATATATTATTAATTATTTTATTTTTATGAAAAATAATATGAATTATTATAATTTTATTTATATGAAGGTTAAGTGGATTATATAATTATGAGCAAGATGGGGGAATTATGAGATGAATGAAGAAGTTTGAGGATAAATAGGGAGAGTTAGGTTTCATTCTGCTTTATTATATAGATATTATAAATCTATATTAAATGTAAAGAGTGATTTAAGAATTTTTGTTTTAAAATTATTCTTTAAAGTAAATAAGAATTAATTAATGTATTAATGATAGGTGGGGTAAAAAACGATCATGGCCACCACTTATGTTTGGCCAGAATCAATCCTGGCCACCACTTATCAAAAAACCTAATAATATAATATAACTATGTAAAACCCGTGTCTGAAGTCACTAAAGCAAAAATGAATTCCGTTGACAGGAATCGAACCTAGGTTAAAAAAAAAAACGTGTCTGAATACACTAAAGCAAAAATGAATTCTGTTGACAGGAATCGAACCCAGGTTCTAAAAAAAATTAATAAGTGGAGTCATAATCAATCCTGGCCACCATTTATGTTTAGCCAGATTTAGTCCTGGCCACCACTTTTGTGGGTAAATCCGGACCGTAGAAAAAACTCTGAAATATAATATATATATATATATATATATATATATATATATATATATATATATATATATATATATATATATTAGTATAAAAATCGGATCGGATTGTGTACCCACGTTTTGGACTGGACCAAATCCGTGGTCTGCCACTAACCCAAAAAAAAGTTTTTTGACCCTAACGGGCCATCGAGTGTGCAAGTTTGGGTTTTAAGGGTTGGGTTGGGCCGGGTGGTGCGAATTAGTAGGTTCGTTTGAGCAGACCTAGTCAAGATATGTTAAAATTTAATGATCAAATAAAAAAATATTATCATCATGATATTTAAAATATTAGTTGTATTTTTATTCTTTTGTCGGTTTAATACATACCATTTATAAATATCATCCTATCCTATTTTTTTATTTTTAAATATTAATTATATTTAAAAACAAAAAAAGAAAATATATTAAAAAGCGGCCTTTTAAGAAAGAAAAAAAAAAAGATCATGCAAACAATTAGATGAGTTAGACAACCCATTAGTTGGTCCATCTTAAACGGTGTTTGTTCTCGGATTGAATAGGCGGACAATTTCCAAAATACTACTTATAAATTAATGCTCTTTATGAAGTCAAGATTCTACGTATAATAGTTTGTAGAGAAAAAGTATAATAGTTCGATTATGATGATTAGATTGTTCTTATACAGAAACGGTTCGGTTTTTTGTAAAAATTATCTAACATCATAACTATAACCATTTATTTTATTAAAACCCTATTCTAAAAGTTTTAACCGTCGATTACACATTTCAAATCATAACCATATTCAGTTTCGGTTTTTTAAACGGTCTTGTGGTTCTTAACAATAACCAAATGATAATTTAAAAAATATATTAATTTTTATAAAATCAAACAATACATATAAGAAAAATCTCCGAGGTATATAAAATATTTTGTTAGTGTTTAATTAAATTGTATATTTATTATTTAGTTGGTTAAATCTAGTATTTAAATTTTGGTTTTAGAATTTTGATATATCTAATTAACCGAGACTATCATAGCATATAATAATATATATGATAATAAACGGTTTTCGGTTATTTGGTTTTATTTTTATCCAAAACCATAACCTAACGGTTTTAACCATCAGTTATACTTTTCAAAACCATAACCTAATAGTTTTAACCACGGACATTTAGTTTTTAATCAGTTAGGTTATCATCGGTTTTGGTTTTTAATCGTAACCATTGCCATTCCTAGTTACTTACAAAAAATAATATTAGGTATCACTTAAAAATTATCATCAAATATTATTTATGTGGATTTTGGTAAATGGACCATTTATACATGAAAGAAAAAAAATCAATCAAAAAAGAGAAAATAATTAATAAAAAAGATTATGAAACTAAATTATTTCAACTTAATATATGAGCTTAATTGAATTTAGTCTTCAAAAAATGAGTCAAACGAGCATGTTAATCATAAACTAGTTGACTTGAAAAGGACAAGAATAAAACATGGTTGGTTAGTCATAATCTAATTGACAACAACATGATTCATTAAACCAGAATCAATTAATAATTATTATAATGTCAATAGCAACAATAAATTGTAACTAAAGTATGATTTGTACACTATACAAGTATTATATTACCTAAGCTTTTGCTAAGCTATCATTATAACCATAGACCCATGTACAACTTAGTGGTGTGCAACTATGCATGCAAACATTAAAAGAAAAAGTATATTTATATTATATACCATTTAGGTGAGCTTCAATAAATCCCTCTAAGCTGCCAGTTGATACAGTTCTATATAACAAGCTATTCTTATGAAATAGAACTTCTTTTGCCGGCATTCGTAAATTTATAAACTAACAAAAATACAAACCACTGTCAATTTGAAACCTAGAACAACTTAATTATCAACTAATATATTATAAATAAATAAAATTAGCTTATACATGATATATTTCTATAACTCTGAATTTTTTATGAGATTTTTTTTAATAATCTAAAATAATATTCTACCTAAAAAGAAATTATTTGTCAGTCTCTTATGAAAATACAATATACACTCAATTAAGAGAAAATACATTAAATTTTTATTCAGGATGATATAAAAACAATCTGAAAACCTAACTAAATATTGGTTTAATCAACCATCTAGCTTTAAGTGGGGGGTTTTAATGTCCTAATAAATTCAAAAAAGTTTGGGTTCATGATAATCATGTATATATTCATCGCTTGACAAGCATGCGAACTATAACACTACAATCGTTTCACCTTCCATTTCTGTTTTACACTAGGTTGTTTTGACGCAGGTATCATCTCGTTGTCCTTTTTTGTACATATAACTGCAATGCATTGGTTCATTATTAGAAGATAATGAAACATTATAATAAATCTAAAAATCTTCACTGTTATTTGCAACGCTATGTGACCCCTCGTGAGGAGGGGAGTCCGATAGTAATGGCTTAGTTGACAGAGTAAGATGTTACGAGGATGAATTATTAGGATCATCTCTACAAGTCTCAATCATCAAAACTTCAAGAATCTTAACTTTTGAAGTTTAGGTTTGAATTTTTCTTTCTTGATTTCGGGTTAATATGTTATTTTTGGAGATAGGTTTAATGTTAGGACAATTTTCAATGAAGTGAGTATACTGGGATTTGAAGTGCTTGGTGAGGAAATTGAAAAGACAGTTTGGAAAATTTCGAACAATTTTCGGGGAATTGGCGGAGTGTTTGGAAGTTTTTTGTTATGGTGAAATATGTTCTATGGTGTGTGGAGATGATTTTTGAATGATTTTTCTTTTTGTAGGATGGTTGATTTGAGGTAGGGATGAAGCTTTTAGGAGGTTGTCAATAGAGGTTTTCTAGAGGAGAATTATGGAAGAATATGATGTTGTGTAGCAGGAAAGGAGAAGAAAAATCTGGCAGAACTCTCTTTATTTGTGGGGATGGTAATACCGCATAGGGGCTCGATATACCACCACCTTGCTCGTTCTTACGTCTTGTATTCTGGTTCGCCAATTGATTCATTTGGCTTGACCGAATGAAATCTCCAGTCGTCGATATCACACGCGGTATACACTGGATTCGTGCGGTACACCACACGTTTCTTCCCAAAAGAGTTTGGTTTTCCAGATCATATGGATGAATATGTCTGTCTCAGCCGGATAATAATCTATCACAACTCTCCATACATGTGGTATACCGTCAAATAGTGCGGCATACCACACACTTTCTTCAAAAAATTCCTAGTGCACCGGCTCGGGTGGTTGAGTGTAACTGATGTCTCCATTAATGTGATAGATTAATCTAGTCACGAGACATATTTTTAGGGTTATATTGTGCTAATTTGAGTGATTATTCCCTATATTTTGATAGTTTCTCATTTCTTGTTTAGTTTTGGAAATTAGTTACTTTTAGAGCAATTTGTGCGTAATGTGCGTGTTAAGTGAGAAACCCTTAGGTACTTGGATGATATTATACGCCAAGGAGAGGATAGTAAGTTCAAAAAGAAAGTTCAATCCCAATTCAATGCGTTAAAGGACCAAAAAGACACTTTTGAAAAGCAAAACTAGTTGTTGATCAGATTTAGAAATCGCCTTTTTGGTGTCACCGTGTGAAATTGATAAAGATTTTGGTGGAGCCTTTTGGGTTTTAGACAGTACCTGGATTCAAGAGCATGTAGGAACTAACGCTTCGTGATTTGGAGCTGAATTGAAGAAATATTAAAGTTGCATCCATTGTGACTCGAACTAGTCCACACTATGTTGAAAACGTTTTTGGATTGGATTTGCTCATTAAAAAGTGTCCCACAACCCATAAAACATTTTTAACCCTTTATATATATATATATATATATATATATATATATATATATATATATATATATGTCATAAATTAAGTTTATAAAAAAGTTATCAATTCATTGTTATTAAGTTACACATCTATAAAAGAGAGAAAAGTTTGGAGACTAGAAGTTGAAGCTCTACTTCACAACTTCTACACCATTCCATCTTTAGTATTATGGTAAATTATATTAGTTTCTTGTCCTAAACATGATTCTAATATTTTTACTAGTTAGTTTTATTCTTTAACTATGAACTAAATTCATTATAGCTTGATTTTATCTATGTATGAACCTTGAATGACTTATAATTTGTTTTTAATGCTATTTGGGATGTTTGTGGGTATAAAGTGTTGCATATGAATTGACTTAAATTATGTTTTCTATAACTTTATCAACTATAAATTGACCCCAGTATCTTAAAATGTCACCCTGATGGGAGTTTAGGTACATACATAATTTATATCTGTCCAGTGTGCGGTAGTGATCCTCACGGGCGACCCGGATAATCATATAGGTTTAGTACTTTCTAGCGCCGAGCTTTTGGGTAGAATAATATCACTTGAGGAATTTAGTAATAGTGGTAACCTTCACCCTAGAGGGAGTTAGTAGGAAGTTAAATTCTGATTAACAAAGAATTACCCAAAATTCACCCTTAGCACTAGAATCAATCATTGTCCCAATAGAGGATTACTTGCAACTTGAGCTATATCTTCATCTTATTCTTCGTAGTTTATTTACTTGCTTTATTAGTTTAATTAGTCTAGGTATAATATTTGTATCTTAGTTTAATAAAAACCAAATAAAAATCTATTATTTTTTATTTTGTTTTTAGTTACAACATCTGAATCATCTACACACTCTAAGTACACAAGCTTGAAATTAACGACTTTAGTCCTTGTGGAAAAAGATATTGGTACTTACTTTATTACTTGCAAAACGACTCGTAAACTTGCAAGGAATGATCTCTTGAGGTGTTGATTTGTTAGCTATTTTTATCACACCTTGGGAGACGGCAAGTTTTTGGCGCCGTTGCCCGGGATTATATCAAATTAGTGTGATTTTGTTTATTATAGTAGAGTTAGTTGTTTTTTTGGTTTTACACGTGTTCTTGTTTTGTCTCTTTATAGATCCTTATGTTTAGTGTTTGCTCTCGAATCTCGAGAAGTTACTTCGAGCTCAAAGAAGGAGAAGAATGAAGCAAGACACTCTGGAGAATGTGATTGCGCCAAAGAACATAGATGCTAATGGGAATCTAATCCAAGAGCAGAGGATGCACAATCTATGGAAAATATAATAAATCAAAATCCAATTCTCGTAGAAGCACAACCACAAGTAGGATCCAGTGGAAGAGTTCCACCTAACAATCAGTGTAGAAAGCAAGGTCTACCCAGACAAGGAGGTCAATTTTGTGCTCAACTATTAGGGATTCGGCCTCTAGTTATTCAAGCTCCTCGATTCAAGCCCAATCCGGGTATTGTTGAATGAATTAATGAGTTATGGTAACTACAGTGGAACAGTACACTAAGATTCCGTCCAATCTATGTCGATTATTATGCATTTTGTGATACCTATATTACTCTGTCACTTGCGAGTAATTGTATTACTTCATGTTTCATTTTTTCTTGACCGAAGGTGTGAGTGAATGGTTGAATTGTCAACCATCCGATTCAATTACGTCGTGTGACAAACTGCAAGCAAAATCCTTGATTGGTACTATCAATAGAGTTTGAGAATGAAGGATCAAATAGGACTTGCTAATTTACCAAGACGTTGGAGAGAGATTAGGCGAGACGTGTACAAGGTTTCAACAGAGGTTAGCTGAATATCCACTTCATGGTTATACACCGGAGCTTCAATTAGAGATGTTATATCAACGACTCGACTAGAATTCACGATTGACGGTAGATAATTTGGGAATGTGTAGTTTTGTGTCCATGGATCCTATGAAAGCATCGATTCGTATAGAGAAGATTGTAGAGACTGAGAGGAGTTGGCCACCGTTACGAGCTCCTAATAGTAATACCACGAGAGGTACGTTACACTTAGATAGTGACACTACTATAGATGCAAAGTTTTATTATTTAGAGCATCAAATGAAGTAGTTTGCACTAGTTGTAAAATAAGACAATCCAAGTTGAAGTTGTTGGAAAATAAAAATCACTAGTTTTAAAAGCAGGAGAAATGGAATTACAAAAATAAAAAAAATTCAATTAGAAATAATACTACACTATTACAAGAAAATGAAAAGAACAAAACTTACACAAAAATTCAAGAAAAGAACTGCTACACGATATAGAAAATTGCATTAAAAAGATATTCTCTCAAGAATTGTTATTTCTATTCGCTCTAGAATAATTTTCCATTCTCTCAAGAATAGTTTTTTCCTCTTCTCCAGAAATGCAAGTCACAAGATAAGTATTTATAGAATAAATGGCAAGACAAAAAAACGTCAAATGATCTTCAATTCTCATTAAAGCCAACCATTTTGTTCACCAAGCCTTAGTAACTTCCGTAATAGCTGAATTAAAGAGCCATTAATCTGCAATCAAGAGCCAAAGGAAATCATTTTATATTAAGTAATTTTCAATGATTTTTTTTTCGAATTCTAATGTGGGACTATTAGTCCACACATAATTTTTTTCACTTCTCCCAAGAGCATGAAAGAATTAATAAAATAAATTGCCTTTAATTTAATAATTCCAACTATCCTAAGGTTCTTTAGGTGAGAAGGTGAACATGTTTCCAATTAATACCGGTATTTGGGTGAATTGTAGTTAAGTTGCAATATCTTTTGATTTGAATTGACACGTAGTGAAGTGAGGTAACTACCAAATTCCTGTCAAGTGAACGTCCTCTTGAACTTGACGGTTTATATCAAGACCCTTACAATAGATACTCTATGTGGCTGAAAGTTACAGGTTCCTCAAACACCACCCTTTCCTTACACATATGCGATCTCCAAGAGCGTCTAGCCTCATTATCCGACCCTCTCGAATTTTGAGATCATTAAGTGCAATAAAGCACAACCTCATATGTGTCCCACGAATTAATCAATTTCTTTCTCTTTAGGACCACCCTTATGGGCTATGAACTTGTGGTGAGTCGATTAACTCATCCCTTGGGAACATCAAGGACGTCTCCTTGAAGTCATATTATGAGTAGTGTTTCTCAATCTCATATGTGAATTCATTAAGTCCTTATCCATAGGACCAGCATTAAATGACTATGAATTCATTAAGAGTTATAAACTTATCCTTAATCTCTTTAAGAGCAACAAGCCTCCACCCTATTAGTGAATTCATTAAGTCCTTCTCAATAGGACCACCACTTAAGGCTATGAATTCAAAAAGTAAGAACAATATACATCAACCTCAACGGTAAATTCATCAAGTCTGTCTCAAAAGGACCACCACACATGGATATGAATTCATTAATATGAACAATATACAACAAATTTACGGTGAATTCACTAAGTCCGTCTCAAAAGGACCACCACACATGGCTATGAACCCATTAATGATGAACAATATACAACAAACTCAACGGTAAATTCATCAAGTCCATCTCAATAAGACCACCACACATGGCTGAATTCATCAAGTATGAACAATATACAACAACCTCAACGGTGAATTCCTCAAGTCTGTCTCAATAGGACCACCACACATGGCTATGAATTTATTAAGTATGAAAAATATACAACAACCTCAACGGTCAATTCATTATGTTCATCTCAGTAGGACCACCACACATGGCTATGAATTCATTAAGTATGAACAATATACAACATTCTCAACGGTAGATTCATCAAGTCCGTCTCAGTAAGACCACCACACATGGATATGAATTCATATGTTTGAGAAATATACAACAACCTCAACGATGAATTCACTAAGTTTGTCTCAATAGGACCACCACGCATGACTATGAATTCATTAAGTATTAATATGCTCAAGTATGCACAGTTTATAAGGCATGTGACAGTCATAAGGAGTACACTCAACCTGGTATTGTTTAAGTTGTAAAGAAACTCAATGTGAAATGCTATATCGTTGAAGTCTACTTAATAGACTTGTAATTGCTGCATATTCATTATAGGCATATCAGTGGCTTTTGTGACCAATGTTTGTAGTTGAAACTATTGAAAAGCTCCAATATAGGCACGCCGGGAAAATGCCTTTGTGTTCAACGATGAAGCAACTTCCTAGATAGAAAAAAACCTTTCTAAAAAACAACCAGTGATATAACACGAATATCTTTTTAATTGTTGGAAAAATAACAATCCCTGGTTTTAAAAGCAGGAGAAATGGAATACTAAAAAGAAAAAAGAAATCATTTTCAATTAAAAGTAATACTACATTGTTACAAGATATTGAAAACAACAAAACTTACACAAAAATTCAAGAAAATAATTGTTACACGGTATAGAAAATTTCATTAAAAAGATAACCCGGTCGTGTTGTTATCTCTAATACAAGTTTTACTCTAGTTTAATAATATCAGAATATTATATGAGAGGAGAACAGAGAGTAGTCTTTTCTTTCATGAATTCTTAGTTTTGTCTATATTCTCTTCTATATTACCTTTACAATAGTTTTTCCTATTATCTCTAGGATAGTTTTTTCATTCTCTATAGAATAGTTTTTTCTATTCTCTCTAGAATAGTTTTTCCTCTCTCAAGAATAGTTTTTTCCTATTCTCTAGAAATGCAAGTGACAAAGTCACTATTTATAGAAGAAATGAAAAGACAAAAAATTGTCACATAAATCTCATCAACAGTTGATGATAAATGTTCTATAATGGTCATTAAAGCCATTCGTTTAGTTGACCAAGCCTTGGTAACTTCGTTAACAGCCGAAAGAAAAAGCCATTAATATGCAATCAAGAGCCACTAAGTCGTCATCAAGTAAAGGAAATAATTTTATATTAAATACTATTGTGGGACTATTAGTACACATATAGTCTTTTCCATTTCTCCCTAGAGCTTAATAGAATTGAAAATAAATTATCTTTAATTTAATAATTCCAACATAAGTTAGTTCAAGAGGCGCAAGGTTATCCGCGTTGTGGAGTTAATGATCGTATTCGGGAAGAGTATAAAGGTGATCCGGAGTCCATGATTTTTGTGTCGAATTAAGGGAATTACCAACTGGTAATCATGGGTATCAACGTGGAATCCTTCAATGGTAAAATATAAATGGGGCCATGAATCAAGGTAATTCTTACCAGCCACGACCTCCAACTAATAATTTCTAGCCAAGGTTCCAAAACCCATATTAAGGGGGACAAGGACATGTGAATCAAGCTCCACCACCACATCCCACTTATGATGAGTATGTTGATAGTCTTGCTCAGAAAGCATTGTCTGCTCATCCACAAGAAGGCTCCACTAATGAGTTTCAACAAACGCTGTAACTTTATAGCAATGACACAAGAGAAAATGCGAGAAAATAACAAACGGTTCGACGAGCATTTTGTTGCGTTGAAAAAATCGGGTAATCAAATTACTAAAATCGCCAACCATTTTCAGTTTCGTCAACAAGCTCCTCTTATACAAATTGGCCAAGGTACGAATACTGAAGTCAACCATTCAGAACAGTGATCGCAACGTTGGATTCGAATCATGTAAGGAAATTATCCTTCAAGTGGAGAAAATTGTAGAATCGCCACAAGTTGCATCTATTGTAGTGGAGATTATAAAGCCAAACAAGTTAAACTTTGATGAGGTGGTTGTAAAGGATTGCGTTGAATTGGAGGAGATTGAGAGGCCGATATAGGTAGTTGTTCCATCGAAGGTGCAAGAGAAGAGTAGGAAATCAACGCCACCACATCTGATTTTGTTACCACCATATTTACTAATAACTACTTATCCTACTGGTGTTATCGAGTACAAGAAGTTCATAGAGACATCAAAACAAGTAAAGCTCAACGTCCTAGTACTCGAACCCATCGAGAAGGAGCCAAAACAACATTAATTCTTCAAGGAGAATCCCTCCAAGAAGAATATAATTACTGAGTACGAGACTATGGCTCTAACTGAAGGAGTATCGACAAGATTTCAACGAAATCTACCATCGAAGATTCAAGATAATGGAGGTTTCAACGTCCCAATCAAGATAGGTGGTAAGATTGAAGGGAAAGTTATATGTAGCTTGGGTTCAAGTTTCAATATCATGCCTAGTGTCGGCTAAGGTGTGATAAAATAACGATAAAATAAGATGAAACTAACATCCTAACCTAAATACGGTACTCCTTGCAAGTATCACAATTCGTACGTAAGTTTTAGTGATAAGTAATGAATCATTCTAAGGGACTTAGTATGGATTAATAGAAAAGTGTAGTAATAAAATTTCAATGAAATCAGAAAAAGTATATATGAATGATTGATTGAGGAAATATTGATGAATTAAACTAAAAACAAAACAATAAATAAAAGATGAGAGAGTATAGCTAAGGTTTTTCTAGTATGCACTAATCCTTCTATTTCTTCTACTAATTAAAAAGGGTGATTAAAGCTCTTAGATAAGTCGCTAGGAGTCTATTCCTCCTAACTCCCTTCCGGGTGGACTTAGGTGGCGACCTAACAATTACCAGGAGACATAGGTAAGGGGACCATGCGCAATGATCGGTGGTTGAATCTCAGACTCTAATGACTATCTAGTTAGGTAAGCCCTTCCAGACCACTACCGCACACTATACGTTTATGTGATGTTTCAATATTTAAACACCCCTTCCGGGTGACCATCTAACTACTAATAAGACAATCCTAACGTGATCAAGATTAATACTGAAATAAATCAAATTACATAAAACAAATATATGGTTAAAATCTAGAATCAATTTTAAAAGGTTTTCCCAAACAAACTTAGATAGAAGAAAATATAATTCAAATATTATACATATGCAAAACCCAAGCTATGGGAAAATTAATTCATGCTAATAATAAATAAACTAAAATAAGGATACATTACTGTCAACTTGCTTCTCTGGAATGACTTTTATGATAAATAATACTAAGGAGTAGTTGAGGAGAGGCAAGGACATGTTTACAATGATAAGAGGGTGTATTTATAGGTGTTAGGAAGACCCTAGGTCGAAACCTTGGAGTTAAAGGCAAGTAATTTGAGTCCAATTCCAACTCAAATTCGTTTCCTAAAATATAGGATAGAGGAAACACATTGTTGTCTTATTTTGGTCGTATCTCGTTCGTTATTGGTCTGATTTTCGAAACGAGCTCAGCAAAAAGATCTACGTTTTCTCTTTTGATTGCTCATCCAAATTCCCAGCCGATTCGATGTTATCTTCACTTTTGTGGATGTAGCTGCAAAATTTCATATTTACTTGGCATCTTTTTTTTCCTATTTTATCTCTACTTCCTTCTATTTCTTGATTCCTTCCATATATTATTTCCTTATCTCTTTATAATTGATTTGGTATATAATTATATTCCATATATCTCTAAAGATTCACATTAGCACACAAATTAAACCAAATATGCTCTAAAAATAATAAATCATCAAATCAAGACAAGAAATAAGAATTTATCAAAATACGAATAAAAATCTATAATTAATTAATCATAAAAACCTAAATGATGTCTCCAACCTAGATTATTATATCACAAATAGGGATACATCAAGTCCCCCAACTCAAAGTTGTATCGTCCTGATACAATAAAGAAAATAACAAAGGGAAGTCTCTAAATACACACCTAAGTCAATTAAGCACAGTGGAAAGAAGATAGCAGAATAAATAAACTCAAAGCAACTAATAGAAAATTTCATGTAATAATATTTACAAATTAATTTACCTGTACATTTGTCATACTCACGATCAACACGCCTCAAATTCAAGATCAAATTAGCTTTGTGATGCACGAAGGAGAGGTTCTTCACTTAGCTTACCAAGGAGGCTATAGATTGTTCATCGAACTTTACTGGTATACAAAGATCAACCTAACTACTCTCTAAAGATTCAATCACTTCTAGATTACATAGAAAAGGTCTTTAGGGTTGTAATGTTGGCTTAGGGACGGTATGATAGTATATTAGGATAATAGAGTGAGCTTTTGGCTCTCTCCTCGCTAGCCATCAACGAATCGCCCTAGATTTTTAGTTACTCTCGTAAAACGTTCTCACTCAACCCAATGATTTGATGCACTAATTAGCATCCTTCAAATAACCCAATACTAAAGCATAAAGATGATCACATAAAAATTCCACTTTGTCGGTCCAAATATATTCAATCTTTTCATATCAATTTTTTTCTTTTGTAATATAGCTATGACTCTCTTTTTAATGCGAGATATCATGCTACTTCTTTTCACATATTTTTTTTCATAACTCTTTTTTCATTTACTTTTACCCCAGCAAAGGGTTACAATATAATAAACCTGTGAATCAATATAAAAAATATAGAGCACAAATACATAAGCTCAAAAATCCCAACCCAATAATAATACTCATAATGGTGGACCCACCACCCCAAACTCAAGCCCTAAAACAACTGTCTATGCATCGCAATTAGAGTGAGGGTCATATGGAAAAGTCCTAAGAATCTAAAGGATATGGCTAATAACGTGGCTAAATAAAAAGGCTTTAGAAAGGATAGAAGGGGCTGAGAAGGATATAACTATAATAAATGGTCAACAAGCTAAAAGGCAACAAGGGGCTTATCAAAGAACCGCCTTAATCACTTTCTAAACTATGCAATTTCTCCATTCTCTTACCTTTAGAATGTTCATCAAATGGGTTTATCAACTAGCTTGGATCTTACGGCCTACACACCCCTCAAGTCGCCCCAAGATCAAACATATTATTATACCGAATTGCTTACTAATCTTTTCTTTACTATCAATGTGTGTTTCCTGCAAATACTCAAAGCATACAAAATAAACAGCTCATAAACATATTACTTTCTATCATTAACTTACGAAGCTTATGCTTTCAAGCTATTAAACACATTCTACATCTAAATCCCATGTATCAAAAAAATTAATTTCTACCAAAAATAGAAAAATCACAGAATAATGGAAATGAGAGACAACAAATCCCCCCCCCCCCAACTCAAAAATGAGGCGTGTCCCCACGACTTGAAAAAGACTCTAAAAAGAAATTAAAATCAAGCATTTAACCAATAGTGCAAGTATAGAAAGGATGGTAGGGAAGAAAGAAAACATACTGATGTCTCCTCATTTGTGATAGATTAATGTTAGGATGAGACATCATTTTTAGTGATTTAGAAGTCATAAATGTCGATTTTCTTGAAAAATAGTGCACTTTCCTATTTTGAGTTTTGATTTAGTAAAATAATATTTTTAGAGCATATTGGGTTTAATTGTTTATTTAGTGTGTAGCTTTAAAGATAATTATGGAGCTTAATTAGAGTCCAAGTCAAAGACTACAACTTATGGAAAGAGATTTGCATGGTAATTGGAGATAAGGAAACAAAAGCTAAAAAGATGGAAAAGGAAAAGCTGCCTAATCTAGGATTCTTCAGTACACGCCTAAAGATGTGCTATTTTACCCAAGAAATAGGCCGATTTTGGTAATTTGCTTACATAGGGACAAAGATAATTCTGTTACGATTCTTTTGGTATCTTATGGAGCTCAAACCGACCAATAACAAAGAAGATATGCTCAAAACGGTCCAGTAGTGTTTATCTTTATTTCCATACGAATTTGAGTTGGGCTAGAAGTCCAATACCTTACCTCTTCCTCAAGAAAACGAATTAGGTCTTCTAAACACCTATAAATACACCCTTATATCACTTGTAAATAATCCTTGCCTCATAGTAATTAGTTCTTAGAGTTTTATTCTTCCAGTTTATTGTAGAGAGCAAGATGATGTCTTTTGTAATTTCTTTTAGTTTATTTCCTTCAGGTATGAACTAAACTCCCCATAGCTTGGGTTTTGCATAATGTATAATCTATGAATTCTAATTCTTCTATCTAAGTTTCTTTGGGAATTATGTGTTTTAATCTGATATTAGCTTCTTACTTAATATTTGTTTATGTGTTTTGATTTAATGTCTTTCCTAGAACTGATCACTTTAGGATTGTTTTAATAGTAGTTAGATGGTCTCCTTGACAGGGTGTTTAACTATTGAACCACCACATAATGTCTAGTGTCGATATTAGTTCTAACAAAACATGATTCTAACTAGATAGTCATTAGGGTTTGTTTTAATCACCATATCACCAATGATTGCAGTATTTGCTTAGGGCCTTAGTAGCGTTTGATAACCCTATTTGAAATCACTTCTTGGTTGTGCCGTAGCCCCCTTAGTCGCTCTCAAGGTCTAAGGTATGGGAATTTAGAATCCTGACTAAGTATACCAAGAGCTAATATTCTCCCTTATGAACTAGATTTATAGATAGAATTAGAAGGATTAGTGCATACTAGCAAAACCTGATCTATACTTCTCATCTCATATTTCTTATCTTTTATTTTATTGTCTTTATTTTCCTAGTTTTAATTTATTAATTTCGAAATTCTCTCTTTAATTTATTTGTCTTCTAATTATTTACTTTTACTCGATATTCCTACTCACGCGTATAACACACTTAAGTCCCTGAGAACGAACTTAACTTATCATTAAAACTTGCATACGTCTTGTAATACTTGCAGTACTGTGCCTGTCTAGGGTGAGAGTGCGTAGTTTCTTGGCTTAATTTTATCTTATTTTTATCACACCCTAGGCAACACCAAGTTTTTGGCGCCGCTGCCGGGGACTTGTGTCTCGTTAGCGTGTGGGTTATTTATTTCGAGTAGTAGTTTTTAATTAGTTCTTACTTTCCCATTTTTAGTTTTTATTTTTCCATATTTACGCTTGTGGTTTGCTTTAGTCTTTTTCAGGATTCACAGTGTTTAATTCTTGGCCTCTGTTACCGGAGCCTGAGAGGCGCTTTAGAGTTTACAAAAAACGTGTTCGTGAGGAAAGATCCTTAAGAAGATCAATGGCAGCCCAACTAAATCCACCACTTGGAGGGATTCAACAAGATCCTCCCCTTGGTGCTCAAGATCCACCACTCGGTGGACAACAACAAGATCCACCACTTGGTGGACAAGAAGGACAACAACTACCAGTAGGAGGAGGTAATGGGCAGAATAACCTTAATAATCAACAGAACCGAGTTAAACAAGACCTTCCTGGCCTTCATGTACCATTTCATGTTCAACCAATAGGTTACCGCCCTCCAGAGATCCCAAATATCAAATTTAGACCCGATCCGGGTATGCTCAGTCAATTTCAAAGTTTTGGACTCTATACTGGTACAACAATTCAAGATCCGGTAAGATCGATTCAGAAGTTCATGCAGATTTGTGATGCCTACATTACTCCTGGCATTACATGCGAGCAACTGTATTGTCATATGTTTTCGTTCTTCTTGACCGGTAGAGCTAGCGATTGGCTAGAGAGACAACCACATGGAACTATTCATTCTTGGAGAGAACTTCAAGCCGCGTTCTTTAACCGTTTTTATCCGAAGAGCATGAGACTCAAAGATCAAACCGAGCTTGCAAGATTTTGCCAAGAAGATGGAGAAATAGTGGGAGAAGCATGGACAAGGTTTCAACAAAAATTAGCTAGATGTCCACTCCATGGTTATACACCTGCTCTACAACTTGCTATGTTCTATGAAGGTCTTAATGATAAAGTTAGAGAGAAGGTGGATAACATCGAAAAGGGTAATTTCGTGTCCATGAATCACAATGAAGCTTCCGAGGTGTTAGAAAATATTATGGAACAAGAAAGAAGTTGGCCTTCAACGCGAGCTTCTGCAGCAAAGACCCGAGGAACGCTTTGTTTAGACGCAGAGACTGCGAACTCAGCTCAAATATCCGCGTTAGAAAATCAAATCAAGGAGCTGAAAATAGCGATGGAAAAGAATTTAGCCGCTGCGAACGTAGTACAAGAAGCACAAGGTTGTCAACAATGTGGGGTTAACAATCATACATGGGAAGAGTGCGAATCAAATCCGCAATCTGTTTACTTTATATCCAATCGCGGAGGTTATCAATGGGGTAACCGAAACCATCCGGGTATGCAGTATTCAAATCCACAAGGGGCCGCTAATCCTGGTCATTATCAACCACGCCCCCAGAACAACTCTTTCCAACAGAGAGGTCAGTACCAAAATCAACATCAGAATCGACCTGCTCCCCCTCAACAACATGCTCAAGACGCATATACCGATTCGTTAGATCAGAAAGCTTTACCTCAGTATCCTCAAGAAGGATCTATGGATAATCAACAGATATCACAAGCTCTAGACCGTTTGACCACGACTATGAACGCTCAGGACAAGAAGGTCCGAGGACACGATGCCATACTTCAGATGTTAGGTACTCAAGTAAAACAATTAAACGAAGTTTTAACAAATTTGGTAGAACAAAAGGAAGTAAAGGCAATCGAAGGAGGTGAAAACAATGTTGGGTTCGAAGCTTGCAAGGCTATTTGCCTTGAAATTGAAGAAGCAAAAGAGGAAGTACCGCATGCTTCCGTTAGTGCCGTGGAAGTTCCGAGTACCGAAGAAGAACCAAACAAGTCTAGCCCCGTGGAATCTGACTGTTCTGAGGTTTATGTGGAGGACGATCAAGAGAAAGCCGAATTTATACAACTACTGAGGAAGATGCAAGAGGAGATTCGATCGGTTGTGGATTATGCAACTGAGCTGGCTAAAGAGAAAGAGAAAGAAGCCTCAAAGGAGGAATCAGAAGATGAAGTTGCACCTGCTGTGCATGAAGAGAAAGAAGAAGAGAAGGTGGAATCGCCACCTATTGTTCAACTAGTGTCATCAACTATTCCTGATAAAAATCCTAAAGATGACACTGTACTCAAGACATTTGTAGAGGCGTATCAACCTGAAAATATCAACGCCCAAATGCTTGAGATTGCAAAGAGAGGACTTACACCGCAACAAGTTTTTACGCAAGTTATTCCTGAGAAAGAAGCGAGTGTAGAGGTCCCGAAAGAGAACCTGAGGGTTTCAAGAAGAAGTGAAAGAGAGCTACCAACAAAGCTTAAAGATCCGGGAAGTTTCAACCTTCCTATTCAATTACATGGTATGCTCAAGGTGAAAGCGATGTACGATGTGGGTTCTGGTGTGAATCTTATGCCCAAGTCCGTGTTTGAAAGACTTGGACTTCAGAAATCAGAGAAATCTCCAGTGAAGTTGCAGTTTGCTGACAACTCAGTTAAAAGGACATGGGGAACAGTGGAGGACGTCTTAGTCCGTGCAGGTAATATCGCCATCCCTACTGACTTTGTTATTCTTGAGTTTGATGCAGATAAGCAGGTTCCAATCATACTTGGACGACCTTTCATGGCCACAAGTCATAGCGTCATCAACTTCCAAGAAGGGACCATCACCCTTCATGCAAAGAATGTATCCGAGACCTTCTATGTCTTGGGTAAGAAACCAAGGAAGTTAGATTCCACCGTTCCTGTCATCCACAACCTTTCACATCACAAAGTCCCTCCTTAGAAGATCCAGTTAAAGCCTGTGGATACTGAGCCAGGCATTTAGTTTGGGGTTGGCCATGAAGTTCTATGGAAAGCTCACAAACGCGAGAATAGGCCACGAAGTTTCAAAGACTCGTGGATGGGACCATTCATTGTCACTAAGGTTGTTTCAGCAAAGGTGATAGAAATTCGCCCCAAAACTGGGGTCAAGCGCAGATTAGTTGACGTTCATAGCCTTACTCCTTGTTGGGGAGGCTATATTCGCAAATCTTGACAGAGGTAACACGTCTAACTTTGAAAGACGTTAAACAAAAGTGTTGTATGGGAGACAACCCGTAGTTTTTTTAATTTTCATTTCTTTTATGTTTTTTTAGTTTATGTTTATTTCAGTTATTTTTAGTTGATAATGCATATTTGAGAAAGGTATTAGTGTTTTTGGTGTGTAGGAATTGGAGAAATCGAGTTAGGGACGCGAGGAAAAAATTTCGGAGCGAAGGAATGACCTGCGCAGACTACCCCCGCGGACTACCCCTAGTCCGCAGGTATGCACCGCAGGGTAAAAACCCGTACCACGGGTTGCACCGCGGGTTTGATCCAGAACCAAGAAAAAAAGGCCCCGCGGACTACCCCCCTGCACCGTACCCTGGTCCGCAGGTCACAAACGCGTGCCACGGGGTAGATCCACGGGTATTTTGACGAAGAAGGCGCGGGGTACCCCTGCGGTGTACCGTGCCATAGTCCGCAGAGCAAAAACACGTGCCACGGGTTGTACCACGGGTATTATCCAGTGGGTAAAAAATTTCGACCATCAGATGTCGCGGTGTACCCCGCGGTACACCCCATGGTCCGCACCATGGTCCGCACGAGCCGCCAGAGAGGGAAAAGAAAGGGATTCAAGTTATAAAAGAGGTATTGAGCTCATTATTCCGAATTTTATAAACCTAAAGCCTCTTACTCTTCTCCAAAACTCTCCTAACTCCATTGAAGCTCATCAAAACCTTCACCAATCACCAAAACACTACCCAATCATCAAGAAAAACACATCAAACCTTCTCTCCATATCATTACAAGAGAGAATTAAACACCCAATCTTCACCAAATCCATTCAAATTGAAGAATCAAAGAGCCAAATTTTCAAAATTCATCCTACAAATTCTTAAATCCAAGCCAACCCATTACAAATCCACCTTACCCACATAGAAATTCATCATCCATTCATATTTCCTAAGCCAAATCAAGCTTGTTCAACCATTAATTCACAAGTTCAAATTTCAAGGGTTGCTAAAGCTTTGAGTTGGGGGTTAATTGAAGATGACTAATAGAACAACAGTTTTAGCTAACAAGAGGGAGGTGAAGAGTAACAAGGGATTGGATTTAAACAAGAAGAAATCAATTGACAAAGGTGCTAATTCTAAATCAAACGGTAAAGATAAAGTTGAGAAGAGTGGGATACCTTTGTTTGATCATAATGGTAGAAAGCTTTACTTTTATGCAAAGGAGAAAACACAACCTCAACAAGGTCCTGCACCCAAAGAGAAAGAGGATACTTCAAGGGCCCTGAAGGCTTCCGCAGAGAAACAGTTGAAAGAACTACCTTTTGCTTATGAGAAAGTATTCAAGGAAGAAGTTGGTACAGGAGAATACGCGAGATTCTTAGAGCTTGGTGAGAAATTGGGTTGGTCTATGTTCATGGTAAGACGTTCTGAATTATGTCATGAGTTAGTTTTGGAATTCTATTTAGGCCTCTTTAGCCGAGATAGTAATTGTGTTCCGATTAGAGGAAAGTTAGTTCCTTTCACAGTTGAGGAGATTAGGAACCACTTCAAGTTTAAGAAACTAAAAGGTTATTGCAAATTTGAAGAAGCGGTTTCTAAACGAAAAATCTTTGATGAGGAATTACTTTTTGAGCATATATTAGACAAAGAGAAAGTGCAATCACATAAGGGAGAATTGAAGGCACCTTGGCCTTACAAATATCTTCAAGCAGATGCCAGAATTTGGCACAATTTCCTTGTTCCTAATATCTTCGGAAACACACGAACTTTGGATGTGACTATGAAGTACGCTCTACTTTTGGACTGTATTTTGAGAGGAGAAGAGGTTGATGTGGCACAGTTGATCTATGAGGAGATGATGCAATTTTCGGTCTCTCCTATATCAGTTTATAATGTTAAATTTCCTACTATGATCACGTGTCATGTGCGAAAAGCGAATGTTACATTGGGTGAAGAAGAGAAACTCGAGTTTAAGACGAGTTATATTGATAATGCTTGGATCAAGGATATCTTTCGAAGAGCGGGTTCTACGTAAGTCTCGAAAGAAGAAAAGGAGCAAAGTTGGCAAGAGAAGATGGAGGAGCGTTTAACGAAATTCGAAGCAGCTCAAACTTCCTTAGTCAATGATGTGGCGCAAATCAATGCTAATCAAGTGCACACCATGAAACTCCTCGAGCAATTAACGAAAGGTCCAGCAAATCCAACCTTGGATGTCAATGATGCGAGGCAATAGCCTCGAGAGTATGTTCTCTTTCTTCCTTACCATTTCTGTAAATATGTTTATCTGCTAATTTTAATTTCTGTTTTTCGAGTCTTTTTCGATTCGTGGGGACACGGCTCATTTTTGAGTTGGGGGTGTGGGGATTCGTTGTCTCTCATCTCCATTTTTCTGTTTTAGGTAGAAATTAAAATTTTTGATACATGGGAATTAGATGTAGAGTGTGTTTAATAGCTTGAAAGCATAAGCTCAGTAGATTAATGATAGTAAGTAATATGTTTATGAGCTATGTATTTGTATGCTTTGAGTATTTGCAGGAAAACACACGTTGATAGTAAGGAAAAGATTAGTAAGCAATGCGATAGAAAGTATGTTCGATCTCAGGGAACCTTGAAAGTGTGTAGGCCGTGAGATCCAAGCTAGTTGATAAACCATTTGATGAAAGTTCTAAAGGTAAGAAAATAACGAAATTACATAGTGTAGAAAGTGATTAAGGCGGTTCTTTCATATTTGAAGCCCTTGAAGCCTTTTTATACCTTCTCACCTTGTGACTTTTGATTTTATATGCTATATCCTTCTCAGCCCCTCCTAGCCTTTCTAAAGCTTTTTATTGAAACACATTATAAGCCATATCCTTTAGATTATAGGACTTTTGCATATGACCCGCACTCGAATCACGATGCATAGACAGTTGTTTTAGAGCTTGAGTTTGGGGTGGTGGGTCCACCATTATGGGAATTGTTATTGGGTTGGGATTTTTGAGCTTATTAATTGTGCTTTGTGCTTTATATTGATGATGTTTCACAGATTTTTATTGTAACCCTTTGCCGGGGCAATAGTGAATGAAAAAGAAGCTACGAGCTAATTTGCCAACAAAAGCATTAAAAGAAAAAATATATATGAGAAAATAGCGTGATATCTCATCATTAAAAAGAGATTCATAGCTATAGAAAAAATTGATTTGAAAAGAAAAGAAAATATAAATATTCGGACCGGCAAAGTGGAATTTTTATGTGAACATCTTAAGCTTTAATTGGGTTATTAGGGATACTAAATTGTGCATCAAAGAAATCATTGGGTTGAGTGAGAAACGTTTTATGAGAGTAACTCAAGCTCTAGGGCGATTCGTTGATGGCTAGTGAGGAGAGAGCCAAAAGCTCACTCCAAATTATCCAAATACACTATCATACCGTCCCTAAGCCTACATTACAACCTTAAAGACCTTTTGATTCTTTGCTATGTAATTGAGAAGTGATTGAACCATTAGAGAGTAGTTAAGTGGAGCTTTGAATACTAGAGAAAATCGATGAACAATCTATAGCTCTCTCGGGGAACTGAGTAAAGTCCCAATCCTTCTTACATTGCGAAACTAATCTGATCTTGAATTCAAGCCGTGTTGACTGTGGATATGAGAAGTGTACAGGTATGTAGATTATGAATATTATTGCATGAAATTTTCTGAGTTATGTGCTTTAGGTTTATTCTAATATTCTGCTATGCTATTTCCCTTGTATTGAAAATTTTATAAGTGTGTATTTATAGACTTCCCTTTGTTTTTATCTTTATTGTATCGGGACGATACAACTTTGAGTTGGGGGTCTTGATGTCTCCTCATTTGTGATAGATTAATGTTAGGATGAAACATCATTTTTAGTGATTTAGAAGTCATAAATGTCGATTTTCTTGAGAAATAGTGCACTTTCCTATTTTGAGTCTTGATTTAGTAAAATAATATTTTTAGAGCATATTGGGTTTAATTGTTTATTTAGTGTGTAGCTTTAAAGATAATTATGGAGCTTAATTAGAGTCCAAGTCAAAGACTACAACTTATGGAAAGATATTTGCATGGTAATTGGAGATAAGGAAACAAAAGATAAAAAGATGGAAAAGGAAAAGCTGCCTAATCTAGGATTCTGCAGTACACGCCTAAAGATGTGCTATTTTACCCAAGAAATAGGCCGATTTTGGTAATTTCCTTTCATAGGGACAAAGATAATTCTGTTACGACTCTTTTGGTATCTTATGGAGCTCAAACCGACCAATAACAAAGAAGATATGCTCAAAACGGTCCAGCAGTGTTTATCTTTATTTCCATACGAATTTGAGTTGGGCTAGAAGTCCAATACCTTACCTCTTCCTCAAGAAAACGAATTAGGTCTTCTAAACACCTATAAATACACCCTTATATCACTTGTAAATAATCCTTGCCTCATAGTAATTAGTTCTTAGAGTTTTATTCTTCCAGTTTATTGTAGAGAGCAAGATGATGTCTTTTGTAATTTCTTTTAGTTTATTTCCTTCAGGTATGAACTAAACTCCCCATAGCTTGGGTTTTGCATAATGTATAATCTATGAATTCTAATTCTTCTATCTAAGTTTCTTTGGGAATTATGTGTTTTAATCTGATATTAGCTTCTTACTTAATATTTGTTTATGTGATTTGATTTAATGTCTTTCCTAGAACTGACCACTTTAGGATTGTTTTAATAGTAGTTAGATGGTCTCCTTGACAGGGTGTTTAACTATTGAACCACCACATAATGTCTAGTGTCGATATTAGTTCTAACAAAACATGATTCTAACTAGATAGTCATTAGGGTTTGTTTTAATCACCATATCACCAATGATTGCAGTATTTGCTTAGGGCCTTAGTAGCGTTTGATAACCCTATTTGAAATCACTTCTTGGTTGTGCCGTAGCCCCCTTAGTCGCTCTCAAGGTCTAAGGTATGAGAATTTAGAATCCTGACTAAGTATACCAAGAGCTAATATTCTCCCTTATGAACTAGATTTATAGATAGAATTAGAAGGATTAGTGCATACTAGCAAAACCTGATCTATACTTCTCATCTCATATTTCTTATCTTTTATTTTATTGTCTTTATTTTCCTATTTTTAATTGATTAATTTCGAAATTCTCTCTTTAATTTATTTGTCTTCTAATTATTTACTTTTACTCGATATTCCTACTCACGCGTATAACACACTTAAGTCCCTGAGAACGAACTTAACTTATCATTAAAACTTGCATACGTCATGTAATACTTGCAGTACTGTGTCTGTCTAGGGTGAGAGTGCGTAGTTTCTTGGCTTAATTTTATCTTATTTTTATCACACCCTAGGCAACACCACATACTCTCGAGGCTATTGCCTCGTTTGCTTGATATCCAGAATAGGGTGCAGTGTTTTCCTTGTATGTAACCTTATTGTATCACCAAGATTTCTTTCCCTTACACCCTCGTATGCTTCATACCAATCAATCAAACTCTAGAAATCGCTTGTGTTTCCTCTTCTCCAACTTCTGTTTCACACATTCTCTCATGAGATAAAGGTAAGTCAAGTAAATACGTTTTTGTGGAAGCTAACAAGGCCTTTGAAGCTTCATTCATCTCGGGCATAGGACTTTCGATTTTTAGAGGTTGTGGTGTCTTCTCCTTGAAATTTGTAATCTTTTTACTCTTTGAATTTACCACAACCGACTTTACTCTACTTTCTTGACCTGTTTTACCCTTTTTCTTCATACTAGAACTTGAAATTTTCGCAATTGATTCTCCCTCAATAGAACTAAATACCTTATTTTGATTCTTCTTCATCTCCCTAATAGTAGATAATATTTTTGTTCTCTTCATCATCTCAATTGACCTCTAACTCAAAACTTTGAACACTCTTGAAATTTGTAACCCTTTCTTTTAGGTTGAAATATGTTATTTGGGTTAGGATAGGTGTAAGGATGATGTATCTCTATGTGGGTCGGATGAAATCTTGCTTGATTGGTACGGATTTAAGGAATTGTTACATAAGATTTGGAAATTTTGGCTTTTGATTCTTGGATTCTAGGTGTTTTGATATGATTTGGGTGGTTGAATCTTCTTTATAATGATGTGGGGAATGATTTGGATGTAGATTTATGGTGATTGGGTAGTGTTTTGATGAATGGTGAAGGTTTGTAGAAGCTTTAATGGAGGTAGGGAAGCTTTGGGGAAGAAAGAGAGGCTTAGGGATTAAATATTCGTGTATAGCTGGTGTCGCCTAGGGTGTGATAAAAATAAGATAATAAAATAGAATAAGCGATGCACTAACACCCTAGACTAAACACGGTACTCACTGCAAATATCACAAGTCGTATGCAAGTCTTAATGATAAGTAAGAATTCGTTCTCAGGAACTTAGTGTGTTATACGAATGTATTTAACAAAATGGCGTAGTAATAAATAGTTAAAGACAATAAAAGTAAATAATAATGATTGATGAGGAGATAAGATTAAACTAAATTAAACTAAAGACAATAAATAAAAAGATGTAAGAAATAAGATGAGAAAGTATAGCTCAAGTTTTGCTAGTATGCACTAATCTTTGTATTTCTTCTACTAGTTAATAAGGGTGATTAAAGCTATTAGATAAGTAGCCATGATTATATATTCCTCCTAACCCTCCTTCCGAGTTGACTTAATAGGCGACCTAACAATTACCAGGGGACTTGGGTAAGAGGACCCTACAAATAACGATCGGTGATTAAATCTCAAACCCTAATGACTATCTAGTTAGGCAAGCCCTTCCGGATCACTATCGCCTACTAGAAACTTATGTGATGTTTCAATAGTTAGACACCCTTCCGGGCAACCATCTAAATACTATTACCACGACCCTAATTTGATCATGATTAAGACAGACAATAAATCAAAGCACATAAAACAAATATATGGTTAAGAAGCTATAATCAATTTAAAAGTTTTCCCAAAAAAAACTTAGATATAAGAAAATAGAATTCAAATACTATAAATATGAAAAACCCAAGCTATTGGAAAATTAGTTCATACTAGAAAGAATAAAACTAAAATAAAGATACATACCGTCAACAAGCTTCTCTTGAATGACTAAGAATTGATATAAGGTTTAGGACTGAGCAAGGACTAAGCAAGGACATGTTTACAATAGTTAAAGAGGTATTTATAGGTGTTAAGGAAGCCCTAGGTCGAAATGTTAGAGTAGAAGGCAAGTAATTGGACTCTTTTCCAAATCAAAATCGTTTCCTAAAATATAGGAGAAGGGATAAACTGTTGTTATCTTGTTTTGGTCGTAACTTCTTCAATATTACTTGGCAACTTTTCATTTCCTATTTTATCTTTACTTCCTTTTATCTCTAATTTCCATCCATATATTCGTTCCTTATCTCTTTAGAATTGATTTGACATCTAATTAATTTCCATATATCTTTAAAGCTTCACATTAACACACAAAGTAAACCAAATATTCTCTAAAAATAATAATTCATCAAATCAAGACAAGAAATAGGAAAATATTGAATTATGACTAAAAATCTAACTAAATGACCAAATACACATAAAATGATGTCTCCAACCTAGATTAATACATCACAAATAGGAAGACATCAAGACCCCCAACTCAAAGTTGTATCGTCCCGATACAATAAAGATAAAAACAAAGGGAAGTCTCTAAATACACATCTAAGTTAATTAAGCACAATGGGAAAGAAGATAGCAGAATATATAAAATAAACTCAAAGAAACTACTTTGAAAATTTCATGTAATAATATTTACAAACTGGTTTACCTGTACACTTGTCATACTCACGATCAACACAGATTGAATTCAAGATCAGATTAGCTTCGCAACGTAAGAAAGAGAGGTTATTTACTCAGTTTACCAAACAGGCTATAAAATGTTCATCGAACTTCACTAGTTTCTAAAGATCCACTTAACTACTCTCTAACGGCTCAATCACTTTTAGGTTACATAGCAAAGAATCAAAAGGTTTTTAATGTTGTAACATTGGCTTAGGGACAGTATGATAAGTATATTTAGATAATTTAGAGTGAGCTTTTGGCTCTCTCCTCACTAGCATCAAGGGATCGCCTTAAAGCTTGAGTTACTCTCATACAACGTTCTCACTCAACCCAATGATTTTGATGCACTAATTTAGCATCCCCAAAAACCCAATATTAAAGCATAAAGATGTTCACATAAAAATTCCACTTTGTCAGTCCAAATATATTCAATCTATTCATATTGGTTTTTTTTCTTTTGAAATATTGCTATGACTCTCTTTTTGATGTGAGATATCATGCTACTTTTTTCACATATTTTCTTTTCTTTTAATAATTTTTTCATTTATGTTTAACCCGACAAAAGGTTACGATATAATAAACCTGTGAATCATTATCAAAACATAGAACTGAGCATAATTAATAAGCTCAAAATTCCCAACCCAATAATACTTCCCGTAATGGTGGACCCACCACCCCAAACTCAAGCTCTAAAACAATTGTCTATGCATCGCAATTCGAGTGCGGATCGTATGAAAAAGTCCTAAAATTTAAGGGGATATGGCTTATAACATGGCTAGTAAAAAAGCCTTTAGAAAGGCTAGAAGGGCTGAGAAGGATATAAAATATAATAAATGGGCAGCAAGCTAAAAGTCAACAAGGGGCTTATCAAAGAACCTCCTTAATAACTTTCTAAACTATTCAAATTCGTTATTCTCTTACCTTTAGCACATTCATCAAATGGGTTTATTAACTAGTTTGTATCTCACGGCCTACTCACCCCTCAAGGCGCCCTAAGATAAACATACTTCTACCATATTGCTTACTAATCTTCTCTTTACTATCAATGTGTGTTTCCAGCAAATACTCAAAGCATATAAAATAAAATAGCTCATAAACATACTAATTTCTATCATCAACTTACTAAGCTTATGCTTTCAAGCTATTAAACACACTCTACGTATAAATCCCATGTATCAAAATTTTTAATTTCTGCCGAAAATAAAAAAATCACATAAAAATGGAGATGAGAGACAACGAATCCCCACACCCCCAACTCAAAAACGATCCGTGTCCCCACGACTCAAAAAAGACTCTAATTAGAAATTAAAACAAGCAAATAACGCATATACAAAAATGGTAAGGAAGAAAGAGAACATACTCTCGAGGCTATTGCCTCGCATTATCGACATCCAAGATAGGATTTTCTGGATCGCTCTTTAGTTATTCCAGGAGTGTCATGATGTGCACCTGATTAGCTTTGATTTGGGTCGCATCTTTGGCTAAGAAAGTTTGACCTGCTTCAACTTTATTCAATCGCTCCTCTACCTTTTCTCGCCAAATACGATCCTCTTCATATTTTGTGAGTTTCGTAACTCCTGCTCCTCTCAAAATTGTCTTGATCCAAGTATTGTCAATATTATTACTCATCTTATACAATAGTTTCTCTTCTTCACCCGGTATGACTTTGCTTTTTGTACAAGACACGTGATCATAGTAGGATATTTCAAATTAAATAACGAAGTATGAGAGACCAAAAAGCGCATCACCTCCTCAAAGATCAACTCTGCCACATCCACTTCTTCCCCTCTTTAAATACAAATCAAAAAGATTGGGTTTTTCTTAGTCACATCCGAAGTTCGCGTGTTTCCAACTGCGTTTGGTGTAAGAAAATTGTGCCAGACTCTTGTATCTGCCTTAAGATATTTGTAAGGCCAAGGTGCCTTCAATTCTCCCTTATGTGATTTCACTTTATCCTTATCTAAAACATGCTCAAAAAGTTGATTACAATTGAAAGTCTTGATATTTTCCACTGCTTCTCTATACTTACATGGTCCGACCAATTTCTTGAACTGGAAGTGGTTTCGAATCTCTTCAACTGTAAAAGGAACTAACTTGCCTCTAACTAGAACACGACCTTCACTATCTCGGCTAAAGAGGCATTAAATAGAAATCGGAAAATAACTCTAAACATAAATTCGATCTTCGCAACATGAATGTAGATCAGCCCAATATATCTCCCATCTCTAAGAATTTCTTGTACTCACCTTCTCCAACTTCTTATTCAAAAACTCCCTCATAAGCAAAGAGCAGTTCCGGTAAATGTTTCTTTGCGGAAGTTAACAAGGCCTTTGAAGCTTCATCTTCCTTGGTATATGACTCTCGATTTTTAAAGGTTATGGTGTCTTATGCATGAAAGTTTAAACCTTTTTGCTCTTTGAGTTTACCATCTAACTTTCCTCTACTCTCTTGACATGTTTTACCCTTTAACTTAATACTAGAACTTGAACTTTTCTCAATTGATTTCTTCTCAATAGAACCCAATACCTTACTTTGATTCCTCTACTTCTCCCTAACAGTAGATAATGTTTCTGTTCTCTTCGTCATCTCAATTGGCCTCTAGCTCAAAGCTTTGAACACTCTTGAAATTTGTAACCTTTGATTTTAGGTTGAACAAGTGTTGTTTGGGCTAGGGAAGGTGTAAGTATTATGAATCTCTATGTGTGTAGGATGAATTTTTGCTTTATTGGTATAGATCTAGGAAATTGTTGGGTAAGATTTAGAAATATCTAGCTTTGATTCTTGGATTCTATGTCTTTTGATATGATATGGGTGGTTGAATCTTCTTTATAATGATGTGTTGAAGGATTTGGATGTGAATTTATGGTGATTGGGTAGTGTTTTGATGTTTGGTGAAGATTTGACGAAGTTTCAATGGAGTTGGGAGAGGTTTGGAGAAGAAAGGAGGCTTTAAGGATATAAAATTCGTAACTATATACTAAGTTCTTTCTTCAAGCCCTAAATTTTTTTTATTTTTCTCTATCCAACGGAGGCCGCCGGCATACCAGGATATTCGGTCGGCATACCGGTCCCAAACCGTGTCGACATTTTGCGCTCCGGTTTTTCCCACGAATTCTCGTCATTGTACCTGATTTTGCACACCGTGGCGACGGTTTCTTGCTCACCGGCATACCGGTCATATGACCAGCTTACCGGTCCAATTTTTTGAATTTTTCCTCGTCTCGGCAATGGACCCGACTCTGGAACCGTTGTAACGATTTTGACCCCACCGGCATACCGGTCATCTCACCGGCTAGCCAGCGGAAGGGTAAGATTTTTTCTCAATTCTTTTTCTCCGGAACTCGATTTTCTTAGTACCTGAACATCAAAAACACTAATACCTTCCTCAAATATGCAATATCAACTAAAAAAAACTAATCTAAACATAAATTAAAAACTTAAAAACATAAAAAAAATTGCGGGGTGTCTCCCGTACAACACTTTTGTTTAACGTCTTTCAAAGTTAGACGCGTTACCTCTATCAAGATTTTTGTATATATCCTCCCCAGCAACAGGCAAGGCTATGAACGTCCAATAATTTCTGTTTAATTCCCCTCTTGGGCATGATCTCTATCACCTTAGCTGAAACAACTTCCGTGACTTCGTGGCCTATTCTCGGGTTTGCGGGTTTTCCATACAGCTTCATGGCCGACCCCAAACTCACTCATTGGTCTAGTACCCACAGGTTTTGTGTGTATTTTCTTCTGGTATTTGTAATGTGAAAGGTTGTGGGTGAAAAGAACTGTGGGATCTAACTTCCTTGGTTTCTTACCCCAGACATAGAATGTATCGGATACATTTTTAGCATGGAGGGTAACTGTTCCCTCCTCGAAGTTGATGATGCTTTGACTTGTGGCGAAGAACGGCCTTCCAAGTATGATTATAACCTTCTTATCTGCGTCATAATCAAGAATAACAAAGTCAGTAGGGATGGTGATATTACCTGTTCGGACATGAACATCCTCCAATGTTCCTCATGTCTTTGAAACTGAGTAATCCGCAAAATTGTAACTATACGGGAGCTTTATATGTCTTCTGAAGCCCAAGCCTATTGAACACAGACTTCGGCATAAGATTCACACTCGAACCCACATCACACATGGCTCTCATCTTGAGCATACCACTTATTTGAATAGGGAGATTAAAGCTTCCTGGATCTTTGAGCTTGAGTGGTAACTCCTTTTCAACTCTTCTTGAGACTCTCTCAGTATGATCCACAGTCTCTTTTCTGGCTTCCACACTCGCTTCTTTCTCTGGAATAACTTGCATGAAAACCTGTTGCGGTGTAAGACCTTTCTTCGTAATCTCAAGCATTTGGGCGTTGATATTGACTAGAGTATACACCTCTACAAATGTCTTGAGTTCAATGTCAACCTTCGGATTTGTCTTTGGAATAGGTGGTGACATTGTTTGAACAATAGGTGGCAAACCCATCTTCTCTTCTTCTTTCTTTTCTTGCACAGCAGGTGCAACTTCTTCTTTCTTCTTTTTTAAGGCTTCTTCCTCTTTCTCTTTAGCTCTGGTAGCTTGTAGATCTATAACCGATCTAATTTCTTCTTGCATATCTCTTAGAAGTTCTATAAATACGGATCTTTCGAATGAATCTGCATCTTCTGAAAAGTCAGAGTCTTCAGGGCTAGACTTGGTTGGTTCTTCTTCTTCAATTTCTGTAACTTCCACGGCAATTTCTGCAGCATGTGGTACTTCCTCTCTCTCTCTCTCTCTCTCTCTCTCTCTCTCTCTCTCTCTCTCTCTCTCTCTCTCTCTCTCTCTCTCTCTATCTCTCTCTTTTATTTCAAGGAAAAATTCCTTACAAGCTTCGGACCCAACATTGTCATCACCTCCTTCAATGGCTTTCAATTCTCTTGCTTCCATCATATTTGTTAGAACTTTATTCATTTGTTCTACTTGCGTGCCTAAGATCTGAATTAAAGCCTCTTGTTCTCTCAACTTCTCATTTGGTGTATGAATATTACTCGTCATTAGATCCATGAAAATCTTTAATTGCTTATCTCCTGCTATTCCCTCTTCAGGATGTTGTGGTAAAACCTTCGAGCTAAAATATCAGTATAAGCGTCATTGGCAGGTTGTTGTGGAGGAGCACGTCTATTAAAATTCTGATTTTTCTTGATATGGATTCTGACCTCTCGGTTGGTAAGAGTTATTCTGGGGACGAGGTTGATAGTTACCTGGATTAGCGGCCCCCTGTGGATTTAAAAACTGTATACTCGGATGATTTTTGTTACCGAATTGGTAATTTCCTCGGTTGGATATGAAATAAACAGATTCTGGATTTCCTTCATACTCTTTGCACGTATGATTTGGTATTTCACACTGTGGACAACCTTGTGCCTCTTGCACTACATTTGTTGCTGCTACATTCTAACGTCTTTGCATCTCAAGTTTAATTTTTTAACTTGATTTTATAAAGCTGTTAATTGAGCTGAATTAGCGGTATCTGCATCTAATCGATATGTACCTCTGGTATTTGTAATAGGAGCTCACGAAAGTGGCCAACTCCTTTTAGTTTCTATAATACATTCCATACCTTCAGCGGCTTCCGTAGGATCCATGGACACAAATCCTCCTCTTCCAAGATTATCTACCCTCAATCTACTCTCGACATTAATACCTTGATAAAACATTGCTAACTGTAAGGATGGGGAATAACCGTGAAGCGAACATCTAGCTAACTTCTATTGAAACCTTGTCCATGCGTCTCCTACTTCTTCTCCATTTTCTTGGCAAAACTTGGCAAGCTCCGTTTGATCTTTGAGTCTCATACTCTTCGGATAAAAACTGTTAAGGAACGTAGCTTGAAGTTCTGCCCAAGTATTAAGTGTACTTGGTGGTTGTCTATCTAGCCAATCACCAGCTTTGCAGGTCAAAAAGAACAAAAACATGTGACAATACAGTTGCTCGCGTGTAATGCCCGGAGTAATGTAGGCATCACAAATCTACATGAACTTCTGAATCGCTCTTACCGGATCTTGAATTGCTGCACCATTATAGAGTCCAAAGCTTTGAAATTGATTGAGCATACTCGGATCGGGTCTAAACTTTATCTTTTGGATCTCTGGAGGACGATAACCTAAAGGTTGAACTCGAAAAAGTGCTCCCAAGCCTGGGATATCTTGTTCATGACGTATATTATTCATGTTATCTCCTACTGGTGGTACACGAGGAGCAAGTGGTGGTACACGACAGCTTGGTGGTAGACGTTGATCGTCATTCTGATTAAGATTAAGATTATATCTCGTGGTAGCACTTCTTCCTCTCATAGTGCCATTGCTTTTCGTTGTTCTCATTCTTCATTCAAGCGTCTGTTGTAATCTGTGAAACACCTTTCGGGGTTCTCGAGCATACACTAGAAACCGGAAAGAGACAAAAACAAACCAAAAGCGTAAATCTAAAAATTAACTAAAAACTACTACTGTTAAAAAATAAAAACCCACACGCTAAAGAGACAGGTATCCCCGGTAGCGGCGCCAAAAACATGGTTTCGCCTAGGGTGTGATATAAATAAGATAATAAAATAGAATAAACCATGCACTAACACCCTAGACTATACACGGTACTCACTGCATGTATCACATGTCGTACGCAAGTCTTAATGATAAGTAAAAATTCATTCTCAGGGACTTAGTGTGTTATACGAATGGATTTAACAGAATAGCGTAGTATAAATAGTTAAAGACAAGAAAAGTAAATAATAATGATTGATGAGGAGATAAGATTAAACTAAGTTAAACTAAAGAAAAATAAATAAAAAAGATGTGAGAATAAGATGAGAAAGTATAGCTCAGGTTTTGCTAGTATGCACTAATCCTTCTATTTCTTCTACTAGTTGTAAGGGTGATTAAAGCTCTTAGATAAGTATCCAGGATTCTATATTCCTCCTAACCCCCTTCCGGGTGGACTTAAGAGGCGACCAAACAATTACCAGGGGACTTGGGTAAGGGAACCCGGCAAATAATGATCGGTGATTAAATCTCAGTCCCTAATGACTATCTAGTTATGCAAGCCCTTCTGGATCACTACTGCACACTAGACGCTTATGTGATGTTTCAATAATTAGACACCCCTTCTAGGTGACAATCTAATTACTATTAGCACAACACTAATTTGATCAGGATTAAGACAGACAACAAATCAAAGCACATAGAACAAATATGTGGTTAAGAAGTTAAAATCAATTTAAAATAGTTCTCCCAAAGAAACTTAGATACAAGAAAATAGAATTCATAGATTATACATATGCAAAACCCAAGCTATGGGAAAATTAGTTCATACTAGAAAGAATAAAACTAAAATAAAGATACATACTGTTAACTTGCTTCTCTTGAATGACTAAGAATTGATATAAGGTTTAGGACTGAGCAAGGACTACGCAAGGACATGTTTACAATAGTTAAAGGGTGTATTTATAGGTGTTAAGGAAAACCTAGGTCAAAATCTTGGAGTAGAAGGTAAGTAATTGGACTCTTTTCCAAATCAAATTCGTTTCCTAAAATATAGGAGAAGAGATAAACTGTTGTTGTCTTGTTTTGGTCATAACTCATCCAACATTGCTTTGATTTTTGCCTACTTCATATTGTAACGGACGGTGTTGAAAAGATCTACACTTTTCCTTTAGATTTAGTCTCCAAATTCCTAGACTATTTTGAGTTATCTTCACTTTAGTATACGTGACTGCAGAATTTCCGATTTACTTGGCAACTTTTCCTTTCCTATTTTATCTCTACTTCCTTTTATCTCCAATTCCATCTCTATCTTCTTTCCTTATCTCTTTAAAATTGATTTGGCATCTAATAAATTTACATATACTTTAAAGCTTCACATTGACACACAAATTAAACCAAATATGCTTTACAATAATAATTCATCAAATCAAGACAAGAAATGAGAAAATATCAAAATATGACCGAAAGTCTAATATTAATTAACCAAATACGCCTAAAATGATGTCTCCAACCTAGATTAATTCATCACAAATAGGGAGACATCAATAAATAACCTTCTCTTCAAAACCCTACTTATAAACAGTTTGGCGGCGCCGTTCGGTGAACCGGAGGTCTGGTGCGGTGTACAGCACAAAAAAGTTCTCTGACCTGTGCCACGGTGTTGACGATACAGTATGGACCAGTGTGCTCTCGGCAAAAAACATGATTTATACTACCGTTGTGACGGTCTGGGTTTGGTGTGGTGCACTGGACTGATATCGCGGTATACCACACGGGTCTTCTGTTGGAAACCGTCGTCACGGTCTGGCGCGAATGACGAGACGGTTCATTTGCACTAGACTGTTTCGCTGAACCGTGTCACGGTCTTCTTGCCTGCGGTGCACCGCACAGAGGCTCTGGTTTTCCCGAAATCTTCGTGATTTTTCTCCCTATCTCGATTTCTTAAGTACCTACACATCAAAAACACTAATACCTTTCTCAATAACGCAATATCTACTAAAAACAACTAATATAAACATAAATTAAAGATACAAAAACATAAAAAAACTGCGGGTTGTCTCCCTTACATCACTTTTGTTTAACGTCTTTCAAAGTTAGACGTATTACCTTTATCAAGATTTCCGTATATAGTCTCCCTAGCAACGAGCAAGGCTATGAACGTCTACTAATCTCCGTTTAATGCCCCTCTTGGGCCTGATTTCTATCACTTTAGTTGAAACAACTTCCGTGACTATGAATGGTCCCATCCACGAATCTTTGTGACTTCGTGTACTATTCTCGGGTTTGCAGGCTTTTCATACAACTTCACGGCTGACCCCAAACTCACTCATTGGTCTACTATCCACAGTTTTTGTGTGGATTTCTTCAGGGACTCTGTAATGTGAAAGAGTGTGGGTAATAGGAATTGTGGGATCCAAATTCCTTGGTTTCTTGCCCCAGACATAGAATGTCTCGGATACGTTTTTAGCACGAAGGGTAACTGTTCCCTCCTGGAAGTTAATGATGCTTTGACTCGTGGCCAAGAACGGCCTTCCAAGTATAATTGGAACCTGATTATCTGCATCATATTCAAGAATAACAAAGTCAGTACGGATGGTGATAGTACATGTTCGGACATGAAAGTCCTCCATTGTTCCCCATGTCTTTGCCACTGAGCTATCCGCAAATTGTAACTTCACTAGAGCTTTTTCTATCTTCTTCAGTCCAAGTCTATCGAACATGGACTTCTGCATAATATTCGCACTCGAACCTACATCACACATCGCTTTCACCTTGAGCATACCACTAATTTGAATAGGAAGATTAAAGCTTCATGGATCTTTGAGCTTGAGTGGTAACTCCTTCTCAACTCTTCTCGAGACTCTCTCAGTATGAGTCATAGTCTCTTTTCTGGCTTTTAATCTCGCTTCTTTTTCCAGAATAACTTGCGTGAAAACTTGATGATATTTTCAGGACTATACGCCTCTACAAATATCTTGAGTTCAATGTCAACCTTCGGATTTGTCTTAGGATTCTTTTTTTTCCTTTTAAGGCTTCTTCCTTTCTCTCTAGCTCTGGTAGCTTGAAGCTCAATAACCGATCTAATCTCTTCTTGCATATCCTTGATAAGTTATATAAACTCAGATCTTTCAGATGATACCGAATTTTCAGAATAGTCAGAGTCTTCGGGGCTAGACTTGGTTGGTTCTTCTTCAATTTCTGGAACTTCTACGGCAATTTATGTAGCATGTGGTGCTTCCTCCTTCTATTCTATTTCAAGGCAAATTGCCTTACAAGCTTCGAACCCAACATTTGCATCACCTCCTTCAATGGCCTTCAATTCTCTTGCTTCCATGATATTCTTTAAAACTTTATTCGTTTGCTCTACTTGTGTTCCCAAGATTTGAATTGAAGCCTCTTGTTCTCTTAACTTCTCATTTTTTGATTGCATATTACTTGTAATAAGATCCATAAAATTTTGTATTTTCTTCTCAAACACTACTCCTTCTTGAGGATGTTGTGGTAAAGCCTTCTGAGCTAAAGTATCGGTATAAGCATCATCGACAGGTTGTTGTGGAGGAGCTGGTCTATTAAAATTATGATTCCTTGATAAGGACCTTGACCTCTCGGTTGGTAAGTGTTGTTCTGGGGACGAGGTTGATAAGTACCTTGATTTTTGGCTTCCTAAGAATTTGAATATTGCATACCTGGATGATTTCTGTTACCAAATTGGTAATTTCCTTGGTTGGATATGAAATAAACAGATGCTGGATTTCCTTCACACTCTTCCCATGTATGGTTTGGTACCTCACAATATGGAAAACCTTGTGCTTCTTGCACTACATTTGTTGCAGCTAAATTTTGACGTCTTTGTTGCATCTCAAGCTTTATCTCTTCGACTTGATTTTCTAATACCGTTAATTTAGCTGATTGAGAAGTCTCTGTATCTAACAAAGAGTACCTTTGGTATTTGTAATAGGAGCTCATGAAACTGGCCAACTCCTTTCAGTTTCTATAATACGTTTCATACCTTCAGCGGCTTCTGTAGGATCCATGGACACAAATCCTCCTCTTCCAAGATTATCTACCCTCAATCTACTTTCTGCGTTAATACCTTGATAAAACATAGCTAACTGTAGAGATGGGGTGTAACCGTGAAGTGGACATCTAGCTAACTTATGTTGAAACCTTGTCCATGCTTCTCCTACTTCTTCATCATTCTCTTGTCGAAACTTAGCAAGCTCCATCTAATCCTTCAATCTCATACTCTTCGGATAAAAGCGGTTAAAGAATGCGGCTTGAAGTTCTGCCCAAGTATTAAGTGTACCTGGTGGTTATCTATCTAGCCAAGCTGGTTTCACCAGCTTTTCCGGTCAGAAAGAATGAAAACATGTGATAATATAGTTGCTCGCGTGTAATGCCAGGAGTAATATATGCATCACAAATCTGCATGAACTTCTGAATCGCTCTTACCAGATCTTGAATTGCTGCATCACTATAGAGTCCAAAGCTTGTAAATTGACTGAGCATACCCGGATCAGGCCTGAACTTTATGTTTTGTATCTCTGGAGGACGATAACCTAAAGGTTGAACTCGAAAAGGTGCTCCTAATCCTAGGAGATCTTGTTCTCTATGTTGATTGTTTCTGTTATCTCCTCGTGGCGGTACTAGAGGAAAAGTGGTGGTAATCGAGGGACTGGTTCTTGAAGTTGATTGCCTTTCGGATTAAGCTTAAGATTATCCTCGGGTGGAATTGGAATTTCCTCTTTTTGAGACATGGGTTTTCTTTGCTCTCGTTCTTCTCTCAAGCGTTTGTTGTAGGGCCTGAAAACACTCTCGGGGTTCTCGAGCATACACTAAAAGACCTGAAACAGACAAAAATAAAAAGAAAGCGTAAATCTGAAAAATAACTAAAAACTACTACACCAAAAATAAAAACCCACACGCTAACGAGACACAAGTCCCCGGCAGCGGCCCCAAAAAATTGGTGACGGCTAAGGTGTGATAAAATAACGACAAAATAAGATGCAACTAACACCCTAACCTAAACACGGTACTCACTGCAAGTATCACAGGTCGTACGCAAGTTTTAATGATAAGTAAAGATTCGTTCTCGGGGACTTAGTGTGTTATACGAATAGATTAACAGAAAAGCGTAGTAATAAATAGTTCAATGAATTAAAGACAGGAAAAGTAAATATTAATGATTGATTGAGGAAAGATTGAGGAATTAAACTAAAAACAAAACAGTAAATAAAAGATGAGAGAATAAGATGAGAGAGTATAGCTTAGGTTTTGCTAGTATGCATTAATTCTTCTATTTCTTCTACTAGTTAACAAGGGTGATTAAAGCTCTTAGATAAGTCGCTAGGAGTCTATATTCCTCCTAACCCCCTTCCGGGTGGACTTTGGTGGCGACCTAACAATTACCAGGGGACTTGGGTAAGGGGACCCTGCGCAATGATCAGTAAATTAAATCTCAAACCCTAATGACTATCTAGTTAGGCAAGCCCTTCCGGATCACTACCGCACACTAGACGTTTATGTGATGTTTCAATAATTAGACACCCATTCTGGGTGACCATCTAACTACTAGTAAGACAATCCTAACGTGATCAAGATTAAGAATGGAAATAAATCAAAGCACATAAAACAAATATATGGTTAAGAAGCTAGAATCAATTTAAATAGGTTTTCCCAAACAAACGTAGATAGAAGAAAATAGATTCAAAGATTATACATATGCAAAACCTAAGCTATGGGAAAAATTAGTTCATGCTAATAAGAAATAAACTAAAATAAAGATACATACTGTCAACTTGCTTCTCTGGAATGACTTCTATGATGAATAATACTAAGGACTAGTTGAAGAGAGACAAGGACATGTTTACAATGATAAGAGGGTGTCTTCATAGGTGTTAGGAAGACCCTAGGTCGAAATCTTGGAGTAGAAGGCAAGTAATTTGAGTCTAAGTCCAACTCAAATTCGCTTCCTAAAATATAGGATAAAGGAAACACACTACATTCTTGTTTTGGTTGTATCTCCTTCGTTATTGGTCCGACTTTCGCCTGCTTTATATCGAAACGATCGCAGCGAAAAGATCTATGTTTTATATTATGATTGCTCATCCAAATTTCCAGACGATGTGAAGTTATCTTCACTTTAGTGGTTGTAGCTGCAGAATTTCAAATTTACTTGGCAGTTTTTCTTTTCCTATTTTATCTCTACTTCCTTTTATCTCTTGATTCCTTCCATATCTTCTTTCCTTATTTCTTTATAATTTATTTGGTATCTAATTATATTCGATATATTTTTAAAGCTTCACATTAACACACAAATTAGATCAAATATGCTCTAAAAATAATAAATCATCAAATCAAGACAAAACATAAGAATTTATCAAAACACGAATACAAATCTATAATTAATTAATCATAAACACCTAAAATGATGTCTCCAACCTATATTATTATATTACAAATAGGTAGACATCAATGCCCAAGAGTGTATTTGAGAAGTTGGGCATTAGAGAAGTCACACCAACATACGTCATCTTACGATTGACGGATAGATCCACAACAAATATGTGCGGAACCATCGAGGACGTGCTCGTCCACATAGGTAATCTAGCTATTTCCATTGATTTTGGTATTCATGATTATGTTGCATATCAGGACGTCCCTTTCATACTTGGGCAACCATTCTTAGCCACAAGCCATGCCATAATCGATGCAAACAAAAGAATCATGACCCTCTGCACCAAGATGACTCCCCTACATTCTATGTTTCAGGCTAGACAAAGAAGAAGAAGTCACAAGAAGTCCCAACAATCCAAGTTATGGCCAAAGAGGATAATCCCAGAGCCTCTAAGAAATAATGAAGAACAAAGAAGAAGATGAGTTTGGGGTCGACGGTGAAGTTGTGTGTAAACCCCCCCAAATCTGAGAACAGACTACGGGGGCTACAAGAATTCTTGGATGGGAGCGTTCATAGTCATTCAAGTCATTTCGGCAAAGGTGATTAAGGTATGAGCAAAGAAAGGTTAGAAGTTGCGATTGGTAGATATGAATAGCCTCACCCGCTGCTGGTGTTGTGAAGTTTATATAAAGAAGAAGTAGCGAGGTAACAACATTGAACTTAGAATGACGTAAAATAAAAGTGTTTACAGGAAACAACCTTTTATATTTAAAGTTTTTATGCATTTTATTTTTGTTGTAGTAGTGCACATTAGTTCATTTTCAAGTGTTTTAGTGTATACTATGTTAAATGAGCAGGGTATAAGTGTTTTTTGATGTGTAGATACTGCAGAATTTGAGTTTGGGTGAAAAGAGGGGAATCGTCATGATGGGGAGGTAATTTTTATGATTTTATTGGTGTTGGTACAGAGTATTTGCGGTACACCACAGCCCACGGTGCAGCGCGAGACCCCAACCATCACCACAGACTTGATTTAATTTCCAATACGTTACGCAATGTCAAGAGCAAGGAGGATTTGCGGTATGTCACACCTTTCATGCGGTATGCCGCATGCACAAACCGTATTGAGCATCGTGACTATCGTCAGCGCGGTATAAGAAGAAAAGGTCGTGGTACACCATGAGACCTATGTGGTGCACCATAGAAGCACGCATAGCAGCTATGATAAGAAGGTCTAGTTCTTACCAAAGACCAAATCCTTAAGCCTTCTTCTTCACCAGACACCCAAACTCCATTTAAAGATTCAACCAAACATTCACCACAGATCGAATCATTACCAAAACACCATAGATTAACATCTGAATTCATCTTTACACTCAAAGAAACAACTTTCCGATAACAAAATCATTCTGAAATTTTCCTAAGACCTATTTCTATATTCTTAGATCTGATCACTAGCTATCCGGACTAGTGGGGCCCTATCTGGAGACATACTGAAAACCATGCTTTAGCTTTCATTCATGTTATACTCGCTCTTACTCCCTGTTATGTCCTCCTTCAACTTCATCCTCTTCACCCAAGCAAGATTCCATCATACACATTTCACTAAATATCATCCCTAGACCTTTCCTAATCCAATTAACACCTTATTCACTCAAAATAAAGGGGTAACTTCAAGAGTGGTGCAACTTTGAGTTGGAGGTCAATTGATATGACGATTAGAATGAAGACATTAGAAAGTGCTAGACGATGGCAAATAATCAAGAGAAAGAACGGGTTGAAATGAGGAAGAATACCGAGAATCGTGTGAATACGAGGAAAAAGCAAAAGGGTAATTCGAGACCAATGATAAGAGAAGAACCGGCAATGGTGAGTTCGATTCCCTAAGAGCGAGAAATCGTGATTTTGGAGTCGAGAATGCCACAACCGCTTCAAGTCGAGATTTTTATACTGGTGATGCGAGGAGCTTTTAGGCGCCTATCAGCTATCGCCAAAGAAAATATGATAAGAGAGTATTTGTGAAAGGAGTTTGAAAAGGTGAGTATAGAATATTTCTAGAGTTAGGTGGTAGATTGGGATGGTCCACGTTCATGATGAGGCAGATATTATGTACAAAATTAGTATCTGAGTTCTATCTAGGCCTCTTTAGCCGAGACAACAAGGGTTAAGTTCCAGTTAGAGAGAAGTTGATCTCATTTACATTAGAAGAAATTTGTAGCCAATTCAAGTTTAAGGAATTAATTAGACCATGCAAATATAAGAAATGGTGAAGAATATAGATGCTTTCTATTAGGAAACTATACGAACATGTATTGTGTAAAGAATTGGTACTAAAAATAAAAAGAGAGTTGAAGGGACCTTGTCTTTAAAATTTGATCAGAATTATTGATATCATTAAAATAAATATAAAATATATATATGAATTTCTATGATAAATATTTTTTTAGTACCATTGAAAACAAAGAGAGGGGAGTGTGAGTATTATATATAATATTAACAAAACTTTTATCATAAGTTGCAGAATCCACAAACACCAATACACCATTGCATCCAATCACGACCTACCACCTTCAGCTTTTTTCTTCCCCCTTCTGCAGATTTTAAGCATAACTGTAAAAACTTAAGATTCATTCCTTGAACCATCGCTAGTTTTACTTTTTATCTTCCTTTTTTTTGCTCTTTTGGTTCACAAAGATAGAAAAAGGAACGAAAACAAAAGCAAACAGAGGTCTTTTTCCACTTTTTTTCTTCACTAAAACCCAGTGCTCTCAGAAATCCCAACTGTTTTCCCACTTGAGTCACTATTTTTCAGCTTTTTTGCTGTCCTCTCTGTTTTCTCCAGCCTCTTCTTCATAAACTGTACTATTTCTTATAAATATCTTTTTTTACCAATATTGGGATATTAAGAAACTGAGGCTAAGAGGATTGCAACTTTTACATACCATTTATCGAAATAGTTTCTGGGCTTTAGTTGTTTTTTCTTTTTATTAAACTTTGAAAGTTTATAAGGTCAGATCTTGTTTTATTAATTTTTTTGATATTTTCTTTGATTGCTGAAAAAGTGAGTCTTTTCAAGATTCCTTAAGGGGGGTGGTGGCTATAGTAAAAAAAGAGTATTCTGATTCCTCAAAAAATGCTTCTTGATTTAAAACATCTTTGGCCATTGTAAAATGTCCATCTTTCTCAATTCTCTCCTTATCCTAACTCAGTTTTTTGTCTGAGAATGGTAAAAAACTCTGAAAGTTTATAGCTTTAACGGTAAATCTTTATCTTTCTCATTCAAATTCAATTGATGAGGTGGGGGATGGAGATATTATCACCATCTTCATATTCAAATTCAAGCTGGTTACTTGATGAAAACAGAAGCACAAAATGGACACCAGCTGAGAACAAAGCCTTTGAAAATGCTCTTGCAGTTTTCGATAAAGATACGCCTGACAGGTGGCAAAGGGTTGCATCTATGGTTCCTGGGAAAACAGTTATGGATGTTATTAGACAATATAAAGAACTTGAAGATGATGTTAGTAGTATTGAAGCTGGTCTTATTCCAATTCCTGGATATACTAGTGCTTCTCCTTTCACATTAGAATGGGGTAGTAATAATGATGGATATGATGGATTTAAACAATCTTATGGTGTTGGATGCAAAAGATCATCAGCTGCTCGTCCTTCAGAACAAGAAAGAAAAAAGGGTGTTCCTTGGACCGAAGAAGAACACAAGTAAGTTTTATAATCTCTTTTTTATTCTTGAGAAACAGGACAAATTTATTAATTATTCTTCTCGTTAAATCTGGAGATTTATAAAGTTTTATGGTAGTGATTTTGATAGTAGATGTGATTATTGTTATTGCAGGTTATTTTTAATGGGGCTTAAGAAGTACGGAAAAGGAGATTGGAGAAACATCTCGAGAAATTTTGTAATTACAAGAACACCAACTCAAGTGGCTAGTCATGCTCAAAAGTATTTTATTAGGCAATTATCTGGTGGAAAAGATAAGAGAAGAGCTAGCATTCATGATATAACAACTGTGAATTTAAATGATAATCAAGATTCTTCACCGGATAATAAGAAGCTACCTTCACCTAAGCATCAATCTAATGTGCTTTCTCAGCAACATTTTCAGTGGAATCAACAGGCTAATAATGGTGGAATCATGGGCTTTAACACCTCTCATGGTCATGGAGGTTTATATATGTCACCTACTTATGGAATAAACACAAATGGTATCAAGATTGAAGGTCAAAGTATGAGAAGAAGTGACCCTTATTTTGGATCTCAAAATATGGTTTTCCAGATGCAATCAGCTCAACATTACCCTTAAGTCGAGCATAAAACCATCGATGTCTTTAAAGACTAATTATTATAGTTTGTTTTTCGTGTTTTTTTCTTCATCTTTTTTCTTTGTGAATACTTGTTTGTCATTCGAATGTAGTTTAATAAGTATGTACTGCTAGAAAAAAACGCTACATTGAAATGAAACATCTCAATGCAGGAGAGAAAGTTATGTATTTATTATTTAACACGATGGTTCGGAATATGAATAGGGTCTTGAAGTTTGATTTGAGGACACTAAGCACATTCAATTACGTGTTGAAAGCTTAGCTTTTTTGATTGCAAGATTTTAATTAATTTGATCGAGGCAGATATAGTATGAGGAATTAAAGATGTTATTAAATTAGCTACTGGATATCTTAGCAGATGTGCAACAAAATCTAGTCTTTCAAATAGTTGTAGTTCTTGAATATATGTACTTTTTGTATAGCTTTTAAGCATTGTACGGAAAGGCTGTAAAATATTAAAATTTGGTAACGGTTTAAGTTTGGTATGTACTTTTTAAACCATCATGGACTATGATTTGAATAATATAATAAAAATACTATATAAGAAAATGAAGGAATAGATAGACCATGTTAATTGTAAAATGCGTTTGAGTCATTGAGCACTCTTATTGGCACTCCATAGTTAACACCAATAGGCAATAGGTAATCTAGTTGGCAAATGTCGGTTGTACTTGTCTTACCATACATGATACAATTCTTGACGTTTCTTTTATACCAAGGAAAAGGGAAAAATTACATATATCAATTTGTACAAGTCGTACTTATATGTGGGTGATGTTTTTGGAAATAATGACGTTTCAACGATCTAACTGAATAGAACAAATTAATCTTGAACATACGGTTTTGGAGTGATTCCATTATAGAGGCTACGATTTTAACAAGTGAACGACTAAAAACAGGGTAAAAAAATTTTAGGCCTTGGAAACTTTAGTGTTTTGGATTATAAAAACGAGCTCATTATAAGCAAAGATACTTTGAGTGATTTTGGTATTAGTAGAGGCAACATTATAACATGTGAACAATCAATTTTGGTAAAAAAATGTTTGTTAACATAATTATTTTTAAACTTGAAATAAAATACATAAAAGAAAATCAATCTACTATCTAGACCGTAAGAAATTATAAACTTCAATAATTATGAAATTGTTTCAAATAATTATCTTGAATTTACTACTGTGTGATGTTGGATTTGTTTCTATAAGTGCTATCCTACAATTTTATAGATAAAAACCGTAAAGTAAAAAAATAAATGTATAAGGATGAAGGATCTATAATGCAATTAAGAAAAAAAAAGAAAAAAAAACTTAAATAACAAAAGATGACCATAGTTGACAACTTGGCCTGGCTAGAGATGTCACCTTATAGTCGAAGCTGAGTCCACATTCCACTAATCAAAGCATCATATGCTTCTCAGTCCCTCTTTTCCTTAGCATATTATCTTTTACCCTTTTACAAATCTTTTCTCAAGAGGGACCCTTATAAGCAACAAGATCCTACATTAAAATTAATATTAAATCAATTATCAATCAACCATCATTTATGATACAAAGTGAGATTCAGTCTAAGATTTGGCTGCTAATATGCTGTGATTTTAATATCAATTGCTGTGAAATCGAATCAAGAAAATTGGTTTTTCTCAGGGGTTAAACAGTGGTATTTTTATTAATATTTCTCGAAAATCCCTATACTATTACAAGGTGTGAAACTGCCCATGATGGTCATAACCTCATAGAGCCTTTAACTAACGCATTTACCTCAACTAAATGAATAATTTCCAATTCATACATATCTATCTACCTATTACTTATAGATCGATTATAATAAATTGTCAGCTTAATTAATGATACCATGATATAGTATCAATTTAACTAAAAAATTTATCTATTAGATGAAAGCATGAGATTTATATGCAAAATATAATCTACTATATTGTTTTCTCATTAGTTTACAAAAAATCCAGTGTTTTTCTCTGACCAAATAAGATACACTGAATTAGACCATTGAAACCTAAGGAAATAATTAGGGGAGAGCATGGGTCGGTTTTACCCGATTTTGAGGCTAGGGTAAACCGAAGGTAATATATTTCGGTTTAAGAAATTGCTTAGGTAACCCAAGGGTAGGGTAAAAGAAAGTTTACCCTCGGGTTAATTCGGGGTACCTTTTGGGTACCTTCGGGGTCAACTATGGTCAAGCTTTTTTGTAACATAAAATTGCTATCATTGAAAATCAAACTCGAATTGTACCTATTTCAAACGAATAACTTTACAAAAAAAGTTTTTGATAATTCGAGAGTCTAAATAGTTTGTTAATATAGACTATGTTAGAGTTTTTTTTTTAAAATGCTTTCACCTTAAATGTAAACATTATTAATTGAAATCATTAATTTACGGTTTTTCGGTTTGGATTTACCCAACCCAATGGTTTGGGTAATTTATGGGTAAAATAATTGTACCCGGAAAATTAATAGGTAACCCAGAGGGTAAAGTTAGTCAAGGTAAAATTACCCTTGTTTTTAGTTCGGTTTAACTAAAATTCGGGTCGGTTTTTGGTTTTGTTAAAATCATGCTCAGCCCTAGAAATAATAATTTTATTTATTTTCGGACTAATGATGTCACTATGATAAACTTCTCTGATTTTCAGAGAAATTGTGGAAAGATATAAGAGAGATTATAAAAATTTATATGGCATGGCCGATTACGTTTTCATTGTTTTATTCAAAATTTATTAATACTTGAAATGTAATTTACAAAGGTATTTGATATAATATTCGAAATTTGTCGTAGTATCAAGTAATGTTAGAGTCAATTATAGATTAATGTCTATTAAAAAACTTATTTAGAAAAAGATACCTACAATAAGATACTTTATAAAAAACAGGTTCATCCAAAACTACCCCTATAATTAATAATTTAAAAAAAGAAAAAGAAATTAAAAAAAAAACAAAACAAAAACTAATAAACACACGCGCGCGTCCGTGAATTTTTTTTAAAATCGTCATAACTAATCCTAAAAAAATAAAAAAATATAAAAAAAATATAAAATTTATATATTTGGATAAATCAAATTAATATTTACGTCTATAAATTTTTTTAGAATTTTTTGAAATTTTTTTAAATCTATTTTCGCAGACACGGAATTCCATGTTTAAAACAAACATGGAATTCCGTGTCTGCGAAAAAAATAGTTATTTCAAACAGTGAATTTCATGTTTTGAACATGGAATTTCATGTCTGCGAAAAAAATAATTAAAAAAACAAAAAAAACAAAAAAATCATAGACGTAAATATTAATTTGCTTTATCTAAAAATGCAAATTTTTTATTTTTCTGATTTTTTTTGAATTAGTTATGACGATTATAAAAAAAATCACGGACGCGCGCGTGTGTGATGGAATTAGTAGTAGTAGTATTAGGTGGTGGTGGTGGTGGTGGTGGTGGTTGTGGTTGTTGTGGTGATGGTGCTTGCTGTGGTGGTGGTGGTGGTTGTAGTGGTGATTAAATACATGGTGGTGGTGGTGGTGGTGGTGGTGGTGGTGGTGGAAGTACCCTATTATTTGTTTAATATTTAAAAATTAATATTGTATTAAAATAAAATAGTATATTTAATAATAAGGGTAGTAAAGGTATGAAAAATATAAAGGGGGTGTTTTCTATAAATAATTACTTCATTAGGTATTTTTTTATAAAATAAATTATTGAAGGCTTAAAAATAATTAGATAGCTTAATGAGGATGTTATCAACAATAACCCCATGTTATTATATACTATTTTTTTATACTAACTCTTATGTGAGCGGTGGATGCTGGGGTGGGCTACAGCCTAACCAACTTATGAGATAATAGTACAATTTAACTCGATTTTTTTTTAAATAGTTAAACATGAATAAAAAAATTTACACCCCCAAATCTAGAAAATTAGCCCTCCCCGATTCAAAATTCTGGATCCGCCCTTAACAAGTATAGTACTGACTCGAATTTGGGCAACAAACTGGTAGATTATATGAGATAGCGAGACATCATATTTTTGTTCCCTCATTCCATTGTGAATCCAACAGTTATATATCATTTTAACCAATGTCGATAATGTAAATAGTTGTTGAGAAGTCCTCAGGCCTTGGGAGCCCCTTTTATCTCATTAATCTTTTGTTGTAAAGTAAAATTTTATGCCAAGATAATTAAAAAAACACAATTTAGTAGTGTTAATCGAGTTATTCACTGACCTTGGTTTTATAAGTAGGTTGTTCGATCCTTGATCTAGGTATACTACTCAAATTGTATGTCAAAAGTGAATGTGCTAAAGCTATTTACGAACCAAGAGTCATACTGTCGCTGCCCCATGATGCGAAGTTCATCCCTGGCAAAAATTGTGTGCGATAGAATCCACTTAAGCATTCGAGAATAGGTATAAAATCACATCCTTACCGCGATATATAATGCAGTTATAAAAGATGACCTTGGAAAGATTATATTACCTTAAAAAGAAGAAGCTAAAATCACCAAAACAATATGGTAGGATCAGATTACCTACTAAATACACATTCAATAATTTCAGTTTGAATCTAATACTCTGCCACATAACCCTTATACCATATAACCCTTATACCACATAACCCTTATACTTATGTTAGAGAATGGAGATAGAAAATTGTGCAAGTAATGATTACTATATTAATTACCATATTTAATTGGTCTTTTTTATTAAATGGGAAAAGAACCTTCAAAAGTATTTAATGTTTCCCATTTCATTATCCCTAATTAAGGGGGTAGAATAGTAAACTTGGTACCAAGCATTTGGTTATAAAGACCTTCAATAGAACAATATTCTAGTTGGGCATTAAAACATATGGTTTTTTACTTTCAGGCTTTAAAAAATATATTCCTAGCTAATTTTTGTCACACCACCAAGGGGCCCATGGGATAAAAAGTTGTAGATATTCTGCATATGTTGAAATCCATGAAGACGACATTGTATTACATATTGAGGGGGGTTGGGTATGTGTACTTTGGTAGGTATATACCCATTTATGTAAAAGTGAAGTTTTATAAATGTTGCAAAACTCCATTTTTGTTGTTAAATTTGATGTTCTTACTAGTATGCAAGAAATGGGGAACGGTTTGTCTAGTAGAGATTGTGTATTGGAAGTTGCATTATAAGTCCCTAAAATTATATAGAATACTCATTTCAGTGGGTATACACACCTATTGGATAAATTTTCTGTATTTTGAACAATATAGGGACTTATAATGAAATTATAAATATGAACTTATAATACTTACTGATAAGTAGGTATAAACCTACATACCTACATGAACCTATGATGTGATTATAAAAGATGATCAGCGGTAATATTTCCATCACTACAGGACTTATTCTTATTTTGGACAAACATGGACCTTGAAAAGAATATATCACCCTGAAAAGAATATAATCACCGGTAGGCATATCTACATAATATGGTCGGTATGAACCCAGTCGTCTATATAAGTGGGAATGTACCTACCGGTAAATGGTAGTCTATTCAGATAAGGAGTATTCTTAAGGTTATTTGTGTATGATATGATACCTATCAATGGGTATAAACTCACATACCTATAAGGACATATAATGCAGTTATGAAAGATGACCTTGGAAAGATTATATTACCTTAAAAAGAAGAAGCTAAAATCACTAAAACAATGTGGTATGATCGGAATACCTACTAAATACACATTCAATACTTTAAAATTTGAATCTAATCCTCTCCCCCATAACCCTTATACTTATGTTAGAGAATGGAGATAGAAAATTATGCAAGTAGTGATTGCTATATTAATTACCATATTAAATTGGTCTTTTTTTATTAAATGGAAAGAGAACCTTCAAAGCATTTCATTTAATCATCCGTAATTGAAAGGGGTAGGATAGTAAACTTGGTACCAAACATTTGGTTATAAAGACCCTTAATAGAACAATATTCTAGTTGTGCATTACAACATATGTGTTTTTTACTTTTAGGCTTTACAAAATATATTCCTAATTAATTTTTGTCACGCCACCAGGGGGCCCATGGGATAAAAAGTTATAGATATTCCGCATGTATTGAAATTCACAAAGTTGTAATTTTTTGGATATTCGCCACGTGTGCTTTAACCATGCACCATAATAAAAAATGATTCTTAACAACCTGATGACAATCAATACCATCTTCTCTTGTTGAACAAAATTTTGTGGATCCTGTTGATAAAATAAGTATTACCAAAAAAATAAAAGCCACTATTTTATTGATTAAAAAACTTACAACAAGTTTATAATAGTTTAAGTACAAAAGAGAAACAACAAACTAGAATATAAAAGTAACTGTGTGAAATAAACTCATTGCCTAGAGAAAGATTATTTGGGTATAGCCGGGAAGCTAAAATATATGTTGGTCATTCTTAAAGGGGTTACCATTACTGATTATGTCTTGAGTGTGTACTCATAAAAGAACAGATTTGAATCTATTATAGAGTTTGAAAATGTTAAGAGAGAAGAGAGAAATTTTCTCCGGGTTTGATTTGTTGTTGCGTAGAATGAAGTGTCAAAGGACCTCCTTTATTATGGGTAGACTCCCCATAAATGCAACATTTTGGTTGACTTTCTTGTAATATTGACAAACACGATATGCTTGCAATCTGGAGAGGACATCATCAGATTGTGTATGGCGGCTCAATAATGGGGGTGTGTTTTCAGGGTCAACCAGACAGTTGGAGAGGATAGTCTGCATAATTCAAGTCACACATTTTTTTTGACAACTTTTAATTTGTATAGATATGTGTTGTCTCCCAAGGTGTGATAAGATAATGATTTTAAGCACACACCTCGAGAGAACATATATTTTTCGCAAGTGTACAGATCGTTAACAAGTAATAAACAAGTAAATAGAGTATCGTCTCCTCAGGGACTTAGGTTGTTAGCTTCGAACTCGTGTGTTTATGAACGTATAGATGGTTTTAGATGTTTTAACTAAAAGACATAAGTACAACAGACATTTCTTTGGTTTTCAAATATGAACTACGATGCAAATAAGAAATTAAACTAAGAATGCAAATAAATAAGATTATTAAAAATGATAGAGATATTAACTTGAGTTTGCTAGTATGCACCTATCCTACTGAATCAATAATTCTATATGTTCACTTTTATAATTTGAAAAGAATTCATAAAAAACTCATTAACCCGTGAAACCAGCATGCACCTATTCCTAACCATACTGACACATTACTAAAGGTACACAAAGTTTGTCATTGTTACATATTTATAATTTGAACTGGAACCTTTAAAAAGAACTGGTTCTAAAACCAATTTAAGAGGTTGAACTTGACAATTACGTCCGATTCGGAACCTTACAGGATCTTAGGCAAGGCACATACACACACATTGTGTGTATGTGTGTATGTATGTGTGTATATTCATGTAACAAGAGATTTTTTTGTTCGGAAATATAATAAGAGAGATATCTAATAATACAAAATAGATAATTTTTTATGATTCTGATACCCTATATAAAGAGCAATTTGGATTTCTATAGCTCTAAAATCACTTACTTCAATTAAATTCTTATTTTTTGAGAACAGAAGACCTAGATTAGATTTATGTTAACATAACAATTTTTTTAATTGCTATCCGACAAGGGCTTTACCTAATAGTTAATAATAAACGATGTTATTTTTCTAGTATAAAATTATCTGACACATCGTGTGATTTAAATTATGTCATGTCTCATTGAATATGACAAAAACTCCTTAAATTGTAGGTATTATATCTCGCACGAAATAACTTAACAATTTCACCTAATTTCCCATTTATATCAATTGTCATGCAAATCACGCCAATATCAATTTTAATATCTCTTCATTATCATTTTCCTTATTTTACTCATATTTCTAGATAATTGTCATGTTTCTAACTAATATCAATAACATGTCCAAAAAAAAACTAATTTCAATATCATTTCATTATCATTTTCCTTATTTTTCTCACATATCCAGATCAATTGTCATTATGTTATTTCAAATCACGTAAACAACAAAATTAATATCTTTTCATTACCTATTTCTTGTTTTTTTTCACATATCTAAATCAATTGTCATGTAAATTACGTAAATAATTAATTTAATTTTCTTTTCATTATCCAGATCCTTATTTTCTCACATATTTAGATGAACTGAACATACAAAACACCAAATAATCTCACCCTAAATTTATCTAGATTATGACATATATCTGGTTTATTTTTATCCTATTCTTGTTTTATTTAATTGAATGACCTAAATATTATGTTTCCAGTTATATGTTCTACATTCATCTACATTTTGTTAAATTAATTTACCTTAACGCTATGTTTCTAATGGGTAATATTTTTGGTTATTCTCCACGCTATCTTGTCATTATTTTTTGGGAGTAATTGATGTCTTACTTGAACATTTAAGAAGATTATAATGTCCTTTATGATTTCTGGTAAGGTTTGATCATGTCAGCTTCTACGGTTACTATAGTTAGAAAAGAAAACAAGTCATGTCAGCAACTAACCCAGGACAATTTAACGGGATTTAAGAACAAAGATAAACACGGTCCCACCACTACAAGAAAACACCCCATACAATGACGATGTTATGGCCTTTCATGATGAATATATAGCGTCATCTTAGATATTTATGACGCTCTGTCAACCGTCATCTGAGCGTCATCTATGAAGCCGTCATTGTTTGTCTATTATGACGCCGAATATAATTGTCACAATTAAAAAACTTTCTTGACGAATAAACTATCGTCATCTTAATAATAAGTTAATGACGCCTCCTTCACAACGTCTTTATTTGCAAATGAGTAACAATGACACTCATCTAGACCATCACGGTTTTGTCTGAACTTTTTATGACGATTTTCATGTCAACGTTGGATAGAAGATATCTTGATGATTTATATGTAGCCGTCACTGTTTAGCAAAAATTTCAATGACGGTGATAATCGTCACTATTGAAAATGATGTATAATGATGATTCGTTTAAGAAACGTCTTGTTTCATTAGCTACTTTGTTGACAGTTTAGTGATAATCGTCACCAAAATCTATGAGATATGAGGATGGTCAATATGATAAGAATCACCATTTTATCTAATGTATGGTGACAATTCGTATGTAGTTGTTATTGTATGCTCAATCACATTCATGACAATTTTTACTATGAGTGACACTTTTTATGCGATTTGTCATTATTATACAAAATTATATAATATATATATATATATTATTTAAAATATAAGAATTATAACAATTTAACATATCTTATAATTTATGCATAATAAAATTTAGTGATTTAATGGATAAATCTCATATATCAAAGTACGTACATAAAAAAAATGAGCTATAATAAAAATAAATAATGAAGACTAATTAGTTCATATCATTCTTTTACTCTAATTTTAAATAGATCTAAGAATTTTCATTGATACGACGGACGAAATCTTCTAAATGACTGAGTTGATCTTTCATCATTTTCAACTCTTGTGTTTTTTCATTGTTGTCTAACATCAACTTTTCAATCTTTTGATGTAGAATTTGATTTGCAGTCGTATTTTTAGTTTCACTTTTGCTACTTAATCCAACTACTTTAGCAAAACGATCACGTTTTTTACCAAAAACTTCGCTACAAGCCTCCATTTCTAAATTTAAATATTGTCCACCATCAAAATCTTCAGAATCATCTACACCATCTACATCTCTAATTTTCTGCATTTTTTTTTTGTTTTCAGAGTTGTCTGTCAAAACATATAGTATAATTGTTAAACAAATACTTTAAACAATCATAAATATAATTTAAAGGTAATGGACAAAAATGGATGCACAAACTTCAAACCAAAAAAAAAAAAAAAACGATTTTGACAGAAGAAATAAACATACACCTTTTTCTTCTTTTTATCTAATGTTTTACTATTACTTTGTCGAACAAATTTTAGTATAAAATCTAGGTTATTATTTTACATATTAAAATATTTAAAAATTATTTTTTACCTGGTTCCGCCGAGATTGTAGAAGACATCATTTGCGTATTATTTTGTAGATCGCGATTGTCACTTTCTGCTTCTTTGTCACCGTTACGAACACGATTTTTCGTAACAGTATGCAATGCTCTTTTGGCTCTTCCCATGGTTGCAAATTTTCTAAGACAATAAAATTAGTTCTGGTCAAAAGTAAAATATATGTCAAGTAAAAAGAATCTAAAGAGACTTATATATAATATTAATATATAACAATTCCTAATATATTGTGATATTTTCCTTAATCACAAATACTATTTTTGTTAAATATATTATCATAGAAAATAGAAAGATAATTTTTAAATTAGGTGGGAATCAAAATAGAATAGTTTAATTTTTTTTCCTTCCAGTTTTTTTGATCGATTTCCCTCCATTTGAAAAAATATATTCTTTCATATTCTTTTTTTTCAAATCAAAGCATGATATTATATAAACCCTTTAGTTTAATGTTAAGAAAGCAATCAAATAGAATAAGTCTGATTTAAGTATAATTACAATCATGATGATTATTATATTTTTAAACAAATCTAACTGTGGCCATTTATGAACGTTTACCATATGAGAAGTGATGTGCTGAAAATAGTTCATACAAGGAGGGGATGTAGTGTGAGTTTTGTGGTCCTATGAATTACTGTGACTGTTGGAGTGAGCAATTGGTCTTATAATGTATTTTTTGCATTGTTTTGCAGTATAGACTGATATAGTATAAATGTATAATATTGCACTTTATATGTTTGTTGGATTGTTTATGAGATTATGAGAATATGAATAAAATATTCTTTAAATGACATTTTTTCTTTCAAGAATGCAATATGGACAAATGTATGATTCGTAATATTTCAACACCCAACCGATGAATGCAATTTTATGATCTGCAATTTTATATCATTATCTCATAATTGTTATGACTAGGAAAAAAAAGTAGCACGAATCATAGCAATAATATAATTGTTAATATTGTATTTTTAAAAGAAAATGATACATAAGTATTAGAAAAAAAATTATAAATAAAAATTTCGGTGATGATAATGTATATTCGTCTTATTTGATATTTTTTAAAGACGGATTATGAAGAATCGTCGAGAAATTAGCTTTTCGTAGACGGTTGCTTAAAATCGTCAAGAATTCCATTTAAATAGTGACAATTCAAATAAAGGTCATAAAAAAAGTGGAGGTCAAATTTTTAAAATGACGGTTAAAAAAATTGTCATAAAAAAATCGTCATTGTATGAGGTGTTTTCTTGTAGTGCACGCCTCACTTGACCGCGATGACTCGCTTATTTTCAAATTTTCTATTTTTGGCCCAAGCTCGACTCTACTTTCACAATTGGGCTTTGCCACTATAAATAGGTTTTCATTTTTATTCGTTAATGGATAATTATCTTTTTTTATTACAAAGGAGGTCCAAAGACCTTGAAACAAGCAAAAATTAAAGATTGGCTACATTCTCCACATTTGCGGAGAAACCCCATCTCAGAACCTTCCAAGCACACATATCTTTTTCGAAAACATTACATAAAACACATGTTTTTCTTTTGTGTGTGTGTGATATATATATATATATATATATATATATATATATATATATAGAGAGAGAGAGAGAGAGAGAGAGAGAGAGAGAGAGAGAGAGAGAGAGAGAGAGAGAGAGAGAGAGAGAGAGAGAGAGAGAGAGAGAGAGATTATTCAAGGCCAGAGGTGATATGCCAAAGTTTCCCTTTGATGGGTAGACCCTGAGGATATGTCTCGATTGCACCTCAACATAAGAAAAGACACGAGACAAACTCATCTATCAATAAATGACCCAATAAGTTAGATTCATGTGGAATAACATGATCAATAAAATTGACCTAGCAAAAAAACAAACCATAGACCCTTACTGAGCTGATGAGGTGGTGTGGTCGCTTCTGGATGGATAAATTTCCGAGGATAATGATTGTGATAGACTTTTGTGAATTTTTTCTCATTCTTCTTTGGTAAGTTTATTGAGTTCTCCCCTCATACCTAGACTACCAACCTTATTGTAATCCATGAACAAAGACTCAGTGGTAAGAATCTAATGATTAACTAGTTGGGGTTAGCTCAACTGGTCATGGACTTGTCCCTCGTCTAGGAGGTATAGTGTTTGAATATCCTCCCAAAACATGGAGTAACCTAGTTTTGACCTTCCTGGAGTTACGTGTGTGGAGGTGTGCCTACCTTTTGTGGGATTAGTCAGGTGTTGTCCCGGTCCATCCACGTAACAAAAAAAAGAATACGATGATCAAAGTCTACGTTTTCCATCAAAATAGTCGTCTTAGTCCTCCAATAAGTATAATTAGTACCTGGGGAGAATGGATTCCTATGCATAGAATGAGTATCAATATAATTAGTTCCTTAAGTATCCATATAAAATATATCTACAAATGCTTAGGTTAGTCGTTATAGAGTTAGGCTCTAATGCCACAAGATGAAGTAATATAGTCCTAGATGAGGGTCATTAGGACAAGATGGATAATAATGGTAACTTAAAAATACTTACTAAATATAAATAATACCAATACTAATATAGTAAGTGAATATTAGCATCAATCATCTGATGTATAAATATCATTAAGAGGAAGCTTAGACTAGATAATATCCTAGAGACGTAGAAATTATGAATTCAAAAGAGTTATAATTTAGAGATATTTGACTCTGAACATATAGTTTTTAGACCAAGCTCTATATAAATTGCCTAAGGTTCTGGCACCCCTAGTATTCTAAGATTTCTCTTGAATCTTCTCTACCACTTCAATCGATGTATTAGCCACCAATACATATTTCAATAAACGAAGTCTCTCTTTTTGTGATGGATTAATCCATTCACAAGACATTATTTGGGATCTTATTGGGCCTAAGTGAGTAATTTTCCCCTAATATTTGCTATATTGTACTTTTGCCTCTCGTTTTGGTCGTATTGCTATTTAAAGAGATTTTGTGCCTTAATTGTGTATTAAGTATGCAGATTTTAGGTACATGGTTGATACAAGGTGCCAAGATGAAGAGAAGATGTCAAAAAGTCAAGATAAACCCCAAACCAAGGAGAAATTTGATCCCAAAGTCACTTTGGGAAGTTGGAGAGTTTGCTAGAGAAATCTTAACATCATATTGTTTCAGTCACACGGACTATCGTTAAGAGATTAGTAACTGATTCCTTTTGATTCCGAAAGAGATTGAAATAAGTGTCGCGTCGAAAGTGACGGAAGTCAATTCGCATTTAAGATGAAGAAATTATTCCAATTTCTTTCACCCTTATCATTATATATCATTTTTACATTTCATTTTACTCAAGAGGAGCAAGAGCAAAAGAGTTTGAGAGTTGAAAAGTAGGGTTTGTGCATAAACCCAACGATTCTTCCCCAACCATTCGTTGAATTATCTTTTCCTTAAGAGTAACTATAATTTATTTTTACTTCTAATTATGATTTTGTCATTATTTTTTATTAATTTTATTTCTCCGTGATCGTTCAGCACATTCCTTGTGGTTGCGAAACGTGCCCACTAACCTAAATGTGTGCTCCGCAAGAATAGGGAAAGTATTTTCAAGTACGTGAAGATAAGGTATTGGGTCGTGGGGGATGAAAATGTCCTAAAACGATTTATTATATATATTAGCACAATCCTTGTAATGATGTATGTAATCACTCATCCATTTTCAAGTCATGTCATTAATAGAGTTCATCTTCTCTAACTCATCTAGCTTATCTTTTCTGTTAACTCAATACTTCTTCATTTATGTTATATATTAATCTAATCACGAGACATTGTTTTGGGGTTATTTAGGACTTATTTGAGCGATTATTCCCTATATTTAGATAGTTTCTCATTTCTTGACTAGTTTTGGATAATTGTTACTTTTAGAGCTATTTGTGTGTAATTTGTGTGTTAAGTGTGCATTTATCATGTACTTGGATGATATGAGATCTTAAGATTAGGGTTAGAAGTTTAGAAAGGAAGGTCAAACCCATGTTAAGGTGTTAAAGGACCAAAAAGCAACTTTTGAAAGCAAGAGGGTTTACCAGCTAACTTTGGAAATCGATAAAATAGAGTCACCACGAGCTATTAACGAAGATTATGAGGGAGCCTTTTGGTTTTTGGATATCACTTGAAGTCAACAGCGTGTGAGAGTTGATGATTCGTGATTTGGAGTTAAGATTAAGAAGTTATTAAAGTTGCAGCTATTTCGGCTTGATTTAACGAATGTATCTCAGATATTTTTAGCTCGACTTAACTAAGAAATTCGATTTATTAAAGAAGTTATAAAAGTGGTAGCTGTTGCATCTTTGAACACATGCAAGACATTCGACCATCTTCCAAAAAGATCATTTTTAGCTCGATTTAATGAAGGCATCTGGGATATTTTCTATTACACCTTTTTACTTCTTACCCTTGGTACTATACGAATTATAGTGGGGATGATTTAAGATGTAAGTGTGGGGTGGTAAGTAGTCACCTGAGAGTTAGGTAGAATTAAGCGTTTTAATTTCTCTACCATGACCCCTCAGAATTGAATGATTGTAGTGAGAACACTACAAACGTTAAACACGGGATTTGAGAAGATAATTCAAAAAAAATCACAGTAGGAAGAATAGAAATACAATTACTATTATGCTTAAGGCATATCATTAGATGAATACGAGTATTTGATTGTAAATAGGAATAAATAATTTATATTTGAAGATCTGCATGTTGCTTGTAGAAGCTAACTTCAGCTCATTAACTCAAAAATATGAGCATAGAACATGTTCAAAACAAAATGATTTCACCATTAAAGAGACTAAGACTTATTTTTCAAAATAAGAGGTAAATCGTAAAAAAACTAATAATACAAAAAAGTAAAAATTGTTATAAATAGAGAGAATAATAGAGAATTGATTATCAAAGGTGTGTCGGATTACAAAGTATAGACTCCTATATATAGAGCATAGGAAACCCTAAACCCTAGTCTTCATAGGCTTAACTACAAGTCCATGGGCTGGACTAAATATCCACATATGGGTTTATAACACTACCCCTTGGATATTCAATCCCTAAGAGTATGCGTTTTTAAAACCTTCCTTAAAAAACCTAGTAGGAAAAAAATTTAGTGAAGGAAAAATAGTACATTTCTTTACACGCTTTCTAAACTACCTCATTAAAAACATTTATCAAGAAAACCTATTAGGACAAAACCTTGATGAAGGAAAAGAGTGTAGTGCATATTTGTCTCCCCCTCTTGTCAGCCTCTCAAGAAAGATATTGAAGTCGTTGCATGCCAATCTTGTGTATTAATTTCTTGAATGTAGATGTACTTAATGCCTTTGTAAATGAATCGTCCAAATTGCCACTTGAGAAATTTGATGAAAATCTATTTTATATTTATTCAAGAGTTGTCTATAGAATAACTTTGGAAATATATGTTTGGTCAGATCACCTTTGATGTAGCCTCCTTGTCTTGAGAGATACAAGTAGCATATTGTTGGACTTTGTTTACTTCTTACAAGATTGCATTCCCCTTAAATATTTAATATTTAGAATATATACCTCATTAAAACTTTTCTAAGAAAAACCCGATGGGACAAAATCTTAGTAAAGGAAAAAGAAAACATATTCTTCAATACGCTTATATAAATTGCCTCATTAGAACCTTGTAAGGAAAACCCAGTGGAAAAAAACCTATGCTAAGGGAAAAAGAGTGCATTGCGTAAATGTCTCTCCCTGATGTAAGTATAACACAATGGTGTATAACATGAGACATTTAATAGGAGTTATAAATAATAGGACATAAATTTGATAGACGCTTCATTCATATATAATGATTTGAAGTTCTCTACATAAGACTTATATGAAATCTTTCATAAGAAATATTAGCAAATAAAAGTGCATCCACCACCAGAGACGGTATTTCTTTAATAAATAAATTATGTGTGCTACAACATACTGTCTTATATAGTGACCCCCCTTGTAGCACATCTATTTCACAATTGTTACAATTTTTACGTGGTACAAGTGAAATTTTAAAAAAAAATGCTTTATTTATGTCTTTCTACTTGTGGCTAGTCAGTTTATCTAGACATTTTAATTAAAAAAAAATCCTCGATTTCATTCATATATTAATAGTTATTGCGTACATATATAAATTTTCGATCATGATCAATTTTTAGTTAGGTTCCAATAGTATGAAGTAGTAAAATAACTGATTGAGATCTCGATATATAATCAGGTACCTGATACTCAGTAGAAGTATATTAATTCTCAGTTATATACACTACTTTGACATTTAAACATGTCAAAAGTCTCATAATTAACAACTTACTCATGTTGTTGCTCCTTTATGCTATCTTTGGAACCAAATAGATTTATTGCGCTTTAAGCGCACAATAATTTAAATTTATTAGATAACTCTTCCGAAACATAAGTTTAATCAGGAGCATTGATAACTGGTTACTGTGACTTAGTCACTACACCTTTACAATGATTTCAATCATTTGAATGCGTATACGAGGATCAATATAAATGGTGTATTCTTATATTTCAATTATAAATTTCTTATTTCTTCCCCTATTCTTGAGAATATCACATATAACATATTCTCAAAATTCATCTTTGTGCAAGGTGGTGGAGGATTTGTAATAAAAATTGTACAATCAAATTAGCTTGATGTATATATTTTTTGTCTTTTACCAATAGGAGTATAATAATGAGCAACCTTCATAACAATTGGTCATAGATGATTTAGTAAATAAATTTGTTAGACTTGTATTTATTTCTTGATTTTTGTCTTTAGAAAATTAATGATTCCATATCAAAATTATTTGAAATAAAATCTTTGTTTGTGCATGGTCAATTTTCTAAAATTCATTTGATAATCTCGATCTTCAATATTATCACTTGTCAATGTTCTAGTAGAATTTATATCGCCAAATATACATACGATAATGTTGGTAAAATATAATATATAGTGATATATTCCAAATATAAGTAATGGAATCACAAAATAAATCACTCTTTCAAATTTAGTAGATTTATTTTACTAGAGTCAAAATATCTTCTATTGAACTCAATGTTTCTAGAAAATGTAATTTTAGTTTTTTAGAAATTTCATATATAATTATATCATCATATATTTCTCATAGAACATTATTTGAATTATTAATAAATGTAAATTTTGAAAACACAATACAAGCTTTTTTTCAAATACTTATATTAGGTAGGATGTACCAGATATGGTATTGACATTTTCTTTACAAGTTTGAAGATCAAAAAAATATATTTTATTTCTTAGGTTATGCGAATGAATAACAAATTAATTGATAGGTTATAAGATATATGTGCATAAAATATATTTGTAATTATCCTATATTTGTTTCATTTGTTAATCGAAATATGATCTCAGATTGACATCTATTCGTTCAAATAAGTTACATAAAGTTATGCCTAATATCTTTCCGTTAGAGGTTATACTATATCAGCGGATATGCATAAAATATATATGTGTATACGCCCTACGTTTTTCATAGGTTATGTTATATAAGTGGATAAATTCAAACGATATATATACATCTTTTGTATATGTTTTTTTTTCTTTTGTATAGGTTATGTTATATCAAAGGATATAAATCTAAAATACATATACGAATATTGTATATGCCATTTTATTCGATATATATACCTTTAATTAGGTATTATAATTTTATTCATAAGAATTAAACTACATGAAAAAATAAATATTTCTAATATTACATATAAAAAGAAAAAACTAATTAATAAATAATAAAAAATTGTATTATTAATACAAAGGTAAAAAAAATTAATTGATGAATTTTTTTTTTCATTTAAACCTTTGCTTTTTAGATAAGTGGCACATGACTATTTTTTTTCCCTTTTCTTTGTTTTTTTCACCGTAATTAATATTTACGTCTATGATTTTTTTGGATTTTTTTGAAATTTTTTAAAATTTTTTCGCAACATGAAATTCACTGTTTTGAAATAGTGATTTTTTTTTTCGCATTCCATGTTTTAAACATGGAATTTCGTGTCTGTGGAAAAAAATTAAAAAAAAATCAAAATTTCTAAAAAAATTCATAGACATCAATATTAATTTGATTTATCTATATATATAAATTATTGATTTTTTTGATTTTTTTAGAATTAGTTACGACGATTTTTCGCACGCATGTGTTTATTAGTTTTTGTTTTGTTTTTTTTTAATTTCTTTTTATTAATTATTAATTATATGGTTAGTTTAGGATCGAGTTGTTTTCTATAAAATATCTTATTGTAGATACCTTTTCTTAAATAAGTTTTTTAATAGGTATTAATCAACAATTGGCTCATCATATTAACGCGACAAATAGTGAATGGTTTGTTTTTTTTCTTTTTGTCTAAATAGTGAATGGTAATACCATTCAAAAGAAAGCACGAAAAGAATCATGAGTGACTTTGTGATTTTAAAGTATATCAGTATCTTTACCGACTTAAAATATCTAAGCAACTAAAAGGTAAAAGATTTTCCCTGTACATGTATCATGTATGTAGCAAATGTAGTCATCATAGGTGGTCTTGGTGTTCTCAGATTGAAAAAATCACTAGAACTTTTCTGTATGACTCATGCAGTCATTCCTTATTGATCGACATATATCTATGGCCATGAAAATTCTCAAATAAAATTAATATTTTCGGAGACATCATTACGCGAGAATATACTTTACTAATTCAACTTAAATAATTTCAAACATATCATTATTAGTTATTTAATTGTGTTCAAATTTAATTGTCCTAGTCAACATTTTATCCAAAACTAACTCATCATCAGAAATGAGTTTGCTATGTCCAAATTTTAAAATAATTATAAATATTTACAAACAATTCAAAAAAATAATATTTATCTAGAAATTTTTTTCCAAACCAAACCCATAAATGGGGAGTAGAGACGACAACAGTTTTGACAAAAAAAAAAAAAATAACAGATTGGATATTCTTAAAAAATTAAATAACCATATCTGCATTCACATTCATAAAGAAAAATGACAACCAAATCTTCCTTTATTAATTATTATATTTTAAAATTATTTTTCAAATATATATCCACAATCATTTAATAAGCTTTAAATAAAATACTTAAATAAAAGAGAGCATAAATAAATATTAAAAAATCTATATTATATTTCAGAGTTTTTTCTACGGTCCAAATTTATTCGCATAAGTAGTGGTTAGAATTAAATCTGGCCAAATATAAGTGGTGGCCAGGATCGTTTATGGACCCACCTATCATTAATATCATTTAATATTTACTTTTTTTATAACAAAAAAAATGAAAAAAAAGACAAACATTCCATTTTGAAAATACTATTTATCGTTAATATACCATTTTATAATAAAATCCTAAAAATAACATATTTTTTCAATTAATTACATTAAAAAATCATCTCTTTCTTTCCTTTAATTTCTCTCAAAAATTCATTTCGTCAGAAGAAAAGAAAAAGAAAAAGTAAACATTGAAAAACAATGAAACATATTTATCACGACTGTTATTATACTTAAATCAGATAATACTGAATATTGTAAGAGTAATGAGATTATTTTTACAGAATTCTTTTGCAGGAGAGCGGCTTCGTAGGAAGGTGATTTCCAAGCCGGGTTGTTGATGATGGTGGAGAATGCTCCTAAAACGGTGGCGGTTTCTTCGATTGTTGTGGGAGAAAGAGAGAGTGCAGGTGGGAATTGGATTAGACCGACATCGTGGAGAGTGAAGGGTTCTTCGATTGAGCGATGAGTGTGAAGGGTTTAAAAATGGTGGAGAGTGAAGGGTTTAAAAATAAAAATAAATATAGGAAGATCTAATGGCTGAAAAATATAGAAGAGACATCAAGACATTTTAAATCATAGATTGAATTTAGATAATCTGGACCATTAATTATAATCGATCTAAAGGCTGAAAATGATTGAAATTTGATCTGAAGGCTAGAAAATGTGGAGAAAAACTGGAGACACCTTCCCACTAAGCCCAAAAAAAAAAAAAAATTAACATTCTATTTTCTAAATACAATTTTGTAATAAAATTCTAAAAATACTTAATTATTTCAATCAATTACATTAAAAAGTTTTTCCTTTCTCTCATTTAAGTTCTTTAAAAAATTCATCTTCATACTCTCACCTTCCGACCAAGCTCGCTCTTCTGAACAAGAATACCGCCGCCATTCTAGAAACATTCTCCACCGGCTTGGCGAAAGTCTCAAAATGCATCTCTTTCGCACTCCATTGGAAAAAGAATCTCTCTTCACACTCACCTTCCCACCAAGCCGCTATCTTACACAAGAATACTGCCGCCACTCGGCGACCACTTTCGACCATCATCAAACCCGGCTTGGTGAGAACCCAAATTAAGGTAAAAAAAATAATTTTTACCATTGAAACTCTATAGAATTGAATTATTCTTAACCTAATCTCATTACTTTTACAATTTCATGATTTATTAGATTTAATTATAAATTACATGTGATTTCCCGATTAATTGATGGCTTAAATCTCTCTGGTCTCGATTCACAGAAGCTTGGTGGTGATGTCTAATTAATTTGTCACTATCTTCATTTCATTGATCCTTTAACTAAAGTATCTCCCTGTCACTAAAGATGTAGCAGTAGCTGTTAGAAGTAGAAAGGTTAAAGCTGTAGAAATGCTATTACTGTGCCTAAATAGGATTAGCCAAACAAATGTTCTTCTCTAGAAAGATTTTTATTTATTTTTTAAATTTTGTCTGTTAAAAAATGTTTGATTTTATAAAATATAGAGATCTATGGTGCAATTTTGCATAATATAGGAACCTTGATGTTAAATCAGGTAAAAATAGTTTGAGTTTCTTTCTCTATTTCCCCTTTTTCTATTTTATCGATTTTTGTAGGATTATCAACACAACTAATAAACACTCGAAGCTTCACATTCTATCAATGAATTTGCCTTTTCTTCCTTCTATATTCAAATGTGAGTTCTCTTTTTTCCTACTATTTTTTATTTGATTAACAGTGAACTTTAATGAAATTTATCGAAACAAATTTGGTTTTGCTTTTGATTATATTGTTTTTGTTGAATTTAGCTTTGATCTAAAATTTAATAGTTTGATTAGTAGTGAATCATATTTATCTGATTTGATCAAAAGATTTTATTTTTGTTAATTTCAAAATAAACTTAATTTTATTGTGGGTTTAGAGAACATAATATTTTTGTTAGCTGATTATTGTTATTTCTCTAACCCTGACCTTCCAGGGTATCCCTAACAATATGGTTCGCTACCCAAACTTCCTGGAAGGAGATATGAGATGATAGGTTTAAGCATGTTGGACGTTCTTTTCTTTCCAAAGACATGAATATAAGTTCTTTCTAAAGACATGAATTTGAACAACCAAATAGAAGACTATTCCTATTTGTTTTCCATAAATAAGGAAGGCCCTCAAATTGCAGAGTTTGTCGTTTTAGTAAACTTAAGCGTGAGGATATAATGTTGAGGAAAATTAGGAAAAATTGTTGGTTTGTTTAGCTGTTTTTTCATTGTGAAAATCCCCCAAATAGTTTCTCTGTTATGCGGAATAGTCAAATATTTCATAAATTAACATTATTTCATAACAAAGGGACCGATTGTGGAATTTTTTTGTGGTTTATATCATAGTCAATATTTATTGTAAATTTTTTGTTTGTAGTGATTTTGATGGAATATTATTGGACCATCGAAGGTAATGTGCTACCAGGACACCTTTAACAAACTTCTCAATATAGCAGAGTTTAGTTAATTTTTTTGTATATTATATATTTTTTGAGAAGATCTAATTTTCTTAAATTTTTCATCATTATTTAGGTGGCAAATCTCACAGAAAAAATCAACAGATGTTTAATGGAGAGCGTGTAAGTAAACAAGTTCTTTGTCTTCACATATCATATAATGTTATGTTGAACAAACGTTTCCTTAATTTTTGACGGGTGTAACATTTTTGTATATATATATTCTTCAGGTATATTATTTTCTTGGTATTATCAGATAAATAGTATAGAGAATAGACATATTCTGTAAGTGTCCCTTCGTGCACCAAGGGAGTCAATAAGTAACAGTGATGGGAAGGATGTTGTGCCTGAAGTTTTTGAAAAAACTCAAGAGTTTTCAAACAAAAATTGAGATGGGGGTTGGGGTTGGGTATTTATTCTCTCCCTAAACCGAGACAACCTTATTTGTAACAATATGTCTAATGTTGTGGATAATGGAATATGTTATTACGTGGGGGCCACGGGGAATCTATCAAAAGATGGTACGGGTAGAGCTACTTAGGTCCATTATTTGTACACACGACACTTCAAATTGGTAGATATAGATGTGTAAACTATTATTTTTGTTTGGCTAAAATACATAATACCCCCTGTTGTTTGACAAAAAGTAATAAAAAACCCTATAGTTTTAAAAGGGAAATCTCCACCTATTATTTATTTTATTACGAGAATAATAAGTAAGAACATGAAAATCATTCATCTTTCTCTATGCTCAGAAGGCGGGGCTAACATCATAGAGAAGTTAGAAAAAACGGGTAATTTTATTTCACATTGAAGGAATAGATTAAAGAATATGTATTTGTTTGTTTTAACTGGATCAAAACCTGGTAGGAGATCCAAGAAAAGAGCTACAGTTGTTCAGAAACAGCTTGAAGATGGTTGATTTATTTAATATATTTGTGATCTTTTGCTTAGCCTACACTTGAAGAAGCTTTCTCTCAGTACAGTGTTTATCAAATCGGTTCCATTCAAGATTGGCTTTGTTGATTAAATAACTGTAACAGGGAGAATATTATTTAACCAACAAATCATTACAATTATTGTTACTAATTATTTCTTTTCTCTGAAATGGTACATTCTGACTTCTCTTTTCGTAGAGACAGATTTTCATCTATAATTTTTTTTATAAATATATAATTATTAGTTGTGTTTGGTTGTTGATTTGCATTTCTACACCGTTTCTTTGTTTAGTATTGTTGTATTTTGTATTTTCCATCTAAGTAATGTTCTTATACCCACCAAATTTAATTCCCAGCTCTCACAAAGATGTATTAGGTATTGCTAATTATGCCTTAGATGATGACGAGAGTAATGGAATTAAAATTCTGCTAAACCAGATCCTAAAGAAATTCTTAATAATGTTTTTGCTTACGTATCTGTTTTTATTGTGTTGATGGTTATTTGAACAATTCACCATGATTATATTTGGAAACTAATTCCCTGAAGTGAGTTAAATTCATATGTGTTATGTTAGTGCTCTTTAATGAGTACTAATAAAGGTCTACTCCTCCATTTTGAGAATATTCATTCTAACTAGATATCTATATTATAGTATACTCTATATATATTATAAATTAGTTGGCTGAAGATAATATAGTTTAAGGTGTGCATAACCATCCATGATAATAAGATTAGATCTATTTATAACCATTAAGGCTAGCTCAATGGCCAGGACCTTGTCTCTCATCTAGGAGGTGTAGGGTTCGAATCCCCCCAACCTTGCTATTTCTTGAGCCCTTACAGGGGGTAAAGCAAGAGGTGAAAGGTTCAAGTCCCCTCCCTGAACATGGGTAACCTGAAGGCAATTTATCTGCAGAGATTGTTGGCCAACACGTGCGTTCAACACACCACATTTAACGCCATCTCAATATTAATAAAGATTAGTTATCTATTTATTCGATTCCCTTTTTCTCTATATTGTAAACTTATAATAGTATATCGATAATTCAGAAATTCAAAGTTCATGCTCATGTTTTAATGAATAGCTATAGGTAGATAAATTGCAAGTAACATAAAATACCAGATACCGGAATTTTTGTTCAATTATTGAACATCATATCTTCCATGGTTTTTCAAATACAGGTTGGTCTATTTTGCTCCTTCAAAACCCGATACATGTTTTTTGTCGTTTTATCTTACTCAAGACCACCATGGAGCATGATATTCGTCTTATTTGTTTTTTTGCTAATTTAGTATTAATAATGGTGTTTGAAAACTGTGTTTCTTTTCTCTTCTATCGAATATATTGCACTATTGGTCACTGTGCTAGATAATACACCCATGTTTCTAAAAAATTTATTTAAATGATTTTGTAGTACAATTTTATAAAGAAAATATATAATAAAAGACACATGACATAGTAAAAAACTAAATAAAAGATATATAAAAAAGTTAAATGACACATGAATAAAGCAAAACGACACCTAGCAAAAAATTAAGTTTTGTTTGCCTTGTTTGTTTGTACTTGGGGGCTTGGATTCGATTAGACACTGAGCCATAATGTTTGTTGTTTACCCATTCACATCTAAATGTCTTTTAACTAATCAGTTCGTTTCGCTAAAACTCTAAATAAAATCGGATTCGGTAAAACATTGTCTTTTTAATCGAACAAGTTTTATTCTTTTGTTTATTAAGCAAATTAGGTTTCAATCATGTGCGATGCACGAGAACACAATTCAAATCTAAAAAATATAAAAAAAATAAAGAAAACAATTAAATTATAATTTGCCACCTTAATCATAAAAATTTATTTCAAAAGCTTTATATTACAATTCTTTTAGAAAAGATATAACAAAAGACTCATGTCATAATATAAAAAATAATAAAAGATATATAAAAGAAATAAAATGACACATAAAAAAAGAAAAATAAGACCTAGCAAAAGTCAAATAACACATAATATAGTCAAATATTGATTTTTTTATATATTATATAGATAAGTTCTATTCTTTTGTTTATTAAACTAATTAGGTTTCAATCCCGTGCGATGCACGAGAACAGTAAAATAACAGAAAAATCAAAAAGAAATTAAATTATTACATGCTATCTTAATAAAAAAAAGTATCTCAAAAATTTATAATACAATTTTTTAGGAAATATATAATAAAAGACAAATGTTATTATAATAAAATTAATATAAAACATATAAAAAAATAAATTAACAAATGTTAAGTGTAAAATGATTATATAATTATATAAATAACACTGGCTTGAAAAAAACAAAAAGGAAATAACTCAAACCAAAATGGGCCGGTTGTTTATTCATTAAAAACCACTCTCACTTTAAAATAACAAATTGGGCCTGACTCCTTTGTATTTTTAGTCCATCACATACACCATCAGCGTTAAACCCTGGACTTGAAAGCTATTTAGACGCTGTGTTAAAAAAAAAAAAACTATCTAGACGATAAAAAAAGGAAAACCGACGAACGGCGTCCAAAAAAAAAAAAAAAACGACGAACGAAGAAGAAAGAAAAAGGAGGTAAATCATATCTAGGTATTGTTTCAATTTCACAATATCAAATTTGGTGTTTATAGTAAGTTCTCAAGTATAAGTTATTGATTTTTGTGTATATTATTTTGATTTCAAAAAAATGTTTAGAATCTATTAAAATGTGTTTTTCTACCAGTCAGCTGTAATTTTTGGCATTTAAATATTAGTTTTTGGATATCTGTTAATTTATAATTTCATGAAATTTTTCGTACCTTTTCCGTGTTTTCTTATGAGTGTAATTAATTAATTTTCCGTGTTTTCTTATTTAGGTGCTGTTACGTGAAAGAGTTTTCAAAGATCTTGTTGGAGAAAGATGTCGAAATTTTGGAATGAGGTATGTTACTGAATTTAATAGATATTGAAAGCTGTTTTACGTGTATATTTTAGTAATTAATTTACGTCATAGAGTTTTTAGGTTAGTGTTTATTAGGTTAAGAAGAAGATTAATACTCTAACATATTACCGTCCAAGATTGATGTAATTGCTCTGTCCTGAATTTTGAATCCTTATTAAGTGATCGATAATCAAACATCTTCTTCTTAATGTTATTTACGTTATAGAGTATTTAGGTTAAGAAGAATATTACTACTTTAACAGATTACAGTCCAAGATTAATGTAATTGCTCAGACTTATTGTCCTGAATTTTGATTCCTTATTAACTGAATGATAATATTCCAAATGTTATTGTTATCTACAGGATGGAGATGATACAGAGGATAATAGTGATTTGGAATTGGAAAATAATGGTTTAGATATGATCGAAAATCCAGATAAAAAAAGGTCTAAATATATAGATGATAGTAATAGTGATAGTGATGATTCTACTAGGGCAAAACGTGTTATTCGATCAGCTAAGGACAAACGTTTAGAGGAAATGTCATCTATTATTGATCAGATGAAGAATTCACTTAAAATCAATGATTGGGTTAGCCTTGAAGAAAATTTTGACAAAATTAACAAGAAAGTTACACGTGTTATGGAATTTCCTAATGTTTATATCAATTGTCTTGTTATGATTGAGGAGTTGTTAAATAAAGCCTTGGCTAATAAAGAAGCTAAAAAGAAGATGAGTAGTAGTAATGCTAAAGCCTTGAATGCTATGAAACAGAAGCTTAAGAAGAATAATAAGATTTACGAAGAGTTGATTAATAAGTGTAGGGAAAGTCCTATAAGTGAAGAGGAGATTGAGATTGAGTCTGAATCTGATTCCGAGCCCGAGCCCAAACCCGATACATCAGATTGGCAGAAGATTGTGAGCAAAAAAGATAAGCTTAACCCAAGTCAGATTACTTGGGAAACCGTGAATAATAAATTGAAGGAGATTATTTCCGCGAGGGGTAAAAAGGGAACAGGAAAAGCTGAATTAATCGAACAGCTAACTTTCTTGACTAAAGTAGCTAAAACTCCTGCTCAAAAGGTCGAGATTCTTTTTTCGGTTGTGTCAGCACAGTTTGATGTAAGGAACATGCCTACTAGTGTGTGGAAAAAGAGTGTTGAGAATATTTTGTCGATTTTAGATATTTTAACTTTATACCCAAACATTGTGGTGAATGATATGGTGGAGCCTGATGAAAACGAGACTAAAAAAGGAGCGGATTTTGATGGTAGTATTAGAATCTGGGGAAATCTTGTAGCTTTTCTCGAAAGAATCGATGTAGAGTTTTTCAAAAGCCTTCAAGTTATAGATTCACATACACGTGAATACATTGAGAGGCTTAGAGATGAGGTTATGTTATCAGTTCTAGCACAAAACATCCAAGAATACTTAGAAAAGATTGGGGATTTTAAAGGTGCTTCGAAAATAGCTCAAAAACGTATCGAACAGATTTATTACAAGCCACAAGAGGTTTATGATTCTATTAGGAACTTAGCTGAATTAACAGAAGAGGTGGCTGAATCTGGGGGCCCACCTGATTTTGTTGTGGTACCTGAGCTTGTGTCTCGTAAACCTAGTTTCCCTGAGAATAGTAGAGCTTTAATTGATGTACTTATTACACTTATATACAAGTATGGTGATGAAAGAACTAAAGCTCGTGCCATGCTTTGTGATATTTATAACCATGCTTTAGTAGATGAGTTTTCGACTTCTCGTGATTTGTTACTGATGAGTCATTTGCAAGATAATATTCAACACATGGATATATCGACTCAGATTTTGTATAACCGAGCCATGGCTCAGCTTGGTCTTTGTGCTTTTCGTGTTGGACTTATTGTTGAAGGACATAATTGTCTTTCCGAACTTTATTCAGCTGGTAGAGTTAAGGAATTACTCGCTCAAGGCTTATCACACAATCGTTATCATGGAAAAACTCCAGAACAGGTACTTTTTATTTGATAGTAAATATTATGATTTTTTAACTGATTTTGTATAACCGAGCCATGTTATAGATTAGGATTATAATATACATGCAAATCTTAGTAGTCCATTTAGTAAACTTTTCGTTTTGTTGTTGTGATAAATTTGTAAATATAAATCAGTACATGAAAATGGTGAGTTTTCTGTATTGCCTTCATAGATTTCTGATTCTGAAAATGTATAAAAAATATAATCTAATCAAAATGGAATTTTAGAAAATTTTCATCTGTTTGTTAGGATTTATGAAACATCCAATATATTTTGAAAACTCCTCCATATTTGATACTAAATATTTTGATTTTTATTGAACTGAGCAGGAGCAAGAAGAGAGAAGGCGTGAAATGCCTTACCACATGCATATTAATCTAGAATTACTTGAAGCTGTTTATTTAATATGTGCTATGCTTATCGAGGTACCTAACATGGCATCATCATCACATAGAGGAGTTATAATAAGCAGCAAGAGTAGGAGTTTCCGAAGGTTAGTGGAAATGAGTGAGCGTCAAACATTTACGGGCCCACAGGAAAGTGTACGTGATCATGTAATGGCAGCTACAAGATTCCTTAAACAAGGAGAGTTTGAGAAAGCTTTTGAGGTAATTAAGTCACTTGATGTATGGAGGGTAATGAAGAAGAAGGATAAAGTGCTTGAAATGGTGAGACAGAAGATTAAAGAGACAGCTTTAAGGACGTATTTATTTACGTATTCTTCTTCGTATGATTGTTTAAGCTTGGATAAGGTTTGTAAGATGTTTGATCTTTCGGATACTGAGAGTCATAGTATTATAAGTAAGATGATGATTAATGAAGAAGTGTATGCAAGTTGGGATGAGCCGACAAAATGTGTTGTTTTCCGTAAAGATGTTGGGGAAACGAAGATTCAGAGTTTAGTGTTTGATTTGGTGGAGAAGCTTAGTGTACTTGCGGACACTAATGAGAGAGCTTATGAAACTTCTTCTTCTTCTCGTATGGTCAGTCTTAACAGGAGGGGTATCTGCACTTAATTACCACTTTTCGTACTTGATATTTAAATCTTTTCTTTTTCCAAGGTTTGTTTGTTTGTTTTCAGATATATTGACTGGAGCTTTTTTTTTTATTTCTGTAATTTTATGGATAATATTATCTTGTTATTTGCTGCAAAATTTTTGACAGATTTTTACCTTTTCGTATTTATTGTCTTATGTTTTCCTGTTCCAGTATCATGGGTGTTGTGTATTCTTACTAGTTAACACTTTTATCTTTAAATATTAAATGAATGAAAGTCATGATAATTGATAGGAGGCAGGGAAGAGCTGTACCAAATGATAGGAATACTGAATTTAGTATATCGCTTATGATGATTTTGTCTTCTGACTACAATTCAATGATAATAAAAATGAAAATATGTTAGTAGTTTGGAATGTTTTAATTTCACTCAGTTAATTCATTTTAAGATTACAAGGGTGTGAATCGAATACCTAAAATATACTTAAGGATCCTCCAAGTAATTAATGAAAACTCTCTAAATTTAGAAATTTCTCATCAATAATTCCACCAATTATTATATGCTTAAGATTTTACCTTTTAAGTTGGTTCCACGAATTGTTGTCATTTCCAAATTCTAATTTAATCATTGCTTATTATCTAATTCCGCAAAATAAAACCGGTAGGGCAATACGTGACTATCAAAAAGAAAAACAATTTTAGAAAAGAATAATAATTAAAACACACTCTAAGTTAAATTAAACAATACAATCTTAAAATTATAATTACAAAATAATTAGTTAAGGTCCATAAAAAGATATCCCAAATTATAGAAAAGTTAATTCATCATGATATGAGTAAAACAATTTACCAGTAAAATAATTATCTTTTTACCCCTGTACCACAAAGCCTTTCTCCGTTATTCCACGTTAACCCATTTAGATTGATTCTTTTAGTACTTTAAATAATTTATAAATAGAAAAAAAAACTTCTTTAAATCATCTTGATGAATAAATACATTGTTTGCTTCTATACTATATCGCGATTGTCAACTTACCTCCTTAAAAATATAAAAAAAAATTCGTTTCACACAAAAGATTGTAATTATCTTTTCCTCTATTTCCTTAAATTATTGTATGCTAATTCAGTTTTTATACTTTTATTTCCTATAAATATGACATAACTTCTTCCTAGAGTTTGGAATTTGATGAAACCTTAGTTTAACTATTTGGAAATTTTGTTTAATTGGGGGAATTTTGGACTAATTGAGATTGATTATATCATATTTCTCTCTATTTTGTATTGAGTTGTGATCGATTACTTTGATCAATTGATTGATTAACCCTAATACATGAATAACACTCGGAAGGGGGAGGGGGTTATGGGTAGAATTAGGTAACCGAGAGTGCATTCAATCTACAAAATCGAGAGATCTTAGGTGAGTCCATAGCCACGATATGGGTAGGAGAATATACCGCTCTTTTTAAGGTTCCTTAGTTCTTCCAAAATAATCTCCATCTCTTTGAGAGTAGCACCTAGTCTCTCGAAAGGGGTAAAGTGTGATTATTGAATCTCGATCAGTGTAAATTTCTTAATCTCCCAAACTCATTTTTTCTCCCTTCAATCTTAGTATCGGCAAGTTAGTCTCTTTTATCTCGTTCATTACTTGTACTAGTCCTTTGAATTTATAGCAGTTTAACTCGGTCACCAAATCCTTTTTCTCTTTTTGTTTTTTCACGACTAATCAATAAAACCTAATTAAATCACAATTTTAACTTTTCTAATCCCTTGGTACTTTCAACTTTATAATTTCGTCGATTCGTATGCTTGCAGAGAAACAAGAAATTTTTTGTGCTGTTGTCGGAGAATTCAATATATTACGCGATTAAATCTTTTCATATATGTTCTTTAACATAACAAACATGTCAACTGATCGTAGTTAAGACTTTTTTTCTGTAAGCTATGAATCTACATTCATATCACATGCTTTAGTAGAATTTTGCTAATATCTATAGCAATTTGAGGTCTAAATTATAATTAATTTTTAATTGAAATATAAAACTATAAACCAATCATTCCATCTCGAGGAGAAAAAAATTATATGCATACACATACAAGCATATACCATTCACATCTATTCTTCTCCTTTGAATTTATTTTCCTCAATATATAAATATAAATTTATAATTATACTATTATTCAAATAAAAATTTGAGAACTCGTTTATATTTGAAATTTGAAGCCACTTGGTTATAAAAAGAGTTTGAAATTTGAACACTTATTTATGTTTATGGTTGGATGATCTTGAAGAATTACGAAACCCAGGCGACCAGGCCATCGAAACTAAGCATGAGATAATAGTATAGACAAGTTGGACCCGTTTATCTCACGACTCGGCCTGCTAAACATACTGGTTCCAGAACCGGAATAGTGTGCCCAAGAACTATCGGTCCGGTTCCCATAAAAAGACCTTTGCATAAGAACCGGTCCGAACTGGATCAGATCGATAGCCTGATAATTCTTTTGAGTAAAGATATATATATATATATATATATATATATATATCACCCTTATTTGCTTTATCCATGTATCACCCCTTACGTGGAGGTTTAAATCACTAATCATATCATTTCTCTCTCCCATTTATTTATTTTCTCTCTCTTTTATTTAGTGCGACATAAGCGGACACATATGAAGTGAAATAAGAGTGAAGCAAATAAAGGTGATATATAACAATTCTAACAACTAAATTTGGAGAAATTGTTACAAAAACATTATATCTTACTTTTTTTTGGACATTATAACAATTCTTACTCAAATTGAACAAAGAAATATCTGATAAATCAGAGAAATTGTAAGAAAAATCTAAGAATTAAATTATGGAGAAAAAAGTTTGAAGGTAATATCTTAGTTTTTTTTTTAAAAATAAATTAAAATCAGCCCATGAATTTATTTTAAGATTGTAATGGTAAAATTTCATTTTTTTTACCTTGTATTGTAGAGATTTGCAAAGATATTGATAATGCCACGATCTTCAAAGAAAGTAGAAGTATAGAAGTTGCGACCTTAGAACAAAAAAAATCTGCGACCAAATTCAAGGTTTAATTTTCCCTTTTTTATGGGAAAAACAAGGATTGGGTGCTTTTGTCGGTTATATAGTCTAATGATGTATAAGTATGTATAAGTATGTATGTTTATAGGGAAGAACACAAACAGATATCTTTTATAACTTTTTAAAAGATGTTTCTTAAAGTTGTAAAAAAAAGTTCATTTCTTTTAAAATATATATATATATATATATTGGTTGAAAACCGGATTGGAACCGGACCAGAATCGTTAGAACCGGTTTTCCTTACCCGTTCGGTTTCCAATTCAAGGAAAACAAATACTTGAGATGCTAATACATTACTTTGAGGTACCTTATTTCTTCCAAAATAATCTCCATGTCTTTGAGAGTAGCTGTAACAGAGGATTCGTTTGCGCCGGTCCATGTTGGTTCGGATCCTTTGGATCTTGGGGACGACGACCTCTCATTAATGCAAGAGACGCAGTTAGAGGATCTTGATAGGGAAGAGTACATGGAAGAGGAGGACGAGACGGATCAAGTACACTGTTAAACCTCTTTTCCGTTTATATACTATTTTTTTACGAGTACACAAAACAGGTAAATAGGTAGTTGGGGGAAAACTTTCTCATCCACTTAATATACTGGTATGGAACTGTCATGATGCGGTGGAAGAAATTTTTCAAAGAGTGGTTTGAGAGATGATGCAGATCCATCGGGATTGGTTGAAAGTTATCGTTGAACCGAGAGTTAGTGGTGTGCAAGCGAATGACATTATTAGGATCCCTAGGTAAAGCAAATTCAGCAAGGGTTGAAGCGGAGAATTTCAAAGAAGGGATTTGGCTTCTTTGGGATGATTCGGAGATTGGAGTTCGAGTACTTTTGGCAGGTAATCAGGTGATTAATATCTTAGTATCATAGGTAGAATACAAGTCGTGGGTTTTTTCAGCAATTTACGCGTAATCCAAGTCACAAGATAGACAACCGCTTTGGGACGCCTTTCATCAAGCTTTCAGTAATACTGGGAGACCGTGGTTGATTGCGGGTGATTTTAACCAAGTCAGGGAAGAGGAAGACAAGAAATGGGGGAAACTGCATTTACTCGTCGTATCAAAAAAATTGAATAATGGCGTCATAGTTGCGAACTAACCGATCTAGGATTCAAGGGACCGAGGTTTACATGGTGCGATTCATGGAATACGGGGCATAGGATCTTGAGAAGACTTAACAGGGAGTATGGGAATACGGATCTACTGTAACTTTTTCCGTTAGCAAAATTATATCATTTAGATCGTAGACTCGGACCACGCACCTATTCTGATACAACTTATTCCGACTGATAGATCAAGACCAACAAGGAGATTCCGATTTGAAACTGCATGGTGTTTACATAGGTACTTCCAAATCTTTGTTCAAAATAAGTTGGAAGCTAACATCTCAGACCTTGGGGACAACCTAAATGACATGAATGACCAATTAGTATGTTGGAAGGAAACAGTCTTTGGCGATATTAATAAAAAGAAAAAATTTATGTTGGCGAGACTTAAGGGGATTCAAACTTCATTACAACACTCGTACAACTCATCACTTTTCAGGTTGGGTAAAAGGTTGAGGGGCGAGTATCTTAGTACGTTAGAAGATGAAGAGGTATTTTGGTTTCAACGTTAAAAAGAGAACTGGGTTGGATCGGGTGATCGGAACACAAGGTACCATCACTAGCCACGATGAATAAATGGAGGACATCCAAGATACAATGGTTGAGAGAGTCGAATGGAAACAAAAGAGGATAACTTGGATACTCTAGTCCGGAATTTCTTCGTAGATTTATACTCGGAGACAACTAGATTTGTGGGACCTTTCGCTCTACCCCATGGATACAGATTGGAGGGAGTTGAGAAGTCCCTGCTGGAGGAGTCACGAATGAGGAGATTCGGGTGACTGTATTCCAATCTAACCCTAATAAATCCCCATGAATGGATGGAATATCAACATCATTTTACCAAAAATGTTGGGACACAGTAGGCCCTGAAATCTGTATTATGGTTCGGTAGTCGATTCAAACATGGGACGTGTCGCCAAGTCTGAATGGAACTCTAATCCATTTTATTCCAAAAGTTCCAGATTCGTCCAATTAGCCTAATTAATGTTCTGGTTAAGTTCATTATAAAGGAAGTGGTCTATTGGATTCGCCCACTTTTAGCTAAAAAGATTGGTCCGAATCAGAGTAGAATTCTTCCGGGATACTCAACAATTGATAATGTGGTCTTGGTGCAAGAAATTGATCATCGCATGCAAAAGTTTAGGTCTAAAGGTGGATTTATTGCAATCAAGATTGACTTAGCTAAAGCGTATGGTAAGTTGAGTTGGAGGTTTATTGAGGATACCATCTCTTTCTTTGGTTTCCTGAAGACCTGGGTTTGTCTTATTATGTTAGCTATAGAAACAAACACTATACACGTATTATGGAACAGAGAGAAGCTCGAAGCATTCACCCCTCACCGGGGTATTCGACAGGGAGATCCTCTCTCCCATTATATATTTGTTCTATGTATGGAGCGATTATCTATTCCTATTCAGGGACTTTGTGAAGGAGGAAAGTGGTTACCCATTTGTCTCCATCGTCAAGGTCCCGCGATTTCACATGTTCTTTTTGCAGATGACTTGTTACTTTTTGCTGAGGCGGAGGAAAAACAGGTGAATTTGATTAAGAAAGTCCTGAGGGTTTTATGTGATGAGGCGGGACAAACAGTGAGCGAGGAAAAGTCATAGATCTATTTTTCGAGGAATATACCAAATGAAAGAGCGAAGGATTTGGCGAGGAGCGATGGGTTCACTTTGAGCGAGTTGATAAGAGTATACCTTGGGACGCTAACTAGATCACATCAGTTACCACCAGGTTTATTTCGGAGAATAACTTCTAACATGCAGAGCAAACTACCAAATCGGAAGAGTCAAAACTTGTCACTATCAGGAAGTGTAACGTTAGCACATCGATATTATCAGCTATCCCTACATATATAATGCAAACAATGAAGCTCCCAGATCATTTTTGTGAAGAGATTGATAGAATAATCTGTGATTTCATTTAGGGGTCGTCTACGGAGGTGCAGAAAATACACTGGCTTTCATGGGGGAAGTAGTGTCGTTCAAAAAAAGTGTGGAGGGTTAGGTTTGAGAAGTGCAAATAATTATGATAAAGCACTCTTGGCTAAATTCGGCTGGAAAGTTCTAAAATATGATTAGACCTTATTGGTACGTGCGTTCAAACAAAAATACTTTTGAGACAGATTTTTAGAAAGAGTGGTAAATCCTTATGATTCTAGAATGTGTACAAATATTCTTGTGGGTCACGAGGTTCTTAGAAGTGGCTTAGTTGAGGGGTTGGAGGGGAGCGCGAATCCATATAAATGGAATCTAGAATTTTCGGGTATATTGTCGATAAAATCAACCTATAATAATCTACCCCTTTGGAGGGCGAACTGAATTTTAAATGGGATCTTGTTTGGTCTCTTAAGTGTCCGCAAAAAGTTAAGTTTCTTTTGTGGCGCGCAATTCGGGATTGATTATCAACGGGGGGAAATCTTGTGTTGCGTGATATCGTGGGAGATCCGCTATGCCAACAGTGTGAATCGGAGGTCGAATCGGCCGTACATTTGTTTCAAGGATGTATTGGTTATAGTAGCCTAATTAAAGATTGCACTGTGGGGCTGTTCGGGTCACAGGAGGTGGGGAAACAGTCGGGAGGGGCTGCTGAAATAGCGGATGGAGCGGCTGCTCGTGGGTCTGTGGTGTAATTTGCTGGTCAGGTGGTGCAGCAAGAACGGAGGCCGCTAGTGGGTCCTCTTCGCGTCAGCAGGGGAACCTTCTGCAACAGATATTCTGTAGCAACATGAATCTTCCAATTCATCAGCTACTGTGTTGCGCCAGGAGGATTTGATGGGGCCTGTTGATGAGTCCAATAAAAGAAGAAACAAATAATCCTAAGAGTAATGCTTGGTATCACCCATAAATAGGGATGGCAGTGGTTACGATTTTAATCCAAAACCGACGGATTACCGAACCGAATAAAAACCGATTATGTAACTATGGTTAAATCCGTTAGGGTTTGGTTTTAAAAAGTGAAACCGATGGTTAAAACCGTTAGGTTATGGTTCTAGATTAAAAAAACCCGAAAAACCGAAATCCGTTATATATATATACATATATATAAATCTAATTTTATTTTACCTACTAAAGGCTAGAATCCATGTATTTTTATAATTTGAATTACATTTTTCTTATATTTTTTTGATTTTTAATTACCAAAAGACCAAAAGTTTCAACCCAACTATAGATAAGGATGGAAATGGTTATGGTTTAAAATCAAAATCGATGAAAATTTGAACCGATTAAAAATCGATTATGCAACCATGGATATAACCGTTAGTGTATGGTTCTGAAAAATGCAACCGATGGTTAAATCCTTTAGGTTAAAATTATAGATAAAAATAAAACCGAATAACCAAAAACCTGTTTACTATCATCTATTTTTGTATATTTTATAGTACTATAGATAATAAATATTTTCATATCTCAAAATTAAAATCTAAATATTAGAATTAACAAAAGAAGTAACAAAAAAATTATTTAACCAAAGATCAACATAACATTTTATATATTGGATATTTGTCATGTATTTGTGATCTTGTTTCAATATTTTTAATATATTTAGAGAGTTATAGTTTTGTATGTCACAAGAGCGAGGCGAGATTAGGAATCCTATTGCGAGAGAGACGCCTCGCGAGCCGGGTTATGGTTAAAATCCGAAAAACCGTTTAAAAAACCGAATCCGAATTATTCGGATATGGTTTTGAAAAGTAAATCCGATGGATAAATCCGTTAGGGTTTGGTTTTTGATAAATTAAATGGATATGGACATGGTTTTGTATTTTTTTGCAATAATCCGATCCGTTGCCATCCCTACCCATAAAGCAATCACCTACAAATCACCCATGATGTGGATCCTGGGTCGTCCAATCATGCAAGAGAGAGAGAAAAAGTAGTCAAGAAAGAAAATCTACATGACTGGACCACCTAGGATCTACATTATGGGTGATTTTTGGGTAATACCCAACATTACTCTAATCCTAAACACTTGGCAAAACCAAAATGAGCCGGTTTTACATTCATTAAACACCACTCTTAATTTAAAAAATCAAATTGGGCCTAACAATTATACGCACAATCCAACAAGTAAAATTAATAAGTATTAACATAAAAACGAAACTTTCTGTTGGATCTTTCATGGTTTAAACATCAACAATGCTTAAAACACTCCTTTATTGCTACTCAATAGTTAGCTTATTTTAGAGTAAACAAACGTTTTAAAATAAAATTTGAATTTTGAAATTATTATTAAAAAACATTTTAAAATCTAAAATTATCTAATTTGATACTTCTTATAAAAATACTTTTTAGATTAAAAAACTCTTAAAATACTAAAAACATTAAAAATATTTTTCTAAAAAAGCACTTCTAAATACACATTTATTTTTGTTAAAACGGACATTTAATGTTGCGATGTAGTTCGTAATTCGTATAATGAGAGAGAAAGAGCTTTCCACATACGGAAGCAATGACCATCTTTTCATCAAATTGGATTTAGTATATTCAGTTATATTCGATCCAATAAGCTAAAAATTGATTAGGCTTTTCAATAATAGTGTTTGACAAAAGTACTTCACTTTATTTATTTATTTATTTAATAAAAGAAGCATTATTCTGCAAGTTGCCCCGACAAAGAATTTGCATTGGTTTATACCAACTAATATTTTATCTAATTTGTTTATTTTAGAGCCACACACACTTATAGCGATAACTCCACACTTTCGGTTGAGTATCTCGTTTCCCTTTATTCTTAGGCAATGTTCGGATTCATTTGTTCAATATACTTGTCTAATGAATCAAATTATAGTCCCGGTTTCCATACATATTCTTTCTTTGATAGATAATAAAGGGATATTTTGAGTCATGCGATCCTTTCTATATTACTTTCTGGGATATGTTCTTAAGACAGATCAATAATACTATTTTCTCCGTCTAAAAAATAATGTCTACTTTATTTTTTACATAAATTAAAAAACAAAATTATTATTTTTTTCATTACTAAAATACCACGAATAAAGTGTTTTGACATTTTAAATATTCATTGGAAATATAAATTTAAATATTTTAATAAGAGTAATACTGGAAAAATATGGAATAAAATATCTTGAAATTCTAAATAAATATTATTTTTGGGACACCATTTTTAGTAAGGTGGACATTATTTTTGGGACGGAGGAAGTAACATTTATCTGAACTTAGTTTCGTGGAAGTTAAGATCATGTGGGCTGGCTAAAACTTGGGTGCCAATCTAGATTACCTCATCCAATTTAAAACGAATTGATAGGTTGAAAATAAAAAGATTTCGGTCAAAAAAAGAAAAAAGATTTATAAACTTAAAAATCGTTATGAGATACTTTCTCCGTCCATCAATGTTTGTCACAATTTCTAAAAATAGATGTCCACAAAAAGTCGTCCATTTAAAATACCAATAAACTTTTTTATATTTTTTTACCAATTTTATCCTTATTTAATATTCATAAGATTATCATCATTAAATGCATTTACTTAGTTGGTTGAGGGTAGTTTAGTAAAAATAGAGGATATTAATTGTTTTTCTTAATTTGTGTAAAATAAAGCATAACAAACATTGATGGACGGAGGGAGTATTTAATAGTCTTACACACAAAAGAACATTAAAGCCGGAAAAGCCCAAAGATGTTATAAAGCAAGTAATATTAAGTATGAATTACCATATTAATAGTCAGTCAATTTATTGAGTATCAACTACTAGGTATCGATACTCTTCATCTCCAACCACAATCAACCGATCACCGTTGACCACCGCCAGTGCCGCCGAAAAAGTACTGGATATGTAGAAAAAAAACTGAGTGCCTAGAAAAATAACTGAGTGTCTAGAAAAATTTACTTAGTACTCGGATGAATATACTGACTATTGGAAAAATTATTTGAGTATCGTTGAATTTTACTAAGTATCAGGTGAAAATACTGACTATGCTCAGTGTAATAAAATTTAAACAAGTATTTACATGTAACAAGAGGAAATTATAACAATAAATTAAATTATATTTATTGATAAAATTCAAAAATAAATACAAGGAACAAAAAGTATACATAATTCAAAATTAATACAATACTTAACAAAGAAAAAGAAATTAAAAAATATTAAACGTTATCCCAACTCAAATGCTAAAAAAAAGAATTGAGCATATATATATATATATATATATATATATATATATATATATATATATATATAATTTATAGGTAAAAAAAAAAAGAAAAAAGAACTAAGTAACGCTACTTCTTGCCTGAGAAGAAGAGATGCATCTTTCACTTCAAATGGATCTTGCCTCGCTCAAGCATATCTTTCATTTCAAACGGACAATCCTTCTTCTTCGTTGTTGCTAAACTGCACAAATCTAAGCTCTCCTGCATAGACCTTCTTCTCCGCCGCTAGTGATGAGTTTTGAAGCTCCTTCACCGCTGCCGCTCTCCTGCACAGATCTCATTGTCTTCTCCGGCGAGTGAACTTCTTGATTGAAGGAGGAAGCTCGAGACCATAGACATGGTTTCTCCTCTACTCGATTGCAAAGGTCACTCTTCTCCCGTGAAGGCTGGCTTCACTGTCTTCTACCACTGCTCAATCGACTTCTCGTTTATTTTCTACTTGATTTGTTTTCTTAGGTTTGAGGCATGATTGACTATTTCCGAGAAATATAAGTCCAGAGCCTTGTACCTACAAATAAGGGGTTAGTTACCAAAGGAAAGATCTCTTTCGGATGGCATTTTGACATGCAAGTTAGTGTCTGATTGGAAGTGTTTTTTTAGAAAAAGACTTAAAAGTGTTTCTAGCATTTTAAGAGTTTTTTATCTTGAAAAGCACTTTTCTGAGATACACCAAATTAGTGCTTCTTGAAAAAAAACACTTAAAATAATTTTAGATTTCAAAATAATTTTTAATATTTTTTTTTAAAATTTTAAATTTTATTCTAAAAGCGTTTTTTTATTTTATAATAAACACTTTCAAACGAGCCCTTAATATCATCGTTGAAAAATTTGTTCAAAGCTATTAGCGCGTGAAGATTTAGTGTTCACTTCCTCTTTGGAAAAAAGGTATTTACATGAGTTTTTTGGCCCATATACGCCTAATAGACTTTTATCGTATACCGGGAGTGCTACCTAGGAACTTTTACCCTCATACCCTCGTACGTATATATTACTTCGCCGCCAGTTTATAATAAATATGATCCAATGAGATTTAGGTTGAGGGTTTATATGTCAATTGTTTTGTTGGCGGGACCCTTAAACAGCCTGAAGGTCTTTCCTGGTCAGAGTTATTTTGGTATTATCACTTACCCCCTTGAATTTGGAAGATTATGCTGCAACTTGTTTATTAGATTTTCTGAGAATGTAGTATGAAAATTGACTTCAGACCCGATCACTACTTGTGACCCCTGAATCTTATTTTTCATATACTAATCCATATAAATGATATCTCTTATAAGATTTTTATCATCCATTACAACATAATGTCCATTCGATAAAATCTTCTTAAAATAAATTTTCATTCGCATTTTCCAAATTTCATGTAGTAATATAAACAAATAAGTTGTAAGAACTTCATATCCTATCTTTCATTTTCAAATCCGTGAAGAGCCTTTTGGATACATGCATCTATGGTAATATCTGATTGGACATCAATTTTGATTTGTAAGACTGATTAGGCCAATAATAAGAACTAAGAAGACATGTAAGAAACAAGTGTTGAATATTCTCTTTTCCAAATTGCATAACTAGCAAGTAGGTGAATGTACATATTTTCTTGTTTGAGGATAGTTTTTGGTTTGAATCACATTTCATCATACCTGATGAAACCCTATTTTTTGTTTGGATATTCGCATGCCAAATATCTTCCATAACCCACGTGCCAAATAATCTTCCATAAACCAGGAATATGCTGACGATTAGGCGGAAATGTTTGTAATAAGTTGGTAATGTTCTTAGTAACTAACCAGATTTAGTAGAATATCTACTCGATCTTGTCAGTAGCGATATAAGATTATCCATCTCATCCATATTAAAAAGGTGAATTATAAGTATATGTTTAACAACTAGCTGAGGAAACAATTGTCTTGCCAAATCCTCATTCCAATCGATACCTTCACTATTAAAACGTTGATTTAACCAACTACAATTTGTGAGTTTTCAAGCATCATGAGATCTGAAAAACCCATTGAAATCTCCAAATATTAGTATTTTTTCAATTTTTCAATTGATAAATACATCTAAAGACACCTTTCAGGAGAACTAAATTTTTCCAAATATAATAATATCTATATCATTTAGAAAAATCTTTCTAAAAATACATATGAGGATAATAGATATGTTTTTAATCTTTAGAATCTGAGTTCATAAATAATCTTCATATTTGACTTGTCAAAATAACAAAGTTCAATTTCTATAAATCCATAAACTTAATATGGGAGCAATTTTGTTGGAAATAAAGTTTGACCCTTGGGAAATAACTCACTTTATCTCAAAATAAATTTGTTTTACATAGATCGGAATGAATATGAATGTAAACAAATTTGTTAGCCTAATTTTGTAGATTAATAAAATTCTATTACTTGGTTGAAACTATAGATTAGTGAAAGAAACATTAAGCTCTCAAAGTGACTAGATGGAGTGTTGGATACAATGTGGAAAGTATACTTTTGTAGTGTAAAAGTACCACACCAGAAAAACTTGAACAAAAGATTGAGTTTGTATACTACCTAACTACAATGCTTGGACCTCAGTGAAACATGCTTTTGTAAAGGGGTGGATAGACTCATCCCTGTCGAAATATACAGACACATACACGTACATGGGCACAAACCTGTTGGCCGACTCGGGGAGGTGCAGTTCTTGCGTGGGTATAGTTAGGTCGTATAAATCTTGTTTGATAAAATTAACTATGTTATTAATTAGTTTTTAAAATTACTAAATTAACAGTTTTTTGGATAGGCACCTTCTGAACAGGTGCATTCTCTAACATAAACAACATTTCTATATAGGTACATTTTTTTCAAAGACACCTTTCCTTACCCGATGACTTATGATCTTTCTTCTTAATAGGTGTCTTCACCTATAAAATAGATTGATACGATTTGGAAAGCTTAAGTTATAAAACCATAAGCTTCCATTGATAGAGAAATAAATGTAGACGAAGTGCAGAGAGAAAAGAGAAAGAAGATAGAAGAAAGAGAGTGTTTATTCGACTGTTTTTATTAGCTTATTTCAGCTGTGTACAAGTGTATATATAGCTACTCTAACTGTCATAACAAACTATTTTGTTCTATTTACAAATGGTCCTTCATCTTTTACTTTCTATTAAATCTAACTTTACTATTCCATCTAACATCTCAAGAGCCCCCCTCAAGCGGAACATGAATGTTAAAGATGTTTAGCTTGGACAAATTGTTATCGAATGCAAGAGAACCAAGAGGTTTAGTAAACATGTCTGCAAGTTGTAGATTAGATGGAATGTAGAAGAGTTTAATGATTCCAGCTTGAATTTTCTCACGTGTCAACTTGCAATCGATGTCGACGTGTTTTGTTCGTTCATGATGAACGGGATTTGTCGACATGGCGATAGCTGCCTTGCTATCTGAATACACTAGCGCAGGAGTAGAATAATCAATACCATAATCTCTCAATGCATAAATAATCCCCTGAATCTCACAAGTTATTGCAGCTAAAGCTCTATACTCTGTTGTAGCTGATGATCGGCTAATTGTAGTTTGCTTCTTACTCTTACAAGAAATCAATGAATCGCCGAGAAATATACAAAATCCCGTTATACTTTTTCTTGAATCAAGGCATCCAGCCCAATCACTATCACAATATGCTTCTATTTTGACTTCAGAGGTTGATGAAAGAAACAAACCTTGTCCTGGAGTCATTTTTATATAACGTAGAACACGTTGTGCAGTTTTCCAATGACTATTACATGGTTTTTCTAAAAATTGGCTAAGTGAATTGACTGAATAAGATAAATCTGGTCTTGTTATGGTCAAGTATAACAACCTTCCAATTAAACGTCGATATGATGAAGGATTATCTAGCTCTTGATCATCGTCTTGTCGTAATTTTAATGTAGACTCCATTGGAAAAGCTACAGGCTTAGCTTCCATTACTCCACATTCATTTAATATGTCGAGAGCAAATTTTCCCTGACATAGAGAAATTCCAGTCGATTTCGAGCAACTTCTATACCTAAAAAATATTTAAGTTCACCCAAGTCTTTTATTGTAAACTCTGAATCTAAATGAGCTTTTAGATTCTTTATCTCATCGAGATTATTGCTAGCAAGTATTATGTTATCAACATATACTAATAGTGCAATGAATGTAGTAGGTGTTATTTTAATAAAAAAACTAAAATCACTTGTAGAATGTTCAAAACCATATGAGAGTAATGATGAAGATAATTTTGCAAACCATTGTCGTGAGGCTTGTTTTAAACCATACAAGCTTTTGTTTAACTTGCAAACTGTATCTTTCTGAGCTTGAAGGCCTTGTGGAATGTTCATGTAAACTTCTTCATCCAATTCACCATGTAGAAACGCATTATTTACATCAAGTTGATGTAAAAACCAATTGTGGATTGAGGCTAAAGCAAGTATGACTCTTATTGATACTAACTTTGAAATTATCAAAAAAATCTAATCCTTCTTGTTGATTATATCCCTTTGCAACTAAGCGAGCTTTGTATCTTTCAAGTGAACCATCTGCCTTGTACTCGAGTTTAAAAACCCATTTGCACCCAATTGGTTTCATAGAGGAAGTTTGAGGAACAATAGTCCAAGTATTATTTTCTTGGAGAGCATTAAGCTCTTTCTGAATTGCGGAAGTCCATTCTTTTGAAGTGGATGCTTGTTTATATGTTTTTGGTTCAGTTTGACTTGATATGTTTTCATTATAGTTGGCATATTTAGGTGTGAGTTTTGAGGTGCTAAGAAAATCTTGGATTGGATATAGAGGTTGTGTTTTTGTATCACAGTGAGAGGTGGAGTGATATATATAGTCTTTGAGGTAAGTTGGTGGTTGTCTATTTCTTGTTGGTCTTGTGGGTTGTGATGTAGAGGGTTGAGTTGTTGAGGTTTGTCTAGTATTTTGATCAAAAGTAGTGTTTACATTGTGAGGTTTTGTATAGGAGTCAGAAAGACGGAACAAGAAAGTATGAATATCTTCTACAGGTGCAATTTCTGAGAAAGGCAAAATTGACTCCTGAAAAACTACATTTCTTGAGATGATTATTTTGTTATTTGATATTTCAAGTAACTTATAACCTTTGGTGGATAGAGGATAACCCATAAACACTCATTTTGTAGCTCTTGAATCAAATTTTGACCTGTTTTGTTGAAGAGTGGAGGCATAGCAAAGTGATCCAAACACTCTCATATGATTTAGTAGTGGTGGTTTATTGTATAGCTTTTGGTAAGGGGTTAAGTTATCTAACAATGTATTAGGTAATCTATCTATGATATAGGCTATAGTTAAGATTGACTCAGACCAAAACTGTATAGGGAGATTTGCTTGGAACATAATTGCTCTAGCAGTAGTTAAGAGATGGTGGTGCTTTCTTTCTACCAAACCATTCTGTTGAGGAGTTTCAACACAACTTAATTGATGTATAATTCCATTAGTGGAATAAAATGAATGAAGATTAAACCCAGGTCCATTATCTGACCTTACCACTTTAATTTTTACACCAAACTGAGTTAAAACCATATGATAAAAAATTGTTAGATGAAGATGCACTTGACTTTGTACTCATTAAGTAAATCCATGTACCTCTTGAAAAATCATCTACTACAGTCAAAAAATATCTATGTCATGTGTGAGAAACTTGTTTAAAAGGGCCCATATGTCACAATGTATTAAATCAAAGCAAGACTTTGTACAAGAAGTTGAAACAGGAAAATAAAGTTTTTTCTGTTTAGCAAAGTGACATGGTTCACGCACATTAGATTGTAAGAAAGTAATTGAGGAATATATCTTTTTAAGTGTAGGAAGGTTTGCTTTTGATGGATGTCCTAGTCTTGAGTGCCATATATCACTCGTTTCTGTAGTAGCTGCTAAAATCTTGTGTAGCTTCAATGAAGATTGCAGATAGTATAGTCCATTCTTCTCATAAGCAATCCCAATCATATTCTTGCATTGAGGAACCTGTATTGTGCAATAAGAAGAGAAGAAAGCAACTATAACAACTGAATCTTGTGTTAACTTTGATATAGAAAGTAAACTGCACTTAAAAGTTGGAACACATAACACGTTTTTTAGGGTAATGTGATCATTTAAACATATATTCCCTTTATGTGTAGCAAAGATACCCTCTCCATTAGGAAGTTTAACAGGGATATTCACCCTTTGTGGCTTGTTAGTGTATAGATAAGATGAATATACCAAATGGTCAGTAGCTCCTGTGTCTAAAATCCAAGATGAAGTGTAAGAAATACCTTCTTGGATTGTGACTTGATGAACAAATGAGTTACTTGTTTACTCTATGTGTGCAAGAGCCATGAGTTTACTGATTTTCTCAGCTGTAAATTCATAGTTGTTCAGTGGTTTTTGCTCTTGCTCATTCTTGATCTCATGCTGTGCACTGTGAGGACAACGAAACCAAAAAACCGAACCGATCCAAAAAACCGAAAAAAACAAAAACCGACAAAACCGTTCGGTTCGGTATAAGCTTTTTAAAAAACCAAAAAAGTTCGGTTCAGTACGGTTTTTCTATGCTAAACTGAACCGAAAAACCGAACTGAGAAAAATATAAAAACTGAGACATTCTTGAATTTAATTTATATTCTTGAAAATATTATGACAATGGGATAGAAAATGGAGTAAATTTTGAAAACAAAAATATTTATATATGACATGCACCGTCCCTTAAAATATCATAATATGCAACATATTTTTACACAAGTCATTAGTCGATATGTTTCAAAAAATTCCTTCGTTTATTAATATTTGTTGAAGGTAAATTATACATATTTAATTGTATAAATATACCTTTGAATTATTTGTTTACGACTCATATATAATATTTGAGTTTAAAAAATGCAATTTCCTACATGAGTCAATAACTGAAAATCAAACACTTCATATATGAAAAATTAAATATCTCATGAGACGCCTTTGAAATCTATCCAACTATCGAATTAAACACATACAAAAACCCAAAAAAAACCGAACCGAACATATATAGCGAACCGAAAACCGATAAAACCGAACCGACAAAAACCGTTTGGTTCGGTATCGACACCTTCAAAAACCGAATCATTCGGTCTTGGTTTTGGTTACAGCAAAAAACCAAGCCGAACCGAACCATGCTCACCCCTACTGTGCACCCACAAAATATGCAGAGTGTTGTTGAGTTTGGCTAAAACGTTTTCCCTTAGGTCCTCCCCATCCAATTGGATAACCATGTAATTGATAGCATTTATCAACTATGTGTCCATTGTAACCACAATGTGTGCATATTACTCTCTTCTTTTCTGGATAATTTTTTGTTTTCTGATTGTTCTTCATATAAAACGTGTGTGTTGGTGCAGAAAAGGTTGAATTAGATAATAATCTTTGGCTTTCTTCTTGAACTAACATCGCAAAAACAGAATTTATAGGTGGTAAAGGAGTCATTAACAGAATTTGACTCCTTACAGCAGCAAAAGAATCGTTTAACCGAATCAAAAACTTTATGACAAAATTATTATTTTGTCGATCAACTAAAGTGTCAAGAATCTTGCAGCTGCATTGATTCATACTACCACAAGAACATACCGGCATTGGTCTAAAATGTACATACTCACCCCAAAGAGTTTTGAATTTCGCAAAGTATTCAGAAATCGATTTTAAGGATTTTTCAAGAACAAAGACTCTTGTTCCATCACTTTTACCAAAACGTGTCTTGATCTCGTTATAAATATCACAAGCTGAATTGACATAGAGTAGACTACCTCTTATATCTCGAGAAATTGAATTGAGTAACCAAGATAAAACAAGGTTGTTGGCTCGATTCCAAGCTGAGAAGAGATTTAAATCGGTGAGATGAGGCTGGGCAATTTCTCCATTGATGAATCCAAGCTTGTTCTTGACAGATAAAGCAATCTCAATTTCTCTTGTCCAAGATAAGAAATTATCGCTATTGAGAACTTCTGAAACTAATGAAGCACATGTGTTCTCGCTAGGATGGATATAATACGGAGATGAAAAATTCTCTGTAACTGAGTTTGTCGCCATTGAAGGAGCTTATTAGAAGCTTTTGAAATCTTGATCTAAAGCAAGAAGAGGTTTTAATGCGGAAGAAAACTTAGTTTACATCTGATACCATGATACGATTTGGAAAGCTTAAGTTATAGAACCATAAGCTTCTATTGATAGAGAAAGAAATGCAGACGAATTGCAGAGAGAAAAGAGAAAGAAGATAGAAGATAGAAGAAATAGAGTGTTTATTCGACTGTTTTCATTAGCTTATATCAGCTTCATTAGCTTATATATAGCTACTCTAACTGTCATAACAAACTATTTTGTTCTATTTACAAAATGGTCCTACATCTTTACTTTCTATTAAATTTAACTCTACTATTCCATCTAACATTTCAAGATAGATGGTCATAAACTATTTTTTAGTCATCAAGGTTTCGAAATCATTTTCACAAAAATGAGAGGAAGTAACTACATTAATAAGTTTGTAGTAGTCTGGAGAATTCATATGTGCATTTTACTAGATTGTTTGTTATAGAAAACCCTCAAACTCAGATTGACAGAACAAGAATTGTCAATTTTTCTTGATGATTCTTCATGCTCGCTCGAGGATAATTATCATGCACTGGATGAGTTAGAAAACCAAAGGGAGGTGGGTTTTGGATGGTCCTTCGACGATCAAGTCGATATCAAAGTATATAATTCAAACAACCATACTTAGATCAGAGAGAATATTATTAGAGTCGAAGCATATTATGAAAGGTTGATAATATTTATAGAGTATATAGTTGGGGGAAAGGATGCACTCAACAGGTAATAGTAGATATTCTATGGAATTTACCATTGATTAAATGTCTATTGTACCAGTTTGGCTGACTGGTTGCACAATTGTTGGTCACATGGTGAGAAATTTGTTGTGTTGAACTGCTAAAATAACGGTTGTATTAGACTCTTGATTAGCCATGGTTGATAGTTGATCTATTGAGTACTTGTGACTGTGTTATTATCATTTGAGAAATTGTGCCTCGAGAAATAGAGAAGGGATCTTCGACTATCTTGATAAATTCTAATTCCACACTTAGAATCCTACTAATTGACTTACAACAACTCCAAATATTGTTGTTTCTATGATTATTTTGTTTTTTTATGTAATTATTTTGTTGTTTTTATGCTTATCTTGCAAAGTATAATGACTAAACATGTACATGTATATTTTTGAGGATTTTTTTGAAGTATACGAACCTTTTATGCAATTTTGATAGTCTGGGGACAATTTAATGCATATTTTAGTGTTTTGACCTTTTGTGTTATTTTCGAGTATCCAGGATCTTTTGTGTTATTTTCGAGTATCCAAGGTTTTTTTTGCAGTTTTCGAGTAAACCAAATTGTAGATTCCTATATTATCCAAGAATTGCACCGTATGTCCCTATATTATATGTTTGTTTACTTTAGAACCTTGAACTATATATATAAGCCACTTTATCCCCTGATATAATTGCATTTTAGGTCCTTGAACTATATATAAATAACACTTCAACCCCTAGTGTATGTATAATTTACAGTTTAGTCCTTAATCTTTGAATAATTTACATATAAAGATGTATATTTGACAGTTATATCCAAATATTTAGATGAAAAAAATAATCAGGTCACAAAAGTCTCCCACCAATAGTTGAACACTTGTAGAGAGGTTTGTTATACATATAACAAATCACTTACTAGGCACTTGTAGGACTTATCTAAAGAAGTTTCATTACCATTATGATAGGGGCGGCTACGAACTTGAAGTTAACTACTTTTTTTCATGTGACAGTGACTCCTAGTCTGGTTCTCAAATGCAATCCAGACAAATCCAAAAGTTTAGCATCAAGTAGTTTACAAGTGTAGGATACGGTACATAGGTGGTGTCTCCTGGAGTGTGATAAAATCAACACCCCAAAAAAAAGAACACTAACCGCAAGTGTACGGGTCGTTCCAAGTTATAGATAGATAATAGGGATTTCGTTCTCAGGGATTACCTGGTATGACAATAGTGTTTATAGCAAAAGTAGAATTAATTGCAAAATGCAGAAAGTAGAGATAATAAGATTGCTTATTTGGTTTTAGAATTATAACTACTGAATGCAAATTAAATAACTAAGAGATGGAATGAAAGTAAAATTAATTAAAATAAAGATGTAGACGCAAATATGAGAGGTTTACTTGAGTCTCGCAAAGGACACATCTTAATTTATACAACTAATGTCTCTGTTTAAGGGCTAAGCCGGTATTTGTGTACTAGTCAGGACTCTAATATCTCCTAACCCCCTGTCGGGTGGACTTAGGAGTTAAGCTAGTGTACTACAAACCCTTGTCGTGTGATTATATCTACCTTTAGATGTTGAAGTCTCTTACCTTATTGGCTATGTAGTTAGTCAAGCCTGTCGGTCAATGACGGGCACCACACGTCTATTATGTAGTTTCGTAATTAAACACCCCTATCGGATGATCACTCGCCACCCAGTGAATAGCCTAATTACTCAAACCTATTTCTAATTGATCAGAATAAAAATAGTAAACAAGCATACAATAATAGTCAATACAAAATACCCAACTTAAATTAAATAAGATAATCCCGATTTCAGAAAAAGGTTTTATTTGGGATTATTGGGGATGCACATCAAAAGTATCAAAAATTGGGTTGAGTGAGAACATATTCGAGTGAAAACTCAAGCTCTAGGGCGATTCGTTGAGGAATGTGAGGAGAGAGCCAAAAACTCACTTTTCACTATCCAAATATAGCACACCGTCCCTAAGCCCCGTTATAACCAAAGACCTTAGGATTTCTAACTGCTTGGTGGAGAAACAATTAAGCTATTAGGTAGTAGGTGAGTGGACCATTGGATTATATATTAGGACCTATGAACAACCTATATCCATTAGCACGATCTGAGTTAAGACCTCTCCTTCTGGCATTGCGAAATTAATCTGGATTTGAATTTATGGAGTGTTGATTATGTGTATATTAAGCATACTTGTGCATTATTTCTTGAGCATTACTACATGAGACTTTTTAAATATTTATACTCTAGGATCATTCATTGTGTTCTGTTCTTATTCTCCTCCTACTTCTTTCTCTTGTTTATTTGAATACCCTACTATTCTTTATTTTTATTGTATCAGGACGATACAACTTTGAGTTGGGGGTCTTGATGTCTCCCTATTTGTCATGAATTAATCCCACTAGGAGACATCATTTTAGGTGTATTTATTAGTGTATAGGTCGATTTTCTCATGATTTAGTACACTTTCCTATTTTGTGTCTTGAATTAATTATTTATTATTTTTAGAGCACATTGGGTTTAATTACTTATTTAGTGTGAGACTTTAAAGATATATGGTAATTAATTAGAGTCCAAGTTAATTCTAAAAGCTAAAGGAAATAAGATAAACATGGAAATTGAAGATAAGGAAACAAAAGCTAAAGTATGGAAAAGGAAAAGCTGCCATAAATCTGAATTTCACCACCCACGATCACAAATCAGCTTATATCTCAAAATCGATGAGGAATTTGGAAGAACGGTCAAGATAAAAGTTAAATATCTTTCCGAGACGATGAATTTCGACTACTCATACGCGTCAAACGGATAAGTATTGAAGTTGTTAGGACCAAAACAAAAACGGGGCTGATTCCATATTTTAGGGTTACGAATTTGAGTTGGGATAGGAGTCTAATACTTACCTTCTTCTTCAAGAAAACGAATTAGGTCTTCCTATAAACTATAAATATAACCTCTTATCATTAGAAAATCATCATTGGCAAAAACCTTAAGCCAAGAGGAAGCTGCAACACAAGAGAAGAAGTCTGGAAGGAGCTGAACATCATATCATGTCTTCATCTACCTTTGAATTCGTAATTTCTTTCTTTTCTTTCATTAGTATGAACTAATTTACTTTTAGCTTGAGATTTAGCATACATGTATCAACCCTAGTTCTTCTATTTGATTTGGGATACTACGGTATTTAATTAGAATTCATGTTTTATGTTCTGTTTATGTGTTTTGATTTATATTTTGTTTTCCTTGCGGTGCACAACGTATATGATTACCTTAATAGTAGTTAGTTGATCACCTTAACTGGGTGTCTAATTATTGAAACACCACATAACGTCTAGAATAAGGTTTAGACCTGACAAATCAACCTAACTAGATAATCATTAGGGTAAGTTTTCGCCACTATCACCATGTTTGGAATTGAATTGCTTAGGGCTTTGGTGGCGCTTGATAACCCTAGGTTTAGGCTGCCTTATGGTATGTCTGTAGCCCCCTTAGTCGCTCTCAAGGTCTAAGATAGGGAATTTAGAATCCTGCTTATTTCATATTACATGATTCACCCTTAGACAATAGAATAACCAAACCTAGTGGGGATTACTTGCTAATATCTCGAGCTAAACTCTCATACTGCTTGCTTCTCTCTTTTATTCAATTTCCTGTCTTTTAATTCTTAGTTTAATTTTCGAGTTCTTAAAAGCAAACAAAAATCTCTTTTCCTTTATTTTCTTGTGTATTATTTGTTCTAGCTTCTTAATATATGCACTTGAATATTTGCATAAGTTCTTCTTAACCTTCGTAGTCTCTAAGGAACGAATTCTACTTATTCATTAAAACTTGCATACGTCCTGTATACTTGCAAAACCGTGCTAGCCTAGGGTGTTTATTTTCGTTTATTTATCTATTATTTTATAACACCTTAGGCGACACCACATGTCAATATTCGAATTTCCAAAAGATCTTTGTAGGAAATTGTCTAGTCTCATTGCGAATTTCTGGTGGGACTCTGGATGAAAAAATAGGATTAATTGGTTGTTGATGTCTCCCTAATTTTTCTAAATATAAGCCCTTAGGAGACATTATTTTATGTATAAAATAGTCTTTTTATATTGACTTTTGAGCTTAATTCGTAATATTCCTATTTTATGTCTTGAATTGATGAATTATTATTTTTATAGCATATTTGGTTTAATTTGTGTGTTAATGTGAAACTTTAAAGATAATATGGTAATTAATTAAATGCTAAGTCAATTATAAGGAAATAAGGAAAGAAGATCTTGAAAAATCCTGGAGATAGAAGAAACAGAGTTCAATTAGGAAAAGGAAAAGCTGCCAAATAAATCATATTTCTGCAGCTACGTCTAAAGAAGTGATGATAACTCCAAATCCGACACGATTCTGGAAGATCCCTTTCATAGGTAGATAGATAATTCCGTGAGGATTCTTTTGATATATTATGGGCCAAAAACGGTCCAGTAACGAAGAAGATATGGTAAAAACAAGTCAGCATTAATTATCCTTATCAATTACGAATTTGAGTTGGGCTTGGACTCTTTTACTTAGTTTCTACTCCAAGATATCGACCTAGCACCTATAAATATCAGTTCTAAACCTTAGGAATATCATCCCTTGGCTGCATAAGCTTAATATACACAAATAATTCATCATAGAAGCAATCAAGAGGATCTAGAGGAGGAAGAAGCAAGAGCTAGAGCTTAACTACATCAATTCAACACTTCTCCATCTCTATTCTTTGGGTAAATTAGTATTAGATCTATTTTGTTTACGAGGTATTTCTAAGCTATTTATTCACGAGTTTTAGTATGCATAATTTCTCTTTAGGATTGTAATTATATGAACCTTTGATTATTGTTTTTCTGTTTAATTTGAATCTGGGATTTTAGTATTTAATTAAATTGGTTCTTAATTTCCATTGAATATATTCTTGTGCTTGTTTACTATTTCTGACCTAACTAATTAGAAATAGGTTTTAGTAATTAAGCTATTCACTTTGGTGGGGAAGTGATCACCTTGACGGGGGGTTTAATTACAGACATAAAACAGAGACGCGTGGTGTCCGTTATTTGACTGACAGGCTTGAATAACCACGTAGCCAATTGGGTATAAATATTAATCATCTGAACGTAGCTTATAATCGCCCTGACGGGGTTTGTAATATGGTAGGGTAGCTCCTAATTCCACCCTGACGGGGGTTAGGAGATTATATAGTCCTGACTATTGTGATATTTCCTATTCACCCTTATTCTTAGTAATCATAGATTCAATAGGATAGATTCATACTTGCATCTCCTTATCTTATTTGCATACTTTTTTATTATTTATTATTTGCTTTATTATTTATTTAATTAGAAAACAAAATACTTCATTGCTTATCTTCTTAATTAAAACAATTAGAACTATCTATTATGATATTGAACGCAAATTTAGAATAACTTCTTAAATCCATGTGGAGACGATAATCCCGATTTTACTTATTTATTACTTGGAACGACCCGTACACTTGCGGTCTGTAGATCCTTTATTCCTTTACTTTTATTGCATTGTTTTATAACACACCAGGACCCACCAGTTGTCTTGGGAAAAAATAGCTCGAGCAAAAAACATTGGTGGTATAGGTTTCTGTGATTTCCAAAAAATGAACCTGGCTTTGTTGGCCAAACAAGCTTGGAGAATTATAAATAAACCGGTTTCCCTCGTGTCAAAAGTCCTTGAGGCTATATATTCCCCGAATACAAATTTTTGGGACACAAATCTTTCTAAAAAAAGAGATTGTGGAGTTGCACTAGCCTTTTCAAAGGTATCCAAATGCTAAAAAAATTCTCCATTTGGAAAATTGACAATGGATTAACAACTAGAATTCGGGGCTACAAATGGATTGGTAAGGGTACAATGTCGATAAGCCAGCTAATAGTAACATCAACGTTGTTAGTGAACTGTTCAATCAAGATATGTTGGGTTGGAATTTTAACGTTGTCAATTCAATATTCCCTACAAATATCGCATAATAAATTAAAAATACCTATTATGCAACTTGATTGCGACGATAAAATTATATGACCTTCTGCAAAGACGACATCTATACTACTAAGTCGGGTTATCATAGACTGGTCAATGAAGAATCTACTAATGTATCACAATCGTCTAGTATGTGAAAAGCAAATAAGAGTGAGTTTGGGAAAACTATATGGAACTCTGACGTCCCGTCCAAAGTCAGGAAATTTTATTGGAAAGTTTGTAATGGCGCAATCCCGACCAAAAGTAATTTCGAAAGAGGAAATGCTTGGAAAATGAAAATTGCGAATGGTGCAAGTTGAATAAAAAAATAGTGAACATCTTCTCCTAAAATGTACGTTTAGTATCCAAACTTGGACATAATCGTCAATGCAAATAAAAATAGACAGGGATTCCAATGAATATTTCTCGGATTGGCTTCTCTCTACTATTAAAAACTATAAAACTAATGGATGGGATAAAAAGGTTATCACGGCGCGCATTCTTGTTATAGTCTGGAATATTTAGAAGGAGAGAATGAAAGTTTTTTTTGAAAACAAAAGGTGGCTGGTCTATTAAATTACCCAAAATTCAAATTCGGTCATTGCTAGACTCTTCAGGTCTTCTCCTCAATGTATAACGGATTACCGAGAAACCAACACTGACAGTTCCAACCCGGTGAATAACCCAATACTGAAAGATGATGCTGACATGATTTCGCTAAGTGACACTTCTTTCGTCAACGAATGGGAACCAGTGGATGTAGTAGCTATTGGAGTTGATACCACGGGTAACATTACTCAGAAGGTTACGAGAAGATACTATGTCAAAAACATTATTGAAGGAGAAGCCTGAGCTCTCCTTCTCGCCATGAGATCCACATGGAATCTCAACATGCATAGTAGTTCATTTTACTCTAATAACCTTGAGTTAGTTCAAGGTATTAATAATTGGGTTGGCTCCACTGGAGCCTAAAACCGTTTCTTGCTGAACTTAGAATTTTGTTAAGCCATTTTCTGCTATGGAAGGTTTCATATAAAACAAGAAATTTCAACTCTACAGCCAACGCCCTCGCCAAGTGTACCAAGAAACACTTTGACCTTTCCAGTTGGGAAAATACCTCTCTCATCAATTCTTTTGATTTCTGTAAATACCTTTGTAATTTCTACCATCTGTAAGGTTCTTTAAATGCCAAAGAAAAAAGATAAAGTTAAAGGATTTCCACCGTATTGAAGCGAACACTTAGAGTTTTCGGTTTTTGACGTTTTTAGGATAACCGATCATGTGAATGTATATTATGGTTGTTTATATATATTCCTGATTCAATTAATTAAACAAAAATAGTATTATTAGTTTGGTGGTAATGTTGCATGTTTTATCATAAGCACTAGAATTTAAACCATGCTAGTAGTAATAATATTTTTATATATGTAGAAGACCCTATTTTTGTGAGTTCGTTTTAGGCCCCCGAATATCAGGATCCGCCCAGCAAGGTCACACACAATTTTGACAAAAAAAAAAAAACACATGACATTACAACAATGGTGTGTATTATCCATCCAAAGGCTTCAAACAAATTGCAATCGTCGATCACGAATCAAGCATTTAGCCCATGCCCCTTTCCCGTGGTTAATCCGAAACCAATCGGAAATAAAGGGTCGTATGAATTCTGCGAATATATCGGCAATTGATCCACGCTTTTAAACCATGAAACGGGCAATCGTCCATGAAAATCGAAATCTCCAAAAAGAACATCAACAATTCCCTCTCCCTCACTTCCAGGTAACCAAGCCGCAACCAAACCATCCAACTTCTCCACAAGCGATGACTCCAAAACCAACGGCCTCCCAGAAATCAGAATCGCTAACGTGGGAACTTTATCAGCAACTAAACTCACAATCTCGCCTCCGTTAAGAGGGATTTTGAGTACCGGATCATCACCACCCGTTTCCACATACGGTTCTTCACCAACCGCTACAATTGCATACGAGAAATCATGACTAGCGAGAGTTTCAGCCGTGGGATTCACTTCAAATATCACTTCGGTTTCGCTCCCACTATTTTCCTTATCGCATCCAAAATCGTCGACCCTATAAGAATAACCGTTTGTTCTCAAAATCGTTCATTTAAACTGTACTATAAGTAACACTTACCAACGGTGATTCGGCCACTTGTTCCCTCCCAAGTTGATGTCCATCCGCCACATTGATATCCTAGATTGTCTGCATGGGTCCCAGCGATAAGAATCTTTTTAGCAGTCCGGTCAAGTGGAAGGAACGGTTTCTTAGGATCCTTCCCATTTTTTAATAAAACCAACGATTTACGAACAGCTTCACGTGCCAGTTCTCTGTGTTCCTGTGAAACAAAAAAACAAATATTTAGTTAGCGCGAAATAACATCAACTTAGACAAGGTGTTGAAGACTAAATACCTTACAACCAACAAATTGTAGTAAAGATCTATCCGAAAGGGGATGCTCGAAAAGTCCAGCGACAAATTTAACTCTGAGGATTCGTTCAACAGCATCGTCAATCCTGGACATGGGTATTTCCCCTGACTCTACAACAGACAGGAACTCATCCAAAAACACCTCATATTTAAAGGGAACCATCACCTGTAAATTTTTTGTTAGACGAAAAATAAATTATTAAAGTTGTCAGAAAATAAAGATATATTTTCTGACCATATCAAGTCCTGCATTTATAGAGGAAGAGATAGCTAAACGGTAGCTTGAGCCAAGCCGATCAAGTGCTTCCCAATCCGAAATTACGAAGCCTTTAAACCCGAGTTTCTCCTTTAAAACCTCGGTTAAAAGAAAACGATTGGAGTGAAGTTTACTTCCATTCCAGCTACTATAAGAGGCCATGACAGTACATACGCCTTGAGCTAAGCAATCGAGATATGGTGCGATATGGATTTTTTCCAATTCATCGTATGATATGATAGTATTTCCTTCATTTGTACCATTTTCAGTTCCACCATCGCCTGCAAAATGCTTGGCCGATGCAATAACATTCTTTCTGGAAAGTCAAAATGTCGAGCTATAAGTATTAATAAATAATGAAATTTTAAGCCATAATTTAATAATAAATTGTTTGACCTTCCAGCAAGGAAAGGATAGCCATTAGGGTGGTCTTGAGGTGGTTGTCCTTGCAAGCCTGTAACAATGGAGGTCATTTTCCTTACAAGTTCTGTGTCTTCACTGTAGCTTTCATAGGACCTTCCCCATCTTGGATCTCTAGTAACCTGAAACATATTTTATATTCCATCTTTAAATCTTACAATTTAGAACATGAAAGAATTATTGAGGAACTAAATTGTTCATAAATAGTAGTTAAAGATTTGATTAGTTAAGAAAATGGGAAGAAACTCACAGCAATACAAGGAGCAAAAGCATATTGGGCTCCACTTGCCCTCACTTCAAGAGCTGTTACTTCCCCTATCCTTCTAATTAAGTCTGCATCTCTGTTATCAAGAGATAATAAAACTCACTTCAATCATCATTAATGAAACAAATTTTACATGAATGTCTTTACTATAACAATGACCATTTCTTCAGATAATATAAAATAGTAAACAGATTTGACTTAAGAGTAATGTTGTATATCACCCCTTTACCTCTTCACCCCCTATGTGAAGCCTATGTAGAGTTTATGTGGAGATTTTAAAAACAGGTCAGGATTCTTTTTCTTAAATGATTTTTTCCTCTCTTTTTTATTTAATCTCCGCATAGGCTGTACGGTAAAAGGGTGAAGGTTGATATATAGCATTACTCTTGACTTAATATATCTTTCATTACGAACGGTTCATGATACAAAATTTCCAAATGATAATTTAACTCCCCCTTATAAGTTAAATACAATTTGGATTAACATTTATCGGATTTTTTATGTGAAGATGTAGAGACACGCATGACGAGTTTGTTAGTTCTTGTATCTCTCCCCCTTGACTAATGAAATACATGATAATAAATTTGGTAATAAATTAAATATATATCATTTATCATAGAAGACTTATTATAATTGTGAAAAATCTGATTAACTCATATCAATAAATCAATAATTTTGATAAATCATGCTTATAAGCATGTAATTCTCAGGTTTATATAATGGACTTTAAATTATGAATCGAAAGTTAGAAAATTCTTAGCAACTTCTACCAAGACATCAACAAGGGAAAGACCATCCATTGGATGAGATGATCATCAAATGCGTCTTTAGTAAAACATGAGTTGGACAATAATATTCAATTTGACGAAATCAAAAACCAATATATAATCCTTATTCCTATAGACTACAAGATGGGAATCACGTTTCTTAGCATGATATCCGGGCTAAGCCTTGGTCAATACTATCCATTCCACTCTTAATTTTAGATGCAAATAGGGAAATTTCAAATTATTTCTTGAATAGCTAATTTTCTACATCGATGGATGGGTTCATGAATTGTAAAACGAAACTATTTCACTTAAAAGCTTTTTCTAACATGAATGATTAAGGTAATTTGACATTTAATAAACGAATTATCAGCATAACCCCTTCAAGATATATAAATGCTCACATATAGCCTAAAATGGCCCATTACAGGAACATGACATTGACAAGTCTCGAATGAAAAACTAACCTGGTGGCCCCAAGACCGATATTATGAGGAAAAATGGTGGTTCCATAAACATTGTTATTTCCATGAACAGCATCGGTCCCATATATCATAGGAATCCCGAGGCGGCTCTCAAGAGCACCCTTTTGAAAAGCATCAACCATGTCAGCAAAATCAGACGACGTTGCATTGTTGCACGGCGTGCTTCCACCGCCACTTAATATGCTTCCTATACACCGCTCTTTCATCACTGAAGGTGTAGCTACACTACGTTCAATCTGGGTCATTTGACCGATCTTTTCTTTAAGAGTCATTCTTGATAATAGGTCTTTCACTCTTGCCTCGATCGGGGCATTTTGGTTTTTGTAAATGCAGCTCATTATTCTTGCAGCTTCCATGAAGTTTTCTTATGAGTTTTTTCTTGCTCTAGAGTTGAGAGTTGTTGCACTTGACTACTCTAATGGTTGTTGGAAAATCTTTATATAATGTACTCTTTGCATGTGGAGAGAGTGACCGACTTATATATTGGATAATTATTTAATGACTGCGTGGGAATGATTCGTTTAATTTATACCTGCGTGGGGGTGATTCATGAATCATAATATATCCCCTTTAAGATGAGATTAATTAAGTGAAGTAATTAAATGTTGAGAAAACAATTTTTCTTTTTTTAATTGAACGACTAGTGTTTTGAACAAAAAACAAAACGACTAGTGTTGAGGTTTGTTGTAGCCTCCGTTCACAAATTTTATGTTCAGAGTACAAATAACCTATATATGAATAGTGGTTTAAGACTTACTAGACAACAACTAAAACAGATTTTCTACCTTCTTATTATAAACTTTTCTCATTTATAGTAAAGATTTCTTTTTTGGTAGTAGTTTTTTTTTTCGTTTAGTTTATAAGTAAATCTTGTATCAATTGATTGCTTGTGCATGTACGTGTATTTATAATAATGTATCTACAAACTTGTATCTAGAACTTTGGGTGAAACTTTTATACATTTGGCAAGTTATAATTGTGAAGTTTGACACAAGAATCAAGGTATGCGATAGTGTTTTGTGTTGATGACGTAATCAAATCATCTTGTTAAAGAGATATGTAGTGTGTAGTGAGGTATAAAATACTTACCAAGGAATCGTATGTCATTGGAATATTGCCGGTTTCCGAATAGAGAGATATATTTATGTTCTTTGCAAAAAGACGGGTCTTTTGGTGTTGAAATCCATATGAAGGCGTCGATGGAAAATGATGTCAAGGAAAAGGAAACAAATATTTTGTAGCTATTTTGAATAAAACATTTATCGTCTCTCAAGGGGTGATAAAATAAACTACTACTTCATGTTTAAATTATTAAATAAAAGATGATTTATTTTATTATTCTTTCATACTCTTGAAGTGAAAAAAACTATTCGTGTAATAATAGTCTTACACTAAATTTGAGAAAGAAATGTTTGGAATTACTAAATTAAAGAGATTTATTTTATTAATTCTTTCTTTCTGTTGAGAGAAGTGGGAAAACTTTTTACTCTTATGTGTTGAAAAGTCTCACCTAGAAAATGGAGAAGAGAATAAAAGATGAACCGAACAAGAATTGATGGCTCACTGAATCAGAATTAATTCAGAATATTTCATCATTAAGACCTATTTAATATGGCTGTTACGGTGGTTACAAGAGTTTGGTCAAGAAAAACGTAAACATTAATGAGTCATTATCACCGACGGTTTTTTGGTTTGTTTCTTGACCTATAAACAGTGACTTTGTCACTTACATTTTTTAGAGAGAAATAAAAAAATTCTGAGGAGAAAGAATATTATTCTAGAGAAAAAAATTATTTTAAAGAGAATAAAGAACTAAGAAATTCAGAAAATGAAACAATTTCTTCTCAATGATTAGTCAAATCATTTTTGACACAGAGATTAAAGTAAAAGAGGGATACGATTGTTGGAGATACCGGTACTCCCGTAATATCTTTTTTAACGTTGCGCGTATTTGTGTATTCGTATTTAGATTTTTTTTTGAATATTTCCATTTAAGTTAATTTCTCATTTCTTGTAATAGTTGTTGTATTACGGTTTTTTAGGATACCTTTATATTCCGATTTTCCATTGTATTGAAATAGTTGTAGTATTACATTCTTTCGGAATATATTTATATGGCATTAATTTTTACTTTCTCAATGATATTGTTAGTTTTTCCCAACAATTTAAAAAAGATACTTTTAATATCATTGGTTGTAAAATAGTTTTTCTATTTCGGCAGTTGCTTCATCCTTGAATGCAAAAGTCGTTCCCTACGTGATTATGATGGATCACTGATATGCTTTGACCCATATGAACTAGATCTTGCTATTCTCGGGGTACTCCCCGCCATGGAGGGTAATGTGGAAATTACCAATGAACACTATGCTAGGAACCTAGCTCTTGAAGTTGAGTTCAATAAAGCTAATTCAGTGGTTAAGTGATGGATCTTAGGTAATGTGACGAACCCCGCATTTTATATGTGTGTCGTTGAGAAGTCAACAAAGACTATTTGTGAAACGGATTAGAAAAGGCACGGGGGTGAAGATTCTGATGAGAAGAAATACGTCACAGGGAATGACCCAAAAAGATCCGATTGGTCCCATACTAGTTAGAAAAGTGAATCGACGCAAGGATTAGTCCTTAATTTTCCACTTTTATATAAGTTTAAGGATTACTTTGCCCTTTACTATTACTACTATTTAACTCTTATTGCACTAAATATCATTCGTAAATGTGATTATATATAAGTTGGCTATTAAATCTATGTGTGGCTGAAGATCTATGTGAAAAGATCTATATGGTGCAACATGAAGGGTTGGTGGTTTCAGATCAAGAGGATAAAGTATGAAAACTTAGGAAATCGTTTTGTGTTGTTAAACAGGCACATTGCTAATGGAATAGTTTCTTATATAAAAGATGGATCAGGTTGTGTTACACTTTTGTCAATAGGTGTATGATACAATCATCTTTTGGTACTCTATTTCATGGGATTTACTGTTTTCAATCTCTTTTTTGTGAATAAAATAGGTTGGGGAAGCGGATCCTAAGGATAAAATTCATTTGAGTAAATAATGGAATTTACCTTAGCTAGTCTCACTTTGTTGGAAAGGTATGACCTTGTTGATATAAAGTCTGGTAAAATTCCTTATAAGACTAGTATTCATAAATAAGAGAATTATGGGGGGTGTGTACCCCTTAATGAAAATGAAATAATTATAAGGATTATGATGTTATTAATGATCTATACTCAACTTGGTATTGTCCATATTGTAAAAAGACTAAAGTGGTGAACATTGGGTTATTTTTTGTCATTTAATAAAGTGCGAGAGAGGTATTATTGATCTATATCTGCATTTTAAAATGACTCTTGTAGTTCTTGGAGGTTTTTTTATTACGCAAACGGGGTCCTATATAAATAATGAAATAAATGGTTGGTTCGTTTACTAATAGACTTAACCGGGAGAGTAATCTCGAAAACGTTGAGTGATATGACTAGAACCCATGAATGGGGAACCTATGACTAATAAGTCTATATGATGCACTAACTTCCTATCCATATAGTGTAAATTGTGCATACATGAGCAAGTTTATTCTTAATGAATTCAAAGCCATGCGTGGTGGTCCTATTAAGACGGCCTTGATGAATTCGCCGTTGAGGTTGTTGTATAATGCTCAAACTTAATGAATTCATAGCCATGTGTGGTGGTCCTATTTAGATGGACTTGATGAATTCACCGTTGAGATTGTTGTATATTTCTCATACTTAATGAATTCTTAGCCATGTGTGGTGGTCCTATTTAGACGGACTTGATGAATTCACCGTTGAGGTTGTTTTATATTGATCATAATATGACTTCAAGGAGACGTCCTTGATGTTCCCAAGAGATTATCTTTTTGACTCGCCACAAATTCGTAGCCCTTAAGGGTGGTCCTAACGAGAAAGGACTTGATAAAATCGCGAGACACGTGACGAGGTTGAGCTTTATGGCTCTTAACGATCTTAAAATCCGAGAGAGGTCGAATAATGTGGCTAGACGCTCTTGGAGATCACATATGTGTAAGGAAAGGGTGTTGTTCGAGGAATTACTAACTATCAGCCGAGTAGTATCTGTACTGTGAGGGTCTCGATCGAAAACCTCAAGTTCAAGAGTACGTTCACTTGACTGTAATTTGGTCAAATCGAAAGATATTGCCACTTAAATATGATTCACCCAAGTGTTGGTATTTATGGAAACCTGTTCACCTTCTCTCCTAAAGAACCTGAGTGGGAAATTGTTGGAAGTATTGAATAAAAAGATGATTTATTGTATTAATTCTTTCATTCTCTTGGGAGAAGTGGAAAAGACTATTCGTGTAATAATAGTCTCACATTAAATTTGAGAAAGAAATGGTTGGAATTACTAAATTAAAGAGTTTCATTTCATTAATTCTCTATTTCTCTTGAGAGAAGTGGAAAAACTTCTTATGTGTTAAAAAGTCCTACCTGGAAAATTGAGAAGAAAATAAATGACAAACCGAACAAGAATTTATGGCTCATTGACTCATAATATTCCATCATTAAGACCTATTTAATTCAACTATGTCGGTGGTTACAAGAGGTTGGTCAAGAAAAACATTAACATCAATGAGTCTTTATCACCTTCCATTAATGTGCATTAATGAGCATTTATGTGACGTTTTTTTGGTTTGTTCCATCTCCTATAAATAGTGACTTTGTCACTTACATTTTCTAGAGAGAAATAAAATTATTCTAGAGAGAAATAATATTATTCTAGAAAGAAATAAAATTATTCTAGAGAGAATAGAGAACTAAAAAATTCAGAAAATGAAACACTCTCTTCTCAATGATTAGTCAAATCATTTTTGACATAGAAATTAGAATAAAAGAGGGATACGATTGTTGGAGATACCAGTACTCCCGGAATATCTTTTTTAACGTTGCACATTTTTGTGTATTCGTATCTAGAATATTTTTATTTTTGAATATTTCCATGTAAGTTCTTTTCTCATTTCTTGTAATAGTTTTTGTATTACAGTTTTTAGGATACCTTTATATTTCGATTTTCTACTGTATTGTAATAGCTGTAGTATTGAATTCTTTTGGAATATATTTATATGAAATCAATTTTTACTTTTTCAGTGATATTGTTAGTTTTTACCAACAATTCAGCACCTCAAAATAGTTATTAACCGCAAGTGCACAGATCATTGACAAGTATCGTCTCCACAAAGACTAAGTCTGTTAATCTTGATATTGTGTTCTTAAGGAGTGTAGATGATATATTTGCTATAAATAAAAGACAGTTTTTTTTTAATTAAAACTAAGATTAAAATAATAAATTAAGTTACGAATTAAACTGATAAGCCAATAAACTACTAAGAGATCCTTAAAAACGCTTTCTGCAAAAGCCTTCGAAAAGTAAATCTCTCTTCATCCTTTCACTTCAAATCAAAGCTTTTCTCATCTTTTTTTAGCTTTTACTTGATCTTGTTTCCAAATTTTACATATTCCTAAGATCTACTTATTGATTTCTTTATTTTATTCCAAGATGGTCTGAGAATACTCATTTCCCTTATAAACAAATTCTCCTCTTATTCTTACTTTTCATCATATGGAATTGGATAATAAGGATGTTTTTTTACTATTAGAAGGCTTGGCTAAGGATAGTTGTTGTTGAGGAATATAAAGATTACCTTTTCGTGAACATGCAAAGTTGGGTTTGGCTTTTCAACTGTATCTTGTGCTTTTTCTTCCTGAAAAACTCCTTTTTCATTTGGGTTAGGAAGCAAGAAGACGGCTTTCATTGGACCAGTGAGCGTAAACCAACAATTGGTTATGGAAATGGTTTTAACATAAACAATTACTCCCTCCGTCCACTTTTATTTGTTCTTCTTTATAAAAAGAGGTGTCCAACAATATTTGTCCATTTACATTATCAAGACATCTTTTCCCCAATTTTTCCAATATCACCCTTAATTAATTAACTTAAATCAATGGTGCAATAAATGACCTTGTACCTGATAAATGGGGGTAATATAGTAAAAATACGGTGTATTTAATATCTTTTTTAATCTTTGTGCAACAAAAAGCAGGACAAACAAAAGTGGACGGAGGGAGTATACTATGGGAATCCACGAAGAAGCTTTGCTACTCTATTGGTTGTGGTATTTCAAAGGCATGCAGATTAGGTGGTGATAGATAATCAATTCTCCTAAAAGCTTAAGCATGCCTTTTTTTTGTATTTCTAGTCTTTGCTACATAAATTTTTATAATGGGTGACTCCTACAAGGCTAGGACCATAGACCTCACTGGTCTTTGGTTCTTTTTTTCGTTAGGAGAGCCACTTTGGACCCGGAGTCATTGACTCGGTTCGAACCTGCACCTCTAGATTGAATGACCAAGCCCCTGGCCAGTGAGCTAATCCAACTGGTTTGTCTTTGGTTCTAATATCATGATGAATAAGAGAAGAAGAATATTTTGTGTATTGAATTTTTGTATTTTTTTAGTCAAATTTTTTTGTATGAATTTCTTTACCCATTACATGATATATATATATATATATATATATATATATATATATATATATATATATATATATATATATATATAGTATATGTGTGTTTTACATTGTCTATTATACACACACTATACATACAGCTATTCTAACTTACTTTGTCATGTAGTGTAACAAGTGTTTGATTTACTTAACCACTGTAACTAGTTTGTTAACTGTTGTGGTGAGTTATACTTATCATCCCCCCTCAAGCTGAGCATATTGAGCAAGGTAAGCTTGGTGGTAAGTAACACGCAGATGATAAACCCTTAGTGAAAGCATATACAAGTTGTAAGTGAGATGGAACATGAACTAGACGATGTAATTTAGCTTTAACTTGTTCTCTAACAAAGTGAAAATCCACATCTATATGGCGAGTTCTAGTGTGAAACACATGATTAGAAGCTAGTCTGATTTCATATATATTAGCACATGCTAGCGTTGGAGTAACAATAGGAATCTTCAAGCTAGTTATTAAAAACGTGAGCCATTTTATTTCAGCGTATACAAAGCCATAGCGCGATACTCAACTTCATTTGAGGAGCGAGAAACCGTTGATTGTTTCTTTAAACCCCAAGAGACAAGATTAGAGCCTAAAACTATGCAATATCCAGTTGTTGAGCGTCTATCACGTGAATTACTCGCCCAGTCGGAGTCCAAGAATGCTTTAAGTGTAAGGGTCGAAGCAGTATAAGTTAATCCATAGTGAAGAGTACCTTTTATGTACCGGAGTAAACTCTTCAAGGCCTCATCGTCCATATTGGTATGCTTGTGCATGACTTGACATATTTGATTCACAACAAAATCTAGTACCTTTGGAAAATTTGACACAATGGAGGGTGATGTCTCCATTTTTTTTGATAAGTATATACCCTTAGGAGACATCAATTTAGGTAGAAATTGGAATTAGTAGATAGACTTTTGAGCATATTTTGCTATATTTCACTTTCTTCCTTTAGAATTATAATATTCTTAATTTTAGAGCTTTTGTATGTTAATTTGTTTGTTTAGTACGAAGTTCTTAGGTACATGGATGCTAGAAGGCACAAAGATGAAGAGAAGAAGTGAAGAAGTGAAGTTTAAAGTCCAGGTTCAAAAGGAAGTGTCAAAAGAGAGAAAGAAACCACTTTAGTGAAGGGAGGAGCATTCAAAACTGGAAAGTCGTCACTTATATGTCTCTCCGAGCCCAAACGGTGCAGATTCAGACCTTGTGGTTCAGATGAAAAAGTTGCACCTCTGAGTTAGCAAAATTTGAGAAGTGGAATTAGGTGATTTAGACATACGATGCGAAAGTTACACCTGTTTCACTAAAGTGTGTTCAACATTTGCGAGAATTATTGGGACCTTAATCATTTAATTAAGTCAAATAAGGGACCAATCCGTTTTTAAGCTCTATATAAGACTTCCTAAAACTCATTATTCATGACCTTTCATATACACTTAATTTTATTCCATATTCCTGAAGGCAGAGGCAAGGGCAGAAGTTGGAAAAACTCCATTCTCAAAACAACGGCTCTGATCATTCCTTTAATTAGGTTTTATCTTTTATTTTTGTTTTTAAGGAAACATGTAATTAATTAATTTCTTTTATGTTTTTAATTCGAATATGAAATAAATACTTTTATACTTGAGAATCGCGTAATGGGATAAACCCTAGTTTATATTTTCAATTTTGGGATTGTGTTTCAATTTAATTCATGTTAGGTATTTCATATTGACTATTATTTCATGCTTGTTTACTGTTTTTAATTTGGCCAATTAGAATAGGTATTAGTAATTAGGTTATTCACTAGTGGCGGTGATCATCTGAGAAGGGGGTTTGATTACTAAACTAAATAATAGACGCGTAATATTCGTCATTGGTCCTGACGGGCTTAACTAACCGCGTAGCCAATTGGGTAATTTTCGTAATCATCTTAACATAGCTTATGACCGCCCTTACGGGGTTTGTAATACTGTAGTATTGCTTAAGTCTACCCTAACGGGAGTTAGGAGATTTCAGAGTCCCGACTAATATAGAATATTGTAATTAATTATACTAATCTTTATTTTAAATTTTAGGATAGCATTGTTTTTATACATTACTTAATAAAATTATAATATTTATCCTTTTAGATGATTAGAATATAAATATAACATTATAAAATGTTAATATAATTTTAGTGATACTATGTAAAATAGGTGTGATAGAGTTTCCCCCTCTCTCTGTGATGTAGCGTTAATGGTGTTATTATGCATCATTTTTAGTCAATGCTAACTTGTAATTCATTTTGTTGAAAGAATGAGAATCAAAATAGTGTTGCATGTCCAAATCTATATATGACAGTGGTAATTATAAATGTATGTTTTTCATATTTACCTTAAAAGAGTTGGAAATGATAAACCCCAAACTCCCATATATATCAACCCCCCCCCCCCCCCCCCATTTTATCTTATGGATCCGCCCCAGTGTGGAATAATGCATTGTCATATTTAGCTCAAGAGCGTCGTAGTAAAATAGAAAGTTGTACGTGATACAATTTTCAGAAGATCACCTCAGTTTTAATGCGAAATGCATTTAAGGTCAGGGAGGGCAATGCGAAATGCATTTAAGGTCACGGAGGGATGGTCCTAAGTGTATGTGGGAGAAGTAGCTGTTTAATGTTTTCGATTTTTAACGTTTTTTGAGACACTCAATCATCTAAATGTATTATGTGTGTATATATATATATATGTATCCCCGATTTAATTAATTAAAGAAAAAAAGTATTGTTAGTTTGGTAGTAATGTTGCATATTTTCTTTTTATATGGTCTAAAATTTGAACCATGCTACTAATAATAATATTTTTATTTATGTAGAAGACTCTATATTGTTAGTTCGTTTTGAACCTCGAAATATCAAGATCGATCCTGAAGGTCCCACAATATTACAATTTTGACAAAAAAATAACACATGATATTACAACGATGGTGTGTATTATTATCCAGCCAAGCACTTCAAACAACTTGCAGTCATTGATCACGAATCAAGCATTTAGCCCATGCCCCTTTCCAGTGGTTAATCCGAAACCAAGCGGAAATAAAGGGTCATATGAATTCGGCTTAGAATAGATCGGCAATTAATCCAAATCACCATGAATTCACATCCAAATCCCTCCCTACATCATTAAAAAGAAGATTCAACCATCCAAATCATATCAAAACACCTAGAATCCAAGAATCAAAAGCCTAAATTTTCAAAATTAATCCAACAATTTCTTAAATCCATACCAATCAAGGAAGAATTCTTCCTACCCACATAGAGATTTATCATCCTAACACCTTTCCTAACCCAAATAAAGCTTGTTCCGCCTATGATTAAGAGCTACAAATTTCAAGAGTGTTCAAAGGTTTGAGTTGGGGGTCAAAAGAGATGATTAAAAGAGTAGAGATTTTATCAAGTTTTAAGGGAGATGAAGTATCAAAGCAAGGTATTGGATAAGATCAAGAATAAATCAATTGAGATGGGTACTAGTTTGGGAATAAAATAAAAGGTAAATAGGATCAAGAAAATAGAGGAAAGCTAGCTGTGGTAAATTCAAAGAGCAAAAAGGTTTCGAATTTCATAAGGAAGACACCACAACCTCTACAAATCAATCATCCTTTTGACCAAAGATGAGCAAAGCTTCTGGGACGCTAGTAGTTTGTGCCACAACAAAATATTCCTGGATGAACACCTTTTCATGAGAAAGTATTCGAGAACAAAGTTGGAGAAGATGAGAAACAAGAGATCTCTAGAGTGTGATTGAGTGGGGTGGAGCATAAAAGGATGTAAGGGATAGCGAAATTGGTGATACATGGAGTTTACATACAAGGAAAATACTGCATCCTATCTTGGGTATTAATCAAGCGAGGGAATAGCCTCGAAGAGTATGTTTTCTTTCTTCCTTACCATTTCTATATTTGCAATATTTGATGTTTTTATATTATCGAGTCTTTTCGAGTCGTGGGGACACGAATCATTTTTGAGTTGGGGGTGTGGGGATTCGTTGTCCCCCATCTCCATTTTATGTGATTTACTGTTTTTTTTAGAGAAATTTGAAAAAATTTGAAATTTTTAAGAGATGGATTAGATGTAGAGTGTGTTTAATAGCTTTAAAGCATAATCTTAGTAAGTTACTGATAGAAAGTAGTATGTTTATGAGCTGCTTTATTTTGTATGCTTTGAGTATTTGCAGGAAAACACACAATGATAGTAAAGAAAAGATTAGTTAGCAATGTGATAGAAAGTATGTTCGATCTCAGGGAGTCATGAGCGGTGTGTAGGCCGTGAGATCCAAGCTAGTTGACAAACTCATTTAATGAACGTGCTAAAGGTAAGAGAATGACGAAATTGCATAGTTTAGAAAGTGATTAAGGCGGTTCTTTCATAAGCCCCTTGTTGCCTTTTAACTTGCTGTCCAAATTATTATGTTATATCTTTCTCAGCCCCTTCTAGCCTTCTAAAGCCTTTCTATTAGCCATATTATAAGACACATCCCTTTAGATTATAGGACTTTTCCATATGATCCGCACTCGAATCGCGATGCATAGACAATTGTTTAGAGCTTGAGTTTAGGGTGGTGGGTCCACCATTATGGGAAATATTATTGGGTTGAGATTTTTGAGCTTATTAATTGTGATCTGTTCTATATTTTGATGATGTTTTACATGTTTATTTTATTGTAACCCTTTGCCGGGGTAAGAGTAAATGAATAAAAGATGAAAATCATGAAAAGAAAAGAAAAAAATAGCATGATATCTCAACATCTAAAAGAGAGTCATAGCTATACAAAAAAAATTGATATGAAAAGAATATATATTTGGCCGGCAAAGAGAAATTTTTATGTGAACATCTTTATGCTTTAATTGGGTTATTGGGGATGCTAACTAGTGCATCAAGGAATTTATTGGGTTGAGTGAGAACGTTCTATGAGAGTAACTCAAGCTCTAGGGCGATTCGTTGATGTCTAGTGAGGAGAGAGCCAAAAGCTCACTCTAAATTATCCAAATATACTTATGATACCGTCCCTAAGCCAACATTACAACCCTAAAAACCTTATGATTCTTTAATATGTAATCTAGAAGTGATTAAGCCAATAGAGAGTAGTTAAGTGGATCTTTGGATACTAGTGAAGTTCGATGAACAATCTATAGCCTCCTTGGTAAACTGAGTAAAGATCCTCTCCTTTTTACATTGCGAAGCTAATCCAATCTTGAATTCAAGCCGTGTTGATTGTAGATATGACAAGTGTGCAGGTATGTAGTTTGTAAATATTATTACATGAAATTTTCTAAGTAGTTGTTTTGAGTATATTCTATATATTCTGCTATCTTCTTCTCCCGTGTGCTTAATTGACTTAGCTGATAGTTTAGGGACTTCCCTATGTTCTTATTTTTTTATTGTATCGGGACGATACAAGTTTGAGTTGGGGGTCTTGATGTCTCCCTAATTTTTCTAAATATAAGCCCTTAGGAGACATCATTTTATGTAGAAAATGGTATTTTTATATTTATAAAAAAAGAGATTGTGGAGTTGCACTAGCCTTTTCAAAGGTATCCAAATGCTAAAAAAATTCTCCATTTGGAAAATTGACAATGGATTAACAACTAGAATTCGGGGCTACAAATGGATTGGTAAGGGTATAATGTCGATAAGCCAGCTAATAGTAACATCAACGTTGTTAGTGAACTGTTCAATCAAGATATGATGGGTTGGAATTTTAACGTTGTCAATTCAATATTCCCTACAAATATCGCATAATAAATAAAAAAATACCTATTATGCAACTTGATTGCGACGATAAAATTATATGACCTTCTGCAAAGACGACATCTATACTACTAAGTCGGGTTATCATAGACTGGTCAATGAAGAATCTACTAATGTAGCACAATCGTCTAGTATGTGAAAAGCAAATAAGAGTGAGTTTGGGAAAACTATATGGAACTCTGACGTCCCGTCCAAAGTCAGGAAATTTTATTGGAAAGTTTGTAATGGCGCAATCCCGACCAAAAGTAATTTTCGAAAGAGGAAATGCTTGGAAAATGAAAATTGCGAATGGTGCAAGTTGAATAAAAAAAATAGTGAACATCTTCTCCTAAAATATCCGTTTAGTATCCAAGCTTGGACATAATCGTCAATGCAAATAAAAATAGACAGGGATTCCAATGAATATTTCTCGGATTGGCTTCTCTCTACTATTAAAAACTATAAAACTAATGGATGGGATAAAAAGGTTATCACGGCGCGCATTCTTGTTATAGTCTGGAATATTTAGAAGGAGAGAATGAAAGTTTTTTTTGAAAACAAAAGGTGGCTGGTCTATTAAATTACCTAAAATTCAAATTCGCTCATTGCTAGACTCTTCAGGTCTTCTCCTCAATGTATAACGGATTACCGAGAAACCAACACTGACAGTTCCAACCCGGTGAATAACCCAATACTGAAAGATGATGCTGACATAATTTCGCTAAGTGACACTTCTTTCGTCAAGGAATGGGAACCAGTAGCTGTAGTAGCTATTGGAGTTGATACCACGGGTAACATTACTCAGAAGGTTACGAGAAGATACTATGTCAAAAACATTATTGAAGGAGAAGCCTGAGCTCTCCTTCTCGCCATGAGATCCACATGGAATCTCAACATGCATAGTAGTTCATTTTACTCTAATAACCTTGAGTTAGTTCAAGGTATTAATAATTGGGTTGGCTCCACTGGAGCCTAAAACCGTTTCTTGCTGAACTTAGAATTTTGTTAAGCCATTTTTAGCTATGGAAGGTTTCATATAAAACAAGAAATTTCAACTTTACAGCCAACGCCCTAGCCAAGTGTACCAAGAAACACTTTGACCTTTCCAGTTGGGAAAATACCTCTCTCATCAATTCTTTTGATTTCTGTAAATACCTTTGTAATTTCTACCATCGGTAAGGTTCTTTAAATACCAAAGAAAAAAGATAAAGTTAAAGGATTTCCACCGTATTGAATAATGCATCATCATATTTAACTCAAGAGCATCGTAGAAAAATAGAAAGTTGTACATGAAATGATTTCCAGAAGATCACATCAGTTTCAATGCAAAATGCATCTAAGGCCAGTGAGGGCTGGTCCTAAGTATATGCAGGTGAAGCGAACACTTAGAGTTCTCGGTTTTTGACGTTTTTAGGATAACCGATCATGTGAATGTATTATGGTTGTTTATATATATTCCTGATTCAATTAATTAAACAAAAATAGTATTATTAGTTTGGTGGTAATTTTGCATGTTTTATCATAAGCACTAGAATTTAAACCATGCTAGTAGTAATAATATTTTTATATATGTAGAAGACCCTATTTTTGTGAGTTCGTTTTAGGCCCCCGAATATCAGGATCCGCCCAGCAAGGTCACACACAATTTTGACAAAAAAAAAAACACATGACATTACAACAATGGTGTGTATTATCCATCCAAAGGCTTCAAACAAATTGCAATCGTCGATCACGAATCAAGCATTTAGCCCATGCCCCTTTCCCGTGGTTAATCCGAAACCAATCGGAAATAAAGGGTCGTATGAATTCTGCGAATATATCGGCAATTGATCCACGCTTTTAAACCATGAAACGGGCAATCGTCCATGAAAATCGAAATCTCCAAAAAGAACATCAACAATTCCCTCTCCCTCACTTCCAGGTAACCAAGCCGCAACCAAACCATCCAACTTCTCCACAAGCGATGACTCCAAAACCAACGGCCTCCCAGAAATCAGAATCGCTAACGTGGGAACTTTATCAGCAACTAAACTCACAATCTCGCCTCCGTTAAGAGGGATTTTGAGTACCGGATCATCACCACCCGTTTCCACATACGGTTCTTCACCAACCGCTACAATTGCATACGAGAAATCATGACTAGCGAGAGTTTCAGCCGTGGGATTCACTTCAAATATCACTTCGGTTTCGCTCCCCACTATTTTCCTTATCGCATCCAAAATCGTCGACCCTATAAGAATAACCGTTTGTTCTCAAAATCGTTCATTTAAACTGTACTATAAGTAACACTTACCAACGGTGATTCGGCCACTTGTTCCCTCCCAAGTTGATGTCCATCCGCCACATTGATATCCTAGATTGTCTGCATGGGTCCCAGCGATAAGAATCTTTTTAGCAGTCCGGTCAAGTGGAAGGAACGGTTTCTTAGGATCCTTCCCATTTTTTAATAAAACCAATGATTTACGAACAGCTTCACGTGCCAGTTCTCTATGTTCCTGTTAAAATAAACAGTTAGTTGTTAGCGTGAAATAACATCAACTTAGACACGTGTTGAAGACAAAATACCTTACAACCAACAAACTGTAGTAAAGATCTATCCGAAAGGGGATGCTCGAAAAGTCCAGCAACAAATTTAACTCTAAGGATTCGTTCAACAGCATCGTCAATCCTGGACATGGGTATTTCCCCTGACTCTACAACAGATAGGAACTCATCCAAAAACACCTCATATTTAAAGGGAACCATCACCTGTAAATATTTTGTTACACGAAACATAAATTATTAAAGTTGTTAGAAAATAAAGATATATATACATATATTCTGACCATATCAAGTCCTGCGTTTATAGAGGAAGAGATAGCTAAACGGTAGTTTGAGCCAAGCCGATCAAGTGCTTCCCAATCCGAAATTACGAAGCCTTTAAACCCGAGTTTCTCCTTTAAAATCTCGGTTAAAAGAAAATGATTGGAGTGAAGTTTACTTCCATTCCAGCTACTGTAAGAGGCCATGACAGTACATACGCCTTGAGCTAAGCAATCGAGATATGGTGCGATATGGATTTTTTCCAATTCATCGTATGATATGATAGTATTTCCTTCATTTGTACCATTTTCAGTTCCACCATCGCCTGCAAAATGCTTGGCCGATGCAATAACATTCTTTCTGGAAAGTCAAAATGTCGAGCTATAAGTATTAATAAATAAATGAAATTTTAAGCCATAATTTAATAATAAATTGTTTGACCTTCCAGCAAGAAAAGGATAGCCATTAGGGTGGTCTTTAGGTGGTTGTCCTTGCAAGCCTGTGACAATGGAGGTCATTTTCCTTACAAGTTCTGTGTCTTCACTGTAGCTTTCATAGGCCCTTCCCCATCTTGGATCTCTAGTAACCTGAAACATATTTTATATTCCATCTTTAAATCTTACAATTTAGAACATGAAAGAATTATTGAGGAACTAAATTGTTCATAAATAGTAGTTAAAGATTTGATTAGTTAAGAAAATGGGAAGAAACTCACAGCAATACAAGGAGCAAAAGCATATTGGGCTCCACTTGCCCTCACTTCAAGAGCTGTTACTTCCCCTATCCTTCTAATTAAGTCTGCATCTCTGTTATCAAGAGATAATAAAACTCAGCTTCAATCATCATTAATGAAACTAATTTTACATGAATGTCTATACTATAACAATGACCATTTCTTCAGATAATATAAAATAGTAAACGTATTTGACTTAAGAGTAATGTTGTATATCACCCCTTTTACCTCTTCACCCCTTATGTGAAACCTATGTAGAGTTTATGTGGAGATTTTAAAAACAGGTTAGGATTCTTTTTCTTAAATGATTTTTTCCTCTCTTTTTTATTTAATCTCCGCATAGGCTCTACGGTGAAAGGGTGAAGGTTGATATATAGCATTACTCTTGACTTAATATATCTTTCATTACGAACTGTTCATGATACAAAATTTCCAAATGATAATTTTACTCCCCCTTATTAGTTAAATACAATTTGGATTAACATTTATCGGATTTTTTATGTGAAGATGTAGAGACACGCATGACGAGTTTGTTAGTTCTTGTATCTCTCCCCCTTGACTAATGAAATACATGATAATAAATTTGGTAATAAATTAAATATATATCATTTATCATAGAAGACTTATTATAATTGTGAAAAATCTGATTAACTCATATTAATAAATCAATAATTTTGATAAATCATGCTTATAAGCATGTAATTCTCAGGTTTATATAATGGACTTTAAATTATGAATCGAAAGCTTAGCAACTTCTACCAAGACATCAACATAAGGGAAAGACCATCCATTGGATGAGATGATCATCAAATGCGTCTTTAGTAAAACATGAGTTGGAATATTCAATTGGATGAAATCAAAAACCAATATATAATCCTTATTCCTATAGACTACAAGATGGGAATCACGTTTCTTAGCATGATATCCGGGCTAAGCCTTGGTCAATACTATCCATTCCACTCTTAATTTTAGATGCAAATAGGGAAATTTCAAATTATTTCTTGAATAGCTAATTTTCTACATCGATGGATGGGTTCATGAATTGTAAAACGAAACTATTTCACTTAAAAGCTTTTTCTAACATGAATGATTAAGGTAATTTGACATTTAATACACGAATTATCAGCATAACCCCTTCAAGATATATAAATGCTCACATATAGCCTAAAATGGCCCATTACAGGAACATGACATTGACAAGTCTCGAATGAAAAACTAACCTGGTGGCCCCAAGACCGATATTATGAGGAAAAATGGTGGTTCCATAAACATTGTTATTTCCATGAACAGCATCGGTCCCATATATCATAGGAATCCCGAGGCGGCTCTCAAGAGCACCCTTTTAAAAAGCATCAACCATGTCAGCAAAATCAGACGACGTTGCATTGTCGCACGGCGTGCTTCCACCCCCACTTAATATGCTTCCTATACACCGCTCTTTCATCACTGAAGGTGTAGCTACACTACGTTCAATCTGGGTCATTTGACCGATCTTTTCTTTAAGAGTCATTCTTGATAATAGGTCTTTCACTCTTGCCTCGATCGGGGCATTTTGGTCTTTGTAAATGCACCTCCTCATTATTCTTGCAGCTTCCATGAAGTTTTCTTATGAGTTTTTTCTTGCTCTAGAGTTGAGAGTTGTTGCACTTGACTACTCTAATGGTTGTTGGAAAATCTTTATATAATGTACTCTTTGCATGTGGAGAGAGTGACCGACTTATATATTGGATAATTATTTAATGACTGCGTGGGAATGATTCGTTTAATTTATACCTGCGTGGGAGTGATTCATGAATCATAATATATCCCCTTTAAGATGAGATTAATTAAGTGAAGTAATTAAATGTTGAGAAAACAAATTTTTTTTTTTAATTGAACGACTAGTGTTTTGAACAAAAAACAAAACGACTAGTGTTGAGGTTTGTTGTAGCCTCCGTTCACAAATTTTATGTTCAGAGTACAAATATATGAATAGTGGTTTAAGACTTACTAGACAACAACTAAAACAGATTTTCTACCTTCTTATTATAAACTTTTCACATTTATAGTAAAGATTTCTTTTTTGGTAGTAGTTTTTTTTTTTTTTCGTTTAGTTTATAAGTAAATCTTGTATCAATTGATTGCTTGTGCATGTACGTGTATTTAAAATAATGTATCTACAAACTTGTATCTAGAACTTTGGGTGAAACTTTTATACATTTGGAAAGTTATAACTGTGAAGTTTGACACAAGAATCAAGGTATGCGATAGTGTTTTGTGTTGATGACGTAATCAAATCATCTCGTTAAAGAGATATGTGGTGTGTAGTGAGGTATAAAATACTTACCAAAGAATCGTATGTCATTGGAATATTGCCGGTTTCTTTGCAAAAAGACGGGTCTTTTGGTGTTGAAATCCATATGAAGGCGTCGATGGAAAATGATGTCAAGGAAAAGGAAACAAATATTTTGTAGGTATTTTGAATAAAATATTTATCGTCTCTCAAGGGGTGATAAAATAAACTACTACTTCATGTTTAAATTATTGAATAAAAGATGATTTATTTTATTATTCTTTCATACTCTTGAAGTGAAAAAAACTATTCGTGTAATAATAGTCCTACATTAAATTTGAGAAAGAAATGTTTGGAATTACTAAATTAAAGAGATTTATTTTATTAATTCTTTCTTTCTGTTGAGAGAAGTGGGAAAACTTTTTACTCTTATGTGTTGAAAAGTCTCACCTAGAAAATGGAGAAGAGAATAAAAGATAAACCAACCAAGAATTGATGGCTCATTGAATCGGAATTAATTCAGAATATATCATCATTAAGACCTATTTAATATGGCTGTTACGGTGGTTACAAGAGCTTGGTCAAGAAAAACGTAAAAACTAATGAGTCATTATCACCGACTGTTTTCTGGTTTGTTTCTTAACCTATAAATAGTGACTTTGCCACTTACATTTTTTAGAGAGAAATAAAAAAAAAATCTGAGGAGAAAGAATATTATTCTAGAGAAAAAAAATTATTTTAGAGAGAATAGAGAACTAAGAAATTCAGAAAATGAAACAATTTCTTCTCAATGATTAGTCAAATCATTTTTTACACAGAGATTAGAGTAAAAGAGGGATAAGATTGTTGGAGATACCAGTACTCCCGTAATATCTTTTTTAACGTTGCGCGTATTTGTGTATTCGTATTTAGATTTTTTTTTTTGAATATTTCCATTTAAGTTAATTTCTCATTTCTTGTAATAGTTGTTGTATTACGGTTTTTTAGGATACCTTTATATTCCGATTTTCCGTTGTATTGAAATAGTTGTAGTATTACATTCTTTCGGAATATTTTTATATGGCATTAATTTTTTACTTTCTCAATGATATTGTTAGTTTTTACCAACAATTTAAAAAAGATACTTTTAATATCATTGGTTGTAAAATAGATTTTCTATTTCGGCAGTTGCTTCATCCTTGAATGCAAAAGTCGTTCCCAACGTGATTATGATGGATCACTGATATGCTTTGACCCATATGAACTAGATCTTGCTATTCTCGGGGTACTCCCCGCCATTGAGGGCAATGTGGAAATTACCAATGAACACTATGCTAGGAACCTAGCTCTTGAAGTTGAGTTCAATAAAGCTAATCCAGTGGTTAAGTGATGGATCTTAGGTAATGTGACGAACCCTGCATTTTATATGTGTGTCGTTGAGAAGTCAACAAAGACTATTTGTGAAACGGATTAGAAAAGGCACGGGGGTGAAGATTCTTATGAGAAGAAATACGTCACAGGGAATGATCCAAAAAGATCCGATTGGTCCCATACTAGTTAGAAAAGCGAATCGACGCAAGGATTAGTCCTTAATTTTCCACTTTTATATAAGTTTAAGGATTACTTTGCCCTTTACTATTACTACTATTTAACTCTTATTGCACTAAATATCATTCGTAAATGTGATTATATATTAGTTGGCTATTAAATCTATGTGTGGCTGAAGATCTATGTGAAAAGATCTATATGGTGCAACATGAAGGGTTGGTGGTTTCAGATCAAGAGGATAAAGTATGAAAACTTAGGAAATCGTTTTGTGTTGTTAAACAGGCACATTGCTAATGGAATAGTTTCTTATATAAAAGATGGATCAGGTTGTGTTACACTTTTGTCAATAGGTGTATGACACAATCATCTTTTGGTACTCTATTTCATGGGATTTACTGTTTCCAATCTCTTTTTTGTGAATAAAAGAGGTTGGGGAAGCGGATCCTAAGAATAAAATTCATTTGAGTAAATAATGGAATTTACCTTAGTTAGTCTCACTTTGTTGGAAAGGTTTGACCTTGTTGATATAATGTCAGGTAAAATTCCTTATAAGACTAGTATTCATAAATAAGAGAATTGTGGGGGGGGGGGGGGGGGGGGGGGTTGTACCCCTTAATGAAAATGAAATAATTATAAGGATTATGATGTTATTAATGATCTATACTCAACTTGGTATTGTCCATATTGTAAAAAGACTCAAGTGGTGAACATTGGGTTATTTTTTGTCATTGAATAAAGTGCGAGAGAGGTATTATTGATCTATATCTGCATTTTAAAATGACTCATGTAGTTCTTGGAGGTTTTTTTGTTACGCAAACTGGGTCCTATATAAATAATGAAATAAATGGTTGGTTCGTTTACTAATAGACTTAACCGGGAGAGTAATCTCGAAAACGTTGAGTGATATGACTATAACCCATGAATGGGGAACCTATGACTAATAAGTCTATATGATGCACTAACTTCCTATCCATATAGTGTAAATTGTGCATACATGAGCAAGTTTATTCTTAATGAATTCATAGCCATGCGTGGTGGTCCTATTAAGACGGCTTTGATGAATTCACCGTTGAGGTTGTTGTATAATGCTCAAACTTAATGACTTCATAGCCATGTGTGGTGGTCCCATTTAGATGGACTTGATGAATTCACCGTTGAGATTGTTGTATATTTCTCATACTTAATGAATTCATAGCCATGTGTGGTGGTCCTATTTAGACGGACTTGATGAATTCACCGTTGAGGTTGTTTTATATTGATCATAATATGACTTCAAGGAGACGTCCTTGATGTTCCCAAGAGATTATTTTTTTGACTCACCACAATTCATAGCCCTTAAGGGTGGTCCTAACGAGAAAGGACTTGATAAATTCGCGAGACACGTGACGAGGTTGAGCTTTATGTCTCTTAATGATCTTAAAATCCGAGAGAGATCGAATAATGTGGCTAGACGCTCTTGGAGATCACATATGTGTAAGGAAAGGGTGTTGTTCGAGGAATTTATAACTATCAGTCGAGTAGTATCTGTACAGTGAGGGTCTCGATCGAAAACCTCAAGTTCAAGAGTACGTTCACTTGACTGTAATTTGGTCAAATCGAAAAATATTGCCACTTAAATATGATTCACCCAAGTGTTGGTATTTATGGAAACCTGTCCACCTTCTCTCCCAAAGAACCTGAGTGGGGGATTGTTGGAAGTATTGAATAAAAAGATGATTTATTTTATTAATTCTTCATTCTCTTGGGAGAAGTGGAAAAGACTATTCGTGTATAGTCTCACATTAAAATTGAGAAAGAAATGGTTGGAATTACTAAATTAAAGAGTTTCATTTCATTAATTCTCTTTTTCTCTTGAGAGAAGTGGAAAAACGAGTATGTGTTAAAAAGTCCTACCTGGAAAATGGAGAAGAAAATAAAAGACAAACCGACCAAGAATTTATGGCTCATTGACTCATAATATTCCATCATTAAGACCTATTTAATTGAACTGTTACAGTGGTTACAAGAGCTTGGTCAAGAAAAACATTAACATCAATGAGTCTTTATCACCTTCCATTAATGTGCATTAATGAGCATTTATGTGATGTTTTTTTGGTTTGTTCCATCTCCTATAAATAGTGACTTTGTCACTTACATTTTCTAGAGAGAAATAAAATTATTCTAGGGAGAAATAATATTATTCTAGAAAGAAATAAAATTAGTCTAGAGAGAATAGAGAACTAATAAATTCATAAAATGAAACACTCTCTTCTCAATGATTAGTCAAATCATTTTTGACATAGAAATTAGAATAAAAGAGGGATACGATTGTTGGAGATACCAGTACTCCCGGAATATCTTTTTTAACGTTGCACATTTTTGTGTATTCGTATCTAGAATATTTTTATTTTTGAATATTTCCATGTAAGTTCTTTTCCCATTTCTTGTAATAGTTTTTGTATTACAGTTTTTAGGATACCTTTATATTTCGATTTTCTACTGTATTGTAATAGTTGTAGTATTGAATTCTTTTGGAATATATTTATATGAAATCAATTTTTACTTTTTCAGTGATATTGTTAGTTTTTACCAACAATTCAACACCTCAAAATAGTTATTAACCGCAAGTGCACAGATCATTGACAAGTATCGTCTCCACAAAGACTAAGTCTGTTAATCTTGATATTGTGTTCTTAAGGAGTGTAGATGATATAGTTGCTATAAATAAAAGACTGTTTTTTTTTTAATTAAAACTAAGATTCAAATAATTAATTAAGTTACGAATTAAACTGATAAGCCAATAAACTACTAAGAGATCCTTAAAAACGCTCTCTGCAAAAGCCTTTGAAAAGTGAATCTCTCTTCATCTCATCTTTTTTTTTAGCTTTTACTTGATCTTGTTTCCAAATTTTACATATTCCTAAGATCTACTTATTGATTTCTTTATTTTATTCCAAGATGGTCTGAGAATACTCATCTCCCTTATAAACAAATTCTCCTCTTATTCTTACTTTTCATCATATGGAATTGGATAATAAGGATGTTTTTTTACTATTAGAAGGCTTGGCTAAGGATAGTTGTTGTTGGGGAATATAAAGATTACCTTTTCGTGTACATGCAAAGTTGAGTTTGGCTTTTCAACTGTTTCTTGTGCTTTTTCTTCCTAAAAAACTCCTTTTTCATTTGGGTTAGGAAGCAAGAAGACGGCTTTCATTAGACTAGTGAGCGTAAACCAACAATTGGTTATGGAAATGGTTTTAACATAAACAATTACTCCCTCCGTCCACTTTTATTTGTCCTTCTTTATAAAAAGAGGTGTCCAACAATATTTGTCCATTTACATTATCAAGACATCTTTTCCCCAATTTTTCCAATATCACCCTTAATTAATTAACTTAAAGCAATGGTGCAATAAATGACCTTATACTTGATAAATGGGGGTAATATAGTAAAAATACGGTGTATTTAATATCTTTTTTAATCTTTGTGCAACAAAAAGTAGGACAAACAAAAGTGGACGGAGGGAGTATATTATGGGAATCCACGAAGAAGCTTTGCTACTCTATTGGTTGTGGTATTTCAGAGGCATACAAATTAGGTGGTGATAGATAATCAATTCTCCGAAAATCTTAAGCATGTCTTTTTTTTGTATTTCTAGTCTTTGCTACATAAATTTTTATAATGGGTGACTCCTACAAGGCTAGGACCTTTTTTTCGTTAGGAGAGCCACTTTGGACCCGGAGTCATTGACTCGGTTCGAACCTGCACCACTAAATTGAATGACCAAGCCCCTGGCCAGTGAGCTAATCCAACTGGTTTGTCTTTGGTTCTAATATCATGATGAATAAGAGAAGAAGAATATTTTGTGTATTGAATTTTTGTATTTTTTTAGTCCAATTTTTTTGTATGAATTTCTTTACCCATTACATGATATATATATATATATATATATATATATATATATATATATATATATATATATATAGTATATGTGTGTTTTACATTGTCTATTATACACACACTATACATAAAGCTATTCTAACTTACTTTGTCATGTAGTGTAACAAGTATTTGATTTACTTAACCACTATAACTAGTTTGTTAACTGTTGTGGTGAGTTATACTTATCATCCCCCCTCAAGCTGAGCATATTGAGCAAAGTAAGCTTGGTGGTAAGTGACCCGCAGATGATAAACCCTTAGTGAAAGCATATACAAGTTGTAAGTGAGATGGAACATGCACTAGACGATGTAATTTAGCTTTAACTTGTTCTCTAACAAAGTGAAAATCCACATCTATATGGCGAGTTCTAGTGTGAAACACATGATTAGAAGCTAGTCTGATTTCATATATATTATCACATGCTAGCGTTGGAGTAACAATAGGAATCTTCAAGCTAGTTATTAAAAACGTGAGCCATTTTATTTCAGCGGATACAAAGCCGTAGCGCGATACTCAACTTCATTTGAGGAGCGAGAAACCGTTGATTGTTTCTTTAAACCCCAAGAGACAAGATTAGAGCCTAAAACTATGCAATATCCAGTTGTTGAGCGTCTATCACGTGAATTACTCGCCCAGTCGGAGTCCAAGAATGCTTTAAGTGTAAGGGTCGAAGAAATATAAGTTAATCCATAGTGAAGAGTACCTTTTATGTACCGGAGTAAACTCTTCAAGGCCTCATCGTCCATATTGGTTTGCTTGTGCATGACTTGACATATTTGATTCACAACAAAATCTAGTACCTTTGGAAAATTTGACACCATGGAGGGTGATGTCTCCATTTTTTTTTCTTTTGATAAGTATATACCCTTAGGAGACATCAGTTTAGGTAGAAATTGGAATTAGTAGATAGACTTTTGAGCATATTTTGCTATATTTCACTTTCTTCCTTTAGAATTATAATACTGTTAATTTTAGAGCTTTTGTATGTTAATTTGTTTGTTTAATACGAAGTTCTTAGGTACATGGATTCTAGAAGGCACAAAGATTAAGAGAAGAAGTGAAGTTTAAAGTCCAGGTTCAAAAGGAAGTGTCAAAAGAGAGAAAGAAACCACTTTAGTGAAGGAGGAGGAGCATTCAAAACTGGAAAGTCGTCACTTATAGGTCTCTCCGAGCCCAAACGGTGCAGATTCAGACCTGGTGGTTCAGATGAAAAAGTTGCACCTCTGAGTTAGCAAAATTTGAGAAGTGGAATTAGGTGATTTAGACCTACGATGCGAAAGTTACACCTATTTTACTAAAGTGTGTTCAACATTTGCGAGAATTATTGGGACCTTAATCATTTAATTAAGTCAAATAAGGGCCCAATCCGTTTTTAAGCTCTATATAAGACTTCCTAAAACTCATTATTCATGACCTTTCACATACACTTAATTTTATTCCATATTCCTGAAGGCAGAGGCAAGGGAAGAAGTTGGAAAAACTCCATTCTCCAAACAACGGCTCTGATCATTCCTTTAATTAGGTTTTATCTTTTATTTTTGTTTTTAAGGAAACATGTATTTAATTAATTTCTTTTATGTTTTTAATTCGAATATGAAATAAATAATTTTATACTTGAGAATCGCGTAATGGGATAAGTCCTAGTTTAATATATTTAATATTTTCAATTTTGGGATTGTGTTTCAGTTTAATTCATGTTAGGTATTTCATATTGACTATTATTTCATGCTTGTTTACTGTTTTTAATATGGCCAATTAGAAATAGGTTTTAGTAATTAGGTTATTCACTAGTGGCGGTGATCATCTGAGAAGGGGGTTTGATTACTGAACTAAATAATAGACGCGTAATATTCGTCATTGGTCCTGACGGGCTTAACTAACCGCGTAGCCAATTGGGTAATTTTCGTAATCATCTTAACATAGCTTATGACCGCCCTTACGGGGTTTGTAATACTGTAGTATTGCTTAAGTCTACCCTAACGGGAGTTAGGAGATTTCAGAGTCCCGACTAATATAGAATATTGTAATTAATTACACTAATCTTTATTTTAAATTTTAGGATAGCATTGTTTTTATACATTACTTAATAAAATTATAATATTTATCCTTTTAGATGATTAGAATATAAATATAACATTATAAAATATTAATATAATTTTAGTGATACTATGTAAAATAGGTGTGATAGAGTTTCCCCCTCTCTCTGTGATGTAGCGTTAATGTTGTTATTATGCATCATTTTTAGTCAATGCTAACTTGTAATTCATTTTGTTGAAAGTATGAGAATCAAAATAGTGTTGCATGTCCAAGTCTATATTTGACAGTGGTAATTATAAATGTATGTTTTTCATATTTACCTTAAAAGAGTTGGAAACGATAAACCCCAAACTCCCATATATATCAACCACCCCCCCCCCCCCCCCCCCCTCATTTTATCTTATGGATCCGCCCCAGTGTGGAATAATGCATCGTCATATTTAGCTCAAGAGCGTCGTAGTAAAATAGAAAGTTGTATGTGATACAATTTTCAGAAGATCACCTCAGTTTCAATGTGAAATGCATGTAAGGTCAGGGAGGGCAATGCGAAATGCATTTAAGGTCACGGAGGGCTGGTCCTAAGTGTATGTGGGAGAAGTAGCCGTTTAATATTTTCGATTTTTAACGTTTTTTAAGACACTCAATCATCTAAATGTATTATGTGTGTATATATATATATATGTATCCCCGATTTAATTAATTAAAGAAAAAAAGTATTGTTAGTTTGGTAGTAATGTTGCATGTTTTCTTTTTATATGGTCTAAAATTTGAACCATACTACTAGTAATAATATTTTTATTTATGTAGAAGACTCTATTTTGTGAGTTCATTTTGAACCTCGAAATATCAAGATCGATCCTGAAGGTCCCACAATATTACAATTTTGACAAAAAAAAAAACACATGACATTACAACAATGGTGTGTATTATCCATCCAAAGGCTTCAAACAAATTGCAATCGTCGATCACGAATCAAGCATTTAGCCCATGCCCCTTTCCCGTGGTTAATCCGAAACCAATCGGAAATAAAGGGTCGTATGAATTCTGCGAATAGATCGGCAATTGATCCACGCTTTTAAACCATGAAACAGGCAATCGTCCATGAAAATCGAAATCTCCAAAAAGAACATCAACAATTCCCTCTCCCTCACTTCCAGGTAACCAAGCCGCAACCAAACCATCCAACTTCTCCACAAGCGATGACTCCAAAACCAACGGCCTCCCAGAAATCAGAATCGCTAACGTGGGAACTTTATCAGCAACTAAACTCACAATCTCGCCTCCGTTAAGAGGGATTTTGAGTACCGGATCATCACCCCCCGTTTCCACATACGGTTCTTCACCAACCGCTACAATTGCATACGAGAAATCATGACTAGCGAGAGTTTCAGCCGTGGGATTCACTTCAAATATCACTTCGGTTTCGCTCCCCACTATTTTCCTTATCGCATCCAAAATCGTCGACCCTATAAGAATAACCGTTTGTTCTCAAAATCGTTCATTTAAACTGTACTATAAGTAACACTTACCAACGGTGATTCGGCCACTTGTTCCCTCCCAAGTTGATGTCCATCCGCCACATTGATATCCTAGATTGTCTGCATGGGTCCCAGCGATAAGAATCTTTTTAGCAGTCCGGTCAAGTGGAAGGAACGGTTTCTTAGGATCCTTCCCATTTTTTAATAAAACCAATGATTTACGAACAGCTTCACGTGCCAGTTCTCTATGTTCCTGTTAAAATAAACAGTTAGTTGTTAGCGTGAAATAACATCAACTTAGACACGTGTTGAAGACAAAATACCTTACAACCAACAAACTGTAGTAAAGATCTATCCGAAAGGGGATGCTCGAAAAGTCCAGCAACAAATTTAACTCTAAGGATTCGTTCAACAGCATCGTCAATCCTGGACATGGGTATTTCCCCTGACTCTACAACAGATAGGAACTCATCCAAAAACACCTCATATTTAAAGGGAACCATCACCTGTAAATATTTTGTTACACGAAACATAAATTATTAAAGTTGTTAGAAAATAAAGATATATATACATATATTCTGACCATATCAAGTCCTGCGTTTATAGAGGAAGAGATAGCTAAACGGTAGTTTGAGCCAAGCCGATCAAGTGCTTCCCAATCCGAAATTACGAAGCCTTTAAACCCGAGTTTCTCCTTTAAAATCTCGGTTAAAAGAAAATGATTGGAGTGAAGTTTACTTCCATTCCAGCTACTGTAAGAGGCCATGACAGTACATACGCCTTGAGCTAAGCAATCGAGATATGGTGCGATATGGATTTTTTCCAATTCATCGTATGATATGATAGTATTTCCTTCATTTGTACCATTTTCAGTTCCACCATCGCCTGCAAAATGCTTGGCCGATGCAATAACATTCTTTCTGGAAAGTCAAAATGTCGAGCTATAAGTATTAATAAATAAATGAAATTTTAAGCCATAATTTAATAATAAATTGTTTGACCTTCCAGCAAGAAAAGGATAGCCATTAGGGTGGTCTTTAGGTGGTTGTCCTTGCAAGCCTGTGACAATGGAGGTCATTTTCCTTACAAGTTCTGTGTCTTCACTGTAGCTTTCATAGGCCCTTCCCCATCTTGGATCTCTAGTAACCTGAAACATATTTTATATTCCATCTTTAAATCTTACAATTTAGAACATGAAAGAATTATTGAGGAACTAAATTGTTCATAAATAGTAGTTAAAGATTTGATTAGTTAAGAAAATGGGAAGAAACTCACAGCAATACAAGGAGCAAAAGCATATTGGGCTCCACTTGCCCTCACTTCAAGAGCTGTTACTTCCCCTATCCTTCTAATTAAGTCTGCATCTCTGTTATCAAGAGATAATAAAACTCAGCTTCAATCATCATTAATGAAACTAATTTTACATGAATGTCTATACTATAACAATGACCATTTCTTCAGATAATATAAAATAGTACACGTATTTGACTTAATATTATCTTTCATTACCAACTGTTCATGATCTAATATTTCCAAATACTAATTTAACTCCCCCTTATAATTTAAATACAATTTGGATTACCATTTATCGTATTTTTCATGGTAATAAAAATATAATATATAGTTGGTGAGTTTCAATAAGAAGATGATTTGGAGACTTTGTAGGACATAATATGTAAACTTGTTGTCCTTCTCTTGTACATATATTCTAGTTATAGGCTTATAAGCATGTAATTCTCAGGTTTATATCCAAAGTTAGAAAATACCAAGACATCAACATAAGGGAAAGACCCTACCACAAATTTTAAATTTTAATGGATGAGATGATCATAGATCAAACGCGTCTTTAGTAAAAGATGAGTTGGACGATAATATTCAATTGGATAAAATCAAAACCAATGTATAATCCTAATTCCTATAGACTGCAAGATGGGAATCACGTTTCTTAGCATGATATCCGAGCTAAGCCTTGGTCAATACTATCCATTCCACTCTTAATTTTAGATGCAAATAGGGAAATTTCAAATTATTTCTTGAATAGCTAATTTTCTACATCGATCAATGGATGGGTTCATGAATAAAACGAAACTATTTCACTTAAAGCTTTCTCTAACATGAATGATTAAGGTAATTTGACATTTAATACATGAATTATCAGCATAACCCCTTCAATATATATAATTGCTCACATATAGCCTAAAATGACCCATTACAGGAACATGACATCGACAAGTCTCAAATGAAAACTAACCTGGTGGCCCCAAGACCGATATTATGAGGAAAAATGGTGGTTCCATAAACATTGTTATTTCCATGTACAGCATCGGTCCCATATATCATAGGAATCCCGAGGCGGGTCTCAAGAGCACCCTTTTGAAAAGCATCAACCATGTCAGCAAAATCACTCGACGTTGCATTGTCGCACGGCGTGCTTCCACCGCCACTTAATATGCTTCCTATACACCGCTCTTTCATCACTGAAGGTGTAGCTACACTACGTTCAATCTGGGTCATTTGACCGATCTTTTCTTTAAGAGTCATTCTTGATAATAGGTCTTTCACTCTTGCCTCGATCGGGGCCCTTTGGTCTTTGTAAATGCAGCTCATTATTCTTGCAGCTTCCATGGAGTTTTCTTATGAGTTTTTTCTTGCTCTAGAGTTGAGAGTTGTTGAGCTTGACTACGTTAATGGTTGTTGGAAAATCTTTATATAATGTACTCTTTGCATGTGGAGAGTGACCGACTTATATATTATATAATTATTTAATGCATGTGTGAGCAGGGGCGGACCCACCTTAGGCCCAGGGAGGGCTCAAGCCCCCCCTGAACTCGTAAATTTTAAAATACGTCAACGTAATTTTGACTCGAAAAATAATTAACTCTTACTGAAAATTTATATGAAACGTGCATGCAATAAAAGGCATACAAGTTATTGTAGCTTAGTGGTTTATTATCTTTACATAGATAAAATCTATCTTAGAGGTTACGTGTTCGAATCGCAGCTTTTGCTTTATTATTTTTCACAAATATACCTATAATGATTCGGAAATAAGTGTCGGATTGATTATTTTAGAGCTAAAAGCGAGTTTCAGTTAAAAGTTTACTATTTATAACAAAGATTAAAAATTATTTTGACATCCAAAATTATTTTAAGTGATTTTTGTAATAATCACCTAGCTAGTGCTTTTCCTAAAAGTGATTGTAAAGGTATAGAGTATTATTACGAATCTAAAATAAATTCAAGAGATTATTTTAAAATGCAATCCCAAATGGGCTCTAAGTTTAATTTAATATAAGAATAAGAACTTCAACTTTATTCTTATACTTTAACATTAAAAATAAAACTTTGTTCTTTAATATACAAGATTTAAGTTATAAATTTGTCAATTTTTATAAGATCGATTTATTAAATATGCAATTCATTTATACCGGTCTCTGCTTTGAGTTTGGTGATAGTATTATTTAGTGTTGGTCTACATAGTTTATGGTTAACTAAGAACATGTAAGCTCATCAATAAAGAGACGAGCAACGTAATGGTGTTGAATTTTTATATTTGTATTTTGACATTATTAATTATATGTTTATTTTATCCTTTTTTTACCTTAAAAAATTTGAAAAGCGTTAACCCCTAAAATTTCATATATTTCAAGCCCCCCCTCGATTTAACTTCTGGATCCGCCCCTGTGTGTGAGAGTGATTGTTATTTAACATCGTGGGAGTGATTCGTTATTTAATGCCTGCGTGGAAATGATTCGTTAATTAATACCTACGTGGGAGTGATTCATGAATCATAATATATCCCCTTTAAGATGAGATTAATTAAGTGAAGTAATTAAATACTGAGAAAACAAAGTTTCTTTTTTAATTGAACGATTAGTGTTTTGAAAAAAAAAACGACTAGTGTTGATGTTTGTGTAGCCTCAGTTCACAAATTTTGTGTTCGAGTATAAAATAACCTATGGTTTAAGACTTACTAGACAACAACTAAAACAAATCTTCTATCTTTTTATTATAAACTTTACTCATTTATAGTAAAAATTTCTTTTTTGGTAGTAGTTTTTTTTTTTCGTTTAGTTTATAAGTAAATCTTGTATCAATTGATTGCTTGTGCATGTACGTGTATTTATAATAATGTATCTACAAACTTGTATCTAGAACTTTGGGTGAAACTTTTATACATTTGGCAAGTTATAACTGTGAAGTTTGACACAAGAATAAAGGTATGCGATAGTGTTTTGTGTTGATGACGTAATCAAATCATCTCGTTAAAGAGATATGTGGTGTGTAGTGAGGTATAAAATACTTACCAAAGAATCGTATGTCATTGGAATATTGCCGGTTTCCGAATCAAGAGATATATTTATGTTCTTTGCAAAAAGACGGGTCTTTTGGTGTTGAAATCCATATGAAGGCGTCGATGGAAAATGATGTCAAGGAGAAGGAAACAAATATTTTGTAGGTATTTTGAATAAAACATTTATCGTCTCCCAAGAGGTGATAAAATAAACTACTAATTCATGTTGGAATTATTGAATAAAAGATGATTTATTTTAGGGTAAATATATACAGGGTATTGGAGAACATCTTTCTTCTCTATAGAGTAGTTCCAAAAATGCTCTTCTTCTTACGGACCTCATTTTTTACAATAGTCTTTCCTACCCTTACTACCACTAAAAGACAAAAAAGTGTGATGTCACTATTTCTCTCTCCTCTACCTACCACTACCCACCTACCTTCAACCTCCGACCACCTACCACCGACCACCGACTACCGACCACCGACCACCGACCACCGACCACCGACCTCCGAACTCTGACCACCAGTCACCAGTCGCCGGAAAAAACATAGAGTATCGGTAAAAAACATAGAGTATCAGAAAAAAACATAGAGTACTCTATATATTTGCTGAGTACTCTATAAATTTGCGGAGTACTCTCTAAATTTCTTCGAGTGCACTAATAAAATTACGGAGTACTCTACGAAAAACTCGGAGTACTCTAAGAAAAATCTCGGAGTACTCTAAGAAAATCTCGGAGTATTTTAAAAACTGGTGAGTACTCTATTAATTCGATGAGTATTATTAGAGAACAAAGAAAACATAGTCAAAAAAAATCTTTATTATCTTTATTACACAAATTTAAATACAAATTAATATACAATTAAAAATATTAAAATAATTATCCTAACTACCTTGACCAGATCTGGAAAAAAAAACTCATGCGCCACGAACACCAATCTTCTCCGGCGAAACTGCAGGCCTCTCTTCGTCGAACCAGTGCACCTCCTCCTTCGCTGCAGACTCCGGCGAATAAGGAGGTCAAGAAAGAAGCGGTCACGAACACTTCCACTTAGGATCTCTCTGGCCGGAGAAGAAGAGGACCATGGCTGCGCGATGGTGGTCCAGATCGACGGTGGTTCACTGCGCGAGTGTGGATTGAAGGAGAGCCATGGTTATTCAAGCTTCCATGGTTGCGTGAGTGTAGATCGAAGGAGAGCCATGGTTATTCAAGCTTCCATGGCTGCGCAAGTGTAGATCGAAGGAGAACGAAGTTTATTCAAGCTTCCATTACTCTTCGCCTGAGTGCTATGCTGTAGATCTCGGTTCTGCGGCCTAGGCGGTCGACTGGGGCCTAGCGCCTAGGAGGGACTACGCGGGGCCTAGGCGGGATTACGCGGTTTTGAATCCTGCTATGTAATTTTATATATTTAGTAATACGCATGTATAATTATGATAATTTTATCTATTTAAGTCATAAAATTCATCTAACACCACTATATTGAATATGAAAAATACTAAAATTAGAGTTATAATATCAATTCAAGAATTTCCGAGAGTAAAATAAATTTAATGGAGGGCCTAGGCGGCAAGTTCTTACCATTAATCGGTGCCTAGGCGGGCTAGGCGCCTCTTCCACGGCGACTAAGGCGTTGGGCAAAAATGCCTAGCATTTTTACTAGGCGTAAGCGGTTGAGGGGGGAGTTGACGCCTAGACGGCGCCTAGGCGCGCCTAGGCGGCGATATCTACAGCATAGCCTGAGTGGTGGTGGTTAGGAGCAGTTGGAGCGCCGAGATGGTCACGAACAGTGGTGGTCCTCTTCATCTCCGGCGAGACGAGAAGGGAGCTCTGGTGGTGGTGCGATGCTGGAGTTTTCCATGGCTGTTACAACTTCGCGTGGCGATTTGGGAGCTGGGGGAGAAGAGAGAGACAGGGGAGGAGGGAGATGGTGGTGGTGGTGGTGGTTGTTCTCATGCCGGTGGTGGTTGATGGCGGCGCTTGTGTTATGGAGGTGGTGGTGGCGGATTGTGAGATGGGGGAGGAGAGAGAGATAGGGGAGGAGGGGAGGTGAGAGAATAATGAATTGAAATTATAATGGGTGGCTTTCTAAATTAGTATATATATAAGTCTAAAAGGGTAGTAACGTAATAGGGGTTTTGGGGTTCATGTGTTAAAAACTTCCTGAGGTCTTTAGTAAAAAGAGGCTCTAGGTCGGGTCCCCATCTTGAAGAGGGGGGTGTGGTCAAGACCCTAAGGTGAATTTACTCTTTATTTTATTATTCTTTCATACTCTTGAAGTGGAAAAGACTATTCGTGTAATAATAGTCCTACATTAAATTTGAGAAAGAAATATTTGGAATTACTAAATTAAAGAGATTTATTTTATTAATTCTTTCTTTCTGTTGAGAGAAGTGTGAAAACTTTTTACTCTGATGTGTTGAAAATTCCCACCTAGAAAATGGAGAAGAGAATAAAAGATAAACCGACCAAGAATTGATGGCTCATTGAATCGTAATTAATTCATAATATTTCATCATTAAGACCTATTTAATTCGGCTGTTACGGTGGTTACAAGAGCTTGGTCAAAAAAAAACGTTAACATTAATGAGTCATTATCACCGACGGTTTTCTGGTTTGTTTCTTAACCTATAAATAGTGACTTTGTCACTTACATTTTTTAGAGAGAAATAAAAAACTTTTGAGGAGAAAGAATATTATTCTAGAGAAAAAAAATTATTTAGAGAGAATAGAGAACTAAGAAATTCAGAAAATGAAACAATTTCTTCTCAATGATTAGTCAAATCATTTTTTACACGGAGATTAGAGTAAAAGAGGGATACGATTGTTGGAGATACCGGTACTCCCGTAATATCTTTTTTAACGTTGCGTGTATTTGTGTATTCGTATTAGATTTTTTTTTTGAATATTTCCATTTAAGTTAATTTCTCATTTCTTGTAATAGTTGTTGTATTATGGTTTTTTATGATACCTGTATATTCCGTTTTTCCATTGTATTGAAATATTTATAGTATTACATTCTTTCAGAATATTTTTATATGGCATCAATTTTTACTTTCTCAATGATATTGTTAGTTTTTACCAACAATTTAAATAAGATACTTTTAATATCATTGGTTGTAAAATAGTTTTTCTATTTCGGCAGTTGCTTCATCCTTGAATGCAAAAGTCGTTCCCTACGTGATTATGATGGATCACTGATATGCTTTGAACCATATGAACTAGATCTTGCTGTTCTCGGGGTACTCCCCGCCATTGAGGGCAATGTGGAAATTACCAATGAACACTATGCTAGGAACCTAGCTCTTGAAGTTGAGTTCAATAAAGCTAATTTAGTGGTTAAGTGATGGATCTTCGGTAATGTGACGAACCCCGCATTTCATATGTGTGTCGTTAAGAAGTCAACAAAGACTATTTGTGAAACGGATTAGAAAAGGCACGGGGATGAAGATTCTGATAAGAAGAAATACGCCACAGGGAATGACCCAAAAAGATCCGATTGGTCCCATACTAGTCAGAAAAGTGAATCGACGCAAAGATTAGTCCTTAATTTTCCACTTTTATATAAGTTAAAGGATTACTTTGCCCTTTACTATTACAACTATTTAACTCTTATTGCACTAAATATCATTCGTAAATATGATTATATATTAGTTGGCTATTAAATCTATGTGTGGCTGAAGATCTATGTGAAAAGATCTATATGGTGCAACATGAAGGGTTGGTGGTTTCAGATCAAGAGGATAAAGTATGAAAACTTAGGAAATCGTTTTGTGTTGTTAAACAGGCACATTGCTAATGTAATAGTTTCTTATATAAAAGATGGATCAGGTTGTGTTACACTTTTGTCAATAGGTGTATGACACAATCATCTTTTGGTACTCTATTTCATGGGATTTACTGTTTCCAATCTCTTTTTTGTGAATAAAAGAGGTTGGGGAAGCAGATCCTAAGGATAAAGTTCATTTGAGTAAATAATGGAATTTACCTTAGTTAGTCTCACTTTGTTGGAAAGGTTTGACCTTGTTGATATAGTGACTGGTAAAATTCCTTATAAGACTAGTATTCATAGATAAGAGAATTGTGGGGGGAGGGGGGTGTACCCCTTAATGAAAATGAAATAATTATAAGGATTATGATGTTATTAATGATCTATACTCAACTTGGTATTGTCCATATTGTAAAGAGACTCAAGTGGTGAACATTGGGTTATTTTTGTCATTTAATAAAGTGCGAGAGAGGTATTATTGATCTATATCTGCATTTTAAAATGACTCGTGTAGTTCTTGGATGTTTTTTTGTTACGCAAACGGGGTCCTATATAAATAATGAAATAAATGGTTGGTTCGTTTACTAATAAACTTAACCGGGAGAGTAATCTCGAAAACGTTGAGTGATATGACTGGAACCCATAAATAGGGAACCTATGACTAATAAGTCTTTATGATGCACTAACTTCCTATCCATATAGTGTAAATTGTGCATACATGAGCAAGTTTATTCTTAATGAATTCATAGCCATGCGTGGTGGTCCTATTAAGACGGCCTTGATGAATTCACCATTGAGGTTGTTGTATAATGCTCAAACTTAATGAATTCATAGCCATGTGTGGTGGTCCTATTTAGATGGACTTGATGAATTCACCATTGAGATTGTTGTATATTTCTCATACTTAATGAATTCATAGCCATGTGTGGTGGTCCTATTTAGACGGACTTGATGAATTCACCGTTGAGGTTGTTTTATATTGATCATAATATGACTTCAAGGAGACGTCCTTGATGTTCCCAAGAGATTAGATTTTAGACTCACCATAAATTCATAGCCCTTAAGGGTGGTCCTAAAGAGAAAGGACTTGATGAATTCGCGAGACACGTGACGAGGTTGAGCTTTATGGCTCTTAATGATCTTAAAATCCGAGAGAGGTCGACTAATGTGGCTAGACGCTCTTGGAGATCACATATGTGTAAGGAAAGGGTGTTGTTCGAGGAATTTATAACTATCAGCCGAGTAGTATCTGTACTGTGAGGGTCTCGATCGAAAACCTCAAGTTCAAGAGTACGTTCACTTTACTGTAATTTGGTCAAATCGAAAGATATTGCTACTTAAATATGATTCACCCAAGTGTTGGTATATATGGAAACCTGTTCACCTTCTCTCCCAAAGAACCTGAGTGGGGATTGTTGGAAGTATTGAATAGAAGATGATTTATTTTATTAATTCTTTCATTCTCTTGGGAGAAGTGGAAAAGACTATTCGTGTAATAATAGTTTCTCATTAAATTTGAGAAAGAAATGATTGAAATTACTAAATTAAAGAGTTTCATTTCATTAATTCTCTATTTCTCTTGAGAGAGTGGAAAAACTTCTTATGTGTTAAAAAGTCCTACCTGGAAAATGGAGAAGAAAATAAAAGACAAACCGACCAAGAATTTATGGATCATTGACTCATAATATTCCATCATTAAGACCTATTTAATTCAACCGTTACGGTGGTTACAAGAGCTTGGTCAAGAAAAACATTAACATTAATGAGTCTTTATCACCTTCCATTAATGTGCATTAATGAGCATTTATGTGATGTTTTTTTGGTTTGTTCCATCTCCTATAAATAGTGACTTTGTCACTTACATTTTCTAGAGAGAAATAAAATTATTCTAGGGAGAAATAATATTATTCTAGAAAGAAATAAAATTATTCTAGAGAGAATAGAGAACTAAAAAATTCAGAAAATGAAACACTCTCTTCTCAATGATTAGTCAAATCATTTTTTACATAGAAATTAGAATAAAAGAGGGATACAATTGTTGGAGATACCGGTACTCCCGGAATATCTTTTTTAACGCTGCACATTTTTGTGTATTCGTATCTAGAATATTTTTATTTTTGAATTTTTTTTTTTTTTTTGCATACATGAAAGGCTTAAAAGCCGTTAAGAAAGAGTTAAATACAAGAAGAACAAAAGTTCTTATTCGCTATCTAGTACAACTCTAGCAGTTGCACATTCACTTCTGTCTTTCGTAATATAATTCCAAAGATAATCAGGAGGTTCATTGAAGATCACAGGATGACTACATGAAAGAGCCCCTTCTTTCGCTAGCTTATCGGCACAGAAATTAGCTTCACGAAATATAAGGTTTAACTCGAATTTAGGAAACTTCCTCAACAAGTCACAACATTCGTTTATGATTGAAACTCCACGACTATCTAAGCTCCCACCGCCCTTCACTAGCGCGTGGAGCTTCCCCGAGTCCATCTCATAGTGAGTTGAGCTCCCACCGCCCTTCACTAGCGCGTGGAGCTCCTTCGAATCGGTTTCAATCAATAATTCAGTGTAACCTTCGTTAATAGCCCATCTGAGACCAAAATGAAGAGCAAAAAGTTCAGAGGATAGAGGGGAATCCACAAGTCACACCCCCATAAGTTCATTTCCCATTTCTTGTAATAGTTTTTGTATTACAGTTTTTAGGATACCTTTATATTTCGATTTTCTATTGTATTGTAATAGTTGTAGTATTAAATTCTTTCGGAATATATTTATATGAATCAATTTTTACTTTTTCAGTGATATTGTTAGTTTTTACCAACAATTCAACACCTCAAAATAGTTATTAACCGCAAGTGCAAAGATCATTGACAAGTATCGTCTCCACAAAGACTAAGTCTGTTAATCTTGATATTATGTTCTTAAGGAGTGTAGATTATATAGTTGCTATAAATAAAAGACAGATTTTTTAAATTAAAACTAAGATTCAAATAATTAATTAAGTTACGAATTAAACTGATAAGCCAATAAACTACTAAGAGATCCTTAAAAACGCTATCTGCAAAAGCCTTTAGAAAATGAATCTCTCTTCATCCTTTCACTTCAAATCAAATCTTTTTTTAGCTTTTACTTGATCTTGTTTCCAAATTTTACATATTCCTAAGATCTATTTATTGATTTCTTTATTTTATTCCAAGATGGTATGAGAATACTCATCTCCCTTATAAACAAATTCTCCTCTTATTCTTACTTTTCATCATATGGAATTGGATAATAAGGATGTTTTTTTACTATTAGAAGGCTTGGCTAAGGATAGTTGTTGTTGGGGAATATAAAGATTACCTTTTCGTGAACATGCAAAGTTGGGTTTGGCTTTTCAACTGTTTCTTGTGCTTTTTCTTCCTGAAAAACTCCTTTTTCATTTGGGTTAGGAAGCAAGAAGACGGCTTTCATTGGACCAGTGAGTGTAAACCAACAATTGGTTATGGAAATGGTTTTAACATAAACATTATATTATGGGAATCCACGAAGAAGCTTTGCTACTCTATTGGTTGTGCTATTTCAGAGGCATGCAGATTAGGTGGTGATAGATAATCAATTCTCCTAAAAGCTTAAGCATGTCTTTTTTTTGTATTTCAAGTCTTTGCTACATAAATTTTTATAATGGGTGACTCCTACAAGGCTAGGACCTTAGACCTCACTGGTCTTTGGTTCTTTTTTTCCGTTAGGAGAGCCACTTTGGACTCGGAGTCATTGACTCAGTTCGAAGCTGCACCACTAGATTGAATGACCAAGCCCCTGGCCAATAAACTAATCCCAACTGGTTTGTCTTTGGTTCTAATATCATGATGAATAAGAGAAGAAGAATATTTTGTGTATTGAATTTTTGTATTTTTTTAGTCAAATTTTTTTGTATGAATTTCTTTACCCATTACATGATATATATATATATATATATATATATATATATATATATATATATATATATAGTAAATGTGTGTTTTACATTGTCTATAATACACACACTATACATACATCTATTCTAACTTACTTTGTTATGTAGTGTAACAAGTATTTGATTTACTTAACCACTGTAACTAGTTTGTTAACTGTTGTGGTGAGTTATACTTATCATCCCCCCTCAAGCTGAGCATATTGAGCAAGGGAAGCTTGGTGGTAAGTGACCCGTAGATGATAAACCCTTAGTGAAAGCATATACAAGTTATAAGTGAGATGGAAGTTGGAACATGCACTAGACGATGTAATTTAGCTTTAACTTGTTCTCTAACAAAGTGAAAATCCACATCTATATGGCGAGTTCTAGTGTGAAACACGTGATTAGAAGCTAGTCTGGTTTCATATATATTATCACATGCTAGCGTTGGAGTAACAATAGGAATCTTCAAGCTAGTTATTAAAAACGTGAGCCATTTTATTTCAGCAGATACAAAGCCATAGCGAGATACTCAACTTCATTTAAGGAGCGAGAAACCGTTGATTGTTTCTTTAAACCCCAAGAGACAAGATTAGAGCCTAAAACTATGCAATATCCAGTTGTTGAGTGTCTATCACGTGAATTACTCGCCCAATTAGAGTCCGAGAATGCTTTAAGTGTAAGGGTCGAAGCAGTATAAGTTAATCCATAGTGAAGAGTACCTTTTATGTAACGGAGTTAACTCTTCAAGGCCTCATCATCCATATTGGTAGGCTTGTGCATGACTTGACATATTTGATTCACAACAAAAGCTATTACCTTTGGTAAATTTGACACCATGGAGGGTGATGTATCCCTTTTTTTGTTAAATATATACCCTTAGGAGACATCATTTTAGGTAGAAATTGGAATTAGTAGATAGACTTTTGAGCATATTTTGCTATATTTCACTTTCTTCCTTTGGAATTATACTACCGTTACTTTTAAAGCTTTTGTACGTTAATTTGTTTGTTTAGTACGAATTTATTAGGTACATGGATTCTAGAAGGCACCAAGATGAAGAGAAGAAGTGAAGTTTAAAGTCTATGAGCAAAAGGAAGTGTCAAAAAAGATAAATAAACCACTTTAGTGAAGGAGGAGGAGCATTCAAAACTGGAAAGTCGTCACTTATAGGTCTTTCCGAGCCCAAACGGTGCAGATTCAGACCTGGTGGTTCAGATGAAAAAGTTGCACCTCTGAGTTAGCAAAATTTGAGAAGTGGAATTAGGTGATTTAGACCTACGGTGCGAAAGTTACACCTGTTTTACTAAAGGGTGTTCAACATTTGCGAGAATTGTTGGGACCTTAATCATTTAATTAAATCAAATAAGGGCTCAATCTGTTTTTAAGCTCTATATAAGACTTCCTAAAACTCATTATTCATGACCTTACACATACACATAATTTTATTCCATAATCCTGAAGGCAGAGACAAGGGCAGAAGTTGGAGAAACTCCATTCTCCGAACAACGGCTCTGATCATTCCTTTAATTAGGTTTTATCTTTTATTTTTGTTTTTAAGGAAACATGTATTTAATTATTTTCTTTTATGTTTTTAATTCGAATATGAAATAAATATTTTTATACTTGAGAATCGCGTAATGGAATAAGCCCTAGTTTAATATATTTAATATTTTCAATTTTGGGATTGTGTTTCAGTTTAATTCATGTTAGGTATTTCATATTGACTATTATTTCATGCTTGTTTACTGTTTTTAATTTGGCCAATTAGAAATAGGTATTAGTAATTAGGTTATTCACTAGTGGTGGTGATCATCTGGGAAGGGGGTTTGATTACTGAACTAAATAATAGACGCGTGGTATTCGTCATTGATCCTGACGGGCTTAGCTAACCGCGTAGCCAATTGGGTAATTTTTGTAATCATCTTAACATAGCTTATGACCGCCCTTACGAGGTTTGTAATACTGTAGTATTGCTTAAGTCTACCTTAACTGGAGTTAGGAGATTTCAGAGTCCCGACTAATATAGAATATTGTAATTAATTATACTAATCTTTATTTTAAATTTTAGGATAGCATTGTTTTTATACATTACTTAATAAAATTATAATATTTATCTTTTTAGATGATTAGAATATGAATATAACATTATAAAATATTAATATAATTTTAGTAATACTATGTAAAATAGGTGTGATAGAGTTTCCCCCTCTCTCTGTGATGTAGCGTTAATGGTGTTATTATGCATTATGCATCATTTTTAGTCAATGCTAACTTGTAATTCACTTTGTTGAAAGAATGAGAATCAAAATAGTGTTGCATGTCCAAATCTATATTTGATAGTGGTAATTATAAATGTATGTTTTTCATATTTACCTTAAAAGAGTTGGAAACGATAAACCCCAAACTCCCATATATATCAACACCCTCCCCCCCCATCATTTTATCTTATGGATCCACCCCAGTGTGGAATAATGCATCGGCATATTTAGTTCAAGAGCGTCGTAGAAAGTTGTACGTGATACAATTTTCAGAAGATCACCTCAGTTTCAATGCGAAATGCGAAATGCATTTTTTAGGATTCTTTTCTTAAGATAGTAAAATTTGAACCATGATAGTAAAATAATATTTTTATTTATGTAGAGAATCCTATTTTGTGAATTTGCTTAGGATCCTCAAAATATCAAGACCGATCTTGAAGGTCACACAATATTACAATTTTGACAAAAAAATAACACATGATATTACAACGATGGTGTGTATTATTATCCATCCAAAGACTTAAAACAAATTGCTATCATTGATCACGAATCAAGCATTTAGCACATGCCCCTTTCCAGTGGTTAATCCGAAACCAAGCGGAAATAAAGGGTCATATGAATTCGGCTTAGAATAGATCGGCAATTGATCCACGCTTTTAAACCATGAAACGGGTAATCGTCCATGAAAATCAAATTCTCCAAAAAGAACATCAGCAATTCCCTCTCCTTCACTTCCAGGTAACCAAGCTGCAACCAAACCATCCAACTTCTCTACAAGCGATGCCTCCAAAACCAACGGTCTCCCAGAAATCAGAATCGCTAACGTTGGAACTTTATCAGCAACTAAACTCACAATCTCGCCTCCGTTAAGAGGGATTTTGAGTACCGGATCATCACCACCCGTTTCCACATACGGTTCTTCACCAACCGCTACAATTGCATACGAGAAATCATGACTAGCGAGAGTTTCAGCCGTGGGATTAACTTCAAATATCACTTCGGTTTCGCTCCCCACTATTTTCCTTATCGCATCCAAAATCGTTGACCCTATAAAAATAAAAGTTTGTTCTCAAAATCGTTCGTTTAAACCGTACTATAAGTAACACTTACCAACGGTGATTCGGCCACTTGTTCCCTCCCAAGTAGCTGTCCATCCTCCACACTGATATCCTAGATTGTCTGCATGAGTCCCCGCAATAAGGATCTTTTTAGCAGTTCGGTCAAGTGGAAGGAACGGTTTCTTAGGATCCTTCCCATTTTTTAATAAAACCAACGATTTACGAACAGCTTCACGTGCCAATTCTCTGTGTTCCTGTGAAACAAAAAAACAAACAGTTAGTTAGCGCGAAATAACATCAACTTAGACACGGTGTTGAAAGACTAAATACCTTACAACCAACAAATTGTAGTAAAGATCTATCCGAAAAGGGATGCTCGAAAAGTCCAGCGACAAATTTAACTCTAAGGATTCGTTCAACAGCATCGTCTATCCTGGACATGGGTATTTCCCCTGATTCTACAACAGACAGGAACTCATCCAAAAACATCTCATATTTAAAGGGAACCATCACCTGTAAACTTTTTGTTAGACTAAAAATAAATTATTAAAGGTGTAGGAAAAGAAAGATATATATATTCTGACCATATCAAGTCCTGCGTTTATAGAGGAAGAGATAGCTAAACGGTAGTTTGAGCCATTAGGAGTATGAAGCCGATCAAGTGCTTCCCAATCCGAAATTACGAAGCCTTTAAACCCGAGCTTCTCCTTTAAAACCTCGGTTAAAAGAAAACGATTGGAGTGAAGTTTACTTCCATTCCAGCTATTGTAAGAGGCCATGACAGTACATACGCCTTGAGCTAAGCAATCGAGATATGGTGCGATATGGATTTTTTCTAATTCATCGTATGATATGATAGTATTTCCTTCATTTGTACCATTTTCAGTTCCACCATCGCCTGCAAAATGCTTGGCCGATGCAATAACATTCTTTCTGGAAAGTCAAGGAAACATTTTTAGAAAATGTCGAGCTATAAGTAGTAACAAATAATGCAATAATAAATTGTTTGACCTTCCAGCAAGAAAAGGATAGCCATTAGGGTGGTCTTTAGGTGGTTGTCCTTGCAAGCCTGTGACAATGGAGGTCATTTTCCTTACAAGTTCCGTGTCTTCACTGTAGCTTTCATAGGACCTTCCCCATCTTGGATCTCTAGTAACCTGAAACATATTTTATATTCCATCTTTAAATCTTACAATTTAGAACATGAAAGAATTATTGAGGAACTAAATTGTTCATAAATAGTAGTTAAAGATTTGATTAGTTAAGAAAATGGGAAGAAACTTACAGCAATACAAGGAGCAAAAGCATATTGGGCTCCACTTGCCCTCACTTCAAGAGCTGTTACTTCCCCTATCCTTCTAATTAAGTCTGCATCTCTGTTATCAAGAGATAATAAAACTCGCTTCAATCATCATTAATGAAACTAATTTTACATGAATGTCTTTACTTTAACAATAACCATTTCTTCAGGTAATATAAAATAGTAAACATATTTGACTTAATATATCTTTCATTACCAACTGTTCATGATCCAATATTTCCAAATACTAATTTAACTCCCCCTTATAAGTTAAATACAATTTGGATTAACATTTATCGTATTTTTCATTTGAAGATTAGGAGACACGCCTGACGAGTCTGTTAGTTCTTGTATCTCTCCCCCTTGACTAACGAAATACATGATAACAAAATTTGGTTATAAAAATTTAATATTTATCATTTATCATAGAAGACTTATTATGATTGTGAAAAATCTGATTAACTCATATCAATAAATCATTAATTTTGATAAATCGTGCTTATAAGCATGTAATTCTCAGGTTTATAAAATGGACTTTGAATTGTAAATTGAAAGTTAGAAAAATCTCAGCAGCTTCTACCAAGTCATCAACATAAGGCAAGACCCTACCACAAATTTTAATTTTAATGGATGAGATGATTATCAAACGCGTCTTTAGTAAAAGATGAGTTGGACAATAATATTCAATTGGATAAAATCAAAAACCAATATGTAATCCTTATTCTTATAGACTACAAGATGGGAATCACGTTTCTTAGCATTATATCCGAGCGAAGCCTTGGTCAATACTATCCATTCCACTCTTAATTTTAGATGCAAATAGGGAAATTTCAAAGCAATTCTTGAATAGCTAATTTTCTACATCGATAGATGGGTTCATGAATTGTAAAACGAAACTATTTTACTTAAAGCTTTCTCTAACATGAATGATTAAGGTAATTTGACATTTAATAAACGAAATATTAGCATAACCCCTTCAAGATATATAATTGCTCACATATAGCCTAAAATGGCACATAACAGGAACATGACATTGACAAGACTCAAATGAAAAAACTGACCTGGTGGCCCCAAGACCGATATTATGAGGAAAAATGGTGGTCCCATAAACATTGTTATTTCCATGAACAGCATCGGTCCCATATATCATAGGAATCCCGAGGCGGCTCTCAAGAGCACCCTTTTGAAAAGCATCAACCATGTCAGCAAAATCAGACGACGTTGCATTGTTGCACGGCGTGCTTCCACCGCCACTTAATATGCTTCCTATACACCGCTCTTTCATCACTGAAGGTGTAGCTACACTACGTTCGATCTGGGTCATTTGACCGATCTTTTCTTTAAGAGTCATTCTTGATAATAGGTCTTTCACTCTTGCCTCAATCGGGGCATTTTGGTCTTTGTAAATGCAGCTCGTTATTCTTGCAGCTTCCATCGAGTTTTCTTATGAGTTTTTTCTTGCTCTAGAGTTGAGAATTGTTTAACTTGATATAAGGTACTCTTTGCATGTGGAGAGTGACCCACTTATATATTGGATAATTATTTAATGTCTGTGGGGGAGTGATTCGTTGTTTACCTGTGTAGATATATTTCGCGTGTGGGAATGATTTGTTAATTAATGTCTGCGTGGGAGTGATTCATGAATCATAATGCATCCCCTTTAAGATGAGATTAGTAAGTGAAGTAATTAAATGTTGAGAAAACAAATAGTTTCTATTTCAATTAAACGACTAGTGTTTAAAAAAAAAAAACGACTAGTGTTGAGGTTTGTGTGGTCTCAATTCACAAATTTTGTGTTCGAGTATAAAATAACCTATATATGTATCAATTCCTTAATAATGGACTCTTTAGCTAATATAATTTATTCCACAATATATGTCATATTTCAAATTTCAATACAAATTCAATGACCTCTTTCCACTTTTACCCTTATTCTTAAAATCTTTCAATTTTCTCTTTCTTAAAAGTAGGGATATTTTAGTCATATTAAATTAATTTTTTTCTACTTTTTAGATTCCTTAATATGTGTGAAAAGCTCTAAAGAATCAATTATTAAGGAATGGAGAACAACAACTAAAACAAACTTTCTACCTTCTTATAATAAACTTTTCTCATTTATAGTAAAGTTTTCTTTTTTGGTAGTAGTTTTTTTTTCGTTTAGTTTACAAGTAGATCTTGTATCAATTGGTTGATTGTGCATGTACGTGTAATTATAATAATGTATCTACAAACTTGTATCTAGAACTTTGGGTGAAACTTTTACACATTTGGCAAGTTATGAATTTGAAGTTTGACACAAGAATCGATGTATGCGATATTGTTTTTTGTTGATGACGTAATCAAATCATCTTGTCGAAAAGATATGTAGTGTGTAGTGAGGTATAAAATACTTAGCAATGTATCATATACCATTGGAATTTCGGCGGTTTTCGAATCAAGAGATATCCTTATGCTTATTGCAGAAAGGCGGGTCTTTTGGTGTTGAAATTCATATGAAGGCGTCGATGGAAATTGATGTCAAGAAGAAGGAAACAAACATTTGGAGGTGTTTTGAATAAGACATTTGTCGACTTCAAAGGTGTGGTAAAATAATCTACTAATTCAACACCTCAAAATAGTTACTAACCGCAAGTGCACAGATAATTGACAAGTAATAAAATAAGTATAAGAGTATCGTCTCCACAAAAACTAAGTATGTTAATCTTGATATTGTGTTCTTAAGGAGTGTAAATGATATAGTTGCTATATATAAAAGACAGATTTTTGTTTGATTTTTGTAATAAAACTAAGATTCAAATAATTAAGTAAATTACGAATTAAACTGATAAGCCGATAAACTACTAAAAGATCCTTAAAAAATGCTCTTTGCAAAAACCTTTGAAAAATGAATCTTTCTTCATCCTTTCATTTCAAATCAAAGTTTTTCTCATCTTTTACTTGATCCTGTTTCCAAATTTTACACATGTCTAATATCTACATATAAATTTCTTTATTTTATTCTTCAAGATGGTCTGAAAATACTTGTATCCCTCATAAACGAATTCTTCTCTTATTCTTACTTTTCATCACATGGAATTGAATAATAAGGATGCTTTTTACTTTTCGAAGGCTTGGCTGAGTATAGTTGTTGTCTGGGAATACAAAGATTACCTTTTCGTGAACATGCAAAGTTGGGTTTGGCTTTTCAATTGTTTCTTGTGCTTTTTATTCCTGAAAGACGGCTTTGTCAGTTGGTTAGGAAGCAAGAAGGAGCCTTCGATTGGACCAGCGAGTGTAAACCAACAATTAGCCTTTGGTTATGGAAACACTTTTACATAAACAATTATATTATGGGAATCCACGAAGAAGCTTTGCTACTCTATTGGCTGTGCAATTTCATAGGCATGCGGCTTAGGTTGTGATATATAATTATCTCCTAAAATCTTAAGCTGTTAGGATTAGTCATCTTATACATTATATATGGGTTTTACATGCTTAACATGCTCCCTCACGTGCAAGTTAGATTCGTGTCTTTTTCTTTTTGCATGTCTAGTCTTTGCTACATGAATTTTTACAATGGGTGACACCTGCAAGACTAGGACATGAGACCTCACTGATCTTTGGTTCTGATACCATGATGAATAAGAGAAGAAGAATATCTTGTATACTGAATTTCTGTATGAATTGTTTTACTCATTACATGATATATAAATATATATATATTATATTGCCTTACACACACTATACATTCAGCTATTCTAACTTACTTTGTCATGTAGTGTAACAACTATATGATTTACTTAACCACTATAACTAGTTTGTTAACTGTTGTGGTGAGTTATACTTATCATCCCCCCTCAAGCTTAGCGTGTTAAGCAAGGGAAGCTTGGTGATAAGTGACGAGTGGAGCGTAGATGATAAACCCTTAGTGAAAGCATCTGCAAGTCGTCAGTGATATGGAACAGTCGAAGAATGCTTTAAGTGTAAGGGTCGAAGCAGTAAAAGATAATCCATAGTGAAAAGTACCTTTTATGTAACAGAGTAAACACTTCAAGGCCTCATAATCCATATTGGTAGGCTTATGCATGGCCTGACATATCTGATTCACAACAAAAGCTAGTACCGTTGGAAAATTTGACACTAGGGAGGGTCTCCTTCGGATAGAAATTTGACATGAAAGTTAGTACTGTTGGAAAATTTGTTCAAGGCTATTAGAGCATGAAGATTTGGTGTTCCTTTCCTCTTTGGGAAAAAGGTATTTACATGAGCTTCTAGGCCCATCTACGCCCAATAGACTTTTGTCGTATACCGGGAGTGCTACCGAGGGACATGTACTTCATACTCCCTTAAGGATTTATATATATGATACTTTGTTGACAATTTATAATAAATATGAGATTTATGTCGAGGGATTTATATGTCAAATGACTCGTCGAAGATACTCTTTAATAGTTTGAAGGTCTTTTTCGGGCAGAGTTATTTTCGTATATCATTTACCCCCTTAAATTTGGAAGATTATGGTTCAACTTATCTTTTTTATTTTCTGAGAAGGTAGTATGATAATTGACTTCAGTTTCGCTCGCTACTTATGACACCTAAATCTTATTTTTCATATATTGATCCATATAAATTATATCTATTATAAATATTTTTATCATCCATTATAACATAATGTCCATTCCGTTATATCTTCTCAAAATAAAATTTCATTCGCATTTTCCAAATTTTCTATTGTAATATAAATAAATAAGTTGTAAGAACTTTCATGTCCTATCTTTCAATTTCGAATCCATGAAGAGTCATTTGGTTACATGAATTTATGGTAATATATTATTGAATATCAATTTTGATTTGTAAGATTGATTGGGCCAATAATAAGAACTAAGAATAAGTGTTGAATATTCTCTTTTCTAAATTGCATAACTGGCAAGTAGTTGAATGTAATCATTTTCTTCTTTGAAGATTGTTGTTGGTTTGAACCACATTCCGGCATTCTTGATGGAAACCCCTATTTTATGTTGGGATATTCCACGCTAAATAATTTTTCATATAGCAGGAATATGTTGACGATTCGCCAAAAATATTTGTGATAAATTAGTCATGTTCTTAGTAATGATAGCATGATAACTAGATTTAGTAGAATAGTTACCCGATCTTGTGAGAAGTGATTTAGCCTTATCAATCTCATTCATATTAAAAAGGGGAACTTTAAGTATATGTTAACAACTAGCTAAGGAAACAATTGTCTTACCAAATACCCATTCCAATTGATGTCTCCCTATTTGTGATGGTTTAATCCTAGTTGGAGACATCATTTTAGGTGTATTTATTAGTGTATAGGTCGATTTTCTCATGATTTAGTACACTTTCCTATTTTGTGTCTTGAATTGATTATTTATTATTTTTAGAGCATATTGGGTTTAATTATTTATTTAGTGTGAAGTTTTAAAGATATATGGTAATTAATTAGAGTGCAAGTTAATTTTAAGAGTTAAAGGAAAGAGGATAAACATGAAAATTGAATATAAGGAAACAAAAGCTAAAAATATGGAAAAGGAAAAACTGCCATAAATCTGAATTCCAGTACCTACGACCACAAATCAGCTTATATCTCAAAATCGGCGAGGAATTTGGAAGAACAGTCAAGAGCAAAGTTAAAGATCTTTTCGAGACGATGAATTTCGACTACTCATTCGCGGCAAACGGATAACTATTGAAATTGTTAGGACCAAAACAAAAACGGGGCTGATTCCATATTTTAGGGTTACGAATTTGAGTTGGGCTAGGAGTCCTCTACTTACCTTCTCCTTCAAGAAAATGAATTAGGTGTTCCTATACCCTATAAATACAGCCTCTTAACATTATAGAATCATCCTTGGCTAAACCTTAAGCCAGGAAGAAGCTTAAACACAAGAAGAGAAGTCTGGAAGGAGCTGCGCATCAATCATGTCTTTTTCAACCTTTAATTCTGTAATTCTTTTCTTTTCTTGTCTTAGTATGAACTAAATTCTATTTAGCTTGAGTTTTAGCATATATGTATGAACCTTAGTTTTGGTTGACATCTATCTAATTTGATTGAATTTATGTTTTGATTTCTTAGTTTATGTGTTGGATTTATATTATGTGTTCTTTACTGTTGCAAACGTATAGGATTGCCATCATAGTAGTTAAATAACCATTGACAACGGTATATTTAACTATATAATTAGTACATAGCGTCTAGAATAAGGCTTAGATCTCACAAATCAGCCTAACTAGATAGTCAATGGTTTAGTGTATTGCTATTTAATCAGTGTTCTAAAACTCGGCCTAGGCGGCCGCCTAGGCGCCGCCTAGGCGCTAGAAGGTGAAGAAACTTCCAGAAAAAGGCTAGGCGTTAATTAGGCGCGCCCAGACCCGTTTTTCCGCCTAGGCGGCCGCCTAGGCGCGCCTAGGCGCTTTTTCCTTATCTAGGCGGATCAGCCTTTTTTTCTTACTAAGCCCAATATTATATTAATCATTTATCAATAAAAAAGCCCAATTATCATTTATCAATAAAAAAGCCCAATAGAAATCTTAAACACTATCGGTGAAACAATAAATTAAAAACCCAGAAATCTAATAGCCCTAATCAAAACATATCCTTTCTTCTCCTTCTTCTTCTTCTTCGAAAAACCTGTGAAAAAATCAAAAAAACAATACAAACAAAGGAAGAATTTCAACACAACTCAAACACGTAATATACTAATCAAGCAAGGTATTTTCTATTTGCTTTATCTTTGTCAAGTTTTTCTTCTTATTTGTAATATATAAACAATACTAATTTTCTTACATAATTTTTTGTTTGCAAAAATTATCATCAGTAAACAGAATTATACGATATACAGTTTATAATATATTATAAAATATATATGGGTACAAATTATTTAAGGTAAAAATGAATTTTTGTTACTTTATTACTAACAAATTAATGTCGATTGTTTAAAAATGGAAATTTTTACTTATATTGATTACTAATTCATTTATTTTGTTATTCAATTATTAACTTATTATGTCAATTGTTCTTGGTCCACAGTGGGTAAGGATAGTTTGATATGGCTGATCAATCATCATCAGTGGCTTCTAGTAATTCTACTGTTATGCCATCGATCAAGAGTAAGGAAATAGGAACTCTAAAAAGACAGTCAGCAGATATTGGATGGGAATACGGTGTTATAGTTGATATAGGCAATTTAGACAAAGTTCAGTGCAAATTATGTTTGAATACTTATAGTGGTGGGATTCATCGTCTGAAACAACATATTGCAAACATTAGAGGGAATGTAGCCTCATGTGTAAAGTCAACAGATGAAGATAAGAAAAGGGTCTTAGCTGCCTTAGAAGCTGCAAAAGCTATGAAACTTGCGAAAGCAAAACAAAAACAAGATTTAAGAGATCAGGTTTGTATAAATGAAGAATATGAGGATGAATTAGATGAAGAAGTAACAATTGGGTCTAAACGAAAGAAATCAACTGTTCTTCTTGGGGATATGGATAGATATGCAAGACAAATTGATCCGGAAAATTCATTAAAATCAAAAAAACAACAATCCATGAACGATGCTTTTACTAAGGAAAGAAGACAAAGAGTGCACCATTATTTGTCTCATTGGGTATATGAATCTGGCGTTGCTTTCAATGTTATAAATAATACTCGTTTTTTGGAATTTGTTGAAGCAGTTGGTCAATTCGGTCCACATTATGAACCTCCTAGTCAATACGAGTTGAGAGAACCTTTGTTGAAAGCAGCTGTTGAAGATACAAAAAGTTTATTAAAGAGGCACGAAGAAGAATGGGCATTGGGTGGATGTTCAATTATGACTGATGCATGGTCAGATCGAAAAAGAAGAAGTATTATGAATTTATGTGTAAATTGCAAACTGGGGACAACTTTTCTTTCTTCAATAGAGGCTTCCGGGGAGTCTCACACTGGTGAATATATATTTGAATATGTGGACAAGTGTATTGAACAAGTTGGACCGGAAAAAGTAGTTCAAGTGGTCACTGATAATGCCTCCAATAATATGGGTGCAGCTAATCTCCTAAAAGATAAAAGGCCAAACATATTTTGGACTTCCTGTGCCGCTCATACATTGAACCTCATGCTTCAAGGAATTGGAAAGCTTAAACAATTTCAAGTGGTGATTGAAAAGGCAAAGGCATTCACTATTTTTGTCTATGCACATCACCAGACATTGGATTTGATGAGAAAGGCCACTGATCAGAGAGATATAGTGAGGCCAGGAGTTACCAGGTTTGCTTCATCTTATCTTACTTTGCAAAGTTTAATGGACAAGAAAGAAAAATTGAAAGCTTTGGTTACTAGTGATGTTTGGGAACAATGTAAGGTTACACAAACTCTAAAAGGCAAAGCGGCATATCAAACAATTCTTAGCACAGGTTTTTGGAATGGGGTATCTTTGTGCTTGAAGGTTTTTACACCTTTGGTGAAAGTTCTTCGTATGGTTGATAGGGATCAAAAACCAACAATGGGATTTTTATATGGAGAGTTAGAACGAGCTAAAGAAGAAATTAAAATGGTTTACAACAATGTAAAATTATATTATTTACCAATCTTGGAGATAATTGATAAAAAAGGCCGGGGCCGTGTTGATAGTTCATTACATGTAGCCGCTTATTTCTTGAATCCGTATTATTTTTATAAACAACCTACAATTCAAGATGATGATAATGTCAATCAAGCCATCCTTACTTGTGTTGGAATGTTTTTTCACGATGATTTTGACAAACAATATATGGTGACAAGCGATGAGGTGTTGCAGTATAAGACCAAGGAAGGAAAGTTTGGAAATCCTTTAGCAGTGAGAGGATGTTTAGAAAATGATGATATTTATAATCCAGGTATAGAATTTATATTCTTATTGAATTTAATATTACTATTTTTAATTATTAGGTAATATTTAATAGCTACTGTTTTTTACTATCTGTATATTGATCTTTAGAAACTTAAGCCTATTACGATATGTCAGTAAGTTTATCATAAACCTTTTATTACTTTACATCTATTTTAAGTTTCAGTGAAAATTTAGTCAAAGATAAAAAAAATAGTTTCAATGCAAATGTGGTAACACCTGCTGCGTCCAAAAAAAATGCTAACACCTGCTGTTTTTTTTTTAGATTTTGAAGCTAATATAACACTACTTTTATAACCATGTTTGATTGGACAAACACTATACCAAACTCCAAGTAAGCTACTGATTTTTTTTCAGCAAATAAGCTACTGGTTTTTTTTTTTTTAGCAAATAAGCTACTGGTTTTATTTGTTTAGCAAATAAGCTACTATTTTCTTTGGTTCTCAAATAAGCTATGGAATATTAGTTTCACTTTTAGGAAAATAAAAGAAACTTTAGCTGCTATTTAGTAATCTAACTTTTGGAAAAAAAATAGCAACTTAATTAGATTATTTTCTGTTTTCATCTATTTTTGTGAATGTAGTTGGATGGTGGTCGACTTTTGGTAGTCAAACTCCGAATTTACAAAAAATGGCTAAGCGAATCCTAGGATTAACATCTAGCTCGTCGGGATGTGAAAGGAATTGGAGCAATTTCGAAGGGGTAAGTATTGAATCGCCAGTAAATATTCTGAGTTTATTATTTTTAATATTCATGACATACTAATTTTTTACAATATATTTTATACAGGTACACACTAAAAAAAGGAATAGATTAGATATAAAAAGATTAAATAATCTTGTTTATGTTCAATTTAATTCCCGATTAAAGAATAAAAGGAAAAAACTGAAGAATGATAAGGTGGATGTATTACTTGCCAATGATGCTAGTCAAGCACAAGAATGGATCGTGGAGGGTTATGTTGATGTTGATGATGAAATTCAGCCGGAAGTGGCTAATAATATATTACAATTAGAAGGTAGTGACAATGTGGAATACAGAGAACTTGACGAAGAGGAGTTTGTGTCGGATAAAGAAACGGACAAAGAAAATGATGAAGAATATAATTTTGAGTTGGAGAACGATTATAACTTATGAAACTGAAAAATATGAAATTAAGTGTTATTTTGTTAGTTTTTAATATTAATTAGACGAAATGCTTTTGTATTTTGTAACTAGTAGAAATGAAGTAAACAATTAATCAATTATTAATTTATTATTGCTGTAAGAACTATTTAGATGTGTTATTACGTTTTGATTTTTTTGATTTTATTTATTTTCTTTACTTTATGTTTATGTATATATATATAAAGATAAGGATTGTAAACCGCCTAGGAGTAAACCGCCTAATTTCCGCCTAGGCACCCGCCTAGTTCTCTAGGCGCTCGAAGGTGGTCGACCGCCCGCCTAGCGCCTAGCGCCTTTTAGAACACTGTATTTAATCAATTGCAGGAAAAGTTTACTTAGGTTCTTATTGACACAGGTAAACCCTATTTAAAACTACCTAGCGCAATTGAAACCAAACTATTGAAATACTACATGATTCATCTCTTACATGTTTAGAACGGCAAAACTAGTGGGGATTACATACTAATTACTCAGGCTAAACTATCATACAATATGTTATTTGCTTATTTAGTTTTCTGTCTTTAGTTTCTTAGTTTAATTTTCCTTTATTAAAAACAAAATAAAAATCTATCTTTCTCTTCTTTCTACTTGCGTATTATTACTCTAACCTTAATATCTGCACTTGATAATTTGCATAAGTTCTCTCTAACTTTCGTAGTCTCTGAGGAACGAATTTTCTTATCATTAAAACTTGCATACGTCCTGTAATACTTGCAGAACCGTGCTCAGCATAGGTTGTTTATTTGCACTTATTTTATACATTATTTTATCACACCTTAGGCGACACCACCAATCGATACCTTCATTATTAAATGTTGATTTAACCATCTATGTTTTGTGAGTTTTCAAGCATCGTGAGATTTGAAAACAATCTATCTTTTCAGATATTAGTATTTTTTTCAATTCCAAATGATAAATACATCTAAAGGCACCCCTCATGTGAAATAAATTTTTCCAAATACAATATTTATATCTTTTAGAAAAAAAATCTCAAAAATACATATGGAGATAATAAATATCTTTCAAAACTTTTAGAATCTGCGTTTATAAATAATCTTCATATTTGACTTGTCAGAATAACAAAATTCATTTTTTTAAAACCCATAAACTTAATATATGAGTAAGTTTTGTTGTAAATAACTCACTTTAACTCAAAAATAAATGTGGGTTTCATAGATCGGAATGAAGCGAAATGTAAACAAAGTTGCTAGCCTCATTTTGGAGATTAATAAAATTATATTACTTGATCAAAACTATTTATTATTGAAAGAAATATTGAGCTCACAAAGTGAGTAGATGTAGTGTTGGATATAATGTGGAAATTGTACGTTTTGCAGTGTAAAAATACCACATAAAAGAATTTGAACAAAAGATTGAGTTTATATACTACCTACTACAATGCTTGGAACCTCGGTGAAACAAACTTTTGTAAATAGGTAGATAGACCCCCTCCCCTCCCCCCCCCCAGGTGAAACACACACGTGAACATGCACTAACTTGTTGGCTGACTCGATGAGGTGCAGTTCTAGCGTAGATTTAGTTAGGTCATATTAATCTTGTTTGATACAATTAACCATGTTACTAATTAATTTTAAAAAATTATTAAATTAACATTTTTTTGGATAATCACCTTCTGAACAGGTGTCTTCTCTAACATAAACAACATTTCTATACATGTACATTTTTTTTAAAGACACCTTTCCTACCCGATGATTTATGGACATATTTTATAATATGTGTCTTTACCTATAAAAAAAATATGGTCAGAAATTCATTTTTTTTCATCAAAGTTTTGAAATGATTTGTACAAAAAATGAGAGAAAGTAACAACATTAATAAGTTCATAGTAGTCTGAAGGATTCATACATTCATTTTACTAGATTATTTGTCGTTGTATCCTTGATGTTGAAGCCAACATACATAAGACAATAATATGTGGCATAGATATCTTAAGAATACCAGATCTAATCTGAGTCTCGACAAATAACGTGTAAATTTCAGCATGTTTATTTTCATTTTAATTTCAACCATTGATGTTCATCAAGCTTTCTTGTTTATACAAATAACACAACAATCTAAGGTGTTTATTATTCACGTTATTTCCAATTTAAGGTTACTTGGTTATTTAAAAGTCGATTAACCATTTAAAGTGTACAATTTTTTAGTTTTCCATTTATCATGAAATATAAATATCCATAGATCTTACAAATATTAGAATCTTATCCATTTTCGATTTGGTAATTGCAACTAGTCTTAAGGACAACCCAATATTTACAACTCATAAAGAAACCTTCTCAAAGAGACATATGACAATAATAAGAATCTTTAATTATATTTACAACAAAAGAATCCAAATTCATAACTGATCTCCATATTTGACTTGCCTGAACATAATTCATAATATAGAAAACCCTGAAACTCAGATTGATAAAACAAGAATTGTCAAATTTTCTTGATGGTTCTTCATGCTCGCTCGAGGATATATATCATGCACTCAATGAGGTAGAAAACTAAGGGGAGGTGGATTCTGGATGATTGTTCGACGCTCAAGTCAATATTGAAGTATATTTAAATGCAACCGAACATACTTAGCTTTGAGAGGAAACAATAAGAGCGAAAGCATGATATGAGAGGTTGATAATATTTATAGAGTAAAAAGAAAGGAGAAAGGATACATCAACAAGTAATAGTGGATAAATATGGATTTCACCATTGATGAACTGTCTATTATGCTAGTTTGGCTAACTGGTTGCACGATTGTTGGTCACATAATGACAAGTTTGTCATATTGAACTGCTAAAATAACGGTTTTTGATTATTTATGGTTGATCGTTAATCTATTGAGTATTTGTAAGCGTGTTATTATCTTTAGAGAAGTTTTACCTCGAAAACATAGAATATAGATCTTCAACTATCTCGAAAATACTAATTTCACGCTTAGAATCTTAGTAATTGTCTTGTCTTACTCAAGCATTAACAAAGATAAATTTCTATTCGCGATTAGCTTTGAGTGTATATCTTGGCCTAAAATTACTAAAAAAAAGTAACCTTGTGGTCACAAAAAAGACAACAAGCTTCACTACCTAAGCTGCGGAATGGATGTATCATTGTATTGTGATCTTGTCTCCTTTCACTCCATTTTCGACCAAAAAAAGAAGAAGGTGCGCACGTGTCTCTTCCTACAACTCCAAATAATTGGAAAATACAAAAACTCTTGCACGAAGTACACGCGCTATATTGAACGGTCATCAATCACCGTTCAACTTATCCAACGGCTCTTCTCTCTCCTTCTACCTCTCTCACATTATCGCATCACCATCAATACAATACAACACAACCTATACGTATAGATAAGTGATACAATTTATAAAGATAATACTACTATTCTATTATCGATTTCTATTTTATAGTTTTTCTTCAACAAAAATGGCCGCGCTTGAAACACTGAGACCTATAATTCATAGTCAAGTTCTGATGAATTCGAATTTGTCATTCAATCGATATAGACCATGCCGTTTTACTTATAATTCCTCTTCGTTTCAATTACTGTTACACCCTAAGGCTAGGTTTTCTTTGAAAAGCCTGAACTTATCCAAGAAATGTAATTACTTTTACTACAATCGTAATTACAATAATTATAAGTCGTCAAGAAAGCTTCGGGCCGCGGATAGTTCGTGTGAGCACGACACGGATTCAAAAGAGAAAGCCCCTGAACCGAAAACTAGCGAAATCAAAAAATCTCCAGGGCCTAGTTCGGGTTCAGGTTCGGGCCAAAATCAGAAGCAAGGGAAAGGTAATTGGTGGTGGTGGTGGAAAAGTGGTGGTAACAATAATGCTAAAAATGGTAATAAGTGGCAATGGAGGCCATTGCTTCAAGCTCAAGAAGTAGGGGTTTTGTTATTGCAATTAGGGATAGTAATATTTGTTATGAGATTGTTAAGGCCCGGTTTGCCATTACCAGGCACTGAACCGAGGGTACCAACTACATATGTTAGCGTACCTTATAGTGATTTCTTAAGTAAGATCAATGGTGACCAAGTACAAAAGGTGGAGGTCGATGGTGTGCATATATTATTCAAGTTGAAGGGTGAATTGAGTGGGGAGAATGAACTTAATGTGAATAGTAAGTTTCAGGATTCAGATATGGTATTAACAAATGTGAATCCAACTAAAAGGGTTGTGTATTCTACAACTAGACCCAATGATATTAAAACACCTTATGAAAAGATGGTGGATAATTCTGTTGAGTTTGGGTCACCTGATAAGCGATCTGGTGGTTTCTTGAACTCTGCTTTGGTAAGTTTTCTTTTATCTTATTTATTGAAATGAAAATATATGCTAGTAAACCATGACAAAAATCCGTTAGAATCTCGAATTTAGTCATTACTAAATATGGGAATTAACGATATTTGTTTCTTAGTTAAGAAGCATGTTTTGTGAACTTTCTAGTTATTTAGTGTATCTGATTATCGTTTGACTGTAATAATAATATGGTTAATTTTTGCAGATTGCGATGTTTTATGTTGCTCTACTTGCAGGTCTTTTACATAGATTCCCCGTAAATTTTTCTCAGGTAGTTATTTTAACGCGTTTGTGTTCTTTCACTTGTTAAGAATGATAGATAATAACAGAATTTATACAGCATACAGCTGGTCAGCTTAGAAACCGCAAATCTGGTGGTTCTAATGGAGGTAAAGTCACTGAGCAAGGAGATATTGTTACATTTGCTGATGTGGCAGGTGTTGATGAAGCCAAGGAAGAGTTAGAAGAAATTGTGGTACGTTACTACGTTTAATCTCTTTTATAATTTTGTTGTAAACATATATATTTTATCTTGTATTGTACAGGAGTTTTTAAGGAATCCAGATAAATATGTAAGACTTGGGGCCCGCCCACCTAGAGGGGTTCTATTGGTAGGTCTACCCGGAACTGGTAAGACACTCCTAGCTAAAGCTGTAGCTGGTGAAGCTGAGGTGCCTTTTATTAGTTGCTCTGCTAGTGAATTTGTTGAATTATATGTTGGTATGGGAGCTTCTCGTGTTAGAGATTTGTTTGCTCGTGCTAAAAAAGAGGCACCTTCGATTATATTCATTGATGAAATAGATGCTGTAGCGAAAAGCCGTGATGGGAAATTTCGTATTGTGAGCAATGATGAGCGAGAACAGACTTTAAATCAGCTTCTTACTGTATGTTTTGGTATTTTAATTTATAATTTGTTTTTTAATAGTTGATATGAGGGGATATTTAATGTAGGAGATGGATGGATTTGATAGTAATTCTGCTGTGATTGTACTTGGAGCTACTAATAGAGCTGATGTATTAGATCCTGCTCTTCGTCGACCTGGTAGATTTGATCGTGTGGTTATGGTTTGTATTTTTTTTAATTTGTGGAATTTTATGATAATTAGAAATGATGTTTATATTTGAGAATATATATATATATTTAGGTTGAAGCTCCTGATAGAATTGGAAGAGAATCAATTTTGAAAGTACATGTTTCAAAAAAAGAATTACCTTTAGCTGAGAATGTTGATCTTTCTAATATTGCTTCAATGACCACTGGTTTTACTGGGTAATTAATTAATCATTCTCTACTCCTTCAAGCCTTTGTATTAAGTATATAAGCTCACTTTAATATAATTGTCACAGGGCTGACCTTGCAAATTTAGTGAATGAAGCAGCTTTATTAGCGGGAAGAGAGAGTAAACTTGTTGTGGAGAAAATTGATTTCATTCATGCTGTCGAAAGATCAATCGCAGTATGTTTCTTGAAAATTGTCGATTGTTTGTTTATATATTTTGTGATATTTATTTTTTGTCAAATGTTTTAGGGAATTGAGAAGAAAAATGCGAAATTGCAAGGGAAGGAAAAAGGTGTTGTTGCAAGGCATGAAGCTGGTCACGCAGTTATAGGGACAGCTGTCGCGAATCTTCTTTCTGGACAGCCTCGAGTTGAGGTAATTGATTGGATCACTTGTTTTGTTTTGTGTTGTGTTGTGTTGACTTATTATTATTATATTGTTGTGAAATGGGAAACAGAAGCTGAGTATATTACCAAGATCAGGAGGAGCGTTAGGATTTACGTATATACCCCCAAGTGCGGAGGATAGATATTTGCTATTTGATGATGAGTTACGTGGACGATTAGTGACACTTTTGGGTGGACGTGCGGCAGAAGAAGTGATGTATCGTGGGCGTGTATCGACAGGTGCACTTGATGATATACGTAGAGCTACTGATATGGCGTATAAAGCTGTCGCTGAATATGGTCTTAATGAAACTATTGGACCTGTTTCTTTATCAACTCTTTCTAATGGTGGTATGGATGAATCTGGTGGGTCCGTTCCTTGGGGAAAAGATCAGGTCTTTTTCTTCTTCTTCTTCTTCTTCCTCTTCTCATTTGTTGAGTTTGGTTTCGTTAAACTAAACTACGCACATGTTTTATAGGGACATCTGGTTGATCTTGTTCAAAAAGAGGTTAAGACATTACTACAATCCGCTCTTGATGTAGCACTTTCAGTTGTGCGTGCTAATCCTGATGTGTTAGAGGGTTTAGGTGCTGAGTTGGAAGGTAATATTAATAAAACAATTACTGCTTTATGATCGATAATTATATTTTATATTGTGTTTTCAGATAAAGAGAAAGTAGAGGGAGAAGATTTACAAAGATGGTTGAAAAAGGTTGTTGCACCGGAAGAACTTACATTCTTTGTTAATGGAAATTACACATCACTTCTTGTTCCACTCAAAACAAATTCTTGATCGCACGAAGCTTTCTACTTTTACTGTACATGTCACAGTATGATGCTAACACTACACTAACTCATTTCTGCAAACTTGTGTATTAGAGAATAACATCACTTCTTATTCATCTTATACAAAACGCAACAATATAGGTGCCTTGTTTTAAGGAAACTGGCTTAAGCTTTTTAGTTAGCCCCTTTTTATTCTTTATTACGGGATGGCAGAAATTTAAAGATATTCATATGTAGACTATTTGTACATGTCATTTCATACCAGAGAATCATGTATTGTGTATAGTGTTATGCTTCTTGTTTTAATCTTATTTTCTCAACTTTTTTCATGTTTGAGCAATTCTGGTAGTGCTATTATAACCACCATGACCATGAGATTATTATTCTGTTATTTGGTGTAGAATTTATATTGCTTCTACGCTTGCATTTAGTTTAGTTTAATCATCTCCCAAGGTAGGCTGTTACGTAGCAAATGTGCTTTAGCATCCTGTAGATTCAGATGTTCTAGGTACTGCAAATTTATTAGAAAATACTTTATTGGATGGTTCAATACTAATTACTAATTATATTATGACACATACATTATATATGTTTATGTCATATAAAAATTAATTATAATAACTACCTAATTAATCTAATGACATGGTTTTACCAATATAACTAATAGTTATAATGTTAATATTGGATCATATCCAATATAAGATAGAAGTCTTATCTGGTGGGTGTTGATTTGAATTTTCATATTTTGAACATACACGTTTAAACACATAAATCTAGTAGTAGGAAGAGTTTCGTTGATTTTTTTGTTTTTAGGACAGTTCGCTTGTGGTTGTTCAATGCTACGCATTATTATGTTGCTGGATTTTCTTTTGAAATGATAGTAACTTTAAATGCTTTTAAATTTTTCTTTAGTGGATCGATAAGTCTGATGGCATAAGAACAAAGTTAGTATCATTTCTTTTAGTTTAAATAAAAGTTATCTTTTTTTGGGAGTAATATATAGTATATTTTTTAGAACATAGAGAGATTTATTGAGTAAATTTAGTGTTTCTTTTCATAATCATTGATTGATTGGAATATTTGGTATTTTTTTTTTGAGTACTCAGGCTTTTCTTTGAGTTTTCAGTGGTTTTTGTTGAGTACTTAGTGTTTTTCACCGAGTACTTAGAGAAGGTCCCTCGATACTTAGAGAAATTTTCCCGATATTTAGTTTTTTTTTCCGATACTCAAAAGAAATTTCTCGTATACTCGGTGTTTTTTTCGATACTTGGTGTTTTTTTCCAATACTCAGTATTTATTTCCGATACTTATAGAAGTTCCTCTGATACTTAATGATTTTTTTGATACTCAATGTTTTTTTTCTGATACTTATAGAAGTTCCCCCGATACTCAGTGTTTGTTTTCTCAGAGTACTCAGTAAAATCTCCGTACACCCCTGGAGACGGCGTCATTGGTGGTCAGAGTTGAAAAGTACCAATACTCAGTGAGTTAATACTTATTGAACTAACACCCAGTGACTCACTGAGTTGGTTTTTCATGCTTATGTCACTTGTTTTTTTTTTGTCTTTATGTAGTTTTGTTTTATATGGCGATATTTTAGTGTTTTATCATCCATAAGATTGGAAAGTGACCTCTTTAAAGAAGAATCTAGTCACATGTTTCCTATAAGCTATAAACTTTGTCTTCAAGGCCCCATAGACCAATCACCCTAGTTTTATTTTTATATAGTACAAAAATAGTTGTCTTTAGGTTCATTACCTCATGTTGCAAAGAAACTGCATTACTCTTTACATTTTCTCCTTCTCTTTATTGTTATTTAGTAATGTAAAACATTGTCATATGGGAAAAAGACGCGATGTCCTAGAGACACAGTGATGAGTTGTTTGTATATATATTTTCTTGAACTTATTAAATATGTCTCAAACAAGTGTATGAAATCTTAGCTAAAACGACATGGAATGAGCAGTCAAATAGTCAAATCACAAGACTACAAAAAACCAGAGATCGAACCCCCGAAGCAGTATGTTACCGGAAAGTAAATGGTCAAATGACAAAACATGTAAGAAGAGACGAAATTTGCGTCTCTGAGAAAATTGAAGCGGATAGTCGAAGAATATATATGAATGTACCAAGTGACCGAGTAAAGATAGATTTTCGGACCTATGATAAACCAAAAATCTAGACTCCCGGAAAGTATCTGAGAAAGCCTATTGAAAAGAGATCAAGGTAGCAGAACTCTGAAGAGCCAGAGCAGTGGACAACCGAGATTCCTCTGAAGATTTTGCCTTAGAAAAAAGGCAAGACCGGGCCTATGGTAATTGGATTAGATTCCCAATGTTGAAAAGTGTGAAACTAGATATTGCAACCTTAGACCTCCAACAAAGGACATGTCGGACCTCCGACCTTTGAAGATTTTATCAATGGTAAGAAAATATGCGGATATATCCATAATATCTTTTCTCTTCTATAACATAAGGTTTAAAATCATAAAAATTTCTCCTTTCAACACCAAAGTTCAAGCTATCAAACCTACATCTTTAAAATGAGCTTCGAAAGCAATTCAAGACAAAGTTGTCATCTTTTGTAATCTTTATAGTCATATGTACTCATCAAGGAGTATAGAAGATGGGTGGATTAGTGTAGATCTTCATCTTAGTGTTCCTTTTGTTCTAGAATACAATTGTTATTTTCATAGATTAGAAAATAGGATGAAAGGATGGGGTGTTGGGGGGTTGTTTTAGTAATTTTTTGAAACTTAGGGATCTAACATTTTTTGAGAATTCGACCACCACCATCTTGGAGAGCTCCTCTTGAGACTCAAATGACACCTCCTTTGAATTTGTTATCCTTAGATACCATGACTAAAAAAAGGGTAAGATGAAAAAATTAATTTATATATCCCCTGGTATAAATCATGTGAACACTCAAACCCTAAACCTAAATCACACACAAACCTCACAAATTTTGAGAAATCGAAAATCTTCTCAAGGTAGGTCGTAACACTCAAATTTGGTGGTTCCACTCAAGGTGAAAAAGGCCTAAACGTAGTTGGTTTGTGAAGGCAAGAAGCGGATCTCGATGTTGGGTGGTGGACTTAGATGGAGGTGAAGGATATTGTGGTTCATTGTGGCAAAAGCCTCCATGGTTGAAGCTCCTTGTGGTGGTGGTTTGGTTCGTAACTCCGATTTGCTCCTCTTTTTGGTCGTGGTGGAGAGGCAAAGTGGTTGGTGGTTGTGAAGTTGGTGGTGGTTATGGTGGAGAAATAGTTTAGATCTGATAGGTGGTGGTTTGTGGGGTTCAAAGCTAAGCTTTGGTGGTAGTTTTGCTATGACGGAGATTGATGTGGCTACTTACATGGTAGTGGAGGCACTCCGACGATTGGTGAATACGTTTTCAAGATAAGATAAGGAAGATGAGGACATCATCTTGCTAACGTCGGCAAATTCATTTAAAAAACTGACTCTACAATTACATTATAGTATCTCCTATTGTATTATTTTTTCAAATCTTTATGTTTCTTGTAATATAAACAAGTTATAGAGTAAGAGTTGTATGACTAAATCCTTTTGTGTGTGCTTGGTGTATTTTGTTATGGCTAAGTGTAAAAAAGTAAGAAAATACCCAAAGTTCGAGATAATACGCTAATTGTGGTACACTAAACATGATCAATAAAAAATATTATGGACACGCTCAAACATTAAGCATACTTGGTTAAAAAATATAAACTGAAAGTCTCACACTAAGCATGATTAGTGTCTCCGGATATGACCAACGTCACCATTGGCGAGGGTGGCGCACTGAGCACGTTCAGTTGACGGTACTATGTAGATGAATAATAGTTGTCGGAGATGGTACTCAATGTTCACTTTACCACTTGTTTTTATGTTTATATAAGTTGTTTTATTTGATGGTACTTTATTAATTTTCCAAATATGTAATGCCTCTAAGAACATGATTCTTCTTCCATTATGCAGAAAAAACGTCTGCAAGACCTTTTGGAACAAAGACCAATTTTTTTTGTAAATGGGTTTACCCCTCTTTATTTGGAGGAAATAAATTGATCATGTGCATGGCATATACTATTTAACATCGATAGTTGAAAGAGATTATTCGCATATCGTGGGTATCAATAAGTCACATCATGTATTCCATGGAACCCTTGCACGTCCTTAATATATTGTTAATTGGGTAAATGGCTTATATGATACCCAAGAAATAAAGAGTTAAACTTTTAGGCATCCAGCGTATCAAGATATGCTTTCAAGGTATCAAGGTTACAAAGAGTTGACTTTGAAGTGTTATGATTCACTCTCTAACATTAGAGAGATTTTTTTTAATATAGTTTTAATCTGAGCTTTGGTGTAAAAATAGAAGCAACATATAAATTATGTGCTAATCGTAGGGTTCTTTATTTTACACGGTCTAAAGGCCATTGACTTTATAAAAAAAGCCAACTAGTTGAAACCCAACTAAAAGCTCAACTAGAAGCTAATAAAAATACACAAATACTCCCAACCCCATTCTTACCCTCTATGATTATAGTGGAAAACAAAAAACCCAATCCCTCCACCCCCTTATGAACGCACGCGAAGCTTCCCTCTCTTCCCCCTTATTCTCTCTCTACATTCTATATACTACCCAAACCACCGCCCCCCACCACCGCCCCCAACCACCAACCTCACCATGGTCACCTTCATCCTCAACTCCTTCTTCAGCATCACCACCTTTATCAGCCCCACCACTATCACCGTGAACACCACCCTTCTCCACCTTCATCACCACCCTCACCATGGAAGACCCCCCACCCCTCGCATCACTGGAATACGCCCGCCACCACCCCACCAACACACCTAACACCTGACCTCCTCCCCCAACCATCACCATCCACTGCCCTCCGACCATCCATCACCATCCCCACCGCTCTGCAACACTGACCCCCACCGCTCTGCAACACTGACCACGCCACCGCTGCATACCGTGCTCACCACAGGACCAACAGAAGCAGAACCAGATCGAAGCCCAGCAACGCTCGATCTTCTCATCTCACCCCAGCGCGACAGACCCACCACCGTGGTCACCTTGCTTCGTCAGATCTGTCGCCACCACGTGTACCACCGCCGCTGGGAAGAAGCAAGCTGTAAACCCTTCGACGGATCTGTTGTTCGCTGCTGCTGTGAAGCACCGCCGATGATGTTCGCTGGAGAAGAAGATCTCCCCACCGCTGCTGCTGCTCGCCGGAGAAGAAGATCTCGCCACCAGATCCACCTTCGCTGCTGCTCTCTTTAACCAGCGAAACCACCACCATCGAACACCTTTGCTGCTGCTCTCTGTAACCAGCGAAACCACCTCCATCATTACCGAACACCTTTGGGTTGGTTTATTTTTTGTCGTTAAGGGTACGGCCCAATAAGTTATTGGCTCGAAGCACTGAGAATGGTATAGCCCTATTAGGCTGTAATTTTTGGTTTGGTCATGCGAGGTACAGCCCCCAGTAGCAGTTTGTGTTCGTTTAAATCCACCACCACCCACCGCCGCCTTCGCTGATGCAGCCCCACCACCGCTACCATCGAGTTCTTGGATTACAACAGATCGAGACTCTTTTTTTATTCTTTTTTTCTTTTCGTTCTATATGGGGCTAGGCCCAACTACGGTAATATTAGGTGAAATTAGCTGATGGGGCCAGCCCAGTGTAGAGGTTGGTTGTGATGGGGCTGGCCCATCGTAGGGTTTTTAATTTGTTTTTTGTAATAGGTATTGCACAGCCCATTGAGGTATTGTGTGTTTTTTTGTTCTAAAATGGTTAAATCCCACCTGATTTAAAAAGCATTTGTTCATTGAATATATTGTGTATTGTATTTTTTTTTTTGTTCATTAAGGGTACGGCCCTATATTGGTTTTGTTTATTATGGGTCCGGCCTTCCTACGTTTTTGTTCGTTATGGGGCCAGCCACCTTTTTATATTTTTACTTGATACTCCCTCCGTTTCAAAATGTTTGTCCACTTTGCTTTTCACACGAATTAAGAAAATTAATGATTACAATCCCTATTACAAAATTAACCTTCATAAAGTGTCTTGATATCTTAAATGTGTATTGGAAATATAAATTTTAATTTTTTAATAGGGGTAGTAATGGAAAAAATTGGGAAAAAGTGTCTTGAAATACTAAGTAGACAAACATTTTGAAACACCAATTATAGTAAGTGGACAAACATTTTGAAACGGAGGGAGTAATAAAAATAGCCTATTCGAAAATATAAAAAGACCATGGGTACAGCCCGTTTAGTCTTCGTAGGTCTGTACCCTCACGTTGGACTAAATAGGGGTAAAATAGTAATACCCCTTCCATTAAAAGGTAACTAAAGGTCTTGAATAGAATGTTTTTCTGGTTTGGGCTTTAAACATAAAGTGCCTCTTTTTGAGGCTGTTAAAAGTAATATCCTCGCTAATCGTATGAGGGATTATAGTTGCTCCCAAAATACGTAAGACTGACTATAGTTGTTCTTGAAGTAATTTGGCAAGTCAGTCATCATAACATTTAGAAGCATAATAAAGGTTGTCAAATTTTCTATCATATATCTTTAGTGTACTTTAATTAACCAAATTTATCATTAAGATAATTTGACTTCTTTGAAAATATTTATTCATTCGTTGTCAAGCTATGATTTACCAGTTACCATTTGTAGACAATCCAATCAATACTACCTCCAAAAAATATACCAACAAGATAGTTGCTTTGCTTTAAAGATTTAGAGATTAACCAAACTTTTACAAGGAGAATTAACAAAGATGTTCAGGAACTGCTCCTATACTACATTAGTGGCCTTTTACATTAGTGGCCTTTTAAAGCTTAAAAAATCATTTTAAGATTGTAAAATATATAAATGAGACTTTGGATTAAATTACAACGACAAATAATCATGTTTGGACTTATCAGCTATCAGTTTAACATGGTAGAACGTTGTAAGCCCAAATATAATCTGATACTCCCTTAGACTTTCGCTATACACAATCACATTCCCAAAATGAAATTTTTTATTTAAGAGCCACAATAAATTTCAATAAGTATTAACAAATGTAACATCGTTTACTGAACCCATATATCATTAGAAAATCAAAGGGTTCACCCAATAACAATGAAAATAATTCATTTTCCTGACATATACGAGAGATCTATTCACAATAAGGCAATAGACCCCTGCTTTTTTTATCAGGTTATAATGTAATCGTCGTAATTGTAAATATATAAAAAGAACAAGAAAGTTTTAAAAATATAGAAATGTAGTTCCCCAACGTCCAAATGCACTATAATAAAAGAAGCACTGGATAGCGAGAGGAACATTTTCTTGCTTCACTATACATTGTAGACACACACCAAATATGTGACCACATAATTAACAAAGATTAGCGAAGCTTAATCAAATATTAATATTGGGAAAAACAACTCAGTCCCTTAGATGTTCAATAATTTGCGATCATTTCCGCAAATCATTACAGGTCTGTGTGTCTGTAATAATTACTCATCATTGCTGTTTTCACCAAAAACTATAGAAATTAAAAATATGTAGCTACCCAATTTATTCTCCGAAATAAGCGAAACGAATTTCTCAGTAGGAGAAATTTGAAAAATAGAGTAACACGATAGATTTAGCTTCAAGGGAACGAGTCAGTCAGAAATGGATGGATTCTGCCAACCAGATTATGAAGCTTTAACAAAGAAAAGAAAATCGAAATATGTAATGAAGAAAGGTAAAAATGCTTCAAGAGGCTGCAGGTTTTAGGTTACCAAGGGTTTGAGAAGCACTAGTTTTATATTATAATTTCATGTTTGGGACTGGGCTCAAAGCCCACACAAAATTTTAATATAAGAATTTCAAGTTTGGGGACTTGGTTCAAAGCCCAATATTTGGGGTCTCACTTAGATCCATTTTAAGTGGTGGTTACTAGAAAAATTTCAGCTAAAAACATACTATGTCCTTATATCCTTATGTGGTTAGGGTTAGCAACGGCTCGATCTTTTATAAAAATATCGAAAAACATAATTATAACCGTTTATTTTATTAAAAACCATATCCTAACAGTTTTTACCATCGGTTACAAATTTCAAAACCATAATTACATTATTTGGTTTCGATTTTTTTAACAGTCTTGCGGTTTTTAACCATAACTAAATGATAATTTAATTAATATATTAATTTAAATAAAATCAAACCACACATATAAGAAAAAACTCTAAGTTATATAAAATATTTTGTTGGATTTTAATTAAATTGCATATTTATTATTTAGTTTGTTAAATCTAGTAATTCGATTTTGGTTTTAGAGTTGTAATATATCTAATTTAGCCTAAATTATTGTAGAATATAAAAATATATATGATAATAAACGGTTTTCGGTTATTCGGTTTTATTTTTATCTAAAATCCTAACCTAACAATTTTAACCATCGGTTACACTTTTCAAAACCATAACCTTATGGTTTTAACCGCGGTTATATAGTTCGGGTTTTAATCGGTTCAATTATCATTGATTTTGGTTTTTAACCGTAACCATTGTCATCCCTATATATGTTCGAATTTCATTGATCTTTTGACTTGTTATTTTTTATATTAAATAATGTATAAAGTTAATTATATCAATTTACAAATGAGAAAATTCAACCGCACATCCATAGAATTAATTAGATGGAGTTGAAGTTTGGACCAATCATCTTTAGGTTTATCCACAGAAGACGGAACGGGCAAGAAGACAAACTTGCTAAAGAAGTTAGAAACGAAATCACAAAATAGCAAGGAAATCATGATCTCATCCCGATTTCTGAAGATTTCAGCAAAATCGAGATAGGTTAATATTTTGCAAATATTTCTTTCTTACTTTTTTGTAATTTCCTTACGTATCCTGAAAAACAAAAAACAAAAGAAATATTATATCAATCATGGTTGATAATAAACAAATAAAATAATAATTTTATTTCCATAAATTTATATTATTTAATAAAGAAGAGAAAAAAACTTATAATAATAATCTACTCTAATTTTGATTGTGCTGAATTCGGTGAGAAAATAAAAGTATAAAGAAATAAATTAAATTCTTGATCAACATCTCAAGCACAATTAAACGACAAAAAAGAAATGAAAAGTGAAATTTGATTTTAAAAAAAAAGGATAATTCACCCTAGGGTCTTGAACACACCCCCCTCTTCAAGATGGGGACCCGACCTAGAGTCTCTTCTTACTAAAAACCTCAGAAACTTTTTAACACATGAACCCCAAAACCCCAATTACTAGACTACCCCTCTTTTGTTTTTTCTATACCTATATATACTAATTTCCATTTCTAATTCATTCACGTTCTAAATTCAATAACTCACCTCACTGCTTCTCTCTCCTCTCTCCTCTCAACAACCACCGACACCACCTAAATGGCCACCACCACCGCCGAGCACTCCTTATTCTGCTTGAAACTCCGGCGAGCTCTCCTTCACCATAACACTCCACGAAACTCACCGGTTTTCCATTAATACATCGGAGCTGCCATGGACCTTAACAGCTGCAGATCTGCAGATCGAAGACGTTCGAAGCCAGCTCCACCACCTCACTGCAACTCCGGCGCGAGATCTAGTCGAAGCCGTTCGAAGCTTCACGGAGTGGAGGACTGTCGCGAGGTTCCTGCAGCAGTTCGTAGTACTCAGCAGTTCGAAGCTTCTTCAATGGTTTCCTGCTTCTTCTTCTTCGATCCTAGCTGCAGATGTCGAAGCAAGGAGATGGAGCACTGTCTTCCATATCTGCTCGACCGTGAGTTTGTGCTGCTGTCAATCGTGGTTGCTGCTTTCTTCGGGTGGTGTTCGTGTGGTGGCGGCTGTGTTCGTGTGTATGGTGGTTGAGCTCGTTGTTGCTGCGCGAAGAGAACCACTGAGCTCGCGGTGGTTGGTTCTTGGCCATGGCAGGTGAAACGAGCTTGAAGAAGCAGCGACATTCAGCGAGTTTTTTTTTAGTAGGTTGACCAGATCTAGATCTGGTCAAACTAGATAGAATTTTCATTTTTTTGTCTTGTGTAATAATATATGAGAATAATATAATTGTTTTTACTAATACTCATTAGTTTTGTTAGTTAATTTGTTCTGTAATTAATTTGTGCTTTTTTAAATTACTCTCTAATTGCTTAAATTACTCACCAATTTTTTTAGAGTACTCCGACTATTTCATAGAGTACTCCGACTTTTTTATAGAGTATTCATTTAATTCGTTGGAGTATTTGTTTAATTCGTTTAATTCTCGGAGTACTCAGCAAATTCTCGGAGTACTCTATGTTTTTCTCGGAGTACTCTATGTTTTTTCCGGTGACCGGTAACTGGTGGTCGGAGGTCGGAGGTCGGTGGTCGGAGGTCGGTGGTCGGAGGTCAGTGGTGGAGGTCGGTGGTCGGAGGTCGGTGGTCGGAGGTCAGAGGTCGAAGGGTCGGTGGTAGGTGGTTGGAGGTTGGAGGTAGGTGGGTAGTGGTAGGTAAAGGAGAGAGAAACAGTGACATCACACTTTTTGTCTTTTAGTGATAGTAAGGGTAGGAAAGACTATTGTCAAAATTGAGGTCCCTAAGAAGAATAGCATTTTTGAAACTACTCTATAGAGAAGAAAGTGTGTCTCCAAGACCCTATATATAATTCACCCTAAAAAAATACAAAAAATAGATTAAATAGAAAAGTTGAGATTGAACTCATGCACATTCATTGTTATTTGTATCAAAAGGATGAGTGGTAAACATAAGAAAATCTATGATATTAAAACTCATGTGGCTATATGCTTGGTTAGGGAGAATAATGAGGTTTTAGTCTACTTTTACGTTTACCTCACACTCCCCCCCCCCCCCCTTCCCTGATACACAATATATATATACTAGGTAAAACCCGTGTCTGAAAACACTGAAGAAAAAATTTGTTGCGTTAACGGAAATGAAATACGGGTTCTAAGGGTGAAGGTCAAAGTTAAAGTTAGGGTTAAGGTTGTTCTTTTTTTGCTCATCAAGAAGAAGGTTAGGTTATAGTTAAGGTCAATGTCAAGGTTAAGCTTAGGGTTAAGGTTAGGGTTAAGGTTTAGGTCAACGCTAAGGATATGGTTAATTTTAAGGTTAAAGTTAAGGTCAAAGTTAAGGGTTAAGGTTAAAGTTTAAGTCAAGGTTAAGGTTAAATTTAATTTTAAGATTAAGATTAAGTTAGAGTTAAGGTTTGAGATTAAACATTTAAGGTTTAACAAAATTCCAAGGTTAAGGTCGAATATTAGCGCGGTGATTCTTCATCTTAGTATATCTTCAGCTATTAGCTTATGCTTGGATCCACCTAAATATTGTTTCAAATATCGAAATATTAATGCGAAAATCCGTAATCAAAGCACATTTTTGTTATAATTTGAGGGTGATCTACTCAAAATCGCGAAAATAATCATATAAAAAAACGCAAAACCATACTCATCTGACAAATGGATCTAATATTTGGTGATCTATATCTAGAGAAAAAAATATATTCAAAATTAAGATCATAATGGATATGTTTTCACATTATAAAAATCAAACCTGGTCTCATGGAAACACTTCTCCCAATATGGGACAATGCTTCCGAATCATCGTACTTTTCTGAGCTCTTATTACCCTTATGAGAACTCTTAGGGACTTGTAAAGTAGTACTTATCCTCATTGTGCTTGAACGATGAGCCTTACAACAGGAAAAAATGATCATCGCCTTTCGCAAAAACCCTTTTTGTCTGATCAACCAAAACAACCCCTAAATCTAAAGTTAGGGGTTGTTTAAGGTTAAGGTTAAGGTTACGGTTAAGATGAAAGTTAAGGTTAAGGTTTAAAGGTTAAGGTAAATTTAAAGGATAAATGTTAAGGTTAGGGTTAGAATTAAAGTTAAGGTTAAGGTTAAGGTATAAAGTTTAAGGTTCAAAGTTCAAGGTTTAAGGTTCAAGGTTAAGGTTAAGTTTCCAACTTCAAGGTTAAGATTATGGTCAAGGTATAGATTAAAGTTAATATGAAGGTGAAGGTAAATGTTAAGGCTTGAGATTTAAGGGTTAAGGTTAAGGGTTTAAGGGTTAAGAGTTACAGTTAAAGTTAAGGTTAAGTGAAGATGATGATAAGGCTTTAAGGTTTAAGGTTCAGGGTCAAGGTTTAAGGTTAAGGTAAGGTAAGGTTAAGGTCAAGGTTAAGGTTAAGGTTTGGGTTTGGTTTTGGGATGGGTTAAGGCTAAGGTTAAGGTTAAGGTTAAGGTTTGGGTTTGGGTTAAGGTTAAGGTTAAGGTTAAGGTTTGTGTTTGGGTTTGGGTTAAGGTTAAGGTTAATGTTAAGGTTAAGGTTAAGTTTAAGGTTAAGGTTAAGGTTAAGTTTAAAGTTAAGGTTAAGGTTAAGGTTAAGGTTAAAATTAAGGTTGAGGTTGATAGTTAAGGGTCTAAGGTTATGGATATGAGAAAAATTTAAGATTTTTGAGTAGTATTATGAGAAGTTAGGTACATTCTGATTTATTAGATAAATATTATAAATTTATATTAAATGTAAAGAGTAATCTAAGGTTTTTTTTTTTAAATTTTTTATTAAGTAAATAGAAATTAATTAATGGTATTATAAAGGTCCAAATCGGATTTTCCCAATTGTTCATAAGTGTTTCAAGATATTATTATTATCATTATTGCTATTTTTAACTCCACCATATATTTCAATATTATTTTCTTTCATTGGCTTTTCGAAAAATTGTGTAGGTTAATACATTGCTCCCATATTTCTAATTTGAAAATTAATCTTTTAAAAGATCAATGTGGTTTTTATATAGATATAATAATTGAGAAAATAAAAAATAAATTTTTAAGATATTTATGAGAAGAATAAAAGAATTAAAAGAGAAATTAAAGATTTTTGAGTAATAATATGAGAAGTTAGGTACATTCTGTTTTATTATATAAATATTATAAATTAAATGTAAAGAGTGATTTAAGTTTTTTTGTTTTAAGTAATTAAAAATTAATTAATGGTAATAATGATAGGTGGAGCCAGAAACGATCTTGGCCACCACTTATGTTTGGCCAGAATCAATCTTGATCACCACTTATCAAACAACCTTGTAATATAATATATACTAGGTAAAACCCGTGTCTGAAGACACTGAAGAAAAAATTTGTTGCGTTAACGGAAATCAAATACGGGTTCTAAGGGTGAAGGTCAAGGTTAAAGTTAGGGTTAAGGTTGTTCTTTTTTTGCTCATCAAGAAGAAGGTTAGGTTATAGTTAAGGTTAATGTTAATGTTAATGTTAAGGTTAAGGTTAGGGTTAAGGTTTAGGTCAACGTTAAGGATATAGTTAATTTTAAGGTTAAAGTTAAGGTTAAAGTTAATGGTTAAGGTCAAAGTTTAAGTCAAGGTTAAGATTAAATTTAATTTTAAGATTAAGATTAAGTTAGAGTTAAGGTTTAAGATTATTCACTCAAGGTTTAACAAAATTCCAAGGTTAAGGTCTAATATTAGCACGATGATTCTTCATCTGTTTAAGGTTAAGGTTAAGGTTACAGTTAAGATGAAAGTTAAGGTTAAGGTATAAAGTTAAAGGTTTAAAGGTTAAGGTAAATTTAAAGGATAAATGTTAAGGTTAGGGTTAGAATTAAAGTTAAGGTTAAGGTTAAGGTTAAGGTATAAAGTTTAAGGTTCAAAGTTCAAGGTTTAAGGTTCAAGGTTAAGGTTAAGTTTTAACTTCAAGGTTAAGATTATGGTTAAGGTTTAGATTGAAGTTAATATGAAGGTGAAGGTAAAGGTTAAGGCTTGAGATTTAAGGGTTAAGGTTAAGGGTTTAAGGGTTAAGAGTTACGGTTAAAGTTAAGGTTCAAAGTTCAAGGTTTAAGGTTCAAGATTAAGGTTAAGTTTTAACTTCAAGGTTAAGATTATGGTTAAGGTTTAGATTAAAGTTAATATGAAGGTGGAGGTAAAGGTTAAGGCTTGAGATTTAAGGGTTAAGTTTAAGGGTTTAAGGGTTAAGAGTTACGGTTAAAGTTAAGGTTAAGTGAAGATGATGATAAGGCTTTAAGGTTTAAGGTTCAAGGTCAAGATTTAAGGTTAAAGTTAATGTTAAGGTTAAGGTAAGGTTAAGGTTAAGGTTAAGGTTAAGGTTAAGGTTAAGGTTAAGGTTAAGGTTAAGGTTAAGGTTAAGGTTAAGGTTAAGGTTAAGGTTAAGGTAAAGGTTAAGGTTAAGGTAAAGGTTAAGGTTAAGATTAAGGTTGAGGTTAAGGTTGAGGTTAAGGTTAAGGTTAAGGTTAAGGTTAAGGTTAAGGTTAAGGTTTGGGTTTGGTTTCGGGATGGGTTAAGGCTAATGTTAAGGTTAAGGTTAAGGTTAAGGTTTGGGTTTGGGTTTGGGTTAAGGTTAAGGTTAAGGTTAAGGTTTGGGTTTGGGTTTGGGTTTGGGTTAAGGTTAAGATTAAGATTAAGGTTAAGGTTAAGTTTAAGGTTAAGGTTAAGGTTAAGGTTAAGGTTTAGTTTAAGGTTAAGGTTAAGGTTAAGGGTAAAGTTGAGATTAAGGTTAAGGTTGATAGTTAAGGGTCTAAGGTTATGGACATGAAAGAAATTAGATAGTTTTGAGTAGTAATTTTTTTATTAAGTAAATAAGAATTAATTAATGATATTATAAAGGTCCAAATAGGATTTGCTCAATTGTTCTTAAGTGTTTCAAGATATTATTATTATCATTATTGTTATTTTTAACTCCACCATATATTTCAATATTTATTTTCTTTCAGCTTTTCGAAAAATCGTGTAGGTTAATACATTGCTCCCATATTTCCAATTTGAAAAATTTTCTTTTAAAAGATCAATGTGGTTTTTATATAGATATAATAATTGATAAAATAAAAAATAAATTTTTTTAAGATAGTTATGAGAAAAATAAAAGAATTTTGAGAGAAATTATAGATTTTTGAGTAGTAATATGAGAAGTTAGGTACATTCTGCTTTATTATATGAATATTATAAATTAAATGTAAAGAGTGATTTAAGGTTTTTTGTTTTGTGTTTTTTATTAAGTAATTAAGAATTAATTAATGGTATTAATGACAGGTGGGGTCAGAAATGATCTTGGCCACCACTTGTGTTTGGCCAGAATCAATTCTGGCCACCACTTATCAAAAAACCTTGTAATATAATATAGATATATATATATATAAATATATATAAAAAGTCTAAAATTACAATCTAAGAAGACCTTAAAATTTCAAATGTGTAATCAAAATTATATAAGTGGAGATATACAAGATGGTCGGAATATGAAAGACAAAATATAGAGCCGAGAACCACCCAATAACCCATTTGCACAATCATTTCGAGTGACTCCCTCTTGTATTGAGACCTCAACATATTTGGTGCTTATATGTCTTAGCATGTTTCTGATTTATGCATTTGATACAATACACGTGAGCATAACACATCAAAACGTGTTTCTATTTTTCATACTTTGCATTTCGTATCGCAAAACTTTAATTCTTTTAGGATTCTTACGTATTTGTTAAATTGTAAAGACGAGAATAAGCTGAGTTTGGATTCTTGATATCTCGATTTGTGTGATGATTAGTAGTACTCGGGACATCGTTTGACACGTATTTTTGGCTATTTCGTGTTCTTTCACCCCCTGAGAACATTTTGTATATTTTCTAGTCTCGAGAGAATTTCTCATGTTTTGGTTGATTTTGTGTACTTTTTGTGCAATTTCAGACCATTTGACCTAAAAACTTCCCGAGTAGTGACAAATATCAAAAAGAGGAATATAAACCTCAAAAACCCTAACCTACAAAGTACAAACCTGAGTTGGAAGATTTAATGAGTGAAGGAGTATCTAGGAAATGCGTTGCTGAAGAGTTGATCCAAAAGAAAACTCCATACCAAGGATGCGATATCACGTGGATGGAGTGAAGACAAAGATACCATGAAGACATGCTTCACCATAACGAATATTAGTATCACCACGATGAGACATGGAACCCAATAAGTGAGAATCCAAATGTTAGAGGCCCGGTTGAGCAACAATTAGGAATTCTAGTAATCACCTCTTTAGCGTACATGGATTGGTCACTAGACAAATGGGACAAACGATAATCACTTGAGTAATATACCAAGTGTTTGTATTACTTTTTTTAGACATCTCGTTACCATTTTAATTCTTGACATATCATCCCAACTTCCCATTATACGTTTTACTTTCTGTAACCATACAATAACCTTTGATTATATATGACTAACAATTCATTCTCCCTTGATCTATACTTATACCTCGAGTTAATTGTATTACCTGACACCGTGTGATACACGTATATCAGATGCCGCTTTCGAATCATTTTTATATAACACCGGGGGCCAACATTTCCCCTTTCAAATCAATCATTTTTATATAAGACAAGGGCTACCAACACCGAGAGTCGAGTTTGATTAAATATCTTTAAGGTATTTTAATAACTAATTGTGTCTTACGTTTATCATTTTCAATTTTCAAAATAAAACAACAAAACGATTTCATGAAATATATAAAAACATTCTTCAGACTTACTAAGAACTTAAAATGCTCCTTGCTATCTCTCTTTTATTTTAATGTAATAACTTTGGAAAAATTGAATGAATAAACATTTATGATGACCAGATGCAAGAAATTTGTTGAAAAAAAAAATCGACACCATATGGAGAGATGTGCCTATTTAGAAATGCATTAGTTAAAAAAAAAACACCAGTAGTTGAAGAAGTCGTGACATTTTAAAAATGTGGATGCCAAATCAGAAAGAAAAGCTATTTATTATTTTAAAGCATTTTAAATAGGATCAATGACCCAAAAAATCAAAATAATATTATACTTGTCCCAAAGAACCATCAATTAACTTACTATTATAAGATTACATGTTTATCCGTCAAGGACGATTCCCGTCAAGGACGATTCCCATCAAGGACAAAATTTAGTTAATGATGTTATTGGGAAGAAATTTTGTCATTGATGTTATTGGGCTGAAAATAATATTATTTTGATTTTTTGGGTCATTTTCCTTTTTAAATAATAAATTAATTAATCAAACAAGATTTCTTTCATTTTTGCACAAAAATAATTTATATGACCAAGCCAACACACCCATCAAGCTTGAGCGGATTATTCGAACAAAAAAAAAAAAAAGCTTGAGCGGATCGAGTAGCACACATGTGTTTCGGTCTATCCCCCCCTAGAAAAATGTGGCGACTCAAAGATCCGAGTTAGAGCTGGTCTTGATATTTAAACGAATTTACAAAATAAGAATTTCTATATAAATAAAATAAGACTTTTTATATAAATAAAATATTGTTAATATCATGGTGGTTTGAAATCTAGACTATACAACATTACCACCAAACTAACAATACTATTTGTTTAGAGAAAATGCCATTTATGGTCTTGAACACCCCCCCCCCCCCTCTTCTTAATCCCAACCCCTCTTTCTTGCTCTTCTTACTAAAGACCTCCCATAAGATTTAACACTAAAATCCAAAAACCCGGTTACAATTATACCCCCTTTTGTTTTATTTTACCTATATATACTAAATATATCATTTCTGATTTATAAATCATTTCTAAACAAAACACTAGAAAGCTTCTCTATCCTCTCAACAGCCACCACCACCACCGAAATGGCCACCCCACCAACACCACCACCAAGCTCACCTATCTTCTCCGCCGAATTAGCTTGGCTTGGCTTCTCCGGCGAAAACAACAGTCACCAAGCTCACCACCTGCTTCGCTCGAGGTAACCACGAGCGGATGTTTACTTTGCAGCCTGCTTCTTCTTACTCTCCAGCAACTTCGATCTGGAGCCTTCTCAGCGAATGGCTTTTGTTGCAGCAACTCGCGCAGCACCACCGCAACAGAGTGTTTCACCGGAGATCGAGTCACGCGCGCAACCCACTTCGTCGTGTTGCGAGATCCAGCAGCGCAGGATGCCACCACTACTGATTCGCTGTTCTTCCATGGCAGTATCGTTAGTTTTTCCGGCGAGATAGCAGCTTGGAGAATGTGTGTTCGCTGCTCTTATTCTTCTTTTTCTCGAGCTCCACCACCGCCGGAGTTGCGAGATCCAGCAGCGCAGGAGGCCACCACTACTACTTCGCTGCTCTTCCATGGCAGCAACGTTAGTTTTCCAGCGAGATAGCAGCTTGGAGATGGTGTGTTCGCTGCTCTCGAGCTCCACCACTCCAGCAGAGCAGAAAGAGGCCACCACCAAGCTCACGAACGAAAGTTTACTTCTTTTTTTGGGTCAGATCTGGTGAAGATGTTTGACCAGATCTTGTCAAACACGAATTTAGTTTTTTTTAATTAGTTTGAATTGTTATTTATTTTGTAATTCATTTGAAATTGTATAAAAGAGATTGGAAAGTGAATAAATTACTATTTCAGCTATCTAGTCTTTGATTTTTTAATAATACTCATCAAATATAAAGAATACTCATCAAATTTACGAAGTACTCATCAAAATTACTGAGTACTCATCAAAATTATCGGAATACTCCTCGAAATTATAGGGAGTAATCATGAAATTATATAGAGTACTCTTCAAATTTATAAAGTACTCATCAAATTTACAGAGCACTCCATAGTTTTTCCGATACTGATCAAATTTATCGGATACTCATCATATTTTTCCGATACTCTGCGTTTTTCCGGTGACCGGTGACGGGTGGTTGGAGGTCGGCGGTTGGAGGTCGGTGGTCAGAGGTAGGTGGGTAGTGGTAGGTAGTGGAGAGAGAAACAATGACATTACACTTTCTTTGTCTTTTAGTGTTCGTAAGGGTAGGAAAGACAATTGTCAAAACAGAGGTCTCTAATAAGAAGAAATTCCTGGACCATACTCTATAGAGAAGAAAGATTGTCTCCAAGACCCTAAGTATAATTCACCCATTTGTTTATAATTATTTAAATCAGATATATATATATATATATATATATATATATATATATATATATATATATAGACACATAATATATTTAGATGATCGGAGACTCCTAAAAACATTAAAAAAATCTGAGACCTTACGTGGCCGCGTCTTTCGCTTTGATACAGGACCGCCCTGGTCCAAGTGTTTTAACTATGTAATAACATGTGGAACAATATTTATTTCAAAGTTTCCAATATAGTATTTTTATGATATAAGATAAAATTTTCAATTTTATCGAACATTTTAATTAGTTATTTTGAAAGTTTAATATCCCATTTGATATAAATGATTTTCATCATATGTCTACTTGGCAATCAGTCCAGATCCTAAAGCTGACAGGATTGGCATTCTAGAACTGGTTCAAACCGATAAGACATTGTTCACGATCATACCAGACTGCTTTTTATAGTTTTGGATTGTTTTACACAATAATCTTGATTTACCTGTTATGGACCGACCCGGTTAAACCGCTCCGATAAAAACCATTTAACAAACCATATCAATGTGTATTTTTAAATGTAATGTGCATTTTTTAGTTTGATCGACGTGTGTATACATAGTTCTTGGCGATGTGACATAGTGTGTCTGCAATATATATTCATTGTATGTATACATTCACATAGTCAAATGTCAAACAACCTGCATTAATAAGTTCATTGAGTAAACCAACATTGTTTTTTTTGCTCGGCAGTAGTTTGAAGACATTTGTTTGATCATATTATGTAATTTTGCATGTGTTGGTATTGCTAGGATAATCGCAAGAATGTTAAAGAAAGCAATATTCCACTTTGTAATACATTGACCAGACGTCGTCCAAAAAAAAAAACAATACATTGACCAGTAAAATGGGAATAAATAAATAAAAAAACAAATGTTACCGGTTTTATTACAAGTACTATAACCAATTCGAATCGAAAAAAGACCTACACCAGTATGATGATAACCAGTCTTATTAGCGGTTCTAACCTGGATCAGACAAGACCTTACAATACCCATTTTTTTTTAAAATTCGGTTTTCATAACATAGACTATTGAAATTGGTCCGATAATAACAAAACCATTAAGCCAAACTCATCCGAATCCAAAACAAGTATAGTTTGGGTGAAACCGGCCTAGTCCATACTAGTCTGGTTGTATAATATGATATTGAATTCTTTTATGTTAAGGAAACCAATTTTTTTAGCTAAAGCAAACCATATAGGGCTGCAAACGAGCCGAGCCGAGCCGAATACTAGATGTACAGGCTTGGTTTGTTAATTTCTCGAGCCGAGCCGAGCTCAAATTTAGACGAGCCGGACCGAGCCGAGCTCAAATTTAAACGAGTCGAGCCCGAGCTTCCAATCATCCAAATCAGAAATGTTAGAACGAGTCGAGCACGAGTTGCTCATGAACAATTTGTTTTTTATGGTTGAAATGGGACTTTCAAAAAAACAAATGACTAATATCCAATTAGATATTGAAGGTTAATAATATATTATAAGTAAATAATTTATTTTTATTTATAGTTCATAATTTTAAACGAGCTCACGAGCCGAGCTCGAGCAGACTCGTTTACGTATCGAGCTTTAAATGGAGCTTGAGCTTAAGCTTGTTTACATTCGAGCCGATCTCGAACGAGCTTTTCTCCGAGCCGAGCTCGATCTGCTCGCGAGCGGCTTGGTTCATTTACAGCCCTAATTTCTTATAAAACAAAATAGAGAAACAGGTGCTTGTCTAATATCCTATTTTTATTTTTCCTAATTGTTAAACGCAAGATCAATGATTTGTTATGGGTGGAGTTTGCAAAATATTTATTAGTTGTTTTTGTCACAAGATGTTAAGACAATTAGGGGGAAAATCATTGGATACTTGATAATAGTTACTAGTATATTTTTTTTAGTTCGAAAATGATATAAAATTATATATTGACTGTTTAACAATAGGAAAGATTGTTATTTAAGTTTTATTTATGTTTGTTCGTTTAAAAAATTCCTATATAGTAGTGTATATAAAAACTTAAAGCTAAAAATGCCATAACAGCTTATTAAAGCTGACATTTGTTCAAATTGTACATATACAAGTATCCTTTTTTAAATTCTTTCAAACTTTGGGGGTCAAGTTGTAATTAAAATTGTTTCAAAGGAATCAAAATCAATTTAGATTATAAATGAATATATCACATTCTAAATTATAAGGGTTTCTTTTGGAAAACAAACCATATTTTACATATATTTTGAATAATTGCACAACGTGGTCAATATTCAATTATAATTAATCTAATTGTTCTTTGATACATAAACAATTTTAACACAGACTGACCTCCAAAGTTTGAATGATCATTATTGTTCTTTGTTACTCAATGATCATAAAATAACTAGTGATCACATTTCCCATCTTTTTACTTTATTACCGCAAATAGAAGACATTAACCACAATTTGTTTACTTAAACAAATATTCATGTAGTCGACCTCTTTCCAGCAACTTCCCATCACCCAATGAATATAGGACTTTTCTAAATTCCTATTATACATATTTCATGGACAACTCCATACCTTATCTTAATGCCTTGAACCGGTACACGAAATGTTAGCAATTTTATTAAATTTAGCTGTCAGTTTTTATACAAATTACAAAGACCCCATAATTAACAATCTGAGAAAATGGTACAACATTGTAAGGCAAGGATAATCTAATCTCATTGATTTCAAAATAGAAAAACTGAAAAATGCATTTCAAAAAATGAAAATTTTCATTTAAGAGATATAATAAATTTCAATAAGTATTTACAAATGTAACATCGTTTACTGAACCTATATATCATTAAAAAAATCAAGGGGTTCACCCAATAACAATGAAAATAATTCATTTTCCTGACATATACGAGAGATCTATTCACAATAAGGCAATAGACCCCTGCTTTTTTTTATCAGGTTATAATGTAATCGTCGTAATTGTAAATATATAAAAAGAACAAGAAAGTTTTAAAAATATAGAAATGTAGTTCCCCAACGTCCAAATGCACTATAATAAAAGAAGCACTGGATAGCGAGAGGAACATTTTCTTGCTTCACTATACATTGTAGTCTCACACCAAATATGTGACCACATAATTAACAAAGATTAGCGAAGCTTAATCATATATTAATATTGGAAAAAACAACTCAGTCCCTTAGATGTTCAATAATTTGCGATCATTTCCGCAAATCATTACAGGTCTGTGTGTCTGTAATAATTACTCATCATTGCTGTTTTCACCAAAAACTATAGAAATTAAAAATATGTAGCTACCCGATTTATTCTCTAAAATAAACGAAACGAGTTTCTCAATAGGAGAGATTTGAAAATAGAGCAACACGATAGATTTAGCTTCAAGGGAACGAGTCGGTCAGAAATGGATCAATTCTGCCAACCAGATTGCGAAGCTTTAACAAAGTCAAGAAAATCAAAATACCTTAGGATGATATGAAGAAAGGTAAATGCTTCAAGAGGCTGCAGATTTTAGGTTACAAAGGGGTTGAGAAGCACTAGTTTTATATTAGAATTTGAAGTTTGTGGACTGGGCTCAAAGCCCATTTAAGATTTTTATATAAAAATTTCAAGTTTAAGTGCTTGGTTCAAAGCCCAATATTATATATTTAGTTTTTCTTTTCTCCCATAAAAAACATTATATATTTAGTTTTTTTTTTCTTTTTTGTTGTTTTTTACTACAATTGTAGTAGATTTTTCTTATTTCTTCCAACACATTTCATACCTCTAACTCATTTAATATAGAGAAAATGCCACTTAGGTTCTTAAACACACCACCCGTTTCTAAATACTAACTCCACTTTCCTTCTCTTCTTACTAACGACCTCAATAAAATTTTAACACATGAGACCTAACATCCAAATTACAATTATACCCTCTTTATATTTTTTTCTGCTATATATACTAATTTAGAAACCATAATATTATATTTTTCAGATCTACTTTCCCTCACCTCTCTCTTCTCCCCATTTCCCCCTCCAGACGTGAGCTTTGACATAGACTCCTCAAACCGCCACCACCACCATAACATCACATCCATAACACCACCACCACCACCACCATAACACCACCTCGGCAATGGAAGCTCAAAGGCCAACTATGGAAGTTCGAGGAGGACGAACTCACACCACGAAGAAGAATCGAAGCTCGAGGTCGGCAATGGAAGGTCCATCGACAGCTAGACGAGTAGATCTGATCGCGTTTTGAACGGAGAGGACAACTCACACACGAAGAAGAAGGTGAATGGAGCTCGAGCACTCATCCATGGTGTTTCCTAAGGCTCGATCTGGTTCCATCTAAGCAGTTCGAGATCCGAGCACCACCACCACTGGACGGAGTTCGAGTTGCTGCACCACCACGGACAGTTCGAGATCCGAGCACCACTACCACTGGACGGAGTTTGAGATGCTGCACCACCACGGACAACTCACACACGAAGAAGAAGGCTCGATCTGGTTCCCTTCTTTTTATCCCATCTGAGCAGTTCGAGATCAGAGCACCACCACCACTGGACAGAGTTTGAGATGCTGCAAAATCAGGCGCAGCTCCACTAAAGGCGACGAGCCAAGATCCGGCAAGCTTCAGCGTGATGATTACCTTCCAGATCTGTGTTCCAGCGAGACGAGAAGCTTCGTTCTCCTTTTTTTTATCACCTTTGTTGACCAGATCTGGTCGACTTTGCATTTAGTTTAGGTTTTTTTTATCTATTGTAAATAGTTATTAATACTTTTTCCATGTATATAGTTTGAAATGGTATAAAATACACATTGAAGTGTCTACATTTTCAAACCCTTTGAATAACTCTTTGTTGGCGCAAAAGTGTATTGAAGCTCCAGTATTGAGAATCCATTCGGCCTTGTTCTCTACCAAATTCGTTTCAACCATTACCGCAGCAATTACCTCTTCAGTTTCAGTCAGGTTGGCACGAGGTGGATTATTTGGGTTGAACCTATCTTTGCATTGGTACGTCTTATGACCCTCTTTCACACAACAGTAGCAGATTGCCTTGGTTTTTTGAATATTACCGGTTGGTTTGAAGTTGTTACCTCCAGATTTGTTGAAGTTACCTTTTTATTTGTTGTTATTATTCTGACCATGAGATTTCCCTTTACCCTTGAAACCGTTTTTGTTACCATGCCCAAAAGTCTCGACCAAGTTTGCCTTTGAAGAATAATGAGGTGGAATTTATGACTTATCTTTGAGGCGATTTGCCTCTTCGGTTCTCATGTGGCTGATTAGCTCTTGAATCGACATGTCTTTCTTCTTATGTTTGAGGTGGTTGCGGTAGTCACTCAAGGATAAAGGGAATATCTGAAGTAACACATTATCTTGTAAAATTTCACATAATTTCATACCTTCGGATACAATTTAAGGCACAGAGATTTTCGTATACATGAACTTGTTCCATGATTGGTTTTTGATCAGTTATGGTGAACTTAAGCCAGTTTCTGACCACGTATTTTTTCTTACCGGAGTCGTCACCTCCGTATTTAGTGTGTAAACGGTCCCAAATATTTTTTGCAGATTTTTCATTTACGAATAAATCAAATAGGGGGTTTGACATGTGGTCTAAAAGATGACCCCTAGTAAGGTTATTTGATTTATCGTATTTTAAAAGTCTAGCGGATATAGTAGTATCCGTATTACCAGTTGAAACGGTAGGGTTTTCAAGAAGCACAAAATCGACCTCTAATTGTTCAAACAAAATAAGAAACTTTTGGGACCAACGTTTAAAATTAGAACCATCTAAAGGTTCGAGTTTCGACATGTCAGGTAAAGTTTTCAAAGTCGAAGCTAAAGCAGGAGGGGAGGCCATTACAGTTTAGATATTAAGAATTCGTTCTTAATCTATTGTTAAAAAGTCGGAACTGTAATGGTATTTTTAAAAAACTAAATACGGAAAATAAGCTTTAGCTGATGAGTATGGTAAGAAATAATAATGACGGAAAAATAAAAGGCGAGAAAAATACGAACCCGCAAACTGGAGAGGATGAACGGACTATAGTGACGTGGATGAGCCACTGCCCTAAGAACGAATTCGGGGAACAACCGAGATGCTATACTGTCTTTCCGAACGTTCCCCAAGGTTTGAACACTACTAACCAACTCTCGTGTGCACTCACAAGGGATGGTTTGGAATCTGTATAATGACTTTCGCTCAAGAACAGTAAGGGGAGGAAGAAGAAGGATAATATTACTGCAGAATTTCGTAAGAGATGGTGTGACAAATAGTGTGAAAAACAACACTATTTATAGGAGAAAAATAGATGTTACAATGCTTGGTCGTGGCTAGGATCAGGGCAACAAATCCGTAGGCAACAAATCTGCAGCAGCTGTTTCAAAACGTGGGTAAAGAGTTGACCCACGTGAGTAAATGTTTAAAACGTGGAAAGAAAAATTTGGGAGTTACAAAATCAAAATAAATAAAAACTTAGTATAATTTTATTTTTTTCCAAGACCCAAAGTTCGGGCCAGGTGGGTGGTGGTGCACACTAACTCATTACTTTTCTATGTGCATGGGGTTGGTCTTTTGGTATCGCTTAATATTTAAATGGTATTAGTCTTTCACTCGCCATCGATGTGGGAAACCAAAAACTCACTCCCCACATGCATCAGCTTTGTGGACAAGAAATGATCCCAACAGTAGGTGATTTTATATCGGCTATTACAAACGTAACTATAACGATAATAAGAAAACGAAACAACACTAAAGAGAGACACACAAGTTACTTTGATTTCGTATAGAACAAAACTTATTTTCCAACACTAATTTGATAATGTTTTTTTAAACAATTTCTTTTATATATAATTTTGGTGAGATAGCAATAGCAATAGCAATAGCATGCGATGATATTTTGTATGCCTGTAAAAGAAATATCAGTGTTGCTATCAAAAATGACATATGGTTTTTGTCCTAGATAGAGAGAGCCACTACTAGGAAAGGCAAGTGATATAGCAACCTCAATTACTCCACAGGAGACACTTGATGATAAGGTTATACTTGTCCTACAAGAAGAAGACATACGTTTAAGAATCAGAAATTGTCTTCTTTTCTTTTTCAAAGAGAATCAGAAATTGTCCATTTTCTACTAACCGTTAATACAAATATACATACATATCAAGAAAACTAGAATGGAGAAAACGCTACGCACATAAAACAAAATTGAAGCTTGAAATGCTCTTGCTAGTGTATTCAATTCTTTGCATTTCATGACACATAAAAGAAATTTAATTTGTATAAAAACGACGAAACCAGTTACTCCTTACTTATTTTATTGATAAGAGGTTTTTAGGTTAGGTAACTAAAAAATTTACATCTTTATTCAAATGAGGTAACCTATGTTCTAAAAATAGGCATAGACGACAGCTTAGGCGACGTCTAAACGCTAGAAGGTAATATAACTTTCAAAATGGTCTAGGTCCCAGAAAGTCTCAGGCGGGCATAATAGGCTTCTAGAAGGACCTAGGCGGCTGCCTAGGCGGTCTAAAACCTAAAAAACTTTGACAAAAAATCAATTTTTAATATAAAAAAATTGAAAAATTATATAAACCAATTTTTGAATTAATATAACCCTAAAAGAAATTAGAACATAATTTGTTATTATTCACCTAAATTGTATAAATTATGTATATAAGAAATAATATATAATTTTGTGAGTATTTTTCAAATGTATTTTCTTATTTTTTTAGTATATTATATGTATATAAAAATAAATACACTAAGAATATGTAATATTTTTATAAATAAAAATCAAATCTACCTAGTAAGAAAACGCCTAGGCTAGGAAAAAAATAATTTTACAACAAATACTACTACACGACTTTGAAACAAAACTCTCTGTGAAACTAGTCGTTACAGGCTTTCTTCTCCTAGAAAATCCAATGTCTACGTATTCACCGGACACGGTGGAAGCAACCACTAAATTACCACCAGAATATGGAGGAACACATGATCTTATGGATGTTGATTCAATTGAAAACCGTGAAACGCTGACAGATTTCCCACATCTGGAGGCCGTGATTTTGTGTCAATTCAAACGGGCCAGGCCCATTAACTACTCGACGGTAACAGATGCTCAGGCTATCAGCGTGAGAACACGACTTCATGAACTCAACAAGGAGGCGATACAGTGAATAATCCGCCTAGAAAGAATTCTGGATGGCATAACGCATTAACCGGTGAGAGCTCGATTATTCCTCCTATAATAGATGAAGGCGGAATCAAATTGAACAAGGGTAATGGGTTCAATATTGATTATTTAAATTCAATTAAAGATGATATCTTAATTCTTGATTGCGAGTGTCCCCAACTCCTGAGGTCTAAGGAAGAAATTTTAGAAGGAATTAATTTATGGAGTAATAATGTTGTGATTATATTATTGGGTTCAAAGATTAGTTTTGGATATTAATGACTAAATTACAGCAAATTTGGAGCCCGAAAGATACGATTGAGCTAGTTGATGTAGGATATGGGTACTTTATGGTTAAATTTGCTAATAAGGTAGACTGTGATTTTGCATTAGCGGGGGGGTGGGGGGATGGGGGGGGGGATTAGACAGTTTTGAACCCCACTGTGTAATTTTGTATATTTAGTAATATATATGTAGTAATTATAACAATTTTAAAAATTTAAGTCATTAATTTCATCTAACAACACTACAGTAAATATAAATATACTAAAATTTGAGTTATAATATCAGTTTAAAAAGTCTCGAGACTAAGAAAAATAAAAAGAAGGCCTATGCGACCATTTTTGCCATTAATCGACGCCTAGGCGGCCAACTTATTCCATTAATCGGCTCCTAGGCAGGCTAGGCGCCTCTTCCACCGTGACTAAGGCGTTAAGCAAAAACCCCTAGGATTTTTACTAGGCGTAAGCGGCTGAGGGGGGAGTTGACGCCTAGGCGGTGCCTAGGCACGCCTATGTGGCGAGATCTACAACATAGCTTTTGAGTACATACAATCACTTTAAAAATCCTTGGATATGCATTATATTCTGATGAATTCCAACTGTTTACGTGTTTGAAGAAGAAAGAATGCAACTAATGGAGTTTACATTGTTAGTTAATACACATTACACATGTCAAATCATGTTATCTAAATTTATGATTAATTAATACTTTACCCCAATCATGCAAGTTGACCTTGTGATATGTGATATCTTCTTTTCAATTGACTATAAGAGTTGTGTGCACATAGTCGATGCCCAATCATATTGACAATATTCTAGATGTCCCGACACACCAACTACCTACCATTCTATCTGGCCTGCTAAGAACAAGAGAAACAGATGTATAGCCCTATTATGCACACCATTCATGCAAAATCTTTGAGTGTGTCCTTAGGGCCGGACCTTATTCCAACAGATCTTCGATCCTCTTGTTAACAAGTTTGGATGTTGGTTAGCCATCGTAATTCAAAACTGTTCATAGTACCAAAAAACATCCAAAATTTCTTCTCCCGTGTAAGATAGAATTCTTAATGCACTCTCCTTGATCCCTTGTATTAGCGTGGCCTCATTAGGTGTCAACTTCACCATCTGTTTGGCGTTTTTGGACCCTCAACTATGTTGATTATAGGTTTGTATTATTTTGATTGATGCTTGTGGATTTGTTTCAATGGATTTTCTAATCTCTTTCCTCGCAAATATGGATTTTATAAGAAAATAAAAAATGGTCTCTTCTTGGAAACTCACACGTGTGTGGGGGTCACCTTGTCCAAACACATTATTTGATATACGACATCAATTGACGATCTGTAATATAGTCATCATGTATGCGATAAAAACATTAATGTTATATACTCTTTCTATAACAAGTACATGGTCAACATACTATAAACATAATATAAATTTTGTGGAATAAATCCCATAAAAAACAAAAATATCCATAGAAAACTTGCAACAAACCAAAATGCAATCACTTACCCCTATATTTTTGTGGGATACGTCCCACAAAAACAAATTGTAGCTCATACCATTAAACATGTACAAATTAATGTTTCTACCCAAATATATTGGTGGGATATGCCACATGAACTAGATTATACCTAACAATCAAACACAATCATATATTGAGGCATTATAACCACCAAAATCTAACAAACCCAAATGTATCCACAATTTTTTGGTTCGGTAAATCTCACACCAATATCCAGTAGGCATCACAACACTCAATTCACTATGCAACACAGTTCTCAAATAGCACGTAAGTAAGCTTAAATTGTACTTATTAAATCAGAAGTTTTGTAGAGGCATCTCACCAAAACATATATAGTACATCAACTTGTACAAATTAATGTTATCATCCATGTAATTTGGTGGAATTTCTCCTACTTAAACTATACTATACCTATCAATAAAAAAACATACATATTTTGTAGGACTTATCCCACTAAAATCTAGCAGACCCGAAGGAGAAGCTTTGTGGCCATGGAAGCTTCATAAGTTTTGTTCCGGTCCTGTGAAGATCCATAGCAGGAAATTCGTGGCCATGGAAGCTTTAACAGAGTTATAGCTAAAAACTTCGAGTTCATGGTAGGAAAGCTCCGAGTTCATGAAGAAGACGAAGTGGAAGCTACATTTTTGTATTATTACTCAGTAATTTTTTTTATAATACTCAATGATTTTGCGTTTAGCACTTAGTAATTTTATGTAATATTCATTAATCAATTGTAATTCCTGTAATTTTTCAGTTCTCAGTGTTTTTTGTGTTAATACTTAGTGATTTTGCATAATACTCAGTGTTTTGTGCTTTATGCTTAGTGATTGTATGTTAATACTTGGTGAATTCATGCGATACTCAGTGAATTACTAAGTACTTTAAAAATGTAAATGATACTCATTGAATTCAAACGATATCACTGAGTATCATTTACATTTTTAAAGTACTTTGCAATTCATCAAGAATTATTTGAATTCACTGGGTATTAACACATAATCACTGAGTGTAAAGAACAAAACACTAAGTATTATGCAGAACCACTAAGTATTAACACAAAAAACACAGAGTATTGAAAAATTATAGAAGTTATAATTAATTAATGAATATTACACCAAATTATTGAGTGCTAAACGCAAAATCATTGAGTATTACACAAAATTTACTGAGTATTGATACAAAACGAAGATTCCACTTTGTCTTCTTCATGAACTCGAAGTTTTCCTACCACTAACTAGAAGCTTTAACTACAAATGTGCCATAGATATACCGCCATGAGTGTTGCTAGAGAAAAGAGAAGAGATAGAATGTTTCTTCACCGGAGTCACAATCTTCAAATTGGCTCGAACTCACCCGTGGCCGGAGATGTACACTCGAACGGAGATAAAAGTCATGGAAAAAAATAAAGCCATGGATGAACCTCCACCACTTGGAGGAAAGAGATAATAGCTGTTGGAAAATGTTTGAAACGAGAAAGAGAAAATAAGAGAGAAATTAGAATAGAGATAGAATGAAAGAGAAAAATATACTTGTTGGCTAGTATAATCTTTAAGGGGTGTTTTCGACTCATCAGATTTTTAAAAGGGGCATTTATGATTTAAGGCCCCAACAACATGGGGTTAATTAAATAAAGCCTAAACTCCCACAAGCCACTAACTACTAGTCTAACCCTAACTAATACCCAGTAAAAGACCTAAAACCCCCTCCACTCTCTTATATTCACTGTGAAGAAACAAAACCAAAAACAAAATACCATTAGGGTATCGATGCAAACCCTCCACTCCCTCTCTCACTGTGCCCTCCATGTGCACAACAACAGACGACGCCTTCCACCCTGGCCTCCATTCCCCTTCCCTCTTCCCCTTCCTTCTTCACCCTTCTAACCGGAGCCCTTTTGACCTTCGCAAGAAAACCGAAGCCCTTCACATTCAACACTGCCGCCTACCGCTCCACCACTGCTGCTGCAGAGATCCGCTCCACCGCTGCTGTAGAGATCCCACACCGCCGCTCTTTCTACCGTGAACTGCAGAACAGAAGCCCATGTTTGTGATGACCTCGCCGCCGCTGTACCAGACCTGATTACCTGATGCGCTGTGTCGCATTGTTCTCCACCAACAATTAACAATCAACGCCGCCGCTGTGAAGACCACCATCGCTGCTGCTCAGATCCACCGCCACTATGCTGCACCCACCATGGCCCTTCATATCTACCCCACCATCCCCTCCAGCACTGCAAATCTACATCACCATAATCTCCAGCGCTCCACCAGCGCAAGAAAAATCCCTCCAGCGCTGCAAATCACCTTATCCATTTTAGATGTCTTCAGATCTCTTTTTTTCTAATCGACTTAGGTCCAGATCGAGCTAGGTCCAGCCCTTGTGGGGTTTCTATTTAAAGAAAAAAACCTTAAATTTTTTCTAACAATTCTGTTTAGGTCCAGACCTTTTTGGGTCCAGTCCATTAGGGCCATCTTTTTTCTTTGTTCCTTTTGTTTTAAAAACTTGGTATATCCCTTTGGGTCTAGCCCCTCCTATAATTAGATTGATTTTGGTTTTTTTAGCTCCAATGCAATTAAAGGGTACAACCCCTATGGTATACAGTCTTCGTTGGACATACACTTGGACATGGACATATAAAATTATTCATACACCATATGTACAATCCCTAGGGTAAAACCCCTAGTGTATAACATTGGACACATTTGACTCATTAAGTATGGATTTATAGAAAAAATGAACTCTGGTACAACTCTATATGTATTTGGACAATTATATGGATAAATTTCGGTCAAGGCATAAACACCTATAACTGCAACAATATAATAATCATTTTACTTAACTTAAAAAATGTAAAAACTAACATATGTCCATACCTATGGGTATGGATCCATCAGCTTAATGGAAAGAATAAAAAATATAAAAGACGAATTATTGAAATAAAAAAAATAGAAAAGGGTAAAATTGGAATACATGTAACCTGAAAATTGAAATTAGGCTTTAAATAGAACAAAATTCTAGTTAGGCTTTTAAAAAAATACTAAAATAAAAATTTGGGCTACTATTTGTAGTTTTTTTTTTAAGTATATCACACTTATATTATTCGACACAAATATAATTTCTAAAACCTCATAGGTAATTTATCTTTATTTTTAGTGAAATGATAAAAAAAAGGTACTTTAAAACATATGATTTAAAAAGGATATTTTTGTTATAAACTAGGATAATATAAGCTAAACTAGATGGAGAATTATAGAGAGAGAAATATCATTATAAACTAAAGAAGAAGATAAAGATGGAGATAATTTGTTTCATGTATTCACAAGATCACTAGTCACATTACAAAAGAATAATCCTTATATTTATAGGGTAACAAATGACTATTCACTTGCCACATATGTAAGAAATAAATAGTAAGACCTTTGGCCTTTGGACATCCACTTTAATAACTTATTCATAACACTCCCCCTTGGATGTCCATCCATTATGAAATATGCCTCGTTAAAACCTTGCCAAGAAAACCCTGTGGGATAAAAATTTGGTCGAAGGGAAAAGAGTACATATAGATAGAACTAATCATCTTGAAACGCTGCCTCGTTAAAACCTTGTCAAGAAAACCCATTGGGACAAAACTTGAACGAAGGAAAAAGAGTACAGTCTTGTTTGCACTTCTCCTGATGTTGATAAGAGATTTCTGAGTTGTCGCATTTCAGTATTGTGGACCTATTTCTTGAATATTGTGGTTGACAATGATTTCATCAGAAAATCTACAAAATTTGTGCGTGATTGTATCTGTCGAGTGTCAATATCCACATTCTAAAGTAGCTCGTGTGTGTAGGAGACTTTGGTGAAATATGTTCTGTTTTGTCTCCTTTGATGTAGTCATTATAATTATGTGTGGTACAAGCAATAATATCCTCATAAAATACCATCACTATATTCTTGTTGGAGATAGACCACACTTTCTTTTGGTATGTTGAATCATCCACTTAATAAATATTTCATACCACTCCCCCTTGAATATTCACTGAAATATATGCCTCATTAAAACCTTATCAAGAAAACCCATTGGGACAAAACTTGATGAAGGAAAGAGAGTACACTAATCCTTGGGGGTTATGACACGTATTCAGTTTGTCTTGTTAAAACCTTACCAAGAAAACCCAATGGGAAAAACCGTGGTGAAGGAAAAAGAATGCAGAATTCAATATATTCTCCCCCTCATTACGACATTACATATTTCTGAATATATTTGTACCTTGATGTCGTTGTTAATGAAACTTTAATTAGTAAATCTTCTGGATTTTTACTTGAGGGTATTTAGTGATAGTAATATCATTTTCTTGATCAATAAGGTAGTTTATGTTTCCTACACAATGAATATTTGCATGCCTCGTTAAAACCTTACTAGGGAAAACCCAGCGGAAAAAAACCTTAGTGAAGGAAAAAGAGTACAATACGCAAATATCACATTCTTTTCATTGTGAGAACAATTACAGAGTATCCTTTCATAATTCATACACTTTTCTCTTTAGATTTAAATAAGAGTAATGATATATGTCACCCCTTTTCATGTCACCTTTGTATCACCCTTCTATATATATGTTTTGATTTCCTTGAATAGAAGATAGAGAAAAATTAAATAGGATAAAGAAATCCATTCATTGGTACATGTAGACATACACGTAGGAGGTGATAAAAGAGTGATACAAAAAGGGTGACAAATATCATTACTCTTTAAATAAATTACGTTCTTCAAGAACTTTTATACTCTAGGAACTTTTAAATTTCAGTAACTTCTCAATCTTCGGTAATTTCATATTTAAACACTCTAAGTACTTCAAGTACCTATCGTGCTTCAGGCACTTGTTGTGCTTTCAAACACCTTTTTTGTTTGGGCACATGTCATGCTTCTAGCACCTATTTTGTTTATCAAAAAAAAAAACTTTAATATCCATCTAATAATCACTACACTGTATCAATATCATAAGAATGAGGACGTCTCCCCATAGTTAATTCTAGGTTTCTGCAAAACCTTCGTGATACAAGTAGTTTTTTTTTTAATTTCAAAATTCACTGTTACACTTTCTATTGTCGTCGACATATTTCACCATTTTTTGGTTTAGGATCCTTATTATTTATTTCAAGCGCTATATTAAATGAAAATATATTAATCCCATAAACTATTCTAACAATTTTAAATATTTTCAGTAGACTAATAATAACTTTTCTCTTATTTAGGTACCTAGGTCCTTTCATGACCATTACTTTCTGTAAGAGAAATTCATGTGCCAACATTAGTTGGCTTAATAATTCCTGTCGTATCATGTGGAGTGCACATTCCACAATATTTACCATTTAATCATTTACTCATGAGATTTTCTTCTTTGGGGCATGGTATACTTTAAAACGGCAGGCTTACCACACTTCATGTGTTGGTTATATGTATTACAAATCTACCAAACTTCACGTGTTGGTTAGATACATTACATGTTCACCACGCTTCATGCGTTGGTTTTATACATTCGCTGGAATATTTTTTATGTGTCTATATGAGACAATAACCTATGTTGGAGCATTTGACAACATATTATGGGATCTTGAAATATTCTACATACTTGCGAATGTAGTAGTTATATTATTTGCAATACTCTGCAAATGGATACTCCTTTAAACTTCAAGTTCCTATTCTTTAGTTTGTGTATAGAAATGATAAAATAAATTTTATTCCACGATACGTCACGCAACTTCAGGTTGCCTTGTCTATACGTCACGCAACTTCAAGTTTCCTTGTCTCTCCCCCATAATAAGGGGTAGTCATTTGGTAAAATGAATCTTCTGGTTCGTTTAAGTAGTAACCAAATGAGTAATTTATTAGTCAACATATAATTACTATCACTACGTGACCAAATCAGTCATTTAAAAATACAAAGTTCTTTGGATTATGACATCTTATCTTATATTTTATTTTCCTACGCACTTCTGATGAGACTTTCAGTAAATAATGCAAAAGATATACATTGTTACGTACACTTGTGGCTTATACAGATTATTAATTTTGGATATTATCCTTTAAATTTAGTAAATTTATTTGGGATTTACTTTTAACATAATTTTCCAATTTTGTACCACAAGGTAACATAACTTTTGGGCATCCAAAAACTTTTAATTAGATCAACTAAATGTTTTAGTATTCTACGAGTACGCAAACACTATATAGTTCCACTTTATCGATAATATTCATGCTTATCATTTCGTGATGGCTTATTTACCGTGACCTTTTACTATCAAGATATTCCTTATTATTCCACTTCTGGTGGTAAAGATTATTTTTCTTACCTTAACCTCGTCTGGAGTTTGGGTCACCAAGATGTCAATTTCAGACACATTAAAAGACATTGCATTTTCTTCTAGAAACGCACTTCCGTTCACTTCAAGGAATGTTTTTTAGTTAGAAAAATAATATTTAAGTCACTCCAGGTCAATTTTTGTAAAAGCTGGAAATAATGTATTTCCTTCAAAGAATGTGATTCTGTATCTCTAGAGAATAATTTCCAATCAGAGAATACAACATTAATTCACTTGTTTTGTCATCCCCACGTCTAATTATTTAGGTAATGAAAACATTTACATTCACTTTAGGGAATGTAGCTTCATTCACTTCGAGGAATGAAACGTTATAACTTACAAGAAAATAGAATGTTAAACCCTAATATTGGGATAAAACTCTACGTACGATATTACTACTTCAGGAGTACTTTCATGACATGAAATATGTAAAAGGTCTTAACATATCTTTTTTTTCAAAATACTTTTAACTACAATAATATCTATTTCAATAGAATAATTATGTAACCTTGAAGTTTGGAAGTATAGCAAAGATATTCCATTTTTCCTTTGTATTCTCATGATTTAATTAGCCTTCTCTTTTTTTTTCCGCTTTGCTTTACTTCTAATCTTTTTTCACGGTAAATGTTGTTCATCACCTCATTAGTAAAAACAATCATATATGTCTACATAAAAATCATATATACTTTACAAAGACATACCAACAAAGCAAACTCTGAAACACTATCATGATTTTCAACTCGGGTGGAGTTATGATCCCCACCACGCTGATTCCAAAACACATTAGAAGACCTAGCACTTTCTTCAGGAAATACAGTTTTATTCACTATAATGAATAATTTTTTTAGCCAGAGAATACAATATTAATCATATTTAACCCTACCAGTTTGTTTACATATCCATTTTCAAAGAGATTGAATAATTTAACAATCGTTACAAGGAATGCAATTCCATCCACTACATGGAATAGTTTTGAGCCAGAGAATGTGATTTTATTCTATCAAATTTTGTCACCACAATGTTTATTTTGATACGCATTTGAAAGTTATTGCATTCGTTTAGGGAATGTAATTTTAACCACTTCAGGGAATAGTATTATGTAATGGAACACGAATTATGATTATATCAATAATTCATTACTTTGCTTGCTTACGAGACAAACAATCTCATAGTATTTTGTAAAACCTTTATTCACGTTATAGCTACTTCAGGAGTATATGCGTGATTTGATACAATGAGACGTATATTTGTTCCACCCGGTAATATTACATTTTCCCATTTGAAATCCTCACTTAATTTAATAGTACCTAAAACTGTACTAACATTTCTTTTTGTCCAATTGACTAACAAATTACTAGATTGTCCAAATGGTAAGACTATAAACATTTACAAGAGAGGGTGTAGGTTAACGAACTTCCGGTTCATAATATTGCTTCAGGAATTATATATGAACAAATCTCTAGTTCATAAAAGTATCTTTATTAATGTGTAATCAACGAAATCCGGGTTCATAAAACTTAGAATAATTTCATCATCAAGTCTTTTAAAAGATAGTCTATATTCCTTTTATTTTGAACCGGAATAAAAACCATTCTTAAATATTCATGAAACCCATATGAGTTATTCATCATAATTATTATTTGCTTCAGACCTATTTTTTTTTTTAATTCTCGATCCATTAAATAGAATTCTGGTCTATTGAGATTTGTTATAACTTTCATGTAAAATACTCAATTTATGCTTCCGGCATAAATATTTTCATTTAAGATTTGGACCTAAATAGTAATATTATGCTTCAGGCATTTTTTTTTGTCTTTAGTCATCGGGCCTATAACAATTAAGGTTTCAGGCCAATAGGATTAATTTTATACTTATGGGATATGAGATTTTGTTTTTAGGCTTCGAGCTTATAAAATTTGTTTTATGCTTCTAGCATATAAAGTTTATTGTAACCTTTTCTTGAAAGAGATAATTTCGTTCGGACATACAATTTCATTGCACCTTTCATGGATGTCTAGTTTATTTCTCGATTTAATTCTTTCATGATTTTTCAATATTAAGGAAATTCATGAAAAATAGTCATTTAAATTTATATTAGCAATTACACTTTATTCCTTAATTCTTTTATGTACTTTTTTTTTTTTTAACAAAAATTGATATAGGCTTCTAGCCTTTAAAATTTGATCTAGGCTTCAAGCCTTTAGATAATTTGCTTTTATACTTCAAGCATATAAATTTATTTTTAGACTTCGAGCCTATGAGTTGATTTATCCAAATCAAAACTTTTATGTCGGAAAACATCATAGTCTTACAATTTGTCTTGTTTTCATAGTAGAGCCGTATATAAAAAAAACAATAATAATCTTTGTTGTTACACTTTGGATAAGGCATATGACTAGCCACTATTAAAATTCAATATTCCATTGAAAAGCACACCTATGTTACTCCATATGATATAATTTCCGGCCTTTAAGTTTTCGATTTTATGCTTCGGGCATATATTTTGTTTCCTAGGTTTCGGGCCTATAACATAAAATTTAGGCTTCAGGCCTATACGATTATTTTTCCATGCTTATACGGTTATATTTCCATGCTTCGAACATTGTAGGCTTCAAGCCTAGAAAAATATCTCGTTTCATTTTTAAGCCGTTCAAAATTATATTTACATATAGGCTTCAGGCCTCAATTTTTTTCATAAAGTGATAACCGATTTATCTGCTTGAATAGTATAAGAGTATTGTATAGGATGCAATGGAAGTCCATCTAATATTTATCGGTTGCCCTCTCTTATTTTCTTTGTGAAAGGAATATATATAAATTAGAACAATATAAATCATACCTGGAAATATTCTTCCTTGATTCGATCGGCAGAGACTCGTGCTGATAACGTGTTATAAACTAGGATAATATAAGCTAAACTAGATGGAGAATTATATAGAGAGAAATATCATTATAAACTAAAGAAGAAGATAAAGATGGAGATAATTTGTTTCATGTATTCACAAGATCACTAGTCACATTACAAAAGAATAATCCTTATATTTATAGGGTAACAAATGACTATTCACTTGCCACATATGTAAGAAATAAATAGTAAGACCTTTGGCCTTTGGACATCCACTTTAATAACTTATTCATAACAATTTTAAAAAAAATGGTTTAATTTTAATATGTTTACTGTTATTTTATATTACAAGTTAATTTTTTATGAGCCAATTGTTGATTGATGCCTATTAAAAAACTTATTTAGAAAAAGGTGCCTAGAAAAAAATATTTATTGAAAACAGCCCCTTATAATTAACAATTAAAAAATAAGAAAAAAACTAATAAACACGCGCGCGCGTCCGTGAAATTTTTTTAAAATCGTCATAACTAATTCAAAAAAAATCAAAAAAATCAAAAAAAATTATATTTGGATAAATCAAATTAATATTTACGTCTATGATTTTTTTCGGAATTTTTTGAATTTTTTGATTTTTTTTGATTTTTTTTGATTTTTTTAATTTTTTTTTTCGCAGACACGAAATTCCATGTTTGAAACATGGAATTTCATGTTTAAAACATGGAATTCCATGTTTATTTCACGGTTTAAAACATGGAATTCCATGTTTAAAACATGGAATTCCGTGTCTGCGAAAAAAAAATTAAAAAAATTCGAAAAAATTAAAAAAAATAAAAAAAAATCAAAAAAATTCATAGACGTAAATATTAATTAGATTTATTCAAAAATATTTTTTTTTTAATTTTTTGATTTTTTTTGAATTAGTTATGACGATTTTAAAAAAATTTCACGGACACGCGCATGTGATGGAATTAATAAAGGTATAGAAAATATAAAGGGGATGTTTTCTATAAATAATTATTTCATTAGGCATTTTTTTATAAATAAGATTATTGAAGGCATAAAAAAACAATTAAAGAGTTTAAGGAGGATGTTTTCAACAATAACCCCATTTTTTATTTTAGCATAAAATGTCTCCAAGATTAGAGAAGTCTTATTGTTTGAAAGGGTCTGTGGGTCACAAATATCGCAGATCCATATATAGTCTATTAAAACTCCATAAATATCTAAAGTACGGCCACTATTTGGTCCATATTCGCCCTATAAAATCTACAGAGCTATTAATGTGATCACAGGATGTATTCACTGGCTTGTTTCAAACTGTAGAGATAAGAAGACACCATCATCAACAAAAAATTTAAGGTTCTTGTTCTCTCTTCCTCTCTATCTCTTTCCATATATCAACATTTTGGCTCTAGATTTCCTGTACATTCAATTCTTATACTCAATTTTAATGTTCTTATCTACCTGTACACTAATATATGTGATTTCCTTTTTCATGCATGCATCCTAGTTTTTTCAATTTGTTCTGTTCGTAATATTTTTAATGAAAATTACCCCAATGATCCCTTAACTAAGGCTAAGTCTAAAGTCATCCCTTAACACTCAGCTCATAAGTTGCACCAATCACTCATCTAATATATGACTAAATTCCTTTTGAAAACACCCGTTATCAGTAGATTCATTAAATAAAATTGTTTTAAATAAATTTGATTCGTGGAAATATAATAATGAAACCAAATCTAATGGAGATGTAGATATTGTGTTGAGGTGCGTGCAGTGAACAAAATTGAAGAAGATGAGTTGTGCTATTATATGTTTAATTACTTTTTTGTTTTGTTTGTGTCATGAATTGGTGATAAGTTTTCTTTGGTATAGTGTTAAGATAAAGTTTGATACGGTTGAGCAATGGAAAAGAAGAAGATAAAAAAAAAAATTAACATTAAATGCCCTTAAAGATATTGCTATGTGAGTATTAATTGTTGTCTTGGATGGATAATGGACAAGTGACTAACAAGGAACCCATAAGTGAAGTTAAGGGACCTTTCATCGATGAGCTAATGGACAATTACGGTATTAAAGGTCTTAGTTGAGGACCATTTGATAGATAGTAAATGAGTATTAAGTTTAGATGTGTTCATATATGTCATGGGCTGTCATATTATAGTTGTTTAAGTCAAGTCGGGCAATTTAGTTTAAGCTTCGAGTTTTATCGAGGCCCTCATCGTGTAGTTGTATAAGTCTATTTGGGCCATTAATGTAGGCTTTGAGTTTTATCGAGGCCCGTAATGAAGGGCCACATGTGCAAGGTGGCTCCCTAGCCCTAGCATATATAATGAACAAAACACATTTTTGTAGTGTAGTGTAAGTTGTAGGCTATTTTCATTGAGCTGTCATCACTAAGGAATAGGAAGATACACCCACTTAGTTGTATTGCACACCAAATTTGTAAGCATCTTTTCTTCTTTATAGATCTGATATTATATACATATAGAATATATTTTAACATGTTTTTTCAATCCTTGTATTAGCTCTATTTTCATTTCACATTCTAATTTTTGCCTTAGTTATAAGTCATGCAATATACAAGGATACAAGGCAACTGTTCTGTTTTTTACTTGCTAAATAGTTTTAAACTCATAAGTGGAATTAGATGAGTCCAATCCGTGTACGTGACCATAAGTTTTTCCTAGTGCATTTGAAAGGATAAATGATGAACTTTGATGTGCAATATCTTGTCTCATCTTGAACATGAGCCCAGTTCGGATTTGAGCTTGAATTTGATAACTGTTTCCTGTACAATCCTAATTCTCTTTTCACCAAGAGAGATAACGAAGAAATTCCTGTGGTGTAAACTTATCATCTTAGGGTTCTTAAATTGATTGACAGATTCAGAATTGTAAGGCTTAAGGAAGCATTTTATAGAAAGATAATAAGCTGGTGGATCCCAAATTCAAAAAAAATTCCTGTATCTCCGATGAACATTGTAGTTCTGATGTTTGTATTATGTATATCTCGTATATTGATCTGACATGTAGCACATATAGAATGATTTTATATGGAAAAGATATGTCATAAAATATTGATTGTATAAACGAAAGATCTACTCGTTACAAATTGCTTTCAAACTTAAAATAAGCATATAATTTATTTGCTTAATACATGAAAGAAAATAAAGTTTTAAATGACGTTTTCCTTATTTAATTTTATATGTTGTGAAGGCTCACCATATTTTTGTGGTTTTAGAGCCTTGCTTAATTAGGTATATATGGATCTGATTCCACAGTTTTTTCTTGTTAAGAGTTTTATGTATGTGAGATCTCGTTTAAGTGTAACCATATAATCTTCTAAAGTCTCTATTTACCGTTTTATGCTATAAATTACTTTTAATACACTAGTACTATTTATGATTTCTGAAAAGTTAGGTACATTTATGATGTCAGAATGAACAAATTATACATACACTTAAACTGTCTCTGAATAAGTTGTTTTTTCTTTTTGTGGTTTGAGTAATTTGTAATTGTTTGGCGCTTGTTCAGTAATGGCATCTGTTCAAAGCTCTTTAGCATCGGTAGTGTGTAAGAAAGGGAACCAATCTGCTCTAACCAAGATCCCAAGTAGTTCCTTCTTTCCCGGGTTTGAGGTGACTGGACATGTTTCAAGTATCCGCCGAAAAGAAGCATATCAAAGCTACTCAACTGGACCAAGAGCCACATTGACCTTTGATCCCCCATCAACTAATACAGACAAAACTAAGCAGCAAAGAAAACACACCGTTGATCCTAATGCTCCTGATTTTCTCCCTCTTCCCGCTTTTGAAGAATGCTTTCCTAAGAGCTCCAAAGAAATCAAGTATGTTCGCATAAAACCTTATATATATACACACATTTTATTAGTTCCACATTTTTAATAGTGTAAATTCTTGTTTTCAGGGAAGTTGTTCATCAAGAATCAGGTGCTGTTCTCAAAGTTCCATTTCGTCGGATCCACTTGTCGGGAGACGAAACGCATTTCGACACTTATGACACTAGTGGTCCACAGAATATTAGTCCACAAATTGGTATGAAATATGAATCCAAAGTGTTGTCTTTTCTAATTTTTATTTATTTGATAAATGGAACTTTTAAACAGGACTGCCCAAGTTGCGCAAGGAATGGATTGACAGGAGAGAGAAGTTGGGTGCACCTAGGTACACTCAAATGTACTATGCTAAACAAGGAATTATCACCGAGGAAATGGCATTTTGTGCCGCTCGTGAAAATTTCGACCCAGAGTTTGTAAGATCAGAGGTTGCTCGAGGGCGTGCTATTATCCCATCAAACAAGAAACATCTAGAATTGGAGCCAATGATTGTCGGAAGAAAATTCTTGGTGAAAATTAACGCTAATATTGGAAACTCTGCTGTTGTAAGTTCGATTGAAGAAGAAGTACACAAGCTTCAATGGGCAACAATGTGGGGTGCCGATACTATAATGGATCTTTCCACTGGTCGTCACATTCACGAAACTCGTGAGTGGATTTTACGTAACTCTGCTGTCCCTGTTGGGACTGTTCCTATTTATCAAGCACTTGAAAAAGTCGATGGTGTAGCCGAGAATTTAAGTTGGGAAGTGCTTAAAGAGACTTTAATCGAACAAGCCGAGCAAGGGGTTGATTACTTTACGATCCATGCTGGAGTACTTCTCCGTTACATCCCGTTAACTGCTAAAAGAATGACCGGAATTGTTTCTCGGGGAGGATCGATTCATGCGAAATGGTGCTTAACTTATCATAAAGAGAATTTCGCTTACGAGCACTGGGATGAAATATTGGATATATGTAATCAATACGATATTGCGTTATCTATCGGTGATGGGCTAAGGCCCGGGTCCATTTACGATGCGAATGATGCGGCCCAGTTCGCGGAGCTTTTAACGCAAGGGGAATTAACCCGAAGGGCTTGGGAAAAGGATGTTCAGGTCATGAACGAAGGGCCCGGACATATCCCATTGCATAAAATTCCGGAGAACATGGAGAAGCAACTAGAATGGTGTAATGAAGCACCTTTTTACACGCTTGGGCCTTTGACAACTGATATCGCACCTGGGTACGATCATATAACATCAGCTATAGGTGCTGCGAATATTGGAGCGCTTGGTACGGCACTTTTATGTTACGTTACACCAAAAGAACATCTGGGTTTACCGAATCGGGATGATGTGAAAGCTGGAGTTATAGCATATAAGATAGCTGCTCATGCTGCTGATTTAGCGAAAGGTCATCCATTTGCTCAAGCTTGGGATGATGCGTTAAGCAAAGCGAGATTTGAGTTTCGATGGAGGGATCAGTTTGCTTTGTCGTTGGATCCAATGACTGCTATGGCTTACCATGATGAAACCTTACCAGCTGAAGGTGCTAAGGTGGCACATTTCTGTTCCATGTGTGGGCCTAAGTTTTGTTCAATGAAAATAACTGAGGATGTAAGGAAATATGCTGAGGAACATGGGTATGGAAGTGCAGAAGAAGCTGTTCAACAAGGTATGGATGCTATGAGTGCTGAGTTTATGGCTGCAAAGAAAACTGTGAGTGGGGAACAACATGGTGAGTCTGGTGGAGAAATTTACTTGCCAGAGACTTACGTTAAGTCTATCAAGAACTAGAGGTATTTTGCATGTTCATTACTGAATATACAAACAAAAAAATTAAAAAATTCTTATTCTGAGGGTTTCTCTTTTAGATATTTGCAGGGTCGTTTAAGAGCTGGGTTTAAGAATTGGACTTCATCATCAAAGCAACGCACTAGGTGAGTAGAGAGTTTCCATTTGTTAAATAATCTGAGACATGGTGTTCTTGTTAAAGAATGTGCTCAGTAAAAAAACTCTCTTTTGTTATCGCATTATCAATTAAGGTTGTTTGTTGGATTTATATTTTTGCGGTTTTATTGACATGAAAAAGCACCAGGGGTGTCTGACTCAGCTTCAGCTTTAATTGCTGATAGCTGGTCAGGCTGAGAAAGTCCCTTTGAACCTGAACGGGGTAATCCCTGCGTAGGGAGTGTGCATTTTCCTTCCCTTTCTTGGTCTGCAGGAATGGATGAAGGAGATTCATATCGACTAGTCGGATTTTAATCTCTCATCGTGTTGGGAGCGCATGGGAACCAATAATTCTACCATTATTCATCGTGCACATATAAAATCTAACTAAGTAACCAACTATGCCTTATTTTCTGCTAAAAGAAGAGAAAAACGGAAACAGAATGATCACTCCATGCCATTTCTTGATCAATTAGTTTTTATATAACACCGGTTAAAACAAAAAATAGTATACCACTAATGGTGCCAAGATTTTATAAAATTTCAAGTAAATTGGGTTCTCCGGCTGGAAAAAGAAATAATTTATGGTTTTGAAATTTTGCAGAAATTTATTTACTAACTAAACAAAATTTTGTCAAAAATTAAGCAATTTACCCTCAATTAAAATATATTGTATCTAGATAATTATATAGTGGTGTACATATACGTCAAAACATTATAAATTGGAAAGAAACGTGTAATATGTGATGAATCCAAGATCCACTGCAGGAAACTATCGAGATTTCAAGGCTTTGAGCTTCTCTTCTTCAGTCAATTTTTTCTTTTTTTACAAATATAGATTAAAATTACTAGTCAGGAAATCCAATATGACCAAGAAGACCAATTGAAGAAATGTGTAGTTACATCTCAATATGTAACAAACATCCCACCAAATTAAACTTGTTACATCTACCACTCTGTCTTGGCATAATTTGTCAAAAGTTTGAGGATCATACATAAAATCGATAAAAGGCTAAGAGTATTTTGATCTTTTGTTTTTAATGGATAACAAAATGTTAGCTTTTGCGGAAGCAAATGACTGGTGAAGACAACCATCATAAAGGCATTCGAGATTGTATTCCTTAGAAGCATTATATATTTTAGGCAAGTAGTACTTATTCCTGATAAAGACAAAAGGTCAAATTGTAGGATCAATACATGCATGATCCAGGGGTTATCTTTTGCATAGTTATGATCAAGAGCCTGAGAGAAAAGGTTGGAGTTTATCGTTTTCTCTTCTATTCTTAACATGCCACCTATAAATAGAAATCTAGTTGAATAAGATTTCATCACTTTTTAGAGGTTCACAAATTGTAAAGCTTATCACATGTCTTATACGAAAATAAATAAATAAATTGAAAGGGATATGATCAAACTTTTCACCTACTCATGGTCGGTTACATATCAACATATTATAATCCCACTTTTATGAATCGAAGCCAACTACTTAATATTCAATGACTAAGAAAGCCAAAGCTGCACACATAGATAAAACCAATATTTGACACGTTTACATGCAAAATTGAATTGTATCGTAGTAAATTCTATAGCACTTCGAATAGGGTTGATAAGCCAAAATGAACCGCCCATACCAGCTCGATCCCAAGAGAAAAATAATGGCTAGTCCTAAAAGGTTACGTGCCAGATCCGAGAATAAGGTATATCTACTGAAGGGGAGGGTTTTATCAGAGGTAGTTGGTCGCTATGTACCGAGATGCCAGTTCGAGCCCCACAATGGCCTAAATGCGCACTAATTCTTACTTAAAACCGCACACGATCACTACTCTCCGTGCGCACTTTGACGCCTATAAATACCTCATTCAATAGAGGAATTTAGTACACTCTATCTCTCTCTAAAAATAGTCGTGGTTATTATATAGTCTTCATAAATCTTCATAGCTCCTCGGATCATAAGAATACCCGCTAGACGAAATGCTAATGTTGAGTGTCAAAGTGGCATAGGGAGCATACCTCCCTTTGGTCATGACCTAGCGTCTTGTTTTAGGAAGTCTCAGTAACGCAACTAAAGACTTGGGAAGGTCAAAAGATAGCTTTGCAATGGTGATCGATAACAAGTTACGTTGTTCTCATCGTGATTCACTGTCTTATTTGTCTATTAGATTGAATCTCCTCTTCTTTCGATACTTCTACTTCTCTTTCTCTTTGGTTGTGGTCTCTGATCGATCTATCAGATAAATATATTGGTAAGAGGTATATCTACTGTTCTTTCAATTGACGGCGTATGTGGGAATGAGTTTTGACCCTATTAAGATTCCATATGGTTTTGACGTGGTCAAAGAGGAATTTATCGCGACAAATAGATGATGAGATAACAAATAATTAATCGTTAGCAAGAAAATGATCTACCTATAAGACAAGGAATCCTCAGTCGAGAGATAATAATGTTACAGAGCAGCTGCATGTCGCGAATAATCAACAACAAGTAGTTGAGCCTTATATATCAACTATGTTGATGAATGTCGAGGTAGTTGAACCATACATTCTGACTATACCTACGACCACAGAAGGTGTTGAACCATATATTGCAGCAATGCCTGCTGCAACCAATTAAAATGAGCCACCCGAGGGTGATGCAATATCTTATCTAGTTATTACAAAGACTTACCAGCCTACAGAAGCCTCCAGAGCAGCAGTGGAAAAAGCCTCTGATTGTTCACATTCAAGAAAATACCACAGTAAATGATGAAAGTACATATACTCAAGATCCGAGGGAGTATAGAGATCTATATGTGGAGGAAAGATAAAGGGAACATTAAATCCCGAGGGAACTCAGACAGAGAACATGAAGTCTGACTGGTTTCTTGGATAGGCAGTTGGCATATCGAATATCACTGGTTAATTAGAGTAATCCACTGTCCTGGGAGATATTAGATACTCCGAGGTCAAGGAATTTCAGGCCACCTCTGATGCCAAATTTTAATGGGACCACATATATCGATGCATATGTGTATGCATACCAAAGACACAATCGACACTCTAACCGATACAGAGTATTGCCAGGATTTTATTGCCACTTTATCTGGAAACACACAGACATGGTTTCACAGGTTAGAACCAAAATGAATCAATATATTTTCACAATTAGTCAATGGTTACCGACGCAGGTTTCCAAATAGGAAAAGTAGACATGCGAACTCGACCCTATTAGATATCAGTCTAAAAGAAACAAAAGCCTTTAATCTTACATGGATCGGTCATTGAAATTGCGTACAACAATGATGACTTGGACCAGTCCGTAGTATACTATACATTTATACGAGGGTTGTTCAACCCATATTTTCAGATATATTTGGCACAAAGTCCTAGATCTACGTTGTATGATATTATACACGAGTCGAGAAAATACATTTGAGCGGAAGAAATGCAAAAAATTACCCTGATAAGGGAAAAATAAAGAGAGAATATAGAAAATAATGCACAAATTCGAGTAAAGAATCATCAGCAACAAAACCCGGCTAAAGACTAGGTTATAAGGAGTTCGGTAAGCTTGAGCTAAGGGATGATAACATAGTACGAGATGTTTATGATAGGGCGTTGGGTAAGACCTTCTATGAGCTCCTAAGGATAATAGAGAAGGATGTAAAGGGTGAGGAAATACGGTGCACTCAAAATTTTTTTTATGTTGATAGAGCAATGAGAGATATAACAAAATATTTTCAATTTCATAAGGATCATGGACACGACACTAATCGTTGCAAAAATTTGGAACAAAATATCAAGAGGTTAAGGGACTTGGTTAAATTAACCTACCCATCCGATGATAAGGAAATGATAAAAAATGAAAAAGATAGAACAAGACCCAGTCGTCGCGCAAGAACACTGGAAATAAGGAATCCTGGTCAACGGGATATTGAGCCTAGAAGGCAAGTAGAAATCCACCAACCAAACTGGTCAACGGTACGAGGTTGAGGTAAACACAATTTCGGGGAGGTCTGAGAATAGCCAAAGGTTTGGGTTTGAGGTAAACACGATTGCTAGGGGACTCGAAGGGGTCGCTGAAAGTCTATATGCGTCCTAGAAGGGGGGTTGAATAGGACTACGGAAATTAATCGGCTAATTTTATTCTGAGGAAATAAAATTAAAAGCTAATTTAAATCACAGTTTGATTAATAAGCAAAGATAATAATCACCTAGATATTCATACAAGCATATTATCAAACATATAGAGTGCAAAGTAAATAGTTTAGGGAAAGAGAATACTCAAGCATGTATCGTGGTTCGGTTTCCCTACTCCACTACCTAAGGTAGCCACCTTAGGATTTCCAAGCTTCTTTACTAAGCTCCGTGTCTCTCTTAACCGGGGTGAGAACACAATACCCGTTTACAACCACTTCGAAAACCCGAAGCAAACTCTTGTGTAATTACAACACCAGGACACTACGTATAATCCCTATACTCACACACTCTCTTAATCTATCTACTACAAAGACTAGACTAAGAGGAAGAAACAAGTGTTTGAATGATTTTACAATAGTGATGAAACTCCTAAAGAGTGGATATAACTTTATAGCACACTAAGAATGATTTTGACTATGTAAAGCTCTTGACACCTCCTTTAATGATAACAATTAAGCCCCTTAATATTGGTGGATGAATGGTGTGGTTGTAGCTTTGAAGAACCTTCATTTTATAGCTGCAAAATGCTCCCAACGGTCATAAGGTTTGTGTCCAACGGATATATTAATATTCCCAATGGATATATGCCTTTTGTCTTCATTTTGCTGCAGAAAACCCTTACCTGCGGTGCACCGCGAGGTTGGTCTGGTGTACCGCATGAACTCTCGCTTATTTCGGTTTTTCTTGTTGCGGTCTAACCATGGTTCGTGGTGTAGTCCGTGCCGCTGCGGTATACCGCTCGTACCTCCGGTATGCCGGTCCGGCTACTCAATAAAGCTTGAAAAATGATGTTTAATTCATGATTAAAAGGTATTTAGTAAGTACAAATGTAATGCACTATTTCGGAGATGTTTAAAGCACGATTTGGGAAATATTAAAACAAGATTAAAAGCACGTTAGGCCAACAATCTCCCCCTTTTTGATGTTTGACAAATCGAAAACTTTTGAAGTGGCTAGAGGCACATTTTCAATCAAAAACTCCCCCTCAACTTAAGCATGAGATTTTTAAAGATAAGTTAATTTAAAAAGCTCCCCCTTACGAAATGCATAGAGTTTTTGTATCCAACGAAAAAGTTTAACTAAAATTTCTCCCCCTTTGTCAACAACAAAAAGAAACGATGACCAAGTTTTAAAGAGAAGGGGTAAAAGATAAATTTTTAAAGTAATAGGAACCAAAATGTAATTTTATAAAAAAAAATATAGGGACCTAAATGCAATTTTTGTTTAAAATTTTAAATAACTTGAAATTTTCTAACTAAATTTTGCAAGAGGGTTCCTAGATAATAGAGACATCTAATATAAATTTTCAAAACATTTTACGTATATTAGCACCAATGCAATTAATATCACACTTTATTCCATTTGCATCTTGATGCTTGATTCCTAAAAAATAATTAACCTTTAGGTACCCAACTTGGTTTGGGTCCATGAGTGTTAGGGAATTTTCTTTTTATGATCCATAAAGGCTTTTTCCAAGATGGTACAAGAGATCCTAAATCCAACAATTTACGATAATAACAATGAGATGCATTATGACCAAGTTTTTCACAATAAGTGCAAGGAATAGAAAATTTTGAGAAATAAGGATTAAGATGAGATGAGGTAGTTTTAAACACCCTTTTTTGTTTGATCAATGGTTCATAACCCATCCTTTTTTCAAAACACAATTTTTGAGATCCTAAGATCAAATCCAAATTTTCTTGATCTTTTGTAAATTGTAAAACAATGGCATTTAACTTCTCAACCTTTTTGTTTAACAAAACATTTTCTTTCAAAAGATCCTTTTTAAGAGAATGATGTTCATTTTCATTGAAAAGCTCATAGTTTTGATTTTGAGAATCTTCCAAAACTTTTAAAATCTCTTTATTCCTATTTCGTTCATTTTTCAAATCTTTTGTTAAAACTTTGTTTCTTTCTATGGAGTTTAAAAAATCATTATAAAGTGAATCAAAAGCATCATGGATATCTCCCTCACTAGCATAATTATTAGATAAAGAAGAGCTAAATTTAGAAGTTACCTCATTGTTTATATCATCCCAACTAGCATGCTCATCTTCTTTGTGATTCACCATGAATGCAACTAGATTCACATGCTCGTTATCACTTTCTTCTTGATCGGAATTGAGAGCATCCCAAGTCATGTTGGTGTGCAAGGTTTTTTTAGATTTTCCTTTGTGAAGATTTTGACAAAAGGTTTTGATATTCCCTATTTTCTTGCAATGGTAGCAAGTAGGTTCTTCTTTCTCAATGACCCTTACATTACTTGAAGAGCTTCCTTTTTTGGCAAAACGTTTGTATTTCATAATTTTCTTGAGCAAAGCCATTACTTTATCTTCACTTGTTTCTTTATCATAGGAATCTTCGTCCTCTTCGAAATTCTTTGTTTTCTTCTTTTTGCAACTTGAAGCATGAAGGGCAATGTATTTCTTTATATTCTTCTCTTCATCTTCACTTGATTTTTCTTCTTCAAGAACAAGTTCCTCCGTCATGAGGTTGCAAATAAGTTCATGTACCGTCATTTTTGAGAGATCCTTTGTATCTCTTATTGAGGTGATCTTTGTTTTGAATTTCTTTGGAAGAGCAAATAGGATTTTTCAGCATTGCTCTTTGTTGGTGTAGTTTTGACCAAGAGTCTTCAAGGTGTTAACTATGTTAGAGAATCTTTGATGCATTGCATTCGAGTTTTCGTTGGGATCCATTCTAAATAGCTCATATTTGGTAATATAGAGACCAATTTTGGTTTCTTTGACATCCTCCGTACCTTGATAAGATAGCTCCAAGAGTTGCCATATTTCATGAGCCGAATTGCATTCACTAACTCTACCATATTCCGTAATACTCAAACCATTTATGAGTATATTCATAGCCTTGTTGTTCTTGGTGAGTTGGGCTATATCTTGAGGAGTGTAGTCATCTTCATCTTTCTCAATTGTGCCATCTTTATCCGAATAAGGAATAAAAGGACCCTTCTTAATAGCTAACCATAACAAGTAGTCAATTCCTTTGACATGGATCTCCATTTTCTTTTTCCACCCAAAGTAATCTTTACCTGTAAAAAGCGGAGGTCTAGTAGAACATGAACCTTCCGGTTGATTAGAGTCCATATCGTTTAAACTCTAGAAACGGTTAAGTACAAATTAGATCTAGGCTCTGATACCAATTAAAAGTCTATATGCGTCCTAGAAGGGGGGTTGAATAGGACTACGGAAATTAATCGGCTAATTTTATTCTAAGGAAATAAAATTAAAAGCTAATTTAAATCCTATTCTCTTTCTAAATTAGATGGACATAAGTTTGATTAATAAGCAAAGATAATAATTACCTAGATATTCATACAAGCATATTATCAAACATATAGAGTGCGGAAGTAAATAGTTTAGGGAAAGAGAATACTAAAGCATGTATAGTGGTTCGGTTTCCCTACTCCACTACCTAAGGTAGCCACCTTAGGATTTCCAAGCTTCTTTACTAAGCCCCGTGTCTCTCTTAACCGGGGTGAGAACACAATACCCGTTTACAACCACTTCGAAACCCGAAGCAAACTCTTGTGTAATCACAACACAAGGACACTAAGTATAATCCCTATACTCACACACTCTCTTAATCTATCTATTACAAAGACTAGACTAAGAGGAAGAAACAAGTGTTTGAATGATTTTACAATAGTGATGAAACTCCTAAAGAGTAGATATAACTTTATAGCACACTAAGAATGATTTTGACTATGTAAAGCTCTTGACACCTCCTTTAATGATAACAATTAAGCCCCTTAATGTTGGTGGATGAATGGTGTGGTTGTAGCTTTGAAGAACCTTCATTTTATAGCTGCAAAATGCTCCCAACGGTCATAAGGTTTGTGTCCAACGGATATAATAATATTCCCAACGGATATATGCCTTTTGTCTTCATTTTGCTGCAGAAAACCCTTACATGCGGTGCACCGCGGGGTTGGTCCGGTGTACCGCATGAACACTCGCTTATTTCAGTTTTTCTTGTTGCGGTCTAGCTAGGGTCCGTGGTGTAGTCCGTGCCGCTGCGGTATACCGCTCGTACCTCCGGTATGCCGGTCCGTCTACTCAATAAAGCTTGAAAAATGATGTTTAATTCATGATTAAAAGGTATTTAGTAAGTACAAATGTAATGCACTATTTTGGAGATGTTTAAAGCACGATTTGGCAAATATTAAAACAAGATTAAAAGGACGTTAGGCCAACAGTCGCTAGACACTGAAAGCAGTATGTACAAGAAACGCAGACAAGGTAACAATATGGAAGTCCTTCAAACAATGATGAGATACGATTTACTGATAACGACACTAGTACAATGATCTTTCCTCACCGATGATCAGTTGGTAATACCCGCATTAATCAGGAATGGGTTGATGCATCAAGTACTGATTGACACAGGAAGTTCCGTCGATTTGCTATAAGAGGGTGCACTTAACTAGTTGAAAAATAGACGCGAAGACTGTCAAGCCATATAAATATCCAATAAAAGGATTTACGGGGTAGAGCTTTCACCCGACAGATTATATAGAGTTACTGATGAGTATTGACCTTTGGGAAAAAACATTCTTATGTGCTTTGTGGTAGAAAAAATGTAGTTTTGCGTATCACACCATCATTGGGGGAACCACTCTCAATAAACTTTGGGCGGTAGTCTCGACCTATCACTTACCACTAAAATTTCCCACCCATGTGATATGACCATTATCCGAGGAGATCAGCAGTGTGCGTGAGTGTCATCTCCCAAGGTATGATAAAATAAGATAGCAATTCAACACCTTGAGATCACCCAACTAACAGCAAGTGTACAGATCGTTGACAAGTAATAAAGTAAGTAAGAGAGTACCGTCTCCTCATTACACTTCCTTTTATAGGCAAAATACTAACTCCGCATTCATTACAACAACTCGTAGGTAGCTGAAATTACATTAACTATCCACCAAATATCCCAACAACCGAGTCACAATCACCTTCCCATCGTCATCAATATCCTTACTACCTAAAAAAATAGTCAACAAAATGAAAACATTAGACAAAGCGAAAATAAAAAAAACGAAAATTAACTCAATCATCCGTCAATTCTCAGATTAAAACCGGATTACGTAAAATACGCTCTTAAATATAAAGAAAATAACGAGTATCCTTTTTCATTACAATTCTAACGGTTACACACGATTAGAGCTTACACATGAATAACACATTAGCATGTAAAGAAAAATTAGACACCAAGCTATAAATTATCGGATAAAAATATACACTTTTATTTTAATTGCAAAATACACACTCCACTTGCATTATTTGACCATGTATAATAAATCCGTTTATTCCTAGCATGACACGTGTCGTTTTTGCTAACATACACGTTGACTTTATGGAACATAAAACGGATAATTGTGGAACAATAAATTGGCCTAGCCGTCATTTTTGGTACAAGTAATAACAATGAAGCTGCTTCCTCCGTAATAGTGTTGGAACGAAATGTATGAATAAATTAATAATATAGTTACTGTACGACCAGATTAATAAATAAATTGCTACTATTCAATGATGCGACCATACAATAAACATCATCATTACACGAGGAAGAGGGGTATTAATGTCAAAATAGAAAAGACATAAAATAGTATTAAAATTTCCATGGTCAAGAATGGACCACGTCTTCATGCGTACATACGCATTTTGCATGGAAGAAATTCCCCAAGTTTGTCCCTCTGTGGGACAGTAATATAATTGTACAACTTTAATAAGAAAGTTGAGCCATTCAATACGAAAGATGTGATAATTATTGGAGGGCTCAAATTTACGGTTGGTCAGATCAATTGGTGGCTGATAGTCATTCTCATTGGGAACTGTATAATCGAACACCTCTAACAACTCATATGCCGTTTTCTCCTTCATCATCTATCAATCGTAATTTATTTTATTTATTTTTAATCAATATAGTATTCCATTTCAAGACTAAGACATCTTATTTGTGTGTATATATGCCTACTAACTGATCAGCACATTGTATGCAATATAACACAAGCTAGAGATGCAGGAAATTAAAGGGTCTCGAAGACAAAGAGTGGTGTTAGTTCCTGCTCCATTCCAGGGGCATATAACACCAATGCTTCAGCTTGGATATATTCTTCATTCTAAGGGATTTTCTATCATAGTTGCACACTCTGAATTCAACTCTCCTAACACTCATAATCATCCTGATTTTGTCTTTGTGTCACTGCCAGATAATACATCCGGTTTAGACAAGTCACTCAATAATCTGCTTGCAGTTTTAACAGCTATTAACATCAATTGTGGATCTCCTCTTCAAGAGTATTTGGTTCCACTAATGGAGAAAGAGGAGGTTAATTGTATCATCTACGATTCCATTATGTACTTCACAAACTCTACTGCGAATCATCTAAAGCTTCCGAGCATTGTTATGCGCCCAAATAATGCTGCTTATATGCTAGCATCACTCACTATTCTCCGTCTTCATGCAGAAAACAGATTGCCATTGCCAGGTAAATTTGTATTCTTGCTTAGAAAAGATAAATCAGTGATTCATAGAGAATATTTCAGCTCTATCAATTACTAGAATATTTATTAAGGGAAAAAAAAAGAACACTGGGATGTATAAATTTCTTTCTAAAATGAACGCATAATGGGACATAATTAGTTTTATCCTTGTTCAAAAGTAGAAAGTATAACACCTATGCTATACATAAACATTGCAACTCTACCTTTCCTAGGGGATATATTTTCACCTGATGATAAATAATATAAACGATACATTATTTACAGTGTGGTTAGTACTAAACATTTGATGATTCAACTGCAGAGTCTCAACTTGAAGGGATAATTCCAGGATTTCACCCATTCAGGTTTAAAGATATGCCAGCTATGCCAAGTAATGATATTTCGGAAACTGTAATTGAATTTTGGAAAACTTCAACCGATATAGGATCTTCTCGAGCAATCATTTACAATACTATAAGTGACCTCGAATGTTCACCATTGACACAACTTCAACAACACTATCAAGTTCCATTATTCTGTATTGGCCCTTTTCACAAAATAGCTCCACCTTCACAAACTAGCTTACTGAAAGAAGACGACAGTTGCATAGCGTGGCTTGAAAAACAACCTCCAAATTCAGTTCTCTATGTAAGCTTGGGAAGCTTAGGTGCCATGGATGAAAAGGAATTAATTGAAACAGCTTGGGGATTGGTAAAGAGTGAACAAAGATTTATATGGGTCGTACGCTCTGACTCAATTTGTGAGTCAAAGTGGCTTGAGAAATTGCCTGAAGATATTCAACAAGTGATTAAAGAAAGAGGTTGCATAGTGAAATGGGCACCACAAAAGAAAATTTTAGCACACTCTGCTGTGGGAGCTTTTTGGAGTCATTGCGGCTGGAATTCAACGCTAGAAAGCATCTGTCAAGGAATTCCAATGATTTGCAGACCGTTGTTTACTGACCAAAAGGTGAATACAAGATATTTGACTCATGTATGGAAGATAGGATTGGAAATAGAGTGTGCATTGGAGAGAGAAGTTATCGAGAAAACTATAAAAAGACTTATGGTTGATTTCGAGGGGAAAGAAATGAAGAAGAGAGCGCTTGAATTGAAACAAAAATTTGAAGTTTGTGTGGAAAAGGGAGGTTCTTCATACAAATGCTTAGATGATCTAACCGAGTTTATCACCTCACTAAGAAGTGAAAGAAGTCTAGGTTAAGACTTGATATTAAAAATCTTAATGGATATCAATCGAATTCTCTCATGGTGTAAGAGACTCCTTTCTTAAAGAAGTGCATTCGTACAATTAGAAGTACTATAACTATGAATTAGGGTGAGCTTATTTTTATCGTTTTCGTACATGTTCCTTTCTTCCATTTCTATATAAATGATATTCCAACATTTTCTTTTTACGGATTTTTTTTTCTTTTGGACAAGGAATAATAATTTTATTCAAAGCAACAAAACATTACACAGAAAGCTACTACAGCAAACAACGTCTTTAGGGACGATACGCAATGTCGTCTCTAATAACTTTCGACGGTTTTTAGCGACGACAATATCGTTACTAAAGATCGTCAAAGGTAGCAGAACGCTTGAAGTCATCCCTAAATATCGTCAAAGACACCGAACGACTTTTGCCGTCCATAATGAGCTTGGTCCTCAGGGACGACTTCTTGGAGTTTTTAAAACATATTTCATTAGGGACGACAAAAGAGTCCTTGATTACTCTCTTTAGCGACTACAATAGTCATCGTTGAAGTTGTGTGTATTAGGGACGACACTTTCGTATCATTACTGACAAAATTGTCGTCCCTAATTAATTATTTTAAATTATTTTTACTATAAAATATCTAATAAGATTATTTTGGGGTTTTCTATTAATAAATTTATCGAAAATATTAAAAAATGAAAAACGATAAGAATAACAATTATAAACGAATAATATATCGATATTAAAAATCTAATAATTAATTGCGGTTGTTATACAAATAAAATCTAAAAACAATAAAGTCGTTATTATAATCCAGATTAATTAAAACTCATTAAAAGTTTAATCAATAAAATCATCGTCGTAGCCTTCTTCATCATCGTCGGGGGGAGTCGAATTCGAATTCAGATTCTGAGGAGACGGATTTGTAGGAGAAACTGCAGGGAAAGCAAACCGGTCGAATGTCTCGAATCCTCAACTTGCTTGCTATTGGTTGAACCAATTAATAAAATAAGTCAACCTATAAGGTGGGGGTAATTGTTGCGTGTTGGCCGTTGATGGGGAAGACCCATGAGAGGGGGGAGGGGAACAAACGAGTCAAAACCTAACTGCGCCATGCATCCATTCACGTAATTGATCACGACATCTACCTTAGCATCATTTGCAGGTGGCTGGACGTCTGAGGAGGAACTATTTTTTTTTGCCTTCTTGGCAAGGCCAACACCGGTCAACCACCCTCGTGTCTCCTTCCCCATTCCCTTTTTAGTGGCATTCACCACTGTTGATCTTGTTCGTCCGAGAAAGGGTGGGGGTGGAAGACCACTTAATTAATCATTATAAGTTCATACACTACGCAATTCTTAAGCACAAAATAGTTTAGCTCCAAGAGAAGGTACCTGAGTAGGACCGCAAACATCAGTGTGCACCAATTCAAGTCTATGAGACTTTGGCGTTCTTCCAACCTTTGTGAAACTAACTCGTTTCTTCTTCCCATAACTACAATATTCACAAAGATTAAATTTAACAGATTTTAGACCGGGAAGCTTACCTTTAGAGTGAAGTATTTTCATACCCTTCTCTCCCATTTGTCCAAGCCTACAGTGCCATAATTTTGGATCCATACCATTGGTTGTGACCAGAATCTGATTGTTTTTACTGGGTGTGAGATATAAGTTATTTTCTTTCATTTTCGAGCTACTACAAGAGCTCCTTTAGTGATTCTCCACGAGTCCGCAGTGAATGATGTGGAATATCCATCATCATCTAGTTGTCCAACTGAAATCAGATTTCTTCTCAAATTCGGCACAAATCTGACATTTTTCTATAATCACCAACTTTATCTGTACGTCTCCTTTTCCGATAATTTTGCAACTCGCATCATCACCTAAGTATACCTTTCCAAGGTCTCCTTGTACAAAGTTTGAGAGAATCTCCTTTTGACCAGTTGCATGAAACGAAGCACAAGAATCTATAACCCAAGACTCGCTATGTGTGTAATGATAAAATTAATGCATCCTGTAATTCTTCAGTATTATTGAAGGCATTAAATTTTTCACCTTGATTTTTTCCTTGTTTATTCAGGGCAAAACAATTTCGCTTGTAATGTCCTATATTGCCAACAACCTTCGTCTTTTTCATTACCCTTTCCATCTTGGCGATGTTTGGAATTGCTCTTACGATATTTTGATTTTCCTCATGCAAAACCTTGACCTTTGTTGTTATGTCCACGACGTGATTTAGACCTTCCTCTACTCTCAAAATTAAACACCGTTCCAGAAGATTCACCAGAATTTCTTCTTTGCATTTCCTCATTGAGAACGACATCAATAACATCTGCACCTCACAATTCGGTTAGACCTTGTGAATTACTTAAGTCCATAAACATGTCGTTCCACGAATCTAGCAAAGAAGAGAGAGTTAAAAGGGCCTTGACTTCATCATTAAAGTTAATACCTACGGAAGACAACTGACTAGTCACATTTTTATACCTCATTCAGATGTTCAACAACATCTATGCCTTCACCAGTTTTCATGTTGAACAAGCGCTTCATTAGATAGACTTTGTTTGATCTGATGGTTTCTTGTACATCCTCTTTAAAGTCGCGATTACGTCTTCTGTGATCTTCTCATTTTTAATGTTAAAAGCAACTGATGGCATTAGAAATAAACGTTTTGTCCCTAATTTCTTTCTATCTAGGATCTTCCAATTTGAGTCGCTCATCGTTGGTGGTTTTTTCTTCTTTCGGCCAAGAGGTAGAAAAAGATCCTTTTGATGCAAATAGTCTTCTATTTGCATCTTCCAGAAACCAAAATTTAGACCATTGAATTTTTCTTGAAAAAAAAGCTCTAATACCAGTTGTTGGGAAGAAAAAACATAGAGATAGAAAAATGATAGAATAATAAAAGAGACATAAGATTTACGTGGTTCAGCAAATTGTCTACATCCATGGAGGTTCACACTGTTTCATTATAATATAGAAAAACTTGAACAAGAAGAAGAACCCTCTTCTATGTTCAACAAGAATCACTCTTATGTTTTCTCACAAGTGTATCACTCACACTCACTGTGTTGGTCTCTCACAACTCTATATAATTCATATACACATACTACATATATATATATATATATATATATATATATATATATATATATATAAGAGAAAACTTGGAATCGAAGATAACTTGGTGTCCAAGACAACTTGGAGCCTAAAAAAAGTTAAATTAGGTAACAAAGTTTCTTGTAACCAAAGTTACTTGGTCCCCGCCCAATAAGCCTCCATAAATATAATAACTATGACTAGCGACGACATGTTTCGTCGCTAGTAATAAAGAGCTCTTGCGCTGACAAACCGAAAATCGTCACCAATCGTGATCTCTAACGACAAAAGATTGGCGACCAAATTGTGGCGAGGACAGTTCATCGTAAAAGATAAATCACGATTTTAGCGACGACATTTCTAGTCACTAGCGATGAGAATCATCGCCAATGATGAAAAACACAGCAGTGGTTGTATATATCTATGTTATAAAATGGGATTTTTGGTATTTATTTGAAGTGTCGCTTTGTTTGTAACACACTTATATTTTTTAGATGGAATTCTAGGATTCTCGATTTATATTCCAAACCTCTCTGAGGCTAATGAGGTATTACCGAGACCTGTGAAGATATTAGAAAAGTAACATATTTTTGGGGGTTTATTCTAGTAAAACTTTGCATTTATGCTCATAAAGCACTTTAGACGCCTTCTTGGGGGTTCATTTTAAGGTCTTAACATTCTAAATCACTTATGAACTTAATATATGTGTGTCAGTGCGAATATAGGGTTGAACAAGTTTTTTATCTTCCCAAACAACATAACGAGCACTCGAGACGATTCCAAAGTCCCCGATCAACCTAGATTTTTGAAGGCCCTTAAAGTTTATTTTGTTTTTGAAGTTATTTTGTTTTGTAACCATTACTATTGGACTTTAAGTATGTGCAATGTTTTGTAATAATTACTTTCTAACTAACAAATTATAAATGAATCATATTGATTCTCGAATTCACTATTATATTTGTAATTTTATTCGTTTGTAATAGTAAATAGTAGATTTTTAGACTTTTTCATATCTAATTTTAAATTTTCAATTTTTTATGTGTTAAGACTTAAGAATATGTTTGGCCAAGGATGACACCTTGGGTACCTCAAGGGTAACCCGTGGTTAACCTAAATTAATACATGGGTAAGATATTTTTTAACATATTCTAAAATTACCCTTAAAATTAACTGAACCCAGATATTCTATACCCTCGAATTCACCCTAGCCTCATACCCAACCATACTCTATGTCGTAGTAGTAACTCAACAAAATAATAACCCATATGGACTCGTAAATCTTATCATACTTTTCAAACATTAATAACTAATAAATTGGTATACGGTTCCAAATATAAAGTGATTTCTCAATTCAATATATTACATATTCTCCTAATTTCACCTTGTTTGCCCGTCAAGACACTCGAAGAAGACAATTTAACAAAAGCAGAAGAGAATATCTGGAAAAAATAGTCTTGATCAGCTGCAAAACTTTGAATAAACTGCGATGTTCGAGAATGTAATGGCATTTGAGCATCAATTGTGAGTAATCCTCGACCATTTAACAAGTTAATGTAGTACTTGTTGTCAAACAATAGAGGTGTAGGATCATTCATTACAAAACTGATGTTTGATGTTAAAGAATTTAGTGGACAAGTTAGCTTCAATAATTTTTCAAACCTTGGATCCATTTCATTGTTTTGATAACTTTCTGCTGCGTATAAACGCTTTTTGAGATTCAAACAATGAGTAACTCCAAGTGTATGTGCCCCTGTCGAAAAGGGTATTCCAAATTAATTCCATTATAGATCCTTATAATATGCAAATAGAAAATTAATAATGTACGTACCCATAATAGCCACAGATTCTTCAACGGTCATTCCTTTGTTGCTAAACATTTGAAGTACGGCATCAACTCCAGAGTTAGGTGGAGGGAGTGAAGCATCAGATAATCTGTAATTTGAAGGTGTTGAAGAATCTCTTCTTCCTAATGGAACATTTATTGTAGGTCCTCCAGATAAAGCAACTGCTTCTCTAGCAGCTAATACTAAAATGTCAGCACATGATACAATTTGTTCTGGACATGATGTTTCAACCATTGATTTAATCAAATTTATCGATTTTCTCTTTCTGATTCCAAAGTTTTTACTTGAACTCGGCTCTGATTTATCACCATCAACAAGGATAGAACCATCACACCCCTATTCCTCGTCATAAAACAAATTCATTACCATCTTCTGAGAAATAAAACAAAAAACCCAAAAATGTTTAAACATATATGTATATATAAAGAAAGAGAGAGAACCTGAACTTGGCAATCATGAAAGAAGAGCCTTAGAATAGAGGAAGGAGTAGTGGGATCAGTACGAGATATGGATTGAAGGGCAGTTCTTACAACGTACTCCAGTTGAGGGCATGACTCCTTATAGAAATCAAATGAAAGACCACTAGTACTCATCATCATTCCTTCAACTCTGAGATTCATACTACTCAACACAACAATTAGCACTAAAACTATTCTCAAACCCATTGTACACGCACTTCTACTACAAGTTTTTATAACAGTCTTGGCCTTATTAGTACTGTATAACAAATTAACAATGTAGCTTATATAAATGGTAACTGCACCCCGCGGGTTGGGCAGGGTTAGGGGCTTGCTTCATTGATTGGAAGAGTTTTTAAATATAAACTTTATTATCCTATTTTGAATTTCTTTTTCAATATTTGGAATGTATTTAATAATATCCATGGTCCCTGTAAATAGAATGGCTAGTTTTGGAAACCTGGCATGCATGGTTCAGGAAGATGGGTTTTTTAAGCATATATACCCAAGTCTTTTTTTTATTTTGTTACATGGATCGAGCCAGTTTGCGCTTATTTCAAATAATCTCATGAAAAATATGTACATATCTACACTTTTTCGTTCATATAATTTAAGTAAGTACAGAAAAAAAAAAAAAAACCTATTTAGTTAAGCTAACCCAACCAATGATTAGTTAGAACAAAAAAAAAGCCAAGTTTTATACCAAGTTTTTTAGCTATGCATGCATTATTTAGAAGCAATATTAATGTAGCTCTTCTTCTTTTTTTGACTAAAATTAAATTAGATGGATTCATGGAACTTTCATTGACGAGAACTAATTAATCCAAGAAAAATGAACTAGTTAATCTATGAAAAAATTGGACTTGTTAATCCATAGAAAGACTAATTAAGTAACAAAAAGATGAACTACAAACTAAAAAAAAATGAAGACTCAAAAGATATCTTGAACTAACATGAATTTTCTAATTTCTATTAATAATTTAACAGCTTTTAGGATTATTGAAATATTTCAAATAAATATCTAATGTATGATGAATATATAATTTATAATTTTCAAATTACTTTTAAAACCCGTTATATATAATAAAATTAGTGAAATTATGTAAATAAAAATAGTAAGTAACCTATGGCAAAAGAAATTGAAATAATAATCCCTTACAGAACTATTATTAGAATTAGTTCTAATTAAATTCTCATAGCAAGGTTTTAACCCCACATCGTTTAATACATTCCTAAATTGGATAAATAGTATTATCTATTTATCTTCCTATAATTGCTACTAGCTTAGTAGTATACTCTATGTCCATAGGTAGACAGCGACGACTAACAACTAATAAAAATGCGTCTGCTAACTGCAATAGTTTCCAACCATCCGTATTCAGTGCATTGTTATTATGCTAATTATGACCTGTAAAATAATAAATTTATATACTTAAAATGTTAAGTAGTTAGAAAGAATATAATATAATAAATGTATATGTATATAAATGAGAGTTCTTATATGTTAGTTAAGTAGTATTTGTACTAGGTATGGAAATCGAATCCGAAATTTCCGATTTTCGACTTTTCCGATCCGAAAATTCCGATTTCGGAACAACTTTTTACGGTTCCCAAGTTCCGAATTTCCAATTTCCGATTTTTCCGAAAAAATAGGATCGGAATCGGAACTACATATAAATTTCCGAATTTTCCGGGTTTTCCGATCCGATTTTATTTCCGAAATATATTTCCGATTTTTATTTCCAATTTTTATTTTTGAATTGTATTTCTGATTTTGTATTTCCTGTATTAAATTTATAATAAATATTAATATAAAGAAAAAAAATATACAATCAGAAATGTTGAATTTTTTCATATCAAAACAAGAAAAGAAAATCTAAACGTTAAAAAACTGAAACACAATGATACATTTTTTTATATCAGGAAAATAAAGAAAAACAATAAACCTGATAAAACCTAAAGGATAAGACTAACCCATTTCTTCACATTTTACATTACCTTCCCACGAAGCTCAATCTCTATTTTTCTATGTAATTTGAAAAGTAATTCACCGTCATAGGTTTTTTACCTTTTGTTACTTATGTTACTTATGTTACTTCTATTATTGTTCTTTTAACTTTTGATACTTATGTTATTTCTGTTACTGTTCATGAACTTTATAAGTTAAGCTTTTTGACTACTGATACATGAAATTTTTTATAAGTTTTGTTTTTAACTATCTTCGTGTAAGTGATAAACTATTGCTTCGATTTTCAACCCTTAGTCCCGCAATTTCCGAAACAAAAGTTCTGAAATTCCGAACCCAAAATTCTGAAATTTCCGAACAAAAATTTCTGAAATTTCCGTGTCAAAATTTCCGAATTTTCTCTAAATTCCGAAATTCCGAATTCAGAATTATTTTTTCCAGTTCCGAAAAATTGGATAGGAATTGGAACAGAAAAAATCTATTCCCAAAAAAATAGGAATTTTTTCGAAAGACCCTTTTTCCGATCCGTTCCTTCCGATTTCCACCCCTAATTTGTACCAATTATGATCATTTATTTTATTTGAAAGGATAAGATATTGGAAAGAATAATTTTGTACAATTTATGATTTATTTTTTTTGGAAAATGAACTTTATTCAAATTATTATACTAATTACATCAACCCGAATATATACAACAAAAACAAGCCTCAAACTAAGATCGAAAATCCCACAAATGATCCCCTTCTATCTTGTTATCGTTCGAATAGTTTTAAAAGTAACGCTAATGACACATCAAGAACCAACGCAAAGGATCTTAATCTCGAATACTAATCAACGTTCTTCGAGACCTACAGATATAAAAACCATCATTCTTCTATCTTATCCATAAGAATGGATTTAGATTCCAAAGGAACAAAGATTTGGGGAAGAGTATATATAAAAATCGTTTATAAAAAAAAGATCAAAACTCAGTACGAGATGAGTTTTGTAGTTTTTGCATGATGTACCAACCCTGTACCCACAATCCAACTCCTAAAAATTCGCACCTCGACGTTTTCAATGCATCTCACTCCGACCAAAACACATTATAAAGTACTTACAGAGGATTACAGACTACCTCTGACAGCAAAAACATTGAATCGACTTTCCAAGCGACATGAGTCCTTGCGCAAAAAAAATCAACATAATCACATGTTAACACATGTGTTATTTGTCTAACTGGGAGAAATCTGAGAGAATTATGAGAAATATTAGGTGCCTGGTATACTTTTTCCAATATCGGAAGCGTTATCACATATATGACGACACAAAAGCCCAATAAACTTTTCTATTTGAAGTATGAAATACTGTTATTTCATTTTAAAATGAAATAATTATTCCCTTCTAAAGTCAAATGAACTATGGGTACGGGTTAAGGGGGATTTATAAAATAAGGCCTACACAACATTGGCTTAATAAAATAAGGTCCAACCCCTTTCCCCCTTTAACTAGTAGTTGGACCCTAACTAAAAACCTAATAAAAGACTAAATACCCCCTTCCCCTCTTATTATACTGATAAAACAAAAACCCCAAACAAAAACCCAATAGGGTTTCGATGCCCACCTTTCTACCCCCTTTCTCTCTTTGTTCTCTGTACCACCCCCTCCCCCTCCCCCTCCCCCTCCCCCTCATCCTCAACTCTCCACTACTACTGTAACACCACCACCACCCACCTTCTCACCTCGCTCCACCACTGCAACACCTAACCCACCCTGTTCCCCCTCCTACCTTCTCACCTCCCACCATTACCACCTCCCTTCCTGTCACCTTGCTTCCCACAGCGACACAGCACACCACCTCCGCTGCTGCAGAAGAAAGACGCCGCACAATCACAGCACCACAAGCCATCGCTGCAGAGATCCACCACCACCACATCTCGCTGCAAGACCTTCATCACGCTGCTGTTGTTGACCAACTCCTCTGTGCGTGACGAAGTCGGAGCCTCCACCTTCAACAGCTCCAGATCCACCATCAACGAAGTCGAATCCTCAACCTCGCAGCAGATCTGGAGAAGAAGACCATCGGCGCTCCACCAGAAGACCATCGGCGCTCCACTATTCTCGCGCCATCACTGCTGCACCAAGCCTTCCACCATACTGCACCATCGAAGCCCTGCGCGTGGCTTTTCTGCAGATCTGCGACTCTGACTACTGCTGCAGATCTCGACCATACTGTGAAGGCCATTCTCAACCACCAGCGCACCATCTCCGGCCATTTCCACGCTCAACAAGATCTCGCACCATCTCGTCTTCTTTTTTTGTTTTTTTTAAACGTGATTTGCAAAAATGTCCAGCCCCCTTTGTTTCCAGCCTTCTTGGGCTTTGAGTTAGAGCTAGGTCCAAACCCATTGAAGTCCAGCCCTCCTGTGTCCAGCCCCTTTTTTTCCAAAGTCCATCTAGTTTGCAGTTTTGGCCCACTACTTTTACTTTTTGTCGTCCAAGCAGCTTGTCTGGGTCCAAGAAGTGTGTTTTTTTGAAAAAAAAAATTAACAAGTTATTGGGAGGTTAGGTCCAGCCCTATAGGGCTTTCAATAACTAATATGTCCAGCCTTATGTCGTTTTGTTTTGTTTGAAACCAGGTTTTTTTATTATCTGTGTCAAAGAGTCCAGCCCCATTAGGTCCAGGTGATAGTTATTCTTTTTTAATTCTGTTTCATTTCTAGGGTATATTAATAGACAAACCCCAGGGGATGTACCCTAGTGTACAGTTAATGGTTTCCGAATAATGTATTTTCCGAAATTTTGATATGGACAAAATTGGACCCTCTTATACCTTGACATGGACAACACCTAAAAATAGGAGGACTAATAATGCAATTAAATAAACGAGGCTTGGTTACCGCCCTTATTGTATTTGGACTTTATAAAAATATTCACATACCTTAAAAAAAATAGAAAACCAATCTAGGTCCGTACTCATGGGTACGAACCTATTCGCTAAATAGAAAGAATATAAATATTAAAAAACGAATTTCTAAAAAAAAAAAGGAAAAGGGTAAAGTTGGAAAAAATCCAACCAGAAATTGAAAGTAGGCCTTAGTTAGAAGTATTTTCTAACTGGGCCTTAAAAAATAACTTGGAAGGAATCTAGTCTCCAATTTATAGTTCCCTCACGGGTTAAACCATTATGAGTGTCCAACCTGATCCAAAATCTATCACACGTCATACAAATAATTACCCGGATGTGGATAAATGAGATCCTGCAAAGCTAGAAAGATAAAGCTAAATTTGATAAGGAAATTGACACAAAAAAATAGAAATGGTGGAACCGCCTCAAAAGAAAGGAGAGAACAGGATCACGATTTCAGAACTCTCCTGAAAGTGATATTCCTGATGTTGGAATTATTAAATAATAGGAAATTTATTTTATTAATTCTTCCATACTCTTGGGAGAAATGGAAAAAACTATGTGTGTATAATTAGTCACACATTAGAATTTGGGGGAAAAACAATTGGAAATTTTTTAATGTAAATAATTCTTTTTTTCTTGATGACAACAAAATTAATGATTCTTGATTGCAGAATAATGGTATTTTATTTCAGCTATTACGGGGGTTACTAAAACTTGGTAAAAAAGCGACTAGCTTTAATGAGCATTGAAAAGGCATTTATGTGACGGTTTTTGTCTTATCACTTTCTCTATAAACAGTGACTTTGCCACTTGCATTTTTAGAGAAGAGGAAAAAATAATTCTAGAGAGAATGGAAAAATTATTTTAGAGAGAATAGGAAAAAACTATTCTAGAGAGAATAAAGAATAGAATATAAAGAAGTAAGAATTTGAAAAAAAATTGGAAACTCTTTTCTTCATATTAGTCAAATCTTTTTTGACATAATGATTAGAGTGATAGAATTGTTAGAGATACCAGTTCTCGCGAAATATCTTTTTTAACGCCGCTACACTTTTTTTTATGTGTATTTGTATCTATTCCCTTTTCTCTAAATTTTCATGTAAGTTCTGATGGTCTATTTTTCCATGCAATAGTTATACTATTACAAACTTTGGATACCTTTATATTCTTGTTATTCAACTTTCTTGTAATAGTGGTTGTATTACTTTTTTTTGGAATATATTCATATGAAATCCATTTTTTACTATTTTAGTAATATTGTTAGATTTTTCCAACACCGGAATCTTTCTTATTTTAAATACACTTTTAAAGTAGTTACTAAAAATGTAATTCTTAAAAGATCGTCTATTTAGAATACCAAGACATTTTTTTCAATTTACATCAAGAGTTTAAAAGAAGAACCAAGATAAGTAATGCACAAAATTTGTTGATATGGTTCAGAAGTTGGAACTATATTTTTCTATCTGTAAAGGCAATTTGGAAAATGTCGAAAACTTGAAGTTCATGAAATGTGTCCTCTCAATCAAGAGCAAGTATGAAAAAGATGAGATTGTATAGTTACCGAAAGAGTGTATTTCCATTTCCCAAAGTAAGTAACCGTCAAAGCTCAAGGATCTTATAAGTTTCAACATTCATACACACACACATATATATATATATATATATATATTGCTGAGGAATGTATGGGTAAGGCTCAATTCAATTTGGGTGCTGGTATAAATATCATGCCAAAATCTGTGATCGAGAAGTTGAATATAGGAAAGCTCGGCCTATCACCGTCACTTTGTAAATGGTCGATCAGTCAATTTCTTAACCCGATGGTAATATTTAAGATATTTTGGTAACGACATGTTATATTTTTATATGATTTCATTATTCTTGACTATGATTCCGTCAAGAATGACCTTATCATCTTGGGATGACATGTCTTGACCACTGAGCAAAGTTTTATTAATTCCGAGATAGAACCTTGAGTCACACGATCTATATGAGGGTTTAACAGAAGTAGTAGCGGTTTTGAATTTTGAAAATGGGAGACCGAGACGTCGAGGTTATGAGCAAGTTCAAGACTCGATAAATATTAAGCCACATAATAAACCATCAATTGATTATGCACTCGACCTTGAGAGAGAGCGAGAGAGAGAGAGAGAGAGAGAGAGAGAGAGAGAGAGAGAGAGAGAGAGAGAGAGAGAGAGAGTTGGGATTTTTTTTACTTTTGTTTTGGAATAATCTATTAAGTTCAAGAAAAAAATAGTTTTGCTAGTCTTTATCCTCAAGAATCAATTCTAGTATTTTCCGCCAATGTGTAATAGATTGAATCTTAGACTAACTTTCTTTTCATTTATTCCAAACTATTTATTTTAATCAAGAATAAAATAATTAAACTATAAATTATTAATTATTTATTAATATGTATATTATTTATATTTATTAAACTAAATATATAAAAAATAAAACAATAGTAGAACATTATTACCTTTTGATTATCAATTTATTAAAAAAATTATATCTGTGTAAATCATAACTAGATCCCCTTACTATTTTTGTTTTCATTATAATCTAGTTCTGACATTCCTACTAAAAATATAACAACAAAAATTAACTTAGCTTCTAGAGGAGGAATATAAAGACATACTTACCCATGGTTTTTCATTATACTAGGATAAAACTTTTATCCTTTATTCAACCAAAAGTCGTGTAACTGCTCCACCATGGAAACACAACTGAACTCCTACGGGTAAATATTATATGAGGGGTCAGGTTAAATGATCCTTTTTCTCGACCTACCAAGTTAGAATTTACTAAATTACCCCTCGAGTATCTTACCAGTAGACTATTGAGTTTACATCATGCATGGTTATCATGCATGGTTATCATGATGGTACTTAGTCACCTTAATTGGTATTACCTTTTAGATTTCAAGCATCTGGTGTGAAATCAATAATACCTAAATACACTATACTACATATTGTCTGGCTGAAACGAGATTAATTAATACAACCTTACTATGAAGTGGATATCACCTAGATTTTATTTTGTCTGTATACGTTGTGATCATTTAAGAAATATACCAAATATACATGAAATATAAAGGGGATAATTGTTGGCATATAGCCTCCCTTATAGGTTGTTTTAATGTGACAAATCCTCTTGTGTTTAGTGTGCTAATTATTCTTGTTATACATATTCTATCTTGCACTCTAATTCATCAAAAACACATTCTTTATCATTTAGATCAAAGCTTTATTGTTTTAACTTAAGAAACTAATTCTCATACAAATAGTTTTAATCTTATCTTTGTGTACATTGAGAATTAGCTTTAGTGATCAACTACAAAGTTTATAAGAATGATGTTCTCTACAACTCTCGTGAAGAAGGTTTCCTGATCCGAGCATCACAGTAAAAGATATACTCACTAGAAGGTGTTTTAGACCTTTGGTGCGGTATACCGGCGGATCTAGCGGTATACCGCTCGCCGCACGGACTACACCACGGTGCATAGGGTAGTCCGTCAGAAACAAGGAAATCATAACACGAGATGCGCGGTACACCGCACGAAACCCGCGGTATACCAGCAGAGAAGGGTTTTCTGCAGCAAAATGAAGACAAAAGGCATATATCCGTTGGGGATATTAATATATCCGTTGGAGACAAGTCTTATGACCGTTGGGAGCATTTTGCAGCTATAAATTGAAGGTCTTTCAAGGCTACAATAACACCTTCAACCCATATACACTAAGGGGCTTAATTGTTATCATCCAAGAAGGTGTCAAGAGCTATACATTGTCATATCCACTCAATTAAGGAGTTAATCCAATAAGCCACAAAGTTCTATCTACTCAAGAGGAGTCTTTCATGCTTAAGTGTTATATCTACTCATTAGGAGATTGTTAGCAAAGTAGTTACACCCTTTAAACACTTTGTATTTATCCTCTTAAGTCTAGTTCTTGTAATAGATAGATTAAGAGAGAATTTGAGTATCGGGAGTATACTCGGTGTCCTTGTGTTGTGATTACACAAGAGTTTCCTTCGTGGTTTCGAAGAGGTTGTCCTTCGTGTTATCGAAGAGGTTGTAAGGGTTATTGTGTTCTCGACCCGGTTAAGAGAGACACGGGAGCTTAGTGAAAAGCTTGAAATCCTAAGGAGGCTTCCTTAGGTAGTGGATGTAGGGAAACCGAACCACTATAAATCGTGTGTATCTTTCTATCCCTACTCTATTTACGTTCCGCACTTTATATGTTTGATAATATGCTAGCATGAATATTGTGATATTGATTATCTAGTTTTTCTAACTTAGATCATCTAGCATAGTAAGAGATTAGAAACTCGTTTTACTTGTATCACTTATATATCAAACCTCTAGTTTATCCATTGCATGATCCCTTAAGAGTTTGATATATTAGTTGACTTAGAAGTTTCTCTTTAAAACATATAATTGTCCAAAAGATTTTTAATTAGGCATTAATCTTATTAGTAATCCTATTCACCCCCCCCCCCTCTAGGACTTTCAATTAGTATCAGAGCCTAACTCTACGTGAATAGCTTAATCGTTAGTAGAGTAAACGATATGGAATTTAATCTTTTGGAAGAGTCGTCTTCTACTCGACCTCCACTTTTTGTAGGAACTTACTATTTTGCTTGGAGAACAAAAATGGAGGAATTTAACAAAGCCGAAGATCCCGATCAATGGAGAATCGTTATGGAAGGTCCATTCGTTCCATATAAAGAGGAGTTAAATGAAGCGGGAGTTCTTAAGCTAAATCAAGATGAAAAAGATTATGATGAACTCACCGATGAAGATTATGCTAAACTTACTCAAAATGCAAAACCGATGTACACTCTAATTTGTGGAATATCCGAAGAGATTTTCTCACAAATGTTAGATTGTAATTCCGCAAAAGTGCTTTGGGATCGTTTGGAGTTTCTATATGGAATTGTCGAGAATAACGAAGAAAAGGAAAGCTTAATTCATGATGAATCTCATGACAATCCTAAACCAAACCATGAGGTAGCAATCTATCCTAACTCTTTGTCACCTCCATATAATTATGATGATATTAGGCATATTTCATCTCTTCTAAATATTCTTGACTCTCAAATCCATTTGAATAACCTTATGTTGAAAAAGGCTAAAGTTGAGCAAAAGAATTGTTTTAATTGTTGTATCACTTTAGATGATATTTTAGGAAATACTAAAAACCCATGTTTTGAAAAAAAATTCTCTTCAAATAAAAGTCAACATCTTATGAAGAAAAATATTGAAGGTTTTGAAATAGTGGATGAACCATTTTACCTTGCTCTTAAAACTTTAGAAAATCATCCTTACTTGAATGTCACTCCTTTTGATTCAAATGATCTTTTTAAAGAAAAATTATATTTGAGTGATAATTTGGATATTCAAAAGAACGAGAAAAAATCGTGTTCAAAACCCTCTCATGATAGTTCTATTCGAAAAAGAAGTTCTTGCAATTATTGTGGTAAACCCGGTCATCATGTTTCTACGTGTCATTACCACAAACAACTTGAATACGGGTCTTTGATACCCTCGTGGGAAAAACCGATATGGATCGTGAAAAATGCTAATAATATTTCCGGATCCATTTCACCTTGGATACCATAGTAATATTTTATTGTAGGTGTTGAGCGTCAAGAAATTGAAATGATATACAAAAAGGCGCTCAAATCTCGTAAAAGAAAAACCCGGTGAATTCTTTCCTTCTTTTCCTTTTTAGTTTGTGTTTCTTTATGTGTTTATGTGCTTTATCCTCTATGTGATAATATCTTGTGAGTCTTGACCTTTTCATGCTTAAAATTGCTTAGTTTTTACATTGGGTCTTTTTGTACTTTTTAGAAAATATAGGGGTATTTATGATATAAACTGATTTCTTTGTTTTCGAGATTTCCATGTTGAATCTTTTCAAAACAAAAGCGTTTTTAGTAGTTTTAAAATATTTCCAAACTATTGGGGAGTTTTCGTATTAGTTTCGGGTGTTTATGCAAATTGCCTATCTTCTATTCTCTCCTCTTACACCTTTTAGGCGAGCTTTAGTGCGGTGCACCGCAGCAATGGTCCGGTACACCGCGATTCAGGGTTTATTGTTTTATTTTGCATTGTGGTCCCTATTGGTTGAAAATATCGCATTGTGATCCCTATAGGTTGAAAAATATTTATTTGAGGTCCCTTTAGTTAGGAACAAGTTGCATTTTGCTTGAAAATTAGACCTAGGTCCCTATTGTCTTGAGAAAGTTATACTTAGGTCCTTGAAGTTTTTCAAAATTGCATTTAGTCCCTAAACTTTTGAAAAATGCATATTTACCCCTATACTTTTCAAAGATTAAATTTTACCACTTGATTTCTTAAAATCGGTTCAAATATTTCTATTGGTAAAAAGGGGAGAAATTATTGGTCAAACTTTTTCAAAATTGAAACAAACACTCTATGCATTTTGTGAGGGCGAGTTTTTCTTTAACTATCTTTAAAAACTAAAATTCTTAGGTTAAGGGGAATCTTTTTCAAAATTTCATCTTTAAACCCCTTGAAAGAAATATTTTTTTATAAATGCACTAATCGTTTGTGTTGTTGGAAAGCGTATAAGATGAAAACCTTTCGATCAAGAATTTGGTAAAATGTCTCTATCCCTTATCTTTTCCATTCATCTTATTTCTTGCTTTGCAATTGTTGATCTTTGTGCATCTCAAATTAAATTGATTTAATTACTCTAAACTCTTGCACTCCTTAAATTGTTTTTCAAAATCTATTCACTTGAGTTTTAGCTCTTCTATGTTTAGTTGTTTGATATTATTTTATTATCCCGTCTTTTTGATGAAGACAAAGGGGGAGAAATATGTGCACTAAAACTTTCAAAATTGCACTTTTTAATACTCACAAATGCATTTCATATCTTATATTCATTTTTACTTAAGTGCTTATTGTGAAGGGGAGCTAAATTTCATAAGAGCTTAAACTTATATCATTCCTAAGGTGTTTCAGTGAAGGATTTGTCATCATCAAAAAGGGGGAGATTGTTGGCATATAGCCTCCCTTAATAGGTTGTTTTAATGTGACAAATCCTCTTGTGTTTAGTGTGCTAATTATTCTTGTTATACATATTCTATCTTGCACTCTAATTCATCAAAAACACATTCTTTATCATTTAGATCAAAGCTTTATTGTTTTAACTTAAGAAACTAATTCTCATACAAATAGTTTTAATCTTATCTTTGTGTACATTGAGAATTAGCTTTAGTGATCAACTACAAAGTTTATAAGAATGATGTTCTCTACAACTCTCGTGAAGAAGGTTTCCTGATCCGAGCATCACAGTAAAAGATATACTCACTAGAAGGTGTTTTAGACCTTTGGTGCGGTATACCGGCGGATCTAGCGGTATACCGCTCGCCGCACGGACTACACCACGGTGCATAGGGTAGTCCGTCAGAAACAAGGAAATCATAACACGAGATGCGCGGTACACCGCACGAAACCCGCGGTATACCAGCAGAGAAGGGTTTTCTGCAGCAAAATGAAGACAAAAGGCATATATCCGTTGGGGATATTAATATATCCGTTGGAGACAAGTCTTATGACCGTTGGGAGCATTTTGCAGCTATAAATTGAAGGTCTTTCAAGGCTACAATAACACCTTCAACCCATATACACTAAGGGGCTTAATTGTTATCATCCAAGAAGGTGTCAAGAGCTATACATTGTCATATCCACTCAATTAAGGAGTTAATCCAATAAGCCACAAAGTTCTATCTACTCAAGAGGAGTCTTTCATGCTTAAGTGTTATATCTACTCATTAAGAGATTGTTAGCAAAGTAGTTTCACCCTTTAAACACTTTGTATTTATCCTCTTAAGTTTAGTTCTTGTAATATATAGATTAAGAGAGAATTTGAGTATTGGGAGTATACTCGGTGTCCTTGTGTTGTGATTACACAAGAGTTTCCTTCGTGGTTTCGAAGAGGTTGTCCTTCGTGTTATCGAAGAGGTTGTAAGGGTTATTGTGTTCTCGACCCGCTTAAGAGAGACACGGGAGCTTAGTGAAAAGCTTGAAATCCTAAGGAGGCTTCCTTAGGTAGTGGATGTAGGGAAACCGAACCACTATAAATCGTGTGTATCTTTCTATCCCTACTCTATTTACGTTCCGCTATATGTTTGATAATATGCTAGCATGAATGTTGTGATATTGATTATCTAGTTTTTCTAACTTAGATCATCTAGCATAGTAAGAGATTAGAAACTCGTTTTACTTGTATCACTTATATATCAAACCTCTAGTTTATCCATTGCATGATCCCTTAAGAGTTTGATATATTAGTTGACTTAGAAGTTTCTCTTTAAAACATATAATTGTCCAAAAGATTTTTAATTAGGCATTAATCTTATTAGTAATCCTATTCACCCCCCCCCCCTCTAGAACTTTCAATTAGTATCAGAGCCTAACTCTACGTGAATAGCCTAACTTTATTTGCTTCTTGTCTGGTAATCTATGGACCTAATGGTTTCTATGCTCTAGTTAGAAAATACATACAATTAACCTTTTTGGCTTCTAATCCATTCCTATTCTAAGATACATATCTTGCATATATCTATCTTTTCAAAAGACTTTGTAATCACCCATGTTATGGTTTAAACTATGCTTTGAACTCTGATTCTCAGTCGTGTTCCTCTTATTTCTCATTGATGAAATCAATGAATAGTCTTTGGTTAACTCATCTATGAGTTATACTTTTGACCCTTGCTCGGGACAACTCCCACTGCAATAAAATACTCTAGTATCCCATTCATTGTTCTTAGTGGTGTTCCATGAATCACATTTGGTCAGTTTTGTTAGAGAGTTATCTTGACCAATTGTTTCCTTGGAATATCTCTGAGTATGACTATACACTATTTATTACTTGTAGGGCATCTTAATTTACTAAAAGAAAACAGGGAAGACATTTCTTAAATGAGTATGGTTTTCATTTTCTCGTATGTGAGTTCAAGATGAATCATCTAGATTATCTTACACTACTTGTTTCGAATCATGTTATCTAAGAAGTATCTTAATGGTTTGACATGATCTTGCATGACATTCATTACACTCATACACATCATTTTCTTTTATTCTCTTAATATGTGCATTTTGAACCCTTAGATGAGTATCCGAACTCTTCAATCAATGAATGACTTTAAGGTGATCATTATATTAGGTGAGTTTTAAGTTTTGATTCAGAACTTTTCTCTTATTGTTAATGTGTATCTTATTTATCTTTATACGAGACCGTCATATCTAGATAATAATCAAATTAAGAGATCCATGTCTCGTCAAGAATGATCATGATGATCACTCCTACGAGTCATGGTCACCTAAATCTTTGAGGGTTATCTGGTATCTCATATAATCATTACCAAATAGGCTTTTGTTCAGTGACACATCCTTAAATGAGGAATGTTATAACCTAGACAATTATCACAAGTTATATTCGATATAAATAAAACAAACATTTATCTTAAAGTAAGGGAAATTTGAAAACAAAATATCTACCTAATGTTATTAAATTGAACAAACTGCTCCTAATGCAAGTTAGGAGTTATGAATATCCAATGCCTCCAAACACAATGCATATCCAAAAATATTCAAATCAAAATAATATGATCAGAAAACGTATGATCTATTTATCTAATAGAATGATATGAAACATCTACCTAAAAGCTCTTAACTAAGACTAAGAAACCCGAGTTACCTATCTAACTTCCATCTACTTGCAACCTCGATCATTCAAGGCATACTTGTTTTTAGTGACCTTTCAGACTACACTTGAAGAACTGTTCTTTGGGAGGATTGTTGGGTCTTGTGTTATTGTTCTCTTTCTTCTTGGCTTTTCAAACAATGAGGGTGTTGAGTGACTTCTTTCTTCAACTTCCTGCAACTCCCTCATAATCAAAAAAATCAGATATCAATTTCCACATCAAACCGGAAAATTGTTAGTTACAACAATACAACTTGTAAATTAGAATTTCGACATAATAAGCTAAAACTTGAAGGAGAGCATTCAAAAACTAATGGTCGAAAGCTAATTGCCTCATAACTACTGAACTTATCCTTAGTCGAATATAAATACTACACAGGGGAATTCTGCCTCTAAATTCCCAAAGTTTAGAGATTAAACCGATTTATTTATCCAAGTCCTAACTAGTTTTAGGAATAAAAAGTAAGAAAACATTAAGTTCGATAGAGCTATGCTCACTGCATATCTAAACTTTATACCAGTGTAGGGATGTTTATCAACAAGTTTCTTCACTTGAAATCGTTAATTAATAAACATGAAGACAATTGTAATATGGGAACGTTTTACACTTGGTAAAAAATGAAAACTCAAGATTCAAGTGTAAAATATACAGTATAGTTTGAACAAAAAAAAAAAAAAATATACAGTATCATACTTATCTTTCAAAAAAAGCAAGTAAATTTCTCTATCCAAGTAATCTAAAGAGAAAGACCTGAAAGACAAACACTTTCTCTTGCAAAAGTAAGTCGAGATGAAAATACCATAAAACCATCTATTCAACTAAAGAAAATATTCAACAATGTTGTGATTAATCGATGTTACAAAAATCTAACTAATTAAATTACAAAAAAATTGAAAACATTGATACTTGTTGAATAAAAGGGGCCTTCCTTTCTTGCCCTTTAAAGTTGAATATGTTTTACACCTCTGTGAAACACTGAATCTCCTTCTACCTCCTAATATTTCCTCTGCATTAGCATTCATTCACTCAACACCAATTTCACAACAACTCTCAGAAATCACCATTTATAATAGTGCAATTGTTCTGTAGTTCAACTATATGCAAAATCATTAGATGAAGTGATATTATATAATTTTTAATCCCTAATATCTATTCAATCTCGTGTTAATCTGATTAGTATATAATAGATAAACATCATTTGAAATTTGAATGCACGAATAATATCTTCATCCATTACTTTGAAAATTAAATGACTAAATCACAAACATAATGGAAGTAGAACTGATTGTAAACAAGGCACAACTCTTTAATAGTCTAGTTTTCCAATTACAAGATTACTCATACAATAGAATCCTAAGAAAGCAAAATTGCCGTTCAATAATATAAAATACAAGTATCATCTACAAAATACTCTTTGCAGCACTAATTCACAGCTTAGGCACCCTCTTCTTCATCCACTCCTGAGAATACAACACCACAGAATACAAGTTACAAGATACAAGTATAGCAGATTCATGAAAAAAATTGAAATTAAGAGGGGTTGAAATTGCAATTTATACACTTATAAGCCAGATTATACAAAGAACTAACCTTGATCTTCTTCTCCTTGATACTCTTCCTCATCCTCATCCCCCTCGGAATCATCTCCATATCTTTCATTCAAGAACTCCACTGCAGCCTTGGTGAAAACCAACTTCTCAGAGTCCAAAATATCAAACAAATTTAAAGTCCTTGGTGTCAACATTTTCAATGTACTGATATTTCTGCTTGAAAGCACCACATTTTCAGGAATTTCAGGCATTAAAAACATTGCTTTCTCACTTGGGGCTAATCCTAGTCTAGTCATCATTGCTATAAACTCTTTTGTTTTTGGTTTTTCGAATTGATCTTCAAAATCTTCAATTACAATTGCATTCTCAAGAGCGCTAGCTAGGGCAGTGGAAATTGCAAGCTTTTTCTCCTTCTTGTTGATCTTAACGGACCAATCTTTGGGCTTAGGCCCAAATGTTACACCTCCTCCGGGTCGGAGAGGGGTAGTTTGAGAACCACGACGTGCCTTTCCAGTTTTCTTTTGTTGATAAGGTTTCCTACCACCACCACGGACTTCCGCTCGCGTAAGAGTAGAGGCTGTGCCTCGTCGTTTGTTTCGAAGGTCGGTGGTGAGACCACGGTGAACGACGGCTCGGGCGGTTTCAGGTGAAGCAGATTTGAGGTTGAGAGTTGCGGAACCGACTTGGGTGCCTTCGAAAGAAAGGACGGGGAGAGTGGCGAGCTCAGAGCGAATGGTGGTGGAAGCGGAGAGAGAGATGTTTTTGGGAGTGTGGGGTTTGGAAAGGAGGAGCTTGGAGGCGTTGTGGTGGCGGTTGGTGGCTGACGATAAGAAAATTGAAGATGAGAAGAATGAGATGGAAGAAGATGGTGCTGCTGATGCTGCCATTTTTAGTGTAAGGAGTACAAGTGCGGGTCGTGTGTGTTATCTACAAGCTTTGGTTGCGCTATCTATCCGTATTACCCTTTTTTTATTTAAACAATTTACCTTTTTTTGTCAATATAATCTCATGGGGGTATTGGAGAATACTAGGAAAAACCCCTGCGTGGATATGGTATTTCAGAAATTGATAAATAAATGAACAAGTTTATACTAGTATACGAAAGAAGTACTCGAAATTAAATTTTTTGTCTTCCATTAGTATACGTCGTTACCTTACTCGGAAAGGTTTTCCCTCCAAAAAGATAGGCAATTCCGTCAATTGTTATACCCGATTAGAAAAAATTGAAGATCTAAAACCACACGTAGCTCGACTTTTACTTTTCTCCAAACTCAAACGTCTTCTTCTTCACGCTTAAGCCCTTACAAAAAGAGTCAAGTCTCGCCATTTTTTGTTCTTCAAGCTCTCAAGCATCTCTAATCACGTTATAGAGTTAATACATTCCATAACATCGAAGGTTTGTAAACTTTTACCTTTTATTCCATTCGAAATGGGTGATAGTGGGCCATTTGATCATGACTCTGATCAAGAGCAAAATGATGATGTTCATCCTAAAGGTATGCTTGGTTTTTCTTAAAGAATCAGGATTTAGTTTTCCGTTATTATTTATTATTGTATATTATGTAACTTATTGTTTTAATGGGTTATTCAGGTAGTGTAGCAAGTGTGTATGATCAAGGCCAATCACATGGTTTTTCTTCTCAAGTTGGCATTGAGGAAGATTATGATGATGCCTTGAATAAGTGTTACTGGGTTTTTATTTTAACAGGGTGCAAAATTGTAAAAGACACAAATAAGACCTTAAACTTTCCAGGAAAGCACCCAAGTCACTTAAACTTCCAGGAAGATCCAATACACAAAAAAAAATGAGAGCCCGGTGAAAGGCGCATTGGAGCACTACCAAAACTACGTCCAGGTACTCTCAAGTGTTCAAATCCAATAGTAATAGTGACGTGTTCAAAGGGAAAAAACCAGGTCATAACAAAAGTACTTGTAAGGAGAAGGTTCATGACAATGATTTGGGTAACGAGGAGAGAGGTAACATTGAGTTAAATGAGTTAAATGAGGATGTGAATGAAAATATACGGAATGATGCCCCCACACAAGATGCACTATTTGAGGGTAGTAATGAAAACACGGGTTACTATGTTCCAACATAACAATCCAACTTCGAAGGTATGAGCGATTTGCTAGGTGGTTGGAATGATCAAGACTTTGAAGCACTCTTCGATACTCATATGACCAACTTTGAAAGTATACTTCGTAATTATTATCAACTAAAAGTTTTTGAAAATGTAATTGAGGTACCTACTGACAAAGAAGACAATGTGTCAAATGCGGAAGCTATCATACCAAATGTCAAACCAATTGGTAAAGGCAGATGTAGCATATGTCGCAGAGTAGGACATGATGTGCGCGAATTCCTGATTAATCGTTCTAAGGGATAATCTATACAATTTACTATAGATATATTAATATAATGCAATACTACAAATCTGATTTCTAGTTGTTTTTGTTTTGTAGAAGAAAGTTGATGAAGCTACTATAATGAAAGGACCTCGAACCATTCCCAGTAAGAGATAGTTCAACCTTCAAAAACTGGAAAAGGAAACGAACTAGCTACAGATGATTAAGTTTATGAGTTGGATTATTGGGAGTATTTGATGATATTTTATGGATAATTTGGATGATTAGGAGTATTTTTTATATTTTGGTTTAGTATTTATTAATGTTTTCGGGTGTATTTTGGTTTAGTATTAATGTTTTTGGGTGTATTTTGGTTTAGTCTTAATGTTGTTGGAAGTATTTTGGTTTAGTATTAATGTTATTGGAAGTATTTTGATTTAAAACTCGTGTTATTGGATGTATTTTGGTTTAAAACTCATTATATTGGTATTTTGTGGTTGATTTGGAATTTTTAACAAGGGTTCATCTTTTAGATTATTACAATATGTTTTTCCATAGTTCAGGGACCTAGTTGCAACTCTTTACAAACTTTAGGGGCCTATTTGAAATTTTACAATAGTACTTAAGAGCATAGGGACCTAATGCAAATATTTTGAAACTTTAGGGACCTAATAGCAATTTTGGGTTTCTTCCTCAATGTACGGGGACCTAAATACTTCATTTTTCAAACTTCATCGACCTCATTGCTATTTTGCTAGACCTCTTGAAAGTATAGGGGCCTAATTGCAAAACTTTTAAAATTGTAGGGACCTAATTGAAATTTAAGTTGTTCGATATGGGGCCTAATTGCTAGACCTCTTGAAAGTATAGGGGCCTAATTGAAATTGTTCTTAAAAGTAAAGGGTCCTAATAGTACACTTATGAAACACCAGGGACATATTTTCAATTTTGAATTATGAACTACGATACATATTTTAATAAGTCAAGGACCAATAAGCAATTTTAATATTTTCATAACTGCAGGGACTATTTTGCAACTACTCTGCAATTTACACAAAAGTGATCATTTTGCAACTTCTCTACAATTAACAAAAAGGAGCACATACCAATTCAAGTTCAAACATGGATTCAACTAAAAACCTGAACATTCTTGAATTTCACAAAACGAGAACCATCAACTAAATTAACAATTCACTGGACTCTAATTTAACTAATACAAGCTAACAACTAACACTATAATCTATGTAATTTAACAAAATCCACTACACAATAACATCCTAGAACAATATGAAATCAATACTACAAAACCAACTAACTCACGCACTCTACTTCATCTTTAAACCAATCCACAGAAAAACCAAGAACAACACAAAATAGAGGACCTTCCTAGTCATGAACAACTTGTACTCCAAAGCTCGAACTTCCTTTTGAGAATCATCAAGTTTGGCCTTTTTCTCATTAATATTTTGCAATAACCCACAGATCACGTCGAGCTACAAACACAAATTGAAGGATCATACTACTCGAACCACACACAACCATTGTATTCATCGTATTTTTTGCAACTAAGAGACCTCCTACCATGTTGTTTGCAGGATATTGTAAGCTTTGGATTCAATCAACAAAAATGTTGTCTTTGATTAGAGTGAAATATACCTTCCATTGAAGCTCTTTCCTCCTATCTTTGAAACTTTTAGGTTACACGAACGCAAATCAATTGGCTGTAAAGGGGGAATCTGTGGCAATTAACAAACACGCATGTGTTTGTCTAACAGATAGGGAGAATTACTAATTTATCCCTAAAAATATTGATATTTACAAAGAAACCAGAGCCATGTGTCATTTAACGTCAAAAGTAACGGTGGGTATCAACGGAAGACAAAAAAAGTAAAGTTGGGTATCTGGTGGGGCCTAGGGTGTGATAAAATAAGATATAATTAACGTGCAAATAACACCCTAAACTACACGGTTCTGCAAGTATACAAATCGTATGCAAGTTTTAGTTAAAAGATTAAGATTCGTTCCGCAGAGACTACGAAGGTTAGATGAATCTTATGCAAATACCAAGTGCAAATAAATTAGAGATAGAACCACTAAACGCAAATAAAAGTAAAGACAAGTAACAATGGATTTGAGAAATTAATTAACTAAATTAAACTAAGAATTAAAAGACAGAAAATAAATACGAAAGAGAAGTGATATTAGAATATAGCTCAAGTTATTAGCATGTAATCCCCACTAGTTTTGCCGTTCTAAACATGTAAGGGTGAATTATGTAGTATTTCCCTAATCGGTCCCAATTCAGTATCGGTAGTTTCAAATAGGATTTACCTGTGTCAATAAGGCTTCCTAAGCAAACTTTTCCTGTAATTGGTAAATAGTCACAAGAACTAAACCATAGAGCTAGGTTGGGTTGTCAGATCAGACCTAAGACTAGACGTTATGTGCTAAACATGCAATTAAACACCGTTGTCAATGGTGACCTAATTACTAGATGGTAATTCTATATGGCCGCGGTTCCACAAGAACACAGTATATAATTCCAAACACATAAACAGAGAATAAAAACTATAATTCTATTTAAAGCATTCAATTCCCAAATTAGATAGATGTCAACTCAAAACTAGGGTTCATACATTAATGCTAAAACTCAAGCTAAAGAAATTTAGTTCATGAAAGAAAAGAAAGAAATTACAAAATTAAACGTAGAAGAAGACATAATGATGAACAGCTCCTTCCAGACTTCTCTCTTGTGTTGTAAGCTTCCTCTTGGTTTAAGGTTTCACCAAGGATGATTTAAGAGTGTTAAGAGGATGTATTTATAGTGTATAGGTTGACCTAATTCGTTTCTTTAGAGATAAGTTAAGTAATGGACTCCTAGCCCAACTCAAATTCGTAAGGAAAATAAAGATAAACACTGCTGGACCATTTTGAGCATATCTTCTTCGTTATTGGTCGTTTTGAGCTCCATAAGATACCAAAAGAATCGTAACAGAATTATCTTTGCACCTATGAAAGGAATTTACCAAAATCGGCCTATTTCTTGGGTAGAATAGCACTTCTTTAGACGTGTGCTGCAGAATCCTAGATTAGGCCGATTTTCCTTTTCCATATTTTTAGCCTTTGTTTCCTTTATCTCCAATTTCCATGCAAATCTCTTTCCATAAGTTGTTGTCTTTGACTTGGACTCTAATTAATCTCCATAATTATCTTTAAAGCTTCACACTAAATAAACAATTAAACCCAATATGCTTCTAAAAATATTATGTTACTAAATCAAGACCCAAAATAGGAAAGTGCACTAAACTAAGCTAAAATCAACCTATAAACTAATAAATAAGCCTAAAATGATGTCTCAGAAGTATATTTTATTATCACAAATGAGGAGACATCAGTATCTATTTGACATTTTTGAAAATTTGTGCACCTATTTATCCAAATTCTGTAAAGTTGGGTATCCACGAGTGAATTATCTCTGAATACTACTATGATTTATTGGGAGTTTGGTTCTACACTTTTCTATGAAAAGGGTACTAAGATCTTATGGGTAAAAAATACCCCCATAGTAGATATAGGAATCAACCCTCCATTTCAATTTATTTTAATTTATTTCATTTTCTTAATCTCTCTCTCTCTGCCATTTTTATATTTCCGAACTCCTTTTTTGTAGCATTTCGAGCTCTATTTTCGCAGCACCTTCAAACTCTATTTCGAAGCATTTGGAGCTCCATTTTCAAGCCATTTTTTCAATAATCGGTGATTTGTGTAATACTCGGTGATTTTGTGTTAATACGTGGTGATTTTGTGTAATACTCAGTGATTTTATGTTAATACGTAGTAATTTTATATTAAACTTAGTTATTTTGCGTAATACACAATGATTTTGTGTTATACTTAGATATACCCGCGATTTTGCATTAATACTCAGTGATTTTGTGTTATACTTAGTGATACTCAACGAATTTTCACCAATACTCAGTTATTTTATGTTATACTTAGTGATTTCAAATAATACTCAACGATTTCAAATAATATTCAGTGATTCAAAAACATCTAGTGAATTCACCATGAAAATTACTACTTTGAGAATTCACTAGTATAAAAACTATGCAACGAATTAACCAGCAAAATCACTACTCATTGAATTCTCTGAGTAATACGAAAAAATCACTAAGTATTAACATAAAAAACTAAGTGTACGCAAAATAACTGAGTATTTAACATAAAATCACTGAGTATTAATGCAAAATCGCTGAGTGCAACAAACAATAACTTAATGTTACACAAAATCACTAAGTATTAACATAAATTCGCTGAGTATTTCACAAAATCATTGAGTATTACGCAAAATCATTAAGTATTGACATAAAATCACTAAGTATTACACAAAACACCGAGTAATCGAGCTTTCTTGAGTTTTCTTCACAAGCCATTTTGACTCGCTAGTTCTTCACCAGATGAGGAGAGAAGATGCTATCTTCTTCTTCGCCAGAGAAGGAAGTCATGGATCTTCATTTCATATAGGTTAATGGAGATCTTTTTTGTTCATGAAAATTTCACTGGACATAAACTACATTAATAAAGGTTTTTTTGCTCAAATTATTAATGGAAGTTGTTAAGTTTTTGCAGGAGAGAGAGAGAGAGAGAGAGAGAGCGAGAGAAGAAGAATATAGAATAATGAAAGTATGTGTGTTTTTATTTGTGGTCTTTAGTAGGAAACGTAGATATGTGAGGTGTGGTTGGGTCTATAGGAACGATTTCTAGGACCCGTTGGATAAAAATCTCACCTTCCATTAAAGGAAAAAGGTTACAAGTGGGTTGATATACCAATCTTACAAAGAAACCCAAAGGAATTACAAAGAATAGTAAATAATATGAAACAAAATAACAACAAAGGAAGATAAGAACTTAACGAGTAAACCCATATCGAATTTGAGAACATCTTGAAAGCCTTTGAAACTGCTGGAGTTCTACTGGAGTATCAAAACCAAAAGAGCAACACCACGCCAATATGGAGTTGAAATGGCAAAAACACTAACTGTATCAGAGGTTGAAACCGACAAGGCCATTAAGGTGATCAATTACCAAAAGCTGAAACTAGAAAAAAGGTCGAGTATTTGGAAAGATAATTTTCAACACAAAGGAAATCATCCACCACCATTTCAATGTCTACTAGGGTGGGCAAAACAACAAATTGTTTAACATGGATAAAGGACTAGATGGTCCGAAAACGACATATTTGACGAAATGTCCATTTCACGACTATACACCGGAACCACAATTGGCTATGTGTTACAAAAGTCGTGAGGCTAATTCAAAGGAAAAGGTGGATATCTTGTGTGGAGAAGGTTTTATAATGGTCCAAGTGAATCATGTGTTTAGAATCCTAGATCGAGGAGTCAATAATGAAATAAGTCGACAACCATCAAGAATGCCAGTTTGTGTTTCGTAAAAAGGTAAATTGAGGTTAGATACATACACGACCTTGAATGCAAAAACTAATACGCTTGAGAACCAAATAAAAAAACTTACCACGAATAGGAACCAAGGTACGCAAGATCAAGTTAATTTAGTTCAAGAACTAGAAGGGTGTCTGAGTTGTGGAATGGGTAACCACTGTCGGGACAAATGTCATGGCAACCCCGAGTTAGTCTTTTTCATGGGAAACCGTGGAAATTATCAGGGTGCTGCTTATCAAGAAAATTCCTATCAACCATGACCTCAAGGGAATGACTACCAACCAAGACCTCAAAATCACTATCATGTGTACAAGGCTACAATAATCAAGCTCCACCAAAACCTGTGTATAATGCGTATGCGGAGAATATTACTCAAAAGGGAATCCCTACCTATGATACTAATGCTAATGATTTAGCAGTAACTTTGAACAAATTCACGTTATCATAAATTAAAAAGATACCACGGAGATGTTGATTTCTCACGATGCAACATTGACAATCTGTTATTCGAAATCACTATCATCGGTATCGAAGGCTTTATCATTAGGTATTCGAAAAATACTTCTTTGATTTCTTCTTCGGAGAATTCTTTACAAAATTTTGAGCCTTAGCTATTTCGTCACAAACTTACCCCCAATTCTAATATGCTCAAATCCACACTCTCGGTAGCATATCTCGTTCCCTAATAACTTCTTATAGAGCTACTTTGGTTTGTGTTATGTAATTTCCCTACCTTTAAAAAGGCTGCACACGTCATTTTCCAGTTCTGATTGTTTTTTAAAAAAGTGGGTTTCATGAAGCCTGTTATGGAAGTTTAGCTCAAAGCCCAACTTGTTCAGAATTTAGCAAATGAGACTAATCAGTTATTTTTTCAGTTTAGACTTCCCCTCAAGTTCTAGTATATATATATATAGAGAGAGAGAGAGAACAGATAGGCATTAATCTGTTAAACAAATAATCTTCTTCTCGTTTATATTCTTCAAGAAGTGTATCAGCATCAAGAAATTTAAGTTCATCATCATCTTCTTCATCCAGAGTTCTTGTACAATTAAGTTTGTTGTACGAAATGGCAACTTCATCATCAGCATCTCTTATCCAGGTCGATCCCTCTGGTTATCAAATTGGCTTCTACGTATGTGGTACTTGCTCAACCTACGTTGCCTTAAATCAAAACTGTGTCCGATCATTCACTGTAAGTTTCTGAATTACATTCTTCCTATCAATTCTACACTCCATTACTTGAATTCTTTCAGTCTTATCAACTCATATAATAATTCCAGATTTATATTAAAATCCAAATCATTTTACAACTATTAATGTTCTAGTAAATTAACATGCTAGATTTAAGTAAGATTCTCGGATTGATCCAGTTAATTATCTACAATCTTATATGTCAAGTGAACTTGACTGATCTTGAATTAGTTAATATTGTTAGTGTTAAATTCATGTAAATCTTAAAGGATTAGTTAATCTTGGATGAGCTTCTTGATTTTTTAGAGTCAGAATCTTTTTCACCATTATTTTTAACGCTTTCTTTTATAATTTCTTTTCAGCCTGCTGGACGAGAGGCAATTCGCTTTGACGAAATGTAAGATTATATTTCACAAAAAAAGATGGTTAATTAAGCAATGTTTCTCCATTTCTATATATATATATATTTGTATCTTTCCTGGTGAAATTAAAAGTCATAACATATGCAGAGTGAATGTGGAAGTTGGATCTGTTATTCTTGTTCACGATAATATCAGAGTACCGTATTATGAAGAGACCACTTGTTTCTACGATGTGAGATGTAAAGTCTGCAAAAAACATCTAGGCTGGAAAGTAGTAAGTATACAGTAATTTATCTTCTCTTCTCTTATTTTCTTATTTTCTTATTTTAAGCAGCACCAAAATAAAAACCTCCCATGCATCATGCATGTTATTATTTCAGGCTGAAGAGAATGTACTTGGAGCTCCACAAATAACTGATCCAGGGAAATTTGTACTGAAGAGGTATATAATTTCTGACACACCAAGTATCAAGCTGATTATTGAAGGTAAGGAGGAGAACGGGAATATTGACGCCCTTGAACATGTTAAGGACAAGGACAAGGGGAATGGGCCTTCTGACACCCCCAAGGATGTTGGAGGTAAGGGAAACGGGCCTTCTGACACCCCCAAGGATGTTGGAGGTAAGGGAAACGGGCCTTCTGACACCCTCTTGGATGTTAAAGGTAAGGGAAAAGGGGTCGCCTGAAACTGAGGAGTGTTTTTGCCGACTATATATCACGAGCAAAAACAATTAGCTAGGTTTGAAGATCAACTCAAAACAATTGTTATATTAGAGCCACCTATTTAGCTCTGATTCTTAGATTTTTCTTATTCTTTTTCATCTAGCTAGCTAGTAAAGCGATATATGGATTCTTGTATGTAACAGCAGCACCTGATATTTGTTCCGGGAACCATATATTAGTCCCGGTATTCCTTCTTTCGGTCAAGAATTTTTTGTTTTTATTCTGCGAAATACTAAATTGTACTTTCAATATTTAGATAAGTGAAATATTGGATGGAAGTATTTTCCTATTACTTAATGTTCCGTTATGTTGTAGCATTGTGAGGGTCTTTCAGAAATGTTGGCTTCCAAGCCGCATGTTCAAGAACTATTTGAATCTTTAAAAAACTATCTAAATACTAGTCTATTTTAACTACATTTGGCAACAACAAAACAAACTATATAACTTCAGAGAAATGAGAAAGGACCGAGAAAAGAATTTAAGTTGCATACGTACGGTAGGAATTTTTTATTTCTCTCGTTTTATCCCTTAAACTAGCCATTATAGGTTGGGGGTTTATTAGATAAATTAGCAGTTTTGTTTTCAATAATCTAAGATTTTTTGTATAAAAAGAAACTAAAGTTGGTGTATTAATTTGATAGAGTTAAAAAATTTGACGAACAGTTTTCTACTAACAATACGCATTACCCACCTTCATCTTATGAAAATATGAGTATTTATAAGGATTTGGCCCATTAGGATCCGATAGACATTTTATTATTTTTTGTAGATAGTCCGTTTGGAATAAATTTCTCTCGAGCCTTTCTTTTATACTATATCGGTTATAGTATCTTTTTTATGGTTCCTTGGGCCTAGGTCTGTAAACGAACCAAGCCGCTTGACAAAAAACTCGTACAAACTCGTATGTTTATACAAATAAACAATAGAAATTGTTCGAACTCATTCGTTGAAAAAAGAAGTTGTTTATCAACGGCTCATTTTATATTGATAGATCTGTAATCAAACTTAATATAATTAACTTGACTGTTTTTTATTTCTTTAATTTTAATTTTTTTTCATTAATATCATAATTTGTACATCATACCATACACTCTATCCAATATCAATTTTTCATGAAAGTTCCATTACAACCATAAAAAACAAATTGTTCGTTAATAACTTGAGATCGGTTCAAAAAAATCTCGTTCGAAAAATTAACAAACAAATTTTAAGAAAAGTTAACACAAATTTCTTTACAAAGGGAAAGAGCAGCTGTAAAATATATAAAATCTTGCACATTGGAAACTAAAATGGGTTTGATTAAGTTAACCTGCGTATGATGCGTATGCGGAGAATCTTACTCAAAAGGGAATCCCTACCTATTCACGAGATGATATCACTGCTAATGATTTAGCAGTAACTCTGAACAAATTCACGTTATCATAAATAAAAAAAATACCATGGAGATGTTGATTTCTCATGTTGTGTTTTGTTTGTATAAACCAGTAAAACAATATAGAAACTAATGCAGAAATAAAATAAAAGTAAATAATTAAATAACAATAATTAAATAACTTTACTTGTCGAGGTTCGGATTGGATCCGATGTCTTTAAGGTATTTAGGCCACGTACAGGTGTCTTACGTTTGTTGGCTTCAACCTCCAGGATACAACGACAAAACTATTCAAAAGAAACTGACACACGAATTCTTAAGAATTTCAACGAACTTAATAATGCTGCTTCTTTCTATCTCTCTCTTATAATTTTAATGCTTTTGAAAAATGAATGAAGAAAATGGTTTAGTTGGCCAACTATTTATAGAAAATGAAAAGGTGGCTTGCCAAAGGTTGTGATGTTTCATTTTGGAGTTACGTTGTATTAATTTAAGATACAACGTTTACTTAAAAGACAAAAAATTTTGGGCTGGTCCAAATGGTATGAAACTAAGGCCCAAAAGCCCAACAAAGATGATGGTCCAGGTTCATACCCCATCTAAGGCCCAACAAAGGTATAGACCTAAGGCCCAAAAGCCCACAAAGCTAATGGTCCAGGTTCAACCCTACCTAAGGCCCAACAAAGCTATGGACCTAAGGCCCAGAAGCCCAACAAAGCCTTTTTTTTTTCTTTCTTTCTTTCTTTCTTTGCTATATAAAAAAAGAAATAAAATAACAATTATTTTTTTTTCTTTTAATTTCTCCAAATTACATGACTCAATTTCTCATTCAATTTCAAATGATTTTAACCAAGTGAATATATTACGTTAATCTTTACAACTTGAATAAACGTATTAATATCTGAATCATTTCATTAAATTGAGTCACCGACTAACATCGTAAACACGGTCAACACTTGGGTAGAATCTCATTTGTCCAATAATCCCCACATGAATGAAAATTGGCTAACCACCTTAAAATATTATGCAAAAGAATGCTAAACACTTGAGAGAGAGATTGAGAGAGAAGCGTAGAAGAATACTACATCGAGAAAGGTAGCTTTTGGCCTTGAACCTTCTGTAGTAAGAGCTACCGGATTTACTTGCTAACTAGTGAACGTGATGTCTTGAACTATTCAGCTTTTGTGTAAACCAAGACAATAGAACTTACATAGTATACTTCCAAACATTATTTGGTTCTCACGGTTGTGTCCATTTAAGGCCCTGGACAACTCCTGGTAATTCATGAATAACCGTCGGAGAATTTCGCCTTTAAAAATTCTCGTAGGGTGGCCCTACCCATGTTATTCATATAGGTGGTCTCTTGTCGAGATTATTCTGCATTACTCTATCTTATGTTATCTAAGATACAAGAACCATTTAAAGTTTAACTTATCCTTCACTTTTACAAGTAGCACTGTTTTGTTTTGTCCTAGGAATGGTTTGGGAGGTATCCCCACAGTGCTTCGCACCAAGTTGCAGTTTCATGATTCAGTTTTCCCTTTGAACCTAGATTGTGGGATCTCCACTCTGCTAGGTAGGGTTCCCATCATGGCAACTCAGCTTTCGTAGGCTTAAGACCCATTCCCCTTGACAACACTCGCACTTGCTCTCTTTGTAGACCTTTTTGGTCAGTGGATCCGCTATATTATCCTTTGATCGAACATAATCAATTGTGATAATTCCGTTTGAGAGAAATTGTCTAACGATATTGTGTCTACGATGTATGTGTCTAGACTTACCGTTATACATTTCATTTAGTGCCCAATGGCACATTGACTATCTCAATGTATGCAGATAGCTGACACAGGCTTTGGCCAATTAGGAATATCCTCTAGGAAATTCTGAAGCCACTCGGCTTCTTGAGCAGCTTTGTCTAAAGCTATAAACTCAGATTCCATAGTGGATCTGGCTATGCACGTTTTCTTAGTGGATTTCCAAGACACAACTGCTCCTCCTAACATGTAGACAAATCCATTTGTGGATTTTGAGTCGGTGGAGTCTGATATCCAGTTTGCATCACTGTATCCTTCTAGTACATCTGGATATCCTGTGTACAACAACCCTTCGTTCATAGTGTATCTAAGATACCTTAGAACTCTTACAATAGCAATCCAGTGGTTCTTCCCCGGATTATGTGTAAACCTACTTAGCTTGCTTACTGCATGTGCTATATCTGGCCTAGTGCAGTTCGTTAAGTACACGAGACTCCCAATAATCCGAGAGTACTCCAACTGGCTGATCATATCACCAGTGTTCTTAGCAAGATGTAAATTTACATCAACAGGTGTCTTGGCGATATTTGTGTCGCCATTACTAAATTTGTTTAATAATTTCTCAATATAGTGTGACTGAGATAGTATAATACCTTCAGATGTTCATAGAATCTTGATTCACAAAATAACATCTGCAAGGCCTAGATCTTTCATGTCAAACTTACTTGAAAGCATCCTTTTGGTGAATTTAATCACATCATTGTTACTTCCAATGATTAACATATCATCCACATATAAACAGACAATGACATATCCAGTCTCATTTCGTTTTACATAAACGCATTGGTCACATTCATTGATCTTGAAATCATTTGAGATCATGAATCTATCAAATTTGTCATGTCATTGCTTCGGTGCCTGTTTTAAACCATATAAAGATTTAACAAGCTTATATACTTGCTTCTCCTTACCTGGAACTACGTAACCCTCATGTTGTTTCATATATATCTCTTCATTTAGTTCTCCATTTAGGAAGGCTATTTTTACATCCATTTGATGTATTTCGAGCTTGTATATTGAAGCTATAGCGATTAACATTCGAATGGATGATATTCTCGTGACTGGAGAATAAGTATCAAAATAGTCAAGTCCTTCTTTTTTACTATAACCTTTTACAACAAGGCGAACCTTGTATTTTTCAATAGACCCATCGGTCTTTAGTTTCTTCTTGAATATCCATTTGCATCCAAGTGGTTTATTCCCAGGAGGGAGATCCACTAGTTCCCATGTATGGTTTTGCATAATGGAATCTATCTCGCTATTTACCGCTTCTTTCCAGTATGGGGCGTCAGGGTTTGATATAGCCTCCTTGAATGTTCGCGGTTCGTCATCTAGCATGGAAGATAGAAAGTCAGGACCAAAAGACGTAGAGGTTATAATCCGCTTACTTCTTCTTGGTTCTCCTTCATTTGGCAATGATTTTTTATCTTGCTTTTCAGTTGGCAATGATTCTTGATCTCGCTCTTCTTCAATTGAACCACGTGTTCTTTTTAAGGAACCAGATTTTGGTGTGGTCTTGTACGGAAAGGTTGTTTCAAAGAAATGTGCATTTCTTGATTCAATCACCGTATTGACGTTAATGTCAACATGACAAGATTTGTGTACCAGGAATCTATATGCAGCACTGTTGTGAGCATATCCAATAAAGACGCAATCGATGGTCTTTGGTCCTATTTTGACCATTTTAGGAGCAGGAATTGCTACCTTTGCCAAGCATCCCCACACTTTTAAGTATTTGAAGGAAGGTGGTTTTCCTTTCCATAATTCGTAAGGAGTTTTATCTACCTTCTTGTGTGGTAACTTGTTGAGGATGTGATTTGCAGTGAGCAAAGCCTCTCCCCACAAGTTCTGTGGTAACCCTGAGTTAATCAGCAAGGCATTCATCATTTCCTTCAACGTGCGGTTCTTACGTTCAGCAATCCCGTTTTGTTGAGGCGAGTAGGGGGCCTTGGTTTGATGGAAGATTCCATGTTTAGCGCAAAACTCCTCAAAAGGAGACACATATTCTCCTCCCCTATCTGTTCTAAGATTCTTAATCTTTTTATTTAGTTGATTCTCAACTTCAGTTTTGTATTGCATAAATGTTTCTAAGGCCTCATCCTCACTTCGAAGCAAGTATATTTGACAATACCTTGTGCAATCGTTAAGGAAATTTATGAAATACTTTTTACCACTTTAAGTTTGAACAAATTTCAAGTTACATATGTCATTGTGAATTAACTCTAAAGGTACCAAAGTCCTTTCTATAGATTTAAATGAGGTTTTTGTTAATTTTGACTCAACACATACTTCACATTCCTTTTGAGAATTGAAGTTCACATTAGATAGTAACCTGATGTTTACTAACTTATTTAATGAACCAAAATTAACATCTCCTAATCTATTGTGCCATAAATAAGGTGAGTCAAGGATATATTACTTACTCGGTTACATTTTGGTAGGTAATATGGTTATTATATTCATCCTAAATAAACCATCACATAGGTACCCTTTACCCACAAATATCCCACCTTTAGTGAGAATAAATTTATCAGACTTAAATACTAGTTTGAAGCCATTCTTACTCAATTACGAACCTGGAACTAGATTCCTTCTAATGTCAGGCACATGGAGAACGTTATAGAGACTGAACTCTTTTTTAGAAGTCATTATTAGAATAACGATTCCAGATCCAACTACTTTTGATGTAGAGAAATTTCCCATACATAAAGTCTCTTCAGTAGTTACAACTTTGTATGTCTTGAACATACATGTCAGGTGGCCCAAGTATCCACCCAATAGTGTTTGGTATTGCCAACCAAATTTACTTTAGAAACTATTGTAGTAAAATCAATCTTATTTGATCTTAGTCATGGTTGCTTGGCCTTATTTTCCTTTCATGGAATTGCCTTTACCCTCTATGATTTCAGCCGTCTATTCCTTTACAGAGATAGTCATTTCCATTTAACCTCTTAGACTCCTCAACGGGTCTATAAGAGTCGGGATCATGTCCCACACATGTATTTTCCATAAGTGAAATTGCTGATGGTATGTTGTTACCGATTCCATCATTTCTGGACATATTGTTTATCTTGGTAGACATCATTTCAATTACCAAGGATTACACAATATTATAGATAATTCAAACAAACAAATTATTCAACTTTTATCACTAAAAGACAACACAAAAACTTGATTCTTTCTTACAAAAAAAATGATTAAATTAATTTTAATTTCCCAAGTTTTTATATTCTTGTTAGTCCCCCAAGTTTTTATATTCTTGTTGTAGAGGATAGAAGAAATTAAAGAGATAATCAATTCACGTAAAAGAAGAATCTCAATCAATTAAGAATTCTTTTAGCGGAAATTTTTTAAACCACAAGGTTTGACAAGTATGCCGATACTAGCAAGATTGATATTAGTTGTTAAAACACACACTAATATTACAACGTTATATGACGTTAGTAAGCGAGTATTTTTCTAGTATGTATACACAAGCCTAGAAATCAGAATAAGAGAAAAGAAATAGAATATAATATTCATGTTCTGTATACACAGACCCCAAAAAAATTTTCCAAAAGTAAAGTTTATAAAAACATAAAAAGAAAATGTTTTATGGTTTATACCACGTGAATCATAAATACCTTAAATTGTTGTGTTTTGTTTGTATAAACCAGTAAAACAATATAGAAACTAATGCAGAAATAAAATAAAATTAAATAATTAAATAACAATAATTAAATAACTTTACTTGTCGAGGCTCGGATTGGATCCGATGTCTTTAAGGTATTTAGGCCACGTACAGGTGTCTTACGTTTGTTGGCTTCAACCTCCAGGATACAACGACAAAACTATTCAAAAGAAACTGACACACGAATTCTTAAGAATTTCAACGAACTTAATAATGCTGCTTCTTTCTATCTCTCTCTTATAATTTTAATGCTTTTGAAAAATGAATGAAGAAAATGGTTTAGTTGGCCAACTATTTATAGAAAATGAAAAGGTGGCTTGCCAAAGGTTGTGATGTTTCATTTTGGAGTTACGTTGTATTAATTTAAGATACAACGTTTACTTAAAAGACCAAAAATTTTGGGCTGGTCCAAATGGTATGAAACTAAGGCCCAAAAGCCCAACAAAGATGATGGTCCAGGTTCATACCCCATCTAAGGCCAACAAAGGTATAGACCTAAGGCCCAAAAGCCCACAAAGCTAATGGTCCAGGTTCAACCCTACCTAAGGCCCAACAAAGCTATGGACCTAAGGCCCAGAAGCCCAACAAAGCCTTTTTTTTTCTTTCTTTCTTTCTTTCTTTGCTATATAAAAAAAGAAATAAAATAACAATTTTTTTTTTTTTCTTTTAATTTTTCCAAATTACATGACTCAATTTCTCATTCAATTACAAATGATTTTAACCAAGTGAATATATTACGTTAATCTTTACAACTTGAATAAACGTATTAATATCCGAATCATTTCATTAAATTGAGTCACCGACTAACATCGTAAACACGGTCAACACTTGGGTAGAATCCCATTTGTCCAACAATCATGATGCAACACTGAAAATCTTGGGACAACAAATGATGCAAATCGACAAGGTTGTTCAACAACTTCAACAACGGGAACTCACGTAAGGGACAAATGGTGATGTCAAGTTGCTTCAGAATAGTGAGGATAAATGTGTGTGTGAATCGTGTAAGGCTATTGATCTTCGAAGTGAAAATGTAGTAGCAAAACCATCAAGAAAAACACTTATTTCCTTAATTAGTGTAATTCTTATGTAAATTGCGTCTTTTCTTTATTATGTTTTCTTCTTTTTCATTATGATCTAAATTCCTATAACTTGAGAATTGTAAGGGTGTGATTGCTAGATAATGATTTAATGATTTTCCAATAATTTTGAATTTTAGGTTTTAATGAATTGTGATATTTCCATTGAATTTGTTAATTGTGTGAGCCTATTTCTCTAATCAATTAGTATGTTGGTATATCAACTTGACTATTGGTTAACAGGTGGGTTGGTTTATGAAGCATAATTTATATTCGTTTGATGTGCGTTAGTAAACCGTGAGGTCTTGACTAATAAAATGGCCAATAAGGTTAGAGTTTAATTGTCCTAATACTTGGTAATGTCACTCGACAAAGGTCGTTAAAGTACAGAGGACGGCCCCTTTTCTATCCGACGAAAATCTAAGAGGATAGTTGAGTCTTGGTTATTGTTAAATACCAATTTTACCCTTAAAACAAAAAAAACATAAATCGTGTCTAACGGAGTTTATTAGCAATTCTCATGTTAATCTCGCCTTATTCTTTAAATTTTCTTAGTTTAATTTGCTTCTAGTTAACCTTAATTCAATTTTCTTCTAGTTAAACATTAGTCTTTGTTTCATATTATTATTAGCTTCTTAATTAGAAAACCAAATAAAAAATCTTTATTTTCTAGTCTTTTATTTTAACGACGTTAACTAAACCTAGAGCTAAGTTCTCAATTAATTATTTAGTCCTGGGAAGATGATACTCGACCTACTAAATATATTACTTGACAGCCAGTACACTTGCATGGAGCAACTTCCTTGGTGTTGATATTATATCACACTTAGGAAGACAACACTTGCCGCCGCCAACAACTTGCCCAATTTTTTCCTCGATCGAATATTTGCTTAACTACTCGCAGAACATGAAAAATCATGTTACGAACATGAATTTCATTGTTCCAAACATGATATTCATTATCCGGAATAAGGAATGTATTGTTTGAAACTGTGAATTTCATTATTTCCAACAATGAAATCCAGGAACAAAGATTTTCATTCTGTAGAATAGTGTTACTATTTCTAACAATGAATTATTTGTTCCAAACAATGAATTTCATTTCTGCAAATAGTTTTTCAAGAAAAATAATCCCAGAGTAGGCAGCTATGGAAGCAGAGGCCACCTATGCTGGTGGCATAATTTTTTCTTGAAAAACTGGTTGGTGATGGTGGTTGCGGCTACGGCGGTCGAATTTTAAAAAAAAAAAAAGATTAGGAGGTGGCGGTGGTAGTGGTGGTGGCAACAGTGTTCGGTGGTTTTTTTTTGTGTAACTGACTAGCCAATTTCATTCTTTCAACTAATTCCAAATCTTTCAAGTCTTTCTGATAGTAGAAACAAATTAGTTTGAATTGTTCCTTTATTTAATTCAATTCAAACAGATTTTGTCTTACACATTTTGATAAAACGTCTAGAAACAAACTGAATTTTCTTGAAATATGAATGAAATTCCAAAAAACTCGATGAATTGTACAAATGTTGTACTTCATAATGATCAGCTTGATATTTTATCGAACTGTAAACGGATTTAAAGACTTCAACAATTTCAAGGTCGTTAGAGTTAATTGTTGTTCTCTGATTCCTTTCATCCCTTGCAAAACTAAATACTTCTTACTTCCTCCGTCTACTTTTATTTGTCTACCTTTTTTATGCATAAAGATTAAAAAAAACATTTAATACTCTTTATTTTTATACAATTATCTTTAATTAATATACATGAGGTTATTTAATGCAATCCTCTTTATACTATTTAATTAAAGGTAAAATTAAAGAAATTATATAAAAAAATGTCTTGATATTGAAAAAAAGATAAATAATATTAGCAATTTTTTTAGGGGTAATTAGAGATAAATGTCTCCTTAATGATGCCTTTAATTTTTTTAAGCCTCTAATTTTCTTATTTAGAGATAAATGCCTAATAAAACAATTATTTATAGAAAACATCCCCTTTATATTTTTTATACCTATACTATCCTTATTATTAAATATATTATTTTATTTTTAATACAATATTTATTTTTAAAACTTAAACAAATAATAGGGTATTTCCTCCACCACCACCACCACCACCACAACCATCACCACCTCCACCATCACAACCACCACCACCACCACTACAGCCACCACAACCATCACCACCACCACCACCACCTACTACTAATTTTATCACACGCGCGCGTCCGTGAAATTTTTTTAAAATCGCCATACTAATTAAAAGAAAATCAGAAAAATCGAAAAAAAATCATATTTGGATAAATCAAATTAATATTTACGTCTATGATTTTTTTCGGAATTTTATGAATTTTTTGGTTTTTTTATTTTTTTTTTAATTTTTTAATTCGCAGAACATGGAATTCCATGTTTCCTTATATCAAAACATGGAATTCCATGTTTAAAACATAGAATTCTATGTTCTGCAAATTAAAAAATTAAAAAAAATTAATAAAAATAAAAAAATTCAAAAAATTCTGAAAAAAATCATATACGTAAATATTAATTTGCTTTATCCAAATATATAAATTTTTTATTTTTTTGATTTTTTTAGAATTAGTTATGACGATTTTAAAAAAATTTCACGGCCGCGCGCGTGTGTTTATTTGTTTTTGTTTTGTTTTTTCCTAATTTTTTTTTATTTTTAATTACATGGGTAGTTTGGGATGGGGCATTTTTCTATAAAAAATCTTATTCTAGACACCTTTTTCTAAATAAGTTTTTTAATAGGCATTAATCTCTAATTAGCTCTTTTTTTTTTAAATATTAGACAAATAAAAATGGAAGGAGTATAATGAAAGCCCTTCAGTTTCTAAAACTGATCATGCTAAAACTTTTTTAACTAAGCGACCAAAAAAAAAAAAAAAAAAAAAAACTTTTTTAACAAAATGGTTCACAATAGTCTTCGTTATCAATCCTCGACGGTTGCCAATCTTTTTTCAAACAAAACATCACAAAAAATTCTCGAATCAGACATCTCATTATTTGTCTCAAGATAAACCATTAATTCACAAACAATTTATCCATTAAATCATACGTTGATAAAAGAGGTGCTCTGAATCCCATTTGATACCCTCAAAATTTGTCTTCACTAGTGACTTCCAAATCTACCAACAAGAGATGTGAACGAAGATCGCGATGATATTCTTATTCCATCCAACCTCCGAGCATATGATGAAATAATAGTAATAATTCAATCCTCGATAGAAATTGGATCTTCTTTTTGAATTTTGATCTGTAACAAAGAGTTTGCCAAAAATGCAGAACTTAATGAACATTTTAGTAACATTTGCTCCACATCCTCCGGCTAATCACCAACGCATCATGCATTCCGAAGATCTATTTTCTCTTCTTCAGATTACTTTTAGTCGTTAACACTTTTCGAATACATTTCCATACAAAAATCCCGATCTTCGTAGGTATATTAGATTTTCACACAATTTTACAAAGTGCTTTATCTACTTGTGATGCCTGACACAAAGATTGTGCCTTTTGTGATTGAACTTTCTCAACTATAAATTGGTATCCAGACTTCAATGACTATATGCCCGGCCCAGTAAATTAAACGGGCAAATGATTGTGTATCCATTTGAGTCACTGCAAAAAGATTAATTCTATCAACATATCTTGCAACTGGCTTGGAAAACTGACATACTTTTAGCAGCCAAACTGATTCTCAGATGAATTTCATCTCTACCCTTACAAATAGAATACTGGAAAAAACCCATGCTTAATCTTTGTTTGCCAAAAATCACATCTTGGGTAATAAATTCTTTTGATAATTTTTGCAACTAACGAGTCAGGTTGCATGTGTAACTTCCAATCTTGATTAGCCAAGAACGCATAATTCATTTCTAACATATATTTACACATGCAAGACCACCAATCATCTTAGAAACCGCGATTTTCTCCCATACTAATTAATGGATACGATTTCTTTTACATGAACCCTACCAAAATATCGCGATCATTGCCAAAATTTTCTTACATAAGGTTTTTGGGAAAAGTACAATTGACATGTCACAACTTGTGATCGCTTTAAGGACAGCTTTAATTAGAACTTTCTTACCTCCTTCTCACAATAAAAGTTCCTTTCATCCTTGTGTCATTTTATACAACTTGGCCTTGATATTCCGTACTCTGTAAGTTCATTGAGAGTAGATCATCCGAGTTGAATTATAATAAACTTGTCATGAGCCTTTGTTATCCGATGAGCAGAACAATGAGAACAGATGATGAAACAAGAAATTACTGAAAGATATATTTTGTCATTTAAAGTTGAAACTTTTTGCCAAGTCCAATATCATTTTTCACATAGAAAAATAAAATAAAAGCCAAAGTCTTGTAAACAAAAATAAGTGTATATTTTTTTATGAAGTAAATGGGTTCGGGTCCATTCTTTCAACCGAGAGAGAACAAAGAGTTTATGATCCAACTAATACTTTGATATCTTCTGCTTTTAATGTTCAAGGCACCATATCTAATCAGATCTGAAAAAGTCAATTATGAGGTTAAGGATAGTTTCCTGGAATAGATGGAAATAGAAAAAATGGCTTCCTTTTATGTGCAAATATATACTCCAATAAGAAAAAAAGGGAATTAAAAAGATGTTTCTGTGGGACTTCAGATTCTTCTGTTAGTTGTTCATTCAATTCTAAAAATTTGTTCATCACTGTGTGTTAATATCATGCTTGTCCACGGTGTAATTCATATACATGGTACTATAAATCCCCAACATTTGTAACAACAAATCATCCAAACAAGGTTAAGCTCAGAGACCATTAGACTAACACTTCACTCACTTCTAACCATTTTTCATAGAATTAGCACATGAAAAACAAGATAAGAGTTAATAGATATCACAAATCATATATCCAACAATGCCCTAATCTGGTCCAACCTTTTCCCCTAAAGGTTCCGTATTTACTAATAATGTAACAAAGACCTGCTTATAACACAAATTTAATTATTTTCTTTTCTTTGAACTATTTTCCAAAATATTACCTCAATTCGAGGAAATATCTGTAAAACGAAAGTTGGAAAAGTAATATTGATACAAACATTTAATCATAATTCATACATAACAATTATTAAACCAATCATAAAATCATATTTACTACAATCAAAGGCTCAAGTGGTGCGCATCCCTCCCATGAATGTCCTTGGATCAGGGCAATTCCCACTGAATTGAGCTTGTGAGAAATCAAAACCTGGGTTCTGCATATATTAACAAACACTTTCTTACCAATGATGAATCATATTTAAGTGTTAAATTGTTGAAATAATTTGACAATGGGTTTTGACTTTTGATTGAAAGATATATTATAAATAAGTACCTCCTCCTGAAATCGTTGAAGCATGAGGCGCTTTTGTTCAAGATCTGTAGCGTAAGGATCTAATTGACCTTCTCCAACTATAGGAGATGACCATGTCTGCCCTACATCTCTCTTTTGTAGAGTTATGTGCAATGTATCATCCTCTGCCCATCAATACATCCACATAAACACCTCCCCAATATCAATAAATTAAATATTAAAATTATATACCTAAAGTCCAGAAGCAACAATCTGTCTTCACCGGAGAGGTAAGGTCATGCTGAAATTTAATAAATTCATTGAGGAACACATATGATTGAATTATTTAAGGAAGAGAGAAAAGAAAAAAAGTCACATTGAGATAAGGAGGGCTTCCTTTGATCGCAACTTCAAGATGTTTAGATTCAATCTTGCAGTAAAAAAGCTTCCGTGGAACATTAGGTGGGAGAGTTATGTAAATGTTTACTTCTTCTAGAGTCTGGTCCCACTCAAACACCTTCTGACCTGCAAACATCAAAATTCATTTGAAAAATCAATTGAATGCATAAACAAAAGAAAATCCGTACCATTATGCATGAAGCTATGGCGTTTCTCCGGAGCTAATTTTTCAGCCATTTTCTCTCCAACTCTTTATTTTTGGGATTTTTTTTCCTTTCTTTGTATGTAATTCTTCAGGTCTAAAGTTTACAAATAAAAAAGACAATGTTTTATAAAATTCAACACAATCCTGGGAAAAACCAAACATTCACCACCTATGTAGTCTAAGCTATACATTTATACACTTCTAACATCTTTGTGTACAAGTATAATTCGGGAATATTTATACAAACGGGGGATGCAGACGAATAGGGGTCTACCACATTAGGCGCAAACGTGAGGATTTTGAGGGTCGGAACCAATTCAATCTACACTAAATTTACCCAAAATCAACTCCCAAGTTTTTCATAAAATGCTCAAAAAAGAATAATGGAATTAATGCCATGATTATTAAAGTAAAAAAACCAAATGATATTTCATACAATACAAGAGCTGTTTAAGCGATTAAGAAATTTGTTTTTTCACCTTCTCTAACAATTTATAAATCCATAGTCTTTATGTAGTTTTGTATTAGTTCTGTAATTTTAGGAAAATTTTAGGATTTTTTACAACCCTAAGAAATCCTAATAGAATTCCTGTATATAATATAAATATGTAAGCAATTATAATAAGCAATTAAAGAGAAAGAGTAATTGCACACCTTATTTGATTCAATGATATTGTGCAATTTTGATGAAGCTAGTAGACGACTATGGTTTCACCTGTGTAATTGATGTTTATAGACAGATTTTTTTCTCTCTCTCTCTCTTTTTATAAAAAAAAGTTCAAATGGACAATAATATATATACAAAATATTTTTAAATATAGATTTTATCTTAATTACCTCTTTGGTTTATGAAAACATTTGTTCATTTCAGGATATATTTCAAAAAATATTTTTGTTATTTGGTTCGTGAAAATAATGGATATTTTCTGTTTTTATTTTTTATATTTTCAAAATACTAATAAAAACGTATTTAGCTAGAAAAAATGAAAACAGATTTATAGAAAAATAAATGAAAACAGTGTTATATTAAAGAACGTGAAATCGACGTTTTCCACATTTTCTAAATTTTTTGAAAAGAATACGAAAATCATTTTCTGAAAAAATATTCTACTACAAACAAAAACGGAAAATGTTTTCACAAACCAAATAGGGTTAACATACTCAAAATATAGTAGTGTTTTCATTTAATTTTGGGTGAATTATATATAGGGTCTTGGAGACACACTTTCTTCTCTATAGAGTAGTTCCAAAAAAGCTATTCTTCTTAGGGACCTCATTTTTTACAATAGTCTTTCCTACTCTTATAACACTAAAAGACAAAAAAATGTGATGTCACTATTTCTCTCTCCTCTACCTACCACTACCCACCTACCTCCAACCTCCCACCACCAACCACCGACCACCGACCACCACCGACCAACAGTCACCGGTCACCGGAAAAAATATAGAGTACTCCGAGAATTTGCTGAGTACTCCGACAATTTTGCTGAGTACTCAATGAATTTGCTGAGTACTCCAAGAATTAAACGAATACTCTAACGAATTAAATGAATACTCTATAAAAATAGTCGGAGTACTCTTTGAAATTAAATGAATACTCTATAAAAATAAATGTATATTAAATACCATTTTATTCATTTCATTCAAAAAATATAACCCATTTACAACAAATAAATTAAAAAAAAAACTAAACTAATTACAAGTTTGACCAGATCTGAAAAAAAAACTAAAATACAGCGTACTGTGCACGCGAGAAAAGAAAAAAAAAACTAAACTACTCGCCGGTCATGAAGGTGCTCTTCTTCGATCCAGCAGCGAAATGAAGGCCACCAACACTGCTGGAGCTTGGTGGTTCACGAACGGAGTGGAAGGAAGCTCGAGCCACCATCACCAAGCTTCTCCGGGGAAACAGCAAACGAAAGGATTCTCTTCTCCAGCTCCGGCGAAGTAAGCTCGAAATAGTGCAGCAGTGGTGACCTTGTGCAAGCTCCGGCAGCAGGAGTGGTTCAGTGGTTCTCCTCCGGCGAAACAGCAAACGAAGGATTCTCTTCTCCAGTTCCGGCGAAGTAAGCTCGAAACATTGCAGCAGTGGTGAGCTTGTGCGAGCTCCGGCAGCAACAGTGCAGCAGTGGTTCTTCTCCGGGTCGTCTCTCCTTGCTTCAAGCAGATCCGGTGGTGAAGCTCATTCACGCTGCTCCTCCACCGCGAAGAATAAGAACCAGATCTGGTTCGGTGGTGAGCTTGTGCGAGCTCCGGCGAATGGGAAGCGTGAGAAGAATGAGAGTGGTGTTGGAGTGGTGGCGATTTCGGCGGTGGTGGTGGCCATTTTGGTGGTGTCGGTGGTTATTGAGAGGAGAGAGAAGCAGTAATGATTTGTGATTTAGAAAATGAATTGTAAATGGAGAATAATTAGTATATATAGGTATAAAAAAAACAAAAGAGGGTATAATTGTAAATGGGGTTTTGGGTTTCATGTGTTAAAAAGTTTCTGAGGTCTTTAGTAAGAAGAGGCTCTAGGCCGGGTCCCCAACTTGAAGAGGGGAGTGTGGTCAAGACCCTAAGTGTCATTTTCTCTTTAATTTTCCACAAAATTGTTTTCATTTTCTCTAGTCAAACACGTTTTTGTAAGTATTTTAAAAAATACAGAGAATGAAAACAGTAAATACTCATTGGTTTGCTACCGTATTTTCGTAGTTTCTAACTTATTTACAAAAAAATGACACTGATATATTAAAAACGTTTTTAATCTAAATTTTATGAGTAAATTTTATATTTAGGTCCTTATCTAACCTAAATACATTTTAAATACATTTTAGATGATCGATATATAGAACTTGAAGCTTAACTTTTACGATTTAAAAAAACCATGTGGTCCGTTAAAAAAAATCATATGGCTAGATTATGCTTTAAAGAGATCATTGTCCAATTTTATAAGTCATCAAATACTAAAATACTGTTAAATAAAAAACCACATAAAGACATAAAATCAAGTATGATAATCATGGATCACCTCACTGAGTATCGAGAAAAGAAAGAAAAGTGGTTTGAAAAAGATATATGCGTACTTGGGAATTCTAGATAATTCTACTGGCCAAAAGAGAATGCATAAACAAAATATTAGGGGAAACGTAAGCTTTTAGAATTGTCTTGGATAGTTATGGAAGAGAGTACCATGATCCTACTTATATGACCATAATTATTCTCACCCACAACCATAAAGCCTAACATAACATCCTAAAAGTTCCTTTTATCTTGACCATTTATTGGAGTTATGATTAACGTAAAGGGTTTATTTTAGTTAGAATAAGAAGAATTATTTTAAAGCCTTTAATAACCATATATCTTATCCATATTGAGTCTGTTGCTTGTTCCCTTAAGCATTGTGAAGTCAATCCATATCTCGAGCTTACTTTGATAATTGCTAGCATGCTCGTATGTTGTAATTGATTCCATAAATTCGATACATGACCCTCTAAAAGAAAACTCCTAAATATTCTTTTGTAAACTAGTTCATCTTTGATGATGCTTGACTTGGATTTTTGCTTATATTGTCGGGACGACAACATCTTAAGTTTGGGGTAGTTTGATGTTTGCATATTTGTTGACATTTATGTAACCTAGGAGACATCACTTTGTTGTTATGATGGATGAAAATAAGAGATTTTATAAGAGTTTCGCAGATTATTAAGTCATGGCATGTGTTTAATGAGGGTTAGTTTTGTACATTTTAATGTATTTTTGTACAAATTTAGCGCATTTTACGATCACGCGCTCAAGACATACTGATACGAGGATACGTGAAGATTGATCCAAATAAATCACCTAGAAACATCCCTTTTTGTCGGAAAAGCATAATATTAAATTCAATAAGTAGGGGGAATCAAAACATTCAACAAACACAAAGAGAAATAAACTACAACATGAGACATGCAATAAAATCTTTCATCATCCTTCCAAAATATTTATAACATTCGGAATCTACTAGGAGAGTAGATGCAAAAGCAACTGGGAGGATACAAAATCCAAAAGTAACCAATAGGAACACCAAACGGAAGTTGATCAAGTCGACATCCAAAATTACGGTGATGACAATCATCACCCAACCTCCAAAGAAATCATCAAGAATAATGGTTTTGGTCTAGTATCTAAGGGAAGCATGATGTATAAGGTATTTACAAAGGTAACCACATAATAAACCTTCTGCCACCTTAAAACCAATAACACCATTCAAACATGCTAGAAAAGCTGGAAATTACAAGGAGTATCACTGACCACTCATCGTTTACTACACAACTCGGAGACAAGTCGACGACAAGGAAACTTTTTAAGAGCGAGAAAGAGTTGTCTCTTACTGGTGACCAACTACTTAACTCGACAACAACTCGATTACGATAGGTAGAAAAAGATCGTTGCTCACCTATTGGTCGCTTGCTCCCTACTCAGCAACATGTAGGCAACAAATGACACATATCAACATATTTGAAAGAGCATACCATTGCTCACATATCGGTCGCTTGCTCCCTACTCAACAACATGTAGGCAACAAATGACACGTATCAACATATTTAGAAGAGTTATAACCCAAATATATATATTATTATATTTGGATGAGACATTTTATTGGATTAAAATGCTATGTAATAAGTAGTTTTTACTTTGACATTAGGGAGAACACCAGAGGATAATTTTAGGTAGGATTAGACTCATTAGAGAGCAAAACAACACAAAAACAGAGAAATATGTAAGACTCTTTGTCAGTTTGATACTTCCATGCTCTTTGTCTTTTTATTATGTCTTTACTTTTTAGTATGAGCTAGTTTTCCGTAACTTGAAATGCTACATCATTAAACATATGTTTGTTAGATAGGATTTTATATATGCTATCAAGATGTTTTTCATTTAATTGATATGCTTCTTATGTGATTGTGATAAGTTGCAATATCTTATAAATAGGAAAAATTGAGATCTTCCTTAATTATCTTGAATCTTTGTGAAATCTTGTCTAGTTGAATTGATGGTAGACATATAAAAATATTTTATTCATGGACACAATGATATAACATACATGTTAGACGGTGTATTACATAATTCTCATATGGGAAATATCATAATTCGCTTTCTAGGTTATACTATTCAACTACAAAATGGGATAACTATGCCTTCATTAGATATGAATTTGACCTAGGTATAAGTAAGTGAGTTTCTTAGAATTCTGGGTAATTATTATATAAAACCTTATACTAATATAGGCATCTACTATGCCAACATTATGGTAATATTGGTAGTCTAAACTCTTATCTCATTCATCACCTTGTCTCCCCTAAAATACTAGTTAGGAATATTAGTTTTAAAGGTTAATCTTCATTCAAAATTAGATTCAAAACTTAGAAAATGTTAAACCTCAGTACTTATGTACATTGTTAGTTAAATTTAACTCTTAGACTTTCTTATTTTGAACAAAAATTGATCTCCAATCCTTGAGAAGAACAATATTTATTTCTTTATCACTTTATCACTTGGAATAGATATTATGCATGTATATAGTAATTTTAATAACTCTTCTATTGCACAATTTTATCTTACCTCATATGTTAAATATAATTGGATAACGTTTTTAAAATTTAATAAGAAAAAATACATTTGATATTATAATTGGCCATAACAACAAAAGACATAATATAATTACACCAATTATATAATACCCCTATTTCTACAGAGGTTATAGAGTAGACCATAACTTTTCGTTACGGAGCTTCACTTCCATATTAAAACATTAATATTCAGCCTTGTGCACTTAGCCACTAGATTCACGACATCATTCATATCTCTTTTAATGTGAAACAGTTTTCACATCGTTAATTTTTTCATCCATTTCCAAATTTCATTAATGATTGGCTGGATTCTCTAAATGATTCCCACCTTTTTTGAATCTCTTGGATCACTTCAAGGTTGTTCGAGTAGAAACAGCTACTCAAAAAATTGAGATCAGTATGATCTCATTGCAAATAGGACAACTCCTTCAACGTAAGATTTAACTCTTCCTCTTTTCATGATATTATGTTAATATTTCCATCATGATTGACATCTACTAATGCAACCCATGCTGGTTCCCATTCTTTAGTAAACGGCGAATCATTAAGCCATATAAGATCTGCTTCATCCTGACGGACTAAATATTTTCGTCTTCCATATTCCCTTTCTGCTTAGGTTCATTAGTCATCTTTGCCTCATTCCAGTCCTGGAAAAGATCCTTAATTAGTCCATTAACTTCAATAATAACTTCCTTGGCGTTCCATTTTTTCTTATCAAATAACCCTTGTATTCTTGCTTTCCAAATGAACCAAAGAGTACGAAGGATACATGACGTGATAATTTTCCCATCTCAACCATTAATTGAGAAACTTTTTATTGTTTTCATAACCCATTCCTCAATAGGACCATTAAATTCCTGACCTATTTTAACCTGCATCCTTGATGAAGCTTACACATCATTACTAAATGGTCATTTAAAGAAAAGATGTTTAATTGATTCATTACCCATCTCACACCATTCACATGTTGGATCTTTCAAACAATTTATTTTGCATAGGTTACCTCACTCGAGTCCCCTAGTGTGTTAAAGTAGCTACCTAAGCTACCTGAGCTACCCTGAAGGCAGTTAGGAAGTTAGAATCCTGACTATTGCATAATTACCAATTCACCCTTAAGCAATAAAATGTAAAATCAATACTAGTGGAGATTACTTGCGAATTCTCGAGTTGTATTCTCATCTCTTCTCCTTAGTTTATTTACATTCTTAGTCTTTAGTTTGATTAGTCTTAGTTCATTTATATTTACCGTATCTTAGTTTATAAATCAAAACCAAAACAATTATCTGTCTTTTTATCTTTCCTATCAACTCATTCTAAGTCACTCTTCAAGAACAATACATAAAATTAACCATTGTAGTCCCTATGGAGACGATACTCTTTATATACTTATTTTATTACTTGTCAACGATCTGTATACTTGCGGTAGTTAGCTCTCTCGAGGTGAGTATATGTTAGCTTATTTTATCATACCTTGGGAGACAATAACACTTATTGTGAGTTATTAGAGTCCTCCCCCGGTTCAAAAGATTCCCCTTGATCATCCTTGTTCCCAATCACCTCCTTGCCCTCGTCTTGATTGATCCATTCAAAACCCCCATTATTATATACCATCTTATTACATTTAGCAAACTCACCCATTCTTACCACACTCATAAGTACATTGGTTTCGCTTTTAATTTTTTTGTACATCGCCTCAATATCATCATCCTTAGCACCTAAAATATTTGCAATAACCTCATTGTTAACAATGATACTCTTTCCAATATCGTTCACCTCCCCTTGATATTTTTTGAATAGACCTAGGAAGTTATTGATATTAATTTCCACGGGCTCATTACTAACATAAATTTCCCGACCACGTCACCCAAGAGTCTAGTATCCTCCCGTTTTCTCTTCGTTGAATCACTCTCTGCCTTATCACTTTTCTTCCCCGTTTGGTTGGAATCATACACAACTAAAGGGATCGTAATTGATCCCACAGTGAAACCATCACCACTGTTTAATTACCATTATTTTATCATCATCATTGTTGTCAACATACCTTCAAAATAGGAAGTACACACCACCTCGTCAAACACCCCACCTTCCCGCTTTCTGATCACATGAGTAACCTTATCTTCACTTTGAATAGTTTTCTCTTCATTCCAGTTAAAATACCTATCAGTGTCATCGTTCCATCTTGGATGGACCACCCAAACCAAGCATACACTTTTGCTGTGGCCAAGAACACCACAGTTGTAGCAGAATAGACCAAGGCTTTCGTACATAAACGACACTCATGCTGCGCCATCACTTTGTTCAATAAATACACCAATTTTGCTCGGTTTCCTCGTGTCGATTTTCACTCAAAATCTAAGGTAACTCATGTCTTCTTGATTCACAAATGGAAAATCACTTTCACTTAACTCATCAATAAAAGTTCCAAGTATCTCCTGTCTCGATGCTGCATTGCACTCCCTCCAAGCCATGAATTCTGACCCACGCGAAGGAATTGAAGAGACCAAGCTCGTGAAGACTAGCATCATCTTCCCACTTACAGAGGAGAATGTGCATAGATTGGACAAGAACATGTTTAATGAACCACAATCTTTCTGCTTCTTCTTCATTATCGAGCATAACTTTAAAGATATTTTCTCCAACTTCTTCAAAGCTAATCCTTCATTTAATCCCCCATGTTTTGATATCAAATTTTCAAAAACACCAAAGAGAATGATTCTATCAGCCACTACTTTAGCAACAATAATGAACTTTGATTGGTTTGTTTTGGCTGAAGGGGCTTTAGTGGTTAAGGACAAGACTTCTAGTTTTTTGATCGTGTCGTGTTTAACTTTTGCCAGGTGAAGGGGATTTTTGTAGTAGCTATAGGTTTTTTTTGTAAATAAGAAATTGATCATTGTGTCTGTGAATTAATCCTAACACCGTATCCCATAAGAAGTCTCAATGTTCCAAGATAGATATGCAGAATCCATAGCCGATGCATGCATACAATTGCAAGATGCCAAGTGTCGTTTTTGTGAAGAACAAAATAAGCCAAGTGTGTAGAATATGTACAAAAGAACTTGGGAAACTCCGCATCCAAGAAGGGAAACGACCAAAAGAAGAAAAAAGGCAATTTTTGTATAAAAAATCTTACCAGATTCTCCGATTCTTCTCCACGCTATCTGCATGTGATTTTTTCCAAAAATTTCCCATAGAATCGCTCAACGTGTGAAATCTCTCAACGCAGCCAAACTTTGCAGTAAATCAAGCCCTCACAACTTTTTCCTTCTCCCAAGGTTCTCCAATAAGCTTATATTTGTTGATCCTCTTCATAAAACCTTCCATCTTCATCGTGTGCTTGACAAGGCGGCTCCATCTTAGAAAAAAACTTTGTTTGTATTGTAGCGTTTGAGCATGCGTGATTTACTTATAAGACAACAGCATCAAACAAACCAGACACGAATCTATCTCCCATAAGTGATAATTTATAGTTTGATAAGCTTGCATGTGTTGCCAGAGATTCAGGATGACTTCGAAAAATAACCAAAATTAACATTTTCATCCTGATTTAAGCAAACTAAGCTAACAATAAAACATAAAATGGAGTTAAAAGTGTAAAAAAGACCGTAAGAAAAACTACATCAAAGGGAGAAAGAAGCTTAACTCATTTCCATTCAAGTGTTAAAAAATGAATTTATAGTCAAATTGAAGAAAAGATTAGAAGAAACAAAATATAAACATTGACGAAGTATTTAAAACTTAAAACTATATTTCTAAGTAAGTTTATAAATTTTAGAAATAGATAATTCGAACAAAACAAAAATAAAAAGACACTCTCACCCAAATCTATTGTGGGTTGTGCGCGATCAAGCGCCGCAGTGATAACAGAGACAACAAGACCAAGAGTTGACTTGTCGCTGTTACCTAGAGAACGCTGAGGTTGATTATACAATAAAGAATGAATATGAATATGGATATGGATACCCAAAAGAAAAAGATTTATCACGAAAGGCAAAGATTACAGTTCTGCCTCCTCCACTCGCTCAACAATCTTTTCCAGGTATCTTCAATCATCTTTTTATTTTCATTTTTTTGCTAATCGGAATTCATGTTTTACTATTTATTCCATAAATTAGTTTTTGGAACTTTATATAATTCTGTTCCACCTTGCTAAATCAAAGCTACATCTTTATTTAATTTAAAAAATAATTTTTGTATCCCAAAACCTTAAGATCATGCTACCTAAATTACCGTCAAAAAAGTTTTTTTAAAAAAAAAAAATTCTCTTGCCCCAATTTTGATACCAGAAAATACCCTGGACAATCAATTGCTAAAGTTGACATTTAATTCAGGATAAAAATGCTTTCAATCGAGCTCAATTGAATGCCATTGCTGAAAGACTCGATGTTGATGATCCATATAAAGGAGGTTGGGGTAAATTATCTGTAGTATTTAAGTCCCATCACAACGTGTTTACTGGAAACTATGATGTTAATGTTCTAATAGCTGCAGTTGAAGAGAAAGGGAAAAGTGTTGTTTGGCATGATAAGCGTAATGGGGCTTCTTCAATTGATCTTGATGGACCTGAAGATAAATTGATGGGTATTATAATTAACATTCCTGTTAAAAAGTATATTGGATTATTGAGAAGTAGGCATTGGATTGCAGTTAGAAAGATTGAAGGGGTATGGTGGAATTTGGATAGTGATATCTCTGCTCCTTATTCTTTTATAGATACCAAAGAAGTTACGGAGTTTTTGGATGGTGTTATATCATGTGGTGCTGAAATTTTGCTTGTTATGAATGATAAGCAATGAGCTTTTTGCATCTTTGTACTGTTTCTGACAAGTTACTTGTCAGGACACAAATCTGATGTGGATGTTCTTCACCAAGGTTATGTAAGAAATGTTTTGTATCATTTTGTTTAATACTGTTTTAGTATGGTAAAAGTTGTATGTCTTATCTCTATGTATTTGACTGTATAGTTTACCTCTAATGGGAAGTACATATGTTGATTGTGTTTGATTAAATGCTTTATCTCCTTGCACTGAAACGTACAGTTTCTTGGTACTTATTGTCTTTTCAGAGACTGTGATTGTTAATATGGAACGAAATTATCCATAAAGGGAAGGAGAATAGGAATAGGATAAACTTGGCAAAGAGTACATAACATGCTTTATATGCTTTAGGAATGAAGATAAAAATCAATATATTGTCAGCATTTGAAAGGCATCAACTCTTGGAGCTTCACAACTAAATCTGAATATTGGACTATGACAGGGGTCTTACGGAAAGGAAAAATATTTTAGAAGATCTTTATAGAACAGTTTTGTGGATAGATAGATATGAGTGAGCGTTCTTGTAGAAGCATCCACATAGTAAGATCAAGAGGAACGGAATTTATTCGCGCTTGTTCTTCATGGGCAAAATAGGAGGATAGGTTATATAAGAGCATCCACATCCAGTACTTCAAAAAAAAAATCTTTGACAAAGAAAAACAGTACTTCAAAATGAGGGTTTTGGATTCAATATTTAAAGATGAACCCAGATAACATAAAAAAAAAAACACTCACATCCACGATTCTTGAGATTTAATCAGAATCCTCATATACCGAAAGACTGGATTTAGGATTCAAATCTCTTAAAATATGTCCTCCACGTAATACATCTTTTAGATTGACACCATGTATTATTTAGTATCATTTAACATGATCAAGGTAGAAATCTAATATTAAATAACTAATCTTTTATTATAGTTGTTTAACAAATCTATTAAAAAAGTTTACCTAAAATAAATAGATCAAAAAGATCTTAAATTAGTATATTCAAGAAGATTGGTATTAGTGATGCGAAACCAACATCCGTAATCTTACAACTTGCGGATCAATCAACAGCAAAGCTGTGGGGAGTAATTGAGGATGTACTCATTCACGTAGGTAACCTTGTTATTCCCACAGACTTTATTATTCTTGACTATAAAGCAGATAAGAACGTCCCATTCATTCTTGGGCGTCCATTCCTAGCCACCAGCGATACAATAGTGAATGTGAATGAAGGAACCGTGACTCTCCGTATTGAAAATAACGCTGAAACATTCTATGTTTCGGGGAAGAAGAAAAAGAAAAATGAGTCAAAAGAACTATATCCAATCAAAGTTGTAACTAAGAAGCCAGAATCTGTAATCCCCCCAAGAAACCATGGAGAAAAAGATTGAGTTTGGGGTAGGAGACGAGGTGGCATGGAAACCTACCAATCCCAAAAATAACAGTTCTTGGAAGGGGCCATATGTTATCACGCAAATCATCTCAGAAGGAGTGGTCGAAATGAAAGCTAGTGAAGGTTGCAAGCTCAAGTTGGTAAGTCTTAATCATCTCACTCACTGCTGGGGAGGCTATAAAAAGAAATAACCGAGGTAACTCGTCTAACTTTGGAAGACGTTAAACAAAAGTGCCCTCTGGGAGACATCCCATAGTAATTTGTTTATGTTTTAGTTTTAGTTTAGATTAGTTGCTTTTAGTTGATATTGCGTATTTGAGAAAGGCATTAGTGTTTTTGGATGTTAGGTATGAAAGAAATCGAGTTTGGGAAGCAAAAACGAAATTTTTTGGGAGTTTTCTGACCTGCCACCGGTATACCGGGCCCTACCGGCGGTATACCGCAGGTCAGAAAACCCGTGGCCACGGGTATCACCACGTGTTCATTGCCGAGAGGTCCCAAAGTCGAACAACAGCAGCACCGGTATACCGGTCCCTAGCGTCGGTATTGCCGGCCAGAAGAAACCCGTGCCCACGTGTCTAGACCACGGGTATTTTGACGTAACTCGACCTGGAAGAACAATAGCTTCGGTATACCGGGCCCTATGGCCGGTATGCGGCCCACACCTGCTGTGTCAAATTTTTTTTTTGACACAATCTGAGAAAACTTCGGCAAGTCATATCTTTGCGCTCGGATGTCGAATTCAGGTGATCTTTGAGCCTAAACTGCATAACTTTTTGAGATCTAGATATTGGGGGTGCCCACGGGTGTCGTCACGTGTTGTATGCCGAGAGGTACCTTTCGAAAGCAAGCAACTCCGGTATGCCGGGCCCTATGGCCGGTATACCGCCCGACACTGCTGGAGAGAGGAAATTTTCGCGTTTTTCAGATTATAAGGGTGAGGAGGTTGCTCTATTACGAATTTTTCAATCCTTAAGCTTCTCCTTCTTCCCCAAACCTCTCCCAACTCCATTAAAGCTTCAACAAACCTTCACCCAACATCAAAACACTACCAAATCATCATGAAATTACATCCAAATCCTTCCCTACATCATTACAAAGAAGATTCAAGCACCCAAATCATATCAAAACATCTAGAATCAAAGAATCAAGAGCCTAAATTTTCAAAATTCATCCAAAATTCCTTAAACCCACATCACCAAACCTTGATTCAATCATACCCACATGGAGATTTGTCATCCGAACACCTTTCCTAATCTAATTAAAGCTTGTTCCACCTATGATCAAGAGTTACAAATTTCAAGAGTGCTCAAGGCTTTGAGATGGGGGTCAAAAGAGATGATGAAGAGATGATAGAGATATTACCAAGTGTTAAGGGATATGAAGAATCAAAGCAAGATATTGGGTAAGATCAAGAATATTTCAATTGAGATGTGTACTAGTTCGGGAATAATTACAAGGTAAATCAGATCAAGAGAATTGAGGAAAGCTAGCTGTGGTGAATTCAAAGAGCAAAAAGGTTTAAACTTTCATAAGGAAAACACTACAAACTCTACAATCGATAGTCCTTTACCTAAGATGAGCAAAAGCTTCTGGGACGCTAGTAGCTATGTTCAAAACATATTCCTGGATAAGCACTGTCACATGAGAAAGTATTTGTAAGTAAAGTTGGAAGAAGATAAACAAGAGATTTCTAGAGTGTGATTGATTGGGATGGAGCATAAGAAGATGTAAGGAAAAGCGAAATTGGTGATACTAGAAGTTTTCATACATGGAAAGCACTGCACCCTATTCCGGGTATTGATCAGGCGATGTAAATAGCCTCGAATAGTATGTTTTCTTTCTTCCTTACCTTTTCTTTTATGTGCAATATCTGTAAAATTTTAATTTTCTTTTATTTTATTTTTGAGTCTTTTCGAGTCTTGGGGACACGACTCATTTTTGAATTTTGGGTGTGGGGATTCGTTGTCTCTCATCTCCATTTCTCTGTGTTTTATTGTTTCTTAGGTAAAATTAAATTTTTTTGAAGGATTAGATGTATGTAGAGTGTGTCTAATAGCTTGAAAGCATAAGCTCAGTAAGTTAATGATAGAAAGTAATATGTTTATGAGTTATTTTATTTTGTATGCTTTGAGTATTTGCAGGAAAAACACACATTGATAGTAAAGAAAAGATTAGTTTGCAATGCGATAAAAAGTATGTTCGATCAAAGGGAGCCATAAGTGGTTTGTAGGCCGTGAGATCCAAGCTAGTTGATATAACCATTTGATGAAAGTGCTAAAGGTAAGAAAATAACGAAATTACATGGTGTAGAAAGTGATTAAGGCAGTTCTTTCATATTGAAGCCACTTGAAGCCTTTTTATACCTTCTCACCCTGTTATTTGAATTAATATTTTATATCCTTCTCAACCCCTTCTATCCTTTCTAAAGCCTTTTATTTAGCCACATTATAAGCCATATCCCTTTAGATTATAGGACTTTTCCATATGACCCGCACTCGAATCACGGTGCATAGACACTTGTTTTAGAGCTTGGGTTTGGGGTGGTGGGTCCACCATTATGGGAATTGTTATTGGTTTGGGAATTTTGAGCTTATTAATTGTGCTTAGTTATTATATTGATGATGATTCACAAGTTTATATTATACCCTTTGCCGGGGTAATAGTGAATGAAAAAGAAGCTACGAGCTAAAATTGCCAACAAGGGCATAAAATGAAAAGAAAAAAATATATATATGAAGAAAACTAGCGTGATATCTCGAATATTAAAAGAGAGTCATAGCTGTGGAAAAGAATTGAAAAGAAAATATATATATTTGGACCGACAAAGTGGAATTTTTATGTGAACATCTTATGCTTTAATTGGGTTGTTGGGGATGCTACTTTGTGCATCAAGAAATTCATTGGGTTGAGTGAGAAACGTTTTATGAGAGTAACTCAAGCTCTAGGGCGATTCGTTGATGGCTAGTGAGGAGAGAGCCAAAAGCTCACTCTAAATTATCCAAATATACTTATCATACCGTCCCTAAGCCTAAATTACAACCTTAAAGACCTTTTGATTCTTTGCTATGTAATCGAGAAGTGATTGAGCCAATAGAGAGTAGTTAAGTGGATCTTTGAATACTAGTGAAGTTCAATGAACGATCTATAGCCTCCTTGGTGAACTGAGTAAAGTTCCTCTCCTTCTTACATTGCGAAGCTAATCTAATCTTGAATTCGAGCCGTGTTGATTGTAGATATGAAAAGTGTGCAGGTATGTAGTTTATAAATATTATTACATGAAATTTTCTGAGTAGTTGTTTTATGTCTACTCTCCATATTCTGCTATCTTCTTCCCTCTGTGCTTAAATTGACCTAGGTGTGTATTTAGAGACTTCCCTTTGTTTTTATCTTTATTGTATCGGGACGATACAACTTTGAGTTGGGGGTCTTGATGTCTCCTCGTTTGTGATAGATTTATGTTAGGATGAGACATCATTTTTAGTGATTTAGGAAGTCATTTAGTCGAATTTCTTAAGAAATAGTGCACTTTCCTATTTTGAGTCTTGACTTAGTAAAATAATATTTTAGAGCATATTGAGTTTAATTATTTATTTAGTGTGAAGCTTTAAAGATAATTATGGAGATTAATCAGATTCCAAGTCAAATCTAAAGATAAGGAAAGAATATCTTGAGGAAATCTGGAGATAGAAGGAAACAGAGTTCAATTAGGAAAAGGAAAAGTTGTCAAATAAATCTGAATTTCTGCACCTACGTCTAAAGAAGTGGTTATAACTCCAAAACCGAGCCGATTCTGGAAGATCCCTTTCATAGGGACTTAGATAATTCCGTGAGGATTCTTTTGACATCTTATGGGTCAAAAACGATCTAGTAACGAAGAAGATATGGTAAAAATAAGTCAGCAGTAATTATCCTTATCTACTTACGAATTTGAGTTGGGCTAGGAGTCCATTACTTTCCTTCCCCTTCAATAAAACGAATTAGGTCTTCCTAAACACCTATAAATACACCCTTAAACCATTGTAAATATGTCCTTGCTCAGTTGCAAAGTATAGGCTTAGTCCTTGCTTGTATTTTCTTACTTTTTAAATAATAGCTTAGTCTTTATATTTATTATTCATCCTTAGAATCTAGCTATTCATCCAAGAAGCAAGCTGACCTATAGAGGAAGATAAGAAGCAAGAAGTTGGAGAGTGACAAACTCCTCTTCTACATCTCACCTTGTCTATATTTAGGGTAATTAGCCATAGATTTATGCTCAACCATATTTCTAAGCCTTTATTCTGTAAGTTTTACTTTTAATTGTTGGGTTATTATTTTGTCTTTAAATTCCATAATACTATTTGTTATTTTAATTGATTGAGCTTGGCGTATATTGTTATTATGTGTTTTGACTTATTGTTACATCCCTAGATTTGGCCAATCTTAGGATTATTCTTAGTTATTGACAACACCACATAATCGTCTAGTTTTGATCTTTTGCCTAACTAGATAGCCATAAAGGTTTGATTTAACCACCAATCATTACTCAGGAATCCTTGGTAGTGGAGAGGTTTCTCCTAAGCCTAATAGAGGCTAGGTAGAATTTAGAATCCTGGTTAATATATAATGCTTAATCTGTGACAGGTTAGAATAACAACTTAGTAAAATAGACTCATATTAGTGACCCTAATCTATTAGACTTACATTCCTATTTATTTATCTGCATCCTTATTTATTATTTCTCATCAGATAGTTATTCATATTATTTTATCTTTTTATATTTTATTCTAAAACATCTAAATTCATCTATGCTTGTTAAATATAAGTAGATCTAACGGATACAATCCTTGCGAACGAACTTAACTTATCATTAAAACTTGCAAACGATCTGTGATACTTGCAGTGAGTTCCGTGGTTCTCAAGGGTGTTTGCTCTTTATTATTATCTTTATTTATCTATTTATTTATCACACCTTTGCCCCCACCAATAATTTAAGTTTTCTGTTTTGGATCTTTTAAGAGTAAGCGGTAGGCCCAAATATTTTCCCAAAGAATTCGTACTAGATATTCCTAATTTTTCTTCTAGATCTTGCTTTAAATTATCTTTACTACCTTTGCTAAATAAAATAGACGACTTTCCGTAATTCACTGCTTGACCCGATGCCCGACAGTATTTATCAAGAATTTCTTTGAACTTATCAAATTCCTTTAAGTTGGCTTCCATAAAGAATAAGGCATCATCCGCAAATAAAAGGTGAGTCAAAACCGGACAATTCCTTGTGATTTTTAAGCCCTTGAAATTTTCAGCATCCACAAAATTTTCCATGAGATAAACTAAAGCTTCCGTCATAATTGAGAAAAGTAGGGGGGATAACGGATCTCCTTGCCTGATACCCCTTTCTGGTTTAAATTTTCCAAGTCTTTCCCCATTGATCTTGATTTGCATACTAACTGTAGATATACATATGTAAACCAGTTTCCTCCATTTTTCACAAAAGCCAATCTGTTTTAAAACTTTCATAAAAAATTCCCAATCAACTTTATCGTAAGCCTTGGCCATGTCAATTTTAACCGCTGCATAATGTTTTTTAGATTTCCTTTTACAATTTAAGAAATAAGATACCTCTTGTGCCACTAATATATTGTCCTGGATACTTCTTCCCTTTATAAAAGCAGATTGAGTCGGCGATAATACATTATTCACAAGTGATTGTAACCGCAGTGCGAGAATTTTGACTATGATTTTGTAGATGAAGTTGATACAAGCTATCGGCCGATAATCCATGGGTTTCTCTTGTGCTTCTCCTTTAGTTACCAGAGTTATTAATGTATCATTAATCTCTTCAATATTGCAGTTGAAATTGAAGATATCCATAACGATTCTAATTACATCTTATTTAACAATTTCCCATAACTCTTGATAGAATTTACCCGTTAGTCCGTCAGGACTAGGTGCCTTTGAACCAGACATATTAAAAACAGCTCTCTTAATTTCCTCGATATCTGGAATTTTGACCAATTCTTCGTTCATCTCATCTGTAACTTTACAAGGAATAAAACACGTTATATCTTCCTCTTCTCCTTTCTCCTCTCTTTTGAATAAGGTGATATAGTACTTTTGAAAGATACTTTTAATTTCATCTAATTCCTCCCTCCATAAGCCATTTTCATCTTTGATTGCTACAATCCTATTAATGTTTCTTCTAACCCTTGTAATATTATGGAAATAAGCCGTGTTTTTATCTCCACATTGTAAATGTTGATCCCTCGCTCTATCTGCCTAATATATTTCTTCTTTTTCTCAAAGTTTCTCCATTTCTTTTTTTATCTCCTTGATTACTCCTTATTGATAATGCCCATTATCTTTATCTTGAAGAAATTCTAATTTATGTTGTAGTTCGTTGATTTTTCTTTTAGAGTTTAAAAATTTAGTCTTGCTCCACTCCGTTAATGACTTGCAAGTTTTATTTTTCCTGTAAAGTTTTTCTTATATTTCTCTTAGTAATATATTATACTTATTAATTTTTTATCATAATCAAAATTTATGCATAATCTCTAGAATTTTGTAGTCCCACCACCACTAACACACCTGCATTTTCCTTTGTGCTGCTTGATATATAACCGAAAGGTCATTCTTGTTGGGATCTCTTTCATTTTAAACTTTCAGCAAAAATAAAAAGAGAAAGTGATGATGACTATTCCTTATAGCAATATATTTCCTCCAATTTTTTCTTTATCAATGTCCCTTTCCCATCCTCTTTTTAGCTTTATCCCTACTATGGCGGCGTGTGGCACCATCCCTTTATATACTTTGCTCTACTTTATTCTGCAGCTTAACATGATCACATAGATATATTTCCATTTAAGATCAGTGCACTATGGTAGTGTCTACCACTTAATGTACCAATTTGAACAATGGTAGTTAAAACCTACTATTAGAATCTTAGTGGTTCTTTTTTTGTCATATAGAATCTTAGTGGTATTTATACATAACTTCCTTATTAAATGATTTTAGATCTATAGCAATATCTTAGACTCTTAAAATCATTTTTCGAAAAAACACTAGATTAGTGATTATTAAAATAATCACTTAAAGTGATTTTAGATGTTAAAATATTTTTAAATATTTTTTACAAATATTTTAATTTTAATTAAAAAGCGTTTTTAGTTCCAAAATAATCAATCCCAAACGGGCTCTAAATGTTTGCGCAACTGCTTTATTACATTTTTTAGTGCAAAGCTAAAAAGATTTGACAATGTCTTCATTCACAAGCGAAATAAAAAACTCGACCAATTCAACTCAACCCGCCTAAATCATCCTGAAATTAGAGACCCTTGAAATTTCGTAAACATCCCCATGAGCCACATTTTTGCTATTCTTAAATTTCAAACATTTCTTTGGTTTCAATGCACCTCGATTCTCACCTACACATTACAATAAACTCCACAATCTTTATCGTCAAATAAAAAAAAGATACTAAAATAATATATACTTACTAAGAAGTAATAAATTCTACGATATAATACAACTAAGTACGACAACAATAATCATTAAGTTGCCTCCTAAGAAGAGTTTTCGTTAATCTAGTCGTTAAACTCGACCTAAATATTTTCACACAAAATTTATTGAGACCCTTGTTTTATTTATCTGCTTAAATCAACCTCTTTCTCGGGTTAATCATCTACTTGCCTTTCGTTTTAACTAATCTTTGAAAGGGGGTGGATAGTTTCCAAATTTCGCCATCTTAGTCTCACGACTAAACATATTCCTCACAAGTAATATTTAATAACTGTCTTTGATAATCTAAGATGTTTCTTCTCTTCGATTACACATTCATCATTGTAATGAGGTAGGTAGTTCCCCCTCCTTGTCACTTTACTTTCATCACGTAACACCTTACTTCCAAGAAATTTGTTGATCACATTTGACAGTGTAAGTTCTTTCGGTTCTTCTAATACCCGTTGATCTTCAACAAGTTTCTCTCTAACTTCACTTAAAACTCTTGATAGAAATGGTGGTGGGTTAACTTTTTGTGGCGGAGAATAAAATTTCTTTTGCTCTTGAACCTTCGATATTTATACTGCTTTCTCAATCACTTCTTCCTCATCATCAACCAATCTTACACTATTAAATCATCCAAATTTAGCTCGGGAGATTTTTCCCCTTGGTAACCACTTTTTTTTTGCTTCAAACCAAATATTGGTGGTAGATTAGCTTGTATTCATGATGATTTCCCACCTTGATATTGGTTACTTCCTGGTGTTTCCATATTTATAATATATTAATCTAGTCATGGGATATCATTTTAGGGTCATATATTATGCTTTGTTGAGGTGTTTTTCCCTATATATTGTTAGTTTTTCTTTTCTTGTCTAGTTTTGGAGAATTGTTACTTTTAGAGCTATTTGTGCATAATTGATGTGTAAAGTGTGAAACTCTTAGGTACATGGATAATATTAGATCCCGCTAAAAATCTAAGAAGTCAAGAAAAGAAGATCAAACCCGAATGAAAGGAGTTAAAGGACAAATAATCCACTTTAGGAAAGTAGTTGTTAGTCAGATTTAGAAAGTAAATTGTTCGAGTTTCCATGCGATATTGATGAATATTCTGGAGGATCCCTTTTATTTTCAGCTAGGATTTGAAGTTAGGAACGCGTAGGAATCAACGATTTGTGATTTAGAGTTGTATTGACGAAGTTCTTAAAGTTACAACTGGTGTGTCTCAAACCAGTCCAGTTGTTAAGGAAAACGTGTTTGGATTGATTATGTCACTTGAAAAAAAGCTCACAACCCATAAAATGTTTTAGACTTTATACATACCAGGTTTTCATATTAGAGAAGTATCCTTAATTAGTCCTTAATCACTATTTCCCAGAATTATAAGTCAAGAGACCCGATTAAGAAGAGAGAAAACTTTGGACAAGAAGTTGGAGCCCTATTGCACCACTTCTACACCGTTCCACCATCGATCATAGGGCAATTTAGTATTAGTTTCTTGTCCTAAATATGATTCTTGCACTTTTATCCTTCACTTTTATTGCTTTAATTATGAACTAAAATTCCGTATAGCTTGAGTTTGCATTAAAGTATAGACCTTGAATACTATTTGATGTTTTTATGTTATTTGGGATTTACGTTTAATTGAATTGGATAATTTATCTATATATATTAATACGAATTGTATTACATTATGCTTTCGCTAACTTGATCACTTATAGATTGACCTAAATACTTAAACCGTCACCCTGGCGGGGGATTTTGGGACAAAACTGGTTCATATATGTTCAGAGTGCGGTAGTGATCCTGACAGACTTGCCTAACCGATTAATTATATATGATTAGTGTTTATCATCAAAAATTTATGTAGCATAATCTTACCCAAGGACTCTAGTAATTGTAAGGCAACCTTCTAAGCTACCCTGACGGGAGTTAGAAGGAATTTAAATTTTTGATTAGTTATAACGACCCAATTCACCTTTATAACTGGGATTATCGATTTAGTAGGATAGAGGAATTTTTGCAAACTCGAGACAATCTCTCGTCCATTATTCGTATTGTATTTATTTATTTTCTTAGTTTAATTTTATATTTGCATCTTAGTTCTTTAATTCAAAAACCAAGTGAAATTATATTTCTTTCATTTTGTTTTTAGTGAAACATCTAAATCCTTCACACTTTATAAAATACGAGTTTGAAGTTAACGACTTAAGAACCTAAGGAGGCGATACTCTTATACTTATGTAATTACTTGTCAACAATCCGTACACTTGGGGAAAGTATCTGTTCTCTTTAGGTTTATGTTTTATCCGTATTATTTTATCATACCTTGGGAGACAATATTTCCCTCTCTTCATTGCCGTCAAACTCACTGGGGTAGCATATGATTCTCAATCATTTTGCATAATTTTGACTACCTCTTTCTCCACCATGCTAACAAGAGGTTCAACCACATCGGGTAAAGTCATCACATCACTAAAAACAAGTGTCTTCCATCACTAACTATTCCTCAACTACTTCTTCCGGTTGATTAATATTGATTTTCTATTTCATGTATAAATTGAGGGAGAAGTTTATCCCTCGAAAGAGTGGAGTCATGATAAGGCTCATCAGAATTCTCGGTGATGCTACAAACTTAATTTTGGGAGATTTAAATATTTTAACATTTGTGTCAAGTGCCCTTGAATCCTTTCCGACATGGCCTCAAATTCGGAAATTTGCCCCTCATTTCTTGCAATTGGTTATTCAATTATCCATTTGAAGTTTGACAATGTTTCGTCCAATAATTCTGAAGTGTGATCCTCTAGAATTATATGTGTTACTCCAAGGCTTCACATGAAGTTTTCAAGCGCACTGTCCAATTGGGAAGCTTGATATATCATTGGAGATTGTTGAATATTACCGTCTCATTGATTGTACCATCCTTGCTCTTGCGGGTATGTCTACGGTATTTAGTAGTAATTACTACCCCATTTTTTATAATTCAAAGAGCCTTCCACATAGTTAAATGGTCAGGGATTGGAATAATATCCTCCATACATATTCAGATCAATCAATAATCTTGATCCACATGACCTTATAATTTCATCTATCTACTTAATTCTAACCCCTTTCTTTGTGTTTAACCTATTATAATAAATAGAGTAAATACCCCTTTTGTCCCCTGTACTATCACAAAATTAACAACTTACCCCCTCGATCCTATAAAGTGTAAATTTACTCCCTAACTTTTGTTTTTACGACTCGTTACCCCCTAATGATGGAATCCTTCCAATTCCTCCATTAAGTAAGCATGTGCGAGGTTTTAATTATCTTTTATTGATAAAAATGTTATAAATCATTTAAATACTCATAAATGCAAATGGGGTTTTTTTTTTCAAAAAATAAAAATTGTAGGTCCAAATTCCATTCTACTTTAGCCCAAATCAACTCACATTTTGGCCTAGAATATCAAAAAAATACTACTCCAAATGTCTGGAAAAATGTATCGAATGTTCGTGGTTTGAAGTTAACGAAAAGTAAGACATAGATTTTGAAAAGGGGTAACAACGACATTTGTAGGAGAAGGCAAGGTGGAGGGTGGTTGTGATGTTTGAATACAGTAGTGACGATGAAGGTTGCTTTGAAGGTGATTTCACTAATTGAACCTTCAATTGCATCTTCAAACTTCTTCTTGTTATCAAATGTAAACTTCGAAACAATCTTATCATCCTTTGTTGTTGTATCATGTTGTAGCGGCCTGTTGATTGAATATGAAGGACAAAATTCGAAATTGAGTTATTGGGCTTTGGAGTTGAGAACGGTTTGATGGCTTCAATTGACCATAGCCTTCATAATAAATTTACAATGTGAGTTTATAAGACTAATTGGTCGAAATAGTCTTACTCGTTCAAGATCAGCAACTTCTGGGATGAGATGAATGAGGGTACCATTTAATTTTTTCGGAATAGTCCCCGTATTCAGAGCCTCACGAAACATACCCTTTATTGATGGACAGACTGTACTCCAACATTTTCGGTAAAATGCAGCTGACATACCATTCGGGCCAGGGGCTTTCACCGGGTTTGACTGAACGACTGAATCTCGAATTTCTTCCACGGTAAAAGGTACACAAAGTTGTTGTGCGATATTATCCCCTACATATTCCACTTGAGGAAGCGAAAAAATCCCAATTTTATCTTTAGGTGCTTCACATAATTGTTCAAAATATTCTCGAACCAACACTTTCAATTCATTTTTGCTCTCTACCCAGACATTATTAATATTGAGTAATTTAGCACATTTGGCTTTCTTTTTCCGTATAATCCTAGGGAGGTGATAGAAACGGGTATTTCTTTCTCCGTTCTTAACCCAACTTTCCCTTGAATTTTGAAAGCTCGTGATTTCCTCTTGCTTTAACGTGCTCTCATATTTATGTGATAATCTTTTTCCCAATTGGCGAAGAGAATAATTATACGAAATCTGTAAGGACTTCTGAATACCTCTAACTCTTGCCAATAAAGATTGTTTTCTTCGGTTTATATCTCCAAAACTTTCCACCTTACATTTATTAATATTAGTTTTAATGTCTTTAATACTCGAACCTACATCCTTTCCACTACCTTCCAATTTATCTTTAACGAAATCTTTAAAACCCTTGTGGAGGCACCAAGTGGCTTCGAAACGAAATCGCCGGGGGTGATTTTTTGGTGTCTGAAAAAGGCACAATTGTATCAGGATGGCATGTGATCTGAGTGTATTTGCGCTAGATGTATGACTCTTGCTCTCGAAAATAATGCCATCCATTCCGAGTTACTATACGCCCTATCCAATTGCTTCATGATCCGCTGGCCTGTGTTCCAAGAGTCGCACCAAGTGAAACGTGACCCTTCAAAACCTAAGTCAATTAAAAGCTTTCCCTCCACTCTTCAAACTTTTCCATACTTCTCGTTACCCCTTCAACCCCGCCTTTTTTACCTCTTCTTTACCTATCTGATTGATGTCTCCAGCAACTAGCCACGACATAGACAAGTTATGGAAAGCATGGTGTAATGTATTCCATAACTCCTCTCGTTCTTTATAATGAGGTCGAGCATAGATTGCTGAAAAAATCCTTGGAGAGCAGCCTTTTTTACTGACTTCTATATTATTTACTTGCCTTCAAGTGGATAGAATGCGAATCGAAATATCTGAGTTATTCCAAATAATCCATATACCTCCTTTATAACACTCTGAATCGACACAGATTGAGTTATCTTTCTAAAGGAAATTAATAACCGTATCCGCCATAGATCCAATAATTCTTGGTTCAACAATAACGGTGAGCCAGACTCTATTACTTATCATCATATCTCTGACGACACGACCAAACCTGTCATTCACTGCTCCATTACAATTCAAAACCAAAATATTTAGTGGTTGAGTTTAACTACCCCAGCTATTATCTGAAACATCTAGTGTACACATCATTAAATTAATAAAAAATGATAGGAAAAGGGGTGGTACCCGAAGAGCGCATTAGATCGGAGACATGGACATTTCCACGTCATCATCTTCACGGTCCTTGTCTATATTTCGGCTATTTTCTATCGGTGATTCAGGATCTTGGGATTCTGTCATTAATAAGTCGCTCTCCCTATCCTTGTAGTCACCTGTCGAAGGCCCTCTATCTCAGTCTTGGGGAGCTGATGGTTCGCTTATTATTGCAGCAAAGGTTCTGTACTTGTTTCAGATGCTGTTACCACTTTAGGAATTGTGGTTTCAGCATTAATTGCAATTAAGTCCTCCCCTTCACCTTTCTTCTCATTACCGCCCACTAGTTGCTCCTCTGTGCTCACGATTGTTCCCACTTCATTTACCTCTTCTGCTCGGCTCTTAACAGTCCTTGATCTCACATGTTGCTCTTCCGAAACACCCGCTCTGAACTCACAAATTTCTAGTACCGATTGGAGTGATCTTTGATTTTCAAAATTTGGGGTAGTAATCACCCTATGACTACCTACTGCTTGCTTTGCATCACTTGGACCAGCAAGGTTCTTGCCTTTATTTTGTTTTCCAGTAGCATTACTAGTCTGTCCCTTTTCATTACATTCTTCCCCACCTTACCCGTTGAAATATTCTTCGATTCTTCTACTCGTAACGCCTCAAAACGCGAGGCAAGACTATTATAATTTTTTGCGCGCTTTGTCCCGAGGTTCCTCTATCCTTCCCAGACCCCCGGTTATTTCTCTAGACCGTCATCCACTCACCGTACTTTTCTCCTTTGGTGTCTTTCTCCTTCCCATTCGAAACGACTGATGTTTGATTCAACTTCTCTTTCTCATGTTGACCATACTGTTTTGATACATTTGGAGGACATTGTTCCTTCCTATGACCAAACTTGCCACACGAGAAACAAATTAAGTGTAGCCCTTCGTATTCGACCTTGCATATATCTAGGCCGATACGCACTTCGGGTTCAAGAGGCTTGCTTAAATCAATCTCCACGGCTAACCTTGCGTAATTACCTCTAAGTCTCACTTTTGTCAGTGGGTCAATTCTAATGGTAATCTTTCTTAATATACGCGCGGTGTAATGGTGCATTCCAACGTTCTAGATTCTAACGCAAGCAACTGTTGTCGTGATGGAGTTAGTTAAGGCATTGAAACTTGGCGACCACTCCCAACAATGAGATAGTGATCAAGCACCATCCATTGTCCCCCGATTATAGCAAAGTTGAAACCTTCCCGTTCTCCAAATTTGACCATATAATACCCATGTCCAACATCGACCAATTCTAAGTTTCCCACCGGATTCCATTATTTGGCGTAACTTGGATGACAAGTATGTGAATCTGACCTCTCTCCCCAGTAGCCTCACAACCATAGTGTTTTTCCATAAACACACACCTTCTTGGATTTCTTCTCTAGTACGGATAACCATAGGAATTGTCTCATTCTCATCCACCACATCTCCCTCCACAAAATCTTCCAACCCAGTATCTTCCTCACCCCCATTCGGCATACTCTTCTTCTCCTCTTCCGTATTGATCATAATAGGTATCACAGAGTTCCGTTTTGAGTCCAGGGTTTTTCCCTTCCGTACAACAGTAGTATTAGCAGCTAGGGCTTTGGCAGGTTTAATGTGCAGCGGGCTAGTTCGACTATCAGTAGCAGGATGTGCACCTACCGTGTCTAACCAAGCCAGTTTCCATGGAGGACCTCAGGCGCTTGCCTTGTCTCACAACGTCCAGGAGAGCAGGGAACTGTTCCCTATTATTTTCCACCATGTTAACGTCAACATCATGTGACGTATCAGTGGCGGCGTCGTGCAGCATTAGCGCTCCTTTTCCTGGCGGTTCATGGTCACCGGTAATCTCAGTTGGCGGAGCGGCCATGTACTTGCAGTAGGTGTTCATGTTTTTCTGTTGTTAGGGCTTCCGTATGTGCTAGATTTTTATGCAATTGTATTTTTCCCAAACGATTTTATATATAATTGAAAGGACGGCTTACATGCAGAAAAGTAAAATTCACATGCAATCAATCATCTATTTGCTATGTCTATCTTCTAAATAGAAACATTGACATTTATCTCTTTATTGGACAAACATTGACATTTATCGTCTTTATTGGACAAGTATCAACAGATGTGAAACTAAATTGATTTCCGACCAAATTAAAATTAAATATATTCGGTAATACAACTATTTGTTGTATAAGTACTAAGGACTCTACGACGAAGCAAACATATTGATGCTTTTCATAGGGAAAAGACATCACCTTTGACCCCCACCTTTTCTTTTTCCAAATCTGACCCCCACCTTTTTCTTTTTTTTTCAAATTTGACCCCCACCCAACCCATTACTCTCCATAATAATTGTTGGAAAATATTAAAATCATCGGTCTCAAAACAAACAGAACTGAAAAACCAAAGGAAATATTTTGATTAAAGTAAGTCTAATCTATTACAGTAATAAATTATTCAATACGAAACACTTACACGGAATCAGAACGAACAATACACGAAATAAAGTTGTTAAAAAGATATTCCGTCGTACCAGTTATCTCTAACGAGAGAGAGCGAGAGAGAGTTTACTACATAATAGTTTAGAGAGAAGTATTTCTTTGTTCTTTTCTGATTATTTTCGTAGTCTTTTGCAAATGGAGAAGGACATATATATATATAGGTGAGTAGAGGTCTTTTCAAACTCGTCATAATAAATGGTCTTTATTGTTACATTATTGCTGACGTTTTGGAGTTACACATTTTACTATTCTTTCAAATTCCAGACATGAACCTGGATGCTTTGATAACCCTTGATTCATTCTCGTGTTGACCAAGGTCTATAACAGCTGAGTTTTGATTGAGGAATATTCCGATTTAATGTGTCTTCAATTTATTAACGTTATGTCTCTTGGCTGGAAGGTTTGAATTGCCAACGACTCCTATAAGTACTAGCCATTTTTCACCAGAATCATTTCAGAAATCTTGTATTATTTTTTATTTTTTGATTCCCCAAACTCCCCCACGAGCCCATGGCCACGCCCACGCCACACCGGGCTGGTGGTGGTGCGAGCATGTGGGGGTTTTGCCTTTTCCTTTTTGGCTTTCATAGCCTTTAGTTCTTTTGGATAGATTAGATGGGTAAAATATTATAAGCTGTTATTTTTTCCATCTCTCCTCCAATGTGGGACTTTTCATGCACCAAAAAAAGACTTTTCCACTTCTCCAAAAGAATAGGAAATGATAGATATGTTTAATACTTTACATTAATCTACATCTTTTCCACTTCTCGAAAAGAACATGATCGTATTTATATCTAAACATTAATCTTAATTTAAATTCTAACAATCCCCCACTCAGGGTCTTTAGGAGAGAAGGTGAACAAGTTTCCATAACTACCAGCATATGGGTGAATTGTACTTAAGTGCAATATCTTTTGATTTGAATTGACACGTTGTGAAGTAAGGCAACCACCAAATTCCGTTTAAGTGAACTTACTCTTGAACTTAACGGTTTTTGATCGAGACTCTCACAGCACATACCCTACCCTACTGGAAGTTATAGTTCCCTCGAACATCACCCTACAGTTAGTTCATCAAGTCCTTCTTTAAGGACCACCCCTTACGGGCCATAAACTTTGTGGACTTATTCATATGAGATCATTAATGACGTCTCCTTAATTTCTATCATGAATGTTGAGTCTCACTTTTGACCGTCAATTCATCAAGTGCTTCTCTAGAGGACCACCATATAATGGCTATGAATTCATTATGAGTTGAATACCCATCCTCGTGTTCTTCCTAGAATGATACGCCTTATAAGTGAATTCATCAAGTCCTTCTCAATAGGACCACCATGAGTGGCTATGAATTCATTAAGACGATTTATACATATGTGTCACATCCCATGACAGTTGAGTCTATTGTATTCGGTCCAACTATGATCATACTTAGAATTCGGGAAAACTTTGCTAGATACCCCCACATTTGAGTTAGTGGACTTGAACCGATTATCATAGTCTTTAGCCATGTCATTACATAGGGGTGTGTAAGGCACTAAGTTCATTGATAATTCCGTTAAAGTCACAAAGTTATTTTAAGGAATTCAGAACAACATTTGCGCCTTAAGTATTTTGATTTAGCAAAATAGTTGGTTTTCAACCTCGGCCTTATATTTTATAAACATACGCTCCGTTTTACTTTTAGCATTAGGAGATATACTTTCATAAACCTAGAACAGTCTCCAATGAAGATTATAAAACATGGATTTTCTCCTTTAGGTCCAAATGTACTAATTCTGGTAGTTTAGAATTCTCATGGTTTTATATTAAAAGGTTGGTTTCCCGCGAGTTTGGACTCTACATATATAATATATTTTATAAAGTCATCGGCCTTATTAGTCCAACAGATTTCTAGCGTTTTAATAGAAGAGAAAATAAAGATAGCCTAATCTACCATTCCACACATCTAAACATTCAAATAGATAAACAGAATTAGAAATGTCCTTATTAGAGGTTACAAGGTTCAACCACACAAACCCTTATTTGGAAAAAACAACCCCTTCCCCACAAACTCATCATTTTGGTACTAGACTTGAGTTACAGTAGTTAAAACAAACAAACCATTATGTAAATACCCTTTTCCCACAAACATATCTTTTTTGGTAATATTTATTTCCCCCCCCCCTCGAAATCTAGTTTGAGTCCCACTTTATTAAGAAGAGCTCCGGAAACCAAGTTCCTACGGAGCGAAGGGATGAAGAGAACATCGTTTAACTCAAATGTCTTACCAGAGGTGAGTTTGAGGGTAACCTGTCCTTTCCTGAGGACCGTAGCAGTGGATGAGTTACCCAGGACACGCATTTACCATTGGTTGCTTCCTCAAACTTTTTGAACAGAGTTTTGTTTCCGCGGAAGTGTCGTGAGGCTCGGTGTCAACGATCCACTCACTTTTGTTTTCCTCCAAGTAAGCCTCGACCATTACCGCGACGATTATTTTTTCAGTTTCGATTAGGTTTAAAACAAGTATTGGATCAGGAACGACTCTAAGCGTACACTCAAAAGTTTTGTGTCCTTCTTTACCACAACAATAATAAGCACCCTTAGGTTTCTGAATCTTACCAGAAGTTTTGAACCTTCCGCCTTGTTTGTTGGAGTTGTTGCGGTTCTTATTTCCCCCAGATTTGGAATTGTTTTCATCATGATGTTTTCCATTTCCTTCGAACCTGTCCTTGTTACCTTGGCCAGAACTTTCGACAAGGTTAGCTTTCGAGGAATGAGGAGGGAAAGATAGAGACTTATCCTTGAGTCGATTGGCTTCTTCGACTTGCATATGGCTGATGAGTCCTTGGAGAGTCATTTCCTACTTTTTGTGTTTGAGATGGTTACGATATTCACTTCAAGATGGGGGAAATTTATCAAGTAAGATATTTGGCTTGAAAAACTTCGCACATCTTTATGCCTTCGGCGATTACCTCCGTGCATAGGTTTTCATACACATGAAGTTGTTAAGTCATAGGTTTCCGATCGGTGAGAAAATAATTATACCAATCACCGGTGACGTATTTCTTTTTACCCGAATCATCAACCCCATACTTTTTCTCAAGAGTTTCTCATATGGCCTTTGCCGACTTTTCTTTGGTAATTAGATAAAAATGAATTCGAAACATTGTTCAACATCCAGCCCCGATATTTATATTCTCTCTTTTGAACTTGGTTACAAGGGAAAGATGTCTAGACTGTTCTTCTTCAGTAGGAACTCCGTTTTCCACCATAAGTGTAGGATCTTCGACTACAACGAAGTCGAGTTCATACTGTTCAAGATAGATCAAGATCTTCTGTGCCCAGCTCTTGTAGTTAAAACCATTAAGGGACTCCGACTTATTCACGTCGGGAAAGTCCTTTGCATTCAAGGATGAAGCAACTGCCGAAATGGGAAATGCCATTTCTAAAAAACCGTGATATAGAATAATATATTTTTAAATTGTTGGAAAATTGAAATAACCAGTTTTAAAACAAATAGAAACGGAAAACCAAAGGAAATATTTCAACTAAAGTAAGTCTAGTCTATTACAGTAATGAAATATTCAATACGAAACACTTACACGAAATCAGAAAGAACAATACACAAAATAAAGTTGTTAAAATGATATTCCGACGTATTGGATATCTCTAACGAGAGAGAGAGAGAGAGAGAGAGAGAGAGAGAGAGAGAGAGAGAGAGAGAGAGAGAGAGAGAGTTTACTACATAATAGTTTAGAGAGAACTATTTCTTTGTTCTTATCTGATTATGTTCGTAATATTTTGAAAATGGAGAAAGACCTATATTTATAGGTGAGTAGGGGCTCTTCATACTCGTCATAATAAATGGTCTTTATTGGCTCATTATTGCTGACGTTTTGGAGTTACACATGTTACTATTCTTTCAAATTCCAGCCATGAACCTGGACTCTTTGATGACTCTTGATTCATTCCCGTGTTGACCAAGGTCTGTAACAGCTGAGTCTTGATTGAGCAATATTATGATTTAATGTGTTTTCAATTGCTGAACGTTATGTCTCTTGGCTGGAAGGTTTGAATTGCCAACTACTCTTATAAGTACTAGCCATTTTCCACCAGAATCATTTTAGAAAACTTGTTTCATTTTTCATTTTTCACTTTTTGACTCCCCAACTTCCCCACGAGCCCACGCCCACGCCCACGCCGCGCCGCGCCGGGCGGGTGTTTGAGGTGGTGGTGCGCGCGTGTGGGGCTTTTCCTTTTCCTTTTTGGCTATCATAGCCTTTAGTTCTTTTTGGAAGGATTTGATGGGTAAAATATTATAAGTTATTATTTTTTCCATCTCTCCTCCTATGTGGGACTTTTCATGCACAAAAAAAATAACTTTTCCACTTCTTCAAAAGAATAGGAAATGATAGATATGTTTAATAGTTTACATTAATCTACATTTTTTCTACTTCTCCAAAAGAACATTATCGGATTTATAATAAAAATCAATATAAACAATTAATCTTAATCTAAATCCTAACAATAATATGAGATTATGAGTCTCAAGTTATTATGTCATATCCGACATGCGTGTATTTAGGTAATAATTTTTTTGGGATTATGTAATATCTTGATAAAATTATGATTAATTTTCATGTTGGCATATTCAAGTAATCTATTCGGTACCATCTGAGGCAGAGAAAGGTTTAGATAGCTTTGCGATAGAGGATGATATTCCGTTTAGCGACACTACGTATTTGTAATTGGTTCGGACGGCAGAACAAAAACGTAAAGGTTGCAAGTTATGACAACAATATCTCATTATTCGTTTACTTGGATGTAATGTCGAATTTATTTATTTGTTCAATAAGTTAAATTAAATATGGACCCCGAAATCGCATGTGGACTTGGTCGAAGTGGGGTTCGGGTACTTCATGGCGCAATTATGAGTTCCGAGGACGATGATAAGGCGCTTAGCGGGGGGCCTTTGATAATATTAGATAGATACATGTTGGAATTCACATTAATCAAGTGTGCTTAAATCATTTAAAACAATGAGCTAATTGAATTCATGTTATGTTCTTATGGGAAAAGTGGAAAAGAAATTTTATAGAAGAAAATGTCCCACATAAGAAGAGAAGTAGAAAAAATAATATGGCGGTGATGTGGTGACATGGCGGTGACGTGGTGCCAGATGGCGTTCACTAATGGTCAACTAAATGAAAATGAAAAAAAGGCTAACGGTGACAATTTTTTTTCGTAAAGGGCGTTTTGTGTCAAAAAATTAGATAAAGGGCGGTTTCTGCACTTTAGGTAAACATATAGGGCAGTACGGGGTGTTCATCCTTTTAAATATGCATTGGAAGTATAATTTTTTTTTTAATAAAGTAATAATAGAAAAAGTTGAAAAAAATATCTTGATATTTTAAATGAATAATTTTAAGATACTATTTTTATTAATATGAAATTAATTTTGGGACAAGGAAATATCAACTTTAACCTGATGGGTTTTACCCATTATTACACCAATTGGTATTTACCATGAGTAATGATATATACCACCCAAATTCATACCACCCAAAAGTCACCCATTGACGTGACGTGAATTGGTTGGTTACAAATCTTTAATCAAATCAAGGAAATAAATGTTGCATTAACAATTTGTAACCAATCAATTCATGCCACGTCATTGGGTGACATTGGGTGGTATGAATTTGGGTGGTATATATCATTACTCCCCATTAAAATACTTATCGAATGAATTCATGTGTACATAATTTGTCAAACTTATCCATTTCCAAACAAAGTTAGTCGAAACAACATAACAAACCAAATTTATCGAATAAACTTTAACAAAATCTATTACGTTGTATATAAGTACTTTTGTTAGAACGTTGATACGTAACTAATGAAATACTTAACTTTTTAGTAGAAAAAGCTATCAAAAAAACCTCAAACTGGAAAAATCTCTTTCTCTTTGAAGCTGGTAAAGAAATTTTAATAAAATCAGTCCTCCAAAGTATTCCTAATTACTTTATGTCTTCTTTTTTACTCCCCAAAAAAATTTGCGAGTCTATTTCTATGAAAATTGCAAAATTTTGGTGGAGTAAAAATTCAAGTGATGGAATATATTGGTCCAATTGGAATAGCTTAACAATTAGTAAATAATCAGGAGGTTTGGGTTTTAGAGAACTCAATACAATGAATATTTCTCTACTATCTAAACAGGCCTGGAATCTACTTAATAATGAAAACTCACTTCTGTATAAAACTTTACAAGAAAAATACTTTCCTAATGATAACTTCCTCCATGCGAGTTTGGGTAGTAAACCATCTTGGGGTGGGAGAAGTTTAATCACAGGAAGAGATGCTTTAAAAAATCACCTAACTTGGAAGCTTGGTAATGGAGAAAAAATTAACCCTCAAAGGGATATTTGGTTCTCTCAGGATATGATTTTGAAAAAACCCAAAGATTCTAGTATTTCTAAAGTATCTGATCTATTTTTTAATGGAGAAAGAAAATGGGACTTAGAAAAAATAAAAAGAATTTATGAAGAATCTGAATATCAAGTAATTATTAAAACTTTCATACCCCTTATTCCAACTCAAGATGTCTTGTCTTGGAACCTTACCCCTGATGGGCTATACTCGGTTAAAAAAGGTTACCATGATATGAGGGCAGAAAAAATTAAATTGGAAACTATCTCTAAAAAATCTAAACCCTCATCCTCCCATGTTACAGATCCTTTGGTTTGGAAAGCAATATGGAATATGAAAACTGCCCCAAAAATAAAAAAAATCATTTGGAAGGCAATAAAAAATAAAATTCCTACAAACGAGAATTTATATAAAAAGAAATGCAAGGATACTAAGATATGCCCTATTTGTAATGAAAAAAGTGAAACAGTTGAGCACCTAATTTTCGAATGTGATTGGGCCCGTGCTACCTGGTTAGCTTCCTCATTAACCTTAAGAGTCAACAACCAATCCATTAATTTGGATATTTGGATGGCAGGTTTTCTTAAGGCTATAGAGAAACATCCAAAAAATTCACTTTACTCCTTTGAAAAGGTTTATACCTTGATTTGGCAAATATGGAAGGATAGGAATTCTTTCCTATTTAATGATATATACTAAATTGAATCCTATCATGACCATTGAGAAAGCTAAATCTATTTGGCAAGATTATCTTCCAACTGATACTGATAAGGATATGAGAACTTCACCTATGAATACTTACACCATTTGCGAGGAAGGTTTCTTACCCAAAACCCCTAATGATGTAAATATAAAACTGAAGGGAAATAAATATTCCACCTCTAGGAATAACTCTAATCTCAATAGTAAACAACAAGTTAGTATTTGCAAAGAATATATTAAAGCTAGTAAGTGGACTCCTCCACCCTTAAACTCTATAAAAATAAATAGCGATGCTTCTTTTACTAAAAATAAAACCACTATTGCTTGTGTTGCCAGGGATCATCAAGGAAAGCTTATTAGGTGTGAATCTTGGAGAATTAAAGCTAACAATCCTCTAGAAGCTGAAGGTTTAGGAGTTCTCAAGGCTTGTTGTTGGGTAAGAGAACTTAACAACTTCCATTGCATAGTGGAGAATGATAACCTTCATCTAATGGAGCCTTTAGTTAGCAATTTTGCTTTTAATTCTCCTTGTATTACTAATATAGTTAAGAGTATTTATTTTGTCTCGGAATTATGTAATCCATCTTTTTCGTTTGTTAGAAGAAGTGGAAATAGATTAGCGGATTGGGTTTGCAAAAATTTGCCATTAGGTGAGTCTTACGACTTTTGCGCAAACCCTCTCCCTACTAAACTAGTTGATTTGTTAGGCCTTGATTTGTCCCCGGATGGGATAGGCTAACTCTATTTGTAATGGTTTTGGTTAATTTATATAAGCGTTTAGAAAAAAAAAATACTTAAAGTAGTAATGTGAATTTTTTTTAAATATAACTAAAAAAATCTAAAAATATTTTGTTTTAATTAACTTATATGCTCGGATCGGATTCACAAAATTGATATCAAAATCAAGATACCCATTTTGGGTAGAGAGTGGGATTTGAGGGCACTTGATGTTGTAGATCACGACACCGAGGTACCGTGCTAATCATGGACGGATTTGAAGAGGTAGTCGCACGGGATTTTGAAATGCAGATATCATTTGGTTCTTTTTCTTTTTAAAAGATTACCCTAAAAATATAATCAACTCATTCTTCAATTTAAGGATGGACTAATATTAAGATTAGTTATTTATATTATGATATTATATTTAATAATCATAATTTATATATTATATTATCCAATATTGGATGAAAGACTTATTCTTTTAAATATTAGTCAATATTTGGTTAAAATTAACTTCAATTTATTTTTTCCTGCGACGTTGATACCCCGAAACTGATTTTTATCTTTTAATCTTTTAACAAAAATCACAATTCTATTAATACGAAAATAACTAACTTGAGAGCCACACACTTCAAGATTATTCTTTATCGTTGCTTTTTTTGGTCTTTGATGCGAATGTTGAAAGTAGTTGGATGGGAAATTTCAACAAAATAGTTAGAGCCCCAGTCATATTTTTGTCTTTCACTGGCCATCTTTTATCTTCAGTCGTATATTCAAACTTATATTTAAAGCACACCATTTCACACCATTTAAGTCCATATCTGATCCTCTTCTCTCACTCTCTCTTTCTGAAACCTTTACCATCTTCCCTCATTCTAAATGTCGTCTGGAAGAAGCGTAGCCGGACGAGCTAGTACTGTCAGACCGGCTTCTAATGAAAAGATGACTGCACCTCCAGCCCCAGCCTCCGGGAAGAAATCTAATGGAAAGACAAAAAGCTGCAGTTTCAGGCTACCAAAAAGAAAAGAATTATCACCATTAAGATATATTAAACGTATTGGTGGAAAAATGGTGGCAATTCTAGAATATATATCAAACAGAAATTCTCCAAAAGTTACTTCTTCTTCTTCATCCACTTCTTCAGAAAAAGTAAAGCGCAGCAGCTTTGTGGCTCCAGCAGTACTTGATTCTCATAGAGCTGAAGCCTTAGATGATTGTATCGAGTTCATAAACTCTACTTCTTCTTTTCCAAGATCCAATTCAGTTACTCGTTAGTTTTACTTCTTAATTTTTAATATATTCAACTTCTTTATCAAAAGCATTGTGATTTAATTATCATGTGACTCCCATTAAAGTTGTTTATTATGGCATCTCAAGATGCTAACACTTGTTACTTTTGTAGTTTATTATTATTAATTAACTTTAGACAAATAATACTTCTTTTGATCCAAGCAACTGTTTTTGTTAGTGAGTCGTTACTATTATACTATATACCTAGCTTCAAAGTCCAGCACTAAGGTTTTGCACTAGGATAATAATAAACAGTTTCGTAAGGGTGGATATACATAAAAGGTTAGGAGAGGACGAGAGGTTGAACCCTTGACCTTCGAAATTTTACAAATGTATATGTACTTTTTATCTGAATTAACCTTACTTATTGTTATTGGACAACGAAGGAGATTTGGGTCTAGAGTTCTTTTTTCTTTTGTTGGTCGAAAGGGTCTCGAGTTAAGGAAATAATATTACTCTTTCTCTTTTTGTTCCCTTACTGTCTTCTTTGTAGACAATGAACTTAAGGTTTACTACGTATAATTTACTGTATTATATATTGCAGTTTTACCTTTGGTTTATGTTATTAAGTAAATTTAACAAATTATACAGGGATTGAGCAAACACTTTTTTGATAAGGGAAGGTGCATCGCTAACGAATTCTTTTTGTACTTAATTGCACTATAGGTCCTTATATATGCAAAAATTGCACAATAAGCCCTCATTTTGATTTTTGTTGATTACACTACGATAGTGCCTGATAAAACAAAAATTATCGATACCAATAAAATAATAATAAATATTGGAAATCTAAGACAAGTGATTTTGATTTTTCTTTTAGATTTTATAAGATTATAAAATAATTTTTAAAGGTTAGTGACCCTAAATAGTCTCATGTATCTATACAAATTAATACTATTTTTGTGAGGTATTTTATGAAAACATATCTTTGGACTATACACTAAAAATAAAAAGACAAACTGAATTTTCTATTTATTCTACTTGATTTCTAAAAATAAAAATATAAAATAAACATAGAAAATTTTATACCTAAAACTTTTATATGTCTAAAATAAAATAAAAGTAATAAACAGAATAATAATATATATCACCCAAATTCATATTAGCGATATTTGTGGAAACCGTGTAGGTTTTCGTCCAAATTCATTGAGAAATGCCACGATGTAGAGATTGTCAAATTTATCTAGTTAGAAAGGCAATAACCCCCTCTAGGGGTTAGCTATTGGAAGTACAGACATGCATGTTTATTAGTCGTAGGAGGTAGCACTAACCAGCCTTAGTGATACAAGTATTAAGGGTGGTCAATCCCTTAAGAAGGAGCGTTGATTATCTCCATCACATAGGAAACATCCTTGCTAAGCACGTCTTGGTCGATACTGGGAGTGTTGTTGACGTATTGTTCATACACAACACACCTTTGAACAACTCAATCTGGACTCTCTCTAAATATAAACCTACCATAAAGTCGCTTATGAATTCCCGGGTTAACAATATAACAACAACGTGGATGTATCCACTTGCCAGTGACCATTAGCTCAGGTATGTTTGCTAAAACTATGCTTACTTGTTTCAAAATAGCTGAATTTTAATTAACATATCATGTTATTCTCGTTAAAGATACATTAACTAATTTGCAGACTATTAGTCGATGCATTGTTTGCATCATCAAAAAATCTAATTGTCATCTGAGGGCACCCACTCCCTATCGAGGTTAGACGACTTGATATCCTTCCCAAACAAATATCTTTGTGCTAGAAATACTTGAGAGAGAAGCTTAGGCCAAAACCTTTCCTGTTGAGAAACTTCTTGATGTATCTATCGATTCACCTGACTACAAGGTACGTGATTTCTTTCACAAAGTCGTTGATTTCTTACGATATCACGATCAATACAAGATTATTACGAGACATTATCAATTTCACTATTTTTATTTCTCTTTATCGCTACATGATTTTAAGGGTCGATCCAATAAATATTGGGCTAATTTGGGTAAGTTACAGTATCTAGAATCTCTAAGATAGAGTACTTGTTGGATTTTGTTATTTAACTATTGCTAACTACTAAGCACATAAATTGACTAATGTTGCGTGATTTGGATGATATGAGAACTAACATGTGATTTCTAAATGACTTACTTATGGATTTTCTCTTTGGTCAATATGAGATGCAATTGTGAATGACTCGGAATTTTCACAAGATGCTAGTACCCGACTAAAGAATTAGGTGAATTGGGGTTCGTACTCGGTGTCTAATATCAATAAATTCACTTACAATATGAATTTAACTCTATTTAATGAATTTGATTATATTACTTAATTACTCGACCAACACTACTAAAGTGTGACCTATGGCAATACATTGGGTCTTTTCACATATGGTTTTCTACACAAGATTAAGTAATATTTTATGCATTCTAATCATGTAGTTTCTAGGCCACATAGACATAACCTAAGAATACTCTGAATATGGATACCTAACTTTCATTGAAGATGTGTCAAAACTCATAATAAAGCAAGCATTAAATTCAAGAAATATAAATAAAACACATAATAATTTACTTAATATCCATAATTCAACCATTCAAAAAGCAATTGGAGAATATATCCATTGATTACATTTCAAGGTATTGGATGTTTAACTACTTATATTGGTGAAGGAGAGATATAGATTCAAGATGGAATACTTACCCATGGGAAATGAGTATGCCATTTTTCCTCTTTAAGTTCCTATTCTTCAATACTCGTGTCTTTTTTAATATTACGCCTCTCCTTTTATAATTAATGATATACTAAACTATATATATATACATATATATGTATATATATATGTGTGTATGTGTGTGTGTATTTAGTTGATATTATCTTACCAATTAGTCTAGATAAGTTTCATAGTTGAAATGATAGACTTTATCCTAACAAGGTAGAGTTGTATTTATGGCCACTTTTTTTCCTCATTTTCTTTTCTTTTCCTTGGCTTCTTTAGTTAGAAATTTCTACTGGTCCTAGAGTGGGGTCGATATTCATAGCTTATATTCCCCATTGGGTTGATCAAAGTGGTCCTACTGTGCACTGGTACATGATCCAACTTCTATTTCTTCTTTTGGAAGCTACTAAAACTAGCACTTTTCTACAATATGTTCATTTTAAGCTTACTTCCTCTTCAGGGTTGAATTTATCCATTTAATTTAAAATCCTACAATAATATTAAATAACGAGGTAATATATACCTAAAGTTTCCTAAATAATATTTAATAATACAATATTATTAGGACACATTGGTACATATTGAGGAATTCCTGACGACATATATAAAGAGTGTTTCGAGAGACAAGATGTCGAAACATGAAGATTCATTTGCCTGGGAAACCAAGGACATGTCAGTCATCGATCCCGCAATGATCGAGCACCATCTAAATGTCAGGATTTATGTGAATCCGACTAAGCAAAAGAGGATAAGCTTCTCATAAGATAAGAATCGGGTCATCAAGAAAGAAGTCAAGCGACTCTTAGTTGCTGAACATATCAAGGAAGTTCATTATCCTCCTTGGGTAGCCAAATGAGTTCTTTTACATGCCCAATAGCAGTTGGCACATATGCATTGGTTTCACCAACCTCAACCTGGCATGCTCAAACAATTTCTTCCATCTACTCAAGATATATCAACTTAATAACGACAAAGTAGGCTACCAGTCCCTCACTTTCATGGATACCTTCAAATGTGACAATTAAATTTTATGGTTCCCCAAGACGAGAAGACCACCTTGTTAATAGCGAAAGGCTTGTACTACTATCTAGGTTATGCCTTTTCGAATGTTGGTTCCATAAATTAATAAATGGTCAACCATATGTTCCAACATCAAATAGGTCATAACGTGTAACTCTATGTGGACGACAAGCTCGTCAAAATCAAGACATTTGCAAATAAAATAGAAGACGTGATTGAAACCTCTAATTATATTAGAAATGTTTGTATCTGACTAAATCCATAATATTGTGCATTTAGAGTAACCTATAGAAATTTCTTAGGCTTCTTCATGGTCAGCCATAGAGGAATATAAGCTAACCTAGACAAAGTGTGTGTTACTATTCAAAATCTTGGAGACATTCGTCATTACTGGCCCTGCTTCAGCTTAACTGTACGCCCTAATGGTAGGTTAATTTTGAAATTTCGAAGGAATACTTGTCCCTAGTACCCACTTTATCCAAAATAAAGGTCAGGTACGAAATATTCCTCTACCCAAAGGTTGCTGAGGGAATCGTGTCTATAGTGTTGGTCAGAAAAGTCAAAGGATAACCAAAAAATAGTCTATTATGTACACCAATGACTGTAAGGAGCCAAAGTAAGATGTTCTTCACTCGAGAAGATTACAACGACCCTAATTCACGCCCTTCAGAAGCTCTAGCCTTACATTGAAGCACACATCATCCATATACTTACTAACTTTCCCATATGGAAAATACCAATTAGCACGATATGTCACAAAGATTGATGAAATGGGTTATCAAGCTAGGAGCGTACAAAATAAAATACGATGGGAGAAATGAAAAAAACGGTGCAAGCCCTAAAATATTTTGTTGTGAAAAGCATGTGGTCCGAGAATACTGAGGCTAAGAAGGAAGAAAAGGATGATAAACTAGAGTGAGGAATCAAAGTAAATAGAGCATCAGGGCTCGTGTGTATCAGAAATAGGATGATTGCAAGTAATTGCAAGAATAGAACATCCAAATATCAAGTTGAGTACTACGATCATGAACAAAATCTGCTCCAAGCATCATCCAAAATTGATGAAGGTAAAAAACACAAAACTCTCAATTGTACTATTCTGATAATGAAAAACCCACTGAAAACATAGCCCAAACATCAATAACGGGCACCTCAATTACCAAATAGAATTTACAAAAGAAAAGAAAAAATTACATACAAATTAAGATTGCGAAATAAAAGTATATGAATAAGAAAGTGCAAAATTCTGAAATCTGAAACCAGAGGAAGATTCGTTACCCTAAAGATCAATGTTATCTTCAGATACCAGTTAAGGTATTGTTATAAATTTGTAGTTGTTGTTATTATTATCGACCACAACCTAGATATATTGAATAAAAACAAAAAGGACATATCTATTATTATAAATCACTATGTTCAAGGTGAGAATGCCTTTTTCATGGTAACATGTCTAAGGTGATAATGTCTTATTCATGGTAACATATATTAAGTTTTTTAAATATAGAAAAAGTTTATTTATGAAGCAAGAGTTATCTAGAGGTAGAACAAACACTTTATAGTTATTGTGTAATATTTTTTAATAAATCATTATAAAAAGAAACTAGCGTCTATTTATTGATAATTTTTTGTGGAACTCCCTTGAAAACGTGAAAATACACTAGGTTGTGTGGGAAAGGATGACGATTTCCAAGGTAATAGGGGGATGGGGTTTAGGGATCTCAAACAAATGAACACGGAGCTATTAGTGACACAAGCACGGAGGCTATTACAAAACCTGAATTCTCTAGCCGCTATGGTTATTAAAGGGATTTATCACCCACGACAAGACCTCCTTGATGTTAAGCTGAGACAAAGTAGGTCATGGTCATGGGCAAGCATGCTGGAAGGAAGGGACGTTCAACATCAAGAAGTCTTCATTCAAATTGGCAACAGAGAAAGTACGAACATGGGGCATAGGTGGCTGAAATCTGGAAGGTCCCTGAGAAAGCCTACTCAGTCTAATATTGATACCTTTGATCAACTAATGAAACCACATGGAGATGTTTGGGACTTTAAAATTTTGGATGCAAATTTTTTGGAGACAGTTAGAATTGAGATTGAAAAAATGGCCATTCTTAAACGGCAAGCGCAATAGACTTTTGTTTGGCCACATACTAGGTCTAATGAATACACGACTAAATCAAGTTTTATTAACATTGACCAATAACAAGCTCTCATATACGACTCGGACATCATGTCAGGGGGAATACGAGAATTAGAGAGTGTGGGAGGCCATCTGAAAGTCGAACGTGCCTAATAAGGTATGAATGTTTGCATGGAAGGCTTGTAAAGGCGTACTACCAACCAGTAAAAATCTTAAATCCTGTCGTTATGTTAAGGACAACTTATGTTACTAGTGTTACGAAAGGTGTGAAACGGTATGTCATTTGCTACTAATATGTTAAGTATGTAGGCAAATTTGGGCAGAGTCGTCTCTACAACTGGGGATAGATGCAAATGTTTCAGGCACCCTAAGAGATTGGTTTCTCAAGATATCACGGGAATTCGGAACTACGGTGGGATCAAAGATCTGTCACAACTTATTTACTTTTGATGATCTGGAACATCTGGCAAATTAAGGTTATCCATTAAAATAGGGGTCTGGGGATCGAGGACACGATCAGGGCAACAAATAGTGACATGGAAGATCGAGAGGCTTGGATGGATACGATATGTCCTCCACCTAACCGCCAGGTGCTGAGTCTCTGGATCAGCATGATGAACAAGTACAGCAAGCACGAATTATCGTCATATGCGATGCTTCATTTGTGTCGGTGATCGACCTAACAGGAGTCGGTATCGTGAAACTGGATAAAACAGACGGAAGGCGATCAAATTTTATGAAATCTTATATTGTGGACTCAGCGACGGAAGGAAAAGCGAGACCGGTGATTGATTCAGTAGCCATCACTAAGGATTATTCGGAGGATTCTAAGCTCATTTTTTCGGATAACCTTGAAGTTATTCAAGATATTGGGTCACTATCAGCTGCACGATGGTTAGTCCGCCCTTGTTGTGCTTTGATTGGGTCGTTGGCGAGAGAGCATGGTAACATGTTCTTCTGTCACTGCTCAAGGCAACATAACAAGTTGGCTGACAAACTCACGCGTACTGTTAGACCATGGACCAGAACGGGTGTGGGCCATCTACAGATAGGGACCCTTTTCTCGAGACTAGGAATTGGTTGGCTCTCTAGAGTCGTCATAATTTCTTTATTTGTAAAAAGAAGATTTATATATTTTTATAAGGTAATTTTATTAAAAAATAATGATATATTATAGGTGATATTTTAATAGCACGATTTTTCGTGGTATATATCATTACAAAACAGTCGACGGTGTTGTAGAGCCTTTTAAAATTTGTCTTCAAAAGCTGATGATGATTTATATTATATTTTTTTTCTTTTTGTCAATATAAAAGCTAATGATATGAAGCACAATATCTTTATTGTAGCCAGGGTAAACAAATCTATAACTTTTTCACCACTTAATGGGACTGGTACACAATAACATTGTCTATATCAAAATTGGAGTGGTAATATTAAAGTATTATTGAAGTATTTTACTCCATTATTGAAAGAGAGAGCAGAGAACGTGGGTATTGTTTCCGAATACGAGGAAGTGCATATATGGTTGATCTTGGCTTATTGGTACCATGTCGGGTAAGGGATGCATTGTATTGTATTGTTTCCAGAATGGTTTAAGGCGGTAGCTGCAGATGACATGTCCATGTCATAGTCTCAGCCTCAGCAGGTGATGAAGACTTGTGTCTGTCCTCTATGTTTCTTGATTGTCACCCACCTAACTATTTAGTTACTATCATTTTTCCATTAATTTGGTGTCTGTCCAAATTTTAGATTGGCTACTTTGAGGCACCATCAGCTGAAATAAGACTCAAGAGTTATCACTATGAGCTCGCACCACCACCAATATAATGCTCTTGTCTTATATATATGTGTATTGTCGCTTTTTTCCATTTCACCATCCTTTCTGGTGGCTACAGTCTACAGCCCATTTTGTCTGATTACTTTCTTTATATATATAATTGATAAGAATAATAATATATAGTATTAAAAATTTGTACTAAGAATTAGTGTGTTACAATAGATTTAAACATGAATACAATGGGTCTTTTAATGTAATGGTAATTTTCTTTTGGGGGAATAATTATATAAAGCCCACAGACCTATAAAGTTTCACTTTAAAGCTTAACCTAACTAATCCCTTATTCTACCATTAGAAACTAACTAAAGAGGAGAAAAAGACCAAAAACCCCTTTCCCAAACATCTTATACAGTGAGAACATTTTATCCAAAACAAAACACCCATATAGGGTTTGCTCGATCCAAACCTCTCTCTCTCTCTCTCTCTCTCTCTCTCTCTCTCTCTCTCTCTCTCTCTCTCTCTCTCTCTCTCTCTCTCTCTCTCTCTGCTTCTCTCTCTCTCTCACTGTGCACAAGAACACATCCCACCATCCCACCCCTACTACTCGATGCCCTCCTCCCCCTTCTCCTCCCTCTTCCCAGCCCCACCTCCACCATTGAAGCCACCGGTGCTGCTGCTGCTGTACAATACCTCAACAGATCCGCCACCATAAGAAAAAGCAGAAGAAAAATCCGTTGCAGCTCTCCTCCACAACAAGACACCAGCACACCACCGTTCGCGATTCACCGGAGACTGAGACGACGCCGGAGATGCACCAGATCCACGAAGCCTCCTTCATCTCCATTTCTGCAGCCCACCACCAGCGATAAGAACCTCCATTCCCGCCACCAACAGGATCGACGAGAAGAGATCCACCACCAACAGCCTATGCTATAGATCTCGGTTTTAGGCGCTAGGCGGTCTACCGGGGCCTAGCGCCTAGGCGGGAGTACACGGGGCCTAGGCGGAATTATACGGTTTTGAATCCCGATGATTAATTTTGTATATTTAGTAATATATGTAATAATTATAGCAATTTTAACTATTTAAGTCATAAAATTAATCTTACAACACTATAGTAAATATAAAAATACTGAAAATTGAGTTATAATATCAACTAAAGAATTCTCGAGAATAATAAAAATAACACAAAGGTCTATGCGGTCATGTTTTTTCATTAATCGGTGCCTAAGCGGTATTTTTTTGCAATTAATCGGTGCTTAGACGGGTTAAGCGCCTATTCCACGGCGACTAAGGCGCTAGGCAAAAACGCCTAGAATTTTAACTAGGCGTAAGCGGCTGAGGGGGGAGTTGACGCCTAGGCGGCGCCTAGGCGGGGAGATCTACAACATATCCAACAGCCACCTTCATCTCCATTTCTGCAGCCCACCAACAGGAGCGACGAGATCTCCACTCCAGCCACCTTCCTCTCCGTTCATTCGCTGTTGAGATCTCGGTGGACCTTCGCCTCTCCACCACCTTGATCTCCGACGGTTCGTGCTCCAGGTTCGTGCACCGGAAAACCGCTGCTGCAGATTCCAATCTCACCACCACTACATCGAGTATCCTTTCACCACCACTACATCGAGCCTCCATTCACCACCACCGCGAGGCCAATCTCTTCCCTCCTCCCCCTTCCTGTACATCGAGCCTCCATTCACCACCACCATCACAGATCCACCCTCGTCTCAACACGATTCACCCCCACCATCTCCAGCGCATCCCTCCTTCTCTGCTTCCCACAACCTCCACCCCGATCTCTTCCCCGTTTGCGAGCCCAGATGTGTTTTTTTTTTGGCCGTGTGTGAGTGTCCAGACATAATGGGCTGAAGGTCCATTCGTTTGTCCCCAACTAACTTGATTTTGGTTCAGTATAGGTCTAGCCCTAGGTCCAGCCATGGGTCTAGCCCATTCGATGGTGTGATGGTGTGATGGGGTTGATCTCTAGTTGGGTCAATAATCTGTTGTGTCCAGCCTGTCTTTGGTCCAGCCCATAATGGCTGGCTTCTTTTGGTTTTTTTAAAACATAACTATGTAAAACATTTTTGGGCTTGGGTACAGCCCTAGAACATTGAGTGTGTGAGAGTAGAATAAATTGGGCTTTGGGTACAGCCCTAGTGGTACAGACATGGATAATAGTTGACTTTATTGTATATGCATGTTAGAGAGAACGGGCTTAGGCACAACCCTATGGACACATACTTGGACAGCCTTTGACAAAAATCGGTTTGGGTACAGCCCTAGTGTACAACATTTGACATGATGGACATGGATATATACAAAAAACGAAAATTATGTACAGCCCTAAGTGTATTTAGACTATATAAAAAATATTTAAAAACCTTTAAAAAAACAAAAAACCAATAAAAAGTCTGTACCTATGTGTACGGATCTATCCACTAAGTATAAATAATAAAAAACAAAGTGCTGGAAAAAAAAGGAAAATGGTAGAATTGACAACAATCCAACCAAAATATGAAACTAGGCTTTATTTAGAACAAAATTCTAACTAGGCTTTAAAATGGGGTTGGGGATGGATTTAGGCTCTATTTTGAAGTTTCTTCTTTTCTTTTTGGACAATATATTTTTTTTTTAGACAAAGATTGGACAATTTATGATGGGTCTATTATTGTAAAGATCTATACTATATTACAGGTTTTGGTTTTGATTAACGGTTCTGAATATATGATATAAGTGATGACCACTATTATTTCTGTACCTACTTATCATTAATGTATTTCATCTAACGGTCCTGAATATCTAACATAAGTGGTGGTCAGGATCATTTCTGGCCCCACTTATCATTAATACCCAAACATAATTAATAAAAAAACTCAAAAAATATTTATCACCTCACCATTTTCCACAATCACCTTCCTTATCGATTACCAAACCCAAACTCAACTAAAAAAAGAAAAAAAAGGTCAAAAAACATTACCAAAACCCTAACAATTCCTTGCCCTCACCGTTTTCCCCTCCTTCTCTCTCGTCTCACCGTTTTCCACACTCACCTGCCCACCAAGCAAGAAAAACATCCCTGCGAGGACCATTCACTGCCACAGCAACTCGCCACTCGAGGACAATTCATCACCGCCACCGCGACTCGCCGCTCGAGGACCAATCGCCACCATCTACCGCCAACATTCGAGGACCAATCTCCATCATCTTCACAATCACCGTCCTTTACCGCCCACCTTCATCTCAGTTTCGTTTTTGTTTCATCAAATCACCTCATCTCCGTATCGAGCGTTTTCGTTTTTCTTTCATCAACATTTGTAATTGAACAAGGTTCCAATTCAAGGTATAGATTTTAAATAATTGTTTATGCTATTTTAAATGATTTACTCGGATATTTCCCCTCTCTAAAGTTATGAATTGGGTTCACCGATGAATCAGTTTACAACGGGAAGAGAGTCTTTGTTCAGGTATATACATCTTCCATTTTTATCTTTGTTTTTCTATTCGAATTTCTCATCTTAAGGCTAATTGTTTATGCTATTTTTGTTTATTAATTTAGAATGAAGATGGAACCAAAACTGCGCGTGGAACCCTTTCTGTTCCAAGTCCATTCTCTCTTCTCTGTGTAATTGAAATTCAAGGTATAGATTTTCTAATGTGTTTGTATAATTTTGTAAAGAAACCTGGTGCACATATCCTATACCTTGATATTGTTGAAGGAATTGCTCATTTGGTTTGAGTCTTCTTATGATGGAGGAAATAAGACGGGATACCTATTGCGTATTCAACACATTCAATTTCGTCACCCTCATCTATCTGGCTAAGTTAATGATCAGATTCTTCACATCCTCGTCGTAGACCCGAACTTTGTTGACAATCCTCCTGTTATGTGAGTTTGCCTTATGTTTGCTCACCAACTCACCTAGCGAAAATAATTCTTTGTTCCGTAATTTTTTTTGTTTCACCGCTAAAGTTTTTGAAAGTTAATTCTTGATAATCATAATCAAACATTTTCAAATTAATTTTTTAGCATGTTTGAAACACTACCAATTACAAAAAAAAAAAAAGTAATTCTCTAACTCTAATAAAAGAAAAATGTAAACATCTAGTATTTTAAAATAAAAAATTGCAGCAAAAAGAATAGATTTTAAAAGTAAATTAAAACATAAAAAAAAAAGTAAAAAGATTTTTACCGTTGCCGGGACATGAACCCGGGACCTCTTCTCCCAAAGAGATCGACGTTCAATCAGATTTTGACTAAATGAGAGATTGCTCCAACGGTCTACTGTGTATAGTTGTGGCAAATAAATATTATATAGAAAATCAACATTAGACGTTGGGCCTCTCTGGAAAAGCTCGCTAGAAGCCTTTAGCCCAGTGGCCTCTCTATTGTTTGACGCCTCACAATTCTCCCCTTAGCAGCAACAATTTACTCTCAGTCTATCCAATTAACTACTATAAAAACAACAAGCCTCAGCTTTGGTAGAATTACCTACTGGTTTACTGCTAAGGTTCTTGTAATCTTTTATTAAACAAAAGTATTATTTGGCAAGAGGGAGTAAATCTCCTGGCGTGGTGAAATTGGAGTCATGTGACAAGCTACCTATAAAAGAGCATTAAGCAAAACAACATAATGATAATAAGTATTACCATTTGTACCTATAGATTATCATTATACGCCTATCTTACAAAAGACTTAGTGCCTTAATTGCCTTGTGACATCAAATTCTTTTTGCTGAAATACGCTTGAGATTCTGTTTTAAAGCTTTCAGTATAATAATATGTTTTTATTGGTCCTCTAATAAATACAATACTGCCAAATATGAGCTGAAGTGTTCCAATTCAAAGCAATATTCTTCAATAGAACAGTGTCGTATACATCATATTCATGACCATATACCCTGTTTTTGCTCAAAGATCAATTTTCCTATTTTCGACAGTGTATTGATAAATAATGATCTTGAAGCATGAATTCGCTTCTAGAACAAAACAAAATGCAGAAGATAGAGAACAACAAAGATGAGGGACTATTATGCAATTAAACAAAAGTTAGTTCATGAATCTGTTAGTTAGTTAGTTAGTTTAGATTTCCAGCTGTAACTTAGTTGTGATATAGATTGCATTTGTATATATACGGATACAACACATTACTTTACAACTTAATAAAACAGATTCTATCTTCTTCTCTCTATCTCTCTCTTGTTCTTCATCTTCTTCTTGTAAGCTTGCTTCTCGCCATTAATGGCTTCTCTTCTCTTCACCTCTAAAACTTAACATGGTATCAGAGCAAAACACCTTATTTCCGCACTAATCACACTCTTCCACTCTCTATTCTCTATTCCTACTCACCATACTATAAACAATGTCTTCAAATACGCCGATTTCAGAAGATTTTTCAAGTCCTTACTACTTACATCCTAGTGAAAGCACTGGTATCTCTCTCGTTTCTGAGATACTTACAGGCGATAACTACTTAGCTTGGGCTCGCGCCATTGAAATAGCTCTCTCTGTGAAGAATAAGCTTGGCTTCATCAATGGTGATATACCTCAACCTTCATTAACTGACCTCACTATGTTCTCTGCTTGGACTCGTGCTAACAATTTGGTACTCTCTTGGATCCTTAACTCTATCTCTAAAGAAATTAGGAGTAACTTGTTATATGTTAACTCTGCACATGAGTTATATAATGAAATCAAAACACGCTTTTGTAAGTCTAATGGTACGCGTGTTTATCAACTCGAAAAGTCACTAAGTTCAATTACTCAATCTTCTTTTTCCATTTCTGAGTATTTTGCAAAATTCAAATCACTTTGGGATGAATATGTTCATTTTCGCCCAAATCCTATATGTTCTTGTGGCTTTATGAATCAATGTACTTGCAAGCTTCTTGATACAATCGTTGAAAGACAACAAACTGACTTCATCATCAAGTTCTTAATTGGATTGAATGAATCTTACTCAGCTGCTAGAAGTCAGATTCTCTTGATGGATCCTCTTCCTAAAATCGACTCTGTCTTTGCTATGTTAGTTCAAGAAGAAAGTCAAAGGGAATTAACAACTTTTTCTGAGCCTACTCAGGCGTTTTATGTGAGAAATGTGCAAAAATCCACTAGTTATGGAGATAAGAAGAAAGTGCTATGCACTCACTGTGGATACACAGGGCATACCATTGACAAATGCTTTCAATTACATGGATATCCAATTGGATGGACTGGTCCACGAGGTAAAAGATATTATAACAATTTCTCATCTAACTCAAAGGCAAATTGTGCTACAGTTTCTCAAGAAACAACTCAAGAATCTAGAAGTCTTAGCTCTTATGATTTTACTCCTGAGGAAGTTAGCAAACTCATTGCTCTAGCTCATAATTCCACTTCTACTCCTCCAGCAGTTCATCAAGTTTCAACTCAAGAAGGTAATTCTCTTCACTCTTCTTGGATTTTAGAAACTGGTGCAACTGATCACTTAATATTTTCTCCTTCATTTTATACGGATTCTTACTATCCTACAAATATACCTGTATCTTTACCTAATGGAGATGTAGTACAGGCTGACTATACAGGACATATATATATAAATAAGTATATAACCTTGAAGAATGTTCTATGTGTATCATTATTCAAGCAGAATTTACTCTCTATTTCCAAATTAACTAAGGAATCTCAAGTTTTGGTGTCCTTTTTCCCTACACATTGCTCATTACAGGAAACAAAGTCCAAGAAGATGATTGGGACTGCATATGAACTCAATGGTCTATATTATCTTCATTCTCCTTCTCAATCATCTTGTTTTCACTCAGTTACAAGTCAGAAGTTAGACATTTGGCATTCAAGACTTGGTCATGCTTCAAAGGCCAAACTACAAGCCTTAAAGACAGTTGATTCCTCTATTACTTTCTTACCTTCAAATGTTTGTGAAACTTGTTCTTGTGCAAAACAAAAAAGACTTGTTTTTCCTACTTCAACTTCTAAATCTTCCTCTTGTTTTGAACTTGTACATTGTGACATATGGGGTCCTCTTAAACATGTATCTCATTCAGGACATAGATATTTTCTCACAATTGTTGATGATTTTTCAAGATGTACTTGGCTTTATATGATGTCAAACATATCTGAGGTTGGTTCTCATTCAATTTCTTTCTATAATCTTGTTCATACTCAATTTGGTGTCAAGATAAAGAAGCTTAGAAGTGATAATGGTGTAGAATTCAATCTTAACTCATTTTACTCAACCAATGGAATTATACATCAAACCTCCTGTGTTGAGACTCCTGAGCAAAATGGACTGGTGGAAAGAAAGCATCAACACCTACTCACAACTGCTAGAGCTTTGTTGTTTCAATCTAAGCTTCCAATTCAATTTTGGTCTGAAGCTATACTCACCTCAACACACATTATTAACAGATTACCTACTCCTCTACTAAACAATAAATCACCTTATCAAATCCTCTATAACAAACCTCCTACACTTAGCCATCTGAGAATCTTTGGTTGCTTATGTTTTGCCTCAACTTTGGAACAAGGTAGAACTAAGTTTGATTCCCGGGCTACTAAATGCATATTTTTAAGCTACCCTCTACACACTAAAGGCTACAAACTACTAAACATTGAAACAAACACAACATTTATATCAAGAAATGTGGTTTTTCATGAATCCATATTTCCCTTTTCTAACTCTTCATCCTCATCTGACCTTCACACATTCCTCTTCCCACCTTCAAACCAAACATACACTGAGTTTCCTTCAAAAACCCTCCCTATACAACCATCTATTACCTCTCTTAGTTCACTTCATACTTCTTTTACTTCTTCTACAAACAATCTTCCTCCAACTCAAACTCTTATTCCACCTCTACCAACTAAACCTACAAGAACTAGAACTACTCCTGCCTATCTAAAAGACTACATATGCCCCACCAAAGCCTTATATTCATCTCTTCACTCAAACCAAGCTCAGACACAACCTTCTACCCTATACCCTATACAAGATTTTTTATCTACATCTCGTTTATCTCAATCATATACTCACTTTATAGCCTCAATCAGTTCTCAAACTGAACCTACATCCTATAAACAAGCCTCTACTTCTCCTGAATGGATGAATGCTATACAAAAGGAGCTCAATGCCCTTGAAGATAACCATACATGGTCTATTGTCCCTCAAACTGCTGCAATGAAACCCATTGGAAGTAAATGGGTTTTCAAGCTTAAATATAAAGCTGATGGTACACTTGAGAGACATAAAGCAAGGCTTGTTGCAAAGGGCTACAATCAACAAGAAGGTTTGGATTTTTTTGATACTTTTTCACCTGTTGCAAAGGTGACTTCTATTAGATTAATGCTTGCCCTTGCCTCTTCAAATCAATGGCATTTACATCAACTTGATGTGAACAATGCCTTCCTTCATGGTGAGCTAAATGAGGTTGTATACATGAAGTTGCCTCATGGACTTAAAGCTCCTCCAAACTCAGTTTGTAGACTAAACAAAAGTCTATATGGTCTAAAGCAAGCTTCTAGACAATGGTTTGCTAAGCTTTCTACTGCCCTTATTAACTATGGTTTCACACACTCCAACAGTGATTACAGCCTATTTACTAAAGGTACTTCTTCAAACTTTATTGCACTATTGGTTTATGTAGATGACATAATCATCACTAGTAGTTCTCTATCTGAAATCTCCAAGATCAAATCTTTTCTACATTCTGAATTCACTATTAAAGACTTAGGGGAGTTGAAATTTTTTCTTGGTATTGAAGTTGCAAGAAACTCCAAAGGTATATCTTTATGTCAGAGAAAATTTGCTCTAGACATACTTACTGAGTGTGGAGTTCTTGGTTCCAAACCCGTAGCATTTCCAATGGAGTCTACTCTAAAACTCAAACAAGATGAAATAGACCTATTAGAAGATGCTTCATCTTACAGAAGATTGATTGGAAGGTTGTTATATCTAACAATAACTCGACCTGACTTGACCTATTCTATCACCTGCTTAAGTCAATTTCTCTCCAAACCATCAACTAATCATTGGAATGCTGCGCAACGTGTTCTATGTTATCTTAAACTCACAGTTGGACAGGGTATATTTTATTCCTCTGCTTCACCAATCAAATTGAAGGCTTATTGCGATAGTGATTGGGCCGGGTGTTTAGATTCTCGACGAAGTATCACTGGTTATTGCATATTCTTGGGTGATTCTTTGATCTCTTGGAAAAGTAAAAAACAATCTACAATAAGTAGATCATCCGCTGAAGCTGAGTATAGAGCTTTAGCAACAACTACTTGTGAAATTCAGTGGCTATTATATGCATTACATGACTATGGAGTTCCTCATTCTTTTTCTGCTCTTGTATACTCGGATAGTAAGTCTGCTATAGCAATGTCTACTAATCCCATTCAACATGAAAGAACCAAACACATAGACATTGACTGCAAGATCACACGAGAAAAGATTCAAGAAGGAATTATCAAACTTTTTTACATTCCTTCTACTTTACAATTAGCTGATATATTCACTAAACCGTTAGGTTCTCTCGCTTTTCACAATAATATTAGCAAGCTGAATCTTACTAATATCCATCTTCCGCTTGTGGGGGGATCTTGGAGCATGAATTCGCTTCTAGAACAAAACAAAATGCAGAAGATAGAGAACAACAAAGATGAGGGACTATTATGCAATTAAACAAAAGTTAGTTCATGAATCTGTTAGTTAGTTAGTTTAGATTTCCAGCTGTAACTTAGCTGTGATATAGATTGCATTTGTATATATACGGATACAACACATTACTTTACAACTTAATAAAACAGATTCTATCTTCTTCTCTCTATCTCTCTCTTGTTCTTCATCTTCTTCTTGTAAGCTTGCTTCTCGCCATTAATGGCTTCTCTTCTCTTCACCTCTAAAACTTAACAAATGAGTCCCTAGAAATCTAAAGGAATGAGAGTAAAAAGGGTGAAGAACCTTGTCGAAGTCTGTTGATTCATGTCTTCATTCTTTTGTTTTCAATTGTATCTGAGACTAGACGACCAACAACATATACTTTGTTACCTTTTTTCTATATGTGGGGAAGAAATGAAGGTGATCCAAGTACCTTTCTAATACATGGAAAAAAATGGACAAATTGCACCATTGATCCCTTTGTTGTACTATATAGCCAGTGGCGGACTAAAAGTTTAATTTGAGGAGGGATAATTTGAGGAGGGCTAATTCGATTGTAACCATTATAAAAGCTTCTTGTATCTCATTAATCAGAACCTTTGAGTTATGATGAATATTATATTATTATTTTGATAGAGGTAAAAGTCAGATTGCTTGGAAGCAAAGGGTAGAAGCTGGTAAAGACCATTCTTCCTCAACAAGCTCAATCATTCTATCCTTTAAGTTCTTTTTAGTTTATTTTATAGTTTAGGCTTTATGTCTTTAATTAATTGTATTTTCTTTATTTCTTTAATTATGAGCTAAACAATTAATACTTAAGACTCGTGTTATGGGATGAACCCTAGTTTTCTAATATAAAGTCTTTCAAATTTGGGATTGTTTCAATTTAAATTAAGTCAAATATTTCATATTGACTATTTTATTATGCTTATTTATGATTGATAATTTGGCCAGATAGAGATAGGTTGTGGTATCTAGGCTATTCGTTGTGTGAGCGATCATCCGGAATGGGGGGTCTAAATACAGAACTAGGAAATAGACGCGTGGTGTGCGTTATTGAACCTGACGATCTTAACTAAACACGTAGCCAATTGGGTTAAAATCATGTTCATCTGAATATACCTTTAGTGTCACTCTGACAAGGTCATTAATACCGTATGATAGTTTCTTATCTACCCTAACGGGATGTAGGAGGATATTAGAGTCCCGACTAATATCAAATAACAACTTTGCCCTTAAACGATAACTTTAGATTGTTAACTTTGGTGATTTCCTAGCGAGGCTCAAGTATACCTCTCATATTAAGTAATCTTTCATTATTTTAATCTAGCTTTAACCTTGGTTATAATTAATTCTCGCGTTTAGTCTTTATAATGAAAAACAAATCAAATATATGCTTTTATTATTTATCGCAATTACTTCTACTTTGCGTCTTAACCACTTCATCCTAATCTAGTAATCCATGTGGAGACGAATAACCGTCCTTTATGTACATATTACTTGGAACGACCCATAAACTTGCAGTTAATTGCTTCTCTTCTTTGGTGTTGATTTATATCACACTCTAGGAGCAACCAACATGCCAAATATTCATTGTCAGAAGAAGTATATACTTATTCACGATCAAGAGAATGATATTACTAACACTCAATACCCTCAACAGGAATTCTAGTTAATTTACTAATTAATTTTTTATTAACGACGACATCAAGGTATAAGTTCACAAGTATATAATGTATTAGGAAATATGTAATGTCGTAGTGAAGTGGAGAATATATTGAAATTTTGTACTTTTTTCTTTCACCACGGTTTTTCCGGATGGGTTATTTTGGAAAAGTTTTAAAGAGACTGATTGAATATGTGTCATAACCCCCAAGGAATGATGTACTCTTTTCCCCTCATCAAGGTTTTCCCCACTAGGTTTTTTTTCCGATAAAGTTTTAATAAGGCATAGGCTTTAGTAAATATCCAAGGGGGAGTGGTATGAAATGTTGATTTAAGTGGATATTCCCTAATAAATTCATAACGTATCAAAATGATTTTATATGGACAAAGACCTTCCGTTGAGTAACCCCATGTTTCTACAATCACTTGGTACAAAGAAAGATTGCGTTCGTACGCGAGAGGAAAATTAAAAATATTAGGTCCTAAAGTACCTTATCTTAATAAAGTTGGAGCTTTAATATACCTTGAAACTTTCACAAGTCCAGATATAGCATTGTCTGTCAAACATGGTTTGTGTTATCTTCATGGGACAACTGACTTGGTTTGTTTTACTCAAAAGATTTAGAGGGACAAATAGTAGGATATGTTAATGATGATTACCATCCTGTCCCTATAAAGGCATTATCTCAAAGTGGGTATGTTTTACTTCTGGTGGAGCTTCAGTATCATGGCGATTGGTGAGATAAACTTTGGTCGTTACTTCTCCTATTAGCTCTGTTTTGAATTTTGGCTACATTAAAGGTGACATAATATATCACCAAAATTTTCTACACACGGGCTACAGAAGAATGGTGATACCGACATTCGACAAATACAATCATTTAACAATTTTGTATGTTTTCAAGAAATCATTTCTAACCACAACTTTTAAAAAGTCAATTCGAATGAGACAACTCAGAGATCTCTTGCCTGCATCAGGGGGAGCGTGAACAAGACACTACACTCTTTTTCCTTCATTCAAGTTTTATCCCAATGGGTTTACTTGACACGGTCTTAACGAGGCAGTGTTTCACGATTTTTAGTTCCATGTATGTGTACTCTTTTTCCTTCGACCAACTTTTATCATAATGATTTTTTCTTGGCAAGGTTTTAGCGAGGTATATATCTGAATGGATGTACATCCATGGGAGATTATTTATAAAATCATACTTATTGGATGTCCTAATTAGCTATGGGTTACAAACCCTTCACCTTTTCTTCTTTATATCCATAAATGAATCATATGAAGGGTCATATATTACCTATAAATATATGACCCTTCTATCATTGTAAGGTCGCAAGTTGTAAGAAAAGACAAAACATTATTACTCTATTTTCTCCTCTTCTTTTGTCTTATCTTACGTATTAGTTTTCAGCAATAATTATTATTATCTTGTTTTACTATTTATTAATTTTGATTATCAAAATTAAACAAAATAAAGTTAGCAATTTGATTATTATTGGTTCCTTAAATTTAATTAACGTAATTATTAACTAAATAGAGAATGGAGTGACACGGTTCTTAATCTTTATTCCTTATTTTTTTGAATAAAAAATAAGATAAGAATCTAAAGTAATGATAAATAAGTCTCTCTCTCTCTCTCTCTCTCTCTCTCTCTCTCTCTCTCTCTCTCTCTCTCTCTCTCTCTCTCTCTCCCCTAGAGTGTGATATAAATCAACAAAAAAGAATAGAAGCAACTAACCGCAAATGAACGGGTCATTCCAAGTACTAGATAAGTAAAATTGGTTATTCATCTCCACAGGGATTACAAAGTTATGATTAAGAATCTATACACAAAGTAGAATCAATTGCAATAATAACATAAATAAATATATTTTTTGTTTTCAATAATTAATGACTAACGCAAGAATGGAAATTAAACTAATGATTAAAACTAAATATTGAAGCTAAACTAACTAAAAAAGATTACGCATATGAAAGGTATACTTGAGTCTCGTCGGGGAATCACCAAAGTTCATTAATTCACAATTTATTGCTTAAGGGTAAAATCGGTATTTTGCATTAGTCGGGATTCGAATATCTTTCTCAATCTCGTCAAGGTAGAAAGGAAGCTATCCTACGATATTAATGACCTCGTCAGAGTGACACTAAAGGTACTTTCAGATGATTATAGTGCAAACCCAATTGACTACGTGGTTACTTAAGACCGTCAGGTTCAATAACGCACACCACACGTCTATGTCCTAGTTCTATATTTAGGCCCCCTTTCGGATGATCGCACCACTACGAATAGCCTAAATACTAAGGGCTATACATAATTGATCAGAGAAGATATAGTATTTAATGCAAGAACATAGTCAACATAACATATTACGACATAAGTTAAATTAAAGCAATCCCAAATTTAATAAACTTAAAATAAAAAACTAGGGCTTGTCCCTGAGTAGAGATTCTCAAGTATAATAAATTTAGCTCATAATTAAAAATACGGAAATAACAAAAATAAAGAAATACATGATTTGGTGTTGAACTGTTGGAGATTAGTCAAAGACCAATGTTTAGTAAATAGGCCACAACTTTTGCATCGTAGTCCAAAGCCATTGATTTCACTTCTCAAATTTTGCTGACGTCAAGGCCCATCTTTCATTTGACCCACAAAGTCTCAATCCTAACTGTTTGGACTCAGGAAGGGAAACAAGTGACTAAGAGCCCGTTTGGGATTGATTATTTTGGAGCTAAAAGCGCTTTTTTATTAAAATTTAATTATTTGTAAAAAATATTTAAAAATATCTTGACATCTAAAATCACTTTAAGTGATTATTTTAATAATCACTAATCTAGTGCTTTTCCTAAAAGTGATTTTTGGAGTCTAAAATATTACTATGAATATAAAATCACTTTAAGTGATTATTTTAAAAAGCAATCCCAAACGGGCACTAACTGACTCAACCTTGAACTTCTCCACCTTCACTAAAATGATTTATTTTGCTCCTTTAAAGTTTTTTCTTGAACTTGGACTTGAATCTTCACTTATTCTCTTCATCTTGACGCCACCTAGCATCCATATACCTAATAACTTCACACGAAACAAACAAATTAACTCACAAAAGCTATAAAAGTACCAATAAGTCTAGAACGAAGGAAGAAAGTGCATTATAGCAAAATATGACTATTAATCTATTAAATAAGTCCAAATTACACCTAAAATTATGTCTCCTAAGGAGACTTTTGTATTCACAAAAAGATAGACATCAAGACCCCTAACTCAAATCTTTGTCGTACCGACAAAGTAAGAAGAAAAGCAGAGGTCTAAGGTATGAAGCAAATGCAGAACCTAAAGAATCATACCAAAGCAAAACTAGAAATAAATCTCATATAGTAAAACCTAAGAACTAATACGCATATACACATATCCTAAAAAATCAAACACATAGACAATTTCAATTTCAAATCAACTTCATAATTCTAGAAGGTTACCCTTGATACTTAGCTTGATATGGTGGCTATAGGGTGTTCATCGATCCTTACTTGCTTTTGAATGCTCCACTTAACTTACTACCTATTAGAAAAAAGTGTTATTCCACTATGTACCTAAGAATCACGAGGTCTTTACGGTTTTAGCATAGGCTTAGGGACGGTATGGTACATTTGAGTAATGAAAAGTGAGCTTTTTGCTCCCTCCTCACTAGCCTTCAACAAACTGCCCTAAATCTTGAGTTTACACTTATATATGGTCTCACTCAACCCACTTGATGCACTAATTTAGCGTCGCCACATAAAACCAAACCTATCAACATGATTACATTAAATATTCCTTTTTCGCCTCTTTTATTTCAACTTTTATTCACTTATTTTGTAAGTTAAACATGGAATTCTTTTTTATGTGAATTTGCATGCTAACTTATTTTCTCATATTATTTTTTTCTTGTTTCTTTCTTTTTCTTTTCTCTTGTTCTTTTTTCTTTTTCTTTTGAGAACCCGACAAAGGAATTTACAGTAAATCACATAATAATTCAAGCGCATCACAAGTCTACCCACCCAAATGTAATATCAAAATATTCCCCACCACAAACTGAAGCTTAAGGACAACTAGTCTTAAGCACCGAGATTCGAGTCTGGTTCATATGGTAAAGTCCTAACATCTAAAGGGTAAGCTTATAATGTGGCTTCAAAATAAAGGCTTAAAGGCTTAAAATGGATTTAAGAAGGATATAACATTAATATTTGGTTCAAGGCTAAAGAGGCTCAAGGGCTATCAAAGAACTGCCTCTATCATCTTCCTAGTTACATAGCTTCACTCTATTTTCACCTCTAGTTCGTAATTAATTGGGTTCTCAACTAGCTTATATCTTACGTTCTACACAACACTCATTCTTACTAAGTTTAAGCTTACTTCTATTGCATTGTTTGCAAAAACTTTCTATCTACAATCTAGTGTTTGCATGCATTCAAGGGCGTTATGCATTAACTCTAAGGTCTACTATTTTCTATCATCAATTCACAAAAAGTTTTCTTTTAAGGATGATGTCTCCCTATTTGTGATGAATTAATCTGGGTTGGAGACATAATTTTAGGTGTATTAGAGCATTAATTATGGATTTTTATTCATAAAATTTCTATTTTAATATTTCTTGTCTTGATTTGAGGATTTATTAGTTTTGGAGCATATTTGGTTTAATTGTGTGTTAATTGTGAAGATTTAAAGATATATGGTAATTAATTAGACGCCAAATCAATTCTAAGAGATAAGGGAAAGAAGATAATGATGGAAATTAGAGATAAAAGGAAGTAAAGATACGTCCACTAAATTGATCATAACTCAAACACGGCTAGGAATTGAAATAACGGTATGAAACAAAAGTGTAGATATTTTCTACGCGATCAGTTTCGATATAAAGAACGCATAAATCAGAGCAATATTGAAGAAGTTGCGACCAAAACAAAAGAGCAATAGTTTTTTCCTTCTCCTATATTTTAGGAAACAAATTTGATTCGGAAAAGAGTCTTATTACTTGCCCTCTACTCCAAGAATCCAAACTAGGGTTTGGAATACCCTATAATACACCCTCTATTTGGTAGAAACACATCCTTAGCCAATCCGTAAGCCAAGAGGAAGCTTACAACAAGAGAAGAGAAGTCTGGAAGGAGTTAGACATCAAATTATGCCTTCACAAGCCTTAAAATTTGTAATTGATTTCTTTTCTTTCTCTAGTATGAACTAATTCTATTTTAGCTTGAGATTTAGCATATGGGTATGAACCCTAGACTTGTTTTGCATCTATTTTAATTTGGGATTATAATATTTAAATGAATTAGTGTTTTATTCTCCGTTTTAAGTGTTTCTTTACCAGCATCATCTAAAAAGAGATTTTTCTAGTTGTCAATTCTCTTAATGACTTTTTCGACTAGAAGATTCAGGTCCCTTACCTTGGATCTACCCCACTCAGTGGGTAAACCAAGGTAGGTTCCCAAATTTTTTGTAATTTTCATATTTATTCTATTAGCAAATAATTTTTGAATATAGTGAGGGGTATTACTACTGAATTCCCAAATCTATTAATGAACTAGGGGCTAGTAAAGCACCAGGCCCTGATGGATACCCGGGGTTTTTCTATAAAAATACTGGCATGATATTAAATTAGATGTCATTAAACTTATAAATGATTTCTGGTATAATAACCATAGTCTTGAGAATACAAATCAAACTTATATATCCCTTATACCAAAAATAAATAATCCTGCAACTATTAAACATTTTAGACCCATAAGTGTCTCTAATTTTATTTACAAAATAATTGCGAGAATCTTAGTTAACCGTTTACAACCTTTCATGAATCTCATTGATGAACATCAAGCTGCCTTCATTGCTGGAAGGCACATTCAAGAGAATTCAATGATAGTTCATGAAACCTGCACCTTTATTAAAAATAAAAAAGATACCATGAAATATTATATGACTGTAAAAGCACATATTCAAAAAGCCTATGAATTTGTTGAATGGGATTTTTTTATATAACATTATGATTAAATTAGGTTTGTGCAAAAAATGGTGTGACCTCATTATGAACTGTGTAACTTCAGTGTCATACTCTGTATTAATAAATGGTAAACCCCACCCCATTTTAAAACCTACAAGGGGTATAAGGCAGGGTGACCCCTTATCCCTTTTACTTTTCTGCATTATTATCCAAACCTTAACAACTCTTATCAATAATAAAGTAGAATTTGATTTATATGAAGGTATATCTTTAGCAAGAAACTGTCATAAGCTCACATACCTACTCTTTGTTGATGATAGTGTGTTTTTTCTAAGGGTTACTTTGGAAAATACAAATAGTTTTAATGATGTTATTAATAAATATGGGATAGCTAATGTAATAATTTATTCACTATCCGATAGATAGAACTGATTCAAAATTTGATATATTTCAATTTTGAGAAACTACTTTGCTTGCCTTTTAGAGAACGAATTAGATTGGAATTTTATATAATTGTGCTTACCATTTATATTTTAAAATTCTTAATCATATATATTCTAATCTTTCCAAATTGATTACTTTTGTATGATGTCATTATAGTAACATATTATATATAGTAACTAATAAAAGAAAGAAAGGAAAGAATATAATATAAATGAAGACCGGGTTTAGATCGAAAGTATGTTTTGCTAACGCTAAATCTCAATATTTATCCAAAAGATGTTGATTAAAAAAAAAAATTACCACGTTCACTCGTCACAATAAAATAATTTTTGTAATATTAAGATTTAGACATTGGGCCTTTCCAAAATACTAGCTAGAAGCCTTGAGCCAAGAGGGCTCTCTATTGTCTGACGCCTCATAATTCCCCCTTAGGGTTAGCAGCAATCCACTCTCACTCGATCTAATTTATTACTATAAAGATAACAATTCGGTAGAATTGTCTATTGGTTTTCTGCTAAGGTGAGAGGGCTTCTTGTATTCTTTTCACTCTTGCTTTCTTATTATTCAAGATTTTACTCTACAAATCTTCGAGATACTGGATATGGAAAATTGCCCAGAAGATCATTATGACCCAACAGAAGAACTAGACACCACCCACATTGGACGATTCAAGAATTTGAAAATCGATGAGATCAAGAGCAAAGTGGAAGATTATTATATTGAGGAGGATGAAGAGGAAGAAGAGGAAGAGGAGGATTTAGAAGCAGCGTTGTTAGTGCAGATGGGGTATTGGAAACCAGCACCTACAGAGCCCACTCCGGTGGCCTTACCTAATCCTGAGGACATAAACTTAGTCTCTGCAATGAAGGGTAGCCGTGAAAAACAAGGAACAGAGATTGAGGAGAAGAAGGTTTGGTGGGCCCCAGACGTGTATGATCCCGTCCCTAAATCGCCTGATGATTTCTATACAGGTAAGGTTATAACACCAAAGATTATTGACAACAAGAAGGGTGGTGGGAAGAATAAGCAAAAGATGGGCAAAGGAGGTGGTGGAGGAAAAGGAGGAAAAGGGGGAAAAGACAAGGACAAAAAGCAAGGGAAGAGGCATGGTGGAGGTGCTAGTAGACGCTTTAATTCTTCGGATGATAATGAGTGGTGATTATTATTGACATAAAAATTGTTTCTTTTCTTGGTTTGTTTGGAATCAAAGTATGTAATTAATATTAACTTTATATTGCTGACTGAAAAGTTTCATTTATATGATTAGAATTGCAGGTATATACATCACATTCCTCTCTGTTTTTTAGATAGAAGTCATCAATTATTATAATTTTGAGGGATATATATTGGGTAGATGTTGTTTTTAGTTTAGGTTTTGTCCAATGATTTGGCAAACACCTTTAATCTCAGATTTTTGCTTAAAGGCTCAATTGTGTAGAGCATTGGGCAGGGCTTTAATGGTTTTCATTGATGATTATTTTAACGAAAACTAGGAAATTTGTAGTAAAATGCGCAGCACGTGAGCAGAACGCGCAACATGTAAGGTTAGGATTAAATATTTTCTAGGCACTTTTATTGGCAAGTGGTGATTTTCATGACTCAAAATTAATGCCAGATAGATGGTATGGCCACCAACAATTGATGACAAATGGTGCAAAGAATGCTTTAAAAATCCCATTGGCATGCCATAAAATGGGAGATTTGGACATGATATGTAGGAGAACTGGAGGATCCTTGTACTTGCGTTTGTCTTAACAAGAGTAACAATTGAAAGATGGAGTAGATATTCTGTACATACATAAAGTCATTATTGTTATCATGTTATGCTTTAGATTGATAGTTAAGCATTACTAAATGGGTTTGGGCTAGTTGTAGTCAGACCACTTTATAATACCGTGTTTTGCCATGTGTGCAACTATCTGTGCTCTGGGGATTTGTCGATATTTTGAAATCTATATACTGTTAAAAAATGAACACTTGTCTTAAGAAAATGCAACAGAAGAAATCCAATAGCTTGCCTACAAGGTTAGTTTTGAAACTGATGCATGCCCAAAAGATTCGGTAAAAGGAAGAATACTTGATCCTCGAATGATATGCATAGCTTGATGATGTATCTTAGGACTACATACCAGAATTTAGAAACGCAGAGTCATAATTTTCAGGCTATTCTATCGCCTTTAAACGTTACCTTTATAGAATAAGAAAACATATTCATAGAATTTTCCAATTAGATTTGACAAGCATCAAAAGAGTTTAGTACTTTGTTATCTGCAAAATTCATCATATTGAAAATTACTTCAAGATTGTAATGTAAGTATATTTTATGAACAATGTAATCAACTGAAATAGAATACGATGGGTGGAATTAAATTGAGAAGCGATATAAAAATTGGATACAAGGATATATAACAACGTAGTGATTGCTTACAAAATAGAAAATACAAACAATATTATATGATTATTTCTTGCTAAAGAGGCCTCCCAGGAAACCACCACCATTAGACTCCTTCTTTGGTGGGACAACCACGGTACCTCTACGACCTGAGGTGGTTTTGGAGGTGGTGCCACCCTTCTTTTCATCTTCATTCTTCAAGAAGAGAGGGTTAGTCTCGTAAAATTGATCTTGCTTTGTTATTTTGGCAGCAACCCAGTCAAAAATACCCTTCTCTTCACTGCTGCTTTTACCGGTAGTTTTTGCTCCTGTAGCTGCTGTGCGTACTCTTCTTTGGCCGGATATAACAACTGGAGGAACAAGAAAGTTCAATGAAGCCATTTCGTAAGCTAATTGTTTTTCACTAAAACAACAACTCTTGAATAGAATGTGAAGAAGATTTATGTAATATATTATCTTTCCTACTATTGCTTTTTATTTTAAGCCATTAAAAAGAATTACATGGACGTGTTTGGAACACAAGCTTGCCCACAAGTGTCTTATCTTCATTCTTTGCAATTCCCCTTTTTTTTAAATAAGAAAAAAAATTGATTTCATGAGGAGGAAAAATATTTAGGCGGAAAGATCATCTTACCAGATATGGATAACAATTTGACACGTGGCAGAACTTTAGTTTATACTAAATTAGAACATTTGTTTTTATTTTTTGGTCATTAGAAAATATTGTAGATAAAAAATTCAATTCTTTTCAGTATTATTAAACAAATTTCAGAGATTGATAAGGAAAAGTTATGGTCAACCAATATCATTAGAGTTGAAAATCAAAATCTAGTAGGATCAAGAGTATTCTTCAGTGATTAAGAGGCCTTGATTTCGTATCTTATGATAATGAAACCAACCAGCAAGAGTCAATTGGCTCTCTTAATGATTTAAAATATCCAAATCTTGGAGATCACAAAGTTTAAGGAGGATATATTACTAATTAAGCTAAAAAGATTTATTTTACGCATGCTTAAACAACCTGGTCACAAAGAACAAAAAAACAACCCAATCACATTCTTTTTTAAAATATTTTTGCATCTGGTTTGAAATTAATATAAGAAACTATGAACATGCTTTGCTAAATCATGAATGATGATCAATTAATGTTAAAGATTCAGTCTACTCTCAAAATGAAGATAGATGGTAGCAGCAAATTTTGTAGTAATGGAGATAATAAAGTATAGGCTAGTCTATGAAGGAGTATTTTGTGTGTTTTTTATTAAGTTGTATGTTGTAAGTTGCTTAATTATGGTAGAATAGCAGTTTCATTTTTCTGCTATTTGTTGTTTGCTGTAAAGTGTTATAGTTATTATCTTTGTGGAATGCTCTTTTTCTGTAAAGTTTTGGATTGTTGATCAATATAGCTTTACTTTGTACGCTAAAAAAAAAGGAATTTCACCATCAGAAGCAAGATAGCGGAAATTAATCGTAATGAAACTAGAGAAGCTCAACTGATAATAAATGTCATGATATTAAATTATGCAGAGTCATCTAAATAATTCAAACTCACATACATAATTTTGTTGTCAACATATCATGTTTAAGAAACCAAAATTTTGATGAGGACATTAAGCATTGGATTGAGGTTGTTATAAATGCGATGAAGAATGTATATACAAAATCTAATGAATTACTATTTATTTGTCAGAAATATACAAGTTTTGTCAATGTGTCCATGTATGTACCATCTCTCTATCTGGCAAGAAAATCCTTGCGTTCTTTTCCAGAGCGCGTTTACATGTTGCCAAAACCTTTTTCTCCTATTTGTTCACCAACATGCACCTCCAAGCTACAGAACTTCCATAAATTGTTGTATTTCAATTTGCACATATATAGCTTGACTTGCTATGTTCTTGTGTAGTTTTAGTCTATTATTTTCTCGCCAGTGGAAAAAAGGTTCCACACTACCGTTCCAACTAAATAGAGGCCAACTGAGACCTCAAAGACATCATCCCAAGACCCTGACAGCCACAATGTAAGTTTAGCTTTAGTTTCTCAGATAAAGTCATGGCTAAAAATTTGTGCAATACATGTATGTGACACTTAAACTTGTCTACATATCAAAGAAATTGGTTCAAGTTGTCGTAAAAAAAATGTGGAGTAAGTGAAGTACCATGTTGCAAGATGTAGCCAGTAGCAAATGTTCCAAAAACACCAGCTAATACTCCTGCTGTATTAGATAAACCAAGTAATACCCCCTGAAAATCATTGCAAACAGCAAGATATAGTCATGTATTGATTAATAAAAGGGGGCAAACAAGATAGTAACCAATATATGAAGTGAAATACTGAGAATAGAGATTGGGGTACTACTTACAGCATATCGAGGAGCTATATCTTGATGGTTTGAATATAATCCGGACTGAGAAAATGCATCGGTTCCCTGTTTTGGTTATGTATTAAACAAGATTAAGCTAAATTTACATGCAGAGATACAAAGGAATAAATACAAGAAGATTTGATCATACCTGACTGCATGCCATACACAAGACTGCCATTTGAGGAGAATCGATATGGCTCAACTGAGTTAAGAAGAAAGCAGGACCAAGAAATCCAATACTCTGCATGATCTGCATCATATTGTAATAACAAACTCAGCAATTAACTAGCTTCATTACTTGTTAAAATAATATATATATATATATATATATATATATATATCAGGTGATTTATAATTCACATACAAACTAAATGGGGAAAATGAGTAATACCTTTCTAACAGTTGTCACAGATACACCTTTGCTCACTAATGAATCTGCAATCCACCCTCCAAAATTTGCACAAAAGGCCATGGCCAGCCAAGGCAAGACAGATATTAATCCAGAGTCGGTGAGATTAAATTTCAACACCTACAATATAATCGATGATCATTAATTTTCCATTTTACAATTGTCATTATATGATCATTATTTTAATAGAAATAATACTGCAAGTATTACCTGGTGATAGTATGTAGGCATCCATGTGAGAAGAATAAACGTTCCCCAATTGTGACAGAAGTGACATACTATCAACGCCCAAACAGGTGGTTTTGACAATATTAATTTCCACGGTATAGATTTAACAGGATCATTAGAGACACTGTTTTTCAGGATTAGTTTCTTTTCGGCAGGTCGAAGTTCAGGATCATCAAGAGGTGAACTTTTTGCCTACATATTGGAATCAAATTTACTTGATAAAGACACTAAAAGTGTGATTTCTTTATATGCGAAGCCTTAGAATAATACCTTGCTGAGCCATACTGCAAACCAAACAGTACCTAGTGAACCGAATGAATAAAACACGGACGGCCAACCAAACTGATGGATCAACATGGGTGAAAATGCTAAGCCGGTCACACATCCGAGATACATTCCACTGTATACAAGAGCTAAAGATCTACTTCTCTCTGCCACGGGGACCCACTTTGAAAGAATATTATTCATAGCTGGCATAGCAACACCCTGGAAGAGAATTAGTGTCAACGTGGGACCAACTTTTTCAAACAAAAAAAGTTGAACTAACCTCTCCAACACCCATAAAAGCACGAACAACTAATAAGTAAGGCAATCCAAGCTTAGCAGCTACTGGAGTGAGAGCTGTAGCAACGGACCACCAGATTACACCAAATCCCAAGACAGCTTTTCCACCAACAGTGTCTGCCCATATGCCTCCAGCAACCTAGGCAAAAGCAAGATTAAATCGTGAGAATATAAAGAAACCTTGTTTAAAAGACAACCAAGATAAGTTCAAATAAAGCCAATCACTGAAGTACATAATAAAATAATGTGGCTAGTAAATTAAGTGGATTACCTGTGTGAGAAGATAACCCCAGAAAAATGAGGATTGAATTAAACCAACTGTTGATGGACCCCAATTATATTCTTTTGACATTGGGAGAATGGCAATGCTCATGTTTACCTGCAAACAGAATTTCCATAAACTTCCCAAGACGGTCAAACCAATATATATTTAAAAGTGAGTTTCTTTGGGAGTTAAATAGAAAATCTACACTAGTTTGTTAAGCAAAAAAAAAAAAAACGAGAATCCTCATGTCTATCATTACGTTTATATTTGAGTACGATGAATATTGAGATGTGAATGTGATCATGAACATCCCAAAACTTTAACTAACTTGAAAAAGTAAAATTTGGACTCATATACTGGAGTAATATTGTGTCTAACTTGAAAAACGAAATCAAACTAAAGTTATCCCCATTAATTTCATAATAACATTAACCCCGAATAATAATATAGAATAATGCGGTAAATCACCACATATTACCTAATTAAAATATTACCACTTAGATGATCCCAAATTATATAATTATCTAATTTCCTAATTTCTTTTTCCTAGTAAATATTTGTCTCTCTACGTGATAATGATAGAATCCATTAAAGTAATGATATTTTCATTATATAATTTGTAATTACTGAAATGTAAAGTCCAATAAGAGTATATATATGGGCTTCTAAATGCTTCAAGTGTTTAGTTAGCGTATTGGGATGATTCGAGTTAGGCGGGCCTATTTGAGTTTATGCGTGGGCTTTTACTTAAGTGCGATTTACAATAAAACGCTGACGTTTTGACTTATTACGTGGAACTCTTATATCCCTATTGAACGGCCGAGATTAAATCCATAATCCTCCCATATATACCCGTATATTGATTTTTTTGTCAGAATTCTTCTTTCGTCTTTTTAACTCTTTCTCTCTCTTGTTCTCTCAGATTTAGTGAAACAAAAGTTTATGTCTCTTTTTATATTGTAAGGATTGAGAATAGAGTTAGATTGTATTAGCTTTTTGCTTGCATGTATTGAGATTGTTTAGTTCTCGATAGTTGATTAAGATTTTCGATTGAAATCTTAGGGTTTTGAGTCTAACTCTGTAATAGCTGATTAGAAACGGATCTAAAGTTGTAATATCATTCTATAGTGTATCAAGTATCTCTCATAGATGTTCATTGTGGAATATCAGTTCTATTTATATTTAAAAATAATCTCTTTTTTGTTAAGTCAAACTCAAAAAATATAAACAACCATTTTTTTTTGCAAAATAAAGCGATTTTTATCAATTAGAAATAATTAATATAAAAAAATAGGAAGATAACAAATAAAGGTTAGGTACATAATGCATTATACTAAACAAATAATGAAATCGAGTTATTTTTATGCATGATGCATTATCTGCTATGCATTATTTGATATACATTGTCACAGTATAATCATTGTTCACGGTATCGTACGATTCACGATCCGAATCGTACGATACGATTGCGATACAAGCCCATAACGATTCGAATCATATCATGAATCGATTTTAAAAATGAATCGTAAAAGAATCGGAATGAATCGTTCTGTATCGTTGTGATTCGATTCGTTTCGCAGAATCGATCGATTCAAATTAAAAAGCCCAAGCCAAGCCCAATTCAGAAAAAAATCAGAAATTAACATAATTACTACCGTAATGCATTTATTAGTCTAACCTAACACCCAACCCCAAATCTCTATATAATCAAACCTTAATAACAAAGGTACCATCAACTCTTCATATGCATTGTTTTGAAAATTGAAATTATAGAATGAGATAGGGAAGAAAGGAAAAAGTAGCGGCCGATCATAACTTCGTATCTCTTTCGACTTCTGCTATGTCTTTTTTATGGAAAATTCTTCCATCCAATATTGGATGATCCTACACCAATCATATAAATACACATACCCCATGTTTTAAACTTGCAAAAGTAACTAAATTATTAATCTAATGACATGTGTCTTGTTATGATAATCAATGGTAGTGATATGAATATTGGACCATCCAATATTGGATGGAAGTCTTACCCCTTTTTTATTCTTTTCGTCTTTGTTTGGGCCGATCTTACATGTTTCTATTCCGTTTATTTTTGTTGGCGCTGCTTCCTTTATATAAGAATGTTGATTTTTTAATGGATAAGGGTTTATATTCAAAATGCTTATCTCTGTTTTCTTTATATAAGATTGTTTTTTTAATAGATAATAGTTTATATTCAAAATGCTATAAATATGGCACGTGTACTTTAGTGTTAGTTAGTGGAATTACATGTCCTTATATCACATCACAGAAAACTATTACTAAAGTACTTGATATGGCGTTAAAAAAAAAGTATGTTGAAATATTTACGACGATGATTATTTATTGATTAAAATTGTATTTTTTTGAATTTCATGATTTATGTGTTGAAAGATATTTATAAAAATGAATTTTGGATGTTGAAATTTATTACTTATTATTATGATAAGTTTTTTTTATATTTATTAGTAATTTTTAATTTTAAAAATCATAAAATATAGTATATATTAAATATATTATAGTTTTTAAATTAATAAACGTATCGTTACGATTCACGATTCGATACGATTCACGATTCGAAAAACTGACATTTCGATTCTAGATACGATTCACGATTCGTGAACTATGAGTATAATTACTAAAACAAATAAAGGTTAGGTACTTAAATTTATAATATAAATTTGAAAATTTTGAATAAAAATTTAAATTTAACCTAAAATAACAAGCGAATACTATTTTGTTTAGTTTGGGTGGATACAATAATCCTTATATTTTTTTAATATTTGAATTCTTTTCATTTATAAAATAATCAATTGTCGTAAAATATTTCTCAAACATGACACTTTATTTTTCTTAAAATAAAAGTTAAATATGTTTCAAATTTATACCTAACTAAAAAACTTATATGAAGCTAATATAATAATAAAATATTTTATAATATTTATTTAATACATATAAAATGTATCAATATACATACATATACAGGGACGGAACCAGGATTTTATATTTGGGGAGGCCAAGGGATATAGTTCAAAAATTTGGGGGGGCCGAACCTTATAAATTTTTCATTTTTTATTTTTTATAAGGGTAAAAAGATGATTTTTAAAAAAATTTGGGGGGGGGCCCAGGCCCCAAAAGCTACAACGTAGCTCCGTCCCTGTAACATATATATATATATATTTGAGTTATTTGTTTAAAGAGTTAAAAAAGTTAACGAGTCATCATTAAAGAGTTTATATTTATTTTATTTTTTCAAAAAATCCAAATAAAATGTATTTTACCTTTATTATTTGTATTTTTTAGTTAAAAAAATATGTTTAATATCAGATTGCATGCCTTAAATAATTCATGTATAAACAATAAGGTAAAAAAAATTACCATAATTATATTCTGACAATGTATATCAAATAATGCATTATACATAACAATAACTCGATTTCAAAACTTTAAATTCTAGAAAATAAGAATAGAATTAGTAGCAGATGTGTCGTGTGATATTAGTTATCTCTATTGATTGATCATTCTCTCTCTATAGCCATCCCTTCTGAGTTCAAACAATCATCGAAAAACCAGGCGAAAACTACAATTTAACTAATTCAGGTATATTATACGTGTCATTTTGGATGTGTTTTGATGAAATATCGTGTTTTCACCAACACGTTCATGTTTACGTTCATAGTTTTGGTACCATTTTGATCATTTAATGGTGTTATATTACGATTTAATGTGTTCATTATTATTTTATATTTAATTTTTGCACTGGGTCTGTTTTCATATCAGGTTCTTATATAATTTGCTTTTGATTTTGTTTTCTCTTGTTATAGTGATGTTGTTGATTTTGGGGTTTTATGTGGTTTTTGGTACAATTGTTAATATTTCGTTGTCAAACCAAAGAGTTTGTAGTGTCAACCTACTGAATTAGCTTATCAACCCACCTATATTATACAACTAACCAATTATTTTGTATCGACACCCCATAGTTATAACACCTACAACCCACTGCAATACCTAGATAATCCGTTAATATAACATATACAATCCATTAATATGTTTGTGAAACCCATTCTTTTGTATTATCAACCACGACTTTTTAAACTATCAGCCTACTATTTTTTACTTACGTTTTTCATATCTTTCTATCTAACTTTTAGCTTGGGCAGTATTCCATAAATTCTCTCAACTATTCGTTTTATATAGATATATATAATCTTTCAATGATCTTTTTATTATTTATATATATATATATATATATATATTTTTTTTATCTTATCATCAGCTATATATTTATGAAGTTAAATTAATTAAAGATTTATATAAATATTAATTTTGAACTTTTAAACGGAAATAAATGTACAAACATATTGGTATATACTAGTTTAATTGCTAAAAGAGAAGCTTACTTTAGTAAAAAATATTATATAAAAAGTGCCGGCTCTGTAATTAATTAAAAGAAAAAAAGAATATAAGTAGAAGAAGCTCACTCTATCCATGTTGCAAAGCAAAAAAGCTGAGAAGCAGAGAATCACAATCACCCAACGCTTCGGAAACTGTTCCCACCATGGAAGACCACCACCATCATCATCAACATCATCATCAATATCGCTGCTCCTCAATACAACCTCGCTCAAAGCAGGCTCCTTAAACTTTACCGATTCCGGCACCGATTCAGCAATATCATACGGCTCCGACTTCACGTCCGCACACACTTTCCCACTCTTCCTCCTCACTATAATATTTACAGCACTATCGCTTAGACGAATTATATGTCTCTTTTCATAACAAAAAGAGCGATATCGAAATACAACTTCAGCATTTCTTCGTGCATTACTATCAAGTCTCAGAGGGGAGTAAATAGAGATTATTGAAGCTCTCCCGGACATAGCGTGAGAGCACTAGTCTACTTAACAACTAATTAGCTTCAGACTTTATATACATCTATTCAATACAGTGGTTTTTCTATTTTTATTTTATTTATGAACTTTGTTGTTGATTAGAAGAATTTAAGAACTGTACGTTAATTTGAGATATTTTGTGGGCATTGGTACTGATTTGGACACGTAAGCGGAAATTGGTGTGGTTTTGGATAAATAATTGTTTGTCGTTTAGTAATAAGGAGAAATTGCCCAAAAGTAATTATTGTTATGTTATTCAAAGGTAACGTAATTTTAAGATCTTTGGGAGTTTTTTTTATTTGTAACATATATAAAAAAAATAATTGCAACAAAAACTTATTCGGTAAAATAATTGCAGAACTAATATATAGACGCTCTTCCGAAGAGCGCCTCCCATTTTTAGTCAGCCCATTAGTTTTGATAGCCCATTAATTTATTTAATTCATAGGCGCTCCTTTGAAGAGCGCCTTTACTTAAAAAAATACTCTTCTTGGCCAACGATCTGCCATTAATCTCATACAACTTTTGTTGATCATTTTTTATAAGAATTTAAAAGAATTTAAGATAGGTAATTACCATTGAATAGAATTTTTATGATTTTTTTTTATAATTATTACACTAAAAGCTTTATTGAAAAAAATTAAAAAACTACAGAATCGGTCCGAAAATTGCGATTTCGAAACAAAAATTTAAAGTTTCAAAATTTCGATTTCCGATTTTCCCGAAAAAATCGGATTAGAATTGAAACTATATATAAATTTCCGTAATTTTCGACTTTTCCGACCTAATTTTTATTCTGATTTTTATTTTCTAATCATTACTCTAGAATATTAAGATACAGAAAAAGGTACAACTGGATACGTTGTAAATTTCACAACAGTTAAAGAAAAGAAAAAATAAACGTTGAAAAACAATGAAACGTTTTTTTATGTTCGAAAAGAAAAAATAATGAAACATGATGAAACCTAAAAGCTAACCTTTTTTTTTTCAAAGTTAATTAATTATTACGATTGTTTATACAAAGATTTAAAAAAAATATATAAAAATCACTTAAAGAACCATCCTTCCAAGATGAGGGGTCGATGTTTCGTCTTGCACACTTAGCCAGTAGATCCACAACACAATTAAGATTCCTATGTACGAAGTTAACCTTCCAAGAAGGGAACTTCATAAGCCAGCTCCTCATTTCGGCAATGAACGGATAAATTTGTCATCGAAGACTTGTGCATCTAGAAATACCTTCAATCAATTCAAAGTTATCGGAGTAGAAAGAAACACTCCCAAGATTACATATAGCGACCTTTCTCATAGCTAAAAGCTAACCTAAAACCCATCTTTAGAATAGTTGTATATGTAATGTGCTATTTGACTTTTACAATATGTCATTTTAATTTTTACGTTTATCATGTTACTTTGTTATATAATTTTTTTTTTTTACTATGACATGTGTCTTTTATTATATTTTTCTTGAAAGTTTGTAATATAAAGTTTTTGAGAGAACTTTTTTCTGATTAACGTAGCATATCACAATTTAATTTTTTTTCTTTATATTTTATAATTTTTAACTTGAATTGTGTTCCCGTGCATCGTATGAGATCCGAATCTAGTTGGAATAAAAATGAAATCTCTACACACTCACCTTCCCACCAAGCTGCTCTCCTGCACAAGAAACCGCCGCCACTCTTGGATCATTCTCAACCATCGTCAACCTGGCTTGGGTACACCATCAACAATTGAAGAAATTAATGTTTTACTTGTAGTTACAAGCATTTTTTATTTTTAATCACAAATATCATAGTCAGTTAATAAATTATATGATATATATTATCTAAATAAAATCTTAACATATATTCCATGTATATTTTTAATTTCATATAAGCTTTTAACTAATGTTTCGATTTCCAACCCTTTGATTCGCAATTTTCGAACCAAAAATTTTGAAATTTTCGAACCAAAAATTTCGAAATTTCTGAACCAAAAGGTCCTAAATTTCGGTAAATTTTGAAATACCGAATTCGATTTTTTTCCAGTTCCGAGAAATAGGATTAGAATTGGAGAGGAAAAAATCTATTCCGATTTTTTTTTTCTGAAAGACCCTATTCCCGATCCGTTCCTTCTGAATTCCACCACTATCACCTTATTAAGTCGCGAATACGGCGGTAAAAAACACGGTTTTCAAAAGTGTTAAATATTGTAGAGTAATGATTTACCACCAAAATTTGTACCACCCATAACGTGGCAGGATTTGAGTATAAATAAATCGTTAATCAAATTGAAGTAATAAATAAATTAACGATTTACTTCCAATCAAATCACGTCACGTCATAGATGATATATTCAGTGATATGAATCTGGATCATAATCTGGGGGAATGGTTATTAGAGACAATTGATTTATATTCGAAGAACGGGTGGGATCGAAGGGAACTAACTGCATAGATTCTTTTGTTATGTTGGAATATTTGGAAATCAAGAATGAAGAGCTTCCACGAAAGGAAACCCTGGATAATGAAAGATATTTTCTATTCGACAAATAAGTATATGGATGATCTTTTTAAGGCTAAAGGTGATAGGAATAGTAACAGTCAAGATATCAAGGAGGCTAGCTCTGAAAACATGAATCCTCTACTAAATGATGCGGATTTCGTCTGGCAATGTGATGCTTCTTTTACGCAGAATTGGGAACCGGCGGGCATTGCTTCAATTGTTGTAAACAAGGAAGGGATCATCGAGCATAAGATATCAATAAGGAAATATGTTAACAATTCTTTGGAGGGAGAGAGTTGAGCACTTCTTTTATCTATGAGGAAAGCAGCTAATCTCAATCTACGGAATAGTTCTTTCTATTCCGATAACCTTGAGTTAGTTCAAGGTATTTCCAGGAGCACGGGTCTTCATTGGCAAATTTAACCATTTGTTGCCGAAATGAGGAACTGGCTAAATATTTTCCTTCGTGGAAAATCCGGCACATCAAACGAGATTTTAATACTATTGCGGATGCTCTTGAAAGATGCTCAAGAGAAGGGAAAAATCTTAGGAATTGGAAAAATTATTCTATACTTAGGTAATGTAGATTTCTCCATGATATTATGTAATTATATTTTTTTCTGACAAAAAAAAGTATATGAATTTGGATTGAATATATCATTATTCATTGACCAAAAGCTTGGCTCCTGTGGGATTAAAAGAAAATTAGAAAAGTCTTGTCACCTTATTTGTAAACAAAAGTCATAACTTTTTTTAATATATGGATAAAATAAGTTACTTTTACTATTAACACAAAAAAGAAAAATATTCATAAAAATATTTCACAAAAAGTATTTGCAAAACCTTTGTACAGGTGTTCCACCTCATTGTGCCTTTCCCTTGATTAGTGTAATTCGTCCAAATAATAATTAATTATCTTAACTAAGTAAAGGCGTCCAGTAGAGGAGTGTCTTTTTCTTTAAAATTAACAGGGTTGGAAGGCCTACCTCGAGAGAGCCCCGTCTTCTTAAAATTATCTGGTTTGGAAGAGGAAATCATAAAATAGAGAGATAATTACATTTAGGGTCTTGACTACACACCCCTCTTCAAGATGGGGACCCGGCCTAGAGCCTCTTCTTACTAAAGACCTCAGAAACTTTTTAACACATGAAACCCAAAACCCCTGTTACCTTTCTACCCTCAAATGTTTTTTAGAATCATATATATAGTCTTTTCCATTTTCTCTCTCTTGTAAATTACATGAGCTTATTTTACTCCTCTCTCTCTTCATTTTCGTGAACTCTATTTTGGAGCTTTCCATATTTATTTCATATCATCCCTTCCGATTTCAACCTTCCTCTGTTGTTTTTATAGATTCACCACGTCTCTATCGTCTCATTCTCTCTAAAATTTGCAGTGTTATTTTCGTTATAAGGTTTGTTTCGAATCTATTAACTTTTTTTACTCAGAGATTCATATTTGTTGGTGTTAAATTTGTTTTATGCAAAGTAATAGCATTGTTTAATCCCAATATTCAGTATATATCGTCTTATATGTTTAGTTTTTCCATTTAAGCCATGATTTCGTGACTATATCATCCTTGTTTTAGAGTATTTGATCTTTTTTTAATGTGTTTCATGGTAGATTTGTTCATGATATGTTTGTTATGGCATATATTCATGTCATTTTACGTGTTTCTTTCATTGTTTTACAGTTATAACGTTAGTGTTCTTCGATCTGAGTTTTTTAGGGTTTATCACAGCCGCTGCATGCATGAAAGTACAGTACAGTACGATACTCTGCTTTTTTGAATTTCTGAGAGTACTCACTGTTTTTCAAATATACAGAGTAATCCATATTTACGCTCTTTTCAGCGTATTGTACGGTTTAGTGGTTGGTGCAGGACTCACGGTTTTACAGAGTACTCTGGATTTTATAGAATACGCTGTGTTTCATAGAGTACTCCGAGTTTCTATAGAAAACTCTGTGTTTTATAGAGTACTCTGAGTTTTATAGAGTACTCACTGTTTTTATAGAGTACTCTTAGTTTTATAGAATACTCTGAGTTTTATAGAGTACTCACTGTTTTTATAGAATACTCTGAGTTTTATAGAGTCCTCTGAGTTTTATAGAGTCCTCTGATTTTTATAGAATACTCTGAGTTTTAAAAACAGTGAGTGCTCATCTTATTGATACTATTCCATAGAGTACTCTAAGTTTTATTTGTCTTGTGTTTACTCACTGTTTACCATTTACTGTGACAGTTATAATGATCCAAGATGTGCTTGTTGTGTTCAAGATGGAAACTGATCAGATTTTCCTCCCTTTTCATCAGCCCAATGGCATTAACTCAGTAAAGAAGTTTGTTCAGTCTAGGTGGCCTCAGCTATCTAAATCTGTTGTTACTTCTTATACTATGGTGGAAGCGGTGCTGATACGTCTGGGAAAAAGAAAAGGGGAAGGCCAATAAAGTATGATGCAGCTGGTAATTTGAGTGTGCAATATTTAGCAAGAAAAACTCAAGCAGCTGGTAGGCCTCAGACTAAGCGCTTTCGTTCATGCACCGAGAAGGTTGTCCGTGCAATTCGTTGTGGCAATTGCAAGAAGGTGGGACATAATAAATCTACTTGTAGAGCTCCACCCAAATGATAATTCAACTCTTGTTTTTAAATTGGAATCATGCTTATTAACTTCTTGTTAATGTTTATTTTCACTCGTTGGTGCCATTGAACTATTTTTACAGTTATATTTTTTTAAGTTGTAGAAGTTTTATTGATTTAAGCATGTCATTCTTGTTATACTCTTTGATATGTGTTGAATTTGATTTATATTGTCGTAGTACTCTATACAATTTGATTAATACTCTATACATTACAATGAATACTCTATATTTCTGACTTAACACTATTTTATACTTCTGTGAATACTGTATATAATTGTATGAGTACTCTATATAATTATATGAGTACTCCATATCTATGAATTAACACTAATTATACTTCTATTAATAATATATATATAATTGTATGAGTACTCTATATAATTGTATGATTACTCTATCATTTATCATAGTACTCACACATTTGTCTGAGTACTCACATATTTGTCTGAGTACACACACATTTGTCTGAGTACTCTCTATTTTTTACCCAGAGTATTCTGTTATTTTATACTGAGTACTCTTTTTTTTTCTCGGAGTACTCACATATTTGTCTGAGTACTCTACAAATTGTTTTGAGTACTCTTTACTTTTAGTGTGTATTTATAAGCTTTAACTTTAATTCTACACATTCATTTTCATGCTATTTTTATCTGTTCAACAATCAATTAAATACCAAAACCCTGTTTCATTCATATTTCATATCAAGTTTAAAAAACATCCAAAAAACCAGTTTAAAGTTCCCAAACAACCCAATAATCTAGTTACATACCTTAAACTAACATAAAGTACGTATCAAACATAGATAAAAACCCATCAAAAAGTCTAAATCAAAGTCTAAATCTTAAATCAAACTCCCAACACTCATTACATAAAAAGTCTTTGAAGTTCGTCGACGAGCACAACCACCACCATCAAAGACATATATTTATCCCTTCTGTCATACAACCCTTTCCAGAGCCTGTAAAACGGGGTCCTTTTGCACTCTGATAAGTGAATCTCAGTCATGCCATGAATCTTCATGATTTCTAGTAATCCACTGATGTTTGATCTGTACTGTATAGCCTTCTTTTTATTCTGTAGATGGTTCAACAACAACAAGATCAATTTTACTACGTAAACAGAGAGTACTCTGAGTTTTTAAACACAAATTAGAGAATACTCTTAGTTTTACTACACAAATCTCAGAGTACTCTCAGTTTTGTATAGCACTACTAAGAGTACTCACAGTTTTGTATAATAAAACTAAGAGTACTCCATAACAAACAGAGATTATTCAAAAAACTAAGAGTAGACATGCAAAAACTAACTAAACCCAGAAAAGACGCTTCATATTCATATCAAATCATAGAGTATTTCACTGAATCTGTAGAGTATCGATCCAAAAACTAAAAGTACACATGAAAAATCTACAAAACCCAGAAAAGACGCTTCATATTCATATCAAAACAGTGAGTATCGAGCAAAAAACTAAGAGTACACATGCAAAATCTACAAAACCCAGAAAAGACGCTTCATATTCATATCAAAACAGTGAGCATCGAGCAAAAAACTAAGAGTACACATGAAAAAACTACAAAACCCAGAAAAGACAGTTCATATTCATATCAAAACAGTGAGTATCGAGCAAAAAACTAAGAGTACACATGCAAAATCTACAAAACCCAGAAAAGACGCTTCATATTCATATCAAAACAGTGAGTATCGAGCAAAAAACTAAGAGTACACATGAAAAAACTACAAAACCCGGAAAAGACAGTTCATATTCATATCAAAACAGTGAGTATCGAGCAAAAAACTAAGAGTACACATGAAAAAACTACAAAACCCAGGAAAGACGCTTCATATTCATATCAAAACACTGAGTATCGAGCCAAAACAGTGAGTATCGAGCAAAAAATTAAGAGTACACATGCAAAATCTACAAAACCCAGAAAAGACGCTTCGTATTCATATCAAAACAGTGAGTATCGAGCCAAAACAGAGAGTACACATGAAAAAACTACAAAACCCAGAAAATCAGGGAGTATCAACCATAAACCCGTGAAAACAAGTACAGATCACAAAAACCCAGTACAAACTCAGGCATATTCGAATCAAACAGTGAGTATCGAGCCATAAACTAAGAGTACACATGCAAAATCTACAAAAAAAAAACCCGTTACAATCAAAGAGTACTCAAACAACGGTGCTCACCTTCTTAGCTTCACCAGAATCGTTGTCGGAATCTCCTCTACTCATCGTTTTGCTGTGATTTGAGAGAGTGTTTGATTCGTCTGTTGAATTAGGAGAGAGAAAATTAGGAGAGAGAAACGAGAGCGTTTTTTGGAAACTAGATCGAGCGGATCTGAGGAGAATGGAGAGAGAAACGGGAATCTGAGAGTATTTATACCCCAAGGGTAGAAAAGACAATTGTCAAAATTCAGGTCCCTAAGAAGAATGGCATTTAAGAAACTACTCTATAGAGAAAACAATTAGTCTCCAAGACCCTATATATAATTCACCCTAAAATAGATCCTAAAAAGCAACAACTTTTTGATTAAAGTCCTAGTTAGAAAAACTTATTTTTTGAGTCCTATTTCTACCTTGCTGGTTTGAAACTTTCCTTTTTTACCCCTCTTTGTTATGGGTACGGACCCATAAAGACTAACTATCACGGGCTACACTATAACGTGATAGGTACAAACACAATACAATTGCAATGCTTTTTTAGTCTTTTTTGTTAAGTCCAAAGGAATGGGGCCAGACCCATATCCTTCAATTTCTTTTTGGGGCCGTACCCATTAAGAATAACTCAATTACTTGGATAAATTTCACAAATGTACAAACAGTATATAACCATACCAGGCTGGCCCATTACCAAACTTTACATCTATGGGTTGTACCCATATTATACAAAAAAAGTTTACACACTACACCTATATTTTACACCATAACGGGCCAGCCCCATTAACTACAAAAAAACCAAATGGGGCTGGACCCAATACAACAACAATCCTGTGTTAATTGCATTATTGGTCTGGTGATAATTGTCATACTGTTTTTTGTTTGTTTTTGTCATCAAAGAATGTACGATGACAGTAATTAGTGAAATGGATTATAACTGTGAATTTGAATTTCTCGTCCTCTATCAACAAAAATATCATAGTTTGTTTTTGTCATCAAAGAATGTACGATGACAGTAATTAGTGAAACGAATTATAACTGTGAATTTGAATTTCTCGTCCTCTATCAACAAAAATATCATAGGAGCCAAGTCATATGGAATGAGTTGGTAAGTTTTACTGGATTCGAACTATTAATTTGTTGAATTTTACAAAACTGTTATTTGTTTGTGAATATGACATGTATGAAGTTAAGTCTATTCGATCGAAACCCTGGGATCTCGATTTGCACAGGGACAAATCCAACTTATGGAAATTGGGGCCTAGGACCCCTCAAATTTTCCAAAAACTACATTTTCACCCTTATAAAAAAGAAAAAAGAATTTATTAAGCTTCGGTCCCTCCAAATTTTTGGAAACCCTTTCCTTAGCCCCCCAAATATAAAATCCTGGTTCTGTCACTGGATTTGCGTCTATTGCCTTTCGTTTTCGAGGCCGGTTTTGGGTGTATTCCAAAAAACCCAAAATAACGACCGACCGAGGTTTGTGCATCGCATTGGTAGAACAGTGAAAACGATAGACCCAAACATTTCACTTGTCAATTGGTGAGATGAGGTGAAATTGAAGGATATCATGATGATTTTAGGGTTACCCATTGATTGTGAACATGTTATATGTGTTGCACGACTTTTGTGCCTGAATACTAAACCTCCAGGTGGTGGTGCGTTACTGGGTAGGGGAAAGAACATTTTACAACTGGATCGTTTAAAGAAAATTTCGAAAATGCGTTTATCTATATTTTTTCATGGAATTGATTTTAAAAATTTAACAACATATGACAATCCATTTTAGGACCCTCAGTTTCCAATGCAAATTATGAGACTTTGAGACAATATGCGAGGGGTTAAATTATCATTGATAATTATCTCTTTCCTACTAGAAAGAAGACTGGGATGGCAGCCATATATCTTCACTTGGTAGAAGATATTGTCTTAACTCATACTTATAGTTGGGGCTCTACAGTTTTGGCGCATTTGTACAATGGATTGTGCGTTTGCTATAAAAACATGGGCACTCACTAATTGTCGGGATGTGTTACCCTATTACATGTATTAGAAATAGATTAATTATTTCACAAAGTGGAAAAGAAATAAATGTTATATGCAAATAATTATTGCATACTTTGATACATATTTGGTGTTGGCCTGTTGGGAGTATTTACATTTCGATAAACCTTGAGAAATCAACTTGTATTTGCTATAGATGCTCCCTTCTATGCATATTAAATACATAATACTATTATAACTATTTTTTTATTGTGCTATTATTACCAATGACTTATTTGGTTTCTAGGTGGACAGGGCCCAAGACCTGAAAAAATATTAAAATATATTTGTCTTCCATTTTATCAGGATGAGCAAGATCAATTAGAACCATACGAAGTTAGTTAGACTACATAATTATTTTCAACAAATAACTAGAATTATATTTTAAGGTAGTATTCTTAACCTTTATTTTTTAATTATTGACGTAGGTTAATTGCACACCATACGATGGTGATCGTATAATTCAAGTGACACCAATTTATGCGGATGGTGCGGAAATATATTTGAGTGTTGTCCTTTTGATTAGTTTTGCAAAAATTTAGTGGTACCGCCAGAACAGAGTATTGAGATAATTTGGCTTTGTTTAGTTTATGTCTGCCTATATTTGTTATCCATGACACTCCTCGGGATGCCCAACTTCAAAAAATGGTAATAAATTGGTAATTATTGTTATTAGTAATACACATATTAATATACTGGTTATGCATATTAGCATATTGGTGGTATCATCAAAGGAGGTGAGCAAGCGTTTGACGATTCGATGACAATGAAAAATTGGAGAGAATTCCTGCATGAACTGATGGCTCGTGTCGTCCAAAGTAAATAATGCGAGAAAATGGTGCGACCAAGTTTAAATAGAAAGGAGGCAAAATCGTCTAGATGACCGAGTCGAAGATTAAGAAGAAGAGGCGATAAAGAATAGGTGTATTATGACAATTCGTGTATTTTCTGGTATAAATTTATTTAGCTTAAATACGCTTTGTGTATGAATTTGTTTGAAGAATTGAAAGTGAATTGGTTTGGCAATTTTTGTATTTTTGGTATGAATTTTTTTGACGATTTGTGTATGAATTTGTTTACTGATTTGTAGAGCAAACTGTATTTTTAAGTAGAGCAAAGTGCTTGTGTGTAAAAAAATTTGTAGTGTTGCATCTAAGGCGCTCCTTCAAGGAGCACTTTAGGATGGGCGATCATTTGGAAAGCGCCTTTAAAAGGCGATTCTTTTGGGAAACGCTTTTCAATGGCTATCTTTAACGAATCATTTATCCTAAGGCGCTCCTTCAGGGTGAGCCCGCCTTAACTGAAACACTGCAAAATTCAACCACAGAAGCACTTTGCTCTACTAAAAATACACTTTGCTCTATAAATCGTCAAACTAATTCATACACAAACCCATACTCAACAAAAGTAGTAAAAATATGAATAAATTTGTTTGATAACCATTACAAATTCATATTTATAATTAAATAACATTAAAAATTAATATCAAAACCACATTCTTTAGCTCACAACTTGCAAGCTTTACAATTATACCCATATTGATGATATTTACCATATTTGTTAATATCATGAATTTATCTTGCATTCATCTCGTTGTGTATGCATGACCATATTCTCTTCACATTTCTTGTAATTATTTTTTGTTTGCATGTCATAATTTGTACATCATTTTATTTTGAACAATCAAGATCATCCATTAGTGGCCTAAACTTTTCAACGTACGATGATTTGTAATTTTTCAGAGATAAATATTGAGAAACATAAGATGCATGCGATTGGTGGATTTTTTTTAAATACAAATAAATAGGCACAAGGATGATGATACATTTTTCACGGTCCACATGAACAAGTTTGTTGGAGGATATTTACTATGAATATGATCATAGTATTATGTGACGTCCTATTACATATATATTTAACGAATCATAAAGTTCACAAGTATAATTTTTTGCATATTTTTCACATTTGTGAACCTTGATAGTCTCTTATGGTGTCCATAAACTGTTAAGTGCTAATTCTTTCTTTACTCCTTGCTTTCTCTTCTTTACAAAATAGACGACTGTTCTGCTGAAGTTTAAAACGGTCGTTACAGGAAACCCTCTCACTCCTTTTAACACATAATTTTATACCTTTAAAAAATTAGTAGTCATGTTACCTTATCGATATCCTCCATCGTATGCAAGGTTCCAAGTTTCCTTGGGTAAGGCTTCGATGTAATCTTTATATCTACCATTACTTAACACACAAAATCTTGCATAATACTGATAAAATTCACCCTTATTAGCCTTGTACGAAAGTATTTTGAAATCGTTTTTAGTTATCACAATTTTTAACTTGTGATTTAGATTACTCGTCAAGTGACGCATACAAAATTGATGGACTTCCATAGACTGTGGGAGACGACAAATACTTATGTTCCAAATATCTTAAAGTGATTTTAGGATGTGACGCTATTAGTTCTTTTACATCCAAGTGTCATAAAATGTGGATGTGTTTCCCTTATTATTGTTGGTAGGGTTGAGAATAGTTCGTTGGGCTCAGTTTTTTGGGTTAAAACAAAAAAAAAACAGATAATTCAATTTTTAGGGATGTAGTGTCGGTTCAGTTTCATCAATTTTTGCTTAGGTAAATCCATTTTTGGTACGATTTCGGGTTTGTCGTGCGGCTTAACATCACTCCCATAATTCGGTTTTGGTTTGAGTTCGGTATAGATTGGTTCAGTTTTGGAAACTTCTTTATTACGTGCTTGAACAAAATCTTGATCGATATACATATTTATTAATTGATTTTCAACTCTATACTTTTTTTAAGTGTCAATCATTCTCAACAAATCTAAACAAGTCATATATCATACACAATAAGATAATATATTCAAATTATCTCTTTTGCCCATTTTTGTCTTACTAATTATTAATTTTTATTTCCACGATTATTAAAATTGTGATTGCACTTCAAAGTTAATTACATAAATACCTTTAACACTTGCATTTCTCTTTTAAAATTATGAATATAACACTATTATTCCTTGGGGTTTTAATTGAAAACAAAAATTATACTTTTACACGATTCAGTTTAGAGAATATTTCAGCTTTGTGATATCAGTTACGAGCTAGAATTTATTGATTTATTAAAAATTAAATACCAAAGATTTCAATTCTAGTAGTTCTGATTTCTTAATGTTTTGGTTTAGTTTGATCATCTGATTTTGTTATGGTCAACCTTTTTTTTGGTTTGGGTAAACGATTTCACTGAAAATATAAGAGAAACTGTATACTTGTAAAGTTTACCTATCTAGACCTGAAAGATTGAAATACTAAGATCGATAGTTGGTTTAGTGGTTAGACTCTTTCACAGAGATCAAGAGGTCCTAGGATCGAATCTTATTGGAGTCAAAATAGTGGGGCATTTATTTTATAAGGTCCAATGGCCATCTAACTTTATAAAATAAGTCCCCTGCCCTAAACACCCATTACAACCCAACTAGAAGCAATAAAAAACCCAAAATACCCCTAAACCCTAACCCACAATGAAACCCAAAAAACCTACCCAAAAGCTCCATTAAGGTAACGAAATCCCCCCCACCCCATTCCATTCACTCTATCTCACCCCGCTCTCTCTCTAGTAAACGAAACACCCCCTACCCCCCACCTTCATCAGATCCCGACCACGACCGCCCCCACCATGAACTCACTCACCACTGGTCACCACATTCTTCCCCAGCCGAGCCCCCACCATCAGCTTCATCACCAATACCACCACCCACTCTGGACCGAGTTGCAGCGCCGCTGGAAAACCCCATTCCCACCCCGTCGCGCTGCTGGAAAACCCCACCCCCACCCCGTCGCGCCGCTGTAAAATCCCACCCCCACCACCCACCTTCCTCACCATGACGAGCCACCAGATCTAGCCACCTTCTTCACCATAACGAGCCACCACCTCACCTTCCTCACCATTCCCGAATCATCACTGCCATCGCCGTTGGGAACCCGTCATCCATCTTCAGATCCACGCCGCCGCCGCTCTCTCTCTCTGTTGCAGGAAAAGGCGCCGTGAAGACTCTGCTGCTCCGATCTAATACTCCACCGTGAAGACTCTGCTGATCCGATCTAAACCCCTTTATGTTCGTGATGGTGTTGATGGGGCCAGACCCCACGAAGGTTTAGTCATGCTGGAGCCAGCCCCCCTCTTCAGGACCACCCTGACCTCCACCACCACCACCTCAATCTAGTTGTTCGCCGCCCATATCGTGGATCCAGTTCGTCATTCTGGATTTTTTTTTTATGTAATGCGTGAATGGGCCAGCCCATGTAGGTGTGTTGTGTATCATGGACCAGCCCATGTAGGTGTATTGTGTATCATGGGCCAGCCCCATGTAGGCGTATTGTGTATCATGGGCCAGCCCCATTTAGATGTGTTTGATAATTTTATTCAATTCCAGCCCCATGAAGCTTTAGTTCTTTGTTTATTTGCTTGTTGGTCTCTAATGGGCTGGTATTTGTTCCTTAAGGGGCCAACCCCTAGTTGGTTTTGTTCAATATGGGGGCAGCCCCATTTATCATATACTCTCAAATGAATAAACACACAAACACAAAAAGTGTTGCAAAAAGACTAAAAAAAAGACTAAAAAAGTTTTGCAAAAAAATGTATTGGTATGTAATCATGACGTTAGAGTAGCCCGTGATAGTTAGGCATTATAGGTCCGTACACATAACGAAGGGGGTAAAATGAGAAAGTTTCAAACCAACTAATTAAAAATAGGTATTAATGAATTCGATCTTTCGAAGAATAACTTATCAGGGAAAATTCCAGCATATTTACAAAATTTTACTCTTCTCAAATATTTGAACTTGTCGTTCAATAATCTTGAAAGGAGAGGTGCCACAAGAAGGGATATTTAGAAATCAAAGCGGGTTTTCAATTGTTGGAAACAGTAAACTGTGTGGTGGATTGAAGAGTTTGGGACATTCAGCATGTCAAGTTAATGTTCCAAAGAAACAAGGAATTTCTCTGGTTCTCAAATTTGTTATTCCCGTAACTATTTCGTCTTTAATCTTGGTAATGATTTTATACTTTGCTTTCAAATGGAAGAGAAAAGCAAGAGAAATATGTTCTCACTTGGACTTAATTGATGAACAATTTCCAAAAGTATCGTATGCAGAGCTTTCTCAAGCAACAAATGGATTTTCATCTTCCAATCTGATTGGACGAGGTGGTCACGGTTCCGTATTTAGAGGAATTTTGGAAAATAGTGGAATGAATGTGGCAGTAAAAGTGCTCAATCTTACACAAAAAGGAGCTGCTCAAAGTTTCATTAGAGAATGCAATGCTATGAAGAACATTCGTCATCGCAATCTCCTCAAGATTATCACAGCTTGCTCAAGCATTGATTTCAAAGGAGATGATTTTAAAGCTCTAGTTTTTGAGTTGATGCCTAATGGAAGTTTAGAGGAGCGGTTGCACCATGGTGAAATCTCACAACACAGCCATGAGAATTTGAGTCTTACTCAAAGATTAAGTATAGCAATTGATATAGCTTTTGCTCTTGAGTATCTTCATCATCACTGTGGAACCCCAGTTGTCCATGGTGACCTAAAGCCGAGTAATATTTTGCTTGATAATGAAATGACTGCACATGTCGGAGATTTTGGGCTAGCAAGACTTTTATGTAATCCTGTAAATGAAAACTCTTCACAAAATCCAATCAGTTCAACTGGTGTAAAAGGGACAGTTGGTTATGTTCCACCAGGTATCTATCCATATTTCTCATTATTCTTACTATATAATTTTTCATATTTTACTCCTTTCTCAATAAAAATCTATTACTTTACACGAATCTGTACTTATTTGTGCAGAATATGGTATGAGTGGGATGCTTTCTATAGAGGGAGACGTGTACAGTTTTGGGATTACGTTGATAGAGATATTCACTGGTATGAGACCTACAAGTGATATACTCAACAACGGCATGGACCTTCATCAATATGTTAAGATGGCTTTATCAGTAGGCCTGACAGATATTTTAGAACCTTTAATATTATCATATACTGAAGAAACTGTGGAGTGTGGGGCTGCATTATTAAGTATTGGGGTGTCATGTTCAATGGAATCACCAGGAGAGAGGATGATGATGGAAGATGTTGTTAGGGAGATGAATAAAATTAAGGACAAATTAAGGAACAGCAAAGGAGGTAATGCTTGATTACATGTATGATAATGATGTCATACAGGTTATGGCCAGAGCGCTGAACAAAGGGCTCTTACAATACAAGTTATAAAATGCAACCGTGATGTCAATCATTATTAGAACCTTAGCAAAAGAAAGTCATAAAATGCAACATTCTCGGCAAACTAGTTTACAGATAAATTTTCCCAAGAATGTACTCCGATCTCAAAGATTATAGACAGATAAAATGGTTAATCGCAATGTTGGTCTCCATTTTATAAAAAATAGCAAAATAGACACAGTATTTCATGAAAATAAAAAATACCCCAAACATGTCCCTCAACAGGGATCAATGCTGCAACATTTTGGAATAGGACAATAAACAGTGCTGCAACATTTTAGAATAAAACAAGGAATCAATGTTGCAATTATCACTTAATAATAGGAAATTTTATTAAATTGATCATGATCTCTGGGTAAAGTGAACAAATAAATTAAAGGTGTTAAATTCAAGTCCCATAATATAATTCAGGTTAACAAAATAACTAAAGGTGTTAAATTCAAGTCTCATAATATGATTCCCGTATAAATTGAAGTACAATTTCAATTAACAAACAATTAGAATATCAAAACCCTAATTACATAAAAGTGTAAAAAAAATGGAATCTTTTTGATAAAATGAAAAAAGAAAAAAAAAGTGAATTGAGGTTAATTGGAAGACCTCGCTTGTGAGAGTGAACATTATCAATGTAATCCTCATCTTTAGAGTATCTATTTGGCATTGTTGCTGTTCGTCGATATCTTCACTGACGTTGATGGTAATGTTGATGAATATATTTGCTTAATCAAACGTTCCAAAAAGGATTTCAAAAACGTTCTAAGGATAAATTTTGTCTCAGGGTTTGGTTCATATCTTATTTTTAAAGCTCAGACTTCACTACAAGTCTGACCGAATATTAAGATCTGATTTGGTTAAAAAAATCAAACAATCTTAACGCCTAATTAGAGTCTGACCGAATAAGACTTAATGGCCATTAAGTGCAAACAAAAAGGCCAGGGGTGGAATTTGATCCCTAATAACCACACGTAAGTAAAAATTTGGTATAAAAGAAGGTGAAATGTAATTGATAAAAAAAAAAAAAAAGTAATTGATTCACATAGTAGTTATACAATACGGATTATCACAATATACATGTTTACAAACAAGAGAGCTTGCTTAGCAGAAAAACATAGAATTAGCAAGTTCATCGCACAAACGAGGAATCGGTAACACTTGTTCTCCATCATCAAGGCTTGAATCATCAGACACTTTTCTCTGGTTTGATAAAGGAAACTTCATACACTGTTTCATCTGGGTAGCAGCTAAATGAGCATAACGAATTGGAGACACTGCAATGCACATAATCAATCAATTAATGAACTAAAACTATACCAAACAAGGGACAATTATCTATCTATCTTACCAACAGATACAGCTGAGTGGCCTCGTTGGTAACTAAAGCAAGCAATAGAGAATAAAAAACAAATTAGTTGGTATAGAATGACAATCAATATACAAGTAAAGATACTATACTACATACACATAGGAGAGCGAGTGCACAAGTTCCTGAAGTCCATCTGGTGAAAAGCCCACCTCATCATACAGAACATGGTAGTGTGTGGGTCTAGTTGTCCCCTTAAATACAAAATTAATAAATTATATTACATAAGTTTCAACACATACAATTTGCAAATATTAATTAATTAATTAATAAAGACTTACTGTCGTTGCTGCTTGGGGACACAAATAAAAGTCGTTGTTCCTGTGATGACATATGTTCCTATCGATTATGGTCCCTGAAACATAAACAAACAGCAAAATTTAAAATATGTGGAGGTAAACAAGTGTAATCATTATATATATATATATATATATAATATTTACCAGCTGGAACATTTTGATGATCAGGTTCCGTAAAAAACTTTGTATCATGTTTCATCTTCTGTGCAATTATCACCACAAACTTCGGTTTCCACTTTATATCAAGAAATTCACAAGCTTGTATTATTTTATATAGTTCAACGTTCACAACATTACTGATTTGAGACTCGCTCACACCATCCCTGAAACATGTTAAAGTTAATGATGTAATAACTTTAAAGAGAAGGAGACTAAATAATTTTTACCTGAATATAATGATTTGCTCAGGCTTTTTTTGACCACTACTCTTATAGAAGTCCATCAAAACTTCCCTACAAATACATAAATTGTATAACAGATAAGTCAACTGTTTAAAGGCCTTAAATGGGTAATAAAGGTTAGATGTTAAACCTCATTATTCCTTCATCTTCAGTATCTGAAACTGGTTTATGCAAGTTATCCATCATCTTAACCTTTGGAGATTGAGTACGCACACATGCTCTGTACCTAGAAATCAAGGGCCACTCCCTTGAACTAACCACCTATAGAGGGAAACTAATTAATTAATCAACACTTAATTTGCTCCAAATTAATTAGATTAAAAAATTACCGAAGCAATAGAGGGTTCATTAGATTTAGATTGGCCATGCGAAACAGTCATGCCAAGAATAATAGTTGGGACCTTTGACACCATTGGAATGCTTCTACTTTGTTCAAGACTTAACATTGTGTTCAGCCCCCCAAGCTGTACAGGTTAATAATCATTATATCAAAATCCCATCTAGTGGTTGAATAATTATTAACACTCACCTTTGCATTAATCTTAAGCAAAAGATTTGTGAGATAGGTATAGTTCACTTTTTTAGGCTTAATGCACTGAGTCACTACACCATACATTGTCAGACACTCCCTTTTCCATGTACCTTCATCACAAAATAAATAAATAAATAAATATATGTTTTAGAAGAAGCAAAATTAAACTAGAATAAATAAATAAATAAATAAATAAATAAACAAACCATATAAGGCTGAGTTGTCTTTAATATCCGGTAGTGAACAAAGAATGAAGCTGGGATCACCATCTACTTTCTCCTTGATTTTCTTAAACATTTGTTCAACTCTATCAACAGCTGGTTTATTCATCGACTCATCTTCTTCTTCGATTTCATCTAATGGTTGTTCAACACTCTAAATAAATAAAATAAAGTTAAGATTTATTTATAAATTGACAATCAGTTTTTAAAATTAAAGTTTGATGAAACATACAATTCCTAACTTCTCTCCATGTGTGATCAGATCAGTGACAAATCTTTTCATATCACAGTTACTAGCAGAGAAGTTGACGAAAACCCATTGTTGGATCTTTTTAGCATCTACTACATTCTAAGCACTCAAACAAAGAGTTGTTAAAATAAAAAACATGCACAAAACGTTAAAAAAATAACAAATGTATTGATTAAGTTAACAAACCTTGTTTAGAAAGCTCCAGTGCCCATTTCTTGGACACAACTGTTCTGCATTTCCTACTTTCAGCTGCATGTAAAACAAATTAATACTTCATTTACAATATTACTATAGATATATATATATACCTTTGGTGGAGGAAGAATACGCCCATAAAGTTTAGTGAATGTGTCATCAATAGAAACACCACAAGTTTGAAGCAAGGGCTCAGCAATATTATTATATGTCAATAAAGACTGTTCCTCTTGTATACGCTTTGTTCTTGCTTCCAACACTAATGAACATCTCTGAAAGGTGGATAATGCTTGTGTATATCTTTGCAAAGACACCAATTCACATAGCTCAATCGGAAAGAAAACAGGCCTTGTAGCCTTTCCAACATTAATGCACGGAAAATCACCAGAATTACGCAACTTTATCTTACGATCATTCACAAAGTAATCATACACTGTCACCATAACTGTTTCGAATTTACCATTTACATCTTTAGTCTCCAAGTTCCGTATGAACCTGCAATATCAAATAGAATCTTAGTACTCAGAAACAAATGATCAAACAGGCTTAACATACATACATTTGATCTCGACAGATATTCTCACTCAGCCCACTTATTTTATACTCCTTATTGATGTCTCTTATCTTTATGCGCAGATTCTTCAATGTCCTTTTGGCCTAATCAATCAAATACTCAAGATTCAGTTACAAAACTAAACTCAAAACAAGCAAAGAAAATAGAAAGTACCTTCTCCCAATCGAGAGAGGCATGATTATTAGCACGCTGATTTTTCATAAGAAAATTCAGAACCGGCCCTGGATTGATAACTATAGCTGGAGATAGTAAATCTGTAGCAAAATAATGTAACAAATTTTATTTGATTATCAAACATATATACATAACAAAAGAACATTACCAATCTTCAAAGATGGACCACCCTGAGTGGCTCTGAAACTTGAGAGAAATCCTTTACAGTTAATATTAACAAAGTTCTGCGTATCAAGATAAGAAGTCCTGACACAATAGCAGAAACCAAACAGATTTTTTATCAAGTAAATTAAATAAAAACGACATAAAATAACTTACTGTTTTTCTGCATGGTGCCTTAAAATAATATCCAACAGTCTCGATACGTGAGGATGGAATGTTCCATTTTCTTGATTACGTAAAGTTTTCTCAATTGCTCGCATAGGAATTTCAGCTTCAAAAGCTAGTACAACCTTATAATTCTTAGATGTAGTAATAGTTTTCGTCTTTTTCCTAGTAGGACTTTCGGGATTCTTATCAGTACTGGTAGTGATGAGTTTAACAATTTTCTCATATCTCACCATGGGAGTTCCGATTGTGAACAGATGCTTCATTCCATGGTAAACAAAGACTGGAAAGACTGAAGCACAGGTCTTGTGAAACTGAACCAACACTTTTTGGCTTATATCTTTTGAAAGAACAGGTTTACCATCTTCATGCAATACATCAACCTGTTTTAAAAACAATGAAACATGGTATAATTAAGCTTCCAACATTTTAATAAATAGCCTAGAAAAGTAAATGTGCAAGCAAGCATACATTGTAGTGTATAAAGTACCCGTTCACATTGATGGGTGTAACACCAAAGTGATTAGTCAATAGTTCTATTTCTTCCCCTTTCGATCCTGTACCTTGTCTAGCCATTGGGGATTCCGGGAGTTTCTTGATTGGAGGTTTTGATTCATACGCTTTAATAGGGACTTCTGTGGTTTTATTTTCCGAAAACTTCGTCTTGAAGTATGAGTATATATTCATGCTTGCTTCACCTATATAATTGGGAAGATCTGCAATTACACAAACAATAAAAACATTAATCAAGAAAAAAAAAAAAAGCCATGCAAGACAAGAAAATACAACACATTCAAGAATCAAGACCAGAGAAGGAGATAATTGAAAGAAAAATTGCACCCAGTACTTGTTTAACACAAATTATTGGTATGTTTAACATAATTTCTCAGAACCCAGTACTTGTTTAACACAAATTATTGGTATGTTTAACATAATTTCAGAACCCAGTACTTGTTTCCCTAATTGGTTAACATATTTAACATCATTTCACGAATTGTTTGACATAAACTAATGGCATCTTTAACATAATATCAAGAACCCATTACTTATTTAACATAGATATAATTTAATATATTTTACAGTTTTACTTTCCAACTAAATTTGACCATTGAAAACCTTGGCATGGTAATCAGAAAAGAACAGAAGGGTGCAAAGAAGCAGCATTTGTGTTTAATGTTATATATGCTGAAGAAGAATCAAGAAAATATACCAGTTTAGACTTGAACGTTGAAGAAGAGAGAGCTTGTATAGTTGAAGAAGAGAGCTTGTAAGTTGAAGAATCAGAGCTTGTGCGTTGAAGGAGCTGAGCTTGTACGTTGAACTGAAGGAGAGAGATCGTTTTATTCTTTTTCTTTTCTGTTTCTAACTCACGTGCACGCGTTTGGTAATTGGGCTTTGGGAATTGGGCGGGAAATTAGATTGAGCAAATAACTTGACGTTTTGGAATTTTACCACCTTTGTATTCAGAAGAAGTTGGGTATAAGGCTAACTCCTGGTGCCCAATTGTAGCTAAAAAGATACAATTGGGGGTGGAATTTCAAAAAATGAGCTTCAATAGACTCCATCTACGGCCAATTGTTTGTTGGATCACTTTTCATTACAAACAAAAATTATACCAAATATCCTGTTTTTCTTACTTCTTATAATCTGAAATAATCAACAGTAGTCGGCTGTCGATAGGTTTTGATATTTTTTCCAATTTCATTTTTATCCGATTCTTGTTTTTTTTTTTTTTTACATACATGAGAGGCTATAAAGCCGTTAATAACAAGAGATTACATAAAATAATAAGAACTTATTGCCTATCTAACACAACTCTAGTAGTTGCATAGCCACTTCTGTCTCGTGTAATCAACTTCCAAAGAAAATCAGGTGGATCATTAAACACTTTTGGATGGGTACCTAACAATGCCCCTTCCCTTGCAAGTCTATCAGCACAATAGTTAGCTTCACGATATACATGACAAACTTCAAGATCAGGGAATTCACGTAATAATGCATAACATTCGCTCACCATTGAAACATACCGACTACCTAAACTCCCACCGCCCTTCACTAGCGCGTGGAGTTTCCCCGAGTCCATCTCATAACGAGTAGAACTCCCACCGCCCTTCACTAGCGCGTGGAGATCCTCCGAATCTGTTTCAATAATCATCTTAGTATAGCCATTTTTACAAGCCCAAATAAGACCAAAATGTAACGCGAATAATTCCGAGATAAGGGGGGATACAACATCACAAGAGCCCATGAATCCCGAAATATATGACCCATTCTTATCTCTTATTATACCTCTTATGCCCGCTAGTCGTTTCGCTTTGATAAAGCTACCATCAATGTTTAATTTGGTGCCCTTTTCTGGTTTTACCCACTTTACCATCACATTTCTAGCAAGTTTAATAATTCCACCATCTAACGATTTTCCCCACGCAAGAACAAAGCTACTCGCAAGAGAAAATATTTCTCTTTTGAGTTCAAGTGCATGGGGTAAATTATGACCTTCATTAAATACAAGCAAGTTCCTTCTAGCCCAAATTGTCCATAACGCGGCAACAAAAACTAGAGGCCAATCATTTAGTAGTTTATTAAATTAATCACACAATTAATTTCATCAATTTTAAAGCAATTGGCCGTAGATGGGTTTTAATTTTTTTCCAATTTTATCAATTGATTCGTATCCTTGGTTTCTCTGGTTATTGAATGTTGCTAAACAAGGAAAATTCGTTGCTGTTGAACAAGGAAAAATCCTGCAATACACTTCAAAGAATCCAAAGTAAGATTTTATGTAGTTCAATATTTATTCCATTCAAGTTATATGCTAGATTGCTAATACTAATTCACAACTACTATTTTTAATTTTTTTATGAATTAAATGGTGTTTTGTGGATACAGAAGACACAGTTCTTTAATTTGTTAAACAAACTAAAATTGTTTGTTAATTTAATAATTTTGATTGTTTATATTTTCAGGCTCAAGTCAGGTTAATTAGAAGTTTTTCAATTGGATACAGTGCAACTGATCGATCAAAACGAAAATAAATAGGAAGATCGAAATTTAAATCCAGGTTTCATTGCTCTAACTTGACTTTTAAATATTTTCCAGTATGTTTCCTAGAAAATGTCTCTCTGGTGCTCAAAAACGAAAAAGAAAGAAAATAGAAGAAGATATTATTCGATCACAACATGGTTCTTTAGATAAATTTTTTGTTAAAGAGTCGAATGATAGTGTTGAATACACAGGTAATGAACATGAAATACAAGTTAATCATGATAACTTTGTAGAAAATCATAATGTAATAAAAGAAAAAGATTGTGATATAGGTGAAGATGAAAGTGTTAGAATTGAAAATGAAAATAATTGTCAAAGAGATATAACAAAATGTCTAAAAACACCAAATGATTTGAATATTTTTGATCCTAAAGTTTGGGATAGTCTAGATACAAAAATGAGAGATTTGCTTGTAGAAAAAGGACCGATTCGAGAAAACAGTATTAAATTTCGTAAGGATAACCTTAATCGTCACTTTTCTTCTGAGGTTTATATTCGAAAATTACCGAATGGTGAGTCTTTTAATAGAAAATGGTTAGTTTATTCAAAAGATTTGGATAAAGTTTTTTGTTTTTGTTGTAAGTTATTTAAAATAGCTCATTCTAAAAGTCAATTAGCAAATGAAGGCATAAATGATTGGAAACATCTTTGTACAACATTGAAAACTCATGAAAATAGTTCTGAGCACCTCATTAACTTAAGAAGTTGGGCTGAGTTGCGTGTAAGATTGGACAAGAATCAAACAATTGATAACGAGTTACAAGAATTGATAAAAAAAGATACTGAACACTGGAAATAGGTAATGGTCAGAATAATTGTTGTTGTAAAATGTCTTGCAAAAAATAATTTGGCTTTTCGTGGAACGAATGAAAAAATTTATGAAAATTCAAATGGAAACTTTTTAGGCTTACTTGAAATGATTGCTGAGTTCGATCCCGTAATGAAACATCATTTTCGGCTCATTCAAGATAAAGAAATACATGATCATTATCTTAGTCATAAGATTCAAAATGAATTAATTGACCTCTTGGCCTCAAATTTAAAAAGTTTGATCATTAGAAAAATTAAAGATGCAAAATATTTTTCTGTTATTCTTGATTGTACTCCTGATTCAAGTCATAAAGAACAAATGACTTTAATTTTAAGATGTGTAGATGTGGGTGCTGCAATTACTTTGTAGAACACAACATGGTTCTTTAGATAAATTTTTTGTTAAAGAGTCGAATGATAGTGTTGAATACACAGGTAATGAACATGAAATACAAGTTAATCATGATAACTTTGTAGAAAATCATAATGTAATAAAAGAAAAAGATTGTGATATATGTGAAGATAAAGTTTTTTGTTTTTGTTGTAAGTTATTTAAAATAGCTCATTCTAAAAGTCAATTAGCAAATGAAGGCATAAATGATTGGAAACATCTTTGTACAACATTGAAAACTCATGAAAATAGTTCTGAGCACCTCATTAACTTAAGAAGTTGGGCTGAGTTGCGTGTAAGATTGGACAAGAATCAAACAATTGATAACGAGTTACAAGAATTGATAAAAAAAGATACTGAACACTGGAAATAGGTAATGGTCAGAATAATTGTTGTTGTAAAATGTCTTGCAAAAAATAATTTGGCTTTTCGTGGAACGAATGAAAAAATTTATGAAAATTCAAATGGAAACTTTTTAGGCTTACTTGAAATGATTGCTGAGTTCGATCCCGTAATGAAACATCATTTTCGGCTCATTCAAGATAAAGAAATACATGATCATTATCTTAGTCATAAGATTCAAAATGAATTAATTGACCTCTTGGCCTCAAATTTAAAAAGTTTGATCATTAGAAAAATTAAAGATGCAAAATATTTTTCTGTTATTCTTGATTGTACTCCTGATTCAAGTCATAAAGAACAAATGACTTTAATTTTAAGATGTGTAGATGTGGGTGCTGCAATTACTTTGTAGAACACAACATGGTTCTTTAGATAAATTTTTTGTTAAAGAGTCGAATGATAGTGTTGAATACACAGGTAATGAACATGAAATACAAGTTAATCATGATAACTTTGTAGAAAATCATAATGTAATAAAAGAAAAAGATTGTGATATATGTGAAGATGAAAGTGTTAGAATTGAATATTTTACTCCTTTCTCAATGAATATCTATTACTTTACATGAATCTGTACTTATTTGTGCAGAATATGGTATGAGTGGAATGCTTTCTATAGAGGGAGACGTGTACAGTTTTGGGATTACGGTGCTAGAGATATTCACTGGTATGAGACCTACAAGTGATATACTCAACAACGGCATGGACCTTCATCAATATGTTAAGATGGCTTTACCAGTAGGCCCGACAGATATTTTAGAACTTTCAATATTTTCATTTACTGAAAAAAATGTGGAGTGTGGGGCTGCATTGCTAAGTATTGGGGTGTCATGTTCACTGGAATCACCAGGAGAGAGGATGAATATGGAAGATGTTGTTAGGGAGATGAATAAAATTAAGGACAAATTAAGGAACAGCAAAGGAGGTAATGCTTGATTACCTGTATGATGATGATGTAACAAGTTAATTGGGGCCGAGTCTATTCTGGGAGTTGTAGGAGCATAGTTTTTACGGCTTTCCACCTCCATTGTATTAATAATCAAGTGGTTGGGAGTCTATTTTGTATGATTATGTATCTTTCAAATAATGGAGTGCTATTATTTCAGTATTTTAAAATATTTTGAACAATGAGTTGTCATTCTAATCTTATCTTATTTTCAGTATACACTTCCCCTTCCTCAGAAACATTCAAAGATTGAAACTTCTAATTATGAACATGAATGTAGTTAGGAGTTGATTTAATTATGTTGATTCGTGTATGACCCATATGTATTACTTGAAAGCAAAGTAAGTGATTGTTGAGATAGATAGTTGGCCTAGTGGTTAGGTCACTCCGCAGAGACCAAGAGGTTCCGCGATCAAATCTCATTAGAGTCATTTACTCTGAGTCCAAAGTGGCTCTCTCATGTATTAAAAAAAAAAAAAAAAAAGTAAGTGCATGTTTGAAAGTGTTTTTTTAGAAAAACACTTAAAATGCATTTTAAGAGTTTTTTTATCTTGAAAAACATTTTTATGAGAAGCACCAAATTGGTGTTTTTTTTATAAAAACACTTAAAATAATTTTAGATTTTAAAATTATTTTTAAATTTTTATTCTAAAAGTATTTTTTCACTCTTAAATAAGCACTTCTAAACGAGCCCTAAAGGAGTATGAAGTTATTTTCTCTTACTCGATTGGATTATTATTAGTTTCATAACAGTACATTCATATCTTTACATAGTTATCTGTTCTAACACTTAAAAGTGAAGAGGATAAAGTGAAAGGTGTTTTGCTCTTCTTTTCATATATCAGAATGAGTAATGCTAGATATCACTCCAAATCGCATCATCCTTTTATAGCCTCTTAAGTGGATTTTAAATAGACTAATCATATAATTTCTCTTTCATGTTTATCATTTCTCACTCTTTTATAATTGGTCTATCTAGGAGGCGATAAAAAGTGATGTGATTTGAGGTAATATCTAGCATTACTCTAAGAATAGACATGAGATATGACGCCAAGTTTGGAGAAAAAAGTTTCAAAAATCTTGCACTTTCATTGTGATTATATCGGAATAACACTCACACGAATTGGAGGTGTAATGACACCTCGGAAAACCAACAACAAGTCGTCGCACCCTAACAACATCGACGGAAACAACCCACTGGAGCAATTAAATTTGTATCCTCAAACTGCCTTAACTTTTGATACTACTGATTCCCGCATGGAAAAGAAGGAAAATCGTCAAATAATAGTAAAGAATTATAATTTGCTATATTTCCCTTGATTCCAAACTGGAAAACAATATTTGAGTGGTTTGGAAGGAAAAACGGGCTCAAATTACGTAGGTTGTCACATGATGCAATATACCGCATCTTCACCCGGTATACAACAATTTGCAGTGCTCGACGTGAACGACAATGCTCTTATGTATGTACCATCCTTATCTACGTATAATGCAAATGCCCCTTGGATCGATAAATTTTCAATGTAAAGAAGTTACTACTATTGCTTGAGAATGCAACACAAGAAATCGAAGATGGCTTGGAGTATCACGAACAATTGTTGGCAATCACTAACACAAACAAATCCATCTTTAGAGAAACTCTTGCTGTTAAACAAAAACCAAAATCTAGCATAACATCGAAAGCACACCCGGTTCAAAGGGGTAAACTCGTCAAACTTACACATAACGATGTCAAGACCACGAGCAAGTCTATGGATATGCGCTCATCAACTACGTCATAGTGAAATTCCCTAGTAGAGACGCAATAGATAAATTGATAAATACTTGGGGATTTAGATAAGAACCTTTCCTTCCCCAAAGCAAATGTCTAATAATCAAATTCAAAACCAAGAAGTATAGAGCTAAGGTACTATCAGAGGAACCTACCACATCTTTAGTAGAAAGCTCCTGCTTGAAAATATGCCTAAATTTTTCATGTTTGATAACTATGAAATCTCCAAGGTACAAACTTGGATACAATTTGAAAATCTGACAGGTGAATCTTGGATGAAAGAAGGCCTTAGTAAGATAGTGACATCTACTAGAATACCAATTGATACAAATATCCAAAGGAAATAGGATAAAGAGTGTTGTACGCAAAGCTCCTTATTGTGATTGATACAAAATATTTCCCGATGGATAGCCTACAAATTGAAATGTTAGATGGGAAACTCGTTGTTCAACTTATATGGTATGAAAACTACCCTCTATTTTGTACTAATGTAGAGTTGTTCACATTGGGGAAGAATGATATTAGTCTAAATATAGAAATGTGAGTGTTGGTGGTGGCTCCACCAATTTTTTTGCACCAGTTGCTAATAAGCACACCACAAATGATTAAAATTGAACTACGACTCAAAGGAGATCGAAACAAAAAGGTCAAAGTCCAAAAATATCAATGAAACTATATAACTCAACCAAGCTCTGTTATAATATAACACACTAAACCCTAAAAAGTACAATATATTTTCAGCAACTTCTATTCTCTCTCTCTCTCTCTCTCTCTCTCTCTCTCTCTCTCTCTCTCTCTCTCTCTCTCTCTCTCTCTCTCCAGCAAAAGCTAAGCTCCCTTCCATGGCTCTCGACAAACTTGTTGCTGCTGCAAAGGAGATCCAGTGAGGCCATTATCTCAGAGCACAAATAAGCTGAGTAAGTATGAAGCTTGAAGCCACGATGTTTGCGAAGGCAGATCCGGCGAGTAGACTTTATCCGTTCGTGACCTCCACGAAGCTCCAACATGACCTTTACAAAGTCTGCGTTCAGGCTGTATTCAAGCAGGAGAGGAGAGAGCTGTGAAGGCCTGCAAGTTTAGGGCTCAGGCGAGTAGGGGGTTACGAAGACAGGTTCGACGAGAATAAGTTCTTAGTTCGTGACATCCACGAAGCACCAGCGTGACCTCCACTAGAGAAGAAAGTCTAGTCTTCTTCTCCGTTCGTCGTCAGCTAGTTCAAAACTAGATTTTGGGATGTGTTTGGTGAAACATATTTGAGCAACAAGGTTGAAGCAGGTTCGAGATATGCTATGTGTTCTTGGTGAGCTCCATTAATGGTTCGAGCTTCTATGTGTTATAGGTATAGGGTTAATTAATTGCCGAAGAAGTTGGAGAAAAAAGCTCTGGTGGAAGATCTTTTCTTATTTCTTTCTTTTTCTTTGCACGAATACTCATATCATTATGATTGTGTATTTTTTTTCCTTGTTCCAATTTTTAGTACTCAGGAATTTACTTGTAATCTTTTTTTTTGCTTTTTCCTTGTTCCATTTTTTAGTACTTAGCAGTTTACTTGTAATTTTCTAGTACTTGTGAACAACATCTCATTTATGAGCTTAGCTCGTGGATTTATGGACAGTAGATCGTTAATGTGTAGTTCAAATGTATAGTGTAAAACTTAGTAGCTTCTTATTCTTTTTAATTACGTATTTTTCGAGTTTACTAACACAAAACTTATATTATTATGCAAAATAACTCACAAATTAGCTGAGTACTCAGAGAATTCACTAAGTACTTAGTGAAATATCTAAGTAGTGGTTTCGTTGATAAATTTTTTCCGTAGATTTTTGTTGGATATTTCTCTAAGTATTTTTTGAAATTCGCTGAGTACTTAGAGAATTCACTGAGTAATAGGTTTGTTGTTAATCCTTTGTGTAGTTTTTTTGCTGCTAAGTCTATGAGTATTTTTTTTAAATCACTGAGTATTACACAAAATCACTGAGTATTAATGCAAAATCACTGAGTATCACTGACTATAACATAAAAATACTGAGTAGTAATGCAAAATCGCTGAGTATCACTGATTATAACACAAAATCACTTAGTATTATTGAAAAATCGCTGAATATTACTTATTAGAACATAAAATCACTTAGTATTAATGCAAAAGCGCTGAGTATTCGTTTTATATCACTGATCATAACAAAAAATCAGTGAGTATTACGCAAAATAACTAAGTTTGACATAAAATCACTATGTATTAACACAAAATCATTTAGTATTGCAAAAAAATCACTGGGTATTGCAAAAAAGACACTGAGTGATGCGAAAATGGAACTCTAAATGCTTCGAAAATGGAGCTTGAATGTGCTGGAAATATGAAGCTCGAAATATTGTGAAAATAGAGTTCGAAATGTTTCAAAAAAGAGCTCAAAAATTTATAAAAATGGCTTGACAAGAGAGAGAGAGAGAGAAAGAGAGAGAGAGAGAGAGAGAGAGAGAGAGAGAGAGAGAGAGAGATTTGAGAAAAATGTTTGAAGAAAGGAGAAAGAAATCTAAAAAAAATGAATTGAAATAGAGGTTGATTTCCCTATATATACTATATGTGTATTTTAAAATCTTAGTGATCTCTTAGTAGAATAGTATAGAGCCAAAATTCCTTTGAACTACAAAAGTAATCTTCAAAATCTTATTGGCCAATCACCTTTTTTAAATACAAGTGCATATATAAGTTGTTGGTCAAAGTAGAACTATTGACGGGTAATAACAATTACAAGAATAATATTGAAAATATTACATAAAATATGCAATATGAAAAAATTTATATTTAGCGTTTTTCTTTTCATAAAAGATACCACGACTCGTCTCGGCTCGTCGGGCAGGGGATAATAATGGTACGCGTATGTGGAATAATTTTACTTTTTAATTTAGGTTTTTAATGATTACTTGGGCAAAATGGTTAGAAATGATTTCATCCCTTACAAAATTCATAAATCATAATTTAGTCCTTAATAAATTTTAAGTAGATAAATTAGTCTCTATTTTTAATGGTCAACTATTTAATCAAGTTAAGTTGCAATTTTACCTTTTATTATTTAATTAAATAGTATAAGCTTGAAAATGAAAATAAATATCGAGCAAAATAAAAAAATCCCTACTAATTATATCAAAACTTAATAATTTTGAGCATTTTACACAATTAAAATAAATTAAAATTCAACTTATTTTTTGTTTTTTGTTTTTTGTTTCTTTAACCAGTTGAGGTAGCTCAACTGTCTAGAGTCTTGATATTTCTTTAGGCCTTAAAGGGGGTAAAGCAAGAGGTACATGGTTCGAATCTCCTCCCTGAACATGGGTAACCTAGTTCTGATTAAGTGGAAATATGCATGAGGAGGCGTGTGTATTTTCAATGGAAACAGTCGTGGTGCGCGAAAGTTGGCCCAGACACCCACATATAAAGAAAAACAAAAAAAACAAAACAAAAAAATCAACTTTTTTGTTTTGGGTGAATTACCCAAGGGGTCTTGGGGACCATCTTAGAGCCATATAGGAACCAAGTGGATTCTCTGTTCTACTTAGAGGCCTCAAAATTGACAAATACCTTTACTACCCTTATAGTGTATATAAGACAAAAAAAATAGATTCTTCTCTCTCCTCCATTACCATTACTCTCTCTCCTCCATTACCATTAATCTCTCTCCTCCTTTATCAATTTTTCTCTCTCCTCTGTCATTAACTATTAATAATTCCAGCTCCGACCTCCAACCTCCGGCCACCAACCACCGCCGACCACCACCGACCACCGCCGGATAAAGTACTGAGCATGGAAAAAATACTGAGCATGGAAAAGTACTGAGCATAAAGTACTGAGCGTGAAAAAAAGTACTGAGTATCAGAAAAATTTGCTGATTATTCGAATTTTTTTATTAAGTAAATATACTGAGCATGCTCGTTTAATCAATAAAAGTGCTGAACATGCTCGTTTAATCAATAAAAGTGCTGAGCATTTCTCGTATAATCAGTAAAAATGTTGAAAATTTAAACAAAAGTTAACAATTTATTTTACATTACAAAAATTAAATTATTACATCATAATTACAATAAAGGAAAATTAAAAAAGCAATGTATTGAGCAAAGTAGAAAAATAATTTTGCATGACTTGACATTGTTCGGTAGGGCCACCATTGTTCATGGGTCCTTTCAACCTTCCTCTTTCCCCCACCAATGCAAAAGCCTGTAATCCGATTAGAAAAAGTAGCAAACAAATGAAAATTTAAAAGGAATTAATATTGATTAAATAAGGCCACAATTACCTCAAGATATTTCATCCCCTTTTTTGCATTGCTGCTTCTTTTCCGATTCTTACTCCATGAGTCTGCAAACCAAGTGAAACAAGGGAAAAACATTGTTGATTCTTCAGTCTCCTCTCGACAAAATCCGGCGAGGCTAAACTTATCGATAAAATCCGACGAGGCTAACCTGCAACAGAAGACGGAGAGACACACCGCAGCTTCTCCGGCAAGGCTCACCTGCAACAGAAGAAGGCGTTCTCCACTGGTAGCTTCGAAAAGAAGCTGAGACGAAGCTTAGATCCGGTCACGAACAACTCCTTACTCCATCGCCGCCGAGAGCCTTGCAATCACCAGATCTGTCCACCAGGTCGGAGTAGCATCCATGTCCGGCGGCGAATCTCCTACGGTGGTGCTCGACACTACTTCTTGAACAAAAGACAGAGCTTCGAGATCTTTTGCTCATGGCGGAGCTTCGAGATCTATCGAACATCACGACCTGGAGCTCACACCTTCACTGAAAGAGCCGAAAGTCATGAAAATAAAAAGCTGATTGGGGAGAGAGAGAGAGACAAGGAGAAGCGTGAGTGGTGGGTGTGTTTTTTAGGTTTAGAATTAATTGTAAAATTATTAGTATATATAGGAAATAAAAAACAAAAAGGGGTAGGATAGTAATTGGAATTTTGAATTGTAGTGTTAATTTTTTGATGGGGCCTTTAGTAAGAGGAGGTAATTTACCCGGTGTTGTTGGGTCTTGAGGTGGTGTCTTCAAGACCCCTTGGGTAATTTTCTCTTTTGTTTTTATTTTGTTTGAAACCCTCTTTATCTAAACAATTCAATCATTATTTTAACTGAAAGGGAGCACTTTCATTTGTAGACAACGCTAGAAAGATTTTTTATTTCGTCTAACTTTTTTTTACATGTTTTTATTTCAACTCAATACAGTTTAATGAATTTGTTTAAATTTCTTTGCATAATTACTATTTTTTTGTGGGATTCTCGCTTCCATTTATCTTGCACTACATCATTACATTTGCACCGAAGGTATATAATATATTATTTAACGAATATCCTCTAATATACTTGATTCGATGAAATATAAAATAAATAAAAACTCTCACTAGTTGCGACTTAGAACCCAACACTATGATCAACAACAAGTTAAGGAACATGTTAGGTATACCTTGAAAAACCAGAATAAAGACTTAAAAAATCAAAACACCTCAGCCTCTGACTCTAAATCCCTTCGAAAAAGCTCAACAATAACCCATTGTAGATATATCGGAAGTATAAATACCTAACTCTGTTGTGACAACCAACGACGACCACCGCCAACTTAACTTTGAAAATGTGGCTAATTACTTTTCCTCATCTAGAGAAGGTGGTATCGACACTTTAACTGGACTGCTAGATTCATCAATACTCCATCATAGATAATGCAACAAGATTTTATCGTCATGGTGGGGCAGGGCAGATTCAGAATTGTTTTCTAAGGGGTAAGAAGTTTGAACAACAACTTAGATTTGAGGATGTAGTCCCAATACTTTTTTTTAAATGTAATTTCTTGTTTGGGAGGGCGTGGGGGAGATATTTAGGCTCTGGGGCAAAAATATATTTTTACTTATATTTTTTCGCTTAAAAAAATTTGTTCAAATTCTCATTGCATCCCAGGTCTGAGGTGGGCGGCCTCACACCCCATCCCACCCCTAGATCCGCTCCTAATGTGGGGAATTTTTACGCACATGTTTGGGATAAAGAAATAAAGAGAGTGAAGAGAAATGAATTTGTTACTTGGACGTTATATTATTTTATTAAATAATGAGGGGTAAATCGAATGGTAAAAATTCTTGCTAGTATTGTTTAATTAATTTACAAATAAAAGTGATCCTTTTTGGTAAAAATAGAAGAATTATATTGTATTAAAATAGTTTTGACCAAAATAAAAGAGATTATGACTCATAGGGTCGTGAAGACACGCTCCTTTTTCCAATCCCAACCCTACTTTCCTTTTCTTCTTACTAAAGACCTCAACTAAATTTTTACACTATAGGCTAAATTCTCATTTACCTTATTACCCCTTTTTGTTTTTTCTACCTATATATACTATTATATTCACAAAATTACTAAACCCTATTCATACTCCCCGTAACCCATCACACATTATTCCCACCCTCTCTATTATCCCCTCCCAACCCCACAATGTTTGCTGGCGCTCCATTTTTCAAGTCGTTCTACTTCCCTCCTGAAATCGCCGCGTCTCACTCGTAGCCTTGCAGTGAAGACGAAGACAAGGAGAGATCAAACTCAAGTGTGGAGCAGTGATGCCGAACAGATCTGGTTCGTGAAGCTTGGTGGCCACGCCGATCTGGTTCGTTCGCAGCCGTTCATGGTGTAGTCGGCGACTGGTAGTGCTCGGCGACTGGTAGTGCTCGGCGACTGGTAGTGCTCGGCGACGCGGGAGAGAACTGCTCGACTAGGGCTGCAAATGAACCAAGCCGCTCGCGAGCAGCTCGAGCTCGGCTCGGAGAAAAGCTCGTTCGAGATCGACTCGAATATAAACAAGCTCAAGCTCAAGCTTCATTTTAAGCTCGATAAATAAACGAGCCTGCTCGAGCTCGGCTCGTGAGCTCGTTTATAATTATAAAAATAATAAATTAATATATTATCTATGTATTAATATATTATTTAACCTTTAATATCAAATTGAATATTTTTAATATCGTTAGACATTTATTTTTTCATTAATGTTAAGTTTCATATTTTCATACCACACACTCCATCATATACCAATCGTTCATGAAAGTCCTATTTCAACCATAAAAAAACTAATTGTTTATAAGAAACTCGTGCTCGGCTCTAAAAAAAGCCCGTTCTATAAGTTAAACAAATAAGTTCTAACATTTATAATTTGGATCACTGGAAGCTCGAGCTCGGCTCGTTAAAACTTGAGCTCGGCCCGGCTCGTTTAAATTTGAGCTCGGCTCGGCTCGGCTCGAGAAATTAAACAAACAAGCATGTACATCTAGTATTCGGCTCGACTCGGCTCGTTTGCAGCCCTATGCTCGACCTTCTTCTCGCACATTTGTAATAGGAAACCACCATGGATAAGTGCTCGAGCTCCATAGATAAGCTTACAGTTCTCGTGTTTGTCCTCTTCGTTCAAGACGTGGCCAGATCTATTTGTAATAGCCGTCGACGGAGCTCCTCGCCTTAGCCAGCAAACAAGATCCTAACCTCTGAACAACCTAACGAAGGAGCACCTAATCTATTCTTCTCTGGTTTGGTTCACGGACCTTCTAGCCATGGTGAAGGCTTGGCTGCAGACGAGCTTCCTTTTGAAGCCATGGAAATGATTATTTCACCATGGACCTGATTCTTCACGGTGGTTCGAAGCAGAAGAAGCTCACGTGTTTTTTTAGATCTGATCAAACAAAATGTGGTCAAACCAGTTAGGTTTTTACATTTTTTTATGGTTTTTAGTTTGTAATAAAAGTGATACTTTGTATTTATTAGCATTTAGTTTGAAAATGTAATAAATACTTATTAATTTAATTGAGTGCTTATTAATTTGATTGATTACTCATTACTTTATTCGAATTTCGAATACTCACTGTTTTTTATAAAGTACTCATCAAATTTATTGGAGTACTCATCAAATTGTACAGAGTGCTCATTAAAATTTATAGAGTATTCCATATTTTATTCCGATACTCTATGTTTTTCTGGTGACCAGTGACTCATCAAATTTTTCCGATACTCGATGTTTTTCCGGTGACAGGTGGTCGGAGGTTGGTGGTCGGAGGTAGGTGGGCAGTAGAGAGAGATAAACAGTGACATCACTTCTTTTGTATTTTAGTATTAGTAAGGACATTTTAATATTTAGTCATCCTTGAAGTTCTTTGAAAGAATTAAGATTTATTCTTCTTTTTATAGAGACAAAATTTTGTCTCTAAGACTTTATCTCTCATTCACCCAAAATAAAAATAAGAGAGTTAGATCTTTGATCTATTTTAACTATTTATTATATTCAAAATTCTTTACTTATGAACATAATAAATAAGAATATTTTATTAATTTTGCTCAATATTTATCTTTCTTTGCAAATTTATATTTATTTAATTAAATTATAAAAGATAAAATTGTAACTTTAACTTGATTAAATGGTTAACCATTACAAATAGAGACTAAATTACGATTTATGAATTTCGTACGGGAAAAAATCATCTTGGGCAAAATAATATAAATATTACTAAAACCCAAAAACTATAATCTATGTGGGAAGATATAATGTCCATATACTACACTAACAATCGTATATATGAATTAGCTTTACAAAGCCAACATAAGTCCCTGAACCCCTTCCTTTACTACTACATAAGCGACAGTATCCAGTCAAACTCTCACCTATATCCGAACAAGAAACTGAACTCATTACCCTGTAAATCTCACCTTCTGGGACGACTTCAAGTAGTGTCCTTGGTGCAAAGCAACTCTTTGGAGTGTCAACATTACATTAAATTCTCGCCTTCTGGGACGACTTCATGTAGTGTACGTCCTTGGTGCAAAGCAACTCTTTGGAGTGTCAACATTACATTAAAATCGTGATCAAAAGTCTTACTAGTGACGATCATGTGTCCCCTTAGAATAAATTATCTTATAATGCATTTCATGGTGAACAAAACATTCAAAGCTTACTCTTCGTTCTTTTTTTCTATCTACTCTTGCTGCTTCTATAATGGAAGTGTTGATAGGAATAAATTTCAATTTCATTCTCTTATATATTCTCTGTTGGATGTTTCTCTTCTCTTACAAATCCTCTGCCGGAAATGAAACTGATAAACTAGCTTTACTCTCCTTAAAAGAAAGGATAACTCAAGATCCACTCGATATCATGACTTCATGGAATGATTCTCTTCATTTTTGTTACTGGAAAGGTGTTTCATGCAGTAAACGCCACCCAGAAAGAGTTATTGCCTTGAGTTTGGAAAATACGAAGCTGTCTGGAACGTTACCACCCCACATAGGAAATCTAAGCTTTGTAAGTCATATTAATCTCACGGGAAACTTTCTCCACGGAAAAATTCCTGAGGAAATGGGACGTTTATTTCGACTAAGATATCTCATCCTCAAAAGTAATGTTTTCCAAGGAGAAATTCCTCAAGAAATAGGAAGGTTATCGCAGCTTGAAAATCTCGATCTCGACAGGAATGGTTTTGAAGGAAAAATCCCAAGAAGTCTATCAAATTGTTCGAATTTGCAATTCATCTATTTGAATTACAACAAACTTGTTGGTGATATTCCATTTGAGCTTGGGCATCTGGCAATAAAGAATCTCACTGGATTGGGTCTCTCCTTTAATAATCTCACAGGAATCATCCCAATCTGGCTAGGGAATGCAACTAACCTCGAGTCCTTGGTAGCGAATAAATTCCATGGTAACATTCCAAGTGAGCTAGGGAAACTCACCCATTTATGGGCTTTGTATATATCTGATAATAATTTATCTGGGACAGTTCCTCCACAAATATACAACCTTTCTTCACTCCGATATCTTAATATTGGTGCCAATGAACTCCACGGTACATTCCCGCCTGACTTAGGGTCCACTCTTATTAATCTAAAGGGTTTATACGCGAGAAGAAATCATTTCAGTGGAGTACTTCCAGTTTCATTATCTAACGCTTCAGGACTTGTAGATCTGATTGTTCCATATAACAACTTCACAGGTACGGTGCCACTTAACCTTGGGAGTTTGAAAGATCTAACGAGGTTGCTACTTCATGGGAATTTCATGGAAAACGAGGACGGTGAAGAATTTAGTTTCCTAACATCTCTTACTAATTGCACTAAACTTGAAGAACTGGATATAGCCATGAATATGTTCAAAGGTGAGTTGCCTAATTCAGTTGCAAATTTTTCAGATGCACTTAGATGGTTATCAGTATCAACAAACCAGATATCAGGTACAATCCCTGAAGAAATTGGTGCACTTTCTGGTCTACAAGTTCTCTACATTTACGAGAACATGATCACAGGTAAGATTCCAATAGGGATTGGAAAACTTGAAAAAGTGCAGGTTATTGTCATGACAGATAATAGAATTTCAGGAGAGATTCCATCGAGCCTAGGAAACATCACACGATTGCGTCAAATTGCGTTAGACACAAATTATTTGGAAGGCAAAATTCCTCCCAGTTTAGGAAATTGTCAACAGCTTGAGCTACTTATTCTCTCTCATAATAAACTCAATGGCTCAATACCAAAGGAAATTGTAAGTCTTACTTTGATGTCTCAATATTTTAGCTTAGATCACTAGATGGAGAGTTACCTTCTGAGGTAGGTAAGATGAGTAAACTCTTGGAACTTGATATTTCTGGAAATAGATTGTCAGGAGAAATTCCTCCTTCCCTTGGTAGCTGTATAATGTTGGAGAAACTTCATTTGGGGGATAATTCGTTTCAAGGAAATATTCCGTCAACTTTGAGCAACCTCAAAAGCATTGTTGACTTTGACCTTTCGAAAAATAACTTATCAGGGAAAATTCCACCGTACTTCCAGAATTTTACTATTATCAAATTACTGAATTTATCGTTTAATAACCTCGAAGGAGAAGTACCACAAGAAGGGATTTTCAGAAATGAAAGTGAGTTTTCTATTCTTGGAAATGTAAAACTCTGTGGTGTACAGAAGCGTTTGGGACTTGAGGCATGTCAAGTTTATGTGTCAAACAGAAAAAGATTTCCTCTTTTGCTAAAAATTGTGATCCCATTAACCATTTCAGGTGCAATCTTAGTATCAATTCTTTGTTTTGCTTTTATGCGGAAGAGGAAAACAAGAGTAAAGTCTTCTTTAGATGACTTGCTTGATAAACGTTTTCCAAAGGTTTCTTATGCAGAGCTTTCTCAAGCAACAAATGGATTTTCATCTTCAAATTTAATTGGTCAAGGAGGTCATGGATCAGTATTTAGAGGAATTTTGGGTATTAGTGGAATGAATGTGGCTGTGAAAGTGCTCAATCTTACACAGAGAGGAGCTTTACGGAGTTTTATTAGAGAATGCAATGCCTTGAGGAACATTCGTCACAGAAATCTTCTAAAGATTGTAACAGCTTGCTCAAGTATCGACTTCAAAGGAAATGACTTTAAAGCTTTAGTTTTCGAGTTGATGCTTAATGGAAGTTTAGAGGAATGGTTGCACACCCTTGAGAGTTTGAGTGTTAGTCAAAGATTAAGTATAGCAATTGATATAGCTTCTGCCCTTGAGTATCTTCACCATCATTGTGAACCACCAGTCATTCATGGTGATCTAAAGCCTAGCAATATTCTACTTGATCATGAAATGACTGCACATGTTGGAGACTTTGGATTATCAAAAGTTCTATCTAATCATGATGTCAACTCTTCACAAATTCAAACAAGTTCAACTGGTGTGAAAGGGACAGTTGGTTACGTAGCTCCAGGTACCTTATATCTCATTACTAAATCAATTTTCACTTTTATTATGTATATTTTGTTGTTATTTTTTCTTCGAATATTGAATCCAATTCCACTTAAATAAAGATTCTTAATTTCTAGAAAGTTTAATTGAAGAAGCTTTACACTGTTTTCTACTTATTTGATTAGAATATGGTATGGGCGAGATGAGATCCGTGGAGGGAGATATATACAGCTTTGGAATTATGTTGTTGGAGATATTCACAGGTAAAAGACCTACAGACGATGTATTCAACAACGGAATGGGACTTCACCAATATGTCAAGATGGCATTATCAGAGCGCGTGAGAGAGATTGTTGAACCTTCAATATTGTCAGATATTGAAGGTAATGATAATAATTCAAATACCAATGAATCAAATGAATTGGAGATTGTGAAACGTGCAGAGTGTGTGGGTGCAATGCTAAGAATTGGAGTAGCCTCTTCAATGGAATCACCACGAGAAAGGATGAACATGGAAGACATTGTAGTAGAAATGAAGAAAATAAAGGATAAGTACATCAGTACAGAAAATAGCAATGGAGGTAACAACTAATTATCCAAATGATCTGATGATGATGATGATTGAAGTGAAAGAGGGTGTTTTATTTGTCGATGGGTATGTATAAATTAAGTTATCTTGGAGTGGATATAGTTAAGTTTTTAATTTGATTATGGAAGTGTATAAACTGAAATATATTGAGAGCCTATACTACAATCTTCTTGTTATACATCTTGAAAATGAAGTATCGACTTCCGGCTTACACAATATAAATAATATTCAAATAAGAATCTAAAGAAATTTAAACGTATACATTAACTTTAATGCAATTATAGATTTTCTTTTCTTTCTCTCTTTTCTAACCGTCTTCCTCCTTCTTTACCTGCATTTCCGTTTCTTCTCTGTAGTCAATTTTCATCAGATTTTAGCAATTGTTGTGCTTTTCTCTTTCCACACTTTTTGTTCTTCTTTAACCTTTTCCCAAACACCTGGTTTGCAATTTACCTTACGAAAGTGTAAGAGTTGCCCTCTAAAACTAGAGTGCAGAAAGTGAGATACTATTTAAATTTAGAGGATTTTATAATCAGACCTGCTAAGACAGTCTCCAGCTATCTGCAAATAAATTTAAAAAATGCAGTGTATTAGCAAATTTGTCACTCCAGCAGTGACGGCAAAAAAGTGGGGTCCAAAAACTCAAACGGGATTCCTTGCTTCAAATACACTATTCTCCTTGCATTATTATTCATACGGTAAAAACTCAACTGTCATATTTTGACCTTGTGGATTTGTCATTTGTGTATAAATATATACTTAAATCTAAACATTCAAAAAAACTATAAATTTGATAAAATTTGGTTCAAATTTAAATCAAGTTTTTTTTTTAAAAACTTTCAATAAGATTATAGATTATATTTATGAATAAAATATACATTTGTTTAAATTTTTCAATTTCTTTTATAAGGTTTCAATACTAAAAACTATATATATATTTATTTATAATAAAGTATATGTTAAGAAAAAAATTTCATCCAGTGTTGGATGAACCTACATCAAGAAAAAAATTTCATCCAGTGTTGGATGAACCTACATCAATTATATTAACACATACCTTATGTTTTAAACTTACAAAACAACTAACTAATTAATCTAATGACATGTATTTTGTTATAAGAATCAATGAATGTGATATGAGTATTTTGATTGGTCAAGGAGGTCATGGTTTAGTATTTAGAGGAATTTGGGTACTAGTGGAATAAATGTAGCTGTGAAAGTGCTCAATCTTACACAGAGAGGAGCCTTAAGAAGTTTTATTAGAGAATGCAATGCCCTGAGGAACATTCGTCACAGAATCTTCTAAAGATCATCACCGCTTGCTCAAGTATCGACTTCAAAGGAGATGATTTTAAAGCTCTAGTTTTTGAGTTGATGCCTAATGGTAGCTTAGAGGAGTGGTTGCACAGGCATGATAATTTGAGTGTTAGTCAAAGATTAAGTATAGCAATTGATATAGCTTCTGCCCTTGAGTATCTTCACCATCATTGTGAAACACCAATTGTCCATGGTGATCTAAAGCCAAGCAATATTCTGCTTGATCATGAAATGATTGCACATGTTGGAGATTTAGGGATAGCAAAATTTATGTGTAATCTTTCACAAAATCAAACGTGTTCAACAGGTGTGAAAGGGACAATTGGTTATGTTGCTCCAGGTATCTAAATTCACTTTTTCACTTTCTATGAATTTTTGTTATTAGAGTATCCAAACTTATTTAAATAAATCATCTTAATTTAGCGAAAAGGTTAACTGTGAGTTACTGATTTGTTCAGAATATGGAATGGGTGGCATGAGATCCATGGAGGGAGATATATACAGCTTTGGAATTATGTTGTTGGAGATATTTACAGGTAAAAGACCTACAGATGATACATTCAACAATGGCATGGATCTACATTTATATGTCAAAATGGCCTTATCAGAGCGTGTGATAGAAATTGTTGAACCTTCAATATTGACAGATGTTGAAGGTAATGGTAATGATTTAAATACCAATGACTTAAATAGAGCAAAAGTTGTGGAGTGTGTGGGTGCATTACTAAGAATTGGAATAGCCTCTTCAATGGAATCACCACGAGAGAGGATGAACATGGAAGACATTGTTGTAGAGATGAGCAAAATAAAGGATAAATTCATTACAACACGTAATTAATTACCTGAAGGATGATGATGATGATGATGCAAGTGAAAGGAGTGTTTTTTGTGTCATTTTGGTTTTATCAAATCATATATTATATGAGTGAATTTTCTAACGCACTCAAGATGTCTTGATTGTGTAATGTGTGTAATTGACTATTTGTAGTTACAAAAAACCCACTAAATATACCATATCTATATCAGTCGATAAATTTATGTAAATTTTCATTTTAAACTATGATATTTAATATATATTGTGGCCCTCGAGCACGGGCTTTATCTAGTCATCTCACTATGATTGATGCTTTCTTTTTTTATATCATGGGTGTCAGGGCCACTGTATTTGATGCCTTGTGTATATTTTAAGTGGAGATAGCATGTTTGGGATCACCTAAAAAAAAATAACCACTTTTATATATAAAGAAAAGAGAATTCTGAAAATTAGCCAAAACTTTGTTCCTTTTCTCTTGAAAAAGTACCCGGATTTGTCAATAATCTATGGGTATTATACCAATTACCCCTATTTTTTGACAAAGGGTAAAAATTCAGACAAATATTCTCCCATGATATCTTAACTTGACAACTTACCTCTTCTACTAAAAAATCTTCTATAAATTGTTAAGAGTATAATTTGGTGCAATTCATAGTGTAAAGATATAGTTATAGTATAATATTTAGTTAGAGGGTGTGTTGTCACGAGTTAGAAAATCATAAGGAGTTATTTGTCCATTTTAAAACTATAGGTAGGATTTTTTGACCTTTTGTCAAACCATAGGGAGTATTTGGTATTTTATCCTAAATCTGTTCACTTCACTTCTCACAACGATCCCCAAATATTTTCCTAAACATTTTCCATTATAAGGTTTTAAATTACTCTTATGTAGATTAGTTTTTCGACGCCACGAGATAATTCTAACATGTTTATGCTATAGCTTAATATTAACACCATAACTTACAGTTGCAAGAAGTTGCACCTCATACACAACTAAGGCCATGGCCAAGGCCAATGCCATAGACAAGTTATATATCAAGTGCTAGCTGCATTGTATATATTATAATATCCAACTGCTAACTGAATTGTTAAACGGAAAAAACAGCTACAACACTGTCTATCAATGTTCACTTGTTAAGATGATCGATAACAGTAACTCTATAGAACACAAAAATAAAGAAAGAATCCAATATCTTTCAAAAAAGTAAAGTCTCATTTGACAGCACTACTTTATAAAGTTTTTCCATTTTTGACCATATCTTTATTTGTTCTCAATTTTGATCATATCATTTAATTTGTTTCCAAATATGATCACAAATGAACTCTGCCGTGCTTCACCAAAACACTTTCATTAATGAGTTAAGTTTTTTAACTATGGTTTTAAGGAACAATAATAATGATGAAACGAGATACAAAATTATGATCAAAATTGAAAACAAATGAAAGATATGACTAAAATTGAGAATAAATGAAAATGTGGCAAAAAATGGAAAAACTAGTATATAAGATAGTAATTTAAAATGAGACTTTACTCCTTCCCAAATTTTCAACTCAATTCCACCCAGAAAACACAAATTAGACCAAAGAATCTTTCAAAAACCATATAATCATCATTTCAAATGCATGAAAATCAGAGAAGAGGTAAGAGGTCATATCTTTGTACATCCAATACAAAGATTCAACCAAGCTTCATAAGCCATTTAAAATATAAACTATCAAAGCATAATAACACTATATGGATCTAATCGTGCCATTGGGCCTATTGAGAGGGATCTCCTGTAAGCTCTATGAATTGAACAAACACTCTACCACTAAATATGAATCAAACAAGGGTAAAATTGCATTGTTGGTCCCTGTGTCATGCTAAGTAACAAATATATCTCTGAGACTAGTAACATTAATGTATAACACAGGAACATATTTACTTAACTATTAGCATAACACAGAGAGATAACTCTTCTGTTAAAGTCGTGTGAACTCCAAGTCATTACAAAAATTAAAAATTCATAACTGAAAAACTCACATAATTAAAGAAAAACAGTAATATAATTAAAAACTACCGGCGATCATCATAATCGACGACCTCGGAATCAGTAACAACAGAACGAGAGTGTTGAACAATAGATCGGCCAATAGAATTAATCCAATCCTCTTTCTCCTTGTCCGAATCAGCTAAGAAATACATGGTATCTTGGCTAGTGGAGAGCTCGAAAGCGTGAGGTTTATGGAGAACATCTTCAGCGCCTTTGACAGTGAGACAATTAGCAACGGAGATGACGCCACGTGGAATTGAGGCAGGGTCGACTGAATAAGAAGGGTCTTTAAACCAAATAAGTTTACCTTGCTTGAGAACGAACCAGCGACGCCGCCAATTTTTTATGTACTCGCCTTGTTTAGTTAGCCAACCGGTGCGTTCTGGGTTTGACCAGAATTCTATTCCGTCGTACTCTGATTGGCTTGGGTTGGCTAGTGTCACCGATCTCCATAGATTTTCCATTTTTGGGGTTGCGTAACTGTTCAGTGAGTTACTGATTTATCTATGTCTGTAATTTCGACGTTAGAACGGCAGCACGTGGATGCGACTCAAGTGTAAGAGCATCTCTAAGGTGGGTCCTGCCTTTAAGAGGGTTATCCCAACTGACCAAAATGCACCTCCGGCAATTATTGCCAAACCTTTTTTTTCTTATAGAAAAAATATCCATCAATATATTACTTGAACAAATAAATACTCATAATAATTTTGATCTGACTTTTAGTATTAATTATCAATTTAGTTTTTAAGTATAGCAAAAAAAACCGACCACAAAGAAAAGAAAAAAAAGTATAGCAAAAATATGGATATTTATTTGTTTTTTCTAAATTTTTTGGGTTCTTTTTCTTTTTTCTTAATAGAGCCAATTGTTGATTGATGCCTATTAAAAAACTTATTTAGAAAAAGGTGCCTAGGAAAAAATATTTATTGAAAACAGCCCCATCCCAAAATTACTCTTATAATTAACAATTAAAAAATAAGAAAAAAACTAATAATCACACGCGCGCGTCCGTGAAATTTTTTTAAAATCGTCATAACTAATTCAAAAAAAATCAAAAAAATAAAAAAAAATTATATTTGGATAAATCAAATTAATATTTACGTCTATGATTTTTTTCGGAATTTTCTGATTTTTTTGATTTTTTTGATTTTTTTTAATTTTTTTTTTCGCAGACACGAAATTACATGTTTTAAACATGGAATTTCATGTTTTAAACATGGAATTTCATGTTTTAAACATGGAATTTCATGTTTATTTCACGGTTTAAAACATGGAATTTCATGTTTAAAACATGGAATTCCATGTTTAAAACATGAAAATCCGTGTCTGCGGAAAAAAAAATCAAAAAAATCAAAAAATTCAAAAAAAATCAAAAAAATTCATAGACGTAAATATTAATTTGCTTTATTCAAAAATAATTTTTTTTTAATTTTCTGATTTTTTTTGAATTAGTTATGACGATTTTAAAAAAAATTTCACGGACGCGCGCGTGCGATGGAATTAGTAGTAGTAGGTGGTGGTGGTGGTGGTGGTGGTTGTGGTGGAGGTGGTGATGGTTGTGGTGGATGTAGTAGTGGTTACATACATGGTGGTTGTGGTGGTGGTGGTGGTGGTGGTGGTGGTGGAGGAGGAAAAAGAATTACCCTATTATTTGTTTAATATTTAAAAATTAATATTGTATTAAAATAAAATAAAATAATATATTTAATAATAAGGGTAGTAAAGGTATAGAAAATATAAAGGGGATGTTTTCTATAGATAATTACTTCATTAGGCATTTTTTTATAAATAAGATTATTGAAGGCATAAAAAAACAATTAGGTAGTTTAATGGGGATGTTTTCAACAATAACCCCATATAATATTAAGAGTGGACCACCAAACTCTGGTGAGAAGATATCAAGAGGATCTCTAAAATCAAAGATTTATCATCGGTTATAATCAAAATATAACAATTTTTTTTTTGTCAGAAAAGAAATTAATATATTACCAAAACCAACAAATTCCCAGGAAGAAATAGTCAAGCATAATTATCGATAGTTGGCCTAGTGGTTAGGCTACTCCGCAGAGACCAAGAGGTCCTGGGATTGAATCTCATTGGAGTCAAATTGGCTCTCCTATGTATTAAAAAAAAAATAGTCAAGCATACATACAAAAAACAAAAACAAATAGTAAATTGATGTTCAACTACTCGATTAACTTCTAGGGAGCACTTTGATTTGATATTGGGTTTTTGTGAAATTAATAGTTGTGCAGATTGGATGGTCTTTTCGGTGCGACTAGTGCAGAGGGTCCTACTCTGTATAGGGACTCCCGGATGGGCGGTGGAGACTGTTAGCTAGGGATCGCTACGATTGGGCTGTACCAAGAGTAGTTTTATCTAGTCAATAAATCGTAAGAAAGTTCCAGTTCCCGATCTTTTGACCTCTTTTCTATCAAAAAAAAAAAAAACTACTCAATTAATTAAGAAGAAAAATTCAGTAATACCTAAGTTGTTAAAGAGTAATCGGAAAGAAATAAAAGATCAACTAACCTTTCTCTTTCATTATAAAAATCTTATATATTTAATTTTCCTATTTTTATCATAAATAATATTTTTTTCTATTATTTTTCTCTCTTTCTTTCTCTTTTTGTTCCTTTTTTATTCATTCTTTTCATTTTTATACAGGAAAACTTCTACTTTATAATATTAAAATAAAAAAAATACATATATGGTAAAACTTAAGCTTTTACATGTCTAAACAATCATTTTTTACGGTAAAAATTCATCAAATCTTCAATTTTTTGTGGTTTTTTGTTGTATTCAAAAGGTATGGGTATATATTTATCTATATGGGTATAGATTAGTTTATATGGGTATGTACCCAAATCATATGTATGGTACATGTATGGATCTGTATAGATAAATACCCAAATCTTCTGTATAGTATGGTTACGTACCAAATCATTTGTATGGTATGTGTATGAATCTGTACGGGTACGTACCCAAATCATTTGTATAACATGTGTATGAATATGTATGTGTACGTACCCAAATCATCTGTATGTACCCAAATCATCTATATGACATGGGTATGATCTGTATGGGTACGTGCCCGAATCGTCTGTATGGTATAGGTATTAATTTATATGGGTACGTATCCAAATTATTTGTATGTACGTACCTAAATCGTCTGTAAGTCATGAGTATGGATCTGTATGTGCACATACCCAAATCATTTATATGACATGAATATGGATCTATATGGCACATACACAGTAGATCTGTACGTGTATGTATTGAAAGTTTAGGATCTTAGGGATACTTACGAGCCTGACACAGAGATTTGCATAGGGAGCGGCACTTACTTGCCATCATGGAACTTAATAGTGTCTAGTAGTACTTCGTTGGTAAATTTTTATCATTTCGAAGGTAAACTTTGTACATAAATTTCATTATTCATTATTACGTTAATCCTTCCTTTACTTTTTTTTCCTTTTTTGTTGCGTTAAAAAATAATTCTTTTTGAAATCTTAAAACGTATGAACAAAATTATTTAATAAAATAATTTTGATACCTTTTTCTTGAAATTGTCCTACTAAAAGAAACTATAACTTTTTTTCTAACAATAATTTAAAATTACGAGATATCACAATATAGCAAAAAATAGTGGTAAAAGACTTAGACAGTCGAAAATATTATGTTTTTTATTTTAATATTCTATCTAAAAAAACATTTAGAGATCTATTTTGCATTGTTGTTAGGGTTCAGTGACTGTCAAAATCTTAAAACGCTAAGATCGAGAGTTGGTCTAGTGGTTAGATTACTCTGCAGAGACCAATAGGTATTGGGATCGAATCTTATTGGAGTCAAAATGATTCTAAGTCCAAATTAGCTCTCATATGTATTCAAAAAAAAAAAAATCTTAAAACGTTCTCTCCGCCTATAATATATACATTGGTGATGTCACAACTACCCTGGAATTATTATTTGTAACAATTATAAAAGTAGGTAAGTGGTGATTAATTAACTTTCTCATACTTAGCCTTATAAGAAGAATACAAATTTTAAACAGTAGTATCATTTTTTATGCAGATGTAGAACAAGTTAGTTTTATGTGTTTTGTTCTTTAGTCCTTATTTATCCGTTCAAACCGCAATAAATTATTATCATAAACCACACGATTAATTCTTTCTTATGCATCAAACTAGTTATTTATATATATATATATATATATATATATATATATATATATATATATATATAATGATTGATTTTAATTTAGAACCATGATTTTAGTGACTAATTTTGATGTAGTCAGCAAATTGTTTGTATATTATTTTAAGTAAACTGATTGTTGTATGTGGCTATGTATGGGGGAATGAAGCTGTAGATTGTGGGTTGATGAGACGATGTGATGGTGCCATGAATCTTAGGCATATAACCAAAACAATGTAAAGATTCATGTGAGGTGGTACTATAGACTAGAGGATTCAATTGGATGGAGGAGACAATTCCATGGAGCAAAAGAATTGTTCAACTGAGTGGAAGTTTATTGGTCACTTTTTCAAATCTATACCAACCTTTAGAACATTGGGCCCAATGATTACTTCTCTCGATTTGATTACAAATTTTTCCCAGGTGCTTTTGTTCTAGATCGTGTTGCAGTGTTAGTGTTGTTCACTGCTTTCTTTGTATTCTTATGGTGGTGTTACATGTTAAGAGTTACTTAGCCTAACATTTCTTGAGGTATTGCAAATGTGAGTGACTGCAACTATTTTTGTATGTCCTTGAAAATCTCATCTTCTGGATATCGTTTGCTTATCAATCCCTCCACTTTGGAATCCAATATTTTTGGATCAGAATCTTAAGACTTTGGAAGTGTTCATTGCAATTCCAAGGTAGGTGGCGTGTCCCACAGTTTTAAGACATCTTGATGAATATAATGTTGAAACACACGTGAGAATTTGGTGACATAAGATTCATAGTTGATAGGATACCTATTAGACCCTTATGGAAGATTTGAAGATGAATGGATAATCACAAGAATTGTATTAAACAAAACGGATGGACCAAAAACATCTATTACCAGCTTTAATAATGGTAAATCACTATACCCCATGTTTATCAAATCAAGACGCTAAAATACAATACCATATATGGAGGTGATTTTCTAACTAATCGTTTCACAACTGAAAATATCTTTCAATTTTTGCAGAGAGAAGTGGGTTAACAAGGAAGTAAACCATAAGTATTTATAAAACATATTTTGTTACCATTCACACTTTTTACAATCTTTTGAACAAAATCAGTAGCTGGAATAAATGATTGGTCAGTCTTTGTTTGATCAAAGATATAATTTATAGGTGAACTTTTTCCAACACCATTTTTACCCAAGACGAGTATATTAAATGAAATATTCTTAATTCGATAGGTAAAACAAAATGAAAAAGCAAAGGTAAGATATTGTGTAATTTGTGCATTTTTATTGGTAATGTTTGTATTTTACTCTTATTTCTCACTCAACATATTTATTGTATGTTGATGAAGGTAAAAGGAGGTGGTAATGATATAAGTGGAATTCTTGGTGAGTCACCTGGTGATTTTAACAGACATGGAAGAGCATGGGCTGACCCTCCTGCTAAGGTGCATCATCTTATATCACTTTTTGATGTTTTTTATTCTTTCTTTCACATGACAAATTATTATCAATCTGCAGATTATATAACACATTGACCATGAACAATGAAGTGATACATGTATAGCTTTTGGATCTAGTTAATCTACTACTTGACTATTTAGATCATTGGAAAAGTAAGTTCAGTTGGTTGGCGGTTTGACATCTCATTAGGTGCTACAATATCAGCTGAAGAATGAAAGAATGGTTGAAAAAAAGGAAAAAAATATTTTGAAAGCATTTCTAAAAAAGATTTGACGAAGAAAGAGTTTTTAGCATTGTTTGTTTCCATCAATGGTATGAACAAATAATTTTTGCGATGTACATGATCCAGGTTTTGTTTTAATTTTTATAATTGATGATACTCTTGGTATTTATAGCCACCAATATTACTACTCCTAAAGTACATGGTGTAACATATTTTTTCAATTGGATGTTTTATTTTAATATCTGAGAGTTACAATTAGATGGACTATGAGGGAAATCCTTTCATACTTACCCAACCTTTCCACAATAAGTTGGACTATGATTATAAATAAGATTGTCAAGCACTTTAATAGCAATTGGTTTATTCAATGATTTTCTGGCCTCACTACACGGAGAATGAACAGAGTTTTAATTCAATATTAGGAGTACGAAAAAAAAATTGTGTATACCATTTTTAACAATTATACTTACTTGAAAAAATAATTAACAATATACATGATCACTTGAGCAACCTTCTCAGAGTGAAAAATCATTGATAATCTCCTTTCGAATGCATTTTCTATAATATATATATATACATATATATATATATACATATATATATATATATATATATACACATACATATATATATATATATATATATATATATATATACATATATACATGTATATGTGTATACATTTATTCATGTAGTATATATATATATGAATATGTATATATATACATATAATGTATATACATAGAGATATATATACATGTATATACACATATACATGTATATACATATATATACATATACATGTATATACACATATACATGTATATACATATATATACATATACATGTATATATATATATATATATATATGTACATATCTATACATATAAACACACATGAAAAAATGTTTTTTTTCTATGATTTAGGTTGTTCAGTTGTATTTGTTGAAAAGAATAATGCATGGAAATTAATTAAAAGAGGTTTAAAATGCATTGCAGCTAGAAATGTAATTGAAGCAAAAGCTTTTGGCGTGTTGTGGGCCTGTGAAGTTGCTAGAGAATTCTCAATAAACTCAGCTATTGTGGACAATGATTACGAGAAGATTTTAAATCCCCTTATCTCTATTTCTTCTAGTAAAGTTTTAGTTGTTGTAATAGTTTTAAGTCATTGTATGGTACTTCGGAATTTTGTAATCATACTTTCTCCGTAATTAGTTGTAAAGGAAATTCTGTAGCAGTCTGGGTCGCAAAACACACGCTTTTAGGCACGTTTTGGCGATTGAAGTGTTTCTCCTCCTTTCCAGATAGCTCTCTTTCTTCACCTTGGCATCGATTCTAGTAGTATAGGGTGATGTGATTTTGTTTTATCTTTACTTTTTTTACTATCTTATCTATATACAGAATTTGAAAAAAATGATAATATATAATGAAAGAGAGGGAAACTATTTGACAAATCTGAAATTAATATTTTATTTAATAATTAAATATTTTATAAAAATAGAAGTTTAACTTATTAGACCTACCTAATAATTACACCTTGAACCAAAACAAAAAGAAGTAAACCGTCTCCTTTTCTTTATCTTGATCTAATAATCCGTCTCCTCAGTCCGCACAAGAACAGTTTCCTAAACTCCCTCTTCTCACCCAAATTGGTCTTTCAAACTCCATCTTCTCTCTGCTATAAAAACTTTCCTCACACAATACCTACTCTCATAACTAATCTCTCCATCTCTACGCTATTAGTGCTTCTCAAAAAACCGTATAAGCTCTCCAACCTAGTTCTTTGCATTGCAGTATCTTAATAGTGTAAGTATATTTTTCTTTTTATTTATCTTTTGTACTGTCAAACTTTTAGTTTTGGTTATTACATGTGTTTTGACTTGAAATGATTTTTGGTTTGCTATATTATTTTCAAGAACGAATTTGCTGATTAAGGCCATTTCCGGCCTCATGTGTTTGGGTGTTTGATTTTCTGGTTACTTAAACTTTTTAGGATGGATTGGGTGATTATTTATAATATTAGCAAGTGTATATTTAAAAAGGATGGTGTGGGTGATTATTTAAACTATTACTATTACAAACTCTATCCCGCGTTTACAGTTGCATTTACAGTTACTATGTTTTCAAGTGTTTAAATAAATGCTTCCATTTGAAATAACTTTGTTTTAGAACTCTTTTGTCTCATTATCTATACATATGTAAATAAAATGGAAGCATTTGTTATATTTATCGAACTTATGTGTAATTTAGAGACGGTTATATAATTTAGCAAATACATACTACTCTTTTAAATTTTAGTGTGTCTGTTGAGGGGAAGTAGCCTTTGATTTTTTGCTTTGGCAAGCTGTAAGGAGCAAATGTTGTATGCTTGTAATATTTCTATAAATCCTTTTTGTTTTTCTGTGATGCAAGATAATGAGTTCATGGAGAAACAAGCGAAACAAGCCTGATTAGAAAAACAAAGAGATTATGACATGCGAGTATGATATACCGGCTATGACATAGGAACCCCATAGTGCTATGAGGAAGGGGACTATGTCGAGATTGAAAGTGATGTGACTGACAGTGATGATTATTATAAAGATGCGTGTAAGGAGTTGTTAGACAAAATAAAATCCCACGACGTTGAACATGTTAACCGACAAGGAAAATTGTATTGCCTTGTTTGAAAGGGGCGTCCCGAAGCCACTTACAATTTTAAGTTGTTAATGCCCTTATAGGTCACACCAAATCTGTTCAGAATAGAATCTCAAGTCAAAAAGTTTCTTTAATCTCTTAACTAAAGAGTGTCGAAAAAGTACCCCAGCTATACTTGTTATAGAGAAGTGGAAAGATTTAGATGGTGGTGAAAAGAAAAGGATTGTATGGCCTCCCATGTTTATATTAATGAACACTAATGATCCTATAAAGGATGGAAATGTAGTCATATAAATACAAATTATTGGGTTAAGTTTATGATTAATGGATTGTTCTTGCTTTTTATTTTATGTGACATTTTTAGGCGAATGGGATGGGAAATCAAGATCTGAAGACGATGTTCAAAGATCATGGTTTAGAACTTGCCAAACAAGCGTATGGTCCACATGATCATTGAGGTTTTGGTGTGTTGATATTCGTAGGGTTCATCAGTTGGGTTCGTGAAAGCAGAGAGTCTAGCACACGATTTTGAAGCTCAAGTTAGGGGTAAGGCTGCGTGGAACGACTATGTAAAGACTGGTGGAGTATATAATCTTTATGGTTATATTGCAGAGGAGAAGGGCATAAATGACTATAAGAAACATCAAAGTGAGTTGAGTCCTCTCTCTCTCTCTCTCTCTCTCTCTCTCTCTCTCTCTCTCTCTCTCTCTCTCTCTCTCTCTCTCTGTTTTACATGTGTTTTGGGTATTGGATATAGGTAAGGGAAAGACGGATATAAAGTTTGAAATGAAACTCTATGAAGAAGCCGTGGTGGACTAGGCAAAAAGATTGTGCGAGAAGAATATGTAGGGGAAAGGGAAGGCGGCAACATCAAATCAGTGATTTATTTGCTTGGATTATGATAACTTGCAGTTGTTATGTGAACTTGTTATGTTTTGAACTTTTAACCTTGAAATGTTCTATTTTGTATTGTTAACATTGAAATTTTATGAACTTTTATTGATTTGTGGTTATATAAAGTTAATATTTTAATTCGACCATAGGTGATTTCACTACCTTTAGAAAACAAGATAGATTAAACAAAAAAAAAATTAGATATCCCACCTCGTTCAAACACCAAGTAGTCACCCTTCATGAGTATTTATGGTATAGCTCCTGATATAACATTTATTGGGGAAAAATTTGGAAAGTTATGTGTCCTCATAAATTGCAGATATTATTGCGGTGCATCGCGTGGGGTCGTTTCCTATTGTAGTGAATCTCTGTAGGTGTAATGTTATTGAGAATAAAATGTGCAATATATGGGGAGTCGAGTGGGAAGACATGATTCACGTCTTCATAGGCGACAAGGTAGCTACTGTGATTTAGCGAGAACATAGACTGTCGAATTCAACGTTCAGGAGTAATAGTGCTACTGGCGTGGACCATTTTGCTGCAGCTTTAGTTAGTTCCCAAGAAGCTGATTGCAGGAACCGATCCTTTCCATTATAATAATTAAAAAGTTTAGGGTCTTAGGAATACTCATGAGTCTGACACAGAGATTTGCATAAGGGAACGACACTTACTTGCCATCATGGAACCTAATAGTGTCTAGTAGTACTTAGTTGGTAAGTTTTTATCATTTCAAAGGTAAGCTTTTGTACATAAATTTCATTATCTATTATTACGTTAATGCTTCTGTTACTTTTTTTTCTTTTTTTGCTGCATTAAAAAAATTATATTTAAAATCTTAAAACGTTTAAACAAAATTATTTAATAAAATAAATTTTGATACCTTTTTTTAAACTGTCATACTTAAAAAAACCAAAACTTATTTTTTTAACAATAAAATTAAAATTAAGAGATATCACAATATAGCCAAAAATAGTGTTAAAAGACTTAGACGGTCGAAAATATTATGTTTTTCATGTTAATATTCTATCTAAAAAATTATTTAGAGATCTATTTTGCATTGTTGTTAGGATTCAGTGACTGTCAAAATCTCAAAACGTTAAGATCGATAGTTGGTCTAGTGGTTACACTACTATACAGAGAGTAAGAGGTCCTAGGATCGAATTTTATTGGAGTCAAAATGATTCTAAACCCAAAGTAGATCTCATATGTATTAAAAATAATTTAAAACTGTAATTATTATTTGTAACAATTATAGAAATAGGTAAGTGGCGATTAATTTAACTTTATCATACGATAGTGATGTGATAAATGTATCTATTTTGTTCTTTAGTCCTTTTTATCAGTTCAAACCGCAATAAATCATTATCACAAACCTTAATTCTTTCTCGTGCATCAAACTAGTTATATATGTACGTGTATATACATGTACATGTATATATATGTATATATAGATATACATGTATATATATATACACATGTATACATATATGTATGTATATATATATATGTATGTATATGTATGTATATACATGTATATATACATATATATAGATATATGTATGTATATGTATGTATATACATGTATATATACATATATATAGATATATGTATGTCTATGTATATACATATATATATATATATGTATATACATATATATATATATATATATATTGTATATGCATGTATATATATATATATACATATAATACATATATATATATATATATATATATATATATATATATATATATATATATATATATATATATATATATATATATCTATATCTATATTATATTTCAGAGTTTTTTTTACGGTTCATATTTACCCGCATAAGTGGTGGGCAGGATTAAATTTGGCCAAACATAAGTGGTGGCCAGGATTCAATCTGGCTAAACATAAGTGGTGGCCAGGATTAATTTGGCCCCTTCACCCAGGAAACCTGGGTTCGATTCCTGTCAACGGAATTAATTTTTGTTTTAGTGTCTTTCGACACGGGTTTTACCTATTATATATATATATATATATATATTTATGTACATGCATATATATACATGTATATATACACATGTATATATAATGATTGATTTTAATATAGAAACATGAGTTAAGTGACTGATTTGATGTAGTCAGTGAATTGTTTGTATATTATTTTAAGTAAGTTGATTGTTGTATGTGACTATGTATGGAAGAATGAAGTTGGAGACTGTGGGTTGATGAGACGATATGATGGTAGGCAGATAACCAAAACAATGTAAAGATTCATGTGAGGTGGTACTGTAGACCAGAGGATTCAATTGGATGGAGGAGACAATTTCATGGAGCAAAATAATTGTTCAATTGAGTAAAATTTCATTGCTCACTCTTTCAAATCTATACCAACATTTAGAACATTGTGCCCAAGGATAACTTTTCTTGATTTTATTATAAATTTTTCTCAGGTGCTTTTGTTCTAGATCGTGTTGCTGTGTTAGTGTTGTTCACTGCTTTCTCTGTATTCTAATGATTGTGTTACATGTTAAGAGTTACTTAGCCCAACATTTTTTTAAGGTATTGCAAATGTGAGTGATTGCAGCTATTTTTGTCTGTCCTTGAGAAAATCTCATCTTCTGGATATTGTTTGTTTATCAATCCCTCCACTTTGAAAAACTAATATTTTTAGATCGGAATCTAAAGACTTTGGAAGTGTTCATTGCAATTCCAAGGTAAGTGACGTGTCCTACAATTTTAAGACATCATGATGAATATAATGTTGAACCACATGTGAGCCTTTTATGACATAAGATTCATAGTTGATAGGATGCCCATTAGACCCTTCTAGAAGATTTGAAGATGAATGGGTAATCACAAGAATTGTATTAAACAAAACGAATGGAACAAAAATCTCTGTTACCAGCTTTAATAATGGTAAACCACTATACCCATGTTGACCAAATCAAGACGCTAAAAATACAACACCATATCTGGAGGTTATTTTCTAACTAATCGTTTCACAACTGACAATATCTTTCAATTTTTCACAGAGAAGTGGGTTAACAAGGAAGTAAACCAAAAGTATCTATAAAACATATTTTGTTACCATTCGCACTTCTTATAAGCTCTTAAACAAAATTAGTAGCTGGATTAAATGCATCAATCAGTCAGTCTTTTTCCAACACCACTTTTACCCAAGACGAGTATCTTAAATGAGATATCCTTAATTCGATATGTAAAACAAAATTAACAAGCAAAGGTAAGATATTGTGTAATTTGTACATTTTTTATTGATAATGTTTGTATTTTACTCTTATCTCTCACTCAACATATTTATTGTATGTTGATGAAGGTAAAAGGAGGTGGTAATGATATAAGTGAAATTCTTGGTGAGTCACCCGATTATTTTAACAGACATCGAAGAGCATGAGCTGACCCTCCTGCTAAGGTGCATCATCTTAGATCACTTTTCGATATTTGTGATGCTTTCTTTCACACGAAAAATTATTGTCAATCTGCAGATTATTCAACGCATTGACCATGAACTACTAAGTGATACATATATAGCTTTTGGAGCTATCTAATCTACTACTTGACCATTTAGATCATTGGAAAAGTAAGTTCAGTTGGTTGACGGTTTGGCATTTCCTTAGGTGCTACAATATCATCTGAAGAATGAAAGAATTGATGAAAAAAAGAAAAATATATTTTGAAAGCATTGCCAAAAAAGAATTGATGAGAAAATATTTTTTAGCATTGTTTGTTTCCATCAATGGTATGGACAAATTTTTTTGCAATGTACAGGGTCTAGGTTTTGTTTTGATTTTTATAATTGAAGATATTTTTGGTATTTATAGCCACCAATATTACTACTCCTAAATTACATGTTGTAACATATTTTTCCAGTTGGATGTTTTGTTTCAACATTTGAGAATTACAATTGGTTGGACTATAAGGTAAATCTTTTCATACTTACCCCCCCTTTCCACAATAAGTTGGACTATAATTATAAATAAGGTTGTTAAGCACTTTAATAGCAATTGGTTTATTCAATGATTTTGTTGTATGATGAATAGTTAGTTGATGTATTCTTGACAGCTACTAGAAGTTCCATCTACATTCTTCTCTGTGACATCCACCTTTACGTATTCTTAATCTCCACCTTCTCTTTCTTCACTATATCCTCCTTCTTTTTGTCCATATCCTCTTGTTCCTTATCCTCTTCTATCTTTTGAATTTGGATGATCTTTTTTCAATAAAAAGAGGTTAATTCTTATTTAAACTAGTAAGGCTCATTTAGGTACACCAATTATAGTTAACTACTCATAGGTAGCTTTGAGTTGGATTTGATCACCATTATATTAATAATAGTTGGGATAAGTAGAGAAATTCATTTTCTCTCACCGAGCTTGGGATGACTTCACGAGCAAGTAGAATTTGAGCAATGATAATTGTGCCCAGATCCAGTTTTTCTCCTTTCAAAACCAAATGCACGATCTCTAATGGTATAAATCTCCTACCTATTTTGTGTTTCACAAGTGCGGGACATAATTCTAAAACCAATATATTCCTAAAGGAAGCAAAGAATATTGTAAATGTGACCTACTTATAGGCTTGGTTGATCATTGCGGCTCCCAAAAGCCCAAAAATATCTCTTTAACCCAACTTGTTGTCTTCTTACTTCTATCATGAAATGATGAACGCTAGATTTTAATCATAGGATGCTGAATTTTACGTTAATAATTACGCACCTAACTCATAAGATGATACTTCTTGCCATCAATTGTATATGTAAGTGTTTCCTTCTTCAACTTGGCCCATTCCTCAAGTTACCACCCCATGCCACTTTTGGATTTTCTATCCTAATTTTTCTGTAGAATCTCTAAGAGATTTTATGTAATATCTCTTTTCATTGTTCAACTTGAATGCCCAAGAATAGAAACCTACGTCGTGAAATACTATGGTTTATTATGCTTTCCTTTGGAAGAAATGACGTATGCTATATGGATCTATATGTAAGGTCCTAGAATGGGGGAGGGGTGAATAAAACACTAATTTAATTACGCCTAATTAATATATTTTTGCAGCAATTATTAGTTAGAAGTAATGTATATAAGGCGATTTATCAAACACTTAACAGATCATGCAATAAGGATATTATAGTTTGATAAATAAGCTAAGTAAGAATGTAAATACGAGATGTAAAAGGATAGGTTTAGAGAGTATATACGTATTTGAAGTGGTTCACACCCACCAAAGCCTACATCCACTACCTGAGGTAACTCCTTAGGATTTTAAACTTTTTTTCACTAAGCTTCTTGTAATTCCTAAATATGAATTACAAAACCTTCATAAGGAGGGTTTTAACAAGATAAACCACAACCCTGCTTCCGTGACTTTTACCAACTAAGTTACCCGAGTGAGATTTCTCTTAGGATAAATCTTAAACTTTACAACCCACTCTTCTCTAATGGAGAGCAAGACAAATTACCCCAAGTGTTTGTATGAATATTATAATATACGAGTGCACTCATTAATGAGCAATCTATACAATAATAATTTTTGACTCCTTGAGAGTTGATTTGAACAATGATGCTTGTAGATGCTCTACTCTTGAGTAGATAGAACTTTGATGATATTTAAAAGAACTCCTCTTGAGTAGATGATAAAGTGAAACTTAATTAATCTCCTTGTTGAGTTAATTATACAATTATATTGATCAAGTTTGATTAATGATACAAATATGAAGATTTTTTTGATATAGATGTAAGGAACTCTAGATTTGGTCTCCAAAGGAATAAGAGAGTTGTAGGGGAAGGGTGTAGTTGAAATGATAAAAACGAGATTCAATTTATAGGCAATTTTAGCTCTCAACAAATTTATATAGGTTTCAAGAGGATGTGGCAAAGTTGTTCCTAATCAGGATTCCGGTTAGCCTAACTTGGGTACTCGGTTTCGACGGCAACAACTAGAATCTGCGTGGTTGATTTTGGGTCCAACAGTTACAAAGGAAGATGGCCCGTTACACTGTCATTTTTCTAATTCGGGATTATGTTTTTTGCACAAAAAGGGCATTCTGTTTCAAATCGGAATTTCAGTTTTGAAACATTCTGGGATCCCGATATTTCACTGTATTTTGCACAATTAGATTTTTTTCTTTTTGATCTGTCGCTCAAATTCCAAAACTTTTTTCATAATAAATTTTCAGAAAAAAAATCTAATAAAGTTGTTAGTTGATGGCAACTTCAAATTCTTAACATATAGCAAGTTGCGATGCAAAACATGTCCGATAATATATCACTAAAAATGCATGTTTTTTCTAAGTAAAGATGCTTATATGTTCTTTCACTTAAAATTGAAATGTTCTATATAAGACACTAAGAAAGAGTTAGTTGATCATTTTAGAAAATTTAGTATATGCGTGAAGAAATGCTCTAAACGTGTTCAACCTATGTGAAAATCTGATGAAACATATAGATTGGTACTCATAATTCCTGTACTTATAAAATGTTATGTCTTTAAAATTATCAAATAATATTTTTGTAATTGAACATATTTTCAAATTCATTCCACATAAAAATTTATATTCTAAGAAGCATTCAACTCATATTGTGTGTCTAAAAATGATAAGCAATGTATTAGGCTAAGTGATAGGTACTTATGCTACATAATTATTGACAAGTAGTACAATACATGTTGCAAGTAGGATTATACAATATTATACAATTAGCAATTAAACATATAAGACTTTGTTACATTAAAACAATCTACAAAAAGGGTTATATGACAACATCCTCTCCCTTTTTTATGATGACAATGCACTCCTAGAATTATATAAAATGAAACACAAATGGAATTTTAAACCATGTCTACCCCTCACAACGTGCATGTAAAATCGAATGATGAAAGAAAGCACAAATAGAATCTTCAATAGGCATGGCTCCCCTCACATAATGTATATATCGTTTTGATTAAAGATCACATTATAGCATGATATAACAACTTGAGATAAACTAACACTAAGCATGGTTATATTTCCTTTAATCAAATTATTTCCCCTCCTTTGACTTCATCAAAAAGAGGGTGACATTTAAAAATCAATGCAAGCCTAATAAATTTAAAGCTTAATCACTAAGAACAAGTATGAATAATACAAGATGTCAAAACAGAATAATATTCATAAATAAATATTTAATATCCACCAAGATTTAAAAAGTTAAATAAGAATGATAAACACAATGATAGAGAAATAGAGTCTGAAGGACCGTTACCAACCGAAGCATAAGGCTTGACCATTTATCGAGAGCTTTCTTTAAAAGCAAATGATAAGTGATGAATTTTGTCTACGTTTCATCTCAATAAAAATTATTAGCCAATGAATAAATAAATGATGATGTGATCATAAGATGAAATAATCAAGATAGTAAAACAAGCATGAAAAGTAATAATATCCAAGCATCGTACAAAGGAAATAAATATTAAAGTACAACATTCCAAAGTAATAAAATGAAAGCAACAAGTCATAAGCCTATCATAAGGAAATCTTACACATAATCACATCAAAACAACTAATAAAAAATCCAAAAACAAGATGAAGCCAACCCTTTAAAACAATTTTTCATAATTATGCCTCAAGAATATGGTCTCGGGGAGAGTGGCTTCTTGATCTTCTTCCATCTAGACATCTTCTTGGAATACATGATATATCAAGACGAAGTTTGTCATACTTTTCTTCCATTTTTGCAAAGTCTTCTTCCATCTTTGCAAAACCTTCTCGCACAACACCTAAGATAAATTCTTGAAAATTTTGAAGAATAGAGATGTGATCATCCCTAGATATATAGTTCGGAGGAGAGACAAAAGGCCGTCTTCCGACACGAGAAAGACGAGGATAAGGATATTATGAAGACTCTAAAGATGATGACTCAAAGATATAAGATAGTTGGATATAGGATTACCCGAGGAAACGATGCCAAGAGAAGATTTGCTTTTGATCACATCTCGAGTATTTTGAGGAAGGATTTTAAAATGCTTTTTGTCATGATATTCACTATTATAAATAAAAAAATTCATACAATTTAGAATAGCGATATTGATAATCAAGCCCAATTTAAAATCATATCACACATCAAAACAGGTTTTTGTTTGATTTTGCAAATTTTACTAACAATGATACCATACGAACAACGGTTCTCATATGAGCTTGAAGTGCATAATTTTTGAAATTATAGCACAAATATTTATTTGTTTTCCAAAATAAACATGATAGAGTAATGTAGCTTCATAAGGTGAAATGATCCGATCATGTTTTTCCTTGCAAATGATATCTAAGTTAAGAATTTTACGAGCAATGCGAATATCCGAAGAAAATTATTTTACCTCCCAAGGTTAAAAATGTTTTTTTTTGCATTTTCATTTCCATAAAATTTTCGACATTAGTTCGTTCCAAAATCTTATCCCCTTCTTTGTTGGACGCCCATTTTGGTTAAAAAAACAAAACTGGAGTTTTCGAGACTGGATTTATAGAGATCGCTATATGATTAAGTGAGATTTCTATTTTGGAGATGGTGGTAATAAATGAATGAATTTCACTATCATAACGGTAATTTTTTATTTTAAATTCATGAATAAGGGAGTTGTGAATGCTAAGTAGATAGGAATTCTACAAATCATTATGCGGAGAGGAGATTGGTTTCCATGGATCTTTTTAGGGTGATTGACCTAGAGGGTCTTTGAGACTAGTTTTTTGGCCTAAAGGAACTAGTGGGAATCTTACTTCTTTAAAGGGACCTCAAAGATGACTAAATACTAAAATACCCTTACTAACACTAAAAGACTATAAGGAGGGATGCCATTGTTCATCTCTCCTCACTACCACACCTATCTCCGGCGTCCGACCACCTCCGACCTCCAATCACTGACCTCCGACCACCGATCCCGACCTTTGACCACCGACCCCAACCACCGACCCCGACCACCGACCTCCGGTCACCGGGAAAAATGATGAGTTTCAAAAAATATGATGAGTTGCCTACAAAAAAAATGATGAGTATTTCTAAAAAATGATGAGTATTGCTAAAAACTGATGAGTATTGGTAAAAAAAGAAAGAGTAGATAGTCAAAATAATAATTTATTTCACTTTTCAACCTATTTTATACAATTTCAGATTATTTACAAAATAAATAACAAGTAAACTAATAACAAAAAAAATAAAAAAATTACAATTCATGTTTGACCAGATCTGGTCAAACCAGATTTGAAAAAAATAATTAAAATCCTACTTTGCTTACTGCGTAAGCTAATCAACAAAAAAATGCACTTCACCACCGCGATTTGCAGTGCACCAGATCCGCCATTTCCGGAGCAATGGATGTCTCACGGCGGCTTGAATGTCCAGCAGTGGTTGGATGCATTAGCAGTGGTCTTCGCTGGCGAGAGGAACAACTTGGATCTCAAACAACCTCCATGGCTGCACCTCCGATCTGGTTCGGCCATTGCTACACCGGAGTTTAGAGAACATCGATCTACAACAGAAACGAGAATAAGCGAGAAGAGCGCGAGAAAAAGCGAGAAGCACTGCGAGATCCATGGCTTCGGTAACAGAGGATCGATTTGGGTGCATCTTCACATCATCACCTGCGAAATGCTGCTGCTTGATCTGGTGCAGTATTCACAGTGCTCGTCTGGATCTCGAACAGTGGACATGAACGGCGGTGGAGCTCTGCCTGGATCTCGGTGGTAGAGAGGAGGCCTGGATATCGGCGGTGGAGACGGAGGGGGGGGGGGGGTGGGTGCTGCCGGAGTAGTTATGGTCTTCTCCGGTTTTGTGAGAGGGAATAGGGTGGTGGTGTCCATATAGAGAGGAGAGATAAGGCTTGGATATCAGCGGTGAAGATGGATGGGGTGCTGCCGGAGTGTGGTGATGGTGCTCACCGGAAAATAGCTGGGTTCGGTGATGGTGGCCATAGAGAGAGGAGAGAGGTTACGGAAAAAGAGCAGCAGGAGAGAGAATGGGTTTTAGGGTTTTATGAAAATTCTGGAATATAATAGTATATATAGTGGTAAAAAACAAAAAGGGGTAGGAATGTAAATAGGATTTTAGCCTGTAGTGTTAAAATCTTATTGAGGTCCCTAATAAGAAGAACAAAAGAAGGGGGTTGGGTTAGTACTAGAGGGTGGGTGTTCAAGACCCTTTGGGTCATAATCTCATCTTTTTAACATAATTTTCTCACTCAGAAATACCTTGCCAATAACTCTTCTGGAAATGATTTTCATGTTCTTCTTACCGGGTTTATTCATGCTTGATGCTTCATCCTTTTGTGAGTGATTTAATTCATCCTCGTTCTTTATCTCGTCTTTGTCAACACGTCCTCAACCTCAATATATGGTTTGGTATCTATAATTTATGCGAGGATTAGTCTAGGCTCCAAGACCAATATGATCTGGAACTCCTTGTTTCTGAGACCATGTGTGAGTGCCAGTCGTGCTATCATGTTTTCAAACTTATATGTATCATACACTCCACTCCCAATTTTATGTACTCTAATGTTCCCACTTTTGTTGATATAGTTCCACTAACGAGGATGAGTACTTCCCTGGGATTTTTCTTCCACCAAAACTTGCTTTTAGTGCTTGTCTCAAGTGTTCAAATTTTTCAAAAGATATTGGTTTTAACTTCGAGAACCATTGTTTAGCTCTTACATACAAAGTGGTAGAAAAAACGCGGGAAAAGATGGTGCCCGACTCAATTTTCAATTACATGTATCTCTGGTACATGTTAACGCATTGTTCAGGGTCTGTTGATCTATCACACATTGTTAACGGGTGTGGTTAAACGAGAATTGCAACGAAACGTCCAATACTTCCAAAGAGAACAGGCTATCTTGAATGATTTTTCCGTACCTCTCTAACTTGAATGGTTCCATCCTTCATGTGGCTTTTTTAGGCCCGTGTGAACCAAAATATGTGTTGGGATTTTGAGAGCCTGGTAATAGGTTTCCTATTTCGGGTATTCACTGCTGTAATGTTTGCAACAGTTGATCTAGCGATTGAGGGTCGAGCTGACCTTCATGGGGAATTGGTGTACTACTACATTGACGTTCGATATTGGTGGATCCAGAACCTATTAACCTGCAAGAGGTACTTTGTCCACGTTTACCAATGATTATGCTAACCCTTACTCCAACATGGCTACTTATTTGATTTCAACGGTACATAGACTTCGGTTGTTACATGTAGCGTTACTTGGGGTGGAATTTCTTTTATACACTCTTGGGGATTTGACATTGTCTGACTCGATCGAGTTGGAGGCAGTGTCTTCATCATCCTGTTCTTCTTTGTCGGATTGTGTACTCTTGTTGGCTTTGTTTTTTTCCATTTTGTGGTATCCAAACGGGTGAAAAACTAGTCGCTTCCCGCAGACGGTTCCAATTTGATAGAATAAAACTACAAATAGAAAATATACAAATAAACTGGTTAGATACAATGAATTAAAGTGTTAGAGATTGGTTAAGTTAGATAAAAAGCAATGAGGTTGTATAATATGAAATTACAGTAAAAGTAAAAGATATCCCTTTCAATAATGAGTGACATTAATGAGTCTTGTAGTTACATGAATCATTATAGATTCACAACACATATATTTATATTTAACACCGATGATTATGTGGTATTAATTGTCCTTTCCCACTACCATCACGATCTTACAAACCGCTTTCCCTACTCTTGTGGGCCACACTCGATGATGGGCCAAGTTGTCAAAATCGGTCTTGTTGGGATCATGGAGAGCCTTAATATGTTGGCTTGAACGAATCGAGGTTCGACTTCTACTTACTTCAAGGAAATCATATTTTCCTCCTCACAGAACCTTGATGCCTCGAGGTTTTATGAATGGTTAGCCAGAAATTAAACTACGAATCATACATCTTTGTGAAGCTTACTTGCTCAAACTGTAGCGACAATTTACTTCCTATCAACAATAATAAAAAAATAATGCAATAATATATATAAGTATGTGTTATTTTATAATTTTGTTAAGGTTTTAATAAAAAGTACTTAAAAAAATTACGGCAGGTAAAAAATGTTGAACATGCTCAGATATTTTTCGAGCAAGTTTGAGATTTTTTTCATTCTTAGAACTTTTCACACTCAGAGACTCAAAAATGATTGGTGATTAGTGAGTAACAGTGTATACTCATTGACTTCTTAGATATGTGTTTAGCGATTATTTTGTTACTTTTTTTCTTTCTTTTTTGGTTACATGGGTTCCGGGCTAACTTGCGCGCACCCGAATAATCCCACGGAGATATACATGCCTCCTTATATATATTCTCATGGTAAATCAGAACTAGATTGCCCATGTTCAGGGAGGGGTTTGAGCCTTGTACCTCTTACTTAACACCTGTTAGGGAGGGGATTCGAACCATGGACCTCCCCTTTAAGTGCTGAAGAAATAGCAAGGCTCTGACCAGTTGAGTTATTTGTTTTTGAATGAGTATTGTTGTATTTATTCTAATATTTGGTGTAATTTAGTATATGAATTCTAATGATAATATATATTTTCTTTCCTATTTAATAATGATTAATTCAATTTATAATATATTTTGGGTCGAAATTCGGGAAAACTGAGAAAAATTCATTGTCCAAAGAGTAATGCTGAAAAAGTAATCAGAAAAAAGAAACAGTTTAATTGGGCCACCTAAAAAGGTGATATTTCTGTGATTACTTTTTAGGTGATACCCAGCTTTACTCTTGTACAAAATAAAAAACTAGGAAAATTCATGTATTAAATACTCTTCTTGATATATAAACGTTTATTGACAAGATATCTTTATTTATGGACAATCATCTTTAGCAGGATCTTTTTAAGATGACAATTTTCTTTTTTATTAGGGCAATTTGAGAATTATACTATTTTTTTTTGGTTCGGGTAAACGGCTGTATTAAAATATCAAAACTGTACACTATACATGGGTGTTACCTACCTAGACTCGAAAGCTTAAGGTAGCAACAAGGAATATATAAAACAACTACCTCATACTATACTAATACAAGCTAGCCTTCCACTCACATCCAAAAAAAGAATGCCGGGGGAACAAGGAAAATAAGATTGAATAAACACACCATTTAATTTCCTTGGTTACTATTTCTCTAGTCTTGGAAGCACCTCTCATAGCTAGGTGATTTCTCGCTGTCCAAATACAATACACTGTAGCTCCAAAACCCACTTTCCAAGCCTTTCTTCTCCAATTCTCTCTAGCTTTTAATTTTTTAAGCCATTTCAAAGCGCTTAGCATAGTGTTCATTTCCTTGTCTAGTCCAAGCCACATTTTTATGTCATCCCATATAGCCTTAGCAAAAGAGCATTCAAAAAATAAATGTCTATTCGATTCAAAATCTTCCTTACACAAATCACAAAGTGGATCAAGTTCCATGTAAGTAATCCTATTCTTAGTTTTAAGTCTTTCTTTTAATGTCATCCATACTATGATTGCATGTTTTGGAAATACACTCGGATCCCACACAATATTTTCCCAAGGTTTAATAAAAGCTTTACGACGAAATAAATCATAAGGGAATTTATAAACATCATAAAACTCTATTGTATTTACCTCATATGTTGATCGGGGCGCCTTTACGGAATTAAACCATAAAGCTAATATTTCTTTTCTTCCTTCTTCGCCTAGGGACCCACGTATAATTTCTTTTAACTCCCAAATATTTTTCAAAAGTGGGGAATTACTTTTTTTATGAATCCATTTCCAAAAACCACTACTATTAAAATACTCACCATGAATCCACCTAATCCAAAGTGATTCTTTATTTTCCACTATTTTCCAAATCATCTTTAGAAGTAAAGCTTTATTCCATGCTTCAAAATCTTTTAATCCAAGTCCCCCTTCATTTTTAGGCATACAAATATTTTTCCAACTAACTTGGGGTGGCTTATTATCCCAATAAAAATTACGGCAAATACTAATAATTCTCTCTTTAACACCAACCGGAACCGGGAAAATCGTAAACCAAAAGCATATTACCCCTTGAAGAACCGATTGTTAGCCTCACCTTGTTTTCATTCCCGTTTTAATATTCGACAAATCATCATTTACACTAAAATTCATTTTGGTATCACTTAAGATGTTTTCCAAAACCCCTCATTAGAATAGTTGTGTTTACTTCCTTGTATCTAGCTTGATTTTCAAAAGAGCAGCTCCGCGGTACACCGGACGAATGACACGGTACACCGCAGAAATCACGGACCAGAAGCACGGTGCACAGGATAGCCCGTCAGTATACTCAAAAATGTGCACGGTACACCGGACCTTGGCGCGGTACACCGGACCACGGCACGGACCAGGGTTGCGGTACAATAGATAGTCCGACCAGTAAGCTCGAAGATAAGTCGAACAGCTCCGCGGTGCACCGGACCACATCCGCGGTACACCGCACAAGAGGGTTTCAGCACTATTACTAGAGGACAAAGCTTATATCCGTTGGAGATAAAATAGATCCGTTGGAGAGAAGCCTTATGACCGTTGGACCATATTTTCAGCTATAAAATGGAGATCATTCAAGACACAACTCAAGCCTTCCATCTACCAATCTTAAGAGCAATTAATTCTATCATTCAAGGAGGTTTCAAAGAAGCATTCAAGTCATATTTATTGTGAAGCTAATTAGTTCTATCTACTCATTTAGGAGTTTAGTTACAAAGCTTTTATAAGCACCCCTAAACACTTTTCCCTTTTCCTCTTAGTTCTTGTAATAGATTAAGAGAGTAGTGTGAGCATAGGTTTATGCTTGGTTCCTTGTGTTGGTGATAACACAAGTGTATTTTCCTTCAAAGGGTTTTTGAAGTGGTTGTAAGGGTTTGTATCTCACCCGGTTAAAGAGTTACGAAGATTAGTTGAGAATCTTGCAAATCCTAAGGAGGCTTCCTTAGGTAGTGGATGTAGGGAAACCGAACCACTATACATCGTTGTGTATCGTATTCTATCTCTACACTCTTTATATTTCCGCACTCTATATGCTTGTTAAAATGCCTACTTGAATAGTTTGATAATATTGTCTATTAGGATTATCTAGTTTTATACTATTTAGTTTGCTAATACAATAGGATTCAAATTAGCTTTTAATTTTATTTACTTGAAATAAAATTAGCCGAGTAATTTCTATTGTCCTATTCAACCCCCCTTCTAGGACGCATATAGTATATCACCGATCTAATCAATTCCAATCTACCCGCAAATGAGAGTGAAGAGGCTCTCCAACTCCTAACATAACCTTCCAATTTATCAAAAAGAGATTTATAGTCTCTCGATAATAATACGGAAGATCCTAGCGGGACCCCTCAATAACGAAAAGGCATAATCCCTTCCTCAAAATTCGTAGGTATAATCCCATTAATCATATCATCATTTGAGATACCTATGTAATAAATATTAGATTTTTCAACATTTTAACGAAACCCCGAAACATCTCCAAACTCATTTAAACTATCCATAAGAATCTTAATCGAACCTTTATCACCTTTAGAAAGTAACATTAAATCGTCCGCAAAAGCTAAATGTGTTATTTTATCTTTTTCACATTTGGGATGATAATTAAATCCAATACAAGTATTTTTTTTAAAAGCCTAGAGAAATATTCAAGACAAAGAATAAATAGATAAGGAGATATAGGATCACCTTGTCTTAAGCTTTTTTCGCCTTTAAAAAACCCATGCACTTCTTCATTTATAGCCAAAGAGTAAAACGGAGATGAAACACACACCATAATCCAATTTACTATTTTTTCAGGAAACTATTTAACGTATTGAAAAAGGAAAAGAATTATACTATTTAACTATTTAACTATTTAACGTATTTTTTCCGGAAACTATTTAACGTCTTAAGCCTTTAGAATTATACTATTTAACGTATTAGTAACTCCTTCCGCGTCTAAGATATACTTGTACTTGCAGTAGAAAAAGAAAAAGAAGATTCGGCTATACTTTTTACACGTATGCAAACCACATAGTGCTGACAGCGGGTCGGTAAGTATTGTTAAATTGCCAACTCAACCAAAAGTCCGAACCGTTAGGAGAAGGCATTCTATTAATGAGATTTTATATCTCAACACGCCCCCTCACGTGCAAGCTTAGTAGAGAAGAGTGCCCATAGAAGGCTTAGGAGAAGAGTGCCCATAGAAGGCTTTAGGAGAAGAGCTAAGCTTGCACGTGCAGAATAAAGTGGGTGGCGGTCGAGAGACTCGAACCCAGGATCTCAAGGTCCGTGGAGCTCTGATACCATGTTAAATTGCCAACTCAACCAAAAGTCCGAACCGTTAGGAGAAGGCATTCTATTAATGAGATTTTATATCTCAACAAGTATATCTCTATCTATCCACAGATTGTTACGTGCTTTAATACTATATTTGACGCCAAAACTCATATAAAATTCGTCTCGTTCACTCTTTAATTCTTTAACTTTTTTTAATATGATCTCGTATTCATTTTAAGACAAAATATAAAAAGAAAAAATCGCATCTTCATTCTTATACTACGTCAGAGCAGGTAATAACATATCCCAGAAATTTGATCATCTTTATTTGAATGATTGTGTTAATTATTCTCCTAATGATAGATTCTTAAAAATGGAGTTGTCTTCTGAAGAGAAAAGCGTGCAGATATCAACTACTAAAGTCTACATAGTGTAAGCTCATTTTTGAAATTGTTAATTTATCAATGATTTTTATCTAAATAAATTAGTATAAAACTGTAGATATTACTCCACATATGGGCATGTGGATATCATGGCAAGAGAGATTCTTAAAGGAGCCAATTCAGTTATTGATGTTGAAGCAACCCTTTGGCGGGTAAAAATTACCCATAGTCTTGTATTGATTGAAAAATAAGAATTTATAATTATTTATTTTGATGCTAATTGGGGAAGGTATAGGTGCCGGAGACATTACCGGACCGAATATTAAAAAAGATGAAGGCTCCTTCTAAAGCCGATGATGTGCCTGAGATTAGGCCGGAGCAGCTTGTGGAAGCTGATGGCTTTATTTTTGGATCTCCTTCACGGTTTGGAATGATGGCTGCTCAACTTCAGGCCTTTTTTGATTCTAGCCATGAATTAGGGGATACCCAAGCACTTTCCGGTAAACCTGCCGGAGTTTTTTGGAGTACTGGTTTCCATGGGGGTGGCCAAGAGCTTACAGCGTGAGATTTCCTTTATGTCACTCATCAAAAAGATGAATTGATTAATGAGGATACTCTTTGTTCATATGATGTTTTGCAGACTTACTATGATCACACAATTAGCACATCTTGGTATGCTATTTGTTCCTGTTGGCTACACTTTAGGGAGTCGTATGTTTGAGATGAACGAGATAAGGGGTGGATCTTCATATGGTGCTGGAACTTATGCAGCTGATGGATCTCGTAAACCTACCGAGCTAGAGCTTCAACAAGCTTTTCACCAAGGTAAATATATTGCTGGAATAACAAAGAAGCTTAAGGATCATAATCCTCCTGTATAATACTCCTTCCAAATGTTGTACAATTTGAAGATATGTATAAAATTTAATGATGAATGTCAATTGACATCTTCTGTTATGAAAGATCATAATATGCGGTCTATGTATGCAATTAACAAGTATAATTATTGAATTGAATGAACGAACGAACATATGAGAAAGTAGAAGTTTCTATTATGCAAATTGAAGACAGATCTGACCTCTGTTCCTGTATGTTGATTAGTTTCACGGAGGGTAACTCTGTTTTACTTCACAAATACCTCAATTTGGATGTTATTCATAACCGACTTTAGTCTTTATTTTGTCCAAGGTGAAACTAAAGACTTGAGAAAAATCTGTAATGTAGATGTTCAAGTTCACAAAATTAAATTTCTACTTATGTGATCGCACTAGGATGGCAAAAAATATGTAATGGAGATGTTCAAGTTCACAAAATTAATTTTCTACTTATGTGATCGCACTAGGATGGCAATGGTTACGGACCGTTTTAAAAATCCAAAACCAAATAATACGGTTATGGTTTTGAAATGTATAACCGATGATTAAAATCGTTAGAAAATGTTTATTTATAAAATAACGGTTATACTTATGATTTTTGATATTTTTGCAAATAACCGAACCGTTGTCATCCCTAGACCGCACGTAGCAATTGATTAGTCAGAAAATGACCTCGATAAGATTGAGTAGCTTGTCCTAGTCCACGGGTGGAGCTACGTATCAGATTGGGGGGAAGGGGGTCTATGCCCCTCCTCCGGATTTTCAAGAATAAATAAATTATAACTACCTTTAAAAATAAATTATAACTAATTAATCTTTAAATCTTTTAAATTTTTTCATTGGCCCCCTTTAACTTTAAATTCATTATCTTAGACTTGAAATTATATTATTTATAGTATTTCTTTATTTACAACAAAATATATGTTATTTTGTATAAAAAAGAATTTTATATCTTATTAGAATCAAAATGATTCCGAGTTCAAAGTGGCTCTCATATGTATTAAAAAAATTTATAGGATAATTAATTAAAAAAATTAATATTTAAACTTATATTGTAATTTTTACACAATATAGGGACCTATGACACATTTTTGCATAATATAAGGCCCTATTTGACAATTTTTGCATAATATATAGATTATTGTGCAAAATTGGCGATTTTTTTCCAGGGGCGTAGCCCCCTTACCCCCTTGCCCCTCTAACACAATTTACTGGCTCTGGCCCTGACTATCCTACTCTTATGATAATTTTTAAAGCGTATGCAATGAAGATTATGTATGTTAGACATGTCTACGACAGGGGCAACTTAACGATATTGAACGAATAAGCACGAGAAATTTGATCATTAGGTAACTTTCTTATATATTTGAAAGTGTATACGTGATTTAGAAGAAATAACTACTTAGCCCTTACTCGAAACTTAGTGCTGTAATTACCCACGCATTTGACTCGTTTATGTTGGAATTGTTAAATTAAAGATAATTTTTTTTTCATGCTTTTGGAATTGTATGTTTGTTAATAGTCCCACATTAAAAATAAAGAAAAACCCATCAAAATTATTTACTTAAAATGATTTCCTTTACTTGATCACAACTTAATGGTTCTTTATTACAAATTAATGGCTCTTTGATTCAGTTTTTACGGAAGTTACCAAGCTTGTCAGCAAAACGTCTGGCTTTAATGAGCATTGAATTTTTTTTTATCACAAGCCATTGATGAGTCTTTATGTGACGGTTTTGTCTTTCCATTTCTTCTATAAATAGTGACTTTGTCACTTGCATTTCCAAATAATAGAAAAAACTATTTCAATTTTCTTATTGAAAACCTATTCTAGAGAGAATAGACAAAATTATTCTAAAGAGAATAGAGAATAAAATGTAGAGAACTAAGTATTCATAAAAATAGGAATTTCTCTCCTGCATGATTAGTCGAATCATTTTTTACATAGAGATTAGAGTGATACGATTGTTAGAGATACCGGTACTCTCGGTATATATTTTTAACGCCACTACACATTTATTCAGTGTATCTGTATTTGTTTCATTTTCTCTAAATTTTCATGTAAGTTCCGGTTGTCCATTTTCCATGTAATAGTTGTAGTATTACACATTTTGGATACCTTTATATTCTTATTATTCCACTTTCTTGTAATAGAGATTGTACTATTTTTTTGAAATATATTTATATGAAGTCTGTTTACTTTACCAGTGACATTGTTTGATTTTTTCAACAATTTAAAAAAGATATTCTTAATATCACTAGTAATAAAATGATTTTTCTATTTCGGCGGCTGCTTCATCCTTGAACGCAAAATCCATTCCCAACGTGACAATGTTGGAACCTTTTAATGTTTTAACTACAAACGTTGGGCACAAAAACTACTCATATGCCTAAACAACATGAACTAGACCTTGTTGTTCTCAAGATACTCCCCGCCATTGAGGAATTACCAGAGAACTATATGCTAGGCTTCTGGCTCTCGAAGTGGGTTCAAGAAAGCTAATTCAGTGGTTATAGAATAGATCTTGAATAATGTGATGAATCCCACCTCTATGTGTGTGACGTTAGAAAGTCCACAAAGACTATTTGTGAAACGATTCTGAAAAGGCACATGGGTGATGATTCCGATGAGAAGAAATACGTCATTGGGATATGATCCAATAAGATCTAATTAGTCCTATGCAAGTTGAAAAGTGAATTGACTCAAGGATAAGTCCTTATTTTTCACCTTTGTATAAGTTTAGGATTACTTTGCCCCCTACTTCCTTATACAACCACCCATCGACTCTTGTTGCACTAACTATCATTCACAAACATGGTTATACATCAGTTGGATATATGTGAATAAAGATCTATATGTGACCTTGAGTATCGAAGACAAACCCTAACTATTCTTTGTGTCTGGAAATGCGAATAGAGGAAATGTAAGGAATGTGTCAGTGATCCAAAACGTGATCAAAGACTCAACTTAGAAGATCCCAAGAGAATCTATGAGAAAGAATGAAAGAGATGAGTTTGGGGTAGGTGATGAGGTCTCATTAAAGGACCCGGATCCTCCAAACAAATCACACATATATAATAACTCTTGGAGAGGATCATTCAATGTCACTCGTGTTATTTTTCCCAAAGTAATAGAGGTGCAAGCTAAGAAGAGTTGCAAATTTCGATTGGTTGATATTAAGAGCCTTACAAGTTGTTGGGGAGGCTACGTTAAGAAAAGAACACCTTGAGGTCACCCTCAAGTTTAACGACGTTAAACAAAAGTCAATAAGGATGAAATCCCATTGTATATTAGTTTCTTGCATTTCTATAAAATAGGAGTGTACATTAGTATAATGATTAGTAAGTGCACTAATGTATATTTCTAAGTAATAAGAAAGGTCGTGGAGTTCTTGTGATTTTATAGGTCTTAATCCTTGAGTTTTGGGTGGGGAAAGCGCGGAAATGGCAACAGAAAGAAATTTTCCATTTAAATGGAGTATTGGCAGAACCGTTCGTGTCCAGGAACGGTATACCACGCCTATTAGCGGTATTACCGTTGTGCCATTCGAGTATCAGGTATTGTTTCTAGGAAAATTATAGAGTACACTGAGCTAACCATTGCATCAGCTACTTTGACATGCAAAGATAGATATAATTAGTAAGAAATGCAAAGAATATGAGTTTGAACGAGATGAGAATGAGTGGTGTATGAAATGTGAGGTCCAACCTAATTAAAAAACCACTTAATATATGAACTGAAAAGTGAAAAACTAACGAGACCACTTAGCTAGAAAAATAATTGAGGCATTTATTTGTTAGCCCTTTGTTGCCATTAGTTTTCTCACCTAATATGCAATATAAAATTATTCTTAGGCCCGTTCTAGCCTTTGTAGCCTTTTCGTTGATAGTCGCGTTATAATCCTATACCCTTTAGTTTTATGACTTGACCATATGATCCACTCTTGAATCACATGCCTAGGACTAGTTGTCTTGGAGCTTGAGCTTGGGATGGTGGGTGTACGTGATCATGGGATACATTGGGTCGGTAAATATTTATTTCGTGCTTGTTCATTGTGCACTTATTTGTAATCCATGTCGAATTTGAGAAAAGAAAAAGTTTGAGAAAAAGAAATAAAAGAAAATAAGTAACATGAGAACTCGCGTAAAAAAAGGTCTCGTTTTTTACTTACAAAAAAGGAAAATAAAGAAAAAGAAAAGAAAGAAATTAAAAAAAAGATGAAAAAAATAAAGAAAAATCCAGCTTAGGACAATCTTGATATTTTAGGAACTTGGGGATGCGATCCTATGACATCAAATAGGTTGAGTGAGCACGATTATGAGCGAAAACTCAAGCTCTAGGGCAATTAGTTGATGGATAGTGAAAAGAGTGCCAAAAGCCAACTCTAAATTATGCAAAAAAATTATCACACCCTACTTTAAACCTACGCTACACCTTAAGACCTCAAGATTTTGAGTTAATTGGTTAAGTAACGATTGAATGGATAGGGAGTAGTTCAGTGGATTATTAGACAACGTAGGAGGACCCATGATCAACCTATAGCCACCGATTCAAATTAAGTGAAAATTGATCTCTTGTTGCATTGTGAAACTAATTTTATTCTTGATATTTTTATTGTGTTGATTATTGGTGTGATAACTATACTTGTAGATTCATTTTTAGACATTACTTCGTGAAACTTGTTTAGGTATATCTTTAAAATCCTTCTTTACGTTCTCTTCTTCTTTGATTAGCTGGTCAAATATATCCCCACTAAATCTTAGTTTTATTTTATCAAGACGACAAAACTTTTAGTAGAGGGTCTTAATGTATCATCTTTTGTGATAGAATAGTCTTATTAGGAGACATCTTTTGGGGGTTTTATGAACCTACGTGAGGGATTATTCCCTATTATTTGTCATATCTTGAATTCTCATCCCATTTTGGAAATAGTGCTATTTTTAGAGCTTTTGTGCATCAATCGTGTGTTAAGTGTGTAATTTTTAGGTACATGGTTGTCATGGAATCCCAAGATGATATGGAGAAGTCAATAAGACAAATCCAAACCCAAATTAAGGCGTAAAATTAGAGCATAAAGTCACTTTAGAAGAACTTGAGCATTTACCGGAAAAGTTTTGATGTAATTGGTTAAAGATTTTGATCTGTTTCCTTTTGATTTGGAAAGAGCTTGAAGTCAGTGACACGTGAGAAGTGACGGAAGATAATTAAGAGTTTAGACGAAAAATTTATGCTAATTCTCCCACCGTGACTCGAACCTGGCCAACATTGAGTAAAAACGGGTTTGACCATTTTAACCCACCAAAGTAGTCCCATGTGGAACCAAAACGTTTTATATCAGCTATTTAATCATTTTTAGAGCTCATAACATAATATAAGACAATTAGAAGAGATAAAAACGTATGTGAAAGAGCAGCAAGAAGCAAGAGGAAGGTGAAGAAGAATTATGTGATTCTTCATCATCCGGGCTCTGAATCACTTCAATCAAAATAGTAATTTTATTCTGTTTTTGTTTTAAAAATATTTTTTATACTTTTAATCAGTAATATTGCTTATTTAATTATGAACTAATCATTTGTAACTTGAGAAACGCTTAATGTATGAACTCTAACTTTGGGATTTTGAGTTTTTTTTTTTTTTTTTTGTTACATAGGAGAGCCACTTTGGGCTCGGAGTCATTGACTAGGTTCGAACCTGCACCACTAGATTGGATGACCAAAGCTCTGGCCAGTGAGCTAATCCCATCTGGTTGATTTTGAGTTTTATTGTGTTTTGGGATATTATTATTGAAATGAATTTAGTAAATTGAATTTATTATATATTTTATGGTATTTTACAGTCCTTACGAAGGACAAATATTGGATTGGATAGTAGTAAGCTTGATTGTCGTCCGTGAGGGGGGTCGGTTTATAGAAAATAATATATAGTTGTTCGGTGTGCGTTAGTGAGACAAAAGATCTTGACTAACCGGATAGTCAATTGATTTAGGATTATATAAGTTTGAAAGTGTTGTAGGGTCACTCGGGAGAGGTCCCTAACATTGAAGGATAGCACCTTATTTACCCGGGAGAGATTTAGGGAGATTCAGGGAGATTTTAGAATCCTGACTATTGCTAAAATGCCGATTTTCCCTTATACCAATAAACATGTAAATCCATAGCTAGTGGAGATTACTGGTGAGTCTTGAGCTACACTCCTCATATTATTCACTTTTATTCCAATTTAGTCCTTGTTCCTTTTATAGCAAGGAAGTTTTTTACTTATTGCTTTGATTCCAATAGATTTTTTTATTATTTTTTGACCATCGGGATCAGTTATAATTGCATTTACTAATTCCTGGTAATCTATATACGAAAGAAAGATACTATGAATCCGATTTATCCCAACTCATTTTTTAAAATCTTCTATAGAAGAATTTCCATAAAATTGATGTCTTTAGTTCCAACTTCTAATAGAGTTTCTGCGACCGACTCAGATTTATGGCTTCCGTTGCAGATCCTTCTTTAACCGAAACTTCCTTTTGTAGTATTATAATAATTGAAAATTAAAACCCATCTATTGTTTACTTTTTGTTCTTACAACTAAAACCCCAATCACTTTATACAACACAAAGGTATTAACCTCCAAGTCCCTGTGGAGAACGCTAATTAATACTTACTCATTACTTGTTGACGACTCGTACACTTGTGGGTAGTAGCTCCCTCAGATGTTGATTTATTTATTACACCCACCTGACCAACAAAACCAAGTTTTAGCCATAAGATGAATAGTGACAGATGTACACAGAGGTGTGGTAATGTTGAGTATAGAGGATGAGTCCTAAAATTTCTATGGCTTAAAAAATGGATAATAGAAAATTAAACAGTAATTCCATGATACGAAGTGTTGCAATTTGCATCGGTTTGAAGAACCCAAAGGAAAATGGGCGAAAAAGAGAAAAATATAGGTTTGAGGTGGGAGATGAGGTTGTGTTGAAACCTCCCAACCCTAAGAATAAACTCTGAAATCGGAAAACTACATGATTGGGCCATTTACTATCATGAAAGTCATCTCGGAATGGGTGGTCGAAGTGTAAGATAAAAAACATGGAAGTGTCATATAGTCACGCCAGAAATCCTCTCACATATTTGGGAAGGTTACATCAAATTCAAAAATTAGGGGGGGTTGCAAACGTCGAACTAACCAACGTAACACAAATATGTTTGGATGAGACAACCCACAATTTATTACTTTTTGGTTAGTATATGTTATGTAGTTTTTTTATTTTATTTTGTATATACAGACTTAATGAGAGAAAAGTATTAGAGGTCCTCTTTCATGTGTAGGTGAAAATCGTGGAGTTTCAAAACTAAAATAATTTGTGAAATGGAGGATAGAAAAAACAAAGCTTGGTGATTTTTTAAGGATTGCTTTATGTTATAAAAAAAAGAAAAATGACTAGCAACACACTGTTTTAAAAATTGACAAATAAGATTCTATACTATCAATTTGGAAATTGAGGTACATAATATTTTATTTTTGTCTGATTGTTGGTATATATACCATCTATTTTATGTTAAATGTCTATGTGGTATATTAAGAAGGGGTTATTGTTGAAAACATCCCCATTAAACTACCTAATTGTTTTTTTATGCCTTCAATAATCTTATTTATAAAAAAATGCCTAATGAAGTAATTATCTATAGAAAACATCCCCTTTATATTTTCTATACCTTTACTACCCTTATTATTAAATATATTATTTTATTTTATTTTAATACAATATTAATTTTTAAATATTAAACAAATAATAGGGTACTTCTTTTTCCTCCTCCACCACCACCACCACCACCACCACCACCACAACCACCATGTATGTAACCACTACTACATCCACCACAACCATCACCACCTCCACCACAACCACCACCACCACCACCACCACCACCTACTACTACTAATTCCATCGCACGCGCGCGTCCGTGAATTTTTTTTTAAAATCGTCATAACTAATTCAAAAAAAATCAGAAAATTAAAAAAAAATTATTTTTGAATAAAGCAAATTAATATTTACGTCTATGAATTTTTTTGATTTTTTTTGAATTTTTTGATTTTTTTGAATTTTTTTGATTTTTTTTTCCGCAGACACGGATTTTCATGTTTTAAACATGGAATTCCATGTTTTAAACATGAAATTCCATGTTTTAAACCGTGAAATAAACATGAAATTCCATGTTTAAAACATGAAATTCCATGTTTAAAACATGTAATTTCGTGTCTGCGAAAAAAAAAATTAAAAAAAATCAAAAAAATCAAAAAAATCAGAAAATTCCGAAAAAAATCATAGATGTAAATATTAATTTGATTTATCCAAATATAATTTTTTTTTATTTTTTTGATTTTTTTTGAATTAGTTATGACGATTTTAAAAAAAATTCACGGACGCGCGCGTGTGATTATTAGTTTTTTTCTTATTTTTTAATTGTTAATTATAAGGGTAATTTTGGGATGGGGCTGTTTTCAATAAATATTTTTTCCTAGGCACCTTTTTCTAAATAAGTTTTTTAATAGGCATCAATCAACAATTGGCTCATATTATATAGTAGAGGCTAATTCTACATTCCACCTGGCAACTTCTTGGCCCTGCGGGTCGAACAAATTTAAAATCGATATCCTTCACAGTCAGCATCGAAACTAACATATACTATTAAAACTCAACACATCTGAACAAAACAACAACACATTCAATACGAAACCAAAATGAGATATCATCAACCCAAATTCAAAACATTCAAATCAAAATTCCAAACCACAAACAAAAAACAATCCAACGCTAAAATACTTCGCAAAACATAACGTCAAAAGGGACTTTTCTTTGCCATATTTACAGACTAAGATAGACGTAACCAAAACAGATGACATCATAATGATGCAAAATTGTATTCCATTAAATTACTTATCGACAAATGATGACTCAGCAAGATCAATAGCACGAGCAAGAGCAGCAGCTTTATTCTCACATTCTTTTTGTTCATCAGCAGGAACACTATCAGCCACAATCCCAGCACCAGATTGTAAATGAGCAACCCAATCTCTTCTTTTATCAACACCATCTTTATAAGAATACATCATATCTCTACGTACACCTGTAGGAAACACAATTGTCCTTAAAGCTAAAGCAATATCCATATCACCTGAAAATGATATTCCACCAAATCCACCACTATATGGTCCTCTTCTAGTTGCTTCTAATTTATCTATTAACTCCATTGCCTTCACTTTTGGTGCTCCACTTACTGTTCCTACTGGTAATGCTGCTCTTAATGCATCCCAGCTTGTTAATTTCTCATCTAATTCTCCCGTAACCTATAAAAAATTATAAAAAATTACGCTCGTTAATTTAATTTCTAGTTGAAAAGAAATAAAAAGAACTTACAGTAGAGCTGATGTGCATAACATGGGAATATCGTTCAACATTCATTAACTTCTCAACCTTTACTGAACCAGCTTTCGACACCTGTATTAATTTTTAAACTTAGTTTTTACATCACATGATATAATAATATAAAAAAACTAACCTTTCCAACATCATTTCTTCCTAAATCCACGAGCATTATATGTTCTGCACATTGTTTTTCGTCGTGTAGAAGCTGATTTTCAAGCATGTAATCTTCTTCGGGTGTTTTTCCTCTCCTAACTGTACCAGCTAAAGGTCGATTCGTAACTTTTCCCTGTTAATAAAAGTAAGAAATCGGAAAAAAAAAGAAAAAGAAAAAGAAATCTAGAGGTTTTATTTACCTTCTTGACTCGGGTAAGGATTTCGGGACTTGAAGCAACTAAAATACAACCTCGAGCCTGGGATTAAGAAATTTACGAGTCAGAAAAGTGAAAAATTTGGAGGGTAAAGTTGAATAAAGACCTGTAAATAAGTCATATATGGACTTGGATTCACGATTCTTAAAGCTCGGTAAATTTCGAACGGATCAGCGAAAGTTCTTCGTTCGAAACGCTGACTCAGCACGATCTGGAAAATATCTCCAGCTAAGATATGCTCTTTAGCTTCCAATACAGCTTTTTGGTATACTTCACTTGTCATAGTTGATTTTTCTAATGGAGATCCAAATTGGGTAGTGGATAATTCGATTGAACCTGCGGGTAATCTTGGACTACAATACAAATATTGAATTAAAACAAAAATAAATAAATAAATAACAAAAGGAAATTGACTAATTGAGTACTTACGGAGTTATATCATGTACTTTAGAAACTAAAGCTTCGAGCCGTTTCATTCCATCGTTAAAAGCTTCTTCAACTGAATCGAAACTATCTAATCTTACCCAGTGGATAATATATGCTTTCTGAGGGGTAAAAAAGTAAAAAAACCAAGTTGAATCAGTAAATTTTGATGGAGGAACAAGTAAAAATAAGATGTTCAGTACCTTATCCACATGGTCAAACACTAGTACATCATCATAAAGGCCTAGATGAATATCTGGAAGGTCTCGATCATCTTGTGGAGCTTTTGAGAATGGAAGTTTTTTCTTTTCGACATAACGTACAGTATCATATGAAAAGTAACCAACCCAGCCACCTAATTAATATAAATTTAATCCATTAGATAAAATTTGATGAGTTTTGTTAATATGTAAGTGTTTAATGTTACCACAAAAGGCTTCAGGAAGCTCATCAAGGCGTTGTGGCTTCCATTGCTCTAAGATTCTTCGAGGAACAACCATGGGATCTTCTTCAAACTCCTCTGTTACACGTCCTTCATGATGATCCATCACTGTTACCATGTTCTCTTTTGCTACTATCTCCATTGTTGGTCGAGCTCCAATTACACTGTACCTCCCCTGTGATTATTAATCAACATTAAACACATAAACATAATTAGGTATAAAATTGCAGTTTTGGAATAATTGAGGGGTATATTTGCTAATTTTTAAGTATAGGGACATATTTGGCTATTTTATACAATGCAGGGATCAATAATGCAATTTACTTTCCAGATAATGTTGAAATGGAAGCCAAATTATTATTAGAATAACAAATTGATGCAATATATGGAAAGAATGAGAGAAATAGAAAGGAAACTGACGATGTTAGAGACTTTGAGACCAGGTTCAACTGATTCGAAAAGGAAGCTTGGAGCATCTCTATCATCTTGATGGATTAAACACCGGTAAGCACCTACAGGTGTCAAGTGATCGGAAAATATTGACCTGAATAACGGAATTAAGTTTCCGTGTTTCGCAGCTTCCTTGAACTTTGTTGACTGGTCCACTGCACCCAATATATGAAAATTTATTATATAGCATTTTAAAATGAAGATTAACGATATAATTAGTGGTAAGAGAGATTACCTAAAGATGGAGGAGGAGAAATGGTGGCGGAACATTTTAGACGACGGAAGGCGGCGGGGGATTTAAAGAAGGTGGTGGAGGTGGTGGTACGGTAACCGGAAGGGAAGGTACGGAGTGGAGCAGAGAGAAATGAAGGGCGATGAGAGAGAGCTAATGAGGTATCCATGAATGATTTATTAGAGCTTATTAGCTGAAGCGATAATCAAGGGTTTATTTACGTTGAGATTTGTAGTAGTAGTAGTGCATCTAATATTTATACACAGATGACTTTTTACTAATCGGTTGGGTTAATGGTTAAAATAATAGAGTTAGCTAAAGCGGGAATGGTATTATTGCTTATCTACACTATTGCCTATTGGGCTTCAGACACTAACAATTGGGCTATGACTAATCTAAAATAAATAAATTATATGGCTCTCCTGAGTAACAAAATAAATATTATACCATATATCCTCTTTATTACTTTCTAATGATTGAAATAATACGCCCCATTATTTCTAGTTTTATAAAATAAATGATTCTCATTATTGGTAAAATACTTATTGACCAAAAAAATAAAAAGAGAATGTTTCATTTAAATGTCAATCATCAATACCATATTAATTACTACTATTATCCGTTATCTTAAAATAGGTACTTTATCTGTCCAATTTTATTTATCTAACTTTTTAAAATAAAATATTTGATAATATTTGTTTATTTTTAATACTAAAAGATTTTTCTCTGTTTTTTCCAATCTTATCTTTAATTAAATAGTAAAAAATATATATAATAAATAATTTTATGTATATAAAAATTAAGGACATTTGTGTAAAAGTTGAGAGAATTCTTTAATCCTTATATACCAAAAAGGTAAACAAATAAAAATGGACGAAGCCCATATAGTTACTTTTTATATCCTGAAATTAATATCCACTTATTAAAAATGTTGTCTCAAAATTACTAGTATTCACTAAGAATATCAAGACATTTTTTTCGATTTTCTTTCACTATTACTTTTATTAAAAAATTAAAATTTATATTTTCAATGGGTAATTAAAATATGAAGACACTTTATGAGTAGTATTTTTATAATGGTGTATGCAAATATTAAATTTCTTTATATGTGTAAAAAGGTAAGTGAATATTATTTGTATGACGGATGGAGTATTTGTTTATTTTCGATATTAAAATATTTTTGTTATAAAAAAAATCACTATTAGCTCTAATAAAATAACCAAAATTTTAAAGGATCAATATTCAAGAAACCTCTACCCTTTAGTTTTTATTCCCCTTGATTACAACTACTCCCTCTGTTTCAAAATGTTTGTCCACTTACTAAAATTGGTGTTTCAAAATGTTTGTCTACTTAGTATTTCAAGACAGTTTTTCCCAATTTTTTCCATTACTACCTCTAATGAAAAATTAAAAATTATATTTCCAATACATATTTAAGATATCAAGACACTTTATGAAGGGTAATTTTGTAATAGGGATTGTAATCATTAATTTTCTTAATTCGTGTGAAAAGCAAAGTGGACAAACATTTTGAAACGGAGGGAGTACCATTTACTTTCTTTAAAAAAAGGCAGTATACATTTCTTTGTTCTTATTTTTGGTCTTTTTAATCATAGCGACCGCGGTCATTATTAACACAAACTTCTTTACAAAGGGAAAGAGTTGCGACAAAGCTCTAAAGTTGCTACTTCATTTTTGCGATGCTTAATTTTGTTACCTTGCTGTCAATCTCTTTTTTAATCTCCTCAATTTCATCCTTAAGCTTATTTTCCTGAATGTACAAAAAATCAGTTAATTTAATTTCTTAACAGAACTATCTAATTAGCGAATTGGGATATGACACAGGTTAATGATTGAAAATGGGAGCTTGAAGCCATTTTTAACCTGCTCATAACATTAATTTCTTTTTGAAGCCATTTATCATGAACAGCTTTACTCGCAAACTGAATGGCACGTCCTTATTTCTGGTAAAGAATTTTTAGTTGTGTTTCATGTTCTATAATTCTACATGCCACAAAATAATATTCTCAAAATTGAAGGTAAACATTTATAAAGACATATGAGATAAAACAGACATACCTTTTGGTTATGTTATGTTCCTCTTTGAGTCTCATACCAAGGCTTCATTTGACTTCGCTCATCTTTTGATTTTTTAATCTCCTTCTCAAGAAGCAAAAGTTGTTTCACCGTTTTCACTTATAGTGTATTCTAGAAACTCCATGAATATCTCCAAGTAGTACTAATACTGTCAGAAAAAAAGAAGAATAGTATGAAATTTATGAGAATTTTCAAAACTCAGGTTCTGAGTTTTAGAAATTTTTTCATAACTCAAATTGCTTTTTTTTTGTTTGATGCATTTTTGTATTGTTTATATATTTTACTTCTTTTTCATTGTTTTTTGAGATAACAAACAATAAATATGTATCATAAAATATAATATATATATATATATATATATATATATATATATATATATATATATGTGTGTGTGTGTGTGTGTGTGTGTGTGTGTGTGTGTGCGTGTGTGCGTGTGTGTGTGTATAATATCATACTTTTATGTATCTTACCTTTGGTTTAAAGAACAAATGGAGTTTTGAAAAAAACTCAAATTATTATTCTTTTTTGCTGCATATTTGTTTTGCATAAATCATGTAATTATTTTTTATTGTTTGTGAATTAAAAAATAATAAATATGTATCATAAAATATGATAAATACCATATTTTATTGTATAACTTATTTGAAAAATAAATTGAATTATGGACAAATTCTCTAAACTCATATTGTTCATCAAATAAAAGATAAAACGTTTATGACGCATAACTCAACCTTTTCCTTATCATATGAGAATTTTTCGTAGTTCAGTTTTTTAAGTGCTGAGAATTTTCTATTCATATCTCAACTTTTTGAGTTTTAGAAATTTTCTGATTACTCAAACTATCTTTTTTTTTTTTAAAAAAACTTCTTTGTTTGATTCATATCATTTCATTGTTTTGTATTTAAAATAATCAATGACTCGATTTTTATGTTATTTGTAAAACAATTTTTTGACGTATCCATTTAGATTATTTTGTTGCCATCAACTGGAAGCGAACCCGAGATCTCTTAAAGAGGGTTAAAATGACCATGCCTCTTACAGGATATTACAAAAGGTTGTGGAGGTTTCTTAGGCATTGACCTAATTTTAAATCTAATAATCTTTTACCAAATTTTGTTATGTTTTAAAGGATATTTTATAAATATTGTATTATATAATAATTTTCTTAGTTTATGTATGAATGTGAATAAATTACAGAGTTAATTGCTCAAAAGGTAAAAACATGTTATCTCCGTCTCAACTAATCCAAAATTTAAACAATCAATGGATTATATTTGTATTTTTATTGGTTGCGAGTTTTTTAATATGTTACGTATATTTTGCATGTGTTTATCATTGAATTACATGGTGGACCTTAGTAGACAACAATTATTTGGTATGAACTTTTTGGTTCAATGACCCTTTATAATAATGAATGGAAGAAGTATTGATTATGAATAAGTTTTCATTAAATTATGTTATATAAGTATTCTCATTTGGTATAGATTTTTCATAAATACGTGCCAACCTCTATATTTTGAATGATCGTAATTCAAAATTATATAATAATAGAGGATAGTGCTTTTAATTGAGTATAAGTGTTTGATCAGTCGAGAGATCGAGATTTGATTACATGTATTCTATGATGTAGATATCGCCGCCTAGGCGCGCCTAAGCGCCGTCTAGGCGTCAACTCCCCCCTCAACCGCTTACGCCTAGTAAAAATGCTAGGCATTTTTGCCCAACGCCTTAGTCGCCGTGGAAGAGACGCCTAGCCCGCCTAGGCACCGATTAATGGCAAAAACTTGCCGCCTAGGCCCTCCATTAAATTTATTTTACTCTCGAAAATTCTTGAATTGATATTATAACTCTAATTTTAGTATTTTTCATATTCAATATAGTGGTATTAGGTGAATTTTATGACTTAAATAGATAAAATTATCATAAATTATACACACGTATTACTAAATATATAAAATTACATAGCAAGATTCAAACCGCGTAATCCCTCCTAGGCCCCGCGTAGTCCCCCCTAGGCGCTAGGCCCCAGTCGACCACCTAGGCCGCGGAACCGAGATCTACAACATAGCATGTATTATAAAAAATCTCACTTAAATCCATCATATCTTTTCTATACATATTGTAGTCTATCTTTTTTAATCACATTTAAATTTACCATATCTTTGTTATCCATGTTATACTCTATCTATTCTTAAAAGTGAGACATCATTTTTTGTTGTTTTATGATTGAAAATATAAGATTTGTCCGTTGTTTTAGCATATATATTGCATTCTTAGCTATTGTATGACTTTTATGTGTTTTAAAGTAATTTGAGATACTCTTGTATTTTATTGTGTAGTTCTTAGAATATGGAGGATCCAAGGATGAAAAGGCCAAGTGAAGGAGTCAATAAGTTAAGGAACACCCCAAATGAGTGGAAACGAGATCGAGACAAGTCAAGGAGTTGTGTTAGTGGTGAATACGCAATCTTGAACTATATTCTCATCATCATTCTTCGTAATTTACATTTTAGTCTTTTATTTTTGTCTTAATTAATCTTTAATCATAATACCAAATAAATATCTTTTCTTCTAACTTTATTTTGTAACTTAACGAATTTCTAAAATTGAACTAAAATTACACGTTAACTTCTTATTCCCTGAGGAGAACAAACATTACTTATATTTTAATTACTTGTGACGACCCGTACACTTACGAGTTATCATTCTCATAAAATTGATTTTATATCACTGGTCGCTCGTAGAGTGTTATAAAAATCAACCCTAAAGAAGAGAAGCGGCTACCGCTAGTATACAGGTCGTCCAAGTAATAAGTGAGTAAAAACGGGATTATTGTCTCCACAGGGATTGCGAGGTAAGATGAATGTGTTTAGATAAGAAAGTAGAATTAATTGCAATACTAAATAAAAATAGATATTTGTTTTGTTTTTTAATATAACTAAATGCAAGAATATAGAGTAATTGAAAGTAAACTAAAACTAAATTACATAGATTACTTAAGATGAGAGGGATATACTTGAGTCTCACTAGGGAATCACCTAAATTCGTATATCTAATGCATTCATTTAAGGGTAAAGTTGGTATTTCAGTATTAGTCGGGACTTTAATATCCTCCTAACTCTTGTCAGGGTAGACTTAGAAGGCAATCCTACAGTATTACAGACCCCGTCAGGGCGACTATAAGCTACTTTCAGATGATTACGGATAAAACCCAATTGGGTACGCAGTTAGTCAAGGTTGCCAGGCTCAATAACGAATACCACGCGTCCCGGTGGCTGGTAGAGTGTGATAAAATAATGATAATAAAATATAAGAACTATCACCCTAACCAATCACTTTACTTACTGCAAGTATCACAGCTCGTATGCAAGTTTGAATAGTAAGTAAGATTTGTTCTCAGGGACTAGTGCGTTAGGAGTATGAATTAGAAGAAAGCATAGTAAAAAATAGTTTTGTGGAATAAAAGAAAGTAAAATATATATGACTAATTGTGGAGAGAGTTATTAAACTAAAACTAGTGCAATTAAATAAAAGATGTAAGAATAGGATGAGAGATATAGCTAAGGTTTGTGTGTATGCACCTATCCTTCTATTTCTTTAACTAGTTATAAGGGTGATTAAAGCTCTTAAAGTAAGTAGCCAGGATTCTATATTCCTCCTAACCCCCTTTCGGGTGGACTTAGGTGGTGACTTAACAATTACCAGGGGACTTGGGTAAGGGGACCCTGCGCAATGATCGGTGGTTGGTCTCAAGCCCGTCAGGATCACTACCGCACGCTAGACGTTTATGTGGTGTTTCAACAATTACACACCCTTTCCGGATGACCGTCCAACTGCTATTAATGGGGTAGTCTATACTTGTGCACTAGCAAGAACTATGATCAATATATCAAAGCACATAAAACAAATATAAAGGTTTAGAAGATCAATCTATTTAAAAAGGTTTTTCTCAAACAAATTTAGATTAAAGAAAATAGAATTCAAAGATTGTACATATGCAAAACCCAAGCTATGGGAAAATTAGTTCATGCTGGAAAGAAATAAACAGAAATAAAGATACATATTGTCGACTTGTTTCTCTTAATGATGATGCTACTTGATACTAAGGACTAATGATTAAGCAAGGACATGTTTACAACGATAAGAGGGTGTATTTATAGGTAATTTATAAACCTAGGTAGAAATCTTGGAGTGGAAGGCAAATAATTAGAGTCTAATTCAAATTTGTTATCTAAAATATAAGACAGGATAAACACTGCTCACTGTTTTGGTCATATCTTCTTTGTTACTGGGCCGAATTTCACATACTTTACATAAAAAACGACTGCAGCAAAAAAATATATCTATCCCTTTAAAGGCTCGTCCAAAATCCCAGCCGATTTGGAATTATCTTCACTTTAGTGGATGTAGCTGCGGAATTGGCAACTATAAATGGCAGTTCTTCCTTTCCTAATTCAACTTTGCTTCCTTTTATCTCCTGATTTCTCCTGGATCTTCTTTCCTTAACTCCGAATTAATTTGGCATCTAATTATAATTCATAAACCTTAGGAGCTTCACATTAACACACAAATTATGCTCAGAAAGTATCTAGACATGAATTAAGAAATTATCAAATAATGGGAAAATCCATTAACAATTAATCAATTACACATAAAACGATGTCTCACACCTAGATGAATATATCACAAATATGTAGATATCACGTTTATTATCTAGTTTTGTAACTAAACCCCCCCTTCCCCCCTTCGGATGATCGTCGCCACTAGCGAATAGCCTAATTACTAAAACCAATCTCTATTTGGCCAAAATATTAATAGTGAGTAAATACAAAATAATAGTCAATATGAAATACCCAACTTAAATTAAATCATAAATAATCCCAAATTCGAATAAAATAAAATAAATAACTTAGGGTTTATCCCATATTGCGATTCTCAAGTATGAAGAATTTAGCTCATGATTAAATGCAAAAAAGAAATAAAACTAATGAAATACATTATTCATAGATTAAATTAAAGCTTAAAATAACCTATGGGTTGGAATGATTGGCTGATTGGAGGAAGAAAGTCTTCTCCAACTTCTGTCTTTTGCTTCCAAGTGCTTCTGCCCTGCCTCTCTCTCAAAATTAGTGATAGAATTAAGGGTCCTGAATTAAGAGGTCCAAAAATCCTTATATAGAGTTTAAAAACATATTAGTTCTAGCATTTCCCTAATTAAGTGATCAAGGATCCAAATCTGTTTTATTAATCCTACATTGTTGTACACCACTCTAGTAAAACAAGTGTAACTTTCACATCGTAAGTCCAAATCACCTTGAAACCACTTCTCAAATGTCTCTAGCTCAAAGTCCCATCTTTTTCATTTGAACCACCGAGTCAGGTTCTCCATTGTTTGGGCTCAGGAAGGGCTGAAGTGATGACTTACAGTTAATGCTCCTCCATCTTTAGTAAAGTGATGTCTTTTACTCCTTTAACACTATCTTTTGATCTTGGACTTAAAATCTACTTCTTCCCTTCATCTTGGTCCTTCCTAGCAACCATGTGCCTAAGAACTTCACACTATACAAGAAATTGACGCACAAAATCTCTAAAAGTAACAATATTATAAATCTGAAGGAAGAAAATATAGAGAGATATGCCTATACATCTATCAACTAAGTCCAAGTTCAACCTAAAATGATATCTCCTAAAGGGATTTATCTATCACAAATAGGGACACATCAATCACACCTCAGGGGAAAACAATTTTTTGGCGTTGTTGTCCGGGAATAATTAGTTAATTGAAATTTTAGTTTAGTTTTAGTTTTTTGTTGTTAGATTTTACGTTTTTTATTTGATTTGTTTTGTTCTTCACATATATAATACTTAAGAGCAATGGATCAAGTTCATTGATTCCTTTGAAGATTTATGGAGGATTTTAGTCGACCCCCAATCCAGTCAATTGTCTGGAGAACTCTTCAGTATATCAACAATTGGATAGTAACTATTACCAAACACCTTGGAAAGGCCTGCAAGAGAAAGGATAGAAAAATCAATGGGCCAGGATATTCAATAACCTCCAAGAAGACCTCAAGTTTTCCCATCATTGAATAATATGCTTGAAAAGTACAAACGGTTGTTTGAAGGATCAAACACTACCAGAGAAGCAGTCTTCCCAGCTAGTGAATGAATTTATCTCAAAATTCATACGGATATGCAAAGAATCAGATCGAGAGAAGAGGCGACTAATCCTGAATTGAAGGCCACAACGAAAGGGTTACAAAGGCATAAGACACAAATTTTAAACTTTGTGAATGCCTAAAATCAAGTTTATAACATCTATGAGAGCGGTAACAATCCCTATCATGATTACACTCTTTTGAGGTATGAACCCCTTCTCAATCAATACATTAAATAGATTAATTGAATAAGTAATTGAGAAATAGATAGTCATAGAAGAAACTTGCAGGCTCAATCAAACCATCCATTATCCAATTTGGGTGCGCCTTTGGTTACATGGTGGATAAAGGGGTAGTTAAGAGTAAACAAAAGAATGTAGAATCTAATGTTATCCCCATGGAGTTTTCATAAAATCAAGAGGGGGATCTAATAGGAATGATCTTTGCAAGCAAAATTTGGATCAGGTGATAGTGGAAGACTGGGTAGACGTTGAGGTAAAAGAGAAAGTGGCTGAGAAGCCATCAAACACTCCAAGGGTGCAAAATAAACCAAAAGTTTAACCTCTGCCACAAGAAGTTTTTCCACTATCATTCTCATTGGGAGTTGTGAAGGAAATTAAACAAAAACTCGTTAAAGATCGACGATTATTAGAAGAATCGGTCACAAATGCCTCAGGAGAAAGGTGTTACATCACAAAAGCAAGGCGATAAGGAGGGAGAAATACCTACCTCTTTACAAAGAAGAACATGTAATTAAAAACAAGAAATATCTTATCTAAGACGGTCATCAATTATCACCATGTGAGTAAGTTTTTTCGTTGAGATAATAAGGCGGCGAAACAGGAAAACTACCCAAATCTATATAAAAAAGTAATTAAGAAAAACAGGTGAGCAATTTTTCAAGTTACTATTCCGATGAGAACGCGAGTTTAAGTGGAGTAACACTGCAACATCATCAAGACAAGTTTTGGAGAAATTTTGATGACGAGCTTAACGATGTGATAAACAATAGGGCTTCTTAGGATGCAACCCAAGTTCATAATAGGTAAACCCCACAATTTTTATTGCTTTTCTTAAGTTAGTGTATACTATTACTATTAGTTTAGAGTTTAATTAATGTAGATTATGCATAACGAGAAAGATACTGGAGTTTATTTGATGTGCATGTCAAAATAGGAGGGTTGAGATCAAAATAGAGGGGTAAACAGATAAATAAAATTCTAGAAATATTCGAACTGCCAATGGAAAATCCAAATAGTAAGATGGATCAGGAGATATTTTTTCAATAATAATGGAGAAAAACTTTATCGAATTCCGATCATTTTGTGAGGATCTAAGAGAAAACAAAAATTGAAAAAATAATAACTAGCACATCCGGCCGAACAGAAGTGCGCATAGATGTGACTACGGTTGGAATGAATCACAATCCAGAACAAAGGGTCTATTTAACTTTTCAGTTGGGAGGTACTACAAGAATCCGGTCGGACCGGAATTTTCATTCGGCCAAGCCGAATAAAAAGTTGTTTGGTTTAAAAAATGAAAATATTAAAAATGAATAACTTTATGTTTAGGTGCCAGAATTAAGTTTATCTCGAACGTACGTCATATATATTTTTTGATATATATCAAATTTCATATAATTTACCTTGATAAGAGATATCATAACAAATTTATGGCCAAGGAATTCCACACACAGGTCCATCATAAATCAATAATGTCAACTTCTAATTTGGAAATTGAACTATTTTTGCAAAAGTAAGTACTCTTCACTCTTTTGTTAGTCTTGCATGTTATATGTTTTAAGTGTATATTTTTTGAAAATTTAATGCTTTTTATGTTTTTTCAAATTATGAAACACGTCTTATATATGAGTTGGACGTGAGATACTCGTTATCTTCATTTCCTTACGTGTTTCACATACTATCCTAAACTTTTTATCTTTTTTCCTCCTATTTCATTTCCAACATCAAACCCATACGTAGGTGCATGTATTTTTGAAAAAACATTTGAATCGTGTTAATATTTTCACATGGTTTGGTTGGATGTCTAAAATGCTTGATCAAAAAAGGATATCACGGATTGAGCTAAAACTCATCTACAAACAACATAAAGGTTAATGATACGTATGGTCCCACTTATTTATATAAGTTTCGAGTTAATCCCCTCATCCTCGATTTTTTAAAAGATGTTTTTATGAAGAATTCAAATACGTTGGTTGATGTAAAAAGAGTGGCCAAATCTATATAAAAAAGTAATCAAGAAAAACAGGCGAGCAATTTTTCAAGTTACTATTCTGATGAGAAGGCGAGTTTAAGTGGAGTAATATTGCAATATCATCAAGACAAGTTTTGGAGAAATTTTAGTGACGAGCTTAACGATGTGATAAATAATAGGGCTTCTTAGGAGGCAACCCAAGTTGATTGACCCTTGTTTTTTAACCAATCTTTTGTGATTAAAACTCAAAACCAAGAGTTTCACCTCACTGATCCACCACCACCGACAAATCTCGATATAGTTAATATTTGCATAAGGAATTTTCTCATCAAAATACTCAATGATATTCACTCCCAAAATTGGTGAAGTCTACCATGAATACCATAAGATGGGCACTCAATTTAGATATAAAGGTGTGCATCTCATATAGACATGTTTGTCGAATCTTTATCTTCCAAAAGAAGCCTCCCCAACTACTATATGGGATTATATGGATGCCCAATTTATTGTTTTTGTAAGTGTGACATAGTTTCGGCACTTATAGTCTGGCATAGCTACGACACTCAAAGTCTAACGTAATCTCAGCACTCAACTTATTCATAAGTCTGATGTGGTTTTGGCACTTAAAGTACACAAAGATCTATTCATAAGCCTGACGTAGTCTTGGCATTCAAAGTTCGATGAGGTTTCAGAACTCAAAGTCCAACGTAGTATCGCCTTTTTTTGAGTTTTTGTACTTCTCGACATCGCCTTCTTTTTTGGAGGCCATCCTTGCTTCAACTTTATCTCAATTCTTTTGTTATCACCCAACTTCCTCTTTAGATGATCTTTCTCATGGATGAGGTTCAATATCTTTACCTTGGCAATTTCCTTGTGCCCATAATCATGTTGACACCCCATTGCTAATCATTTAATGAGAAAAATAAGCAAATATGTGATGGGAAGATAGAGGTGTCGAAGAAAAAAATACCAGATGAACAAAAACTTGTTGTTTATCAAAGAAGAGGCATAGAAGGTGGTAACAGTGGCATCAAAGCTGACATTGATATCAAGAAATACAAACTCTATTTGGGAAGCATCGGCTGAAGGCTCAGTGGTGGCTAAAGTACTCTTACCCAAAACAGTCACAGTCTTCGAGCTTGCTTCAGCTGAAATCTGAGGGTGGGTTGGCCCAATCTTTGAACCGTATCAAATGATATCTCACAATACAATATCCCAAATTTAAGTACTAAAACCCTATCAATTGATATCTTAAGAGTAAAATAATCTATCACAAAGGGAGAGACATCAATACCTCAAACTCAAGGTTTTGTTGTTCTGACAAATTAAGCACTAAACGAGGGTCTTAAGTCCAAACAAGTCCACAAGGGCAAGTAAATAATAATCTAAAAAACAATGTACAAAAAGTCTCATAAAGTCTTACCTAAGAAATGATCCACACATATATCATTCATACACATAATCAACATGTTAAATTTCCAAGAAAAATAACCTTAGCACTTCACAAATGGTTACTATAAAATAACCCGCTCGAAGTGGCAGCTACAGGGTGATCCTCTATCCTTACCTGACGTCTAATGATCTACTTACTCGCTAATTTTCTGCTCATTTATCACTTAATCACATAACTAAGAATCTCAAGGTTTTTTTTGGTTATATAGTGGTTTAGGGTCGGTACGATACAATTTGGATAACTTTAGAGTAATTTTTTGGTTGTATTGAAGATTGCACTACCATAGCCAACTTTATTGCCATAAACTATGTACCAAAGAATCAATCGGCTATTTTGCGAAAGATAAGGTCTTGATGGGTTATTAAAAATAAGTTCTGCCAACCATTGTTTTGATATTTGGTAGACGACGACCCTGATTTACTATCGCGCGATTAGCTCTCTTTATATTCACTCATAAGATATTCCCCCTTTATAGTGAATACTTTATCTCACTCTCTCAAACGAATCCCCATTATCGTAGTAAAGTTAAACAAAGAACTTAGCTAAGATAAACCCGTTTTTTGTGGATCGATCGTTTCGCAACACGTAAGCGTTAAAGAAGAATACATTATAAAGTTGATTGTATCTCATAAACTAGTCTTAATTAATAGTAATTTTGTACAAACCCAATAATCTTACGAAAAACATTACTAAAAACTTTTTAATGATAAATTTGGCAATAGAAAACAAATCAATAGAGGACATTTCTAAAATTTAACTTTGGCTTCCAAATATGAGGCTGGATGTAATATGATGAGACCGTAGGATCAGGTCAACAAAAAATCTGTTACAACTTACACCCCCCTACTCCATTCTACTCCAATAACAATAACCATTTCCATCAGTCTCTCACACTCCACTAATCTTTAACCATTTCATCTCTATAAAACAGAAAACCCAAAAACGCTTCAAATTTTACTTGTTCGTTTGCAGAACACAGACCAACAAAAATGGCGGTGAAACCTTCGAAATTCCAGAAGAAAACAGTGTACGACAAGAAGTTATGCCAGCTTTTGGACATGTATACTCATATACTGGTTGTGCATGCTGACAACGTAGGCTCAACACAAATGCAGAACATTCGAAGGGGCCTTCGTGGTGATTCTGTAATTCTTATGGGTAAAAATACCATGATGAAGAGGTCCATCAAGATTCATTCTGCCAATTCTGGCAACAAGGATATCCTTAACCTCATCCCTCTTCTTGCGGTATTTACATGCACATTCTTCACTTTTCTTTTATATATGCAAAACAAGTTACGGTTTTTTTTTTAACATAAAACAATGTACACTACAAGAAATAGTATCTTTAGCGGAAAAAAATTCAACACTAAAAAAATTAATTTTGCCGCTAATAGTCGTTATTTGTCGTCCCTATAAGTTCGTCGCTAAAGATACCTTTAGCAGCAAATTATTTGTTTTTGCCTCTATTAACTTTATCTTGCAAATATTGCGGCTAAAAATATAATTAGAGGCCATTTTGGTTTTTAAAAATATCAGGCTATTTTAGTTGTTGCCGCAATAGCTTCCTCACTAATGCTACTATTTCTTGTAGTGGTATATAAATTGTAATGCCCTTATGATTGTAGTACTGGTCCTATTTTATGAGAAATTGTTAATGTAGCAAATGTACACCTCAATAGGCTAGGTATGTATTTGCTATCTTAAAAGTAACATGAGGTATATTTGTTACTTTTAAAATAAGGATAATGATATATACCACTATAAATTATACCACTAATAACTATTAGGATTTGATTTAAAGTGAATTAGACTTAGATTGAGAACATATTTTCATTCAAAACATGCCACAATATTTTTATGGGTGTTATGATTTATGAGATAATGGGTCCCTAATTTATGAGAAATCCGCAACATATCCATATGTTGTTTTCGAAAGTAGGAAATATATATAAACTTTGCAAATCTACCCCTTGATGGGGCTATATTTGTTATTTTGTGAAATATATGTTGCATAAAAGTAGTGAATGGTGGATTGTATGATTATGTAACAGGGTAATGTGGGGTTGATTTTTACTAAAGGAGATCTGAAAGAAGTGAGTGATGAAGTTTTGAAGTATAAGGTATGGTGTTATTAATTATTAGTCTATCTTTATAATTGTTCACTTATACAATATGTCTTTAGTGTGACGTTATTTACGCCTGAAACAGGTTGGAGCTCCTGCACGTGTTGGCCTTGTAGCTCCCATTGACGTGGTTGTTCCCCCTGGTAACACTGGACTTGATCCTTCTCAAACTTCTTTCTTCCAGGTTTTAATCATTGTCACTTTACTTGTTATTATTAATTACTACATACAATAAAGAATTATCTGTCTAGTCTTATACACTTTCATTTTCAGGTGTTGAACATCCCAACCAAGATTAACAAAGGAACGGTGGAGATTGTCACCCCTGTGGAGCTTATTAAGAAAGGAGATAAAGTGGGTTCATCCGAGTCTGCCCTTCTAGCAAAGCTACTAATTAAGCCATTCTCTTATGGACTAGTAGTTAAATATGTCTACGAAAATGGATCAGTTTTCTCACCTGATGTGCTTGAGTTAACTGAAGATGATCTTGCACTTAAATTTGCTTTAGGATTAGCCAATGCTGTCTCACTTTCCATGGCTTTATCTTACCCGACACTTCCTGCTTTGCCTCATGTCTTCATCAATGGCTATAAGAATCTCCTCTCACTTGCAGTTGCAACTGACTATTCTTTCCCACTCGCTGAGAAAGTGAAGGAATATTTAAAGGTTAGCATTAAATTTTTGATTGAGAGTGAAAGTAAGAGTGAGAGATCATTAATTAATAAATGGAAAAAAATGCAGGATCCAAGTAAGTTTGCAGTAGCAGCTGCTCCTTCGGCTGCTCCAGCTGCAGCTGCAGCTTCAAAAGGTGGTGGTGCTAAGAAGGAGGTTAAGAAGGAAGAACCAGAGGAGGAATCAGATGAGGACCTGGTTTCTGGCTTGTTCGATTAAATTCTTTAATTTTTTTTTTATTCTTTAATTATGTTTGCAACTGATTAGAATTCTGTTGAACATGGAATCAAGTGAGGTATAGTTTCTTGCTCAGCTACTTTACAGGCTATTATAATATCTTTCTATGGTGCTCTTACCTTTATTAAATATGTTCTGCTTGTTTTGTGGAAATGCAGATTTCAAGATATGCTGCTGCTTTTAAATGCAAAATCCGGTGTAACGACATAAATAGAAAAAAAATGCAAGATCGTAAATCGTAATTTAACCAAGAAAACATTTTTCTTTTGTTGGGAAGTAGAATTTCAATAAAGAGAATAGATGGTGATTGCAAATATTTGGTTACTTGAATCATTGTAATCTGATTAGATATGAATTACAACAATATAAAATTAGACAGAGAGATACACAGTTATAGAGTGTACTTATATCCTCACATGAGTAACTTTGGTGCACCCCCTGGCCCGAATTTCACAGGCATCGCATTATCTTCCCCAATGGGTAAAAGGGTTAAAAACGAGATCCTACTATTTTCAGGGAGATACCTTCACGTTCCACTGAACCGTCAATTCCCACATTGGTGGTTTTCCTGTCCTTTGAATGCCTATGTTATTAAATATGGTGTTAGGGTGTGGGGTTCATGTATTTGGTGGCCATCGGGGGTCAATCCTCTATATAGATGGTCAAATTTCCCCTTCCACGGAAACATATTAAGTGGATGCCCCCTGATATACTCATATCATTCCCTATTTTAAGTCTTGACGCCAAGGATTTGCTAAAGTCGAGTTCGACATCGAACCATGCTAACTGTTACCTCTTTTGCTCGTGCCTTCATAAGCAGGTTGATTCAAATTGTTCTCTTAATAATAACACTCCCCTTTTATGGAGCACGTGGGCTAATGCAATATACCATTCTCAAATTAAAACTGTGAATCCAAGCGGTGATTGTGGTAATCGAGTCAAGGTAAGGTTTAAAATCTAGTTTCCATGACTAACTACCAACACTGTAAAGTTTGAGTAAGCTTTTAGGAATTCCAAAAAATTTACCATGAAATAGGCATGGCTAACATCCACATGTTCAAGTGAACTTTTTTAGGATTCTTCCATATTTGGAGGCGCCTCCAATTATCTCCTCTTTTGTTCTCAGATCCCCCATCTTATTGTGGTGTCATCGTGGATTTGCATCATATTGTGATTGCCTAGGTTTTCCCATCATTAACACAATAATATGGACAACTTTGTTTTGGTAGCTAGAAACAACCCCACTTGTTAAAACTAACCCCACTTGTATGAAACCAAACTGCAAGGGGAGATCCTAAGCTCCCACATAAAATCCAAACCGACCCACAAACAAAAAGGCAAGAAACCACCTCCAAAATATAGTGTTAAAGGAAGAGCTTGCTTTTAAATAAATAGAACAACTGATACAATTAACAAATAGGGATGGATTACAATAGTTTTTCTATTGTCACACACATGTATATCTTTAAAACTGACTTTTACATTTACAATATAATCTATAAACTCCCACACTCTATTTTCTTTGGACTCATAATCATCTCTTCCCGAACCATCCAAATAAATTAAGCAAATAACATCCACATAATTTATTGAAGACAATTTCTAAAGAAACGAATACCATGAAGTGCAAAACTAACATCCGCTTCATCAATTTTCAAGGTTACCCTCTTTAATTTATCATCTTTTGATCCCCCTAGCTTTATCAGTCCCTACAATTTCAAAAAATTACTATCAGGACATGTACAATCACAACATAATTTATGCAATTCTCATAAATATTATTTATTTACCTGATCAGCTAACACTTTGCACATACTACAAAGTTCAGAAATCCCAACAGGTGGAATTGAAGTTGACTTACAAACATCAGTATAACACTTATTCAACTGATACATCACAAAAATTACAACAAATCAGCAAATATTAATATTTAATTTCATTAAACTTCTCAAAAAAAAAAAAGAATTTACCTCACCAACAGTGCTATCCTTTTTACCCCCACGGAAAAGTTTTACAGCAGAACAAAGAATAAACTACAGTAAAAAAACAAAACAAGGTTAAAAGATATACAACATTTTCAACAATTAAATAAACATTATTTTATTTATTTATTTACCTGTTGATGCTGTGGAAGAGATTTTATAATATCTACTACAGGAGATTTATATGCTTTAGACAAAGCAATCCCTACATGATCAACTCTTACTATATAATTTTCTTGCTTTGCTATAATATTTTGAGGTTCTTCACCAAAAGGTAAACTTAAATCATTATTACATTCTTTTATCTCAGCTTCTAACATCTCAATTGCACTCCTAAATTGAAAATTAATAGTAAAATTAGTCTCGGTAATTATTTAACTTTGTAAACACAAAATTATTACTAACCTGCAAACCCATAATGCCTTTCTCATATCACCAGATGCAGCTGAAACTTTCTGCATTAAATAACAAAATATGAGCATTTTATAGATTAATATTTAAATAAAATGATTTAGAAAAGAAAAAAAAAAACTTACTCTTGCACATAGTTCTAATGCTTGTGGTTGGAATACTTTATAAGGGAGACCCTGTTTAATGTATAAATTGAGAAAAAATAAGTAATTTTCTTTATTAAAATTATGGTTACTAAGATTAAAGTAAAGAAATTATTACCATTATCCTTTGCTGTAGAATCTTGATGATTTGATCCTTTGAATATGCACGAAAAGTAATAACCATAGGTTTGCCTAGTAAATGAAGGACAAAATAGTAATAAGTAATTGGATTTACCAAAAGATAGGAGAAACTTTGAAACTTACAATTTAAGGACTTGAGTTTTGGAAGAAATTTATCTGCTAAATCAATTGCATTTGCAACTCCTGTAAAAGTAAATACATTGTTAAAGAATGTTATGGTAAAAATTATGATTTTTTTTATAAATTATTGTACCTAGCAAAATACATCTGGAGAATGGAAGTGTTGTTAGCATGAAAAGATCATGAAGTACTGCTCTATCTCTAGTGATTAAATAATCTAATTCATCAGCAATTATTAACCTGTTCATTTATAATACAATTAGCATATATTTATATTTAAATCTCAAAGACTAAAGAAAATAAATTTAAGTACTCACTTCATTTTCATGCCAGATGATTGTTGTTTTTGAGAATACAAGTTTTGAAGTTGCTGAAGAGGTGTTAAAACATTTCCCTTTCCCTTTTTTGGTGTTTGATTTTCTCCCAGAATCTAAATAAAAGTTATGATATGTTAATATAATGTAATGTTTGATACAATAAATGATTCAAACATACCTTGCTGAATATTTCAGAAGTGTTTGACAGAGAAGTACAGCTAATTGATAATACATCTGGTGCCTGAAACCCTGCCTGATTGTGCAAAGAAACAGATGTGTTAATATTAATTGATGGAGTAGATTAAATGTATATAAAGGCATTCTCATTTTTGAAGTAACAAATGTACATTCTTATTTGTCTATGTTTGGCAATTTTGCACAAGACCAATTGGTAATAATAATCTATTCTTAATACTGATCTACAATCTATCATATATTCCTATGATTATGACAATTAACACATTAAAGAACACAGATCAACTAATCATAGAAGTTCAGATTGAGAGAAAATGAATTTTTACCTCATTTGCCCAATTAACGAGTCCTTCTTTTACTTTTTCCATTGACAAAGATTTTCCAGTACCGGGACAGCCACAAATGTACAAACTCGAAGCCTTATCTTGCTCTACACATTGCTTACAAAACTCCAAAATCCTGTTTTGTTCTAATTCTCGACACACAACACTTGATGGAGCAGTAGATACATGCAATGCCTCTTTCACAGTACTCAATTGTTCTGAATCTATTAGAATTAATTATCACACAACAATTAATAGTGAATTCAAGGATATCGCAATTAAGACATATGATTGAAGTTGTTATTAATTACCTCTTGGATTCCATATAGGTTTGTCAATAAAACTATCTAATAATCTCTTCTTCACCGGCGATTTGCTTGCTTTCACCATTTTTTCAGTGTTCTCTTCAACTCTCTGCAATTTTATCAAATGCATATGCTAGAAATATTAGATCAATTAATCATTTCAAAAAATTACATCTACATCTACATCTACATCTACAAATACAGGACATGGTAAATTTAACGATATATAAACAAATTAAACGAAATAGATAACAAACTTACTTTAGCAGGACTACTAGGGCTATCATTGACACATCGGCGGGGAGTTTTCCTTTTCACCGGAGAAATCTGAATAGACGAAAGAGTTGAAGTAATCGGAGTAACTCTTGTAGTAGAGTTAGATCTTAGAGTTCGTTTCTTTGGCGTTAAGTCTACAATCGAATCGACTACGAGTTGCTTCTCGCCGGTGATCGGAGATGAACGACGTCCGGCGATGGTCGGCATTTTGTTAGATAAAGGTTTTTTTGCTGATTAAATATTAAATTAAAGGTATTATGAAATTGCATTTGATGAAAGTGAATTACATATATGTAGACATATATTTCTGTATGCGCGCGATAAGATTTCATTTTAGCGGGAACGACGCAACCGTAGAAAATGACTTCCCGCCATATTATAAAAAAGGTCAGCAGCGTGTTGTGAAGTTGAATCTGGAGCGACCCGAATTATGTGCCGCCCGGTATCAAAGGAGTTATGGCCTTACCTTAGAAGCCCAAGGCCCATACCTTTTTTTAAGTTTAGTAGAAATTTTCATACATAAGAGGTCAAATGATTGATACATATAGTTTTACTAAATCCTCCACATAGCGCTCAAACTAATTATAGGTGTGTATCATCACTCCAAATTGTAGTAATGTGTTGTTATAGACCGTTTGATGTAAGTTGGATGGGTTTGAATGGGTTCTGCATTGAAGACACGTCCATCGTTGATTTCCAATATGCATTCGTATTTGTTTTTCTATATATGTGATCAATCTAAAATGACACATGATTGTTGATAATTATCTTACAAGTCTTGAATAACGCATCAGAAATTAACCCAGAACTTCCACCATCATTCACGTGTAATTATATCGAGTTTGTCTTAATAAGCATTGTCTTATAACTTTTTTTAACCGTCATGTGAAGTCCATAATGTAGAGCGTGAATTCGGATTCAAGGGTCGAAACTACATCACACGCCCCTGCAAAACCACATAAAAGAGATTCACATGTGTCACTAAATACCCCACTAATCCCCGACATAAGAAAAATAGAGCCAAAATAGCCACCCACGTTTAGCTTTACCCTGTAAGAAGGATTTAACCACTTCATAAGATTATTCCTTGGTGACACGATCAGTCTTGCATCTCGCTCCTTACCCCAAACCCATACAAAATCACAAGTTGAACTTCTCGCAATTTCTTGAAATTTTGCTACCTTAAGTTGTTTCACCCCTTGCTCGAAGTAAAGCTATTTCAGTCAAAATAAAGTTGATAAGTTGTTACTAAAAATATTAATCATAACTCCAAGCCCATAACCAGGATTGTGTCTGCGTGTATGTGGATATACTAGGATTGGTTCGACAATAAAAAAGCATTTGTAACATGTTTGACCGTGTTGTTCATCACTTCGAACAGTTTTGTCTAGCCACCTAATAGAACGAATTAATAAGGCTAATTGATTTCGACAAGAATAAAATGTATTTGACAAGATAATATGCATAAGAATAAGTATATTTATTGTAACATATGATTGTGGCATAAAAACCTAAATATATTCGTTTTTTTACAATATTTCTTCTATTTACAAAGTTATCGAGTAGCCATTGATAACTATCTTCTTGACGTCTATATCCGGACACCTAACATGTAACAATTTCAAGTGATCAACGAGTCTGAGGTTGCCCTCGATGATGCACGTATATTTGGATAATTTAGAGAGTGTATTTAGCTCTCTCCCCACTAGCCATCAACGAGTCAACATAGAGCTTGAGTTACTCTCAAAGAGTTCTCACTCAACCCAAATGATGCACTTATTCGCATCCCTAATAACCCAAATAGAAATTTTTTATGATCACCTAAAGAATTCCCACTTTGATATTCCAAAATGTATATATTTTTCTTTTGTAAGTAGCATTGACTCTCTTTTTGATGTGAGAAGTCACGCTACTATGTTTTCAATATTTTTTCTCTTTTTCAGATCTTTTTCTTATTACCCCAACAAAGGGTTACAATATACATGAACACGAGTGTCAAAGCATTGCAATTCGAGTGTGGGGCATATGGAAAGACCTAAAAATCTAAGTGCAAAGGCTTGTAATGTAGCTAATTTAAAAGGCAATGGGGGTTGAGACAGATAATATAACAATAATAGATGGACAACAAGCTAAAAGGCACAAAGTGCTAAACAAAGAACCGCCTTATGGTGTCTCCTGGTGTGTGATAAAATCACCACCCCTAAAGAGAGGGACACTACCCGCAAGTGTACGGGTCATTCCATGTAATGTGTAAATAATACGGATTTCGTTCTCAGGGACGGGTGGTTATAGAAAGCTTAATTGCTCTTCAGACGCAAGCTATGGAACGTCAACAAGCGTCTGACGCAAATATGAAGCTATTACAGAATCAAATGGATCAATTCGCAAAACAGCTTAATCAGTGTCAACAAGGGCAACTCCCTAATGACACATAAAATCAAAGACAACATGAAGATTGCAAAGTTGTTACACTAAGAAGTGGTAAGAACCTTCCTCCACCTCCTTTTCCTGTTATGAAAGAGAAAGAAGTTCCAAGAAAAGAAAAGGAAGTGAGTGAGAAAGAAAAAGATGTTGAGGTTGAAGAAATAGAGAGGCCAAGTGAAATTCCGAAGAAGAAAGATGATACTGTGAGTAATCGCCCTCCACCACCGTTTCCATCTCGAGTTCAGAAAAATGGTGATTTGGCCGAGTTTCAGAAGTTCTTTAATAGAGTGAGGGGCCTTAGTATTAATATTCCGTTACTGGAAGCTATTCGAGATATTCCTAAGTATACGAAGTTTTTGAAGAGAGCCCTCCAAAATTTGTTGATCCTGGGAGTTTCACAATTCCGATATCGATTGGAGAAGAATGGAAAGGTAAAGCACTATACGATTTGGGTGCGAGCATCAATCTAATGCCCAAATCGATCTTTGATAAGCTGAAAATTGGAGAAGCAAGACCTACTTCTATGGTCTTGCAAATGGCGGACATGTCTCTTGCACATCCAGAAGGCCGAATTGAAGATGTCCTTGTTAAGGCAGGTACGCTTATATTTCCCGTTGATTTCGTTATACTTGAATACGATGCGGATAGAAATGTCCCCATTATTTTGGGAAGACCATTTCCAGCCACGAGGCGTACATTGATTGATGTAGAAAATGGAGAATTAACGATGAGGATACAAGACGAGGAGGTCAAATTTAATGTGTTCCGAGCTATGAAATTTCCAGATTCTCAAGAAGATTGCTTCCGAATGGATGTAGTTGAGCAGGCATCGCAAGAGGTATTTGATTGTTTTAATTATGATGATATTTTGCAGGCCGCTTTAACAGTAGACATACCTGAGATGATGGAAGAGCTTGCCGAAACAGTGGCAGCTCTCAATTCTGAAAATCCAAAGTATAGGCGTCTTGCCTATGAACCTGTGAGAGAACCGGGGGAGATTATTCCTAAAAAGAAGCCTTCAATTGAATCTCCTCCGGAATTGGAAGAAAATCCATTACCAACACACTTGAGGTATGCGTATTTAGGTACTAATGAAACTCTACCTGTTATTGTTTCAGCTAATTTAACAGGTCCTCAAGAAGATAAACTGTTGCGTGTGTTGAGAGCCAACAAAGAGGCAATAGGTTGGACAATTGCTGACATCAAAGGCGTTAGTCCCTCCTATTTTCAACACAAAATCATACTTGAAGATGATAACGAACGCTCAGTTGAAGGTCAAAGAAGATTAATGCCCGTTATGAAGGATGTAGTGAAGAAGGAAGTTATAAAGCTTTTAGATGCGGGGATTATTTATCCCATCTCGAGTAGTGAATGGGTGAGCCCAGTTCAGTGTATCGAAGAAAGGAGGAATGACAACAGTTCTTAATGATAAAAATGAAGCGATTCCTTCAAGAACGGTAGTTGGTTGGAGAGTTTGTATGGATTACAGAAAGCTGAACAAAGCCACCAGAAAAGATCACTTCCCTTTGCCCTTCATTGATCAAATGTTAGATAAATTAGCCGGAAGAGAATACTATTGTTTCTTAGATGGTTACTCCGGGTATAATCAGATTTACGTGGCTCCAGAAGATCAACATAAAACAACATTTACATGCCCCTTTGGTACTTTTGCATATCGCAGAATGCCATTTGGGTTGTGTAATGCTCCTGCTACCTTTCAAAGATGTATGATGGCCATCTTCTAGGATATGATCGATAATTTTCTTGAAGTGTTTATGGACGATTTCTCCGTGTTTGGTGATGATTTCGATAGATGTTTAGATAACTTGGAGAAATTGTTAATCAAATGCAAAGAAACAAATTTGGTTTTAAACTGGGAGAAGTGTCATTTCATGGTTCGAGAAGGTATAGTTCTGGGTCACAAAGTTTTGAGTGTTGGATTAGAGGTCGATAGAGAGAAGATAGAGGTAATCAAAACTCTTCCCCCTCCTGTTTCTGTTAAAGGGGTAAGAAGTTTTCTTGGCCATGCTGGCTTTTATAGGTGTTTTATTAAAGACTTTTCCAAGATTGCTAAACCGTTATGCAACTTACTCGAAAAGGATTCCATATTCCTTTTTGATGAAGCTTGTTTAGAGGCCTTTCAAGCAATCAAATAAAAGCTTATTTCTGCTCCTATAGTATTACCTCCAGATTGGAGTTTACCGTTTGAGGTTATGTGTGATGCGAGTGATTTGTGTATAGGAGCTGTATTGGGACAAAGAAAAGAGAAAGTTTTTCATTCGATTTACTATGCTAGTAAAACTTTTAATGGTGCTCAAGTTAATTATACAGTTACAGAAAAAGAGTTGCTAGCAGTTGTGTATTCATTTGATAAATTTCGCTCTTATCTTCTTGGAGCGAAAGTTATTGTTTATACAGATCATTCCGCGATTAGATATCTTATGGAAAAGAAGGATGCTAAACTAAGGTTAATCAGATGGGTTTTATTGCTTCAAGAGTTCGATTTAGAGATCAAAGATCGAAAGGGATGTGAGAATCAGGTTGCAGATCATCTATCGCGTCTTGAAGGTTCAGAGATGAATATTGGTACTGAAACAGTTAGAGAAGAATTTACTGATGAGAGTTTATTTGTTGTTCGTGATTATGAAGCTCCTTGGTATGCAGATATTGCGAATTTAGTGGTAAGTGGTTCCTTTCCTGAAGGTTCAACTTATCAAGAGAGAAAAAGATTAGCTCACCGTGCGAGACAATTCTTTTGGGAGGACCCTTTCCTCTACAAAGTGTGTGCTGATCAAATGGTAAGAAGATGTGTAGCCAAGGAAGAAATTGAGGCGATTGTAGTTGGGTGTCACGATTCACCTTATGGTGGACATTTTAAAGGAGATCGAACTGCTGCTAAGGTATTACAATCTGGTTTTTACTGGCCTTCTATTATGAAAGATTGTCATGAGTATGTTAAAAGATGTGAAAGATGTCAATTTACCGGAAACATAGCCAAGAGAGATGAGATGCCACGTAATAATGTATTAGAAGTAGAAATATTTGATGTTTGGGGTATAGATTTTATGGGTTCGTTTGTTCCTTCAAATGGTAACCTCTACATTTTATTAGTTGTTGATTACGTGTCTAAGTGGGTAGAAGCCGTTGCCCTACCCACCAATGATTCGTGGGTAGTGATTAAATTTCTTAAATCACACATATTCACTAGACATGGCACTCCGAGGGTAATTATTAGCGATGGAGGTAATCATTTCGTTAATAGGTATTTGAAGACAGTCTTAGAGAAATATGGGGTGAGACATCGTGTATCTACCGCTTATCATCCACAAGCCAATGGGCAAGCCGAAGTCTCAAATCGTGAGGTAAAATCTATCTTAGAGAAAACCGTTGGTCCTACTAGAAAAGATTGGTCAATGAAATTAGATGATGCATTATGGGCCTATCGTACTGCGTTCAAAACTCCAGTTGGTGCATCTCCGTATCGAATGGTATATGGTAAGGCTTGTCACTTACCTCTTGATCTTGAAATGGGTGCATATTGGGCTATTGCGAAATTAAACTTAGATCCTACTTTAGCCGGTCAGAATCGAATGATGAAACTTAACGAGCTTGATGAATTCCGATTACATGCTTATGAAAATGCTAAACTTTACAAAGAAAATACCAAGAGATGGCACGATAATCGGATTCGAGAGAAGAACTTTGTAGTGGGACAAAGAGTATTGAAATATAATTCAAAGTTCAGCAATTATCCGGGAAAGTTAAGATCGAAGTGGTCAGGACCGTATATTGTGACCAAAGTTACACCTCATGGAGCTATAGAGATAGAACATCCACTTGAAAACCGTACATTCATGGTGAACGGTCATCGTTTAAAGATATATCATGGAGGTGAAGATAACGATCGTGCAAAGGACCCACATCCCGGAGAGGTCATGTACCTCCTTGGAAGCATGAGGTAAACCATCGAGCTTAACGACGTTAACCAAAAGCCAATTTCTTGTGTATTAGATTAAGTATTTCAATTTTCGTTATGTAAATTAGTTTGATTTTCGTTAAATTTAGTGTTTATTATTAAGAAATGAGGAAGGGTGTTTGTTTTTGATGATTTCAGGGGTATAATGGTCATGAGTTTGGGGTCAAAACGATGAGAAAACGAAAAAGAAAATTGGAGTCCACAGCAGGTCTGACCGGCTAGCCGGCGAGCTGGCCGGCATACCGGTCAAACGAGCTGAGAGACCCCAACTCTCTGACCACTGCGTCAGCAATGTCGCAGCATAGCTGCGTCTCGAATTGCGCCAGCGACATACCGCCGGCATGCCGGTCAGATGACCGGCTAGCCAGCCGATGAAGGAGGACTTTCTGATCACTGCGTCAGCAATGACGCAAGGTAGCTTGCGTATGAGGTTAAAAAAAACCGAATTTAGTAATTTTTTCGCCGCCATCGCGACCGACTAGCCGGTGCGCTGTTGCGAGAGGCGGCTTTCAAAGCTTTTAACCTAGTTTTTTTTGCCTTTTTTTCCAAGCCTACCTCATATTCCGAATCCTTGCCTCCACCCACTCCGAAAATCATCAATAAACAGCTATAAAATCATCAAACCAAGCCTTCTTTCATCACAAAAACACACAATCAACTCATATCTTCTCCAAAACATCACCAATTTCCACTTTTCCCCACAAATTTCTTTTTCCAAACTTTGAAATTAAACCCATTGAAATTGATATGAAAAGAATATATATTCAGACCGGCAAAGTGGATTTTAAATCATCAAAGGTTTTAATTGGGATTAATTGGGGATGCAAATCAAAAGCATCAATAAATTGGGTTGAGTGAGAACATCTTCGAGTGAATACTCAAGCTTTAGGGCGATTCGTTGATGGCTAGTGAGGAGAGAGCCAAAAGCTCACTTTTCATTATCCAAATATACCACACCCGTCCTTAAGCCAAGTTATAACCAAGACCTTAGGATTTCTAACTGCTAGATGGAGAAACAGTTGAGTTAGTAGGTAGTAGGTAAGTGGACCATTGGATGTTGTATTTGGGACCTATGAACAACCTATAGCCATTAACCTGAACTAAGTTATCATCCTCTCCTTCTGGCATTGCGAAATTAATCTAGACTTGAATTTATGGATTGTTGATTACATGTGTATTAAGCATCTTTGTACATTATTTCTTGAGCATTACTACATGAGACTTTATAGATATTTTGCTCTAGGATCATTCATTGTGTTCTGTTCTTACTCTTCTCCTACTTCTTCTTGTCTATTTGACTACCCTACTGTTCTTTACTTTTATTGTATCGGGACGATACAACTTTGAGTTGGGGGTCTTGATGTCTCCTCATTTTTGATAATATAATATACTTCAGAGACATCATTTTAGGCTTATTTATTAGTTTATAGGTCGATCTTAGCTTAATTTAGTGCACTTTCCTATTTTGAGTCTTGATTTGTAGAATTATTATTTTTAGAGCACATTGGGTTTAATTGTTTATTTAGTGTGAAGCTTTAAAGATAATTATGGAGATTAATTAGAGTCCAAGTCAAAGACTACAACTTATGGAAAGAGATTTGCATGGAAATTGGAGATAAGGAAACAAAAGCTAAAAAGATGGAAAAGGAAAAGCTGCCTAAATCTGGGATTCTGCATACACGTCCAAAGATATGCGTTTTTACCTAAGAAATAGGCCGATTTTGGTAATTTCCTTATTTATGGTCAAGATAATTCTGTTGCGATTCTTTTGGTATCTTATGGAGCTCAATCCGACCAATAACGAAGAAGATATGCTCAAAACGGTCCATCAGTGTTTATCTTTATTTCCTTACGAATTTGAGTTGGGCTAGGAGTCTATTACTTAACTTATCTCTAAAGAAACGAATTAGGTCAACCTATACACTATAAATACAGCCTCTTAACACTCTTAAATCATCCTTGGCCAGACCTTAAGGCCAAGAGGAAGCTGCAACACAAGAAAAGAAGTCTGGAAGGAGCTGTGCAACAACTATGTCTCCTTCAACCTCTTATTCTGTAATTCTTTTCTCTTCTCTTCTTAGTATGAATTAATTCCTTTTAGTTTGAGTGTTTAGCATATATGTATGAACCCTAGTTTTGATTGACATCTATCTAATTTGGGAACTTAATGTTTTAAATTGAATTATAGTTTTTATTCTCTGTTTAAGTGTTTGGATTTATATTCTGTGTTCTTGTGGAAGTGCACCCATATAGAATTACCATCTAGTAATTAGGCCACCATTGACAACGGTGTTTAATTGCATGTTTAGCACATAACGTCTAGTATTAGGTCTGATCTGACAACCCAACCTAGCTAGATAATCACTATGGTTTAGTTCTTGTGACTTTTTACCAATTACAGGAAAAGTTTGCTTAGGAAGCCTTATTGACACAGGTAAATCCTATTTTAAACTACCGATAGCGAATTGGGACCGATTAGGGAAATACTACATAATTTACCCTTACATGTTTAGAACGGCAAAACTAGTGGGGATTGCATGCTATTTACTCAAGCTAGACTTTCATACTATCTTCTATTCTTTTATTTATTTTCTGTCTTTAGTTTATTAGTTTAGTTTATTTATTTAAAAAACCAAATAAATATCTATCTTTCTCTTCTTTCTACTTGCGTATTATCTTTTCTATCTTTAATACCTGCACTTGATAATTTGCATAAGTTCTCTCTAACTTTCGTCAGTCCCTGAGGAACGAATCTTCTTATCATTAAAACTTGCATACGTCCTGTAATACTTGCACTACCGTGTTAGTTTAGGGTGTGTATTTGCACTTATTTTATACATCTTTTTATCACACCTTAGGCCACACCAGAATCGCCTTCTCGAAAGATGCAGTTGTGATTCGCAAAAAGGTAGTTCCTCTCTCCCTGTTGAGATTATTCGTAAATCATTGAAATTGCCCAATTTTTCTGGAGTATGCCCTTTCCAAGAATCTCTTAAAGAACAGTCTTTCGATTATGAATCCCTTTGGGGAACAATATTTATTGATGGGGCCCGCCCAATTCCCGAAGGAGAGAGATATCCTGGACAGATGTATAGCAGTAATTTGTTACCATGTGCTAAGGTATGGTCCTGTTTCATAATCCCTACCTTTTTCGGAATTAAACACATATCGGAAGTGAAGAAGGAGCATCTTATGTTTATCAAGTGTATTGTTGAGGAGAAACCAATGGATGTTGCTCGCGTAATTTATGATACCATCATGGAATTTGCTAGAATTCCAACTTCGCAACAAAATCTCAAATTCCCTTGTACTATCACTACTTTATGCCTAGACGCAAAATTTCTGCGTAAGGACGCAGAGATTGACCGTGTGGTAGTTGGAGGGAACATGGGTATAAATTTTATCCAAAATGTCCATGAAGAAGTGTTAAGAGCAGTAAGAACTCCTAGAGCCCCTCCAAAGAAAAAGATGCATACCGATCATGAGCTGGAAGCAAAAGTGAAGGTGTTAGAAGAGAACCAAGTGAAGATGATTGCTTCTTTAGGAAACGTTACGGAAGAGCTCGAACTTCTCTGAAACATGCTTATGGGGGTGAGCACGATTCAACATGCCACATATGGTCTACTTACGAAGGAGAAAGTTCATGGACGCAACACCGATGACCAGCCACGCGCTGGTTAAGATACGTTTTCTATCCTTTCCGCGTTTTTAGTTTAGTTTAGTTTATTTTCTTGCGTTGAGTCTTTTTCGAGTCGTGGGGAAACGGCTCATTTTTGAGTTTGGGGTGGGGTTCGTTGCCTCATCCCAGTTTTTATGTGTTATGTGTTTTAATTGCTTTCAATAAAATAATTTCGGAGTTGCGTTAGTTTGTAAAAGATTTTAAATGTTCCTTTAAGCATACTTTTAGTAAATTTATGATAGAAAATAGTGAACTTTAGGGATGAATATAAAACGCACTTAGAATTGCATGCGAACATAGGTAATTGATAGGAAAAATTAATGAACAATGCAAATGAAGTAAGCTTGTACTTAAGGAATATGTTTGGTGTGTAGAACGTGAAATCCTAATTAGTAGAGAATCCACCTAGATATGAACTAAAGACGAACTATGTACTTAGGAAAATGATAGGGGCAGTTCTTTGATAGCCATTTGTATCCTTTTAGCTTGCTATCCATTATATTAATTTTATCCGTCTTAGCCCAATTTTGAGCCTCAAGCCTTTTCTTTTGTAGCCACGATATAAGCCCATTATCCTTTAGATTACTAGGCATGACCAAATGACCCGCACTTGAATCACAATCCTGAGACATGTCTCGAGCTTGAGTTTGGGGTGGAGGGTCCACATTTGGGAAATTCATTGGGTGGGATTATAGGTGTTTATATTGAGGCACAAAAATTTAGATGATACTATTATTTGTAACCCTTTGCCGGGATTTGAAAAAAAAAAGAGAAAAAAATTATAAGAGACATGACCTTTCACATCAAAAGGATGGTCATGGGTATCTTGTACAAAAAAAAATGAAAAAGAAAATAAATAAAAAAAAGGAAGAATAAAAGAAACCGGCAAAGTGGAATATTTTTGGAAATCATCTTAGTATATATTGGGTTGACATGGGGACACAACATTAGTGCGTCAAATGGGTTGAGTGAGAACATTATATGAGTGTAAACTCAAGCTCGTGGACAGTTGTTGATGGTAAGTGAGGAGAGAGCCAAAAGCTCACTTCAAATTTACCAAATATACATACCACACCGTCCCTAAGCCTACGCTAAAACCGTAAAGTCCTCGTGATTCCTAGGTGCATAGTGAATTTATGATTTTGTTGATAGGGAATATACTTAGTGGAGCGTTCAAAGCGAGTTAGGATTGAGGAACAACCTATAGCCATCATAAAGAGATGAGTACAAGTGTAACCTTCAAGCATTGCTAATTTAATTTTATGATTGATGTTATTTATGTTCGATTTTGCATAATAGGTGTATGTGTATATTAGTTCTTAGAGTTCTACTATACGAGATTTATTTTAAGAATTTCTTTAGGTTTATTTGCTAGCTTTTACTTTCTTGCGTTTACTTCTACCCCTTGTTTTATTTTGTTTTGCTTTGTCGGGACGACAAAGGTTTGAGTTGGGGGTCTTGATGTCTCCCCAAATGTTCTAATTTTATGCCCTTGGGAGACATCATTTTTGGTGTTTATTCGTTTATTTTGATAGACTTTTGGACTAAATATGCAATAATACGATTTTCCTCTTTTATTTCTAGCATTTTTAATTTACTAAGCTTTTGCGCGTAATATTGGTATTTTTAATGGAAAGTTTATAGGTTTTGGATGTTAGCTGGAAGAGGAATACGAGAAGAAAGTCAAAGATCATGATATGGAGTCAAACCTTGAAGATTAATCCCGAAAAGAGTTAGATTTTGAAGCTGCAAATATGGAAACAGGACAAAGATTGCTGATTTCGAGGCACTTGCGAGTTGATTTATCCGCTTACCTTTGAAGAGATTAGATTCCTTATCGAGTTACGGAACTTTAGAAATTGATTTCAGGTCAATCGGAGTTATAACGAAGCGGCTAGAGCCGTTTTAGTGAAGGTGGTGCAGCAGTTACGGGATTTTGGGCTTATAAAGTGGGCTTGGACATATAATTAGTGATTTATTCTTAAGTCCAAGCCCTAATCCGTTTTTCCACATATAAAAAGAGGTTTTGACTTCTATTTTAGACTCAATTCACTTTTTACAAAAGAATACACCAGAGAGAAGTCAAAGCAAGGAAGTAGGAAAGCTAGAGAACTGGAGACGGTCTATATCTCCAACTCACAGCTAACTCAATTCCGGAATTAGGTTTTTCTTTAGTTTCATTCTGTAAAACAATATGAATTCATCTTTTAATTTAGTATTTGTTTTTCCCTTAATTATGAGCTAAATTCCTTTTAGTACTTGAGAATGCTTAATGGGTGATTCCTAAAACTATTGAATTTCGTATTTTTGAATTTGGGTTTTTCATGAATTAAATCAAATTGGGTCATTTACATTATTCGGTAATTTATGATTATTTACTGTTTTTGGAGTAGCTAACTAAGAACAGGTGTTAGTATCTAGGCTATTCCACATATGTGGCGTGTGGATCATCCTGACGGAGGGTTTAGGTATGGAATCAATTACTCAATATAAGATAAAAACTATTTGACTTTGACGAGCGTAATTAATCTTAGGGCCAATGAGGTAATATAGACTTAATCATTTGAAAGTGGATCATATTTACCCTGACGGGACTAGTGACACTCTAGAATAGCTTTGTAGTCCACCCTGACGGGGGTACAGAGACTCTTGAATCCCGACAAATGTTATTTGACTGATTTGACCCTTAAACAACATAAGAGATAAAATAGAATTAGGAGGATCCTTTGCATTTCTCGAGTACTGCCTTTTCTTTCTTGCGTCTAGCTATTTATTATTTGCGTCTTATCATTTATTTACATTTTCATATTAGTCTTAATCATCTTAGGAACTATAAAACCAACCAATCAATCATTATATCTTTTATTTGCTTTCATAAGTGCAATCATTCATTAATCGATAATCATTGTAGTTAACCAAACCGTCCCCGCGAACGATCCTAGAATCATTATTACTACTTGGGACAACCGTACACTTGCGATTGTGGTTCAATTACTTTTGCATTATTTTCAGAACACATTTAGGACCACCAGTTGCCCATCATCAGCCATTGACTTACATTTCTGTTTCAATTTCACTGGTACTGCTCATCATTAATCATCGATTTACCCTTATTTTTTGATTTCACAGCATCTTGCCCATCGATAACCATTGATTTCTTCTGCTTGGTATTACTAGGATTCGTCCCGACGAAATCATCGTCGCTTAGTTGATGAGACGTTGATTTTTTTTTTGAACCATACTTTTAACTACATCGTCGGCGGTGTGCCTTCTTTTAGTGTCCTTTACACCACTGCCGTTACCTTTCCCTGGAATGGCAGTCATCTTCGTCGGTGGTTTGCTTGGTTCCTCTGCAATCTCTACTTGTTTATGGCGTAGGGTTTCTCGAATTTCTGATGGAAGAAGACGATGTGTCACAGTTTCTAATATTTTTTTCGCGCTTCAATTGTCAATATTCTAATTTTTGACTGATTGCATGAATTTAGCTAAATTAGTTCTGGTAACAGAAATCTAATTAATGGGTTACTAAGGGCAAGCCGGTCATTTGCGATGAGTTTGACCTAATGGGCAATTAGTCATGACTTGTGAACTCTCTAAGTCAATAACCCAATAATAATAATTATAATGTCAAGTAAATTAAAGATATTATAGATTTTAGGCATTAGATTATATTTTGAAGAAATAAGTTTTATAAAGAAATGTCTTTTTTTTTTTGTCGGGAAAATAAATTATGATCGTTTGTACAATGATTTAAGATAAGCATAATAGTCACTAAGAGTCCCGTTCCTCCATTTAGATGTATCCAGGTTCCGTCTAGCTGATTTTGCTGCAAGATCTGTTACGCTATTAAGTTTCCGATTGACAAAGTTGACTTTCCAATTGGGAAATCTCTTCAACCAGCTCTTCATTTCGGCAATGAAGGGAACAATTGCCATCGAAGACCTGCACCTTTATCAATATACCTTGAACAAGTTCGAGGTTATCGGAGTAAAAAGAAACACTCCGGAAATTACAGCCGGCAGCCCTTCTCATAGCGAGAAGAACCGCCCATCCTTCCCCTTCAATAGGGTTTCTAACTAGTTGTCTGGTGGTAATCTTCTGAACTACTATGCCTTCTTTATTTATTGCGGTAGCTGCTAAACCTGATGGTTCGTAATCTTTTTTGAAAGATGCATCACTCATGAAGATAATTTCTGCATCGTCTTTAAAAATTGGGTTGCTTTCAACGATATCTTCATTATTATTCTCACAAATAGGTGTGCTTCCTTCATTATTATCTTTATTTTTGGACCCTCTGCATTTAAACAGATCATTCATCGCTGAGTTAATTCTGACAAGAATATCCTTGATTACCCATGGAGTTTTGTCATGAAAGCTTCTCATCTTTGCCTTCCAAATATTCCATAATGTGAGAAGGAAATATGCCGTAAATTCACTTTGATCCCATCCATTCTTGTTATATTTTTTCCTCAAATCGATGAACCATTCTCCAATATCATATTTTTTTATCTTTTTCTATCATGATTTGTAATCTTGAATTTGTCCAAACCGCCATGCTAAGGGGACATTTTATGAATAGGTGTTCAATATCTTCTTTGTCTAACTCGCACCATTCACAAGTCGCATCTTTAACAATTTTCCTAGATTTCAAGTTGCGCTTAGTAGGGATAGCTCCGTTGCATACTCTCCACCCAAAAGATCTAACTTTGTTCATTACATTTGATTTCCATATAATATTCCAAAGATCGCTATTTTCCTTCACGCCTTGAGAAGATGTTTGAGCTTCATTTTGAACTTCTAATTCAACCAATTTATGATATCCCGACTTTGTGCTGTATTCACCATCTTTTGAAAATGGCCAAATCATTTTATCCTCCTCTTTGTTAATGATTACTGGTATCTTGCATATGTCATTGATTTGATTTGGGGGAAATAGTTGTCTAAGTAGATCCATATTCCATCCTGACATATCTTGATTGAAGAGTTGTGCAACATATTCTATTGTACATCCCACAGGCTTTTCCAACGAAACCTTATTATTCACCCATTTTTTATCCCAAATATTGATGTTAATTCCATTTCCAATCCTCCATAGCGTGTGTTGTTTAATGAATTGCATTCCTTTATATATACTAGCCCAACTCCACGATCTTTTGTTTGATAGTCTAGCATTAGTGATATTATCCCATGGAAAGTATATGCCTTTTAATACTCTAGCAACAAGTGAATTCGGATTATTCATTATTCTCCAGGCTTGTTTAGCTAGTAACGCTAGATTCATTTTTTGAAAATCCCTGAAACCTATACCTCCAATATTTTTTGCTCTAGCAATCCTTTTCCATTTAATCCAATGAATTCTTTTTTTATTGTTTGAATCCCACCAGAAATTAGCTATGATTCCCGATAATTTCTTACAGAGTGTTTTAGGGAATTCGAAGATGGACATGGCATAATTGGGTATAGCTTGCAAAACTGCTTTAATAAGGACTTCCTTACCTCCATCTGATAAAAGGTTCGCAAAGTAGCTTGAAGATTTGTTGAGTAATTTATCCTTGATAAGATTTTCTGATTTTGACCTTTTGAGAGAAAAAGGAATACCTAGGTATTTTCCGAAAGATGATGTTCTTGTAACATTAAGAGTTTTAGCAACCTCCTCACATAATTCTTCTGGTGTTCCTTTGCTAAATATGATGGATGATTTTTGAAAATTAATTCGTTGACCAGATGCTTGGCAAAAAATATGTATAGTATTCTTGAAAGTTTCTATTTCATTATTATCAATATTGATGAAGAAAAGTGCATCGTCGGCAAATAGGAGGTGGGTGAGCGTAGGACAGTTTCTAGTAATTTTGATACCTTTGATATTTCCTTCGCGGCATTGAAAATTGATCAGACTGATTAGACTTTCAGTAAGGATTGAGAAGAGGAGAGGTGATAAAGGATCTCCTTGCCTTATTCCTCTGGAAGGTGAGAATTTATCTAATCTCTGCCCATTAACTTTAACCTGAAGAGTCACCGATGATATGCAGTTATAAATCCATTTCGTCCACTTTTCACAGAAGCCAATAGCTTTGAGTGTTTGAATTAAGAAGTCCCAGTTGACTTGATCATAGGCCTTAGCCATATCAATTTTAACCGCCGCATAATTCTTTTTCGATTTTCTTTTATTTTTAAGGAAGTAGGCTACCTCCTGCGCGATTAAAATGTTATCTTGTATACTCCTTCCTTTGATAAAAGCAGATTGAGTAGGTGATATGAGTTCTTCCATCAACGGTTGTAATCTATTAGCGAGAATCTTCGAGATAATTTTATAACAGAAATTTAGACAAGCTATTGGTCTATAGTCCGCTACCGATTCTTGACTATCACCTTTTGGTATAAGTGTTATCACCGTATCATTAATCCCATTAAGTGGAGTATTAAATTCAAAGAAATTTTTAACAATAGTGAATATATCCTCCTTGACAGTTTCCCAATTCTCTTGATAAAAGTTACCCGGTAAACCATCCGGCCCAGGGGCTTTTGATCCTGACATATCAAATACTGCCTTCTTAACTTCCTCCAAGTCTGGCAATTTTGTAATATCCTCATTCATTCTCTCTGTAATCTTGTGGGGTATATGTTGATATATATTTGGACCTTGACCTAGAACTTGATTAGAGAATAAATTAACGTAATAATTTTGAATAATATCTTTGATTTCCGCTTCATTATTTGTCCACATTCCATCATTATTTTTAAGAGATTATTACTCAAGGGGTCTTGAAGACACTACCCCGAGACCTAACAAGACTAGGTGGATTGACTCTTCTTACTAAAGGCCACAAACTAAATTTAACCCTACAAGTTTAAATTCCCAATTACCTTATTACCCCCTTTTGTTTTTTATTTCTCTATAAATACTATTTTTCATCAAATAAAATTAAAACCAAAAGTCTTGCAATCTCTCTTCTTTTCTCTCTCATCAGTAAACCTCTACCGGATGAGCAGAACAAATTGATGAACAGTTCGAGCTCTTTATTAGCCATCTTCAATAATCTTCACTTCTGCCTATCTCTCTATTCACAAATCCGGCCACTCGGCACCGGTAACTACAACGGCGTTGGATATTCTACTCCGATTAGAACTCTGCCTCTGAGCCTCGTTTCCTATTGTAATCAATCGAACAACAAGGCAACGATTCAATGTCTTGAAATAAACGGTATATTTGCTATCTGTTGAAAATTAGGGATATAGGTTCACAATTTTCCAAATTTTACCACTGATTTTATCATGATTTTCAGATACCTAAATTTCCTTCTCGATTTGATTTTCTTAATTACTCACAGTTTTATCCCGCTAGCGAGTGAATGTGTTTAATTAACCGATTTTGATTCATGTGTGTGCCTCTATTGGTTATGTATATTCAATGTATTGAGTTTTTTTTGTCAACCATTCAATGTATTGAGTTAATAGCATCGTTAGTCCCTCTGTTACGCTGTTAAATAACAATTATATCACTAGTTTTTAGGAATTAAAAAATGTACCCCTTAGGTGATGAGTATGTTCAACATTACTGTTTTAATCAATTCTTTATATTCATTGTTACAGAGTCATAGTCATAGTGAGACAAAAACAAAAGGAAAGGGAATTCATAACTTATTAGGTTGTTTGCTTGCTTCTGCTTTGATTGAAAGGGAGCCCATCAAATGTGAAACCAAAGTTAATTCAACTTATAGTATTGATATATTACTAGGTGGTGCAATGGTGGCTTATTCGATATATGCTCAGTACATTTTTTTTCTTTATTTTTTGTCGAGCTCAGTTTTATTTATTTTTTGTTTTTTTCTGTCGTCCATGTATTGTTTGTTTCAGTTGGGCCTAATCTTTGTGCTATTTAGGCTAAGCATTGATTTTTTTAGTTTTATAATGTAAAATAAAATTTTGTATTCTTTTGGTATAATTAAGTTGGGGTATATTTATTGCTCTAATTTCTATTTAGCATTTTTATACCGTAAACTCAAATGTTTTTGACTTAATACTCAGCAAAAATCCTAAAAACCCAATTAATTTTTTCGGCACTCAGCAAAGTTATAAAGCATGCTCAGCAAAGTTACTGAGCAAACGAGCATGCTCAGTAAAGCGACTTAACAAAAAAATTTGAATAATCAGCAATTTTTTCCGATACTTAGCACTTTTTCCGATACTCAGTAACTTTTTCCATGCTCAGTACTTTATACTCAGTACTTTATGCTCAGTACTTTATGCTCAGCACTTTTTCCATGCTCAGTATTTTATGCTCAGTACTTTTTCCATGTTCAGTACTTTATGCTCAGTACTTTATCCGGCGGTGGTCGGTGGCCGGAGGTCGGAGTTGAAATTATTAATAGTTAATGACAGAGGAGAGAGAAAAATTAATAAAGGAGGAGAGAGAGTAATGGTAATGGAGGAGAGAGAAGAATCTATTTTTTTTTCTTATATACACTATAAGGGTAGTAAAGGTATTTGTCAATTTTGAGGTCTCTAAGTAGAACAGAGAATCCACTTGGTTCCTACATGGCTCTAAGATGGTCCCCAAGACCCCTTGGGTAATTCACCCTATTTTTAATGGCCGTGATTCTATTGATTTTCCTTCTAAAAATTGTTTTGGCATGAAAATACCTTGTATTTTTATCTCCTTTTTTTATCCATTCGTCTCTAGCCTTATCTGCCCAAAATAATTCTTCTTGTTCCCATGCCTCTTCTAATTTAGCGAATATTTCTTTCTCTTTAAGCCAATTAGATTCCGTAGCTTCCATATTTTGTAAATCAATTAACTCTTTTTGATACTTCTCAATTAGTCTTCGGTTATTACGAAAAAAAATTTTACTCCACCCAGTGAGAGCGAGACAAAGTGAATCCCTCTTCTCACAAAAATCTTTAATAGAATGAATATTACCTTGCTCTCTCCAAACATTATTGATGAAACCTTTGCAATTCTCATTTTCAAGCCATCTAGATTCGAACATAAAATATTTCTCATATTTAGATTTTGGTGAATCCATAGATAAGATGAGAGGTGAGTGGTCGGACCCAATTGCTGGTGGTATTTGAATAGATGCATTAGGAAATTTTTTATACCATGCTAATGAAGCTAAACCCCGATCAAGTTTTTCTTTAACATTATATTCTCCTTTCCTTTTATTTGTCCACGTATAGAAACACCCCTTACTTGGCAAATCAATAAGATTATTTTGAGTGACGAAGTTATTAAAATTAAGAATTCTATCAAAATTGGTACCTCTTTTACCCAATTTCTCGCTTGTTCTTGCAATGTCATTAAAATCTCCGATAAAGATTGTAGGAGCATTAGTTTTCGAGTGCCAATTCGTAAAAGATTTCCATAACTTATTCCTTTCTTTTTCACATGTAGGAGCATACACACACACCAAAAACCAACTTTCTTTATTAGATTCCTTAATTTCCGCAATTACAAAAGAAGGACCCGAGCTAATAACCCTAAGATCCACAAAACTTTTCCACATCAATAGAATCCCCCCAGACATATAAGATCTTCCCCTTGGTTCGACTATATGTGAATTGTCAAAACCTTTAAAATGATTACAAGAAGCGAACTTACTAGACTTTAACTTAGCCATCTAACAAACAAGCAACGGAAATATGAAACTTCGAAATAAGGGACTTAAACATACTCTTTGTCGAGGGTGCCCTCGCTCCTCGACAGTTCCAAACAAGTACACTATCCATCAACCCCGGCCCTCTTAAGGGACAGGCCGCCATCCACTTCAGCAAAAATAGGCCCACTTTCCATCACGGGAATACCCTGTGTACTTGTAGCCTTTTCAGAAAAATAGTCATTACTAGAAGCACCATCAAAATGACCTTGACAGTCACCCATGATTTTATTAGTCTCATAACCTTGAAAATCTTCCATCACCTTAGAGTTAAGGATTTGGTGTTTAACATCATAAAAACTAGTATAAAGTTCCTCCACGAAACTTTTCATATCATTAATACGGCGCTCAATAAGCGAAAAATTATTTTTATTAAACTTGTGAACCTTATTAACAGTCTCAGGCTGTGGAGGAGCAGGTTCCTCCTTACGATTAAGGTTAGCAGGCCATGTAAAATTCTCCTTAAGTCTAATAACTCTCATCCTCGGAGTTGTACACCATTCAACACCTTCATCAAAAGTTTGTCTACGGAATTGGTAAATATGGACTGATTGAGATACGCCAACGATCTCTGCGTCAATGTATTTAAAACCAGGAATGCAATTAGAATTCCTTTTGATGGACCTGAACTTGGTTATCCATTGATTAGATAGGCCATGCGCCCAACTTCTCTTAATATTGACCTGAACAAAAAGCCCTCTAACATATCTCTGTTTTCTCGCTTTTGGATTAGGAAGGTATTCAGCACAAAGAAACAAATAAGCGTAATGATAGTAAATATAAGGCAACTTAGATTTGAGCAAGAAAATCATAAAATTAAACCACTTGAAATTGTTAAATAAAAGTATCCAGTTATAGAAGCAGATCCAATTAAACCAAAATTTAAAAGACAATTGTGATATAAAGCTTTGTACTAGGCGGCTGTCGATAACATAGGAAGTAGGAATAAATTTTTTGTAAATTAGATAGCAGAAGACCTTTATAAAGTAGGTACAGTAATGTATTTTAATCTTGTTGATCAAATGTAAAATAAATTCTTGGTCAGATAAATTAGAGATACCCCAAATAGCGAATTTTAACTCGAGAAGGATATCCTTGATAGATAAAAAGCTCCATAAAAACCATATATAAAAAGACCTATAGTAGATGGAGTCTGCATAAATAAAGATCCAGATAAAGTAGTTCATGATATTTAGATAAGGTTGATCTAATCCAATTATTGATAAGATATATGAATAATCTGCAGAATATCTACTAAAAGTTATGGAATTAATCATCTTAAAATTCAATACTCCATTCATTAAGCTTGCATAATCAGTAGTGTAAATACTGATGCAAGAGCTTTTTGATGATGCTAAATTAATTACCCAGTGATTAAATTGAGCCAAGAGCTCAAAACGATTGATAATTAAACAAAATTGCATCATAGGAATCATCTTCCTTGTTATATTAGCCAAGAGGATAGCAGCTACTTCTAGAAAATATTTGCATCACTGATGTTTTTTGAATATAATGAGAACTGAATATATCCATAAAGCCTCTCTACTATTAGTATCATAGACATGTAGTACTATATTATCAAGAAAAATACCAAACTTGCTCACGAATTGGGTTTTAGAAATAAAGTTATAATACTCTGATGTATTGACACCAACCATCCTATCATATTTAATTGGCTTATCACTATGGACCATATACCTGATAACTCCGATTAGAGACACCCAAGAAGTCTCTTGCATGTGATGAATAACGAATTGAATAGTTAAATTGAAGACATTAGAGTAGTCTTCCACCTTCATTAAGACGAGAGCAAGTAGAAAATTAAGCTGCATGTGTAACATAGCCTTCATAGTTCGGGAAATTAAAAAAACCAGAAAGAGTTCCTCCCAAATTAAGTAAAAAGGACCAGGGTCATGAATAAAATTGTTCATAGAAAGTGAAACACCCAAAAAAAGGAGAAAGAAATTGAAGTATAAAAGCATCTTAGATATGATTGACAATGGTAATTGAAAAGAATTTTGCTAAAATTTTTAGGCCATCGATCTTTTTTAGAGAGAAGTTTTTAGAGAGAAGGCAGAGAAAAAGTCGATCTTTGAAAGTAGATATAAAGAAATGTCGGATAAATAAGTTATTTAACTTTTATTTTGATGGTAATAACACTAATAGAAATTTTTCTACTAAAGTATCGTCCAGAATGTTTAGTATTCAGGACCAGATCTAGTCAGACCATATAAAATCATGGTTTCATAGTATATTGGCCCCAAAAACGAAAATTATATGGCTAGTGATTCAGCTTCTCGTAGGTGGGGTCTATCTTTGAAATGCCTTCAACCAAACAATTGATTTTGGGGTCTCTGATGTGTTGCTAAAATTTTATAAAGAGATTTCTCATGGATAGGTTTTGGAAAGTATAGATTGTATGGAGCTGATTGGACTAGGATCTCGAACGAGTAGATTGCGTAGAATCAATGCAATTAGTATAACAAGTTAACAACGATGTCAAGTGGCCCCTGGTTACATATTTATTATTATGATTTTTTATCATATATTTTCTATATTTCTTTATTGACAATGAAAGGTGGCGATGCATCAAAGAAACAAAAATGATCAACCTATACCTAGTTTACTAAATTTAGAAGATAAGTCGAAAAAACTAAAAGTTTTCCGACGCAAAACAGTTGCCTCGTGCCTAGCTTCCTTTACAATCTTGTCCGCTTTGCTGTTGAGCTTCCTATTGATGTGGTGGAAGGAAATTTGCCCGAGCTCTTCAGCATTGTGAATAATCTTGCGCAGAGTGGATTGGATATTCCAACGTGCAACTGACACCAGCTTCGTACCTTGAATAACCTCAAGGTTATCTGAGTAGACCACTATCTTTTTCCATGGAAAATCTGCACCTACTTGCGTAGCTTTAAGAACAGCATTTGCTTCTCCCTCCAGGGCTGAGTTACAATCCAGGTTGCAGCTTTATTCAAATGATGTATTAATATTATTGTGCACTCCGAATATAGCAATCCCCGTAGGGTCCCATCTGTTGGAGAAAGATGCATCACAAAATAATGAGAGGTCTTGATTTTGTTCATCCCTATTTGTATCATCGCTTGCCTCCCCTCTTTTGTTGAGTCCTTTGTAGTTTTCCGCGATCCAGTTGATTCCGTGGAATTCTTGCATTAATTTTTTTGATGCAATATTAATCCCTGTACCACATACTGTAATTCCTTCGTGTATTGCTTTCATTTTTGCCTTCCAGATGTTCCAAAGGTTGATCATGATAAAATCTCGTACTACAATTTATTCCAAGCCCCCTTTAGCAAAGGTTTGAATAATCTTTAAGAGCCAATTTTCTATTTTGTCTTCAAACCCATCTTGGATTTTTATTTGCAAGATGGATCCTGCCCAGATGTCCTTACACATGTTGCAATGGAGAAGTAGGTGCTCTATATCCTCACAATTATGATTACACCATAAGCAGTTCGTAGCATCCGCACATTTTTTCTTATATAAGTTGTCTCTAGTTGGAATTGCGTTATTAACTAATCTCCACATAAATAATTTGATCTTTTTTAGGATGTTAGAACTCCATATTGTTTTCCAAATTGGTGAATCCTGCATTGCCTTGGTTCCCGTTGTTGACGCCTTATTAACTATTTGCTCTTCCGATATAACATTATATCCTGTCTTTGTATCATACGTACCATCTTTCGAAAAAGGCCAAACAAACTTATCCTTTATATCGTTTCATTTATCTTCGTTCTCTTTATAAGATGTATGATAGGCTCAGGAAAGAAATTATCTAACTTCTCTAAGTCCCACTCGTTCTTGTTTTCTTTCATAAGTTCGTTGACTTTTGTGATTGTAGCTCCTTCTGGTTTTTCTAATTTCCAATATGTATCTATCCATCTTTCGTCCTATATATTTGTATCTCTGCCATCCCCTATCATCTTTATTCCATGTTTTTTAATAAAGTCTCTACCGTCTATTATACTTGCCCAACTCCATGTCCTACTTTGTTTGAGTTTACAAGTCATAATGTCAGATTTATTGATATATACCTTTAAGTAATCTCGTAGCCAAATTATCTGGGCTATTCATCAGTCTCCATGCTTATGCTACTAGTAGAGCCATGTTCATTTTCTTGAAGTCTTTGAAACCCAGTCCCCCTATCAGTTTGCTTACTGCTATTTTTTCTCAAGCGACCCAATGTATCCTGTTTCTTTCTCCTGAACTCCACCAAAAATTAGATATAGCTGGAACTAGTTTATTGCAAAAATTAACAAGGAAAGAGAAAATAGACATATAATAATTAGGAATGGCTTGAAGTATTGGTTTAATAAGAACTTCTTTACCGCCTTCTGATAGTAACTTCGCTTTCCAACCTTCCGTATTTTTGAACACTTTCTTTGCTATCCGTTCTAGAGACTCCACCTTCGATCTCTTATGGCACAGTGGAATCCCTAGATAATATCCCAAATTCTCTGTTTCCATAATATCCATTGTTGTAGTGATTTCATTTTTAATTTCATCTGGAGTTTCTTTGCTGAATAGGATGGCTGATTTATGAAAATTGATTTGTTGTCCTGATCCCGAACAATAAATATCTAAACATTCCTTGAAGTGGTTAATATCCATATCCTCCAATTCTAAAAATAAAAGAGAGTCATCTGCAAATAAAAGGTGAGATATCGTCGGGCAGTTCCTATTAATTTTAATACATTTGATCAGTTTGTTATCTATGTAATGGTCGATAATGCTAATAAGGGATTCATTCATAATAGAGAAAAGAAAAGGTGAGAGGGGGCCACCTTGTCTGAGGCCCCTTCCAGGTTTAAAGTTTTCGAGTCGTTCTCCATTTAAATTAATGTTAAGAGAAATTGAGGTTATACAATTCCTAATCCAGTTAATCCAAGTATCGCTAAAACCTAATTTATCCAAAAACTTAAAAAGGAAGTCCCATCTTACCTGATCGTAAGCCTTGGCCATATCAATTTTTATAGCTGCCATGTGTTTTTTGTTTTTCCTCTTCCTACTCATAAAGAACAATATCTCCTGCGCTATAATAATGTTATCTTTAATCGCCCGACCTTTAATGAAAGTTGATTGTGTTGGATATATTATTACATTCATAATCTCTCTTAGTCGGTTTGAGAGAATTTTGGTAATAATTTTATAAATGAAATTGACACATGAAATAGGTCTAAAGTCCCCTAAGTTTTCTTGCAATGTTATTGAAGTATCATTAATAGTTTCTACTGAACAATTATTCTCAAAGATGTCTTCAATAATTAGTAAAACATCCACCTTAATAATATCCCAGAATTCTTTATAAAACTTACCATTAAGTCCGTCAGGTCCTGGTGCTTTTGAGACCAATAATTCCGTTATAGCTCTTTCTACTTCTTTCATCGTAGGTTTCTTTGTTAGTTCCTCATTCATGTTATCAGTAACTCGGGGTTTTATATATTCAATTGCTTTCCGCATATTATCTTCTATACCAATAATTTCTTTAAAGAGGTCTTTGTAAAAATTCTGAAAACAGTTTTTAATGTCTTCTGAATCATCGGTCCATACTCCTTCCGTGTTTTTTATCCTAGTGATTCGATTTTATATTCTACGTTTTATTGTAGCTAAGTGGAAAAATTTCGTATTTTTATCACCATAAATGAGCCAGTTCTGTCTAGCTCTATCGCTCCAATATTTTTCTTCTTTATCATATTCTATCTTTATCTGTTATAATATCATTTCTTCTTTAGAAGTGTCTCTATCCTCTTTCGTACTATTAATTTTGATAAGTCTATCTTGTAGGGCTTTTATCGTTTTTTCATGATTCCTAAATATTTTTTGAACTCCACTTAGTTAGTTCTTTTTTTGTAAATTCCTTTTTCTTTATAAAGTTTGGTATATGGATCATATCATAGGAGATTTTCCAACTGTTGTCTATAATTTATTTGCAATTATTATTATATAACCATCTAGTTTCAAATTTAAAGTGTTTTTTTCCCTATTTTCATATTCATATCAAAATGGAGAAGTAGGGGGGGGGGGTGATCCGACCCTATAACAGGAGGTATAAAGATTTGTGATCTCGGGAATTTCTCCATCCATCCGTAAGTTGCCATTCCTCAATCAATCCTTGTCTTGACATTCTTCTCCCCTTCCATCCTATTAGACCAAGTAAAGAAACAACCATTAGAATTTATTTCCGCTAGTGAATTACAATGAGTAAAATCTAAGAAAGCGTTAATATGATTAATATTGGCTTGGTTCTTGCTTTGTTTCTCCGAAATGTTTAGTATCTCGTTAAAATATCCTAAAATCATCCATGGTTCATTAATTCCTTCACTCCACCTCGTTATTTTATTCCATATCTCTACTCTTTGATTGAAATCATTAGGGGCATGTAAGAAGATCATATAATACGAAAAAGACAAGTCACCAATTAAAGCAATAACATAAAAATTACAACTAAAGACGATATTAAGCTGCACATTAGAGTGCCACAAAAGCAAGAACCCCCCCAGAATGGAAAGAAGTTCTAGAGGTCTCGACAAAAAAGGACTTGTTGAAACCAAAACGCGCCACCACTTCACGAGAGTCAACTTCTCTCAACATCGTTTCACAAAACGAAACCACCCCAGGACGAAATTGAGCTATCATCGAGCTGATTCTTGACAATGTTAAGGGTGCTCGAATTCCCTGAACATTCCAAAATAGGGTTGTCATTTGAACTTCACGGCTTTTTTGGAGTTGTCGCCTCCATTTTTCTCCTCAAATTTTTCCTCCTCCTCCTTAGCATCAACATATTGGAAGTTCATTTCATTGTCTTCACCCCCACATTCATAGTCTTTCTCAAAGTAGTTCTCGCTGTTCTCAAAGCTGCCTTCTTTCTCTTTCTCTGGCTCGAAGTAGAGTTCTCCCCCCTTAAAAGTAGTAGACTGATTGATTGACGTTGTGCAATAATGGACATCTTCCTGTGTGCAGTCAACAACAAAATTAGATGCCAAGTGAGTAGCTACCCAAGTCATAATTTTCTCCTTCTCTCGATGAGAGAAGTTGAAGCGCCTTCTTGTGTCTAACTCTAGGACAAGCTTCCCATTATAAAGAGCAGCTATAACACTTATCAACATATCAGTACTCTTATTAACCCATAAAACAAAATCGTAATTTTTATTTATATAATTATAGCAGGAGATAGGTTTACTTATCGGGATACGTTGAGGATTATAGCTTTGATTTCTATATAGTTTGCTGTGAAAGTTTAGTTCCTTGATGGCGTACAAGCTTCCTTCATCCTGATTATACCTAGGTTTTACTTCCCAAAAAACCTCGAATGGAACTCTTGAGTGTTGAGAGTTTTCCTTGAATCTGGCTTCATTATCCATAAATCTTAATTTCTTAAAGCCTCCTGAAAATAACGTTGTAATTGTCATCTTATTCATAAGATCGATGGCCAACTGAGAGCCCCTGTGTGCAATAATTATCATCCTAAGATCGATGGCCGCATAGAGATACTAGGAAGTATCATAGAATCCTTTAACCTTAATGCTCCCTAGAGAAATGGAGCACGCAAGCCCTCTGTTAGCTTTCTTGAACCTCGTTGTTCCATCATTAGCTGCCATAATTAACATCCTTGTGAAGATGAACTGAATGAGTGTCAAAATAAAAGCACCCTCTACCGGAGCACGTGTTCTTGGACTCTGTCCCAGTTTCCCTAAGATCGATGTCACTCCGTAAGACTCCGTCTCTCCATCTCTACCTTGCAAAGTACAAATACGAAAAACGAAGCGGCAATATTAGAATAAAAGACCTATCATTAATAAATGTGTAGCCTTGCTCGGAAATTGTGTGACGGCGAAGGAGCTTTGGAATGGGATCACAAAAACAATCATTTGTGTATGTCTTGATTCTTCCAACGTTTTCTTTGCCCCAACAAAGTTGATTAACATATCTAATTATTGGCTTTGAAATTGAAACCCCAAAAAGTTGTGATTGATACTCCTCATAATAGGTGTACTCATCCGCCCTAATTAGTCCATCAGATTGAATACCCATTCCCAGAAAATAGAGAAGGAGGCGTGTGCCTTGCTGTTGAGGCGTGAGTGCAGGAAGAACTCAGAAAGAGAAAAGATAAAGATATTTGCGAAAAACAAGAACAAGAAAAGTGTAAACCCTAAGAGAGAGAAGAGAGAGTTTTGACCCAAGCTATAGTCCTTCATCATATATTTTCTACATAGGATAATATTTCTTTAAATAATATTACTCAAACACATAATAAATAATATCGACAATAGGAGATATTCACCGATAAAGTTTTCCCAATAAATGGTTTCTTTAAATAGAACAAGCACCCGTTCATATATAATATTTTTTTTAATACAAGGGAGGTCTGAAGACCGTTTTAATCGTTATCTAAGAATCAAGAACCAACATCAAAATCTGAACTATAAATAACTCTAGGGGTGCACCATCCGTATCTATCTCTAGTGAACAGGCGTCATATCCCATCGGGGTAGTCATGATGACTCAAAAACCAATGCTCTTGACGTAAACCCAATCTTGCGAGCCAAGCCGCGCATGTATTCGCCTCTCTGTACACGGTATGAATTTTGAAATTCCTATTCCTCGTCATAACACTCTGAATATCCTCAATCCATATGCTAGCCGATCTTCCCCCTGATCTGTCTTGTAGGATTGCATCTTCCACTAACTTAGAATTAATTTCAATTTCCAATAATTCCACCCCTAATTCCCCGGCCATGTGCAGCCCCCAGACAAAGCGATTAATTCAGCTTCATCCGAAGAGTTACAATTCATCTTGGATGAAAAACCTTTGATCCAGGTGCGGTCCTTATCCCGAATAATCCCTCGCGCTACTAATGAAGCTCCCGTCCGTGTTGAGTTTAAGACCGTTGTTTGGCTTGGCCCACCCAATGAATTCCACGTAAGTCTTGCGCAACATATTTCCCTCCGGATGACCCAACCATGCCCGTGTGTAATCGACGCTTGGCCCACCCACTAAATTCGTAAATGCTTGGCTTTACGAATCCGCTTTATTTCTGGGAAAATCCACACCATTAAAAACAACATCGTTTCTTGCCGCCCAAATAACTCCAATTATCGCGTTAAAAAATACATTCCACCTAAGGCCTGCAAAAAACCAGTTACCAGCTAACTGTTTGTTCCACCAAAAAGTTGAATTTGTCTTTTCAATAACTTGCTGATGATGTCCATTTTGCCCGACAATGAACAACCCTTGAGCAGACCTTCTCTCAATTGCAACAGTAGCACGAAAATGATCCGACCTGCTGCTGCTAAATTCAGAGCTTCGATATTTGCAGAAATTGAATTCAATCATGACATGCATAACTCATTCATATATATCATACAACAAGCAGCCGATTCGTAAAATTATTACTCAAATATGATTAAATATGACAAAATTACAAATTGACTTTCAAACTTATGAGAGAGAGAGAGAGGGAGGGAGTGAGGGAGGGAGATAAAGCTAGTTTGTCGTGTTATTCTTTTTCAATTCACATGCAATTACTTTAATTATGAGTAACTTTTGAAATTCATGTTATTGAAACATTAATTTGGAATTTTTTGGGTAAAAAAAAAAAAATCAGGTCTTTTGGAAAAACTATTTTTGGGATGCAGATCTTTTTGGATTATAAGATCCCAAGATGTCTGATATTAGATCACATAATGAAGTTATGCCTAATAAAAATCTTAAATTTCTCAATTTTAATTTAAGAATTTCGTTACCTCACATATACCTTTTTTAATGACCCTGACATATGTTTTACTTTGAATATTTACAATAAAGAAGTGACTACTTGCATGTTTTTTTTTTTTGGGACGATGACTACTTGCATGTTGAAAATGACTTTATTGCTCGTAGATGCTATCACCATCATAATGGAAGCAATATACTACATACTAGTAAAATATTTGTGATTAATTTTTTTTTTCTTTGACCAAAAAATGCTTATTGGTGCGCATCATCTTGGAAATTTCGAAGACAATATCCAATGGAAACGATTACCTTTTATGTGACAACCCTCTCTCTCGCTCTATCCTCTCTTTTCTGTGACATCATGGTTGTTCCTTTCTCTTTTTGCGCCCTCTTACTATCGCAACACCACCAAACCGATACCAAGTTGTCTCACTCTTTCTTTCCCACCACCATGCCTGCCACTTCCCACCTTCTCACCTTCCAACCCTTCTCACTACCATGGCTGCCACTCCCCACCGCGCGCAGCACCAACTCACCTCATCTCCCTCAACCACAGCCTTATCCCTCTGCCCAACGTCGCTCACCATCACGCACCCATCAACCATTTGCACTCACCCACCTTCAAGAAGAAGCAGCACCATCTTCCCTCCGCCATCACCATTTTCGCCATCCCTTCCCACCACCATCACCATCCTCACCTTTCCGCCCACCTTCGAGCTCTGATCACATCTCGGCTCCAGATCTCGTGCCTCCACGCCGCTCCACCACATATTACCACCCCCGACGCCACTCTTCTCATAAAAAACCGCTCCATTACCTGTTGCCTGAGCACTGTTTTCCTGCTCCATATCTCGGCGATAACACACGAATCCGGTCTAGATATCCACCATCTCCTCTCCCTTCAACAACAACGACAGTTTTTCGAGTATTCAGTGGGTGATACTCCGATCCATTGACGCCAATCTCCGCTCACCTTCTCCGATCCACCGACGCCAATCTCCGATCACAAAAGCCAGACACAAGCAGCAGCGCCCAGAACCAGGCCCACCAGTTCAAAATTCTATTTGAAGTTAACTGTTGTTTGTTTCTTTATCTTTTAATTTTTGTTTAATTTAGTATTTTCCTTTTTAATTCGAATATATATCGTAAACACGTTTGTTTTTGTTTAAGTTATAGATTTAGATTATTTGGAATGTACCAAAGTGATGTGTTTGGAATGTACCAACTCGTTTTTATCGTGAAAAAAGTTATCTTGAAAATATTTGTGTATTGTTTTTGCGGGAAAAATTTTGTTTGGCGCGTACCAATAGATGGATATCGACACGATATCTTCGATAAGGTTTCTAAATAAGTCAGGATATTAACCTCAGACATAAACAAATACCATTTAAGTCTAGAAAAATTCTATTAGGGACCCATCATGCAATTACAAAAATGATCGTGTAATAAAACCTAAAACGAACATAATAGCACTTGGTGCGTAACAAGCTAGGAAAATTGATCTGTTCAGAATGTATCAAATTGATTTGTTTGGTACGTTCCAAACAAACAAACAAACATTGGCCTATACCAAAACGTATAAAACATTGGTTTGTACTAAAGATGAACTGACTAGAGGTATAAGGGTAAAAATTCTGATGAGATTTTCTAACTAGAGAACTTTATAAGTATCTTTTCCACTTAGACTTTTGTCACTAATATTTGTGAACTTTAGGCTTTTAAAAGTAATTTACTCTATCCATTAATAGGTTGACAAGATAATTATAGTTTTTCCTTTATGATCATCTGACTTGGACTTCAAAATTATTATTTTCTAGTATTCTTACTAAGATTTCAATTACCTGATAACGAATATTTTGATTTTAATGAAACTTAGAGCCTGATCAAAAAAATTCTCTGACTAAAAATCACTTCTCTGCAATAATGGCGGCTGTCTAATTTTTTGTTTTTAATCTCTTCTAATCAATTCTCCTTACGATAATTACTAAGTGCATAATGATTCTCTGCCAATTCACTCATGATCCAAGACCCTTTTGGCTTTTACGGCTCAACTCCTTAATTTTCTATATCACCAGAGGCTTCATGTGTACAATTACTCACATGCATTGGTATTTCCTTACTTCTATTAATTGGGTAAAGGCTAAAGACTCCTTTATTGTATTCAATTTGGAATTTTATGATCCTTTTAATCATATGCAAAGTTTTATGGTGCCTTATGGCTTCTACCGATATCATTCAAAAGGTGATGCTATTAGTGATGTGCTGCTCCATATGCATATACCTTCTCTCATTCTCTATTTTGAATTTATGAGAAAATATTCCCTGTATGGGATCTAATCTAATTTATTACTGTTGGACTCATTTTATTGTCCACAATGTAGTATAGTGTGTGGTGGGATGCTTTATTAGTCAAACGTTTGAGTTGTGTAGTGGGGAAGTGGGAAAGACATATGGTTGTATCCCACATCGGTAGTTCCTAAGTGGTGAGGAGCATTTATGACCTTTGTGGTATCATTAAAAAATAAAAATAAACTAGTTTTATAACCGGCTTTTATTTTTTATTCTGATGAAGACTTTGTCTACGTTTGACTCATTCCTCCACGTTTTTATTTACCCACAACGGCTCTTTGGTTGTAACAGCTCCTAAAATCTTGGCATGATGAACAGCCACGACCAAGCCTTAACGGCTAGTGTACTGGCTATATTTTCTTCTATAAATAGAGCTGTTCCTATCGTCATTCAACACACCAACTTTACAACAGCAATACATTACGAAAATCACAGCAGCTTTTATTCTCTCTTCTTCCACTTCTGTTCTTGAGCGAAATCATAATATACAGATTCCAACCTACGATTGTGAGTGCACACGAGAGTAGGGTAGTAGTGTTTAATCCTTGGGGAACGTTCGGAAAAACAGTGTAGCATCTCGGCTGTCCCGGAATTTCGTTCTTAAGGCAGTGGCTCTTCCACGGCACTACGGTTTTAAACTTCGTCTTCTCAGCTTCGATTTTTTCCTTCATTAATCGAGTTCGTTTTTCCTTCCGTCTTTTACTTTCGGTTTTCATTTCCGCTTTATATTTCAGTCTTTATTTTTCAGTCTTTATTTTTCGCAACTAGTAGTTAAGGTAAATTTTCGCATTTAATTTTAAATTACCATTACAGTAGTTACGAATTTTACCAACAATTTAAGAACGAAAACTTTTTTAAGTAATCTGTAATGGCTTCCTCTTCTTCGGCTTTAACTACTACTTTGAAAACCTTACCCGATATGTCAAAACTCGAACCTTTAGATGGTTCTAATTTTAAACGTTGGTCCCAAAAACTTCTTATTTTCTTTGAACAACTAGAAGTTGATTTCGTACTACTTGAAAACCCTCCTGTTTCAACTGATGATGCGGACGCTTCTATATCCGCTAAGATTTTAAAATATGACAAGGCAAATAAACTAACTAGGGGTCACCTTTTAAACCATATGTCGAACCCCTTGTTTGATTTATTTGTAAACGAAAAAATCTTCAAAAACTATTTGGGACCGTTTACATACTAAATACGGAGGTGACGACTCCGGTAAGAAAAATTATGTGGTAGGAAACTGGCTCAAATTTTCAATCACCGACCAAAAACCTATAATGGAACAAGTTCACATTTACGAAAACCTTTGTGCCGAAATTGTATCCGAGGGAATGAAAATGTGTGAGATCTTACAAGCTAACGTGTTACTTGAGAAATTCCCACCATCTTGGAGTGACTACCGTAACCACCTAAAACACAAGAAAAAAGATATGACGATTCAAGAGTTAATCAGCCACATGAGAACCGAAGAAGCTAATCGCCTCAAAGATAAGTCTGAATCTCTTCCTCATTATTCTTCGAAAGCAAACTTGGTCGAGACTTCTGGGTATGGTAACAAAGAAGGTTTTAAGGGTAAAGGAAAGTTTCATGGTCAGAACAAGAACAACAAATCGAAGGGTAAATTTAACAAATCCGGAGGTAACAACTTCAAACCTTCTGGTAACATTCAGAAAAACAAAGCAACCTGCTACGTTTGTGGAAAAGAAGGACACAAGGCATACCAATGCAACGATAGGTTCAAATCAAACAACCCCCCTCGTGCAAACTTGACTGAAACTGAAGAGGTAATTGTCGCGGTAATGGTCGAAACTAATCTGGTAGAGAACAAGGCCGAATGGATTCTCGATACTGGAGCTTCAAGACACTTCTGCGCCAACAAAGAGTTATTCCAAGGGTTTGAAGATGTAGCTGACGGGGAATGCGCATACATGGGAAACTCAACAACTGCGGGCGTCCTTGGCAAGGGAAAGGTGTGTCTTAAACTTACCTCTGGCAAGACCTTAGCCCTTAATGATGTTTTGTATGTCCCCATGCTTCGTAGAAATTTAGTCTCGGGGTCTCTTCTAAACAAAGCTGGACTTAAACTTGTTTTCGAGGGTGGGAAAATAATAATTTCTAGGAATGGTGACTTTGTAGGAAAAGGTTACCTTAATGGTGGACTATTTGTACTTAATGTTCTTTCTGCTTTTAATGAGAATGCATCTACTTCCGCTTATATAGTTGAATCTCTAGATATGTGGCATGCTAGATTAGGACACTTAAATGTTTCTTCTATTAAACGACTTAAAACTCATGGTCTAATACCCGGAAACTATAACGTTGATTTATTTAAGTGTCAAATATGTGTAGAGGCTAAACACGCTAAGAAACCCTTTAAAAACGTGACCACTAGAGAAACTCAACTTTTAGAACTAGTGCATTCTGACTTAGCTGATTTTAAAACTACTGCTAGTAGAGGAGGAAAACTTTATTATATGACCTTTGTAGATGACTACTCTAGGTTCACCAAAGTATACCTTCTAAAGTCTAAGGATGAAGCAGAATCCACCTTTTTAAAATATAAGGCTGAGGTTGAAAACCAATTAGATAGAAAGATTAAAAGACTTAGGTCCGATAGGGGAGGAGAATATAGTTCTAACACACTTAAAGAATTTTGTGAACGTAGTGGAATTATTCATGAACTTACTGCCCCTTATACACCCCAACAAAATGGCATAGCTGAAAGGAAAAATAGATCCCTTAAGGAAATGATGAATGCCATGTTAATTAGTTCAGGCCTACCTTCCAACATGTGGGGGGAAGCTGTCTTATCTGCATGTTATGTATTAAACCGAGTACCCCATAAACATATTGATAAGACCCCTTACGAATTATGGAAAGGCTATCCACCTAACTTGAAATTTTTACGAGTGTGGGGGTGTTTGGCTAAAGTAGCATTACCCGACTTTAGGAGAGTTAACATTGGACCTAAAACCATAGACTCTATCTTTATAGGATATGCCCAAAATAGTGCAGCTTATAGATTTATGTCCTTAGCTGATAACACTATTAGTGAATCTAGAGACGCTGAATTCTTTGAGCATATATTTCCTTTGAAAAGGAATATTGTTCATAATTCCTCCTCATCTATCAGTAATGACTCAACTGTCAATACTGATATACCTATTAGTGATAATTTGTCTGTTTCTCTACCCTCTTCGAGTTCAGGACCACACCCTGATAACGAAATTAGGAGAAGCAAAAGACGTAGGACTGAGTCCAGTTTTGGACCAGACTTTATCACTGCTTTCTTGACTGAAGATTTTCACATAGATATGTTATGTGAAGAACTAGTCTCTTGTTTACTTCTTGAGGAAGAACCTAAGACCTTCTCCGAGGCTATGAGATCCATAGATGCTAGCTTCTGGAAAGAAGCGGTAAACAACGAGATAGAATCCATTAGATCAAACCACACTTGGGACTTAACTGACTTACCAAAGGGATGTAAACCAATTACTAGCAAATGGATCTTTAAGAGAAAATTAAGACCTGATGGTTCCATAGAGAAATTTAAGGCTAGACTTGTAATCCGAGGCTTTACTCAAAAGAAAGGTCTAGATTACTTTGACACCTATTCCCCAGTGACCAAAATAGCAACCATAAGAACTCTAATTGGTTTAGCTTCCATTCAGAAACTCACTATACATCAAATGGATGTTAAGACCGCGTTTTTGAATGGAGACTTAGAAGAAGAGATATATATGGTTCAACCCGAAGGGTTTGTAGCTTCTGGTCAAGAAAGCAAAGTATGCAAACTTAAGAAATCTCTATATGGTTTGAAACAAGCACCCAAACAATGGTACGAAAAATTAGATAGTACTTTAGTTAACAATGGCTTTATAGTCAACACTTCCGACTCATGTGTATACATGAAGGTGATAGGATCTGAATGTGTGATCATCTGTCTATACGTAGATGACATGCTGATCTTTGGCACTAACCTTGAAGTCATTAATGAGACTAAGGACTTTCTATCATCTAAATTCGAGATGAAGGACATGGGTGAAGCTGATGTAATCCTAGGGGTTAAGATCTTAAGAAAGGAAAATGGTATATCCCTTAGTCAATCTCATTATGTAGAGAAATTGTTGAAGAGATTCAACTCCTATGATGTCATACCCGTTAGAACCCCGTATGACTCTAGTATTCGGTTGACTAAGAACAAGGGAAGTGCAATATCTCAAACTGAATATGCTAAGATAATAGGAAGTGTGATGTTCTTAATGAACTACACTAGACCAGATATCGCCTATGCCGTAAGTAGACTTAGTCGCTATACCCATAATCCTAGTAGTGAACATTGGACTGCACTTCAAAGATTATTGAAATATCTAAGAGGTACTATGGATATAGGCATACACTATAGTAGGTTCCCTGCTGTCCTAGAAGGCTATTGTGATGCAAACTGGATATCAGATAATGATGAGGTGAGCTCCACTAGTGGTTATGTGTTTTCCTTAGGTGGAGGAGCTATATCCTGGAAGTCTTCTAAACAAACTTGCATAGCAAGGTCAACCATGGAATCCGAATTTATAGCGTTAGAGTTGGCAGGACAAGAGGCTGAATGGTTGAGAAGTCTCCTAGCAGATGTACCATTATGGGAAGATAAAACTGTACCAGTTTCTCTTCATTGTGATTCGCAAGCGGCTATCAGCGTTGCTCACAACAGCACCTATAATGGAAAACGGAGACATATTCGAATTAGACACAGCTCAGTGAAACAGTTACTGAAGAATGGCGTGATAGCATTGGACTTTGTCAAATCCGAGAAAAATTTGGCTGATCCTTTCACTAAAGGTCTAACCAGGAGAGTTGTTATGGAGATGTCGAGGGGGATGGGGCTTAAGCCCATTCATGGGGGTCATATGAATGACATGTGATGCAATACTTACCCATCCCTATGGCATACAATAGTGCAAATGAGGTTGAGTTTCGACTCTTAATGGTTCATAGCCCTTTGTGGTGGTCCTATTGAGACGGACTTGATGAATTCACCGATGATTATTTCGAGGTTGAGTTTAACTCTTAATGATGTTCATAGCCCTTTGTGGTGGTCCTATTGAGAAGGACTTGATGAACTCACCGGCATATGATGAGGTTGAGCTTTAAGGCTCTTAATGACTTCAAGAACCTTGAGGGGTAGTCTATGTTGTATAGACATTCTTGAAATCACCTATGTGAGTGTGAAAGTGGGGGCCGCTTTCTATAAAAGACTTGAGAAATCTTTTTAGAGCACTCATGAGAACCAAGGTATGCGCATGGCCTAAAAGGCGCTTGTGATAACATCGCGGAATCTGTATATATCTAACGGGTTTGAGTATGTGTTGTGGGGGTCTCGACTAAAGAACGTCAAGTTCAAGAGTACGTTCACTTGACTGGACTTGGTTGTTGCCTCATTCCACTACGTGTCAATTCAAATCGCAAGATATTGACACTTAAGTACAATTCACCCAATTTTCGCTCAAAAACCTTTTTTTTCCATTTTCAAAACCTTCTTTATACCTTGTAGACAATCAATGTGTGGGGGATTGTTGGACTCATTTTATTGTCCACAATGTAGTATAGTGTGTGGTGGGATGCTTTATTAGTCAAACGTTTGAGTTGTGTAGTGGGGAAGTGGGAAAGACATATGGTTGTATCCCACATCGGTAGTTCCTAAGTGGTGAGGAGCATTTATTACCTTTGTGGTATCATTAGCTCCCAAAGAACTAACTCCCATGCACACTAAGAGATGATGGGGAAGCCCACACGCGCGCACCACCACCACCCACCCGGCCCGTGCCCGAGCCCGCGCCCGGGCCCGGGCCCGGGCCCGGGCCCGGGTCATGGGTCATGGGTCTTGGGTCTTGGGTCTTGGGGAATTAAAAAATAAAAATAAACTAGTTTTATAACCAGCTTTTATTTTTTATTCTGATGAAGACTTTGTCTACGTTTGACTCATTCCTCCACGTTTTTATTTACCCACAACGGCTCTTTGGTTGTAACAGCTCCTAAAATCTTGGCATGATGAACAGCCACGACCAAGCCTTAACGGCTAGTGTACTGGCTATATTTTCTTCTATAAATAGAGTTGTTCCTATCGTCATTCAACACACCAACTTTACAACAGCAATACATTACGAAAATCACAGCAGCTTTTATTCTCTCTTCTTCCACTTCTGTTCTTGAGCGAAATCATAATATACAGATTCCAACCTACGATTGTGAGTGCACACGAGAGTAGGGTAGTAGTGTTTAATCCTTGGGGAACGTTCGGAAAAACAGTGTAGCATCTCGGCTGTCCCGGAATTTCGTTCTTAAGGCAGTGGCTCTTCCACGGCACTACGGTTTTAAACTTCGTCTTCTCAGCTTCGCTTTTTACCTTCATTAATCGGGTTCGTTTTTCCTTCCGTCTTTTACTTTCGGTTTTCATTTCCGCTTTATATTTCAGTCTTTATTTTTCAGTCTTTATTTTTCGCAACTAGTAGTTAAGGTAAATTTTCGCATTTAATTTTAAATTACCATTACAGTAGTTACGAATTTTACCAACAATTACAGGCATGGACTATTTAATATTTTTAAGTGTATACCTACTGTTTCTAATAGCCTATAGTCTTACTTCTACAATATCTTTAATTTGCTTTGGATCAACATATGCTCTTATGGTATTTATGATTCAGTGTTGAACACTGCTTTCATCTGCGGTTTGGTGAAAGAGACTGGATTTTTATTTCATTTAATTGGAAAGAGATTTTTAATATTCTCAGGCAATGCTACTATCTCAACTCTAATCAGAACATGCAAATTATTTTTGACATTTTCTATGCTATTTCTCAAGAGTTTTACGTTGGTATTTGTTCTCTTCCTGGGATTTTTTGTTTCATGAATTCTAGGGAGATTACGTCCTTAGCATATAGCAGTTTTTCAAGATCTCTGAGAATCAGACACATGCAATTGACTGTCTGCTGTATTTATTATGGTATTTTGCTCATCTATTCTTCTATGTTGCTTCCTGCGTCGTTGAAGCGTGTGTGGTTTTGTTAGTTGATAACCTTTTTTTATTACACTTGTATCTCGGTTCTTGGATCAACATATATAACTACCTTTTGTATTCAAGCAGTAGTGTCTATTTGTGACTTTAGAGTTTAGACACATTTACTCTAGGAGGACTAAGATCGTTGGTCTATTTTATGATGCTGAAAGATCTTATATGATTTGTAAGAAGCTTTATGCATTCGGAGTTTGGTGGGTGAGGCTCTTTCAACAATTTGGCGGTGTTTATGCCTTGATTGTCACGAGGCAAAAATTTCTAATCGACGGCGAAGTCAGTTTTCTTGAAAGATTTATCCAATTTCTTGGACCCTTTAAGGGCTTAAGAAATAAGCCGGTTGAAGGGATTCAAACCCTGTACTTCCTAGTTGAGAGACAGGGTCCTGGCCACTGAGCTAGTCCCAGTGATTTATATTATTCACAATACTTATTATGTACAACCGTTATCTCCAAGACTTTTAATTTCTTTATCGGAAGATTAAACTTTTCAAAGTGTATCTGAGATTCCAATAGTCTTTCCAAGACTAAACTTTATTCTTCCCAATATGTTGGAAAATTAATCTGGAGAATTCTCGAATTGCAGTTCGGATTTGATAGCCGATATCTCTATCCCTTTTATTTCTGTCATACGAAGGTCAAGGTTAGTAGACTTCATTCTACTACTAATTTCTTACTTTAAGTAGATATTACCAGACGTGTGTTTATTCACACTTTCATTTACAAGATTGACACGTATTATCTCTTTCTTTATGTTAATAATTGCCAAGTGTCTTTCGTGCAATTAGTTGTTATCTTTGGTGAAAGCTGTGGTGGTCATTTTGATGTGGATTTGAAATGTAGTGAAGACACAGATGGTGTTGATGGCTACCGAGAGGATCCCGTGAAGGCTAGAATCATCTAAACTTACCCAAGGGACGGCAGCCAGTCCCGTAAAATGGCTAGGGGCGATGGATATCTTCCCCATTTGAAATTGTCAAGGAGCTAGGGCGCCTTTGACAAAAAAATCATTCAAGTCCCTATGTCAGAAGTTTGATGTGTATTTAACTTGTTTATTCGAATCAAAACTTAGACGAAAAGATCTTAAATCTTGTCTGCATTTTAGGAGCTTTAATAATTCACATTTAGTCGAACCCGGGGGAAGATCTTATATGTCTGGGGTAAGACTAATGGTGTGGAAAGAGTCCGTGTCTGTTAAGGTTGTTTATTCGAGTCAGTATTTTGTTATTTTGAAGGTTAATGGAATGAATGGCAAATTGTTGTTTTTGTATTGTGTTCATGCTCCAAACGATGATAAGATTAGATATGAGACTTGGAATAATCTAACCAAATGGTTAACGAAATATAATGCTTCTTCAATTATCATTGGAGATTTTAACGATATTACGAAATTTTCCAAAAAATAAGGTAAATTATCACCGAATTTAGATAGGATATTAAGGCTTAATGAGTTCATTAATCAAAATCACTTGATCGGTTATCCTTCAAAATGTTGTTTTTTCACATGGTCTAACGGGAGAAAGGACGAGGATAATGTAAAAGAGAAACTTGATAGAGCATTGCCGAATATGGAATGGTGCGACTTTTTCCCTAATGCGAATGTCAAAGCCACTCTGGCTATTGGACCGAACCATTCGCCGCTTATATTGCAAAAGGATACAACATTAAATAATAAAATTAATTATTTTTGTTTTGAATCTAGATGGTTAGAGCACTTACAGTATAGAGATGTGGTTGAAAATAGTTGGAAAGCCATGAGAGGCATTTCAAATATTAGATATTTTTGTCACAAAAGAGACGCGACATGCCTTGCGATTAAAGGATGAAGCAAATCTACATTTCTTAATAATAGGAAGCCAATTAATTTTCTTCAGTATAAGTTGATGAAAATTCAAAATGGAGCATTCACTTTCAAAGATTGTTGGGATCAAGAGGAATGATTCTGGGCTGATAAAGCAGGGGACTTAGCGATAAAAAAAGACGATAAGAATACAAAATAATTTTATGCTAAAACAATGCAAAGGAGAAAATTTAATAGAATTAATATGCTAAAAGGTGATGATAGGAATTGGTCAGATGATCGGAATATTATAGGAGCTAATATTCAATTTTTTTATGTCAATCTGTTTAAAGAGAATCCGATAACTAATATCGAGGATATTACTAATCATATCCCGTTAAAAGTTTTTGATTATATGAATGATTTTCTTACAAGAATGCTAGATAAGGAGGAAATTAGAAAAGCTATCTTTGACATGGACAGATCAAAACCGTCGGGCCCTGATGGTCTCCCAGGAAAATGTTATCATGAATTTTGGGACATTTTAGAAGAGGATGTGGGGAACATCGTTATGAGCTTTTTCAAAGATAATACGCCGTTAGATCTTTTAAATGATACTCTGATCACTTTGATACCAAAGGGAGATAAACAGGAAACGATAAAAGATTATAGATCTATATCTTGCATTAATTTTAGCTACAAGATTATTTCAAAAATTCTAGCTTCTAAAGTTCAACTATTTATGGATGAAATCATTTCTATTGCACAATCAGCTGTTATTAAATACAGGAGTATTCTAAATAATATTTTAATTTCTCAAGAAGTTTCATATTTCTTGAGAATAAAGCGGAAGTCAAACATTAATTATGTGGTGGTTAAAGTGGATATGGAAAAAACTTATGATCAAGTAAACTGGATTTTCTTCTTAAGACCCTTAAAGGTCTTGGTTTTTGTGAGAAATGGATTAACTGGATCCACAACTGCATATCAACAGTCTCTATGCAAATTAAAGTTAATGGTCAAAGACTTAAAAAATTCTATCCGCAACAAGGTTTAAGACAAGGTGACCCGCTTTCACCCCTTATGTTTTCTCTTCTCACTGAAAGCCTTATTGGACTTATTAATTACTAGTTTCGAGAGGGCCGTATTATTTGTATTTCAATTACGAGACAATGTCCGAAACTTACACACCTACTATTTGCCGATGACGCTCTTTTCTTTATAAAAATCTCTGACTCAGAAAGTGAAGCATTTAGAAATACACTTGAATCATATTGCCTCGCCTCTAGCCAGAGAATCAACTTAAATAAGTGCAATCTTATTTAGCAAAGGTACGCCGGAGGTAGTGTGTGGGAACGTTTCAAAATCTCTTAGTATTGGAATTACACAATCTATGGGTAAGTACTTGGGAATTCCGCTTACGTTAATAAGGGCTAAGAATGAGAACTTAAATTATATTAAAGATTGTCTCCTTTCAAAATCAGCAAGTTGGATGACATCGCTCCTGTCGGAAGGCGGGAAAGAAGTCCTGATTAAAGTTGTTTTACAGTTTATTCGAAATTACGCTATGTCAATTTTCGAGTTTCCAGGAGGCTTGTGTAGAAAGTTATCTTCTCTTATCTCTAAATTCTGGTGGGATGCTAATGGAAAGATAAGAATTGATTGTATTTCTTGGAAAAAATTAGTAAGATAACAAAAGATTGAAGGTATCAGTTTCAGAGATTTTCAAAAAAAGAATCTCGCTATGTTGGCAAAACAAGCCTGGAGAATTTTAAATAATCGAGAATCTTTGGTGTCAAAAGTTCTCAAAGCCATTTATTCTCCAAGGAATGATTTTTGGGAAGTCAAACTTGCAAAGAAACGATCGTGGAGCTGGGCCAGTATATACAAAGGTATTTCAAATGCTTTAAAAAAACTCGATTTGGCAAATTGGGAATGGTTTAAAAACAAAAATTTGGATCACCAATGGGTAGGAAACAGATACATGCTTGACAAGCCAGAGAATTGTAATCTACAATATGTCGACGAACTGTTTTAATCAAAATAAGACAGGTTGGAACATCAGATGAATCAACTCGATGTTTCACACCAATGTGGTGAATGAAATATTGAAAATACCGGTGTCTCAAGACAATAGCGAAGATAGAATCGTCTGGCCATTTGTGAAAGACGGTATTTATACTACAAAAGCGGGATATCATACATTGATTAACGAGGATATTTCAAAAGAAGGGCAAACTTCAAGAGATGGAGAAGTGAACAATAGTGTGTTATGGAATACTATCTGGCATGCGCATGTACCTTCTAGAATAAGAAACTTTGGGTGACGAATATGTAATGGATATTTACCTACAAAATAAAATCTCAAGAAGAGGAAGTGTGTACATAATACAACGTACAAATGGTGTGACTTAGGTACCGAAGATGTTTAACATGTCATGTTACAGTGTCCGTTTAGCATACAAGCTTGGGCTGAATCTGTCATGCAAATAAAAATTGATCGAGACTTTAAGGGATCTTTTGCCGAATGGTTCCTGCTCACTATAAAATATTTTTCAGAAAACGTTTGGGGTAAAAGAATTATTACGGAAAATCTTCTTATCACAACATAAAATATATGGAAAGAAAGAATATGAAGGGATTTTTTTTACAAAAAGAAGTGGGCAGTATTCCAAATTACGGTAAACTCAAACAACTGAATGGCCAGGTTATTTGATCCAATTCAGGTATAAAATGAGAAGGACAAGCATAATGCTTCTAATAATAATATGTTACTTGACAATCTGACTATTAATGACAAGGCATAAATGGTTTGGTTTAGCGACACATCTTTTACAAAGGAATGGGAAAAAGCCGCGACTATTGTAGTAATTGGGGTGGATAAGGTTGGAAATGTAATCTAGAAAAGAACATGTAGATGTTATATCAAGAACGTTATTGAAGGAGATGCATAGACTCTTATCTTGGCCATGAGATCTGTAGGGACTCTGGGACTTTAGAGTAGTTCTTTCTACTCTGACAACCTTGAGATTATTCAAGGTATCTTTAAACAAGTTAGGCTTCACTAGAGCCTTAAGACATTGGTTGATGAGATAAGAGGATGGATTGATAGATTTCCTCATTGGAAAGTTTTGTATATTAGTAGACAGTTTAACTACACTGTTGATGCGCTTGCAAAATGTGTCAGAAGAAGAATTGATATCCTTGGATGGAATGATCCATCGGTCGTCGGTTCTTTTAATTTATTTTATAACTTGTGTAATAACTATAACTTAAGTTAGTATGTTTTATTTATCCGACAAAAAAAAGTACTAAGATTTCATTTTAGAATATCCACAAAGATTATATTTAGATTGGTGAAAACTAACAATATCATTGATAAAATAAAAATAGATTTTAATAATAAAAATATTCTAAAAACATAAATACTACAACTATTCTGCGAAACTGAAAATACAGAATTTACACGAAAATTCAGAAAAATCAGTATACGATTACAAAATAATATTGCGTTTAAAAGAAAATTTCGGGAGTACCAGTATCTGTAACAACTAACAAGTATATCACACTACACTCTAAAATCAAAAATCATTTTTGGAGTGAGAGGGAGAAGAGAGTATCTTTATGAATTCTAGTTTTGGAAAAAGTGAAAGTGAATTTGGCTATATTTATAGTAGAAGAGGCATGCTAGAATCGTTACATTAGTGGCTAGTGATTAATTCATATAAATGCCATTCTCAAGAGTAGCTCCTTCTACTCGGATAACCTTGAAATTTTTCAAGGAATCAACAATAAAGTGGGAATTAATTAGAAGGTCTGTCCAATCATTGAGGAGATTTGAAAATGGATGAAGAAATTCCGGAACTGACAGGTTTTACACATAAGAAGAGATAGAAATGGAATAGTGGGTTGCGCAACCAAATGTGCAAAGATGGGTATGCTTCCAGAGGACTGGAAGTGCTCATCTGTCATAGATAGCTACCACTTTCTCATCAATTTATGTACAAATAAAGGAATAGGATAATCTTGTGATTTGGTAGGTACTAATTGAAAAAAAGCGTCATAAATGAAGACATTTCACTAGTTACATAATTTTTAAATTCTATCATGGACCCGATGACTTATAAGTTGCTCTTGGCCTACCGTCAACTAAGTCTATTCTACAACTTCATCAGCTATATCATCATATATTTCTGGAGATTCAAGTGCCAAGGCTGCTGTTAGAGTGTCATCAACTTCTTGCGTGATTTTGCTTATGACATCTATTTTCAAGCATTCATATTTTATGTCAGGATATTTCATAGCCTTGAACACATTGAATCGTACCTGTTCGATGAAGCATGGTTACATTTTAATGAGAAGAAAGCAAGGTGACCATTCCATGTCTCCCCGCCCGAATATCAATTAACAATGTTCTATGGAGGACTAAACAGCGAGTCCAGAACAAAAGAAGATATATTAGGAGATGGAAGTTTTGTGTTGATAGATCCTGAAGAAGCTCATACTATTATGGAAAGAGTTCTTGATACCGAAAGAAGTTGGCCGTTAGAACCAGAAAAAGAAGAAGATACCTTACAAGCTCTAAGGATCAAAGAATTATAACAACAACTTAAGGAATTACAAGAGCAAGCACGTTCAATAGCTCAGGTAGATATAGTACACACTCTACCTTCATGTCCTGGTTGTGGAGCAAGAAATCATTCGTGGGAGAACTGTATCAATAATTCAGCTTCAATTTTCTTCGTATCTCATCAAAGAAACCATTACTCGAATGGTTGTTATCATCCTCAAGGACATCAAGCTAATTAGTATTCCCCACAAAATCAGAATTGGGTCGGAAATCAAGGTAACCATTATCAAACTCGACACCAACCTTATTATCCACCACAACCTATCTATCAACAAGATCCGAATTATGATGATTATTATCAAGAACCACCTCTTTATTCTGTGCGACAAGCTACGCATGAACAACCTTCTAGTTAGGATCCAAGACTAGTAAAGCTTATGAGAATGATTAAAGAGAACATGAAGATAAGCCAGCAAAGATCTCAACCACACGCAAAGGTCATTAAAACATATCAAAAATGGCGAGTGTAATCCAAAATAGGCCAAAAGGGAAACTCCCAAATGATACTCTATTTCTCCTGAAGACGATGCTTCTCATGTAGTTATATTACGAAGTGGAAAATAATTACCTCTACCTAGAGTGGAAGAAACATAACAAACAAAATAACCAACCCCTATTCCTAAAGTGGTTGAAGAAACAGTTGAAGATATAGTCGAAGAGGTAATTGAACCAAATAGTGTCCCAGAGAAGACACCAGAAAATAAGAAAAGCTCAGTGGTAAACAACACACGTCCTCCTCCACTAATACCATCACGTTTAAAAAATAAGAACAATGAAAAAGAATTCAAGAAGTTCCTTGACATGGTGAGCAAGTTAGATTTTAACATACCGTTTGTAGAAGCTCTCAAGAGAAGGCCGAAACATCTGAAATTCATATAGGACATTCTTTCTAACAAACGAAGTTTAGAATCCGAGGAGATGATTGGATTACCAGAGAAGTGTAGTGCTATTGTCAAATCAAGCTGCCACCGAAGCTACAAGATCCCGGAAGTTTTACGATACCCATAGCTATTGGAGAAAGTTAGACCGGGAAAGCATAATGTGATTTAGGTGCGAGTATCAATCTCATGCCCAAGTCCTTGTTCGAGAAGCTCAACATAGGAGAGGTCGTACCTCTTCAGTGGTATTACAAATGGCAGACCGCTAACTCTCCCAACCAGTAGGTAAAATTGAAGATGTTTTAGTTAAAGTGGTAGTTGATATTCTATATGCGTCCTAGAAGGGGGGTTGAATAGGACTACGGAAATTAATCGGCTAATTAAATTCTAAGTAAATAAAATTAAAAGCTAATTTAAATCCTATTCTCTTTCTAAACTGGATGGACAAGAGTTTGATAAATGAGCAATAGATAGTAATCACCTAGATAATCATACAAGCATATTATCAAACAATTAGAGTGCGGAACGTAAATAGTTTAGGGAAAGAAAATACTCAAGCTTGTATAGTGGTTCGGTTTCCCTACTCCACTACCTAAGGTAGCCACCTTAGGATTTTCAAGCTTCTTTACTAAGCTCCGTGTCTCTCTTAACCGGGGCGAGAACACAATACCCGTTTACAACCTCTTCGATAACACGAAGGACAACCTCTTGTGTAATCCCAACACAAGGACAACCTCTTGTGTAATCACAACACAAGGACACCAAGTATAATCCCTATACTCACACACTCTCTTAATCTAACTATTACAAAGACTAGACTAAGAGGAAGAATCAAGTGTTTGAATGGTTTTACAATAGTGATGAACTCCTAAAGAGTGGATATGACTTTATAGCATAAAGAGAATGATTTTGACTATGATTAGCTTCTTGACACCTTCATGAATGATCACAATTAAGCCCCTCAATGTTGGTAGATGAATGGTGTAAGTTGTGTCTTCAAAGAGCTTTAATTTATAGCTGAAATAAGCTTCCAACGGTCAAAAGTCTTCTATCTAACGGATCTATTTTAACTCCAACGGATATAAGCTTTGTCCTCTTCTAATAGTGCAGAAACCCTTTCTTGCGGTGTACCGCGGATATGGTCCGGTGTACCGCACTACTCAACGTGTTGATTTCATAGCATACTGACGGGCTACCCCATGCACCGTGTTCCTGGTCCGCACCCTTGGTCCGGTGTACCGCTCCTCAGTCCGGTGTACCGCGCATTATCTTGCTTTCTGTTCGGACTAGCTGTGCTCCGCGCCTTTGGTCCGTGGTACTGCGGTGTACCGCAGGTGTTGTCCGGTGTACCGCGCTACTGTACTAATGAAGCTCAAGTTCAAGGATGTGATGTACTATTTGAGAATAGTTTAAAACACGATTTGGCAATTATTAAAACAAGATTAAAAGGACGTTAGGCCAACAATCTCCCCCTTTTTGATGTTTGACAAATCGAAAACTTTTGAAGTGATTAGTACTACATTTTTAATCAAAAACTCCCCCTTAACCTAAGCATGAGGTTTTTAAAGATAAGTTAATTTAAAAAGCTCCCCCTTACGAAATGCATAGAGTTTTTGTATTCAACGAAAAAGTTTAACTAAAATTTCTCCCCCTTTGTCAACAACAAAAAGAAACGATTACTAAGTAAAAGGGACCAAATGTAATTTTGTAAAAACTGGAGGGACCTAAAAGCAATTTGTTTAATTTTTTTTAAAAACACTAAATTTTGCAAGAGGGTTCCTAGATAATAGAGACATCTAAAAAAAATTACGAAAATTAGCACCAATGCAAGTAATATCACACTTTATTCCATTTGCATCTTGATGCTTGATTCCTATAAAAGAAAATTAAGCTTTAGGTACCCAACTTGGTTTGGGTCCATGAGTGTTAGGGAATTTTCTTTTTATGATCCATAAAGGCTTTTTCCAAGATGGTACAAGAGATCCTAAATCCAACAATTTACGATAATAACAATGAGATGCATCATGACCAAGTTTTTCACAATAAGTGCAAGTGATAAAAGATTTTAAAGAAGATGAAGTATGATTTGAAATCGTTGATTTAACAAAGACATTTTTCAAGAATTGTTGTTTGATTGAAGGATCATATCCAACATCATTTTTTTCAAAAACCAATTTTTGAGAATCTAAAATCAAATCCAAGTTTTCTTGCCCATTTGTAAAATTTAAAATAATAGCATTTTGATCCTCAATCTTTTTCTCTAACAATGTTTTTTCTTCCAAAAGACTTTTCTCAACAAGATGAAGTTTCTCATTTTCATCTAAACATTCATCACTAAGATTTTGACAATTTTCAAAAGCTTTTAAAATATCTTTATTTTTATTTCTTTCAACTTCTAAATCTTTTGTTAAAACTTTGTTTGTTTCAATAGAGTTTAAAAAATCATTGTAAAGAGAATCAATTGCCTCATGAATATCTTGCTCACTAGCATCATCATTAAATAAAGAAGAGCTAAATTTAGAAGTTACCTCATTGTTTTTATCATCCCAAATAGCATGTTCATCTTCTTTGTGATTCACCATGAATGCAACTAGATTCACATCCTCGTTATCACTTTCTTCTTGATCGGAATTTAGAGCATTCCAAGTGATGTTGGTGACCAAAGCTTTCTTTGATTTTCCTTTGTGAAGATATGGACAAAAGGTTTTGATATGCCCTATTTTCTTGCAATGGTAGCAAGTAGGTTCTTCTTGCCTAATGACCCTTATATTTCTTGAAGAACTCCCTTTTTTGGCAAAACGTTTGTATTTCATAATTTTCTTAAGCAAAGCCATTTCTTCATCTTCACTAGTTTCGTCATCATAGGAATCTTCTTCCTCTTCACTTTCCTTCCTTTCTTTTCGTTCTTTTATCTTGCTACTCAAGGCATGGAAGGCAATGGATTTCTTAATCTTCTTATCCTCATCATCTCTTATCTTTTCTTCTTCAAGCACAAGCTCTTCCGTCATGAGGTTACAAATGAGTTCATGAACCGTCATTTTTGAGAGATCTTTAGTATCTCTTATAGAGTTGATCTTTGATTTGTATTTCTTTGGAAGAGCAAATAAGATTTTTCGGCATTGTTCTTTGTTGGTATACTCTTGACCAAGAGTCTTCAAGGTGTTGACAATGTTGGAAAATCTTTGATGCATAGCATTTAAGGCTTCATCGGGCTCCATACGAAATAGCTCATACTTAGTGATAAAAGGACCAATCTTTGTTTCCTTGACATCTTCCATTCCTTGATATGATAGCTCCAAGAGTTGCCACATTTCATGAGCCGAGTTGCATTCACTCACTCTAGCATATTCCGTGACACTTAAACCATTTATGAGTATGTTCATGGCTTTGTTGATTTTGGTGAGTTTAGCTATGTCTTGAGCATTGTAATTATCTTCATCTTTCTCAACCGTTTGACTACCATCAACAAAAGGAATGTGATAGTCTATATGCGTCCTAGAAGGGGGGTTGAATAGGACAATAGAAATTAATCGGCTAATTTTATTTCAAGTAAATAAAATTAAAAGCTAATTTGAATCCTATTGTTTTAGCAAACTAAATAGTAAAGAACTAGATAATCCTAAAAGACAATATTATCAAACTATTCATGTAGGCATTTTATCAAGCATATAGAGTGCGGAATTGTAAAGAGAGTAGAGATAGAATACGATACACAACGATGTATAGTGGTTCGGTTTCCCTACATCCACTACCTAAGGAAGCCTCCTTAGGATTTGCAAGATTCTCAACTAATCTTCGTAACTCTTAATCGGGTGAGATTACAAACCCTTACAACCACTTCAAAAACCTTTGAAGGAAAATACACTTGTGTTATCACCAACACAAGGAATCAAGCATAAAACCTATGCTCACACTACTCTCTTAATCTATTACAAGAACTAAGAGGAAAGGGAAAAGTGTTTAGGGGTGATATGAACAATGTAGCTTCACAATGAATATGACTTGAATGCTCCTTTGAAACCTCCTTGAATGATAATATTAATTGCTCTTAAGATTGGTAGATGGAAGGCTTAAGTTGTGTCTTGAATGAGCTCCATTTTATAGCTGAAAATATGGTCCAACGGTCACAAGGCTTCTATCTAACGGATCTATTTTATCTCCAACGGATATAAGCTTTGTCCTCTTGTAATAGTGCAGAAAACCCTCTCGTGCGGTGTACCGCAGGTATGGTCCGGTGCACCGCGAAAACGTTCGTCTTAATTTCAAGCTTACTGACGGACTACCCAATGCACCGCGTCCCTAGTCCGTGCATCAGTCCGGTGTACCGCGCCTTGGTCCGGTGTACCGTGCATTTTCATTAGCTTACTGACGGGCTATCCTGTGCACCGCGCCTCTGGTCCGTGGCTCTGCGGTGTACCGCGTGTTTCGTCCGGTGTACCGCGGCACTGTTCTTTTGAATCATAAGCTAAAGTACAAGGATTTAAACACAACTAATCTAATGAGGGGTTTTGGAAAACCTTTAAAGTGATACCAAATGAATTTTAGTTTAAATGATGATTTGTCAAATATTAAAACGGGAATAAAAACAAGGTGAGGCTAACAATCTCCCCCTTTTTGATGTTTGACAAATCATAAACTTTTGAAGATGCCTAAAAATAAGTTTTGATCAAAAACTCCCCCTCAACCTAATCACTAGAGTTTTTATAAAACTCCCCCTCACAAAATGCATTTGAAAAAGTTTAACTAAAATTTCTCCCCCTTTGTCAACAACAAAAAGAACTAAGGATACGATTTTTGAAAATTTTAAGGGGTCAAAACACATTTTGAGTAAAAACAAGGACTAAAGAAGTAAATGGATAACAATTTAGAAGTTTCAAGGAACCTATAACATCAAGAAAATATTAGCAACAAGAGAATATACACAAAAAGCACTAAACAAACATGGCATGATAAAAAGTTAGAGAATTTGCATGCCAATCTCACAACGAATTTTCTCAAAAAGATCTTGGGGTAGAGGTTTGGTAAAGATATCGGCTAGTTGATTTTCTGAAGTGACAAATTCAAGTACAATATCCCCTTTTTGAGTGTGATCCCGGATAAAATGATGGCGGATTTCTATGTGTTTCGTTCGAGAGTGTTGAATAGGATTTTTGGTAAGATTGATAGCACTAGTGTTATCACAACGAATGGGAACACGATCATACTCTAGGCCAAAATCTAGTAAGGTTTGTTTCATCCAAAGAATTTGAGTCACACAATTTCCGGCCGCAACATATTCGGCTTCGGCCGTGGATAAAGCAACACTATTTTGTTTTCTACTAGACCAAGAAACAAGGGATTGACCTAAGAATTGGCAACTACCACTAGTACTCTTCCTATCAAGTCTACAACCGGCATAATCGGCATCCGAGTAACCTATTAGCTCAAAAGAGGTAAATCTTGGGTACCAAAGTCCTAGACTAAGGGTTCCTTTCAAATACCTAAAAATACGCTTAACGGCACTAAGATGTGATTCTTTAGGAGAGGATTGAAATCTAGCACAAAGACATACGGGGAACATAATATCGGGTCTAGAAGCGGTTAAATAAAGTAAGATACCAATCATACCTCGATATACTTTCTCATCAACATCCTTACCATCTTCATCTTTGTCTAATTTTGTGGATGTGCTCATTGGAGTTCCAATTTCCTTTGCATCTTCAAGTCCAAATTTTTTGATCAATTCTTTTGTATATTTGGCTTGATTGACAAAGATGCCATCCTTCATTTGCTTGATTTGAAGTCCAAGAAAGTAATTCAATTCTCCCATCATGCTCATCTCAAATTCCTTGTGCATGCTTTTAGAAAAAATCTCACAAAGATTTTCATTAGTAGCACCAAATATTATATCATCCACATAAATTTGAACAAGAAGGATATCTTTTGAAGACCTTTTTATAAATAAAGTGGAGTCAATATTTCCTCTTTTAAAAACCATCATCTAACAAAAATTTGCTTAAACGTTCATACCAAGCACGAGGTGCTTGTTTTAAACCATATAAAGCCTTTGAGAGTTTAAAAACATGATTTGGAAATTTTGGATCCTCAAAACCCGGTGGTTGTTTAACAAAGACTTCCTCGTCTATAAAACCATTTAAAAAAGCACTTTTGACATCCATTTGGTAAAGTTTAAAATTCATATAACAAGCAAAAGCAAGTAGCATACGAATAGATTCAAGTCTAGCTACCGGAGCAAAAGTTTCATCGAAATCAATACCTTCTTCTTGATTGTATCCTTGAGCAACTAACCTTGCTTTATTTCTAGTGATAATACCGGTGTCATCTAGCTTGTTGCGAAATATCCACTTAGTGCCAATAATAGTAGGGCCAATTGGTTTCTCCATTAATGTCCAAACTTTACTACGCTCAAATTGATTTAATTCCTCATGCATAGCGTTAATCCAATGATCATCTAACAAGGCTTCTTTAATATTCTTGGGCTCAATTTGAGATAAGAACGCTTGATGAGCACATAGAGCAATAATACGAGAACGAGTGGTAACACCTTCTTTTGGATCACCTAGAATTAATTCACTTGGGTGATCTTTGATATGTTTCCAACACTTTGGTAAATCCGTACTAGCTTCATTTGAGATTTGACCATTTTCCTTAGGTGGTTCATCATGAGATTTTAATTCTTGAGTAGGAGATTCTAAGCGTTGATCTTGTGGAGCATCTTCATGTAAGTCAACATCTACTACTTTCTTGATACAAAAAGGATTAGTCTCATCAAAGTCAACATGCATAGATTCCTCAATAGTACGAGTACGTTTGTTGAAAATGCGATAGGCTTTTCCCTTAGTGGAATAACCAAGAAAAATACCTTCATCCGATTTAGCATCAAATTTTCCCAAATAGTCCCTAGTGTTTAGGATAAAACATTTGCACCCAAAAACACGAAAATAAGCAATAGTTGGTGGTCTACCATTCCAAAGCTCATAAGGGGTTTTCTTAATAAGGGGTCTAATTAGAACTCTATTTAACACATAACATGCCGTATGAACGGCTTCACCCCAAAAGTATGTAGGCAAGCTATGTTCTTTTAGCATTGTTCTAGCCATTTCTTGTAGAGTTCGGTTTTTCCTTTCCACTACCCCATTTTGTTGGGGAGTTCTAGGAGCCGAAAAATTATGCTCAATCCCAAATTCATCACAAAAATGCACAAAAGGAGAATTCACATATTCACTACCATTATCACTACGAATGCATGTAATAGAGTAGCCTTTCTCATTTTGCACCTTTCTACAAAGTTTTACAAATTCATTGAAGGCATCACTTCTTAAAGCAAGGAACATCACCCATGTAAATCTAGTGTAATCATCAACTACAACAAAGACATATCTAGATCCTCCTAGACTAGTGACATCAACGGGACCAAAAAGATCCATATGCAATAATTGAAGTGGCCTAACGGTGATGACCTTATTTATGGATTTAAAAGATGAACGATGTTGTTTACCAAGTTGACATGCATCACATAATTTATCTTTATCAAATTTGTAAATAGGCAAACCAACAACAAGATTTTTTCTAGATAATTTTGAAATCAAATCCATGCTAGCATGCCCTAAACGTCTATGCCAAAGCCAACTATCATTTACCACGGATAAGCATTTAATATGTTTAGACATAAGACTTTCAAGATCAACAACAAAAACATTATCCGATCTTTTTGCTATAAACATAGTATCTAACTCATCATTTTTGAAAACAACACATCTAGATGCTTCAAATTTAACACTAAAACCAACATCACAAAGTTGACTAATACTAAGCAAGTTAAAAGAGAGACCCTCAACAAGCAACACATTTGAGATAAGTAAAGAATTCATATTACCAATGTTACCTTTACCCAAAACGCGTTTCTTTGTATTGTCGGCAAAAGTAACTCTATCACCTTTTGTTTTATATAAACTTGTAAATAATGATGGATTCCCGGTCATGTGTCTTGAGCATCCACTATCAAGGAGCCATATATTTTGCTTCTTGATGCTCAATCCCTACACAAAAATAATTTAAGCTTTAGGTACCCAATTCGGTTTGGGTCCATGAGGGTTAGTGGATTTTCTTTTTAAGACCCATATAGGCCTTTTCCAAATTGGTACAAGAGATCCCAAATCCAATAATTTACGATAATGACAATGAGATGCATCATGACCAAGTCTTTCACAATAGGTGCAAGTGATAGAAGATTTTGAAGAAGATGGAACTTCATTTGAAATTTTTGGTTTTACAAAAACATTTTTCAAGGGTTTTTGGTTAGTAAATGGATCATATCCAACACCACTTTTTTCACAAGCCATTCTTTGAGAACCCAAAATCAAATCCAAGTTTTCTTGCCCACTTGTAAATTTTAAAATAATAGCATTTTGATCAACAATCTTTTTCTCTAACAAAGTTTTTTCTTCTAAAAGATTTTTCTCAATAAGATGAAGTTTTTCATTTTCATCTATACATTCATCACAAAGATTTTGACAATCTTCCAAAGCTTTCAAAACCTCTTTAGTTCTATTTTTCTCAAATTCTAAATCTTTTGTTAAAACCTTGTTTGTTTCAATAGAGTTTAAAAAATCATTGTAAAGAGAATCAAATGCCTCATGAATATCTTGTTCACTAGCATCATCATTAGATAAAGAGAGTTTGGATTTAGGAGTTACCTCATCATGATTTGCCATAAAGGCAAAGTGAGTTGAACCGGTATCATCATCCGAAGAGGCATCTTCATCATTCTCAAGTTTTCCCATAAAAGCAACAAGATTAACATTTTCGTTATCACTTTCTTCTTCCTCCGAATTTTGAGTATCCCAAGTGATATTAGCATGCATTGCTCTCTTAGGTTTATCCTTTTGAAGAAGAGGACAATAAGTTTTGATGTGACCAACTTTCTTGCAATGATAGCAAGTGGGTTCATCTTGTTTGATAGCTCTAACAATCTTCTTGTAGGGTGAGGAAGAACTTCCTTTCTTGGCAAAGCGTTTGTACCTCATGAATTTTTTCATATCTCTTGCCAACATAGCTACTCCTTCATCTTCACTAGTTTCTTCTTCATGTGAGTTTTCTTCTTCTTCACTTTCCTTCCTTTCTTTTCGTTCTTTCAACTTGGTACTCAAGGCATGGAAAGCAATAGATTTCTTAATCTTCTTCTCCTCATCATCTCTTATCTTTTCTTCTTCAAGCACAAGCTCTTCCGTCATGAGGTTGCAAATGAGTTCATGAACCGTCATTTTTGAAAGATCTTTAGTGTCTCTTATAGAGTTGATTTTTGATTTGTATTTCCTTGGAAGAGCAAATAAGATTTTTCGGCATTGTTCTTTGTTGGTGTACTCTTGACCAAGAGTCTTCAAGGTGTTGACAATGTTAGAAAATCTTTGATGCATAGCATTTAAGGCTTCATCGGGCTCCATACGAAATAGCTCATACTTAGTGATAAAGAGACCAATCTTAGTTTCTTTGATATCTTCCGTTCCTTGATATGATAGCTCCAAGAGTTGCCACATTTCATGAGCGGAGTTGCATTCACTAACTCTAGCGTATTCCGTGACACTTAATCCATTAATGAGGATGTTCATAGCTTTGTTGTTTTTGGTGAGTTTAGCTATGTCTTGATCATTGTAATCATCTTCATCTTTCACCTCCGTTCTACTACCCGTAACATAAGGAATATAAGGACCCTTCTTGATAGCAAGCCACAAAAAGTAATCAATTCCTTTGACATGAATCTCCATTTTCTTTTTCCATCTGAATTAGTCTTTTCCTACAAAAAGCGGAGGTCTAGTAGAACATGAACCTTCCGGTTGATTAGAATCCATATCGTATTAACTCTAGAAACGATTAAGTACAATAGAGCTAGGCCCTGATACCAATTGATAGTCTATATGCGTCCTAGAAGGGGGGTTGAATAGGACAATAGAAATTAATCGGCTAATTTTATTTCAAGTAAATAAAATTAAAAGCTAATTTGAATCCTATTGTTTTAGCAAACTAAATAGTAAAGAACTAGATAATCCTAAAAGACAATATTATCAAACTATTCATGTAGGCATTTTATCAAGCATATAGAGTGCGGAATTGTAAAGAGAGTAGAGATAGAATACGATACACAACGATGTATAGTGGTTCGGTTTCCCTACATCCACTACCTAAGGAAGCCTCCTTAGGATTTGCAAGATTCTCAACTAATCTTCGTAACTCTTAATCGGGTGAGATTACAAACCCTTACAACCACTTCAAAAACCTTTGAAGGAAAATACACTTGTGTTATCACCAACACAAGGAATCAAGCATAAAACCTATGCTCACACTACTCTCTTAATCTATTACAAGAACTAAGAGGAAAGGGAAAAGTGTTTAGGGGTGCTTATAAAAGCTTTGTAACTAAACTCCTAAATGAGTGGATATGAACAATGTAGCTTCACAATGAATATGACTTGAATGCTCCTTTGAAACCTCCTTGAATGATAATATTAATTGCTCTTAAGATTGGTAGATGGAAGGCTTAAGTTGTGTCTTGAATGAGCTCCATTTTATAGCTGAAAATATGGTCCAACGGTCACAAGGCTTCTATCTAACGGATCTATTTTATCTCCAACGGATATAAGCTTTGTCCTCTTGTAATAGTGCAGAAAACCCTCTCGTGCGGTGTACCGCGGGTATGGTCCGGTGCACCGCGAAAACGTTCGTCTTAATTTCAAGCTTACTGACGGACTACCCAATGCACCACGTCCCTGGTCCGTGCATCAGTCCGGTGTACCGCGCCTTGGTCCGGTGTACCGTGCATTTTCATTAGCTTACTGACGGGCTATCCTGTGCACCGCGCCTCTGGTCCGTGGCTCTGCGGTGTACCGCGTGTTTCGTCCGGTGTACCGCGGCACTGTTCTTTTGAATCATAAGCTAAAGTACAAGGATTTAAACACAACTAATCTAATGAGGGGTTTTGGAAAACCTTTAAAGTGATACCAAATGAATTTTAGTTTAAATGATGATTTGTCGAATATTAAAACGGGAATAAAAACAAGGTGAGGCTAACAGAATGTAAGGACCCTTCTTGATAGCAAACCACAAAAAGTAGTCGATTCCTTTGACATGGATCTCCATTTTCTTTTTCCATCCAAAGTAATATTTTCCTACAAAAAGCGGAGGTCTAGTAGAACATGAACCTTCCGGTTGATTAGAGTCCATATCGTATTAACTCTAGAAACGATTAAGTACAATAGAGCTAGGCTCTGATACCAATTGATATTCTATATGCGTCCTAGAAGGGGGGTTGAATAGGACTACGGAAATTAATCGGCTAATTAAATTCTAAGTAAATAAAATTAAAAGCTAATTTAAATCCTATTCTCTTTCTAAACTAGATGGACAAGAGTTTGATAAATGAGCAATAGATAGTAATCACCTAGATAATCATACAAGCATATTATCAAACAATTGGAGTGCGGAACGTAAATAGTTTAGGGAAAGAAAATACTCAAGCATGTATAGTGGTTCGGTTTCCCTACTCCACTACCTAAGGTAGCCACCTTAGGATTTTCAAGCTTCTTTACTAAGCTCCGTGTCTCTCTTAACCGGGGCGAGAACACAATACCCGTTTACAACCTCTTCGATAACACGAAGGACAACCTCTTGTGTAATCCCAACACAAGGCCAACCTCTTGTGTAATCACAACACAAGGACACCAAGTATAATCCCTATACTCACACACTCTCTTAATCTAACTATTACAAAGACTAGACTAAGAGGAAGAATCAAGTGTTTGAATGGTTTTACAATAGTGATGAACTCCTGGTGGTCCTTTGTGTGTTCTAAAATAAATGCAGATGTAAATCGAACCACAACCGCAAGTGTACGGTTGTCCCAAGTAGTATAACTGATAAAACAGATTCGTTCCAAGGACGGGATGGTTGACTACAATGCCTATCTATTAATGATTGATGCACTTATGAAAATAAATAAAGATAATATGTTTGTTTGGTTTTGTATTAATCCTAAGGAATGAAAGACTAATGCGACAATGTAAATAAATAACTAAGACGCAAGTAAATAAAAGTGATACGCAAGTAAGACCATGTAGTACTTGAGAGACGCAAGGGTTTACCTAACTATCATTCATTTCATACATTGTTTAAGGGACAAATTGGTAAATTTGTGTTGGTCGGGATTCTATAATCTCCTTACCCCCGTCAGGGTGGACTAAGGAGCAACTCTCAAATGCTACAAACCCCGTCAGGGTGATTATAGTCCACTCTCAAGTGTTTAAGTTCAAATTACCCAATAGGCCATAGGTTTAATTAAGCTCGTCAGAGTCAATAATTTCTAACCTACATTCATTAACTAGTTCGGTACCTAAACCCCCCGTCAAGGTGATCCAATCGCCACTAATTGGAATAGCTTAGATACTAAGTCCTATCATTGATTGATCAGGTAAAAAATAGTAGATAAAGTGCAAATTAAAGAAAAATACAATTCACCCAATTTGATTTAAATAATAATAATCCCAAATCCAAATGTATAAAACGAAATCAAATTGGGATTAACCCATTATGCGTTCTCAAGCACTAATTTAGTTTAGCTCATAATAATTGAAAAGATAAAAACTAAAGAAATAAATAGGTTCAACATGTTTTACAAAATAAAATAGAAGAACCTAATTACGGAATTGAATTGGCTGAGAAGTGGAGATATAGATTGTCTCCAGCTCTTGCTTCTTCTCTTCCTGCCTCTAGCTTCTTCTCTGGTGTCCGACTCTTAAGCGTATATTGTATATTGAAAAAGATATCAAGTCTCTGTGAAAATAGAGGTCTAAAGCCCTTTTATAATGCTAAAAACGGATTAGGGCTTGGACTTAGGAATAAATCAATAATTAAATGTCCAAGCCCAATTTCTAAGCCCAAAATCCCGTAACTGCTGATACACCTTCACTAAAACGGCTTTTCCCGCTTCGTTATGACTCCGATTGACCCCATTCCAGTTGCTAAAGTTCCGTAACTCGATAAGGAATGTTTTATCTTCTAAGGTCAGCGGCTAAATCATCTCTTAAGCACCTTGAAATCAGCAATCTATAGCCTGGAAAATGGATTTTCAGCTCTAAAAATAATATCTTCGGGATTTCTTTTCAAATCTTGACTCTATCTTTTTATCTTTGACTTTCTTCTCGGATTCCTCTTCTAGCTACATCTAAAACCTGTAAACTTTACACTAAAAAAATACCAATATTACGCGCAAAAGTTTAATAAATCAAAATTACTAGAAATAAAATAGGAACATCATATTATTGCATATTAGCACCAAAAGTCTATCTAAATAGTCAAATAAACACCAAAAATGATGTCTCCTAAGGGTCGAAAATACGAACAATTAAGGAGACATCAAGACCCCCAACTCAAACCTTTGTCGTCCCGACAAAGCAAAACTAAAAACAAGGGGAGTGAAGTAGATGCAAGAACAAATAGAAGCTAGCAAATAAACCTAAAGCAATTCTTAAGATAAATCTCATATAGCAAAACTTTAAGAACTAACATACACATACACTAATCATGCAACATCAAACATAAATAATCTCAATCATAAAATTAAAGTCGCAATGCTTGAAGGTTACACTTGTACTCATCTCTGTATGATGGCTATAGGGTGGTCATTAATCCTAACTCACTTTGAACGCTCCACCTAGTATATTCTCTATCAACAGAATCATAAATTCACTATGCACTTAGGAATCACGAGGTCTTTATGGTTTTAATAATGGCTTAAGGACGGTGTGGATGTATATTTGGTAAATTTGAAGTGAGCTTTTGGCTCTCTCCTCACTTACCATCAACAATGTCCTCGAGCTTGAGTTTACGCTAAAAAATGTTCTAACTCACCCAATTGACGCACTAATGTTGCGTCCCTACATCAACCCAATGAAAACTAAGATGATTTCAAAAATATTCCACTTTGCCGGTTTATTTATTCTTTCTTTCTTTTTATTTTCTTTTTCAGTTCTTTTCTTATTTTTTTTGTACAAGATACCCATGACCCTCGTTTTGATGTGAAAGGTCATGTCTCTTAATTTTTTTTTCTTTTCTTTTTTTCTCTATTTTCTTTTCAAATCCCGGCAAAGGGTTACAAATAATAATATCATCTACAATTTTGTGCCTCAATACAAGCACATATAATCCCTTCCCAATGTAAATTCCCAAATGTGGACCCTCCACCCCAAACTCAAGCTCGAGACAAGTCTCAGGGTTGTGATTCAAGTGCGGGTCATTTGGTCATGCCTAATAATCTAAAGGATAATGGGCTTATATCGTGGCTACAAAAGAAAAAGGCTTAAGGCTCAAAATTGGGCTAAGACGGATAAAATTATAATATAAGGGATAGCAAGCTAAAAGGCTTCAAATGGCTAACAAAGAACTGCCCCTATCATTTTCCTAAGTACATAGCTTGTCTTTAGTTCATATCTAGGTGGGTTCTCTACTAATTAAGATTTCACGTTCTACACACCAAACATATTCCTTAAGTACAAGCTTACTTCATTTGCATTGTTCATTAATTTTTCCTATCAACTACCTATGTTCGCATGCAATTGTAAGTGCGTTTTATGTTATTCCCTAAAGTCCACTATCTACTATCATAGATTCATCAAAAGTATGCTTAAAAGGGTCATTTAAAATCTTCTACAGTCAAACGCAACTCCTAATTATTTTATTGAAAACAATTAAAACAAATAAACACATAAAAATTGGGATGAGGCAACGAACCCCACCCCAAACTCAAAAATGAGTTGTGTCCCCACGACTCGAAAAGACTCAAAGCAATAAAATAGTTAACACTAAATGAGAAAGGAAAGAAAACGTATCTGAACCAGCGCGAGGCTGGTGTCGGTGTTGCGTCCAGGTTGAGGTTTTGAATTCTTCATTATCAATGGTTACGTTTAAAGTGTTCTTCATTACCTCGAACCTCTTCAAATTTTGCACGTTTTCATTTATTACTTGCCCTCTAAGCATCATCTCTTCTATTAAGATCTTCCTCTAATACCCAATTTTTTTTCGTCACCATTTTCTTCGTACTTTTCCTAACCTTCATGGTCATCTCCGATGACCCCAAACTCAAAGCTTCAAGACCCTCAAAAGGTTTGGATAAAATTGTGATTTTAGTGTTCTTGAAGGTTTGGGTTTGAATTATGGATTGTTTAGCGCTGGGTCATGGATAATTTAACGTTTGGGAAAGGTTTAATGGATAAATTTTTAGCGTTGGTGAAAGAAAATTTCAGATTAAAGTGTGAAGCTTTGGTATTTTGGAAGTTTAATGGTTTGATTGTGATCTTGGATGATGTTTAGAGGGAAGGATTGGTGGTATAGTGTTGTTTTGATGATGATTTTAGGAGTAGTTGGAGGCTAGGATTAGTCAATGGAGGCTTAGCATGAGAAAGAGGCTAAAAATATAGGGATTTAAACCCTTGAAACCGCCGATCACAGCAGCTGACCGGCTAGCCGGCGGTTGACCGGCATGCCGGCCACTGTGTTGGCGAGAAATAAATTTTCGAAAAAATTTGTACTCTTTTTTTTTTATTTTTTTATTTTACCTCTGACGCAGCCTTCTTGCGTCGTCGCTGACGCAGTGATCAGAACCTCGTTCGTTATCGGCCGGCTAGCCGGCGAGGTATGCCGGCGGCATGTCGATGGCGCATTTCGAGACGCAGCAACCTTGCGTCGTCGCTGACGCAAGGACCAGAAACTCTTCCTCCAGTTGGCCGGCTAGCCGGTCAGTGACTGGTATGCCGGTGGATTCTCGCTGATGCGAATGGTGACGCAGCAATGCTGCGTCAGCGTCAGAGAGTTTGGGGTGGGGTTCAGCATTTTTGGCCGGTATGCCGGCCAGCTCGTCGGCTAGCCGGTCAAACCTGCTGTTGACTCCACAATTTTTCGTTTTCTCCTCGTTTTGACCCCAAACTCATGACCCTTTTACCCCTGAAATCATCAAAAACAACTACCCTTCCTCATTTCTTAATAATAAACACTAAATTAACGAAAATCAAACTAAATTAAACTACGAAATTGAAATACTTAAACTAATATACAAGAAATGGCTTTTGTTTAACGTCGTTAAGCTCGACGGGTTACCTCATTCTTTAATCATTAACATAACCTCCCCAGCAGTGAGTGAGGTTGTCAATATTTGCAACTCGAAATTTGCATCCCTTAGCTTTTATGCCCACTAGTTTATCTGAGATAACCTTTGCAACCACGAATGGTCCTAGCCAAGACCTTTTTGATTCACATGTCTTTGGAGGAGGTTTAGGCTTTTTCATAGCAACTTCTTCGCCTACTTTGAACTCATTTTTCTTTCTTTCCTTCTTATGTTCCTTTGGAACCTTCGTGACACGTGTTTTCTCTTTCTTCTTCGCATGATTGAGTAGTGGATTTTTAGGGTATGGAGGAGCTTTAATCGGTGGTTTCTTTCTTAGTTCTTTTTCCTCCACTCCTAAGGTTTCCACAACATTAATTGGCTCTTTTCTTACCGGTTCCATTACATCTATACGAAAACATCCTTCCTTGGAATCCGGAAACTTCATAGGTCTAAACACATTAAACTTCATCTCCTCGTCTTGGATTCTCATAATCATTTCGCCGTTTTCTACATCAATCAAAGTACGCCCCGTGGCTAGGAATGGTCTTCCCAAAATAATGGGGACATTCCTATCCGCGTCGTAATCAAGTATAACGAAATCAGCGGGAAAAATTAACGTACCTGCCTTAACGAGGACATCTTCGATTCGGCCTTCTGGATGTGCAAGAGATCGATCCGCCATTTGCAAGACCATAGAAGTGGGTCTTACTTCAATATTAAGCTTATCAAAGATTGATTTGGGCATAAGATTGATGCTTGCACCCAAATCGCATAGTGCTTTACCTCTCCATTCATTACCAATAGATATCGGAATCGTAAAGCTCCCAGGATCAACTAACTTTGGAGGTAATTTACCTTGACAGATAGCACTACATTCTTCAGGAAGACCAATCATCTCATTATCATAATACGGCCTTTTGTTGGTGAGGGCTCTTTTCAGAAACTTAGCATACTTGGGTACATCTCTGATAGCTTCTAATAACGGAATATTTATGCTAAGACCTCTTACCTTGTTAAAGAATTTTTGATAATCAGCCATATCACCCTTCTTTTGAACTCTCGATGGAAATGGTGGAGGAGGACGGTTTATTATAGTATCATTTTTCTTTTTCGGAACTTCACTAGACCTCTCCACTTCTTCTACTTCAACTGGTTTATCTTTATCCACCACCTCTTTTTCTTTTCTAATTTCTTTTTATTTTATAACCGGAAAAGGAGGTGGAGGAAGGTTCTTACCACTTCTGAGAGTAATAGCTTTACAATCTTCGATTTGGATTGGATTCTCAGTATCGCTAGGAAGTTGTCCTTGTGGACGTTGATTTAGTTGTTTATTAATTTGACTTAGCTGATTCTGGAACAAATTCATGTTTGCTTCGATTGCATTTTGACGTTCCATAGCTTGTGTTTGAAGAGCAACTAAACTTTCAACTGTTTTCTGTAGGGTAACTACTCCTTCTTGTGAATAGGCGGGTAAGGCTTTCTGATTCATGGTTTCATTGTAACTATCTTGAGGAGCTTGTTTCTGAACATAATTTTGATTCTGCCCTCCTTGATAATTGTTGTGTGGTCTTGGATTGTAGTTGTTACCTTGGGGATGTGGTTGATACGCATATGTAGGATTGGCTGCCCCATTAGGATTTGAATATTGAAACCCAGGATGGTTTCTGTTTGGCTGATATCCATTACCGCTCGAATTAAAGTTACCTCTATTGGACACAAACATCACGGATTCTTGATTATTTTGACAATCTTCCTAACTATGATCATTAACACCGCAATACTCACATCCATATACCTCTTGTGCAACCTTTACCTCACCTCTTTTATTCGAAAATCCTTCTTTCACGGCTAGAGTAAGTTGTCTCAATTGTTGTTCTAGTGTGGTCTGAATCTTTGTCTCTAGCGTAGCAAACTTTTCTTCGATATTAACATTATTAACTCCTCCTCTAACTGGTGTTCTTACGGTGTTCCACCCAACTTCATTCTTGACGGTTCTTTCTAAAATAATTTTAGCATGAGCGGGTTGAACTTGAAGAAAACCTGCACCACATAACAAATCCAACTTCTCTCTCGAAGTTCCATCAAGGCCTCTATAAAAGATTTTTAACTGTTGTTGTTTTGAAAAGCCATGATTGGGAACTCTACGTAAACACATCTGAAATCTTGTCCAACTCTTACCCAAAGTTTCATCATATTCTTGACGGAAATGTGTTAATTCTAATTCAGCATCTAACCTCATGTTACTTGGGTAATATCTATCAAAGAAAGCAATCTCTAATTGGTCCCAGTTGGTTATCTTTGTAGGATCTTGCGTATCGTGCCATTCACTTGCTCCATCAATAACAAAGAATTTAAACGCAGCAAAATACATTTGTTCTCTCGAAACTCCTTGTGTGATATAAGAATCACATATCTGTTTAAACTTCTGTACTGCTCTAAGAGGATCTTCTGATGGTCTACCACGAAAATTCCCAAAATTTTGGAATTGAGCTAACATACCCGAATCTGGACGGAATCTCGGAACATCTATATCTGGAGCACCTACTCCTATAGCTGGAGCACGGAATGGAACTTCTGGAGGACCATTAGTAAACCACGGATCTTGATTCATCACTATTTGAACTTGAGGATTAGGATTTAGTGGTTGAACTGGAGGAATAACGCCTGGAGCTAAAGGTTGGCCATTTGCATCTAGCTGGCCTTGTCCATTATTCTGTTGACCATTAAGATTGATATTCTCCATTCTGTTACTTAACGCTTCTACTTCTAAAGCTTCTCGTTCTCTTCTTCTTCTGTTAGCAAGTCTGATCAACGATTCTGGATTACTAAGGACCGGAGGTGTTGGCTCTAGATCCTTGAATAGTCTTCTTCGCATACACCAAACCTAAAAACCTGAAAAGAAACTAAACAAAAAGCGTAAAACTGATAAAATAAAATAAATGCACTATCACTAAAGGATAAACACCGTGGTCACACGCTACCGTCCCCGGCAGCGGCGCCAAAAACTTGGTGGTCCTTTGTGTGTTCTAAAATAAATGCAAATGTAAATCGAACCACAACTGCAAGTGTACGGTTGTCCCAAGTAGTATAACTGATAAAACAGATTCGTTCCAAGGACGGGATGGTTGACTACAATGCCTATCTATTAATGATTGATGCACTTATGAAAACAAATAAAGATAATATGTTTGTTTGGTTTTGTATTAATCCTAAGGAATGAAAGACTAATGCGAAAATGTAAATAAATAACTAAGACGCAAGTAAATAAAAGTGATACGCAAGTAAGAGCAGGTAGTACTTGAGAGACGCAAGGGTTTACCTAACTATCATTCATTTCATACATTGTTTAAGGGACAAATTGGTAAATTTGTGTTGGTCGGGATTCTATAATCTCCTTACCCCCGTCAGGGTGGACTAAGGAGCAACTCTCAAATGCTACAAACCCCGTCAGGGTGATTATAGTCCACTCTCAAGTGTTTAAGTTCAAATTACCCAATAGGCCATAGGTTTAATTAAGCTCGTCAGAGTCAATAATTTCTAACCTACATTCATTAACTAGTTCGGTACCTAAACCCCCCGTCAAGGTGATCCAATCGCCACTAATTGGAATAGCTTAGATACTAAGTCCTATCATTGATTGATCAGGTCAAAAATAGTAGATAAAGTGCAAATTAAAGAAAAATACAATTCACCCAATTTGATTTAAATAATAATAATCCCAAATCCAAATGTATAAAACGAAATCAAAATTGGGATTAACCCATTATGCGTTCTAAAGCACTAATTTAGTTTAGCTCATAATAATTGAAAAGATAAAAACTAAAGAAATAAATAGGTTCAACATGTTTTACAAAATAAAATAGAAGAACCTAATTACGGAATTGAATTGGCTGAGAAGTGGAGATATAGACCGTCTCCAGCTCTTGCTTCTTCTCTTCCTGCCTCTAGCTTCTTCTCTGGTGTCTGACTCTTAAGCGTATGTTGTATATTGAAAAAGATATCAAGTCTCTGTGAAAATAGAGGTCTAAAGCCCTTTTATAATGTTAAAAACGGATTAGGGCTTGGACTTAGGAATAAATCAATAATTAAATGTCCAAGCCCAATTTCTAAGCCCAAAATCCCGTAACTGCTGATACACCTTCACTAAAACGGCTTTTCCCGCTTCGTTATGACTCCGATTGACCTCATTCCAGTTGCTAAAGTTCCATAACTCGATAAGGAATGTTTTCTCTTCAAAGGTCAGCGGCTAAATCATCTTTTAAGCACCTCGAAATCAGCAATCTATAGCCTGGAAAATGGATTTTCAGCTCTAAAAATAATATCTTCGGGATTTCTTTTCAAATCTTGACTCTATCTTTTTATCTTTGACTTTCTTCTCGGATTCCTCTTCTAGCTACATCTAAAACCTGTAAACTTTACACTAAAAAAATACCAATATTACGCGCAAAAGTTTAATAAATCAAAATTACTAGAAATAAAAGAGGAAAATCATATTATTGCATATTAGCACCAAAAGTCTATCTAAATAGTCAAATAAACACCAAAAATGATGTCTCCTAAGGGTCGAAAATACGAACAATTAAGGAGACATCAACTCCTAAAGAGTGGATATGACTTTATAGCATAAAGAGAATGATTTTGACTATGATTAGCTTCTTGACACCATCATGAATGATCACAATTAAGCCCCTCAATGTTGGTAGATGAATGGTGTAAGTTGTGTCTTCAAAGAGCTTTAATTTATAGCTGAAATAAGCTTCCAACGGTCAAAAGTCTTCTATCTAACGGATCTATTTTAACTCCAACGGATATAAGCTTTGTCCTCTTCTAATAGTGCAGAAACCCTTTCTTGCGGTGTACCGCGGATATGGTCCGATGTACCGCACTACTCAACGTGTTGATTTCATAGCATACTGACGGGATACCCCATGCACCGTGTTCCTGGTCCGCACCCTTGGTCCGGTGTACCGCTCCTCAGTCCGGTGTACCGCGCATTATCTTGCTTTCTGTTCGGACTAGCTGTGCTCCGCGCCTTTGGTCCGTGGTACTGCGGTGTACCGCAGGTGTTGTCCGGTGTACCGCGCTACTGTACTAATGAAGCTCAAGTTCAAGGATGTGATGTACTATTTGAGAATAGTTTAAAACACGATTTGGCAAATATTAAAACAAGATTAAAAGGACGTTAGGCCAACAGTAGTTTTATATTTCCTTGTGATTTTATTATTCTTGACTACGACGCGGATAAGAATGTCCCCATCATCTTGGGTAGACCATTCTTAGCCACGGGGCGTACACTAATAGATGTTGAGAATGGTGAATTGATCATGAGAGTCCAAGACGAACAAGTACGATTCAATGTGTTCAAGGCTATAAAATATCCAGATACGAAGGATGAATGCTTGAAAATAGATGTCCTAAGCAAAATAACACAAGAAATCTTTAATGAATCGAGCTTTGATGACACTCTTACAACATCCTTGGCACTTGAATCTCCAGAGATATACGATGATATAGCCGACGAAGTTGCAGCATTAGACTTAGTCGACGGTAGGCCTAGAGCCCTACGAGAACAACTCCGAGAATCAGGAGACATTGAGCCAATGAAGAAACCATCTATCATCTGTCCACCTGTTCTTGAAGAAAAACCACTTTCAGGCCATCTATGCTATGTGTATTTAGGTATGAACAATACTTTGCCTGTTATTATTTCTGCTAACCTTTAAGGTACTCAAGAAGATAAGTTACTATGTGTGCTTCATGCTAACAAGGAAGCAATTGGATGAACTATTGTCGATATAAAAGGAATTAGTCCTACCATTTGCAAACACAAAATCATTCTTGAGAAAGAAGGAGGGCGATCTATAAAGGGTAAAAGAAGACTCATGCCAGCAATGAAGAAGGTGGTAAGGAAAGAGGTAATAAAGTTATTAGATGTGGGTATTATCTTTCTGATAGCAAGCAGTGATTGGGTCAGTCTGGTGCAATGTGTTCCAAAGAAGGGAGATATCACTACCATCCTTAATGATCAAAACAAAGTCATTCCATCAAGAACAGTTGTGGGGTGGAGAGTATGCATGTATTACCCAAGCTTAATAAGGCCATGAAGAAAGACCACTTTCCTCTACCATTTATTGATCAGATGCTAGACAAACTCGCAGGGAGAGAGTATTATTGTTTTCTTGACGGATATTCAGGCTATAATCAGATTTGTGTGGATCCTGCCGATTAACACAAAACAACTTTTACTTGTCCGTTTGGCACCTTTGCTTATAGAAGGATGCCATTTGGTTTATGCAATGCACCTGCATCATTCCAAAGGTGTATGATGGCTATATTTTGGGACATGATTGATAAATACTTGGAGGTTTTTATGATTTTTCGGTATTTGGAGAAAGCTAAAAAGGCTTCAAGTGGCTATTTTTTCATATATTCTTTTCATGCTTTTCAGCTTTTTTCATTTACTATTACCTCGGCAAAGGGTTACAATAATAACTTTTTCATCATCAATAATATCACAATTACAATTTCCCAAACCCAATGTTCCCTAATGATGAATGACTGTTTTATTCTCTGTTTTATGTGCTTTGACTTACTGTCTGTTTTCCTTGCGAATACATGCGTATAGGATTACCTTAATAGTGGTTAGATGGTCACCTAGAAGGGTGTCTACTTATTGAAACACCACATAAACTTTTAGTGTGCGGTAGTGATCCTGACGAGCTTGCCTAACTAGATAACCATTAGGGTTTGATTTAACCATCGATCATCATTAAAAGGTTAGTCTCATCTAAGAACATAGTGGCGCAGGAGCACCTTAGTTAAGTCCCCTCGTGATTGTGAGGTCTCCACCTTAGTCCACCCGTAAGGGGGTTAAGAGGAATATAGAATCCTGGTTATTGTAATTCTACATAATTCTCCCTTACATGATTAGAATAAACAAGGCTAGTGGGGTTACTTGTTATCTCTCGAGCTAAACTCTCATACTATCTTCTTCTCTTATTTACTTTTATAGTCTTTAGTTTAATTAGTTAATTTCTATTTACAAAAAACAAACAAAAATAATTGTCTTTTATTTCTTGTGTATTATTATTCTAGCTTTCTTATTTGCACTTGATAATTGCATAAGTTCTCTCTAACTTTCGTAGTCTTTGAGGAACAAATTCTATTTATCATTGGAACTTGCATACGATCTATGATACTTGCAGTGAGTAACGTGTTTAGGCTAGGGTGTTTATTTGCATCTATTTTATCTATTATTTTATTACACCTATACCGACACCAGGATTCCTCTGGGTTGCACTCTGAATGAGTTGGGAAGATCAAATTTCCTCAGACTTTCCATCTGAATAACCTAGAATAAGAAACTAAAAACAAAAAGCATAAAATAGAACTAACTAAAATAAAAACACTGAATAAATGCACAAGAACTAACAATGTAGTCCCCGGAAGCTACGCCAAAAACTTGGTGTCGACTAGGGCGTGATAAAAATATGATAATAAAATATGCAACTAACACCCTAGCCTAAACATGTTACTCACTGCAAGTATCACAAGTCGTATGCAAGTTTTAATGATAAATAGAGTTCGTTCAGTAAATACTACGGAAGTTAGAGAGAACTTATGCAAATATCAAGTGCAAATAAGAAAGCTAAATAAATAATACGCTCTAAAATAAAAGACTAATGGAATTTTTGTATGGTTTTTGAAATAAGAAAAATTAATTAAGTAAAGTAAAGACAAAAAATAAATAAAGAGAAGAAGATAGTATGAGAGTTTAGCTCGAGATCTAGCAAGTAATTCCCACTAGCCTTGTTTATTCTAATCATGTAAGGGAGAATTGTGTGATATGCAATAGTCAGGATTCTAAATTCCTCCTAACCCCCTTCCGGGTGGACTTAAGAGGCGACCTAACAATTATCAGGGACTTAAATAAGGTGGTCCTACGCCACTAGGTTCTTATATAAGACTGTCATGTGCAATGATCGGTGATTAAATAACAAACCCTAATGACTATCTAGTTAGACAAGAACTTCCGGATCACTACCGCACACTAGACGTTTATGTGGTGTTTCAATAATTAGACACCTCTTCTGGGTGACCATCTAACTACTATTAAGGTACTCCTATACGTTGCGCACCGCAAGAACTAGAGATAATAAATCAAAACACATAAAACCGAGAAGAAAAATGAATATCAATTTAAATGCAAACATACCAAATTAAAATAGATATAAAACAAGTCTAGGGTTCATACCCATATTCTAATCTCAAGCTAAAATAAATTTAGTTCATACTAGAGAAAGAAAAGAAAACAATTACAAATTTGAAGGCTTGTGAAGGCATAATTTGATGTCTAACTTCTTCCAGACTTCTCTTCTCTTGTTGTAAGCTTCCTCTTGGCTTAAGGTTCGGACAAGGATGTGTTTCTTATGATAAGAGGGTGTATTTATAGGGTTTTCCAAACCCTATTTCGAAATCTTGGAGTAGAGGGCAAGTAATAGGACTCTTTTCCAAATCAAATTCGTTTGCTAAAATATAGAAGAAGAGAAAAATTGCTGATGTCTTGTTTTGGTCGTATCTCACTCATTTTTGCTTTGATTTTCGCCTAGTTTATATCGAAACGACCACGTCGGAAAGATCTACACTTTTAATTTTGATTGCATTTCCAAATTCCCAGCTTGTTTTGAGTTATATTCGTTTTAGTGGACGTAGCTGCAGAATCCATATAACTTGGCAACTTTTATATTCCTATTTTATCTCTACTTTTCTTTTATCTCTAATTTCTACCCATATTGTCTTCTTTATCTCTTAGAATTGATTTGGCATCTACTTAATTTCCATATATCTTTAAATCTTCACATTAACAAACAAATTAAACCAAATATGCTCTTAAAATAATAAATCATCAAATCAAGACAAGAAATAAGAAAATACTAAAATATGAATAAAAAACTATAATTAAATGCTCAAATACACCTAAAATGATGTCTCCAACCTAGATTAATTCATCACGAATGGGGATACATCACACACAGACATACTCTCAAGCGACTAAATCTACTCTAGTCGCACGTTAGCAACTCTAACGTGCACATGTTGTTGGCGTATCTTCGGTCGCCTTCCATTCTTTTAGCTTCCATTCTCTTTTTCTTTCAGCTTTCTGAACTTTTTGGTCCTTCTATTCTCTTTTTTCTTCCAAAATATTGCCCTATGTACCCTTCTAAACCTAGGGTTCCGTGACCCCTAAAGCAACACAAGCTAACAAAGGTACAAAGGTGAACACTGGCAAACATATGGGTAAGGTTAACTAGAAACAAATGCAAAGCTTACCGAAACCCATGTTTAGAGCCATATGATAACTGGTGCGCGAATACCAACTCTAAGGTTGTAAGTCCCAATAAAGGTTAACCACAATATTCAGGAAAGCTCTTTAATGACTCCTACTGCAACTGGTGGTGTATCTCCTGTTGAAAGAGGCAAAATCGCAGAAACACGAGAAAATGTATAAGGGTTACCTTGCTCAGAAAATTTCCCCATGCTCAAAACTCCATTAAACGAAATGGGGTGCTTTAACTCATCACTGAATTTGGTAGTCCTTACTCTAGGGTTACTACAATTCATGTTATGTCTATAGTTAAGGCTTGGACCACACTCTTTAATGGAAACATTAGAGCAAATATTAAGTTAAAATATGTTGGGCCTACCAATATAAATTGAAGAATCACTGTAAAGACATCACAAAAATTAATGGATGAAGGTTGGGGATGAAGGTTGCAAAGCGTGGAAAATTGTATGGTGGAAAATTTACTAGATAAACCCCAACCTTTACATATGGTTAAGAACATGGTGAATACTCCGTGGTCTGTGGAAACCATTTGGCATAGTTAAGGTAAGAACCCAAGAACAAAGTTTCTATGTTTTCAAATTGGAATCTGAAGAAGCATGTTTCAAGGTCTTGGGGGAATTGTTGAATGTTAATAACGAATCACTTATCTCTAAAAGATGAACAAAAAAAACATACTGAAAATTTCAAGTTTGATAAGGTTCCAGTTTGGGTTAAGTTGAAGTAAGTACCATGAGAATTATGGTGACTAAAGGTCCAAAACTTTACTATAATTGCTGATAAAGACTAACAAATTGGTTTAAGAAATAGATGATTGCCATAACATAATTTGAAATCGCCTCAAACACTGTCTTATTTAACACTTCTCTTCCATCTTATGGAAAACCTTTATACAAATTGTATGCCAATCATTTTATCAAATGATCCCAATTAGGCGAATATTACTCAGGTTTGTGTATGATCATAACACATATCTATATATGTAGATCATTACACAAGTTTGTAAGAGTAGTGATATATATCATCCAAATTCATACAACATAATATACGACCCATGACATATTATATTTTGATTGGAAGTTATGTAGATTTAGATTGAAATTTTTGTTGTATATTTACTTCTAATTAAAATTTGACATGTCATAGATAATGTGTTGGGTTATATAAATATGAGAGGTATATACCATTAATTTTTTTTAACTATTTTAATATAATTCATCAATTGTAATGTATCATATTAAATTATCAACTCAATTGTGTATTTATATATTTTCTTATTAGTTAGAAAAGTAAGAAAAAAGAAGGTATAGTTTTTCTTTTTGTTCAGCCAATTATGGTATAGTTGTAAAATGATTCGATTATAAATCTAAGATTTATAGTTAATTAACGAATTTACCAATCCTTTATCGGTAAAGGCGGATCCAAAGACAGGTTGGTGCTAGGTCCTCTCCCATTCCTAATTTCAGGATATAGTAAAAAATTATCTACATTGTTTTCTTTGGATATTTCTTTTTAAGTAAAAAAGATTTCAACCTCTCCTAACAAAATTCTTAGCCACCTCCTCTCTATTTCTCTCCCTTCATTCAATAAATTAATCCTTCCTATAATCTAATATTATTGAACTTTCAGTCCTTTCTTAACCTTACATATTGTTTTAATTTTTTGTAAAGTAATGATATATACTATCTAATATGTTATTTATAATATGACGTAATTTGGATGAAAATAAATTGTTAATTAAATCGAAAAAATAAATATATTACCGAAAACTATTATGTTCGTCGATATGGTTTATCACAGTTTCTTTTGTGAGTGCTCTTCATACTACTTTCGGAAAGTCTTAATCAGAGGATGAGAAAATGAAGAATGAAATTATACAAATGTATATATATGAAAAATAGGACTCAATTGTTGTCATTGGCCAAATAATATATAGTAGCCATCATAGAATGAACGTTGGAGGATCATTCACACTCAATATTGGACAAGGACATGCAAACGCCAATGCCACGCCAATCACCTTATCTTCTCTCAATATTATCTATCTGGAGAAATAAATTATATATATAAAAATCAAAGGCTCAGCGAGAAATAGTAGTAGGTATTATATATTTATATGAATAATATTATAGATACTTAGATAGAGAAAATGGGGAACAGATGAAGATACTATATATTGTTGAATACCCATGCATGCAATTATGTACCTTAACGGTAAATTTTAGCTTAGATAGAATCAATAATGTTAGATTATATATGTAATAGAGAGAATCAAGAATGTTAGATTATACATGTAAGTATATATTATATTTATATAATTGGATTATTGCTTAAGAAACATCTTAAGTTAAAATTAACGTCCTCTTAATTTAATTTTTTTTTTTTTTGCCCATAAAAGACCATATATATTTTACTTTTTCATTTTATTTTTCATAAAAAGAATCGTTTGAGTTATAGAAAACTTCTCATAACTCAAACTCTAAGTAGTGGGAAGCTTCCCATTACTCCAACTTTGAGTAAAAGGAAGCTTCTCATTACTCATTGTTCTTTAAAAAAGACGGTGTCTTTATGGGCAAGGATGTAAGGTGGCAGGTGCCTATTGGGCATTAACCCTTTATAATTTACCTTAGTTAAAAAGATTATTTACCATAGTTATTTTAGATTACCTGTTCTCCAAGTTACACTGCTTGTTCTCCAAACTAGACTGCCTGCTCTCTAAGCTTAGTCGTAGTATAAATATTGCTACGTAGTTCACTTTAATATCATCAATTCATTCAATACAATACACAGTCTTTCATATTCTTTTCTCTAATTCTAACATGGTGTAACTCGTGCCATTATCATCTTATCATCTCATCACCATCGAAATCCCAAAATACTTACCCATTTTTTTTCTGATTGTCATATCACATGACTTATCGTCCACCGTAACCCCTACACCTGATATTTCGTCACTAACTATCAAGTTTATTATGTGACAGTTACATCTAATGTGAAATAGTTCTTCATAATATATTGTCTTATCATTAAAGTGTTTGGCAAGGTCGGGGACTACTACTATCATTTTTGAACCATTATCAAACGTACAAGTAAACACACATATACTAATATCAAAAAATCAAAGTGAAAGCAATTATTATATTATTAATGTTATTACTAGTAGGACATTTGGTTACAACACAAAAACATATTATTCGTTTTTGCAAGATCTAGTTTGGGTCAATCCAATGGCAAGTTACTCCTAATACTTTAAACCCATTTATCCTCCCACATATAGACAACAATTTGTTTTTAAGTTTTTAAATTTATCTACTACACTAATTCTAAGTTCTTTATATAATATTTTCATGACAACCATTAGGGTGGACCTAGGTATTGGTTTGTAACAAGGGGTTTGTGAGTTTCTATAAACCATGCTAGATGGGTACTAGATGTGTGAATAAATGATTGACTATAAGTACATATATAATTTACCATTTTCTTACGTGTTAGGTCGATGTTCAAGGTAAATGATTTACCGATTATCAGGACAATTGTTCTTTGGTTAAGCCTACTCATACCAATCTTATGGGCGTTTCTAATATGTTTATTGATCTTACCAGTAAATCCACGGTGGAAGAACATATACTGCAAAATATAACTTACACTTACTCTTACCAACCACATGAGAGTTCTTAATAAAATATTGTCAAACAATGGACCTCGTGACGCGGGTCCTCCGTGTAGGTGTAAGTCCATATCTTCGGCATTTCGGTTTCTTCTCGTGTTTAAGTCTCTACCTTTGCCTCCAAGTTGATGAAATCGACAATGTTTGGTGGTGTCCATATGTTGAAAGTGTTGGCAGTGTTATCAATGTAAGTCTCAGTATCATTATCGTCTACCAAACACATGGCTGAACCTGATATTTTAGGGGTCTAAGGAAAACTTTAAAATATGGGCCCCTAAAAAAATTACATAAAAAAATTACATAAAAAAATTACATAAAAAAATCTAAATATTTACCAATTTTTTAATTTTAAATCTAATTATTTAAAAAATATAAAATAATTGAATAAATATATTTCAGTAGATATAAAATATATAAAATAATACCATAATAAATTAAAAAAGTTTTAGAAAATAAAATATACCTATAATGTGATATTTGTGACAAATATATAAAAGAAATAGAAAATTCCTTTTTGAAAAAAAAAAATAGTCAAGCATTTATATAATTCGGATTGAGCCAAAACTGATTTTTTAATTAAAAAAACAATTATACTTTTACATTAGAAAAATATGGGCCCCAATATTATAAGAATTGGGAGGGGGCCTAGGGCCATGGCCTCCTTGGCCTCTTCCTAGGACCAGCCCTGACCAAACATGACAAACTAAAAGTGTAAGTAAAGTAATAACTAATGAAATAGTTTAAGCATAACAAATTGAAAGTATGATTAGCCTAAAATATCTTGGGAATTAGTGAAGGATAATGGAGTTGGTTGAAGAGATGTAGTTACATGTAATGATGCCATTTGAGCTTGTAATTGTGACAAAGTTTGTTGTTGTGAATCTAATTATGCTGGGATTCATATTTCAAGTAGCCACTTGTTTACCTCGACCACCTTTGCGACTTTCCTGGGATTCAAACATATATAAATGCTACACAAATAGGAACAAAAGTTTACATCCAAAACTTGTCATGTAAAAAATCAAAGAATTATGATAGTTAAAGACTTAGAATTACGAAACTCTTTTGGTTAATTTTTAAAACTAAAACAAAAGGAAAATGTATTACTTTTGAAATTTAAAGAGACTTATGAGAAGATCTCTTATATAAGGGTTTTACATTTAAAAATATAGAATTTAACCAAAAGTAGAAATATTTAAGATTTTTTTCTTAAAAAAGTTTGAAAGCTTAAACAAAATGAAACGATTATACTTTTGAAATGTCCCAAGACTTATAAAAAAGATCTCTAATAAAAGGGTTTTACATTCGAAATATGTACGTGTTGGCTGGTAGGGTGTGATAAAATAATGATAAATAAAGATGCGAAGTATCACCCTAACCAATCATGTTACTCACTGCAAGTATCACATATTGTATGCAAGTTTTAATGATAAGTAAGATTCGTTCTCAGGGACTTAGCGAGTTATACATATGAATTAGAAAAAAGCGTAGTAAAGAATAGTTCAGGGAATTAAAAGACAATAGAATGAATATGAATAATTGTGGAGAGAATAATTAAACTAAAGATTAATGAAAATAAATAAAGATGTAAGAATAAGATGAGAGATATAGCTCAGGTTTGCGTGTATGCACTTATCCTTCTATTTCTTCTACTAGTAATAAGGGTGATTAAAACTCTTAAAGTAAGTAGCCAGGATTCTATATTCCTCCTAACCCCCTTCCGGCTGGACTTAGGTGGCGACCTAACAATTACCAAGGGACTTGGGTAAGGGGACCCTGCGCAATGATTGGTGGTTAATCTCAAACCCTAGTGACTATCTAGTTAGGCAAGCCTGTCATGTTCATTACCGCACACTAGACGTTTATGTGGTGTTTCAAAAATTAGACATCCTTCTGGGTGATCATCGAACTGCTATTAATGGGGTAGTCTATACTCGTGCACTAGCAAGAACTACGGTCAATACATAAAAGTACATAAAAAAATATAAATGTTAAGAAGCTCAATCGATTTAAAAAGGTTTTTCCCAAACAAATTTAGATAGAAGAAAATAGAATTCAAAGATTATACATATGCAAAACCCAAGCTATGGGAAAATTAGTTCATGTTGGAAAGAAATAAACTAAAATAAAGATACATATGGTCAACTTACTTCTCTTGATGACTTATAAGAGTAATATTAATTAAGGACTAGGCAAGGGCATGTTTACAATAATAAGAGGGTGTATTTATAGGTATTTTCTAACCCTAGATCGAAATCTTGGAGTGAAAGGAAATTAATTGGAATCCAAGTCCAATTCAAATTCATTGATTAAAATATAGGACAGGATAAACACTGCTCACTGTTTTGGTCATATCTCCTTTGTTATTGGGACGATTTTTGCCCACTTCACATCAAAACGACCGCAACAAAAAGATCTATCGAAAATTTTAAAGGATCATCAAAATCGCAGCTGATTTGGTGTTATCTTTACTTTAGTGGACGTAGCTGCAAAATTGGCAGCTTTTCATTTCTTAATTCAACTATGCTTTCTTTTATCTCCTGATATATCCTATATATTATTTCCTTAATTCCTTATAATTTATTTGGTATCTAATTATATTTCCTAAACCTTAACAGCTTCACATTAACACATAAATTAAACCAAATATGCTCAATAAGTATCACATCATCAAATCAAGACATGGATTAAGAAATTATCTAATAACGGAGGAAAATCCCTTAACAATTAATCAATTACACCTAAGATGATGTCTCAAACCTACATTAATATATGACAAATACGGAGACATCGATACCTTTGTTTAGTAATAATTTAAACAACAATATAATTTTGTAAGAGTGTGTACTTGAAAATGTTTGAAAGCTTAAACAAAAGGAAAAGATAGAAATGTATGAAAAGGTTACACTTTGTAAACGATTGCTTGAACTAGTGTATGTGATAAAAAGACTTCTCGAAAGTTTGATTTGAAATCGAAATGTAAATATTAGTAGTTTCTGAATTGAGCTGAATAGTAAGTGTTTCTAAAGTAGAGAAGATTAGTAGACTTTTATAAGTTGAGTAGAATAGTAAAAGATTATAAGTATAGAAGAGTATTAGAATATTTCGAAACTTAAAGTTGCTCTGTAAGTTTATTGTTGTGTATAATATATATATATATATATATATATATATATATATATATATATATATATATATATATATATATATATATATATATATATATATATATATATATAGGCTAAGAGAATGGCCGTAAAGGTGGAGTTGGGAAATTGATATGACAAGTATCCATAAAGTTAAAGTTGTATCCAATAATTTAAAAGTTATAACTGTAATATTTAAGTAACCCATCTACCTTTGACAAGACATATACTTACCATATATCATAATATACGAACAGTCTAAAGCATAAGATCACAATCTACTAGCCAACAATCTTAAGCAATACAAATTCATATTTTCAATTTATTAATATATCCCTACACACTGCAAAATCTGAAGGGGTATATTGAACTTTTAGTGCCATCATCATTTTCGATAGTTTCAGGGGATAGAATGCAAACTTTTGCAAATTTTCAAGTCCGGAGTCATTATTACTTAGAATATGTGCATCTGGGCTATCCAACTCTACTTATACAAATTAGTGACATTCACAAGTCAAAATGAGGAAGCTCAGTGCGATACTGAAACTGACTTGGTTATGTCACCCCAATCAGATAGGTAACGACACCATAGTCAGCCATGAGCATTGCCTTATCCCCATTCAAAACCTGTTTATGTTACATTGTTTAATAAACTAATATCCAGTACACTACAAAGTTCAAGATAATATAACATCTATGAATCATTTTGAGGACATTTTATAAAGACAATATATCAATTTTCAAGAGATATAGGGACTAATTTGCAAAGTTTTGCAATTTTTCAGATTTTTTATCATCATTTTTATCATCATTTTTCAAAGTTTCAGGGACTACAATTCAAATATGTGATTTTTTTATGTTAAAAACACATACAAAGATCAAATTTGTAAGGTTTTTTGCCTAAAAAACATCACACACTTAAATTGCAAACTCTTGCAAATCTTCAGATTTTTTTATTATCATATTCGAGATATTAGGGACTATAATGCAAATATGTGATGTTTTGATGTTAAAAAACACATACAAAACTCAAATTTGTAAGCTTCTTTGCCCAAAACATCACAGACTTATAATTTTGCATTTTTTAGCGACGTAACAATATTTTTTGAGAGATATCGGGACTAAATTGCAAACTTTTTCAAATCTTTGGATTTTTTTGCATCTTTTTTTAGAGATTAGGGACTATAATAAAAATATGTGATATTTTGATGTTAAAAACACATACAAAACTCAAATTTGTAAGGTATCTTACCCAAAACATCACACACTTACATTTTTATATTTTTAAGGGATATAGCAACATTTTTATGAGAGATATAGGGACTAAACTACAGACTTTTGCAAATTTTCAGATTTTTTGAGATATTAGAGACTATAATGCAAATATGTGATGTTTTGATGTTAAAAAACACATAAAAAATCCAATTTGTAAGGTTTTTTGCCAAAACATCACATATTTACATTGTTACATTTTTACATTTTTAGGGACATAACAACATTTTTCGAGAGATATAAGGACTAAATTGAAAACTTTTTCAAAACTTCTAAAAAAAATCATCATTTTTTAGAGAATAGGGAAAAGTTTGCGAATATGTGATGTTTTGATGTTAAATACACATACAACGCTCAAATTTGTAAGGTTCCTTCCCCAAAATATCACACAATTACAGTTTCACATTTCTTATGGATAATATATCAATTTCGAGAGTATACGGACTGGTTTGCAAACTTTTGCGATTTTTTAGATTTTTTTATAATAATTTTCGAAAGTTGCAGAGACAAGAATACAAAAGAATGAAGTTTAGATGATAAAATATGTACGGTTATGTCCCCAAAACATCACAAACTTCCCAAAATATAGATTAAGGAACTTAGTTTCATTTTTCGAGAGATTAAGGACTATTAAGAAAACTTTTGCACATATTCATATTTTGGAGCATTATTTTCAAAACTACCAGAAACCACAATGAAATTTTCTAAAATCGTGGGGCTAAAATTCACATACAAAGTATAACCTTTGTATGGTTCATCCACTAAAACATCACAAACTTTCAAAAGGTTTTTTAAGGGACTTACATTTAGTTTTTTTTAGAGTTTCAGAGACTATTATGCAAGCTTCAGGGAGAAAGTCAAGTATATAACTCAAGAAATTAAAATATATAACCTCAACAGTGCAATCCAAAGTCATCTAGAGTCTATCAACCCACTAACTGAATCATCTAGTTTCCCTTCAACCGATTTCACAACATGCAAGGTCAGGAAATACTAGGAAAAGAATAATTAGCCAATTAATCAACCATGGATCAAATAAATCTCAAGAAACATAGATTAATTACTTACCAATACAAATAGACATAAATAAATTTGCTGCTTTGTTACAGTACAAAATTATTATAAATTTGTTTAAGTTTGCATATAACTTATACTTTTTAGTTAAGTTTAAATTTTTTTATAAATTTAGTTTTTTATGAATATAACATACATATTATATTTAAAATATAATATAAATTATATCTTATATACATGCGGGATGGGTTTGCAAGATAGAAAATATTTAACCTAGCAACCCGCCCGCCCCGTGTGAGATTTGAAAATTATCCCCTACAACCTGCCCCAATCCCCTTTTAGTACCCTAACACCCTCCTTGTTTAGAACGGGGTGGGGCGGGTACCCTCAAACCCACACCCAATTGACATCCCTAATTGCAAGTCGCATAGATCGGGGCATGGGTAATCGAAGATTGTAGGCTTCGGGCATCTAATAAAATCGTATTTTTTCTAAAATCTCATTTTTTAGATCACTTTCCATGTATCATTAATTTATAATTTCAAAATGAGAAGACACCGACTTTGTTTTGTTTTTTCAACATGTGGAAAAATCATGAAGACTATGGGGATGTGGAATGTGGTGAGTAAAAGTGGGCTCGAGAGAAGTTCTCGGGAACTAGAAATTATTTTTTTGGGGGGGGGGGGGGGGGGCAACAGCCAAGCCCCAAATTTTTTTGTTTTTAGTCAATTTTGCTATAATTTTCAGTAGTTGATAAAAAAGAATACATTATAAGGTCCCTATATTTTGCACTAATTGCACTATAAGTCCCAAAATAAACTATATCATCATATTGCATGTAAGTTCCCACATTTTAGTAAAAAATACATTATGGCTTTATATATTTTTCACTAATTGCACTATAAATAATATGAATGACTAAAAAAAATGTGTTTGAGGGGTGAGTTTGAGAGAGATTATTTATATTAATTTTTTGTTGAAGGGGGAATTAGTTTCGGTATTTTTTTATAACTAAAAATTTTAATTTACTGAAAAATTATGCCTCCCCCAAGCCTTTTCATATGCTTGTCATTGTCGAGAACTATACTGTTTGTTTTTGTGTAAGTAATCGAGGAACTTGAAATTTGAGTTGTGGGTTTGAATAAGAAATATTTATCTCATATTTCTGAGAGATAAAAGAGAGCAAATGGAGCATTAGATGAGGTTGAAATTTGTCTCTAACAGGATGCAGGTAGTTTTTCCAGCATGGAGAAGATTGTGCAACTTCGAGAACAAGCAACCACCTTTCTAGAATGGATTTTAAATTCTACCAACCAAATTATAAGCATGGGTATGCACTCAAAGGCGATCAGTGCTCTAAATTATTCTATGGGATTATGAAGATCATTTGGAGGAAAAAACACATTGATTTGGTCAAACTTCCTTATGGTTTCATATGTATTTCTAGCAACCAATTTCATGAGGCTTTTGTTGGGTACTAGTGATGTAAAGGAGGATCTCGATACGAGTGTGTTAGATTGGGATAAATTTTTGACAAGAGAGAAAATGATAGCTTTGTGTGCTGATGTCACCTATGAAGAGATTAATATGTGATTTTTTGAATAACTAAAGATAAAGCACCTGGGTCAGAGCAATATTCCTCAAGTTTTCTAAAGATTTTATGGAGCGTGGTGGGTGATAAAGTTATTTGGGTGACTTTTAAATTATGTAACTATGTATGTTTAAATAAATAACTTAATAGTAACATTATTGCTCTTATCTCCAAAAAGTATAAACCTCTAATGGTGGAGGACTATTGACCTATATCTTGTTGTAATGTCATATATAAAGGTATTACTCATTGAGGAAAGAATGAAGTCGATTTGATGGATAAAGCTCAAAGTGAATTTGTGGTCGGTAGACTCATGTCAAAAAATGTATATTTGATGCAATTAATCCTACGGGGGTACATCAATAAGAGTAGATCACCAAGATACACCATAAAAATAGATCTTCAAAAAGCATATACCTTTGTTTCTTAGGATATTCTTCGGGAGGTACTTTCGGGACTCAAGTGTCTGATGAGATTCATTGAGTGGATAATGGATCGTGTGACAACTCACTCCTACTTGGTAGCTATAAATGGAGGTATACATGGGTACTTCAAGGGAACTAAAGGTTGTTTTCAAGGTGAGCCCCCTTTTACCCTATCTTTTTTATTTTTTGCCTTAAGTATCTTTCTAGGCTCTTGAAGAAAGAAATAGAGAATGATTTTCAATACCATCCTAAATGTGGAAAGGTCAAAATTACTCATTTATCTTCTGTAGATGATTTGATACTTATAGAAATAGGAGATTTCAGCTCAGTTAGGTTGCTTATGGAATGTATCAATAAGCTTGCTAAATGTCTGGGTCTTCGAATGAATGTGTTTAAGTCTAATATTTATTATGTGGGGGATAAAATAGGAATATGCTTGAAGATGTCTTTAAAATTACACAACTTACGAAGGGTGTTATGATGTTCTGTTATCTTGGTGTCCCTCTTTGTGCCTCGTAATTTTTTTTATGAGACTATAAACCCCTTATTGACAATATGGAAGGTTATGTGAGATCTTGGAATACTCCCGCATTATCTTTTCTAGGCCGGTTAGAGCTTATTAGATCAATTCTTTTCAGGGTCAAGTGCTTTTGGTTGTCTATATCTATAGTTGTGGTGGCGGTTAGAGATCAATTAGTAAAGATTTTTTGTGACTTCTATTGGTATGGTAAGTACCCTCAACTTAGATGAAAATATATGTACATAAAAATGGAAGGTGGAAGGTGGTCGTGGATTGAATGATCTGGGTGCTTGAAACAAAGCTTTTTTTAAGAAGATGTTGTGAAGGATTGTAGAAAATAATGACTCATTGTGAACTAAATGGGTTCATGGTTAATATTTGAAAGATTAAAATATTTAGAACTGAAAAGTAGAGGATACAAATTTGCCATTTTTGGGAGTTTAAAGAAGAGATCCATATCTCTCTCTTGGAAAAGTGAAAGAGAAAAAAGTGTTGAAATTATGGTTCGCCAAGTTGGAGAGGTCAAGTGGAAGAATTGGTCTCAAACTAAATAATAATAATATTTTTAATATTAATATTATTGAAATTAAAGTCCAGTTGTCTAACCTAAGCAATTTGTTAGTTTTAGATGGGAGAAAAAATTATGAGCTATATAGAACTTTGTATGACGTATATCATAAAAAGTTTAACTCGAGACTCTGGGCAAACATTTAGTGAGATCTGTGAGTGACACCTAAGTAAGAAATTATTATTTGGATGACCCATCATGGTCAGTTATTGTCTAAAGATTGTTTGATGTAATATAGAGTTTGATTTACTTTATTGGCTTTGTGGTAAAAAATTAAGATGAATAACCATCTATTCTTTAAATGTAATTTATCGAGAGGTGTTCGAGATGATGTGAAATGGTCAAAGAAAGATGTATATCATTCTGAATTTCTTTAAATGATTGAAAAAATTGAAAACCAAACCAACATGGTGAATGAAAAGTATGCATACTGTTTTTTTGGTTTTGGTTTATTTAATTTAGATGACGAAGACCAAATATTTCTTTGAAAGTAAAATCTCATGTTAAGGCTATATTTAAAAAAAGTTAAAACTTGTATTCTTAGAATGTTGTATGTTATTTATCCTCATCTATTTGATCATAATGAAATCCTCTTAGATATTGATTTTTTCTTTAAATATATAAGAAAGACATTTTAAATTCAAAATCATTTTGATTTATTTTACATCATTTTTAATGAAAAACTACACCTACCTTTAGGGCTGCAAACGAACCGAACCGAGCCGAACTTTAGCTTTCTTGAGTTTGTTTGCTAATATTTTAGTGAGTTTGAGCTTGGTTTGAGTTTGATACGAAACGAGCCGAACCAAGCTTTAGCTTTCTTGAGCTTGGTTTGTTAACTAACGAGCCGAACTCAAACAAGCCCTTAGCGAACTCAAACTCGAGCCCTTGGTGAGAGTATCGTTCATTTGTAGCCCTAGATACTAGTAGTACATTTATTAAATATAAAAAAATTACTGATTAGATATAAAATATTTTAGTTATGATTAATTACATAATACAAAAGTTTTATGTAGTTTTGACTTTTTGCATATATAATCTTTAATTGAATATATCTACCAAGCCTATTAACGAGCTCTTAAAGAACCCTTACCAAACTGTTCACGAGCTTAACGAATCGAGCTTATATAGGTTTGAGTTTGTCTCGTTTAGTAAACGAGCCTGAATTTAAAGCTTGAGCTTGGCTTGTTTAACTAACGAGCCGAACTTAAACAAACCCTTAACGAACTCAAACTTGAGCCCTTGGTGAGAGTATCGGTTCATTTGCAGCCCTACCTACCTTGTTAAAGTAATGTTTTTGTAAATTTAGTTTGACTGATATATGATATACAATTCGTTTTTCCTTAATACAACAGTTTAGCTAAAAGAAAAACGAAAAAATGAGTATATTAGATAAGATTTTGAACATGCAATTAATTACTTTTCGGCATGACATTAACATAAGATAAAAGCATTATCTCTAGCCAGCCTGTAAAAGTGCCCATCTTCTCCATTATCCCCATGCTAAAAACGTCACTATCGTAGTGGAGATCGTCCATTTCTTTATTTTTAATTTTTACAGCGTGAACTAGTTCTACGGCCAAGCAAAGCTATATATTATCTCTATTACACTGAATCTACCCGTGTTTAACATCTACTTTAACAATCAAGATAGAACTGACAAATTGTATAACTCATAAAAAGATGTTATCACCTTCAAAATAAATCATCCAAATATCATTTGTATATAATAGTTGGTATAATCATATCATTTTTTCCCGTCAACCTTTTCAAATACAATATATTTAAAAAATAAATAACTATTATATTTTATTGTTAATTTATGTTTATAACATTAAACCCATGCATATATATAGACCCAACTAATTTTTCTTAATTAAACCAAATAAAAAATCTGTATATAAAAAAGCATATCACTGTCAAGAATAAAAAAACTCTATTATTAAAACTTCTTTTTTACTATTTATATATTTTTTTTATTTATATCATTAAATTATGTAAAACTTTGAATACATATCAAAATAATCTATATTAGGGTTTACTTAAAAAAATCTCAAAACCACGAATTTACTAGGACCGGTTTTGACTATAAGGTCCATAAAAATATTTACATAGTTTTTATTAATTAGTAAAATATATATACTAGATGATAAAATCAAGAAGTCAAGAAAAAAACAATTAAAAGAGCTACAATTAATATATGTATTAATTTTATCATTAAGATTATTTGTAATTTATAGTAATGCTGGGTATCACGTAAAAAGTGATCACCCAAATATCACCTTCCTAGGTGGTCCAATTAAACTGTTTCTTTTTCCTGATTTTTTTTCTCTCTTATATGAAACAGTTTAATTGGACCACCTAAGAAGGTGATATTTGGGTGATCACTTTTTGGGTGATACCCAACATTACTCTAGTATAAAACAATGATATATACTCCATCCCCTTCTGTGAACGAGCCGAGCCGAATAATAGATGTGCAGACTTGTTTATTTATTTAAAAGATTTAAACGAGCCGAGCTTTGAAGTTAGTGTTTGAGCTCGACTCATGAGAATGTAACAAAGCTCGAGCTCGAAAGCTCATTTAAAAGTGTTTCGAACTCGAGCTCAAGCTTAAAAGCTCCTTTAAATCTATTTCGAGCTTGAAACCTCTTTTTTTATCTCGGGTTCATTTAGATTAATTATAAGATAGATTGTTGCAAACCTTTTAATTATATAGATTTTCAATTAGAATAAACTATCATCAGATACAATCACATACTCTCTATTTGGATTGTTGAATTTCGAACAGTCTTTTATAATTGGGTAGGTAGAGGGGAAGAGTGACAGGTAAGTGTTGGGATAAGCTATGTTTTATAATATAGTTATTAGTTTTAAATATTTGAAGTGTCATATATTAGAAAAAAGTTATTTAATAGATTTTTATAATTTAATTATATTTTTCACGAGTTTTTATGAAAAGCTCGCAAACAGGCTCGACTTGTTTAACAAACGAGCTCGATATTGGGCTCGAGCTCGACTCGTTTAACGAACTATCTCGAGCCAAACTTTTTTTTGAGCTGAGTTCAAACTGCTCGCGAGCGGCTTAGTTCATTTATTACCCTAGACCCTAGTCATATATCACTTTAAAGTGACATTAATTTAAAAAGAGAACCGAAAAAAATAATTACAAGAGATATAGATAATTTAATGGTATTTAAAACTTTAAAATAGAAAATGATATAAAAATAAAATAAAATAAAAAGTAATATAAATCTTTTACTATTATAAAATACAAGCTGCCCTTTCAAAAAAAAATACAAGCTACCAAACAATTGAATGATAAATTAAATTAAAAACTGAGATGATATACCTTAATACTATAAATTAACAATAAATAATTAGCTTGTTACTAATCATTATCCAAAGTAACTAAATTTGATTAAATTTAATAATTAGAATAATGTGATTAATAGATTTTAAAAATGTATATTACTCTAATAAAATAATTTTTTGATAAATTAAAAAAACAATAAAATCAGATGCGAATAGGGGTTGAGGGAGACTTCCCCCACCTCCCCTCCATGGCTTATCGGGACATGATGATAAAAGTCGAAAAAAAATTTAGCGAAAAATCCTTAAGAAAAATTATCTCCCCCTTCTCTATTTTGATCCTGAGTCAAAATTCTAACCCCGAACAAACATTCACCTTCAAAGTCTAAAATCACCAAAAAAAAAAAAAAAATCGAGTCTGCCACCCTAAATCCCGTTTTTTGTTCTAATTTCTGTCACCCTACCTTTTGAAAATCTATTCATGAATTTGTTCCCGAATAAAACAATCATGTTTCTACTCTACTTTCAACAAGGATGTCCAAAAAATTAGGTTTAATCACCTAAATTAATCTTTATATGTTTATTAAAAACTATTCTAACTATATAATTTTGTTTAAATGAAATTGATATCTTTATTATCACGAATATTTGAACCTGAAAGTTGTTGTAATTGGTGGTTTTGCCTAAAATTCTGTCCTTGGTGATGCAATTTCTCTAAGCTAGATACTCTTCTAATTCCAACTCATGGTCTAAAAATTAAATGATGATGTTGACCACATGCAAAAATTTGAACAACGTACATGGACTAGATAATTTATAAAAACATTTCAACAAATCCTTGCCGAGATTTTTCGAAGATTATTTTAGCCGTTGATTATATTCAGGGGGGTGCAATATTTAAGTCATGGGTCATTAAGTCACCATCAAGCATCAACACCAGGATATATAGTAACATATAACCAAGTTGCCCCAATATATATGGACTTGCATTTTGAACCGTCTGTTCCTCACCAATACAACTAGTTTTTTGTCTACTTCCTTATCTACATAAATATATCCTTTTTTGTCTGAATTGATTTTGTTGGAATTTAATAATTAAGTAAAAGGAAAAAGAACAATTCTACATATTAAACAATTCAGTATACGACACATAAGCGTTTGAAAAAAAAAAAAGTATACGACACCATATGCATACAATTTAATGCATTTGGTAACCATAATCCACAAAACCCGCATCTACATCAATCGGAGTACTTTGAGAGTCAATTGAGGAGATTAATCACATTACACTGTCCTAACACTACCGCGCGCGGTATTTTTAGCGAGTACCGCGGCCGTCGCTAAAGACTCAAAATGTTTTCGCTAAAGATTGCTCGCTAAAATTTCGTCGCGAAAGACTTCCCTATTGCGACGGCGTCAGTTGTCGTCACTTGAGAACCTGTCTTTTGCGACAACAGCAAATTGACTTGGTCTTTTGCAAGGACGTTTTTCTTGCTAAAGGGGTGGTCGATTGCGACGACTTAGTCGTCGCAATTGCTAATCAACTCTTTCGTGAGAACTAGTCAACTTTCGCTAAAGACCTTTATTTTTTTTAAATTTATTTTTTAAATTTATTTTTTAAAATTTTTAATTCAATTGTATAATTTACTTATTTTTTGCTTTTTTTTTTTAATTTGACTTTTTTTTAATTTCTAAATGTGAAAAGAGATAAAATAGTACATTCGAAAACTAAATTATCCGATAGTCAAGTCAAAGTCATACAAAAGTCAAAGTCATAAAAAGTCGAATATTACAAACCATAAAACGAAAATAATAAAAGTCATAACAAGTAAACAGAAAGTGTAAATAAACACCAACAAACACCAACTCTTAACCAAACAACACACCATCTACGGATTAGATAAATCCTCGTCTTCATCTTCATCTTCTTCCTCCCCTTAGTCTATAAGATGGAGTCGCGAGCTTGACGGACCAGATGTAGAGGGACTAGTGCTTCCTAGTGACCACGTTCCTCTCGGCACCTGTTGAGTAAGGTGGTGGTTGTACTCATCAGTGAGTTCATCGCCTCCTTAGTCGGTCGCGTACTAGCAGTGGAAGACGAGGATTGTGAAATATCGTCTGGCACCGGGTCCTTGCCTATGGAGACAAGGAACTCGTTCATGATCCTCATAAGCCACTCGTAGTCCCGAAGCATGTTGTCGCTTACCGGATCCCAAGCATTAGAAGACCTCCTCTTCTCCGGAAGAGGGTGGCCAACTCCCGGGATCCAGTAGCGGGTCCCGTCTCCTAACCCGAGTCATGCCGCCTCCATCACGGCATATACCTGCTCATGTTGCATCATGGGGGTGAACAAGATAAGTCGCCACTTTGGCTTTGTGATTCCCGAACTCTATTCTCGAGAATCTCCCTCAACGCTCCCTGTACAATAAAACAAATATATTAAAATATATTAAAATAAATAAATTGTATGATATATTAAAATAATAAACTTACCTCTGCCCTCTCGTACTCGGGACTCCTCCACCCGTTCTTCTTCTTGCTCCACCCGATCTTAAAGAAGAATTCGTTTATCTTTGGTAGAGGCACCGATTCCATGTTATCCCCGACCATTTGAGGGGGTTGACTACTCCCCTGTCCCTGTAAAAAGTGAAACAGTCAAAAAAAGTTACTGTAATAAATATTTTAAAGTATTTATTACCTCCATCAGATTATCCCTCCACCTGGTATAGCTCGTAGACCCGGCTCCGCTTAGGTTTTGAAGCAACTCCCTATTCTCCTTGTTCACTTGAGCTTGATGCTATTTTATAAACAACGAATGAAAAAAAATTGTTAGTCAATTAAGATAATATTTTAATTAATACAAGTTAAAATAGTACAATCACCTGAGCTCGCTCCGAATCCCACATCTTCAAGGTGAGCTCCCAATTCTCGGGCGTTTGGTCATTCGGTTTTTCCCGAGACTTGTAATACTTCTTCACCCGATTCTTGTGGTCGCTTTACCCCTTTCCACATTTGTTGGTTATCAGTTGTTGGATATCCCCCCAATCTGAGCTGGCCTGCCAATTCTCCACCTCAAAAAATTCCTGTTTATAAATAAATGAAGTTAAATATATTTTTAGATAAATATAAAAAAATTAAAATAAATTAGCCGACTTGCTCATAATCAAGTCAGAACATTTGTCTGCTCCACTTGAGGAACATCTGTCCAAAACTTGTGATAAAGTGGAACATTCGCTCGGATGGTGTGGTTGATTACCTGGGTGACGTGGTGGGCGTATTTTCCAACGGGGTTCCAAGTATAGTCATACAAGCAAAACTCTATCGGCAACCTACCTCCAAACTTCCGCCTTGACTCCTAGACTGAGGCAAGAGTCGTCTTGCCTCTAGATTTTCTAGGGTTATTACCTGTTTAATTTTACGATTAAAATAATAATTAAGTCAAAAGTAGGTGTAAAATGAAATATTACCCGGTGTGTTGCAACCCGATATGGGATTGCTTTGATTTTGTGTGGGGTCGCGTCCATCCCCATCTCCGTCGTGAGATTGCGGCATAACATCGGCCATCTAATATTTTTTAAATTATAATTTAATCCCTATTATTTTTTTAAATTATTCATAAAGCACCTATAATTATAAAAAATTCCACTAAGGCCCCTAATATTTTTTGAAAATACAAATTTACCCCTACTATTTTTTAAATTATTCAAAAAGCACCTAAAATTTTATAAAATTCCACTAAGGCTCTAATATTTTTTTAAAATACAATTTTACCCCTACAATTTTTTAAATTAATCATAAAGCACCTAAATTTTTATAAAATTCTACTAAGGCCCCTAATATTTTTTAAAAAAATACAAATTTACCCCTAATATTTTTTAAATTATTCATAAAGCACCTAAAATTTTATAAAATTCCACTATGGCCCCTAATATTTTTTTTAAATACAATTTTACCCCTCTGTTTTATAATTATTCATAAAACACCTAAAATTTTCTAAAAATCCAATTTAAGCCCTAAACATTTTTAAAATAACTCTAAAGCACCTATTATTTTTAAAAATTCTCTAAGGCACCTAATATTTTTTTAAATGCAAATTAACCCTTTTTATTTTTATAAATTACAATTTAACCACTAAAATTTCTAAGGCACCTAATATTTCATAAAATACACTTTATCCGCTAAAATTTTATAAAAATCCAATTTAACCCCTAAACATTTTATAAATTACAAATTCACCCCTAATTTCAACATAAAATTACTAAGGCACCTAATATTTCATAAATTACACTTTATCCACTAAAATTTTATAAAATCCAATTTAACCCTAAACATTTTATAAATTACAAATTCACCACTAATTTCAACATAAAATTTCTAAGGCATTTAATATTTCATAAATTACACTTTATCCACTAAAATTTTATAAAAATCCAGTTTAACCCCTAAACATTTTATAAATTTTAAATTTACCCCTAATTTCAACATAAAATTTCTTTCTAATTTCAACTAAATTCTAATCAATTTCTTTCTAAATTCCAAATAAAAATTACAACTAAACATGTTGATTTTTTGAAAATTATACACTAAATAGCAATCCAAAAACATGTATTAGATTCGTGTTTAAGAAAAAAAAAAGATTGGAAAAAAAGTTGGAAAAAATCGATCATATCTTACCTAAAATGGTGATTAAGTGTTGGTTTTGTTGTTGTAGAAGCCTTCCCTTGAATCGGAGTAGCTTGGTGTTGCTGGAAATGAAGGTTTGGAGTGGAGTTTGATGGAGGGTTTGGCGAAAAAGATGAGAGAATGTGGAAGAAGAAGTGGGCTCGGCGGGTTTTAATTTAATCCGCCTACCCTTTCGCGAGGACCGGGTCGTCGCTAAAGACCGGGTCCCTCGCAAAAGTCCCAAATGTTTTGGAAGGCGCGCATTTGACCGCCAAAATGTGTGTCGAATTAATTCTGCCCCGCTTTTACAACGACTTCTCTCTCGCTAAAGACCCCCCTTTAGCGAGAAGTTCATCACGATGAACTTCTTGCGAAAGACCCTGGAGTTCTTTTTATTTTTTTATTTTATAAATTATCTAATTTATAATTAACTTACATAATAAATCTTAATTTTTTAAGCTCATAATCTATTCGATAAATAATTTTTTCCTATATATATATAAAAAAAATTATATCTTATATTAAATATAATTTATATTTAACTTGTAAAATAAATCTTAAATTTTTTTTAATCTTACAAATAATTCAATAAATACTTTTTCTACATAGTAAAAAAATTCTTATAAATAATTTAATAATTACTTAACTTGTAAAATAAATCTTAAATTTTTTTGTAATAAAATAATTCAATAAATATTTATATATCATAATAAAAAAATAGGGAAAAAGAGAAAAGGTTTAAATGTTAAATGTAATACATTACACAAGAAATCATAAAAAAAATACATCTAATCAGACTCGTCCCCATCATCAACTATTATTGGTTCGTCATCATTGTCAACATATATAGTTTCTTCATCAGTCTCGTACTCTCCTAAGGTGTCATCATAATCTTCATCGTCTTCGGAATCAGAGGGTTCAGGTACAAGGTTGAAAATCGAAAGATCGATCTCTATCCCTTGTCGAGTACCCAATTCAATCACCAGGTATTGTGAATCCAATGTTGAATCAGCTAACCGAATGTCGATCGGATTTGTGGCAGTGGAAATCGATTCTGCACCAAATAGCTCGGGACTCCATCCGTGACGGTCGTTCACTTCCCAAACTACTTTCCAACCCTTTTCCGACTTCCTTGCCTTTATTTGATCAACGTAAAAAACCTTTTTGCTTGAGTAGCTAGGATGTAGGGTTCTTCAGACCACCAAAAAGTACTTGTGTTGATAATTGTTGCTCCGTGTTCTGTCTTTCGTAGTTTCTTTTTTACATCTGTGTTATACCACTTACACTTGAACAACACAACTGAACAACCACCAATGAATTCAACCTCGATGATTTTGACCAACTCACCATAAAAAGGATCTTCTCCTAGAAATCACAAACCAAATATTTTATATACAAACACCCAAGTAAAAAAAAACAGGAAAAAAAAACCAACCTGTGATTGTACAAACTACGTAGTCTTGAGTAACTCTCTTTTCACATTTTTCACGTGTTATCCATTTGACCCTGTTCACAACGCAAGAATCATATTGATATACGACGCTATTCGACATTCGGGACAACGAGAGCAACTCTTTCGTAACAAGTGGACTACCTTCTTGGTCCATTTTGAACACATGCCCATGTGGTCGGTTATTATTTGAAATAAAGTCAACTTAGTTTGTTGGATTTTATACCTTTTTCTTGAACCATTGACGAAAATGCTCTCGGTGTTTTGCCTCTCTATCACTGACCGGAAGTGAGGACTGGTGTTCCCTTATATCAAGACATAGTGTTAATAAACGGTAAATAATATTTTAATTAAATAAACGGTAAATAAGATTTTAATTAAGATACTTACATCATATAGTGCTGGATCTCGTCACAAGTATGAAGGATGTACCAATCGATATGGTCCTTCTCTACGATGGGTAAATATCCATACTTTTTCTGACCAATCGGCTTGCATTGGCTGTTAAACACTAATATTTCCTTGTTTACAATACTCGTCTCCCCGTATATCCCCGGGACGTTGAACTTTGTACTTTCCTCTCGAAGGTATCCAGATATAAAAGTCAAAGTTTCCTCTACAGCGTACCCCTCAGCGATTAAACCCTCCGGCCTCGCCGGATTCTGAATATATTCTTTTAGTTTCTTCAAGTATCTCTCAAACTGGTACATCCAACGCATCTGAACTGGGCCTCCTAACCGAGCTTCCTCGTACAAGTGCAAAACAAGGTGGATCATAATATTAAAAAAAGCTGGAGGAAAAATCATCTCCAACTTACACATAAGTTCGGCCACTTTAGACTTTTCAGACTGCAATTCCTTTCTACTCAGGTTCTTCTTACAAACATTTCTGAACACGTTGCACAACCCAATAATCGGATCGCTAATTGATTTGTTGTATATTAACCCTGTAATACTAGCCACGAATAGAAACTGCATGAGAATATGACAGTCATGGGATTTCATACCGATAATCTTCCCTGTGTCACTCTAAATGTTGTTTCGCAAGCTAGAAGCGAAACCATCTGGAAACTTTTGCACCTTTAACCGCTCTAGAAACTCGCGTCGCTTGTCGACTCTCATCGCATACTTTGCACGTGGCATAATCGTCTTACCACGTGAATCAACAAATAACCACAAATCGGACCTGATGTTCATGGCTTGCAGATATTTCCTCGACTTCACATTATCTTTGTTAATTTTCCCATCTAAGCCCACAACTGTGCCTAGAAGAGCATCACAAACATTCTTCTCACAATGCATCACATCGATGTTATGTTTCAACAAGTTTTCCGACCAATACGGTAAACGGTAGAATATACTCTTTTTCTTCCAGTTCGACTCGCGCGACCCTGTTCTCTTTACGACTTTGCAACCAAAGTCCTTGTGTTTTCCAGGAAACACAATCGACAACCCATCTAATTGCGTCTGAATATCTGCAGGAGAAATTTTCCGAGGGGGGCTTATTCTCAGCTTTAATGTACGCGGTATCATTTGTCCGAAACCGATGGTTCAGAGGCAACCACCGTCTGTGATCAAAAAGAACAACTCCTTTATTAACCCGCACAGAAGGGGTATATTCCATGCATTTAGGACAAGCTAAGTATCCTTGACCCGACCATCCTGAAGTGTACGATCTAGCCGAAAAAATCATTTGTTGTGAACACCAAACCAACCTTCATCACAAATACCTCCTTCTTATGTGAATCTCATGTAACTATCCCCGCACCCCACAATGTTTCTAACTCATCTATAGCCGGACGGAGAAATACATCCATAACTTTTCCAGGTGACCGAGGACCTGGGATCAAGAGGGTAAGCATAAACGTGGATTCTTTCATGCATAACCAAGGCGGCAAGTTGTATATCGTCAATATAACTGGCCACATGCTATACGAGTTGTTTTGCATGGAGAAAGGACAAAACCCATCAATACCCAAACCAAGACGTACGTCACGTGGTTCACTAGCAAACTCGGGATTCCTTTTGTCAAATTGATGTCTCCTCATTTTTGATGAATTAATATTTAGATGAGACATCATTTTGGTGATTTAGAAGTCTTTCTAATCGATTTTCTTGAGAATAATTACACTTTCCTATTTCTAGTCTTGATTTAGTAAAATATTATTTTAGAGCATATTGGGTTTAATTATTTATTTAGTGTGAAACTTTAAAGATAATTATGGAGATTAATTAGAGTCCAAGTCAAAGACTAAGAGATAAGGAAAGAAGATAATCATGGAAATTGGAGATAAGGAAACAAAAGCAAAAATATAGAAAAGGAAAAGCTGCCATAAATCTGAATTTCACCACCCACGACCACAAATCAGCTTATATCTCAGAATCAGTGGGGTATTTGGAAGAACGATCAAGAGAAAAGTTAAATATCTTTTCGAGATGATGAATTTCGACTACTCATACACGTCAAACGGATAAGAATTGAAGTTGTTAGGACCAAAACAAAAACGGGCCTGATTTCATATTTTAGGGTTACGAATTTGAGTTGGGCTAGGAGTCCACTACTTACCTTCTCCTTCAAGAAAACGAATTAGGGCTTCTCTACACCTAAAGTTGAATCTATATAAATGATAAGTTTTAGCTTCTTTTTTGAATTGATACACGGTAAACCCTATAAAAGGACTACATTTTCCTTTGATTCATCTTTCCTTATTTCCATCACATAGGAAGTAGGAAATCAAAAAGTCAAGTTGAAAATCTATTAGAGAAAAATAAGTGTTCAGACTATCATTGTTTTTCCAAATTAGTGGAAGATGTATCTTTTTCATTGTCCTTTTTTTGACACGTGATGGGTATGGTGGTGGAGGGCGTGTATTAAGTGTCACCGGGTTTTTCTTCATTTCTAGTGTCTTTTCTTGGACAATCTTTGGTTCAACTACCTCTTCGACCGTATCTTTTACTGTTTCTTCAACCACTTTTTTTGGAATAACGGTTGGTTCCGGATCTCTTCTAGGTGGAGGTAATTGTTTTCCACTTCTCAACTCAACTGCGTGACAAGCATCATCTTGAGGAGCAATAGTATCACTTGGAAGTTGCCCTTTTGTACTATTTCGCAATGTACTCGCCATTTGTGATAGATTATGCTCGAGATTTTTAATTACCTTTTGCTGGGTTTGAAGTCTTCGCTGGCTCATCTTCATATTCTCTTCAACTAAATTCATCATCTTAGCCATACTTGAATCCAAAATCAAAGGTTGTTCTTGTTTTTCTTGTTGCATTGAATGTTTCGGTGGTTATTGATAAGCTTTTTCGTAAATTGGCGCTTTTTGATATATAGGTTGTGGTTGAAAATAGGATTGAGGTTGGGTTCGATAATAAGTCTCTTGATTTATGCCCCAACTTCGCTCTTGTGGAGGCTGATATCTAGCGTAACTCCCTTGAGGATGATAACCACCATTAGAATAATGGTCTCTTTGATGAGATATAAATGGAGTTGCAGCTGGATTATTCATACACTTTTCCCACACATGATTTCTTGATCCACAACCAGGACACGAAGGTATAGTATGTACTAGATTTACCTGAGCTATTGTTCGAGCTTGTTCTTGTAGTTCATTATTTTTTAACACACCAGGACCCACCAGCAGCGGCGACAAAAACTTGGTGGTGGCAAAGGTGTGATAAGAATAAACAAGATTATAAAACAGACACATACCTAATACCACTACGATAAACTCACTGCAAGTGCACAGACCACTTGCAAGTTATAGTTAACAAGTAAGATTCGTTCTTCAAGATTTATCGGTTATTCCAAACTCGTGTTTAGATGAGAAATCATAGTAAAGATTAATTTTTTAAAACTAAAAGAAAAAATAAAAGATTAATATTTGTTTGGTTTTCAAATATTAAACTAATCTAAATAAATAGACTAAGAGATTGGAATGAGAATATAGCTTAGGTCTGCTAGTATGCACCTGTCCTTCTAAATCATTATTCTAATTATAATGGTGGTTTGAGCAAATATAAATACCCGGGATTCTATAATTCTTCTAACTCCCATCAGGGTTGCTTAGAAGGCAACCTCTACACTACTAAAGGACTTCGGTAAGGGGACCTTGCATGGAGAACGGTGATCAAATATAACTCTATGGACTATCTAGTTAGGCAATACCGTTAGGATCAATACCACACACTAGACGATTATGTGGTGTTGTCTATAGTTGAATCCCTCACCAGGGTAACAATCCAACTACTAAGGAAAGTCCTAATATTGGCCAGATCTAGGGTTGGAATAATTCAACCACATAATACATATATATTGATATCTCCCTATTTGTGATACAATAGTCTAGGTTGGAGACATCATTTTAGGTGTGTTTGAGAAATTAATTATAGATTTTTATTCATATTTTTATATTTTCCTATTTCTTGTCTTGATTTGATGAATTATTATTTTTAGAGCATATTTGGTTTAATATGTTTGTTAATGTGAAACTTTAAAGATATATGAAAATCAATTAGATTCCAAATAAATTATAAAGAGATAAGGAAAGAAGATATGGATGGAAATTGGAGATAAAAGGAAGTAGAGATAAAATAGAAAAGGAAAAGTTGTCAAGTAAATATGAAATGTTGCATCCACGTCCACTAAAATAACTATAACTTAAAATAGCCTAGTAATTTGGAGAAGCTGTCTAAAGGAAAAGTCTAGATAATTTCAACGCGGTCGTTTTGATATAAAATAGGAGAAAGTTGGAGCAATAATGAAGGGCTTACAACCAAAACAAGACAACAACAATTTTCCCCTCACTTATATTTTAGGAAATGAATTTGATTTGGAAAAGAGTCTTATTACTTGCCCTCTAATCCAAGAATCCGACCTAGGGTTTGGAAAACCCTATAAATACACCCCATTACCATTAGAAACACATCCTTGGTCAGCCTTTAGACCAAGAAGAAGTCTGCGTCAAGAGAAGAGAAGATCAGAAGGAGTTGTACAACAAATCATGCCTTCCCAATCCTTCAAATTTGTAATTGTTTTCTTTTCTTTCTCTAGTATGAACTAATTCTATTTTAGCTTGAGATTAGCATATGGGTATGAACCCTAGACCTGTTTTACATCTATTTTAATTTGGGATGTTAGCATTTAAATTGATATTCGTGTTTTATTCTCTGTTTTATGTGTTTTGATTTATTGCATGTAGTTCTTGCGGTTGCAAACGTATAGGATTACCTTAATAGTAGTTAGATGGTTACCTGAAAGAGGTTTCTAATTATTGAAACACCACATAAACGTCTAGTGTGCGGTACTGATTCGGAAGGGCTTGCCTAACTAGATAGTCATTAAGGTTTGTTATTTAATCACCGATCATTACGCATGGCCGTCTCATATAAGTACCTAGTGGCGTAGGACCACCTTATTTAAGTCCCATGGTAATTGTTAGGTCACCTCTTAAGTCCACCCGGAAGGGGGTTAGGAGGAATATAGAATTCCTGGCTATTGCATATCACACATTTCTCCCTTACATGATTAGAATAAACAAGCCTAGTGGGGATTACTTGCTAGATCTTGAGCTAAACTCTCATACTATCTGTTTCTCTTTCTTTATTTTCCTGTCTTTATTTTATTTAGTTAATTCTTTAGATTTTTAAAAGCCAAACAAATATCATTAGTCTTTATTTAAAGCGTATTATTCTTCTAGCTTTCTTATATGCACTTTGTATTGCATAAGTTCTTCCTAACTTTCGTAGTCTATTAGGAACGAATCTTATTTACCATTAAAACTTTCATACGACCTGTGATACTTGCAGTGAGTAACGTGTTTAGGCTAGGGTGTTAGTTGCATTATTTATATCTTATTTTTATCACACCCTAGGCGACACCAAGTTTTTGGCGCCGCTGCCGGGGACTACATTAATAGTCCTTGTGCATTTATTTAGTGATTTTATTATAGTTGGTTCTATTTTACGCTTTTGTTTTTAGTTTTGTCTTTATAGGTATACAGATGGAAAGTCCGAGGAAACTTGATCCTCCCATCTCATTCAGAGTGCAACCCAGAGGAATCTGCACTCCAGAAATCCAAGCTACTAAATTTCTACCTGATCTAGCCATGATAGCGCAGTTTGCGAGTCATGGTAAATTTAGTGGTTTCGCACAACAGGATCCAGTCCATTTTTTTCAGCAATTCATGCAGATCTGTGATGCCTACATCGTTTAAGGTGTTACGCAAAATATATTATATTATGTTCCAATTCAACACAACAAGCTACGCAAGAACAACCTTTGAGTTTGGATCCGAGTATAGTAGAACTTATTGGACTGTTTGAAGAAAACATGAAGATAAGTCAGCAAGGATTTCAAACTCAATCAAATGTCATTAAGAATATCGAGCATACTCTTTCGCAAATGGCGAGTGACTCCAAAACAGGCAAAAAGGGAAATTCCCAAGTGATACTATTGATACTCAAGATGATGCTTGTCATGCAGTATGATTAAGAAGCGGAAAACAATTACCTCCGCCAAGAGTGGAAGAAACAGAACAACCAAAAGAACCAACCCCTACTGTTGAAGAAGTGGTTGAATAAAAAGTTTAATATAAAGTCGAAGAGGTAATTGAACAGAAGAGTATCCTAGAGAAGACACTAGAAAGAAGAAGAGCTCAGTGGTAAACAATACACGTCCTTCTCCACCATTCCCATCACGTGTCAAAATCAAGAACAATGAGAAAAAAATTCAAGAAGGTCCTTGACATGGTGAACAAGCTAGATATCAACATACCGTTTGTAAAAACTTTCAAGAGAATGCCAAAATATCTTAAATTCATGGAGGACATTCTTTCTAACAAATGAACCTTAGAACTGAGGAAATGATTAGATTGTCAGGGGAGTGTAGTGCTATATATCAGAAAAAGTTACCACGTACACCCAAGAACTCTTGGATGGTACCATTCATGGTTACAAAGAATAGATCTGAGAAGTTCGTAGGAGTGAAAGTCAAGGGATTCAAATTTCGCGTGCCAGATATTAATTAGCTTGCTCATTGTTGGGGAGGTGATGTTCATACATGACCACCGAGGTAACACGTGTAAATTTAACAAACGTTAAACAAAAGTGTTGTACAGGAGACAACCCGTATTTTTTTACGTTTTCAAGTTTTTGATTAATGTTTAGATTAGTTGTTTTTAGTTGATATTTCATATTTGAGGAAGGTATTAGTGTTTTTGATGTTCATGTACTAAGAAAATCGAGTTTGGGAGAAAAAGGAAAGAAATTGGAGAAAATCTGACACCCCCCCCCCGCCGGCTAGCCGGCCGGATTCACCGGTATGCCTGTGGGGGCCAAACCGTTACTACAGTCTAAAAATCAGGTACAATGCCGAGGAATCGTGTCGTCACTTGCGACCACGGTCTGGGACCGGCTAGCCGGCGATATCACCGGTATACCAGTCGTCGCCGCCAGAAAATTCTTATAAGGGTTTGAAGAGAAGAGTTTAGTAATAGTTATGAAAACTTCGAAAGACCATAAATTTGTGCTCGGAAGTCAGAATTCACTTTTTATTGAGCCTAAACCGCGTATTTTTTCGAGATCTATCCAATAGTGTAAATAGAATTACGACCGTCATACCATATATATGACCTGTATACCGGCCCGTATTCGTGTTCACATTCGCGCAAAACCGTCACGACGGTTGTAAGATCAGGTCCAGAGCCGAGAGTTGACCGGTATACAGGCCATATGAGCGGTATACCGGCCCGGAGGCGGCTAAAAGATTAATTTTGAGATTTAAGGGTATATATTATATATAGGTACCAAACCTAAACCTAGTCTCCTCCGACTTCACAAAAACAAAAATTTCAGTCCCAAAGTCCATTAAAACACCATTAAAGCTTCATCAAACATCTACCTCACATAAAAATATCACCAAATAACCATAGATTCATATCCAAATCATTACCTACATTCCTATAAACAAGAATCTCGAATCCAAGAATCATCATCCTTACACGTTTTCTAACCCAAATAACACTTCTAATCACCCAAATTCAAGGGGTAAAAATTTCAAGAGTGTTCAAATCTTTGAGTTAGGGGTCAAAAGAGATGATGAAAATAATAGAGATATTATCAAGTAATAATGGATATGAAGAATCAAAGCAAGGTATTGGGTAAGATCATGAAGAAATCAATTGATATGGGTACTAGTTTGGGAATAAAAGGTAAATCGAGTCAAGACATAAGAGGAAAGCATGCAGTGGTGAAATCAAAGAACAAAACAGTTACATCGTTCAAGGAAAAAAATACAACAACCTCTTTACATCAAGATATCTATACCCAAGATGAATCGAAGCTTATAGGATGTTATTAGCTATCGTTAAAACAAAGATTCCTAGATGAATACCTTCACATAAAGAGAGTATTCGAGAAAGAAACTGGAGAAGATGGGTACAAAAGCGTCTCAAGAGCTGGAAGATTGATTTGGATGGAGCATAAGAGGAGGTAAGAGAATGCGATGTCTGAGAGCGTAATAAGTTATCCAAAATAATGTAAGAATTGAGAACCTAAGAATTAATAAGGAAAACTTCATCATATAACCACATAATACACCTAAAATGATGTCTTTAAACTAGATTATTTCATCAGGAATATGAAGACATTAGCATTATAAGACCGAATGATGCATAATGACCCCTATGAGGGGTTACTAGGCATGTGTGAGGCTTAATGATCCATATGTGGCATAATAGGCCTGAGAGCGTAATAAGATTGAGTGGGACATTATGGCCCAGATGGGGTGTAATGTGCCTAAGATAGGCATAATAAGATGGATAGAGCGTAACTGTCCTTGGAGATGGATAATAAGCTTGATGGATGTATAATGAGCATGTTGGGCGTAATAAGCCGGGTCTGGGAATGATGGTGGCATGATATGGCCGAGGGTTTTAATGGGCCTGGGAGAGGCATAATAAGTATGATGTGGGCATATGAGTCTAATAGGGCGTAATATGCCTAAGAGCGGAAAAATAATCCTGATGAATGTGATAGGCTTGAGCGAGGCATAATATGGTCAGAGGCAATGATCCATTTTAATTTATATATTTTATCTACCAAGCATAAAGGATATGTCCTTAATACTAAGACCCTCAAACCTCATCCATTTCGAGGCGCTCCTTATAAACTTGGGAGGGATACAAGGTGTTCGAGGTTTGAATATGAAAAGGTGTCTCAACTACACCTATCATTGGACAGTAATATAGTGGTGAAGAGAGAGGCCATATATGAAATATCGGTAGTATTCAATGTTTATACAATGGGTTATTGTGACCATTATGATGAAGTTCAATGGTCATAATAGACACCATTAAGCATCTGAATGGTCATAATGGATAGATTAAGGAGTTTTAATGGTCATAATGGTGTTTAGTGTCAACCCTGTTTTGGTAACATATCATAGAATGCTCAAGGCTGGTTCCCCATCAAATGCACCTGAGGGTGCAAAATGGTCTAATGTCCATGAGATCTCAAGATATAATTGATTGTAAGTAGCATGTGGTTAATTATTCTATTTTCTAATAGTAATAAGGATGGGACCGAGGTGTGTGACTCACTCGAGTAATGCTTAAGAGGACAAGGCGCCAACTAATGCATATCATCGATAAATTCACAAACGTTCATGAACCTCCATAATCATAGTTTATCCCACGTGTTGCTTTGTTACACTGCATGCATTTCTATGTGTCAAATTGGTGAAAACACGCGTCATTGGATTCACCATCATGCAAAAACCTCAATAAATATAATCTATTCCACGTGTTTTTATTGCTTTACACGTGTTATTACGTGTGTATTGTGGTCCAAAATCATTAACGTACATAATTTACGTGTTGCTTTGTTACACTGCATGCATTTCTACGTGTCAAACTGGTGAAAACACGCGTCACTAGATTCATCATCATGCAAAAACCTTAATAAATATAATCTATTCCACGCGTTTTTATTGTTCAACACGTGTTATTATGTGTGTATTACGATACAAAATCATTAACATACATAATTTACTACACCTATTTTTTCCTCAGTTTACATGTATTTATAAGAGTCAAAGAGATGATATCACACATGGTAAATTCACTGTCATACAAAACTTCACCGATCATAGTTCACATCACCTATTATTTTTTTAATATATATCATCGAGATAAAAACCACTCATCGATCAGGGGTAGATATATAGTTAATGGCCTTGGTCCTCCAGAAAAATCTAAAAATATTTTTTATGACTAAATTGGTCCTCTAAAAATATATCATCGTATTTTTCCTTATACTCAAGAAATTATCATAAAAGATTTATTTTCAGCAAATTAAGCCAAAAAATTAATGTATTTACTTTTTTGTATTTTTTATACACAATATAAATTTGTAAGTCGTTTTTATTATAAGGATATTCTTATTATAAGCTAAAATTTATTAATATTTATATTGTAAATGTATCAATTCAAATAGTTATTTCGCATAATTTTAAAAATCTTGATGCAATTAACATATAAAAAAATTCAAGATCATTATTTTTAAATTCTATATATGTATCTTCTATATTCAGTCATTTCGACCTATTAAGTATAGCTTTTTTCAAGATACCGATAATTTCTTAATAGTATAAAACCTCAATAGTTATTGTCTAATTTTTTGAATAATTAGGTATATATTTTTTTTTGACAAATTAGGTATATATTTCTGAATGTCAAAAAAAAAAACATCCAAAAGTTATTTACCAATCTTAAAAATTTGCATTAAATATAATTATTTAAAAGTGTATTCCATAAGTCCGTGAAGAATTTGTCCTCAAAATAAATAAATGCTTCTTTCGAAGTAAATAAATAACTGGCCGTGAACAATGCCGCCAAGGATTCAACTGTCCAATTCTTTTTTTTTTTTTTTTGGACAAAATAAAAGAAAACAAAAAGCTAGGCCTCTATCCAATTCCTAGCTTGTTAAACCGTCCTGAAAGCGTCCGGATTGTATCTTCCGTTCTAATAGCTCCGTGTCTAGCGAATTTCGCAAGATGGTCTGCTTGACTGTTAACCTTCCTTGAGATATGATTGAAGGAGATCTGTCCTGCCTGATTAGCTCTAGCCCGAATCATCCGGATAATCGGGAGTATGTTCCATCTCACCGCTGACACCTGCTTAATACCTTTCCAATTCTTTTACCTACATTGTTTAGATCTTACAGGGAAAAAAATATAAAGTAACAAAAATTTTGTAATTTTATATTTGAAGTAAAAGAAATAATTATAAAAAATTTCCGACCCCACACACCTCTCACCGCTTTAGCAATAAATTTTCATTCGTTGATTAGTCTACCGTTTGGAGATTTTTTTATTTAATTTTTATTGTCTAAGACAAAAAGAAAATAAGCCTTTCTGGCCTTTGCCATTGCATGTGTATATATACCATACATATATTTTTATAAGAGCTTAAGCTAGCAACCTCCCTTCCTTAGGTGATAAGTGAAGGTACGGTCTACGTACTTCGCTTCGCTTCTAACATATATAATATTATATATCTCATCTCACCTGAAGTTCATCGGAATCGGAAAATTCATTTATCTCCGGTGCAATTTCATGTAAGTATTATTACTTTTATAATTCCGAGATTTGAGTTTTTTTTCTTGGTTTTAGGTTTTATATGTCCTGGATCAACCCTAACTATGAAATTTGGTTTGATTTGTGAGATTTAATTTGTTGATTATATTTGCAGATTCAACAAAAAAATGGGTGTAAAAGTAGCGGTGACGTCTTTGCATTGGTCACAACCTACTCTATTTCACACACCATCTTCATCTCAGACACTAGCTTCAGCGATTTCATCAAAACGACGTAGTTGCACTGCAGATAAAGCTCTTGTTTGCCGTTTGGTTCACAAAGTAGCCTTTTTCGGAGCACAGTCATCGAAGTTTAGAACCTCAATGGTCAAACGAGGTATCAGAGCCAGCTTAGATTCATATTCCGACAACGAGTTTCCGAAGAAGCTGTTCGATCCGTTACAGCCACCGGAATGGCTTGACCGGAAAGATCAAATGATTCCGGCAAGTTTTGAACGACAAGCGAACAGCGTTGAGCTCCCGTTTTCACTTAGGATTATAAAGAAGAAGAAACAATGGCAACAAGGAGTTACAGTAGCTGGAGAATCAGCTTACTGTTCAGTGAAAAAGGCGTTTTCATCGATGGTGTTTATAATTAGAGAGCTTCAAAGCTACACTTTACAGATGAGAGAAGCTTTATACTATGAAAACTTACAAGGGATCTTAGAAAGAGTTCAAATGGAGATGAATGCTTCATTCGTTTGGTTATTTCAACAAGTATTTTCTCATACACCTACCTTAATGGTGTATGTGATGATATTATTAGCGAATTATAGTGTTCAATCTATGTCTGTTTCCATGGCCGCCACATCACCACCCATAACTTATACATCTACTATAGAGTCTACAATCGAAGATCAAAGTCAAGGAAAACAATTCGATTCATCAATTATCAAGTCTTTTCCAATAACTTCCTCTGGCCATGGCCAGAGTACTTCAATTAATGGAGGTAATGGTGGAATTGGAAATTACAAACCATCTGCAAGTGGTACAGATGGTGATGGAAAGTCAGATGGGTTTGGATCCATGACAATAGTACCTGAAGGAATATCCTCCTCTTCTATAGCAAACCCTAGAACTAGTAAAGATGAATCTGTTTCAGGGCAAGTGAATATCCATGAAGAATTGAATCTATGGAATTCAATTGTAGATCAGGCGAAGAAACTTCAAGCTGAAACGAAAGATGAGTCTTTAGATCTTGAAACTACACAAAGATTTGTTTCACCAGTGAAAGCAAAAATGGAAGGAGATGATTATTCTGATTATTCTAAAACAGAGATTTTATATCAAATCGCGTTATCTCAAACACCTAATAATCCTTTATTGCTTGCGAATTTTGCTCAATTTATCCTCCTCGTTGCACATGATTATGATAGGTATACTTCTTTTCAATCTCTTTTTAATTAAATTGCATCGTTAGTCAATATGTATGAAACAGGGACCAATAGTGCAATTAAGTTGTTTCATCGAATTGATTTGAGATATAAACTTTTAGTGAGTATTAGTTGATGGTTATTGATAAGTATGTATTATAATATCTAGATGGGGTCTAAGGCTAAGTCCAACCGCTACCCAATTGGATAGCCAGAATTAGGAGTCAAATAAGGATTTTCTTTTAAATAGCAATCTCTAATTTAGTTTTGCTCCAACAGCTTCTCAATTTTGTTCTCTCAATTTTATTTTAAATTTATTTCAATAATATTTTTATTTTAACTAATTCATAATTTTTTATGTATATATTTCATTTTTTAATTTTTATTATTAGAAATCAATAAAAAAGTATTTAATATTAATTTTTTTATTAAATATTACTTTATTCAGAATAATTAAATAGTATTTTTATTTATTATAATTATTTTTTGATATTTATATTTTTAGCAATATATCATTAATTTTTTAAGATAGGTAATTTTTTTCTTTTTTAAACCTTTAAGAACCTTTTACATCTATTTAAATCTTTTATTTTTTTATTTTTCATAATTTTTCTAATCTATATACCTATTTTTTAATGACAATAAAAGAACCTAATGTAATAACTTTGAATATATAATATATTATATTTATTATTTTTGAATAATTATAAGTTTACATAATCATTTTTTTACTAAAAAACAATTCATTATTTTACTATAAATTTTAAAGTTTAGATATATTTATTTTCTTAAAATTATTACATAAATTTTATATAATTAAAAGATTAAATATATTTTTATAGCAATTGGGTAGCTAACATTTTTGTTAGCTAGATGTGGCTAAGAAATTGAAGAAATTGGGTACCTAATAATAGGGAACCCAATTATTGGGAGCCTATTGGAGCATGAATATTTGATAGTCAAACCCCAATTCTAGCTTTTAGCTAGAATTGGGTTCCCATTGGACTTAGCCTAATATGTGATAGAGCTGTCTGTGGTGCACTCTTAAAAAAGTCAGTGAGTTTGAACACTTAAGTTTATTATTATTAAAATATTATTACAATTTAGTGTCTATTTTAAAACGTGGTGGAAGAGATAAGATCTATGTAGACAAAATCTCTGAAAAATCTAGAAAATATCTTTCCTCAGTTTGAAAAAAAAATAAAGATAAGAGTTTAAATATATTTAATTGGATTATAATTGAATTTTATGTGGTCTATAACAGAGCTGAGGAATACTTTAAAAAGGCAGTAGCAGAAGAGCCTAAAGATGCGGAGGCATTAAACAAATATGCAATATTTTTGTGGAAAATAAGGAAGGATTTATGGGCTGCTGAAGAGACATACTTAGAAGCTATTTCAGCTGATCCTGAAAACTCGTATTATGCAGCTAATTATGCTCACTTTCTATGGAATACTGGTGCTGAAGATACTTGTTTCCCTCTTGACTCAGAAGTTGATACCTAAATTTGAAGAAATAACAAACAAAATATTTAAAAAAAAAATTAAAAGAAAAACATGAAATAGTTACAAAAAAAGAAGGAGAAATGAGACTTTTTCATGTGGTTGGAAATCATTCAATATGGAAAGAATTGAAGTGCCAAGGAGGGTGACTTTTGAGATCAGATCAGATGGTGCCAAGGAAAGAAAGTAACAACATGCTTTTGGTTTAATAGTTTAGAGTTTTTGTACACAGTTAGTTTTAATTTTCTTGTATGGAATGATTACATTGGCCAAAGTGTAATTAAACTTTTGTTAATAATTAAGTGCCATTTTTCCACTACTTGTCTTTTTTTTCTTTTTTCTTTTTTAGTTAAACTTATTTTCCGAATATTGCAATATTGTAGAAACCACTTGTTTCTTGAGACCACTTGTTTCTTGAGATGTAGACGGAGGGGTAGTGTAGTGTAATATAGTGTTGTGGCGTGTTTGTTTAGAATATCTTCTTTGGCTGTTTGCTATATGGGGTGCTTGACCTGCCTGTCTAATGTCTATCTTGTGTATGGAAATTTCAGATTCTATTTATTTATGCAATATCAATATCTATATACCTTATTTTGGAAAAACCAATTTACAGTTTTGTCAGAGTATCTCTTTCCCTAGTAATGAGAATATTCCGTATCTTTAAATTTAAGTGCTCAAGTTAGGTAAAGATACCTTACCCTTTGAACTTTGATCATACAAATATCTATAATTCATATTGATCATGACGTATAAATAGATACGAATAATACAATTATGGTGATAACAGAAATGGTAATTTGTTGCCAGATAAGTTACTTAATTTTTTTAAATTAGGTCTTTAAAATAATAAGTTGGATTGATTGCTAACTCTTTCTTTAAAATATTTTCGAAAAACTTCTTTCTTCCTAAACTTAAACAATATCAATTGACCTCTCTTGAATCCCATGAACTTTGCTCAATCGTCTTTTTTTTTTTTTTTTCAATGAAGAAACCTACTTAAAATTAGAGATAATTACACCTAGGGTCTTGACCACACCCCCCTCTTCAAGATGGGAACCCGGCCTAAAGCCTCTTCTTACTAAAGACCTTTTAAACTTTTTAACACATAAACCCCAAAACCCCTATTACGTTTCTACCCTCTTTTGTTTTTTTTTCCTATATATACTAAATTAGAACCCCACAATTATAATTTCAGATTTAGTTTATCTCACCTCTCTCTCTCTTCACTCTCCTCCCAACTACACCACCTGCTCCTCCACCGCCTGAACTACCCCCACCACCTTATATAGCCACCAGAAGATTCGAAGCTCGAGATCCGAGCACCACCACCACTCGACGGAGTTCCACCACCACGGACAGGTTGAGATCCGAGCACAACTGAACACATCAGCTACCTTGAAGCGACCTCCATTCTGTTGCTGTTTCGCCGGAAAAGGACCAGTGTTTCGCCGGAGGAGAACCAGTGCAGCGGCTTACTTCGCCGGATCTAGAGAACGGAGGTCTTCGTTTGCTGTTTCGCCGGAGAAGTTTGGTGATGGTGGCTCGAGCTTCGTTTGCTGCAATGGTCGTGCTTCGCCGGGGTGCTGCAGTGGCCGTGCTTCGCCGGAGTTTTTGTTGCAGGGTTCGTTCGTCAAGATCCAGGCCGGAGAAGAAGGGGTTTGTTGCAGGTTTTGGTGGTGGTGCGCCGAGATGGTGGTGTTCACGCGTGAAGCCATCTTTTTTTTTTTTTTTTGTTTAGTTTGAAATGGTTGACCAGATCTAGATCTGGTCAAACCACTTAATGTTTTTAGTTTTTTTATTTTTTAATTGTATATCTTTTTTGTAATTGTTTAAAAAAGTGTAAAAAATGTGAATAAAAGCTTTTTTTTACTTTTTTATGCCTTGTTTTTATAGAGTATTTATGTAATTTCTAAGAGTACTCCATCTATTTTATAGAGTACTCCGACTTTTTTACAGTGTATTCGGTTAAATTGTTAGAGTATTCTTTTAATTCTCGGAGTACTCTCTCTTTTTTCATAGAGTATCGGGAAAAACTGAGAGTACTCTCTCTTTTTCATAGAGTACTCTCAGATTTTTCCGATACTCTATGTTTTTTCCGGTGACTGGTATCGGGAAAAACTGAGAGTACTCTCTCTTTTTCATAGAGTACTCTCAGTTTTTTTCGATACTCTATGTTTTTTCCGGTGACTGGTGGCCTGAGGTGGTCGGTGGTCGGTGGTCGGAGGTCGGTGGTCGGAGGTCGGTGGTCGGAGGTCGGTGGTAGATGGTCGGAGGTTGGTGGTAGGTGGGTAGTGGTAGGTAGAGGAGAGAGAAACAGTGACATCACACTTTTTTGTCTTTTAGTGATAGTAAGGGTAGGAAAGACTATTGTCAAAATTGAGGTCCCTAAGAAGAATGCCATTTAAGAAACTACTCTATAGAGAAGACAATTTGTCTCCAAGACCCTATATATAATTCACCCTTAAAATTATTACTCTACATAAGAAGGATAAATAAAGAAAGGATCCTATAAGAAATTGATCAATGCCATCTTGATAGCGGGATATTGTTTTAGACGCATTTTACCAAAGTATTTGCCATTAGATTAAAGGTACGTTTGATGTGGTTAACTCTTTATTTAGAGAAGCGAAAAAGACATCTCTCAATCTCGTTCATAATGGGTTATATACTCCAGTGTACATCGGTGTTTTTAAGAATACCTTGAACTATTTCAAGGTGATTAGAATATAATAATCAACTTTGAAGGTTGAGACCTGCAGTGGATCTCATGTTTGGGTTGGAAGACGTTCATGATGGAACACTCAATTTTGAATATTGCGTTGGTAAGAGCTCTCTATCTTGGCCTCTTTAGCCGAGAGAACGAAGGAAGAGTTCCCATTCGGGGCAAGTTAGTTCTTTTCACGGTTGGAGAAGTTCATAGCCACTTCAAGTTGAAAAAATTAGTTGAGCCATGCAGGTATCAAGAAGTAATGAAGAAAATCGAGACCTTTAATTGGAACCAGCTACATGAACATGTATTTAGTAAGGAGTTGGTATTAGTTCATGGACAAAAATATAAGGGGTTGAAGACATCTTGGCCTTACAAGTTCCTTCAACCTGACGCGAAAATCTAGTACCACTTCCTTGCACCCTCAGCCCTTGGAAAAGCTCAAACCGTGGATATACTTTGGAAATCTGCCATCTTGTTGGATTGTGTTATGAGAGAGGAAGAAGTAGATGTAGTGCAAGTGATTTTGATGATGTCATGCGATTTATAGACAACCCAAAGAGTTGCTTTAACTTGAACTACCCACCAATGATCGCTGGCCTATTAATGAAGGCGGATGTGCAACTAGAGAAGCTTGTTAGCAAGTCAAGTTCCATCTCAGATGATGCTTGGATCAAGAATATTTTGAGAGGAGTACAATCGAAAGAGTCTCCATGGCAAGAGAAGGTGAGTGAGCAACTTAAGAAAATCAAACTAGCTCAAACCTTCCTCGCCAATGATGTGGAAATAATCAAAGTTAATCAAATGCACATCATGACATTCCTGGAGCAAATAAGACGCGACACCGCGAAGGATCCACCGTACCCCATCTTGGATGCTGATCACGCGAAGCAATAGCCTCTAGAGTTTGTTTCTCTCTTCTCTACCTCCTTCTCTATTTGTATATTAGGTGCTGGTCTTTAAATTTATTGAATTTGTTTCGAGTCGTGGATGTCATGGCTCATCTTTGAGTTGAGGGTGAAAATCTGTTGTTTCCACCCCACTTTTATGTGTTTTAATTGCTTTTAATAACTATTTAACTAAGTTTGGTTAGATTATGTATTCCATCGTCTTATGTGTTAAATTTAATACTACTTATACTCTGGCCAAGTAGTGGGTAGCTCTAGTAATTAGGCTACCTCCCAGACGGGGGGTTTAATTGCGGATATAACATATAAGCGCCTAATGCAAGGTACTGAACCGAGAGGTCTTACGCGTTAGGTAGTCAACAAGGTAAGAATTTAATTCATCTGAAAACCAGTTAGCATGTAGGATTGTCTTTTAATTCTACCTGAACGAGAGTTAGAAGGATAGTTGAATCCCGACTAATGCAAAACTGACCAACTCACCCTTACCAACCCTCTCATATTTAGTTCATCTTTTATTTATTTACTTGTATATTTTCATTATTAGTTTAATCTTATTTCCATTACTTTCTTATTTGTTAATCATTCGAAAACCAAATAAACATTTTATTCTTAGATTCTTTAGTATTTCTTTATTTCCATTAAAAACTTTACACATTTACACTAGTTTAAGCGTAATTATTCTCACTGATAATCCCTGTGGAGAACTATATAACCTTACTTATCAAATAACTTGTCACCGATCCGTATGCTACAGAGAGTCACCTTTTTCCCGTGTTGATTAATTATATCACACCTAGGGGGCGAACACAAACCTGTACACCCTCTATGAAATCACCCTTCGAAGTACCACAATAATGTTGTTGCAAACACTAGGAAACTAAGTTGAAAAACATTAATAACGATGTGCCACTTCACAAGCCTGTGAAGCCTTCTCTTTTGTAATATCACACAAGGACTAGTAGACAATATCAACCCGATCTACCACTTCAAATTTGTTAAGCCTTCAAGCTAAGTATCTCTCCTATACCAGGTCTCCCTAATTCTAGTCTTGTTAATGAAGAACACTATTTTCAATAGACCAAGAACAAAACCTAGGTTTTACGATTACCCCCTAGTCTACCTACCTTAGCCACTAAACTCCTATATAAGTTATATACAAATATGTATGTGGAATAATTATATACATAAAAATACTTGAGGAACCTTTCTTTGGGACTCTCTTAAATTTAACTTGTAAAAAGATTTGAATGTGTATAACAAAAGCATCAAATAATGAAGTCCTATAGTGCCTCTATTTATAGGTTGATTACCACCAACATCTTTGTCCACGTGTCGCTCTCATGTTAGTTGCAATTTTAATTTCTCGGATGTTCGCGTCTTCTGGGTCGGATGTCCAGCGATGTGTCTTTAATGGTTGTTTGACAACCAGTACAGTAACGACTCTTTACTTGGACCATATAGTTATTGTGTATATATTCTCATATATCATCTATTTTACCAAAAAGTATTTTATTACATCAATCAAAACATGTACGCAACAAGCCCCAGTTTGACCCAGTGACTTAAAATTCAAGCTTGGCTATATAAAACAAACCTATACGATAATTTCTAACCTATCCACCTAACATAAAGCACAAACAACCAGACCTAACAAACAAAAACTTTTACTTTTGGAAATTTTCCAATAATAGAAACTTTCTTAATACATAAACTTTTCAAAAATAGAAAACCCAAAAAAACCTATACTAACAAAGACACACCTAATCTAGACCAGCTTCATCCAAGCAGCAACATCACTCCCCTCCTAAACAACACCACAAAGTATAAAGTCCTAGCACAAAAACCCTCAAAACACCTCTCACAACCCAACTAGAAATTGCAAGTACATTCACCAACCTATGAGCTCACTACTCAATCTTCGGTATCTGAAATCCATACCCTAGGTAAATTCCAACTTAGCTTAATCATCTCATTATCTGCAAAAGCATTGAACTTTCTTTTATTCCATAAGCTATACCTCATATCATCTTTTATCCTCTTCACTACCCCAGTTTCAGCAAAATTTATACCCTTAAACTCCTTCTTATTTCTAGTGTCCCACACATTGTACACAAAACTTGCAAAGCTCAAACAATACACATTATCTCTAAGAGAGTTACTCTTTTGATTCATCAAAACAGTCAGTTTATCCACCCAAGTAGTACCTCTATTATTATGTCAACTATTCATATAACATACCTTATCCCAAATAGCGTGAGTAAACACACACTTTATAAAGAGATTTTCTATATCTTCAAGCTCATTGCCACACATACTACACATACCATTCACATCCATACTCCACCTAAGAAGTCTATCATTAGTGTTCAATATGTTTTTACAAACCAATCTAACACGGTAATTTCGTTTAGGTTAAATACACTTATTTCAACCCACCTCATACCATTCAACCTCCTAAGTATCACCACTCAAATCATCCATAATTACCTTATTACTAAATCCTTTAACACCCCATCTAATCACATCAATCTATCCATCAGTTTATACTCTCTAATCAAATGAATGATCTTATTTAAACTCTCAAGAACTCTCCACCTTTCATTAACTAAATAATGCTCCACTCTCTTATTTATGTTATAATTGCCCAAAGAAACACTATCATTAGAACAAATATCAACTACACGTCTCCTATCAATCCATCTATCTGTAAGCATAAGTCGAAAATAAAGCACTATCATATTCAATGCTCCAAATAATCTTGTTCTCTAACCAGTTAGAATAAACCCAAGTAGACCATATATTGCTCTTCTTCCTATACATTCTCCAAAAATCTCTTAGAACATCAACCTTATTTATATGCAGAAGTTTAGGTATCCCTAAACCACCCTCTTTTTTACTCTTACACAACCCATCCCAAGAAACTCTAGCTCCATGAAAATTCACAGTCTTACCTCCCAAAGAAATCTACTCAGAATAGACTCAATCCCTTTAACAACACACATAGGTAAGAAGAGCCCCCAATTTTGATCATATATTAGATTTCTTGCTCAACACTTTAGGTCAAGTCCCCAATTTTGATCATAAAGTGCTCGGTCATCTTTTCTTCTATTGCTTGGAAATCCAGTCTTCTTCTCCTCAACTCACATTCCAACAGTTTAGGCATTCCACCTAGTTCTAATTTTGAAGATCTGGACTATGCTTCTTTGCAGCTCCAATCGCCAATGTTTAGGCCTTCCGAGTTCCGCCTTGTATGATTCTTGAAGGTCTGGTCTTTAGTTCTTCACATCTCCAATCTATCTCATCCTCGTTCTCTAATAGATTCAAGCATTCTGCCTAGTTGCTTATTCAAAGATTTGACTTCTCTGTTTCAGTCATCCTCTTCTTTATCTCAAGCTCTATCTCCATAGCTCCCCCAAGCTTACTCATCTGCATTGCTCTCCAAGCTTTTTATTCTAAGCACCATCATTTTCATCTTCTTCTCTATAATCTCCAAGCATCCATATCATCTTCAATTAACTCCTTACGCATAACACCCATCTTCACAATCTTCTTCTAGCTCTTCATAACTTGATCGACTCTATCTTTACCACTCTCTCTCTCTCTCTCTCTCTCTCTCTCTCTCTCTCTCTCTCTCTCTCTCTCTCTCTCTCTCTCTCTCTCTCTCTAAATGCCTTTCTATTTTCATACTTCCTTACAAATAACATACTTTTAATTTTGGGTTTATCATAAGATTAGGCATGCTCAAAATACATTATTCTGTTACCAATAATCAATCCAAATAAATTTTTAGGCTAACACTATGTTTTACGAACTAGCCAAATTTTTCTTGGAATTTAATTTTAGAGATAATGTAGGAACGCATTTGCTATTTCCTAAAGACACTTGTATATTTGATTCTTTTACCTAAGTCATAATAATTGGTGTAGTTTATCGTATTGTTAATAAATTGTGTATAATTATATATTTTTTTGTTTTACCCTTTAAGAAAAATTTCGAAAATGTTGTCTCCAAAATTCCGAATACCTAAATCCTCTTTTCTGATTTTAGGTTTTGGAAAGACTAACCATTGGATAGTGGTAGATATAGTGTTCATCCCTAAAAATGCTCCCTCTCCCTTTCTTCCTCACCAAACCTTTTGCAATCTTCCCAGTAAAGTGCAGAACTCTTTTAGCAGTGATTCTTTGAAACTCACATTCACAGCTAATCTAACCCCATCCTTATTTTTCATCCATCTCCTTTTATTTTTCCAATTTCCTTTTCCTTCCTTCGCTAAATTCTTTTAAGAGAATGAATTTATACTCTTCCAACCATCCCTATGCGAATGAGGGTAGTTTGGTTGTCACCCCGGATACAAACACAAAATACAAAGCAGTAAAGGAGTACAAGTTGATTGCTGAACTCCTCAACAATAGGGTCAATTTTACCTTCATCAAAAATCATATCAACAAATTTTGTGCTCTGAAAGAGCAAGTGGAAACCAAAAAGATGGGTAATAATGAAGTTGTTATTAAGTTCAAGAATGAGGAAGAACTTCTCGAAGTATGGACGCAACGACCGTGGACAGTTATGGGGAAACCGCTTGCGATTAATAAATTCACTAATGGTACAAGAAATTCGGTAGATCACACAACTCTTTGGGTCCAATTAACATGTACTGCTGTGAATCTACTAACCTCTAAGTGTATTGAGAAATTGATGTCACACTTCAGAGAAGTCTATGAAATTGAGTTACCAAAATCTGAAATTATTTATGAGCACTCAATCACCCCAGTTCATCTTGGCTGGTACCTGAAGAATCGAATTATTGCTGGCATAAAATACTGGGAAGATGAAGCTACCCAAACTTGGATTAGCTTTAAATACAAAAATATTGGTCAATTTTTCTACTGTTGTGGCCTCTTTGATCATGAGGAAAAATATTATAAGAACAAGAGAGTGGATCCAAAGCTTGGTAGCTGGGTCAAGTTCTCAACCCGGGGACCATCGAAATCTTCACTCTTTTACAAAGCTAGGAATGATTCAGCAAATGGTAATTTTAGTAATGCTGGAAAGAAATCCTTTAAAACGAGTTAGAACTCTCATTTGCAGAAATCCACCTCTGGTAGACCCAACTCAGTGAATCACAACTCGGTGACTCAATCAGGTACTACAGGTATACGACAAAGCTTTGGTACGAATTGTACGAGCACGAATGGCGATTTAGTGGTGGTGCAAAAAATATCAAATTTAGTGCTGGTAAAGGAAAAGGACAAGGTAATAAAGAGAATGAAGAAGGGCTAGTTGTTGTACAACCAAAATGGGATGCTAAAAAACTTAAGAAGATGGAAAATATAAAAAGAAAGGAAAAAGAATTTGCTGAAATTGCTGGCCACCTGGGAAAAGGTTTATCAACCCCACAGACTAATATCAATGATATTTCATTTGAGTCATTCCCAAGCCCAAGTTAAAGTGTTCAAATTGAAAGTTAAATTAAGCCCAATTCTATGGTTGTAATTTCACCCAATATTTATAAACTTTCACCCAATCCTAACCAACCTATTAATCACTTAACACCCAAACACTCTCTCTCCCCCGTCCCGCTTTCTTCACCTTTTACCCCCAAATCCTCCTCGAACCCTAATCATAATAAAAAAAAACCCGCCTTCATCAAACAACCCACCTTCATTACCAAAACCCATATGCATTAACCTCTCTACGAATATAACTTCCACCTACAAAAAATTAGGAAACTACAATGCTAAATCCAATCGTACCTCTGTTAGGAAGTTGTCTAAATTGGGTAAAGTTTCAAGAGGTTTATTCTCTGAAAACAATCGATATAAACGACTCTGGGAATCCAGAAATGGTAAGAAAAAATATGAAGCAACATAAGAAGCAATGAATCTGATAGAAGAAAATGGTAAGGATGATAAATAGGTAGATATCAAGGAGGCTTCTGATACGGTTTGCGGGATTGTCCTAGAACAATCCTACACTGAAATATGATACATCTCGCCTGGAACTGCCAAGTGATTGGCACACCCATGGCGCTCTAGACCCTCATCGATATTCGGAGGAGATATTGACCGGAGGTAATTTTCCTTTCTGAAACTATGAATCAAATTTTGGTCCTTAGAAATTTAGAAAATACTTTGAATATGCACCTTATTGATACAGTTGACCCGTGTGGTATTAGTGGGGGGCTGGATTTGCTTAGTAAGAGTAAGAATAATATTAAAGTGGTCAATAAAAATGAAAACTTGATGCATTATGAAATGTTTGATAAGAATGGTACTAAATCATATACTACTTTTGTTTACGGTTCAGCCTATGACTTTGTAAAAATTAAGTCCCTTGAGAAATTTGAGATTTGTGTCCCTACAGATGGTTTAGCTTGGAATTTAGTGGGGGATTTTAATAACCACAGATATATTAGTGAAAAATTTGGGGGTAATAATAAAATTAACAAAACTACGGAGGCTTTTAGCGTCTTTATTAATAATAATGGGATCCACCAGTTAATTAGTAAGGGATATGCCTTCTCATGGTCCAATCAGAGGGGAGGCAATAAACTCATCAAAATCCACCTGGATAAGTGTCTTTATAATTCGGATTAGGCTAGTTTATACCCTGATGCATTTCTTTGTTACTAGCTCTTGGATCGGATCATAGCCTGCTTATTCTACACTTAGATAATAACTGTAATGCCTCCTATAAGAGATTTTATTTTGATTTTGTTGGTTGGGTGAAAAGGAGTGTTATGAAATTATAAAAAATGTGTGGAAAACTAGGAATACTATTAAAAAGACAATACAAAAAATTTCCTTTGTAGTAATCTTAACATGTGTAAGAGGCTTCTTATTGTCTGGAGCAAGAGAAAATTTCATAATAGCAAAAAAGGAATTGGGTTACTTCTAGAAAAATTAGAATAACTTACCAACTCCAATACTCTGAGTGAACTTGATAAAGATAACTATAACTCTATAGTTAAGGAAACTGAGATAACCTGGAAAAGAGAAGAGGTATTTTGGGATTCTCATTTTAAAGTTTCTTGGCTTAAAAGTGGGGATAAAACATGGCCATTTTTCATGCCTCTAATTAAGAGAGAAGAATGATTAATAAGATTTGTAAAATTCAGGAGGATAATGGTAATTGGCTCTCTAATGAATTGGATATTAGAATAATATACTACATTATTTTAATAATGTGTATAATACTATTGGGAAAAAGCATTTTAGTAACATTCTTAATGTTATTAAACCTATTATTACCCAGAATATGAACCAATCACTTTTGAAACCTTTGGACATTAGTGAAATTGAGAAAGCTGTTAGTGAACTAGGGGCAAGTAAGGCCCCTGGTCCAGATGGATATCCTGGAATTTTCTATAAAAAATATTGGCAAATCATCAAATTGGATGTTATCAAAATTGTTAACAACTTTTGGTATAATAATAACAGTCTTGATGATATTAACCATACCTTTATTTCTCTCATCCATAAGGTTGAGATCCCATCCACTATAAAATATTTTAGGCTGATTAGTGTGTCAAATTTTATATATAAAATCATAGCTCACGTTCTTGCTAATAGACTTCAGCCCTTAGTAAGTCTTATAATTGAGGAAAACCGGTCTGCATTTGTGCTAGGCCGGCACATACAAGAAAACTCCATGATTGTACATAAAGTTGTAATTATATTAAAGATAAAAGAGATACTATGAAATATAGCATAATAATAAAAGCTGACATACCAAAGGCATATGAATTTGTAGAATGGGATTTTCTTTATAGTCTTATGAACAAAATGGGGTTTGAGAAAAAGTGGTGTGGTCTTATACTTAACTGTGAAACTTCTGTTTCTTATTCTGTCTTGATTAATGGACAACCTCGGCTTCTTAATAAAACAAAGAGAGGGATAAGGCAGGGTGACCCCTTATCACCACTCCTTTTCTATATAATCTCCCAAACTTTATCTGCCCTTGTAAATGATAAGATAAAAAATGGCCTCCTTGAAGGTATTACTTTAACAAGAAATTTCCCCAAGCTCACACACTTATTATTTGCAGATGATAGTGTTTTTCCCTAAGGGAAAATTATGAAGATACTAAAAGCTTTAATGATATTATCACTAAATATGCTCTAGATACAGGTCTTACACTTAATTTAAACAAATTTGGGGTTAAATTCAATAGCAATACACCTCACCATATACAATATATTTTTGCTTCTAGACTCAATTGAAAATTAATTATAATCATGGGGCTTACCTAGGACTCCCCCCCCCCCCTGAATGGGGAAGATCTAAGGTGAGGGATCTTAGTTTACTTGTTGAAAAAGTGATAAAAAATTGAAAACTGGAAAAATATCTTCCTCAGTGATGTTGTAAAGGATATACTTATTAAAATTGTGCTTCAAAGCATTCCAAATTATTACATGCCCTCTTATTTAATACTTATGAAGATTTGTGACCTCATATCTTCTCAGATAGCTAAATTTTGGTGGAGATCAAAAGGTGAAAAAAATTCATTAGGTTAGCTGGAATTCCCTAACGTGTAGTAAATTTAAAGGAGGTCTAGTATACAGAGATCTCCACCTCATGAATTTAGCCTTACTTGGTAAACATGTCTAGAATTTATTATCTAAATCTGATTCTCTACTTCATAAAGTGTCGAAAGGAAAATACTTTCCTATTACTACTTTCCTCAAAGATGAGTTAGGCTGCTCTCCCTCTTGGGGATGGAGAAGCCTTTTGACTGGAAGGGATCTCATTACTCAACACTTAAAGTGGAAAATTGGGGATTGTAAAACTATAAACCCCCATCTCGATAATTGGATCACTAGTTGTGATCATATTGTACCTCCTTTAAGTCATAACATTGGACTTGTTAGTGACTTACTAGAAATTTGAATGTAAAGGTATTAAAGGAGAACTTCCCTGAAAATATTTATAATAATACATGTCTTATGTTTATTCCTCTTATCCCTCTACATGATACTAAATATTGAAATTTAAATGTTAATAGGAAACTATAGTCTTTATTTATGAATGAAAGCAATTAGAACACAAAAAAAGAAAATTAGGTTTTAAATCTGTACCGTGTGATATATAAGATATTTGGTAACTCCATTTCTTCTATCTTTTTTTGGTTCAAATGTGGCTAACTTTGAATATTTTCCTTTTTTTGGGTTAGGCAAGCGGTTGTATTAATAAAAAAAATAAACATACACTATACATGAGAGTTACTTATCTAAGCCAAAAGGCTAAAGATAGCAGCTAAGAAGCTAAATACGACTACCTCATACTAATACTAAAACAAGCTAATTGCCCACCATCATCCATAAATGAATGATGAGGGAACAAGGAAAATAAAATGGAAAATATGCACCACTTGGTGATCGTTTCTCTAGATGAAGATTCACCTCTCATAGCTAGGTGATTCCTCGCTTTCCAGATACAATACACGGTAGCTCCAAATCCAATCCTCCATGCCCTCTTCCAATTTTCTCTAACATTAAGCTTTTTAAGCCATTTCAAAGCACTTAGGAGCGTGTTCATCTCCTTATCCAATCCTAGCCAAGACTTTATCTCAACCCAAATAGCCCTTAAATAAGCACAATAAAAAAAGAGGTGCTTGTTTGACTCAAAATCTTCCCCACATAAATTGCAGAGAAGATCCAACTCCAAATAAGTAGTGCGATCCTTAGTTTTAAGTCTCTCTCTCAAAGTCATCCACACAATAATTGCATGATTAGGAAATACACACGAGTCTCAAATAATATTCGCCCAAGGTTTAATATAATACTTTTGACGAAATAAATCATAAGATTTTTTATGTAAAGAATAAAATTTCTTACTTGATATCCCATGTGTAATGTGACTCACATTTCTCGAGGAAAACCACAAAGCTAAAATACTCTCCCGACCTTCCACTCCTAAGGACCCACAAATAATATCCTTAAGCTCCCAAATATTTTTCAATAAAGGAGAATCACCCTTTCTCGGTTTCTATTCCCGAAATCCACAAGTTTGAAAATATTCTCCATGTATCCATTTAATCCAAAGTGAATCCTTTTTCCCACAATTTTTCAAAACATTTTTAATAGTAATGCTTTGTTCCATGCTTCTAAATTTTTAACCCAAGTCCACCTTCATCTTTTAGTATACAATTCTTGCTCCAACTAACTTGAGCAGGTTTGTTCTCACAATAAAAATTTCGCCATATGCTAATCACACGATCTCGAACACCGATCGGAATTGGAAAAATACTAAAACAAAAACAAATAACTCCTTGGAGAACCGATATAATTAGTTCCAATCTTCCCGCAAAAGAAAAATTAGAAGCTCTCCAATACCTCACATAACCCTCCAACTTATCAAAAAGAGGTTTATAATCTCTTGAAAGCAAAACGGAGGAGTCAAGTGGGACTCCAAGATAACGAAAAGGCATGACATCTCTTTCCAAGAATGTAGGTGTCACACCATTTTCAATGTCATCATTTGATACCCCAATATATTAAATATTAGACTTTTCAACATTTAAACGAAGTCCCGAACAATCTCCAAATGTATTTAAGCTATCCATAAAATTTTTAATCGACTTCTTGTCTCTTTTTGAAAGTAGCATTAAATCATCCGCAAAGGCTAAATGTTTTGTTTCTCACATTTAGGATGGTATTTGAAATCAATACTCGTATTTTTCTTTAAAAGTCTAGAGAAATATTCAAGACAAAGGATAAAAGATAATAGAGTCACCTTGTCTTAATCCTTTTTCACCTTTAAAGAATCCATGATTTTCTCCATTTATAACCACCGAATAGAAAGGGAATGAAACACAAGCCATAATCCAATAATAATTTTTTAGAAAAATTTAATCCCTTTAATACCTCATGAAGGAATTCCCAAGAGATCGAATCATACGCTTTTCGAAGATCGATCTTTATAGTGCATCTCGAGGAGCTACTATTATTGTTGTACCCCCTTAAAAGCTCTTGCATGAGGTGTATATTCTCAATCATAGATCTTCCCTCCACAAAAGCATTTTGGGATTTATCACTTAAATTTTTAAGCACCGGTTTAAGCCGATCTGTCATTATCGTGGTAATCGCCTTATAAACCACGTTATAACAAGAAATGGGTCGAAAATGATCTACACACGTCGGATCCTCTATCTTGGGAACTAAAGCAATAATCGTAGTATTTAATTGACGAATTAAAAATCCAGAAATGGAGAATTCATCTAGCGCTAATAAAATATTTTCTCCAATAATATCCTAAGAACGCTTAAAGAAAAGAGACGAAAATCCATCGGGTCCAGAAGTTTTATCATTTGCTATTCTAAAAATAGCCTTCTTTATCTCACTGTCGCTAATATCTCTACACAACTCAACACCTTACTTTTGTGAAAATACATTCCTCCAATTAATAATATCAGATTCAATATGAGATGTTTTATCTTTTGTTTCCAATAAAGTTTGAAAACGATTAATAAACTCTTCGTACACTTGGGTACTTGAATTTGATAGTTTCTTATTAGCATAAATAATATTTGGAATAAATCTTCGTCTTTATTTACTTTTCGTTAAACCATGACACCGTTTTGAACATTTATCGCTTTTAAGTGTATAGTCAAGCATAGTTTAGAAGCATATGCATAGTTGGTTGCTTCACTTAGTTGGAAAAAAAAAAGGTTGCTTCACATGTTGACCATGACTCCTTCACCAGCCCTCTTCATCATTACTTTAAATTCCACTCCACATAACGAGGCTTTAAATATGGATCATGCTTCCAACGAAGAAATCTGCTACTGCATCCATCGAGCCTGTAAGTACAAGAAGTTCCGCATATCCACATGCTTGCTTCTAGTCTATGTTGTTGGATGAATTATTCATTACAAAAAAAATAAAATAATATAATATAAGTATGTAATTTATATTTTTCATCACCTTCAAATGGTATTTATTAGCTTACTCTCGTAAAAATAAAATAAAATTTGTATAAGAAGGAATGGCGTTTGACCAAAATAAAATAAAATGGAAAGACGATGCAAGATTGTTTGAACTAACTCAACTCCCCCGACCAATCCAAGAGTGAAATTGGGTCGTTAGTGTTCAGAATTAAGTACGTATATATGTTAAAACACATGGGGAGGAACGCATAATATGGGTTTGTCGGTCGTCCTACGGCTGTTGACAAAAAAAAGGTCGTCCTAAGGCTAAGTGAGGGTATTTGGCCAAGCAGAAGATGACGCCTAAATCACGTGAAGACATGGACTTAACACTAAATGAGCGAGTCCCCATATCTTTAATCAATCTCCCCATGCTTTGCCACCTTACTACTGTTATTTCTTCACCCAGCGACGTGCATGTTTCTTATTTTTTTTTTCTTGGACAAAGGCATGTTTCTATTGTCTATCGAGATCTAATAAAAGAGTTGAAAAAATAAAGGGTAAAGACCACGTATGGCCCTCTATGTTTGGGCCGAATGCAGAAACCACCTTTTATGTTTGTTTTTGACGATTAAAGCCATTTATGAAATTTTTTTTGTCATCGTTAGCCCTTTCTTCCATTTTCTGTCAGTTGACCGTTAGTCAACGCCACCTGACGCCACGTATACGCCATGTCACTGCCACGCTTGCTCCATGTCAACACCATTTACACGTCATTGATTTTTTTCTTCCTAAAATCATTTTTTAATTTTTCTTTATCTTTCTTCTTCTTCTTCTTTTTGTCCGCACTCCATCTCCGCCATCATCAATCTACCTTCAAAATAACTCATCACACCAAGACGCTCTCTACACAAGGAAACAGACGCCACTCATGGTCTCTTCTCCACCATCATCAACCGGAGGAGGAGGAGCCATCAACCGTTGAAGAACCCAGAATAAGGGGAAATCTATCCCAATTTTTTTCGAACCCACAAAAACTTACTACATTATATATAACAAATCACCTAAAAACAGTATCTATAAATTAAACGACTATAAATTTCTTAAACGAACCAACAATCACACAAACAAGAAAAACAGAACAGAAAAATTCACAACTACTGAGTTTGGATCTCTTCAATCTTGATCGTAATTATTTGTGATATTGTCTAACACAGATATATTAATGTTAGATATATTAAAAAATAACGTGTTGTGTTACTTTTCAGCTTTGCTTACAGTTTGAAGAAGAATCAGGAGTAGAGAAAAAGAGAGGTGATAAAGAATTTATACAGTATGTCCTTTCTTGGGTTTAATAAGAACTGTACAATTGTATTCATCAAAGTTCACGATTTAATCGGTTTGATCTGCGGGTTCGTTAGTGTAGGTGTTTTTGATGATTGCTTTGATCAATGTGGTGCAGATCAAGCTTGCGCTTTAGCTTATGGGAGTTCCCATAGCTACAGAGCTATTGTGCCACTTGTTATGTTGTTTCTACTTGCCTTTTTTTCTGTTTGTTTCGTTTGTTTATGCTTTTGCTCATCAAGTTTGCTTTCTTAGTTAATGTATGTATGATTTGAAATCAATGAAAGATAAATCGATTGGATCAAGTATTATTGTCAAGTGTGTGTATGGCCTAGAGTTTATAACAATCTGTAGTATAATTTTTTGCATAATATGAGGACTTTAGTTTAGTTTTTGCATAATACATGGACTTTAGTTTAGTTTTTTGCATAATATGAGGACTTTAGTTTAGTTTTTGCTAATTGGAGACCTCTAAAGGAGTAGTGTCTTGATCTGCACCACATTGATCAAAACAATCTTTATGCATAGAATCCAACTCATCTTTAACCCGAAAACACATTCTTTCAAGATACAAAACAACCCGTGTAATCCTGATACAAAATCCACGAGCATCATCACGCCACTAAGGAGCAAATAAAACGTTAAAATCTGGCGCAAAGGGTGGTCTAGGAATTATGCTTTTCTTCCATTTCCTATCAAGTTTTCTCGATAATCTCTTGTTAGTTCCTTCTTCAAGCTCTCTTTCGCGTCTGACTGTGAGCATATGAGCTATTGTTCCAAAATATGCAATTGGGTAAATTTCGTTATTTGGCATAACACAGGGACTAATTGTGCAATTAACAGTTATATAGACCCAACATGAGGATAACGCATAAAATGCTGCGAAATTCAATGATATATTCATACAAATATTAACAAATCGACTACAATCTAAAAAATAAAATAATCGAGTATATTTAGTTATTTTGCATAGCACAGGGACCAATGGTGCAATTAAACCTACATACGAAAATGTATAGAATTTAACAGTCCTGCGAATTGCTTTGCCCTTTCGTTGAATGACTCGGGATCTTCTATATCGTACTTATGTAGTACTACATTCTCTTCTCTAGCTCGCTCTATTTCAATACACTTTAATTCCAAGTAAAGTTTCTCTGCAACATCTTGATTACTCATTATCATATAAATAGCCCAAGAAAGAGTCGTAGCTGTGAACCAGCTATCACAAAGTTAAGGACTATATCCCTTAAGCTTTTATCAGTCATACTATTTTCCGGATCTTTACTCAATTCGATAAATCTCGTTAAAATATCATGCTTGATCTGGTATAACATATTACCCAATAAGTTAGAGACTATGTAACTTAACGACTAATAGATAAAAAGTTGATTCATCGCACCTTAGGATCAGTCGCTTCTTCAATTTCGGCTTTTCGTTTCTTGATTACGGAATATGTAAAGAAAGCAACTATTTTAATGCTTTGTTCCAAGCAATACTTCCATATACGAATGATACACTTCACCCTGCAAATCAAATTCGTTATTTCATTATGTAACAAGAAAATATAATAAAAGATAGATTCACTCACCTTTGGATAATTACTAAAGTTAAGGGCATTGGAACAACTACACTTGATGATTTCTTGAGATATTCAACAACCCAATCATGCATTCTATCGAAATTTATTAGTTGTTCAATTGCTGCACCTACAAGTGGCAATGTTTTAGGACCTTTTGTATTCCTTTGCTTTAATCTGTGTGGACGAATATCCAAGATATGACCATTAAAATCAGCGTAAATATTGTCATATTGTATTCATGAGATAGAATTGTCAAAAGGGTTGTTATTGCCTTTCCCATTTCTAATCTTGGCTAAATCACATCTTCTGCAGATTAGCTATTTCACAGCATATTGGTCTCGTGCATACTAATCATCATAACAGACTCAGTTTCGGTTTCTTCATCCGAATTGAGCTTCATAGAAGCTTGATCATCATCAAGCTCAAAATCATCTTGGCCGTTCTATCGATTTTCATCCATTATCATATTTTTATTATCTTCATCTCCATCACTATTTAAAGAATCATCGTCTGATTCATCCACAATCCAAGCAGCCTATAAACAAGATTTAAATCGAAACTTTATAATCAGAAGTGCCTCGAGGAATCATTTTTTTCCACTTTTCCTCATTTTGATCCTTTTCAGCTTCAGCTAATTCCTCTCGTGGTTGAAGTTGAAGGATCAATAATTAAAAATCAAGGTTGTATTGATGATGGTGGAGGTGGAGTGCGGAGAAGAAGGTTTAATCAGGTTTTTAGAGATATGTCTTTTAATCGGGTTTTTAGATCGGTGAGTATAAGGTTTAGATCAGATGGTGAAAAGGTTTGATTGAGTGATTGTATTTTTGATAACGTTTCTTCGATTTCATGGCTGATTTGTTCGATTATACTAGGAGGGTATTGGGTTCTTCAATGATGTTGGAGCGGCGAACGGCAAGAAGAGAATTTAAAAATAAATAAATTAAAATAATGATTTTTAAAATAAAAAATATGATGTGGAATTGCTATGCCATCATGCTTAGGTGGAGCACACATGGCGGTGAGGTGGCGTATACGTGGCGCCAGGTGGCGTTGACTAACGGTCAACTGACAGAAAATAGAAGAAAGGGCTAACGGTGACAAAAAAAATTTCATAAAGGGCATTTATCGTCAAAAACAAACATAAAGGGTGGTTTCTGCATTCGGCCCAAACATAGAGGGCCATACGTGGTCTTTACCCAAAAATAAATCACTACAAAATGTCAAAGTACTATTGTAGATGAGCTGATATATATATATATATATATTTTTTTTTTAGGGAAAACCTATATACTATCTAACTGTCTCATTCTTTTATCCGATTCCAATTCTTGAATTTTTTTCCATGATGTTTGGTGGGCTTGTTGACCCATCGTTGACTCCGCATCTTGCCCTTCTCACAAGCGTGTCCGCTCAATCGTTCATCATCCTCGGTATAAATCTGTAGGATATCAGACCGAATTCTGTCGCCATCATTTGATCTGATTGATGATCGGCAGAATTGTCCACCTTACTGTTGATGCCTGCTTGATACCTTATATTACTTTAAGATTACTGGTACAAATGGTTTTCGTCTAGTGGAAGAAATCTTGGCACCTTTCTGCCGTCATAACTGTCAGGTCTCCCCTTCCAAAATGGAGTCCGAGCTGATTGTGTCAACTATGTTCTCCATTCTACTTGATATTCTTATTTAGGATTCATCTTTGTTTTATTAAAGGTTTATTTGAGTTCGATATATTTGATAAGAGTAAATATATATATATCGCCTCTTTTTGCTTCATCTCTATATCATGACCTTCTATGTGGAAGTTTTAAAAGCCAAACAAATACGTTCTCTCTCCTAATTTCTATCTCTTTTGTTTAATGCCACATAATGTGTTACATAAAACATGAAATAGAGTAAAGCAAATAGAAATGATATATCAATGCTCTTATTTAAATTCTAAAAAACTATTGATAATGTAATTGTGGATTTAGATATTCAAATTTAAATTTTAAAAATCATATTAGTCAATGTATATATATAAAGAATGACTAATAGGTCGGATTTTTAAAAATCATTTTTTGAAAATTCAATTTGAATACCCTATTATCAAGTTGAATCTTCATAACAATGTCAATATCGACAAGGTGGTTAAAATTTGAGTCTCTGACTTAGAATAACTATTAGGATAAAGCCCTCGTGTGGCCCTCTAACTATGCCCAAAGTGCACGGGCCGCCCCTGATCTTCATTTTTACCCTTTTACGTCCCTTATCTTCACCTTTTGTGACACCGTTAGCCCTTTTTTTATTTTTTGTTAGTTGACTGTTAGTCAACGCCACATGGCGCCATGTCACCGCCACCTCAACGCCACCTCACCGCCTCTGTCTTCGTCAGCATCGTCCCTAACTTTAAAAAAACCTTTGACGGTTTGAAGGTTTGAAGGTTCGAATGCTTCAAACCTTCAACAAAGGAGGAAAAATCAAAGAAATCAAATCAATTAAGCATCACCACCTTCAACATAGTGATTCCTCTTCCTCTTCAATCCACCCAATGGTGCACTCAATTTATTAATTAATTTCCCTTCAAAAACATCTCTTAAACACAGCATAAAAATTTCTTGCATTGTAGCATCAGTTCAAGTTTCATCAAGTGAGCATAACAAAATTTATAATGGAAAACATAAAATTAATCGAGAAAACTCTCCTAATTCCAGAGAATCCTACAGAAAAGAGGTCAATATTTTTATCAAATATGGACCTCGGCCTAGTTACGTACCAAGAATCTGTCTCTTTCTTCGACCCTCCATCAAATAAAATGACTTTTTCAACCATCTGCCAAAAATTGATACTCGCAATGCGAAAAGTGCTTGTTAAGTACGATTTTTTTGCGGGAAGGCTTCGATATTCCAATGAAAATAGTCATCGCCTTGAGATACATAGCAATGGTGAAGGTTTTGTCTTTGTATCTGCAAAGGTTGATTGTGAGTTGAATCAACTTGGTAATCTCATGGCACTAAAGCCAGAGTTTAAGCACTTGTTAATATTCTTGCAAGAAGAAAATGAACAAATTCTGGAAATAAACGAGCTACCCGTTGGATCTATCCACGTATATATACATACATACATATAATAATATTATTAATACATTTCCTGTAATGGAATTATCCATTTTTTGTTATATGTTCATTTACAGTTAGCTGAGTTCAAATGTGGGAGTTTAGCATTAGGTACTCAAGACAATCATTGTCTCCAAGATGCCATAGCGATTAGTGAACTCGAGTCCAACATTGCCGCTTTAACCCGTGGTGAAGATCTTAAAACTGTGCTGAACCCTGATCGAACAATATTTAAAGCTCGAAACCCACCGATAATTCTTTATCCACATTCCGAGTTTTCAAAAGGAACCGATTCAGATAACTTAAATACAATCCGCTGTAACGAGGAAAAAACAAGAAGCCCAATTATGTAATTAATCAAGCGACAATCATATACTTTACCTAGTCTAATGAGTAAACGCATGTAAGCTATTAACCTTCATTTAGTTTGGGGATAACTTAAAGGGTAAAACCCTCGTCTGGCCTTCTAACTATGCCCAAAGTGCGTGGTCCGCCCCTGATCTTCAAAATTACCCTTTTACGCCCCATATCTTCACCTTTTGTGACACCGTTAGACCTTTTTTCATTTTTCTGTCAGTTGACCGTTAGTCAACGCCACATGGTGCCACCTTACTGCCACCTCATCACCTCTATCTTCGTTAGCATCGTCCCTAACTTTAAAAAAAAACCTTTGAAGGTTTGAAGGCTTCAAACCTTCATCAATGGAGGACTCCGAAAAATCAAAAAAGCATTCTACTTCATTATTATTAATCTGAATACTTAAAACTTGGATTAAGAACCCATTAAGGTTCCAATCAATTAATACAAGAACCCATTAAGATTTGAAGATCATTGTCCCTAACTTAAAAAATAAAAAAATAAAAAAAATCTTTGAAGACTTGAAGGTTTGAATGCTTCAAACCTTCAACAATAGAGGAAATACCAGAAACATCTTCATTCATTAAAAAAAAATCATTCTCTCCTTGACGATTTCAAAGTAACTCCTTGAGTCTTCTACATCTTTCCCATCATTCTCAATAGTATAATCAATATTAGAATAAAGATCAATATGATAATTTGTAAGAAAACCGGGAAATTGCATATACAGAGGCACGATCTAAAATACACCACCTCATTTTCAACACATATAGTTAATAAAATCATTTTTTTGGAGATGCAAACCTTGATCTTGATTTGCTAAAAGCTCTATCCTTTGGAGAAGATGTTTTTCCTCCATTTGCTTGGCGTATCATCTCTGTAATCAAGTTTATCCATTTACAATCATTTCAATTATTTGCGCATAAACGTGGACCTTCTTGTGCTTGAAACCCATGTTCTTCAGCTTGAAATCCATGTTCTTCATGAAAGTGGAATTCTTCATAAAGCTTAGCGTCAATTGGTGTCTGAGACACCCCACCACCACCACCAGGCCGCCGTCTCTTGCTGCCGGATCGAGCGGAGCAACTAGTTATGAGAAAGAAAAAGGTTTGGGATTCTCCCTGTGAATTTTCCAAATGATTCGGGGATGTTTCCTGTGAGTTTTTTCGTTTTCCTTGTCTTTGAATATTATAACTTCAATATTAATTCCATTTTTGGTATTGATTTTTGGCTTCTATTTCCTTTTGTGTTCAAAAGAATGTTATTTCATTGATATATGCATGAAGGACCATTGATTTCAAAGTTTTGATAATATTTTACGCAAAAATCGTTGATTGTTTAATTTTCTAAAGGGTAAATTACCGTACAAAGCCTGATCTGTACACATTTAATCATTATTCTAGCAAAATGTTGCAAAAAGGTTATTATCTTTACATCTACATTTTATTTCCAATGTAACGGATTAAAGAAATCGACGGTATCCTTATTATTTAATTGGTTCCTCATATTTTCTTTATACATGTTAGACTTGTGATTTTGATATAAAGTTTTGATTGATAAAGCTATATATATACTATATTGATGATTCTTGTGATTTTGATTTAAAGTTTCGATTGATAAAAGAGGGGTCGTGATTGTAGATTTTTGCTAACATTTTTGTTTTTTTTTTCTAAATCCTCCATTGATGAAAGTTTGAAGCCTTCAAACCTTCAAACTTCAAAGGTTTTTTTATAAGTTAGGAACGATGCGGACGAAGACAGAGGCGGTGAGGTGGCGCTGAGGTAGCGGTGAGGTGGCGCCATGTGGCGTTGACTAATGGTCAACTGACAGAAAAATGAAAAAAGGGCTAACGGTGTCACAAAAGGTGAAGATATGGGACGTAAAAGGATAATTTTGAAGATCAGGGGCGGACCGCGCACTTTGGGCATAGTTAGAGGGTTAGACGAGGGCTTGACACTAACTTAAATTGGAAAGCTAATTATCCATATATAATTGGAAGAGGAGATTAATTGATTTCTTATGGCCATTTCAATTGAGTGCACCATTGGGTGGATTGAAGAGGAAGAGGAATCACTATGTTGAAGGTGGTGATACTTAATTGATTTGAATTTTTGATTTTTTCTCCATTGTTGAAGGTTTGAAGCATTCGAACCTTCAAACCTTCAAAGGTTTTTTTTTTAAGTTAGGGACGATGCTGACGAAGACAGAGGCGGTGAGGTGGCGGTGACATGACGCCATGTGGCGTTGACTAACGGTCAACTAACAAAAAAAATGGAAAAAGGGCTAACGGTGTCACAAAAGGTGAAGATAAGGGGCATAAAAGGGTAAAAATGAAGATCAGGAGCGGCCCGTGCACTTTGGGCATAGTTAGAGGGCGACACGAGGGCTTTACCCTAACTATTAATTATAGACACTAATTTGAGTATTAACTATTATTTTATTAAATTAATTTAATTTTGTTGAATTTGATTAATAGTGATGATTTTTCTAAGGTTAAAAATGACATTTCGGTTGTCTTTGTTAGATTTTTGTGGTCTTTATTTTTTATTGTTAGATTTTTTTTTTTTTTTTTGGGCGCGTAATACATTTAAACGAAATACCAATCCTATTATCCGATTCCTAATCGAGAAAATTGAGAAAAGAGTAGCTCAGAGTTATTTCCTCCCTCTAGTTGTGCCCTGTGTCTGGCTTTCTTAGCTAAGTTGTCTGCACGACCGTTGAACTGCCTTGGGATGTGCTTAAAAAAGACCGGGGCTACCAACGCTGCCAGTCTGTTAATCTGCCGAATCCACGGTCGAAGCCTCCAATTAGCAGCCGACACCTGCTGAATACCCCGAACCAAGTCGAGGTTATCCGAGAAGACCGTAATCCCCTCGATTCTGTCCCTAATTGCCTGCTTCAGCGCTATAACCACCGCTTGAGCCTCCCCCTCTATACTCGTATTACACATAGCGGTCTCGGAATGATCTGTTCTGTTACCCGTATCTTTAACTATCTGGACCACGCCAATTCCAGTCGGTAGGTGAGGTTGCTCGAACGATGTATCGCACGTATAAGCTATTTTTGTATGGAAACTTAAATCGTTTGCTGCTCTATTTCCTGTGTCTGTTGAAATATTTGTCGGACTTTGGCTTGCCGTCCAATCTCCGCCAAACCTTTCATCCATATGTTTGTTGACTGATCTGATGACGTCATCTGTGTCAATAATATGATTGTGATGCCGACTTTTCATTTTGGACTTCCATAAGTTCCAGATTATTAACAGCACATAAGATATAACCACTTCTCGTCTCCATCCCCCTTGTACAAATGTATCTATAATCGTTAATATCCATTCTCCCAGATGCTCCACCGTTTGACCTATGCTTATCTGTAATGCGGATCCTGCCCAGACAAGCTTAGCTATATTACAAGTGAGCAGTAAATGTTCCACCGTTTCTTGTTCCACCTTACACCACAGGCATTCCCCATCCACTTCACAATGACGCTGGATCAAATTCTTCCCTGTTGGTATAGCATTGGTACAAGCCTTCCAAGCAAAAATCCTAACCTTCGTAGGTAAATTTGAGCGCCACACCGTGGTCCATAACCTGCTTTCATTCTGAACTGTATTGGAATGTCCAGGTGCCTCCCTAATCTCTGCCTCCGTAATCACCTTATAACCTGACTTTGTGGCATAATCTCCGCTCGTTGTATAAGGCCATATCAATTTGTCCGACAGGTCTCCTCCTCCAGCCTTTTCCCTTAATATAATCGGTATGACCGGCTCTGGAAACAGTTCATCTAGCACCTCCATGTCCCATTCCGCCGAACCTTCTTGCAAAAGGTCCTTTACCTTAAATATCGCACACTGCTCTGGCTTTTCCAATTTCCATGTTGTGTCTAACCATTTATCTGTCCAAATATTAGTATTCTCTCCATTGCCTATTTGATATTTACCATATTTTTTTAACAAGTCGCGTCCCTCTATCAGACTGGCCCATGACCATGTTCGAGATTGTCTTAATTTAACATCGAGAAAGTTACATTTAGGAAAGTAAATACCTTTAAGTAGTTTGGCGGCTAGAGTGTCCGGATTATTCAAAATTCGCCATGCCTGTGCTGCCAGTAATGCTGTATTCATTTTCTTAAAATCTTTGAACCCCATTCCACCTATCAATTTGCTTACCGTTAATTTCTCCCATGCTAACCAGTGAATTCGAGATTTTTCTCCAGAGTTCCACCAGAAATTCGAGATTGCCGATATTAGCTTATTACAAAAGGTTATAGGAAAAGAAAAAATTGACATTGCATATATCGGTATAGCTTGTAAAATGGCTTTAATAAGTACTTCTTTTCCACCATCTGATAATAGTTGTGCCTTCCATCCTTCAGTATGTTTGAACACTTTTTCTGCGATCCACTGAAGTGATTGTATCTTAGATCGTTTGTGACAGAGTGGTATTCCTAAATACTTCCCCAGATCGTCCTTCTCCTGTATTCCGATGTCTGAAGATACCTGTGACCTGCATTCTGCCGGGGTATCTCTACTAAAACAGACTGAGGATTTCATAAAGTTAATTCGCTGCCCTGACCCTGCACAATATTTAGATACACATTCTCGAAAAGATTGAATTTCAAGATCATCTATTGTTAAGAAAAATAGTGAGTCATCCGCAAATAGCAAATGGGTTATCGTCGGACAATTTCTAGTTATCTGTATTCCTTTCATCATACCTTGTTCAACTTTCTGGTCAATAAGACTGATTAGGGCCTCCGACATAAGGGAAAATAGGAAAGGGGAAAGCGGGTCCCCTTGCCTTAGACCCCTTTCAGACTTGAATTTACGAAGTCGTTCTCCATTGAAATTAAGCTGGAAGGTGACAGAAGATATACAATTTGCAATCCACCCTATCCATTTATCGCAAAAACCTAATTTCCGTAGTACTAAAATAAGAAAATCCCAACGTACCTGATCGTATGCCTTTGCCATATCTAATTTCACCGCGGCCATAGGTTTAGAATTCTTTCTTTTACGTTTCATAAAAAAGGATACTTCTTGGGCTATCAAGATGTTGTCCTGTATAGCTCTATTTTATTGTTAGATTTGATAAAAAGAAGTAGGTCTTTTTGTTCAAATATGGGTCTCCATATTATCCTTGATGTTTTTTCTTCTTTGCATATTCTGGTACCTAATTTCATATATCACTTTTGACGACCATATTGATCATGCATGTGGAGATGGAGCTATTTGTATAAGTATAAATGTTTTTGGGGGCATTCACCCTTCTTAAATTAGTATTTATTAATTAATTTTATAAGATGAAATTGTAATCAATAAAATCATTCTCAGTCCACAAAAAAAATGACATTTTATTATTCGTTAGGTTCGTTTAAGGATATGCAAGTCAAGTCATGTTACCCTTTAACTGCAAAGGTTCGAAACTTATATACTTTAACGTTTATCTTTTCATTATTTTTAAAAAAAAAATTATCCAAATTTTGTGATAATTTATCACAATTTCTTTACAATTTTAATCTGAGTAAATAACACTTTTGCCCCCTGGGTTTATACGCGATTGATAGGTTGCCCCCTAACTCTTAAAATGCGCCTCGATGCCCCCTAAGATTTAGTTTTGTGACCCGTTACCCCCTACTGCGTGTTCCGTCCATTTTCCACCGTTAAAAGTGACGTGGCATTTCCACGTCACATTTTTTTTTAATCCAGGTGTTAATTGCGTTTTTAATTAATTTAACCCTTATTTTTTACAAGGGCAAGATGGGGAATTCACTAATGGCTATCCTATATATACCCCAAAAACACTTTAACAACTTAACTTAACAAAAACGAAAATCAAAAGGAGAAAGAGGGTTCGGTTTGGGGAAGAACTCGAAGAACACCAAAACCCTAGCTTTCTACAGTAATTCGCGTCGAAACCTCCCAATACCTTCAACGTTGATGCCGATGTCGCCCCGTCAAGCCGATAGCGCTGGTTCTTCTTCGCACTACAGTTCTCAAGTCCCGTATTGCAGATGCAAGAAATTAGCAAGGCTTCATACCTCTTGGACAGATACGAATCCTTGCAGGAGGTTTTACAGGTGCATGTATTGGGGGTGTTCAATGGATTGCAAGTTCTTCATGTGGTTGGATGAGCCATTGCCGGAGGCTACTAGTTCGATAATTCGAGGGCTTCTTTTTAAAGATTCCAATCACTGTCTTGAGAAAGATGCAATGGAGACGAAGATGAACTTGTTGGTCTCTGATTTTGGTGATTTGATGCATTTAGAGAAAAAAGCTTTTGCAGATTGGAAGCTTGAACATGCGAAAGTCAATGAACTGAACACACAGTTGGTTGAATTGCAAGAAAAAGAACAAGTTGCCTCAAAAGATTTGAAATTTGAGCGTGTGAAAGTAACTGTCTTGGAGAATGAGGTGCAACGTCTTAACATATCGATGGACACTGTAACTCGGGAAAACAAGTTTCTGAAATGGACCTGCTTCATGATTATATTCCTCTTCCTCTCCATTTTGTCTTGTATTAGTTTGTCAAAGAATTAGAATGTTGTTGGAGGTGTATTTTGGTGTAGCCAGAGAGTTGTAGCAGGTGGTTGCAACTGATGGTGTTTTGTGTTTGATTGATCAGTTTGTTGAAGTTTGCAGCTGTTGGTGTTTTGTGTTTGTTTTATCAGTTTGTTGAAGTTCTAAATTTGGTGTAATGTGTTAGTTTAAGCTTTGTTTGTAATTGACTGTGTTTAACTAAAGTATTTGGTTTTAGTTGAATTGGATTATGAAGTTATTGCGGTTTGTTTAAGTTGTGTTTTACTGTGCAATGAATATAGTATAGAAAGAAACACTTAATGGACAATAGAATCTAATGCAATCTAAAAAAAGTAGATAAAGATAACAATAAAGTGCTGGCATTACATAGACCATAGCAAAAAAAATATTCAAAGCATCCACTTGTGCACTAGCATACAAAACACCACAGACCTGCAATAAAGGCCTTACCAACAAAAAAACAGTATTTAAATACCACCTACACCTCATACTAGAAACCCTTAACAACCACAACCTTGCTGTGTGAAGATCTACTTTTACACAAAACAGTTGTCACAAAACACAGAAATATAAACCACTCAAATCTGCAGAATTCTTCAATCTTTAGCTTCTTTCCTAGTTTTTACTGAAGAACTGGTGGCTGCTTTCTTCAAACAAAGTGCTTCTGCAACAGTTACATACTTTGGATCACCCTCCCTCATTACCACCCCCTGTTTATGCTGGATTACGCGCCGCTTTTTCTCTGGTTGTCTTTTGTCTCCTTCCTGGTAGAATGATAAAGAAGAAGTTAAGCATTCTGTAGTATGTAATGGTGTTAAAAAAATCAACACATGGCTAACCTCAGGTAAACTCCTTTTTGAACCTGATTCTGCTGGTGGTTTATCATGTTTGAACCTCACCTAAATGGTAAACAAATAAAAGCATTCAATAAAGGTATCTGGAGAAGGTCTTTTTAGCAAAATTTTGTAGATCCAGGGGGCATTTAGTCACTGAAATAAAAGTCTAAGGGGTAGTTAGTCAAAACTTTATATACTTACCCCTGGGATGTTCCTTAATGAAATCTTCTTTTTTTGCTTAGGGGGGGCTTTCTCCTTTGGTTTGTCTATGCTAATCTGTTCACTTGTTTTCTCATTTTCATTTGTTTGTGCATCCCCAGCATTTTTATGCTTTGCATGTGTTCTTCACAAACTTAATGTTGACCACCTTTCTTATAGCATGTGTTCTTACTGCTTGTCTAAGATCAGAGGCATTCGCAAATGTCAATCCTAAAACAAATCTAGGCTTCTGCATATCTATACTCGGCTTAAATAGGGGGTATTTCATCTTTTTCTTGCGCAACTTTTTATTTTTTCCTTCTTCATCTGTACCAGAAGAAGAACTAGCTGTACTCAGATCTTCGGAATCATGTATATATTCATCCGAATCTGTCCCACCACCAACATCAGCACTATCGCCTTCAGAAGCATCTGCATCATCATTTTCCACATTCATTCTATCCACTTCCACATCCGCGTCAATGAATATATTATAATCCTGGTCGTCATCACCCTCACTCAAATCGATGTCGCTATCTATTATATAATCGTCATCAGTTGTTGATTCTTCATCCACATCTTCATCAGGTTCAGACACCTTCTTTTTCTTTTGTGAACTTTCTTTCCTACAACCTTTATTGTAACTCTCTCGTTTGGTACCACTAGGGCCCACTCCATCTACTCTTGTTCTTTTTATACTAGCCCTAGTCCTTTTCTTGTTACTTACTGTTTCTGTTTTCTTTACTTGTGAACTGGTTTGTTTCTTCTGTTGTTGTATAACCAACTTCTTCTTCTTTATGACATTAGCAAGTAATTCATTATCACTGAACTCCTCATCCACATCTTCTTCACCATCAGCTTTCTTAATGACATTATCCGAGTCATCTGTTAGGTCTTCGTCTATAAGCCTGAAAGGCCTCAATGGAGATTTATGTTTGGAACTCCTCGTAGTCACATTATCTTCAGTGTTCAAAGCTTTCAACACTTTATCCAACATATCATTAACAGGCTTCTCCTTCTCTCCTATATCAGAGAGTTGTTCTTCCAAACTATCATCCCCTTCCTTCTCATTAATATGTGTGCTTTGTTCTTCAGAAACAACCTGAAACATAACACGAAATATTTAGGGGGTAATTTGACAATCATATGAAATAGTAAGGGGTAAACTGTCACACAACCTTTGTCCCGTCTTTGCAATTCTGGACTTCTTCTTCAACATTTCTATCATCCACTTTAGTATGGACTTCATCAGTAGTCTGAGCTACTTCTTCACCATCAACTACTTCCCCTTTTTCACCTTCATTATTAACACGAGTATGAGCTCCTTCTTCAGAAACAACCTGAAACATAACACGAAATATTTAGAGGGTAATTTGTCAATCATATGAAATAGTAAGGGGTAAACTGTCACACAACCTTTGTCCCGTCTTTGCAATTCTGGACTTCTTCTTCAACATTTCTATCATCCACTTTAGTATGGACTTCATCAGTAGTCTGAGCTACTTCTTCACCATTAACTACTTCCTCCTTTTCACCTTCATTATTATCACGAGTCTGAGCTCCTTCTTCAGAAACAACCTGAAACATTGAATGAAATATAAAGTTAAAGAACTGAAAGGGGTAAACTGTCAAATGACTTTCTACCTTTAAACCTTCTTTTACAACTTTGTTTTCCTCTAAGCTTTTCGCATCATTACAATTTTGAACTAATTCTTGTTCATCTACTTCTACGTCATTAACATTAACTTCTTCTCGCTGCTTAACTGTTTCTTCATCCTTGTTCCACGTTAGTAACAAAGGCATGAAGATGGGAGATTGAAGAACTTGGGCATCATGACCTATGGGATTATTAACAACATAAAGGTCCACAGTTACGTTGTTGTCTACGATTCTACACATCTCCATACCTTTGTCCTCGCTATCTAAACATACTAAACCATCAGGTAGATTTTCTCCCACTTTCAAATAATAAACATCAGAGTAACAAATTACACCCAATTTCGAAAGAATTTTCCTAAGAACTGGTATACTAAACTTGTCATAATGACAACCATCTACATACTCAATGCTCACTTCATGATAGTAACTCTTATCTTCATTAAAGAACCCACCAAAGTGAATCTTTAGTGCGAATTTATCTGTTAAACAAGCAAAATTGAATAGATTAGTTACCAAATACATTAAGAATCACAAAATGGAAAAACAATTATCACACTACGGCTATGGTAACCGAATCCCGTAAAATCTGCTATTATTACTAAGAAAATCCCTCAATCCACGCGTGATATCTATGTATGTAATAAATTTAGTACAAAACCCTATATTTTCGGGTTAAAGGATCTTAGCCAATGAGCAAGGATTTAGGGTTCATAAATAAACCCACTTACTCCATTGATTTGCCTGCGCCATTGATCTTCTTCAAAGCACACGAACTTTGCTTTTCTGGGTTTGGATTTGGTGTTCGTCGAGTTCTTCACAAAACCCGCGCTCCTTGGTTTTCTCCTTTTGATTTTCGTTTTTGTTAAGTTAATTTGCTTTGTTGTTTTTGGGGTATATATAGGATAGCCATTAGTGAATTCCTCATCTTGCCCTTGTTAAAAATAAGGGTTAAATTAATTAAAAACGCAATTAACACCTGGATTAAAAAAAAATGTGACGTGGAAATGCCACGTCACTTTTAACGGAGAAAATGGACGGAACACGCAGTAGGGGGTAACGGGTCACAAAACTAAATCTTAGGGGGCATCGAGGCGCATTTTAAGAGTTAGGGGCAACCTGTCAATCGCGTATAAACCCAGGGGGCAAAAGTGTCATTTACTCTTTTAATCTTTTTGAAATATCAAAATATATTTTTTCAAAAAATATATTTCTGCAACCATCAATATGCATGTTCCTATTCTATTTGGCAGTCTTTTCATCACATTTTGTTTCCCTGATTATGATATATGAAACTCACAGTTCAGTTTACTTTCCTTTTGACGTTACAGTTATAATTGAAGCGACTCTCACTATAACTAACGGATACGTCGTTCAGTGTCTGAGCTCATCCGTTTTCTGTTTCACTCGTTTGATTGCAGCACGAGTACTCCAAAGTCCAAACAATTTTAACTAACCGTGAAAATGCATTCAAAACCGAACTGGAAATATTATGTCAAGATACCAAAAACTTGAAGAAAAAGTATGAATTAGCTGAGCTTGCAATGATTAAAGAGAATAAAGAGTTGAGAAAGAGCAAAGGAGAACATGATGAACTGAAACTGAAATTTGTGATTCTATATGAGAATTATATCGAGTTGAATGGGAAGATAAAGGCTTTGGATGGTAAATTCCTCAAAAAAGAAGAAGAACTGGAGGAGTATAAAAGGAGCTTTGATGAATTGTAAACGAGGTTGTTGAAAATAAAGGGGATTCTAAAAATATGGAGTGTTCAGTCATTGTGCTATTATGACCTAATTATTTGCATTATGAGAAATTATTATTAGTTTATTGATGCACTATGATATGAGTTTAACTGAATTTAGGTCCTTATCTTGATTTGTTATCGTTTTGATTGATGACTTCTATTTTGGATTTGATGTGATTGACAAACTTTTTTTAATTTTTTTTTTTTTGATATCTGAAGTTTTTGCTTTAATTAGGTGTAGGAAATTGATGTTTAATTGTGTTGTTTTGTTATTGTTGGATTTAATCTATGCTTGTTGCAGGGTCACATCCTATTGACTTGGCTTTTGGTTTAACGTGAAGTTACATGGATGTGCGCAACTGATATTTGTGCACTTTACCTTTGTCTAGTTAGCTAGCATTCATGCTCTCATCAGGGTAGGAGTCTATTTTTATCACAAGTGTGCTTTTAAAACAATAAAATATCAGCCTCCAAGGGTTTATATACAACATTCATCATTTTTGTGCAGGTAGGTACCCCCGTTATCAATTGATATAAAGCAAAATTTTGTTTTTATTGTATCTATCTATTACTTATATAAGTTGCTTATTTTTTAATCTTTTTGAAATTATTTTGCTGCTCCATTTCTAAAGTTATGTATCTGACCCAAATTATAATACCTAACCTGAGATCGGAAGTTGGGATTTATTAATGTTAGGTATGTGGCATATCAAGCTTTACAAGTTTAACACTTAAATAGACCAAACTTGTAATTCACCTCTTAAGTGAACATACACTATTTATGTGCAATTGAAAGTATGTTATTGTTTTTAGTCATTTTTTACTTAAACAAAACTTTGACTTGACAAAAAATATGTTGTTTTCATGGTTTTCTCTTTCATTCCATTTTCTTATCAAATGTCATCCTAGTAGAGAGCAACATTAGGAGTGTTGATTATGGATAATTGTATTTTGAGCAGTGAGATATCAATTTCAACATATGGATTCTTTTGGTCTGCATTGGATTCTTTTGCAACATAAGGATGTCTGGGAGTATATATGGTGTGATCTGGTAATCTTGGAATACAGCTGCTCAAGTTGACAAGAAGCATTTGACGAAAATAGAAAAGGAGGAAAGTGCAGGGACCAAAATGCAAAGTCAAGAATAGTTTGTTATTAGTTTGTTAGGAAGGAATAAATCACAGCTGTTGGTTAGTTAGTACAGCTGTGATCTTCATTGTGTATATATATAGATAAGCTGGCTACAATGTAAAATAACTCAATAAAAGAATTTCTATATTTTTCTCTCTCGTTTATCTTCTTCTCTCAAAGCTTTCTTGAAGCTCTTTAATGGCTTCTCTATTCTTAGATTTTATCATGGTATCAGAGCAATAAATTCCGCATAATTTTTGTTTCATTCTTTTCTTAATCTCTTCTCTATCATCTTCTAATGGCAAATCACTCGCCTACAGAGGATTTTTCTAGTCCTTACTATCTACATCCTAGCGAAAACACAGGGATTTCTTTGGTTTCAGAAGTGTTAAATGGAGAAAACTACTTGTCGTGGTCTAGAGCAATTGAGATTGCTTTATCAGTGAAGAACAAATTAGGCTTTGTTAATGGAGACATCACACAGCCTCCTCTTACGGATTTGATTCTTTTCTCAGCTTGGAACAGGGCAAATAATCTGGTACTTTCTTGGCTTTTAAACTCTATTTCAAAAGACATTAGAGGAAGCTTGCTATACGTATCTTCTGCATTTGAGTTGTATAATGAATTAAAAACTCGTTTTAGTAAAAGTAATGGAACAAGAGTTTTTCATCTAGAGAAAAGCTTGAGTTCAATTTCACAGAATAATAGCTCTATTACAGAGTATTTTGCAAAATTTAAGACAATTTGGGACGAGTATATACATTTTAGACCTCTACCTAGCTGCTCTTGTGGTCACATGAATCAATGTTCGTGTAAACTACTAGAAACTCTAATTGAAAGGCAGCATAATGACTTTGTGATCAAGTTCTTGATAGGATTAAACGAGTCTTATTCATCAGTTAGAAGTCAGATCCTTTTGATGAGTCCCTTGCCAAGTATAAACTCAGTTTTTGCTATGATTCTTCAAGAAGAAAGTCAAAGATTACTCACAAACTCAGCTAGCAATACTCCTGTTCATGCGTTTTATGCAAAGAACAACCCGAGAAGTAATAATCTTTCTGGAAATAACAATTTTATTGAAAGAAAAAGACCAATATGTAGTCATTGTGGCTTTACTGGTCATACTATTGAGACTTGTTTTCAACTTCATGGATATCCCGTTGGATGGGAAGGTTCAAGAGGTAAAAGAGTTTACAACAATAATCAAAGGCCTTATACTCCAAAAGCACATTATGCAGTAGCTCAAGAAGATGATGATGCAGATTTTAATACTCAAGAATCAAAAACACTCAGCTTAAATGATTTTACTCCTGAGGATCTTGCAAAACTAATGGCACTTGCGCATGGAAATGCAGATAATTCATCTACTCCTTCTGCGGTTCATCATGTCTCAACACAAGTTCTAATGGCAAATCACTCGCCTACAGAGGATTTTTCTAGTCCTTACTATCTACATCCTAGCGAAAACACAGGGATTTCTTTGGTTTCAGAAGTGTTAAATGGAGAAAACTACTTGTCGTGGTCTAGAGCAATTGAGATTGCTTTATCAGTGAAGAACAAATTAGGCTTTGTTAATGGAGACATCACACAGCCTCCTCTTACGGATTTGATTCTTTTCTCAGCTTGGAACAGGGCAAATAATCTGGTACTTTCTTGGCTTTTAAACTCTATTTCAAAAGACATTAGAGGAAGCTTGCTATACGTATCTTCTGCATTTGAGTTGTATAATGAATTAAAAACTCGTTTTAGTAAAAGTAATGGAACAAGAGTTTTTCATCTAGAGAAAAGCTTGAGTTCAATTTCACAGAATAATAGCTCTATTACAGAGTATTTTGCAAAATTTAAGACAATTTGGGACGAGTATATACATTTTAGACCTCTACCTAGCTGCTCTTGTGGTCACATGAATCAATGTTCGTGTAAACTACTAGAAACTCTAATTGAAAGGCAGCATAATGACTTTGTGATCAAGTTCTTGATAGGATTAAACGAGTCTTATTCATCAGTTAGAAGTCAGATCCTTTTGATGAGTCCCTTGCCAAGTATAAACTCAGTTTTTGCTATGATTCTTCAAGAAGAAAGTCAAAGATTACTCACAAACTCAGCTAGCAATACTCCTGTTCATGCGTTTTATGCAAAGAACAACCCGAGAAGTAATAATCTTTCTGGAAATAACAATTTTATTGAAAGAAAAAGACCAATATGTAGTCATTGTGGCTTTACTGGTCATACTATTGAGACTTGTTTTCAACTTCATGGATATCCCGTTGGATGGGAAGGTTCAAGAGGTAAAAGAGTTTACAACAATAATCAAAGGCCTTATACTCCAAAAGCACATTATGCAGTAGCTCAAGAAGATGATGATGCAGATTTTAATACTCAAGAATCAAAAACACTCAGCTTAAATGATTTTACTCCTGAGGATCTTGCAAAACTAATGGCACTTGCGCATGGAAATGCAGATAATTCATCTACTCCTTCTGCGGTTCATCATGTCTCAACACAAGAAGGTACTTTCCATGCTAATACTTGGATTATAGATACAGGAGCAACTGATCATCTAGTGTATAATCAATCACTTTTCACTAGTAATGTTACAATAGTCAATATACCAGTCACATTACCAAATGGTGAGATTATCTCTGCTACTCACAAAGGTAGTATATGTCTAAATGATCATATTACTCTACATAATGTGCTTTGTGTGCCAATTTTAAAGTATAATCTGTTGTCAGTCTCAAGATTAACTAAAGACTCAAACATTTCAGTTGCATTCTTTCCATCTCATTGTACATTACAGGTACAAAAATCCCAGATGATGATTGGGATTGCTTATGAAAGTCATGGTCTATATTACTTCAAATGTTCTTCTTCAAAGATGTGAAAGATTATGTAGAAGAGGTGTTGGTAGTCTGTTTATAAGATGAGCAGCTGTTAGGATGGATTCAGACCAGTATTGTAAAGGGAGATTAGATTGGAACATCAATGCTCTAGCTGTAGTGAGAAGATGTTGGTGTTTTCTTTCTACTAAACCATTTTGCTGAGGTGTTTCCACACAACTCAGTTGATGAATTATACCATTTTCTGAGTAAAATTGTAAGAGGTTAAATTCTCCTCCATTATCTGATCTAATGATCTTTATCTTGGTTTTAAACTGTGTAAGTATAAGTTGATAAAAGTTGAGTAAATGTTGATGCACTTCTGATTTAGCTTTCATAAGGTATATCCAAGTGCACCTCGAAAAATCATCAACAATAGTTAAGAAATATCTATGACCTGTGTAAGATTCTTGTTTAAGTGGTCCCCATATATCACAATGTATCATTTCAAAACAAGATTTTGTACAACTTTCAGAAATAGGAAACACAAGCTTCTTTTGTTTAGCAAAATGACAAGAGTCACACACATTAGATTTTAGAAAGGTAATTGAAGAATCTATTGATTGAAGAGCAGATAGTTTGGCCTTTGAAGGATGGCCAAGCCTAGAATGCCATAAGTCAAATGCTTCAGTTGAAGTTTGAAGAGCTATCTTTGAAGAAGAACATTTGAAGTAATATAGACCATGACTTTCATAAGCAATCCCAATCATCATCTGGGATTTTTGTACCTGTAATGTACAATGAGATGGAAAGAATGCAACTGAAATGTTTGAGTCTTTAGTTAATCTTGAGACTGACAACAGATTATACTTTAAAATTGGCACACAAAGCACATTATGTAGAGTAATATGATCATTTAGACATATACTACCTTTGTGAGTAGCAGAGATAATCTCACCATTTGGTAATGTGACTGGTATATTGACTATTGTAACATTACTAGTGAAAAGTGATTGATTATACACTAGATGATCAGTTGCTCCTGTATCTATAATCCAAGTATTAGCATGGAAAGTACCTTCTTGTGTTGAGACATGATGAACCGCAGAAGGAGTAGATGAATTATCTGCATTTCCATGCGCAAGTGCCATTAGTTTTGCAAGATCCTCAGGAGTAAAATCATTTAAGCTGAGTGTTTTTGATTCTTGAGTATTAAAATCTGCATCATCATCTTCTTGAGCTACTGCATAATGTGCTTTTGGAGTATAAGGCCTTTGATTATTGTTGTAAACTCTTTTACCTCTTGAACCTTCCCATCCAACGGGATATCCATGAAGTTGAAAACAAGTCTCAATAGTATGACCAGTAAAGCCACAATGACTACATATTGGTCTTTTTCTTTCAATAAAATTGTTATTTCCAGAAAGATTATTACTTCTCGGGTTGTTCTTTGCATAAAACGCATGAACAGGAGTATTGCTAGCTGAGTTTGTGAGTAATCTTTGACTTTCTTCTTGAAGAATCATAGCAAAAACTGAGTTTATACTTGGCAAGGGACTCATCAAAAGGATCTGACTTCTAACTGATGAATAAGACTCGTTTAATCCTATCAAGAACTTGATCACAAAGTCATTATGCTGCCTTTCAATTAGAGTTTCTAGTAGTTTACACGAACATTGATTCATGTGACCACAAGAGCAGCTAGGTAGAGGTCTAAAATGTATATACTCGTCCCAAATTGTCTTAAATTTTGCAAAATACTCTGTAATAGAGCTATTATTCTGTGAAATTGAACTCAAGCTTTTCTCTAGATGAAAAACTCTTGTTCCATTACTTTTACTAAAACGAGTTTTTAATTCATTATACAACTCAAATGCAGAAGATACGTATAGCAAGCTTCCTCTAATGTCTTTTGAAATAGAGTTTAAAAGCCAAGAAAGTACCAGATTATTTGCCCTGTTCCAAGCTGAGAAAAGAATCAAATCCGTAAGAGGAGGCTGTGTGATGTCTCCATTAACAAAGCCTAATTTGTTCTTCACTGATAAAGCAATCTCAATTGCTCTAGACCACGACAAGTAGTTTTCTCCATTTAACACTTCTGAAACCAAAGAAATCCCTGTGTTTTCGCTAGGATGTAGATAGTAAGGACTAGAAAAATCCTCTGTAGGCGAGTGATTTGCCATTAGAAGATGATAGAGAAGAGATTAAGAAAAGAATGAAACAAAAATTATGCGGAATTTATTGCTCTGATACCATGATAAAATCTAAGAATAGAGAAGCCATTAAAGAGCTTCAAGAAAGCTTTGAGAGAAGAAGATAAACGAGAGAGAAAAATATAGAAATTCTTTTATTGAGTTATTTTACATTGTAGCCAGCTTATCTATATATATACACAATGAAGATCACAGCTGTACTAACTAACCAACAGCTGTGATTTATTCCTTCCTAACAAACTAATAACAAACTATTCTTGACTTTGCATTTTGGTCCCTGCACTTTCCTCCTTTTCTATTTTCGTCAAATGCTTCTTGTCAACTTGAGCAGCTGTATTCCTGATAAAATCTAAGAATAGAGAAGCCATTAAAGAGCTTCAAGAAAGCTTTGAGAGAAGAAGATAAACGAGAGAGAAAAATATAGAAATTCTTTTATTGAGTTATTTTACATTGTAGCCAGCTTATCTATATATATACACAATGAAGATCACAGCTGTACTAACTAACCAACAGCTGTGATTTATTCCTTCCTAACAAACTAATAACAAACTATTCTTGACTTTGCATTTTGGTCCCTGCACTTTCCTCCTTTTCTATTTTCGTCAAATGCTTCTTGTCAACTTGAGCAGCTGTATTCCAAGATCCCCCCACAAGTGGAACATGGATGTTAACAATGTTCAACTTGGAGAGATTATTGTGAAACAACAATGAACCAAGTGGTTTGGTAAACATGTCGGCTAACTGCAGATTTGAAGGAATATAGAACAACTTAATAACACCTGATGACAGCTTTTCTCGAGTGATTTTACAATCAATGTCAACATGTTTAGTACGTTCGTGTTGAACCGGATTTGTTGACATTGCAATTGCAGATTTACTATCTGAGTAAACAAGAGCAGGAGCTGAATGAGTAATACCATAATCACGCAATGCATATATGAGCCATTGCAATTCACATGTTGTAGCAGCTAGAGCTCGATATTCAGCTTCAGCTGAGGATTTACTTATGGTAGTTTGCTTTTTACTTTTCCAAGATATAAGTGAATCCCCAAGAAAAACACAGAAACCCGTTATACTTCGTCGTGTGTCAAGGCACCCTGCCCAATCACTATCACAAAACGCCTTAAGTTTTATTTCTGATGTTGAGGAGTGAAAAATACCTTGACCAGGAGTGGCTTTAACATATCGAAGCACCCTTTGAGCTGCATTCCAATGATCAGTTGTTGGATTGGACAAGAACTGACTGAGAGAGTTTACAGAATAGGCTAAGTCTGGTCTTGTAATAGTCAAATATAGAAGCCTTCCTATCAAACGCCTGTATGATGAAGGGTTCTCCATTAAGCAAGAATCATCTGCTCGTAATTTTAATGTTGACTCCATTGGAAACGACACAGGTTTGCAATCAATTAAACCACATTCATCAAGAATGTCAAGAGCATATTTCCTTTGTGAAAGAGAAATTCCTCTTGAATTACGAGCTACTTCAATGCCTAAGAAGTATTTTAGTACTCCAAGATCCTTGATAGTGAATTCTTGGTGAAGAAAATGTTTTAGTTTATCAATTTCTTCAGTAGAATTACTGGCAAGAATGATGTCATCGACATACACTAATAGTGCAATAAAAGAAGATGAAGTGCTCTTGATGAATAAACTATAATCACTATCAGAATGTTTAAAACCGTATGAGGTGAGAGAGTGAGATAATTTGGCAAACCATTGCCTTGAAGCCTGTTTTAAGCCATATAAACTTTTTCTTAGTTTGCACACAGAGTTTGCAGGAGCTTGAAGACCAGGAGGTACACTCATGTAAACATCTTCATTTAAATCACCATGTAAAAACGCATTGTTTACATCTAGTTGATGAAGATACCAGTTTTTGATGGAAGCAAGAGCTATTATAAGTCGTATAGAAACAGTTTTAGCAACTGGCGAAAAAGTATCGAAAAAATCGAGCCCCTCTTGTTGGTTATAACCTTTAGCCACAAGACGTGCTTTATGTCTTTCAAGAGTGCCATCAGCTCTATATTTGAGTTTGAACACCCATTTGCATCCTATTGGAGACATATTAGACATAAGAGGCACAATATCCCAAGTGTTATTGTTTTGAAGAGCTGTTAATTCATGTTGAATAGCAGCCATCCATTCAGGTGATGTAGAGGCTTGTTTGTAGGTTTTAGGTTCAGTTTGGCTAGTTATGGAGGCAATGAAGGTGGTGTAAGGTTGTGATAGTCTATTTGTGCTAAGGAATTCAGTGATGGGATATATAGGATGGTTATAATCTTGTGATGAGAGTAGAGAGTTACAAGAAGATGTTGGAGGGCAGATGTAGTCTTTTAGGTAACTTGGTGGATGTCTTGTTCTGGTAGGTTTTGGATTTGGGTTAGATGAGTGTGTAGGAGTTGGTTGAGTTGGTGGGGAATTGGTGTTTGGTTGAGGTGTGGTTTGGGGTGTGGATGGTGTTGAATGGTCTGTGTAAGTGATGGTAGAAGGTGGAAAAAGGAAGGAGTGTAGCTGTGTAGGTGGTGTTATATTTGAAAAGGGAAAAATAGTCTCATGAAACACCACATTTCTTGAAATTAAAGTGGTGTTGTTATGTATGTTGAGGAGTTTATATCCTTTGGTTCCAACAGGATAGCTTAAAAAGATGCATTTTATGGCTCTAGCATCAAATTTTGTTCTGTTGTTTAGTAATGTTGAAGCAAAACATAGAGAACCAAACACTCTAAGATGACTGAGATTAGGTGGTTTTTGGTAAAGTACTTGATAGGGTGAAAGATTATGTAGAAGAGGTGTTGGTAGTCTGTTTATAAGATGAGCAGCTGTTAGGATGGATTCAGACCAGTATTGTAAAGGGAGATTAGATTGGAACATCAATGCTCTAGCTGTAGTGAGAAGATGTTGGTGTTTTCTTTCTACTAAACCATTTTGCTGAGGTGTTTCCACACAACTCAGTTGATGAATTATACCATTTTCTGAGTAAAATTGTAAGAGGTTAAATTCTCCTCCATTATCTGATCTAATGATCTTTATCTTGGTTTTAAACTGTGTAAGTATAAGTTGATAAAAGTTGAGTAAATGTTGATGCACTTCTGATTTAGCTTTCATAAGGTATATCCAAGTGCACCTCGAAAAATCATCAACAATAGTTAAGAAATATCTATGACCTGTGTAAGATTCTTGTTTAAGTGGTCCCCATATATCACAATGTATCATTTCAAAACAAGATTTTGTACAACTTTCAGAAATAGGAAACACAAGCTTCTTTTGTTTAGCAAAATGACAAGAGTCACACACATTAGATTTTAGAAAGGTAATTGAAGAATCTATTGATTGAAGAGCAGATAGTTTGGCCTTTGAAGGATGGCCAAGCCTAGAATGCCATAAGTCAAATGCTTCAGTTGAAGTTTGAAGAGCTATCTTTGAAGAAGAACATTTGAAGTAATATAGACCATGACTTTCATAAGCAATCCCAATCATCATCTGGGATTTTTGTACCTGTAATGTACAATGAGATGGAAAGAATGCAACTGAAATGTTTGAGTCTTTAGTTAATCTTGAGACTGACAACAGATTATACTTTAAAATTGGCACACAAAGCACATTATGTAGAGTAATATGATCATTTAGACATATACTACCTTTGTGAGTAGCAGAGATAATCTCACCATTTGGTAATGTGACTGGTATATTGACTATTGTAACATTACTAGTGAAAAGTGATTGATTATACACTAGATGATCAGTTGCTCCTGTATCTATAATCCAAGTATTAGCATGGAAAGTACCTTCTTGTGTTGAGACATGATGAACCGCAGAAGGAGTAGATGAATTATCTGCATTTCCATGCGCAAGTGCCATTAGTTTTGCAAGATCCTCAGGAGTAAAATCATTTAAGCTGAGTGTTTTTGATTCTTGAGTATTAAAATCTGCATCATCATCTTCTTGAGCTACTGCATAATGTGCTTTTGGAGTATAAGGCCTTTGATTATTGTTGTAAACTCTTTTACCTCTTGAACCTTCCCATCCAACGGGATATCCATGAAGTTGAAAACAAGTCTCAATAGTATGACCAGTAAAGCCACAATGACTACATATTGGTCTTTTTCTTTCAATAAAATTGTTATTTCCAGAAAGATTATTACTTCTCGGGTTGTTCTTTGCATAAAACGCATGAACAGGAGTATTGCTAGCTGAGTTTGTGAGTAATCTTTGACTTTCTTCTTGAAGAATCATAGCAAAAACTGAGTTTATACTTGGCAAGGGACTCATCAAAAGGATCTGACTTCTAACTGATGAATAAGACTCGTTTAATCCTATCAAGAACTTGATCACAAAGTCATTATGCTGCCTTTCAATTAGAGTTTCTAGTAGTTTACACGAACATTGATTCATGTGACCACAAGAGCAGCTAGGTAGAGGTCTAAAATGTATATACTCGTCCCAAATTGTCTTAAATTTTGCAAAATACTCTGTAATAGAGCTATTATTCTGTGAAATTGAACTCAAGCTTTTCTCTAGATGAAAAACTCTTGTTCCATTACTTTTACTAAAACGAGTTTTTAATTCATTATACAACTCAAATGCAGAAGATACGTATAGCAAGCTTCCTCTAATGTCTTTTGAAATAGAGTTTAAAAGCCAAGAAAGTACCAGATTATTTGCCCTGTTCCAAGCTGAGAAAAGAATCAAATCCGTAAGAGGAGGCTGTGTGATGTCTCCATTAACAAAGCCTAATTTGTTCTTCACTGATAAAGCAATCTCAATTGCTCTAGACCACGACAAGTAGTTTTCTCCATTTAACACTTCTGAAACCAAAGAAATCCCTGTGTTTTCGCTAGGATGTAGATAGTAAGGACTAGAAAAATCCTCTGTAGGCGAGTGATTTGCCATTAGAAGATGATAGAGAAGAGATTAAGAAAAGAATGAAACAAAAATTATGCGGAATTTATTGCTCTGATACCATGATAAATTGCCAACTCAACCAAAAGTTCGAACCGTTAGGAGAAGGCATTATATTAGTGAGATTTTATATCTCAACACGCCCCCTCACGTGCAAGCTTAGTAGAGAAGAGAGCCCATAGAAGGCTTAGGAGAAGAGTGCCCATAGAAGGCTTTAGGAGAAGAGCTAAGCTTGCACGTGCAGAATAAAGTGGGTGGCGGTCGAGAGACTCGAACCCAGGATCTCAAGGTCCGTGGAGCTCTGTGTGCAAACTAAGAAAAAGTTTATATGGCTTAAAACAGGCTTCAAGGCAATGGTTTGCCAAATTATCTCACTCTCTCACCTCATACGGTTTTAAACATTCTGATAGTGATTATAGTTTATTCATCAAGAGCACTTCATCTTCTTTTATTGCACTATTAGTGTATGTCGATGACATCATTCTTGCCAGTAATTCTACTGAAGAAATTGATAAACTAAAACATTTTCTTCACCAAGAATTCACTATCAAGGATCTTGGAGTACTAAAATACTTCTTAGGCATTGAAGTAGCTCGTAATTCAAGAGGAATTTCTCTTTCACAAAGGAAATATGCTCTTGACATTCTTGATGAATGTGGTTTAATTGATTGCAAACCTGTGTCGTTTCCAATGGAGTCAACATTAAAATTACGAGCAGATGATTCTTGCTTAATGGAGAACCCTTCATCATACAGGCGTTTGATAGGAAGGCTTCTATATTTGACTATTACAAGACCAGACTTAGCCTATTCTGTAAACTCTCTCAGTCAGTTCTTGTCCAATCCAACAACTGATCATTGGAATGCAGCTCAAAGGGTGCTTCGATATGTTAAAGCCACTCCTGGTCAAGGTATTTTTCACTCCTCAACATCAGAAATAAAACTTAAGGCGTTTTGTGATAGTGATTGGGCAGGGTGCCTTGACACACGACGAAGTATAACGGGTTTCTGTGTTTTTCTTGGGGATTCACTTATATCTTGGAAAAGTAAAAAGCAAACTACCATAAGTAAATCCTCAGCTGAAGCTGAATATCGAGCTCTAGCTGCTACAACATGTGAATTGCAATGGCTCATATATGCATTGCGTGATTATGGTATTACTCATTCAGCTCCTGCTCTTGTTTACTCAGATAGTAAATCTGCAATTGCAATGTCAACAAATCCGGTTCAACACGAACGTACTAAACATGTTGACATTGATTGTAAAATCACTCGAGAAAAGCTGTCATCAGGTGTTATTAAGTTGTTCTATATTCCTTCAAATCTGCAGTTAGCCGACATGTTTACCAAACCACTTGGTTCATTGTTGTTTCACAATAATCTCTCCAAGTTGAACATTGTTAACATCCATGTTCCACTTGTGGGGGGATCTTGGAATACAGCTGCTCAAGTTGACAAGAAGCATTTGACGAAAATAGAAAAGGAGGAAAGTGCAGGGACCAAAATGCAAAGTCAAGAATAGTTTGTTATTAGTTTGTTAGGAAGGAATAAATCACAGCTGTTGGTTAGTTAGTACAGCTGTGATCTTCATTGTGTATATATATAGATAAGCTGGCTACAATGTAAAATAACTCAATAAAAGAATTTCTATATTTTTCTCTCTCGTTTATCTTCTTCTCTCAAAGCTTTCTTGAAGCTCTTTAATGGCTTCTCTATTCTTAGATTTTATCAGGTAATGATGTTATCTTCTGTGCATTTTGCCTTAATATGTTAAAGTTTGGTAGCTTTTGCAAATCATGTGATGAGCAGGGGAAAACCTTAGGTCTCTAATTATTAATTAAGGTGTTGTATATTGCATATCCGATCTCCATGGTATAAGGGATATTGAGGGTACATATTCAGACTTTAAACCGAAATAAAATGATATTCATGAGTTGTAACTCTATATGTTTGCTGGATTGTTGATGCAACCCGTTAGCTAGTGAATGATGGGAACTACACATATGGCATGGAAGCTTCTCTGGTTTGGTTTCAATTTTTTCATCGTGTACTGATTCTTCTCAATTGTTTCCTATGTTCTCGTGACCAATGGCTTAGTTTGTTCTGGTTCATACATTCTACCTTTGTCCACACACTTGTCTCCTTAATTTTTTGGATTAAGATACTTAGCTCCCTACTTATTCTTTGTTGATAGTGAGTATGATGAATTGCTTATGGTATCTCTCAATGTTGGTTTTGGTTGGTTTTTATGTAACTTGCAGATCTCCTGAATAGAAAAGAAGAAGTGAATTGGTTATGTTTAATGTTTACCGTATTGTTATGTCTGGGAATGGAAGGAGAAGAATGGAAGTTGGTTTGGTTAATTTATCTTTGTTAGTCTCAACATCTTCTATACTCCCGTGGGTCCACACATGCGAATCGATGAATTTCGAAGCAATACAAGGTTTAAAAGTTGCTTCCTTAGCTTTGACATTTCCTCCATAGTCTTAATATGTAAACGATAACAGTTACAAAACTCATACGTGTTTTTCTCCGGCTAGAAACATTGCAAAGCATAAGCTGTAGTTAAATAATCACTCGTTGGGTTTGAGAATTTCCCACTAGAAATTCATTAGTAAAGCTGGTGGAGAATAAAGTCGATAACAATGTCCAGGTCCAGTTCTTCAAGCTCGACCTGCACGTTGAGCTGCAGAAGCTTTACTTATCCATTCTACTTGATATGTTGTAATTTTTTACTTTTACTCTTCCTGTGTCCACTACATATTTTATACCAGGCAACATTTGTAGCTACAACAACTAATCTTTCTCCTTCTTTTAATGATTCAAAAGCTGCCTTTAACGAAACAAGGCTTGAATCAGTCTTCTCCAAATCCAACAAATTTTCATTAAATTCCACATCACTCCAAGGCTTCGATACTTTGGGCTAGTAGAATTTCCTTTTCCTTCTCCTTCTCCTACTATACACGATAAAATAAGTAAATAAATCAGTACAAGAAAGAAAACGCAACTTTGAATAGATGCAAACCTCAATCTTCTTTAGCTTTCTTTTCTGGGATTTGCTTAACTTTGGATTGACTTTTGGCTTAAGCTTTTCCTGTACCCAGTTAGATTAATAATTGGGTCATTAATATTATAACACTATACTACAACCTCAAGTTCTACATTTGCAAATATATACCTTGTTCTTCTCTTTCTTCTTTTTCCTTTCAGGCAATAGGAACAGGTTGCTATCATTACCCTCACAACTATCATACCAAAAATAGCAAAATTAAGTACTGAAAACAAATCAAAGTATATTCCACTTAAAAGAGATAAATCGAGTAGATAACAAATATGAATTTAAATTAAAACTAACAATCGAATAAATTCTTACCTATGTAAACCTAGTGTACAAGGGTCCAAATCCACCGCCTTCATCTTTAGCAGAGTTAAAGATATTCAAACTATTAAATAAACAAATAATAAGATAATTGAGGATAAATAAGCAAACGATAGATGCTTCTTTCTGCTAAGAGTAATAAATTCCCCTTTCTCTCGAGGCTTATAGATGCTATATTGTTTTTTCTTTCATATAATTTAGACAGAAATATTTAAGAAGTATACTCTATGGTAGGTTACTAATTTGATAATAGCCGAAATATTGTTACTTTAAATGTCTATATACTACACCCGTCTTCACATTAACGACTATTTGTAGTCGTTGGTATTTAGTCGCTAGTAATTGGTCGTTAAAGATACTCTTTAGCGACTTATATATTAATAATAGTCGCTGAAACTCAATTCATATTAACGACTACAATTGTAGTCGTTATTGATGAGTTATTAACGACTACACTATGCATAGTCGTTAAGTTCCTCTCATTTTCGACTACGTAGTAGTCGATAATGATTGAATATCCGTGACTACTTTGTAGTCGTTTGAGATACTTAACCATTGAATACACGAACTACGTCATAGGCGACTAAATAAAGTCGCAAATGCCAATTTATTTATTTTATAAAAAATTTAATTCTATTTTTTTAAATTTAATTCGAATTGATATAAATAATTTATATCAATTAAAACAATAACAAATTAAAATACCAATATAAAATGAAATCATAGTCAATTAAAATATAATTTAAACGATAATTAAAATAGAGACAAAATACATCGCTAAATAACAAATCTGCTCTTTAGGGACGAACTTTTTAGCGGCGACACGCGTTTCGTCCTAAATAACACTAATAGCGACGAAAATAGGTTAACGACGAAAAAAATCGTCGGCAGAAATGTTTTTTGTTAGCGACAGCACGCGTTCGTCGGTAGGGGATTAAAATTTCGTCGTTAGAGATCCTTAGTGTTAGCGACGCGCGATTTCGTCGGTAGAGGATTAAAATTTTGTCGCTAGAAATCTTCACTGTTAGCGACGAACAAAATCCATCGAAAAACATTTCTCCTTTCGTCGCAGGTATTGCCTTTTTTTTTTGCACAAAAATATCGTCGCTAAAGTTCTTGAGTACTAGCGTCAGCGAATGTCGTCGTTGCTACTTATTCTAGCGACGGATTTATAAATACTTAGCGACGAAACTTGTCATCGCTAACAAAAAACGTAAAATAAAAAGACAGCAGGTTTTTTAAACCAGAAAATACCATACCAATATTATTTTCTCTCCCTTTCTCTCAAAACCCCAACTCCTATTTGCCCAAATCTTTAGCACTTGTTTGTACAAGTCATCTAACATCATTCCCGGGTCCATATTCAAGTTCAATCTTCATTTTCTCCAACCAAATCAAGGTATTATCCAATAAATTTAAACTTTTTAAAATTTGATTTTGTTGAATATAATGGTGAATTACGTGATTTAATGATTGATTAGGTTAATAAATAATTGTTACACTATTACTGGGTCAATATTCAAGTTGAGGCATGGTCAATCTTCAATATTTCCATCCAATTCAAGTCATTTTCAATAAAATTCAAACTTTTTGAAATTCGATATTTTTTATTATAATTGTTAATAAATTTATGATTATTTTATAAGATTTGGTTAGGTTAATGAATACTTATTTTATTATTATCTTTTCGATTAGTATGATGTAATTCATGCAATTCATTTATTTATATTTTGTTATTACATATATGTTTTTATTTAATTAGTTATATGTAATTGTTTATCTATTTTATTGTTTGTAATTTTAATTCATTCAATGGTTTGCAATTTTAATATTTTTTATTCATGTGGGTTGTAATTTTTAATTTATTATTAATTGGGTTGTAATCATTATTTATTTCATTTTCATATTTATGTAGTTTCTTAGTTATATTAAACTGTTATTAAAAGATGACTTCGGGTCTTGATAAGAGTTGGTTCAAAGAGACCTATCTTGTTATGGAAGAATATATTTTTGGTGTGACAGATTTTATTTCTTTTGGTTGAAAATCAAGATGGTTTTAATGGATGGATAATTTGCTTGTGTACAAAATGTTTGAATAATCGTCGATGTCAAACCCAAACGGTTAGGCGTCACCTTCTACAAAAAGGGATTTTGTCCACTTATGAGGTTTGGACAAAACACGGTGAGAAATTAGTAATTCGCGAAAAACCCGTGCCAAATATAGAAAATGAAATGTTTAATGTGTATGAAGATTTGAGACCCAGTTACGATGTTGGTGGTCATTCGAGTGGTACCGAGATGAGAGACGCACATCAAACCAGACGTGGCAGTTTCGAAGCTTTGTTCGAAGAATTGGAGACCGAATTATATCTTGGATCTACAGTGATGAGTTCTTTTAACTTCATTGCCAAGTTTATGCACATAAAGGTAAAGAACAAGTGGACTAACACATCTTTCAACGAGCTCTTGGAATTGGTTGGTCGTGTTTTTCCCGAACCTCACAATTTGCCTGGGTCTTACAAGGAATGCAACAAGAAGTTGAAAAGTATGGGTATGGGTTACACTACTATTGATGTTTGCTGGAATGATTGTGCCATTTTTTACAAGGAGAATGAATTCCCCGACAAGTGTCCAGTATGCAGTGAGTCTAGATGGGATCCAAAGAAGGGTAAGAAAGTACCTCATAAGAAATTTCACTATTATGTGATTGCCCCGAGGTTGCAGCGACTACACGCTTCGAAGCACACCGCTGAAGACATGATCTTGCACCATACCCGAAAGAGTACCTATCCAGATGTGTTACACCATCCTTTTGATGGTGATAGCTGGAAAAGATTTGCAAAGTTACATCCTGAGTTTGATAGTTTACCCCGGAATGTATATTTGGGCTTGTGTATTGATAGGTTTTGTCCGTTTTCTATGCAAAACAACTCGTACAGTATGTGGCCAGTTATTTTTACCGTCTACAACTTGCCACCGTGAGTATGCATGAAGGAGACCATATTTTAGTTTTGTTTGTTAATATCGGGTCCTCGTTATCCTGGTAAGAACATGGATGTCTTTCTCCGCCCTGTTGTAGATGAGTTGGACAAGTTGTGGGAAACAGGGATCCTTACGTATGATGCCCATACTAAGAAAGAGTTTACGATGAAGGTTTGTTTGTTATCCACGACCAATTATTACCCCGCTCGGACACTTCAGGATGGCAGGGTCAAGGTTACATGGCTTGCCCAGAATGTATAGATTCTACACCGCCATTGAAGGTGAAGAAAGTGGTGGTTTATTTTGATCACAGACGTTGGTTACCTCCTAGACATCAATTTAGAAAAGACAATTTTTTGTACCTGAAAACCGTTCATAGGGCCCCACCGAGGAAACATAGTCCGGGCGATATTCAGACACAATTAAATGGATTGCCCATTTTGTTTCCCGGCAAACACAAGGATTTTGGGGGCAAGGCGGCGAAGAAAACAGGTCCTCGCTAGTCTAATTGGAAGAAAAAAAGTGTTTTTTATCGCTTACGTTATCTGTTGGAAAATTTGTTAAAATATAACATCGATGTTAGGCATTGCGAGAAGAATGTGTGCGACCGTTTGCTCGGTACAGTTGTAGGACTTGATGGGAAAATAAACAAAAATAACGCGAAGGCGAGAATGAGTCTTCAAGATATGAAAATCAGGCCAGAGTTGTGGTTAACATTAAGAGGAGGTAAAGCGATACTCAAGCAAGGAAACTATACGTTGTCAACGGATAAGCGGAAATAATTTCTCGATTGGTTGGAGGCACATAAGTTTCCCGATGGTTTTGCATCTAGTTTGAGGACCAATGTTCAAAGTGATACGGGAAAGATTATTGTAATGAAATCACACGATTGTCATGTAATGATACAGTATCTTTTTGTGGCTAGTATCCCCGGGCTTATAGATGATAAACCGATTAGCGATGCGATCATTGGGTTAACTAACGTGTTTAGAGTCGTTTGTAACATGAACCTGGGTAGGAGAGAGTTGGAAACTGGTAAGGCAGGAGTGGTTGAAGTGATGTGCAAACTAGAAATGATTTTACCTCCCACTTTTTTCGATATAATGATCCACTTGGTGATACACCTATACGATGAAGCATTATTAGGGGGCCCGGTTCAAATGCGGTGGATGTATCCATTTGAAAGGTATTTGAAAAAGTTAAAAGAGTATATTCAAAACTTGGCTAGGCCAGAGGGCTCAACCGCAGAGGGTTATGTGGTGGAAGAGACGTTGACATTCATATCACGGTATCTTCGAGAAGAATAAATAAAGTTCAACGATCCGGGTAGATACAACGAGGCATTGCCCTAACACAAAGAGCTATCCATTTTAAGAGTCAGTGTGCTCCAGTTGGTAAGAAAAAGTTTGGTCATTTACCACGTAATGAGAAGGAACAAATCAACTGGTATATTTTGCATAACTGCAACGAGATCGAACCATGCATGGCGTACGTAATAGTAACTTGCTTTTATTAATTTATTTGTACATTGTGTGTTATTCTTTTCTTAAAATGTAGTGAACACAAATCCACGCTGTCGGGAACGGATAAAGCTATAGAGAAGATGCACGGACAAACGTTTAAAGGATGGTTTTTGGAAAAGGTACGTAACATGTACACTCCTTAGTATCTTTCCTTTTTTAGAAACTTTCTTTTTTCAGTAAGTTCCCATATTCGAAAATCTTCATTATTTGGAAAGTTTCCTTATTTGGAAACCTTCCTTATTTGGAAAGATAAACATTTATTTTCAAAATTATAATTCTTATTATTTTTATGGATTCATGCAATGCACAAGGTTGGTGATGCATTAGCTACCCCCGAGATGATTTACTTGGCCAGGATGTCTCATGGCTCGATTCATACATACGATTCATGTGTTGTGAATGGTTTGAAATGGGTTACTAGAAAAAAGGAGAAAAAAGAGTGACCCAATATTACGGTGTATCTGCCATGTATAATGGGACACCTTTTACTGTGAATTAATGAAAATCATTGAGGTTACATTCAATGGTGGTTGTTCAGTTCTGTAATTCGTTTGTAGGTGGCATAACACGACGAAGGTGAAGAAAGAACACATGGTAACCTTCATCAACACATCTTCTTTTTGGTGGGTGGATGAACCATACATTTTAGCAACCCAAGCCAAAAAGTTGTTTTACATTGACGAGATCAATACAAAGAAAACAATGAAAGGATGGAAGGCCGTTTGGGAAATCAACGATCCTCACGGATGGAGTCCCGAGTTATGGGGTGCGGAGTCAGTATCTACCAACAACAAGCGCATCACGATTCCTTTGGTGAACACGCAGACTGATTACTCACGAATGGACTTGGAAAATAACGAAGAGATCGAGTTTGACCCATCTCATTTGCAGGTTGAACTAGTTTTTTATGAAGACGAGGAGATTTTTGTTGACACATGGGAGGAGTATGGAGACGAGGAACCTATTGCGGTTGATAGTGATGAGGAACCTATCGACATTAGCGGATACGAAACTGATTAGTTATTTGATTGTTTTTAGTTTTATGTTTTTTAATATATTAAAGTGTATTTGATTTGAATTTTAAGGTTGTTAAAATGTTTTATTTATTTATTTTGATGTTAAAATGTTTTTTAGATGTTAAGATGTAAGAAATCAAAAAAATGTTAATAAAGAATAAAGAAAAAATGGAAAAAACATGTTAGGGACGAGTTCTTGCGCAAGGCGACGACCTTCAAACGCAAGAACTCATCGCTAGAACTTAGCGACGAAATTAAAGAACATATTGACGAATATATTCGTCGCTAAGACCGCCCAAAATTTTGATTGGTCAATTTGGGCGGTCCAGTCTCCCGCCTCTTCAATTTAGCGACGACTTGTAATTATAGCGACGCAACATGTCGCCGCTAAACGCGGACACGCAATAGTCGTGTGCACGACGCGCGACACGTGCCCTTATTAGCTACGGATTTTTACTGCTTAACGACAAAAACGAGTCGTCGCTAAACAATTAATTCTATAAAACCTACACAGAAGCTTCATTTTCCCACAAAAACAATTCCAAAACCCTTCCAAATCGAGAGCTCAAGCTTTCATAGACAAATTTGAGGCCAAATCCACTCCAAATCCACGTTAAAGATAATCAATTCAACACTCTATCTATTTTTAATTCCTTTTTGGTAATTATTTCTTTTTTTAATTAATTTTTTTGATCTGTTGTTTATCGCTCTGAATGATTGGCATGGATTAATCATCATCAACACTACAATTTCTACGTAAAAGGTACCACAAAATCGAGCTCTTTTTAGTTTTTCTTTTTAATCTTCTTTGATTGAAAATTTTGATAAAGTTTTTAGCCATATGTTGAATTCCGAGTATTTGTGATGTTAAAATAGGTTGTTTAGCACTTTAATTTCGTTTAAAAAAGCATGTATTTGATGATTTGTGATTTTTAATTCTAGAAAGAATTAATTTTTTTACTAAAATTGGGTTTTTTTATTGATGATTCGTGTTTTTTGTCAGTTGTTTATATGATTAGAAGAACAATTAGGGTTTATGTGTTTAGAATATATGATTAGGGAAATTTTTAGGTAATTGTTTAGGATTAAAATGATTTTTAGAAAATAAAAAACAATAAATTAGTATGTTATTAGGATCATCTAAAAAAGTAGTGTTTTATTAGGATTTTTGGAAAAAATAAACACTTAAAAGTAAGGCTTAGGGAATTTTTTGTTATAAAAAATGTTAAAGGTTCCTATTTTGGAAAGTTTCTATTTTAGGAAAGTTTCCGTTTAAACGGAAAGTTTCCTTATTTGGAAACTTTTCAAAATAGGAAACTTTCCTTTTTTTTTAGAACAATATAATCAATTTTTGGACTAACGGGTTATTTTTCGTTACAGATTTCATCCGGATTGGATTAACTCTAATTATTTTAATTTATTATATATGTATGATTTGTAATAATGTATTTATTTTAATTTATTATATAGGGATTGTAATAATTTATTTATTCGTAAAAACTATACTAATTTTTTTTACGTCTGTTACAAATTAGATAGCTGATGTCTTGTCCCGTGGTCACGATGGAGACAGTGATGGTCGTGATCCATCCTGGAATCCCTACCGCCAATTATTGATATGCGCTCAACAAGGCGGTAATTACAAAATTTTATTTAATTAATGTTAACAATTTAATATTAATTCACAATTATATTCAAACAGAAAAACAAAAAAGAAAATCTCGAGGCCCCACTTCCCTTAAGAATGTTGTTGATGCCTTGGCCAAACTAGGGCACCCTTTGCCCGTAGAATTTTCCACATCATATGACACGTGGAACCCAACTGGGAGTACGGGCAACACGTGGCACACGTGATTGGGGCGACTGTTCGAGAAAATGTCTCGTCCGGTTAAAAAAGCTGGAAAGACGTGCCCGAGGGAATGAAAGAGACTATTTTGCTCTGGTTACAGAAGTTTTTTGATATCCAGGGGTGGAGACAAAGTAAAGATTGGCCCGAAATTGAAAAAAAACCTAAGGAAAAACCAATCGACTAGGTATAGTGCTTGGAAGTGGGATCTAAAGACTGATTACTATTATAAGAATATAACACCCCCTGATGTTGACCCGAAAATTTGGAGAAGATGTCGGGTGATGTGGGATGACGTGGACTCCCAAGTATAAAATTTAAATTTTATTGTAACTATTATAAAATATTCGTATTTAATTTCTTGAAATTATATTGAAACAAAACCAAGTGAAGATTAACAAAGAAAACCGAAAAAAGCAAAAAAATAACCGGGCAAGGCTGGATCGAGAAGTTACTCCCGGACTCGGGAGGTCATTTATAAGGTACAATATTTATTTCTAAAAATAATATTAATCACTTTATTCAATTATTAATATATTTGGTTTAAAATTGTGTTATTGAACAGGGGAAGATGAAAAAGAAGACGAAGGCCGCTGACTTATGTGGACGAGGCTACACAAGAGGAGAGGGAGATTCCAGATTTGGGGGGGTCTTGAGTACATGGGCTACGACTCAAAGAAAGATGAGTGGACGAACCCGAAATACAGAAAGTGCAATGAGAATTTTTTTTGAAACTTGTACGTTTTATTTTAATATATTTTTTCCATTTTCGGAAAGTTTCTAATAAAGAAATTTTTCCTTTTTTAGAAAGTTTCCAAAAATAGAAAGTTAATAAAAAGGAAAGTTTCCTTTTTTAGAAACTTCCCATTCTTTGAAACTTTCTATAAAAGGAAAGTTTTCTTTTTTTGTAAATTTCTATTTTTTGGATGCCTTTTAGATTAATAATTATTTTTTATTGTCATCTAACAGGACATTTATCAGGAAAAGCTTAAGATGAGGTATCCGAGACACCCTCTACATACGAGCCCTCCTTTAAAGAACAAATGGACGCCTTCAATGAAGCAGTTGAGGAAGGGATGGGCCCATCGAAGACGGCTTGGGTATTTGGTGTTGGAATGTTCCACAAGAAAGCTCGTACTTACGAGTCAAATCCATTGGCTAGGTAGAACGAAGAGTGACTAAATATAATGATGACAGCTATGAACGAGCTTCGCACAACTCAAGGTCCTCCTCCTATCGATCATACTCCTTCATCGTCTGCCTCCGCAGCTAGCACTACACGGGGCCATTACCAGATGAACATTCCTGACACAGCTATGGAGGCGTTGAATAGCATGAGAGCCCAGCAAGGACTTGACCCGATCCCCCCAAGGAGTGAGAGAAGAACCGAGATAAGATGGAGAGGATAGAAGAGAAGAATCCTCTCGGTTGGATGATCCATCAATAGTTTTATTTGTGTTAGTGTTGGTGTAATTTTGGTTATTTTGACTTTTTTTACTATATTTCCGGTGTTTGACTTTATTATTATCGAATCTTTTTAATTATATTTTAATTAAATATTGCTTTTTATTAATATTTCATGTTTTTAATTAATTATTTAACATATTTGTATAAATTTTAAAATTAAAATAGAAATAGAATAAAAATATAAATAGAATAAAAATAAAAATAAAATTGAATACAAATCAATATAAAAATATAAAAATTATAAAAAAACAAATTAATCAAAAATTGAAAAAAAAATCGAAAAAAAAGGGATAGCGACGACCCAACTCGTTGCAAGAATCAACCGAAGTCGTCGTTAGTAATGATTTAAAAGAGCGACGAAAATGTCGTGTCGATGTCTAAATTCGTAATAGAGACGACCAAGGTCGTAGCTAAAGTTGTTAGATAGCGACGACATTGTTCACCGCGTTTAAAAGAGTCATTAGCGACGAATAAGGTTGTCGCCAATAACGCCCGGCCATTAGCAGCAAAACCATTGTGTTTCGTCGCTAACAGTATATTTAGCTACTAATTACTACCGAAGACCGTTTAGCGAAGAAAACAACGGTATCTAGCGACGACGCCAGTGGTCGTTATACAGCGTGAATGTAGTAGTGTTAGCTCATGATTTTATTATTTTTTTCTATTTTTAAAAGATGTGAAGTGAAATGTACATGATTCAAATCTCATCTCTAGATATAGTAATTTAGTTATAATTTACTTGAGATATGTATGATGATGTATGTATATTTTTGTGAAATTAGTCGTGGTACATATAAGCTAACTCGGAGTACTTAAGTAAAAAAAAATAGAATTGTATTTGTATCACTTAGTTGTTCTTTTTTTGACATGGGAGTAGTTTAGACCAACTTATATACACCACAACTAATCACACATAAATATATACAAGTTTCTTTTTTTTTTGTTACATTATATACAAGTTTCTTATGTGTATATATATAGGATTCAAATTTTATACCTTGACTTTACATTTGTTTTAAATATTGAAAAGAGTAATTCGTACAATATATTACGTGAAGGTGTGTTTCATTCTATACCAAATAATTGGAAACAAGATATTATTACCAAATAGGAAAAAGGTCACAAATAAGTCAACAACATTTTGGATCAACTTAGTATAATTTTTGGTCAAACAGTACAGTCCTATCATCGAGTTAATAATTTCATCCAAAGGACATTAAAATGGCCTTAAGAGTTTCCCTAATTTCCTCCCCACATTTAAAACATGGAATTAAAAAAATACATATGGCACCTTCCATTTTGATGAATTGCCACAAACTCTTTTACAAAAAGTAATACAAAATTGAATAATGTTACCATCCTCCTCTATTGTATACTATTAAGTTTGACATCATAAACATTTTCACTCACCGTTAAAATTGTTTTTTTCATGTTGGTAGTTGCAAATGAGCTTATAAAATGGGGAAATTGGAAAAATAGTCTTACGTATTAATTATTAAGGAATTTATATAGAAATTAATATTAAGGAATTTATATAGAAATTAATTATTAAGTAAGGATTTAATAGCTATTCCACTAATTTCTCCACCTCTCTTATTACAATTGTCCTAATGGGAAGCTCAGGAGTTACACTCACATCCATCTTTTAGCCGTTGGATCGTTTATCTTAATCAACGTCTTAAAATCCATGCAGCTCATTAGTAGCCTTAGTATAAGCATTCTTTCCCAAAACATTTGTTAAGGAGTAGTCTTTCTATAAAAGAAGAAAGCACAATTTCTCTCTAAGTAAAAGCCAATTTTCTTTTTTGCTTAATAGCACTCCTAAACATCTCTTTCATGGAAGCTGCCGGAGGAGGAAGAGGAGGAGGAGGAGGTGGTGGTTTTAGCTATTGGAATTTAAATTCGCAAAACCAATTACCTTATCATTTTCGACCAACACCACCTATAACAGCCATTGATCGGTTCTTATGGGGCCAAAACAACCACAATCCTCACCAACAAAGCAGTGGAACTCTCGTTCCTGTTAATACTTTCGGTCAAGATCACGATGTTTTTTCTAGTAACGGCGTGACTAATATTTATGGAGGTGGCGATTCTTGGTCAACCCTAGCCGATACCAACTTTTGTAATGGTTTCATCCCAGATGTAGAAGCTTTGAACTGGAGTACTACTACTCAAGATGAGTTGAAATCAACACAAAAGATTTATAATGGGACAGGAAAAAGACTGAAAAGTGATTCCATACCCTTGATCAAGGGCCAGTGGACTGATGAAGAAGACAGGTTAATTTTTCATGCAATTCCAAACACTTGATCTTATTTTCCATGTTGTTTTCCTGTTGTAATTTGGGTATTTCATTTCTGTACAAAGTTGTGATGGATTGGTATCTCCTTAACAAAATTTATTCTTGATGATTATATTGTTTGTATTAGAGAAAAGTTAAATCTTTGTGTAGTTTCATTAATATGTTTTCATTTTGTTTCTTAATTATGTAGGAAATTGACTAGGTTGGTTAAAATTCATGGAGTGAGAAAATGGGCACAAATTTCTGAGAAGATGGTCGGAAGAGCCGGCAAACAATGTCGTGAGAGATGGCATAATCATTTGCGTCCAGATATTAAGGTTTCTTATCTCCATCTTCTGACTTTAGGTTTTTTTATTTGTTATACCTATATCTATGGTGTAAGACTGTAAGTTAGTGACAAAGAAATGTATATGATCTTAGTTTAATAATATTTGGAATTTATAATCCATACTTTTAAGTTAATATATTCATTTTCTCTATGTATATAGTCTTAATTTTTGTTCTTGTTCTTGTGACATTTTTTATTTTTAACCTACAATAACCTGCATTATTTCATGTTAATTTGTTACCAAGAAATCTTTTGGTTGTCTGAATTTTATAAATAATATTGGTTTTTTTATAATTAATTGGACTTCAAGGAAAAGACTTGAAGATCTAGCAAGAATTGTGTGTTTCCATGTCATAGTTGTTTTATATTTTATAAAAGCACCTAATTAGGGTTTCATGCATTATTTGTATAGACAAACACGTTTTTTTTTTAAATTGTTATATTGATATCTTTACTAGAATTTTTCTTTGAAAATGGTCTATAGCTAGGGTTTTAACACGCATATCACATGAAAAAAGGCATGGTTTGTTCGCATAATTTGTTACTTTAGGAAAAGCTTTTTGGTTACTATTTATCTTTTGCCTCATTGTATATGCTTGCTAGTTTTATATATATCCAACAAAAGTGTCTTTTTATATTACAGAAAGATCCTTGGAGTGAAGCAGAAGAGAGGTTGTTAGTTGAAGCCCATAAGAAAGTTCATAATAGATGGGCTGAGATTGCAAAGTTGATTCCCGGAAGAACTGAAAATTCAATAAAGAACCATTGGAACGCAACTAAAAGGAGGCAGAATTCTAGGAGAAAGAGCAAGAAATCACAAGGACAAAATGGTAAACGTCCTCAACCTACTATATTACAAGATTATATCAGAGGCTATTACTTGATAAAGAATTCTTCCACCACCACCACCACCCCCACTATAAACGTTGCCACAACCACCATAGCTATTACACAACCTAACCCGTCCATGTCTGATGACCCTTCCATGCAATTGAGTTTATTCTTTCCTGATATCTCCCAATCCAGCACTGATGAATCTCCTCCATCTTTGTTAACTCATCAATCATATGATGATGAAGTAAACTTCATGCAAAACTTGTTTGGGAACTATTCAAGTCCTTCATCAGTTGATAATGGTAAGTCAATTGTCCCTGAAGTGGCAACAATACCATTCAATTCCCTTGGAAGTGGTGGTGATCAACAAGTTCCAGCGAAAATGGAACGTGGATATTTCTCAGCATCTTCTACCATAGAAGCAAACTTGTTCATAAACAACTATGATCATGAGAAAGAAGATACTCCAAATAATAATACTCATCTGAGCTCTGATAACTACCTTGCTTATCTGTTCGATGGGGCTATATCTTTTCCATCTGTTGAGAGCTGCTATGGATCACCTGTACTGATGAATCAAGGTTCGTCAGGTCATGGAAAAAGAGAGATGGATTTAGTGGAGATGTTTTCATCAACCACTAAGAATAATAATTTTGTGAATGATTTTTAGTCCAAGGATCATAAAGATGTAGCAGCAGATTCTGGAGACTCAAAACGTTCGAGACTATTATCTAAAGCATATGTAATGGTTTTTTTAGCGTGAATTAGTCTATTAATTCTCGCTTTCTATTGATAACCAAGTAGATAATTTACCACTTCAAATTTTTTAGTATTCCACTTAAATGAATTTGACATTGCATTTTTTCTCCCGATGGGGTTATCTTTTTGGAATTCATCAGTTGAATTTCTTTTAATGTATTTATCTTCGTATATATGTGTTTTGTTCTTTTTGTATGTTATATTTGACGTAATTTATTAGTTTTGTTAGAAATTGAAGTGATAAGGTCAATGGAATTTAATTCTCCAAGCTAGTATTATGCAATTTTGTTTGCCCTATTGGCATTGGCATTGAATGTCGCATTAATTATGAATAAATGTAGGGCATACCAAAAAAATGTAATTAATCCATTTTGTCACGAGTCATAATCTAAACCCTATATTTTCTCTTAATCCATTTTGTCATGAGTCTTAATCTAAACCCTATATTTTCTCTTAATCTTTTTCTTTTATCAAACAAATGTTAAGACGATAATGTTTATACCATATATATACTGAAAATTCCGTAAGGTAACTTCTTTCTAAATCCAACCGTCTATGAACCTTAAATCTTTGCGGGGCATATCATACCTTTATTTTCAAAGCGGGCAATTTATACACTTGGATAAGAAATAAAGAATAATTGATGATAAACAATTATATTTAAATAACTGACTTCATATTTTTCTTTTCATATACATTTATTTCAATTTTAAAAAGTTTTACGATGTATTTTTTTTAGTATATTCCCTATCTAAAAACACTTCAAAAATTAGGCATTACAACCAATTGGGGTTAACTCAACATGCCAAAATAGAGATGTTAATGTGGCGCGAGTTTGCAGATACCCGCCCCACCTCACTTTAAACGGGACAGGTTTTGAGGTACTACATGGGCCTGGGGCCGGGTTGTGGGGATGGATTTTTAAAACCCGCACGAGGCGGGGCGGGTTGTGGGGATAAGTACTCCCCACCCCGCAAACCCTCCCCGCATGTATATAATATATAATTAATATATTTCGTTTATAATATGTACTATGTATTTTAATTTCAATAATTATTCAAATCAAAGTTTGTGTGCGTCTATTACAAAACACAAAGCTTAAATTATTCAAATCAAAGGTGCAGCTCCAAAAGGAGAATTTGTCTAAAAATCAACATACAAATGCAAATCCTGAATAATAGAATATTTGAGAGTTTAAAAATAATAAAATTTGTAGTAATAAAAAAATTTGAACGATCAAACTGAAACCCGCGGGTAGAACCCACACCCCGTGGGGAATAAAAGAGCGCGGCGAGACAGGGTGTGGGGAAGAACAACGTGGGGGCGGGGCAGGGTGTGGGGCATCTATTTTTTTGTGGGGCAGGGTGCAGGGATAGGTAAACCCGCCCCATTGAAATCCCTAGGCCAGAAGTTTGGTTATCCTTTTAGGCGGTTCAGGTTTGAACCGTGTCAATGACACCGAGTCCCAAAGTGCCTCTCCCATGTAATACACATATATCATATTTAAAATTTGCAAAAACTAATTATAGTAACTACCAAACTAATTATGACATATGTCTTAGATTTATGATTCATGGCTATGATGTAAATATTGGATGAAAGTCTTACCCTAATTAAAGAGTACGAAATTCAAATATCTGTAAAAAAAAGTCATATTAAAAAAGAATCACATGACACAATTTAGAGATTTTTACCTAACGGGTCTTGAAGACACCTTCCTATGTTCTTTCCCAATTCTATTTACCTTCTCTTCTTACTAAAGAGCTTAAATAAGATTTTACATTATAATCCAAAAATTCAACCATTTTATTTTTATTTTCCTATATATACTTTTTTATGCCATAAGTTATTTAAATCTACAAAATATCATTCCTCTCTCTCTCTCTCTCTCTCTCTCTCTATATATATATATATATATATATATATATATATATATATATATATATATATATATATATATATATATATATATATATATATATATATCCCCCTCCCTCTCTCTCTCATCGTAAGAAACAACTTTTTTTTCTGGTCCCTTAAAAACTCCGGCCAAAATGAAGCTCAACTCCGGTCATGAAGTCAAGCCAAGATCCTAGAGTTCCAAGATAAGCAGCCTGTTCGAAACTCGCCTGAAGCTCCGTCGAAGTTCCATGGGAGAAGACTTTCTTTCAAAGGCCAGGCCTTGAAGAATGAACCTCCGGCAAGAGAAGCTTCTAACCTCCGGAGTTGCTGTGTGTTCGAGATCTGTCCTTTAAGAAGAAACTGTGTTCGAACAAGGAAGCAGAATATCTCTACTTGCGAAGTGAAGCTCAGGTGAGATTTGCCTTTGAAGTGCAAGTAGAAATCCATAAAGCGTCTCCGTTCGAAGATCCTTTGGTGAAGAGCTGCGGTGATGAAGAGCTATCCTCCATGAAGCGTCGTCCCGAATCTGCCGGAGAAGATATGTCCCTCGAGTGGTTGTCGCCCGTTCAAGTGGCATTTCAGAGTGATGGCGGTTATTTTGTGCTCGCTAGAGAAAACCTGAGATCTCCGATTAGCTCAGAGTGGTGGCTGGTTTTTTTTGCGAAGCAGATGCTCGCTAGAGAAGAAGCTCCTTCCCTTTCCTTCCACCGGCGTGAAGCTTTCTCCATGAATCTCCATGGTTTTTGAGATCTCGATGCTAGTATTCTTTTTGTTCAAAAATAATACCCCCTCCGTCCCAAAAATAATGTCCAGTTTGCTTTTCACACAAATTAAGAAACACAATTATTATCTTTCTTATTACTAAAATACCCCTAATAAAGTGTCTTGATATTTTAAATATTCATTGGAAGGATAAATTTAAATATTTTAATAATATTACCGACTAACATGAAATACACCCCCTCTCCGCCAAGATGCTCTCTGGCACAAAGCCCAAAAAACCTCTACCAATGCTTTACAAACGCTACCACCACTTTCAGAGAGCCTTCCACCACCGCCAAACTAAATTTACTCACCCTCTAACCTCTACAAAATCTTTTTATCATGTTTCGATCCTTGTTGTGTCCAACCCAGAAATTTTCCCCAAATCTAAAACTAACCCTAAACCAAAAATTCACTCCTTCAACACCCAATCTTATCTCTTTTCCCCTGTCGAAACCAGTAGTCTCTTCTATGAGGCCCAGGCTATACCAAACCTCGCTCATGCTCCACATCTCTTCTGTCGCCGTTGTGTATCCTCCTCTGGAAAAGTCGCAGCCTTTGTGTTTAGTGGATCTAAGCCGCTGCAGTTTTGTGGATCTAAATATGCTTTTTCAACAGCCCAATAAGGAGGACCAGGCCTTATGGGCCCTAGCTCAGTTTGTCGGCCCCCTTGTTTTTATATTTGCTATTTTTTATCCTTTGGAAGAGAAGAAAATAAATGTTTTAGTTATGATTTAGAGGTTAAAATGTCCTTTCTTGATTTCTGTAAACTGTTTCTTGCTAGCAGATTGAAAGTTGACATTTTGCTCACTATTAGTGAAAGATTTATAAGCCTAATAAATAATACTGCTGTGAATTTTATAGAAGAAACCAATGTTAGCAATGCTGAAATTGAGTTTCTTTTAACGTAAGCTAGTTTGTTAGTTAGGCTACCGTGGGTGGTTTTGGCAGACAAACAAGCAAATATAACCAAGACTTATGGCGTTGATTGTAATGTTAATGATAATGATTTAAAGGCTGTTTTTCAGTCTCCTCTTAAAGCTTACATAAAGGTATGCGAGATTGCTTTTATGCTTTGTTGTGTTTGTGTTCTTGATTTGCTTATTTCAGCTAAGCAAAGGATTGGTGTTTATATAGGTTCTTTTATATTTGAACTGTTTAATGCACGCTGTATTTGTGTTAGCAATTTTTATTCTGATTTATGGTTTGTCTCGGAGAAGACTGTCAAATTGTTAATTAATGGTGTTAAACCATTTCAAACCCTGAGATTTTTTGGGATTAATTGCACTCACCTGGCTTCGGCTTGTTGGGTCAAACTTGCTTGTTCTGTTAGGATTTCAGCAGGAAGAAGGGAAGAAAGATTTGCAAGGATTATGACAGCTTACCCTGAAATTGAAGCTAAGACAGCTATGGCTTCAAACTTTCAGATTAGCAGTGGAGTAATTGATAAAGATTGCAACATTTTTAGTTACTATTCTAGTGCTAGTTGTAATTTGTTTTGTACTATCAAAGTGTTGGTTAAGTTTTTTAGAAAGTGTAAGGTTCCGGTTTATTTTAAAATCTCTCATCGTAAGAGATCCAAAATGTTGAATGCTAATGGAGTTTCTAAACAAAAGCCAAGAGCCTCTTTGTTTAGTCTTTGGAGATGTACTCTCCTTCTCCTATTAGCAAATCGTTTCTCTAGTGACTGCCGTCCAATAGGGAGTGGCTAAGATGTAAGGATATTTTAATTAATGAATTTTCATTCTCGACTAAAAGAAAAAAAAATTAATAAGGATAATAGTGGAAAAAAGTGGAAAATAGTGGAATAAAGTGTCTTGAAATTCTAAGTGGACATTATTTTTGGGACACCACTTTTAGTAAGGTGGACGTTATTTTTGGGACGGAGGGAGTACTCATCAATGTTTAGATTAGTTTTTTTTTTCTTTCTTTTTTGTTAGAAAATGTAGCTTCCGAGATAAGCTACCATTCAATGTATATTTTTTGTTATTTTTTTAATTCTGTTGTGATAGTGTAATAAGTGTATACTATTTAGAAATTTAATAAGATATAATTGTTTTGGATATTACTTAGTTTTTTATTTTGAGTACTTTGTACTTTTTATGGAGTATTGTGTTTTTTACTGAGTACTCCATGTTTTTTAATTTTTACTCTATGTTTTTTAAATAAATACTTATCAAATTTTCCGGTACTCCATATCGGAAATAAAAAATACTCTATATTTTTTTCCGTCACTCCTTGTCTTTTCCGATACTCTATATTTTTTTTGATATTCTATATATTTTTTCCAATACTCTATATTTTTTCCGGTGGTCGGTGGATGGTGCCCGGAGATGAACAATACCAACAGTCAATAATATTTTTTGTCTTTTATTGTTTTTTTTATTGTATAAGGGTATTTTAGTTTTCGAGCATACCAGAGATCCCTTTAAAGAAATAGGATTCTCACTAGTTCCTATAAGACGGAAATTTAGTTTTCAAAACCCTATATATCATTCATCCCACAATTTATGATATATTTTTAGTTTGTCCTTTACAAATTAACTAAGCAGAGTATGGTGGAGGCCTCTAATATAGAAAAATTCAAAATTTGATGTACAATGCATTGGACAAACAACTCTCGACAATAACACATGTTATAAGATACAAATATAATTTTTATTTTATCTAGTTATTAAAAATATATTTATTAAACTAAATAGTATTTTCCGTAACAACATGATCATTTCATGGGAACACCAAAAAACAAATCTCATGTCAGAATGCATTATAAAGACTGAACATATCTTGCTTTTACTCATGTTTACTCTGATAAGTGAAAGTCAATTTCATTTCATATATTACTAAACACATGTATTAAAAATTAGAGTAAAAGAATATATATAATTTTATAGTCTTGAATGCGATTATAAAAAGTAGATAATTTTAATTAGAAATAATCAAAATGTCCCACTCTTTTATAACATATTAGACGCATACTTAGTATCTTTATTTGTATCCCTGTCTACTCTGTCAAAATACTTTACAACAACATATTCGAATTTGATTCAACAACTATAGTGCTAAGTGTTTAATTTTCAAACACCTCCAGAATTTTTGTCTGTGTTGATTGGCAACACTGCTGCGTTTTGTAACACTCGCGGCTACATTTGTAGTCGCAAGTGGTCAAAAAATGGTCGCGAAAGTTATATTTTAACAATAGCGACTTCAAGTAGTCATTGATATTTGGTCGCTAGTAAAACATAGTTAGAGACACTCTTTCGCGACTATTTCCTGAATTGTCCTCGCCAAATCACAATTTACATTTACGACTACAAAAGTAGCCGTTATTGATAAATTATTAGCGACTACATTCTGTAGTCATGGTTTATTGTTACTAACGACTACTTATGTAGTCGTTAACTTCCTATACTTCTCGACTACAATGTAGTTGCTAATGATATATTTATCTGTGACAACATTGAGGCTCAATACTGCGACTACCTTGTACTCGTAAAACATAGTTAATTCGCAACTACATAAAGTATATCATTGGCGTTTACACTGTAGCCAGAAATAACAATTTTTTTTCTTCATAAAAACATAAAAAATTGTTTTTCCTTTTAATATAATTAGAATTGATATAAATAACGCATAAAAACATTTAAAAAGAGACTATTATTAATATATTAAAATAAAATCATTATCAACTATAAAATAAAGTCAAAAACATCAATAGAATGTCAAACAAAAATATGAAATAGAGTCAAAATATGTGGATTATCGGGTAAAACAACCATAATAAACCAAACACATCCACAAACTAACGGCTATATATAAAGAACTTCTTCTTCTCCCTCACTTTCTTTTTCATCGCCTTCTTCATCATCTGCTTCATCCAGGAGTACTCGGGTATTAGATGTACCAGCTGTAAATTGACCAATCGAAGGGTTTTGTGGCATCAGAGTGAAAGGGGTTAAACCCCACTGTACCCTCATCTGATTAACAAACTCCATCGTTTCGGTCACATCTGTCATAGAGAAAACTGAGAGACGGGTGCTAGTAGTGGACGGGGTATCTTGACATGTTGGAGGAACATTGAGGGAAGGCCCTAGGCTACGCAAAGCTCATTCACGGTTGTCATCATATTACTATACTAATCGTCATGGGTTGAAGCTGAAGAAGAACCAACTCCGAAAACACGTCTATTCTTATTTGGCGGACCCACACCTGGTGCCTAACTCCTCTTTGACGAGACCAAACCCTCCTTCACCGCCTTCTTCACCGCGTCTACTTGCTCCTTAAGTGTCAAACTACAAGCGGTCGGTAGAGCTTCAGATGACCCAGATAGGGTTCGGGTTACCTTCTCTTTCAAGTTTTCCTTTAAAACTGTTTGTTTCATTAAAGACATACAATTTAATAAATTATTATTTTAAATATTAAATTTTTAAAAAATACATACTTGCATCGGCCAATTTGTACTTCTCGGTCTGCCAGTCCTTCTTCTTCTTATCCGGGCCTACTACATCGAAGAAGCACCCATCAGTGGAGTTGGGATTTGTTCTTGCGTTGATTGATCAGTCACCACCAACAAGCCAGAGATGGGGGTTTTTAACTTTCACTGTTCCAATCAATAATTCAGTTATTGTTCTAAAGAAGTTTAATACTTCATAATATATTTTGTTAAAAAATATTACGTACCTCGTAAAGATATCCTGAGTTTAGGAATAGTTCCTAGATCCTGCCCCTCTAGACTTCTTCATCTTCTTATGATTTTCCTTATTTGCCTTGGTTTTATTCTGGTTTATTTTTATATAAGAAAATTAACCAACATATACTAATAAAATCGTATATTATAAAGTACTATATTATTACCCTACTAGCAGCCGCGTCCCAAAGTGAACAACTTTTCTCACAAATTTCATTACTTACATCATGGGGTTTCCTTCCCTTCAGATAGTAGTGCTTCTTGACATAGTGTTTGTAGTCTTTGTATCGTAATCGCATGCTCGAATTAAGGTTATCGACAATCTCTTCACAACCATCTCTTTGCCTCCAATCCTCTATGTCAAAAACAAAAATTTATAATTTAAAAAATTATAAATAGACGACGTATAACATACTCCATCAAATCTGTTGGCACGTCTTTCCATAATTTATAACATGGTGGGATTCTCTCCCTAAATGTGATCCCGATCACCTAAGATACGTGCTTGCCATGCTCGCATGTGGGATTCCACGTGTCATTCAAAGTACAGAAATCTACGTGTGTCAGATGTCCTAATTCCTTAAAGGCCTTAAAGGCAGATTTAAGTGATGCCGGCCCCCTGGGCTTTCTCTTTCTGTTTTCTGTTTTTAATCACATTTAATTAAGATCCAATTTATACAAAATAATAAAGTAATATATATTGTATACCAGGTGCGGCGTTACAGTTGGCCAAGGTGAGATTGGGATTACGTGTTAGATCACGACCATGATTGTCCCCCATATGAACTAGGCATTACATCAACCATCTAATAGCAATTTGAAATGTTAAATAAATATAATAAAAAATATAATGCAAGAGAATAACAAAGTAAAATTAAATTAGAGCCATTAATCCATAAATGTCAGTTTAAAAACTTATTTGATAAAAACATCCCCTAATAATATTATTTATTAAAAACGTCTCTTGACAAAAATATCCTTATATAATCTTTTGAATTACTCTATTAAATTTGTCATTTAAATTTTACCACCCTATTACAACGTACCACCACCCACCCATCACCCCCACCACCACCACCACCCTATTACTACCACCACCACTACAACCTCAACCACCATCAGTACCACCACCACAACAACAACCAAAACCACCACCACCTACTAATACTAATTCCATCACACGTGTGCATCCGGGAATTATTTTTGAAATCGTCCTAACTAATTCTAAAAAATTCATAAAAATAAAAAAAATTGCATTTTTTAATGAGACAAATTAATATATACGTCTATAATTTTTTTTGAATATTTTTCCGCATACACAAAATTCATTGTTTTGAATAATGAATTTCATGTTTTGAACAGTGAATTTCATGTTTGCGAAAAAACAATTCACTGTTTCGAGCAGTGAATATTATGCTTTCGAATAATAAAAAAATAAAAAAATTATAGATGTAAATATTAATTTGCTTTATCCAAAATTGGAAAAAAAATCTGATTTTTTTTAGAATTAGTTATGACGATTTAAAAAAAAAAAATCTCAGAAGCGCGTGTGTGATGGAATTAGTAATAGGTGGTAGTGGTTAAATATTTTGTACATGGTGGTGGTGGTGGTGGTGGAAGTGCCACATTATTTGTTAAATATTAAAAAATAAATATATATATTGTATTAAAAATAAAATAATAATTAAGTAATAAGGGTAGTAAAGGTGTAAAAAGATAGAGTAGATTTTTCTAGTACTTGCAGCAACAACAATATTGTACTTGAACAAGTATAATATTGTAGTTGTATTTGGTATAATTTTTTGTTAGAGCTGGTAAAAAAAATCGTAAAAAACCACATCGATATATTATTATCCAAAAATTGTAAAATGCAAATAAAAAAACTTATCAGGTTGACCGACGTTGATTGGCAATTTGTTTGAAATAAAAAAAAAACTCGTCGAAGTTGACCACCGCTGACCGCCGGAGTTGACTGTCTAGTAGCGGTGATGGTGAATAAATAAATAAATAATATATGTTTATAATATATTAATTATAATAAAATTAAATTGAAATGATATTAAATTAAAAAAAAAATTATGAAGTAAAATCAATAATACCTTAAATTTTAAACAAAAAGGATTACAAATGAGATTTATAATAAAAATCAATAATTTGTTTGACTTAATTTTAGATAAGAGATTGGTATTTAGGTCAAATTTTATAATTATCTTTTGAAATAATTTTATAAAATTTAAGAAATTCTTGTAAATAATTAAATGATAATATAAATAAGCTAAAGATTATATAGTATATATAATATATGTCATAAACAATGAAGATATTTATATAAATGGTAGGTTGGGCTAGATCGAGCGAGTTTTGCCAACATAAAAATCTGGTATAAATACAAACCCGTGAGTTTTGGTAATACAAATATCTATAATAGAACTAAAACCAGCGTGAACGAGTCATATGGACTAGATTGTGACATATCAAACAGTCTAAACACGTCAAACAAAACATTTATTCACCCTTAGTTTGTTGTACTTGTGCTACAATAGCCTATTAACAACACACATCCCCTTCTTAGGCGACTCATGATAGTTTCTCTTGAATGTTAAATATATGTCTATAAAATGATAACATTATATAAATTAATCAAGAGTCTAAATTAATTACAACTTTGGCATGCTTTAAGAATATATTTATATACAAATAATTGCTACTACAATTTTTTTATTAAATTTTAAGTTTTGCGATTCTTCGACTAGGGTGGGGATCCTCATGACATAGTGATAAAATGTCCCGGAATTATATTTCTTTTAAATACTTAATAGAAATAAATCCCCCTCTTATAAAAGTTAAAATTCGCCCTTAGTCTAATATTATTCCAAAATAACATTCAATCAATCCCGCTATTTTTTGTGTCTCTCCCAACTCTGTTAAGTAATGTTCAATTAACCAAGACAAGTGAATGAACATATCTTTAATCAATGCCTTGAAATAGTAAAAGGCATCTCTGGATAAGGAAAGGTCTAGACCCTTGATAGGTAGTTCATGTATCCATATTAATGTCTGATTCATGTATTTATATTCAAGAGTTAGAGTCTATAATATTCACCCAGTAGTATAAATAGTGGGGTTGTTTATCTCATTTGTAACAAGTTTTACAAGAAAAAGTTAATAGTAAACAAAAATATATTATTATCTCTCTTGTTATATCATTTCTCTACTAAATATTGTCCAAAACCCAACATAAATTGGTATCCGAGCTTGGTTACGAAATCACTCATGACAAACAACTCATCATCCACAAAAAAATTTGATTTGTGGAATATCAAAATGAAAACGATCTTCATGTCATAAGGTTTATGGGATCATGTTGAGACTGGATTTAATCGACAAGAAACAACTAAAGGAATGAACATCAATCAAATTCAAGAGTTGAAATTATCTATAAAGAAAGATAGACCGACCCTTCGTTACATTCAAGAAGGTGTTTCAATTTTTTTGAAAAAAATATGAGAGCAATACAAGCAAAAGAAGTTTGGGATATTCTAAATCAAGAATATCAAGGAGATTAAAGAGTAAGATCTATCAAAATCCTAACTCTTAGGAGAGTATTCGAAAATATGAAGATGAAAGAAAATGAATCTTTGGATTTGTTTTCAAAATGGTTTACTGAAATAGTAAATCAAATGAAAATGAATGGTAAAGAAACCAGTGACAAAAGAATTATCGAAAAAAATCCTCATTAGTTTGCCCAAAATGTTTGATTCAAAAATACAATGATTGAAGATACAAAAGACATTTTCACAATGAGTGTTCAAGAATTGATGAGTTCACTTAATCAATTGAGAAGAGATTAAAATGGCACTCCGAAGAACCTGTTGAGGGTGTGTTGCAATCAAAACTTAACTTTAACAATCAAGAGAAAAAACCAAATCAAGGGAAAAGTGAATAGTCAAGAGGAGGAAACGTGGCCGAAACTCAAGAGGTCGAGGAAGACAACAATTTGAAAAGAAATGATTATGAAGAATCATCTCCAGAATGCAGATTGTAAAAGAAAAAGTCATTATGAGAAAGATTGTTGGTTTAATGGAAAACCCAATGTCATCACTGCGAAAAAAATTGAGCATATCCAAAAAATTTGATTCAAAAATGAGAAAAGTGCAAGTTTCACTGAAGAAAAATAAGATCAAGGTAATATCTTTTATGCTTGTCAAGTTGTGAATACGGAAAATGACGATGTGTGGTATTTGGATAGTGGTTGTAGTAAACACATGTCAGGAGAGAAAAATATTTTTCTTGACATGGATACTGCAGTAACTTCACCTATAAGAATGGGAAACTGTGACGTCGTTCCCTCTCATGGCAAAGGAACCATTGGTGTTCAAACAAAGACAGTCGCGAGGCTCTGATGAGATGTGCTTCATGTTCCTGCGCTAAAACAAATTTTGTTAAGTGTTGGCCAAATGGTGGAGCATGGATATGGTCTTTACTTTGGAAATGGTGGTTGCACAATTCTCGACAAAGGAAACAAGACACCAATATTTAAGAATCCAAAACAAGTCATTGCAAAAGTAGTTATGGAGAGGAGATATTTTCGATTTACTATGCATGACGTGGGAGATACCGTAATGAAGGCAAGGGTTGTCGATAATTCATGGATTTGGCATAAAAGATTAGGCCATTTGAACGAGATTCAATAGCCTAAAATTATTACATCAAAAGAATATGGTTCAAGGTCTTCCAAAAATTCAAGATAAAGATGGTGCATGTGAAGGTTGTGTGCTTGGAAAACACCATTGTCAATCATTTCCAAAAAGAGTAGCTTGAAGAGCAACTCAAGTTCTCGAGCTTGTTCATACCGACGTTTGTGGTCTAATGAGTATTCCATCTCATGGTAACAACCGTTACTTTATTCTTTTCATTGATGATTTTTCAAGTATGACATGGCTTTAGTTTATGAAAGAAAAATCTGAAGTTTTCACAATTTTCAAACAATTCAAAATTTTGTCGAAAAACAAAGTGGTCATTCCATAAAAAAATTTGAGAAGTGATAATGGAAAAGAATACACTTCGCGGAAATTTGATAACTTCTGTGAATAAGAAGGCACTAATAGACATTTCACTACAATTTATACTCCACAACAAAATGGTGTTTGTGAAAGGAAAAATCAAATTGTAGTGGGAATGGAAAAATCAATGATTGATGGAAAAGGTTTTCCAAAATCACTTTGGGTGAATCTGCTTATACATCGGTGTATCTTCTCAATATATACCCAACAAAATCACTTCAAAATCAAACTCCACTCAAAGCATGGAATGAAAAAAAACCATTAGTGAAGCATTCGAGAGTATTTGGGAGAAATTGTTATGCATAAGTACCCAAGGTGAAAAGACAAAAACTTCACGAGACAAGTGAAAAATGCATTTTTATGGGATATAGCTCAAAGTCAAAAGCATATCGATTCTATAATTTGAATGCTCACAAAGTTATAATTAGTCGAGATGTGATATTTGACGAGAATTCTTTGTGGGATTGAAAGGAAAAGAAGATTGAAAGAAAAGAAATTATTGCATTGGAGGATAATCAAGACTCAAGTGATGAGAGTGAATCACCCCCAACTACACAAAGGTCGGATTCTCCATCATCCTCAACTAGTCAATCAAGCGCCAATACGAGTTCAAGTTCATCTTCTACAAACTCAAGTCCAAATTCTTCTCCAAACTCAACTTCGCAAAAAATGCAAAGGTTGAGTGACATTTATGCAAGTTGCGACTTTTTTATGGTTGAAACAAATTCATTTGACGAGGCAGTGAATGAAGAGTCATGGACGAAGAAATTAAAATGATTGAGAAAAACAAAACTTGAGATCTTGTCGAGAAACCAAATAAAAAAGAAATAATTGGTGTAAAGTGGATCTACAAGGTAAAGTATAATCCCGATGGCACTGTGCAGAAGAACAAGGCAAGGCTTGTCGCCATAGGTTATTCTCAACAACTTGGAGTCGACTACAACAAAACCTTTGCACTAGTTTTAAGGCATGACACAATTAGAGCCTTATTGCTTTTGCGGCACACATATATTGGAGTATTTACCAATTGGATGTTAAATTATAATTTTTTATTTGGGAATCAAAATAAAAAGTTTATGTTGAATAACTGCCAGGCTATGTTGTTCAAGAAAATTAAGAAAAAATGCATAAGCTAAAAAGGCGTTGTACAGGTTGAAGCAAGCACCAAGAGTTTGTTATAGTCAAATGGATGGCTATTTCAATACAAATGCGTTTGAAAAAAAGTAAAAGTGAGTCAACGTTGTATGTGCAAAAACAAGGTGACTCTAGCATCCCCATTTTTGTTTTATTTGTTGATGACATATTGCTTACCGCCAATGGTAATAACATGGTGGAAGAGTTTGAGAAAGACATGATGAAAAATATGAAATGAGTGACATGGGATTGCTTAGATATTTTCTTTGCATTGAAATCAATCAAGATGAAAATGGAGTTTTCATTTCACAAAAGAAATATGCTGAAAATGTGTTGAAAAAATACATAATGTCTGGATGCAAGTCTGTTGACACACCTATTGTTGTGAACAAGAAGTTCAAAAGAAATGACGACGCTGAAAAAGTTGAAAGGAACTCTTTATCGAAGCATGGTGGGCAATTTGCTTTATATTACAAAAACAAGGTCAGATATCATGTTTGCTACAAGCTTGCTATCTAGATTTATGAATAATCCAAGTCAAATTCATTTTGGGGTCGAGAAAAGAATTCTTCGTTATCTACAATGGGACTCTAAACTACGAAATCAGATATGCAACAACAAAATGTGTCAACCTTGTTGGTTATTGTGATAGTTTTTGGGGAGGTTGTGTTGATCATATGAGAAGTAACTCCGGATATTCGTTTTCTTTTGAGTATGGAATATTTTCTTGGTCATCCAAGAAACAACAAAGTGTAACTCAATCCTCAGCTGAAACTAAATATATTTTAGCAGGTCAAGCAACAACTCAAGCCATTTATTTAAGAAGGATTCTTGAAGATATGTGTGGTAAACAAGACGAAGGAACTGGGTTATATTGCGACAACAAATTTGCGATTGCTATGGCAAAAAATCCCGTCTTTAATAGTTGAACTCGACATATTGTAATCAAACATCACTTCGTTCGAGACGCTTTTGAAGATGGGGAGATACAACTCAAGTTCTATAAATCCGAAGAACAACAAGCTGACATTCTTACAAAGACTGTTCCAAGAGATAAATTTCAGTATTTAAAAGGACGCCTCAGAATTCAATAATTTCACATTGAGGGGGAGAATGTTAAGTAATGTTCAATTGACCAAGATAAGTGAATAAACATGTCTTTAATCAATGTCTTGAAATACTAAAAGGCATCTCAGGATAAGAAAAGGTCTAGACACTTGATAGCTAGTTCATGTATCCACATTAATGTCCGATTCATGTATTTATATTCAAGGGTTATTGTCTAAAATGTTCACCCACTAGTATATATAGAGGAGTTGTTTATCTCATTTGTAACAAGTTAATTTTACAAGAACAAGTTAATAGTAAACAAAATTATTTTTTTTTATCTCTCTTATTCTATCTTTTCTCTACTAAATATTAGGGATGAGCCTTGTCCAAAAAAAAAAAATATATTAGGGATGAGCAAATGAGATCCTAGAAAACCAAACCGAACAAAAAAAACCAAAAAACTAAATGGTTCAGTTTTTAAATTTTTAAAATCCGGATTTTTTTGATTCGGTTCAGTTTACTACGCAAAAACCAAACCAAAAAAACCCAAACAAAAATCCTGACGAAGAAAAAAAATAAGGAATGTGTGAATTTCTTTATAAGAATTATGTGAGAGAAACCTTTGGTGAGAATTTATTATCTACGTGAAATTTTAGTTTTACTATTCGATTGTGCTATTAGTGAGATTTATATCACTTAACATTATAAGTATCAATTACTTAATTGATTTTGTTAATCATGATTATATTCATTAGGAAGTAAGAGATTTAATTTTATAAATTTATGTAGTATTGTAAATTAAGATAAGTGTTATTAGATTATAGTTTTTTATTTAATTGATATATTAATAGTTCACATTGACAAGTAATAGTAGCATATTGTATTAGAATATTAGTCTCTATGGGGAAATTTGAAGAAATTGAGTGAAAAATATTATTGACCAACGATCCAAATTCGAAGCGAACTAAAACCAAAACGAACCAATTCGTAACCAAAAACCGAATGTCGAACCAAGTGCGAACAGCCTGGTTTGGTTATTAAATTATAAAAAACCGAAATATTCGGTTAGGTTCCGGTTTTACCAAAAATCGAAACAAACCGAACTATGTTCACATCACCCAACAAACTCCTTCTTTTCCAGAATCCATCCTCCTGTGATCAACTATCAAAAGAATTCTATCATCAGCAGAAAATCAAGAATTATTTAGATCAGTAATCATCAAACGTAATCACCAAGTTTGCCCTGGCTTCTTGTAGCTAGAAACACAACATGGTCTTAACGAGAAAAAGTGTCAAATTTCATTACAATTTGCCAATATTTACCCTGTGAACTTAGAATTATTTCTTAACTATCATACTTTGAGTTTACATAATTGTTCAAGTATTCTAAAACTCTCCACAAGATAATTTCGAGAAGGTTAAGAAAGTGATGTCATGATTTAGTCTTCAAAATTAACCGGATTCGATAAGAAAGGCCAATTTTCAGGAATTTTGTCGACCATAAATACAGCTAACCTGTTTTACAGATCAATTAAATACTAGTAAAGAGAGTAAAAAATGAACAACGAGAAGAACCTTACAGTATCAAAATTTAATAAACCTTTGCATTGCTTTTAACTAAAAGAAACCAAAATTGATACAAATTCTTCGGGAGATTATATTGCGGGAAAGAAGAAACAATATTGAGTTATCGACTCATACCGGAGTATACTGCATATCCTTTTAAAGAATAGCAATGGTATAATAAAAAAAAAGATGAGATACTTAGATGGACCCCCTAGAAAATTTTATGTATTAGAGTTGTAACTTCAAAAAAACACAAGTCCTACATCTTATATAGTTTTGTATATTGCTCTTGAGCAACGGAGAATGATACATCAAAGTTCATGATCATGATGACATCTTTGCCCGGGCAAAAAGTACGCCAGCAAATAGTCCTGTAGTCATGTATAAAAATAAACATGTGTTAAGCATTAAAATAGATTAAATAAAATATAAACAAATAGAAAATACCAAATAGTATGCTGAAAAGATTCGATAGACTGAGCGGAACTTTGAACAACATTATACCCGCAATTGAGATAGGGATTTTATTTAACGAACCCACAAGGCTGCAAAACAGTTATAAATAAATATCAGTCTCTACTCGATTAAGAAATAATAATTCTACATATTTACCTGTAAGTAGTAGGACCAGTTTGACTCAAAAACCACATGGATGTGAAGCTAATGGCAAGCCCAAGTACTCCACTAGCTGAGGCTACGAACCAGAACATTGGTAGCTTAGTTACTTCCCTGTGAAATAATTGCAAAGGTCACGAGATATTTAATTTAGTTACTAACGAGAAAAGAATTAAAAGGCATGGCATTAGAGATTTTACTTACGCATTCTTTACATAATCCCATTCATCAAATATGATAATCAAGCAGATTGCAAAAGGTAAAGATAAAACATTATTTAGCAACACCATTGAAATTTCATTAAGAGATCCGGATTTAGTGTACTGTTTTGCTTTGTCCATGACTCTTCGGAGAGTGAGCTACCACAAATTTGATATTTAATATAAGAAAAATATATTCATGTAAAAGTAAATAAATGAACTTACTGAGTAGCTTGCTGTTAAAATGCAGTTTATTAATTGCCAACAATAACCCGTAGCATCAAATGAGAGATCTGTTATGCCTCCACTTACAGCTGAAATAATCTGCACGAGATTAAATCAAAATGTAAAATTAAATAAAAAATAAAAGTTAAAAAAAAATATATATAAGTACCATGAAAAACATAGCTGTCCAAACTTTCTGATTTTGACGCTTGCGGAACATATAAAATTCCCCAATCGCTGTTAAAATATTCGTCATATTCTTTAAAACTGTCACCATTGCAACATTTATGTATTTCAAACTGAAAAGAATCATGAGAAAATATCATTAACTCGTAAACAATTAAAATATATAACTTTTTTTCCCTTTAAATACCTGTACATGCCTGATACAAGCATTCCTATAAAGATTAGATTTACAGGAATCCATACTTTTATTAGTTTCCAATTGAGCTTTTCCAGTGAAACTACTCCACACAAACCCAATATAATAACTATAAAGGAACTGATGAAATTCTGTAACAAGTGTATGTAATAAATCAATTTAGAATTGATAATCAGGGTTATTTAATTGAGTTACATTTAGGTAATTACCTGGTAAAACATTAATGATACTCCAGCATTGAAAGAATAGGTAGATAAAACAATTTTGTTGAGTAAAATCATGCTACAAGAAGAAAAACAATATGCTATTCCAGATAATAAAGGTCCACTTTTTTTTCCACTTGATGATTTTCGATTTTCACTATTTGAAGTGCTGAAGTTTGGATCTTTTCCATCACGAGATATGATAGCATCTAACTTTATTTCACCTGACATTGAAGCTGTCTTGATCTAAATTTGAAACATAAGAGAAACAAATAATAGTTGAGAAGTCTGAACATTACTAGAGCTTGATCTTCGAATTGATTATAATACTTGGAGCAATTCACAAAAAGAGTTTAGATTTGCATATAGTTATGATTCTTTTTTATTTTTAGAACTTGCATAATTGCATATAGTAGGGCTTGAATTTTTGAGTTTTGACATCTTTTGAAATGCAGGGGTGTATTTGTGTATTTGCATATTGGAGGAACCAATAGTGCAATTTACACAATGTAAAATCTTCAAATGTAATTACTGTATTAGACTTTAATACTAACTAAGAATCTGGTGAATCATTTCACTCTAATTCCAATTCATGTCTAACATTCAAATTACCTAATACCACACTTCTCTATCAGATTTAAAATTTCAAAATTAAAAAATCAACTAATTCGACTGCTATAAGTTATACTGAAGTGTAAATAATAATATCATTTACTGTGATATGCAAAATAGTAAACTATACCCCTTCATTAATAAAAATTAGTAAATATACCCCTTTGATAAACCATTAAATAGCAAACATACCACAGTCACAGTGCAAGTCTGATTTTTACAATGTTAAGATATAATATAGGGGTAGACATGGGTATATATGACGATTATGCATAACATCGGAGCTAATGTGCAACTAACTCAAATGAACATTATTTAATAAGAAAATTCTTAACTGTTACAATAAGACATATATTAAAGAAATACCTGTTTAACTCGCTAGAAGCTTCCAAAAATAGTTGGAAGAATCTGAATACTCCTGGGATATGATGCTGAACGCTTCTTGTAAAGATCACGTAATATATAAGTATGTATGGAAGTAACAAAGGTTATAAACTCCCCTAAGTTGTACGACGTGATGATGATGTAAAAGTTAATCAAACAAAACTCGTGAATCAGCAGAGATTCTCACATAAAAAGCGTGAGTGAAAATCAAACTTTGTGTTATACACGCAAAGCAGAAGCTTTTGGCGTGAATCTTAGAGTAGCATAAGATATCAAAACGCGTCATGATATTATAGCGAGTAGCGAGCAAAGTGTGTATTGAAAAATGGTGTGGTGGTAGAGTGTAAAGTGGCCTAACCAAATAAAAGAGTAAATAACACTTTTGCCCCCTGGGTTTATACGCGATTGACAGGTTGCCCCCTAACTCTTAAAATGCGCCTCATTGCCCCCTAAGATTTGTTTTTGTGACCCGTTACCCCCTACTGCGTGTTCCGTCCATTTTTTCCGTTAAAAGTGACGTGGCATTTCCATGTCACAAATTTTTTTTTTTTTTTAATCCAGATGTCAAAACAAAGGGCAAAAAAGAAATTTCATTAATAAGTTTTATAATATTAAATATAATTAATATAATAACCACCCCCCACCCCACCCACCGCACCCCTACCCCCCCCCCCCCCCCCTCTTCCCCTTCTTCTTCCCCATTCTTCTTCTTCTTCCCGACACCACCTGCAACTTTTCTTAAAAAAAAAAAAAAAAAAAAATCGGGGATTAAGTGCATTGAATCACTTAGTACTTGCAATGGTCATAATTTATTTAAGCTTATATTGCCAAAAACGTTAATCTATTGACTGATGCCTCCTGGTGACTTCGATGGCCCATAGTTTCTAGCTGTTAAAGTTTTGCTGCAGAATGAATGTGATATATATCTTTATTCTTAAACAAAAAGAGATATGTGATATACATTATGTTATTGGAAAAAAAACGTGGAAAAAGTTCACCACATCTGGCGAAAGAAAGTCAAGAAATTGGGAAGCAAAATTTGAATTCCCAAGTATATGGAAGCTGTTGTTGGATATGGTAAATGGAGTAATTTACTCCCAAATTTAACAAAATGCTAAAATTGGGTAAAACCTACTGACGGGCTTATTGTATTAAAGCCGAACTGGGCCCAACTACCGTCTAGGTTCTGTTCCAAATCTTTTGAGATAAAAGATTACCACCATTACCATTAGAGCAAGTATCAATTATTCTATTCGGGTTTTATACAACTATCGAGAATAATGGAAGTACCGAGATAAAAAAAGAACTAAATCTCAAAAAAGGATTCGCCACCGATCGATTATGGTAATTAGATTATTTTGCTAATATGATTTGCTGTAGATTATTATTAATCAGGTTAGTCAAAAAAGTTTTTTTTTTTCCTTCTTGAAATCTGTTAATTTGCCAACAATTCTTGTTTTGTTCATGTTTAAATGTAACATTAACTAGGTTTGTACTAGACGTATTTTAGAATTATCAGAATTGTTCATGCTCTCTTCTCTGCTTCCTTATTTATGATGTAGTAACTTTTGAGCAAAAATGAAATCTAGCAAGATTGATTCAAGGGCTTGACAGAAGTTTATTTTGTTTGACAAAAAAAATTCAATCATTTTGTTTGACAAAAATGAAATCATGTACCTTTGATTCAGTCAATAGATTAACGTTTTTGGCAATATAAGCTTAAATAAATTATGACCATTGCAAGTACTAAGTGATTCAATGCACTTAATCCCCGATTTTTTTTTTTTTTTTTTTTAAGAAAAGTTGCAGGTGGTGTCGGGAAGAAGAAGAAGAATGGGGAAGAAGAAGGGGAAGAGGGGGGGGGGGGGGGGGGTAGGGGTGCGGTGGGTGGGGTGGGGGGTGGTTATTATATTAATTATATTTAATATTATAAAACTTATTAATGAAATTTCTTTTTTGCCCTTTGTTTTGACATCTGGATTAAAAAAAAAAAAAATTGTGACATGGAAATGCCACGTCACTTTTAACGGAAAAAATGGACGGAACACGCAGTAGGGGGTAACGGGTCACAAACACAAATCTTAGGGGGCAACGAGGCGCATTTTAAGAGTTAGGGGGCAACCTGTCAATCGCGTATAAACCCAGGGGGCAAAAGTGTCATTTACTCCAAATAAAATGAATCAGTGGGATTGGAACTGTTCACGAGGAGAGAAGAAGTAAAGTCAAAATTGTTTCTTCAAAAGGTAAGCATGAAATGAGATGAGTGGGAAAACGAATTCATATTAATTATTAATAAATTTGGATCAACTCTTTTCTTCATCAATGGTGGAGAAACAAGCCGGCTATGAGCAGCAAAGTAGCTATTATTAATGTTCAAAAATAAAAAAGTACTAATAATAAAAAAAAATAACGAGGATAATAAGAGGTTATGAAAATGAGTTGCATGCGCGGAATATATGGCGGGTTCTGCTGTGGGCTCAAATGAGATGGATTCTCAGTGGGTGGGTTTGGACTTGGACTAGTCACTAATAGTTCCACTTAGGTGACGTTTGTTTTTTATGTAATAAATGCTGAATGCTGAATGAACAGCTGAATATGACTTATTCAGTTAAGAGGCAGTGTCTGAATGATTCAGACTTAGTTTGAAATCTTAATGAAACAGACCCGTTAAGAGCCATTCAGAACTGAATTGGACATTAAAAACAAACAGTCTTATTGATCTAGTGTCTTAATAAACTAGATTAAGATCTCATTAAGTGCAATCAAACACCCCCTTAGTGAGTTGAATACGAACGACGAACTGTACCTTCAAGTTGAACAAGTCAATACTTGACCAACGAAGAGTATTTTTTTTTTTTTTCAATTACAAGAACCAAAATTATTTACTACTACAACCAGAATAGATTCTACTAATACTACTAAAAAACTCTACCAACGAATTACGCGGACAGCTAAATATGTCTATGTTATTCCTAACACATTTAGTAAGGATGTCAGCTACTCCGTTAAACTTCCTTTTAATATGAATGACCTTCCAATCTGGAAATCGTCCTATCCATCTCCATGCTTCGGAAACCATGAGATGAATCCTCCAGTCAATCTCTAAACGCCGATTAATACCTTAAACTACCCCAAGGTTGTCAGAGTAGAAAGAACTACTCTTAAAACCGAGATCTGCCATAGATCTCATGGCCAGGAGAATGACTCACGCTTCTCCTTACACAATGCAATTTATTCTTGCTCTTTTAGTAATTACCTTTTTAACTTCGCCCTCTTTATTAATTGCAAGCAGTGTTCTAAAAGGCGCTAGGCGCTAGGCGGGCGGTCGACCACCTTCGAGCGCCCAGGGTACTAGGCGGGCGCCTAGGCGGAGCCTAGGCGTTTTCTTGCTAGGCGGTTTTTATATTTATTTGAATATTTTTTTAAATTTATATAATTTTCAAAATAATTTTATATAATTTTTAGTGTTAAAAAATAATTTTTTATTTTTTTTGTATTAAAAAATAGATTTTTTAAATTTTTTTTAGCTTCTGAACCGCCTAGGCGCCGCCTGGGTCCGCCTAGGCGCCGCCTAAACCCGCCTAGGACCTTCTGGGACCGCCTGGAGGCCGCCTGGGCCAATTCTGGAAGTTCAGCTACCTTCTAGCGCCTAGGCGCCGCCTAGGCGGCCGCCTAGGCCGAGTTTTAGAACACTGATTGCAAGAGATGTCATACTGGTTGGGTCCCAGCTCTTGACGTGAGAAGAAACACATAACCAAATATTTTCAGTTTCGTCTCTCAGAATCGGATTATCATTATCCTCAATTTCGATTCCCCTTTCTGACTTATTAGTCTTTCTTTGGTTCACCAATTCTGTCTCTCCAAATAGGCATTTAATTGTAAACTTCGTTTTATCTATAATATCTTTAATAGCCAATTTTTTCTTTTCGAAAAATCCTTTCATCCTAACTTTCCAAATGTTTCGTAAAGTAAGTAACACAATTGCGGTTACCAATCTTTGATCCCATACATTTTCCGAATATCTCTCAATGATATTTATCATCCAATCGCCTATCTTTTCATTGGTGTTTTCATCGATCATACATTGTAACCGACAGTTTGCCCAAACACCTTTACTAATAGGGTATTTGAGGAAGATGTGCTCAATAGACTCCACTCCAGATTCACACCATTCACATATATCATCCTCAACACATTTCCTCTTTTTTAAGTTATTCTTTGTTGGAATGGCGTTAATATGAATATTCCATGCAAATTTTCTGACCTTTAAAGGAACATTTGATCTCCATATTAATTTGTATAGTTTCTTGTTATTTGATTCTCCATCGTTAGACAATTGTCCTAATTTATCTTCTTCTATTTGTACAAGCCGGTGATACCCCCCATTTAGTCGAATAATTACCATCTTTAGTTGCCATCCATATAATCGAATCCTCCTTATCTAACTGCATGATCTAGATTTTTCAAATCTCTATCACATCTCTACTAGAGCATATTTTGTTTAAAGTTTCAAAATTCCAGTTTGTCAGCTCTTTATTAAAACATTCAACCACTCTAGATATTTTGCAGTCTACTGGTTTTCCAAGTCTGTATCACTTTCTAATCTAAATATCTTCCCATATATTAACTTTCATACCTGATACCATTACCTATCTACCATAAACCTTCCTCTTTAATAAATTTTAAACCTTTGAAATGCTCGCCGAACTCCACGACATTTTGTTTTTCAATTTTGCATTATACATGTCTGTTGTGGGGAAGTAAATTCCTTTTAATACTTTGGACACTATAGAATCGGGATTATGTAGTAATCTCCAAGCTTGATTAACCAAAAGAGCTAAATTCATTTTCTGGAAGTCTCTGAAACCTATACCACCCACATTTTTTGATCTAGCTATTTTTTCCAAGCTATCCAATGGATCCTTTTTTTGCTACCTGAATTCCACCAAAATTTATCAATAAGACTACTCATAGCTTTACATATAGTTACCGGAAATTCAAAAGTTGACATGGCATAATTTGGAACTGCTTGTAGAACCGCCTTGATCAGGATTTCTTTGCCCTTGTCGGATAAAAGCTTAGCTACCCAACTTGCCGATTTATTCAATAATTTGTCTCTAATGTACGATAGATTCTCACTTTTTGATCTTTCTAAAGTCAACAGGATACCCAAGTATTTACCAAATTCACTAGTGCACTTAATATTAAGACTATTTGCAATTTCTTGTCCCTTCTCATCCGATAATCCTTTGCTAAACATGACAGACGATTTATCAAAGTTAATTTTTTGACCTGAAGCACTATCATATAGACCTAATACCCTTGGAAAAAGCCTTTATTTCCGTATTGTTAATCTCCAGGAAGAAAAGAGCATCGTCGGTGAACAACAAATGAGTAAGTCTCATTGCAGCTCTAACAATCGATATACCTCTAATATTACCTTCCCGGTATTCAAAATTAATGATCCCAATAAGCCCTTCTGGTAAAAAAGAAAAAAGAAGAGGAGACAACGGATCCCCTTGTCGGATACTTCTTTCCGGTTTAAACTTTTTAAGTCTTTCCCCGTTCACCTTAACTTGATATGACACCGAAGAGATACAATTATATATTAATTTAATCTATTTCTCTGAGATACCCAATTTACTTAGAATCGCCATAAGAAAGTCCCAATTTACTTGATCGTATGCCTTGGCCACATCAATTTTGACCGCTACGTAGTGTTTGTTTGATTTTCTATTCTTCATAAAGTACGCTATTTCTTGAGCAATTAAAATATTATCATGTATACTTCTTCCTTAAATAAAAGTCGATTGCGTCGGTGAAATAATATCATTCATCATTGGTTGTAATCTAAGTGCCATGATTTTTGCGATAATTTTATAAATGAAATTTAAACATGAAATTGGTCTGAGTCCATAATATACTCTTGTGACTTACCTTTCCGGATAAGCGTGATAATATAGTATCATTGATTTATCAATAGGAGTGTTATTCTCAAAAAAATCAACGACCATTCTGTGAATATCCATCTTAATAATATCCCAAAACTCATGGTAAAAACTTCCAGGGAGACCATCGGGTCCAGCGCTTTAGAACCTGACATAGAGAAAACTGGCGCCTAAATTTCTTCCAGATCTGGAGTTCTCACCAATTAATTATTCATTTCTTCATCAATTTTACACGGCGTATGATTTGCAACATTTTCGATATTATTGACACTAGCTCCCTTAAAAATATTACAGAAATACCCTTGAATTAAGTCTTTCACCTCTTTTGGATCATATATCCAATTACCATTTTTATCTTTAAGTTCATTGATCCGATTAATATTACGTCGCATTGTTGTCTTGTCAAAAAAATATTTCGTGTTCTTGTCGCCTTTTTTATCCACACTTCACATGCCCGATCAGCCCAATATGCTTCCTCTTTTTTTCATATCTCCTCCATTTCTTCTTTGATTTTTTTCTCCAATTCTTGATTTTCATTTTTTGGTTCCCCATCTTGTAACTTCTCCAAAATACCTTGGTATTTATTGAGTAAATTCATAGCGTTACAAAATTTCTCCCTACTCCATCCCGAAAGAGCTAAGCAAGGCGCATCTCTGTTAATAATAAAATTCTTAATATTGTCCATGTTTCTGTAGTTATTCCATGTTTGACTCACCACCTCTTTACATTCTGTGTTCTCTAGCCATCTTGACTCAAACATAAAATATTTAGTATTATTCTTTATTTTATTGGATCTTTGTACGATCAGCGGAGAGTGGTCCGATCCAATTGCCGGAAGTACCTTAATAATCGTGTCGGGGAAAAGATTATACCATTCTGCGGAAGCCAATCCTCTATCCAATCTTTCTTTGATATTTTCCAATCCTTTCCTTTTATTTATCCTAGTAAAGAAACACCCTTTTGTTGGGATATCAATTAAGTTGTTTGAATTAATAAACTCATTAAATCTTAGCATTGTTTCAAGATTGGGTTGTAATTTACCTTGCTTTTCCGAAGCTCTGACTATCTCATTGAAATCGCCAATGGTAAGTGTCGGTTTTTTATTATTACTTACCCAGTTTGAAATATCATTGAAAATCTTTCCGCGTTTGTTAATATCATTAGAAGCATAAATGACAATAATATACCAAGAAATAACATTTGATTCCATAACATGAGAAATAACATAATTCGAACAAGAAACAACAATTTTAATATTAAGGTGGTCCTTCTAAGCGAGTGTAATGCCCCGGACCTATGAGCTCTTCCTCCAGGGTTCACTACAAATTTATTACTGAAAGGACTTAAGAAACTACACGATCTCACATCATTACTTCTAATTCTAGATTCCAAAAGGCATAGAAAATAAATATCGAACTTTGAATTTAGGGACTTTACCAATTTTCTTGTCACGGGTGCCCTCGCTCCCTAACAATTCCAGACTATAATATTATCCATCGTTTCCGGCCACTTTCACCCCGGGCTGGCCATCACCCTTAAATTTGTTATGAATGAAGGTCTCCTTCACAATCTAGGCCTAGGTACTTCTGTCATCCTTCGAATCCTCACTCGAAATATCGTCACCCGTAAGATGTCCATCACAATTATTAGCACTACAATAGTAGTATTCTTCATTCTCCATACCATTCTCTATAACCTCATTTGGCCCACAAACATTCATAAACTCATATTCCACAAATTGATCTTTAATTTCACCATATCTAACAAGTAACTCATCCAAAAAGTTCCTAGCTTCCATGATTCTTTTACCTAAGTTGTTCACATCTTCGAGACAAATCTTCTTCATGCTAGTGTTTTGTTCTATCCCACTTGGTGCGAATTTTCTCTTCAACTCCCCTGGCCAAGTGAATCTCTCCATATTATTGTTAACCCTCATCCTTGGAGTACTCTTATAGTTCCTTTGTATAAACTCATCATCTTGGAGAATCTGGTGACTGATATGGATAGATTGTGAGTTAGAGGATATATCATCGGGCTCAAAGTCTTCATTAAAGTCATCATCATCCTCCATAATTGCTTTGCCCTTGTCCAACAGTTTCATACTCCCGTCAACATTTCTATCCTTCTCACCATTAATATTCATATTGTATCCCAAGTTTGAGTTTCGAATCACCTTAGCACCGTGAGTTTGATTAATATCACGAATAACCACACCTCCTCTGTTAGAAGGTCCGATGAAAGCACTATCAATTCTGACCACCGGAGCTTCCTCGCCTTTCTTTTCGTCATTGATGAAAACAGCTCCATAAAAACTCTCTACCTCCGCTTCTCTTGCCATAAGAATCTCATTAACAGTTTGATGGCTAATGATCATAGTGTCTCCAAAGTCTTCCATTTCGTTTTGTAAAATATCAAAGAGAAATGGATAATTTTTTTTGTTCAATTCGACAACTTCATTTTCAGGGTTTAAAGAATTCATGAGTTCCATAAACGCCATCGTATTTTCTCTCTTTCTCTTGGTAGATTATGCTCCCTCTTTTGGATTTGCACCGCTTCCATCCTTGTTACTCGCATTAACTGCTTGACTTGAAGATGCTCCCAAGTTAATTCCCGCAATAACATGATCTTTCCCACCAAAACCATCATCATTATCATCGTCGCTATCATCTTGGTTGTTTCTCCTAAATGAGAAAAACCTTATAAATTCATCGAATACACCCCATCGATCCTTCTTTCTAATACTGTGGAACATTTTGTCATCACTTTTATAGTTGTCTACATGTTCCAGTTGAAAAACCTATATGAATCATCGCTCCATTTAGGCGTACCATGCCCACCACACAAGCTTCTTTATTATGCCCAAGATACCCATAGTTATAGCAGAATAATCCTAGATTTTCGTACCTAAATGCCACCCACGCAGCTCCATCTTGCTGTTCCACAAAAACGCCAGTTTTGATTGCCTCAGAGGAGTTGAACTTGACCCTGAATCTCAGAAATTTTATGATCATGGCATCATTTGTAGGGAACTCAATCTCTTCGACGCTACCAATGTAATTTACAAATGTTTCAATTGAGTCGATCGTATTTTATGAACTCGCCAAACCATAAATCCTCACCCATGCTTAGGAGTTAATGAGATCCAGATGATTAAAGTCTATTTGATTCTCCTACTTGCATAGCAACATGTGCATGGACTGAACAAGACATGGTCTAAGGAACCATAATCTCTCAGCCTCCCCAGCATCTTCAACTGTGATTTTGAAAGTGTTGATTGCCAATTCTTTGAACAAGATTTGACAGGTAATACCCCATGAGTCCAGCACAACCTTTCGAAAAACACCCAGGGTAAAGTTTCTAGTGGATAGTACGTTAGCAACGAAAACAAATTCATCAATGCGAGTTCTGATAGTTGAAGTCTTAGTGGCAAGTGATAAAACTGTGAATTTTTCGAGAGTATCGTTTTTGGCCTTAACGAGAGGAAGGTCATGACTGTTAGATCTTGACATGATTAGCGAAACTTCTGAAGAATATTGTAGTAGAGTAAGTTGAAAAGTTTTTCTAAAGCTATAAGAACATATGTTGATAGCTGAGGTGAATATATACTGCAGAGGTAAAAGACAGCCTATGACGTGAGTAACGTAATAGCAGAGATCAAACTCCATTTGTCTAAAGCTGATTAATCTCAAGGAGAAGAAATAATAAAAAATAGGAGTACACAACATATAAAGTGCACGCTTGATTAAAAAATATAGCTCCTCTGTGTCGGAATGCCAGCAGCCTGAGTAAGAGAATGTAAACCTTTTGGAATTTCTCATATAAGACAAATAATAAAATCTGAAGCATAGATTCCTTTCTTCTTGAAAACATAAACGGACCAATAGCTTACTAATAAGAGAACTGCGCTTACACACTAGCGTGGAGAGAAAATCTACTTGGATACAAAATAAACAAAACGTGAAGCAATAGATAATCCACAACCCAATTATTCTGTCAGTGTATATGCTTGATATAGGCCAAGACAACATTGAATCAGACTTTAAATCCTTATTCTGCGTCCAAATAATCTTAAAACCAAGCCCACTAAATACCATCTGTATATTTAAATAAGTCCACCTCCTATTTAATTGCCCTACAATTAAACTGAAGCCATATATATATATATCAAAGTAGAGATTAGAGAAAAACTTATCTGCATCTTTTGAATTATGCTGTAGATTATAAGCAGAGAAAGTTAACAAAGAGACTCGGGTTTCTGAGAAATTAAATCCTACATTGGAAAATAATTTGATTTTTTTATCATTTTTATATATATACGTTAATAAATTATGTTCTCTCAAGTAATAACCTTATGATTTCACAATTAGGCAGAGTTGGAACAATAAAAGGGAATTGGTACATTGACTCGTACAAGGATGTAGATCGGATAAATATATCTTTTAATACATGAAAGTCAAATGGATTCTAAAAAATTCAATCTCAGCTTGGTTATAATTATCGAGTAAGTTAACCAATGATTAGTAGAAAGAACAACCAACAATGATCGGGTTCTCTTTAAGAAGGATTACCTGAGCCTTAAAGTGTAAGTTGCAAATTTGGAAAAATGTTTCGTTTAGATGGGTTTAGTCGTTAAATTGGTTTAACTCTTTCTAATTGGGCTATAACCCCAGATGATTTTTGATTGTTGCCTTGTTGGATAAAAAGATTCACAGTTGCAAAGAAAAAATTAACTGTAATAGAGGAAAAAGTAGGTCCAAAAAAAATTAGCATAGATGTTGCAATTTTTTTTTTAAGGGTCAATTACCCAAGAGGACTTGAGGAGCATCTTAGTGCCACATGGGAACCAAGTGATTCCTCTCTCCTACTAAGAGGCCTCAAAATTGACAAATGTCATTACTATCCTTATAGTGTATATAAGACAAAAAAATAGATTATTCTCTCTTCTCCATTACCATTATTCTCTCTCTTCTATTACCATTAATCTCTCACCCCCTTTATCATTTTTCTCTCTCCTTTCATTAACAATCAAATAATTTCCAATTCCGGCCACAACCACGACCACCGCTGACCACCACCGGCCACCGCCGGGAAAAGTACTGAGCATAAAGTACTAAGTATAAAGTATTGAGCATAAAGTACTGAGCATAAAGTACTGAGCATAGAGTACTGAGCATAAAGTACCGAGCATGGAAAAAGTACTGAGCATGGAAAAAGTTACTGAGCCTGGAAAAAGCTACTGAGCATGGAGTACTGATCATGGAAAAAGTTACCGAGTATGAGCTACTGAGCATGGAAAAAGTTGTTGAGTATCGGAAAAAGTGCTGAGCGTCAAAAAAATGACTGAATATTTGATTTTTTTTTGCTAAGTGGCTTTACTGAGCATGCTCATTTGCTCAATAACTTTACTGAGTATGGTCGAATGCTCGATAATTTTACTAAGTCTGCGAAAAAAATTGTTGAATTTTATTGTTTTCTTGATTCAAATGAATTTATATGGAAAAAACAACTCATATTAGAAAATTGCTAAAAAAATAAAAAATATTGAAAATGATTACATTATAATTAAAAGAAAAAAGCATGTTATTTCAATTATTATTTATCAGATTTAAAACTAAAGAAAGAGTGCATCAAACATAAATTAATACTTTGCCTTTATATATTTATTTTTGTCGATTGCCTTTACATATTAACCCAAGCGAAAATAATGGATTGTATAAACTAACCCAAACGGAAATAATGAATTGTATAAACTATCCAGTTGATCATTCATAGGCAATTGCACCAAATATAACATTTATAATTCCACTACCTTCACTACCGGGTAACCAAGCTGCAACTAGATCCTCCATTTTCTCCAAAAGCCACGGTTCTATTACCTTGCTTTTCTCCATTTTCATACACCACCAGCTCGAGCTTGCATCAGCGCCTTCCTCTTCAATAGAGATATTTTGCTGAGCTAAAAGAAAAAGAAAAAAGAGATATGGTACTAAGCTCTGAAATTTTGAGTAGATCGGAGCACAGCTCCCGCCAGAGCTTCCATTAACGCCAGCGAAGCCTCCATTAACGCCAAAACTTCATGAACCAGCAAATCCATGAGGAAAACAGTCACGAAATCACCTATGCGAAGAAGAAGAAGGCGCAACAAGTCTTCTCACCATGGCTGCTCGAAGGTCGGTGCTTCATAAAACGAGAGGCATTTTGTGTTTTAATGGGAGGAGAGAGAAGCTATAATGAAAAGTTGCTTGTGATTCTTTTAGGTTTATAATTAATTATAAAAATATTTATATATATAGGAAATAAAAAACAAAAAAGGGTAAAAAAGTAAATGGATTTTTAGCTTGTAGTGTGAAAATTAGTTTGTGGAATTTAGTAAGAAGAGGGTATAGACCCGGTCTTGTTGGATCTCGAGCTGGTGTCTTCAAAATCCCTTGAGTAATAATCTCTATTTTTAATTGATAAAATACCCACGCATTTTGCTAATTTCTTTTTTTGGACCAACCTTGTTTGACTAGTGCCTTAACCCACTCATTTGGTGGATTATGTGTTTGGACTCTTATACGGGACGGCTTGTCAACAGTCCATGATTGCTTCATTTGATAAAATACAGCGAGTTCGCAAATCAGAACACAGTTCAAGTTTGTTTCTCTTTTTCTTTGGTTGGCCCAACCAATTTGTGAGTCCGTTTGAGATTGATTATTTTAAAGTTAAAAATGTTTTTTGATTAAAATTAAATTATTTGTAAAAAATATTAAAAAAATATTTTGACATCTAAAATTACTTTAAATAATTATTTTAATAATCACTAATCTAGTATTTTTTCTAAAAGTGATTTTAAAAGTTTAATATATTGATATGGATGTAAAATCACTTTAAGTGATTATTTTGAAAAGCAATCCCAAACAGGCCCATATAAACTTTTCTTCTCTTTGTTCTTTACATTTTTGTTCTCTTTGAACTGAGCCAAGAGAGTTTCGAATATGGTTTACATCGCCACAAAATGAGTTTTAAGGCTATCTAATTTATTCTTAAAATTTGGGTCAAACATTCATTCTTCATCATTAATTAGGGACTTTATAAAACAAATATATTTAATTGTCTTTTAATTTCAATTTTTGTTGAAACTGTTTATTTAACACATATCAAATATAGAGACCGGTGTTATTTTAATGATGATGCTTGATGATATATTGATATAATTGCTAATATAGAGGCCGGTTGGTTTTTAATGATGATGGGTGTTAATCATGGAAATTGTTTACCCAAAAAAAGTTTTAAATTGGCACGTATGAAAGAGGCAAATGGTGAAATATTTGTTTTCCATTATTGCTTCAATTACTTAGTTCTTGAGGTGTACATCTTCTGCAATGGTTTTATAACAATGGGTGAGCCGGTGAGGTATACAAGAAGGTTGATTGTGCTCAGCATCTTTCTGCACGTGCTCAACAATTTTTTATTTATTTATTTTCTCAAAGGAAATTAGTTGATTTTTCTTTTTTTCCTTTTTAATTTTTAGTGTTTAGCTTTTTTTTCTTTTTGGATTTTGTAATGTAAAGCTTTTTTGGAAATGTTTAATAAAATTTCCATTGCAATAGTTTGACTTATAAATATTGTATATTAATTTGTGAATTTTATTAATTATTGCAATTTACTGATTATACAAGAAATGCTTAGTAAATTTACTGATTATACAAGAAATGCTCGGCATTTTTACTGATTTTACGAGAAACACTCAGCAAGTTACTGAGCATGCTCAGTAAAGTCAGTCAATAAAAAATTCGAATACTCAACAACTTTTTTTGACCCTCAGAACTTTTTCCGATAATCAACAACTTTTTTCATGCTTAGTAGCCCATGCTCAGTACTTTTTCCATACCCAGTACCCCAGACTCAAAACTTTTTTTCACGCTCAGAACTTTATTCTACGCTAAAAACTTCATTCACTCAGAACTTTATTTTACGCTCAGAACTTTCTTCTACGCTCAGAACTTTATTCCACGCTCAGAAATTTTTCTAGCGGTGGCCGGCAGTGATCGGTGGTTGTGGTCGGAGCTGAAAATTATTTGATAATTAATAAAGGAGGAGAGAGAAAAAATGATAAAGAAGGAGAGAGATTAATGTTAGTGGAAGAGAGAGAGAGTGATGTTAGTGGAGGGAGAGAAAGAATATTTTTTTGTTTTATATGCACTAAAAGGGTAGTTATGACATTGAATATCTTATTGGCTTCTAAGAAGGAGAGAGGAATTGACTAGCTTCCATGTGACACTATAATATTCTTTAAGACCCTTTAGGTAAATGACCATACAAGAATCCTATTCCATCTAACTTTAAATTTTTATTATTCATATTTGTTTTTTTTAATTCTCTATAATAATATTCGAAATAAATATTAAAATATTAATTTATAAATTAAGATAATTTCCAATTAATTAAAAATTCTCAATTTTCATTCCTTATAAAAAAAATCTTTCCTACTTACTCATAATTTAAAGGATTAATTCTCAATTAAATATATTGTCATATTTACCTTCCACTATTACCCTTAATGTCATTTTAATTATTTCTTTTTTTATATTTATCATATAATATTCAGAATATATATATATATATATATATATATATATATATATATATATATATATATATATATATATATATAATAATATTTGACCACCACCACTGACCACCACCAGCACCTCATGCATTTACCATCGACTATCACCACCACCTCATACATTCTATACCCACCACCACCCCACCACCACCACCACCCAGTACCACACCAGTCCCACCACCATCCACCCCATCCACCCCAACCACCACCACCCACCGCCACCCACCACCACCCACCGCCAAAAGCACCCCAATACCCCTACCACCATCCCCATCCCCATCCCCACCCACCACCCCCACATACCACTATCTTCACCATTATTTTTTTTAATTTTAACTTTATATTTTCAGTTTTATGTGTTCCTACAATACACAAAAATATATTTATGTATTCTTGAACACACAAAACATTCCCTTCATTAAAAAAATTATTTTTTCTCTTCATTTATTGCATATACCCTGTTTTTTCTTGTTTTTACTATCACGATGTATTATCTTTTTATCCAACCTCTTTTTGTTATTTTGTGTGTTGATCTAATTCATAAAACAGTTGTTTGTTTATTACAGCAACACACAAAATCATGTATTTCCTTTTAGTCATGCCCTTTTCAGTCTGTGATTTTGTGTATCACATGAACACACCAACCGATTGGTTTGACTGGAAGAGTAAAAAAATGAATTTGTGTATTACTGTAATACACAAATGACTGTTTTGTGTATTACAACAACACATAAAATAACAAAAAAGGGTTGAACAAAAAGTTGATACACCAAGATAGTTAAAAACGAGTACATATATTGTATATGTGACTAATAAAGAGAAAAAACGATTTTGTTAAAGAAGAGAATGCTTTAGATTGATTTTATAATTTTGTGTGATGCAGGAATACATAAATATATTTTTTGTGTATTGTAGGAACACATAAAACTGAATATCAAAACTTAAAAATAAAATAAATCAAAAAAAAATCCTCTGATTTAGATATGAACTTTCCCCGTAAAAAATACAATTTCTTAATTTTTCTGATTTTTTTGGTTTTAATTATGGTTTTTTATAAAAAAAAAAGTTCACAGACGCATGCGTGTTGTGGAATTTGGAAAATCTTTTTTTGTATTTTATAGCAACACATAAAACGGATTATCGAAATTATAAAAAATCATAAAAATTCATAGACGTAGATATTAATTTGTCTTGTCCAAAAATACGATTTTTTTAGAATAGGTTATGATTTTTTTTTTTTTAAATTTTACGGACGCGCGCGTGTGATGGAATTAGTTGGTGGTGAATGGTGGTGACAGAACTAGTCGGTGGAATAATGATGGTGATGGTGGTAGGTGGGGTGGGGGCGGAAGTAGTGGGGGTGGTGGTGTGGTAGGGGTGGTAGTGGCTGGAGGGTGGGTGGTGGTAGGAACAAATATTATATAATAAATAGTGAAAATAATAAAAATTAAATAATATATATAATTAAAGTAATAATTAATAGGTATATAGGTATTTTTGTAATTTTTCAATTTTTCATTATTAATTAGGTATTAATTGAAATTGTAGTTAATTGAGAATAATTTATTCTCTATATAATTAATTGAGCGTAGCCCCTTACAAATTATTATAATTATTTTACACATTTTCCACCTTTTAAAATGACTATAATTTTTTTTAGTCAAATGTAAATTCCATCGAATAAATATTGATTATGTATTACAGTATTAGCAATGTATATGCTATGTTTTACTTTTTGTTTCAAAATAATACCTACTTTGAAGACAAAAAAGAAGAAAAAGAAACATGAACAATAAAGAGATAGGGTTGAAGATTAAAAAAATGGTAGAACTAAGAAATGGGAAGCAACTACCCCTTACCTTAGTAGTTGAGAAAGAGAAAGAGATAGAAGAAATAGTTGAAGAGCTAGTTGAGCTACTAACAGTTAATAAAGATTTTGAGAAAATTCCAGCTCAGAAGAAGAAATAATAAGTTGTGAAAGAAAATCGTCCGCCTCCACCATTCCCATAACATGTCCAAAACAAGGACAGTGACAAAGAGTACAAGAAGTTCATGGACATGGTGAGGAAATTACAAATCAACTTTACATTTGTGAAAGCCATCCAAAACATGCCAAAGTATTTAAATTTATGAAGGATTTGATTTACAACAAGCGCAAGTACTTGGAGGGAGAGATGATTGGTTTGCCGAAGAAGTGTAGTGCAATTTTTCAAGGCAAGTTGCCTTCAAATTTGAAAGATCCCAGGAGTTTTAACACTCCTATATCCATTGGTAATGAATGTACTGTGAGAGTTTTGTGTGACTTAGGTACGAGTATCAATCTCATGCCCAAGTCAATATCGAAAAGTTGAGAATTGGAGATGCGAGGCCTACTACCATGGTCTTACAAATGGCGGATAAGACACTCTTCCAACCTAAAGGAAAGATAGAGGACGTACTCGTCAAGGTAGGTAATTTTATAATTTCCTCGTGATTTCATTATTCTTGACTACGACACATATAAGAATGTGCCAATCATATTGGGGCGACCATTCTTAGCCACTGGGCATACTTACTTGATGCAGAGAATGGTGAATTTTTCATGAAAGTGCAAGGCGAGGAGGAGAAATTGAATGTGTTCAAGGCTATAAAATTTCATGATTTGCGTTGTTTACACTTGAACACTATTGAAAAGGCGAAGAAAAAGCTAGACAAGGCTATTGCAAGACCCTAAGTTTGGAGGAGAGAGAGAGAGAGAGAGAGAGAGAGAGAGGTAAGAAGGAAACCACCTAACATAGCTCATCTTAATTGTAAGGGGAAACAACCTTATGCCCATTAGAAGAGAATATTGAAACAAGATGATAAGAATCCGAGAGAACTCATATTAGAGAAAGTGTTCGGGGTAGGCGACGAGGTCGCAATGAAAGCTCCAAATCTCCTGAAAAGACCGTGCAAGAAAAAGAGTTCTTGGAATGGACCATTTATAGTCCATAGAGTTATTTCTGAGAAGATGATTGAAGTGAAGTCCAAGAGATGCAAATTCAACTTTGTAGATGTTGATAACTGATGTCTCCCTATTTGTGATGAATTATTCTAGGTTGGAGACATCATTTTATGTGTATTTGGTCAATTAATAGTAGATTTTTATTTTGATAAATTCCTAATTCTTGTCTTGATTTAATGAATTATTAGTTTTAGAGCATATTTGGTTTAATTTGTTTGTTAATGTGAAGTTTTAAAGATATATAAAAATTAATTAGATGCTAAATCAATTCTAAAAAGATAAGGAAAGAATATATGTATGCAAATTGGAGATAAAAGGAAGTAAAGGTAAAATAGTAAAGGAAAAGTTGTTAACTAAATCTGAAATTCTGCAGCCACGTCCACTAAAGTTAAGATAACTTAAAATCAGTGGGGAATTTGGAGGAGCAGTCTGACGGAGAAGTGTAGATATTTCTGACGCGGTCGAAAGTAGGCGAAAATCGGAGCAATAACGAACAAGTTACAACCAAAACAAGACATCGGCAGTTTTTCCTTCCCCTATATTTTAAGAAACGAATTTGATTTGGAAAAGAAGTCCAATTTCTTGCCTTCTACTCCAAGAAATCCAAACTAGGGCTTCCAAGACACCTATAAATACACCCTTTAACTATTATAAACATGTCCTTTCCTTCCACAATTAGTCCTTAAGTTTTATTCATCATTAGAAGTCATTCAAGAGAGCAAGTTGACAATATGTATCTTTATTTTAGTTTATTTCTTTCTAGTATGAACTTTTTTTCCCATACCTTGGGTTTTGCATATGTATAATCTTTGAATTATATTTTATACTATCTAAGTTTGTTTGTGAAAACTATTTTAAATTGATTATAGCTTCTTAACCATATATTTGTTTTATGTGTTTTGATTTATTGTCTGTCTTAATCTTGATCAAATTAGAGATGTGCTAATAGTATTTCGATGGTCACCCGGAAGGGGTGTCTAGTTATTGAAACATCACATAAGTGTCTAGTGTGCGGTAGTGATCCAGAAGGTCTTGCCTAACTAGATAGTCATTAGGGTTTGTTATCAATCACCGATCATTGCGCAGGACCGTCTCATCTAAGAACCTAGTGGCGTAGGACCACCTTAGTTAAGTCCCCTGGTAATTGTTAGGCTGCCTCTTATAGTCTACCCAGAAGGGGGTTAGGAAGAATATAGAATCCTGGCTACTTAATTAAGAGCTTCATCACCCTTATTAACTAGTAGAAGAAATGGAAGGATTAGTGCATACTAGCAAAACCTGAGCTATACTCTCTCATCTTATTCTTACATCTTTTATTTACTTGTCTTTGTTTTACTTAGTTTAATATTATCTCCTCATCAATCATATTCATTTAATTTCTGTCTTTAACTATTATCTTCTACGCTATTTTGTTTACCCATTCGTATAACACACTAATTCTCTAAGGAACGAATCTTACTTACTATTAAAACTTGCATACGATCTGTGATACTTGTAGTGAGTAAAGTGTTTAGTCTAGGGTGTTAGTGCATCGTTTATCCATCTTTTACTATCTTATTTTTATCACACCCTAGGCGACACCAAGTTTTTGGCGCCTCTGTCGGGGACTTGTGTCTCGTTAGTGTGTGGGATTATTTATTTTTAGTAGTAGTAGTCTTTAGTTATTTTATTTTTCCAGATTTACACTTTTGGTTTGTTTTTGTCTCTTTCAGGTTTCTAGTGTATGCTCGAGAATCCTGAAAGGTGTTTCACTGATTACAACAGACGCTTGAGAGAAGAATGAGAACAAAGAAAATCAATTGCTTTACGAGAAGACGAAGTGCTACCACGAGAGGATAATATTAATATTAATTACGATCAAGGTCAATAACCAGGCCCTCGTATACCACCACTTTCTCCTCGAGTACCACCGGTAGGAGATAACAAGAACAATAACAGACACAAACAAGATCTCCCAGGCTTGGGAGAACCTTTTCAAGTTCAACCATTAGGTTATCGTCCTCCAGAGATCCATTACATCAAATTCAGACCCGTTCAGGGTATGCTCAGTCAATTTACGAACTTTGGACTCTATAGTGGTACAACAATTCAAGATCCGGAGAGAGCGATTCAGAAGTTCATGCAGATTTGTGATGCCTACATTACTCCAGGTATTACACGCGAGCAACTGTATTGTCACATGTTTTCGTTCTTTTTGACCGGCAAAGCTGGTGATTGGCTAGATAGACAACCACCAGGTACACTTAATACTTGGGCAAAACTTCAAGCTGCGTTGTTTAACCGTTTTTATCCGAAGAGTATGAGACTCAAAGATCAGATGGAGCTTTCTAAGTTTCGCCAAGAGAATGAAGAAGAAGTAGGAGACACATGGACAAGGTTTCAACAATAATTAGCTAGATGTCCGCTTCATGGTTATACCCCTTCCTTACAAGCTATAATTAGCAATGTTTTATCAAGGTATTAATGGCGAGAGTAGATTGAGGGTAGATAATCTTGGAAGAGGAGGATTTGTGTCCATGGATCCTGCAGAAGCCGCCGAAGGTATGGAACATATCATAGAAACAGAAAGGAGTTGGTCACTTTCGCGAGCTCTTATTACAAACAGAAAGGTTGCTTCGATTAGATGCAGAGACTGCTAATTCAGCTCAATTATCAACTTTAGAAAATCAAGTCAAATAGATTAAACTTGAGATGCAAAGACGTTAGAATATAGCAACAACAAATGTATTGCAAGAAGCACAAGATTGTCCACATTATGAGGTACAAAATCATACATGGGAAGTGTGTGAAAGAAATCCAGCATCTGTTTATTTCATATCCAACCGAGGATATTACCAATTTGGTAACAAGAATCATCCGGGTCTGCAGTATTCAAATCCACATGAGGCCTCTAATCCAGGTAACTATCAACCTCGTCCCAAAAATAAATCTTACTAACCAAGAGGTCAATTTCTGTATCTGGGGAATCAGAATTATAATAGACATGCTTTCCCACAACAACCTGCCAATGACGCTTATACAAATACTTTAGCTCGAAAGGTTTTACCACAACATCCTCAGGAGGGAGTAGTGGGAGATAAGCAATTGAACAAATTTCATGGATCTTATGACGAATAATATGCATACACAGAACGAGAAGTTGAGAGAACAAGAAGTTTCAATTCAGATCTTAGGTACGCAAGTAGAACAAATAAGTAAAGTTATAACAAATATTATGAAAGCAAAATAAATGAAAGCTTGAAGGAGGTGATACCAATGTTGGGTTCGAAGCTTGTAAGGCAATTTGCCTTGAAATAGAAGAAATGAGGAAGTACCACATGCTGCAGAAATTGCCATGAAAGTTCCAGAAATTGAAGAAGAACAGTCTAACCCCGAAGATTCTGACTTTTCTGAAGATTCGGATTCATCTGAAAGATCCGAGTTTATAGACCTTTTGAGAGATATGCAAGAAGAAATTAGATCGGTTATTGAGCTACAAGCTAACAGAGCTAAAGAGAAAGAGGAAGAAGGCTCAAAAGAGAAGAAAGAAGAGGTTGCATCTGCTGTGCAAGAAGGGAAAGAATAAGAGAAGGTGGGCTCGACACTAGTTATTCAAACAATGTCACCACCTATTCCTGAGACAAATCAGAAGGTTGACATTGAACTCTAGACATTTGTAGAGGCGTATAGTCCTGAAAATATTAACGCCCAGATGCTTGAGATTGCGAAAAAAGGGCTTACATCGCAACAAGTATTCACGCAAGTTATACCAGATAAAGAAGCGAGTCTGTGACACATACTGAAAGAGTCTCGAGAAGATTAGAAAAGGAGTTACCACTTAAGCTCAAAGATCCAGGAAGCTTTAATCTTCTATTCAAATCAATGGTATGCTCAAGATGAAATCCATGTGTGATGTTGGTTCAGGTGTGAATCTTATGCCAAAGTCTAAGGTTGATAGGCTTGGACTTCAGAAAATAGAGATAGCCCCAGTGAAGCTGCAATTTGCGGATAACTCAGTAACTGATGTCCCCCTATTTGTGATGAATTAATCTAGGTTAAAGACACCATTTTAGGTGTATTTAGTAATTTTTTTAATTTTTACTCCTATTTTTATATTTTCCTATTTCTTGTCTTGATTTGATGATTTATTATTTTTAGAGCATATTAGGTTTAATTGTTTGTTAACTGTGAAGCTTTAAAGATATATGGTAATTAATTAGCTGACAAATCGATTCTAAGAGATAATGGAAAGAAGATAATGATGGAAATCAGATATAAAGGAAGTAAAAGATAAATTAGGAAAGATAAAGTTGCCAAGTAAATCTGAATTTCAGTAGCTACGTCCATAAAATTGACCATAACTCAAGATTGGAAGAGAATTTTGAAGAATGGTCTGAATAAAAAGTGTAGAGCTTTCCGAGAAGATCAGTTTCGATATAAAGAACGCGTCAATCGGAGCAATATTGAAGAAGTTACGGCCAAAACAAGACAACGGCGGTTTGTTACCTTTCCTATATTTTAGAGTTACGAATTTGATTTGGAAAAAAGTCCCATTACTTGCCATCTACTCTAAGAATCCGAATTAGGGTTTAGAACACCCTATAAATACACCATCTATTCAGTAGAAACAAATCCTTGGCCAATCCTTAAGCCAAGAGGAAGCTTACAACAAGAGAAGAGAAGTCTGGAAGCAGTTGAACACCAAATTATGCCTTCAAAAGCCTTCAGATTTGTAATTGTTTTCTTTTCTTTCTCTAGTATGAATTAAATTTATTTTAGCTTGAGATTCAGAATATGGGTATGAACCCTAGACTTGTTATATATCTATTTTAATTTGGGATGATAAATATTTGAATGAATGTCTGTTTTATTCTCTATTTTATGTGCTTTTCTGTATTGTCTATTTTCCATACGAGGGACCGCGTATAGGTTACCTTAATAGTAATTAGATGATCACCCGGAAGGGGTGTATATTTATTGAAACACCATATAAACGTCTAGTGTGCGGTAGTGATCCGGAAGGGCTTGCCCTAACTAGATAACCATTAGAGTTTGATTTAACCACCAATCATCATTAGAAGGTCAGTCTCATCTAAGAACCTAGTGGCGTAGGAGCACCTTAGTTAAGTCCCCTCGTGATTGTGAGGTCGCCTCCTAATTCCACCCAAAAGGGGATTAGGAGGAATTAAGAATCCTGGTTATTGCAATTCTACATAATTCTCCCTTACATTATTAGAATAAACAAGACTAGTGGGGATTACTTGCTATCTCTCGAGCTAATCTCTCATACTATTGTTTCTTTTCTTACTTAATTTTCTGTCTTTAATTTATTTAGTTAATTTTCCTATTAAAAAACCAAACAAAAATTACTTGTCTTTTAGTTCTTGCGTATTATCCTTCTAGCTTTATTAATTGCACTTGATATTTGCATAAGTTCTCTTTAGCTTTCGTAGTCTCTGAGGAATGAATTCACATATTATTAAAACTTGCATACGTCTTGTAATACTTGCAGTACCGTGCTAGCCTAGGGTGTTTATTTTCACTTATTTTACCTATTATTTTTTCACGCCCTAGACGACACTAGTAACCAAGACATGGGGAACAGTGGAGGACGTTCATGTCAGGTTCCAATTATTACTTGGAAGGCCGTTCTTGGCCAAAAGTCAAAGCATCATCAACTTCCAGGAGGGAATAGTTGCCCTTCATGCTAAAAACGTAACTGAGACATTCCATGTCTGAGGAAGTAAGGAAGTTGGGTCCCACAGTTCCTATCATCCACAACTTTTCACATCATAGAGTCCCTGAATAAATCCACGCAAAACTTGTAGATAATGGACCAACGAGTGAGTTCGGGGTCGGCCATGAAGTTGTATGGAAAGCCTGCAAACCGAGAATAGGCCACGAAGTCACACAGATTCGTGGATAGGACAATTCAGAGACATGGAAGTTGTTTCAGCTAAAGTGATAGAGATCAGGCCCAAGAGGGGCATTAAACGGAGGTTAGTAGATGTTCATAACCTTGCTCATTGCAGGGAGGCTATATTCGCAAATCTTGATAGAGGTAACGCATCTAACTTTGAAAGACGCTAAACAAAAGTGATGTACGGGAGACAACCCGCAATTTTATTATATTTTTATGTCTCTAAATTATGTTTTAGTTTAGTTATTTTTTGTTGATATTGCATATTTGAGGAAGGTATTTTTTTTGATGTTCAGGTACTTAAGAAAATCGAGTTAGGAGCGAAAAAAAAATTGTGAAAAATCTGACCCTCCCGCCGGCTAGCGGGTGAGACGACCGGTATGCCGGTGGGGTCAAAACCGTTACAACGGTTGCGAAATCAGGTCCATTGCCGAGACGAGGAAAAACTAGAAAAGTCGGACCGGTAAGCCGGTCACATGACCGCTAAGACTAGGGCTTAACCCATTACGAGATTCTCAAGTATAAAAGTGTTTAGATCATATTCAAATTAAAAACAAAAACGAAATTAGGTAAATACATGTTTCCTAAAAACAAAAATAAAAGATAAAACATAATTAAAGGAATGATCGGAGTTGTTGATTGGAGAAAGGAGTTTCTCCAGTTTCTTCCCCTGCCTTTGCCTTCAGGGTTATGGAATAAAATTAAGCGTATATGAAAGGTACTGAATAATAAGATTTTGAAAGTATTATATAGAGCTTAAAAACAGATTGAGCCCTTATTTGACTTAATTAAATGGTTAACTGCCCAAGTCCATTTTACAATTTCCATAACTGCTGGACACACTTATGTAAAACATGTGTAACTTTTGCACCGTAGGTTCAAATCACCTGATTCTACTTCTCAAATTTCACTAACTCAAAGGTGAACCTTTTTTATTTGAACCACCGAGTCTGAATCCGCACCGTTTGGGCTCGGAGAGACCTAAATGTGATGACTTTTCAGTTTCAAATGCTCCTCCTCCTTCACTAAAGTGGTTTCTTTCTCTCTTTTGACACTTCCTTTTGCTCTTGGACTTTAAAATTAACTTCTTCGCTACATCTTAATGCCTCATAGCATCCATGTACCTAATAACTTCATACTAAACAAACATATTAACGCACAAAAGCTCTAAAAGTAACAATGTTATTATTCTAAAGGAAGAAAGTGTAATATAGCGAAATATGCTCAAAATTCTATCTACCAGGTCCAATTTCTACCTAAAATGATGTATCCAAAGGGTATATATCTATCAAAAAAATAGAGACATCAAATTGTCTCTTATAATTGTTCATAATCATCTCATATTCAGGTGCTCAAGGATGCAAAGAGTTTTTTTTTACTTAGTAAAGTTTACAAATCTGTTTGTGAGAATGAAAAGTATCTCCTTAAGGAAAAGGTGTGATTGCAAATTAGTTTTTCCTTGCATATATTCTTGTTTCTCAATGGGATATGATTTAATAATATTGTGTTTGTTTATTTCAGAATTGGACAAGTAATTGATGAAGATGCTCTTTTTTTGCTCGAGCTCAACAATGTTTTGCTGTAAAGACAGGGATTGATGGACTTTTAGATATATCACAAAGATCATTTTGTGATACCAGTGAAGGTTCTGTGTACTCACTTTTTCCATATACTGTTTATTAACTCATGCTATATTTAATTAAAATTCCCTTAACAGCTATTCACAACCTTACTAATAAATATCAAGAAGATTTTAAGCTGCCCAATATGAAAATCCCTTTCAATAATAGACAAGTTACTTTAGCATTCCATACAAGGACATACAAGGAAAGCTTCCAAGCAAGTTCATTCATGTTTTACTTTAACATTTCACACAAGGATAGAACTTTGCTTGGAAGGTATTGATTTTTCAATGATTTAGAAAGTATTACCTTTAGGACTTAGAAAATTCTTATAATAAATCTCGGGACACTACTTAATTATCGAGTTTTAGTTAAATATTGATTAGCTATTATCTGGTGGTAAAAAATATAGGTTCGTGTTTACTTCAAATTCTATGTTAAATCTGCATATTTTGTCAGAGGAACCCACAAATCATTTGGATATGTAGAGTGTTGATGCTTTAGCAGATGCGCTAGATGAATTTACAAGTGGAGTGATTGATGTCTCCATATTTGTGATATATTAATCTAGGTTTGAGACATCATTTTAGGTGTATTTGATTAATTTTTAAGGGAGTTTTCCCCGTTATTAGGCAATTTCTTAATTTATGTCTTGATTTGGAGATTTATTACTTTTGTAGAATTTTTTGTATAATTTGTGTTAATGTGAAACTCTTAAGTAAAAGATATATTTAGAGACCAAATCAATGTCAAGGAGTTAAGGAAAGAATATCCAAGGTGAAATGTAAGGATAAAAGGAAACAAAGTTGAATTAGGAAACAAAAAACTGCCAAGTAAATTTGCTAAATCAGCAGTGACATCCACTAAAGTGAAGATAACTACAAATAGATTGCGACTATGGAAGAACCTTTAAATGGTCAGATAGATCTTTCAGTTGTGGTCCTTTTGATATAAAGTACACTGAATTTGGCCCAGTAATGAAGGAGATATGATCAAATTACTCAGGAGTGTTTATCATGTCCTATATTTTAGGAAATGAATTTGAATTGGAAAAGGATTCCAATAACTTGACTTCCACTCCAAAATTTCGACTAAAACCTATAAATACAACTATTTATCTCTGTAAACATTGTCCTTGCTCATATTACGATATAGAATTACACTTATAATCATTCAGAGAAGCAAGATCGACCTAGAGAGGAAGACAAGAAGTTAAAGAGTTGCAAACTCCCCTTCTCCATCCCATCCCTCTGTAATTAGGATAATTTGTATTAGATTCTTTAGCTTGACCATGTTTCTAATTACTTTTATCCTTATTTCTATTTCTAGTATGAACTAGTATTCCCATAGCTTGCGTTTTGCATATGTATAATCTTTGAATTCTATATCTTCTATCTATGTTCTTTGGGAAAACACTTTTGAATTGATTGATCTACTTATGATTTTATATATATGTTTTATATGCTTTGACTTATTTCCATCCCTAATCTTGATCTCGTTAGGACTGTCTTTTGTAGTTAGATGGTCACCCGGAAGGGGTGTCCAATTATTGAACTACCACATAAACGTCTAGTGTGCGGTAGTGAAACTGAAGGGCTTTCCTAACTAGATAGTCACTAGGGTTTGATTTAACCACCGATCGTTGCGCAAGGTCCCCTTACCCAAGTCCCATGGTAATTATTAGGTTACCTTCTAAGTCCACCCCGAAGGGGTTAGAAGGAATATAGAATCCTGACTATTTACTCTAATAGCTTTAATCACCCTTATAACTAGAATTATATTTAGAAGGATAAGTGCATGCTAGCAATCCTAAGCTATATTTTTCATCTCCATTCTTTAGTAATTAGTTATTTGCATTATTATCTTTTAAATCTGAAAACCAAATGAATATTATTTCTTTTATTTGTCTTTTTATCAAGAAAGTAATGTTTCCTACACTTCTCTATATTCACAAGTAGATCTCATGGATCAAATCCCTGCAAACAAACTTTACTTACTAACTAAACCTGCAAACGATATGTGATACTTGTAGTGAGTTTCCGTGGTTGTTAAGGGTATGTGTCCTTATCTTTCTTATTATAATTTAAATCATTATTTTATCACACCTTTGTCCCCACCAGTGATCTTGGTTAGTCACGAAGAAGAGAAGAGTCCGATTTAGTTGGTGGAGAATGGAAATGTTGAGAAATTTGATGCTTCTTTAAAGAAATATAAGGAAGAGCTTCTCAAAGAAATTAGAGCCCAAGTTGATGAATAATTAATATATGTTACTGTATAAGCGAGTTTTTCATTTCAATTTTGAGTTGTATTACTATTTGCGCTAAAATAACATTATTTATTTTTTAGGTTTCAGAACTTGTTTTTGTTATGATACTTTCCTATTTCGCATTTTTTGCATAATATAGGGACTTATAGTATAGGCCCGAGTCAATTGATATCCCCAGATCTTCTATCTCTTCCTTATCGTCTAAAATCAGGGATGAGACGTTCAGATTTTGAGCCAAAAGTGAACTTTTTTAGTCTCCAAAACCTCATTCTTAGCCAAAGGTTCTGGAGATTGTAAAAATTCCACCTTTAAGTCACAATCTAAACTTCTCTTCCATGCTTCTGGAGTGTAAGGAATAGATGGAAGATGTGGGGATATCGGCTAACCCTGATCCATTTAAAATACCAGCGGACTAAGGTCATATGCCTTCTTTATATTTATCCAGTAATAATATAAAGATTTTTTTTTCTTTTTTTCCTAATATTGTCACTCTTTAAATTATATATTTATTTATGCTTCTAATAAAAATTTATTACAATATATAATACTGTATATTTTAAATGAGTATTTTTGTAAATATATGGGTAATTAAATATTTATTTCATTCCATATGGATTAAAAATATGAACGAATAAAATTGTTCAAAAAAAAATAGTTTTTATTGTATTCTCTTTCAAACTGATCTTTTAAATAATTGTTGACATATAATATATCACTTATAAACTTTTTTTCTTTGTAGTTTTATATGTAACACGTGACCGTTGGGCAATGACATTTCAGTGAGAGCGAACACTAGCTACTCCATATTCCTTCAGTTCTAAGAGTTTTGACAAATTGAAATGGGTTCACAAAGATACATTTACCAAAACAATAAGCCATGGCTCAAAGTTCATTACCTGGTAGATATTTATGAAATTCAATAACTTCCAAACTAGCTTAATGATAAGTAGCATAAGAGTGTCAGCTTTTAGTAAGAAACGACGCTTGTTTTATACAAAGTTTTCGTTTATAATCCACATAATTTATCACCGTGCTATCAGACCTATAACCTAAGTGGCACACATAAATCATGGCACTTGATCATCTTCCTTCTCTTTGTAAGACTCGTTCCTCATAAGCTGTACTACCCTCTAGATTTCTTCTTCCTCCTTGCCTTTACGCTTATGAAACCATAAACCCACTCCTCATAGAGGTCCTCTATATCTAATTCATCGGATGTTTTCGACCCAGTCTATTTTTTGACATCGCCCCTCTTCTACCTTTTTTATTATATATTGTCTTAACCGCCTTAAGTCTAGAACACCGATATCTAGTTGTGATTCTTTGTTTCGTCAGATCGTTGATCATGACATTTCAATTAATTTGACAGGTTCAATTTAATATGTTTCTTTAAAACTATTGTATTACTTTTTATTTGGTCTTTTTGATAATCCATTAGAGTGTTCAATTATCATCCGTTGGATTATCACAAAAACAAATAAAAAGTAATACAATAATTCTAAAAAAACATATTAAATTGAACCTATCGAATTAATTAAATTGTCATGACCTACGACCTGACAAACAAAGAATCACAACTAGATATATGTGTTCTAGACTTAAGGAGGTTGAGGACAATATATAATAAAAAAAGGTAGAAGAGGGGCAATGTCAAAAATAGGTTGGGTCTAAAAGATCTGAAGAATTAGATTTAGAGGACCTCTATGAGGAGTGGGTTTATGGTTTCAGGAGAGTAAAGGCAAGGAGGAGGAGGAAGTCTAGAGGGCAGTACAACTTTTAGGGAACGAGTCTTACAAAGAAGAGGAAGATGATCAAGTGCCATGACTTATGTGTGTCACATAGGTTTTATGTTTGATAGCAAGATGTGAATTATGCAGATTATATACGAGAACTTATTATAAAACAATTGTCCTTTCTTACTAAAAGACGACACTATTATGCTGATTATTAGTAAACTGGTTTGGAAACTATTAAATTTCATAAATTTCTACCATGTAATGAACTCCGATCTATGGCTTATTGTTGTGGTGAATGTATCTTTGTGAACCCATTTCAATTTGTCAAAACTCTTATACTAAAGGAATGTGGAGTAGTTAGTGTTTGCACTCAATTAAACGTCAAATGTCCAACAGTCATGTGTTATATAACAAATAAAAAAAGTTTATTAGTGATATATTATATGTCAACGTTGATTTAAAAGATATGTTTGAAAGAAAATACAATAAAACTATTCTTTTTGAACAATTTTATTTGTTCATATTTTTAATGCATATGGAATAAAAGAAACATTTAATGACTCATATATTTACAAAAATACTCATATTTAAAAGATACAATATTATATATTAAATTTTTATTAGAAGCATAAATAAATATATGATTTAAAGAGTAACAATATTAGAAAAAAAAAGGAAAAAAATCTTGATATTATAACTAGACAAATATAAAGAAGGCATAGGACTTAGTCAACTATTTTATAAATGGACCCGGGTTAACCGATATCCCATAATCTTCCATCTGTTTCTTACACTCTAGAAGCATGGAAGAAAAGTTTAGATTGTGGGCCAAAGGTAGAATTTTTACAATCTGCAAAACCGTTGGATCAAAATAAGGTTTTGGAGACTAGAAAATCCATTTTTGGCTCAAAATCTGAACGTCTCATCCCTGATTTTGGACGATAAGGAAGAGATAGAAGACCTGGGGATTATGCCCCCTCCCCACCACATTTTTTTTGTCAACCTCCCCACCACTTCTTAAAAAATGAATTACCCTTCCAAATTTTCAGATTCTTTCACTAGGCTCCAAACTTTTAAAATATATTTATTTGACTTTGATTTTATTTATTTTTGTATAAATATATTGTGTTTATATAAAAAAATATATTCATTTAATAATATATATATTTATAGTTAAATAGATTAAAATTGATATCAAAACATATATTAATTTTTTTTTTGTATAATATAAAGACTTATATTGCAATATTTACATAATATAAGGACCTATATGTAATTAATTCTATAAATATCGATGATGTTTCTCTCAAACCCATTACACACCCCCTAACCCCCCTGCCCTAATGTCCCCTCATTCTCTAAAAAAAATCCTAGCTCCACTCTTATGCAACAAAACATGGATAAATAAATCCAGACATTGAGAATAATATCAAAGTATATTTGTGAACAAAAATAATTGAGCATTTTATTTTGAATACTAAATTGTTACTCTATCGTTACAAAGGTATTTTTCACTATGTATAAGATGTAATTTCTAATAATATACTTATAAAAAATAATGTGGGAGGAAATGAATAGATTAGTTGATAATCAATATTTTCAGTTTTTTTATAAATTTTGTTTCTTGATTTTAAATAATCATCTCTTAGTTTTATACTATTTTTAAATCATAGGAAAAATGATATGACTATTTTTTTAATGTAATATCAATCCTAATTGATGTACTCTTTCTGTCGTAATATTTTTGCACACAATAAATACTGTAAAAAAATAAAAGTATAAATATTTTGAAGAGTTGCGAGATACAAATCCAGACCATATTTATATTTAAAAAGTGAATTTCATATATCTTTCTTGATGTCATTATTCCATAAACAATGTTCAAATACCTATCTTTTCTATATTCAGTTGGTTAACAATATATACATGTGAACCATCAAAGTGTATTCAGTTAATTGATAAGAATTTATGTATTATAAAACTTTTATACTAGTTTAAACATATTAAATGATAAATGCATCACCTGTAATTTCTTCTTCTTGATTTTGTATTTGTTGAGTCAGATTTTGATATTTCACATGGATAAAAATTTGAAATGTGTGATTGATATCAAAATTGAGAGGGTTGATATGGATCGAATGGTTAATATGAACAATTATTGAGAGGGTTGATATGGATCGAATGGGTGATATGAACAATTATTGAGAGGGTTGATATGGATCGAATAGGTAATATGAACAATTGGTATGTATTGTTATGGATGGAAGGAAAAGAAAAATTGATATGACTTATAGGGGATAGGCGGCGGGGGATTCAGAGTAAAGAGTTAGATGAAATTAGGGTTGAACAAACACTGAATTTATAGCGATTTGGCTTTTAAAATTACACAATAAGACCACAACTCTTGTTATTACAATTTTTGTTCAGCTCTTTGTTTTAGGTTAATTGCATCAGACCCCTTACGGTGGACAATAATATCGGTAGAGCCTTTATGATTTTTTATCACACCAAAACACACACTAATTTAAACCCCCACTCCCCTCCCCCACAAAATTTATATGAAATTTAGGGGTATATTCATTTAAGAGTCATCATAATTTTTAATACTAAAATAGAAAAATATTAGATTGAGATATTTTAAAGGGTCAATGTCCAATAGACCCCTGCAACCATGTGCACTCCCCCGTGAAAGTCATTGCCGCGTAAAAGACCAACATATCCATATCCTCAAAACTGTTGACAAACACTGACAAATGCAAAACACTACTAAAATTGCTACTATATTTTCAATTAAAGTAAAAAAAAACACAACAGGTTAATAAGAAACGCTAAATTAGAACAAAAACATGAAGAAAGAAATGTAATATGGATAAAAAATGAAGATTAAAAAAACACTTTCCCATAACTTAAAAAGTTGAGTTACGGGAAAAATCTCATGACTTACAATGAAATAATAAAATAAGTAAATGTTGCAGTATATTTTACATGCATAAGCGGAAACGCAGAATGAAGAACAACTACTTTTTAAAAAACTGATTGAATTATGGGAAAATTCCCATAACTCAAAAAATTATAATATAAACAATTTTTTTAGCATAATAATAGTTTTGGTTGTGTTACAAGAACATTATTAAGCAAAAAAAATGTGATATATAACATATTTATGATGCATATTTCATAAAATAAAAGAGTATTATCTTCTACGTGAAGAATAATTTGAGTTATGGGAAAATTTACCACTGTCTTGTTTTCTTCTCTTTCGATCTCTCTTAGATGACAAAAATGTTAATTCTGCTAGAATCAACTCCTCAGCTAACAATTCCAAATATGAGTCAAAGTAGAAGCCTCGTTTTAGAGATATTACAAAGCTAATGCTATCACCTACTGAGGACATGTCGAATGTTTTTACTCCGGTCACTACTCTGATTCAACCTCATGAATCTGCTGCTATATCGGTCAACGAGTGTGGATCTAGATAAGGAGCAGCTAATCAGGTGCAATTTTAGAGATTTCTCTACCGATTCTTCTTCCAAAAATGTTGACATTACATAACAGAGTAAGGTTGATAAAACTCAAATTTGGTCAACTTTATTTGAACGTTGTGCGAATGAAACTTTGAAGCTCGACTATCATGAACCTATTGTTCATATGATGGGAAGAAAATTATGAAGACACTTGCTTGAAGAAGGAGCTAAGCCATGGTCAATTGGTTGGTTGGTCAGTTTATGGACAACTCTCCACCATTCTATGCTATCACGAATTTCATTAAGTTTCAACAGAGTAAGGTAGGCAAAGTTATGATAAAACCAAGTAATAATAGTATTTTCATCTTCAAATTTGAGAATGAACAATATTACACCCGTTCTCTGGAACAAATATGGCACATGAATGGTTAACCTCTTATATTACGTCTGTGGAAACCTAATATGCAGTTCAAAAAGTTGATGTAACAAAAATTTCGTTATAAGGTCAAACTTCGTAATATGCCCATTGCTATGTGGACTAAAGTACGACTGCTTATGTTGTGACTGGTGTGGGAATTCCCTTGCAGATGGATTCAATAACAGAGTTGAAATATTGACTAGGTTATGTACATTTTTGCGTTGAAGTTGATACTAAAGAAGTCCTCCCAGATATAGTATATATTGATATAGGCCAAACGATTTAGAAGAGGTTATAGTTGAGTATGATTGGAAGCTCATTATATGTTTTAAATGCAATCAGTTTGGTCATATGTATACTAAGTGTAAGAATACATTTGAAATTTAGAAGGAAAAGAGTATTATGCCCAAAAAAAATTAAAAATGATAAAGGCAAAAATCTGGTTGATCAATGTCAGGGTATACAGAGCAACAAGTCTTAAAACACTTCCTCACATAATCATGAAGCTGGAAGCTCTACTTTAAGTAAGAATTCATTTGATAATTTGAATGATACTAACCTTAATGTCCTAGTACATTCTAAAGTTTTTTAATGAAAAAGGTGGTCAAGAGATCACATGACCCCCCCTCCCCAACTTATGAAAATTTGCAGCTTGGAATGTTAGGGGCTTTGATAAGCTTCTAAGCTAGCTGGATGTAGTCAATTCTATCAATGTTAATAACATCAAACTACTCGGGATTCTGAAAATTAAAGTCAGATATATCAATTATTTGAGTATATTAAATATCATTTCTCTTATATGGAAATGATTGATAATTATAATTATTATGACTCATGACACATTTGGATTTTGTGGGACAAGAATTTTATTGACATTAGACTTATTAATGGTTCTTCTCAACATATGTTGGCGAAGGTTAATATCAAAGCTAGCAGCAGTTTATTAATTGTTTGTTTCATTTATGCAAGAAATGATGATGATGAACGGATTCAGTTATGGAAGAATATCATAGATTTGAGCAACTTTTCTAGTAATGAGAATTTAATATTCCTAGGAGATATCAATGACATCTTGAAAATTAAAGATATATTGAATTGTGATAGCATACTCAATAGTTATGTATGTTGTAGATCTTCCTGCCTAAGCGTGCCTAGGTGCCGCCTAAACGTCAACTCCCCCCTCAGCCGCTTACGCCTAGTTAAAATTCTAGGCGTTTTTGCCTAGTGCCTTAGTCGTCGTGGAATAGGCGCCTAGCCCGTCTAGGCACCGATTAATGACAAAAGATGGCCTCCTAGGTGCCAATTAATCGCAAAACATGCTCGCATAGGCCTTCTTGTTATTTTTCTTATTCTAAAAAATTCATTAATTGATATTATAACTCAATTTTAGTATTTTTATATTTACTATAGTGTTGTTAGATGAATTTATGACCTAAATAGTTAAAATTGTTATAATTACTACATATATATTACTAAATATACAAAATTACACAGTGGGATTCAAACCCATAAAATTCCGCCTAGTCCCTGCGTAATTCCCCCTAGGCGCTAGGCCCCAGTCGACCGTCTAGGCCGCAAAGCTGAGATCTACAACATAGATAGTTATATCTTTTTTGATGAATGTATTGATGATGCTAATCTATATGAACATCATTATGGAGGCAAGTTTTTTACCTGGACTAATAAAAACTTACATGTCAATTAAGAGCTAGTAAAATAGACAGGGTTTTCATAAATTCTAAATTGATAGATTCCTATCAATTTAGTGTGCTTATTACTCCTCCCTCCACCTTTGATCATTGTGCTTTGAGAGTAACTACTGGAGAGTTTAAAAGAAACAACCCTTACTCTTTTAGATTTTTCAATATTTGGACTTCTCATGAAGACTATCTGGATATTGTACATAAAGCTTGGAGCACTAAAGTAAGTGGAAACTATATGTTTCAATTCCATATGAAACAAAAAGAAATTAAAAAATCTCTCAAAGATTTGTATAACAAGCACTTCAAAAGGAATTCTCTTCATATTAAAGAGATTAGAAAGAATCTTGAAGTAATTCAACTGAGTATTATGGGTGGAACTCAAAATTTGGAAACTTTAACTAAGGAGAAAATCTTAGTTAAATTTCTTGGCTCAGATGATCCTCAAAAAGAGTTTTGTGCTAGTGATGTCATCAAAATAATCATTACTACTAATCTCTTTGATACTCATAAGTCTAATCTGATTGCTCCTTTTCAAAAGAGGAAATCAAAGCTTCTCTTTTCTCTATTAATGATCAAGAAAAGTCTTGGACCTGATGCAACAGCCTGGAGCATAATATAGGAAGAATTCTGCAATGCCATCAACCAATGTCTTTACATAGGAGAGCTACTTAGTCAGGTAAATGCTACATATATTGTACTTATACCAAACTAAAAAAAATTCTTTAATGTCAGGAAATTTAGGCCTATTGCATGTGTCAATATTATCTACAAAGTAATTGATAAGCTCCCATCTACTAGATTGAAGATGGTTCTTGATTCTATCATTTCTATTAATCAATTTGCCTTCTATGTGATAACATTTTGGTGGCTCAGGACTTAGTACTTGGTTATGATAAGAAAAAAAAATCTCCAAGATGTACCATCAATTTTGATTAACAGAAGGCTTTTGATAGTGTAAATTGGAGTTTCTTGATCAATACACTCAAAGCTATAAAATTTCCTGATAAATACGTTAAATGGATCAAGATGTGTATATGTATTCCTCACTATTCTATATGCATAAATGGAAGAGTTTGTGGCTATTTTAAAGGGAGAAGAGGTCTCAGACTAGGAGATACTCTTTCTCCCTATCTCTTCATTGTATGTATGCAAGTATTTTCTGGGATCTTTCAACACATAGCTGCTAAAAAGAGATCTAATTTTCACCCTAAGTGCAGATCTCTCAACATTAATAATCTTATATTTGCATATGACCTGCTTACTTTTCTTAAAGCTGACAAGATTTCTCCTCAATTAATCAAGGATGGTCTTGATCTCCTTTCTAGATTATCAGGATTAAAGATAAACTATCACAAGAGTGAAATTTATTTTGGTGGTATCTCTTCTCAAGAACAAGTTGATATCTCTTCAATTTTAAACATCAAAATTAGCTTTATGCTTGTCAGATACCTAGGGGTTCCTCTAAATTTTAAGAAACTTAGTGTATCTAATGGCAATCAACTTATAGAGAAAATATGTCAAATTGTCAACATTTGGAATTCAAAGCTACTTTCTTATGCATGTAGAGCTGAGTTAATTAAGGTGGTCTTGATCAGTAAAACTATGTTTTGGTGCAGGGTCTTTCTTCTGACCAAACAAGTAATTTATAACTTTAACCAAAAGTTAGCACACTATATATGGGAAGGTAACATAGAGGTTGCATAAGGAGCCAAAACTGCCGAGACCACTGTATATTCTAAGAAAGAGTTTGGTGGACTAAATATTCCTAATATTGAAGATGTAAACACCACATGTCTCCTCTTCACCTTTTGGAGGATATATTCACATGATAGCAACTTATAAAGTAAGAGGGCTCATAGTAATTTGATTCAGAGTAATTGTATGTGGAGTTTGGATAAAAAACAAAATCATACTTGGATATGGAAGCATTTACTCAAAGTTAGGAAAATTGCATTTAAATTCATTCATCACAAAGCACATAATGAGAAAAATACATTGCTACTTTGGGACAAATGGCTTAATCTAAAAGAAATCTATGTTGTTCTTTATAGAGAAATTTACAAAGAAGATACAAACTGTAACAAGACTATTGCAGATTTCTATGCTCATGGAAGATGGAGGCCCTCCTATCATTGGAGACTTGCTTCCTTATCTGCAAAGTCTCAAGATCTTTAATCATATAGACAAAATTTGTTAGAATGAATCTACAAAGACAAAATTCTCTTTCAGCAAAACACTTAAAGAAGATAAGTAGAGATAACAATTATGTAAATTGTTTTTACTTTATATTTTTTTAATTCATATTTTTAAAGGAAGGGAAAAGAAATGATAAGAATAATTTTCTTTTCATTTATTTGGATTAGATTTTTAATGAAAGAAAAATAATTGAATTGATTGCACAATCCTTTGAATTTATTTAAAAATGTAAGTTATTTTATCCTCCTATTTTGGAGTCATTTAAAAAAAATGATTACTTATTAAAATGACACAACCGACCTTATAAATTTAATATATATATATATATATATATATATATATATATATATATATATATAATACTTTATATAACATAAAAAGAGTATTAAATATTTTTATCTAAAATTATCCTTTCATTTTCTTTAATAATAAAATAGAAACAAGCAATTCCTTAATCAATTACTTTCTTTTTTTTATTAATATTTTTATCATCCAAATACGGTTATCACTTTTCTTTCTATTTCTATTTTCTTTCTATTCCTAACATTTACTTTCCTTTGATAATTTGAATCCAAACAATGCATGTAATGTTTGGATTCATATTTTCAAAAGAAAGGAAAGGAAATGATAAGGATAAAAATTTATTTTCTTAGTTTGAATTAGATTTTTAATGAAAGAAAAATAACTCAATTAATTACGTAATCTTTTAGATTCTTTTAAGGGTTAATGCCCAATAGGCACTTACACCTTTATCCATAAAAGACACCGTTTTTTTTAAAGAACAATAAGTAATTGAAAGCTTCCCATAACTCAAACGACTCTTTTTATGGGAAAAAAAAATAGAAAAAGCAAAATATATGTGACATTTTATAGGCAAAAAAATGATGGTTGGGGTGAGAGGGAATTAATTCTAACTTGAGGTGTTTCTTGGGAAATAATCCTTTTTTTTTTTAATTATATTAGCTTTTTAATTCTCTTATTTTGGAGTTATTTTAATAGAAAAAAATGATTATTTCTTAAAATATCTTAAATAACCTTATAATTTTAATATATAAATAACATTTTTACATAATATTGAAAAAGTATGAAATTATTTTTTTATGTAAAATAATCCATTATAATGTGAATCTAAATAAGTAATGATTTTATAAAGAATTGCTTTTTTTGACATTTCTATGCCTTAATATTATTAATTATAATCAATATACGATTACACTTTCTTCTTTTATTTTTTTATTTTTATATTTATATCATTTTTTTATTTGATCATGTATGTTCAAACTATATATTAACAGCGTTAGAGGTAAACTTAGTGCCCGTTTGGAAGTGTTTTTTTTTAAAAGCACTTTTATGGAAAGTATCGAATAGGTACCTCTTGAAAAAAGCACTTAAAATAATTTTAGATTTCAAAATTATTTTTAATAATTTTTTAAAATTTTGAATTTTATTCTAAAAGTACTTTTTTACTCTAAAATAAGCACTTCCAAACGAGCCCTTAGTGTTTATTTTATTAATTATTTTTACAAAATGTGTTTTTCTTATTATTTTAGACATTAGAGTCCTTAGAATTTTACCAAATATCTGAACTTTTAGGAAGAGAAAAGAAAAAAAGTTCTCCCCTCTGTTTTTTTTATTAGCAATAAAAGATTTGTTTAAAGGTCCTTCGTTGGGTATTTTTTTTTTCGAAAGCATAATATTATAGATAAATAAGAAACGGTTACAAAGGTTAGCCCACCCCAGAGGGTTAGGCTTCATTACAAATCATAGTGGTTAACTAGGTCGGGATACAAGTATTCTAGTTACCAAACAATGTGCTAAGGAGCTCCTGTTTGACAACACAGTCAGCTGCCCCGTTTCTACCCCTAGTTACAAAAGAGAAGGAAGGGAAGATTGTTCAGCAAAATAATAGATTACAAATAACGTTTTTAATCAAATGACTCAACACATGACGCTCAGACGCAAGTGGTTTCATAATAGTAGTCATTCTCAATTATAACACTACCAAAAGGATAATTTGAAGCCAACTCTGTAGCTTTCAAAATACTCGTGGCCTCTGCCTCTAATACCGAATTCACTCCAAGTTTCCACCTATTACCTGTTACAAATCACCATCAGAGTTTCTTACAATACAAGCAATTGCAGCTCCTTTATCCGAGAAAGCTGCATCACAATTAATTTAAATTTATTAGGTAGTAGTTTTTTCTATTTATCTTTAAATTTACTATTATGTGTGGTATTATCACTATTAATATTATTATTTTCCCTAACTTCTTTATCTAGGAAGTTGAAGTCATTAGGGTTTGAAATTTTATAATATTTTTTCCGAGCTTCAATAACTTTATTAATAGTGATTAAAGGGTCACAATTTTTGCCATTATAGATAAAATTATTACTATCTTTCTAGATATGCCACATTATCATGCATATAAGTTCTAAGACCTATCATTTTTGTTGAAATTTTTGCAATGTTTTGTACTTGATTTAACAACCATTGGTCTAGTCTTAAAGTTAAATCATAATCAGTTTTTAGATTAAAAAGGCTAGTGAACCATACACTTTTAGACCACGGGCATCGAAAAAGCATATGTTCTACTGTTTCCATATTATTATCACAAATTTTACAAATGTTGTTGGTCCTACATTTTCTGTTAAAAAGGTTTTCTTCAGTGGATAATAGATTTTTAACTGCTCTCCACATAAAGTTCCTAATTTTCGGTGGGGGTTTCCATTTTCCAAATTTCCAGATGTTTTTATCCCTATCAGTTGAAGTTGAAGGTTTATTTTTATTTTTAGTAGCTTGCATGACTATTATCATCTTCTTTCATTTTATGATAAGGTTCTTTAACTGTAAATGTCCCATTTTTACAAAAGTCAATACTTATTTGATCTTTACAAAATACCTTAGGTATTATCATTTTTTCTATTTTTTCTTTGATTTCCTTAGGATAAATTTTGTTTAGTATAATTTTCAATAAGCTGATTAATCCAAATTAGGTTTGAATTTGTAGGCTTAATTGGATCTTTCCCATTACATATCCAACTATGCTCATAAATATTAATGTCATGACCATTGCCTAGTTTCCATTTTATGTTATTTTTGAAAGTTTATCTACCTATGAGTTTGCTTTTCCACCCCCAAGATGGTGAGCTTCCAATTTTAGCTTAAGGAAACTACAGTTTTTGAAATATTTTCCTTTGAGGACTCTATAAATTAGAGATTCTTTTTTATTTATTAGGTTCCAAGCTTGTTTTCCAAGTAAAACTTTATTCATTAGGTGTAGATCTCTAAATCCTAACCCACCCTCAAATTTGGAAATAGTAAGTTGGTCCCAATTATCCCAGTGTATTCTTTTTTTTTACCTTTATCTCCCCACCAGGATTTAGCAATAATAGAGTGGATTGTATATATTATATTCTAAGGAATTATAAAATTAGACATAAGGTAGTTAAGTAAACTTTGAATGATTGCTTTAATCAAAATTTCTTTCTCTCCTTCAGAAAGAAAGAGAGTTTTCCAATTTTCAAAATTTAGTAAGATCCTATCAATTAGAAATTGAAGGTCTTTAGATTTTGATCTACTCCATTCGGTTGGTAATCCTAAGTAGTTTCCTAGGTTATTAGTTCTTTTCATATTTAATCTTTTAGCCATTACTTTTTGGATGAAAGTTGGAGTATTAGGGCTAAAGATAACCCCACATTTATTTAGATTAAGGCATAATCCGGTGGTATTTTTATATTTGTTCATAATATCATTAAATGATTGTATTTCAATATTATCAGCTTTTAGGAAGAAAAGGCTGTCATCTGCAAAGAGTGGATGAGTTATATCTGGGCAGCTATTTCCAATTTTAATTCCATTGAGAATGTTTTTCTCTTTTTTTTTATCTCTAATCAAATCATTTAGAGTTTGTGAAATTAGACAGAAGATTAAAGGTGAAAGAGGGTCACCTTGTCTAATTCCTCTGGTGGGTTTTTTAATTTGGTTGATATCCTCATTAATTAAGATTGAGTAGGTTACGGTGGTGATACAAATCATTAGTTTCCTTACCCAATCTTTATTGAAACCTATTTTAATTAGGAGATCTTGTAAGAAATCTCATTCAATGTATTCATAAGCTTTTTTTAATATCAGCTTTAACTGCAACCATATATTTTTTGGTTTTTTCCTTCTTTTAATATGGGTAATTAATTCATGTGCAATCATCGTATTTTCCTGTATCATCCTATTAGGAATGAATGCACTTTGATTTTCTCCTACCAGGGAGGTCACATGAGGTTGCAATCTATTAACCAAAATTCTTGCAATAATTTTATAAATAAAATTAGAGCAGCTAATTGGTCTATAATGTTTAATATTAGTAGGTTTAGCAATTTTTGGTATTAAAGTAACGAGAGTTTGGTTTATCTCTAAAAGATCCCCATTATTGTTCCAAAAATTATTTATTACCCTCATAAGATCAAGTTTAATAATTTCCCAATAAGTTTCGAAGAAATTTCCATTATAACCATCAGGTCGTGGAGCCTTATTAGAACCTAGTTCCCAAGTTGATTTTTTAACTTATTCTTCATTAATATGTTTATTTAAATTATCAGCAGATTTTTTTATCAATTTTACTAGAAATGAGATTAATGGTGTTGTTATAATCTCTTTTTCCTACTGTTGTAAAGATATTAATAAAATAGTTAACTATTTTAATATTTATTTCATCTTTATTATCAATCCATTCACCATTTTCATTAGTAATAATGTTAAGAATTTTATTTCTACACCTTCTTTTTTTTGTGCAAGCATGATAATATTTAGTATTTTTATCACCCTTTTTAAACCAAATATTTCTAGATCTATCTTTCCAAAAACTTTCTTCCCTTTTCCAAGTTTCTTCAAGTTCTTTGGTTGTAGTATTATATTCATCCCAATTAAAACTAGGACTATTAGAATTAGATATTGTTTCTAGTTTTTTAATAAGTTTTTCTATTTGGATTTTATTATTTCCAAACTTTTTCCAATTCCAGTCTCTTAAAGCCTGGCTACATTTTCTAAGTTTATGGTTGATTATAGCATTAAGGTTTCCCCTAAGTGAGCTATAGTCTGCCCAAACTTTTTTGATAATATTAAGACAATCAATTTCAGTTGTCTAGAAATTTTCAAAGTAAAATCTTCTTTTTTTTGTTATTAGTTTTATCATGATGCAGTACTAAGGGGCAATGATCTGACCCAATAGCAGGTAAAATTGCTACCCAAGCATTTGGAAATAGCTTATCCCATTCAGAGTTATAAATTGCTCTGTCTAGGATAGCTTTAATAAGTTTATTACCGGCTCTTTTATTTGTCCAGGTAAATCTACAACCATAAGAGGTTGTTTCCTTCAGATTATGGAGGTTAATGAAGCTATTAAAATTCTTGATAGATTGTTTATGGCATACAATACCTCCTAATTTCTCCTTGAGAAATTTTATACAATTAAAATCTCCAATTAAATTCCAAGCAAAATTATGGGGCTTTAATTTATTTAAAAAATTGAATGAAACTTCTTTATTAATATCATAGGGGTTTAAGTATATATAAGTGTAAAATATGGGGTCTAAATGATCACTTTCAATTTTAGTGTGAATAAAATTAGGGGATGTTTTAATCACTTTAATTTTCAGTTCTTTCTTCACCATCAAAGCCAAACCTCCTCTCGCTCTGATGGGTTCGACGGTGGTTATCAAATTCAAATCTAAAATACTAGCAATAATATCAAGCTTTTTAAAATAATTCTTAGTTTCAGATAAAAATAGTACCTCCGGGCGGTGTTTAGCGCAGGGGTCACGAGCGACCTGGACTGTCAGGGGATTGCCAACTCCCTGGCAGTTCCAGGCGATATGTATCATTTCATTGACCCATGAATCTATCAATCCTATTTATGGTTAAAATTGATTGTGGATTCCTCTATCGGTTATCTTGAGGAGTTCTTTCATTATGTAAGTCAGAATTTGCAGTTTTATTTTTACATCCATATTTCAAATGAGAAATAATTTCTAATTAATTATAATTCTTCATTTTTCATTTCTAAAAAAAAGAAAGAGAAAATTATTTTCAACTTATTTACAAATTTTTAACTTAATTCCTAATTAAACACATTGTCATATTTATCTTTCATTATTGTCTTTATTTTATTATTTTTTAAATTTTTTTTTCTAAAATAATTTTTTCAGATTTTTTTAAACTTTTATTTTTTCCAGTTTTTTTTTAAATATTTTTTTTTCAAATTTTTTTCCCGAACTTTTTTTGTAATCGAAATTCCGGGTTATAGTTGCTGTAACACATAAATATAGATTTATGTGTTCACACAAAGTCATAAAATCGATCTAAAGGATTCCCCTTTTATAACAAAATTGATTTTTTTCTCTTTATTAATCGCATATACCCTATTTTTATTCGTTTTTAACTATTTTGATATATTATCTTTTTGTCCAACACTTTTTTGTTTTTTTTGTGTTTATGTTTTAGAGTTTTGTGTGTTCCACAAAACTTGATTTTGTTTATTCCAATTCTTTGTATTCCTGGAACACACAAATCTCAGCGTAATCTTAGCACTAGGGTTATAAACGAGTCGAGCCGAGCCGAACACTAGATGTATAGGCTTGTTTGTTTAATTTCTCGAGCCGAGCCGAGCTCAAATTTAAACGAGTCGGGCCGAGCCGAGCTCAAATTTTAACGAGCCGAGCTCGTGCTTCCAATGATCCAAATCAGAAATGTTAGAACTTGTTTGTTTGACTTATAGATCAATATTTTTTAAAGTAGCGCACGAGTTTCTTATAAACAATGTTTTTTATGGTTGAAATGAGACTTTCATTACAATTGGTATTTGATAGTGTGTGTGGTATGCAAATATGAAACATAACATTAATGAAGAAATAAATGTTTAAATAAATTAAAATATCCAATTTGATTTTGAAGGTTTAATAATATATCTATAAGTATATAATATATTAATTTATATTTTTTTATAATTTTAAACGAGCTCACGAGCCAAACTCGAGCAGACTCGTTTATTTATCGAGCTTAAAATGGAGCTTGAGCTTGTTTATATTCGAGCCGATCTCGAACGAGATCTTCTCCGAGCCAAGCTCGAACTGCTCTCGAGCGGCTTGGTTCATTTACAACCCTACTTAGAACGCACAAATATAAGATTTGTGTATTCATGGAACACACAAATCTCAAAGTTGTGTATTCATAGAACACATAAAAATCGAATTTATGTATTCCTTGAATACACAGAACTTGATTTTGTTTGTTCCAATTCTGTGTATTCCTGAAACACACAAATCTCAGATTTGTGCATTCCTAGAACACAAATCTCTTATTTGTGCATTCCTGGAACACATAAAAATCAAATTTGTGTATTCATATAATACACAAAACTTGATTTTGTTTGTTCCAATTTTGTGTATTCCTGAACACACAAATCGTAAAATTGTGTATTCCTGAACACACAAATCATAAAATTGTGTATTCCTGGAACATACAAATCTCAGATTTGTGTATTCATGGAACACATAAAATTCAAATTTGTGTATTCATGTAAGTTTGTGTATGTCTGGAATACAAAAAACTTGATTTTGGTTGTTCCAATTCTCTGTGTTCCTGCAACACACAAATCTTAGAATTGTGTGTTCATGAACACATTAAAAAAAATCGAAAAAAACAAATTGTAGAAAATTTTTGATTTTTTTTCGCAAAAAGAATATTAAAAAAAAGTTAAAGGTTAAAAAATAAAAAATTATTATAGTTAAAGTAATTAATTAATTGTCTATGGGTATTTTTGTAATTTTCCATTTTTTTGCTTAAATAAAAATTAAATTGAAATTGTAATTAATTAAGAATCTTTATATTTTCGTGTAATTAATCGGGCGTTACTCCTTAAAATAAAGGACTTCTTTTTATGAAAAATGACCTATTATTAGTTTATTACCGGATCTTTATCATTTATTAAAGTTGACATATTTATTGTATGGTAATTGTTTATAAAAAATAGGTAATTTTATATAAAAATAATATGAAAACTTATTAAAAATACACCTGGCATGAAAGAAAAATCTTGTTAAATTCACTAGCTATAACACCTACTAATGTATTGTTATCTTTATTCATTTTCAGTGTTATAAAAATCGATTTGTTGGAGAAAATCAAACTATAACTAAAATAATTTTCATCAAATGAATATTTTTTTTATATTGGAGAGTCACTTTAGACTTGGAGTCATTGACTTGATTCAAACTTATACCACTAGATTAAATGTAATGAATATTCATAAATGGGTTTATAATACTTTTTTTTTTCTTTTATTAGCAATAAATAATTTGTTTTTACTTTTGTTGATACAAAAAAGGATATGTTTAAAGTTCCTTCGTTGGGTCAATCCCCCGTTAAGGTTAAAATTGATTGTGATTCCTCTATCGTTTTCTTCACTAGCTATAACACCTACTGATGTATTGTTATATTTAATCATTTTCAGTGTTATAAAAATGGATTAGCTGGAGAAAGATTTTCTCCAAACTATCTATAGCTAAAACAATTTTTACCAAATTAGTAACAACCACGATCACTTTAACATATATGTGGCAAAAGCTAGATTTTAGTATTTTACATTGTTCATGACTTCATGTAGTCTAAGTCAACAATTGACATGTCCTACACGTAAGTCTTCCTATGCAGTATGCATCAAACAAATCCAACTAACAAAAAAAAGGGTGTAAATAAACTGTAAAGTAGGCTAAGGACACTAGCATTCAATCTTTTGACAAAATTATAATATGAGAAAAAAAAGCATATTATGGCTCCCACATGAAAAAAACACACATAATAACATCAATAATAATATCACACAGTGTACACTATTACAAAGCAAGGAAGCACAGCCCTAGGATTGAAAACCAAAAGCTCATCCTCTTCATCCAACCTACATGATACCCCACTCCCCCTACCAACCAATGAATCGAAACCCGAATCCTCCTTATCTGCAATACTCGGGTCACAACCGACCCGACCCGCAACAACCCGACAAACCAGCATTGCGCGCTTCACGTGCATGAACTTGAACTCCTCCTCAATGTCTTCAGGTATCGCTAAGTGTGCTCGCCAACTAGTAGATAGCGTAGAGATTCCATCCATCTTGATTGAAAAACCACTTCGTATTATCCCACACGCGCTGCAATATTGGTTATTACATATGCTTGAGTTATCATGCTTACCCAAGTCACACATAAACGTAGTACAATGAAACCTTAACAGCTCATTGCCATCAGCTAAACATCTGGCATCTCTTCTTACAACGCCGTTTCTGACGGATGCTTTTGATTTCACCATCTCTCTGTATTCTTCAAACTTGTTTAATATCTTTGGACTATTATGAATCTTGAGAACCCGATGGAGTATTGGGTCTTTAGCTTTACTTGACCAACCCGTTTTGAATATGATGTGGACTATATTCTTACCCGAATCTTCATCAAATAGCTCCGAAACTGCATGCTTTATGGCTTGATGATGTTCAAGAAGACTCGTATTCTGGAATATCTCACCACAAATGGTGCATGGGTAGATATCATTTCGTAATGGAAAATAGATATGGTCGGAGGAAATGTCCGATTCTGTGATGGTTTCGGGTTGGTTTAGTATAGGATCCGGGGTGAGTGGGATTGTGATAGGGTGGTGTAAGGATCGAGTGGAGGAGGAAGGTGATGGGATGGAGGGGTTGTGGTGGGGTGCGGTGGGAGAAGTTGAAGGTTTGACAGAGGAGGTGGAGGTGAAAATTCGCTTAACAAAGGACCAAGAGGCGGATAAAGCTTTTTTTGTAGAGGTTTTTGGCTTCCGGCGGCGGGATTGGTCGGAGGAGGTTGAAGTGAAGCAACAAATTAGGTGGAGGAGGAGGAGTAAGATAATGGAAGAGAATCTAGAAGATAATGTAGGTGAAGGAGCCATCTGTTGCCGTACTTATGGTTGTTATGCGTTAACTAGTTAAGCATATGAATTTTGATGATCGGAACATGCGTAGCTCTAGCTAGCTCCACACTGAGAGGAATTAATCGCAATGATGATGAGAAGGGAAAGAAGTAGGAGTATAGGTGGGGGTCAACTATTGAGAGAAAGATTAAGAATTGGTAGGGACATGGAAGTATAAAGGCTAAACATGGTGGGTGGGAAAGCAACTCAATCCATGGAGGGAATCATATCATACCATAGCATCTCTTTTTTTTTTACTCAATACTAACCATTCCTTAATATATACTACTGAGACACCATTTAAAGAATTAAGAGAAAAAACAGAAAAGGACACATTCGTGTAAAGATGAATAGATTGCAAGGCTTAACCAATTTTCTATTACATAAAGAGAACATAATCGTGTTCTTTCGTTCTCTGCCTCACCATATAAACGAAATTCACCAATATCCCCCCCCCCCTTCTTTTAACATACGTAGTACCAAATATAAATTATAATGAAAAGTTAACCGACCGCTACAAGAAATAATAGCATTAGCGACGAAACTATTGCGGCAACAAATCAAAATGGCGTCTAATGATATTTTAAAAACCAAAATGGCCTCTAATGATATTTTTACCGCCAATATTTGCCGCTAAAGATAAAGTTAATAGAGGCAAAAACAAATAATTTGCTACTAAAGGTATTTTTAGCGACGAACTTATAAAGACGACAACTAACGACTATTAGCGGCAAAATTAAGATTTTTAGTGTTAAATTTTTTGCCGCTAAAGATACTATTTCTTGTAGTGGACTTCTGAATACGAGAGGCCGCAATACAAAACGGAACAAATTTCAAAAGTATGAAAAGACAATCAATTAAAAGTAAACGAGATGTGATACTCTAAACAATCCAATCAATGGTGCGATTTGCTTATCCTATGCCCTACCTAATACAAATGTAAGAAGTTTCGTCAGATAACAATTTAATATCTTCTACAATTGACAGACATCTTCACATCTTCAATCTGTTGTGGTGGTGGAAGAGTTGATTGCTTAAATCACATGTAAAATATCCATTTGGATAGTGACGCGAACACAAAACGATCGTCTAGCATACAAAATAGCACTCATGATGGTCAAATACTCGACTGTAAAAACGGTGCAGGGGGTTACACTACTCGTTTGCCACATACAACAATCTCTCATGATCTCTACCAATGAAACCTGTAGTAATTATATGAAGAACCACAACTGATGTTCGCCTCCCAAGTGTGATAATAAACCGACATGAGAGAAAATTGTTTACCCGCATGTACGGAGGCATTGTCAAGTAATAAAGATAGGTATAAGGTATTGTCGTCTCCACAAGGACTATCAAAACTATGATTAATATGTTTTTGAGCATGGTGAAGGTTGTTAAGTAAATGAGAATAAAGTAGATATAATATTTGTAGGGTTTTGTTCAATAACTAAGAGTGCAGTAAAGTAAATAATTAACTAAAAGAAATACAAATTAAAATGCTAAAGAGAGGAGGAATTGATGATGCTTGAGTCTTGCTGGTAATCTCAAAGTAAACTGTTTAAATGTTTACTAATACAAGGGCAAATTAGTTTTTTCACACTAGTCAGGTTCAAAGGTCTTCACATATCCCTCTCGGATAGATAGGAAGCTATCCTACGACACTAGAGACCCCTCAAGGGTGACCCTACAGATGCTTTTGAATTCCAAAGGTTCAAACCGTAACACTACTTGGCTAGTCAACACCTCCCGATTCACTAATGCACACCAAGCGTTTATACACTAATTCCGTAATCCAATTCCCCCTCTTGGGCGATAGTTGAGACCACTAACGCTAATTAATACTTGATTAGGATACAATTATAAATAACCATAAGTGTATAATCAATAGAAAATCAACTCAATTCATTTCAGTATAAAATATTCAGAAATTGAATGACCATAAAAATATTCAACAAGGGTTCATACCCATAGCAATCCTCAAGCACAAGAGATTTAGTTCATAATTAAAATTAAAAATTACTGAATAATAATGATAGAATCATCTTTAGAATGCAAAATAGAATGAAATTAACCTAACGGTTGATAGGAAACAGAGTTGGAATGGTATAGAATGGTGGAACTGGATGGAAACCCTCCTCCTCTTCTTCTCTTCCTTGCTCCATGCGTTCAGCTCTCTTCTTCTGCTGTAATATTTGATTGTGTCATGAATTGACGCTGCCAAAAGGCTTATATACTAACATAGAAACATTTTGGGGTCAATTGGGCTTACTTAAATGAGTTAAAAATAGTGCAACCCGTTTTTAGCTAGTGTTGGAAAAGTTTGAGTCTCGGTGGAAGCAAATGGAATTACTTCTTCATCTCAACTCCGAATTGACTTTCGTCACTTCTCAAACGTCTTGACTTCAAGCTCTATCCAAATCAAAAGGAATTGTGTCCAAATCTTACCAATTAGTTATGATGACTAATTTAAAGTGAAATCAAGGATTTTGTCGGTAATCGCTTTAACTTCTCCAAAGTGACTTTTAGCTCTTTTTACACCTTGGCTTTGGATTGGAGTTGACTTCTTGAATTATCCTCATCATCTTGGAATCTAGTTTTAATCATGTACCTAAAATATACACACTTAACACACAATTAAGGCACAAAATATCTATAAATAACAATTGTCCAAAAAGAGATGGAAAAGAAAGATATGTCAAAGATTAGAGAATAATCCCTCACTTAGGTCCAATAAACCCCCAAAAAGATGTCTCGTGAATAGATTAATTTATCACAAAAGAAGAGGCATCAGCTGCTTCTATATTTATTTTAATGATATCTTGCAAAGGAAGTGACGAAGTAGAGATGTTAGTTAAAATCAAATAATGAAGGGACATAACAGGGGGGAGGGGCATGCAAAACATGAGAAAAAAAATCATTAAATTATTATTCAGTTGGATGAGAACAGTAGACACATGTATATTTTTTTTTCCCATGAACAAATTTATTTCGAGCCATCCAGATAATCTAACATGTTAAGGCTATCCTAGGTATTATTTATTTTGTCTTTACGCCATTCTTAGCGCAAATGGATGTAAGGTACACAAGCCATCGGTCAAACCGAGAATCTCAGGGAAAGGTACGCTAGCACCAAAGTTATCCAGTCCAAGTGCAATGGAACAACATATGTTCTACTGATTCGTCGGCGAGGTGACATATGTTGCAAGTAAGGGTTAATATACACTTACTATGAAATATAATCTATTGTGCGTGGAGAGCACTGAGTCATACTTTATGTAGGAAAGTTTTTAGTTTAGAGATAGTGTACCCTTCCAAATCTTAACTCAAGTTTCGAAGGCATGGTTGGGGGGAGGTCTACAAGACCATTTGGCAAAACTAGGAATTTTAGAGCTTGGTTGTTCCAGACACATACAAATACATTATGTTCTCTGAATAAAGACAAATTAACCGATCAGATAGCGTTAGACAGAGGAGGGGGTAAATAGTACTAGTTGATCACTTTTCTCGTCCATGACCAGGTCAATTAACTAGGCATTCCATCATTTATTTTTAGGGACAATATGTTCGAACACTTTTGTGAGAAGGGTTACCAGGGAAGAAGGGATAGGGGAATGACCTTGGAGCCAAGGGTCGTTCCAAATGGATATTGTAGAGTCATCTCTAATGGACATAGGATGGAATCTCAAAGGAATTCTTTCCCCTTAATTATACTACATCACACCCATGAGGCATGGTACCCATAGACACATTCTAAAATGAGTATTTCAGGAAGTAAATCCCTTTTCATGTTTGAGACACTAGTGACTCTAGGTTCTCTAGGATTTTTCATACTTGTCTGGCCACAAGGGATATGTTATAGTCCTAAAAATACTTAGGCCACATCTAAGGGTCCAGGAATAGAGGGGATAGTTTGGTTGCACCAATGGATGCCAAAACCCCCTACCTTACTCAACCAAAAATATTTCACTAGGAAATTTAGCTTTTTAACGATGGTTTTATGGTTTAATAGAACATAAATTAAGTAATTTTGGGGGGGGGGGGGTTAGTGTTGCTTCTACAAGAGTGAGTTTTTCCACATCCGATAAGAGAGGGCCTTTCCAACTACGAAGTCAGGAGTGGACCCTTTCAGGAAGCCATGCTAGTCCTCCTACTCAGGATAAACCCCACTTTGTTGAGATTCCAATGTATTTTCCCATATCAACCACTTATGGTATTGCAAAAATGTTTGTTAAAAATGCTCAAAGTCGATCAAAAGTATTGGGACTAAATAAGAGTGAAGACTTTTTGTAATTTTAGATATTGACAAGACGCAAAGTAGTATTTAGACAATATTTCCATTAATATATGTGCTTCACTTCCATTATACTCAAAGAAATGTGAAAAGAAAGTGTGATAGGGGAGGATATGAGCCGTTAATGATACCCTTTAAGGTTCCCCAATGAGAGTTTCTCTCTCATTGAGATATGTTAGAGTAAGGGTTCCGAGGAGAATAGGTACAGAGATAATGGGTTGCCTTGATGAATGCCCCATGAATTAATAAATGGGGCCAAAACTTTCCTATTCAAAGTAACATTACAGGATACTGAGAAGATTCACTGCAGGACCTATCCCATCTACTTTGAGTGGAATCCTAATCTCGAAAGAACTTGTTCGATAAAGTACCACTCCATCTTATCGTAGGCCCTGTGCATCTGTATACTTGCCATTTTAATGACAAAACATTTCTTTGCAATATTGTTAAGAGGCTTAACTTTGTGGAGGACCTCGTTCGCAAAAATGACATTGTCATGGATATTCCTATTCTGGATGAAAGTCATCTATGTTGGAATTTCGTAAATTATCTTATCCATCAAGGTTTTAAGACGGATAACCATAACCCTAAAGATAATCTTACATATAAAGTTATATAGGCTAATGGGATTAAATTCACCCAATAAAGTGGGATGATACACCTTTGAAGTGAAGAATAAAAGGGTCTTTCTCAAGTGTGTGAGGTCAAAATAATTCTAGAAAAAGCTTGAAAAAGTGATAGGATATCAGGAGCTAAGAGGTACCAAAAGTGCTGGTAAAACCAGCCACTAAATTTTTAAGGGCCAGGCGATTGGTTTGCCCCCAAACTCCAAGTTGCTTACTTTAACTTCTGCCATAGTAATGGATCAAGTTAATGAAACATTGTCTTCATTAGATACACATTAGGGATGCAGTTCAAATAAGACTTAAAGGCGTGTTTACCTTCAGACTTGTATATGTCAGAACAATATGAAAGGGTTAAGCTCTTAAGGGAATCAGTTACAAATATAGTCCTTTAGACAAAGAATTTGATTTACGGCCCGTTAAAGCTTGGTAAAGGCATGGAAAATTTTCGTGTTGTGATCGCTGTATTTCATCCACTTATATCTAGCCCTGATGACCCAAAATTTATCTTCAAGAGTTCACCATTTATTAATGGCTGCTAGATTTTCCTTATAGGTATTAGAGAAATTAGGTACTAATGGGTGTTCAAGGAGTTTATCAAGCTCCTTAGAACTCATTGGTACGCTGCTTATTGTTTCGGCGTTCAATTTTGCTCTATCAAACTAGACGTTTACGATATTAGTTTAGTTTCTATTGGAATTTGTGGGATGGGAAACAGAATCGGTAAGTTGCTTGGGCACTGAGGAAATCCTCAATGATGGGAACACATCTTCCGACTCACACCAAGCTGGTTCAAACTGGAAACGCTTACGACCTATCGTATCATTCAGATGTTCGATATGGAGAATCAAATGAGAGTGGTCAGAACCTATATAAAAGGAATTGAACACCCACGAGTCTGGAAAAAATTAGACCCATTGGGTATTGCCTATAGCTCGATCTGGACGTTCAAGGATTAAATCTTGACTATGTGAATTTTGTTCCTTTTCCTGGTAGGTCAATCAAATTAGTTTCACTGATGAGGTTTTTAACATGTTTAAGAAATAAATAAATTCACCTATCTATTATATATAAATTCACCTATATATTATAAATGAATATACATTTTAAAGACATGGCCTAACAATAAAATATTGTTTTTGGAATGTTTTTATTCGTTATTTGGGTTGAAAACTCTTCATATTTTTAAAATAAATATACCACCCATAAGAACCTCCGCATCCTGGGCTCTAAACTCATATTTTGAGCTAAATATTCAAAAATAAAAATCAAGAATACAAAAAAAATCAATTACATCTAGGGTTGTTAAGAGGGTTCTTATTTTGGAGGCTTGATATTATGAGTGAGGTTGGGGTCTAAAGCGACATCTCGCACTTTTGGTGGGACATTGAATTATTCTTTAAATTATTTTTTTCATTTATTTTTGTCTCTTTTTTATTAAAAAAGTATATCCCAATCGTAGAGTCGCGAATGTGGATGTTACACGGCATCGAGTTCTAAACTTTCTTTTAACCTAATTTTTGGGCTCTATATTTGAATATAGAGTTTGATTTTAGAGTTTCGGATGCTGATGCTCAAATATGGTGGGATTTGCCTAGAAAGAAATTAGAATTTGATTAATTGTATATATCGTTACTCCTACCTAAATTATTACCACACAATACATCATCCATGACTTAACATAATTTAATTGGAACCAATTTAAATTTACATTGAGAAAATAAATTATTGTATATTGTAACTTTACTCAAAATATGTCATATTATACATGGTATGTTGGTTCTAAAAATTGCATGTTATATATCATTACTCGTACTATTTTACCATCATAATATCTTTCGAGGTTTGATATAAAATCAACACACGGGGAAGTACTTCTTACAAGTGTAGGAGTCATCCCAAGTAGTAAAAGTAAGTATTATTTTAGCGTTTGCAATGGGAATTAGATATTTAATACGTCATTTATCTCTAAATTCGATTATTCGTTGGAAAACAAAAGACCAAAAAAACAAATATTTATGTTATGGTTTGTTATTGAGAAACTACTAATGCTAGGAATTTAAACTGATGATTAACTAAAAGCAAATATAACAAAGAGAATTTTGAGAATAAGGAGAGTGTAACATGATAATTGCTAGTAATCACCATTAGACACAATTTAAACTTTTCTTATATTAAGGGAGGATTTTATATTTAACTGCTAACTAGGATTCCACTATCCTCTTAAATCCACATAGAAGGGCTACCCTTGATACTTTAACAACCTCTGACGAGTGATATTACCAAGTATTATGATGAATAAAATCTAACTATATTGGCTATTTGATTAGTCAAGACCTCTCAGTTTACTAACACACATCAAACGAATATGAAATTTGCTCCACACCCCAACCCCATGTATACTAACCTACTAACTGATTAGAAGAATATGTTCCCATCGTTATAATATTATATTTAGTGGAAATAACACCAATTCATTTAAAAGTGAAACTACCAAATTAAAAAGAAAGACTTATAAATCATGATCTAGGGTTCATATCCTTACAATTCTCAAGTTTTGTAAGATTAGTTCATAATTAAATAAATAAAACTAATGCTAATAAGTTCAAGATTAAAGCAAGAATTGAAAAGGTAGATGAGTACACTAATTAAGGCAAATTAAATTGTTGCCCCCTTGAACTCCAACTCTTGCCTTCTTGCACTCAATGTCTATTCTTCTTAATAAGGATAACTGGGTAGTGTTTTTCTGATTAAAACACGTATATATAGTCCTAGTAAATGTATTAGCTAAATTGTGCCAACTTAAGTGAATCAAAAGTGGCACAATGGACTCGTCTAAATCTAGACAAATTTGGGTCTTGTAAGTAAAACGCAACTTCTTCAATTCAACTCCAAATAGATATTTGTTTCTTCTCACGTGATATACACTCAAATTTATACCTTGATATTTTATTTCATGACTATATTCTTCACCAATTATGATTTATGATCGTCGAAAGTTGATGGAAATATTCTGCCAGCAACTTTTGTTGAGCTTTAAATGGACTCTTTTTGCGACTTGGTTTTGGTTTATTCGTTACGTTTTTGTCTTTCAAGCTTCATAATGGGTTATGAGATTATTTATGAACCTAGTAGATTCACACTCAACACATGAATCATCTTAAATTGCTCCAAAAATGCATATACCATTCAAAATTAGCTAAAACTCAAATACATCAAATAAAGGAATAAACAACTGAATTAAACCTAAATATTATACCAAAATGATATAAATTAACTTTGTAAATCTATCACAAAAGGAGAACAATAAGACCCCAACTCAAGGTTTTGTCATCCCAATAAAACAAGAACTAACTAGGGTTTCAAGTCCAAACATTCCACAAGGGCAAGCAAGTAATAATCCAAAACATAATGTACAACAAGACTCATAAAGTCTTAAATAATAAATAATCCACATGCATACTATTCATATACATAATTAATCAACATGGTAAAGTTCCAAGAAAAATTAGCTTAGCAATGCACAAAGGGTTACTAAAATACCTCGCTTGAAGTGGTGGCCATAGGATGATCCTTGATCCTTCTAGAGTGTCTAATGGTCTACTGACTCGCTTCCTTTCCACTCATTGATCATTTAATAACATAGGTAAGAATCTCAAGGTATTTATTGTTATAGCGTGACTTAAGGTTGGTATGACACAATTTGTGAATTTCTAGAGTGAGCATTTGCCTCTCTCCTCACCTAACCTTGTATTAACCGCCTAAGAGCTTGAATTTACGCTCATAAATGTAATCACTCATCACTTTTTGATTCATCGGGTTGGCATGCCCAATTCCTAAAAAACAACCTCTCTTTTTTGTTTAACAAATTCACTTGTTGGTTTTATTATTTCCACCCTTTCTTCTTTTTTTGCAAGTCAATCATAAGTATTCTTCTTGATATAAGAACTCATGTTGACTTATTTTTCATTTTTTCATTTTTTCTCAAATCTCGACAAGGATCATAATCAAGTGCATCAAATGTAGCACTATACAAGCAACAAGAACCCACCCAAATGTATATCCCAAAACCACCAAAACCCACAACCCTGATGTCTCTTCATTTTTGATAGATTAATACTCATGCGACATCGTTTTTAGGGTTTACGGGACCTAAGTGAGGGAATTTCCCTAATATTTTCCATATCTTACTTTTCTACATTCTTTTGGACATTATGCTATATATAGAGTTTTTGTGCTTTAATTGTGTGTTAAGTGTGTAGATTTGAGGTACACCATTGAAATTAGAGTATAAGGATATGAGGTTAAGTCAAGAAATCAATTCCAAAACCAAGACAAGGCGTAAAAAGAGCTAAAAGTACTTTGGGGAAGTTAGATCGTATACCAGAGAGATCTTGACGCCATATTGTTTCAGCCACCATAATAAATTGGTCAGAGATTTTGAATAAATTCCTTTTAATTAAGATAGATATTGAAATAACTGACGATTGGGAGGTGAAGGAAGTCAATTTGGAATTGAAACGAGAAAGTTACACTATTTGCATAATCGTAACTCAAACCTGGACACCACTAGCCAAAAACTGGTTGAGCTATTTTTAACCCACCTAAGTGAGCCCATAAGACCCCGAACGTTTTTGGCCAAGTATATAACAATATTAGACTATCCCATTTCCGTATACTTCTACTTTTTATCAAAATATTAGCAAAGGAAGAGCAAAAATGCCTGGAGAGCAGAGAAGGAGTGTTCCACCCAAATTCATCATTCTCCACCATACCATTCCATACTTTAAGTTATTTTTATTCTGTTTTATTTTCTAAACATGAATTTGGTATTAGTTTTAATTTATTTTTATTTATTTATTATGAACTAAACCTCTTTTGCTTGAGGCTTGAAATGTGTATGATGAACCGAGGCTTATATTCTATTGATAATATATTTGTGCTTGATGCCTATTCATTCTTTGATCATGTGTTGGATAGTATGAGAATTTTGCCTATAACCCGAAGTAAGGGGTCGAAATTCGGACATAGTATATAAATATCTAGTGTGCAAAAATGATCTTGGCGGGCTTGCCTAGCTAGATAGTCGATAGAGTTAGAATGATTTCATCAAGACGTTGCCTAGGGTGTCCTTACCCAAGTACCCAGTTGTTTGAGGTTTCTCTCTAAGCTACCCTGACGGGAGTTAGATAGACTCTTGAATCCCGGCTAATGTGAAAATCCTAATTCGACCTTGTACGAATTATCTTAAATAGTTGATTTAGAGGGTTATCCGCAAGAATCAAGCATACTTCTGGTCCCATATTATCCTTTTAGATTTTTAAAATATTTTTCCTTTAGTTAATCGTTTACCTTATTTGCAAATTAGTCCCCCTAAACAAAAATCCGACAAATAATATTTATTTTCTTGTCATCTATATAGCAACTCTGCATTATTCTACTTCCTTAACACATTTATCTCAACTTTGATAGACTGTGTAGAGACGACAACCCCACACTTATCAAATTAAAACTTGTCAATGACCCGTACACTTGCAGGAAGTCACCCTCTCTACTGTTGATTTTTATCACACCTTATGGGACAACACACCCCAAAATCAAGCTCGAATATGACTAATTCTAAGGCATATTGACTCGAGGGAGGGTCATATGGTAAAGTCATACATACTACGGGGAAATTCTTATTATAGTGAATAACACAGAAATAGGCTTAAAGGCTCAGAGGGGTGAGGAATGATTCATAATTGTTATCTGGACATAAATATAAAGGGAACAAGAGGCTTATCAAATAACTACCTTGTTCATTTTCCTATTTATGTAATCTTGTTAAGTTATTTACATCAAAGTTGCTAGTAAAGTAGCTTTTCAACTACGTTATATCTCATATTCTACACGCCTACTTAGTTCTTGCTTGATTTTTAGGCCCTTATATGAATTGTTCACTAATTCTCTTTCCACACTAACATGTTTCATATGCGCATTTCAAATACAAATATGGAAAATTCAAAAAGCAAGAACTGTTTATCTATCATCAACTCATATATATACATGTTTTTAAAGGACTTTACTACAACACTTAATTTCCTAAGGTAATTTATTCTAATTTTTCTTTCTTAAGTAGTTAAACACATAAAAGAGGAAAAGGACAACTAGTACCACAACTCCAACTCAAAGATGAGTCATGTCACACGACTTCGAAAAGGCTCTAAAAACAATAAATTACGAGTAACACCTAAATATACTATACAACTAAATAATAAATAACTAGAAGGGATATTTTGAGAAATAGGTTTTTATCGACATATAAAATTAGAATATGGATGTTGAAGTTGAACTCGTTCGCTCGAATGTTATTCCTAATAATCAAAAAATAGTGATTAATACCTATTATAATACCTATTCTACCCTTAAACATAGCATATATTGATTAAGTGGATTCCTTGCGAGACTCAAGTATCTTTCATATCTGAAGTTAGTCAATTTACTTTATTATTCCTTTCTAGTTAATTTACTTTTAAGTCTTTATTTTATTTGCATCTTTTAATTTAGAAAACCAAACAAAAATATTTTATTTTATTTTACTGTCAACAATTATTCTTACTACTTGATTAATATTTGGGTTGAACCTAATCCGGCCCTGAGTACGAAACCCGATTTATCGGATATTACTTGGACAACCGTACACTTGCGGTATTGTGGTTCCTCTTATTTATCGCATTATTTTCTAACACCCTAGGACCCAAAAAGTTTTTGGCGCCGCTGCTGGGGACGGTAGCGTGTGACCCCGGTGTTAATCTTTAGTAGTTTTGATTGTTTATTTATTTTTTCAGTTTTACGCTTGGTTTTTTTTGTTGTACAGGTTTTTATATTCAAGTAATGATCAAGAGGTTCATTGAAGATGTATAGAGGACATTACCCAGATCCCGATCCATTCGACTATTGAGAAGACTCTCCGGGATAACAACAATGGAGTAGAAACTTCTACCAACAACCTTATCAATACCTGCAAGAGCAAGAATGGAACAATCAATGGATTGGGAATAATCAACAACAATCATCATATCACTATCCCCAGGAGCAAGGATGGAACAACCAGTGGGTTGAAAACGTTCAACAACCTCCACCTTCACCACAAAGTTCTGAAATAAATAGATCACTTAAAGAACTCATGCGCTTATATGAACAAACGCATGAGGCAGTGGAGGAAAAGGATTCAGAGCAAGGATGGAGCAACCAGTGGATTGAAAACATTCAACAGCCTCCACCTTCACTCCGAGACATATGTGCTAGAGTCGATCGCCTATACGAGGAAAGCATGGCAAGAGAGCTAAGACGTAAGGCAGAAGAAGAAGAAAGAAGAGCCATCCGTCCATCCACACAACAGATTCTAGACGAAATGGGGTCCAGATATAATTCTCATGACTTTGCAATAACAAGTCTTATGAAGATTCCATTCCCCCGAGGGATGGAAGAGATCAACTAGAAGAGGTAGTTGAGGAGGAGGTGTTGAAGGAAGATATAAGTGATAGTGATATGACCACCATGCCGGTTATAAATGAAGACCACCATGTGGTTGACAATCTTCTTAGCATGGTGGAAGAAGGAGTAGCAACGAAAATTCTAGAAATTGAAACTGAGATTGCTATTCCTATGGTGTGTGCACATGATCAAGATATAGAACGCAAAAAGGAAGAAGAGGTAATCGAGATTAGAGAGAGTCCACAACAAAACGTGATGAGGTAATAGTGGAAGATTGGGTTGAAAGTGGAGATGGACGTGAAGTGTGATATACTATATGCGTCCTAGAAGGGGGGTTGAATAGGACAATCGAAATTAATCGGCTAATTTTATTTCAAGCAAATAAAATTAAAAGCTAATTTGAATCCTATTGTATTAGCAAACTAAATAGTATAAAACTAGATAATCCTAAAAGACAATATTATCAAACTAGTCAAGTAGGCATTTTATCAAGCATATAGAGTGCGGAAATGTAAAGAGTGTAGAGATAGAATACGATACACAATGATGTATAGTGGTTCGGTTTCCCTACATCCACTACCTAAGAAAGCCTCCTTAGGATTTGCAAGATTCAACTAATCTTCGTAACTCTTAACCGGGTGAGATACAAACCCTTACAACCACTTCAAAAACCCTTTGAAGGAAATACACTTGTGTTATCACCAACACAAGGAACCAAGCATAAACCTATGCTCACACTACTCTCTTAATCTATTACAAGAACTAAGAGGAAAGGGGAAAAGTGTTTAGAGGTGCTTATAAAAGCTTTGTAACTAAACTCCTCAATGAGTAGATAAGAACTAAGTAGCTTCACAATAAATATGACTTGAATGCTCCTTTGAAACCTCCTTGAATGATAGAATTAATTGCTCTTAAGATTGGTAGATGGAAGGCTTAAGTTGTGTCTTGAATGAGCTTCATTTTATAGCTGAAAATATGGTCCAACGGTCACAAGGCTTCTTTCTAACGGATCTATTTTATCTCCAACGGATATAAGCTTTGTCCTCTTGTAATGTTGCAGGAAACCCTCTCTTGCGGTGTACCGCGGGAATGGTCCGGTGCACCGCGCAGATTCTTGATGCTTACTGACGGGCTATCCTGTGCACCGCGCCTCTGGTCCGTGCCTTGGTCCGGTGTACCGCGCTTAGGTCCGGTGTACCGTGCACATTTAAGAGCTTACTGACGGGCTATCCAATGCACCGTGCTTCTGGTCCGTGGTTCTGCGGTGTACCGCATGATTTGTCCGGTGTACCGCGGAGCTGCTCTTTTGAATTTTAAGCTAAAGTCTAAGGGTAAGAACACAACTAATCTAGTGAGGGGTTTTGGAAAACATTTAAAGTGATATCAAAATGAATTTTAGTTTAAATGATGATTTGTCGAATATTAAAACGGGAATAAAAACAAGGTGAGGCTAACAATCTCCCCCTTTTTGATGTTTGACAAATCATAAACTTTTGAATATGCCTAAGATTAAGTTTTGATCAAAAACTCCCCCTCAACCTAGTCACTAGAGTTTTTATAAAAACTCCCCCTCACAAAATGCATTTGAAAAAGTTTAACTAAAATTTCTCCCCCTTTGTCAACAACAAAAAGAACAAGTGGTATGATTTTTGAAAAAATTTAAGGGGTCAAAAACACATTTTGAAAGAAAAAACAAGAGCAAAATAAATAAATGGATAACAATTAGAAGCTTCAAAAATCCTATAACATCAAGAAAATATTAGCAACAAGATTATATACACAAAAAGCATTAAATACTTATGGCATGATAAGAAGGTTAGAGAATTTGCATGCCAATCTCACAACGAATTTTCTCAAAAAGATCTTGGGGTAAAGGTTTAGTAAAGATATCGGCTAGTTGATTTTCCGAAGTGACAAATTCAAGTACAATATCCCCTTTTTGAGTGTGATCACGGATAAAATGATGGCGGATTTCTATGTGTTTCGTTCTAGAGTGTTGAATAGGATTTTTGGTAAGATTGATAGCACTAGTGTTATCTTAACGAATGGGAACACGATCATACTCTAGGCCAAAATCTAGTAAGGTTTGTTTCATCCAAAGAATTTGAGTCACACAATTTCCGGCCGCAACATATTCGGCTTCGGCCGTGGATAAAGCAACACTATTTTGTTTTCTACTAGACCAAGAAACAAGGGATTGTCCTAAGAATTGGCAACTACCACTAGTACTCTTCCTATCAAGTCTACAACCGGCATAATCGGCATCCGAATAACCTATTAGCTCAAAAGAGGTAAATCTAGGGTACCAAAGTCCTAGACTAAGGGTTCCTTTCAAATACCTAAAAATACGCTTAACGGCACTAAGGTGGGATTCTTTAGGAGAGGATTGAAATCTAGCACAAAGACACACGGGGAACATAATATCGGGTCTAGAAGCGGTTAAATAAAGTAAGCTACCAATCATACCTCGATATAGTTTCTCATCAACATCCTTACCATCTTCATCTTTGTCTAATTTTGTGGATGTGCTCATTGGAGTTCCAATTTCCTTTGCATCTTCAAGTCCAAACTTTTTGATCAATTCTTTTGTATATTTGGCTTGATTGACAAAGATGCCATCTTTCATTTGCTTGATTTGAAGTCCAAGAAAATAATTCAATTCTCCCATCATGCTCATCTCAAATTCCTTATGCATGCTTTTAGAAAAATTCTCACAAAGATTTTCATTAGTAGCACCAAATATAATATCATCCACATAAATTTGAACAAGAAGGATATCTTTTGAAGACCTTTTTATAAATAAAGTGGAGTCAATATTTCCTCTTTTAAAACCATCATCTAATAAAAATTTGCTTAATCGTTCATACCAAGCACGAGGTGCTTGTTTTAAACCATATAAAGCCTTTGAAAGTTTAAAAACATGATTTGGAAATTTTGGATCCTCAAAACCCGGAGGTTGTTTAACAAAAACTTCCTCGTCTATAAAACCATTTAAAAAAGCACTTTTGACATCCATTTGGTAAAGTTTAAAATTCATATAACAAGCAAAAGCAAGTAGCATACGAATAGATTCAAGTCGAGCTACGGGAGCAAAAGTTTCATCGAAATCAATACCTTCTTCTTGATTGTATCCTTGAGCAACTAACCTTGCTTTATTTCTAGTGATTATACCGGTGTCATCTAGCTTGTTGCGAAATATCCACTTAGTGCCAATGATAGTAGGGCCAATTGGTTTCTCCATTAATGTCCAAACTTTACTACGCTCAAATTGATTTAATTCCTCATGCATAGCGTTAATCCAATGATCATCTAACAACGCTTCTTTAATATTCTTGGGCTCAATTTGAGATAAGAACGCTTGATGAGCACATAGAGCAATAATACGAGAGCGAGTGGTAACACCTTCTTTTGGATCACCTAGAATTAATTCACTTGGGTGATCTTTGATATGTTTCCAACACTTTGGTAAATCCGTACTAGCTTCATTTGGTATTTGATCATTTTCCTTAGGAGATTCATCATGAGATTTTACTTCTTGAGTAGGAGATTCTAAGGATTTGTCTTGTGGAGCATCTTCATGTAATTCAACATCTACCACTTTCTTGATATTAAAAGGATTTGTCTCATCAAAGTCAACATGCATAGATTCCTCAATAGTACGAGTACGTTTGTTGAAAATGCGATAGGCTTTTCCCTTAGTGGAATAACCAAGAAAAATACCTTCATCCGATTTAGCATCAAATTTTCCCAAATAGTCCCTAGTGTTTAAGATAAAACATTTGCACCCAAAAACACGAAAATAAGCAATGGTTGGTGGTCTACCATTCCAAAGCTCATAAGGGGTTTTCTTAATAAGGGGTCTAATTAGAACTCTATTTAACACATAACACGCCGTATGAACGGCTTCACCCCAAAAGTATGTAGGCAAGCTATGTTCTTTTAGCATTGTTCTAGCCATTTCTTGTAGAGTTCGGTTTTTCCTTTCCACTACCCCATTTTGTTGGGGAGTTCTAGGGGCCGAAAAATTATGCTCAATCCCAAATTCATCACAAAAATGCACAAAAAGGAGAATTCACATATTCACTACCATTATCACTACGAATGCATGTAATAGAGTAGCCTTTCTCATTTTGCACCTTTCTACAAAGTTTTGCAAATTCATTGAAGGCATCACTTTTTAAAGCAAGGAACATCACCCATGTGAATCTAGTGTAATCATCAACAACAACAAAGACATATCTAGATCCTCCTAGACTAGTGACATCAACGGGACCAAAAAGGTCCATATGCAATAATTGAAGTGGCCTAACGGTGATGACCTTATTAATGGATTTAAAAGATGAACGATGTTGTTTACCAAGTTGACATGCATCACATAATTTATCTTTATCAAATTTGTAAATAGGCAAACCAACAACAAGATTTTTTCTAGATAATTTTGAAATTAAATCCAAGCTAGCATGTCCTAAACGTCTATGCCAAAGCCAACTATCATTTACCACGGATAAGCATTTAATATGTTTACACATAAGACTCTCAAGATCAACAACAAAAACATTATCCGATCTTTTTGCAATAAACATAGTATCTAACTCATCATTTTTTAAAACAACACATCTAGATGCTTCAAATTTAACACTAAAACCAACATCACAAAGTTGACTTATACTAAGCAAGTTAAAAGAGAGACCCTCAACAAGTAACACATTAGAGATAAGTAAAGAGTTCATATTACCAATGTTACCTTTACCCAAAACGCGTTTCTTAGTGTTATCGGCAAAAGTAACTCTATCACCTTTTGTTTTATATAAATTTGTAAATAATGAAGGATTTCCGGTCATGTGTCTTGAGCATCCACTATCAAGTAGCCATATATTTTGCTTCTTGATGCTCAATCCCTACAAAAAAAATAAATTAAGCTTTAGGTACCCAATTTGGATTGGGTCCATGAGGGTTAGTGGATTTCCTTTTTAAGACCCATGTAGGCCTTTTCCAAATTGGCACAAGAGATCCCAAATCCAATAATTTACGATAGTAACAATGAGATGCATCATGACCAAGTTTTTCACAATAGGTGCAAGTGATAGAAGATTTTGAAGAGGATGGAACTGCATTTGAAGTTTTTGATTTTACAAAGACATTTTTCAAAGGTTTTTGATGAGTGAATGGATCATATCCAACACCACTTTTTTCACAAGCCATTCTTTGAGAACCTAAAATTAAATCCAAGTTTTCTTGCCCACTAGTAAATTTTAAAATAATAGCATTTTGATCAATAATCTTTTTCTCTAATAAAGCTTTTTCTCCCAAAAGATTTTTCTCAATAAGATGAAGTTTTTCATTTTCATCTATACATTCATCACAAAGATTTTGACAATCTTCCAAAGCTTTCAAAACCTCTTTAGTTCTATTTTTCTCAAATTCTAAATCTTTAGTTAAAACTTTGTTTGTTTCGATAGAATTTAAAAAATCATTATAAAGAGAATCAAATGCATCATGAATATCTTGTTCACTAGCATCATCATTAGTTAAAGAGAGCTTAGATTTAGGAGTTACCTCATCATGATTTGCCATAAAGGCAAAGTGAGTAGTACCGGTATCATCATCCGACGAAGTATCTTCATCATTCTCAAGTTCTCCCATAAAGGCAACAAGATTGACATTTTCATTATCACTTTCTTCTTCCTCCGAATTTTGAGTATCCCAAGTGATATTAGCATGCATTGCTCTCTTAGGTTTCTCCTTTTGAAGAAGAGGACAATAGGTTTTGATGTGACCAACTTTCTTGCAATGATAGCAAGTGGGTTCATCTTGTTTGATAGCTCTATCATTCTTCTTGTACGGTGAGGAAGAACTTCCTTTCTTAGCAAAGCGTTTGTATCTCATGAAATTTTTCATATCTCTTGCTAGCATAGCCACTCCTTCATCTTCACTAGTTTCTTCTTCATGTGAGTTATCTTCTTCACTTTCCTTCCTTTCTTTTCGTTCTTTTAACTTGGAACTCATGGCATGGAAGGCAATAGATTTCTTAATCTTCTTCTCCTCATCATCTCTTATCTTTTCTTCTTCAAGCACAAGCTCTTCCGTCATGAGGTTGCAAATGAGTTCATGAACCGTCATTTTTGAAAGATCTTTAGTGTCCCTTATAGAGTTGATCTTTGTCTTGTATTTCCTTGGAAGAGCAAATAAGATTTTTCGGCATTGTTCTTTGTTGGTGTATTCTTGACCAAGAGTCTTCAAAGTGTTAACAATGTTAAAAAATCTTTGATGCATAGCATTTAAGGCTTCATCGGGCTCCATACGAAAAAGCTCATACTTAGTGATAAAGAGACCAATCTTAGTTTCTTTAATATCTTCCGTTCCTTGATATGATAGCTCCAAGAGTTGCCACATTTCATGAGCGGAATTGCATTCACTAACTCTAGCGTATTCCGTGACACTTAATCCATTAATGAGGATGTTCATAGCTTTGTTGTTTTTGGTGAGTTTCGCTATGTCTTGATCATTGTAATCATCTTCATTTTTCACCTCCGCAGTACTACCCGTAACATAAGGAATATAAGGACCCTTCTTAATAGCAAGCCACAAAAAGTAATCAATTCCTTTGACGTGAATCTCCATTTTCTTTTTCCACCCAAAGTAGTCTTTTCCTACAAAAAGCGGAGGTCTAGTAGAACATGAACCTTCCGGTTGATTAGAATCCATATCGTATTAACTCTAGAAACGATTAAGTACAATAGAGCTAGGCTCTGATACCAATTGATATACTATATGCGTCCTAGAAGGGGGGTTGAATAGGACAATCGAAATTAATCGGCTAATTTTATTTCAAGCAAATAAAATTAAAAGCTAATTTGAATCCTATTGTATTAGCAAACTAAATAGTATAAAACTAGATAATCCTAAAAGACAATATTATCAAACTAGTCAAGTAGGCATTTTATCAAGCATATAGAGTGCGGAAATGTAAAGAGTGTAGAGATAGAATACGATACACAACGATGTATAGTGGTTCAGTTTCCCTACATCCACTACCTAAGGAAGCCTCCTTAGGATTTGCAAGATTCAACTAATCTTCGTAACTCTTAACCGGGTGAGATACAAACCCTTACAACCACTTCAAAAACCCTTTGAAGGAAATACACTTGTGTTATCACCAACACAAGGAACCAAGCATAAACCTATGCTCACACTACTCTCTTAATCTATTACAAGAACTAAGAGGAAAGGGGAAAAGTGTTTAGGGGTGCTTATAAAAGCTTTGTAACTAAACTCCTCAATGAGTAGATAAGAACTAAGTAGCTTCACAATAAATATGACTTGAATGCTCCTTTGAAACCTCCTTGAATGATAGAATTAATTGCTCTTAAGATTGGTAGATGGAAGGCTTAAGTTGTGTCTTGAATGAGCTTCATTTTATAGCTGAAAATATGGTCCAACGGTCACAAGGCTTCTTTCTAACGGATCTATTTTATCTCCAACGGATATAAGCTTTGTCCTCTTGTAATGTTGCAGGAAACCCTCTCTTGCGGTGTACCGCGGGAATGGTCCGGTGCACCGCGCAGATTCTTGATGCTTACTGACGGGCTATCCTGTGCACCGCGCCTCTGGTCCGTGCCTTGGTCCGGTGTACCGCGCTTAGGTCCGGTGTACCGTGCACATTTAAGAGCTTACTGACGGGCTATCCAATGCACCGTGCTTCTGGTCCGTGGTTCTGCGGTGTACCGCATGATTTGTCCGGTGTACCGCGGAGCTGCTCTTTTGAATTTTAAGCTAAAGTCTAAGGGTAAGAACACAACTAATCTAGTGAGGGGTTTTGGAAAACATTTAAAGTGATATCAAAATGAATTTTAGTTTAAATGATGATTTGTCGAATATTAAAACGGGAATAAAAACAAGGTGAGGCTAACAAAGTGGTTGAGGAATCAATTGAAGAATTAAAGCTTCATAATAAAAGAGAAGCTCTGCCACAAAAAGTTCACCAATCACCATCTCCACCACAAATCATCATTAGAGCTAAAAAATTGGAATCTCCCCTATTACTAAAAATGATCAATAGGTGCTACGCAAGAAAGGTGCTACACCGCGAGAATAAAGCGGCAAGGAAGAGCACCTACCCGCCACATTTTAAAGAGGAACGCAAAATTGGAAAGAATAAAAATGAGCTTATACAGTTGAGGACGGTTATCTACTATCATGTGGCGAAAAATGAGTTTCGTCATGAGGGCAAGGAGGCGAAACGGGGATACTATCCCCCCCCCTTTCAAAGATCGAGTGAATAAAATTCTAAGGGGGAAGGTTCTAAAGCTCACATGCCAAGGAAGAGGCGAATTTAAGCGGAGGAGAACCGCAAGAGCCTCTCTTCATGGAAGGTAACACGTCGAACTTAAAGACGTAATAAACAAAAGTGCTTCTTGGGAGACAACCCATGTTTTAATTTGCTTTCTGTTTTTCAATTCCTAGTGTATAATTATAAGTAATTGTCGAGTCTTAGTGTCTACTTTTAAAAGAAATGAGAAAGGTAGTGTGTTATTGGTGCAGGAATTGAGTTTGAGGTGCTAAGGAACGAAAAAGAAAATTCTGCAGCACAGGCCGGCTAGCCGGTCATATGACCGGCATGCCGGCCAGAAGGAAACACAAGCCCTCGGGTCTCATGACTCGTGTATTTTGACTAAGCGAGAATTTTCAAAAATCAGCGCACCGGTATGCCGGCGCCCAAGAACACGAGGCATCGGGTACTGATTCGGGTTTATTACCGAGAGAAGCAAAAAGGAAGATCTTCACCACCGGTATGCCGGCGATTCTGCCGGTATGCCGGCGATTCTGCCGGTATGCCGGCGCGATGGCGGTTTTGAAGTGTTTTATTCCAATTCCACTTCTTACCTTATCAAGAAGTAACCCTAGCCTCTCCAAAAAGATTTTTTCAGCCCCTAACCTTTTATATACCTGCACAAAACCACTAAAAAACCCAAGAACATTAAATCCTTCCTCCTATTCCATTCCAAAGTAAAAACCGAAGGTAATGTCAATAAAATGATAATCCTTTGAAGAAGAAGAAACAGTCGAATTCTTATTATGAACCCGCTGCGTCATTACACCTACAAGTTGTACAATTTTCGACTTTTCGTTTCTAAGCTTTTTTTTTTGTCATCACCGTTTCTAAGCATTAAAAATCAACAAAAACATTCATTTAAATTTATACTCTTAGAGTACACTATTCTAAAATACTCTTAAATTATTGCATATGGTATTAAATTAAGTACGTAATATCCTTTTGAGTAATGATATATACCACCCAAAATCATACCACTTGAGTATACCACCTATGACGTGGCATGAATTGATTGGCTAAAAATAGTTAATCTATTTTTTTTTATTTGTTAACGATTTACTTCCAATCAATTCACGCTATTTGTGTCTTCTTTCTTAGAAATAAAAACCCTCTCCGTCTCCTCTCTATTTTACCACAAACTCTTAACCCTTACCGGCCGCTGTCACCGGTGACCTTTTTCCTGGTGATGGCGGCCCCCCCTTCTCTTTCCTTTTGTTTCTTTTTTCCTTTTTCTGTCCCTTCTCTCTTCTCATACCGTTGTTATCCCTTCCTAGCCGCTTTAACATCTCCGTCGGAATCAATTTGTATTGCCATCGATCTTTATTTTGTACCTGCTGTGACAAGGAATTGGTTTCCCTCTGCCGTGGCCTGTTTGTGCTCCAAAACCTCCTTCCATCTTCAAACGGGTCCTCCAGATCTGGCCCACTTTCAGGCCCAAACTTCCTTTCTTTTTCAGGCCGGCTACAAAAGAACCGTTCCTGTGCAGCGCCTCCCATTCTTGTTTCATTGGGTGCATTGCTACGGGTTGTCTTTTCTTTGGTGCTGGATTTGCCATACTTTGTTAGTGGGTACTTTCTTGGTGGAGTTGTGTGTGTGGGTAGGCTGTGTTAGCCTCGTCTTTTGCTGCTTCTCTCCAAGGGCTTGTGGTGATTCACTTGGGATTATTCTAACTCGTACAGTGGGTTTCGATTTTTGGAGTTCCGGGTGTTTGCCGTTCACTCGTGTCTTTCGCTTCTCGAATTCTTTCTGTTCTGGTTGCTTGACCTGTTCTTGGTTAGAATGGCATTTTGGGTGGTTTTTTCTGTGCTTATTTTGTTTCTCCGCATTTTGTTATTACCCTACATTCGCAGGTGGTGAGTCATTTGTAGCCTTGGTTCTTCATTCAATTTTTTCCGGTTTGAGTAGATTCGAATGTTTGCCGTTCATTTGGGGTCTCTTGTGCTTGGAAATTGTTTGTTTGTCTTATCTGGCTCGCGTTTGTCTGGTGATGGTGGAGGAGCAGCTTGTGTGTGAAATTGGAATTGCAGTAGTTCCCGCAGTTTTTCGTAATTGGAAGGGTGAAGTTTCTCATGATCTTGATCAGATTGACCTCAGTTTATCCAGTTTGGTTGCAGATACAAAGTTGATTCATAGTGATTTATGTCTCACTCTACTTTCTGCTCCACTTTGCATTTCGTTTGTTTCGAATGCCGCAGTCAGTCTTCAGCCTATACGATCTCCAAGCCCGTGCTGATCGTTGAAGAGCTTGCCTATCCTTGTTGATCTTAAGAGTATGGTTAGATCCCACACACATTTCTATTTTGGGATTAGAAGGACGGCTATCATTTCGACTACTGGGTTTGCGAATGCTTTTCCTTTTTTTCCTTTGTTTGGTGTTTGTATTTCGTGCTTGTTCTTTATGTCTTTTCTGATTGTTTGTAATGTGTTGAGATTTCCCGCATCAACTGGAGTGGTTTTCTTCCCTCTTGGTTGATTGTTCTATTTTAATACAAGCTTGGTTGACTAAAAAAAAAAAAAATATTCATGCCATATCATGGATGGTAATTGGATGGTATTAATTTAGATGGTTTATTCTTTTAACTTATAATTTAGTAATAACCAGTTAAAAGTTCAAAGTAATAACAATTTATACATGTTACTGTTCCGAATCTAAGATCTTGGATATGCGAAATGTATTTAATTTATGAAAATGAAAAAGGACAAGAGATTCGCGTCATATGTTTATCTGTTCAAGAATACAAAATAGTAATAAGATGAGTGAAAAACTTTGGATCCTTTTTCTCCTCGCTTTTATATTTATGTACTAAGATAATTTTAGAACTTTGTTTTTACAATTAAACTTTTCAAAATCCTCTGTCACCTGTTCCTATTTTTGCAAAAATAGTCTCCATATTTAAAAAATACTTAAGATATTTTTGAAGTAATTCAAGATATTTAATAACTATGACACATTCACCCTCTGTTACGAAGAATCGTGAGACTGGCCGAAAGGTTCGCCTTAACCTTTCACCACATTCCACGATCACTTAACAACAGGGAGGATGTCATTGCAAGAAAGCAGTTACATCTCTCTTGAATGAGGGGTTTATATAGCCTTCTATGATGCACCTTACTAGCATGTTCCTCAAGTAATATCCGATAAATCGGGTTTCATTCTCAGGGACGGATTAGATTCAACCCAAATATTAATCAAGTAGTAAGAATAATTGTTGAGAGAAAAATAAAATAAAAGATTTTTGTTTGGTTTTCTAAATTAAAAGATGCAAATAAAATAAAGACTTAAAAGTAAATTAACTAGAAAGGAATAATAAAGTAAATTGACTAACTTCAGATATGAAAGATACTTGAGTCTCGCAAGGAATCCACTTAATCAATATATGCTATGTTTAAGGGTAGAATTGGTATTATAATAGGTATTAATCACTATTTTTTGATTATTTGGAATAACATTCGAGCGAACGAGTTCAACTTCAACATCCATATTCTAATTTTATATGTCGATAAAAACCTATTTCTTAAAATATCCACCTTAACCTTTAGAGTATTTATTTTACGCCTAATGCACCCTTTAAATACACACTGAATCGTATTGGAACTATCCATGTGTGAAGATGTTGACATTCAGTCTTATATATATATTATTTCTCAAAATATCCACCTTAACCTTTAGAGTATTTATTTTACGCCTAATGCACCATTTAAATACACACTGAATCGTATTGGAACTATCCATGTGTGAAGATGTTGACATTCAGTCTTATATATATATATATATATATATATATATATATATATATATATATATATATATATATATATATATATATATATAAGTGTGTGTGTGTGTGTGTGTGTGTGTGTATGTGAATTTTAAGCAAACTAATATAATCATAAATCACACTCACAATTTTAATTACACGTTTATAAACCTCAAATTTTTTCTTATAATCAACAAAAAACTTAGATTATAATGAATAATCATTTATTGATACGTATATTATGCAACTATATCATTTAACATATTATACAACATAATATAAAGTATAATAAATAAATAAAGAGAAAATGCCACTTAGGGTTTTGAACACACCCCCCTCTTCGAGATAGCAACCCCTCTAGGAGTCTCTTCTTACTAAAGACCTCAAAAAGAATTTAACACATGAAACCCAAAACCCCTATTACAATTGTACCCTCGTTTTATTTTTTGTCTTCTATATATACTAATTTAGAAACCACAAATTATATTTTCAGATCCAGATCCAGTTTCTCTCACCTCCCACTCCTCCCCATTTCTCCCCTCCGACTTGAGTTGCTCCAAAACCACCACCACCACCACCACCACTAAAACACCACAACCACCATAACACCTCCACCACCACCTGCCTTCTCGGCGAATAACAACACTGCAACTCCGGCGAACAACACACCTCTTCCATGGCTGAGCACGAAGACACTGCAACTCCGGCGAACTACAAGCTCCCTTCCTTCTTCGCAGAGCTCGCTGCTGCGGATCTCGCTGCCTTGGATCTCGCTGGGTGGCCATCGGAGCTCTTGAACAGTGGGCTGAAGCTACCGGAAAACGAGAGAGAGAGAGAGAGAGAGAGAGAGAGAGAGAGGTGGCGATGTGATTCTCTCTGCTGCGATGGAGGTGAACGGCAGATCTGGAAGCTCGATGCTGCGGTGCTGCGATGCTGGAGCTAGGTGCTGCGGTGTTGCGATGCTGCGGTGGCCGGAGCTCCATTACTGCGGTTGTTCTCCATTACAGCTGATGCTGTTGTTTAGTTTTCCGTGGCTGCTGATGTTGTTGTTCAGTTTTCCATGGCTGTTGGATCTTGCTGGGTGGCCATCGGAGATCTGGAAACTTTATTTTTTTATTATCAACGTACTTAGTACGCCTAGTTTTTGGTTTATTTTTTATTTTTTATAGATCTGATTTGACTAGATAGTTAGATTTGAATTGTTTACTTTTTGTAATTCATTAGAAAATTGGAAGAAATGTGAATAAAATATTTATTTTGGCATTTTACTCTTTGATTTTTAATTATACTCATCAAAATCGTCGGAGTACTCATCAAAATTGTCTGAGTACTCAGCAAAATTGTCCAGAGTACTCAGCAAAATTATCAGAGTGCTCGGCAAAATTGTCGGAGTACTCAGCAAATTGTCTGAGTACTCAGCAAATTGTGCCGGTACTCTATGTTTTTCCGGTGACCGGTGACTGGTAGTCCGAGGTCGGTGGTCGAAGGTCAGTGGTCGGAGGTCGGTGGTCGGAGGTCGGAGGTCAGTGGTCGAAGGTCGGTGGTAGGTGGTCGGAGGTTGGAGGTAGGTGGATAGTGATAGGTAATGGAGAGAGAAACAGTGACATCACACTTTCTTTGTCTTTTAGTGTTAGTAAGGGTAAGAAAGACAATTGTCAAAATTAAGGTCCCTAATAAGAACAAATTCATGGACCATACTCTATAGAGAAGAAAGATGGTCATCCAAGACCCTAAGTATAATTCACCCATAAATAAATAAGTTTTTATAAATAAAAAGTGTGAAAAAATACCTCAAAAAACTTGGAGGTTTTGATGGTGGAAATGGAGTTGGGTTAAGCTAGGTGATATCTGGTAGCGAAATAGGAGGTGGTGGCGGCGGCAATCGGTGGCTCTATTATGAAAATTTTCAGTAAGGAATTTTCGTGTCTTTGGAAAAGGGTTTAATAAACAAGAAAAAACGAATTGGGTAGTTTTTGTCCTATCTGCTATGTATTTTGTTACGCAACTCTTTAGCAACGACTACAAGTGGTTGTTGGAGAGTTTTTAAGTTCTCGTCAGAAGTCTCCTTACCGACCACGTTGGTGGTAGATAATGAGTATAAACTACTAGCGATCTAGTAGATCTCGGTTTTGTGGCCTAAGCGCTCGACCGAGGCCTAGCGCCTAGGCGGGATTACACGGGGGTCGCCCCTTGGGTAAGGCCACCAAGGTGGCCGCCTTAGGCCCATTTTTTTTCTTTATAAAAAAGGGTCCCAATTTTATCAAAATAATTTTTTTTATAGTTATAAAAGGCCCCGAAAAATAAATCTTGCTTTAGGTAACTAAGCATATTTTAGTTTTTCGGGCCAGCCCTGGGCCTAGGCTGAATTATACGGTTTTGAATCCTGCTGTGTAATTTTGTATATTTATAATATATATGTAGTAATTATAACAATTTTAACTATTTAAGTCATAAAATTCATCTAACAACACTATGGTAAGTATAAACATACTAAAAATTGAGTTGCAATATCAATTAAAGAAATCTCGAGAATAAAAAATATAACAAGAAGGCCTATGCGGACATATTTTACCATTAATCGGTGCCTAGGCGGCTTTTTTTTTTTGCCATTAATGGCGCCTATTCCACGGCGATTAAGACGCTAAGAAAAAACGCATAGAATTTTAACCAGTAGTAAGCGGTTGAGAAGGGAGTTGACGTTTAGACGGAGAGATCTGTAGCATAACTAGCGACCATGTTGGATTTTTCTTTTATTTATTTTAATTTACAAAACTTATTAGTAAAAGCTATAGTGGTCGCTATTAATTTTAAATCTCTGCAACTAACTATGCGTCTATGCGATTCTTAAAAAAAAATTATTTTTATTTTGACGATCATTATCGGTTGTTTAAACTTTTATTACTGGTCAACATTTTAACAGTCGTCAAAAATATGGTTGCTAATCAAAACTTCTGCTGCTCCGTGCAACTTGTGATTAACGATGGTGAAAATATTAATTTTTATAAATTATCGTATAATTCTTTTTCCCAGTTTTACCAGTATATATAATTCTATGGTACACAATTTTACCAGTTTAATAATAAAATATGATGCATGATCAAGATATGCAAGGGACATATTTAGTAGGGCTCTGCGTGATGATACAGGGCCAACGTAAAGATTTCACGTAAGCCCCACATGTTTTTTTAAGGTGATCATGCATCGATAGATACATACATACATAATTTTTGTAATGCAAATCCTCTATGGAAATATATGTCCACTAACGCCAAAAGTTGTACTTATCATCCACGTATACTCATTAATCTGAAAACTGTCGGTACCTTTAATTCTGCTCACTGTTGTTGCCCAACTAAAATACATATATGAGATCAAACATTTCAATTAAGCTTTGAAAAGAAAATCCACTCTTTTTTCGTGTTTAAGAATTTTTTGTTGAAAAAGAAAACAGCATGGGTCATATAAATAAATAAGATGATGGTAATGGTAAAAATATCTCATTATTGGTTACCGAATAATCAGAGGTTCAATGATGTACAAAGAAGTAATCTAGTGTTGGGTTACTTTATTAATTATAAGTTATCAAGATTTACTAATCATGATAAGTGGAAATCGCCTGCAAATTTCCATTTTATGGAATTAATTACAAAAGACATAAAATGTGACAGTATGAAAGAGGATAGGATTTCGTGGAATTACATGAAAAAAGGGAAATTTACCTTCCGTGAGACATATGAATGAATTCGATCAAAAAGCTCAGAAAATGAATGGTTTTAAGTAATTTGGAAGTCGAAAAGCCAGCTGAGATACAAATTTATCCTTTGACTTACTCAGATCGAGCGATTAGCTACAAAACAAAGGCTATTATCATGGGGTGTCATTTCTAGTCCTTTATGTGAATTCTTTAACATTAAAAGCGAGGATAGAAATCATCTTTTTTGGGAGTGTTCTGTTACAAAGCGAATTTGGCGTATTTGGCGTAAATGCTTAAATACGCATGGAGTCGAGGTGAATCTATCTACTTGGTCTCTTCTAATGGAATGGTATACCAAGCACCACGGCGACACAACCATCTCTGACGCCGTATTGAAGATTCTTCTATCGGGTGCTGTTTATATTGTTTGGATTGAACCCAATAGTCGAGCCTTCAAGGAGTATAAAGCGGAGGATAGAATTTTTTATGATATATACATAGCTTTCCGAGAGAATCTTTCAAGGTTTCATAAAGAGGAGATCAAGCAGATAGTTCTCATGAAGGAGAAGTGGAGTAGGTGAGAGGTAACGCAGGTACAAGATGTACTTAGATACAATCTAAAGGGTAGTTGTAATGTTCTATTTTGGCGTATTATATTTTGGGCTTAGAGTCCAAAGTCTTTATTAAGTCATATTGTAAGTAGGCCTACTCATTGTAATAGCCCATTAGGCCCATGTATACTTTGATGATATATAAAATTGCTACTTGCCTAGCAAAAAAATAAATTTATAAATAAGATGATTGAGTCAAAAGTTATAGTATAATCATAATTATCACACAAAAATTTACTTAATTATTAATATAAAAACAAATTTATTTAGATAATAATTGGTATTGTTGTAATAGTTTTAGACATAAATGTCCGGATGGCTAATGGTCCGTTTCAAAACGGTTCAGTCCGGTCCTTATCGGATCTGGGTCTTACCGGTCCGGTCGGTCTATCGTTTCTTCAATTTCCGAACCGGTTCGGTCCGGTTCCAAGTTTTCTATATTAGGAGTACGAATCGGTTATAGGAACCGGGTCTTACCGGTTCCGGTTCGGTTCTTACCAGTTCCAAACCGGTCCTTTTTTTTAATAACTAATAATGAAGGTAAGTTATAACCGAGAGAACTCATAGAATTCATGAGCTGATCATCTTCACATATATAATTTACAATCTCGAATAAAAGTATATTCCGTTACATCAGTAATTGTGCTATCTTAAGAACTGAAAACCATCTCCGCACCAAATCTCACCATCTGAAGAAGCTCATCCTTATTAACAGCTACAAATACACAACACTTATTTAAATTACTTTTAATTACTTTTTCCTTAATTGAAGACTGTAAATCACATAATTAATAATATTACATATATAAGGTTACGCATAAATAGTATGTAAAGAATTTAAACTTCAGTACAAAATAGAAAGACTTGAACTTCTTTCTTTTGCACAATTCTATGAGGCACGATCTTGTGCTTGTAAATCCACGTGTGGGTTCCTAAAATATCCAAAGAAAACGTTATTTTTTTTGGGTCAAATAATTCTATTAAAGAAACTTAACTTACCAGTCATTATCATACAAAACAACTACATCAGCTGTAGCAATAAAGGTATCCTCGGTACACTAAATAGTTTTCAAGTATATTAAGAATACTTGTCATCTGTTTTATTACAACATTAATTTCTCATAAATCAATAATATTAACAGATGTATATCAATATTATTAAGTAGATGTTATAAAACAAACCTGTGAAAATATTAAAATCCGTGAATCTCGTTCCTTAGGAAGTAACTTATCTAAAAGAACCATTTTCCCTAATAAAAAAGAAAATTAGATTTTGTTTAATGTCGACAAATTTAAATGTATATATATATAGTATATATGTGTATATACTGACCAGCATTTTGTTTAATGTCTACAAGAAGAAAATGTTAAGCAATATCTAAAGAAAGGGTAACACAGTGACCTATAGTGATTTTTTTTCAAAATACAGAGACTAAAGTGTAATTAACTACAAAAAATACCTGAAAAAATAGGCTTAGAAGATTCTCATTGTAAGTCAGTTCATCAAGAATAATGTTTATAGCAGAAGTTTTATACAAAACATTAATGGAGGGTCAGATTATATATTATATGGAGATATATAAGAGTGTAAGTCTGAACATACCATGAGTGCAAACCCAACAATAACCATTATCATACGGGTTGTCCTGCCAAGGTATGGATCACATCACAAAACTTATTCCCCTTGCACATAGAAAGCGTTGGAACATTTGAATGAAATGGAAAAAAGGTTTTATCTCACATCGGTTGATGGCCAAGGAATTGGCCCACTTTTATACCTTGTGGTATTAACAAACCCAAAAGAGCCAATACCCATGCACATGGCAAGGTAAGAATGAAGCCCACACGCGCGCACCACCACCTCCCGCCCGGCCCGGCACCGGCACCGGCGGCACGTTACAAGTCAATCAAAACAGTCAACCCAATTAAATCAATTCCGGGAGGGAATCGTGGGATTTAATGGGGACGTTTTGGCTTGGGTCTTCATCTCCTCACCACTATATAAAGGCCTCACTCTCCACTTGTATTGAACACGAATTACAAAGCAGAAACAAAGCACAAGCAGAAAAATTACTCTCTATATTTTTTTTCTTTCTTTTTTTTCCGTTAAGAGATACCGGTACTATACGCCGGAATATCTTTTTAACACCGGGATTATTTTCCCTTTACCGTGTAAGTTGTGTTTCTGTTTTTTCCGTGTAATAGCTTTGTAGTTCTCGTTGTTATTCAATTTCCGTGTAATAGCTTTTAATTTTCGTTAATCAATTTTTCGATTTATTTCGTTTTGCTTTCTTCTTTTCTAAAACGGTGATATTTTTCACTACAGAAAGATCATCATCAGGTGAGCTAGCTCATTTGGCCAGGGACTTGTCTCTCAACTAAGAGGTACGGGGTTTGAACCCCGAAGGTGGAAAAAAGTTTTAAAAAAGGTTGTTGGTTGTGCTAGATTATTAATTGAGAAAATTTGTAATAGCTAGTCTAATGTAAAAAACTAGATGTGAGCTTCATATATAGTTTGATTTGCCGATGGCTTCGCATATCACTGTTCATTAAAACAAGAGCCAATTGTTGATTGATGCCTATTAAAAAACTTATTTAGAAAAAGGTGCCTAGGAAAAAATATTTATTGAAAACAGCCCCCTTATAATTAACAATTAAAAAATAAGAAAAAAACTAATAAACACACGCGCGCGTCCGTGAAATTTTTTTAAAATCGTCATAACTAATTCAAGAAAATCAAAAAAAATTACATTTGGATAAATCAAATTAATATTTACGTCTATGATTTTTTTCGAAATTTTCTGAATTTTTCGATTTTTTTTTATTTTTTTAATTTTTTTTTTCGCAGACACGAAATTCCATGTTTAAAACATGGAATTTCATGTTTGAAACATGGAATTTCATGTTTAAAACATGGAATTTCATGTTTATTTCACGGTTTAAAACATGGAATTCCATGTTTAAAACATGGAAATCCGTGTCTGCGAAAAAAAAATTAAAAAAATTCGAAAAAATTCAAAAAATTCAAAAAAAATCAAAAAAATTCATAGACGTAAATATTAATTAGATTTATTCAAAATTTTTTTTTTTTTAATTTTCTGATTTTTTTTGAATTAGTTATGACGATTTTAAAAAAATTTCACGGACGCGCGCATGTGATGGAATTAATAAAGGTATAGAAAATATAAAGGGGATGTTTTCTATAAATAATTATTTCATTAGGCATTTTTTTATAAATAAGATTATTGAAGGCATAAAAAAACAATTAGAGAGTTTAAGGAGGATGTTTTCAACAATAACCCCTTAAAACAATTACTTTGCAAATTTCGCATATCACATGTAAACCAACTAACTGCAGTTTTCAAAATATACAAGGACTACTTTGCAATCAACTACTAACTTTTTTCATCAATTTCGAATAATACATTGAATTCAATCAACAAATCCGAATCAAACATAAACGATCCACCCAATTAATCAACTTTTCATGTGAACAACATCATTTTTCAAGCTATCTAATACCAGAATCAACTATTTCAAATAGCACAGGGCCTAGAATCAACAATTTGAAACACCCAACTAACACACCCGAATAAAAGTATACATATATCACCTTAACACACACAAATCATAGCCAGTCCACGATTTGATTCAATTTTTCAACTCCCACAAACGACATTTAAGACAAATTCGAAAAAGAAAAGGACAAAAACCATAACCTTAGCCAATAATCCAAGTAAATGTGGTGATTATTAAGCAAGAAAGATTCACTCAAAGCTAATTCTTTCATTAATTGGAGTCGGTGGATAATTTAAGAGGAAAAGAAGAAGTGTAAAGAATGTAATTCCAGAAATAACAATTCCTCACAAAACAGAAACAACTCGATCAACAGGAAACCCAACCATGGTTAGTATAAAATCATTATAATTAATAACTACCAGAAACATACCCAAATAGAGATGATATATCACACCACCACCATCATAATATAAATATCCATATTCATAGATGATTTAACCAGTTTCAGAAGAAAGATGATCACAGATTAAACAACACACCACCACCACCATAAGTTACAGAAAATTAAACATCATTGTTTAGTGAATCAATTTCAGATAAGAGATTAAAGAATGGAAGGGATAAGAGGGTGTTTAATTGGGGTGGTGGTTTGGTGAAAGGAGTAAAGATGGGAGAATGAGAAATAAGGGGCAGTGTTGGGTTAACGTGAAGAGTAAAAGAAAAAAAAATATATATGTAAAGGGTTTCGGTTCGGTCCGTCCGGACCGTTCCTAACCGTTAATTTTTTTAAGGAACCGGACCGATAAAACAAAGGATGGTCCGATCCGTTCCCTCACCTTATTTCAGTTAACTTTCAGTTTCCCAAATAACATTAAATAAAGAATTAGATATCAAGGATTATACATAGTGCAAACCCGAGCTAAGGGAAATTTAGTTTATAATTAAAGAAATAAAATTAAAGAATAAAGAGATTAAAACATAGTTAAGCTATATCTAATACAAATTACCGTAATGGTAGAATGGAAGGATGAAGAAGAAGAGTTTGTGACTTTCCAACTTCTTGTCTTCCTCTACAGGTCAACATGCTCATCTGGATGATTTCTACGTGTAACACTGATTAGGGACTGAGCAAGGACAAGTAAGGACATGTTTACGAAGGTAAATAGTCATATGTATAAGTGTTAGGTCAAAATATATGTCATGGGCCAAGTCTTGGAGTCCTAATCCATCTCAAACCCGTTCTCTTGAATAATAGGATTGGTTGACCTTTGGAGTTTGTAAAATTCATAAGTCCTTCGTTACAACTCTAAATCTTGTGATCTTGGTATCAAAATGAATGCAATTCAAAGACCTTCCTATATATGAAAGGGCTCCTTAAAATTCTTTGTCGATTTTATGTAGCATTGAAATTACTACACGTCTTCACAGTTGGACAACAATTTTCGACAGCTTTTGCACTTTCCTAAAACCAGTTTCTTTTCTTTTAACTCTTGATTTCACCTTGGATATTCTTTCCTCGCTCCTTAACATTGATTTGACATCTAATAGCATCATTGTACCTAAAATCTTCACATTTAATACACAAATTACACTAAAAATGCTCTAAAACACTGTAAGAATTGAGAAATTAACAAATAATGGGGAAAAACCCCTCAGCTAAGCACATAATACACCTAAAAATGATGTCTCTAAACTAAATGAATTCATCACAAAGATGGAGACATCAGTATGTTACATGAACTTTGTGCTAACTTGTTTGATTACATGAGATTGTATATAGGTCATTTAAGATATCATATAATCTTTTTATTATTATAAAATAGTAATAATTTTTACAAAATATAAAAATAAAATTATAGTAATTTCATATGATTTGTATATATAATTCAATTTTTTTAAGATTTTTAGATTTTGATTTTAACTTTATAAGAATATATGATCGTTGAACGGTTGATATGGATTTGCTAGTTATATAATTTGATAGCTTGTTTAATTGTTATAACTTTTTAAGTACTTAATAATTTAACTAGAATGGTCATTTCAAATTAATATTTTGATAAATATGTTCTTTCGTGATTTATGGGTATGCGAGAAAAAAAATTAAAGTTGTTATATTTCTCTATATATTATGATTAAATATACCACCGACAAGGCCAAATCTAGCTAAGGCCCAAGGAGGGCTCAAGCCGCCCTGAACCCATAAATTTTATAATATCTAAGGGTAATTTTAGTCCAAAAAATAATTAGCCCTCTATAAACGCCCATAAATTTTATAATATCTAAGGGTAATTTTAGTCCAAAAAATAATTAGCCCTCTATAAACGTTTATATTATATATTCTTGCTTTATAGTGTACATAAGATGTCGTAGCTTAGCGGATGCTATGCTTGATTTATAAGATTTAGAATAAAGGTTGTGTGTTTGAAACATAGCTATACTCAATTTTTTTTCTTAAAATGCACATTGAATATAAAATCAATTTTACTTAAATAGACTTAAAATAAAATAAAAAAAATTTGCATGACTATTTAATAAAATTCCATAACTATTTATTATGACTTTCCTCTATTCTTATATTATAACATTTTTTATTTTTTATTTAATATACTAAATTTAAGTCATAACATTGTCAAATTTCACCTACTTATAAGAATATTGTAATTCATTATACTGGCCTTTATTTTGAATTTCAAGCTAGCATTTCTTTTATATATTACTTAATAAAATTATAATATTTATCCTTTTAGATAATTAGAATATCAATATAACATTATAAAATATTAATATAATATTAGTGATACTATGTAAAATAGGTGTTATGTTGTTTCTTATACTAAAATGTAGCGTTAATGGTGTTGTTTACATCATTCTTAGGTAAATGCTAACTTGTAAGTTCATTTTGTTGAACAAACGAGAATCACAATAGTGTTGCATGTGCTTGTTAGACAACCAATTATATATTCATGTCATTTTTTGCATGTTTAGTCTTTGCTACGTGAATTTTATAATGGGTGACGCCGACAATACTTGAACCTTGTCTTTGCCTCTGATACCATGTTAGACAACCAATTCTTCTAAAGGTTTAAAAGATTAGGAGGAGTTATCTTATACATTACATATGAGCTATAAATTTATGTTTTTAATATTTACCTTAAAAAAATTGGAAATGATAACCTCGAACTGCCATATATATCAAACCCCCTCATCTTATATCCTGGATCCACCCTTGACCACCGACATATATAAAGATCTTATGTAATATGAATAATCGTTTCGTATATGTAGTATTTTAAATAAAATATATATTTAAAAAAATCAAATAATAATATGAATTTTTATATGTATGATTTAATGGAAAAAAATATTGATAGGAAATATATAATAAGTTAAGTTTAATACAATTACTTTAGTAAGTTACGATATTTGTATTACAATTACGACTGTAACGGGTCATTCACGTGTAGATGTTATGTAATAAAAAATCCTATAATCATTGTAATGTGATTACAGAAGAAATGTTATTACAAAGTTAATTACGACGTACCAATCACGGTAATTAAGTTCATACCAGTATTGACATTACATTATTGATCTCATTACAACATATCAATCACACCTTTACCAAAAACATCTCATTCCCTCCTACGCGCTCTATTAAAGGAAAAAAATCACACGTTTATGCTAAAAAAAAATACACCAACAATCACGTATATTTAGAAAAAAATCCACCAACAATCATGCATATTTAGAAGCTTTTTGTGTTCAAAACTAGCAATATCAATAATAAAATAATGGAAGTGTCGTTTAGGCAGCAAAAAAAAGCAAAAAGAAGTACTACAAAAAATCCATTAATGACGGAAACTCTATTGATGTTCAAACTCATCAAACTTCATCAATATTCATCTCACATCCTATTCATAAAACTCATTAGTAAAGGCGGAATCTCCATTGATGTTTATCTCACAATCCATGCGTAAAGTGCACATCCCAATCTTCATTTGAGAAACTCATTCGTAAAAGACGCATAACCCCTTCGCAAATGAAACAACCCATTGGAAACCAACTCACAACCCATTCGAAATGAAATGCCCATTTAAAACACGAACATATGATTTGAAAACTAAGCGTCCTATTAGAAGTTAACAAACAACCCATTCCAAAATGAAACAATTCATTACAAAACAACTTACAACCAATTCGAAAACACATAATCCACTCACAAAATTAAACAACCATTTGAAAACGGATGAGCATATTAGAAAGTAACACATAACCCATTAAAAAAAGCCAGGATCCACATAGCCACCAGGCTAATAAGTTCAAACCTTGAATCCAGGCAGATCTGACATATAAATGTGAATTTGGGGATGATGCATTCGCAAAATCCATTAATGGCGGGATAGAGAAGAATTCGAATAAAAAAAAGATAGTGACCATTGACGGGAAACAATTAACAAAACTAAAAACGAATTGGAATCATGAAAAAGAAGTTCGAATGCATCAGAAATCAATATCAAAACATGTGAAAATAAAAAAAACACGACATGAATACATCTGTACCCACTGTTTTGCAATTCAGAGGGTATATACCCACTGTTTTGTATTTTGAGGAGGTCTTCGCTCAAGCAAGCCATTTCTTCCGCTCGTCTGTTAAAGATTTCGCCGTGAAGTTGAAAAATGTCGCCCCACCTTCTCACCTCCCCACCTCCATCTTCACCACCATAAATCTGACGCCATTCGTCAAGATCTCACCACCAGGTTAGCGCTCCTCTGTACAAGATAACCACCATTAACGAGCCACAAAAGGTCACGCCTAAGAAACCCGTTATCACAATGCCACCTCCACCACCATGAGCGCCGCCCCCTCCATCGATCTCAGATCTGTTTATTCAGATCTATATCTATTAACGTACCCACTATTTTGCATTTTCAGTGGGTATATACCCACTGTTTTGCATTTTTAGTGGGTATATACCCACTGTTTGTAGTTTTTATGGGTATATACTCGCTATTTTGCATTTTTTGTGGGTATGGATCTTTATCATTGAGCTGGAATGACATGGACCTTGACAAGGAAAGATGTATTGTGAAAACAGTGGGTATATACCCCCAAATTATAGCACGGACCTTGGCAAGAAAAGGACATTGAACTAGAAAATTAAAACCAGAAATTTTCAACAGGGACTTGTAATGTAATTATAAAAAATAAAATAGTGGGTATATACCTCCAAAAATTTAACCAGAAACCAGAAAAATCATAACCAGACATTTAAAAAACATAACATCTAACCAGACCTTTAATAATTTTATTTCAAAATATGTGGCCTAAAAACGTATATTTCTCTTAAAAAATAAGATGAAAGTTTAGAGAACGTTTTTCAACCACTAACTCTTATTAATTTTTTCACTTTGATTGGTTACTTTTTTTTATTTTTTATTTTGATACATATAAAAGCCATTTTTTATTCAAAATCGTTTTGATTCCAATGCCCTTTAAAAAATTTATTTCAAAATTTGAGGCCAAAAACTTATATTTCTCTTAAAAAAAATAAGATGAAAGTTTAGAAAAAGTTTTTCAGCCACTAACTCTTATAAATTTTTTCACTTTGATTGGTTACTTTTTTTATTTTTTATTTTAATACATAAGAGCCATTTTGGATTCAAAATCATTTTGATTCCAATAAGATTGGATCACAAGACCTCTTAGTTTGTGCGGAGTAGTCTAACCACTAGACTAACTATCCATCTTACTTTTTTTTACCAAACATGAAAGAATGAATTACTAAAACAGTTATTATAGAAGAAGAACTTGTATACCACGTTCATGAAACTTAATAAAACAACAAGCAAATACTGCAATATAAGAAACATGTATACTATGAAATTCACCCAATTAGAGAGAATCCAAACTCTTTCCAAATAAATAATCAAAATCAACATGAGAACCATAAGATCATAACACAATCAACGAACCAGGATAATCCCTCCAAGATGATATGATGTGACCCTGTACCAACCATATCACCAATGAAAAACGCGAGTGTGATAATGTCATCACATAAAAGGATAAGATGCATGGAAAGAGAAATTTAAACCAGAAACATCGCGGCGGATAGCATAGCACATATATTCTTGGAGAGACTAGATACAACAAAACAGTCCCACCAAACTCCAAATGTTGTCCATGAACAAGACCAATAATTCCTTAAGTGTCTAAATTACCAGGAACAATAAGCATAAAATAATGGGTAAATGCCAAACACACACTATACTCGTCCCTATGTTTAGAAATAAAAAATCTATGAAACACCAGCTATATCGCAGAAAACGAAACTAACGAGCTGACACAAGAAAAACCAACTCGATACAAACCAAAACAAACTTCGCCCAACAACTTACATGCTTATACTTTTGAGGAGGGTAAATTTATCGGAACACTTGATTTTTTCTTTAAATCTAAACGAACTATGTACTCGATAAAATTCTCTAATTCAGTCCCATTTATCCAAATTTATTCAAATCATTGAAGAACCCTTAACCAATCAACCTCTTTAAAAATTTCCACATAAATGAGCTATTAAAAATTAAACATGGGAGCATGTTCAACCACGATATGGTTTTCATCTTCCACATATTCCGGCGCAGATATATAAGGTAATTTTCATAATCTCTTCAATTAAATCTTTACAGAACAGAGCTTTTCTATTCATTTCCTGATTGGCAGACATATACTATATCATTTATGCGGTTTTAAGAAGGGGTTATTAGAGAAAGCATTCTCATAGAGTAGTCTAATATTTTTTTTAAGCCACTATTTTTTTTATTTATAAATTAATGTCTCCCTAATTAAATAATTAGAGATAACATCCCCATAATTATTTTGTTTCCTTTTTTATCCTATATAAATACTATATTTATTAGACAATAGGTAATTAATTCTCCATTATTCCTCACACATTCACACACAATAACTCATGCACTCATTGGAGTTGGCCTAGTGGTTAGGTTACTCCGTAGAGACAAAGAGGTCCTGGGATCGAATCTCATTAGAGGCAAAGTGACTCCGAGTCCAAAGTGGCTCTCCCATGTATAGAAAAAAACTCACGCACTCTTCTCTCTCTCTCTCGAACTAGTTCTTTGTCATTTTCTGGTTACACACGCGGGGTTCTTCTCAAGGTTAGTCTCTCGCTCGTCATTTTGTCTCTATTTTTGTCTTTTTTTTCTTCTAATTTTTTATTTCATTTTGTTGTTTTTTTTATTTGCAGGTTTTTGTTTCTTATAATACGTATACATGTGTATGTATTGTCCATTTTGAAATCATTTTAATGCACTCTTCTCTCTCTCTCTCGAACTAGTTCTTTGTCATTTTCTGGTTACACACGCGCGGTTCTTCTCGAGGTTAGTCTCTCGCTCGTCATTTTGTCTCTATTTTTGTCTTTTTTTTCTTCTAATTTTTTATTTCATTTTGTTGTTTTTTTTTATTTGCAGGTTTTTGTTTCTTATAATACGTATACATGTGTATGTATTGTCCATTTTGAAATCATTTTAATTCACAATGTTTATCCTAATTTTCAATTTCAAGCAATTCTCCTGTTTTCAAGGTTTTTCTCTTTTAATTGTTTGTTTTGTTATAATTTTCTGTTTATATTCTTCATTTTGTTCATATTTTGCTTCAATATTGCTAAATTTTGTGTTTAAACTGTTTTTGTTATGATTATGTGTTTACATCCTTCATTATGTTCACATTTTGCCTCAATATTGGTAAATCGTGTGTCTATATTCTTCATTTTGTTCATATTTTGCTTCTATATTGTTAAATTCTGTGTTTAAGCTGTTTTGATCTGAGTAGAGTGTGTGTTTGAGCTGTAATGCGGTGAAGAGGTTTGTGCAATTTCCGAATTCGGAGATTGCATAGAACTTTTTCCCTTTTCTACTTCTTCCTTTGTTTGTGTGATCATATTCTACTACTTATGTCATGACTTGTTTTCTGCAGATGGTTATGGCTGTAGTTAGGTCCGGTTCTCAACGTTCTATGCGTTCGTTGATCTTTTTCTGAGCCTCGATGTGGACGTTGCCACGCCCGAGGACACCATAACGCGGAATCTTGTCGAGCTCCTCTATGAGTGATGTTTTGTTTTTACGATCTTTATATTCTTGTAACGGTCGATGAATATTCACGTATATAACATTGTTGACATTTGTATTGTTAAGTTTTCAAACCTTTTTGTGGTTATATTTGTGTCGTGTTTCATTACGTTAGTATTATTGTCTTTTTATACAAGTTTCGAGCCATGTAGCGTAAGTATCTTCTGGGTTTTCATGTTTAAAACATGGAATTTTGTGTCTACGGAATAAAATCAAAAGAATTCAAAAAATTCTAAAATTTCCAAAAAAAAATCATAGACGTAAATATTAATTTGATTTATCCGAATATATAAATTTTTTATTTTTTGATTTTTTTAGAATTAGTTATGACGATTTTAGAATTAGTTATTAGTTTTTGTTTTGTTTTTTGTATAATTTCTTTTTTCTTTTTTCTTTTAATTACTATTTATAGGGGTATTTTGGGTTGAGCCGTTTTTTTAATAAAAAATCTTATTCTAGGTATTTTTTTTAAATAAGTTTTTTAATATACATTAATCTATAATTGGCTTTTTTAAGAAACAGAATGAGAAAAGCGAATACAATTTCACCAGCATTTATAATGGTATGCGATTTCCCACTGAATATTTTCATGTTCGTTGTTGTAAGATACTTTTTATTCTACTATGCTTTCATTGTAGTATCTGCATTTTGTAGACAAAAATGTGTACCCTTGTATTATAACACAAATTATGATAGCAAAAATGTAATAAATTAAACATTAAAACATTTTTTGCTAGACATGATTAGATGATTTTTTACCTCATTACATGTCAGGTTAATGTGTTGTGTGGCATTATGTGAATACTGATAGTGCCAATATTTTTGGTAGCAAGATGAAGAAACAATTTAGAGATTAAACTGTTACTTATCACTAGGGCAGAACAGTGAATAATACTAAAATAGCTAGGGGAATTAGGGGAATTTGTGAGAAGGTGCTTGCTAATTATAAGGGTGAAAGTGGAAAACTAAATTAGTAAAGGGTGTAACTAATGAATATTTACTCTAGATTTTCTTTTCTAGGTAATGAGTGCTAAAAATGCTGCTTTGCTTGTTTAATCTATCACTGTTTTTTACTGGTGAAGATTAAATAGGCTTTCTTTTGTTGTACAGATCCACCTGAAGAATTGCCATTCATGATATTGTTGAAGAGACTTCTTCCACGTACATTATTGAGAAATAAGTTCAAGCAATATATTAATAAGCTTTTACTTTTTTACCCCTAATCTTGTGTTTTCGAATTTGTAATGTACTTTTTTTACGCAGTAATATTTCGAAAGCATCTTTAGAAGGATTTCTTTCACCAATACTGTATATGTTATTTTCATTAGAAGATCTGTAAGTTTTCTAATTCTTACCCTGAATACTATGTTGAATTTTATGTTTGAATTGTTACTATGATAAAAATATAAGTTATTTTGTATGATATAAGGACTTATAGTGCAATTAAATAAAAAATAATTAGTATACAGACCTATAGTTACATTTCTGTATAAAATAGGGACCTGTAATGTCATTTTTGCAAAAATATGGGGACATGTGGAGCAAATTTATGAAATATAGGGATCTGGAGTGCAACTTTTTGCAAGAGAAGGGGTCTGTAGTGCAAGTAACTAAAATAACTTAAAAAACAGGGATTTTTCCTTAGCAAAGGAAATGTTGCGCAATATAAGTATTTATAGTGTAACTATAAGGACCTGTTGTGCAAATATAAAGTGTTATAGTGCAATTATAAGGGCCTGTTGTGCAAATATAAAGACTTATAGTGCAATTATAAGGACCTGTTATGCCAATAGGGACCTTTTGTGTTATTTTTTCAAAACATAGGAACTTGTAGAGCAATTTTGCAAAATATAAGGACCTAGAGAGCATTTTTGCAAAATATAGGGACATGTAGATCATTATTTGCAAAATATAGGGACCTGATGTGCAAATAGTGACCTTTAGTGTTATTTTTTTCAAAATTTAGGGACTTGTAGAACAATTTTGCAAAATATAGGGACTTGTAGATTTTTTTTGCAAATTATAGGGACATAGAGAGCATTTTTGCAAAATATAGAGACATAAAGAGCATTATTTATAGGGACCTGAAGTGCAATTTTTGTGCTACATTACAACAACTCTTCTATCAATTATTACATTACATGCTGCACAAATTGGGAAAAATAGGTCATACTTTATATAAATAATCTAAAACTTTATTGCTTCCTTTAACCATTTGAATTATTTTATTGTTTAGAAACTAAATATGAGTAAATAATTGTTGGTGCAGACGAGCAAGAATAGGGAGAGATTAGCTGAAAAGAGAAGTCTGGTGTGACTAACATGATATATTAGTACAAAATTTTGTTTGTCTGTTACTTTGTATTGATTGTCAATTGAGAAGAAACAAAAAAGAAAATTACTCACAAATTGTTGTATAATTTGACAATTAGGAATTGGTGTCCATAATTTTGAAGTTGCACATTTTAGCAATTTAACATGTATTGGAATAGATATAACATACCGGGTGATATTGTGTCAATGATGAAAAAAATTATAATGTTTAATTGAGAATGAAATACATGACTATCTTTCTAGCATTTGATTTTCGCATTTGATTTATGTCAGATAGTCGAATGTAATGATTTATTTGTGTCAATAATGTGAAATTTGTTAACCTTTTACATTAAGCCTGTTAAAAAAACATTATTACATTTTAACAAACATTATTACACGATTAGAACATGATCCCTTAGAGATTCAATACTATTCTCGTCGTCGCGCGTTCACTGCTATCTTTTGTGATGAAATTCCATAAATAGTATTGATGATCTTGTAACTCCACAGGTCCGAAATACGCACTTGCTCCTTCCTTGGCCAGTATATTCGCACACAAATTAGCTTTCTCGAAAAACGTGAGTTACCAAGAGAGTACTACCAATTTAAAAAACGAAAGATAACAAAATTGTCCTAAATTAAAAAAAAAAAACTAATGTCAAATGTTTCGATTGTCCTTTTAACTGTTATGAGTATTTAATCTCAGGTGTGTGCGCGTCCACTAACTAACAGACAATTTTTAATTTTCCGTCTTGTAGATAAATGTGAAAAAAAAGAGCATAAAAATGATAGCTTACATGAAAATATGAAATATAAGTGTTTTTTTTTTTGGGGGAAAATAGTACTTTTATCTTGGCCAATTTACTTAAATATATATTATTCGAGTAATGCTACATACCACCTTTTTATACCACTCTCATACTACCTCTTTATGTGGCGTAATATGATTGGAAATATTTTATCGATTTCTTCATATTTTAATCTAATTTTATTTCATTTCCAATCATATTACGCCACATAAGGAAGTGGTATAAAAAGGATGGTATATAACATTACTTTAATCGTATTACACCACATAAGGGGGTGGTATGGAAGTGGTATGAAAAAAAGGGTGGTAAATAGCATTACTCATATGACTATTAACCAATAATATAATACTTTGTAGCTCGTTAAAATATTAAACCACTAAGTCACAACGACTTGTATTGATAATATAATTCTATATAGAAATAATTGCTAATAAAATTCTAACCTAACACATCGTTCTCTAACAGGTCCACTTAAATAGTTTGTATTGATAAGGTCCAAAATATTACTTATTTAGTATAATATACCCATATTGACCTTTTCTTCACATTAAAGCAGACGACCCAACAAAAGTATTAAGTGGTTTTTAATTGCACGCCTTGAATGATATCTAATGCAAGTAAATCATTACCATAACAAATATTCGCCAAATTTTATGGAGCAATTATATATAATGTAGAATAATTTGGCTCCCAATAATTTGACTCAGTAATTTTACATATAAATCATAAAATGTAGAATTAGGTGTGATGTAGTACAATGACAAAAAGAGGGAAGAAGAGTTTACCTATGGGAGACAAGATTAATAGGCTGAGAACTTTGACGTATTTGTTCAGGGAAGGAGGAGGAAAAGCTAAGAGGAAGAGGAAAAGTAACTTTATATTTTATAGTTGTTATTTTCTTTATATACTAATGAGTGCTACCTCACTTTTAAAATTGAGGTGTCACCTCTCTCTCTCTCTCTCTCTCTCTCTCTCTCTCTCTCTCTCTCTCTCTCTCTCTCTCTCTCTCTCTCTCTCTCTCTCTCTCTCCCTATATATATATATATATATATATATATATATATATATATATATATCAATTAGCTATTCATTTAAAGGACTACAAATTAAGCGCTTGTATCAACATCTCAGAAAATATACTCACAAACAAGTGTTTTCCACACTCAAGCAATAATTGTTCAATACAAGTACGTAATTCATTTCATTGTGCAATAAAATAAGATTGTTTGGCTCGACTACATGATTTTTGGTTCAAATTAGACGTGTTATTATTGTTCAATATATTACATGATTCACATATGTGTTGATTGGATTAATATGATTGTTTTGTTTATAGGTATGTAATTCATTTCTTTGTGCAATAAAATAAGATTGTCTGGCTCGACTATAAGTGGATGAACTACGAATTGTAAATGAGAAAACCGAAGTATATGAAAGAAACTACGAATAGTAAATGAGCGAACTACGAAGTATATAACATCGCACTCCGAAGTGTAAAGAAAAAGAATATGATATAATATTAAAAGCAATACATGTGGGTGGAACTACTAATCAAGTTCCCATTGAAATAAGATCCACACATGGAAAAGAACTTGTCATTCGTTGGTTATTACAGGCATCCCAGAAACGTATAGGTCAAAATATGGATTTCAAAATAAGTTTTGAATTAGTGGATGTTGCCAAAGGGAATGTAGATGACAAAAAATAAGAGACTCATATAATGGTAGAGGAAAATAAAGCTTTTGCACATTTTTTTAATCCATGAACATCTATACATCTCGATCAGAAAATAATCAAGAGAAAAATAAATATAGAGTTGATACATAGATTGATTTCTTTAACCAAACAAAAAGGAAACTAAAGATGACACATAAATCATGGATCAAATAAGACATCTCGAGGTCTGTCTTAAAGAGGAACCTCATGTAAATACCATGGAATAAGGTTTGATCCTATTTATGGGGATTCCGAAACTATTCTATTCCAAAAAATGGAAAGTTTCACACAATTTGAATTTTATTTGAAAATTGGATTTAGTTACTAATTCATAATCTAGCATGTACAGAAAGAAAACTTCATTCTCGATTCTACAAGATTTTTTATGAAAATCTTTCATTTTCTTCTCTTTGATGGAAGATTGACTTTCCCAATAATGTATTCTAACTTTTGTCCCAATTCTTCTTATGTTTGATCGATTTAACCTTTGATCGAAAATATAATACCTTGGTTATATTTTGTCTCTTCAACAAGTTTCATAATGAGCATAACTACCCTATTATTTCGATGAAGAGAAGAACCTATGATTAGCTTTTCTGGAAATTTCTAAACGAACTATTTCAATGAAATATTTCAATTTCTTATTTTCCTATGTTACACTCTATGTATTCATCTATTTGTAGAGTACATTACATGTACATAAATGCTTATAACATAGTTTCTCTTATGCGTATTAACAACTACTCTAAAAGAATGTTTTTATGTGGTGCTAACCGTTTAATAACTAACTTTGTGGCTCCAAAATATTTTAGTTTATGCTCCCATCTATTATCTGGATGTACCAAGAAAGATGTATAGTCTAATGGGGCTACTATAGAATACTCATGGGGGGCAAGCTCTTCTATTATGGTTCATAGTTTCTCTTGTTTATATGTTTTATCTAGGGGGAGAAACCGAGCTTCAAGAAATAGTGAATGGTCTTATCAATACACAAATGTATAACTCCCGAGGAATTTTAATTGCACTCATATTCATAACTGCATGATTGGGTTCAAACTTTCCCAAACCCTTTTTCATCAATGGACTCTTAACGTATACGAATGAGGGCAGTTTGTTCGATAAATTCCTACCTTTTAATCTATCTCTTAGATGTTTGGATTTTGCAGAATTCCATGGATATTGCAGAAAGACATGCTATCCTCACTCGGACCAAGAAAAAACATTATCTATTTTGCAAGTTCATTATTACAGGTAGTTCCTACATCAAATCAAACTAATGACGTATACAATACTTGAATTCTCGATGTAGATGCTACATAGTTGGTTCTCATCCTTCAGAGATTACGAATGTAATAGGACCATCTGTCGAAAAAAGATCACCCTAAGATCATCATCTATGGATATTAAGAAACAATTATATCAGATGATTCTACATTCTTAATCTTTCTAACTTGCTCCTACGAAACCAATGTCGAAAAGATTTAAAAAATGGTCTCTCACAACCACTAATGAAAAATTCCTCAAAAAGTTAATAATTAATAATTCTTTTTAGAAATCAAATGAATTTGGTCTTTTACATACCCGAGGAAGGTAATAAAAAAAGAATGAAGATGAGTTCTTCTTTCTTTTATCACATAGGATCTGTGTGAGAGAAAGTCTTATGCACGATTTTGAATGAGAGAAAGAAGTGAGGAATCCTCCTTTCGACTCTAACTCTTCGGCTATAGTCTTTACTTTTTATTCCGTTACTCCGAAAGTAGATGCTTCAGCTTCAGCTACTCGAATTTTAGATATTCCATTTTATTTCTCATTAATGATTAACACATTCTTCTATAAATCCTAGCTATTCTTAGCATGATACTGAGAAATCTCATTGCTATTACTCAAACAAAAATGAACTGTATGATTGCATATTCGTCCATAGGTCAATTTTGATAGGTGGTTATTGAAATATTGTTGGAGACTCAAATGATGGATACACAAGCATGATAACTTATATCTTGTTCTATATCTCCATGAATCTAGGAACTTTTGCTTGCATTGTATTATTCGGTATATGTACCGGAACTGATAACGTTTGAGATTGTGTAGGATTATACACGAAAGATCCTTCCATTCTGTACACCCCACATTTTAATTAGTAGCACTATTATCATTGATAGATCCATATCTTTGAAAATGATAATGTAAATTTATGGTAAAATATTCAATTATTTTAGTAATATCTCATGAAGAAAACGAAACTAATGAATTTCAGGGTCAGTTATTTAACAAAGCGTCAATTATTTCAAATGGTATGTCCATTGTTGATGCCAAGTTGGATTTGTGATTTGTCTTGGTGCTTCCTCTCATATTCGATTATCCAAGTGTTATTCTACGTCTTTCTACCATGTTTCTTACCCTATTTTTCTGTCTCTCTAACCATATTTAGTTGTCATCCATATTAAAGTTAGACTGCTCGATTGGCTTAGATATTGTCGAATCTTCATTCTTTCAAGGCTTTGTTTCCTATTTCATTAAAGTGTGATTACTGTTGTCCGTTCTTGTTTGTTTCTGCAGATTCAAAAAAGTTTAGATCTTTTATCAATAAAATTGACAGTAGAATAAGATGTATTTTGATGAACGGATTTTGGTTGATTTGTTTGTATATTTTTCTTTATTTATGTTTGACCGTGTTAGACTTTATCTTTTTAATTTATTTTTCATATATTTTTTTGTATATTTTGACGTATAATCCCAATTTAAATAAAATTGTGTTACCTTTTTCTTAAATTTATATGAGAGCCATTTTTGAATTTGAAATTATTTTGATTTTAATAAATTTTAATCATAAGAACTTATAGAGCCCGTTTGGGATTGATTATTTTGGAGCTAAAAGCGCTTTTTGATTAAAAGTTAAATATTTGTAAAAAATATTTAAAAAATATTTTTACATCTAAAATTACTTTAAGTGATTATTTTAAAAAGCAATCCCAAATGGACACATATTCTTTACGAAACAGTCTAGCCACTATAGACCAAAGATCGAGTTTTTTTATTTGTAACATATTTTAAAAAATTAATTGCAACAAAAACTTATATTGTAAAATAATTGCAGATATAACATATAGGCGCTCCCCCGAGGAGCGTCTCCCTTTTTTAATCAGCCCATTAGTTTTAATAGCCCATTAATTTATTTAATTCATAGGCGCTCATTTGAAGAGCGTCTTTACTTGAAAAAATATTCTTCTTGGCCAACGATCTGTCATTAGTATTATACAAGTTTTGCTAATCCCTCTTTATAAGAATTTAAAAATAATAAAGCTGTATTCAAATGGTAATGTTTATATATGTGTTTAAACTAGATAATTATCATTGAATAAAAAATTTATGAATTTATTTTTTTACAATTGTTACAGTAAAAGCTATACAAGTAAATTGTATAAAAAAAAGGTTTGCTCACCCCAATACAGCGTATCACTTCTCAAAGTTATATGACTAAATGGATATTTACTGAAATACAGTATAAGACAATTTGCTCTTGTTAAAAAAAGAAATCAATCCTTGTGATTATTTATACTAATGCTGAAACTTCTTTTACTATTCCTCGTACTTGCCTTTGTCCACAAATTTATGGTTGTTGCTTCTTTATAATTACATTCTTTGCTAGAATGGGTTTATCGTGCATTGTAATTTTTTCAGTTGAACATGGTGAAATTCCACACTTTTGGAATCCTCTGCAAATTCACAAAACTGATAACACAGCAAACTATTTTTATAAAAAAGACATTTTCTCACTTTAACAACACATTACGGTGGATCTCCAGCAGTTGGGCTAAATAGGTATTTACTGCAAAACAATTAAAGATGTACAACAAATTGCAGTGCAAACTTAAATTAGATAATTATATATATAGGTGTTTTGCATTTTTTATAAAGTTCTTTTTTTTTTTGAGTACATGAGAAAGCCACTTTGGGCTCGGAGTCATTTCGACTCCAATGAGATTCGATCCCAGGACCTCTTGGTCTCTGCGAAGTAGCCTAACCACTAGGCCAACTATCTATCTCAGATCGGAAATATCAGATCCGATTTTTGCCACTAGGGAATATACATAAATTTACTCTATACAATACATAAAGAAATGGACATACACAATTTTATAAGCAGATTTTGTGAACAATTTTATTGGTTTAATTCAGATATTTAATTCTCAATATATTGATCTAGACTTTTACTTTTTTGAACGTACCTTTATAATTTTTTTGGTCGAAAGATATTTTGTATGTCATACTATCATATACATGTTGACTTGATCATTTCCACATAGTGAAGTTGTTCCAGTGTGACAAATTACCAAAAGTTGTAGATAATGAGTGGTCAGATTACGATGGTCTTCACACGCTATTTCTCTCACCTCATTGTCCTTTTAGACGACTTAATTCGTTCACATGGAGAAAATTGCACCTTTGTGTTAAATCAATTAGAGTAAATGACACTTTTGCCCCCTGTGTTTATACCCGATTGACAGGTTGCCCCCTAACTCTTAAAATGCGCCTAGATGCCCCCCAAGATTTGTTTTTGTGACCCGTTACCCCCTACTGCGTGTTCCGTCCATTTATCACCGTTAAAAGTGACGTGGCAATTCCACGTCACATTTTTTTTTTTTTTTTAAATCCAGGTGTTAATTGCGTTTTTAATTAACTTAACCCTTATTTTAACAAGGGCAAGATGGGGAATTCACCAAAGGCTATCCTATATATACCCCAAAAACACTTTAACATCTTCACTTAACCAAAAACGAAAATCAAAAGGAGAAAACTGAAGGAGCGCGGGATTTTTGAAGAACTCGACGAACACCAAATCCAAACCCAGAAAAGCAAAGTTCATGTGCTTTGAAGAAGATCAATGGCGCAAGCAAATCAATGGAGTAAGTGGGTTTATTTATTAACCCTAAATCCTTGCTCATTGGCTAAGATCCTTTAACCCCAAAATATAGGGTTTTGTACTAAATTTATTACATACATAGATATCACGCGTGGATTGAGGGATTTTCTTAGTAATAATAGCAGATTTTACGGGATTCGGTTACCATACCCGTAGTTTGATTATTGTTTTTCCATTTTGTGATTCTTAATGTATTTGGTAACTAATATATTCAATTAAAATTTGCTTGTTTAACAGATAAATTCGCACTAAGGATTCACTTCGGTGGGTTCTTTAATGAAGATAAGAGTTGCTATCATGAAGTGAGCATAGAGTACGTTGACGGTTGTCATTATGACAAGTTTAGTATACCAGTTCTTAGGAAAATTCTTTCGAAATTGGGTGTAATTTGTTACTCTGATGTTTATTATTTGAAAGTGGGTTCAAATCTACCTGATGGGTTAGTATGTTTAGATAGCGAGGACAAAGGCATGGAGATGTGTAGAATCGCAGACAACAACGTAACTGTGGACCTTTACGTTGTGAATAATCCCATAGGCCCTGATGACCAAGTTCTTCAATCTCCCATCTTCATGCCTTTGTTACTAAAGTGGAAAAAGGATGAAGAAACAGTTAACCAGCGAGAAGAAGTCAATGTTAATGAAGTAGAAGTAGATGAACAAGAATTAGTTCAAAACTGTAATGAAGTGAAAAGCTTAGAGGAAAACAAGCTTGTAGAAGAAGGTTTTAAGGTAGAAAGTCATTTGACAGTTTACCCCTTTCAGTTCTTTAACTTATATTTCATTCTTTGTTTCAGGTTGTTTCTGAAGAAGGAGCTCATACCTGTGATAACAATGAAGGTGAAAAGGAGGAAGGAGTTACTGGTGAAGAAGTATCTCAGACTGCTGATGAAGTCCATAATAAAGTGGATGATAGTAATGTTGAAGAAGAACACCAGAATTGCAAAGACGGGACAAAGGTTGTGTGACAGTTTACCCCTTACTATTTCGTATGCTTGACAAATTACCCCCTAAATATTTCATTCTTTGTTTCAGGTTGTTTCTGAAGAAGGAGCTCAGACCTGTGATAACAATGAAGGTGAAAAGGAGGAAGGAGTTAATGGTGAAGAAGTATCTCAGACTGCTGATGAAGTCCATAATAAAGTGGATGATAGTAATGTTGAAGAAGAACACCAGAATTGCAAAGACGGGACAAAGGTTGTGTGACAGTTTACCCCTTACTATTTCGTATGCTTGACAAATTACCCCCTAAATATTTCATTCTTTGTTTCAGGTTGTTTCTGAAGAAGGAGCTCAGACTTGTGATAACAATGAAGGTGAAAAGGAGGAAGGAGTTAATGGTGAAGAAGTATCTCAGACTGCTGATGAAGTCCATAATAAAGTGGATGATAGTAATGTTGAAGAAGAACACCAGAATTGCAAAGACGGGACAAAGGTTGTGTGACAGTTTACCCCTTACTATTTCGTATGCTTGACAAATTACCCCCTAAATATTTCATTCTTTGTTTCAGGTTGTTTTTGAAGAACAAAGCACACAAATTAATGAGAAGGAAGGGGATGACAGTTTGGAAGAACAACTCTCTGATATAGGAGAGAAGGAGAAGTCTGTTAATGATATGTTGGATAAAGTGTTGAAAGCTTTGAACACTGAAGATAATGTGACTACGAGGAGTTCCAAACATAAATCTCCATTGAGGCCTTTCCGGCTTATAGATGAAGACCTAACAGATGACTCGGATAATGTCATTAACAAAGCTGATGGTGAAGAAGATGTGGATGAGGAGTTCAGTGATAATGAGTTACTTGCTAATGTCATAAAGAAGAAGAAGTTGGTTATACAACAACAGAAGAAACAAACCAGTTCACAAGTAAAGAAAACAGAAACAGTGGGTAACAAGAAACGTACGAGGGCTAGTATAAAAAGAACAAGAGTAGAAGGAGTGGGCCCTAGTGGTACCAAACGAGAGAGTTACAATAAAGGTTGTAGGAAAGATAGTTCTCAAAAGAAAAAGAAGTTGTCTGAACCTGATGAAGATGTGGATGAAGAATCCACAACTGATGACGATTATATAATAGATAGCGACATCGATTTGAGTGAGGGTGATGACGACCAGGATTATAATACATTCATTGACTCGGATGTGGAAGTGGATAGAATGAATGTGGAAAATGATGATGCAGATGCTTCTGAAGGCGATAGTGATGATGTTGGTGGTGGGATAGATTCGGATGACTATATACATGATTCCGAAGATCTGAGTACAGCTAGTTCTTCTTCTGGTACAGATGAAGATGGAAAAAATAAAAAGTTGCGCAAGAAAAAGATGAAATACCCCCTATTTAAGGCGAGTATAGATATGCAGAAGCCTAGATTTGTTTTAGGATTGACGTTTGCGAATGCCTCTGATCTTAGACAAGCAGTAAGAACATATGCCATAAGAAAGGTGGTCAACATTAAGTTTGTGAAGAACGATTGGAATCGGATTAGAGTTGTTTGCAAAGGAGCAGGATGTGGGTGGTTTTTATATGCATCGCATAAAGAAAAGGTTGGTGGGCTGGTGATAATGAGTTTATGTAATAAACATAGTTGTGGTAAAAACCTTAACCATAAGCATGTTACTGCAAAGTTCTTGGCAAATACTTTTAAAGATATGATAAGATTGAACCTCTACAGTAATGTGAGTGACTTTCAACAGTTAGTGCATCGGGATTATTCAGTTAATGTTAGTACCAGAACATGCTACAGGGCATATAAGTCTGCAAAAAGCATGATTGAGGCTGAATACAAGGATCAATACAAAAAGCTTTTTGATTATGCAGCAGAAATAAGAAGAAGTAACCCTGGAAGTACTGTAGCAATTGAAACAACTACTGATGAGGTAACTGGAGTAGAAAGATTTCAAAGAATTTATGTTTGCTTAGAGGGTTGCAGAAGGGGATTTTTAGAGGGTTGTAGAAAGGTTGTTGGGGTTGATGGATGTCACTTGAAAGGTCCACATCCTGGTGTAATTTTGACAGCAGTTGGTATTGATGGGAACAATTGTATATTCCCAATTTTGTATTGTGTAGCTGAGAAAGAAGATAGCAATTCTTGGAGATGGTTTTTTAATCTGTTGATACAAGATCTTGGTATTACTAATCAAGAAGAATGGACTTTCATATCAGATAGACAAAAGGTTGGTTATCCTTCACTGGCTTAATTAAATTGTTTTCTTTAGAACACTGAATTTATTTCTAAATGTATGTGTGTATAGGGTTTGCTTCAAGTGATGAGTGACATGCTTCCAGATATTGAACATAGACATTGTGTAAGGCATCTCTACAATAATTTCAAAATCAAACATCCTGGAATGGCCTTAAAAGACAAAGTTTGGGAAGCTTCTAGGGCCCCCACAGAATACATATTTAATGAGGTCATGGCTGAGATTAAAAACATGAATGAGGAGGCATTCAATTGGCTATCTAGTTTAGATCCCAAGACATGGACAAGGTCTCACTTTAGTACTGTTACAAAATGTGATCTTCTACTTAACAACATCTGTGAAAGCTATAACAATGCCATAAAAAAAGTCAGGTATTATGACTACTTACCCCCTATAAAGTGCTAATTTATGACTACGTACCCCCTATAAAGTTTTATTTAATGACTACTTACCCCCTACTTAGTTTTACATAATGACTACTTACCCCCTATAAAGTTTTATTTAATGACCACTTCCCCCCTACTTAGTTTTAGATAATTACTACTTCCTACCCCCTACACAACTGACAGTAAAGGTTTTTTTTGCTCAGGGACAAGTCTATCATCCTCATACTAGAGGGTCTCAGGATGTATAGTTTGAAAAGGCTTCAGTCTAAAAGAGCATGGATGACAAAATACGAAGGTGATCTATGTCCTAAGGTTAGGAAGTTGGTGAATAAAGGTAAAACAAACAGTGGAAAGTGGCATGCAGTGTTTTGCGGTGAAATGAAATTTGAAGTAAGGAACCTTGGAACAGATTCGTATGCTGTAGATTTAGATACAAATAGCTGTCCCTGCAGGAGGTGGGAGCTATCTGGGATACCTTGCTTTCATGCGATAGCGAGTATTCAATACATAGGTAAAGACCCAGAAAACTATGTCCACGAATGCTACTCAAAGGTGACGTATATGAAGGCTTATACACCAATGATATACCCTATAAATGGACCAAAGATGTGGCCTAGTACAAGGCCTGTAAGTGTAGAACCTCCAGTAGCTTTTAAGTTGGTTGGCAGACCCAAAAGGGCAAGAACTAAGGAGGCAGATGAGGACCAGGTTAAAAAGTGGAGGAAAGAAAGAACATCTGAAGGTGTTCAAAAGATGTTACTGAAAGGTACTTCACATAAATGTGCAATTTGCAAGGGAGAAGGCCATAACAAAAGGTCATGTAAGGCAAATTTAAGTACTACAGAACAGGAAACAGTAGGATTGGAGGATATTCAAGGTGATAATGAAGTTATGGGAGATGGTGCAGCTGATGGTAGGGGTGTTGGTGACAATGAAGTTATGGAAGATGGTGTAGCTGATGGTAGGGGTGTTGGTGTTAATGCAGATGTGGATGAGACCCCAGATGAGACGATTAACAAAATGTTTGATGAGTTAGAAGTCCAACCCTCTGCTCCTTCTAACCCACAATCTACTCCATCTGACCCTGAAAATTTAAATGTGACAAAAAAAGATACAATTGGTGAGAAAGACAAAGAGAAAAAAACAATTGCTAAGGCAACCAGAGGATCAAAACCAAAGATGCGCTTACCTCAGGAAAAGGATTCAGGAGTTAACTCACCCCCTAGATCCAGACCAAGGATGCGCTTACCAGGACAAACATCACAGGAGGCAGGTGATAATTCAACACACAGATCCAGACCAAAGATGCGCTTTCCAGTACACAGATCAGTTGAGCCAGTAGTTGATAGTCCACCTAAGTCCAGACCAAAGATGCGCATACCAGACAAAGCAGTGGAAAAACCAATACGCCAAAGCAGTAGAATTAAGGATCAAGGATTGAAGACAGTTTCAGGAGGTTCAAGCACAATGCCTATATCTTTAGAGGAAGATGAACCAGGGACACAAAAGGGAAATACTTCTGTTGCTCCTACATCACCATTAGAGGTCATTATTATTGAAATAGAAACTATTTTTTGCATTAGGTATTGTTTATAAGACATTGTATTATGTGAATAATGATTACAGGTTGATGAATCTGGGAAACAAAAACAGAAGACTACAAATAATCCTCCTAAATCAATTTTAAAGGTTTGTACTAATACCCCCTTTAAAGTTATGGTTTATGACTACTTACCCCCTATACCTTATTATGTTTTGTCAACTTACCCCCTATAATTGTTTATGTCTTGACTACTTACCCCCTATAACTTACTTTGTTTATGCAGAAGGTAAAGATGGAGAAGTTAACAGAACTATTGGAAAAAGCAAAGCATAAAAATGCTGGGGATGCACAAACAAATGAGAATGAGAAAACAAGTGAGCAGATTAGCATAGACAAAACAAAGGAGAAAGCCCCCCCTAAGCAAAAAAAGAAGAATTCATTAAGGAACATCCCAGGGGTAAGTATATAATGATTTGACTAACTACCCCTTAGACTTTTATTTCAGTGACTAAATGCCCCCTGGATCTACAAAATTGTGCAAAAAAGACCTTCTGCAGATACCTTTATTGAATGCTTTTATTTGTTTACCATGTAGGTGAGGTTCAAACATGATAAACCACCAGCAGAATCAGGATCAAAAAGGAGTTTACCTGAGGTTAGCCATGTGTTGATTTTTTTTACACCATTACATACTACATAATGCTTAACTTCTTCTTTATCATTCTACCAGGAAGGAGACACAGGACTACCAGAGAAAAAGCGGCGCGTAATCCAGCATAAACAGGGGGTGGTAATGCGAGAGGGTGATCCAAAGTATGTAACTGTTGCTGAAGCACTTCGTTTGAGGAAGGCAGCCACCAGTTCTTCAGTAAAAACTAGGAAAGAAGCTAAAGATTGAAGAATTCTGCAGATTTGAGTGTTTTATATTTCTGTGTTTTGTGACTTTTATTTTGTGTAAAAGTAGATGTGGTTTTTAAGGGTTTCTAGTATGAGGTGTAGGTGGTATTTAAATACTGTTTTTTTGTTGGTAAGGCCTTTATTGCAGGTCTGTGGTGTTTTGTATGCTAGTGCACAAGTGGATGCTTTGAATATTTTTTTTGCTATGGTCTATGTAATGCCAGCACTTTATTGTTATCTTTATCTACTTTTTTTAGATTTCATTAGATTCTATTGTCCATTAAGTGTTTCTTTAACATACTATATTCATTGCACAGCAAAACACAACTTAAACAAACCGCAATAACTTCATAATCCAATTCAACAAAAACCAAAAACTTTAGTTAAACAGTCAATTACAAACAAAGCTGAAAACTAACACATTACACCAGATTTAGAACTTCAACAAACTGATAAAACAAACACAAAACACCAACAGCTGCAAACTTCAACAAAATGATCAATCAAACACAAAACACCATCAGTTGCAACCACCTGCTGCATCACTCTAGCTAAACCAAAATACACCTCCAACAACATTCTAATTCTTTGACACACTAATACAAGACAAAATGGAGAGGAAGAGGAATATAATCATGAAGCAGGTCCATTTCAGAAACTTGTTTTCCCGAGATATAGTGTCCATCGATATGTTAAGACGTTGCACCTCATTCTCCAAGACAGTTACTTTCACACGCTCAAATTTCAAATCTTTTGAGACAACTTGTTCTTTTTCTTGCAATTCAACCAACTGTGTGTTCAGTTCATTCACTTTCTCATGTTTAAGCTTCCAATCTGCAAAAGCTTTTTTCTCTAACAGCATCATATCTCCGTAATCAGAGACCAACAAGTTCATCTTCGTCTCCATTGCATCTTTCTCAAGACAGTGATTCGAATCTTTAAATAGAAGCCCTCGAATTATCGAACTAGTAGCCTCCGGTAATGGCTCATCCAACCACATGAAGAACTTGCAATCCATTGAACACCCCCAATACATGCACCTGTAAAACCTCCTGCAAGGATTCGTATCTGTCCAAGAGGTGTGAAGCCTTGCTAGTTTCTTGCATCTGCAATAGGGGACTTGAGAAGTGTAGTGCGAAGAAGAACCAGCGCTATCGGCTTTAAGGGGCGACATCGGCATCAACGTTGAAGGTATTGGGAGGATCCGACGCGAATTACTGTAGAAAGCTAGGGTTTTGGTGTTCTTCGAGTTCTTCCCCAAACCGAACCCTTTTTCTCCTTTTGATTTTCGTTTTTGGTTAAGTGAAGATGTTAAAGTGTTTTTGGGGTATATATAGGATAGCCTTTGGTGAATTCCCCATCTTGCCCTTGTTAAAATAAGGGTTAAGTTAATTAAAAACGCAATTAACACCTGGATTTAAAAAAAAAAAAAAAATGTGACGTGGAATTGCCACGTCACTTTTAACGGTGATAAATGGACGGAACACGCAGTAGGGGGTAACGGGTCACAAAAACAAATCTTAGGGGGCATCTAGGCGCATTTTAAGAGTTAGGGGGCAACCTGTCAATCGAGTATAAACACAGGGGGCAAAAGTGTTATTTACTCAATCAATTATATAAAATATCACTACGTAGATATATTTCTAGTTTTTCTACATGTCATAGCTTTTGCTTATACAGTCACTAGCATTTCCTATCACAATGAGGAGGATTATGTTGCCTTACTGGACTTCAAGTCCAAGATCGTGAGTGATCCTCATGGTATCACCAAGTCATGGAATGATTCAGTCGATTATTGCAACTGGGCAGGCATCACGTGTGGATTGTGGCACAGAAGAGTTACCACAATAAACATATCTCATAGTGGCTTAATTGGTTCCTTGACGCCTTCTCTTGGCAACCTCAGCTTTCTGCGGGAATTAATTCTTTTCAACAACACCTTCAAAGGTAACATTCCTCCTCAATATGGTCGTTTGTTTAGACTAGAAAGACTCAACCTATCTAAAAACTCTCTTGACGGAGATATTCCAGCAAATCTATCTCGTTGCTCCAATCTTATGTATATTTCTGTAGTTATGAACTCCTTAATAGGAAAGATTCCTGAGGAGTTTGGTTCCTTATTAAAGTTAAAGTTTCTAGCCATTTGGGGTAATAACCTTACAGGACAAATCCCTCAATCATTTGGCACTATTACAACACTCCTTACATTAACTGCATCTCAAAATTTTTTTATGGGAGATATACCAGACACTTTGTGTCAATTGAAAACCTTGAAATTACTTGACTTGAGTGATAACAAATTAGAAGGAAGAATTCCAGAATCTCTAGGAAATTTAACTAGTTTGAATTACCTCGATCTTGGTAAAAACTCGTTTGAAGGAGCCATATCACCTAGTCTTGGAAATATTACCTCTTTGGCGCAACTTCTATTGTATGATAACAAACTATCTGGTTTAATTCCTTCATCTATATATAACATATCCTCCCTCTATATTTTGTCATTGAGGAACAACAGATTACATGGTAGCCTTTCCAAGGAAATTGGTCTGTTGTCAAAGCTTCAGTACTTGATCTTGAGAAACAATAGATTATCAGGGCCATTGCCACAAACATTGGTTAACTGTCGTTCATTGCAAGTTCTAGATATCGGAAACAACTGCATAAGTGATATATTTCCTCAATGGACAGAGACTCTTCAAGAGCTTCGAATCCTTATCCTGAGAGTTAACAAATTCTATGGTTCTATAGGAATATCCAAAACTAAGTATCCCTTCCCTAAACTAAGAATTTTTGACATTTCCAACAATGATCTATCAGGTCTTTTGCCTACGGTTTACTTCCAACATTTTGAAGCTATGGTAAATCTTAGTGAACAATCAGCGAACAAAATAGGTTTGCAAGAGCAATACTATTATAGTTATATGACGTTAGTCGTGAAAGGTCATCAGTATCCTGATATACAAGTTCTAAGAATCTTTGTTCAAATTGATTTGTCCAATAACAACTTTAAAGGCGAGATACCCAGTTCAATCGGGAGAATAAAATACCTCAAATCTCTCAACTTATCACATAATAACCTCGAAGGCCATATTCCACCGTCTCTGGGAAATTTAACCAATCTTGAAGCACTAGACCTTTCTGCAAACAAACTTGTTGGGGAAATTCCAAGTGAACTAATCCAGGTGACATCTCTTGAAGTTCTCGACTCGACCTTTCGCATAATCAATTGGTTGGTCTAATACCTCGGGCTGCCCAATTTAACACATTTGGAGAGGATTTATGTTACACTAGAATATAAACAAGAAGGTTTATTAGACAAACCTTATACGCAGCGGATTGGAATGAAGAGTCTAGCCTTCTTGTAATTGATTGAATTGGAATGAATCGTTTCTGCTATCTGGTCGTAAGTTTAATTACTAGAACTAAACCTTTTGTTTTCACAACCTAAATGTCTCAGAATTATTTGTGTTGTATTCTTAATTTGGAGAGAAAAGAATTGTACGCTTATGATTGTGTTGTCTGTTGTGTTATTCTTTGTGAGAAAGAGAGGCTCTATTTATAGAGCTGGAGAGTTGGTTTATTAGCTGTTAATAAACCACTCTCCCACTTTCTCCACTTCCTCCACCATCAAAGTGGGAAGTTATCAAAGATAACTTCCCTGTACGCTCATGTCTTTCCCATCATGGGTGACATGGGAATAAAAAACTTTTTTTTTTATTTCTTTCATTCTCCCACTCACACATGATGGAGTTACAATCATTCCTTTTAGGAACATGCATTTCAATGCACCATACATCAATATTTCTCAAATCTTCTCATATACACATTTCTAGAATAATTCATCATACTTGACAAAATAGGTCGTGCGACCGACAAGCATACGAGCATACGTTACTAATAACCTGTTAGGGTACATAGTTGCTCAAATGAAACTTCATTCCTTACGTATCTTGTAGTACCCCAGACTAATAATTTATTGTATCATATTCAGTAACTCTGACCCCTTTAAATTTATATCACATCGTTTATGTGATCAAAAGAGTTCACTGACATAACTTCATGTGTCTCACTATCATGTTATGGTCCAAATTGACTTACATGATCGGTACCTGCAAGCACACACTTTGATACAGAATTTTAGTCTTCCCTTTACACTTATATCCTTTTACGTTGATTAGGTTGCTTTCCCAAACATACCCCATTAGACCGAATCATTCATGATCATTAGTAGTATGTTCAAAGTAGCATACACCTAATCAAAATATCAAGACATAGTCAAAAGTAATAAGGGCACAATTTTGAAGGCATCACACAATAAAGAGACAGGGATCGACTCTTCACTTCCTTCTGGTCGAAAGCACACGTGGTATGACACACGTGTTATGGTATTATTCATATAGCTCCAATTGTATGTCACAATTTTATAAATACCATACAGATATATAATTAGACAAGTCTCGTTGCCTAAGATGAATTCTTCAATTGATCAACCCTTCTATGAAATCAATCAAGCAACTCATAACTGGCTCTTATAGACTAAGTAGATAGTGGGATTCTACTTCGATCATAATATAAGCTTAACATGGTTTATCCATGTTTATGATCTCATCTTAACACTTAGTTAAGGCGACTATCTTAACTCAAGTTATCTTAAGGGTTCTTCACTACTATGAGTCAGTCTCATCTTTGCGCACTTCTTGTACAAAGGCGATTGCCCGTGTGATAGGGCCAATCTCAGTCTATAGGACATACATACTTCAAAAATTACACGCATTATAATATATATCAAACATGATATTATTAAAATAAACAGTTAAATAAACATACTAATGAAAATATATACATGAATGCACATAAACTCGCAATATTCATACATTATATCTTGCTTAATCATATAGATTTAACATATCCATAAATATATCCCTAGGGATATCCTTTGTTAATGGATCAGCAAGCATATTTCGTGTGTGTATGTATTGCAAATCAACATCCTTTTGTGCAATAATATCTCTAACAATGTTATACTTTATATCAATGTGTTTGGTCATACTGTGATACTTAGGAGCTTTCACACAAGCCTTTTCAGCTTGACTATCACAATGTATAATAACGGGACTCCCACTATCGCCTGAGAATCCTAAATGTTCATAATAACCTTTTTAACCAAACAGCCTCTGGAACCACAGCTAAGCATGATACAAACTCAGCTTCCATTGTGGACAAAAATTATACATGTTTGTTTCTTGCTACTTCAAGAAATTGCGCAATTATTCAACATGAATACATCACCTGAGGTAGATTTACCCCCATATATATCACTATCCCAAATAGCGTAATATATCCTTCTAGGTGTAATCTATTTCCTCGAAAGCAAAGGCATAATCCATAGTGCCTTTTAGATATCTCAATATCTTTTTCACAACTTTCGGATTTTCTTGTCCTGGGTTCAATTAAAATGACTAACTAAATCTACCACATAACATATGTCTGGCCTAATTCACATCATAACATATATAAGACTATCCATGAACTAAAATATGACATTGTATACATTTTATGTTTCTCTTCTAGAGTACTAGGACACATGTCGAGAGTTAAGTTTATTCCAATTGCTACAGGAGTGTCAATGGAATTGCACTTATTCATACTAAATCGCTCAATTATATTCATGATTTAAGGTTCTTGAGACAAAGATAATAGTCCTCTAGACCTATCTCTACTAATCTTAACACCAAGAATATAATTTACTTCTCCCATATAACATTGAGAAGCTAGCTACTCCTTATTAGCTTGAATAAACTCTTTATCATCCCCTGCTAATAGGATGTCATCTACATATAGAGATAAGATCACAAAATTTCTTGGAACATTTAACATAAACACAGTGATTTTCACTTATCATCTCAAATCCATTTGATGAAATGACTTCATGAAATCTCAAATTCCACTGTCTCGAGGCTTGATTAAGATCATATATTGATTTTAACAATCTACATACTTTATTCTCTTGATCTTTTGCAACGAAACCCGAGGGTTGTTCCATGAAAATAACCTTTTCTAAATCTCCATTTAGAAATGTAGTTTTAACATCCATTTGGTGCAACTCCAGATCGAGATGCGCCACAATAGCTAAAATAAGACGTATTGAGGTAAATCTGACAACAGGAGAAAAAATTTCCTCAAAAAACTATTCCTTCCCATTGAGTAGAGCCTTTCGCTACCAAGCGAGCTTTTTACATGTCAATGTAATTGTCAGGTTTTCCTCTTTATTTTGAGAACCCATTTATTCCCAATCGCCTTACGTCTTTTCGAGAGATTAACTAGTTCCCATACCTGGTTTTTCTTCATCGACTCCATTTCTTCTTCCATTGCTTTCTTCCATTCATTCTTAGTAGGACATGAGAATGCTTCATTAACTGATCGAGGTTCATCTTCGTCTTGTGGAGTTATCGTAAAGACTTCTCCTTCGATTTCAAATCGACGACGAGGAACTAAAACTCTAACACTTCTCTTAAGTTGAGAATCTTGAGAAATAGGATTACTAGATGATGCAATGGTTTCTTCCGTCTCAAGATTTAGAGGAGTATCCTTCTCTATTTCTTTAGTATGTGTTACCTCATCAGGTGTCACATTTGTTTGCATATCATCTTCCTGAATCTCATCTAATTCACATAAAATAGAATTTATGTCAACCTCACCTTTGCTAGGAAAATCATTCTCTAAAAATGTGACGTCTCGTGATTCAGTTTCAGTAAGACCCCCATCGTTATGTTCACCAATAAACACATATCCTTTAGAGTGATCTGGGTATCTAATAAAGATACACTTCTTACCTCTTGGACCTAACTTCCCATATTTATGAGATAGATCATGAACATAGTCTGCCGACTCTAGGGTCACAAGTAGTTCATAAGGAGTTTGATGGAACAGTCATTGTGGTTATTTGGTTAAGTATATAACTAGCAGTAGGCAAGGCATCTCCACAGATTAGCTTGTGCCATCATAGACTTAACCATTTCTAGGAGAGTTCTCACTTTTTCATCACACAGTTCTTTCAACTGATCCAATAGATATTCACGTGATTAAGGTTTTCATTTTCCTCTCTAACTGATTTTCTACTTCATTGAAATATATCATAAGAAAATTTCAATGCTACAGATGTATGAAAAATCAGGTAAACATAACCAAAACTAGTGAAATTATCTATAAAAGTGATAAAATAAAGTCCCCCTGTATATTTTGAACATTCATTGGGTCACAGATGTCTACATGAATTACTTGCAATGGGTACTCGACTCGTTTAGCCTTTTCAAAAAAATGGTTTCCCTTTGCTTTATCTGCTAGACAATTTTCATAAGTTGGCAAGTTGACTCTAGTCAATGAACCCAAAAAGTTCGCCTTAGCCAACAAATTCATGCGGTCTTGTCCAATATGAACTAGTCTAGCATTCCATACTTTTCTTCTACGTTAAAATTACTAGAAGAAGTATTAGTAGAAAAGCAACTACTTACATAATAACTATTAAATGAGTTACTATCATCTAGTACTACTAAAACATGAGAAATAAAACCAAAAACTTAACACTTGGCGTCATAATAGATGTCTACTTGATTGTTATGAAAATGCATATTAAAACTTAATCCTAGAAGAACAATGACCAAGACCAAATTCCTTCGAATTTCAAGTGTGTAGAGTGCATTATGCAGTTATAAGGTTTGATCACCTCGCAAGTTCAACTTGCAAGTGTCAAATCTGTTGACTTCAACCTTGTTGTTGTCTCCTAACTTATATTCATCACATTTCCTCTGGAATTAGATGGTACTCTACATATGCCTCTTGGTCTTAGGCTACATGGTCTGTCACTTCTGAATCCATAGTCCACAAAGGATTAGAATCAACTAGCAAACAGTACTGGTAACATATGTAAAGTTATATGAAGTAAATGATATTGCTATCTTTATCCTCACTCACGAGCGAAGTGACCTATCTTGTCACAATTATAGCATTTTACTTTACTCTCATCTTTCTTAAAAAACGTTGTTACCACCATTCTTGTTCTTCTTGGAAGCATGCTCATTTTCGTTTCTCTTCCCATTGTTCTTGCACTTAATGCAAGAACCTTTGTGGGAACTTGACTCAGCAATATATAAGTATGATCCTAAGACTTAACTGCATGAAGACGTTCATCTTTCAACGTCACATTTTGAGTCAAGTTTATCTTCAAATGCTCCCACTTATTTGAAAGAGATTGGATCACAGCTTGAACCTGATGTTCATCAGCAAGGTTATGACCTGCAGTCCAAGTTCCCTAATCATATTAGACATCTCCCAAAGATGCTTGGTTTGATTAGGCTTCCTCTTGTAAGTGTCAAACTTAATGATCAATTAACTCAACTTAGTCATAGTTGTACCCTTGTACTTTTCATTAAGAGCTCCCACATCTCGTGAGCGGTGGTGTATTATTGACACTCATGGACAAGATCGTCATACATGGAACTTATCAAGATGCCTCTTGTAGTGGAATATCTCTTTTTCCACTTCTCATAAGCCTCCATGTCCCTCTTGTTTTGAGCTGTGATGCCTTCCTTAGGCTGAGCCATGACATTGTTAATAACCTCAAGAATTCTTGTTCCTCTTGAACATAATGTATTTTGAGTTTACCAGGGTATAGTTCTCACAATTCATTATATCTCCATTGAGATCATCAATGACGGTTGTCATTTTCTTATAAAGTAAGAGATTTTTCATTAGTATACATACAATTATTTAACTACCCAATGCTATTAATGCAAATAGAATGAATAAGAAAGATAACAAAATAAGTGATAAAGAAAGTTCACTATGTTCTCAATCATGAATCACTATATTTTGTTCGTCTTAACCATTCATTAATTTCATTAACTGCAAAATAAGTTCCACAAGAACTCCCACTTACTCTAACATAACTAGAGTGAAAATGTATGAATATAAACAACTAATAACATAAAAAACAAAGAAACTAGTTGAATTCATACATAAATGAAATACATGTTCAATAAAGAAATAACTGAATCAAAGCAACTAATGCAATTCCTAACAAACAGGGATTAAAAAAAATTTGGAAAAACAAACCACTAAGCAAACTACCTATTGCAAGTCCTAACTAGCGTATGCCTTTCATATCCAAAACCTTAATTTAGGAATTGACTGCTCAAAGTTCACATCCTCATAGAGTCTAATTGGAAAATAATTATCAACACTAGTAGTTCGATAATGTATTCCACAGTTGCACTGATCCGACCTAGTAGAACTATTATAGTGCCTCCACAAGTGAGATTCAGTCAAAGCATAGACTAGCCACTCATATGTAGCTTGTCTCCCATGAACATAGTTCTCCGGAAAATCATACTCCCATAAGATTTCGATATCCCTCTTCATCTCTCTTGGTAGAGTTTTGTAAAGAACTTCAACCTTATGTCCTTCACATATGATATCACCCCAATTTATCACATTTTGAATCAACCTATTGACAATTGCCACATGTTGCACTAGGGTGTGATGAGGTTTCTTCTTATAACGGAGTGCTTTGATACTATTTCTCAAAGACTGTTTTTCTTTCGGTGTCCTTGCAACTTTTGGTCTATGGATCCCTGATGATCCATTAGGATTTCTTACGTTCCTATTGAGCCATCTGTACACTGTCAGTTGCTCAAGCCTTGCTGCTCGTGATCCCCTGGATCGTGTCAACACCATTTTTCTACATATAGAAAAAAATTAAGAACGGTAAAAAATAATACACCAAAATTGATATAGGAAACAAGAAAAAATAATAATAGTATCTTTCCAGAAACTCTATTCTTTAATAATAACTTAAGGTAGTAAAACTGGTAAGTCTACTAGTCACTTAATTAGGTGGTTTGGGTTTGACGATTCTCTGTAAATACAAGTCACTACATATATTAATAGAAGAATCCCAAATAATATCACAATTGATCTTAACCTTATTACCATTGGGAGGATTCCATTTACATACACTAATAGCTTCACCCCACCTTCACCTTACCTTCACCCCACATATTATTGAACATATTGTTGTTTATAAATGCAAGCATGGGACCATGAGTAATGACAACACATTGTCAAGTTAAGGACGCCTCAAAATTAGATTGTAAAGCAAATAAATATTCGTAATTGGCAGTCTACAAAAAAATTTGTGAGATTTACATGATCAAACACCATGGAATAACGTGGAACTTCCTGTAGAATACAAGTAATGTTGCAGAATACATGTCATTAGACCCCCGAAGACATATCATACTGGACCACTAAAGAACTTCTTACAAAATTGTGTAGCAGAGCTGAGAAGACAGGCATCATACCCCCGATGTCTCACCAACTGGACCATTGAACCACATCTGAAAAATCACAGAGAAAGATTAATGTATGGACCACAGATGAAGAAGAAGATCGGACCATCGAAGAGAGGCTGAACAAGCTATGAAGAAGCCTTAAGACCAGAACCTCGAAGCTAAAGGAACCAATTACCCGATACACAACTAAAGAAATTGACCAACCAGGAGAGATGTATTGAGGTCTAGCTAGAGACCAAAATAATTTCTAATCTTCTGAAACTTAAATTTTTTATTCTCTTTGTTTATTCAAACCCATATAGCCATCTTATGAAAGATACCACTGCGACTCCTGGGCAAAACTAATACATCGAATAAAAGGTTTGACCAAACTGTATACGATTGTCCCTTTGATCACATGTGGGAGTATTCATCCAGTCCATCTAAAAGCACCCACTATCGGGATGGGATAAAATTATAGTAAAAAGGTCATTAAGAAGATCATCAAACTCAAGGACTCCATCTCCAAGCTAAAAAGATCAATGGTCATTGATCCCATCTCCAAGCTAAAAAAATTGATGGCCTCCAAGCTAGAAAGATAAATAGGCACTAATGGAAGAAAACCCATCAATATAAAGTGGAAAGTCATAACATTAAAACTGAAAGAATATTCTCCAAGCTATAAAGATCGATGGCCGTTGATTCTATATTCAAACTGAAAAGATCGTTGGTTGTTGATCCCATTTCTAAGTTGAAAATATCGATGACTGCTACCCATCCAATATTCATGAAAAAGAGAAAACCATACATCTGTATTAAGTAGGCAATATAGATTACTAAAATATAAGGATTGAAAGAACCTTAATAGACTTTTCTAAATAATCATGTTCACCCAAGAGAATTTTAATGTACATGTTAACTTATCCAAAGTTGTAGTATTATTGTCATCCAGATGAAGAGTAGATCCTCCAATCAAATGTCCAAAGTTGTAACCAAATTTACATGTCAATGTGAAGGATAAAGATAGGTAAAAAGGTTTGTATTTCTTCAAACTATGCATCCATCTGTGTTCTCCCCTAGTAAACCGTATGATGTCTCCTCATTTGTGATATATTTATATTAGGATGAGACATCATTTTTAGTGATTTAGGAAGTCATTTAGTCGAATTTCTTGAGAAATAGTGCACTTTCCTATTTTGAGTCTTGATTTAGTAAATTATTATTTTTAGAGCATATTGGGTTTAATTGTTTATTTTAGTGTGAAGCTTTAAAGATAATTATGGAGATTAATTAGAGTCCAAGTCAAAGACAACAACTTATGGAAAGAGATTTGCATGGTAATTGGAGATAAGGAAACAAAAACTAAAAAGATGGAAAAGGAAAAGCTGCCTAAATCTAAATTCTGCAGTACATGCCTAAAGAAGTGGCGATTTACCTAAGAAATAGGCCGATTTTGGTAATTTCCTCTCATAGGGACAAAGATAATTCTGTTACGATTCTTTTGGTATCTTATGGAGCTCAAACCGACCAATAACGAAGAAGATATGCTCAAAACGGTCCAGCAGTATTTATCTTTATTTCCATACGAATTAGAGTTGGGCTTGGAGTCCACCACTTACTTCTCCTTCAAGAAAACGAATTAGGGCTTCCAAGACACCTATAAATACACCCTCTTATCATTGTAAATATGTCCTTGCTCAGTTTCAAGCTTAGGCTTAGTCTTTACTTATATTTTCTTAGTTTTAAACAATAGCTTAGTCCTTTAGTTAGATATTTATCCTTAGAATCAAGCTATTCATCCAAGAAGCAAGTTGACCTATAGAGGAAGACAAGAAGAAGAAGTTGGAGAGTGACTGGTGGTCCTTTTTGTGTTCTAAAATAAATGCTAATGTAATCGAACCACAACCGCAAGTGTACGGTTGTCCCAAGTAATAATAGTGATAATACAGATTCGTTCCAAGGACGGTTGGTTAACTACAATGTTTATCAGATAATGAATGGTTGCACTTATGAAAGCAAATAAAAGATATATTGATTGATTGGTTTTTTGTATTAATTCTAAGTAATGAAAGACTAATTATAAAATGCAAATAAATAGTAAAACGCAAGTAAATAAGAGTAAAACGCAGTATGAGAAGATAGCACTTGAGAACGCAAGGGATCCTCCAAATTCTATTTCATAACCTATTCTGTTTAAGGGTCAAATTGGTCAATTGACATTGGTCGGGATTCAATAATCCTTGTACCCCCGTCAGGGTGGACTACAAGGCTATTCTAGAGTGTCACTAGTCCCGTCAGGGTAAATATGATCCACTTTCGAATGATTAAGCTAAATTACCTCATTGGCCATAAAATTAACTACGCTCGTCAAAGTCAAATAGTTTATATTTTATATTCTGTAATTAATTCTGTACCTAAACCCCCCGTCAAGGTGATCCAATCGTCACTAATTGGAATAGCCTAGATACTAAACCCTATTATTAATTGATCAGGTCAATAATAGTAAATAAGCACAAATTAAAGAAAAATGTAAAAGACCCAATTCGATTTAATTAACAGAAACCCAAATTCAGGACATGAAATTCAATAGAATTGGGATTCACCCATAAAGCATTCTCAAGCACTAAAATGTGTTTAGCTCATACTAATTAAAATGAAAACTAAATAAAAAGAAATAAGACTCATATCGTTTTACAGAAATAAAAATACAGAGACCTAATTATGGAGTTGAATTGGCTGAGAATCGAAGATATAGACCGTCTCCAGCTCTTGCTTCTTCTTTTCCTTGTTTCCGCTTCTTCTCTGGACGCTCTCTTCTAAGGATGTTTTAATTTGAAGAATAAATTGAGAGGTGCTGAATAATGAGGTCTAAAAGCCTATTTTATAATGATAAAATCGGATTAGGGCTTTTACTTAAGGTTTAAGTGAAAATTAGAAAAACCCAAGTCCACTAATTAAACCCAAATCCCGTAACTGCTGCACCACCTCCACTAAAACAGCTCTAGCCGATTCGTTATAACTCCGATTGACCTCAAATCACTTGCTAAATTTCCGTAACTCGATAAGGAACATAATCTCTTCAAAGGTCAGCGGCTAAATCAACTCGTAAGTGCCTCGAAATCAGCAATCTTTGGCCTGTTTTCCAGATTTGCAGCTTCAAAATATAATTCTTTTCGGGATTTATCTTCAAGCTTTGACTCCATATCACGATCTTTGACTTTATTCTCGTGTTCCTCTCCTAGCTAATATTCAAAACCTACAAACTTTTCACTAAAATACACAAGATTACGCGCAAAAGTTTAATAAATCAAAAATACTAGAAATAAAAGAGGAAATTCGGATTATTGCATATTTAGCCCAAAAGTCTATCAAATTAATCAAATAAACACCAAAAATGATGTCTCCCAAGGGCATAAAATTAGAACATTTAGGGAGACATCAAGACCCCCAACTCAAACCTTTGTCGTCCCGACAAAGCAAAACTAAAAACAAGGGGAATGAAGTAGATGCAAGAGAAAATAGAAGCTATCAAATAAACCCTAAAGCAGTGCTAAAGATTAATCTCATATAGAAAACATTAAGAACTAACATACACATACACTAATCATGCAACATCAAACACAAATAACTTCAATCATAAAATTAACTTTGCAATGCTAGAAGGTTACACTTGTACTTATCTCATTATGATGGCTATAGTTTGTTCCTCGATCCTTACTCGCTTTGAACGCTCCACTTAGTATACAACCTATTAACTTACCATGCACCTAGGAATCACGAGGACTTTACGGTTTTAGCGTAGGCTTAGGGACGGTGTGGTACGTATATTTGGTAAATTTGAAGTGAGCTTTTGGCTCTCTCCTCACTTACCATCAACAACTGTCCACGAGCTTGAGTTTACACTCATATAATGTTCTCACTCAACCCATTTGACGCGCTAATGTTGCGTCCCCATGTCAACCCAATATAAACTAAGATGATCTTTCAAAATATTCCACTTTGCCGGTTTATTTTATTCTTTTTTTTTTCTTTTTCATTTCTTTTCTTCTTTTTTTTTGGTACGAGATACCCATGACCATCATTTTGATGTGAAAGGTCATGTCTCTTATAATTTTTTTTTTCAAATCCCGGCAAAGGGTTACAAATAATAATATCATCTTTTATTTTTGTGCCTTAATACAAACACATATAATCCCTTCCCAATGTATCTTCCCAAATGTGGACCCTCCACCCCAAACTCAAGCTCGAGACAGGTCTCAGGATCGTGATTCAAGTGCGGGTCATTTGGTCATGCTTAATAATCTAAGGGATAATGGGCTTATATCGTGGCTACAAAAGAAAGGCTTAAGGCTCAAAATTGGGCTAAGACGGATAAAATTATAATAAGGGATAGCAAGCTAAAAGGCTTCAAATGGCTAACAAAGAACTGCCCCTATCATTTTCCTAACTACATGGTTCGTCTCTAGTTCATATCTAAGTGGGTTCTCTACTAATTTAGATCTCACGTTCTACAAACCAAACATTTTCCTTAAGTACAAGCTTACTTCTTTTGCATTGTTCATTAATTTTTCCTATTCATTATCTATGTCCGCATGCAATTGTAAGTGCGTTTTATGTTATTCCCTAAGGTCCACTATTTACTATCATAGATTCATCAAAAGTATGCTTAAAAGGGACATTTAAAATCTTCTACAGTCAAGCGCAACTCCTACTTAATTTATTGAAAGCAATTAAAAACAAATAAACACATAAAAACCGGGAAGAGGCAACGAACCCCACCCCAAACTCAAAAATGAGTCGTGTCCCCACGACTCGAAAAGACTCAATAAAGCAATTAAAATAATATACACTAAATGAGAAAAGGATTGGAAAACATATCTGGAACACTAGGCCGATTACGTGTAGTCTCATGTTGAAATTTTGAATACTTCTTTATCAAGCTTAAAAGATCATGTATTTGTTGCGTTCATCTTGAGTAAAGTGTTTTTCATTACCTCGAACTCTTTTGTCATATTTTCCAAGTCTTCATCTTTTCCTAACCCTCTAAATCATCATCTCTTCTACGAAAATCTTTCCTCAACATCCAACTTTTTATCTTCATCATGTTCTTCGTACCTTTTCCAACCTTCATGGTCATCTTTGATGACCCCAAACTCAATTTTTCACCTACTTAAAGATTACTTGCAAAATATATATTAATAGGCTCAAACAATTCACAATTCCTCCGCTAAATAACTAAAATAAATCTTAATTCTCAACTGGTAATAGAAATAAAAGAATAGTTCTAGCTATTTTACCAGATTGGCCATGGAATTTATGCTGATTTGATACCTTGCACTTGCAATCTCCAACCTTCAAATTACCAAAGCTTTTGATGAAATTTGTGTCTCTTGATATTGTTGAAAGTGGCACAGTAGTGGAATTGGTGATTTATTTGAGATGGGTATTTAATATCTATGGTGTTGGAAAGGTTTAAAGGATATAATTTAAGCTTTGGTGAAGAAATTTTTGGATTCAAACTTGAATTTCTTGGTGTTTTTGGAAAGATTTGTGATTGATTATGTGTTGGGATGATGTTTAGAGGTAAGGATTAGTGATATATTGGTGTTTTGATGATGGAATTTGAGTGTTTTTGGAGCTTTGGTTCGTCATCAATGGTGTTTCATGTGTTGGAGGCCAAAGGAGAGGGAAAAATAAGGTTTTATAAGCTTTAGGTCTGTTTTCGCCGAGACCACGACCGGCATGCCGGTCAGATGACCGGCTAGCCGGTCGCGAATGACGACCTCCCCAACAGCTAGGTCTCGAAAAGTTATGCAGTTTAGGCTCAAAGATCACCTGATTCGGACACCCGAGCGCAAAGATATCGCTTGCCGAACTTTTCTCTGATTTTTTATTTTTTATTTTTTTACCTCTGACGCAAGCCTCTTGCGTCGTGGCTGACGCAGTAACCAGAAACATCATCGTCATCGGCCGACTAGCCGGTCATCTGACCGGTACGCCGGCGGCACGTCGCTGGCGCGAATGAAGACGCAGTCATGCTGTGACGCAGTGGTCAGAAACTTTTAGCTGTTTATCTGAACTTTTTGACTTCACCATTGGATAGAGATCGAAAAGTTATGAGGTTTAGGCTCAAGAAAAAGTTAATTCCGACCTCCGAGCATCAAGTTATGATCTTCCGAAGTTGCTGAATGAAGACGCAGTCGTGCTGCGTCGTCGCTGACGCAGTGGTCAGAAACTTTTAGCTACTTATCTGAACTTTTCGACTTCACCATTGGATAGATCTCGAAAAGTTATGCGGTTTAGGCTCAAGAAAAAGTTAATTCCGACCTCCGAGCATCAAGTTATGATCTTCCGAAGTTGCTGATAACCCTACTACCCCAAACTCATGACCTTTACTCCTGTAATCATCAAAAACACCAACCTTTCTCATTTCTTAAAAATAAACACTAAATAAAGAACCATTACTCTAATTTACTCTAAGAATTTAAAAGACATGAAAGCAATTTAAAACATGGGTTGTCTCCTAAGAAGCACTTTTGTTTATTACGTCTTTAAGTTCGACGGGTTACCTTCCATGAAGATGGTATTGAGGCCCTTGCGGTGTTCCTCCGCTTAAACTCGCCTCTTCCTTGATGTAAGAGTTTTAGATACTTCCCCCTTAGAATATTATTTAGTCGATCTCTGAAAGGAGGTGGGTAAGTACTTCGTTTCGCCTTTTTATTTTCACGACGAAACTCATTTTCCACCACATTAGAGTATATAACTGTTCTCCACGGTATAAGATTATTTTTACTCCTTGGTCCAATCTCGGATTCATCTTTAAAATGTGGTGGGTAGGTGATCCTCCTTGCCTTTTTGCTCTCGCGGTGTGGCACCTTGCTTGTATAACACATATTGATCATTTGTGGTAGTGGAGGTGATTCTGATTTTTCATCTCTAATAAGGATTCGTGGTAGAGATGGTGATTGGTGAACTTGTTGTGGCGGATATTCAATTTCTATTTTATCTTTAACCTTTAATTCTTCAATTGATTTTCCAACCATTTCACATTCGTCTTCACTTTCAACCCAATCTTCCACTATTACCTCATAATATTCTTTCTTTGGATTTTCTATAACCTCGATCTCCACCTCTTCTTGTTTGCGTTTTATATCTTGATCATGTGTATACACCCTAGGAATAGCAATTTTTGTGTTAACTTCTAGGATTTGCGTTGCTACTCCTTCGTCCACTATGCTAACAAGATCCTCAACCACATGGTGGTCTTCATTTGTAATTGGCACGATGGTCATATCACTATCAATAATATCTTCTTTCAACACCTCCTCCTCAACTATTTCTTCCGGTTGATCTCTTTCATTTTCATAAGACTTGATACTATTGGCAGAATACTGAGAATCAATTATGGATTCTATTTCGTTTAGCTCTTTTTGCAGTCTTTGCAAGCGGGAATCTCTTTCATCTGCTAACTTCTGCGATTGTTCATATAAGCTCATGAGTTCTGTAACTGATCTATATAATTGGGAAATTTGTGGTGAAGGTGGAGGTTGTTGAATGTTTTCAACCAATTGGCTGTTCCATTCATGCTCGTGTTGATAGTGATATGATAGCTGATGTTGATTGTTCTTGATCCATTGATTGTTCCATTCAGGCTCTTGTTGATAGTGATATGGTGTTTGTTGTTGATTATTCCCGATCCATTGATTGTTCCATCCTTGCTCTTGTGGGTATTGATAAGGTTGTTGGTAAGAATTAATACCCCATTGTTGTTGTCCCGAAGAGTCTTCCCAATATTCAAATGGACCAGGATTTGGGTAATGTTCTCTATACATCTTTAATTAAATTTCTTGATCAATACCTGAATAAAGTAACCTGAAAAGAAAACAAAACAAAAACAAAGCGTAAAACTGAAAATAAAAATGCAACTAATCACTAACGGATAAACACCGTGGTCACACACTACCATCCCCGGCAGCGGCGCCAAAAACTTGGTGGTCCTTTGTGTGTTCTAAAATAAATGCTAATGTAATCGAACCACAACCGCAAGTGTACGGTTGTCCCAAGTAATAATAGTGATAATACAGATTCGTTCCAAGGACGGTTGGTTAACTAGAATGTTTATCAGATAATGAATGGTTGCACTTATGAAAGCAAATAAAAGATATATTGATTGATTGGTTTTTTGTATTAATTCTAAGTAATGAAAGACTAATTATAAAATGCAAATAAATAGTAAAACGCAAGTAAATAAGAGTAAAACACAGTATGAGAAGATAGCACTTGAGAACGCAAGGGATCCTCCAAATTCTATTTCATAACCTATTCTGTTTAAGGGTCAAATTGGTCAATTGACATTGGTCGGGATTCAATAATCCTTGTACCCCCGTCAGGGTGGACTACAAGGCTATTCTAGAGTGTCACTAGTCCCGTCAGGGTAAATATGATCCACTTTCGAATGATTAAGCTAAATTACCTCATTGGCCATAAAATTAACTACGCTCGTCAAAGTCAAATAGTTTATATTTTATATTCTGTAATTAATTCTGTACCTAAACCCCCCGTCAAGGTGATCCAATCGTCACTAATTGGAATAGCCTAGATACTAAACCCTATTATTAATTGATCAGGTCAATAATAGTAAATAAGCACAAATTAAAGAAAAATGTAAAAGACCCAATTCGATTTAATTAACAGAAACCCAAATTCAGGACATGAAATTCAATAGAATTGGGATTCACCCATAAAGCATTCTCAAGCACTAAAATGTGTTTAGCTCATACTAATTAAAATGAAAACTAAATAAAAAGAAATAAGACTCATATCGTTTTACAGAAATAAAAATACAGAGAACCTAATTATGGAGTTGAATTGGCTGAGAATCGAAGATATAGACCGTCTCCAGCTCTTGCTTCTTCTTTTCCTGTTTCCGCTTCTTCTCTGGACGCTCTCTTCTAAGGATGTTTTAATTTGAAGAATAAATTGAGAGGTGCTGAATAATGAGGTCTAAAAGCCTATTTTATAATGATAAAATCGGATTAGGGCTTTTACTTAAGGTTTAAGTGAAAATTAGAAAAGCCCAAGTCCACTAATTAAACCCAAATCCCGTAACTGCTGCACCACCTCCACTAAAACAGCTCTAGCCGATTCGTTATAACTCCGATTGACCTCAAATCACTTGCAAATTTCCGTAACTCGATAAGGAACATAATCTCTTCAAAGGTCAGCGGCTAAATCAACTCGTAAGTGCCTCGAAATCAGCAATCTTTGGCCTGTTTTCCAGATTTGCAGCTTCAAAATATAATTCTTTTCGGGATTTATCTTCAAGCTTTGACTCCATATCACGATCTTTGACTTTATTCTCGTGTTCCTCTCCTAGCTAATATTCAAAACCTACAAACTTTTCACTAAAATACACAAGATTACGCGCAAAAGTTTAATAAATCAAAAGTACTAGAAATAAAAGAGGAAATTCGGATTATTGCATATTTAGCCCAAAAGTCTATCAAATTAATCAAATAAACACCAAAAATGATGTCTCCCAAGGGCATAAAATTAGAACATTTAGGGAGACATCAGTGACAAACTCCTCTTCTACATTTACCTTCTCTATATTTAGGGTATTTAGCTATAGATTTATGCTTCACCATATTTCTAAGCTTTTATTCTGTAAGTTTTACTCTTAATTATTGGATTATTATTTTGTTTTTAATTTCATAAATACTATTTGTTATTTTAATTGATTAAGCTTGGCGTATATTGTTATTATGTGTTTTGACTTATTTCCCTAGATCTGATCAATCTTAGGATTAATCTTAGTTATTGACAACACCACATAATCGTCTAGTTTTGATTCTTTGCCTAACTAGATAGCCATTAAGGTTTGATTTAATCACCAATCATTACTTAGGAATCCCTAGTAGTGGAGAGGTTGCTCCTAAGCCTAGAAAAGGCTAGGTAGAATTTAAAATCCTGGTTAATATATAATGCTTAATGTGACAGGTTAGAATAATAATTTAGTAATAGACTCATAATATTAATCCTAATTTATTTGACTTACTTCTATATTTATTTATTTGTCTTATTTATTTATTCGCATTAGATAGTTATTCATCTTTTTATATTTTTATCTAAAACATCTGAATTCATCTACGCTTGTTAAATATAAATAGATCTAACGGATTAAATCCCTGCGAACGAACTTGACTTATCATTAAAACTTGCAAACGATCTGTGATACTTGCAGTGAGTTCCGTAGTTCTCAAGGGTGTGTGCTCTTTATTATTATCTTTATTTATCTATTATTTTATCACACATTTTCCCCCACCACCGTATCTACCCAAATACTCTATCTAGGTTCTTTCGTTCCCCTTAGAGAGAAGTTCGAAGGTCGAGTAATAGTTGTAGGAATAGGTCACTTTTGTCAGCATAAAAAATGCCAAGGGATCTTTAGGATTAGTTTATAGTTCTCTAAAAAAATATGCGACATATTTACACGTTAAGAAGGAGTACTGTAATGATCTAAGGTTGTAGGGTTGTAGTTCACTATCACTGGTTGAAACAATGGACTATTAGAAAAACCAATCCAATTCGATTTATCTTCAGTAAGAAATTGTGAGATTCCTAAATAATCTTATTATACTTGTTTACAATAATTTTTTCAACCAAGGTATTCAATCAATCGAGAATGACAACCTAAACCCGAAAAATATAACTACATACAAATATTTGTACCACACATTATAGCAACAAATCATTAGATGGGGATTATCCAAATATTTTACCAAAAGACAAAGAAATAGAAGGCTTCTAAGCCAAGCCTTAGGTCTGCAAATGTTTAGAATTTAAATACAACAAGATAGGAGTTAGACAAACACCATTCAAGAAAAGAGAGGGGACTAAATAAGCAAACATATCAAAGAAACGATCGAATCATGAACACCTTTAATAAGAGTGAGGTAAACATCAAGATAAAAAAGACCCCAAAGGTTACACATACGGTTAGACATACTAATCACCATAAAAGTAATCAGACCAACAATCTTGTTTATCTAAAACGACATAGAGAGATTGATACCTCGACAATCTAAATTTGAGAAAATATTGAAGCTTCTAAATTTGAACGGAGCACAAGATTCGTCTAATATCGAAATTATTGAATAATTGGAGGGAGGACACTCTTCTACTTCAGAGACGTTGTCCAAACTCCTAACAAGACATAATGATGGAGGTTTCAATGGATTTTGAAGAAAAACCCCAGTCTTAAACCTATCATCTATTTCTTATCAATATGTCTGTTTTTCTTTGTAATATGATAAACCACTACTGCTCTTACCCTTTTTAGAAATGGTGACGGAAGGGCATCTACGTTGCCGCCAGTGTTGAGCCTTATAACCCATCTGAGGCCATGAGGAGTCTTCGAAGAAAAGTTTTGGAATGATTTCCACTTTTAATATATTTATTTATATAAATATCAACATTTATTTACAAATAAACACATTCTTAAAGGACCCACACAAGTTCCACATGTTCACCACTCATTTCCCCTTGCACGCATGCACTACTTTCCAATTTTGACTCACAAAGTAAATAGCCTTAGTCACCTTACTACTTGCGTGTATTAAATATATCATACATATCTATATTCTAGGTTCTAAGTATTAAAAAGGAAAATGCCTAAACCCTTTTCATTCTTTACTATTTTACTCAAATAGCATACCCACCCTTCCCTTTTATTTATTTATTCTCTTAAAAATTTCTTTCATGAATTAAATTAGTATATTTCTAATATTTACATTTAATCAAATAAAATATAAATTCATGATATACATAGTTAGATGTTATATCAGAGTATTTTTAAATGCATAGTTACGATAGTCCCAAAAACAACAATAATCATTGAATTATATTATTGTTCTAAGACTCTTTTCAAGTAAGGGGATAACTTATAGACTTTAGTAGTAAATTAAGTAGCATAAGAACATATGGAAAAGAAAGATTAGATATTTTTAGTTATTATTTTGTATTTATTTAAATTAAATCAATATATTGTAATAAATAATCGTATATGTAATAAAATGTAGTTAACGTTATTAATTGTCTAATGTAATATTATTTAGAGTTGCTCGTGTTTTCAGGGCGTGAAATTAACTATATGGTTGACTAATTGGAATATGGAAAGAATATTCTTGAGGTGTAAAAATTCAAAATAATAGGATTGTGGGTGGTTCGAGTGCTTTGATCCACCATGTGTGATCTTTGCACTAGTGATTCATGGGGTTTTATAAAAACACGAATAAGAAGGAAGGGCTTGAAGATTTGCAAAGCCAGATGAAAATTTTGGGGAATCGATAACGTAGATGGAGATGAAGATGTGAAGTTGAGGAATATACTGTGTTTAGTAATCAGCATTGGGATTGTGTGGTTGGTTTCAAAGGTGAAGAAGAAAGTGTGAGAATTTTTACTATGGGTTGAAAATTTCAGTTATATTAGTGGTTTATGTGTTGTGGTGTTGTTTTTTATGATTAAGTGTGGTAATTTTGGATATTATGTTGTTAAGCTAAGTTATCTCGATTTTTTTTGGAAATTCTTAATGTTCTTGGTATTCTTGGTGAACACAAGGATTTATGCTAATCTTTTAATGTTCGTCTAGAAAAAATTATTTGTTCATAAAAATATTGAAATAAAAAGCAATGGTTTATCGGTTTTATATGAGTAATAAAGTGCAAAATGTGAGTAAACTATCTTTATAGACTTGTTCATTGCAAACATACCCCTAATATCTACTCTTAGACCTACAAACTATAAAAATAATTGCAATAACACCCACATGTTGTGAAAATATGAGTAAATTGCATTGATAACATGTAAATTGCAATTATAAACCTAATAAGTGAAACAAAGCGCATTTTAACCCATATGACTATGTAATAGATTGTAATTAGAACCTTAAACTATGTAAGAAATTACAAAAAAATCCCCAAATAGAAAAATGTTAGTACATTGTATCTATACCTTGATAATTCTAATTAGCCCATAATAAGTGAAACAAATATAATCTAGACTCATGTTAAATGAATTAAATTTCAATTAACACAAAAATTATGAAATAAATGTAAAAAATACTCTTGTGGTATGCAAAATATCAGTAAATAAGAATGATAACATGGATAATTGTATATAGACCCATAATAAGTGAAACAAATAGTGTTAAACCCTTGTTAAATGATCTAAATTGCACAAAAAACCCCATATATTGAGAGAATTTGCAAAAACATCCTTTTGAAGTGCAAAATTTGACTTGAATATAATTCCAACATGGATAATTACATTTAGACCGCTAATAAGATGACAAATTAGAATTGAGACCCATGTGCATCTGATTTTTACTTAGACAGCTAGACTTTGAGGTGAAATTAAAAAACACCAACTTGAAGTGCATAATTTGGCTTATATGCAGCTTTAACATGGCTAATTGTATTTAGAACCCATAATAGAAGAAACAAATAACATTTAGACCCATGTTAAAGGATTTTATTTGTACTTAGACCCCCTTTCCAAATTTACGATAAATTTCTAAAACATACTAGTGAAGTAAATAAATTGACTAAAATGGAGTTTTGGCATGGTTAATTGTAGTCAGACCCCTAATAACAAAAACAATAACATTTAGACCCATGTGAAAGGACCTGAATTGCACTAAGACTCTCAAACTTTGAGATAAATTCCAAAAAAACCATGTGAACTGTGAAGTGCAATATTAGTGTAAATTTCATATGGATCCATGTTAGATGCATTTATAATGATGTTAAATGCCTTTATAACTCTGTAAAGTACAAAGTTCATGTAAGTTGCAGTTATACGCATGTATAGTAACATAAATAAACTACTAAAAATTGTAAGAACCTATGTATAATGCATTCAAGACACATCCACACAACATTTAACATAAAATTTACATTTGAATGCATTAAACCATAACAAATATAAATAATGCCAACATACAACGTATTCAATATTTAGACCACCAAGATTTATCTATAATAATTTCAAAGTATCCAAAAGCTATCCATAATCACATACGTAGTGGAAAAAACCCAATACACCCCCACATTATCTAAAACACTTCAAATTACATCCAAAAAAACAAATTCGTATACTAAAATATTTCTTATGCTTGCTCTTTTTCTTTAGAAATTAAAGAACTCCATAGTTTTCTCTTCCTTAGAACAATTGGTAACCTTTTTCTACTCACACTGGTTTATGTAGGTAGGAAAGGTTTTTTTCACGCTAGTGGATTCGGTAGTAGCATCCTCACTTTGCTTCTACAAAAGACGAACAATCATAACATCTTTAGTGGATTGTAAGAACAGTTTTTAAGATTGTTTTGAAAATACGTATCCTTTGAAAAATTAGTTAGGTATATTCACATGTCATTACCTTGCTTGGTATGCACACCACATCTACTTCTTCGACCTCCGTTGTATGATTCAACCATACAGTTTTGAGTTGACGGTTGTTGAGATTACCCCTGCTCACATTGTTCTTTTAAAGGTAGCCATACGTTTATCAAGTATTTATTGAAAGTCTTCATCATCCCAACTACTGAGTAAGTCAATGGTTGTATCTTCACCTCAAAGACATATTCTTGTGTCCAACGTAATAACCGCCAGTTACATTTCTACCTTCAGATACAGATTCGTTAAAGGTTTCATTGACCATGTTTGAAGGATTTTCATATTCATTATTTCCACTCAAAGTATTTGTAGATGCATCTATTGATTGGTCCACCACAACCACTTTGCATGTTTTCATGTTATGACCAGGTTGATTTCATATATAACACTTCACTATGATCAAGTGTCTTTTCAACTTTTGAAGAACAACATTACTAGATAATGTAATTCTTCCTTCATCCGTTTCTCTTGTTATTTGAGACTTAGGCATTCTAGGGAGTCTAACAGACTTGGGTGCAACCAAAGGTAGATGCTCAGAAAGTGGTAATATGTTGGACTGTTAGTGGGTATTATAGCAGGTTCACATGCTCTCATGTATATGTTTTGTGTAGCATTCATACATGTACGACTTTATATCTTCCCCCCATGCATATGATTACAACAATGGAATTTTCACAAGGTATATAACTCTTACCGATGACACCTCAATGACTTTTCTCCAAGTCAACCGTATATTGTGAATCCCCACCTTTTATAATTTGAAAAATATTTTGACTTAGAAATGTTACATCTCACAACTATGTGAGCTCTTTGTTATATTTAATCAAATTGAAAGTCTCCAGAAAAATATCCCCTTTCATGAATACAAATTTCTCTCTTGGTTCAAGAACCACCGAGTTGAAACTCTTTGAAATGTTGTTCAAGAGCATGTCACATTTCATTGCTATTCTAAAGTATGATATTTCTTAGAACTTAAGGTTTTCCTTGTCCAACCCGTCGAACGTCACCTCGTCGACAATCTTTAAATGTTCCATGTTTGATCTAAACGAATCCATTCTAGGTTCTTTGGCCACCTACCAGCACGACACCTCTATGTTGTTTCTTGAAGTTGTTGTACAAATGTTAAACACAATGTCGATCTTTGACTTTGGAAAGAAGTTCACTAATGACTGATACTATACCCTACAATGAACATATATACAGTGAATTAAATACCTTGACTTTAAGTTTTGCATTAGTGAATGCAATAGTTCAGATCAAGACCCACCATCGTTAAAAAAATATGGGTTGGTCCCTTCAAGTGGTATCCTACCAAATCTTAACATGTCTATAACCTTTCAAGAACCCCTCCTTGCAAGCAGCAAGACAAACATATAATCTACTAAATACCTCCATCCCCGACTCTTCATCTTCCATCGATTCAAGTGAAAAGGTAGACCCCTTATTACTTCTACTTAAATCCTAAACATACCTCCACAAAATCTTGTATTGATATTCATTTTATCCCTCGACCAATAACCTAGCATATAAAGTTCTCAGTAAGCTTGCTTCCTTGAAATATACATCGATAAGTCACTTCTTATCTTTGTCCAAAGGCTTTTTGGATTTTTGTAAATATCACTCTGAATATCATCGAGGTAGAACATGCCTATTTGTATATAAGACAACAAATTGTGACTTAACACGTTACCACACGTATGTTTAGAATTCAAGGATCGCAGTTTAAAATTCTGTGCATCTTGCAAACGTCTACCATATATTAACCATGGGCACGATGACTTCTCGTATATGAAACCGTCTTTTAGGTTGTTGTTGGTTACGTATGTTAAATCTTTTACATGCTTGATGGAGTAAGAAACATATCCTTCTGCACACTTGCATGTTTTTTAACAACATCTAACCACAAACTTGGGCTTCCTTATATTAGGTTTTCAATAATTTTCTTGTACATGGGTTTCCACTACTTATCTTTATCCAAGTCATTGTATTTATCTTTGAAATCATCAAAATCACTCAAAATGTTCCAGATTCCTCCTCGTTATAAACAAAGTCTTGTTGTTAAAGTGTTGACTAAAACTCACCAATAGTTCTAAACTTTTTGTGACACAAACACTCTGACAAAGAGTCAGCTTCCGCATTACATATTTCATCACCTTATAAATAATCAGACTCACTATCTACATAGTAAGTACTATCAATTTAGTCACCATCATCATAATCAGTATCTCGGGTATGCTTCTTTTCCATATCACGTGGATACCCATCTTCTTCTAGATGTGTGTTAGTAGTCATATCTATTCTTTCTACGTATAAATCATGATGAACATCGGGCTTGAAAACCATGTCCATTTTTCTCACATCCTCATCCTCTCTCAAGAACTCTAGCCTAAACCCCAATGAAATGTGAGGTCGATGGTACAACTCAACATCATTGCCGAAAATTAATGTTTATTTCCAACCTACGTAAATTCTCCATATACATGTACATGTATTAACATTTTAAAAGAATTGGAGCAGTGAGCGCTATTGTACCAAACTTCCTTGAATCTCCCACCATAGTATACGTCCAACGTGAAAATTTTGCGTATTTATTAAGACATATAGGTTAGACAATGTTCAGAACAAGGGAATGTTCAAAAAAGAAAGTTTTCAAAAGCATTAATCTAATATTAAGTCGTTGAAATAACTCGTAAATTGAAGTTTTAAGGTATTAAACAATATGATGAATAAACTAATATGGAAGCATTCAAAAGAAACCCCAAAAATATTAAAAAATTCCATATGTACAGTATAAAAGTCACATTTTAACCATAGAAGAGAGAATGAGCAAAAATCGAGAATATAGTCTTCACTAAAAACGAGTATATAGCGCAAAATCCACTAAAAATGCTTAACATGTAAGAAATAACTATTAACACATCGCCTACTATAAAAATTATAAAATTAAATTACATATTTGTTAGAGTTATTACCCAGTTCTTATCTAAAGTCTGACTTATCTAGATAATACGTTCAGAGTGATATGAGAAATATATAATACATATAAATTTTTCTATATATGTGTTTGAAGGAAGACTTGAAATTGAGTAGGTGTATGTGGAAGGGAGGAGATACAAGACCCACAATTGTGTTTTGATTTTCCCTATTTGGTTAGCTACAAGTACTTTGAATTTTAATTTATAATTATATAATAACTTAGAAGTGACCTCACAAGATGCCGTTAAATTGCTAGAGCGTTCGGTAGCTGGGTGAGGACCAGAATCCTCATGGCTAGACAATATTTGGGCAATTCTAAGTTTCTACTTGGATATTAAATAATTAAAAAAACTATAAAAAAAAAACCACATGTGTAGATTGACTAAGTAAAAACGAAAGAACACAAACAAACACGAGATTGACGTATATAGATTCACCAAATGGGGTGTAGGGTACTTAACACGTGACAATTAGTACGGCCAAAAGACTCTGAGAGCGGTATTTAGCTTCCAATTTGCGAGAGGAGGGGGGGGGGGGGGAGGAGGGTGGACAATGTATAGTAATATAATTTTTATTTTCCACCGTCACTAGACCTCCATTGTATACAACTACTTATAAACTATACATTATAATTTGTTTTATTTTAACAATATTACAACTATATTCCAAATAAAAAAAATTATAATTTAATACATCTTTTTTCTTTTATATGGGAAAATCATTTTTGGACTCGGCGGAGTGTCAGACACAATTCAATCATATACCGCCTTTGACAAAATAAAAATAAATATCATATACCGCCTAAAATGATAGCTAAGACTAATACACTATTAAATTTTTTTTTTTTTTTTTGATTACATCGGAGACCCTAAAGGATCGTGTTATGACACAAACAAAATACTAGTCTATTACATCTTTAAGCAAATCGAGATTATAAATAACCCGAGGCGTTTTATACCCCATGCGATCTTTGGTGAGGAATGTCCAGATGCCGTCTGGAGGGTCCTCCAAAAGTTCAAAATCATCTCTGTTTCTCCAACTCGACTTCGCCAACCAATCGGCACAAGCATTTGCCTCTCTATAGATGTTCCTTAAGACAAAACCTTTATTTCGTTCCAGTATTAATCGAATATTGTTGATCCACTGCGCCCCAGGTCCTCTTCCATCTCTTGTACCATGTATTAATTCAATAGCTTCCCTCGAATCTACTTCAACACTCACATCATGTAGACCCAAACGTTCTATCAATCCCAACCCCTCACAAAGTGCTATTATCTCCACAATAACCGGAGAATTATTATATATTTTCATGCTAAAACCCCTTACCCAGTCTCCATTGTTATCCCTCACAACACCACCTCCTCCGCCCATCTTCCTCCAATTGCTATAGCTACCGTCCGTGTTAAGTTTAAAGCCTTGGGTGGGTTTAGACCATCCTATCATAGTTATTGCGGAATTTTTTGTTAATCGCATGTTCGGCAATTGTCCCCACACTCGTGTAGTCGTGATAGCTACAAGTTTAGCTTTTTTAACTATTGCCACCGCGTTGGGAAGGCGTTCTCCTTCAAAAATCACTAGGTTCCGTTGCTTCCATATTGTGTCGATAAGCGCTCCAAAGAATACATTCCAATTAACTCCGCTAAAAAGCATTTTGTTCGAAATATTTCTTGTCCACCATAGCTGATCCTCGGGGTTCAATAAGTCTCTGTCTGCGTGTTCAGCTCCACTTCCAGGGACCTGCTGTTCTTCGGCTTCATGTTGCAGCAGCTGTCGGTGGGGTTCTTCTCTTCTTCTTCCCTCGGCAAGCTGTTCATCCACATATCCTGAGTTATTCCTCGCGTTCCAGGGACCTGAAGTTGACCTGTCCAGGGGCTGTTCTCCACCAGCAGCAGGTTGCAGCTCCGCTGCAAATCTGTCCCTCCTATCCGCCTCATCCAGGGACCTGCCCTGCAATAAAAATAAATTAGTAATCAAAGACCTCCCCCCATCCCCCGAGTCACCACCTAAGACAGAAGTGTTAAAAGAATTAGAGCCCCTCACATTTGAAGACTCGCCCCTAGCCCCAGGGACCTGACCAACTAGTTCTCCCTCCCTTAAGCCCATTTTAAGCACTTCATTTCGAATACAGGCCCACACTTTTTTAATGATAACACAATCTCTAAAAAGATGTAAAGCACATTCCACCCCCGAATCGCATAAAGGACAAAAAACAGGAACATCCATACCTCTCTTGACAAGATTGCCTCGTGTTGCGATCCGCTCCCTCACCGCACGCCATAAAAGAACGCGAACTCTTTGAGTCGATTTCAAGCTCCAAATCTTTTTCCATAGTACCTCCATTCCAGGGTCATTTGGAAAATCCCGCCATTTCACTGATTTAACCGAAAACACACCATTCGCTTCGTGAAGCCAAGATACCACATCCTTAGACGTTCCTTCCCTTTCCAACCTAGAGTTCGCAATTTCGAGAATCTTGGATGTTGGCAATAAGCTATGAAAATTCGACCAATCCCATGATCCATCTTGTCTAATGTAATCGCTTACTCTTTTAGTCAAATCGCTTGCTTCAAAAAACCCCTGTGACATGCTCTATAAGAGGCGAATCCCCTACCCACACATCGCACCAAAAGGAAACATCTCTCCCATTATGTATTATCCAACGGGACCCTCTTCTAACTACATTTAGACCTTCCATGATATCTTTACACATCTTCGAATCATTTTGTTTGACTAAATATTGCATAGGTGGCCCTTTAAAATATTTCTCTCTCATTACAATAGGCCACAAAGTGCAATTATCATGAATTAGCTTCCAACCAAGTTTACCCAAGAATGCACGATTCATATCTTCCGCAAATTTGAACCCTAAGCCACCTGCTTCCTTAGGTCTACACACATCCTTCCAAGCAACCCAATTGATATTTTTGTTGTTGTCCGAAGAACCCCAAATGAATTCTCTTCTAATTTTATCAATCTCTTCACAGACATAACCCGGTAGCTTTTCCACTTGCATAATATACATTGGAGTTGCACTAAGAACAGTCTGGGCTAGCGTAATCCGGCCTGCTAAGGATAGTGTATTCCCCTTCCATTTCGCTAGTTTGCCGCGTAACTCATTTATAAATTCACCAAAAAATCCCCTTGGTCTCCGACCCGAAAAAATATGAACACCTAAGAATTTACCAATTCTATCACACCTTTGGTAGCCACTACGTAATGAAATGCTTCTAGCCACCTCTTCCTCTACATTCCTCGAGAAATAGATAATTGATTTTTCCTTGCTAATTGATTGGCCCGCATCGTGACAAAAGATATCCAGGGATTCCTGTAACAATAAAAAATTATTAACAGAAGCCTCTGTAAATAAAATCAAATCGTCAGCAAAAAAGATATGTGATATAGGGGACCCCCCTGAGCTAAGGTAGATAGGTTTCCATGAGCCTTCTCGCACAAGTCCCTGAATGAGCAAAGACAATCTTTCCATACAAATAACGAATAGGTAAGGTGAAATAGGGTCTCCTTGACGAATTCCTCTCTTAGGCTTAATCGCCTCTAGCGGCGAACCTCTCCACAACACATTCAAATCATTATCTTCCATCCCCGAAATGATCACCGAAATCCACATAGGCGGTACGCCTAATAACTCCAAAGATTCCTTAATAAAACTCCACCTAATCTTATCATATGCTTTAGCTAAATCCACCTTGATCGCCATGTATCCCTTCTTCCCTTTAGCATGTCTCATTACGAAATCAACTTCATTAACCAACACTATATTATCAATGGTGGATCTATTAGGTAGAAAGCTGCTCTGATAGGGGCCAATATTCTTTTCCAAGAGAGGGCGCATTCTATTTACCAAAATCTTCATACAAACCTTGTAGCAAACATTAATCAAGCTGATGGGTCTAAATTGAGTAATAAATTCAGGCTTCTCTATTTTTGGAATAAGGTGAATAAGCGTTCCTAACACCCCCTTGGGGAATTTTCCATGCACTAGCGCACCCCGAATCATCTCACAAACTGAAGGACCAACTATATCCCAACACCTCTGATAAAAGCCTGCTGTTAAACCATCCGGGCCAGGCGCCTTATGAGGTGACATTTGAAAGATTGCGATACGAACTTCCTCATCTATAACTGTACTGCTTAACATCTCAATATCCCTCTCTTCGAATCTCCTCGGATGCGGAAGACACGAAGTCGTAATAATTTCATCTTCTTGCGAAAAAAGACCTTCAAAAAAACCTCTCACCCACCCTTTCTCTATGTCTATATTTTCAATCCATTCTAGGTTGGCTCCTCTAATTTTAAAATCCTCTAATTTTTTCTTCTTAACTTGTGCTGCACAATGGTAGAATCTTGTGTTGCGTTCCCCGGAATTAACCCATTCTGTATGCGCTCTTTGAAACCAAAAAATCTCCTCTTGTTCTAGCAAGCTTTCAAACTCTCCTATTAGTCTTGCTTCTAATCGGATAAGTGATGAATTGTATGAGGTCTGAACCGCTTTCTGTAGACCCGCTATCCTTGCTAACAATCTCCTCTTTTTGCGAAAGATATCTCCAAAAAATTCAAATTTCCATATCTCCAACTCTTGCCTCATGATTTCGATGTTTTCGCTGAGGCTCCTCCCTTCTAGCTTCCACTTCTTCTCAACTAAATCTCTGAAACCTTCATGGTAAAACCATGCCGCCTCACATCTAAATCTTTTCTTTCTTGGAATCTTGTCCACCCGTGTATTTAATGTAACCAATATAGGTGCATGATCGGAGTGTACCCTTGGTAGATGTGAGACCATAGCCGTTTCGAATAACTCGAACCATCTTCTATTTCCATAAGCTCGATCTAGGCGTTTGAGGATTCTGACCCCTGAATTCCACGAATCACTCCATGTGAACCTCGGACCCACGAACCCCATATCCTCCAATCCACACTGATCCCTCCATCTTTCGAATTTAACCATGCTTCGATTTATCCCATCGACTCCACCAACTTGATCCTCCGGTACCCCTATCTGATTAAAATCCCCAACAACTAACCACGGTTCAGATATATGTGGCGAAGCTTCTTCCAAGGACTTCCATAACGAATCCCTAATCCAGCTTTTTGGGCTCGCATAGACTGCAGATAGCAACCAAGAAACACATGAGTCTTTAGAAATTCTTAAGTTAATTACCTGCATACTAGCCGATAATAATTGGACCGATACTTCAGTATTATTCCAAAGGATCCAAATACCGCCTACAAAACCAACCGCATCCACTCTCAAAGATTTCTCCATACGGAGAGCTTTGATAATGTTAGTCGCCTCCGTCCCTGATGCTTTGGTCTCCACAACAATCGCAATTACAGGTTTGTGTCTGTCGATTAAATCCCTAAAGGCTCGTCTAAAACCATCACTGTTTGCACCTCTACAATTCCAAAATAACACATTAACTGGATGATTGGTCGCCGACCAACTTCCCCTAAAATTATTAGTGTTTGTACTATCCATAAAATAAACTGACAAGTAATAAAATTAACGAAAAAAGCAAAGAAAATCAAGAAATGCAAACCAGTGTGAAATCCTACGATTTCATGGTGTCAGGCTGGCATTCGAAATCCATTAAAGTGGCTCCATCTCCTACTCGTATTTGGCTCTTTACCACACTACTGACTTGGTTAAAATCCTGGTTTTCGGCCATCACAGTAGTGTCCATAATAGCTTCAGAATCACGCTCCAGGAGCTGCGCTCCAGGTGACCTGCTACTCGAAAGTGGCCCTGAACCTGGTCCCAACGGAAGGGTCTGATCAGGTGGTTCGAACCCCATGGGAGGAAGCTCACCTAACCGGAGGTCAAGACTTGATCCATATTCACCCCGAGCTCCTACCGTACAAGCTTCATCTGCAGCTATTGGAATTGCTGTGTTATTTTGCACTCCAATAATAGTAGCTGACCCCAAACTTTCAGAAATTGCACTATGACCCCTGCTCTCTTTACCTCCAACCGTGACCTTCTCTTGAACTATACCATCGCCCAATTCCGGAGTCACCTCACCTACAAGCCCATCTCAAGCCCCAGCCCTGACCTGTACTCTATTATTCGCGCCAGAGCAGTTTACTGGTTCAGCACATGCCTCCTTCCTATGTACCTGATCTTCTTTTTTCCGACTTAGTTTTTCTTTACGGCCTGACGCAAGTTCCTCTGAATCCCCATCAATTATTACTAGGTTACTTTGGTTGAAAAAACCTCCCTCTAATCCATTCGATGTAGCTTTTACCACACCATGTTGTAATTCGGTTTCTCCTAGCTTCGGGTCCTTCTCTGTAACTTTACCCACGGTTACCCCATCCTCTTCTATATGATCACCACTTCCACTCGCACCATTTCCATCCATTGACGCTAGCACTTCGTACCTTGATCTATTTTCGCGCTCAATATTAGAATTGTTCTTTTTTTTAGTAGGTGTCATCCCTACCCTCTTACTAACCCCATTATGTCCCTTTTGATTAGCTTTCTGAGCTTGAAACGCCGCATTATTCCTCGATCTTCCCCTACTACGATCGACCGTCATCCACTCTCCATATATAGGTGTCTCATTACTCGTTACATTCCTTGCTTCTCTAGATGGTACACTTCTATTCTGGTTTATCCCTACGTTCTCAGGTGTTCCCGTCTGTACCCCACAATCGTCTTGTACATGTCCAAATTTCCCACATTTAAAGCATATCCGATGGAGCCCTTCATACTCCACCTTTTGGAGGTGGTTTTGGATTCGAATAATCGGCACAAGAGGCTTATCTAATTCAACTTCCACCGCAATTCTCGCAAAGTTTCCTCTAGCACGCGACTTTGTAAACGGATCGATTCGGACCATTTTTCCAATTAAATTCCCTATCGCGGTTAGAATCTCTTCTGTGTAATTCACTAATGGTAACCATGGTAGTCTAACCCAGACAGTGGTTTTCAGAATCGGGGCATCCTGAGGCATAAACAACGGGTCCCAAGGTCTCACTATTAAATATCTATCTAATATCATCCATGGCCCACCATTTAGTACTTTATCATAGTCTTCCGAACTACTAAAACGAGATATAAAATACCCAAAGCCTACTTCAACCAGATCCATATGCGCTTTGGGCGCCCAAATTTGATTTAATTTATTCGCTAGGTACCTGAAGCCAACATTATATCCAAGTAAGCGAATGATAAGTGTTTTTTGCCATACCTTACATCCTTGTCTCTTTTGTTCGGCTGTTCGAACTAACTGGGGATAAGTGTCATCGCTAAACGGGATATCATCTTCCATTTCGAAACCGTTTGGCATGGCGGATATGTCAATTGGTTCTACAATGTTGTTCCGATCACCCCTGAACGCGATATCCTCCTCCTGAGTTAATCCACCACTAGTTGCGATCTTGAAAGTATCAAGGAATGACCGGGCCCTTCCTCTCATGACCTCCTCGGCAATGGGCATTTTTGTGGTCTGTTGTGTAGCCTTATCTGCCTCCTTCTCCAACACTCCAGTACCTGCAGAACTACTCGAGTTATCAGTAGAGACAATAAGAGCATCCTTACCTGTAGTTGTGATTTGTTTGCTCGCAGAATCTTGGTGAGTCTTCATATTATTACTGTTATTCTCTTGGCTCTTACTTCCCTCGCGTTCTTGATCAAGATCACTAAGGAATGCAGGATTTTCGATCACATTTGTCATCTCAGTCAAGGAGTTATCCACGTTCGAGTTAGGATTAAAGTTCTCCGGTGGAGTCTCTCCTGCAAACGCTGCTATATCCATTAAGCCTTTAGCGATATCCTCCTTCAATGCTGGCGAGAGCTCTTCCCTTTCTACGTAATCAAGTGCCCTCTTGGGCTTACGTTGAGACATAATTTCATCATTTCCAGCAAGGATAGTAGCACGATTAGGATTCTCTGAAGTTTCAGTTTCACCAAACAATTTAAGGCGTTTAGAGGAAAGCTTCTTTACTGAGTTAGCCTTGTCCATTGAAGTGGTAATTCTATTGGTTGGAGTGGCCGGAAGAGACGATGAAGACTGCGAGCCCATGATTTTCCGGCGAGTTTTGCTTCCATTAGTGGCGTCCGGCGGTTGAGGAGGGTTTGGAGGCGGCAGCCGCCCCTTCCCCGTCATCAGAGAGCCGTTACAGGGCCAAGAAGGAAAGAAAATATACGAAAGGCAAGAAAATCTGTTAAGTAAGGAAAGTAATGTGGTCAATGGCTACAGATAAGGGGCTGAGCCACCTACAATTCTAGAGAGCAATTTTTGACTTAAAAAAAATCCTAATCCTTCTAAAATCATTGGGGTGAAGATCAAGATAATCACTATTAAAATTAAAATTATTAAAGTAGAAAATTAATTGATTTTTATTAACCGTCCCTTCATACAGACAGATTTTACCTACTGTATATATACCCAATTATTTTTACTTTCTTGAAAATATACAGGATCGACAAATATCATCTCAGATTATTTGATAACTACCAAATGACACTTACAACAACAGCATTCAGATAATTAATTATTAGCCCCATTGCTAATGTATTTATCCTTTTACTTTATTCATCTCTACAACAACTTCTTTCATGTTCATCCTCTCTCTTGGTGATTCCACTGAACATGATACTCCAATTCTTAGTAATGCAGCCACACACTCCACAATGTTATCGATTTCCATTGCATTTAAACCAATGGTATTTGAATCATTACTCTTGCTATCAGCGTATGATAGTAATGAAGGTTCAACAATCTCGCTTACACGCTCTGGTAATGCCATCTTGACATATTGATGAAGTCTCATTCCATTGTTGAATACGTCATCAGTTGGTCTCTTACCGGTGAATATCTCCAACAACATAATCCCAAAGCTGTATATATCTCCCTCCAAGGATAGGATCCCACCCATACCATATTCTGCAAAAATAGATAATATTTATAAAAAAAGACAATAAATAAAGGTACCTAATGAAAAACCACAATCGTTTATAGAGAAATAAGATAGATGCAAATTAATATGTTAAACTTATATGTTATACCTGGTGCAACATAACCAACAGTCCCTTTTACACCTGTTGAAGTCATTGAGGAGCCCACATTTTCGAAATTAGGTACAACTCTTGCTAGACCAAAATCTCCTACATGTGCAGTCATTTCCAGATCAAGCAAGATATTACTTGGCTTTAAGTCACCATGGACAACTAGAATTTCAGAATGATGGTGAAGATACTCTAGAGCACAAGCTATATCAATTGATATACTTAATCTTTGAGTAAGACTCAAATTCTCAAGGCTGTGCAACCTCTCTTCTAAGCTTCCATTAGGCATCAACTCGAAAACCAGAGCTTTAAATTCATTTCCTTTGAAGTCGATACTTGAGCAAGCAGTGATAATCTTGAGGAGATTCCTATGACGAATATTCCTCAGAGCATTGCATTCTTTGATGAAACTCTTGGCAGCTCCTTTTTGTGTGAGATTGAGCACTTTCACAGCCACATTCATTGCACTAGTACCCAAAATTCCTTTATATACCGAACCATGAGCTCCTTGACCAATTAGATTTAAAGATGAAAATCCATTTGTTGCTTGCAAAAGCTGTGCATACGAAACCTTTGGAAAATTTTCATCAGCAAGCAAGTCAGTAGAAGAAGATTTTTCCCTTCCCTTTTTCTTACGCATGAAAGCAAAATAGATAATTGCTACTAACATTGAACAAAAAATGGCTACTGGAATGACTATTTTGAGAATCAGAGAACTTTTTTTCTTTTGCACGTTAGCTTTACATGCTTGAAGTCTTAAACTATTCAATCCACCACATAGTTTTCTATTTCCAACAATAGAGAATGCACTTTGATTTCCGAAGATTCCCTCTCGTGGCACCTCTCCTTCGAGATTATTGTACGACAAATTCAGATATCTGAGAGTAGTAAAATTTCGGAAGTAGGCTGGAATTTCCCCTGATAGCTAGGTTATTTTTTGAAATGTCAAATTCATTAATGCTTTTAAGGTTGCTCAAACTTGATGGAATATTTCCTTGAAACAAATTATCCCCCAAATGAAGCTGTTCCAACATTATACAACGACCAAGTGAACTAGGAATCTCTCCTGACAACATATTTCTTGAAATGTCCATATTCACGAGTTTACTCATGTTACTTATTTCTTGAGGCAATACTCCTGTCAGAAAATTCCGAGATAAATTGAAAAAATGAGTCATTGAAGTAAGACTTACAATTTCCTTAGTTATGGAGCCTATGAGTTTATTGTTAGACAACTGAAGTAGCTCAAGTTGTTGACAATTTCCTAAACTAGGAGGAATATTCCCTTCCAACTCATTTTTGTACAAGTAAAGGCGAAGTAGTTGTGTGATATTTCCAAGACTCGATGGAATACTTCCTGAAAGCTTATTCGATTGCAGATATATATGCCTCAGATCTTTGAGTTTTCCAATTCCTGTTGGAATTTCACCTGTTAATATGTTCTCGTGAACCACAAAAAGCTGTAGACTAACAAGGGTCTCGATCCCTTCAGGGATGGTACCTGTTATCTGGTTTGATGTTGCAATGAAAAACGTAAGCGCATTTGAAAAATTTGCAATTGAATTCAGTAGCACCCCGCTAAACCTATTTGATCCTATATCAAGTTGTTGGAGTTTGGTACAATTAGTAAGAGATGTTACGCCCCACGCCCACGCCCACGCCCCACGCCCCACGCCGCCGCCGTGCCGGCCGGGCGGGTGGTGGTGCGCGCGTGTGGCCTTCTCCAATGCTTTTCTATGTCCATGGTGTTGGGCTCTTTGGAAGCTAATGCCACCACATTTGTTAAAAAGACTTTTAATCTTTTTCTTTCTACCGATGTGGGAAACCTCTACTTCCCATTTCCACTTTAAATGGTCCAACAATAACAACTTCCAAGGAACCATCCCTAGTGAGCTAGGGAGACTTACAAACTTAAAGCTTATTTTTCAAGGAATCTCCTTGGGCGTGGGCGTTAAAGGTTAAGCCATCTGCTGGTCAAGTCAACAAGTCAACCAGCAGTTACACATGAATCCAACACGTGTGGAATCAGCTAATGAAAGATCTAACCACCCACAAAGATTTACTAATATTCAAATGATAAAAAATGGAAAAAAAATAGAAATTTGTGAGATGAGATATAGAAGATTAAAATTATTTTACCAACACTGACTTCAATTTTTTTTTTTCACGATGTGATGATGTGCTCAAAACTCCATCCACTTTTAGGCCAGCTAAGTCAATATCTTTCAGCCACTTAATTTTAACATAAAAGTTAGAATGCTGAAATTTGCCCAAATAAATGTCAGTAACAATTACAAAAATAAATCAAACCAACAGAAATATTATGTACGAAATTCAAAATTAATTACCTTGGGGTAAAGAATCAAACTTTTGACAACAATCATCTAAAATGGGTCCTTCTTGCATTTTTTGAAGCAAAATTATCAATTATCTTTTCATAATCAATATTTTCTATCAGATTTCCTTCAATGGTTAAAATGGCTAATCCATTCAACCTAGCTTGTGTCATCGTAGTTCGAAGATAAGATTTTAACAACTTTAATTTCGAAAAACTTCTTTCAGCTGAGGCTACAGTTACCGGAATAGTCAATAAGATTCTATATGCAACCATAACAATAGGAAACATATCCATTCTATTTGCATACTCCATGATTTGAATGGACGTCCAAGGTCTATTTGTTTCATATGCCTCTTTCGGTAACATTTGTTTTAAAATTTGTAACTCCATATGCAACTGTATCGCATCAATGTCAGAAGTTTCACCATTTCTCAAGGAAATCTCAAGATTCGAACAACAAATTTTCAAATCATCATAATCTAAGGAAGCTAACTTTGATGCATCAAACAAGAAGCCAATAATAGATTCAAATTTTTTCATTTGTTCAAACCTACTTCTTAATTGTTCAAGAGCCATATCCACTAATACAAGAAAGTAATATGTTCTAAAACACTCTTCAGCAGATTGTTGTTCCCTTTCAGTATTAGGAATTTCATCAAAATATTTTTTCCTACAAACATGACGTTTTATAGGAAATACAGGCTCAACTCCTATTTCATGTGCTATTATTTTAGCTTCAGCCATAGCAGAATCAAATCCATTATCCCTATATTTTTCAAAATAAGAAACTAGTCCATTTAAATTTTCCACAGCAACATCAAGAAGGATATCTTTAGATTGTAACTTTTTACTAATCAAGTTAATTTTATACAATATTTCATGCCAAATAACCAAACTTAAAATAAAATCAAAACTTGAAAGTTCACCATATACCAAGGATTTAGCATATCTACACACTTTTGCATCATCACTGACTTTTGCTAATTTTTTAAATGCTTTATTTATTTTGGCAATATGAGTTTTTATTGCCTTGACACTATCTATATGACTTTCCCAACGTGTAGTGGACAAGGACTTCAAAGTAAAATCATCTATATATTCAAGTAAAATATTCCACCGTTTTGTTGAATTAGAAAACATTGTGTAAATAGTTTGACATGTTCCAAAAAATGATTTTGCTTTCTGACAAGAATTTGCCATATCACACAAAACTAAATTAAGACAATGACAACCACATGGCATATAAAAGGCTCTAGGATTTATATCAAGCAATCTTTTTTGAACACCTTTGTATTTTCCCTTCATATTTGAACCATTATCATAACCTTGTCCTCGCACATAATCAATATTCAAATCAAGAGACTTTAAAGATGCTTGTAACTCATTAAAAAGTCCTAAACCAGATGTATCCTCCATATTCAAAAACTCTAAAAAAAACTCTTCAATAGTAATTGCAGCACCCACATCTACACATCTTAAAATTAAAGTCATTTGTTCTTTATGACTTGAATCAGGAGTACAATCAAGAATAACATAAAAATATTTTGCATCTTTAATTTTTCTAATGATCAAACTTTTTAAATTTGAGGCCAAGAGTTCAATTAATTCATTTTGAATCTTATGACTAAGATAATGATCATGTATTTCTTTATCTTGAATGAGCCGAAAATGATGTTTCATTACGGGATCGAACTCAGCAATCATTTCAAGTAAGCCTAAAAAGTTTCCATTTGAATTTTCATAAATTTTTTCATTCGTTCCACGAAAATCCAAATTATTTTTTGCAAGACATTTTACAACAACAATTATTCTGACCATTACCTGTTTCCAGTGTTCAGTATCTTTTTTTATCAATTCTTGTAACTCGTTATCAATTGTTTGATTCTTGTCCAATCTTACACGCAACTCAGCCCAACCTCTTAAGTTAATGAGGTGCTCAGAACTATTTTCATGAGTTTTCAATGTTGTACAAAGATGTTTCCAATCATTTATGCCTTCATTTGCTAATTGACTTTTAGAATGAGCTATTTTAAATAACTTACAACAAAAACAAAAAACTTTATCCAAATCTTTTGAATAAACTAACCATTTTCTATCAAAAGACTCACCATTCGGTAATTTTCGAATATAAAACTCAGAAGAAAAGTGACGATTAAGGTTATCCTTACGAAAGTTAATACTGTTTTCTCGAATCGGTCCTTTTTCTACAAGCAAATCTCTCATTTTTGTATCTAGACTATCCCAAACTTTAGGATCAAAAATATTCAAATCATTTGGTGTTTTTAGACATTTTGTTATATCTCTTTGACAATTATTTTCATTTTCAATTCTAACACTTTCATCTTCACCTATATCACAATCTTTTTCTTTTATTACATTATGATTTTCTACAAAGTTATCATGATTAACTTGTATTTCATGTTCATTACCTGTGTATTCAACACTATCATTCGACTCTTTAACAAAAAATTTATCTAAAGAACCATGTTGTGATCGAATAATATCTTCTTCTATTTTCTTTCTTTTTCGTTTTTGAGCACCAAAGAGACATTTTCTAGGAAACATACTGGAAAATATTTAAAAGTCAAGTTAGAGCAATGAAACCTGGATTTAAATTTCGATCTTCCTATTTATTTTCGTTTTGATCGATCAGTTGCACTGTATCCAATTGAAAAACTTCTAATTAACCTGACTTGAGCCTGAAAATATAGACAATCAAAATTATTAAATTAACAAACAATTTTAGTTTGTTTAACAAATTATAGAACTGTTTCTTCTGTATCCACAAAACACCATTTAATTCATAAAAAAATTAAAAATAGTAGTTGTGAATTAGTATTAGCAATCTAGCATATAACTTGAATGGAATAAATATTGAACTACATAAAATCTTACTTTGGATTCTTTGAAGTGTATTGCAGGATTTTTCCTTGTTCAGCAGCAACGAATTTTCCTTGTTTAGCAACATTCAATAACCAGAGAAACCAAGGATACGAATCAATTGATAAAATTGGAAAAAAATTAAAACCCATCTACGGCCAATTGCTTTAAAATTGATGAAATTAATTGTGTGATTAATTTAATAAACTACTAAATGATTGGCCTCTAGTTTTTGTTGCCGCGTTATGGACAATTTGGGCTAGAAGGAACTTGCTTGTATTTAATGAAGGTCATAATTTACCCCATGCACTTGAACTCAAAAGAGAAATATTTTCTCTTGCGAGTAGCTTTGTTCTTGCGTGGGGAAAATCGTTAGATGGTGGAATTATTAAACTTGCTAGAAATGTGATGGTAAAGTGGGTAAAACCAGAAAAGGGCACCAAATTAAACATTGATGGTAGCTTTATCAAAGCGAAACGACTAGCGGGCATAAGAGGTATAATAAGAGATAAGAATGGGTCATATATTTCGGGATTCATGGGCTCTTGTGATGTTGTATCCCCCCTTATCTCGGAATTATTCGCGTTACATTTTGGTCTTATTTGGGCTTGTAAAAATGGCTATACTAAGATGATTATTGAAACAGATTCGGAGGATCTCCACGCGCTAGTGAAGGGCGGTGGGAGTTCTACTCGTTATGAGATGGACTCGGGGAAACTCCACGCGCTAGTGAAGGGCGGTGGGAGTTTAGGTAGTCGGTATGTTTCAATGGTGAGCGAATGTTATGCATTATTACGTGAATTCCCTGATCTTGAAGTTTGTCATGTATATCGTGAAGCTAACTATTGTGCTGATAGACTTGCAAGGGAAGGGGCATTGTTAGGTACCCATCCAAAAGTGTTTAATGATCCACCTGATTTTCTTTGGAAGTTGATTACACGAGACAGAAGTGGCTATGCAACTACTAGAGTTGTGTTAGATAGGCAATAAGTTCTTATTATTTTATGTAATCTCTTGTTATTAACGGCTTTATAGCCTCTCATGTATGTAAAAAAAAAAAAAAACAAGAATCGGATAAAAATGAAATTGGAAAAAATATCAAAACCTATCGACAGCCGACTACTGTTGATTATTTCAGATTATAAGAAGTAAGAAAAACAGGATATTTGGTATAATTTTTGTTTGTAATGAAAAGTGATCCAACAAACAATTGGCCGTAGATGGAGTCTATTGAAGCTCATTTTTTGAAATTCCACCCCCAATTGTATCTTTTTAGCTACAATTGGGCACCAGGAGTTAGCCTTATACCCAACTTCTTCTGAATACAAAGGTGGTAAAATTCCAAAACGTCAAGTTATTTGCTCAATCTAATTTCCCGCCCAATTCCCAAAGCCCAATTACCAAACGCGTGCACGTGAGTTAGAAACAGAAAAGAAAAAGAATAAAACGATCTCTCTCCTTCAGTTCAACGTACAAGCTCAGCTCCTTCAACGCACAAGCTCTGATTCTTCAACTTACAAGCTCTCTTCTTCAACTATACAAGCTCTCTCTTCTTCAACGTTCAAGTCTAAACTGGTATATTTTCTTGATTCTTCTTCAGCATATATAACATTAAACACAAATGCTGCTTCTTTGCACCCTTCTGTTCTTTTCTGATTACCATGCCAAGGTTTTCAATGGTCAAATTTAGTTGGAAAGTAAAACTGTAAAATATATTAAATTATATCTATGTTAAATAAGTAATGGGTTCTTGATATTATGTTAAAGATGCCATTAGTTTATGTCAAACAATTCGTGAAATGATGTTAAATATGTTAACCAATTAGGGAAACAAGTACTGGGTTCTGAAATTATGTTAAACATACCAATAATTTGTGTTAAACAAGTACTGGGTTCTGAGAAATTATGTTAAACATACCAATAATTTGTGTTAAACAAGTACTGGGTGCAATTTTTCTTTCAATTATCTCCTTCTCTGGTCTTGATTCTTGAATGTGTTGTATTTTCTTGTCTTGCATGGCTTTTTTTTTTTTTCTTGATTAATGTTTTTATTGTTTGTGTAATTGCAGATCTTCCCAATTATATAGGTGAAGCAAGCATGAATATATACTCATACTTCAAGACGAAGTTTTCGGAAAATAAAACCACAGAAGTCCCTATTAAAGCGTATGAATCAAAACCTCCAATCAAGAAACTCCCGGAATCCCCAATGGCTAGACAAGGTACAGGATCGAAAGGGGAAGAAATAGAACTATTGACTAATCACTTTGGTGTTACACCCATCAATGTGAACGGGTACTTTATACACTACAATGTATGCTTGCTTGCACATTTACTTTTCTAGGCTATTTATTAAAATGTTGGAAGCTTAATTATACCATGTTTCATTGTTTTTAAAACAGGTTGATGTATTGCATGAAGATGGTAAACCTGTTCTTTCAAAAGATATAAGCCAAAAAGTGTTGGTTCAGTTTCACAAGACCTGTGCTTCAGTCTTTCCAGTCTTTGTTTACCATGGAATGAAGCATCTGTTCACAATCGGAACTCCCATGGTGAGATATGAGAAAATTGTTAAACTCATCACTACCAGTACTGATAAGAATCCCGAAAGTCCTACTAGGAAAAAGACGAAAACTATTACTACATCTAAGAATTATAAGGTTGTACTAGCTTTTGAAGCTGAAATTCCTATGCGAGCAATTGAGAAAACTTTACGTAATCAAGAAAATGGAACATTCCATCCTCACGTATCGAGACTGTTGGATATTATTTTAAGGCACCATGCAGAAAAACAGTAAGTTATTTTATGTCGTTTTTATTTAATTTACTTGATAAAAAATCTGTTTGGTTTCTGCTATTGTGTCAGGACTTCTTATCTTGATACGCAGAACTTTGTTAATATTAACTGTAAAGGATTTCTCTCAAGTTTCAGAGCCACTCAGGGTGGTCCATCTTTGAAGATTGGTAATGTTCTTTTGTTATGTATATATGTTTGATAATCAAATAAAATTTGTTACATTATTTTGCTACAGATTTACTATCTCCAGCTATAGTTATCAATCCAGGGCCGGTTCTGAATTTTCTTATGAAAAATCAGCGTGCTAATAATCATGCCTCTCTCGATTGGGAGAAGGTACTTTCTATTTTCTTTGCTTGTTTTGAGTTTAGTTTTGTAACTGAATCTTGAGTATTTGATTGATTAGGCCAAAAGGACATTGAAGAATCTGCGCATAAAGATAAGAGACATCAATAAGGAGTATAAAATAAGTGGGCTGAGTGAGAATATCTGTCGAGATCAAATGTATGTATGTTAAGCCTGTTTGATCATTTGTTTCTGAGTACTAAGATTCTATTTGATATTGCAGGTTCATACGGAACTTGGAGACTAAAGATGTAAATGGTAAATTCGAAACAGTTATGGTGACAGTGTATGATTACTTTGTGAATGATCGTAAGATAAAGTTGCGTAATTCTGGTGATTTTCCGTGCATTAATGTTGGAAAGGCTACAAGGCCTGTTTTCTTTCCGATTGAGCTATGTGAATTGGTGTCTTTGCAAAGATATACACAAGCATTATCCACCTTTCAGAGATGTTCATTAGTGTTGGAAGCAAGAACAAAGCGTATACAAGAGGAACAGTCTTTATTGACATATAATAATATTGCTGAGCCCTTGCTTCAAACTTGTGGTGTTTCTATTGATGACACATTCACTAAACTTTATGGGCGTATTCTTCCTCCACCAAAGGTATATATATATATCTATAGTAATATTGTAAATGAAGTATTAATTTGTTTTACATGCAGCTGAAAGTAGGAAATGCAGAACAGTTGTGTCCAAGAAATGGGCACTGGAGCTTTCTAAACAAGGTTTGTTAACTTAATCAATACATTTGTTATTTTTTTAACGTTTTGTGCATGTTTTTTATTTTAACAACTCTTTGTTTGAGTGCTTAGAATGTAGTAGATGCTAAAAAGATCCAACAATGGGTTTTCGTCAACTTCTCTGCTAGTAACTGTGATATGAAAAGATTTGTCACTGATCTGATCACACATGGAGAGAAGTTAGGAATTGTATGTTTCATCAAACTTTAATTTTAAAAACTGATTGTCAATTTATAAATAAATCTTAACTTTATTTTATTTATTTAGAGTGTTGAACAACCATTAGATGAAATCGAAGAAGAAGATGAGTCGATGAATAAACCAGCTGTTGATAGAGTTGAACAAATGTTTAAGAAAATCAAGGAGAAAGTAGATGGTGATCCCAGCTTCATTCTTTGTTCACTACCGGATATTAAAGACAACTCAGCCTTATATGGTTTGTTTATTTATTTATTTATTTATTTATTTATTCTAGTTTAATTTTGCTTCTTCTAAAACATATATTTATTTATTTATTTATTTTGTGATGAAGGTACATGGAAAAGGGAGTGTCTGACAATGTATGGTGTAGTGACTCAGTGCATTAAGCCTAAAAAAGTGAACTATACCTATCTCACAAATCTTTTGCTTAAGATTAATGCAAAGGTGAGTGTTAATAATTATTCAACCACTAGATGGGATTTTGATATAATGATTATTAACCTGTACAGCTTGGGGGGCTGAACACAATGTTAAGTCTTGAACAAAGTAGAAGCATTCCAATGGTGTCAAAGGTCCCAACTATTATTCTTGGCATGACTGTTTCGCATGGCCAATCTAAATCTAATGAACCCTCTATTGCTTCGGTAATTTTTTAATCTAATTAATTTGGAGCAAATTAAGTGTTGATTAATTAATTAGTTTCCCTCTATAGGTGGTTAGTTCAAGGGAGTGGCCCTTGATTTCTAGGTACAGAGCATGTGTGCGTACTCAATCTCCAAAGGTTAAGATGATGGATAACTTGCATAAACCAGTTTCAGATACTGAAGATGAAGGAATAATGAGGTTTAACATCTAACCTTTATTACCCATTTAAGGCCTTTAAACAGTTGACTTATCTGTTATACAATTTATGTATTTGTAGGGAAGTTTTGATGGACTTCTATAAGAGTAGTGGTCAAAAAAAGCCTGAGCAAATCATTATATTCAGGTAAAAATTATTTAGTCTCCTTCTCTTTAAAGTTATTACATCATTAACTTTAACATGTTTCAGGGATGGTGTGAGCGAGTCTCAAATCAGTAATGTTGTGAACGTTGAACTATATAAAATAATACAAGCTTGTGAATTTCTTGATATAAAGTGGAAACCGAAGTTTGTGGTGATAATTGCACAGAAGATGAAACATGATACAAAGTTTTTTACGGAACCTGATCATCAAAATGTTCCAGCTGGTAAATATTATATATATATATATATATATAATGATTACACTTGTTTACCTCCACATATTTTAAATTTTGCTGTTTGTTTATGTTTCAGGGACCATAATCGATAGGAACATATGTCATCACAGGAACAACGACTTTTATTTGTGTCCCCAAGCAGCAACGACAGTAAGTCTTTATTAATTAATTAATTAATATTTGCAAATTGTATGTGTTGAAACTTATGTAATATAATTTATTAATTTTGTATTTAAGGGGACAACTAGACCCACACACTACCATGTTCTGTATGATGAGGTGGGCTTTTCACCAGATGGACTTCAGGAACTTGTGCACTCGCTCTCCTATGTGTATGTAGTATAGTATCTTTACTTGTATATTGATTGTCATTCTATACCAACTAATTTGTTTTTTATTCTCTATTGCTTGCTTTAGTTACCAACGAGGCCACTCAGCTGTATCTGTTGGTAAGATAGATAGATAATTGTCCCTTGTTTGGTATAGTTTTAGTTCATTAATTGATTGATTATGTGCATTGCAGTGTCTCCAATTCGTTATGCTCATTTAGCTGCTACCCAGATGAAACAGTGTATGAAGTTTCCTTTATCAAACCAGAGAAAAGTGTCTGATGATTCAAGCCTTGATGATGGAGAACAAGTGTTACCGATTCCTCGTTTGTGCGATGAACTTGCTAATTCTATGTTTTTCTGCTAAGCAAGCTCTCTTGTTTGTAAACATGTATATTGTGATAATCCGTATTGTATAACTACTATGTGAATCAATTACTTTTTTTTTTTTTTTATCAATTACATTTCACCTTCTTTTATACCAAATTTTTACTTACGTGTGGTTATTAGGGATCAAATTCCACCCCTGGCCTTTTTGTTTGCACTTAATGGCCATTAAGTCTTATTCGGTCAGACTCTAATTAGGCGTTAAGATTGTTTGATTTTTTTAACCAAATCAGATCTTAATATTCGGTCAGACTTGTAGTGAAGTCTGAGCTTTAAAAATAAGATATGAACCAAACCCTGAGACAAAATTTATCCTTAGAACGTTTTTGAAATCCTTTTTGGAACGTTTGATTAAGCAAATATATTCATCAACATTACCATCAACGTCAGTGAAGATATCGACGAACAGCAACAATGCCAAATAGATACTCTAAAGATGAGGATTACATTGATAATGTTCACTCTCACAAGCGAGGTCTCAATTCAGTTTTTTTTCTTTTTTCTTTTTATCAAAAAAAGATTCCATTTTTTACACTTTTATGTAATTAGGATTTTGACATTCTAATTGTTTGTTAATTGAAATTGTACTTAAATTTATGCGTGAATCATATTATGAGACTTGAATTTAACACCTTTAGTTATTTTGTTAACCTGAATCATATTATGGGACTTGAATTTAACACCTTTAATTAATTTGTACACTTTACCCAGAGATCATGATCAACTTAATAAAATTTCCTATTATTAAGTGATAATTGCAACATTTTATTCTAAAATGTTGCAGCACTGGTTATTGTCCTATTCCAAAATGTTGTTTGGTCCCTGTTGAGGGACATGTTTGGTGTATCTTTGATGGGGGAATTAATTTCTAAATTCTCAATATCATTGAATTAACAAAGTAAAGCCCAAACCCAATTACCTATTAACTAGTAGTTCTGCTTCAACTAAAACTCAATAAAAAGACCCAAAAGCCTTCTTTCTCTCTTATACCTATTGTGACTCAGTAAAAATCAAAAACAAAAAACCTATTAGGGTCTTTTTCTGAAAACCCTTCCCCCTCTCTTTTACACTCCTTCTCTCCGTGCAATACCTTCCCACCTTCCCACCCGTGCCGCCCTTCCCCATCTTCCCACCACTGCCGCCACTTACGTACCTTCCCACCTTCCCACCAGTGCCGCCCTTCCCCATCTTCCCACCAGTGCAACCACCTACGTACTTTCCCACCTTCCCACCATTGCCGCCCTCTAAGACCACCATTGCCTGCTGCTGACCTTCGAGAAAAAACGTTGTTGACCTTCGAGAAACCGGAGCCACCAGGCCACGACGACGACGACGAAGTTGTAGCGCGAACCAGGCCACCACCACCACGACTAAGTTGTCGCACGAACCAGGCCACCACGAAGCTGTCGCGCAAACCAGATCCACCTTCAATGCCGCGCAAGACAGATCAACCACGCTCAGGGGCGGAGCCAGGAATTTTTAGTAGGGGGGGCCAAGGGGGTTCGGGGGCAACGCCCCCGAAAAAATTTTTTTGAACTTATTTGCATCGTAGTTCCATATATTATGAAAAAATTGTAAAATAAACCTTTATATTAGATAAAACTGCACTCTAAGTCCTAATACTATTGTTTGTAACTGATTATTCTTTATTTAATACAAAATAATATATATTTTATTGAAAAAAATAAAATAATTATAAGTTTAATAAATTAAATTTTTAAAATTAGAGAATTAAATAAAGATTTTGAAAATTTAGGAGATCAAATGAATGTTTTGTAAATTTAAAGAGGGCGAAATGAATGTTTTGAAAATTTAGGGGGGGCCAAATAAATATTTTTTTAAAATTTAAGGGTAAAAATAACACATTATTAATTTTTTTTTTTTTTTTAACAAAGGATTTTTTTTTTTAAATAATCAGGGGGGCCATGGCCCCCCTTACCCTTCACGTGCCTCCGCCCCTGACCACGCTGCTGTGTTACACCTTCGAACACGTACCAAATCTACACCACCTTCTGCATCAGATCTCCATCGAAGAAAACCAGATCTACACCACCAACATCTGCTCCTGCAACACCACAAACATCTGCTGCTGCAACACCACAAACATCTGCTGCTGCAACACCACCAACATCTGCTGCTGCAACACCGCCACCACCATCATTCCGCCATCCCCTCCAGCGAAAGAAAACCCCCTCCACCATGGATACAGTTCTGTTTTTTGTTTTCGATACAGTTCTGTTTTTTTATTTGCCGTGTCTCCGTCAAGCAAAGCTGCACCAGCACTGTACCACTGTCCCCGTACCCACCCATCCCCTCCAGCGCAAGAAAACCGTACCACTTTGAACGAAAATGTTTTATCTGAAAACCATTTTGGCCCAAGTTTTTTTTCTTTTTCACCATGTGTGGTGCGTGTATACAGACCCAAATCCAGTGGCTCTGTAGGTCTAGCCCATTTTGCTGTTAAGTTGGGTTCACCATTAATACTCATTTCTTTTATTAAACATGATTGAGTCCAGTCTGTTTCGGCTCAACCACACTGGTCCATCCCTCTTGGGTCCAATTACTATGTTATTTTTTAAAAATTTGGTCCAGTCCTTTTTTAATACAACTGTACCATTGTTTTTCATGTCTAATTTGGGACCAGCTGTTGTATTCTTTGTTTTTGAAGAAAAAGTTTCATGGGTCTGGTGGCAATCTGAGTTTATTTTTTTAAAAATAACCTTTTTTTCTTAGGGCCAGTCCATTAGGGTCAGCCCTTTGGGTCTAGACATTAGGGACCAGTAGCATTTTTTGGATTAGTTTTTAAAAATTAAACTTTAATCTAGTTCTAATTAAACACTATTGTGAAAACTTTAAAAGCTTGAAAAATTAATGTATGAAAAATAAATCACAATCATGGACAAAAATGGCTTGGGTACAGCCCCTTGGGTAAATGAACTTCATTGGATTCCGTTGGAAATGTGATGTCTCCCTATTTGTTCTAATTATTAGCCCTCTGGAGACATCATTTTAGGTGAATTATTGACTTATTAGATAGACTTTTATGCATAATTTGTCATATTACACTTTTCCCCCTTGGAATTTAACTATTTGCATTTTCTGAGCTTTTGTGCGTAAATTTGACTATTTTTGATGCAAAGTTAAATAGGTTCTTGAATTTCATGAAAGACCAATCCAAGGTGGGGAAGTGAGAATAAAGTCTTAGTGTATTTAGAGTGTTAGGAATGATTTTTACTCGAGTTTCTATTTTTAGAGTACACTTTCCTATTTTGTTTTCTTGATTTATTGATTTATTCTTTTTAAGCATATGCGGTTTAATTATTTATTTAATGTGAAGCTTTAAGAGATAAATGGTAATTACTTAGAGGCCAAGTCAAGATAAATATGAAAGTAAAGAAGATTTACATGGAAATAAGAAAATTTAGGAAAGATTTATTCAAAGGAGGAAAAGATAAAGCTGCCTTTTGAAATCTGAAAATCCAGCCACGTTTTAGAGATTAAATCATAATAAAAGATTGGATAGGATTCTGGACGATTGGTCTGCACCAATAGAAAACTCTTTCCAAGACAAGCAGTTTCATATATTGGAACTTCTCAAACGGATAAGTATTGAAAAAGATATGACCAAATCAAATCAGCAGAATCTTATCTTTTAGAGCTACGAATTTGAGAGTCCTTGACTTGTCTTCCACTCCAAGCAAAATTCGACCTAGGGTCTTCCAACACCTATAAATACACCCCTTAGCCTCCTCTTTTACACACACTTCATATCATTATCAAAGAGGCTTAAGGATTCAAGTCAGAGCAAGCAGGAAGGAAGAAAGCTGAGAGCTGGAGACTGTCTGTATCTCCAATTCAAGCCAAACCCAACCTCTTCATTAGGTTTATTTATTTTCTTTCTGTAAAACATTATGTCTTTTAATTTCATGCTTTTAGTTTTATTTTCCGTTATGAGCTAAACTCCTTAAGTGCTTGAGAATCGATGTAAGGGTTGAACCTTAATTTATTTAATGAATGCTTTCTGATTTGGGATTTTTATAATTTAATTCAAGTTGAGTAATTTAGTATTGTTTGTTATCGTAAGTTAATTTCACTATATTTAATTTGGCCAATTAGACATAGGTTTGAGTAATTAAGTTATTCCAATTAGTGGCGATTGGATCATCTTGACGGGGGGTTTAATTACTGACATAGATAATAAACGTAAGATAGAAATTATTGATCCTGACGGACTTAGTTAATCTTATAGCCAATTGGGTAGAGAACCTGACATTCGAAGGTGGATTATGATCGCCCTGACGGGGTCTGTAACACCTGAGAATAGCTCCTAAGTCCACCCTGACGGGGGTTAGGAGAATCTAGAATCCCGACTATTACTAGTTACTAGTTTGTCCCTTAGAAGAAGCATTGATTAAGTTTATTTTGGTGAAACCTAGCGTGACTCAAGTACTACTCTCTCATCTTTTAGTCTCTTCATATTTGTTTTCTTGCATTAGTTTTAATTTAGTTTATATTTATTTTAATTGCACTTTAGTCCTTTAATCAAAAATCAAACAAAAATCTATTTCTTTTACTTTTAATTTTCATTCAAGCAACTACTTCCATTTATTGCATAACACTTTAATCATACCTAATCCGTCCCTGAGATCGAAATCCCGTTTACCGGATATTACTTGGACGACCCGTACACTTGCGGTACGTGTCTTGCCTTTTTAGGTGTGTTTATTTAGAACACACTAGGAGACACCAAGTTTTTGGCGCCGCTGCCGGGGACGGTAGCGTGTGACCACGGTGTTAGCCGTAAGTGTTTTAGTTGCTAGTTTTTAGTTTAGTTTTAATTTTTATTTTTCAGTTTTACGCTTTGGGTTGTTCTTGTTTTCTCAGATTTACAGGTTTTGGTATATGCTTGGAGATATCGTGATCCTTGATAATCCCGAACACCTATTACGAGAGAAAAACAAAAGAGATAAAGAAGCAAGAGAACAAGCAAAGTTAGAAAAAGCAATGGCAGAAGATAATGCTCAAGATCCCGTGAGTCAAGATCCCGTGATTCAGTTGGATGACAACGGTCTCCCAATAGCTCCACCGGCAGGAGTTCAATTACCAATTCCACCGGTAGGAGTCCAATTACCAGCTCCTCCCGGAAATCAACAGCAAGTCAATAATAATGGTGGAGTGCTACACGATCATGGACCGCAGATCTTCCAATCAAACAACCATGGACCTTTCCTTCTACAACCACTAGGACTCCGTCCTCCTGCAATTCAAGGAGTTCGATTCAGACCAGACGCAGGGATGATCAACCAGTTTACAACCGTGGGACAGTATAGTGGTGTAGCTCGTGAAGATCCTATTCGTGCTATGTACAAGTTTATGCAAATCTGTGATGCATATGTCACCCCTGGAGTAACCCAAGAACAAATGTACTTTCATATGTTTCCATTCTTCCTCACCGGAGGAGCAAGTGAGTGGTATGATCAACAGCCACACACTGCGATTTTGACTTGGGATCAACTTCAGACAGCCTTTTTCGATAGGTATTATCCTCAAAGTGTTCGACTCAGTGGGCAACTAGATATTGTTTATTTTCGCCAAGAGCCAGGAGAAACTGTAGGTGCTGCATGGACTCGTTTTCAAACATTATTACGCAAGTGCCCACTACATGGGTACTCTCTTGAATTACAACTTGGAATATTTAATCGAAGTTTAGGTGATGCTGCAAAAGATAAAATCGATACTATGTGCCAAGGTGGTCTCATGATGGTCATAACTGATCAAGCTCTGATTATCATGGACCGAATTGTGAAGAATGAAATGAGTTGGCAATCCTCGAAATCATCGGTTAGAACTCCTGAAAGAGGTACTTTGAATTTGGATACAGAAACTACTTTGAACGCTAAGATTGCCGCACTTGAAAACAAGCTGAAACAATTGTCTATGTCGAATACGGTAAATGTTGTTAATGAACCAGAATTATGTTCTAGTTGTGGAGGAAATGATCATGGCTGGGTAGAATGTGCCAACAACCCAGAATCCGTATACTTCGTTAATCAGCGAGGTAACTATTCAGGTGGTCAAGGGTATGGAAATCAAAACAGAAATCATACAGGCTTTCAGTATTCAAATCCACATGGGACAGCCAATCCTAGAACTTATCAACAAAGGCCTCAAGGGAACAATTATCAGTTTCGAACGCAAAACCAATACCAAGGAAATCAACCCAGGACCGATCAAGACGCGTATGGCGACACATTAGCTCAAAAAGCGCTTCCCTCTCAACCTCAAGAAGGTGCAATTACCGCAAATGAGTTAGCACGTACTGTAACAAAATACATGTCAGATGCAGAGAAGAGGTCAGAGAAAATCGAAAACCAGCTATCTCGATTTATGGACGATACCCACACAAGAGAGAATAGAATAAATGAAACATTGAACTCTCATTCCGCTTCGCTAAAAGTCTTGGAGACTCAAATATCAAAGATCGCCAACAGTTTGAATGTTCGAGGTCAAGGCCAACTCCCGAGTAACACAGAACTTCCTACACAAAAGGAGGATTGTAGCGCGATCACCAGCAGAAGCGGTAAGACTGTGCAACCACCACCCTTCCCTTCAAGAGTTCAGAAGAAAGGAGATATGGTCGAATATCAAAGATTCTTGAATAGAGTGAGAGGTCTCAATATTAACATTCCGTTGTTAGAAGCCATCAAAGACATACCAAAATACGTGAAGTTTTTAAAGAGAGCCCTCACCAACAAAAGACCATATTGCGATAATGAAATGGTAGGGTTACCTGAAGAGTGTAGTGCCATCTGTCAGAGCAAACTACCACCGAAGCTACTTGATCCAGGAAGTTTTACGCTTCCAATCTCGATTGGTAGTGAGTGGAAGGGGAAAGCTTTATGTGATTTAGGTGCGAGTATTAATCTCATGCCCAAGTCAATTTTTGATATGCTAAAGATTGGAGATATGCGACCTACCTCTATGGTCCTACAAATGGCAGACAGATCCCTCGTGCATCCTGAGGGACGAATCGAAGATGTCCTCGTCAAAGCAGGTACTCTAGTTTTTCCTGTAGATTTTGTTATCCTTGAATACGACGCGGATAGGAATGTCCCCATAATCTTGGGAAGACCATTCCTAGCCACGGGGCGTACATTGATTGATGTAGAGAACGGCGAATTAACCATGAGAATCCAAGACGAGGAGGTCAAATTCAATGTGTTTCGAGCCATGAAATTCCCAGATGTTCCCGGAGATTGTTTCCGAATGGATATAGCAGAACACGCCGCACAAGAGGTATTTGATTGTGTTAATTATGATGACATCTTGCAGGCTGCGTTAACATTAGATATACCGGAGATGATGGAAGAGCTAGCCGACACAGTGGCAGCTCTTAACTCTGAGAATCCAAAATATAGGCGTCTAGCCTACGAACCATTGCGTGATGCAGGGGAGATTGAGCCTCCAAAGAAACCATCCATTGAGTCTCCCCCGAAGCTAGAAGAGAAACCACTCCCGTCCCACTTGAGGTATGCATATTTAGGTACTAACAACACTCTACCTGTTATTGTTTCAGCTACTTTAACAGGTCCTCAAGAAGACAAACTATTGCGTGTACTAAGAGCGAATAAAGAGGCGATAGGTTGGACTATTGCTGATATTAAAGGCATTAGCCCTTCCTATTGCCAACACAAGATCATTTTGGAGGACAACAGTACACGTTCAGTTGAAGGACAGAGAAGATTGATGCCTGCGATGAAGGAAGTGGTAAAGAAAGAAGTGATCAAGCTGCTAGATGCGGGGATTATCTACCCTATAGCTAGTAGCGATTGGGTGAGTCCAGTTCAATGCGTACCGAAGAAAGGTGGTATCACCACCATCCTGAATGACAAGGATGAATCCATACCCTCGAGGACCGTTGTTGGTTGGAGAGTTTGTATGGATTACCGAAAGTTGAACAAAGCTACTAGAAAAGACCATTTTCCACTCCCTTTCATTGATCAGATGTTGGACAAGCTAGCTGGTAGAGAGTATTATTGTTTCTTAGATGGGTATTCCGGCTACAATCAAATTTGCGTAGATCCTGATGACCAGCATAAGACCACATTCACGTGTCCTTTTGGTACTTTTGCATATCGAAGGATGCCTTTTGGACTATGTAATGCACCTGCTACTTTCCAACGTTGCATGATGGCAATCTTTGGTGATATGATCGATCGATTTCTTGAGGTATTCATAGATGACTTTTCTGTTTTTGGAGATAACTTTGATGATTGTTTGCAGAATCTAGAAAAAGTATTGATTAGATGTAAGGAAACCGATTTGGTCTTGAATTGGGAGAAGTGTCACTTTATGGTTCGTGAAGGCATAGTATTGGGACACAAAGTATCAAGCGCTGGGTTAGAAGTTGATCGTGCAAAGATTGAAGTTATCAAAACTCTTCCCCCTCCTGTTTCTGTAAAAGGGGTAAGGAGTTTTCTAGGCCATGCTGGGTTTTATCGCCGTTTTATCAAGGACTTTTCAAAGATTTCAAAACCTTTGTGCAACTTACTCGAGAAGGACACCAAATTCCTTTTTGATGAAGCTTGCATGAAGACATTCCAAGAGCTTAAAGAGAAACTGATCACTGCGCCGATTGTGTTACCACCTGATTGGAAACTTCCCTTTGAAGTTATGTGTGATGCTAGTGATTCTGCTATGGGTGCGGTGTTGGGTCAAAGAAAAGATAAAGTGTTCCATTCGATTTATTATGCAAGCAAGACCTTCACCAGCGCTCAGATTAATTACACGGTAACTGAAAAGGAGCTTTTAGCGGTTGTTTATGCCTTTGACAAATTTCGTTCCTATCTCTTTGGGGTGAAAATTGTTCACCGACCATTCCGCTATTAAGTACTTGATGGAGAAGAAAGATGCGAAGCCGCGATTGATCAGATGGGTTTTATTGCTACAAGAGTTTGATTTGGAGATTCGAGATAGAAAAGGGTGTGAAAATCAAGTTGCTGATCATCTGTCACGTCTTGAAGGTTCGGAGTCGAACAGTAGTCCTGAGCTAGTTAATGAAGCATTCCCCGATGAAGGCCTATTTGCGATTTATGATGATACCCCGTGGTACGCTGATATTGCAAATCTTATTGTAAGTGGTAACTTTCCCGAAGGAGCCACTTCACAAGACAAGAAGAGATTGATGAGCCGTGCTAAACAGTTCTTTTGGGAAGATCCCTTCCTTTACAAAGTGTGTGCTGATCAGATGGTGAGAAGATGTATACCTGAGAAGGAAGTCTTAGGAGTAGTTGCGGGTTGTCACGATTCACCTTATGGAGGACACTTCAAGGGCGACCGCACAGCTGCTAAGGTACTACAATCCGGTTTTTATTGGCCTACATTACATAAGGATTGTCATGAGTATGTTAAGAAGTGCCATAGATGCCAGTTTACTGGTAATATATCCAAGAGGGATGAGATGCCGCGTAACAACGTTCTTGAAGTTGAAATATTTGATGTTTGGGGTATTGATTTCATGGGTCCCTTTGTACCATCTAACGGAAATCAATACATCCTATTAGCTGTTGATTACGTGTCCAAATGGGTAGAGGCTAAAGCTCTACCAACAAATGATTCGCGAGTAGTGATTCAATTCTTGAAATCTCATATTTTCACTAGACATGGTACACCCAGAGTTATTATCAGTGATGGAGGTTCACACTTTGTGAACAAATATCTGAAGACAGTGCTAGAGAAGAATGTGATACGACATCGAGTGTCTACCGCGTATCATCCACAAGCCAACGGTCAAGCTGAAGTTTCAAATCTAGAAGTAAAATCTATCCTAGAGAAGACTGTTGGTCCTACAAGAAAAGATTGGTCAACAAAGTTAGAGGATGCTTTATGGGCCTATCGTACTGCATTCAAAACTCCCGTTGGTGCATCTCCGTATCGTATGGTTTATGGTAAGGCTTGTCACTTACCTCTTGAACTTGAATTGGGTGCATATTGGGCAATAGCGCAGTTGAACTTAGATCCTACTTTGGCCGGTGAGAATCGTATGATGAAATTGAATGAACTTGATGAGTTTCGGTTACATGCCTATGAAAACGCTAAACTCTATAAAGAGAACACTAAGAGATGGCATGATAACCGTATTCGCGTGAAAAAGTTTGAAGTTGGACAAAAGGTCCTGAAATACAACTCCAAGTTCAGTAACTATCCGGGAAAGTTGAGATCGAAGTGGTCTGGTCCTTACGTGGTGACCAAAGTTACGCCTCATGGAGCTAAAGAGATTGAACATCCAATCGAGCACCGCACCTTTATGGTGAATGGTCATCGATTGAAAGTTTATCATGGAGGCGAGGATACTAATCGCATGGTGGATCCACATCTTGGGGAGGTCATGTACCTCCTTGAAGCCGAATAATCGCGAGAGGTAACCCGTCGAGCTTAACGACGTTAAACAAAAGCCATTTCAACGTATATTAGTTTATTTTAAGTTTTTCAATTCCTAGTGTATAATTCTAAGTTAGTGTCGAGTTTTAGTGTCTACTTTTAAAAGAAATGAGAAGGGTATTGTGTTAATGGTGCAGGAATCGAGTTTGGGGTGCTAGGAGAAATTTTTTGGAAAAATCAAGGCTGGCGCGGACTACCCCGCGGTGTACCCCCTATACCGCAGGGATGTACCGCGCCCCGAAAACCCGTACCACGGGTCGCGCACCACGGGTCTTATCCAGAAGCAAGAAAAATAGAAGCTGATAGCCGCGGTGCACCGCGCCCTATACCGCACGCCCAAAACGCGTGCTACGCGGTATGTACCGCGGGTTTTTTGACGGAGCACGTGCGGACTACCCCATGCACCGCAACCCTGCACCGCAGGGCAAAAACGCGTGCCACGGGTGCTAGCACGGGTACAAGGCAGAGGACAAAAATTTCAATAGCTGTTGCGCACGGACTACCCCTGCGGACTACCCATGCACCGCAGGGGATGCACCGCGCCAGGCGGTTTGTGAAGAGTTCAAAGCCCAGTCAACTTCTAACCTTAAGGAGATAAACCCTAGCCTCTTCCAAACGAATTTTCCAGCTCCCAACCCTATAAAAACACCTTGAAGCTTGATCAAACCTCCACAACAAACACATTAACATCATCAAATCTCTCCTCCACCCTCCATAAACATAACCTCTTCATCAATTTTATCACAAAACACCATTAAACACAATCAAGATCATCAAGCTTCCAAGAATTCTTCCAAAGTCCATCAAGAAAACAACTTCCTTCATCTAATCCAAGCAAGGAACTCAAGCTATACCAAGTTTTCTTAACTTTATTCTATCCTTGGTATAACTTGAGTTTGGGGTCAATTCAACCATGACAAACATAACAGATGCTTTGGATTATAAGAGGAAGTGTTACATCCTAGGGAAGAACAAGAATTTGCCTGGTTCCACAATTGAGAAGGCCATCAATCTTGATGAGCCTACAGAGAAACAACAAGAAGAGTCACCTGCACCACCACAACACAAGAAATTCACAGATAGGATGAAGGTACCATCAGAGCCTAAAGAACAGACACCAATCCAAGATCAAGGTTCTTCTTCTTCTCCGAATGATTCTTACACACCCCCATGGGCTATCAAACATCAACAACAAATTGATCATCTAAGAAAACAAGTCTTAGCACTTTGGGAGGAAATTGCCAAGATGAATTCAACAAGGAGTAAGGTAACTTTGAACATGGATATTGATAATAATTCTTCTTCTCCGGAGGAGGATATGATGGATCTTTATGGCCAGGTACCCCGTTCTAATTCTTCTTCTTAATTGATGGTAGACACTAGGTAGTTTAGTTTTTATTTTAATTGCTTTATTAAGTCTTTTTCGAGTCGTGGGGACACGACTCACTTTTGAGTTTGGGGTGGGGTTCGTTGCCTCATCCCAATTTTTGTGTTTTACATGCTTTTCAGAAAGATTTTTTTTTTGGGTTTGACTGTAGAATGTTTTAAATTCCCCCATCAAGCATGCTTTTTATGAATTTATGATAGAAAATAGTTGACTTTAGGAGCTAGTATAAAACTCACTTTGATTGCATGCAAACATGAGATAATTGATAGGAAAAATTAATGAACAATGCAAAAGAAGTAAACTTGTGCTTATGGATAATGGGTGGTTTGTAGAACGTGAGATCTAAATGAGTAGAGAACCCACTTAGGTATGAACAAGAAGCAAGTTGTGTAGATAGGAAAATGATAGAGGCAGTTCTTTGTTAGCCCTTTGAATCCTTTTTGGCATTCTATCCCTGAATTAATTGTATCCTTCGTAGCCAAATTTTTAGCCTTTAAGCCTTTCTTTTGTCGCCACATTATAAGCCAATATCCCTTTAGATTGTTAGGCATGACCATATGACCCGCACTTGAATCACGATCCTGAGACTTCCTGTCTTGAGCTTGAGTTTGGGGTGGTGGGTCCACCATTATGGGAATTTATTGGGTTGGGATTTTTGAGCTTATCAATTGTGCTTTGTGCTATACATGATGATGATTCACAGGTTTATTGTAACCCTCTGCCGGGGTAATATTGAATGGAAAAGAAGCTTCGAGCTCAAGTTATGAATAGGCATAACTATGAAAAATAGAATGATATCTCAACATCAAAAAGGGAGTCATGGCTATACAAAAAGAAAAGAATTGAATAAATGATTTGAAAAGAATATATTCGGACCGGCAAAGTGGAAATTTTTAAGTGAATCATCCTTAGTGCTTATTGGGTTAATTTAGGGACGCTAATTAAGCGCGTCAATTGGGTTGAGTGAGAACGTTATTCGAGTGTAAACTCAAGCTCTTGGACAATTGTTGATGGTAAGTGAGGAGAGAGCCAAAAGCTCACTTCAAATTTACCAAATATACATACCATACCGTCCTTCAGCCTATGCTAAAACCGTAAAGACCTCGTGATTCCTAGATGCACAGTGAGTTAATAGGGAATATGCTAAGTGGAACATTCAAAGCAAGTAAAGATCGAGGAACACCCTATAGCCACCATCTTGAGATAAGTAATAAGCGTAACCTTCTAGCATTGTGAAATAAATTTTGATTGATATTATTTTGTATTTGATGTTGCATGATAAGTGTAGATGTATATTAATTCCTAGATTAGACTATATGAGATTTGTTTTAAGTTGTGCTTTGGGAATATTTTCTGGATTCTACCTTCTGCATTCACCTAAAAGGGGCCTTTGTTTTAATTTTAATTTGTCGGGACGACAAAGGTTTGAGTTGGGGGTCTTGATGTCTCCCTATTTGTTCTAATTATTAGACCTCTGGAGACATCATTTTAGGTGAATTATTGACTTATTAGATAGACTTTTATGCATAATTTGTCATATTACACTTTTCCCCCTTGGAATTTAACTATTTGCATTTTCTGAGCTTTTGTGCGTAAATTTGACTATTTTTGATGCAAAGTTAAATAGGTTCTTGAATTTCATGAAAGACCAATCCAAGGTGGGGAAGTGAGAATAAAATCTTAGTGTATTTAGAGTGTTAGGAATGATTTTTACTCGAGTTTCTATTTTTAGAGTACACTTTCCTATTTTGTTTTCTTGATTTATTGATTTATTCTTTTTAAGCATATGCGGTTTAATTATTTATTTAATGTGAAGCTTTAAGAGATAAATGGTAATTACTTAGAGGCCAAGTCAAGATAAAGATGAAAGGAAGGAAGATTTACATGGAAATAAGAAGATTTAGGAAAGATTTATTCAAAGGAGGAAAAGATAAAACTGCCTTTTGAAATCTGAAAATCCAGCCACGTTTTAGAGATTAAATCATAATAAAAGATTGGCTAGGATTCTGGACGAGTGGTCTGCACCAATAGAAAGCTCTTTCCAAGACAAGCAGTTTCATATATTGGAACTTCTCAAACGGATAAGTATTGAAAAAGATATGACCAAATCAAATCAGCAGAATCTTATCTTTTAGAGCTACGAATTTGAGAGTCCTTGACTTGTCTTCCACTCCAAGCAAAATTCGACCTAGGGTCTTCCAACACCTATAAATACACCCCTTAGCCTCCTCTTTTACACACACTTCATATCATTATCAAAGAGGCTTAAGGATTCAAGTCAGAGCAAGCAGGAAGGAAGAAAGCTGAGAGCTGGAGACTGTCTATATCTCCAATTCAAGCCAAACCCAACCTCTTCATTAGGTTTATTTATTTTCTTTCTGTAAAACATTATGTCTTTTAATTTCATAGTTTTAGTTTTATTTTCCGTTATGAGCTAAACTCCTTAAGTGCTTGAGAATCGCTGTAAGGGTTGAACCTTAATTTATTTAATGAATGCTTTCTGATTTGGGATTTTTATAATTTAATTCAAGTTGAGTAATTTAGTATTGTTTGTTATCGTAAGTTAATTTCACTATATTTAATTTGGCCAATTAGACATAGGTTTGAGTAATTAAGCTATTCCAATTAGTGGCGATTGGATCATCTTGACGGGGGGTTTAATTACTGACATAGATAATAAACGTAAGATAGAAATTATTGATCCTGACGGACTTAGTTAATCTTATAGCCAATTGGGTAGAGAACCTGACATTCGAAGGTGGATTATGATCGCCCTGACGGGGTTTGTAACACCTGAGAATAGCTCCTAAGTCCACCCTGACGGGGGTTAAGAGAATCTAGAATCCCGACTATTACTAGTTACTAGTTTGTCCCTTAGAAGAAGCATTGATTAAGTTTATTTTGGTGAAACCTAGCGTGACTCAAGTACTACTCTCTCATCTTTTAGTCTCTTCATATTTATTTTCTTGCATTAGTTTTAATTTAGTTTATATTTATTTTAATTGCACTTTAGTCCTTTAATCAAAAATCAAACAAAAATCTATTTCTTTTACTTTTAATTTTCATTCAAGCAACTACTTCCATTTATTGCATAACACTTTAATCATACCTAATCCGTCCCTGAGATCGAAATCCCGTTTACCGGATATTACTTGGACGACCCGTACACTTGCGGTACGTGTCTTGCCTTTTTAGGTGTGTTTATTTAGAACACACTAGGAGACACCAAAATGCATTTGGACAAAATCGGGATATTGGACATATACAAAAAACAAGAATTGGGTATAGCCCCTAATGTATTTGGACTATTATATGAACAAACACTAACTGCAATTATATAAAAAATCAATATATCAACCTTAAAAACCTTAAAAAAAATATAGGTTTGACCCATAAAAAATGTAGGTACGTTCCCTTGTGAATGTACCGAAAATGTATATTGGGTAAGTTAACATAATAAAAACTCAGAAATTAAATTGATAACAAAATAAAAAAAGGAATAAAAACAATTGAAAAGGGTAGAAAAGTAAAAAAACTAACCAGGAAATTGAATTAGGCCTTAAAAAGAAGTATTTTCTAACTAGGCTTTAAAACCTAAGGATTGTGGAAATTTGGCTCCAATTAGTAGTTTCCTCATCTTTGATTTTCTTGAAACACTGTGTATATTTTGCCACTTTTTATAAATTGGAGACCAACGATGCGATTTACCATTTTATCTGTCTATAATCTTTAAGTCGTAGGTTGTCGTCTGCCAAGGCGTAATAAATAAACGAACAACAAGGAGATAGTGACTTCCCACAAGTGCATGGGTTGTTGACAAGCAATAAGAGTAAGTTCTGGATATATCATTTCCTCAAGGACTATAAAGGTTATAAAGCTTGTGTTTTTGATAGTACAATAGTTTAGTTGTTAAAATAAATGACAATATAACGTAAATGGCTTTTGTTTGGTTTTTCAATATTATAACTAACTTGCGGAAATTGAAGTGCACTAAGGAAGAAATAATTAAAATGAGAAATTCAATTAACTAATCAAACGCTAGATTATCATAAGTGTATACCTGAGCTATGTCAGTAATTCCCAAAGTCAACTAATTCGATGTTCTAAATGTAAGGGAAAATTGGTGATTTTAAGCTAATCTGGATTCAATATTCTCTCTAACTCCCGTAAGAGTCGACTTAGATATCTCTCATACTCAAATTCAGAATAAACAAACTAACCCTATTTACTACTTGGCTAGTCAAGACCCGCCGACTCACTAACTCACACCAGACGCTTATATTCTATGTCCATAACCAAACCCTCTTTCACCACGCTAATTAAATTACCCTAACTCCTTAATATGTGATCAAGATATAAGTGGCATTAAAGCATAAGATTTATAACCAACGGAAATAAAATCAATTTATTTAAATGAAACAGTCCCAAAATCTAAATAACATCAAATTAGTATTCTAAGGTTTATACACAGGCAATTCTCAAGCAATAAAATATTTAGTTAATACTTAAATAATTAAAAACCAATAGCTAATAATATGACAATCATGTTTAGAAAAAAACAAAATAAAATCAACCTAATGTTTGGATAGAATCAGATAAAGGATGCGGAAGGATGGTAGAATTAGGTGTGGAAACCATTCTTCCTTCTTCTTCTCTACTCCTGGCATTTTTGCTCCTTTCTCTAGGTGTAGTATTTCAAGTGATAATTATTTAAGAGCTGATAATGAGATTATATACTTAGTAACATTTGGGGCCTAATGAGCTCACTTAATTAGGTTAAAGATAGCCCAAACCATTTTTACTAAAGAGGTTCGAGCCACGACAATGGTATCTAACATAACTTCATCATTTCAGATCCGAATTAACTTCCGACACTTCTCACGCGTCACTTACTTGAATATATGTCCAAATCAAACGGATTTTAGTCAAAATATCTGATCAATTAATTATGGTTATTGAATCAATATACATCAACGACTTTGCTGGTAAACGCTTAACCTGTTCCAAAGTGAATTTTTTCTCTTCCTACGCATTGACTTGGGTTTGGGATTGACTTATTGACTTCTACTTGTCTTCTTGGAGTATTTTATCAACCATGTACCTAAAATCTACAAACTTAACATACTATTTAAAGCACAAAGACTCTATAAATAGCAATGTATTTAAAACTAGAAGGAAAAGTAAGATATGTCGAATATAGGGGATAAATCTCTCGCTAAGGCCCAAATAACACCTTAAAATATGTATTGTGATGGGATTAACTCATCTCACAAAATGATACATCATAGGTGTAGTCGATAGAAGGATGGCGAACAAAATCCCATCAACCATCCGACTAGGAGAGGTGTGTTCATCCAACAACACGAAATTCAACCAGAGTGGAGGTGTCACGTGGACATATATGTTGGGGAAATATTTCCTATAATTATATTCTTTATAGACTCTAAAATGTGGCTCTTTTCAACACCAAATTTGAAGCTTTAAAAATTATATCTTCAAAGAGAGACCTAGAGCATTCAATAATCTATACATATATATTTCTTTGTATTTTTAGCCCAAACACTTTGTATTTATCTACTCATCAAGGATTATAAATGCTAGGCTAGGTAGATTCTGGTTGATCGTAAACATAGGAGTTTCTCTTGGTCTAGTGAGAAGTGTGATCTTAACCAGTTGGGTTATCTCAACTAGCCAGACCCTTGCTATTTCTTCAGCATTTAAAGGGGATGTCTAGAGTTCGAATCCCCTCCCTAACGGGTGTAAAGTAAGAGGTACAAGGCTCGAACCCCTCCCTGAACATGGGTAACCTAGTTCTGATTTACCTGGGAATATAATTGGAGAGACGTGTATATCCCCGTGGGATTAGTCGTGGTGCGCGAAAGAAATCCCGAATCACCCATGTACCAAAAATAAAAAAAGAGAGTGTGATTTTCCATAGACTCGACAAGAGTGGTTCAGATTTTGTGTGGTGTAGACACAAATCTTATAGGCTTCACAAAGTGAGAAGTGGTAGATAATGAGTGTAGATTGTGTATACGTTCTTGTGTGGTGATATACAAGTGGAAGGTTTCACGGGCTTGTGTAGTAGTATATCTTGAGTGTAGATTATACATTTGGTTTACTAGTGTTGGTAATAATGTTAGGTTTCCTTCCAAGGAAATTTTGAAGAGGTTGTAAAGGCTTATCCTCTCACCTTTAAGAGATACAGAAGATTATAGTAAAGAAGCTTGAATCATAAGGGTGCATAGACCTTAGGTGGTGGATTAAGACTGCTGGAGCCGAGCCACCTTATAATCGCTTGTTCCTCTTCTCTACCCTTATCTCTTTACTTTTTGTGCATGTCAATTGTTTGTTCAATTGCCTCAATATCTTGCATGCTTTGTACTTGTATAATTGTTTTTTCTATTATTATCTATATTCTTCCCTTGAGTATATATGACTAAGTGTTTTTCTCTTGTCTCATAACTCTTATGTGCCTCTAATCAATATATCTAAAATCCATACATGGTGTATTTTAAAATAGAGTCGAAGAAGCTTATTTGTTTTAGTTTTTTAATTCGGCATCATTATTTCACCCTTCCCCTCTAGGACTATTTATTGGGCTTTATAAATATTATTGCAAAACAATCTTGGAAACTAATTACTAATCGTAACAGTTTCACATCTTTAGTCCACAAAAGTATATACTTCCCCTCTACTACCTTTGATTATGCTATAATTGGCAACCATGCTTAATTTTTTCATTAATCAACTTTGACTAAATGCCACATGTGAAAATTTTGTCCACCTCGACAGGGGCAATTTAGACATTCTTTTTTTGTCCTTTCTTTTGTATTGTCTTGTTTTTCTTATTATTTTTTCAGTTCATCTTCTCCACATTAACTATCGGTCCATCTTATTTATGAATCCCACCCACTACTCCATGCAACCATAACCATCGCCTCATATCTCCACCACAAACAACACTCTGACATCGTCGATTAGAAGATGTTCAATAAAAATCAATATTAAGGTAAAAAGCATTTCCTTTTTGTAAATTAAACCTTAAATTGCGATTTAATAGAATCTTATGACGTAGGATTTTCACCACCACCACCACCATCGTCTTCCGGCTAATGAATTCTACTGCCAAAAAATCTATTATCCCTGCATTTGGTAAGTAATTTACTATGTTTAATGTTGAAATGATTTCGAGTTAGAGTTTCTTAAAATAATTTATAAATTGTTAGATGATATTTGAGATTTCGCTTTACCGGTAATCTAGTTCCATGTCTAATTTATGGACTTCAAAAAAAAATAAGAAAGAGAGAGAATTAAGCATTCCAATAATGATAGATTTTGAATAAATATGCTACTATATATAAAACACAACTATATATTTACTTGTTCTGCATACCACATGACCAATTTGGTTGTTCATACTTGTTATGTTAAGAATTTGATAGTGATTTAATTGCTAAGCCTCTGTTGTGAGAAATTGGCCAATAAAGATTGTAATTTTATGAGATTAAGCCAATTTAAATCTTGTATAATCATGTGAGTTTTAAGATCAATGTTGTTTATACAGAGTTATCATCTTTATCTCATCAATGTACATCATCATCTTTCATTAATGAAAACATAAATAAACATTTCATTGTAACCTTTAAATCCTAACATATTTAGCAAATTCGAATCTTTTAACATTGCATCCGAAAATAATCAAAAACTATTTTAATAAGTATCACCAATCACATAGTCACCAATTTTACGATGTCTAACTCATAACAAATACCTGATATGACTATCAATTTCAAAAAAGTTCATACACAATGAAATTAATATTTATATAAACTAAATTTTATAAGAATGACTTGACAATTAATTATGTGGAGATTCGAAATATAGATAATAATATCTTCAACATCATATACCTTAAAATTTGGACAATTATATTTAACAATCCAACTTGATAACATATATAGCCCAACAATAAAAAAGAAAATTGAATAAATCAAGAATTAAATTTATTACTCATAAAAGACTTATGGGTTTTTTATATGATTCGGGCAGCTTGTGCGCACCCCTATTAATCCATCTTAAAATACCTATAAAAAGTTTGAATTTACTAATAAAAGTCTATTGATTTTTTACACATTAAATTTCATGTATAAAACATTGATGGATTTTACCTATTAAATCAGATTTTTTATGGAACATTTTTTTTCTAAAGTTTTTTGTCAATTATAATAAAAAACTATCTTTATTAAATCCAATAATCACATATTTTGCGAATCACATAACAAATGATCTTTTCGATAAATCAATATCTTTATAAACTAAAAGATGTAAGAATTAACTAGTTGGGGTTAGCTCAACTGACATGATCCTTGGTTATCTATTTAGGCGGTATATGTTCAAACCGTATCAATGAAACCGGAATAAAATTGTAATTATGTGGGTTTCAATGAAACCGGAATAAAAGTGTAATTATGTGGGTTCCAGAGCTTAAATATGAATAAGAAACTATTTAGAAATTTCTGAGCACGATAAGAGATTTCAAGAGTCTACCAAATAAATGATAAAAACATCTAATCTAAGCTCCATCATAGTGAACTTTAAGTTTCTTAGTTTCCACAATCTATTTTACGTTTTAATACATTTAATTGAGATAATTGAGTTCATATAATTTAATTTTTTAATTTCTATTATATACTAGTTGCAAATTATATGATAAGTTAGGGTTAGAAAAATTGTTAAATAATATTTTAAGGTATCTAATTGAAACGGGAAGAGCATTACTAGATTGAACCAAAAGTTAATAAAAATCTGATAAAATGCAATCCTGGGGTTCCTATGATCTTGGAATGGTCAAATTCTCATTTTTTGTAAGTAAGAACTATAAAAAGCCAATTTAGACACAAGGCCATTACCTTACTTAGTAGTTACACGGGAGGCACCATGCTCAAGGCACATATGTTATTCAAGGATTACCATTTTATTTTAAAAAAAAATTGTATAACACAGTTTTTACATGTTTGCACAAGTATAATATAGCAAGGACCACATTATTTTATAAATAGATATTATAATGGCTACAGCTACACGTTAGAAGAGTTTCATAAATTTATGTTTGAATAATTTACTATGTGAATGAATGTGAACCCAAAACCTTCTTGAGTAGGTGTTTCTTGCATAGGGTCGCCCCTTTAACATTGTTGGTTTGTTGGTAGTCATATATTCTTTGAAATGATTCAATGTTTTCAAAGGAGGAAGATTTATCTCATGACCAAATGTGTTTATCTTTTGTAATGGACTTGAATGATTTAAATTAATAATTACTTATTTCCTTTTGAAAAGAAATTTCAAATTCGTTACTTTTTCAGTTGTTTGTGTGTTTGATTTTTGTCTTGCAGATACATTTTGGGAAATTCATAAGGAAAATATGATCAATGAATCGAATAAGTGTTTCTCTTCAAAAGATATTCAAGAAAACATGGTATTTCTGGAGATCCTATAATATCTCCTCGATTAGGACCTCAATACCAAGCAGAGATCCCACCCCTATTGAAAGTATATGATAGTCCTGCAGCTCAAAGCTACCCTTTTCCAGAAATTGAAGGTTCGGATACTTGGAATGAGATTGAACGGTCAAGCTTTCTCCTCGGTCTTTATCTTTTTGAGAAAAATCTCGTACTTGTGAAGAGATTTATCTGGAGTAAGACAATGGGAGAGCTTTTGAGTTATTACTACACACAGTTTTATGGAAGTACTGATCATCAAAGATGGTCAAATGGTCGTAACGGAAAAAGTATAAATGGAAAAAGTAAACGAATTATACAGGGAGCAAAAGTTTTTAGTGGCCAGAGAAGACAATTACTATTGTCTCGTCTATTTTGCGATGCTACAAAGGATTATGTAGATTTGCTAAACGAGGTATTTTCCTGTTTTATACCTTGTCTGTTTAAAACATATAGTTATTGTTATGAGTAAGTTCTTGTCTGAATTGAAAATGCTGTGTTTTTTCAGGTGTCGAGGATGTTTGATGAAGGTATATTGACTTTCACTGAATATGTACTCACTTTGAAGGAAATAATGGGTATGGATAAGATTGTGGATGCAGTGGGTATAGGTAAAGGCGAAGGAAATCTTATTGGCAATGACGCGGATCCCACCAAAGCACCTGGTATTCATAAGCATTCAAGGGAATTAATCAAGGAAAAAGAGTATTTGGATTCTGTTAGTGATAACTTACACAAAGTTGCATCAGATTTTGGACTTGTCGAACTTGAAGGAGAAGCAGAACAAGAATATTTAATTTTGCCGACAGAACAGGATCCTATAATCTTGTCAAATGTAGGTTCGGAAGCAAAATGCGTGAATGACCCTGTAACTAGCATTTCAAAACAACAAAGTTTAAGCGCTTGTAGCTATAGAGAATTGAACCATGGTGCTGAAAAAGTCTCAGGAGATGAATCATTTATTGAAATGGAGATGATTGAATTATCAGGTGATTCATTGTACAGTGAAAAGGAGTCTCATGAAGTATCACCTAAGAAGTCCGGTCCAAGGATATGGATAGACCTTTTCTCAGGGAACTATGAGGGAAACCGTGAAAAGGCTGGTCCAAGTATAGTCATAGATCTGAACATCCCTTTTGTCCCTATGGAAGAAGTTGACGCCTTAATTGATGCAACGAACGAGATGATTAAATCAGAGAACTCAAATGCTGTTGGGATCTGTCAAAGACAAAACAGGCTAACTAAAAAAAGATTAAAAGAAAAAGGATTAAAAGGTATTGGAAATAGGTATTATGATACGAGAAGTAAGCGAAAGGCTGAGACCGATGGTATAGCTCGGAGTGTTCGGGCCAAGACTAGTGACGGTAAGAATGTGGCTTGATTCTATAAGGAAGGGAAATTCTTATCATATGAAGCTTCATTATATGAAAAATGACTATTATATTTATGTTGTGACAATGTTTTTTTTTTTTTTTTTGGCCTGACAATGTTTGTAATCATCGTATTTTCATTATATATTTTCCATCTTTTGGTAGAACACCTAACAATAACAACCGGATAGTGTACCTCAATATTTTTAATCTAAATTTATTAAGTTTGATGTTTGCTTTGTAATATCCTCGGGTATAAGGCCTTTAAATGAATTGCAAGTAAAAGTTCTCTCTCTTTCCGACGATGAAATTTGGCGCTCACAAGCCTCGCTCTTACCTTATTTATCTTAATTTATTTCCTTCCTTATCTAAACCTTCTTTTTCTGGAGGATAAATGGGTAATGGTCACTAGCATGGAGAAACAGAGGCTTCTCCCACCGCTACTCCTCCTTGATATCGGCGGCGGAAATCACAAGACTCTTCCGGATGAGATTTCGACATCAATGTCCTCTTCATCCTCTACCTTAACGCAAAAAGTAATTCTCCCAAGGATCACAGTGTGAAGAAATTGTCTTCAAAGAGTGTGCACACTTTTTCTCAATTCTTGAGTGATGATCATATGCTAAGAATACGATGGAGATACAGGTATGAATAGACAATAGAGGAAGCAATCACATGGCTCCTAAACAATCTATTATTTATGCCGACAGACACGGGTTATCTCCGGTTGTGGAGGAAGGGGCGAAGAGCATGGTCGTTACTAGACCAATGTACCGGGTGGGATCAATTGACATTTTGTCGAGCGACGAGAATCAATCTTACATGGATAAACCCGCAGGTGAATTAAATTTCAATTTAGAAGCGGCTCAAGTGGATCATGTGATTATGAACCCTAGTTTCGCATATGATCCCAAGGCGTTGGGCGGAGACAACACTTCAGTCCCTACCGTGTCACTGAAGGGAGACATTCGTGGTGGGGGGGGGGGGGGGGGGGGGGGGGAGATCGCGATTATCTCCGTAACATATGATCACCACTTTAGTACATGTAAGTTTGATTTTCTACATTCTAAGGTTAATTCTTTTGGTGTCACTTCTGTAGGAAATATCAACGAGTATGGCCCAAAAATTCCCTCAAAGTTTCCGAGTCTTCCATCTTTTCGGAGGATGTTGGCGGCAGGTTGAAGATCTATAAACAAGCGATTCAAGATGTCTTTCCTAAATCTCACGTAACAGGTAATGTGGTGTGGTGTCCAGTGTAGATGAGGAGGTAAATAAAACCCGGTCTGATTCGAGTATTTCAACTGTCACAATAAGGGACTCCCTTGAAGCCTCGATACGGTAGATGATATTCCAATCAATGACATAACCTAGCCTCAACTCGTAAGGATGGCAAAACAGAAACGAAATGAATGTAAGATATGGCAACGTTGTACGCTTGCTTGGTTATAATGTAGGGTTGAAATATTTGTTGATGTCTCCCTATTTGTGATGAATTAATCTATCTGTGAGACATCATTTTAGGTGTATTATGTGATTATTTGAGGGATTTTTTCCTATTATTTTATATATTCTAGTTTCTTAGTTTGATATGGAAAATTATTACTTTTAGAGCATTTTTAGTGTAATTTGAGTGTTAAATCTGAAGCTCTTAGATAAATTAATTATATTAGATGCCAAATCAATATTAAAGAGTTGAGGAAAGAAGATCCAAGTTGAAATCAATAGTTAAAAGGATATAAAGTTGAATTAGGAAAGGAAAAACTGGCAAGTAAATCTCCCATGCTGAAAAGTCATCCAGTTTTTTGAAGACTGCAGAAAATATATTACAAATTTGGATGATTTATTTTACCAGAATATATATCTTTGAATTTCGGTCTTTTTGATTGGCCGTACACTCAGTTTGACCAAGTAACGAAGGAGATATGTCTAAATCATCGAAGTAGCGTTTATCTTATCCTATATTTTAAGAAACGAATTTGAATTAGAAAGGGACTCCAATAACTTGTCTTGCACTCCAAGATTTCAACCTAACACCTATATATACCAACTCCTAACCTTAGAAAATCATCCCTTGGCTGCCTAAGCTTAATATATATCCATAAATCATCATAAAAGCAATTAGGAGGATCTTAAGGAGGAAGAATCAAGAGTTGGAGTTCTACCGCATCAATTCTATACTTCTCCATCTCTAATCTTTGGGTAAATTAGTATTAGACGTATTTTGTCTATGAGGTATTTTTTAAGCTATTTATTTAAGAGTTTTACTATGCATAATTTCTTTGTAGGACTATAATTATATGAGCGATTGATTATTATTATTCTGTTTTAATTTTAATCTGGGATTTTTGTATTCAATTGATTTGGTTCTTAATTTCCATTGAATATATTCTTGTGTTTGTTTACTATCAATAGCTTAGGTAACTAAATATAGTTTTTAGTAATTAGGCTATTCGCTAGTGGCGGCGATCATCCGGAAGGGAGGTTTTAACTATAGAATTAGAATATAGACGTGTGGTATTCGTCATTGATCCTGGCGGGCTTGACTAACTACGTAGCCAGTTGAGTAATTTTCCTAACCATCTAAAATTATCTTATAGTTCGCCCAGACAGGGTCTGTAATACCGTAGGATTTCTTCCTAAGTCTACCCTGACGGGACTTAGGAAGACAACAGAGTCCCAACTATTGTGAAATTTCTCATTCACCCTTATTCTTAGGAATCATTAATTCAATAGGATAGTTGCATACTTGCATCTCCTTATCTTATTTGCATACTAATTTATTATTCATTGTATTTATATTTAATTATAAAACAAAACACTTTATTTACTTGCTTTTTAATCAAAACATATAAAACCATCTATTCTAATATTGAACACGAATTTAGAATAACTACTTAAATCCCTGTGGAGACGAATATCCAGATTTTGCTTAAGCTATTACTTGGAATAACCTGTACACTTGCGGTTTGTTGCTTCTCTTCTTTTGTGCTAAATTATATATCACACTCTAGGAGCGACCACTTTTTAAAAAAAGTAAATCTAATTTGGGCACCTAAAGCACAAATGGACCCTGTAGAAGTTGGGTTTAGGTATTTTATGACACATTTCATTAGTAACAAGGACTATAATAAAAACGTTGAGTGGAGGCCTTGGATGATTTTAAATAGGCATTTGATCATGCGTGCTTGGTTCACTCTCTTCATGCCCCAAATGGCCTCTATTCAAACACTACAGTTTCAGTTTGTTTGTCGTGGTTGCCATTGATGAACCCACTCACGAGACATTATTTTGAGAGTTTATTGGGCCTAAGTAATGGATTTTTTGCTTAATAATTTCTATATTGTACTTTTGCCTCTCGTTTTAGTCATATTGTTATTTTAGTCAAAAGTGGTTTGTGGGCTTCTTTGTTAAATATGGGCTTCTCAAGTCAGTTTCCCAAAACATTCATAATTTACTCGTCTAAACTCAAAATCGGTTTTTATTTCTTCTCACGGTTTCTAGACTCCAAGAGATATCTTTTGAGATAAGAATCGTAGTCAAATTTGTTACCAATTTTATTTATAGTCTTTGCAAGTTGATGATTCTGTTTTTTTCAAGATTTGGTGCTTTGACTTCTACTAAACTTTTTGACTTCTTGTTTGGTATCGATCTAGTTTCCGCTCATCTTAGGTGTTTCCTTAGATTATTGAATCCTTAGCTTGGTCTTTTCATCCTTGGGTTCTCCATTTTCTAAGATCTATACAATAAAACACAAAATATCTCAAATTGCTCTAAAAATCAAATAATCTCATATAGTGACTAAGAATTCATAATATGCTACTATCAAAGGATAAATATCATATTTTATTCACTAAAAACCCAAAATAATATCTCTGTAGTATTAAAATGTATCACAAACAAGGAGACATCAATTATACATTGATGCTTGATTGAATTCTAATTGATTTGATTCATACAAAAAAGAAATATATACTCTTCTTGAGTTGATATGAGGATTCTGATTTTGAAGCTTTGATTTTGATGGGAAGATGAAGAATTTTAGTGCTTGAGAGCTTTTGATTTAGTGCTTTAAGATGATGGTAGTTGTAAATGATCAAGGGCGTATTGAATTTTCCCTTAATGGGTATATTTGTAACACAAGAAGAGCCCAACTATATTGTAAAAATAATTTTGGTTGAAATGAAATCGGGATCCCATTTTTGCTGTTTTCAGGGTCTCATTTTCACACGTGTGCTATTTGCCCGTTGCTGAATTTAATGATCCATTGACAATGAATCCAACGTCTATTTTTCAAAACGAGATACCTTTTTTTTGTTTGATTTTGGGATTACGTTTTAAAGAGTTTTTTTTATGAAAAACAGGTTACCGAAATAATCCCATGTGATATACTATATGCGTCCTAGAAGGGGGGGTTGAATAGGACAATGGAAATTAATCGGCTAATTTTATTTCAAGTAAATAAAATTAAAGGCTAATTTGAATCCTATTGAATAAGCAAACTAAATAGTATAAAACTAGATAATCCTAATAGACAATATTATCAAACTATTCAAGTAGGCATTTTATCAAACATATAGAGTGCGGAAATATAAAGAGTGAAGAGATAGAATACGATACACAACGATGTATAGTGGTTCGGTTTCCCTACATCCACTACCTAAGGAAGCCTCCTTAGGATTTGCAAGATTCTCAACTAATCTTCGTAACTCTTAACCGGGTGAGATACAAACCCTTACAACCACTTCAAAAACCCTTTGAAGGAAAATACTCTTGTGTTATCACCAACACAAGGAACCAAGCATAAACCTATGCTCACACTACTCTCTTAATCAATTACAAGAACTAAGAGGAAAAGGGAAAAGTGTTTAGGGGTGCTTTGTAAAAGCTTTGTAACTAAACTCCTAAATGAGTAGATAAGAACTAATTAGCTTCACAATGAATATGACTTGAATGCTCCTTTGAAACCTCCTTCAATGATAGAATTAATTGCTCTTAAGATTGGTAGTTGGAAGGCTTGAGTTGTGTCTTGAATGAACTCCATTTTATAGCTGAAAAGATGGTCCAACGGTCATAAAGCTTCTCTCTAACGGATCTATTAAGCTCCCAACGGATATAAGCTTTGTCCTCTAGTAATAGAGTTGAAACCCTGTCGTGCGGTGTACCGCGGGTAGGGTCCGGTGCACCGCGTGACTGTTCGACTGACTTTTGAGCTTACTGGTCGGACTATGTACTGTACCGCATGCCTGCTCCGTGTAGTCGTCCGGTGTACCGTGACAAAGGTCCGGTGTACCGTGCAGAATTCTGAGCTTACTGGTCGGGCCATCTAGTGCACCGTGGGACTGGACCGTGATGCTGCGGTGTACCGCGTAAACCATCCGGTGCACCGCGGAGCTGTTCTTTTGAATATAAGGCTAAGTACAATGAAATGAGCACAACTAATCTAATGAGGGGTTTTGGAAAACATCTAAAGTGATATTAAAATGAATTTTAGTTTAAAGGAAGATTTGTCGAATATTAAAACGGGAATAAAAACAAGGTGAGGCTAACAATCTCCCCCTTTTTGATGTTTGACAAATCATAAACTTTTGAAGATGCCTAAGATTAAGTTTTGAACAAAAACTCCCCCTCAACCTAATCACTAGAGTTTTTATAAAAAACTCCCCCTCACAAAATGCATTTTAAAAAGTTCAACTAAAATTTCTCCCCCTTTGTCAACAACAAAAAGAACAAATGATACAATTTTGAAGATTTTTAAGGGGTCAAAAACACATTTTGAGTAAAAACAAGGACTAAAGGAATAAATGGATAACAATTAGAAGCTTCAAGGAACCTATAACATCAAGAAAAGATTAGCAACAAGATTATATACACAAAAAAGCTCTAAACAAAAACAAGATATGAAAGAAGGGTTAGAGAATTTGCATGCCAATCTCACAACGAATTTTCTCAAAAAGATCTTGGGGTAGAGGTTTCGTAAAGATATCGGCTAGTTGATTTTCGGAAGTGACAAATTCAAGAACAATGTCCCCTTTTTGAGTGTGATCACGGATAAAATGATGACGGATTTCTATGTGTTTTGTTCTAGAGTGTTGAATAGGATTTTTGGTAAGATTGATAGCACTAGTGTTATCACAACGAATTGGAACACGATCATACTCTAGGCCAAAATCTAGTAAGGTTTGTTTCATCCAAAGAACTTGAGTCACACAATTTCCGGCCGCAACATATTCGGCTTCGGCCGTGGATAAAGCAACACTATTTTGTTTTCTACTAGACCAAGAAACAAGGGATTGACCTAAGAATTGGCAACTACCACTAGTACTTTTCCTATCAAGTCTACAACCGGCATAATCGGCATCCGAGTAACCTATTAACTCAAAGGAGGTAAATCTAGGGTACCAAAGTCCTAGACTAAGGGTTCCTTTCAAATACCTAAAAATACGCTTAACGGCACTAAGATGGGTTTCTTTAGGAGAAGATTGAAATCTTGCACAAAGGCAAACCGGGAACATAATATCGGGTCTAGAAGCGGTTAAATAAAGTAAGCTACCAATCATACCTCGATATAGTTTCTCATCAACATCCTTACCATCTTCATCTTTGTCTAATTTTGTGGATGTGCTCATTGGAGTTCCAATTTCCTTTGCATCTTCAAGTCCAAATTTTTTGATCAATTCTTTTGTGTATTTGGCTTGATTGACAAAGATACCATCTTTCATTTGCTTGATTTGAAGTCCAAGAAAGTAATTCAATTCTCCCATCATGCTCATCTCAAATTCCTTATGCATGCTTTTAGAAAAATTCTCACAAAGATTTTCATTAGTAGCACCAAATATAATATCATCCACATAAATTTGAACAAGAAGGATATCTTTTGAAGACCTTTTGATAAACAAAGTGGAGTCAATTTTTCCTCTTTTAAAACCATCATCTAATAAAAATTTGCTTAATCGTTCATACCAAGCACGAGGTGCTTGTTTTAAACCATATAAAGCCTTTGAAAGTTTAAAAACATGGTTTGGAAATTTTGGATCCTCAAAACCCGGAGGTTGTTTAACAAAAACTTCCTCGTCTATAAAACCGTTTAAAAAAGCACTTTTGACATCCATTTGGTAAAGTTTAAAATTCATATAACAAGCAAAAGCAAGAAGCATACGAATAGATTCAAGTCTAGCTACGGGAGCAAAAGTTTCATCGAAATCAATACCTTCTTCTTGATTGTATCCTTGAGCAACTAACCTTGCTTTATTTCTAGTAATGATCCCGGTGTCATCTAGCTTGTTGCGAAATATCCACTTAGTTCCAATGATAGTGGGGCCAATTGGTTTCTCCATTAATGTCCATACTTTGCTACGCTCAAATTGATTTAATTCCTCATGCATAGCATTAATCCAATGATCATCTAACAAAGCTTCTTTAATATTTTTGGGCTCAATTTGAGATAAGAAAGCTTGATGAGCACAAAGAGCAATAATACGGGAGCGAGTGATAACACCTTCTTTTGGATCACCTAAAATTAATTCACTTGGGTGATCTTTGATATGTTTCCAACACTTTGGTAAATCCGTACTAGCTTCATTTAACACTTGATCATTTTCCTTAAGAGATTCTTCATGAGATTTAACTTCTTGAGTAGGAGATTCTAAGGGTTGATCTAGTGGAGTATCTTCAACAACATCTACCACTTTCTTGATACAAAACGGATTAGTCTCATCAAAGTCAACATGCATAGATTCCTCAATGGTACGGGTACGTTTGTTGAAAATGCGATAGGCTTTTCCTTTAGTGGAATAACCAAGAAAAATGCCTTCATCCGATTTAGCATCAAATTTTCCCAAATAGTCCCTAGTGTTAAGGATAAAACATTTGCACCCAAAAACACGAAAATAAGCAATGGTTGGTGGTCTACCATTCCAAAGCTCATAAGGGGTTTTCTTAATAAGGGGTCTAATAAGAACTCTATTTAACACATAACAAGCCGTATGAACGGCTTCACCCCAAAAGTATGTAGGCAAGCTATGTTCTTTTAGCATTGTTCTAGCCATTTCTTGTAGAGTTCGGTTTTTCCTTTCCACTACCCCATTTTGTTGGGGAGTTCTAGGGGCCGAAAAATTATGCTCAATCCCAAATTCATCACAAAAATGCACAAAAGGAGAATTCACGTATTCACTACCATTATCACTACGAATGCATGTAATAGAGTAGCCTTTCTCATTTTGCACCTTTCTACAAAGTTTTGCAAATTCATTGAAGGCATCACTTTTTAAAGCAAGGAACATCACCCATGTGAATCTAGTGTAATCATCAACAACAACAAAGACATATCTAGACCCTCCTAAACTAGTGACATCAACGGGACCAAAAAGGTCCATATGCAATAATTGAAGTGGCCTAACGGTGATGACCCTATTAATGGATTTAAAAGATGAACGATGTTGTTTACCAAGTTGACATGCATCACATAATTTATCTTTATCAAATTTGTAAATAGGCAAACCAACAACAAGATTTTTTCTAGATAATTTTGAAATCAAATCCATGCTAGCATGTCCTAAACGTCTATGCCAAAGCCAACTATCATTAACCACGGATAAGCATTTAATATTTTTGCACATAAGACTCTCAAGATCAACAACAAAAACATTATCCGATCTTTTTGCAATAAACATAGTATCAAACTCATCATTTTTGAAAACAACACATCTAGATGCTTCAAATTTAACACTAAAACCAACATCACAAAGTTGACTAATACTAAGCAAGTTAAAAGAGAGACCCTCAACAAGTAACACATTAGAGATAAGTAAAGAGTTCAAATTACCAATGTTACCTTTACCCAAAACGCGTTTCTTAGTGTTGTCGGCAAAAGTAACTTTATCACCTTTAGTTCTATATAAATTTGTAAATAACGATGGATTTCCGGTCATGTGTCTTGAGCATCCACTATCAAGTAGCCATATATTTTGCTTCTTGATGCTCAACCCCTACAAACAAATGATAATTTAAGCTTTAGGTACCCAATTAGGATTGGGTCCATGAGGGTTAGTGGATTTTCTTTTTAAGACCCATTTAGGTCTTTTCCAAATTGGCACAAGAGATCCCAAATCAAGTAATTTACGATAATAACAATGAGATGCATCATGACCAAGTTTTTCACAATAGGTGCAAGTGATAGAAGATTTTGAAGAGGATGGAATTGCATTTGAAATTTTTGATTTTACAAAGACATTTTTCAAAGGTTTTTGGTGAGTGAATGGATCATATCCAACACCACTTTTTTCACAAGCCATTCTTTGAGAACCTAAAATCAAATCCAAGTTTTCTTGCCCACTAGTAAATTTCAAAATAATAGCATTTTGATCAAAAATCTTTTTCTCTAACAAAGCTTTTTCTTCCAAAAAGTTTTTCTCACTAAGATGAAGTTTTTCATTTTCATCTAGACATTCATCACAAAGATTTTGACAATCTTCCAAAGCTTTCAAAACCTCTTTAATTCTATTTTTCTCAAATTCTAAATCTTTTGTTAAAACTTTGTTTGTTTCAATAGAATTTAAAAAATCATTATAAAGTGAATCAAATGCCTCATGAATATCTTGTTCACTAGCATCATCATTAGTTAAAGAGAGTTTGGATTTAGGAGTTACCTCATCATGATTTGCCATAAAGGCAAAGTGAGTAGTACCGGTATCATCATCCAAAGAAGTATCTTCATCATTCTCAACTTTTCCCATAAAGGCAACAAGATTGACATTTTCATTATCACTTTCTTCTTCATCCGAATTTTGAGTATCCCAAGTGATATTAGCATGCATAGCTCTTTTCGGTTTCTCCTTTTGAAGAAGAGGACAATAGGTTTTGATATGGCCAACCTTCTTGCAATGATAGCAAGTGGGTTCATCTTGTTTGATAGCTCTATCATTCTTCTTGTAAGGTGTGGAAGAGCTTCCTTTTTTGGCAAAGCGTTTATATCTCATGAATTTTTTCATGTCTCTTGCTAGCATAGCTACTCCTTCATCTTCACTAGATTCTTCTTCATGAGAGTTTTCTTCTTCACTTTCTTTCCTTTCTTTTCGTTCTTTTAACTTAGAACTCATGGCATGGAAAGCAATAGATTTCTTAATTTTCTTCTCCTCATCATCTCTTATCTTTTCTTCTTCAAGCACAAGTTCTTCCGTCATGAGGTTGCAAATGAGTTCATGAACCGTCATCTTTGAGAGATCTTTAGTGTCTCTTATAGAGTTGATCTTTGTCTTGTATTTCCTTGGAAGAGCAAATAAGATTTTTCGGCATTGTTCTTTGTTTGTGTACTCTTGACCAAGAGTCTTTAAGGTGTTAACAATGTTAGAAAATCTTTGATGCATAGCATTTAAGGCTTCATCGGGCTCCATACGAAAAAGCTCATACTTAGTGATAAAGAGACCAATTTTGGTTTCTTTTATATCCTCCGTTCCTTGATAAGAGAGCTCCAAGAGTTGCCACATTTCATGAGCGGAATTGCATTCACTCACTCTAGCATATTCCGTGACACTTAACCCATTAATGAGGATGTTCATAGCTTTGTTGTTTTTGGTAAGTTTAGCTATGTCTTGATCCGTGTAATCATCTTCCTCTTTTACCACCGTTGTACTTCCGGTAACGTACGGAATGTAAGGACCCTTTTTGATAGCCATCCATAAAAAGTAATCGATTCCTTTCACATGAATCTCCATCTTCTTTTTCCAACCAAAGTAGTCTTTTCCTACAAAAAGCGGAGGTCTAGTAGAACATGAACCTTCCGGTTGATTAGAATCCATATCGTATTAACTCTAGAAACGATTAAGTACAATAGAGCTAGGCTCTGATACCAATTGATATACTATATGCGTCCTAGAAGGGGGGGTTGAATAGGACAATGGAAATTAATCGGCTAATTTTATTTCAAGTAAATAAAATTAAAGGCTAATTTGAATCCTATTGAATAAGCAAACTAAATAGTATAAAACTAGATAATCCTAATAGACAATATTATCAAACTATTCAAGTAGGCATTTTATCAAACATATAGAGTGCGGAAATATAAAGAGTGAAGAGATAGAATACGATACACAACGATGTATAGTGGTTCGGTTTCCCTACATCCACTACCTAAGGAAGCCTCCTTAGGATTTGCAAGATTCTCAACTAATCTTCGTAACTCTTAACCGGGTGAGATACAAACCCTTACAACCACTTCAAAAACCCTTTGAAGGAAAATACTCTTGTGTTATCACCAACACAAGGAACCAAGCATAAACCTATGCTCACACTACTCTCTTAATCAATTACAAGAACTAAGAGGAAAAGGGAAAAGTGTTTAGGGGTGCTTTGTAAAAGCTTTGTAACTAAACTCCTAAATGAGTAGATAAGAACTAATTAGCTTCACAATGAATATGACTTGAATGCTCCTTTGAAACCTCCTTCAATGATAGAATTAATTGCTCTTAAGATTGGTAGTTGGAAGGCTTGAGTTGTGTCTTGAATGAACTCCATTTTATAGCTGAAAAGATGGTCCAACGGTCATAAAGCTTCTCTCTAACGGATCTATTAAGCTCCCAACGGATATAAGCTTTGTCCTCTAGTAATAGAGTTGAAACCCTGTCGTGCGGTGTACCGCGGGTAGGGTCCGGTGCACCGCGTGACTGTTCGACTGACTTTTGAGCTTACTGGTCGGACTATGTACTGTACCGCATGCCTGCTCCGTGTAGTCGTCCGGTGTACCGTGACAAAGGTCCGGTGTACCGTGCAGAATTCTGAGCTTACTGGTCGGGCCATCTAGTGCACCGTGGGACTGGACCGTGATGCTGCGGTGTACCGCGTAAACCATCCGGTGCACCGCGGAGCTGTTCTTTTGAATATAAGGCTAAGTACAATGAAATGAGCACAACTAATCTAATGAGGGGTTTTGGAAAACATCTAAAGTGATATTAAAATGAATTTTAGTTTAAAGGAAGATTTGTCGAATATTAAAACGGGAATAAAAACAAGGTGAGGCTAACACCATGTTCTGCTTTAAAACGGATTTTGACTTTTTAAGCCCTGTTACTCAAATAGAAAAACTTTCCACACAATAAATGTTAGTTACAAAATTCTAAGAAGTTTTGTATTTGTGCACTTTGGTCAATTCAAATCATATAACATAATCAAGTAACAAAGTAAAATAGACCTACCATAGGTATGCCATATTATTAGGACATATTAGGTGATTGATAAGCCCAGGGCCAGTTAGTGGTCGGAATAATGGCGTAGCCTACTAACTAGGTATCACTCGTCTATCCTCAACGCCATGGTCACCTTTAGAGACAAAAGATCGATCTACATAAGAAGGCACAACAGTTTGGTCACGTCAGCTGCCCCAACCATACATCTCGGTCTTGCCATCTCATAACCAACGTGTAACCTTTCTCGGCTATGCCATGTCAGAGCGGTGAGGGGATCTTACCGCGTTAGACCAATCAGGCGGGTCGGAGGTACTGATTGAAAGGTATGGCAAGAAGGTACTGTGGCTATATATATATGAGGAGTCATTCCATTGAACATGTATCTTACTTTTACTATCTAAATCTTTCTATGATTCACAGACAAGCATATATTTCGCCCCTTCTTTGATTCTTACATCGTTGATTGCCTATTTCTTCGTTCACAATACTAACTTGAGCATCATAGTGTCATCGGGAGCACAGCTCCCTCTTGACCCTTAATCGTGGTTTTGTAGGTACATTGGGCAACCATTCTAGCCAATTGCTCACTTTAGCAACGAGATATGGAACCGACAACCCTTATAAATTTATTTGGTGGAATTGTTCTCTATCAGAGATCTATAGTGCAATTGTTACAAAATATTTTGACCTATAATGCATCTTTGCTAAAAAAAATAGGAATTTATAGATGAAAAAATTCAAAGCCGTTACCTTCAAACCCTTTTGACATCTGTCTTTTACCCGAGGAAATTACAAATATAAGCCCCCAGCCCTAAAATATAATTTTTAAAGGCCTACTCCTTTACTTATACTTTTAAAAGCCTTAGTTACAAATATGGTTAGACCACTTTACTTTTATACACTTACCATTAAATTAATTGGTTTTATTTCATTTAATCTTTTCTTTTGGTTTTCAGATTCATTAACAGTTTTTAAGTGGGTACAGACCCACGACCCTTATTATAGCGGGTTTGAAATCATTTATGGTGTAATTGCATTATAGGCCCCTGGCTCGAAACAAACAACATCACGGTGCATTATAAAGTAATTCCATTCAAAATAATTTTTTCTTTTAGGTTTCAGATTCGTTAACGGTTTTTAAGTGGGTACAGACCCACAACCTTTTTTATAACATGTTTGAAATCATTTATGGTGTAATTGCATTATAGGTCCCTGTCTCGAATCACAAACCTAAAGGGATGTACCCATCAAACACAAGTAGCCAGAGTCCAAATTAATATATTCACAATGCATCGGTACACAATTGGTGTGGTCAGGGGTTGTACCCATTGGGTCTATACCCAGTTCGTGTGGTCAAAAGGCTATACCCAGTTAGAGTGATCAAGGGGTTGTGCCCAGTTCGAGTGGTCAAGGGAATGTGCCCAGTTCGGGGGTCAAGGGGGTTGTACCCAGTTGTGCAATTATACCACAGAATCCATCTGCAAAAATAACCAACAAATAAAGTAAATAATAAAAATACCAAAAAAAAACGCATTGAATCGTCTCACCTCGGCAGGGCGGCGGAATGGCCACGAAGAGCAGTAGTGGCGGCGGATCTGAGCCTCACCATCAGATCTGAAGGTTGGTGCGTCAGTTTCTTGTGTAAGATCCGATTGGTGGTGAAAGTGAATGTATTGTGAAGAAAGTGAGTGGCTGGGTTGGTGGTGGAGAACGATCCAGAGCGGCGATGGTTTCCTTGTGGCGCCGAAGCGGCGAGACGGTGAGAGTGGTCCACGGATAAAGGCTGTTTTCTTGGGCTACTGCGAGACTGCCGGATCTGGAGGTCGACCTGCTGCGAGACTGACGGATCTGGGGGAGAATGGTCCATCAATGGAGGCAGTTTTCTTCTACAGAAAGATCAAATAGAGAAGCAAGAGGTTTTCTTATGCAGGGGAAGTTTGGTGGTGAATAACAGCGCACGGGGAGGGTTGGTGGTGGTAAATAACAGTGTACGGTTTTTGTTGTTCAGAGAGAAGAGAGAGAGAAGAGATAGGGAGAGGAGAGAGAAGAGAGACAAGAGAATGAAATGGAAAACACGGTTCCGTAACCGTAATAGGGTTTTGCTTTGGGATTGCTTTTCAGTGTAATAAGAACTAATAAGGAAGGCATTTTGGATTTTTTGGCTTTTCTAACTGAGGAATCTACAAAATAAGGCCTAAATCCTAACTTTCTTAGGATTTAAAGCCTAGTTGCAAAATACTACTTTTTAAGGCCTAACTAAAAATTCTGGTTAGATTTTTTATTTTCCTACCCTTTTCAATTTTTTTTATTCCTTTTTCGTTTTTTTATTAATTTTTTTTTCTGAACTTTTACTACTTGATATATTTTTCCGGTATATTCAAGGAGGTATGTACCAACATTGTCCAGATCATTTCGTACAGACTGTCCTTATTAAACGTTTCTCTAAGTGTTTTAGTTCCAATTCATTTTTCGTTATATATCCAATTAGTCGGTATTCTCCAAGTTTTTGTCCAAGGGGGTGTACACAATCCCGTTTTGTCCTTGTTTTTGATATTTTTCCCAGTCATTAATCATGTCACAAACCCGAATGGCTAGACCAAGGTGTCTGGACCAAGGTGTCTGGACCAAGGTGTCTGGACCAATATAGCTGGACCATACAGGACAAGGAAAGAAACTAACAACAAAGTGGTTTAAAAAAACAACAACAAGTTATAACCCAATAAAACAGATTTTAATCAAAAAAATAAAATTGACAAAAAGAGAAAACAAAACAAAAAAAAAGTTAGTTTTTAGCCCATTAAATCTGGACCAGACTCATGATTCCAGCCCATTAAGTCACACTTTTTAAAAAAAAAAATACACTCCAGCCCATAATGGGCTGGACACAAAGACAAAAGGACACATGTTTGCAAATCACGTTTAAATAAAAAAATTCACACTCCAGCCCATAATGGGCTGGACACAAAGACAACTTGTGATTTAAAGGAGGCTTCAGATTGCTGGCCCAAAGGTGGGCTGGACCAACATATCCTATCCGACAAAACATTTTAAAAAATTAAAAAAAAAAACAACAAACGAGATCTGGTATGGTGGTTGGTGGGAGGCGATAGGCTGCGCGACAGCAGTGGTGGGGTTTGTTGGTGGTGGAGGAGTACGGGGTGAAGCAGCAGTGGTTGGTGGTGGATCTGAAGCAGCAGCAGGTCGCCGGCTTGGAAGCAGCGCTGGAGGAGTGGTGGCTCGCTGGAGCTTCTCGTGGTGGTGCAGCGCCGTGGTTAACAGCAGTGGGGAGAAGAAGGTGGGTGGTGGTGTCGGTGTTACAGCAGCGAGGGTGGTGGTGCTGTCCTGGCCTGAGTCATCGTGGTGGTGGAAGGAGATCTGCAGCGTTGGTTCTGCTCCGGTCTTCTTCTTCTCCAGATCTGCTGCAATGGTCTTCACAGCGGCGAGATTTGCAATGGTCTCCACAGCTGCAGCGTCGGTTTTCATGGTGGTGCTGGTACAGGCTGGCCAGCGAGGAGGGCCACGGTGCTGCTGCTGCAGTGGTTCATGGTGGCTTCGATGCAGTGCAGTGGCTTCGCGAATCTGCACGTTTTTGGTGTGGTGGTTCACAGATCTTGGAAGGAGGGCATCGAGGGGGCTTCGCAGGGTGGCTTCGGTGGGAAGGCGAAGAGGGTGGTGGGGTGGCCATGGTGTGGGGTGAGGTGGGAATGGTGGTGCGGCATAGAGGGAGTGAGGAGAGAGAAGGAGGGCATCTAGGGTTTTCAGAAACAAAATCCCCTATTAGCATTTTGTTTTTGATTTTTGTGGGTTTACAATAGGTATAGAGGGGAGGGGGCTTTTGGGTCTTTTTATTGGCTTCTAGTTAGGGATCAACTACTAGTTAGAGGGGGAATTGGGTTGGGCTTTAGTTTGTAAACTTAGAAGTCATGGGGCTTTAGATTATAATTCCCCCTTTCTAACTACATAGTTAGTGGCAGACCTTATATTAACTCATATATTGGTGAGGCTCCAATTTATAATTGCCACCCCCCCCCCCTCCCACCCACCCACCCACCCCTCCCCCGGGCTAAGAATGGTTGGTAGTTTTAAACAACTACTATTTTAATATCTATTCCTTGGAAACTTAAACTCAGTTGATTTTTCAACACCAAATTGCTAAGCTGTTCATATAATGGTGCCTCGCATGTAACCGTGTGTATAGCTAGCTAGCTACCATTCTTATAATATTATAATATCATGAATTATTCTTCCTTTGACTTGATCTTCTGAAGATAGAAAGGTTCAAGTATAAGCAATTATTAAATATTTACATTGCACGATCTTTCAGAATCTCTTCCACCTGAAATGCCATCAAAGTATAGGCTGGTTTTCAGAATCTGCCGGCTTAAGCTAAAAGCGATTTGGTGTAATTAAGGCTTAAGTCCACATGAAGTTCTTTCTTCCCTCTTTTTTAACGGACACACAATTTATTTTCAACGTAATAGTTGTCATTTGCCAATTATTATAAGGTTTATTTAATTCAACGTTTTTCTGCTTTCAATAATTCCTTTATGTATGATAAAGTAATTAAATAGACGTGCTGGTGAAGTCTGGAATGCTGCTCAAAACCTTCCTACAAATAAGGGGGGAACTTACTGGCCTATTTGGCCTACTGGCATTACGTATTAAGCTTGCTTAAGATGCTACTTACAAGTATCATTAACACCACCAAATCAACTATAAAAAGGATGAAAAATAATGTAGTGACACACAAAAGATAATGGCTATCAAAGAAACAAAAAAACAAGAAGATTCCAGTAATTGTGTTGCAGTTATCTTTGGAGTTACAGGCCTCGTCGGGAAAGAGCTCGCCAAAAAGCTTCTTTCACTATCTAAATGGAAAGTGTACGGCATTGCCCGGAAGCTAGAGGTTATAGAAGAATCTAACCAAAATACAAATTATCATTTCATATCATGTGATCTGTTAAACCCTACTGAAACACAGAAAAAGCTTTCTTCTTTACAAGACGCGACACATATCTTTTGGATCACCTGGGCAAGTCAATTTTCCCTGGATAGTCAAGAATGTTGTGATCAAAACAAGCTCATGATGTCTAATGCTTTAAACGCTATTCTGCCAAGAGCCAAGGGTTTGAAGCATGTTTCTCTGCAGACAGGGATGAAACACTACATCTCATTGCAAGATTATTTTGATACATCAAGAAAAACGGTTCGATACTACGATGAACAATGTCTACGGGTTAGTAATGTTAATGGGTGTAATTTTTATTACGCTTTGGAGGATATGCTACAGGAAAGATTATCTGGTAAAACGGCTTGGTCTGTTCACAGACCTGGATTGATAACCGGTAGTTCTCGAAGAACTTTATATAACTTCATTGGAAGTTTATGTGTTTATGGAACCATTTGTAAGCATTTGAATCTTCCATTTTTGTTTGGTGGGACAAAAGAGTGCTGGGAAGAGTTTTGCATCGATGCTTCAGATGCTAGACTAGTAGCTGAACAACACATTTGGGCGGCTACAAATGATAAAATATATTCCATTAATGGCCAAGCATTTAATTCGATCAATGGAACAAGTTTCACATGGAAGGAAATATGGCCAGCTATTGGTTTAAAATTTGGATTAATGGTGCCTGACAATCCTTTCTCAAGTGAATTTTCATTTTCGAAAACAATGGCTGATAAAGGAGAGCTATGGAAGCAAATTGTTTCCCAGCAAGGGTTGGTTTACACAGAAATGGAGGATTTAGCTAATTGGGAATTCCTTGACTTATTGTTTCGATGTCCTGTGAAAATGCTTGGTACTCGGTATAAAGCCGATCAGTTAGGATTTACGAAAAAGTATCGAGCAATTGATTCAATATCACATTGGATAGATGGCATGCGAGATGAGAAAATAATTCCCTAAATGTTGTTTTAGACTTCGATGTACTAGTTGAAAGAAGTGAGATATGCACGAAGTGCTGTCATCAATATTGTATTTGATTTTTCTTTTTTCTAAATTGTAGTAATAATTATCTAATAAATCTATTCCTAGCTATAACTATAATTTAATAATCTCTTTTTTCCAAAAATAATGCTCATATATCTTTAAACACGTTAAAAAACACAATCATTACATTCAAGATTACTAAAATACTTGTCGTAAAATATTTATTAAAAATCTAAATTTTAATATTTTAATAAAAATAATAATGAAAAAAATATATTTAAAGTGTCTTAAAATTCTAAATGAACATAAAGGTAAATAAGACCTAGGGTCTTGGAGAATGCTTTTTTACTCTATAATTCTTCCAAGAAATTTCAACGATGATCAAATATTAAAATACCCTTATATAATACAAAAAACACTAAAAGACAAAAAAAGAATATTGAGTGTTTACACTATCATTTCCGGCCACCCCACCAACCTTCGACCTCAGGCCACCACCGCCGACCCCTGGCCATCACCCGCCGCCGGAAAAAGTATAGAGTATCGAAAAAAAGTATATAGTGTTGGAAAAAGTATCAAAAAAAGTATAGATTATCGGAACAAATTTATTGAGTATCGTAAAATTTGATGAGTACTCAATAAAAAATAGTGAATACTCCATAAAAAGAATAGCGAGTACTCTATAAAAATAGTGAGTATTCTATGAAATTGAATGAGTATTTGATAAAATCAATGAGTATTTTATTACATTTCAAAACAGTTACAAATAAAAAAAAAACCAAACTAATTACAACAAAAAAAGAAAAAATAAAACAACTAATTACAACAAAAAAAAAGAAAAAAAACTAACTACATACTAGTTTGATCAGATTTGAACAAAAAAAAAAGCTTGTTGGACGGAGCTCACTGCCGGCACGGGGTTCACGAACAGGCCATGGACGGAGTTCTCCTTCTCCGGCAGCAAGAACCCGCCAGAAATCACAGTGGCTATGAAGCTGCTCGATCTGGACACCACCACCACCGTCATTGTTCAAGACCGCTGAAAATCACGTCATCGAAATATTATGCAGCAATGGACGGAGTTCAGTGCACCAAATTCCAGATGTTATTCCAGAAATAGGCAGTTCAAATGCCTGCTTCTTCTCCGGCAACATAAAATCCGCCGGAAATCACAGCAAAAATCCGTCAGAAATCACACGAAATTCAGTTCGCGATGCTAAAATTTTGAATATTTTTTAAATAAATTCATAGATAGACATATATAAAATAGGGATGTTATTAAAATAAAATTTGAATAAAGGTTCTTAAAAATTTGGAGGCTAAAATTAGAAAATAACTGAAACAAAATTGATATAGAAAGTTTTTTTTTGTTACAGTGGAGATCCGTTAAAGGATCGGATTATAAATCTCACTAAATACCAATTATTCTAGCACATCATGGAGCAAATTCGCGCTATATGATACCCGCGGTGTCTTGTACCCTATACGGTCCTTGGTAAGCAAGCTCCAGAGTCCGTCCGGTGGGTCCCTTAGATACACAAATTCCGCCCTTTCCGTCATACCTCGTCTAGCTAAACAGTCGGCACAAGAGTTAGCCTCACGATGATTACCTTTCAATGTGAACTCCTTATTTCTCGCAAGGATTTGACGTATGTGAGTAATCCATTGTCCACCAATTCCTCGTCCTCTCTCTACGTTTTGTATCAGGTCTAACATTTCCCATGAGTCTACCTCCACTTCGACCACCTTAAGGCGTAACCTTTCCACCATCAATAAGCCCTCCAATAGGGCTACCAATTCTGCAGCAATCGGGGACCATGATGTACCTTCACGCTAAGCCCGCATACCCAATCTCCTAGCTCATCCCTAATAATGCCTCCACCTCCACCAATCTTTCTTCGTTCACTCCAACTACCATCTGTATTGAGTTTAACTCCCCGAATAGGCTTTTTCCACCCTACTAACGTTACTCCGCTCCTTCTTGACACGAAACTACCTGGAATCTGGCCCCAATTTCTTGCGAAAAGTGTCGCTAGATATTTTGCCTTTTTTAGAATTACCACTTCGCTCGGAAACTCCACGCCTTTGAATATATGTTGATTCCGCATCTTCCATACGTTGTCTATAAGTGCTCCAAAGAAGACACTCCAATTGACCCCGGGAAATAGGTTGTTATTCGATATATTTTTAAACCACCAAGAGGAATCAGCTGCACCTTCTGTTTCGGAGCTGCTGCTGTAATGCGAGCTCCCTTCTTGAGGCAACCTTGTTGAACTTTGCAGCCATCCAATCTCGCCTTGGTCTGTAACATACGTAGGAATCCCAGCCCTTCGACGCTTCACCTCGCCAGGCCTGGAACTGTTCTCCACTACCGCTGCTGTACTGTTGCCCATAAAATAGCACCTGCTCATTGGATTCGCTAGACAGGGACCTCTGCTGTAATATTCTGAAATTCGGACTGTTAAGTTCCTGCTCCTCAATTGAGGAGTGTGACCCCATCTGTTGTGGCTACACAGCACCCGGAGTGCTCCCCGAGACATGTACCTTTTTAATATAAAATTGATATATAAAGTTACTATTTGAAAGAGAAAACTCTCAATTCCGGATGAAAAATTGGAAAGTTTTTTTTTTGACTTAGCCTTGTGCACGTTGAATAAATCATGAGATCATTGAATCAATAATTTTAAAAATAGTAGATTCTAAAGGACTATTGCCCAAGAAACACCTCAATTAGAATTAATTCCCTTTCACCCAACCATCATTTTTTGTCCATAAAAAGCATACATATTTTTGCTTTTTCATTTTCTTTTTCAATAAAAGAGTCGTTTGAGTTATGGAAAACTTTCCACTACTCAAACTTTGAGTAATGAGAAGTTTTCCATTATTCGTTGTTCTTTAAAAAAGACGATGCCTTTTATGGACAAGGGTGTAAGGTGGCAGGTGCCTATTGGGCATTAACCCGATTCTAAATTCAGATGGTCGAAGATGATAGAAGCCCAAAATCAGACAAAAACCAACATCATGTTTAGTAGTAAGGGGTACTGGGCTTAAAGTCTGATATTCTTTGCTATTTCTAGTCCAAGACCCAACTACTATCATGAGCCCAGCCTTTTCTTTTATTTCGTTCGAAACCCATTCCAAGCCTCTTCTCTTCTCTCCCCTCCATGTTTTAACAACCGAAGATCTAACAGATCAAGTTGCTCCTGATTGCTCCACTTGCGTCTCTCTGCTCTCCATCGTTCAGGTTCGTATATCCCATTTCCTCTCTATATAATTTTTTTCTCCTTTCCATTAATTTAATACGAATTTATATTTTACTAGTAGATCCAACTCTAACTATACATATTAGAAGAAATTATCTTTGGAAATTAGTTAGATTCCACCCTTTCATTTCTCTGTATTTTGTTGAATTTTGTGTTGTTATGATAGTTCCGTTTCAATTATGAGTTGCCGGATCAGCTATGCCATGTTAAGATTTGTATATAGAAGAATTTACATTGTGGAAGTGCTCAGACTTATAATATGAATTGAATCACAGTTCAAAAGCTAGTCACTTATTAAAAGGGATCATTTTTTTTTCGTCTTTTTGATGTTGGAAAAAGCCCTCAATTGTTGTAGGAAACTGATTTTTCCTTTTCACTTTTAGTAGCGCTAGTTTTGCTCTATTTATGTACGAAATAATAAATTTTTTCGTACTTCTCATATCTCCAAGACATGTTTCAATTAGTTATTTTGATCAGCATCTACTTGACATTTTTGTGCTAATACATATAAAACCTATTCAACACTTTCCAGGTAAATAGTGCGTATTTGTAATGTCATCTGCTCAAGATCCTTTCTACATTGTTAAGGAAGAGATTCAAGACTCTGTAAGTTTTAAAACCTCTTGTTATATATTTTTTCAAATATCAATATCTAAATTGCTTTAACAATCTTGTTAATTAGATTGACAAATTACTTTCAACTTTTCATCAATGGGAAAGGATTCCATTAGACAGTGGAGAACAACAACGTGTCACAAAAGAACTACTCGCTAGTTCCGAGAGCATTGAGTGGCAAGTATGTTTCATTTCATGCAATCTATTGAATATCCTTTACGTGTTTGATTAAATTACCCAATGCTAAAAAGGTATATTTGTGATAGGAAGGTAGATGAATTGGACAAAACAATATCTGTAGCAGCAAGTAATCCTTCATGGTACGGTATTAATGAAGCTGAACTTGAAAAAAGAAGAAGATGGACTAGTAGTGCTCGATCTCAGGTATTATCTCATCTTTTTTCAATATAAATTCTCGTCTTTTTTTACATTTTTACGATTTTACCCCTCAGGTTCGAAATGTTAAGAAATCAGTTGTGAGTGGAGGAGAATCAAGTAGTACAAGTAGTTCAAATGTTAATGGTATGCGTCAAGAACTCATGAGAATGCCACAAAATCGTAAAAATGACAGATCAAATCAATACGCTTCTGCAAATAATAACGATGATTTTGTAACATCTGAGTCTGATAGACAAATGCTACTTATAAAGTAGGAGTTTGATTATTTAATGAGTTTTTTCTTCAAGTTTTGATATTTGTTTTTATATTTTTAATTAAATTAAATATATAGGCAACAAGATGATGAATTGGATGTACTTGGTGAAAGTATAGAAAGAATCGGAAGTGTGGGATTAACTATACATGAAGAACTTCTTGCACAGGTTTATTTTTAATCTCATAATCTCATAATCTCAACTATATATTGTCTATAAATTAGTAGCTTTGATTAAGATAAAAATTCGTAAAAATTTGTGGAATATAATAGGAGAAGATTATAGATGAATTGGGTACAGAGATGGAGAGTACAACAAATCGTCTTGATTTTGTTCAGGTGATTATTTTATTTGTTTGTGTAATTAAAATTAGTTTTGGTGTTCATGAATGTTTTTTTTTTTTTTTTTACTAATTACAGAAAAAGGTTGGAATGGTTATGAAGAAAGCTGGGGCGAAGGGTCAAATGATGATGATCTGTTTCTTAATAGTGTTGTTTATTATTCTATTTGTGCTAGTCTTTTTGACCTAGCTTGTGAAAGAATGAAATTTATTGGTTTATATTTTGCTGGAGAAAGAATAAATTTGAGACTTTTTAGTAGCAGATGTTTGAATAGAGTAAAGTATGTTAAAATGTGATGCTGAATAGAGCATAATTATAAAGCTTAACATGACAAGTTTTATTATAATTGTTGCTTGATATGTTTCAAGTTTAACTATTCCATTGATATTGCAATATTCTATCTAACTTTTCACTATGCAGAGTCTCTTGTTGTCTTTCTTAACACTAAAAACCTTGGGCTAAATATTTATAACTTACTATTGAAAAAAAAGCAGTAACTCCACATTTTCAGCTTCAATCTGCACACATACTTGCCTTGCCAGCTAACAATAATTTGACTAAGTGTGTACAACTTTCTATCTCAAACATTTTTCTTTAATTGATTTCACGATCTTCAACATCACCTGAGATGCAATTTCTTCCTTGGTCACAGGTTCACGAATTTCTCTCTCCACCTTAATACTTAATAAACATTCTTAAAACCTTTAGAGATGAAACACAGGTAGCATAAGTAAACAAAAGGAGTGACTGGGAATTTGTTTCTAACTCAGATCATATGCACAAGTTACTTACACAGTAATATTACAATTACCAATTTCAACAACTTAATTATGAGGATCAAGGAATCCAGAAGAAACATATAAGAACAAATAATGCATACAATATATAGCTCTAAGAAAAGAAATACATAGCACTGTATATGAAGCAAGGCGATTTGCAGCTGTTTGATACTCTTTCATCTTGTCTTCTTCTTTCCGTCTTTACAACCACTTCAACTTCTTCTAGTGACAACATTACATCATAAGGGACAATATTTTAGTCGTGAAAATCCAATCTAAACCTTGTTCAATCGGGAAATGAGACACATTACTATGTGTTGGAACATTTTCATGTCATTTGACTTTGTCTTGGTGTATCATTTAAGTGAGTAGTTGAGGTTTTATTGTTTATTACTTGTGTGAAGTAATAAAGTCACGTAAGTGACAAAAGAACTTATCCCACATCAGTGGGTGGGTGTTGTTATTAAAAATACACTCAAATACTTTGTGGTCTCATTAGCTACCAAACAACTAACACCTATGCTTGAGAAAAGATAATGGGTAACCCATGCATGCATCACTTGGGCCGAGCCCAAGTCATCGGTCTTGGGGAATATAAAAAAAATTAGTTTTATTACCAATTTTTTTTCCTGATAAAGACTTAGTCCGATTTGTCATATCTACCACGTTTGTAACAGTTTTAACCTACGTTTATAACAACTCTATTATTGTAACTGTTCCTGTTTTTTAGCCATGATCAACAACTTTGACTAAGCTGTAACGGCTAGTTACTTGGCTAGTTTTTTGTCTATATATAGAGTTGTTGTGTAGTTCGGTTTACTCACTTACAGTTCACAGCTTTACTAAATCATTCAGCAAATATCCATTTTCTTCTTACCTTCTTCTTGAGCGAAACATATACAAGTTCCATATCTTCACTTGTGAGTGCACACAAGCGTGGTTGGTAGTGTTCAAACATTGGGGAACGTTCAACAAAACAGTATAGCATCTTGGTTGTCCTGAAATCCGTTCTTAATGTAGTGGCTTCTCCACGACACTACAATTCAATCAGCGTCTTCTACAATCTGGTTCGTTACTTATTTTGTTTTTGATACTCGTTTTTTAATCTTTTTCTTTCGTAAATAAGTTTAAGTCTGTTTTCGCAATTAAACTCTTAAATACCATTACAGTATTGTTTTCCTGAACTAACAATTTAAGAACGAATTTAATAATTAATTTGTAATGGCGTCGTCTTTGGCTTCAACTACGACTTTGAAAACCTTGCCTGATATGTCAAAACTCGAACCTTTTGATGGTTCTAATTTTAAACGCTGGTCCCAAAATTACTTATATTTTTTGATCAATTAAAGGTCGACTTTGTTCTATTAGAAAACCCTCATGTTTCAACTGATAATACGGATGCTACTATATCTGCTAAGATTTTAAAATACGATAAGGTAAATAACTAAATTGGGATCATCTTTTAAACCACATATCGAACCCCCTGTTTGATTTATTTGTAAACGAAAAATCTTCAAAAACTATTTGGGACCGTTTACACACTAAGTACGGAGGTGACGATTCCGGTAAGAAAACGTATATGGTCGAAAATTGGCTTAAATTCTCAATCACTGATAAAAAACCGATCATGGAACAAGTTCACATTTACAAAAACCATTGTGCTGAAATCGTATCCTAGGGAATGAGGACGTGTGAGATCTTACAAGCTAATGTATTACTTGAGAAATTCCAACCTCCTTGAGTGACTACCGCAACCACCTCAAACATAAAAATAAAGACATGAGGATCCAAGAGCTTATCAGCCACATGAGAACCAAATAGACAAATCTCCTCAAAGACAAATCTGAGTCTCTGCCTCATTATTCTTAGAAAGAAAACTTGGTCGAGACTTCGGGGTATGGTAACAAATACGGTTTCAAGGGTAAAGTAAAATTCATGGTCAAAATAAGAACAACAAATCGAAGGGTTAATTTAACAAATCCGGAGGTAACTTGAAACCAACTAGTCATATTCACAAAACCAATGCAACCTGCTACTGTTGTGGAAAATAAGGACATAAGGCATACCAATGCAAGGACAAGTTCAACCCAAATAACCCACCTCGCACCAACTTGATTGAAACTGAAGAGGTAATTGCCGCGGTAATGGTCGAAAAAACAAGGCCGAATGGATTCTCGATACTAGAGCATCAAGACATTTCTATGCCAACAAAGAGTTATTCCAAGGGTTTGAAGATGTGGCTGATGGTGAATGCGCATACATGGGAAACTCTACAACTGCGGGCGTCCTTGGCAAAGGAAATGTGTGTCTTAAACTTACCTATGGCAAGACCTTAACCCTTAACGATGTTTTGTATATTCCCATGCTTCGTAGAAATTTAGTTTCTGGGTCTCTTCTAAACAAAGCTGGACTTAAACTTGTTTTTTAGGGTGGGAAAATAATTATCTCTAGGAAAGGTGACTTTGTAAGGAAAAGTTACCTTAATAGTGAACTATTCGTACTTAATGTTTTTTCTGCCTTTAATGAGTATGCATCTACTTCTGCTTATATTGTTGAATCTCTTGATATGTGGCAGGCTAGATTAGGTCACTTAAATGTTTCCTCTATTAAAAGACTTAAAACTCATGGATTAATATCTGGAAACCACAACGATGATTTATTTAAGTGTCAAATATGTGTAGAGGCTAAACATGTGCAAAGCCCTTTACAAACACGACCACTAGAGAAACTCAACTCTTAGAAGTGCATTCTGATTTGGCTAACTTTAAAACTACCGCTAGTAAAGGAGGAAATTTTTATTATATGACCTTTGTAGATGACTACTCTAGATTCACCAAAGTATACCTTCTAAAGTCTAAGGATGAAGCATAATCCACCTTTTTTAAATATAAGACTGAGGTTGAAAATCAACTATATAGAAAAATTAAAAGGCTTAGGTTCGATAGGGGCGATGAATATAGTTCAAACACACTTAAGGAATTTTGTGAACGTAATAAAATTGTTCATGAACTCACTGCCCCCTATGCACCCCAACAAAATGGCATAGCTGAAAGAAAAAATAGATCCCTTAAAGAAATGATGAATGCCATTTTGATAAGTTCAGGCCTACCATCCAACATGTGGGGATAAGAGCAAGACCAATGGGGTCTTTATTTTAGGTCTTCAAATCTAAATTTGAAGACTCAATTTAAAGACTCATTGTTAAAATTGGGTCTTCAAATCATAGTCAACACCAATGGTCTAGTTTTAAATTTGAGTCTTTATATGAAATATACTAATAAATACACACATTATTTTGTTTATTCAAATTTTATATATTAATAAATTAATTTAATAGTTGATAATTTTTATTTAGATAATTTTTTTTTTTATTAATATTTTGATGTAAAAAAAATTAAATTTGGATATATATATATTTAAATATCGGTTTAAGAACTCGAAATCATGAAATAAAACCTACTTTGGGTAAAATTGATAGATATACGTAAATCCGCAATCATTTAACATCCGTTTGATTAGATTTTCTATATTCAATCTGAACCGTTCAATTCTTATCGTAATCTTGAAAATCTTTGATCCAACTAACATTTGTTGGATTAAATTCTTTATCATCAATATCAACCGTTTGATCTCTATCACTTATCCACCCCTTACATTATATATACCAAGCCTATTATACGTTCGTTATCACCTTATCCTTCATACTCAATCTCTATCACTAAAATGGCATACCAAGGATCATCTACCTCTTCAAGTTCATCCGAAGATGAAATGGTCTACGGTCATATAGAAGATATGCGTGATGAAGTTGAAAAACTTTACGCAAATGTAGCAGAAGAAAGCCAACGTATACATGGTGGTACATCGGGACGACGATCTGTAAAGAATAGAGTTCGGGTAGGTACACATAACAGACTTATGAATGATTATTTTGTAGATCGTCCTTTGTATTCGGATGATGATTTCAGTCGTAGGTATCGAATGAGACGCCCATTGTTTTTGAGAATTCAAGGTGACATAATGCGTTTTTCAAAATACTTCAGACAAACTCCAGATGCAGTGGGAAAGCTAGGTTTATCACCAGAAATCAAGATGACAGCCGCCTTGCGTATGCTTGCATACAGAAGACCTGCAGATCTGAATGATGAATGTTTAAAAATATCTAGCACTACCTCTTTGGAGGCACTCGCAAAATTTTGTCGTGCCGTGAACACAATATACAGTAGTGAATATCTTCGTCGACCTAATAATGCTGATATTGTTAGGTTACTCAGGAAAGCCGAAGAAAGGGGCCTTCCAGGAATGTTAGGAAGTGTGGACTGTATGCATTGGGAGTGGAAAAATTGTCCACCCGCATGGGCCGGTCACTATAAGGGACACCATGGTAAACCCACAATCATACTGGAAGCTGTAGCATCCTATGACACTTGGATCTGGCATTCGTACTTTGGCCCACCAGGTGCGTCTAATGATCTTAACGTACTATACACTTCACCAATATTCAATGATGTTCTTGAGGGTTTAAATACACCTGTTCAATATACTGTTAATGGTAGAGAATACACACAAGGATATTACCTAGCTGATGGTATATATCCTCGTTGGTCAACCCTTGTTCAAGCAATTCCGAATGCAACTGAACGAGATAAAAAAGAATTTAACAAAAAACAAATGGCATTTCGTAAGGACGTTAAAAGGGCTTTCGGAATTCTCCAGATAAAATGGGAAATTCTTAAAGGACCTTCTCGTTTTTGGAAGCAAAGCGATCTTAGTAACATTATGCAAACATGTATAATTCTTCACAATATGATTGTTGAAGACAACCGACTCGTGAATGGTGATGATTATGTCGATGATCCGTCAAGGTACCATAGCACGTCACCTCCTGCTGTGTTAACTCGAGACGCAATAACCATTACTCAATTTCTCAGTAATCGCACTCATATCAGGGATTCTACAGCTTATTTTCAGCTCTGAAATGATCTTATTGCACATGTCTGGAATGAAAGCCGTTACGAGAATTGATGATTTAGTCGCGTAATTTCAATTTGTATGATTTTCAATTTGTGTGATTTTAATTTATGTACTTTTCAATTTGTGTAATTTGATTTCATGTAACTTTTAATTTCATGTAATTTTTAATTTCAAGTAAGTTTCAATTTGAAGTCATTTTATCATTTAGAAAGTCAAACACACCAAAATAGATAAATAAAAAGATCACAATGATAAATAAAAGCATTACATTGATATATAAAAAAATTACATTCTAAAATTAAAACACACCTAAAATTTAAATATCAATAAAGACACAAATGATTTTATAGATCCTCGGTACGTGGAGGCATTTCGGGACGGTAGTCATCTTCTCTAAATAGTTCACGGGCGGACATGGGTAATCTTGAAATAATCTCTTGTTGTTTATGTATTACCCACCTTCTTCTTCCTGGACTTTCGATCGTGGAGACCTTCATCTTCAATATCTTTGAATCTCGATTATCGATATAAGCTTCTTGAAATCTTTTAAGTCTTTCCTCTTTTTCTTGTATTTCAGCTAAAGTTTGCCCTACAATGGCCTTCTCCTTACATTTTAGCCTTTTAGCCTTCTTGATTCCCATGGGTCTTGATCCTCCAGGCTCTGTTTGTGTCTCAGGCACAAACTCTTCCGGATTATCTAATTCCATTGAAGATGGAGATGGAGTACCAATGGGAGTTGAATTAGGACCCGTTTCATTAAAGTTTGCTCCCAGTAGATACATGTTCATAACTGGAGAACTGATCTCAAGAATCATCTTCCATTTATGGCCCTCCTTTAAATATTTCCAACAATGATCGAAAATGAAACGTTTCCCCCCGAATTATATAACTCAATAGCATCACCAACCTACAAAAAACGTACTCAAATGTATTAAAATATTAATTAAGAGATAAGCAAATTTACATAGATATAATATAGGGTTGTAAATTAATTCTTACCATGTCACTGGCATTTGCACCACTCCTTGGTCGCATTTTTGCCTCTTTCATGCACTCAGCATATCTTGTGCATGCCTTGCTGATTACGCTAAACCGTTGTTTTAAACTGTTTGGTGCTCTAGTCGTACCGGGGGGAGGTGTGCAATACTCCAAGAATTTCTCGTGAGTTCGGCTCCATAGGGTTTCTTTTGATTGACTACATCCAATTATACCATCTTCGCTAATAGGAACATAAGCATGACATAATGCTATATCTTCTTCTTCAGAATAATTAGAACCTTTTGGAACTTTGTTTGTGTTTTCCATGTTATCACACACTAAAAAAAATAAGGTTCAAAAAATTGTTAGCTAATCAAAATATAACTTTACAATATACATTATTCTAAAACTTTAAACTATATATTTCACAAAAATTATTTAAAAGGACTAAAAAAATATATTAATTAAAATAATTGGATCAAATATGATTTTAAATACTAAAAAAAGATTAATAATAAAATATAATTAACAAAAAGGACTAATATGCAATTAGTATTAGTATTAGTATATATATGTTAACATCTTTAATTAATTATTCATTCTAATTAAAACTCAAGGCCACCGATCTTCTCTTTCTCTTCTCTTCAGAACACTTTTATCCTTTTTCTGAAACAATTTCCTTTCCACCGATCTATGCCTTATATTATACATCTAATACAGAAAAAACTATTGCCGCTCAACCAAGTCATCATCGACATCAAATGAACAACTTATCAAAACAAATAGATACATACAGGGGCTCAGATACATGACTCATATACATATCTATATACAAATAGAAATCTCTCTACATTCTATTTGATCTCTTCTTATATACTTTTGGTAAGATACTATTTAATTTATCAACAATTAGCATATAGGATGTACCTTTTTTTGTTGATCAGTGGCTGAATTGAGCCTTGATGAAGCAGTGGATAATCTGAGTCTTGATGAAAATCTGGTGTGTTGTTTAAGTTTGTATCGGTGTTTATATAATAGCAATTTCAAGATTCTGCAACAAACATTCAACGGGAAGAAATATTACCGTTTCTTTTTGGGTTGTGTAATTTTATGCAACGGTAACAATTTGAAATTTTGATTCTGTTAAATTTGATTTTGATTATATATATTTTTTGTAAATGATAATCACTGTTGGTGATTGTTTATTCTTCTTTCTGTTTTAATTCTGCAGCTTTTACTTCTTTTGGCAGATAATTGGTATGTATAAATTTGGCCAAATTTGACAAAAAAATTGAAAACCCAGTCTTTATCTCTATATTTGATCGGTCTTTAAATATTGCATTGGTGTTGCTTTTTTTGATTGTTTTAGTTTTGGGTCTTCAAATGTAACATTTGAAGACCCCATTGGTCTTGCTCTAAGCTGTCTTATCTATATGTTATGTATTAAACCGAGTACCCCATAAACATATAGATAACACCTCTTACGAGTTGTGGAAAGGATATGCACCTAACCTTAATTTATTAAAAGTGTGGGGGTGTTTGGCCAAGGTAGCATTACCCGAAAAAGTGTTCAACTCAGCATGATTCGTGTTGTGATAGCTAATAGGGCCCTAGAATATTTTCTCTTCTAAGGTATATGAGTTTTTTTTTGCCTTGTTTACACAAACCTTACTTATCTTCCTTTTGTTCTCAACCAATTCTTTTCCTTGATTCTTCTTCATCTCCCTCACATGAGCAAGTGTCTCTGTTCTTTCGCGTAATATCCTTTGCCCTCCAACTCAAAATTCTACCATTTTTGGAATCACCCCTTGATGTGGGTGGATAAGGTATTATTTTGAGTGGAATAGGTGTAAGGATGACGTTTCTCTAGGTGGGTGTGATGAATTTGTACTTGGGTGAGAAGGATTTAAGAATTTTGGAAAAGGATTTGAATTTTTTTGGATTTGATTCTTGATTTCTTGAAGTTTTGGAATAATTTGGTTTGGTTAATGTTGTTTGGAATGCGTAAGGATGGGTTTGGATATGATATTCTGGTGATGTGGTAGTGTCTTGATGGTAGGTGAAGGTCTGGTTGAAGCTTCAATGGAGTTTGGGTGCTAGGGGAAGAGGAAGGAGGCTAGGGTTTAGGTCTAATGTGTAAATGAAGAACACGTAGCTCCTTCTCATTGGGATTCTCGCTTCTCAGCGCGGTATACCGCCCATAGGGAACGGAGTACCGTTCCCAAGGTCTTGAGGCTTCTGACTTTGTTGATCGTGGACCTTAAGTGGCGCACCTTGGGAGAGGTGTACCGCTCAATCTCCCAAACATTCTGAACTTGTTGACCGTGCTCTAGCCATCGTGACTCTTTGTTGCACAATGGTATACCTCCCGGTGGACGCGGTATACAGCTCAAGCATAAAACATTATGACTTTCTACTCCATCACGACGGTGTGGTCACGCTATAATTGGGCAGAAACATACCTTTTTTCTGAGAGATCATATCATGGGGTTATCATTCCATTCGATAGATCTTGAAAAAAATGCGGTTTAGGCTCGAGAAAAGTTAATTTTGAGTCCCAAGCACAAAGTTATAGGCTCCCGAAAGTCGCTCAATGTTGTTCGCCGATGAATGCGGCACACCGCGATCATTTGCGGTGCAGCGCGAAAGTATGTTGATTTTGACCAATTCGACCGTGGTGATAGGGTCTTGATGGTATGCGGGTAACGACATAACGTATTTTTGAGCTCTTTCACCCCAAACTCAATCTTTTACTTACCTATACATAGAACAATTTTCTACCTTTCCCATTAACTGTAGTATACATTAAAACACTAAATAAACTTATTAATTTACACAAACTAATAAAGCATTTAAAAATGGGTTGTTTCTTAAGAAGCACTTTTGCTTATTATGTCGTTAAGTTTGACACGTTACCTTGCACGAAAATTGTCTTAAGGCCCTTGCGGTACTCCTCTGCTTAATGAGACGGTCCGCGCGTTCGGAGGTTAAGAATATCAATACGGCTCGATGGGACCCACTCGGCACTATGGGAATGCTCGGAAGGCTCGGAATACCAGGCGGGACCCGCGCGAACCATCTCGGCACGTTCCGGAATATTCTAGATAATAATAGAATATATTAGAATATTATAGATGGTAGTAGAATAATAAAGATTGTAATAGATTATTCTAGAATATAGTAGAGGGGAAGAGAAGGTAGGAAGAAGGTAGAACCTTCTAGATAATGGGCTTGGGCTTGATGGGCTTAGAGGCCTTCTAGACCCTTCCGTAGAGTAGTATAAATAGAGGTGCCAATCCTCATTTGTAACCATCCAAGAAAATCTTCTCTAAAGCAATACAAAGCTCTTTCTCTCAAACTCTCTCTTATATTGTCTCTTGTTCTCTTTAGTGCTCAAGTGTGCTCAAGAGTGTGCCTAAGTGTTCCAAGGGTTGTAGCAACTAAGTAGTGGGAATTGTGGTCTTGTAGGCTGATCTCAAGCAAGGCGTTGGGGACTTGATTGGGAGCCGCACGGAGTGTACGAGATTTCTAGATGGTGAAACTCTACGCACGTGACAAGTGGTATCAGAGCTCGGTTGCAACAAGGAACAATGGCCGGTGAAGGTAACAAGCAAGTTGACAATGTGGTTGATGCGGGAAAGAAGAAGGAGACGAGGAGTCAATCTCGTCATGCTTCGAGGGATGAGTTTGCGTGTTTGGAGCATCGTATGAAAAGTTTGGAGGAAGGTTTCCAAGGGATGGCCCAATTGGTGGACGATGTAACCGATCGGGTAAGCGAGTTAGACAAGGAACGCTTGGGGGAGCGCTTGTCGGATCTTGAGGAGAAGGAGGAAATTATCAAGAAGGATGTGCAAGAGACTATCGATGCGCGATCGATGGATTTGCACCAGTTGATGGTCGAAATGGAGGCCAGGATGGAGGCCAAGATGGAGACCAAATGTATGGCTATGGTGGATGGGGTCAAAGCCGAGTTGGAAGCGGTGAAGACCGAGTTAGCCATCTACAAAGCTGCTGTGGGAAATGCTATGACGGTTGGCGCAACCCCGTCCATGGTAAGAATCGAGGTACCTAGACCAAAGTTCTTCAATGGGGATAGGAATGCTAAGGAGTTGGAGAACTTCTTATGGGGCTTGGAGCAATATTTTGCGGCTTCGAACATTGGTGTTGATGCTTCAAAGGTACGCATTGCTCCTTTATATTTGAATGATGTTGATATGTTATGGTGGAGACGTCGCACGGCCGATATGGAGAAAGGCCTATGCACGATAGCAACTTGGGAAGATTTCAATAAGGAAATCAAGAAACAGTTCTACCCGGAAAACGTGATCTATGAGGCAAGAGCAAGGCTTCGAAGGTTAACTCATGAAGGAACCATCCGCGACTATGTCAAAGAGTTCCAAGAGCTTATGTTGGAGATACCAAGTTTGTCAGAGGCCGAGGCGTTATTCTCGTTCTTAGATGGGTTGCAACCTTGGGCCAAGCAAGAATTGCAAAGACGTGGGGTAGAAGACGTGGCTTCAGCCATAGCAGCGACTGAAAGTCTTGTGGATTACGGAAGGAGAGGTAGGGACCAATCCTTTCACAAGAACCAAGATCATGAAGCGAGGAGGGATAACTCCGGGAAAAGTGGGGGAGTAGCCAACAAAGGTACGTTTGATGCTAGTTCTTCTAACCCATCTTTTCCTAAGGCTAACCAACAAGGTGGAGGCAAGTTCGGAGGAGACAAATCGAATAACTTTCAATGTTGGATGTGCGGAAGCGATAAACACAGGTCATTCCAATGTCCACAAAGAAGCAAGTTGGCTAGCTTACTCGCTCAAGTCAAGGATCCTCAAGAGCAAGAGGAAGAAGAAGAGAATGAAGTCCAAGTGAGTTCAATGCGTTTTCTCAATGCGGTGAAGGCAGCCGTGGAGACCACATCGAAGGTGAGACGAGGTGGATCAATGAACGTGGAGTTGAACATTGGACGAGGTACCTACAAGGCGTCGTTGGACACGGGAGCTACCAACAACTTCATGAAGGATAGTGTTGCGGACAAGTTAGGCTTGAGGGTGACCAAGAGCAAAGGGATGATCAAGGCGGCAAACTCAAAGGCCATACCTATCGTTGGTGTTGCGGAGGGAGTCAAGACCAAGATTGGAGGATGGGCCGGTGTAGTAGATTACACCGTAGTACCGTTGGATGATCATGACGTGGTGTTGGGAATGGAGTGGCTCGAAGAGGTCGATGCGTATCTCCTACCTCGTCGGGGAACCTTGTTGCTCATGAAGGAAGAGACCCCTTGTCCTATACCGGTGATTCGAGAGAAGAAATCAACGGCCTTGTCAACACTTCAAGTGGTGAAAGACTTCAAGGAGGAGGAAGAAATCCGTTTTTATGCCTTGAATAAAGTAGAAGGTCCGGTTTAGGAAGACCAAGATGTTCTTGAAGAAGTCAAGGACGAAATACCGAAGGAAATCCCGAAGGAGATGCCACCAAAGGAGGAAGAAGTGAAGCCAAGAGGTCCCTTGGAATACCAAATACGCGAAGGGTTTAAGCATGACCCACTAGCAAAGGAGTTGCTCGGTTATGCGAAGGAAGGAAAGGCCCAACGGCTTGGTGTAAGGGATGGCTTACTCGTCACTAGGAATGGATGTGTATTCGTACCGGAGTGGAAAGACCTAAGGCAGGAAATCGTGAAGGAGTATCACGAAGATGGGCATTCAGGGATACATCGCACAAAGGAAATAGTATCGAACAAATACTATTGGCCGAATATGCGATATGAAGTAAAGAGGTATGTGAAGACTTGTCTTGTTTGCCAACACCAACCAAGCCAAGTAGTGAACAAAGCGGAATGGAGTCCTTGGTCAAGTGGAGGGGCGCACAAAGTCAAGGGACTTGCCGAAGGACCGAATACTCAAGACGGGAATTCAAGGAGCGAAGGCATCGGGGACGATGCCCGGTTTAAGTGGGGGAGAATGACACGGTCCGCGCGTTCGAAGGTTAAGAATATCAATACGGCTCGACGGGACCCACTCGCCACTATGGGAATGCTCGGAAGGCTCGGAATACCAGGCGGGACCCGCGCGAACCATCTCGGCACGTTCCGGAATATTCTAGATAATAATAGAATATATTAGAATATTATAGATGGTAGTAGAATAATAAAGATTGTAATAGATTATTCTAAAATATAGTAGAGAGGAAGAGAGGTAGGAAGAAGGTAGAACCTTCTAGATAATGGGCTTGGGCTTGATGGGCTTAGAGGCCTTCTAGAACCTTCCATAGAGTAGTATAAATAGAGGTGCCAATCCTCATTTGTAACCATCCAAGAAAATCTTCTCTAAAGCAATACAAAGCTCTTTCTCTCAAACTCTCTCTTATATTGTCTCTTGTTCTCTTTAGTGCTCAAGAGTGTGCCTAAGTGTTCCAAGGGTTGTAGCAACTAAGTAGTGGGAATTGTGGTCTTGTAGGCTGATCTCAAGCAAGGCGTTGGGGACTTGATTGGGAGCCGCACGGAGTGTACGAGATTTCTAGGTGGTGAAACTCTACGCACGTGACATTAAACTCGCCTCTTTCTCGATATAGTAATTTAGAGACTTTCTCACCTAAGTTTTGATTCATTCGAAATTTGAAAAGGGGTGGGTAATTTCTCTGTTTCATTTTTTGTTCTCGTGACAATACACTTCTTCGCCAGGTGATATATAAGGAATGTTCTTGTCAGTGTAAGCTATATCTTTTTTCTAATTACCGGTTGATCTCCAACGAACCAGTCGACTTCTTTGCAAGAAGATATTACTCTATACATGCTTCTAACTCAAGTAATCCAACATCTCCAATCACATATTTATGTAAGAAAAAAAAAACAGAAGTTAAAAGATAGTATCAACTAAAATATAGAAAAATAAGAAAGAGAATAAGGTGGAACATTAACAAAACAGAAATTCTGATGGCCGCCTTAAACGTAGTAATACCTCAAATTAGTGTGTTAGTTCCGACCTCTGTCAGTAATGATCGAAAATTTGCAAACCACCCTCTAGTCAAACTAATTGACCAATGTTCGAACCCGAAAAAGCTTAAACTAATCCACGCCCAAATGCTCCGAACGGGTCTATTCTTCGATTCATACGCATCCAGCAAACTCATTCAAGCCACGTCTCTTTCACAATTTTCAAACCTTCATTATGCCCAGAAACTGTTCGATCAAATGCCAGAGCCAAATCTTTATTCCTGGAACGCCCTTATTCGAGCTTATGCTTCAAGCGCTGACCCCATGTTCGGCCTATTAATATTCATCCGGATGCTTTATAATAGCAACGAATTTCCTAATAAGTTTACCTACCCTTTTGTAATTAAAGCCTCAGCTGAAATTTTATCATTACACATCGGTAAAGCACTGCATGGGATGGTACTAAAATCAGGGCTTAGTTTGGACTTGTTTATGCTCAACTCTTTAATTCATTTTTATGCTAAGTGTGGGTGTTTAGATAATGCATATAGCGTGTTTACACGTATGCCTGTAAAAGATGTTGTTTCATGGAATTCAGTTATTACTGGCTTTGCTCGAAGTGGTTTAGAAGATAAGGCTTTAGAGTTGTTTTATAAAATGGAAGAAGAGAATATAAGGCCAAATGATGTGACAATGGTGGCTATTTTATCTGCTTGTGGGAAGAAAATAGACTTGAAGTTGGGAAAATGGGTGCATTTGTATATACAATGGAAGAAGATTAAGGAGAGTTTGACTTTAAATAACGCGATTCTTGACATGTATATGAAATGTGGGAGTGTTGAGGAAGCTAAAAGATTGTTTGATTCAATGGAGGAGAAAGATATAGTTACATATACAACTATGCTTGTAGGGTACGCTAGATTAGGAGATTTTGACAAAGCGAGGAGTACTTTTAATGCAATGCCTAGACAAGATATTGCTGCATGGAATGCTCTTATCTCAGCTTACGAACAAAGTGGTAAAGGAAAAGAGGCATTAGCTGTTTTTCACGAATTACAGAGTCGTAAAGATACTAAACCTGACGAGGTGACACTTGTCAGCACTTTATCAGCTTGTGCACAATTAGGAGCAATGGATTTAGGTAGATATATCCACGTGTACATAAAGAAACAGAAAATAAAATTGAACTGTCATCTCACTACAGCTTTAATTGATATGTTTTCCAAGTGTGGAGATTTAGAGAAAGCACTTGAAGTATTTTACTCAGTTGAAAAACGAGACGTGTATATATTTAGTGCAATGATCGCTGGTTTAGCAATGTATGGACGTGGAAAAGACGCAATAAATTTATTCTCAAAAATGAGAGAAGCTAAAGTCAAACCTAATTCTGTTACTTTTACTAATTTATTATGTGCTTGTAGTCACTCCGGGTTAGTGAACGAGGGTAGAAATTTATTTAATCAAATGGAAACAATTTATAAAGTTGTACCTGAAGTTAAACACTATTCTTGCATGGTTGATATTCTTGGACGTGCCGGTCATTTAGAAGAAGCTGTAAAGTTAATAGAGAATATGCGTGTTGAACCAAGTGCTTCTGTATATGGGGCTTTACTCGGAGCATGTAGACTTCATAATAACATTGATATAGCCGAGAAAGCGTGTAATCGTTTACTTGAATTAGAACCAGAAAACGATGGAGCGTACGTGCTTTTATCAAACATGTATGCTAAATTAGGAAATTGGGAGAAAGTTTCGATGTTAAGAAAGACGATGAGAGATTGTGGATTAAGAAAAGAACCAGGTTCAAGCTCGATTGAGATTAATGGTACGGTACATGAGTTTTTAGTGGGAGATAACTCTCATCCAATGTCGAAAAGGATTTATATGAAGTTAGATGAAGTTGCGAGTAGATTGAAATCGGTAGGGTATGTGCCAAATAAAAGTCATGTACTGCAATTTGTTGAAGAGGAAGATATGCAAGAGAAGGCGTTGAATTTGCATAGTGAAAAGTTAGCGATTGCTTTTGGACTTATAAGTAAGAGTTGTTCTCAACCGATTAGGATAATGAAGAATCTTCGTGTATGTGGAGATTGTCACTCTGCTGCGAAGCTAATATCTAAGGTTTATGATAGGGAAATTTTGTTGAGAGATAGATATAGGTTTCATCATTTTAAAGGTGGAATTTGTTCATGTATGGACTATTGGTGATTTTTCAGAGTCTTATTTAACGTTCCCGTTTTGTAATACCAAAAAGATATACTATAGATGGCATAGTGCAATGTCCATGATTCTAGCTTAGAATAGTTAAACTCCAAACATTTCATTCAACAATTATGATAAAACTTAGAATGTTAAGCTTGTATTATGCTCTATTCAGCATCGCATTCTTTCACAAACTAGGTCAAAAGGACTAGCACGAATAGAATAATGAACAAAGCTATTAAGAAACAGCTTGGAAAAGATGAATCTCAAGTAATAATTATTATTTTGTGGTTAGATAAATTATCGAACTAACAAATATTTCACCCTTTCCACTACCTTAAGGACTTTGACATTCTAACTCTATTTCTTAAGAATGTTAATAAGCACTATCAAAGTATAATTTGGATATACATAATGATACGAAATAGACTTTCCCTGCACTTAACTTATTACATTATCATCTTTTACGTAATCAAGTGTCTCCACTGAGGTTCCTTAGTTTGTTCTTAATTTTAATCATTTCCCTAACAACATCTTTCATATTCATTCTCCCTCCAGGCGATTCCATTGAGCATGATACTCCAATTTTTAGTAATGCAGCCACACACTCCATAATTTCCACTGCATTTATGTCCATGTTATTTGAATTAATATCATTACCTTCAATATCTGACAATATTGAAGGTTCAACAATCTCTCTTGCACGCTCCGGTAATGCCATCTTGACATATTGGTGAAGGCCCATTCCGTTGTTGAATACATCATCTGTAGGTCTCTTACCGGTGAATATCTCCAACAACATAATCCCAAAGCTGTATATATCTCCCTCCAAAGATAGCATCCCGCCCATACCATATTCTACACAAATCATGTGAACTTCCATAATATTCAAAGAAAAACGGAAAAAATGAAAATTGATAAAAGTAATTATGAGTAGTGGGAGATGGGTTACCTGGTGCCACATAACCAACTGTCCCTTTTATGCCAGCTGAACTCATTGGATTTTGTTAAGAGTTTTCGGTTAAGAAAGTAGATAACACTCTTGCTAGCCCGAAATCTCCAACATGTGCAGTCATTTCATGATCAAGCAATATATTACTTGGCTTTAGGTCACCATGGACAATTGGGGTTCCACATTGATGGTGAAGATACTCAAGGGCACAAGCTATATCAGTTGCTATACTTACTCTTTGAGTCAGAGTAAGATTCTCAAGACTGTGCAACCACTCCTCTAAGCTACCATTAGGCATTAACTCGAAAACCAGAGCTTTAAATTCAGCACCTTTGAAGTCAATACTTGAGCATGCAGTGATAATCTTTAGGAGATTCCTATGACGAATATTCCTTAGAGCATTGCATTCTTTGACGAAACTCTTGGCAGCTCCTTTTTGTGTAAGATTGAGCACTTTTACAGCCACATCCATTCCTCCACTTCCTAAAATTCCTCTAAATACCGAGCCGTGACCTCCTTGGCCAATCAAATTGGAAGATGAAAATCCATTTGTTGCTTGAGAAAGTTCTGCATACGAAATCTTGGGAAATTTTTCATCAAGCAAGTCACCAGAAGAAGATTTTGACTTTCTCTGTTTCTTCCGCATAAAAACAAAATAGATGATTGCTACTAATAAGATCGAACAAGAAATGGTTAATGGGATCACAATTTTGAGAATCAGAGATTTTCTGTTTTTCTTTCCAACATTAACTTGACATGCTTCAAGTCCCAAACTCTTTAATCCCCCACAAAATTTTTGGTTTCCAACAATAAAAAATTCACTTTGGTTTCTGAAGACCCCTTCTTGTGGCACCTCACCTTCAAGATTATTGTACGATAAATTCAAATATTTGATAAAAGTCAAATTTTGTAAGAAGGCTGGAAATTTCCCTGATAAATTATTGTTCGCAAGATCCAATACACTTAAAGCTTTTTAAGTTACTCAAAGTTGATGGAATATTTTCTTGAAAGAAATTATCCCCTAAACCAAGTTGCAACAGTGTTTCACAACGGCCAATTGTACTAGGTATTTCTCCTGACAACCTATTTCCAGTAACATAGAATTCCACTAGTCTGCTCAGGTTACCTATCTCTGTAGGTAACATTCCAGTTAGAAAATTTTGAGCCAAGTCCAAAGAATGAGTAAGTGAAGTAAGACTCACAATTTCCTTGGGTATTGAGGCAGTAAGTTTATTTCGAGAGATAACAAGTAGCTCTAATTGTTGACAATCTCCTAAACTTGGAATTTTACCTTCCAAATCATTCGTGTCTAAAAAGACCTGAAGCAGTTGTGTGGGGTTTCCTAAACTTGATGGGATGCCTCCTGAAAGTCTATTCCTGTCTAGGGAAATGTACCTCATACTTGTAAGTTTCCCAATTTCTGGTGGAATCTTACCTGTGATCATGTTCTGCTGAAACCAAAGATATTGTAGACCAACAAGGGCCTCAATTCCTTCAGGAATGCTACCTGATATCTGGTTTTCCTCCCCAGCTAAAACCGAAAGTGCATTCGAAAAGTTTGAAATTGAATTGGGTAGCACACCGCTAAACCTATTCCTATTTATATCCACTACCTGGAGTTTGGTGCAATTAGTAAGAGATGTTAAGAAACTGAATTTTTCATCATCGTCATTCCTCAATTGGTTTTCTTTAAATGACATACTTATTAGATTTTTCAAGCTTCCAAGATTCGGAGGCACCGTACCTGTGAAGTTGTTAGTTGAAATGTCCATTTCCATAAGTCCTGAAGCATTAGATAATGAAACGGGAAGTAAGCCACTAAAATGATTTCTTCCCACTACCAAGGCCACTAGATTAAAAAGATTGGATCCCAAGTTAGGCAGGAGTGTTCCATGGAGTTGGTTATCCCCAATATCAAGAGATTGGAGTGAAGAAATGTTGTATATTTCGGGAGGAATCGTCCGTGATAGATTATTCGAATTTATTTGTAGAGTTTTTAAATTGTTGAGTCTCCCTAGCTCACTTGGGATATTTCCACGAAATTTATTTCCTGCGAGAGACAACTGGATGAGTTGAGTTGCATTCCCTAGCCAGATTGGGATGCTTCCTGTTAGATTATTGAAGGAGAGAAGCAATCCAAGGAGATTATTTGTTGCCAAATAGCTTAGCTCAAATGGTATTTCACCAACAAATTTGTTGTAGTACATTTCAATGACTTTCAACTGTGAACAATTGGATAAAGTTGTTGGTATTTCTCCTTGGAAATTGTTGAAACTGAGGATGAGATATTTAAGGCGTGATAAGCGTCCAATTTCCTGAGGAATTTCACCTCCGAAAAAGTTTCCTGTGAGATTGATATGATTTAGAAAGCTGAGGTTTCCTATGTGGGGTGATAGCATCCCAACCAACTTCTTTCTTTCCAAATTCAAGGAAGTAACTCTTCCAGGGTGTCGTTTACTGCACAAAACACCTTGCCATGAACAATAATGAACAGAATCTTTCCATGAACTCATGATATCGAGTGGATCTTGAACTATACTTTCTTTAAAAGATAGTAATGCTAGTCTATCCGATTCATTTCCAGCGGAGGATGAAAGTGCCCTTGTTATGTAAGAGAACAGAAACAAAGACAACAAAATATATAGGAGAATGGAATAAGGTCGACGTTTACGCAACAATTCCATATGGAAATAGGCTATAAGAGTAGATCCAAAGCTGGTACTACGATATTTTCAAGGCCGGAGTATTTGAACAGTTGGTGATTTTTTTATAAGATAATCAATTTGTTGAATGTTAATGATTACCTTCATAAGCCAGTTGATAGGTGGCTCACTGTCGCTTTCACTAGTCATGATCTCGTTTACTTTGGAGTCTTCTCTTGTGGTCTTTCTATTTGGCCTAACATTTAAACTTTGGGGTTTGAGGACTTTGGAGTGTTTTGGCTTTACAGCTATACTCTCTCCGTCCATTTCTGTTATCCATCTTTTAAAATTGTTTGTATGTTTATTAGATGTGGGAAAGATAATACTCCATTTGATCACCAATCTATTTATTACAAAACTGATGATATAACCCATCAAAATCATACGACCAAACTATATCACAATATCATGATATGAATTAGTTGGCTAAAAATAGTTAATTTATTTATTTTATTAATTTGATTAATGATTTATTACCAACCAATTCACGTCACGTGTAATACTTGAATGGTATAATTTTGGTGGTATATATCATTACTCTTATTAAAAATAGAGTCATTAATTAAAAATAAGAGTGATTAATCCAAAAGGTCCACAACCCAACAAACTTTTTACATAAAGTCCAACCCATTTTACTAACTGGACTATCCGACATAATTTACTGGGGCTGTCCGACACAATTTACACGATTTCGAATCACCATTATCATGTTTTTTCACCATTATTAAAATATCTGCTTTCTATTAAAAATCAATAAAATATACTTAATTCAGATTATTCTGAAAAATCTTAAAGTCATGAAATTAAATTGAAATTAAATCAATTATTTTTTAGTTTTAATGGTATAAAATGATTTTTTTGTTTACCTTAATATGGATTCCTTAACAAATCTGGGTTAATGATGATAGTGGAAAATGGTCTCCAAATAGCGGTTGTTTTCTTTAGAGAGCAGCTTGGTAGGAAGGTGAATGGGTTAAATGGTATTAAATGATTGTTGTTTACCTTAATATAGGTTCTTCAATTGTCGATGCGTAAAAAATCTGAGTTGACGATGAGGGTGGAAAATGGTCTCCAAATGACGGCGGTTTTCTTTTGTAGGAGAACAGCTTGGTAGAAAGGTGAATGGGAAGAGATTTCTTTTCTGTTTTTGTTTTCTAACATGAGTATAAATAAATGAATTTTAGGTTTTATACTTTATATTTAATTTTATTATGTAAGATTATTTTAGGTATAATATAAATCTAAGATAATAATTTGGAATTTATTTATCTAAACTTTTAGACTGAACTTCTTATAACATGATTTGTTGGGTTCTAGACCTAATTAGCAATTATTTCCAAAAATAACTCATTGAAAAAGTTATTTATTAAAAATTACCTGTTATAAAATTATTTTATTAAAAATACTTTTTGACAAAAATATTTTTATATAATTTTTTTAATTTCTCTTTTATTAGCATTTAAATTTAATTACCCTACGATTACATATAAGATATGCACGAAAGGGCTAAGAACCCAGAAGTTAGATCGATCATTACCAGTCTGATCTAGAACCATGCCCATGATCAAAAAATGTGCAAACAATGAGATGGATGATCGATACTTGACCAACGGCAGACGAGTATATAAATGAATATAACTTTCGAGTTATCAACGCCCGGGGAAGGAACCAGGGTTGCTATAGAATTATGGAGCCACACTAATTAATTTGGCCTTAAATCCCGGATGAATTCATGTAGGTGACATGGGAAATAGACCAGTTAGGCCAACACAACAAATGTCGGCGTTAAATGTCTTCCCACCCGTCCACCGCAACCGACACGTCGCCAAAGTAATCTACTTACCGGTTGGTCGTCTACGAGTCTATCACTCAAATATGAGGCTAATACTGAAGAGACTCAGTCCCCCAATCATTACCCCTTGACTTAATCTCCGATATATGTGTATTGACAAGACTTTATTTTATTTATTTTGTATTCGATAATATAATTTTGTTTGATTTTTTAATTTATATCTATTTGACTATTTTTTAAATATCTCTCATTTTGTAACTATTTAATTAGGTTTGTAAACTATCTTATTTTGTAATTATTTTTTGTTTTCTATTAAAACCCTTTACCGACTGTTTTGATAATCACTAAATAAGTTCATTTTTCTGATTACTAGGTTGTCTGTAAAGAACAAAACCATCTAGAGACCACTTAGCGGTCTCTAATTAAATAACCTTTTAACGACCAACATGTGGTCGTCGAATGAGAAACTTTTGATGTTTACCTGATAGTCGATAAAGACGGTGATCGCTAGTGCAAAGGTGCAGTCGGAAGCAACCAATCTTTAGCAATCAAAAGTGGTCGCTAAAACTAAAACCCTACCTTCAACGACCAATTAAAGTGTCTCTAGCAACCACTGAGGTGGTCGCTAAAGGACTTAAATATAGTTTCCCCATGTATCCTATCTCTGATTAAATGTTGATTTGCATTTATTTTTGTTTTGTGTAAACGATACTTATTTTTGCAGAATATGGTATGGGTCGGTAGCTATCGTCGGAGGGAGATATATATAGCTTTGGGATTATGTTACTGGAGATATTCAGCGATAAATAAACCTATAGATAATATATTCATCAACTAAATGCACATTTATCAATATGTCAAGATAGCATTACTAGAGCGCGTGAAAGAAATTGTTGAACCTTCAATATTGTCAGATGTTGAAGGTAATGGAAATGATTTAAACAACATCGCACCAAATGTTGGGAAAGATTTAAAAACTATGGAGTGTATGGTTGCATCATTAGGAATTGGAGTATCATGTTCAATGGAATGACCAAGAGAGAGGATGAACATGAAAGAATTTGTTGTAGAGAAGAATAAATTAAAGGAGAAATTCTTGATTACCTGAAAGATGATAATATATAGGGTTACAGGGGAAGTCTATTTCGTGTCATTACGTATTTCCAAATTATACTATGATAGTGCTTATTAATATTACTAAGAAATAATCAGTATCTTATATCTTATCATCTTATTATTGTCTCTTCTTTTTTCCAATTGGAACATATTATTGATAAAACAAAAGTACGAAGAGAACCATCGGAATATCCAACTCGCAAACAATATATACTAACATAAATATAAGACACTCTTTTTTAGCCAATTCCTAAACTCTCGAGTCTCCCACTCGGTAAAAACAAGCTTGCTCATACTAATCCTTTATTCCAATCCCAATCTAGTAAGTCCCATCTTGCACATTTGGATAGCACACCACCTAGCATATTAAACTTCCGAGAAATATGAGAAAAGTTCCAGCCATTTTTATTTTGCACTTCATTCGGATATCTCAAATGATTGTCTTAATGATCTATTTGCTTGCAAGCGGTTTTTAAGACCTGAATAACTTCAAGGCAGTCCGAGTAAAAAATTGTTGTTTGATTTATTTCTTCCACTGCAATTCTGCACGCTACTTGGATTGGAAGTGCTTCACTTTCCACACTTGATCTTGCCAGACTTTCTTAACTGCATGTTTAATAATATTATCCTCTCTATCTAGAATGCATAGATCCCAGATTGTTCACAATCCTAATCAAAAGATGCATCACTAAAAATCCTTCCGTCTGGCACCTCATTATTGTTTCCCACATTTCCTTCATTTCTACTCTCTTGATCTTGTATATTAGATCATGCTTGAAAACATTTGTTACCAAAAAAAAAATCCATCAAGTCATATGCAATCAACAAAGGTGATCAATATTCCCATTTAAATTTCTCAAAACTAGCTTTCATTCAGGATTTTCAAATTTGCCTACAAGAAATGAGAATGAAAGTCGAGATAGTCTTTTTGCTCTATCCACCTTCTGTATATGCTGAGATAATTTTACTCATCCATTTTGAAATACTACTATTATCATTCTTTTGGTTTTTAATATGAAGAATAGTGTTAGCCCAAAAAGCTGAACGGACATTTTAATATCCAGACGTTCCCGTTAGACAACCAGTTCTCCTAAAAGTTTAAGCTATTAGGAGGAGTTATCTTAGTCTTTGCTACGTGAATTTTATAATGGGTAACACCGGCAAGACTCGAACCCGTGACCTCTTTGGATCTTTAGCTCTGATACCATGTTAGACAACCGATTCTCATAAAAAACTTAATCTATTAGGAAGAGTTATTTTACATGCTCAATACGCCCCTTACGTGCAATCTAGATTCATGTCGTTTTTGCATGTTTAGTCTTTGTGGTATTCGAGGCAAATTTTTTATTATTCTTGAAACTCGTTTTGCTCCTACCATTCAAAACAATACTCTTGACTTGTTTCTTCATTAAGAATTCTCTAAAATAATAGCTTGGAGTAGGTTCTTCCCAGTACATATCAACAATATCTTTACATGTAGTTTCATCGGTCTAGTAGATTCAAGCTTAAACGACCTTTTGTCGGTATATTGTCTTTATCTCTATTAGTAATCAATGATGAATGATCGAAACCAATCGTAAGAGGAATGAGAAGACATGTATTTGGAAATTTGATTAACTTTCTTGGTTACAAAGAACTCTATCAAGACTCTGCTTTACATGATCTTGGAGTTGTCTTTTGTTCGACTATGTATAAAAGAATCCATTTAATAATATTATTAAACATGTCTATTCTATCCTGATGTACCTCTCTGGAACCCACTTTTACGAAAAAATTTACACATGCATTTTTAATAATCTCGGGGACCCAGGTGGGCTTGAGCCCTCCGAGACCCCACATAAATCCACCACTGCTTACTCTTATCCTTCTCCACCTCTTGCAAAATCTTATAATTCAAGTTTTTTCCACGTGACAATTTTCTCTCTGTAATTTTTCCTCTTTATGGTTGCTATCACCTTTTCTGGTCCATAAGATATAACATGTCTAGCAGTTGGCTCACTAGAATATTTTTCCACCATCTGTTCATCTTGCTGATAATTATAAAACGTATATGCTGCATGGGTAGTATGATAATGTGAGCCATATGAATCAATAGACATATTATCCTCCGTATCACTATCAAATTCAGCATTTAGGAGATCTCTAAGATATATGTATTAATTTCTTCAGTAGCCAACTTTCTTTGTTTGTTAAACTCCATTTCAATCGATATAGGTGGTTACTGAGTTGACACATTTCCATCATAAACTCTAACTTCATTATACATGTTAACTATATTACGCTCCCATTAATTGTACAACGAGTGTTATTACAAACCTTACACACTTGTTCAAACGTTTCATGCATATCTTTTTTTAAGATAAGATTTATAATCTTATTCATATTCATTCTCACACCAATGGTCTCTCCATCTTCATAATTCTTTTGAATTAAATCTGCAAAGTCAATAGGAGAAGAAAAGAGTGGGTATGCTCATTTCTCTTTGTTCCCCTAGACTAGGGATGGAAATCGGAAGGAACAGATCGGAAAAAGGGTCTTTCAGAAAAATTCCAACTTTTTCCGGAATAGATCTTTTCTATTCCAATTCCTATTTAATTTTTCGGAACTGGGAAAAACAATTCCGAATTCGGAATTTCATAATTTACTGAAAATTCGGAAGTTTCGGCACGGAAATATTGAAACTTTTGGTTTGGAAATTTCGGAACTTTGGGCTCGGAATTTCGGAACTTTGGTTAGGAAATTATGGAACTAAGGGTTATAAATCAGAACAATAGTTTCATACTTAAACAAAGAATAACCGTAGTTAAAACTAAACTTAAAACTTACATGAGGTAACAAAGTAACAGTAGCTAAAAAATAATGCTAAACCACTATTACTTTTTCAATTAAAGGAAAAAACATATATTGTAAAAAGAAGTCTCGGAAAATGATCCTGCAATTTTGTTCTAAAGAAGTCTTGCCTCCGAGTGTCAAAATGATCTTGCAATTTCCTATAAGTTGTTAGAAAAAGTGCGAAAAAAATGTTGCATAAGTTATTAAATAAAATACAACAACATTGCTTCAGCATTCTCAAAAGAAGATCACAGTAGACATTGCTGGAGTGTCGTTGAGCATCATTGAAACGGAAAGATGTTTCAGTAGTTAACATCATCAACTAGTTTACAGGCATTTTCAGTGATATGAAATTTGTTGGCAATGAATATGTTCATCTATTAAAGGTTTCCTTACAGACATTTATCAGTAATACAAGGAAGAGAGAAGCTAATTGATAAACCTAGCTATTTTAATAAACTTAAGTTTTGTTTTTGTATTAACCAAGTCTTGAGTTAATGCATAAGTATACTTTGAAAAGGTTTCGGAAATATAACCGGGCAGTGGATACGAAAGCCAAGTTGATTTTCAAGTTCCAAAGGCATTAATTTTCATATTTCAAATACTCCATGCAATATTATTTTGAAATATAATTTATAACTCGGTTATATAATTAGGAAATAAAACCGGATCAGAAATATAATTTGGAAATAAAATCGGATCGGAAAACCCGGAAATTTCAGAAATTTATATGTAGATCCAATTCCGATCCGATTTTTTTGGAAAAATCGAAAATCGGAATTTCGGAATTTTGAAACCTTAAAAATATATTCCAAAATCGGAATTTTCGGATCGGAAAAATCGGAAATCGGAAATTTCCATTTCCACCCCTACCCTAGACACTTGATCCAATTAATAGGTTTATTATGTTCCATTGGTACTTGATCATCCAAAAAAGGGCAAGGATCCTTGGTGGGTCCTGGGGTGTTATAAAATTAAGTGCAAAATAGAGGAACCACTTAACCGCAAGTGTACGGTTGTCCAAGTAATCCTCCGATAAGTCGGATTCGTTCTCAGGGATTGGACTGGTATAACCCAAGTGTTCAACAGATAAGTAGTAGTAATTGCCAATACAGAAAATAAAAGAGAAAATATCTTTATTTGGTTTTTTTATATTAATCCTAAGAATGCAAGAAAATAAATTACAGAAAATAAATACTAAAGGACTAAGATTCAGATATGAGCTATACTTGAGTCTCGCAAATAATCCTCCTAACTAATATAATCTATGATATGTTTAAGGGTAGAATTGGTATTAGTACACTAGTCGGGACTCTAATATCTCCTAGCCCCCTGTCGGGTGGACCTAGAAGCTATCCTAAAGTATCATAAACACCTGCATGGTCGAATATGGCTTTTCGGATGATAAGATTTTACCTCTTTGGCTATGTTACTAGTTAAGCCTGTCGGTCAATAACGGACATTACACGGGTATTACCTAGATCTGTATTCAAACCCCCCTGTCGGATGATCACTTCGCCACTAAAGTGAATAGCCCAAATACTAAAAGCTAATTCTAGTTGCGCGGAAAAGAATTAGTAACGAAAGCAAAGTAATAACCAATATCTAAGACCTAATTCAATTTAAATCATAACAATCCCAAATACAAAACATAAATTAAATTAATTAGGGTTCATCCCTTTATTGCGATTCTCAAGCAATTAAGGTTTAGCTCATATTGAAAGTAAAAACAATGAAGAAATTAATAATGTACATGTTCCTAATAACAGAAATAAAATAAGAACCTAGATAGAGGAATTGTCTTGAACGGTTGTTGGAGATATAGACAGTCTCCAGCTTCTGCTCTTGCTTCCGCCTCTTGACGCTCTCTCTAAAGATGTATATATTGAATAAATTGTGAGAGGTACTGAATAATGAGGTCTAAGGGGTGTATTTATAGGTGTTGGAAGACCCTAGGTCGAATTTGCTTGGAGTGAAAGACAAGTCAAAGACTCTTAAATTCGTAGCTCTAAAAGATAAGATTCTGCTGATTTGATTTGGTCATATCTTTCTCAATACTTATCCGTTTGAGAAGTTCCAATATATGAAACTGCTTGTCTTGGAAAGCTCTTTCTATTGGTGCAGACCATTCATCCAGAATCCATGCCAATCTTTTATTATGATTTAATTCCTAAAACGTGGCTGGATTTCAGATTTCAAAAGGCAGCTTTATCTTTTCCTCCTTTGAATAAATCTTTACCAAATCTTCTTATTTCCATGTAAATCTTCTTTCCTTTCATCTTTATCTTGACTTGGCCTCTAAGTAATTACCATTTATCTTTTTAAAGCTTCACATTAAATAAATTATTAAACCGCATATGCTTAAAAAGAATAAATCAATAAATCAAGAAACCGAAATAGGAAAGTGTACTCTAAAAATAGAAACTCGACTCAAAATCATTTCCTAACACTCTAACTAAGACTTTATTCTAACTTTTACTCCTTGGATTGGTCTTTCATGAAATTCAAGAACCAATTAACTTTGCATTAAAAATAGTCAAATTTACGCACAAAAGCTCAGATTCTGCAAATAGTTAATTTCCAAGGGGAGAAAGTGTAATATGATCAATTAAGCCTAAAAGTCTATCAAACAAGTCATTTATTCACCTAAAAGGATGTCTCCAAGGGGCTAAGAATTAGAACAAATAGGGAGACATCAAGACCCCAAACTCAAACCTTTGTCGTCCCGACAAAGTAAAATAAAAACAAAGGCCTTTTAGGTGAATGCAGAAGGTAGAATCTAGTAAATATTCCCAAAGCAAAGCTTAAAACAAATTTCATATAGTCTAATCTAGGAATTAATATACACCTACACTTATCATGCAAAATCAAATACAAAACAATATCAATCCAAAATTAATTTCACAATGCTAGAAGGTTACGCTTATTACTTATCTCAAGATGGTGGCTATAGGGTGTTCCTCGATCCTTACTTGTGTTGAATGTTCCACTTAGAATACTCCCTATTAACTCACTGTGCATCTAGGAATCACGAGGTCTTTATGGTTTTAGCGTAGGCTGAAGGACGGTATGGTATGTATATTTGGTAAATTTGAAGTGAGCTTTTGGCTCTCTCCTCACTTACCATCAACAAAACTGTCCAAGAGCTTGAGTTTACACTCGAATTACGTTCTCACTCAACCCAATTGACGCGCTTAATTAGCGTCCCCAAATTAACCCAATAAGCACTAAAGATGATTCACCTAAACTTTTCCACTTTGCCGGTCCAAATATATATTCTTTTCATATAACTTTTTGTTTCTATATATATTTTTTCTTTTGTATAGCTATGACTCTCTATTTAATGTTGAGATATCATGCTATTTTTCTTCATGCCTATTCATGATTTTAGCTTTATAGCTTCTTTTCCATTCACTATTACCCCGGCAAAGGGTTACAATATAATTAAACATGTGAATCATCATCAATATATAGAACGAGCACAATTGATAAGCTCAAAAATCCCAACCCAATGATAAATTCCCATATAGTGGACCCACCACCCCAAACTCAAGCTCAAGATAGGAAGTCTCAGGATCGTGATTCAAGTGCGGGTCATATGGTCATGCCTAACAATCTAAAGGGATATTGGCTTATAATGTGGCAACAAAAGAAAGGCTTAAAGGCTAAAAATTTGTCTAAGAAGGATTAAATTAATTCAGGGATAGAAGGCCAAAAAGGATTCAAAGGGCTAACAAAGAACTGCCTCTATCATCTTCCTATCTACACAACTTGTCTCTAGTTCATACCTAAGTGGGTTCTCTACTCATTTAGATCTCACGTTCTACAAACCACCTATTATCCTTAAGTACAAGTTTACTTCTTTTGCATTGTTCATTAATTTTTCCTATCAATTATTTCATGTTTACATGCAATCAAAGTGCGTTTTACACTAACTCCTAAAGTCAACTATTTTCTATCATAAATTTATAAAAAGCATGCTTGATGGGGGCATTTAAAACACTCTACATCTCTACAGTCAAAACATTCCTCAAACTAATATTTAAAAAAAACCGTAAAACACATAAAATTGGGATGAGGCAACGAACCCCACCCCAAACTCAAAAATGAGTCGTGTCCCCACGACTCGAAAAAGACTCAAGAAAGCAATTAAACAATTAAAACTAATAAGAAAGGGATAGGAAAACGTATCTGAACTAGCACGGAGCTGGTTTCCATTGTTGCGTGTAGGTTGAGCTTCTTGTGTTGCGTAGGTGGCATGTTGAACATTGCTCACTCCACGTAATATGATTTGCATAAGCTCCAACTCTTTTGTGACTTTTTCCTATGGTTGTCAATCACCTCTTCATGATTATCCTCCAAAGTTTCCACTCTTTCAACTACATCTTTCAACACCAAAAGTAATACAAGGTTCTTCAACTTCTTCTTCCTCTTCATGGTATTCTTGTCTTCCCAATCTTCGACATCTCAATGAACCACAAACTCAAAACTTCAAATAATCAAAAGCTAGAGAAGAGTTTTGAAATTTGACGTTTTGAGGATTTGTAATGAAGGATTTTGGTGTTATATGAGATGGGTAATGAATATGTAATGTCTTGGGGAAGGTTTAATAAATAGGATTGAAGCGTTGATGAAGAGGCTTAAGGTTGAAGGAGAAGATTTCTTGATGTTCTTGAAGGATTGTGGTGTTGGATGTGTGTTTGGAATGGATTAGGAGGAAGGATTTAATGTTCTTGGGTGTTGTAGTGGTCTTTGTGCAGGTATATAAGGGTTAGGATCTGGAAAATTCGTTTTTGAAGAGGCTAGGGTTTATCTCGTTAAAGTTAGAAGCTGACTGGGCTATGAACTCTTCACAAACCGCCAGGCGCGGTGCATCCCTGCGGTGCATGGGGTATACCGCGGCGCTGTTGGTTTTATTTTTCTCGCTTCTACCTTGTACCCGTGCTAGCACCCCGTGGCACGCGTTTTTGGGGCGCGGTGCAGGGGTGCGGTGCATGGGGTAGTCCGCACGTGCTCCGTCAAAAAACCCGCGGTACATACCCCGTGGCACGCGTTTTGGGCATGCGGTATAGGGCGCGGTGCACCGCGGCTATCAGCTTCGTTTTTTTTTCGCCTCTGGATAAGACCTGTGGTACGGGTTTTTTGGGCGCGGTACATCCCTGCGGTATAGGGGGTACACCGCGGGGGTAGTCCGCACCAGCCTTCGAATTTTTCTTTTGCGTTTCCTAGCACCCCAAACGATTCCTGCACCAATAACACACTACCTTTCTCATTTCTTTTAGAAGTAGACACTAAAACTTGACACTAACTTAGAATTATACACTAGGAATTGAAAACAGAAAGCAAATTTAAAACATGGGTTGGCTCCCAAGAAGCACTTTTGTTTATTACGTCTTTAAGTTCGACGCGTTACCTTCCTTGAAGATGGTATTGAGGCCCTTGCGGTTCTCCTCCGCTTGAATTCGCCTCGTCCTTGGTATGTAAGCTTCATAACCTTCCCCCTTAAAATTTTATTCAATCGATCTCTGAAAGGGGGAGGGTAGTATCTCCGTTTCGCCTTCTTACTTTCATGACGAAACGTATTCTTCACCACACGATAGTAGATAACCGTTTTCCACGGTATAATCTCACTTTTGTTCCTTGTTTCAATCTCACATTCCTCTTTAAAATGTGGTGGGTAGGTGCTCCTCCTTGCCGCTTTACTCTCGCGGTGTGGCACCTTGCTTGTATAGCACATGTCTGAACTTTGTGGTGGTGGAGGTGATTCGAAATTTTCAGCTCTAATCACTTTCATGATTCGGGGTAGAGATGGTAATTGTTGAACTTTTTGTGGTGGAGATTTAACTTCTGTTTTAGTGTGAACCTTGAATTCAATTAATTCTCCAACCACTTCAGATTCGTCTTCGCTGTCAACCCAATCTTCTACTATTACCTTGTCATATTTTTGCTGTGGAATCTCTATAACCTCGATCACCACCTCTTCTTGTTTGCGTTCCAAATCTTGATCATGCGCATACACCATAGGAATAGCAATTTCTGTGTTAACTTCTAGGAATTGCGTTGCTACTCCTTCTTCTACCATGCTAACAAGATTTTCAACCACATGGTGGTCTCCATTTATAATCGGCACGGTGGTCGTATCACTATCACTGATATTGTCTTTCAACACTTCTTCCTCAACATAAGTTTTGCTACTACTCTTGGAAAGTTCAGGAGAATCATATTGGGAAGCCAGTTCATCTAGCATCTGTTTTATTTTTTTTCATTCTGGCATCGCTTGCCTCATCTCTTGCCTTTTGCTCATGAAATATTCCCGTGATTTTCTCTTCTAGTCGCGTGAAGCTAACAAGTGCTTCATTTAGATCGGGAAGAGTAGTCTGAGGAGGTTGTTGAACAATCCATCTTTGTTCTTGTTGATAATGGTATGATAGTTGTTCTTGATGATAGTGATACGACAATTGTTGTTGATTATTCCCGATCCATTGGTTGTTCCATTCTTGTTCTTGCGGGTATTGATAAGGTTGTTGGTAGAAGTTACTACCCCATTGTTGTTCTCCCGAAGAATCTTTCCAATAATCATATGGATCAGGATCTAGGTAATGTCCTCTATACATCTTCATTAAAATCTCTTGATCATTACCTGAATAAAGAACCTGTAAAAGAAAACAAAAACAAAAACCAAGCGTAAAACTGAAAAATAAAAATAAATAAACAATTAAAACAACTTAAAGATTAAACACCGGGGTCACACGCTGCAATCCCCGGCAGCGGCGCCAAAAACTTGGTGGGTCCTGGGGTGTTATAAAATTAAGTGCAAAATAGAGGAACCACTTAACCGCAAGTGTACGGTTGTCCAAGTAATACTCCGATAAGTCGGATTCGTTCTCAGGGATTGGACTGGTATAACCCAAGTGTTCAACAGATAAGTAGTAGTAATTGCCAATACAGAAAATAAAAGAGAAAATATCTTTATTTGGTTTTTTTATATTAATCCTAAGAATGCAAGAAAATAAATTACAGAAAATAAATACTAAAGGACTAAGATGCAGATATGAGCTATACTTGAGTCTCGCAAAGAATCCTCCTAACTAATATAATCTATGCTATGTTTAAGGGTAGAATTGGTATTAGTACACTAGTCGGGACCTAATATCTCCTAGCCCCCTGTCGGGTGGACCTAGAAGCTATCCTAAAGTATCATAAACACCTGCATGGTCGAATATGGCTTTTCGGATGATAAGATTTTACCTCTTTGGCTATGTAACTAGTTAAGCCTGTCGGTCAATAACGGACATTACACGGGTATTACCTAGATCTGTATTCAAACCCCCCTGTCGGATGATCAATTCGCCACTAAAGTGAATAGCCCAAATACTAAAATCTAATTCTAGTTGCGCGGAAAAGAATTAGTAATGAAAGCAAAGTAATAACCAATATCTAAGACCTAATTCAATTTAAATCATAACAATCCCAAATACAAAACATAAATTAAATTAATTAGGGTTCATCCCTTTATTGCGATTCTCAAGCAATTAAGGTTTAGCTCATATTGAAAGTAAAAACAATGAAGAAATTAATAATGTACATGTTCCCAATAACAGAAATAAAATAAGAACCTAGATAGAGGAATTGACTTGAACTGTTGTTGGAGATATAGACAGTCTCCAGCTTCTGCTCTTGCTTCCGCCTCTTGACGCTCTCTCTAAAGATGTATATATTGAAAAAATTGTGAGAGGTACTGAATAATGAGGTCTAAGGGGTGTATTTATAGGTGTTGGAAGACCCTAGGTCGAATTTGCTTGGAGTGAAAGACAAGTCAAAGACTCTTAAATTCGTAGCTCTAAAATATAAGATTCTGCTGATTTGATTTGGTCATATCTTTTTCAATACTTATCCGTTTGAGAAGTTCCAATATATGAAACTGCTTGTCTTGGAAAGCTCTTTCTATTGGTGCAGACCATTTATCCAGAATCCATGCCAATCTTTTATTATGATTTAATTCCTAAAACGTGGCTGGATTTCAGATTTCAAAAGGCAGCTTTATCTTTTCCTCCTTTGAATAAATCTTTACCAAATCTTCTTATTTCCATGTAAATCTTCTTTCCTTTCATCTTTATCTTGACTTGGTCTCTAAGTAATTACCATTTATCTTTTTAAAGCTTCACATTAAATAAATAATTAAACCGCATATGCTTAAAAAGAATAAATCAATAAATCAAGAAATCGAAATAGGAGAGTGTACTCTAAAAATAGAAACTCGACTCAAAATCATTTCCTAACACTCTAACTAAGACTTTATTCTAACTTTTACTCCTTGGATTGGTCTTTTTTTTGAGTACAGGAGAGAGCCACTTTGGGCTCGGAGTCATTTCGACTCCAATGAGATTCGATCCCAGGACCTCTTGGTCTCTACGGAGTAGCCTAACCACTAGGCCAACTATCTATCTCCTTGGATTGGTCTTTCATGAAATTCAATAACCAATTAACTTTGCATTAAAAATAGTCAAATTTACGCACAAAAGCTCAGATTCTGCAAATAGTTAATTTCCAAGGGGAGAAAGTGTAATATGATCAATTAAGCCTAAAAGTCTATCAAACAAGTCATTTATTCACCTAAAAGGATGTCTCCAAGGGGCTAAGAATTAGAACAAATAGGGAGACATCAATCCTCTGCTAATAAAATTCTCTAAAAGTCTTTAAAAGTGAGATGTAGCAATTTTCGGGCCACATATTTTACAATTGTGTTTTTATTTTTTTATTTTCAAATATAATAATGCATAAATTCTTAAAATATTTTTACCATTCTTTTGTTTTTCTTTTGTTCGTTTTATTTTAAATATTTTTAATTTTTTTACTAATTAAAATTAAGAGTTTTTTCTTTATTCTCCTTTTCCCAGACGAGTAGGCAAAATCGATTAGGCAAAATTAGGTTTCGGACGACTAGTCAAGTCCTGACCGATTAGTTGAAATCAGGTCTCAATCGACTAGGCAAAATCATCTAGGTGAAAATAGTGTTTATAATTTATATATATATATATATATGAAACGGGAGGTGAGGCGTCGCCTCACTTTTAAAAGTGAGGTAGCGCCTATTAGTATATAAAGAAAAAAAAACAAAAACAAAACAAAAGCATATCAACTAATTAAAAAAAAAAGATTTTCCTCTTCCTAGAAACGCCGGTCGTTTTCCCAAAACCCTCGCACGGCAATCGATCTCTCAACTTTCTACTACTTCAGCCACAGGCAAGGCATAACATTATAATTAAAACTTTTGTTCTTTGTTTCCGGCAATTAATTATATTCACTTTTTATGGCCTTTCATTTGTATTGAATAGGAACATGAATAGGATGCAATTAATAAAGCAAAATTATTCTCTGAAAAGGCTGTGTTAAAAGATATGTTATACATAATTCGAGGTATCTATATATAAGCTTTTAATGGCTGCATTGTCCTACCCAAAGACGATCTCCCCAAACCGGCATAGCAGGCCATCGTTCTCCCAACAAGACTTCTACTCCAAAGAGATATAGTTCATAAAAACACAGTTTTATGATGGCTTTCTCTTAAACTCACTGTGATGATGATGTATATCTGTGTAAATGGAATTGGAGTTTGGAGATCTGATCTCTAGCTTGATCAATAAACAAACATCTAAGCCCTTGATGCGTAACGGAGAGTCTTAAGGAAGGAAAAAGATTTTCTTAGGTAAAGAGTGCGACTCATTATAGATAGCTCAGTGAACTTTTATTGCAGATGATTCAAGACAAATAAATAAGGCCAAAAAGTGGGCGTGGAGTTGATCTAATAGAACGAATTGACAGTGCTATGAATTTGGATTTGTTTTCATATTTTTTTATTCTTTTTTGTTTTACAACAGAGATTTGCGCTAGTAGAACGATTTGGTTTGGTGTTAATTAATAGTGATTATGCCTAATATCATTACTTGATTTTATTGATTACTTTATTTATTGACTTAAATCTCAATCACTTGTTGAATAAGTGATTGTGGTTTAGAAATGGCTGTAAGGTTGCACACATAGACAATCAATATTTAGGCATGGAGATCATTGTTGAGGTTATTTCTAGCGGACAACTCCTAAAATATTTGTGGCTGATGCATTTGGTGAAGGTATAATGACACTTGATGGAGTATCACTCGACAAAGAAGCCAAACTCTCACTAGTTTGAAATGAACTTGCTGCATTATTCTCGAGGAGTATTGTCTGATTGTAATTAATTTGCTTGATTAGAAGCTTCATAAATATCTAATAAAATAGTTGTTATGTGGATGTCATCTACATCAAACCGATTGAGTAGTTCTACATGATCATTTGGTTCTAGAACAAGGCTATCTTGTACTCAGCATTTAACTTTATATCTGCGTCACAACAAGAGTTAGTTTTGAGAACTCTTTTATCAGGAAGAGATTGACATACTGAATTTTTTGTTGAAGAAGTCATTGTGTTTAATAATATCTGGCCATAACTAATGAATATTTTAGCAAAAAGAGAAATTTTTTGCAATCCACAATCATGAAATAATTGTGTGATATGCGAGCACACATATGTCCTTGTGTTTGAGCTTACCGGCGTGACTTATATTGTAGGTTTGAATAAACAAGTGTTTTAGCTTCTTTTAAACTAGCCCCTTGTGTTTAAGCCTGCATGCGGACTTATATTGTAGGTTTGAATAAACGAGTGTTTAAGCTTCTTTTAAACTAGCCCAAAGCGGTTAACGCCTACATTTGCATAAGAAATGTGAATTTTACAAAAATGATATCATACATAAAAAATCATATGTTCTTTCCCATCTATACAAAAAGATTCAACAATGGAACAAACTACTCGTGATCATCGGTCACGGGCCCTGATTAAATAAAACTCGTGTTCATCATTTAGCGTCATTGAAGGGTTTGAGAATTCTTTACTTCGAATAATTGATATGCTTCGACCACAGTTTTTTTAAACTGATATTTGTTCATCCATGTAATCATGGGTAATGAAGAAACGACCCTTTGCTTCTTCCTTTCTGTTTTTCATGCTAACATAAGAAATCCATATTAATAATTAATTTGAAAAATAGAACAAGTACATCGTATCCGACAACAATTGCTATTTTCATTACCTGAGAAGAGGAAAAATGTTATTTAAATATAGCTAACCAATCAATTAGGTAAGAAAGAATGTATCATAAAGTATTATAACTGAAAATGATTTCATCTGGAGAGCTCCCGAAGATGGTTTTCCACATATTATAGAAAACCTGTCAATTCTCCTCAAGCTATCAGAAGTCTTTGAATCCGCCTCATGCTTTTCAGCAATGGATAATATCATCGTATTACTTTCCAAATTCTCCTCATGCTTTTCAAAAATAGATGGATTCCTCATTTAAGCTTTGACTTAGGTTGTGTCTGACTAGAAGTCATTTAAGCCAATTTTAAATAAACGATCAAAAGCTCGAATAAGAAACCATTCAATCTCTCCAATTTCTTTTTATAAGATACTGTAAGGAAGTGAAGAACAATTATGCAAATAATAACACCCATGACCCAGAGAAGTAAAATAGAATGAAAATAACCACGGGGACTAGCTCAGTGGCCAGGACCATGTCTCTCAACTAGGAGGTACAGGGTTCGAATCCCCTCAGCCGTGTATTTCTTGAGCCCTTAAAGGGGGTAAGCAAGGGGTGCATGGTTCGAGTCTCCTCCCTGAACATGGGTAACCTAGTTCTGATTAAGTGGGAGTATGCATGAGGAGGCGTGTATATTTCCTATGAGATTAGTCGTGGTGCGCGTAAGCTGGCCCATACACCCATACATCGAAAAAAAAAATAGAATGAAAATGAAGTCTTATTTTCAATGCAGCCATTAAAAGCGTATACATAGATACCTCCAATTATGTATAACATATCTTCTAACACAGCCTTTTCAGAGAGGAATTTTGCTTTCTTCATTGCGTCCTATTCATGTGCCTATTCAGTACAAATGAAAGGCCATAAAAAAGTGAATATAATTAATTGTCTTAAACAAAGAACAAACGTTTTAATTATAATGTTATGCCTTGCCTGTGGCTGAAGTAGTAGAAAGTTGGGAGATCGACAGCCGTGCCAGGGTTTGGGGAAAACGACCGGCGTTTGTAGGAAGAGGAATTTTTTTTTTTAATTAGTTGATATGCTTTTGTTTTGTTTTTGTTTTTTTTCATTATATACTAATAGGCGCTACCTCACTTGTAAAAGTGAGGCGACGCCTCACCTCCCGTTTCCTCATACATATATATATATGATGTCTCCTCATTTGTGATAATATAATATAATTCTGAGACATCATTTTAGGCTTATTTATTAGTTTATAGGTTGATTTTAGCTTAGTTTAGTGCACTTTCCTATTTTGAGTCTTGATTTAGTAAAATAATATTTTTAGAGCATATTGGGTTTAATTGTTTATTTAGTGTGAAGCTTTAAAGATAATTATGGAGATTAATTAGAGTCCAAGTCAAAGACTACAAGATATGGAAAGAGATATGCATGGTAATTGGAGATAGAAGGAAACTGAGTTCAATTAGGAAAAGGAAAAGCTGCCTAAATCTGAATTCTGCAGTACACGCCTAAAGAAGTGGTTATTTACCTAAGAAATAGACCGATTTTGGTAATTTCCTTTCATAGGGACAAAGATAATTCTGTTACGATTCTTTTGGTATATTATGAAGCTCAAACCGACCAATAACGAAAAAGATATGCTCAAAACGGTCCAGCAGTGTTTATCTTTATTTCCTTACGAATTTGAGTTGGGCTAGGAGTCCACCACTTACTTCTCCTTCAAGAAACCGAATTAGGTCAACCTATACACTATAAATATAGCCTCTTAACACTCTTAAATCATCCTTGGCCAGACCCTAAGGCCAAGAGGAAGCTGCAACACAAGAGAAGAAGTCTGGAAGGAGCAAAACATCATATGTCTTCTTCAACCTCTTATTCTGTAATTCTTTTCTTTTCTCTTCTTAGTATGAATTAATTCTTTTTAGTTTGAGTGTTTAGAATATATGTATGAACCCTAGTTTTGAGTTGACATCTATCTAATTTGGGAACTTAATGTTTTAAATTGAATTATAGTTTTTATTCTCTGTTTATGTGTTTTGGATTTATATTTAGTGTTCTTATGAATGGCCACCATATAGAATTACCATCTAGTAGTTAGGTCACCATTGACAACGGTGGTTAATTACATGTTTAGCACATAACGTCTAGTATTAGGTATGATCTGACAACCCAACCTAGCTAGATAATCACTATGGTTTAGTTCTTGTGACTATTTACCAATTACACGAAAAGTTTGCTTAGGAAGCCTTATTGACACAGGTAAATCCTATTTGAAACTACCGATAGCGAATTGGGACCGATTAGGGAAATACTACATAATTTACCCTTACATGTTTAGAACGGCAAAACTAGTGGGGATTGCATGCTATTTACTCAAACTAACGATCATACTATCTTCTTTTCTTTTATTTAATTTCTGTCTTTAGGTTATTAGTTTAGTTTTATTAATTGAAAACCAAATAAATATTTGTCTATCTCTTCTTCCTACTAGCGTATTAGCTTTTCTATCTTTAATATTTGCACTTGAATAATTTGCATAAGTTCTTCTTAACCTTCGTAGTCCCTGAGGAACGAATCTTACTTATTCATTAAAACTTGCATAAGATCTGTATACTTGCAGAACCGTGTTAGCTTAGGGTGTTTATTTGCACTTATTTTATACATCTTTTTATCACACCTTAGGCCACACCAAGTTTTTGGCGCTGCTGCCGGGGACTACATCGTTAGTCCTTGTGCAATTATCTTGTTCTTATATTTTAGTTAGTTCTATTTTACGCTTTTCTTTTTAGTTTTGTCTTTACAGATTCTTTTTAGGCGAAATCGAATTTATTAGGAGATAAAGGTTTCGTGTTATTAGATCCTGAAGAAGCTAATACATGATGGAATCTCTAAAGCTCAAGGAGTTAAACCGACAACTTGAGGAATCAGTAGAACAATCGCGAAAACTAGCTCAGAGGAATCTAGTACATACTTTACCTTCATGTCCTAGTTGTGGAGCAAGAGACCACTCATGGGAATATTGCATGAACAACCCAGCCTCAATTTCCTTCACGCCTTATCAAAGAGACCATAATTATGATGGTTATTATCAATCTCAAGGAAATTACGCTAATTATCAACCCCCACAGAGTTACAATTGGGTCAGAGATCAACAGACTTATTATCATAATAACCATCACTATGATGATTATTATCAACCACGACCACAATCTTATTATCCTCCACAACCTATATATCAAGAAGCGCCGATTTATAATGAAGCTTATCAAGAACCACCTCCTTATTCAATGCAGCAAACCATACAAGAACAATCTTCGAGTTCGAATTCAAGCATGGCTGAGATAATGAACCTAATTGGAAAGATGGAGATTAGCCAGCAAAGAATCCAAAACTCAGACATGCACTTGAGAAGCTTGTGCACACAGTGTCACAAATGGTGAATAAAGTTCAAATCCTTGCAGAAAGGCAACTCCAAGGTGATACTAGTGCTCCAGAAAACAAAGTTTGCCATGCAGTTGAATTAAGAAGTGGGAAACAACTACCTCCACCAAGACCAGAACCAGAACCAGTCCCTATTCCAGAAACGGGGGGAGAAGAAACAACAAAAGATAAGGTCGAAGAGGTAGTTGAACAAAAAAGTGTCCAAGAGAAGACACCAGAAAAGAAAGAGAGCCCAGTGGTAACCAACACATGCCCTCCTCCACCATTCCCTTCACGTGTCAGAAAGGACAATGACCTGGAATTCAAGAAGTTCGTTGACATGGTGAACAAGTTAGAGATTAAAATACCGTTTGTAGAAGCTCTCAAGAGAATGCCAATATATACAAAATTCATGAAGGACATTCTTTCTAACAAACGAAGATGCGAAATAAAAGAGATGAGTGGATTTCCAGAGGAGTGTAGTGCTACAAATGAAATCGAGTTACCACAAGAAACACCCCTTCCCACGAAATCTTGGATGGCACCATCCATGATTATGAAGAATCGAGCTGAAAAGTTTGTGGGAATTAGAGGCAAAGGGTGGAAATTTCGTCATCCTTAATCGAGGTAACACGTCTAACTTTGAAAGACGTTAAACAAAAGTGCTATACGGGAGACAACCCGAAATTTCTTTTATGTTTTTTTCGTTTCCAATTTTTAATTTGTGTTTAGTTTAGTTAATTTTAGTTGATATTGCATATTTGAGGAAGGTATTAGTGTTTTTGATGATTAGGTATTGGAGAAATCAAGTTAGGGAAGGCGAACAAAATTTTTCAGAAAAACTGAAGCAAGGGTGCGGTATACCGGACCTCGGCCGCGGTATACCGTAGGTGAAGAATCCGTGCCACGGTAGTAGCCACGTTTTTTGTACAGAAAAGAAAAAAAAAGCTGATGGGTCCGGTGTACCGGACCCTATACCGCGCCATACACCGCATGAAGAAAACACGTGCCACGGGTAGCTACCACGTGTTTTATGACGAAGAGAGCATCAGAAGGTGCGGAGTACCCCTACGGACTACCCCTTAGTCCGCGCTATGGTCCGCGATCCCAAAACCCGTGCCACGGGGTCGTACCACGTGTATTGAGCAGAGGCGAAAAATTTTGAACGCTGTAGGTGCGGTATACCGGACGATATGCGCGGTATACCGCAGCGCGCCGCCAGAGAAAGAGAAAAACGGATCTAGGGTTATAAAAGAGGTATGAGCTTTTTAATTCCAAATTTTATAAACCTTAAGCCTACTTCTCTTCTCCAAAACTCTCCCAACTCCATTAAAGCTCATAAAAACCTTCACCAATCATCAAAACACTACCCAATCACCATGAAAACACATCCAATTCATTCTCCACATCATTACAAAGAATTCAACCACCCATATCATACCAAAACACCTTGAATCCAAGAATCAAAAGCTTAAATTTCAAAAATTCATCCTACAATTTCTTATATCCAAGCCAATCCATGAAGAATCCATCTTACCCACATAGAGAATCATCATCAAATCACCCTTCCTAACCCAAAATAAGCTTGTACAACCAATAATCAATCAAATTTCAAGAGTGGTTAAAGCTTTGAGTTGGGGGTCAATTGGGATGATTAAGAGAACATGAACATTATCTACTGAAAGGGAGATGAAGAGAATCAAGGTATTGGATTTAATTGAGAAGAAATCAAGTGAGAAAAGTCCTAGTTCCAATTCAAAGGGTAAAACAAGTCAAGAGAAGAGAGGTCAGCATGCTGTGTTGATTCAATGAGCAAAAAGATTCCAACTTTAGTGAAGAAGACAACACAACCTCTACAAATCAAAGACCTTATACCCAAAGAAAAAGAGAAAGCTTCAAGGGCCCTGATAGCTTCTCCAAGGAAACAATTAAAGGAACTACATTTTTCTTATAAGAAAGTATTTGAAGAAGAAGTTGAAGGAGAATACATGAAGATTCGTGGAGATTTGGAATGCTTGGGTTGTTTGTGAATTGTATTTTGTGAGAAGAAGAGGAAGATGTGGCACAGTTGATCTATGAGGAGGTGATACGAATTTTCGATCTCTCCCATGACGTTATATAATGCAATATCCTATTATGATCACGTGTCCTGAACGAAAAACGAATAAGAAGTTGGGTGAAGAAGATACATTAGATTTAATCCGAGTACCGATAAGGCGAGGTAAAAGCCTCGAAGAGTATGTTTTCTTTCTTCCCTACCATTTCTTTATGTGCAATATGTATGCTAATTTTAAATTTTATTCTTTCTTGAGTCTTTTTCGAGTCGTGGGGACACGGCTCATTTTTGAGTTGGGGGTGGGGATTCGTTGTCCTCATCTTACTTTTTGTGTTTTTCATAAAATTTAAAATTTTTTGGGTTGAATTAGGCATAGAATATCTTTGAATGTAACTATTGAGCATGATTTAATTAAGTTAATCATAATAGGTAGTATGTTTTTGAAAGATGTCATAAATTTGTTTAGATGCATGTATGAAAACAGGAAATAAAAGATAGGAAAGTTAATGAGCAATGCTAAGAAATCAAGTTGGAACTTAGGGAGAGTTATTTGGTGTGTAGAACGTGAGGTTTGAAATTAGTTGAAAACCGACTTATCTATGAACTATTCGTGAAAAAGTAACAAAATTCGGTAGTTAGAAAAATGAATAAGGCAGTTCTTTCATGATTAAAATACTTGAAGCCTTTTATACCTTCTCACCCTTTTATTTGATTATTGTTATTATTTATCCGTCTTAGCCCCTCTGAGCCTTTCTAAAGCCGTTATTGAAACACATTATAATCCATACCCTTAGTTTGTAGGACTTATCTATATGACCCGCACTCGAATCGCAAAACCTGAGACAACTCGTTTTAGAGCTTGAGTTTGGGGTGGTGGGTTTCGTCATTTGGGAACATTGGGATTTGGAATTGTAATTGTGATTTTATTGATGATGAAATTGTTATTATTGTAACTCTTTGCGGGGGTAATAGTGAATGAAAAAGAAGATACGAGCTAAATTTGCCAACAAGGGCATAAAAAGAAAGAATATATATATGAAAAAAATAGTGTGATGTCTCAACATCAAAAAGAGAATCATAGCTATACAAAAAGAAAAAATGTGATATGAAAAGAATATATATTCGGACCAGCAAAGTGGAATTTGTAAATCATCAAAGGTTTTAATTGGGATTATTGGGATGCAAATCAAAATCATCAATAAATTGGGTTGAGTGAGAACATCTTCGAGTAAAAACTCAAGCTCTAGGGCGATTCATTGATGGCTAGTGAGGAGAGAGCCAAAAGCTCACTTTTCATTATCCAAATATACCACACCCGTCCTTAAGCCAAGTTATAACCCAAGACCTTAGGATTTCTAACTACTAGGTGGAGAAACAGTTGAGCTATTAGGTAGTAGGTAAGTAGACCATTGGATGCTATTTAGGACCTATGAACAACCTATAGCCATTAACCTGAACTAAGTTATCATCCTCTCCTTCTGGCATTGCGAAATTAATCTGGACTTGAATTTATGGATTGTTGATTACATGTATATTAAGCATATTTATGCATTATTTCTTGAGCATTACTACACGAGACTTTTTAGATATTTTGCTCTATGATCATTCATTATGTTCTATTCTTATTCTCTTCCTACTTCTTCTTCTTGACTACCCTACTGTTCTTTACTTTTATTGTATCGGGACGATACAACTTTGAGTTGGGGGTCTTGATGTCTCCTCATTTGTGATAATATAATATAATTCTGAGACATCATTTTAGGCTTATTTATTAGTTTATAGGTTGTTTTTAGCTTAGTTTAGTGCACTTTCCTATTTTGAGTCTTGATTTAGTAAAATAATATTTTTAGAGCATATTGGGTTTAATTGTTTATTTAGTGTGAAGCTTTAAAGATAATTATGGAGATTAATTAGAGTTCAAGTCAAAGACTACAAGATATGGAAAGAGATATGCATGGTAATTGGAGATAGAAGGAAACTGAGTTCAATTAGGAAAAGGAAAAGCTGCCTAAATCTGAATTCTGCAGTACACGCCTAAAGAAGTGGTTATTTACCTAAGAAATAGGCCGATTTTGGTAATTTCCTTTCATAGGGACAAAGATAATTCTGTTACGATTCTTTTGGTATATTATGGAGCTCAAACCGACCAATAACGAAGAAGATATGCTCAAAACAGCCCAACAGTGTTTACCTTTATTTCCTTACGAATTTGAGTTGGGCTAGGAGTCCACCACTTACTTCTCCTTCAAGAAAACGAATTAGGTCAACCTATAAACTATAAATACAGCCTCTTAACACTCTTAAATCATCCTTGTCCAGACCCTAAGGCCAAGAGGAAGGTGCAACACAAGAGAAGAAGTCTGGAAGGAGCAAAACATCATATGTCTTCTTCAACCTCTTATTCTGTAATTCTTTTCTTTTCACTTCTTAGTATGAATTAATTCTTTTTAGTTTGAGTGTTTAGCATATATGTATGAACCCTAGTTTTGAGTTGACATCTATCTAATTTGGGAACTTAATGTTTTAAATTGAATTATAGTTTTTATTACCTGTTTATGTGTTTGGATTTATATTCTGTGTTCTTATGGATGGCCACCATATAGAATTACCATCTAGTAGTTAGGTCACCATTGACAACGGTGGTTAATTACACGTTTAGCACATAACGTCTAGTATTAGGTATGATCTGACAACCCAACCTAGCTAGATAATCACTATGGTTTAGTTCTTGTGACTATTTACCAATTACAGGAAAAGTTTGCTTAGGAAGACTTATTGACACAGGTAAATCCTATTTGAAACTACCGATAGTTGGGACCGATTAGGGAAATACTACATAATTTACCCTTACATGTTTAGAACGGAAAAACTAGTGGGGATTGCATGCTATTTACTCAAACTAACGATCATACTATCTTCTTTTCTTTTATTTAATTTCTGTCTTTAGGTTATTAGTTTAGTTTTATTATTTGAAAACCATATAAATATTTGTCTATCTCTTCTTCCTACTAGCGTATTAGCTTTTCTATCTTTAATATTTGCACTTGAATAATTTGCATAAGTTCTTCTTAACCTTCGTAGTCCCTGAGGAACGAATCTTACTTATTCATTAAAACTTGCATACGATCTGTATACTTGCAGAACCGTGTTAGCTTAGGGTGTTTATTTGCACTTATTTTATACATCTTTTTATCACACCTTAGGCCACACCAATATATATATATATATATATAATGATTTTTTTAGTACATCATATATATAATAAATCGATGGCTTAGAGTCTTCTAATGTATAAAGAAATAAAAAACCATGATTATGTTAGGATCCCCTAAATAACTATCACTTCCTATTGCAAAGTCGAATTGAACCAAAATAAACTACATTGTTTTGTTACAAAGGAAGTCCTAAGACTGTTGAAAATAAAAAACTAGTTAAGGATCATCTCATCTACTAAAATCGGGATATAGATCATCCTTGGAGATTTTAAGCCGAATCTATCATGTGTGAGCGCTCTCCAAATCCCATCAGGTGGGTCGATGAACGAGGAGTAGACATGTACCTTGTGAAGCCCCTTACAAGCTAGCCAATCAACAAACAAATTGACTTATCTGGATATACCCTTGATCGCAAATGACATGTTCTTGCCATGATACTGTGGATCCTATTAACCCAAAATGAGATTGGATCCCTTCTAGACTCAACTGTGTAACTGCCGATATGGCCTCCTGCAAGTCAACCTCTTCAATGGTGGTGTATCTGTGTGTGTATTCGCAGAAGAAGAAAAAAGGAAAGGGGGCTAATTTGTGACTTATTTAGAAGATTAGGGGGTTTTGGGATATATTTTTTAAAATTTAAGGGTTAGCTTTATAATTTTTTTAATTTTACAATTTTTAGTTTTTTCCAAATCAAATAAACCATGTCATGTAGACACTTAACAGAAAATATGGTAAGTATTAACGGAAAATAAAATTTAAAATGTTGGGTATCTGAATATTCATTTTTAAAAAATTAAATATTTATTTGTCAAAATTCAAAACATCGAATACTTGAGAGGTCTTTTCTTTTCCTAAAAATTATCAGTAGACGGTATCTTTTCATCTCGTCATCTTATTATCTTATCATTGTATCAATGGTTTTTTAATTATTACACTAAAATAACTTCTTTCATTTAATGTAAATTTGAATTTTATATTATTAATCAATTAATGTGGTTCATTCGAAATAAAATGAATAATTCTTTCCAATAGGCATTAATGAGTAATGCTGGAAATCATTCTAAATCCCATCACCTTTTTATCACCTCCTAGATGGATTTTAAGTGGACCAATCATATAATTTCTCTTTCCTCGTTTATCACTTTCTCTTTCTTTCATGATTGGTACACATAAGAGCGATAAAAGGATGATGCAATATAGGGTGATATCCAACATTACTCTATTGTTAATATCACATTTAATGGTATCCTTTTCTTGGTCAAAGTATACCAACTATTATATTTAGTGGAATATATAAAGTTCGTAAAAAAAAAGGAATATATAAAGTAAAAAATTTATTAAATTACTTTAATATTAGTGGTTGTTGATATCAAATATTCATCTTATAAATATTAATATTTGATACTTGTATTTCTCACATAATATATCGAATAGAATGGTAATGTATCGTGTAAGCAAGATAACTCTTTTTTCTTTTTTTTTTTGTTCTACCTAATTTTTGTAGCCTCGGTTAATTGTGCAAAGATAGAATCATATATAGAGAAAGAGTTGATGGATGAAGAAGTCAATCACGTAAAACTCACTTACTGTTTTAACTGGATATGTAAAGCAGATTGTGTAATAGACGGATATAAGGGAGGGGGTTGTCATCGTGGCTTTTGTTTTTGTGATACTGAATAACTAGATAAAATCTACATTCGAGAACATTATATGCAAATGCAGAATGTCCTATAATGTAAAATTTGATTGATTAATGCAATAAATTATATAAGAAATGACATTTATTTTTGGGTCAATGCCCCAAAAAATCAAAATAATATTATACTTGCCCCAAAGAATCATCCATTAATTTACTATTATAAGATTACATATTTACCCTTACACCATAAGAACTATTCCCGTCACGGACGATTCCCGTCACACGACGATTCCCGTCACGGACGATTCCCGTCACGGACGATTCCCGTCACGGACGATTCCCGTCACGGACGATTCCCGTCACCGACGATTCCCGTCACCGACGATTCCCATCACCCGACGAATCCCGTCAACGCGACGAATAATGTATAACATAAGTAAGGATAGTATAGTCAAATAATGTATAAAATAATTCAATTGATGATGTTATTGGGCAGAAATTTTGTCATTGATGTTATTGGGCTGAAAATAATATTATTTTGATTTTTTGGGTCATTTTCCCTTTATTTTTTACAAAAAAAAATATATGTGTGTGGAAAAAAAACTAATTTAAAGTGGTTAAATACCTTAAAAATAGCTAAGACTATCATCGACGAATCTGGTAAGAAATATCTTAAATAATCCTTCGATTGAGAAAATAATCCTAGTAAATTACTCTTCTTTACTCAAATAAATGAAACTAATCATAAAATTTAGTACACTTTTATATATGAAATGATGATATGATAACTCAAATATTGTTGCATATAAACATTTGAAATAAATTGTATAAACAAGGTTTTTTAATCATTGCAATTTTTTTTGATAGAATTATATATCTCTCCAATTTAAAATCTTATCTTAATTTTTTCTTCTTTGTGTTTAGATTTGTATTTTACTTGACCGAAATCGGAAACATTTGGCATAAAATATAATATATGTACCATGTAGCATAAAATATAATACACATGCTGAAAGCGCTTCTCACTTTGTTAAAATCTCCTAACATAGCGCGTCTGGTGGGTCCTAGGGTGTTATAAAATTAAGTACAGAAAATAAAGGAACCACAATACCGCAAGTGTACGGTTGTCCAAGTAATACTCTGGTGTCGCCTAGGGTGTGATAAAAATAAGATCAATTTAAGTATGGAAAACTATGCACTCTCACCCTAGACAGGCACAGTACTGCAAGTATTACAGGACGTATGCAAGTTTTAATGATAAGTAGAGTTCGTTCTCAGGGACTTAAGTGTGTTAAACGCGTAGGAACAGATAACGAGTAAGAGTAAATAATTAGAAAACAGAAAATTAAAGCAAATAATTTCGAGGTTAAGAATTAAACTAAATTAAAGCTAGGAAATTAAAGACAATAAAGTAAAAGATTAAGAATATGAGATGAGAAGTATAGCTTAGATTTTGCTAGTATGCACTAATCCTTCTAATTCTATCTATAGATCTAGTTCATAAGGGAGAATATTAGCTCTTGGTAATACTTAGTCAGGATTCTAAATTCCACTACCTTAGACCTTGAGAGCGACTAAGGGGGCTACGTCACAACCAAGAAGTGATTTAAAATAGGGTTATCAAACGCCACTAAGGCCCTAAGCAAATACTGCAAGTCTTGGTGATACGGTGGTTAAAACAAACCTTAATGACTATCTAGTTAGAAGTATGTTTTGTCAGAACTGCTATCGACACTAGACATTATGTGGTGGTTCAATAGTTAAACACCCTGTCAAGGAGACCATCTAACTACTCTTAAAACAATCCTAAAGTGATCAATTCTAGGAAAGACAATAAATCAAAACACATAAGCAAATATAAAGTAAGAAGCTAATATCAGATTAAAACATATAATTCCCAAAGAAACTTAGATAGAAGAATTAGAATTCATAGTTTATACATATGCAAAACCCAAGCTATGGGAGGTTTAGTTCATACCTGAAGGAAATAAACTAAAAGAAATAATAAAAGACATCATCTTGCTCTCTACAATAAACTGGAAGAATAAAACCTTAAGAACTAATTACTATGAGGCAAGGATGATTTACAAGTGATATAAGGGTGTATTTATAGGTGTTTAGAAGACCTAATTCGTTTTCTTGAGGAATTGTTTAGGTAATGAACTTCTAGCCCAACTCAAATTCGTATGGAAATAAAGATAAACACTGCTGCGTTGTTTTGGTCATAACTTCTTTATTATTGGTCCGTTTTTGCTCCACAAGATACCAAAAGAATCGCAACAGAATTATCTAGGCCCTTTAGGAGTAATCTACCAAATTCGGCCTCTTTATTAGGCAAAAACGCCTATCTTTGCAGAATCCCAGATTTAGGCAGCTTTTCCTTTTCCATCTTTTTAGCAATTCTTTCCTTATCTCCAATTACCATGCATATCTCCTTCCATAAGTTGTTGTCTTTGACTTGGACTCTAATTAATCTCCATAATTATCTTTAAAGCTACACACTAAATAAACAATTAAACCCAATATGCTCTAAAAACATTAATTCTACAAATCAAGACACAAAATAGGAAAGTGCACTAAAACTCAAGAAAATCGACATTATTGACTTCTAAAACACTAAAAATGATGTCTCATCTTAACATAAATCTATCACAAATGAGGAGACATCAAGACCCCCAACTCAAAGTTGTATCGTCCCGATACAATAAAAGATAAAAACATAGGGAAGTCTAGAAATACACACTTATAAAATTCTCAACACAAGGGAAAAGCATAGCAGAATATATAGAATAAACCTAAAACACATAACTCAGAAAATTTCATGCAATAATATTCATAAACTACATACCTGTACACTTCTTATATTCACAGTCAACACGGCTTAATTTCAAGATCAGATTAGTTTCGCAATGTAAGAAGGATTGGGACTTTACTCAGTTCCCCTTGAGAGCTATAGATTGTTCATCAAACCTTACTAGTATCCAAGAATCCACTTAACTAATCTCTAATGGCTCAATCACTTCTCAATTACATAACAAAGAATCACAAGGTCTTTAAGGTTGTACTGTAGGCTTAGGGACGGTATGATAGTATATTTGGATAATTTGGAGTGAGCTTTTTGGCTCTCTCCTCTCTAGACATCAACGAATCGCCCTAGAGCTTGAGTTACTCTCATAAACGTTTCTCACTCAACCCAATGAATTCCTTGATGCACAATTTAGCATCCCCAATAACCCAATTAAGCTTTAAGATGTTCACATAAAAATCCACGTTGCCGGTCCGAATATATATATTTTCTCTTCTTTTCAAATCAATTTTCTTTTCTATAGCTATGACTCTCTTTTAATGTTGAGATATCACGCTAATTTTCTCATATATATATTTTTCTTTTAATGCCCTTGTTGGCAATATTAGCTCGAAGCTTCTTTTTCATTCACTATTACCCCGGCAAAGGGTTACAATACAATGCTGTGAAACATCATTAATACAAAGCACAAAGCACAATTTATAAGCTCAAAAATCCCGACATAATAATTCCCATAATGGTGGACCCACCACCCCAAACTCAAGCTCTAAAACAACTGTCTAAGCATCGCGATTCGAGTGCGGGTCATATGGAAAAGTCCTAAAATCTAAAGGATATAGCTTATAACGTGTTTCAATAAAAAGGCTTTAGAAAGGCTAGAAGAGGCTAAGAAGGATATAACTTTTAAACTCAAAAATCACAAGGTGAGAAGGTATAAAAAGGCTTCAAAGGCTTAAAAATATGAAAGAACCGCCTTGATCACTTTCTACACTATGTAATTCAGAAAATTTCTTACCTTTAGCACTTTCATCAAATGGTTTTTCAACTAGCTTGGATCTCACGGCCTACACACTTCTCAAGGTTCCCTGAGATCGAACATACTTTCTATCGCATTGCTCACTAATCTTTTCTTTACTATCAACGTGTGTTTTCCTGCAAATACTCAAAGCATACAAATACATAGCTCATAAACATATCACTTACTATCATCAATCTACTGAGCTCATGCTTTCAAGCTATTAAACACACTCTACATCTAATTCCCATGCATCAAAAATTTTAATTTCACTCAAAAACAGAAAAATGGAGATGAGAGACAACGAATCCCCACACCCCCAACTCAAAAATGAGCCATGTCCCCACGACTCGAAAAAAATGACTCGAAAACAGAAATTAAAATTAGCAGATAGACATATTTACAGAAATGGTAAGGAAGAAAGAGAACATACTCTCGAGGCTATTGCCTCGCATCATTGATACCCAAGGGTGGAATTGCTGGACCTTTCGTTAATTGCTCAAGGAGTTTCATGATGTGCACTTGATTAGCATTGATTTGTGCCACATCATTGACTAAAGAAGTTTGAGCTGCTTCAAATTTCGTTAAACGCTCCTCCATCTTCTCTTGCCAAGATTGCTCCTTTTCTTCCTTCGAGACTTGAGTAGAACCCGCTCTTCGAAGGCTTTCTTTGATCCAAGCATTATCAATATAACTCGTCTTAAACTCGAGTTTCTCTTCTTCACCCAATACTACATTCGCTTTTCGCACAAGACACGTGATCATAGTTGGAAATTTAACGTTATAAACCGATTTAGGAGAGACCGAGAATCGTATCACCTCCTCATAGATCAACTGTGCCACATCAACTTCTTCTCCTCTCAAAATACAATCCAACAGTAGCGCGTTCTTCATGGTCACCTCCAAAGTTCGTGTGTTTCCAAAGACATTAGGGATAAGGAAATTTTGCCAAATTCTAGCATCTGCTTGAAGATATTTGTAAGGCCAAGGTGCCTTCAATTCTCCCGTATGTAATTGCACTTTCTCCTTGTCTAAAACATGCTCAAAAAGTAATTCCTTATCAAAGATTTTTCGTTTAGCAACTGCTTCCTCAAATTTGCAAAAGCCTTTCAGATTCTGAAACTTGAAGTGGTTCCTAATCTCCTCAACTGTGAAAGGAACTAACTTTCCTCTAATCGGAACACAATCACTATCTTGGCTAAAGAGGCCTAGATAGAACTCCAAAACTAATTCAGGACATAATTCAGAACGGCTTACCATGAACGTAGACCAACCCAATCTCTCACCAAGCTCAAAGAATCTCTTGTATTCTCTATCTCTAATTTCCTCCTTGAATACTTTCTCATAGGCAAAAGGTAGTTCTTTTAATTGTTTCTCCGCAGAAATTTTCAAGGCCTTTGAAGTATCCACTTTCTCTATAGGTATAGGATTTTGTTGAGGTTGTGTTCTTTCCTTTGCATAAAAATAAAGCTTTTTACCATTACTATCATACGAAGGTTTCCCACTCTTCAATTTATCTTTACCCTTTGATCTGGAACTAGCACCTTTGTCAATTGATTTCTTCTTGTTTAAATCCAATCCCTTGTTACTCTTCACCTCCCTCTTGCTAGATAAGATTGTTGTTCTATTAGTCATCTTCAATTAACCCCCAACTCAAAGCTTTAGCAACCCTTGAAATTTACTCTTGAATTAATGGATGAACAAGCTTGATTTGGCCTAGGATGGGTGAATTGGTGATGAATCTCTATGTGGGTGAGGATGATTTGTAATGGGTACGCTAGGATTTTTTAGAAATTGTGTGATGAATTTGTGAAATTTGGCTCTTTGATTCTTCAATTTGAATGAATTTGGTGATGATTGGTAGCTTGATTTTCTCTTGTAATGATGTGGGGAGAAGGTTTGATGTGTTTTCCTTGATGATTGGGTAGTGTTTTGGTGATTGGTGAAGGTTTTGATGAGCTTCAATGGAGTTAGGAGAGTTGTGGAGAAGAAAGAGAGGGTTAAGGTTTAATAAATTCGGAATAATAGGCTCAATACCTCCTTTATAACTCAATCCCGTAACTTTCTCTCTCCTCTGGCGGCGCTGCAGACTACCCCTGCGGACCATGGGGTGCACCGCAGGGTAGTCCGTGACATCTGATGCTCGAAAATTTTTGCTCACTGACCTAAACCCGTGGTAGGACCCCGTGGTACAGGTTTTTGGCTCGCGGACTAGGGTCCGGTGTACCGGAGGGTACACCGCGGCTTCTGTTGTCAACTCCGTCAAAATACCCGTGGTACTCACCCCGTGGTACGGGTTTTTGGGGCGCGGATCATGGCGCGGTGCACCGCGGGGTAGTCCGTGGAATTTTTTCTTGTTTCTGGATCAAACCCGCGGTAGCAACCCGTGGTACGGGTTTCGACCTCGCGGACCATCCCTGCGGACCATGGGGTAGTCCGCGGGGGTAGTCCGCGGGGTGCATTCTTGCGCTCCAAAAATTTTCCTCGCGTTCCCTAACTCGATTTCTCCGATTCCTACACACCAAAAACACTAATACTTTTCTCAAATATGCATTATCAACTAAAAACAACTAAAATAAACTTAAACTAAGAATGTAAAAGACATGAAAACATAAAAAAACTTCGGGTTGTCTCCCGAACAGCACTTTTGTTTAACGTCTTTCAAAGTTAGACGTGTTACCTCTGTCAAGATTTGCGAATATAGCCTCCCCAACAGCGAGTAAGGCTATGAACGTCAACTAATCTGCGCTTGACCCCAGTTTTGGGGCGAATTTCTATCACCTTGGCTGAAACAACCTTAGTGACAATGAATGGTCCCATCCACGAGTCTTTGAAACTTCGTGGCCTGTTCTCGCGTTTATGGGCTTTCCATAGGACTTCATGGCCAACCCCAAACTCAATGTTTGGCTCAGAATCCACAGGTTTTAAGTGGATTCCTTCAGGAGGGACTTTGTGATGTGAAAGGCTGTGGATGATAGGCACGGTGGGATCCAACTTCCTTGGTTTTTTACCCAAGACATAGAAGGTCTCGGATACATTTTTAGCATGAAGGGTGATGGTCCCATCTTGGAAGTTGATCACACTTTGACTTGTGGCCATGAAGGGCCGTCCAAGTATGATCGGAACCTGCTTATCTGCATCAAACTCAAGAATAACAAAGTCAGTAGGGATGGCGATATTACCTGCACGGACTAAGACGTCCTCCACTGTTCCCCATGTCCTCTTCACTGAGTTGTCAGCAAACTGCAACTTCACTGGAGTTTTCTCTGATTTTTGAAGTCCAAGCCTCTCGAACACGGACTTAGGCATAAGATTTACACCAGAACCCACATCGTACATTGCTTTCACCTTGAGCCTACCATGTAATTGAATAGGAAGGTTGAAACTTCCCGGATCTTTAAGCTTAGTAGGTAGCTCTTTCTCACTTCTTCTCGAAACCCTCAGGTTCTCTCTTGGGATCTCTATACTCGCCTCTTTTTCAGGAATAACTTGCGTAAAAACTTGTTGCGGTGTAAGTCCTCTCTTCGCAATCTCAAGCATTTGGGCGTTGATATTTTCAGGTTGGTACGCCTCTACAAATGTCTTGAGAGCAGTGTCATCTTTAGGATTTGTATCAGGAATAGTTGATGACACTGGTTGAACACTAGGTGGCGATTCCACCTTCTCTTCTTCTTTCTCCTCTAGCACAGCAGGTGCCACTTCATCTTCTTTCGATTCTTCTTTTGAGGCTTCTTCCTCTTTCTCTCTCGCTAACTCCGCTGCATACTCTACCATCGATCGCATCTCCTCTTGCACCTTTTTCAGTAGCTCTATGAACTCGTCTCTCTCTTCATCGCTTTCCAGATGATAAACTTCTAGACAGTCGGACTCCTCGGGGTTAGACTCGGTTGGTTCTTCTTCAATACTGGGAACTTCCACGGCACTAATGGCAGCATGTGGTGCTTCCTCCTTTTCTTTTTCGATTTCAAGGCATATAGCCTTGCAAGCTTCGAACCCAACATTGTTTTCACCTCCTTCGATTGCCTTTACTTCCTTTTGTTCTTTTAGATGCTTGTTTATTTGGTCTAATTGAGTACTTAGCATCTGAAGTATGGCATCGTGTCCTCGGACTTTTTCCTCTTGAGCGTTTACAGTTGTGTTCAATCGGTCTAGAGCTTGTACTATCTGTGTATTGTCCATAGATCCTTCTTGCGGATACTGAGGTAAAGCTTTTTGATCTAAAGTATCGGTATAGGCGTCTTGAGCAGGTTGTTGTGGAGGAGTAGGTCGATTCTGATATTGGTTTTGGTACTGACCTCTCTGTTGGTAAGAGTTGTTCTGGGGTCGCGATTAATATTGACCAGGATTAGCGGCCCCTTGCGGATTCGTATACTGCATACCCGGATGGTTGCGGTTGCCCCATCGGTTAGATATGAAGTAAACAGATTGCGGATTTGATTCGCACTCTTCCCATGAATGATCGTTAACTCCACATTGTTGACAACCTTGTGCCTCTTGAACTACCTTTGTAGCAGCTAAATTCTTCTTCATCGCGATTCTCAGCTCCTTGATTTGATTTTCTAACGAGGATATTTGAGCTGAGTTCGCAGTTTCTGCATCTAAACGAAGTGTTCCTCGGGTCTTTGCTGCAGAAGCTCGCGTTGAAGGCCAACTTCTTTCTTGTTCCATAATATTTTCTAACACCTCGGAAGCTTCATTGTGATTCATGGACACAAAATTACCCTTTCCAATGTTATCCACCTTGTCTCTACCCTTGTCATCAAGACCTTCATAGAATATAGCAAGTTGTAGAGCAGGTGTATAACCATGGAGCGGGCATCTAGCTAATTTTTGTTGAAACCTTGTCCATGCTTCTCCCACTGTTTCTCCATCTTCTTGAGAAAATCTTGCAAGCTCGGTTTGATCTTTAAGTCTCATGCTCTTTGGATAAAATCGGTTAAAGAACGCGGCTTGAAGCTCTCTCCAAGAGTGAATGGTTCCATGTGGTTGTCTTTCTAGCCAATCGCTAGCTCTTCCGGTCAAGAAAAACGAAAACATATGACAATACAGTTGCTCGCGTGTAATGCCAGGAGTAATGTAGGCATCACAAATCTGCATGAACTTCTGAATCGCTTTTACCGGATCTTGAATTGCAGTACCAGTATATAGTCCGAAACTTTGAAATTGACTAAGCATACCCGGATCGGGTCTAAATTTGATATTCGGAATCTCAGGAGGGCGGTAATCGATGGGTTGAACATGGAATGGTATGTTAAGGCCAGGTAGATCTTGTTCAACTTGGTTTTGTTGATTATTCTGCCCATTACCTTCTCCTACTGGTAAATGTACACCAGGTGGAATGTATGCTGGAGGTCCTCCTGGAGCAAAGTAAACTAACTCCGGATCATTATCATGTATGTCTGCCATAGCTCTTCTCAAGGCTCTTTCCTCACGAATTCGTTTGTTATAAGCTCTGAAGCTTCTCTCAGGCTCCGGTAAGGGAGGCCAAGAATCAAACACTGTGAAACCTGAAAAAGACTAAAGCAAACCACAAGCGTAAATCTGGAAAAATAAAAACTAAAACTAAACTAAAAACTGAAAAGTAAAAACTAATTAAAAACTAAAACTCGAAATAGATAACCCACACGCTAACGAGACACAAGTCCCCGGCAGCGGCGCCAAAAACTTGGTGTCGCCTAGGGTGTGATAAAAATAAGATCAATTTAAGTATGGAAAACTATGCACTCTCACCCTAGACAGGCACAGTACTGCACGTATTACAGGACGTATGCAAGTTTTAATGATAAGTAGAGTTCGTTCTCAGGGACTTAAGTGTGTTAAACGCGTAGGAACAGATAACGAGTAAGAGTAAATAATTAGAAAACAGAAAATTAAAGCAAATAATTTCGAGGTTAAGAATTAAACTAAATTAAAGCTAGGAAATTAAAGACAATAAAGTAAAAGATTAAGAATATGAGATGAGAAGTATAGCTTAGATTTTGCTAGTATGCACTAATCCTTCTAATTCTATCTATAGATCTAGTTCATAAGGGAGAATATTAGCTCTTGGTAATACTTAGTCAGGATTCTAAATTCCACTACCTTAGACCTTGAGAGCGACTAAGGGGGCTACGTCACAACCAAGAAGTGATTTAAAATAGGGTTATCAAACGCCACTAAGGCCCTAAGCAAATACTGCAAGTCTTGGTGATACGGTGGTTAAAACAAACCTTAATGACTATCTAGTTAGAAGTATGTTTTGTCAGAACTGCTATCGACACTAGACATTATGTGGTGGTTCAATAGTTAAACACCCTGTCAAGGAGACCATCTAACTACTCTTAAAACAATCCTAAAGTGATCAATTCTAGGAAAGACAATAAATCAAAACACATAAGCAAATATAAAGTAAGAAGCTAATATCAGATTAAAACATATAATTCCCAAAGAAACTTAGATAGAAGAATTAGAATTCATAGTTTATACATATGCAAAACCCAAGCTATGGGAGGTTTAGTTCATACCTGAAGGAAATAAACTAAAAGAAATAATAAAAGACATCATCTTGCTCTCTACAATAAACTGGAAGAATAAAACCTTAAGAACTAATTACTATGAGGCAAAGATGATTTACAAGTGATATAAGGGTGTATTTATAGGTGTTTAGAAGACCTAATTCGTTTTCTTGAGGAATTGTTAAGGTAATGAACTTCTAGCCCAACTCAAATTCGTATGGAAATAAAGATAAACACTGCTGCGTTGTTTTGGTCATAACTTCTTTATTATTGGTCCGTTTTTGCTCCACAAGATACCAAAAGAATCGCAACAGAATTATCTAGGCCCTTTAGGAGTAATCTACCAAATTCGGCCTCTTTATTAGGCAAAAACGCCTATCTTTGCAGAATCCCAGATTTAGGCAGCTTTTCCTTTTCCATCTTTTTAGCAATTCTTTCCTTATCTCCAATTACCATGCATATCTCTGATGTCTCCCTAATTGTTCTTATTTTAGACCCTTAGGAGACATCATTTTTGGTGTTTATTTAATTAATTCGATAGACTTTTGAATGAAATATGCAACAATTCGGATTTCCCTTTTTATTTCTAGCATTTTTGAATTATTAAACTTTTGCGCGTAATATTGGTATTTTTAGTGTAAAGTTTACAGGTTTTTAGATGTTAGCTAGGAAAGGAATCCGAAGATAAAGTCAAAGATCAGAAGATAGAGTCAAGACTTGAAGAGAAATCCCAAAGATTTTATTTTAGAGCTGAAAATCCATTTTCCAGGCCCTTGATTGCTGTTTTCGAGGTACTTAAGAGCTGATTGAGCCGCTGACCTTTGAAGAGAAAACATTCCTTATCGAAGTACGGAACTTTAGCAACTGGAATGAGGTCAATCGGAGTTGTAACGCATCGGGAAAAGCAGTTTTAGTGGAGGCCTGTCATCAGTTACGGGATTTTGGGCTTAAAGAGTGGGCTTGGACATTTAATTAGGCTTTTAATTTCTGGTCCAAGCCCTAATCCGTTTTTCTTATTATAAAAGGAGGTCTGGACTTCTATTTTTCGGACAATTCACTTTCCACAAGATTAAAAACACCAGAGAAGCTACAACAGGAAGAAAGGAGAAGCTACAAGAGCTGGAGTGGGTCTATAGCTCCGTTCGTAGTCATTCTTATTCCGAAAATTAGGTTTTTCTTTTATTTTAATTTTGTAACGAATATGAATTCCATTTCTTTTTATTTTGTTTTTAATTTTAATATGAGCTAAATTTCCATTAGTGCTTGAGAACAAAACAATGGGTGAATCTTGATTTTATTATTATAACGAATGTTGAATTTGGGTTTTTATTGAATTAAATTAAATTAGGGCTTTTACTCTTTTCGACAATTTGTGAATGTTTACTGATTTTAGAGTCGCGAACTAAAATTAGGTATTAGTATCTAAGCTATTCCATATATGTGGCGTATGGATCATCCTGACGGGGGGTTTAGGTACAGAAATAATTGTTCAATCTAGGATAAAAACTATTGATTCTGACGAACTTAGTTAATCCTAGGGCCAATGTGGTAATAAATCTTAATCATCCAACGGTGGATCATATTTACCCTGACGGGACTAGTGACACTTTAGGATCGCCTTATAGTCCACCCTGACGGGGGTATAAGGATATTAGAATCCCGACCATTGTAATTGACTGATTTAACCCTTAAACAACATAAGTTAGAAAGTAAAATTAGGAGGATCCTTGCGTTCTCAAGTACTACATCTCATATTGCGTTTTTACTCATTTTATTTGCGTCTTAGCTTCTACTTGCATTTAATTATTTGTCTTTTATTCATTAGCTTTAATAAACAAAACCAAAACAAACAATTTATCCTCTTTCATTTTCATAAGTGCATCAATCGCTATTTGCATAAACATTGTGATCAACCATCCGTCCTTGGAACGAATCTGATTATCAGAATTACTACTTGGGACAACCGTACACTTGCGGTTGTGGTTCGATTATTATTTGCATTTATTTAGAACACACAAAGGACCACCAAGTTTTTGGCGCCGCTGCCGGGGACGGTAGCGTGTGACCACGGTGTTTATCCTTTAGTGATAAGTGCATTTATTTTATTTTATCAGTTTTACGCTTTTTGTTTGTTAGCTTTTTCAGGTTTTTAGGTTTGGTGTATGCGAAGAAGGCTATTCAAGGATCTAGAGCCAACACCTCCGATCCTTAGTAATCCAGAATCGTTGATCAGACTTGCGAACAGAAGAAGAAGAGAACGAGAAGCTTTAGAAGTAGAAGAATTAAGTAACAGAATGGAGAATATCATTATTCAAGGTCAACAGAATGGACAAGGCCAGTTAGATGCAAATGGCCAACCTTTAGCTCCAGGCGTTATTCCACAAGTTCAACCACAAAATCCTAATCCTCCAGTCCAGATAGTGATGAATCATGATCCGTGGTTTACTAATGGTCCTCCAGAAGTTCCATTCCGTGCTCCAGCTATAGGAGTAGGTGCTCCAGATATTAATGTTCCGCGTTTCCGTCCAGATTCGGGTATGTTAGCTCAGTTCCAGAATTTTGGTAATTTTCGTGGTAGACCATCAGAAGATCCTCTTAGGGCAGTACAGAAATTCAAACAGATATGTGATTCTTATATCACACAAGGTGTTTCGAGAGAACAGATGTATTTTGCTGCTTTTAAGTTCTTTGTTACTGAGGGAGCAAGTGAATGGCACGATACGCAAGATCCTACGAAGATTACTAATTGGGATCAATTAGAAGCCGCATTTTTCGACAGGTATTATCCGAGCAATATGAGGTTAGATGCTGAATTGGAGTTGACTAATTTTCGTCAAGAATACGATGAGACTGTGGGTAAGAGTTGGAATAGATTTCAGATGTGTTTGCGTAGAGTTCCAAATCATGGTTTTTCAGAATTACAGCAGTTAAAGATTTTTTATAGAGGCCTTGATGGAACTTCGAGAGAAAAGTTAGATACGTTATGTGGTGCAGGGTTTCTTCAAGTTCAACCAGCTCATGCCAAAATTATTTTAGAACGAACAGTTAAGAACGAAGTTGGTTGGAAATCAGTGAGAACACCAGTTAAGGGAGTGAATAATGTTGACATAGAAGAGAAATTTGCTACCTTTGAAACGAAGATTCAAAACACTTTGGAACAACAATTGAAGCAGCTTACTTTAGCTGTAAAAGAAGGATTTTCGGGTAAGAAAGTAGCTGTGCAAGCTGCACAAGAGGTTTATATGTGTTCAATTTGTAGAGTTGATGATCATGATGAAGAGAATTGTCCGAATAATCAAGAATCAGTGATGTTTATGTCCAACAGAGGTAATTTTAATTCGAGTGGTAATGGATATCAACCTAACAGAAACCATCCTGGGTTTCAATATTCGAATCCTAATGGGGCAGCCAATCCTACATATGCGTATCAGCCGCGTCCCCAAGGTAATAACTATAATCCTAAACCACAAAACAATTATCAAGGAGGACAGAATCAGAATACTTATGTACCAAGACAAGCTCCTCAGAATACTTACGATGAAACGCTAAACCAGAAAGCTTTACCTGCACATCCACAAGAAGGGGTACTCACCCTTCAGAAAACTGTTGAAAATTTGATTGCTCTACAAGCACAAGCGATGGAACGTCAGAACGCAGCAATAGAACGTCAGAACGCTGCAATAGAAAGACAAAATACAGCTGAAGCAAATATGAAGATGTTTCAGAATCAGCTGAGTCAAATCAGTAAACAGCTCAATCAACGTCCACAAGGACAACTTCCAAGCGATACGGAAAATCCAACACAACGTGAAGATTGCAAAGCTGTTACCTTGAGAAGTGGTAAGAACCTTCTCCCACCTCCTTTTCCCGTTATGAAAGAGAAAGAAGTTCCAAGAAAAGAAAAGGAAGTGGGTGAGAAAGAAAATGAGAAAGAAAATGAGAAGGAAGATGAAGTTGAAGAAATAGTAAGGCCAAGAGAGGCTTCGAAGAAGAAAGATGATAGTATGGTAAATCGCCCTCCACCACCGTTTCCATCGCGAGTTCAGAAAAAGGGTGATATGGGTGATTTTCAGAAATTCTTCAATAGAGTTAGGGGTTTGAGTATTAATATTCCGTTACTTGAGGCAATTCGAGATATTCCTAAGTATACGAAGTTTTTGAAGAGGGCCCTCACTAATAAAAGGCCCTACTGTGATAATGAGATGATTGGCCTTCCTGAAGAGTGTAGTGCGATTTGCCAGAGCAAATTACCTCCGAAGTTAGTTGATCCGGGGAGTTTCACGATTCCCATATCGATTGGAGAAGAATGGAAAGGAAAGGCACTATGCGATTTGGGGGCAAGCATCAACTTGATGCCCAAGTCAGTCTTTGATAAGCTTAAAATTGGAAACGCAAGACCTACCTCTATGGTCTTGCAAATGGCGGACAGGTCTCTTGCTCATCCTGAAGGCCGTATTGAGGATGTCCTTGTTAAGGCAGGTACACTTATATTTCCTGTTGATTTCGTAATTCTTGAATACAATGCAGATAGAAATGTCCCCATTATTTTGGGTAGACCCTTCCTAGCTACAGGGAGGACATTGATCGATGTAGAGAATGGCGAATTAACAATGAGGATACAAGATGAGGAAGTGAAATTCAATGTATTTCGAGCTATGAAATTCCCAGATTCTCAGGAAGATTGCTTCAGAATGGATGTAGTAGAGCAAGCATCGCAAGAGGTATTTAATTGTTTAAATTTTGATGATATCTTGCAGGCTGCTTTGACATTAGATTCACCTGAGATGATGGAGGAGCTTACAGAAACAGTGGCAGCTCTCAATTCTGAAAATCCGAAATATAGGCGTCTTGCCTATGAACCTGTGAGAGAACCGGGGGAGATTATTCCTAAAAAGAAACCTTCAATTGAATCTCCTCCGGAGTTGGAAGAAAAACCATTGCCAGCACACTTGAGGTATGCTTATTTGGGTACTAATGAAACTCTACCTGTTATTGTTTCAGCTAATTTAACAGGTCCTCAAGAAGATAAACTGTTGCGTGTGTTAAGAGCCAACAAAGAAGCAATAGGTTGGACAATTGCCGATATCAAAGGCATTAGTCCATCCTATTGTCAACACAAAATCATACTAGAAGATGTTAATGCACGCTCAGTTGAAGGTCAGAGAAGATTAATGCCAGCCATGAAGGATGTGGTGAAGAAGGAGGTGATTAAGCTTTTAGATGCGGGGATTATTTATCCCATTTCGAGTAGTGAATGGGTGAGTCCGGTTCAGTGTGTACCGAAGAAAGGAGGAATTACAACAATTCTTAATGACAAAAATGAGGCGATCCCTTCAAGAACAGTAGTTGGTTGGAGAGTTTGCATGGATTACAGAAAGCTGAACAAGGCCACCAGAAAAGATCATTTCCCTTTGCCCTTCATTGATCAAATGTTAGACAAATTAGCCGGAAGGGAATATTACTGTTTCTTGGATGGTTACTCTGGGTACAATCAGATCTACGTGGCTCCAGAAGATCAACATAAGACTACCTTTACATGCCCATTTGGTACTTTTGCATATCGCAGAATGCCATTTGGGTTGTGTAACGCTCCCGCTACTTTTCAAAGGTGCATGATGGCCATCTTCTGGGACATGATAGATAATTTCCTTGAAGTGTTCATGGATGATTTCTCCGTGTTTGGTGATGATTTTGATATATGTTTGGATAACTTGGAGAAAGTGTTAGTGAGATGCAAGGAAACAGATTTGGTGCTCAACTGGGAGAAGTGTCATTTCATGGTTCGCGAAGGTATTGTTCTGGGTCACAAAGTTTCGAGTGTTGGTTTAGAAGTTGATAGAGCAAAGATAGAGGTAATTAAAACTCTTCCCCCTCCTGTTTCTGTTAAAGGGGTAAGGAGTTTTCTTGGCCATGCTGGCTTTTATAGGCGTTTTATTAAAGATTTTTCTAAGATTGCTAAACCACTATGCAACTTACTCGAAAAGGATTGCAAATTCCTTTTTGATGAAGCTTGTTTAGCGGCCTTCAAAGCAATCAAAGAAAAGCTTATTTCTGCTCCTATAGTGTTACCTCCAGATTGGAATTTACCGTTTGAGGTTATGTGTGATGCGAGTGATTTGTGTATGGGAGCTGTATTAGGACAGAGGAAAGAGAAGGTTTTTCATTCGATTTACTATGCTAGTAAAACTTTTAGTGGTGCTCAGATTAATTACACAGTTACAGAAAAGGAGTTGCTAGCAGTTGTATATTCGTTTGATAAATTTCGCTCTTATCTTCTTGGAGCGAAAGTTATTGTTTATACAGATCATTCCGCGATCAGATTTCTCATGGAGAAGAAAGATGCAAAACCAAGGTTAATCAGATGGGTGTTATTGCTTCAAGAGTTCGATTTAGAGATCAAAGATAGAAAGGGTTGTGAGAATCAGGTTGCAGATCATCTATCGCGTTTAGAGGGTTCAGAGATGAATAGTGGTACTGAAGCAGTTAGAGAAGAGTTTCCTGATGAGAGTTTATTCGTTGTCCGAGATTATGAGGCTCCGTGGTATGCAGATATTGCAAATTTAGTGGTGAGTGGTGTTTTTCCTGAAGGTTCTACTTATCAAGAAAGAAAGAGGTTAGCTCATCGTGCTAGACAGTTCTTTTGGGAGGATCCGTTCCTCTATAAAGTTTGTGCTGACCAAATGATACGAAGATGTGTAGCAAGGGAAGAGACTCAAGCCATTATAGCTGGATGCCATGATTCATTATATGGAGGACATTTCAAAGGAGACAGAACTGCTGCAAAGGTATTTCAATCAGGTTTTTACTGGCCTTCTCTTATAAAAGATTGTCATGAATATGTTAAGAAATGTACGAGATGCCAGTTTACCGGAAACATATCTAAGAGGGATGAGATGCCGCGTAATAATGTGTTAGAGGTTGAGATATTCGATGTGTGGGGCATAGACTTTATGGGTCCTTTCGTTCCTTCAAATGGTAACCTCTATATCTTATTGGCTGTTGATTATGTGTCTAAGTGGGTAGAAGCGGTGGCTTTACCTACTAATGATTCACGAGTGGTGATTAAGTTCTTGAAGTCACATATTTTCACTAGACATGGCACACCTAGAGTGATTATTAGCGATGGAGGATCTCATTTCGTTAATAGATATCTGAAGACTATTCTAGAGAAATATGGAGTCAGACACCGTGTATCTACTGCATACCATCCACAATCCAATGGTCAAGCTGAGGTTTCGAACCGTGAAGTCAAGTCAATCCTAGAGAAAACCGTTGGTCCTACAAGAAAAGATTGGTCAATGAAGTTAGATGATGCGTTGTGGGCCTATCGTACTGCGTTTAAGACTCCAGTAGGTGCATCTCCTTATCGTATGGTGTATGGTAAGGCTTGTCACTTACCTTTAGAGCTTGAAATGGGTGCCTATTGGGCAATTGCGCAGTTGAACTTAGATCCTATCTTAGCCGGAAAGAATCGTATGATGAAGCTTAATGAACTTGACGAATTCCGGTTGCATGCTTATGAAAATGCCAAACTTTACAAAGAAAACACAAAGAAATGGCATGACAATCGGATTCGTCCAAAGAACTTTGAAGTAGGGCAAAAAGTATTAAAGTATAATTCAAAGTTCAGCAATTTTCCGGGTAAGTTAAGATCTAAGTGGTCAGGTCCATACATAGTGACCAAAGTTACACCTCATGGGGCGATAGAAATAGAACACCCGCTAGAGAACCGTACCTTTATGGTTAACGGTCACAGATTAAAGATATACCATGGAGGTGAAGATACCAATCGCTCGGAAGATCCACATCCCGGGGAGGTCATGTATCTCCTCGAGAATCCTTAGAAGCGTGAGGTAACCCGTCGAGCTTAACGACGTTAAACAAAAGCCAATTACTTGTATATAAGCTGAGTTTTTCTATTTTTGCAATTTAGATTAGTTTGATTTTCGTAATTTTATTGTTTTTATTAAGAAATGAGGAAGGGTAGTTGTTTTTGATGATTTCAGGGGTAAAAAGGACTTGAGTTTGGGGTCGATTTGGCGAAAACAGAAGAAAAAGAGGTTGGATGTCCAGGAGAAACCGGGAACCCGCATTCCACAGAACCGGGTACCCGGTTTTGGTGCTGTAATTTCTGAAATTCCCTGACCCAGCGTCTTGGTGGCTTGCGTTTTCGTGCGTTTTCATTCGCGCCATCGACACAAATCCGGGTACCCGCATTTGGCAGAACCGGGTACCCGGTTTCGGAGCTGCTGTTGGTGAAATTTTCTGGTCCAGCGTTTCAGGGTGCTGCGTTTTGGCGCGTTTTCATTCGCGCCATCGAGAAAATCCGGGAACCCGCATTCCACAGAACCGGGTACCCGGTTTCGGCGAGCAAAATCCCTGACCCAGCGTCTTGGGGTCCAGCGTTTTGGTGCGTTTTCAAAAAAAAAAAAAAAAAAAAAAAAAAACGAGTCCACAATTTTTTTCCGCGCCGTCACAGCGACGCGGAACCGGGGACCCGGTTTTCCAAATCCGGGAACCCGGTTTGAAAGCTGTGAGAGGCGGTTTTGGGTATTTTAACCTAGTTTTCTTAGCCTCTTTTGCAAGTTTTTACCTAAAACGCACCAATAGCCTCCCCACCTACGAAATTCATCTACCAAAACACTATATATCATCAAATCCTACCCTCTTTCACCACAAAAACATAAGATCAACTCACCTCCTCTCCAAAATATCATCAAATCCTTAGTTTTTCCCAAGATTCTTCTTCAACCAATTCCTTAAATTAAACCCAATTCTTTCTTCTCCCATACAAATTAACCAAGACCCATCTCATATTTCACCTAGTTCTTAAATTCTTAAACCTCAAAACATCAAAATTCTAAACTTTTCCCTAAGTTTTTCATTATTTGAAGTTTTGAGTTTGGGGTGAAAAGAGATGACTAACAGAACCGGTGATTTCCGAAGAACTGCTCCTAGAAGAAAGACCACCATTGGTGGTTCACAAGATCAAGCTATTGAGATTCCTGATTCGCGTCCTAAACGAAAAATTAACGAAGTTAAGCTTGATTCTAACAGAAAAGAAATCACAGGTCTAAAGCGGAGATTGATTGATGAGATAGAAAGTGCGATGGAACAAGAAGAGGAAATTGCGAAGACCATTGAGAAGGAAACTGAACAAGAGATTCCGGAAGCAACTGTTCAAAAACCCCCGCGTATGAAGATGTGGGCCCACAAACCTAAGAGGGTTTACACTTGTTGGAATACTCAGGTTCGTGAAAGAATTGAATTTTTGAAATTTGGTGAGGAGACGAATTTTCCTAAGGGTATTATGAGTAGTGATTACAAGGAATATGCTGTGACATGTGCTAAGTTTGGTTGGAAAGAGTTACAAGAAAGGAAGCTTGAGTTTATTCCTACTTTTGTGCGAGAATTTTACGAAGGTTTAGCTACCTCACATGATGCCATTGATATCCGCAAAAAGGTAGTTCCTTTCTCTATTGAACGTATTCGGAAATCATTGAAACTACCCAATTTTTCTGGAACATGCCCCTTCCAAGAAACTCTTAATGACCCTTCTTTTGATTTTGAGTCCCTTTGGGGGACCGTGCTTGTTAATGGGACTAGCCCAATTCCTGAAGGTGAAAGGTATCCTGGACAGTTTTACAGCAGTAGTTTGACACCTCGTGCTAAGGTTTGGTCTCGTTTCATAATACCCACTTTCGTTGGTATTAAACACACTTCCGAGTTGAAGAAAGAGCACATATTTGTTATTAAGTGTATTTTGGAGGAGAAACCATTTGATGTTGCTAAGATCATTTATGATACAATCATGGAGTTCGCGAAATCACCAATGAAACAACAAAATCTGAAGTTTCCTTGTACTATTACTCAGTTGTGTTTAGACGCAAAGATTCCGCGTAAGGACGCAGATATTGATACTGTTTTAGTTGGTGTGAGTATAGCTTTGAGCACAATCAAGAACATCCATGAAGAAGCAACACGAGCTACAAGAAGTCCAAGAACTCCTCAATCAAAGAAAGCGAAAACTGTACCTGAGTTGGAAGCGAAGATTCAGGTGTTGGAAGAGAATCAGGAGAGGATGATTGCTACCTTGGGAAACGTTACAACAGAATTGGACCTACTTCGAAATTTAATCCTAGGCGTAAATACACTTCAAAACGCGATTTATGATGCTGTTACGCGAGATAAAGGTCCAGAACGCAACACCGATAACCAGCCTCGCGCTGGTTAAGATACGTTTTCTAAAACTTTCCTCTTAGTATATATTAGTTTAAATGCTTTATTGAGTCTTTTCGAGTCGTGGGGACACGACTCATTTTTGAGTTTGGGGTGGGGTTCGTTGCCTCATCCCAATTTTTATGTGTTATTTGCTTTATTTGCTTTCAATAAAAGAATTTTCGGAGTTGCGTTTGACTGTAGAAATTTTTAAATATCCCTTTAAGCATACTTTTGATAAATCTATGATAGTAAATAGTGGACTTTAGGGATTGATATAAAACGCACTTACAATTGCATGCGAACATAGGTAATTGATAGGAAAAATTAATTAACAATGCAAATGAAGTAAGCTTGTACTCAAGGAATATGTTTGGTGTGTAGAACGTGAAATCCTAATTAGTAGAGAACCCACCTAGATATGAACTAAAGACAAGCTATGTACTTAGGAAAATGATAGGGGCAGTTCTTTATTAGCCATTTGTGCCTTTTTAGCCTTCTATCCCTTGTATTAATTATTATCCGTCTTAGCCCACTTTGAGCCTGTAGCCTTTTCTTTGTAGCCACGATATAAGCCATTATCCCTTAGATTATTAGGCATGACCATATGACCCGCACTTGAATCACAATCCTGAGACATGTCTCGAGCTTGAGTTTGGGGTGGTGGGACCACATATGGGGAATTAAATGGGTAGGGATCGATGTGTTTTGTATTGTAGCACAATTGCAGATGATATATACTTGTAACCCTTTGCCGGGAATGAAGAAAAATGAAAAAAAAAAAAAAAAAAAAAAAAAAAAAAAAAGAAAAAAATGAAAAATTTTGAAAAATCATACAGTAGGATCCGGGAACCCGGATTCATCAAAACCGGGAACCCGGTTTGCTTCTGTACAAAAAAAAAAAGAGAAAAGAAAAGAAAAAGAAAAATATGAATGAATAAAACATCCGGCAAAGTGGAATTGTCTGAAAATCATCTTGTTAATAGTGGGTAGACATGGGACGCTAAATTGTTGCGTATATGGGTGAGTGAGAACATCTTTTTGAGCGTTAACTCAAGCTCGAGGACACTGTTGAGGGTAAGTGAGGAGAGAGCCAAAAGCTCACTTCAAATTTACCAAATATACATCCATACCCGTCCTTAAGCCAATATTATAACCGTAAAGACCTCGTGATTCCTAAGTGCATAGTGAATTTATGATTCTGTTGATAGGGAATAGACTAGGTGGAACGTTCAAAGCGATTTAGGATTAATGACCACCCTATAGCCATCATACAGAGATGAGTACAAGTGTAACCTTCAAGCATTGCGACTTTAATTTTATGATTGAGATTATTTATGTTTGATGTTGCATGATTAGTGTATGTAGATGTTAATTTTTAAAGTTTGCTATATGAGATTTATCTTAAGAATTGCTTTAGGGTTTATTTGCTAGCTTCTATGTGTTTATACGTTTGCTTCTACCCCTCGTTTTATTTTGTTTTGCTTTGTCGGGACGACAAAGGTTTGAGTTGGGGGTCTTGATGTCTCCCTAATTGTTCTTATTTTAGACCCTTAGGAGACATCATTTTTGGTGTTTATTTAATTAATTCGATAGACTTTTGAATGAAATATGCAACAATTCGGATTTCCCTTTTTATTTCTAGCATTTTTGAATTATTAAACTTTTGCGCGTAATATTGGTATTTTTAGTGTAAAGTTTACAGGTTTTTAGATGTTAGCTAGGAAAGGAATCCGAAGATAAAGTCAAAGATCAGAAGATAGAGTCAAGACTTGAAGAGAAATCCCAAAGATTTTATTTTAGAGCTGAAAATCCATTTTCCAGGCCCTTGATTGCTGTTTTCGAGGTACTTAAGAGCTGATTGAGCCGCTGACCTTTGAAGAGAAAACATTCCTTATCGAAGTACGGAACTTTAGCAACTGGAATGAGGTCAATCGGAGTTGTAACGCATCGGGAAAAGCAGTTTTAGTGGAGGCCTGTCATCAGTTACGGGATTTTGGGCTTAAAGAGTGGGCTTGGACATTTAATTAGGCTTTTAATTTCTGGTCCAAGCCCTAATCCGTTTTTCTTATTATAAAAGGAGGTCTGGACTTCTATTTTTCGGACAATTCACTTTCCACAAGATTAAAAACACCAGAGAAGCTACAACAGGAAGAAAGGAGAAGCTACAAGAGCTGGAGTGGGTCTATAGCTCCGTTCGTAGTCATTCTTATTCCGAAAATTAGGTTTTTCTTTTATTTTAATTTTGTAACGAATATGAATTCCATTTCTTTTTATTTTGTTTTTAATTTTAATATGAGCTAAATTTCCATTAGTGCTTGAGAACAAAACAATGGGTGAATCTTGATTTTATTATTATAACGAATGTTGAATTTGGGTTTTTATTGAATTAAATTAAATTAGGGCTTTTACTCTTTTCGACAATTTGTGAATGTTTACTGATTTTAGAGTCGCGAACTAAAATTAGGTATTAGTATCTAAGCTATTCCATATATGTGGCGTATGGATCATCCTGACGGGGGGTTTAGGTACAGAAATAATTGTTCAATCTAGGATAAAAACTATTGATTCTGACGAACTTAGTTAATCCTAGGGCCAATGTGGTAATAAATCTTAATCATCCAACGGTGGATCATATTTACCCTGACGGGACTAGTGACACTTTAGGATCGCCTTATAGTCCACCCTGACGGGGGTATAAGGATATTAGAATCCCGACCATTGTAATTGACTGATTTAACCCTTAAACAACATAAGTTAGAAAGTAAAATTAGGAGGATCCTTGCGTTCTCAAGTACTACATCTCATATTGCGTTTTTACTCATTTTATTTGCGTCTTAGCTTCTACTTGCATTTAATTATTTGTCTTTTATTCATTAGCTTTAATAAACAAAACCAAAACAAACAATTTATCCTCTTTCATTTTCATAAGTGCATCAATCGCTATTTGCATAAACATTGTGATCAACCATCCGTCCTTGGAACGAATCTGATTATCAGAATTACTACTTGGGACAACCGTACACTTGCGGTTGTGGTTCGATTATTATTTGCATTTATTTAGAACACACAAAGGACCACCAATCTCCTTCCATAAGTTGTTGTCTTTGACTTGGACTCTAATTAATCTCCATAGTTATCTTTAAAGCTACACACTAAATAAACAATTAAACCCAATATGCTCTAAAAACATTAATTCTACAAATCAAGACACAAAATAGGAAAGTGCACTAAAACTCAAGAAAATCGACATTATTGACTTCTAAAACACTAAAAATGATGTCTCATCTTAACATAAATCTATCACAAATGAGGAGACATCATACTCCGACAAGTCGGATTCGTTCTCAGGGATTGGACTGGTATAACCCAAGTGTTCAACAGATAAATAGTAGTAATTGCAAATATAGAAAATAAAAGATAAGAAATATTTATTTGGTTTTTATATTAATCCTAAGAATACATGAAAATAAATACTAAAGAACTAGATGCAGATATGAGCTATACTTGAGTCTCGCAAGGAATCCACTTAATCAATATAATCTATGCTATGTTTAAGGGTAGAATTGGAATTATAATATTAGTCGGGACTCTAATATCTCCTAGCCCCCTGTCGGGTGGACCTAGAAGCTATCCTAAAGTATCATAAACACCTGCATGGTCGAATATGGCTTTTCGGATGATAAGATTTTACCTCTTTGGCTATGTAACTAGTTAAGCATGTCGGTCAATAACGGACATTACACGGGTATTACCTAGATCTGTATTCAAACCCCCCCTGTCGGATGATCACTTCGCCACTAAAGTGAATAGCCCAAATACTAAAATCTATTTCTAGTTGTACGGAAAAGAAATAGTGATTAAAACAAAATAATATCCAATATCTAAGACCTAATTCAATTTAAATCATAACAATCCCAAATTCAAAACATAAATTAAATTAATTAGGGTTCATCCCTTTATTGCGATTCTCAAGTAATTAAGGTTTAGCTCATATTGAAAGTAAAAACAGTGAAAAATTAATATTATACATGTCCTAATAACAGAAATAAAATAAGAACCTAGATAGAGGAATTGGCTTGAACTGTTGTTGGAGATATAGACAGACTCCAGCTTCTGCTCTTGCTTCCGCCTCTTGACGCTCTCTCTAAGGATGTATATATTGAATGAATTATGAGAGGTCTCTCTAAGGATATTGAATAAATTGTGAGAGGTACTGAATAATGAGGTCTAAGGGGTGTATTTATAGGTGTTGGAAGACCCTAGGTCGAAATTGCTTGGAGTGGAAGAAAAGTCAAAGACTCTTAAATTCGTAGCTCTAAAAGATAAGATTCTGCTGATTTGATTTGGTCATATCTTTATCAATACTTATCCGTTTGAGAAGTTCCAATATATGAAACTGCTTGTCTTGGAAAGCTCTTTCTATTGGTGCAGACCATTTGTCCAGAATCCATGCCAATCTTTAATTATGATTTAATCTCTAAAACGTGGCTGGATTTTCAGATTTCAAAAGGCAGCTTTATCTTTTCCTCCTTTGAATAAATCTTTCCTAAATCTTCTTATTTCCATGTAAATCTTCTTTCCTTTCATCTTTATCTTGACTTGGCCTCTAAGTAATTACCATTTATCTTTTAAAGCTTCACATTAAATAAATAATTAAACCGCATATGCTTAAAAAGAATAAATCAATAAATCAAAATAGGAAAGTGTACTCTAAAAATAGAAAATCGACTAGAAATCATTTCCTAACACTATAAAATACACTAATACTTTATTCTCACTTCTTCTCCTTGGATTGGTCTTTCATGAAATTCAAGAACCAATTAACTTTGCATTAAAAATAGTCAAATTTACGCACAAAAGCTCAAATTCTGCAAATAGTTAATTTCCAAGGGGAGAAAGTGCAATATGATCAATTAAGCCTAAAAGTCTATCAAATAAGTCATTTATTCACCTAAAAGGATGTCTCCAAGGGGCTAATAATTAGAACAAATCGGGAGACATCAAGACCCCAAACTCAAACCTTTGTCGTCCCGACAAAGTAAAATAAAAACAAAGGATCTTTTAGGTGAATGCAGAAGGTAAAATCTAGAAAATAATCCCAAAGCAAAACTTAAAACAAATTTCATATAGTTTAATCTAGTAATTAATATACACCTACACTTATCATGCAAAATCAAATACAAAACAATATCAATTTAAAATTAATTTCACAATGCTAGAAGGTTACGCTTAATACTTATCTCAAGATGGTGGCTATAGGGTGTTACTTGATCTTTACTTGCTTTGAATGTTCCACTTAGAATAATCCCTATTAACTCACTGTGCATCTAGGAATCACGAGGTCTTTACGGTTTTATCATAGGCTAAAGGACGGTATGGCATGTATATTTGGTAAATTTGAAGTGAGCTTTTGGCTCTCTCCTCACTTACCATCAACAAAACTGTCCAAGAGCTTGAGTTTACACTCGAATAACGTTCTCACTCAACCCAGTTGACGCGCTTAATTAGCGTCCCCAAATTAACCCAATAAGCACTAAGGATGATTCACCTAAAAATTTCCACTTTGCCGGTCCGAATATAATTTCTTTTCAGATCATCATCTTTTTTATTTTCTTATAGCTATGACTCTCTTTATGATGTTGAGATATCATGCTATTTTTCATAGTTATGCCTATTCATAACTTGAGCTCGAAGCTTCTTTTCCATTCACTATTACCCCGGCAAAGGGTTACAATATAATAAACCTGTGAATCATCATCATGTATAGCACAAAGCATCATTGATAAGCTCAAAAATCCCAACCCAATGATAAATTCCCATATAGTGGACCCACCACCCCAAACTCAAGCTCAAGACATGAAGTCTCAGGATCGTGATTCAAGTGCGGGTCATATGGTCATGCCTAACAATCTAAAGGGAAATTGGCTTATAAAGTGGCGTCAAAAGAAAGGCTTAAAGGCTAAAAATTTGTCTAAGAAGGATAAAATTAATTCAGGGTTAGACGGCCAAAAAGGATTCAAAGGGCTAACAAAGAACTGCCTCTATCATCTTCCTATCTACACAACTTGTCTCTAGTTCATACCTAAGTGGGTTCTCTACTCATTTAGATCTCACGTTCTACAAACCACCCATTATCCTTAAGCACAAGTTTACTTCTTTTGCATTATTCATTAATTTTTCCTATCAATTATCTCATGTTTGCGTGCAATCAAAGTTCAGTTTCATACTAACTCCTAAAGTCAACTATTTTCTATCATAAATTCATGAAAAGCATGCTTGATGGGGCATTTAAAACACTCTACATCTCTATAGTCAAAACATTCCTCGAACTAAATTTAAAAAAAATAGTAAAACACATAAAATTGGGATGAGGCAACGAACCCCACCCCAAACTCAAAAATGAGTCGTGTCCCCACGACTCGAAAAAGACTCAAGAAAGCAAATAAACAATTAAACAATTAAACCAAATAAGAAAGGGATAGGAAAACGTATCTGAACCAGCATGAAGCTGGTTTCCATGGTTGCGTGTAGGTTGAGCTCCTTGTGTTGCGTAGGTGGCATGTTGAACATTGCTCACACCACGTAATATGATTTGCATAAGCTCCAACTCTTTTGTGATTTTTCCTATGGGTTCAACACCTCTTCATGAATATCCTCAAAAAATTTCATTCTTTCAACTACATCTTTAACACCCAAAAGTAATACAAGCTTCTCCAACTTCTCTTTTCTCTTCATGGTATTCTTGACCTCCCAATCTTTGACATCTCAATGGACCCCAAACTCAAAACTTCAAATAATCAAAAACTAGAGAGGAGTTTTGAAATTTGATGTTTTGAGGATTTGTAATGAAGTATTATGGAGTCATATGAGATGGGTAATGAATATGTAACAGCTTGGGGAAGGTTTAATGAATAGGATTGAAGCTTTGATGAAGAGGTTTAAGGTTGAAGGAGAAGAATTATTGATTTTCTTGAAGAATTGTGGTGTTGGATGTGTGTTTGGAATGAAATAGGAGGAAGGATTTGATGTTCTTTGGTGTTGTAGTGGTCTTTGTGCAGGTACATAAGGGTTAAGATCTGGAAAATTCGTATTGGGGGAGGCTAGGGTTTGATCTTGACAAGGTAAGAAGTTAAATGGGCCTCAATCTCCTCACAAACCGCCATGGCGCGGTGCACCGGACCTAAGCCGCGGTGTACCGCAGCTTCTGTTGTTTCGTTTTTTTCGTCTCTGCCAAGAACCCGTGATATATACCCCGTGGCACGGGTTTTTGATACTGTTCAATATCTCTTTTACGTCCAAAAACCCGCGGTACCTAACCCGTGGTACGGGTTTTTCCCTCCTGCGGTATACCAGACATCTCACGCGGTATACCGGACCGCGCATCGAATTTTTTTTTTCCTTTCTGATTAAAACCCGCGTGAGTAACACGTGACACGGGTTTTCTTCTTGCGGTATACCGGGGTTCTGGGGCGGTATACCGGACCTCGCGCCGAATTTTTCTTCGTTTTAATTCCTGCACCAATAACACACTACCTTTCTCATTTCTTTTAAAAATAGACACTAAGACTCGACAATTACTTAGAATTATACACTAGAAATTGAAAAACATTAAAGAAAATTAAACATGGGTTGTCTCCCAAGAAGCACTTTTGTTTATTACGTCTTTAAGTTCGACGCGTTACCTTCCATGAAGATGGTATTGAGGCCCTTGCGGTTCTCCTCCGCTTGAATTCGCCTCGTCCTTGGCATGTAAGCTTTGAAACCTTCCCTCTTAAAATTTTATTCAATCGAGCTCTGAAAGGGGGAGGGTAGTATCTCCGTTTCGCCTTCTTACTTTCATGACGAAACGTATTCTTCACCACACGATAGTAGATAACCGTCCTCAACGGTATAAGCTCATTTGTATTTTCTTTAACCTCACGTTCCTCTTTAAAGTGTGGTGGGTAGGTGCTTCTCCTTGCCGCTTTACTCTCGCGGTGTAGCACCTTTCTTGCGTAGCACCTATTGATCATTTGTAGTAATAGAGGTGATTCCAATATTTTATCTCTAATGATGATTTGTGGTGGAGATAGTGATTGGTGAACTTTTTGTGGCGGAGGTTCAACTTCTATTGTATTGTGAACTTTGAATTCTTCGGTGGATACCTCAACCACTTCACATTCGTCTTCGCTTTCAACCCAATCTTCCACTATTACTTTATCATCTTTTTTCTTTGTAATTTCTAAATCCTCGATCACCACCTCTTCTTGGTTGTGTTCTAAATCTTGATCATGCACATACACCATAGGAATAGCAATTTCTGTGTTAACTTCTAGGAATTGCGTTGCTACTCCTTCTTCTATCATGCTAAAAAGATTCTCAACCACATGGTGGTTTCCATTTATAATCGGCACGGTGGTCGTATCACTAGAACTAATACCTTCCTTCAACACCTCCTCCTCAACTATTTCTTCCGGTTGATATCTTCCATCTTCATAAGACTTGACATTATTGGCAAAATGCTGAGAATTAATTATGGATTCCATTTCGTCTAGCTCCTTTTGCATTCTTTGTAAGCGGGAATCTCTTTCATCTGCTAACTTCTGCGATTGTTCATATAAGCCCATGATTTTTGCAACTGATCTATATAACTGGGAAATTTGTGGTGAAGGTGGAGGTTGTTGAATGTTTTCAACCCACTGGTTGTTCCATTCATGCTCGTGTTGATAGTGATATGATAGTTGTTGTTGATTGTTCTCAATTCATTGATTGTTCCATCCTTGCTCTTGCGGGTATTGATAAGGTTGTTGGTAGAAGTTACTACCCCATTGTTGTTGTCCCGAAGAGTCTTCCCAATATTCGTATGGATCGGGATCCGGGTAATGTCCTCTATACATATTCAATTAAATCTCTTGATCATTACCTGAATAAAAAACCTGTAAAAGAAAACAAAAACAAAAACCAAACGTAAAACTGAAAAATAAAAATAAATAAACAATTAAAACTACTTAAAGATTAAACACCGGGGTCACACGCTGCAATCCCCGGCAGCGGCGCCAAAAACCTTGTGGGTCCTAGGGTGTTATAAAATTAAGTACAGAAAATAAAGGAACCACAATACCGCAAGTGTACGGTTGTCCAAGTAATACTCCGACAAGTCGGATTCGTTCTCAGGGATTGGACTGGTATAACCCAAGTGTTCAACAGATAAATAGTAGTAATTGCAAATACAGAAAATAAAAGATGAGAAATATTTATTTGGTTTTTATATTAATCCTAAGAATACATGAAAATAAATAATTGAAAATAAATACTAAAGAACTAGATGCAAATATGAGCTATACTTGAGTCTCGCAAGGAATCCACTTAATCAATATAATCTATGCTATGTTTAAGGGTAGAATTGGAATTATAATATTAGTCGGGACTCTAATATCTCCTAGCCCCCTGTCGGGTGGACCTAGAAGCTATCCTAAAGTATCATAAACACCTGCATGGTCGAATATGGCTTTTCGGATGATAAGATTTTACCTCTTTGGCTATGTAACTAGTTAAGCATGTCGGTCAATAACGGACATTACACGGGTATTACCTAGATCTGTATTCAAACCCCCCTGTCGGATGATCACTTCGCCACTAAAGTGAATAGCCCAAATACTAAAATCTATTTCTAGTTGTACGGAAAAGAAATAGTGATTAAAACAAAATAATATCCAATATCTAAGACCTAATTCAATTTAAATCATAACAATCCCAAATTCAAAACATAAATTAAACTAATTAGGGTTCATCCCTTTATTGCGATTCTCAAGTAATTAAGGTTTAGCTCATATTGAAAGTAAAAACAGTGAAGAAATTAATATTATACATGTCATAATAACAGAAATAAAATAAGAACCTAGATTGAGGAATTGGCTTGAACTGTTGTTGGAGATATAGACAGTCTCCAGCTTCTGCTCTTGCTTCCGCCTCTTGACGCTCTCTCTCTAAGGATGTATATATTGAATGAATTATGAGAGGTCTTTGACTCTCTCTCTAAGGATATTGAATCAATTGTGAGAGGTACTGAATAATGAGGTCTAAGGGGTGTATTTATAGGTGTTGGAAGACCCTAGGTCGAAATTGCTTGGAGTGGAAGACAAGTCAAAGACTCTTAAATTCGTAGCTCTAAAAGATAAGATTCTGCTGATTTGATTTGGTCATATCTTTATCAATACTTATCCGTTTGAGAAGTTCCAATATATGAAACTGCTTGTCTTGGAAAGCTCTTTCTATTGGTGCAGACCATTAATCCAGAATCTATGCCAATCTTTAATTATGATTTAATCTCTAAAACGTGGCTGGATTTTCAGATTTCAAAAGGCAGCTTTATCTTTTCCTCCTTTGAATAAATCTTCTTATTTACACGTAAATCTTCTTTCCTTTCATCTTTATCTTGACTTGTCCTCTAAGTAATTACCATTTATCTTTTAAAGCTTCACATTAAATAAATAATTAAACCGCATATGCTTAAAAAGAATAAATCAATAAATCGAAATAGGAAAGTGTACTCTAAAAATAGAAACTCGACTAGAAATCATTTCCTAACACTATAAAATACACTAAGACTTTATTCTCACTTCTTCTCCTTGGATTGGTCTTTCATGAAATTCAAGAACCAATTAACTTTGCATTAAAAATAGTCAAATTTACGCACAAAAGCTCAGATTCTGCAAATAGTTAATTTCCAAGGGGAGAAAGTGAAATATGATCAATTAAGCCTAAAAGTCTATCAAATAAGTCATTTATTCACCTAAAAGGATGTCTCCAAGGGGCTAATAATTAGAACAAATCGGGAGACATCAGCGTCCAACGAGCATAGCTGTCCATGTAACTATATACACCTCCTCCGAACAATCTATTTTCTTACCAAACACCCCCGTACTTCATACACATGTCAAGAATCGCGTTATTCAAAGCCAAACTCTCCTTATTCTGGTTCTTTTGTATATACAAATGCACCCATCACCCCAACTTCAAGTGTATTTAATATCCACAAAAAGATAGAATTGACACCATTGTTATATCATTTGGCCTCACATTGTTCTCTTACATTCTATAAAACAACTCTAATGCCTTGTATTCTAAACCGCTTAGAGCAAAGCCAGTTATATCAGAATTCCATGAAACAACATCCTTTATGGGCATACGTGAACATACGCTATCTAAACACCCACGTTCATCATAAAAAATTAATGAGTTTAGTACAAACACTCCCACACCAAGAAGTGCTTTTACTACCATATGATGCAGTGCTTTACCATCTGGTGTAGTGCTTTACCAATTCGACTTTATAGTTTTGAAGTGCTAGTTCTCTCTTCATTCCCCGGTTCAAATCCGAACCCCTTATATCTTATTCTTCCAGCCTATTTTCGGTGTAGGTCATTTCTTACCCGACTTGAAAGATTGCTCACCATGCCATCTCTTTATTTAACCTATGCTATAACATTTTTTCGCGTTTTCTCTGCTTGGATATACTTTCTTGACTTAACTATTATGTCACACAATGTAGATTCAGGTATCTTTTCCAGCCATATGTGAAAGCCAGGGTAGAATAATACTCAGATAAACACATGATATACTATAGATTGATATTAATCCTCAACATTATACACAATTTATGTGAACCAATAAACATCTTATTGAAAGCGTTCATTTTTCTTTTGGCATATGTCCAATAAGGATGAATTTGTTTGACCATTGGCCCTGTTAGGGAACCTGTGTCGCAAACTATCTACTAATTATGAGAAATTATTTATTAACTTGGGCTCTAATCTTGAGAATCACTTTCAGGATTTCTAGCCAAAGTAGCCAGAAAACCTCATCAATAGTCTATGCCAGTTTCTAAAATAACTCCATATGCCTTTGGTACGCATACACATGAGCTTTGATATTGGTAGTCCCGTCAAAGGCTAACATTGATGGAGGCTTGAACTTCCTCAGCCTCACACATATAAAATCTCCCAAAATACGGGTTTCCTTTGATTTTCCACTAGCATACAACCGACTATATGTGTTTCCATCGAATTCATTCCAAAACCTGTAGGACTTCACATTCTTTGATGTATTTCCCTCTGGTACCATTCTTCCATTCCTCCATCAATTGCATGGATTTTTTTGTACCCTCAGATTTTGAGGATGTGCACTTACAACTATTCTTTTTCTGTATTATCTGGAACCAAAACTACTAGAGGCGTCCTTCTCTGTTGCTCTGATGGAGGCAACCACTGATTATTAAATTTGTGTAACAATTTATCCAAATACTGCGACACCGACAGATGTTTGTTACCTCTAACAACCATTAGCATAATAGGAATGTAAGGTTCTACACCTTAAAAAATAGCTAACATGGTTGGGATATATGATTTCACACCTTCTTTAACTGCCATAATTGGATTATATAGTTCAACCACTTCAACTGTTGTCGGCATGGCTAGCACACACATTTCACATTCTTTTGGATGATTATTTACGTGCAATCGTTCTACTTCCTCCCTCTCCATTAGTCGAGGAGTTCTCTCCATTAGTAGAGAAAACACTTCTTGGGCATAGTTTAACTCGAAGACGGTTGCACAACATAAGTCTGGGAAGGAAGCTATATAATTGTTGCGACATACTTACCTCATGATGCTTGCACACGCTACTAACCCTCGAGAGGTTGGCCCAAAAATAGGGTTTGATTGCTCCCTTCTTCGGATGTGCGTCTTCTCATTCCGGGGAACATCATTACATCCTCGATTTTGAAATTGTCTATCATCGTCATTTTTTGGCTCATCAACAGTGATTATGAGGAGGATGTTGGTTGTGATTATGACTTTTACTGAGGCGAATGCAAGTTGTGATTTTAATTTTCACGTAGAGTTAAGGATGGTTGTGGTGGTGTATATGTGTCGACATTTATTGCAAATTATTTAGCGACACAAAGTGTATATGCGACGACATTTATTCCACCAGATATCGACGCTATGTGGTACAACGTCTGTGATACATATAAAACATTTGCTAACTCTTTTAGAATAGACAACGCTTTACCAAATACGGGCTACACATGATAGTGCATCTGTTATACCCAGGGGCGGATCCAGAAGATAAAATGAGGGGGGGCTTGATATATATGAGGGTTCGGGGGATATGGTTTCCAATGTTTGTAAGATAAATATACAAAACATTAATTTATAATTACCAATGTCAAAATATAGATATGGACATGCAACACTATTGTGATTCTCGTTCGTTCAACAAAATGAACTTACAAGTTAGCAGTGACCTAAAAATGATGCAAAAGAACTCAATTAACGCTACATTTTGGAAAAAGAAACAATATCCCACCTATTTTACATAGTATCACTAATATTATATTAATATTTTATAATATTATATTTATATTTTAATTATCTAAAAGGTTAAATATTAAAATTTTATTAATTAATGTATAAAAGCAATGCTAGCCTAAAATTCAAAATAAAGACCAGTATAATGAATTTACAATATTCTTATAAGTCGGTGAAATTTGACAAAATTATGACTTAAATTTAGTATATTAAATTAAAAAATAAAAAGTATTAAAGTATATGGATAAAGGAAAGTCATAATAAATAGTTATGTCAAGTCCAAAAAAAAAATACTTATGAAATTTTATTAAATATTTATGCAAAAAATAAGATTTTTTATTTTAAGTCTATTTAAGTAGAATTGATGTTATATTTTATGTGCATTTAAGAAAAAAATAAAGTAAATGCTATGATTTGAACACGCCACTTCTATTTTGAATTCTCATAAACTAAGCATAGAATCCACTAAGGTATGACAGATTATATGCACTTGGAAGGAATAATGTATAATATAAACGTTCATACGGGTCTAATTATTTTTTGGAAGAAAATTAGACTTGCATATCATAAATTAATGGGTTCAGGGGAGCTTGAGCCCCTCCTGGGTTAGGGATGGCAACAGATTGGTTTTTTACAAAAATATAAAAAACCATAACCAAAACCGTTTATTTTATTGAAAACCATATCCTAACGTTTTTAACCATCGGTTACACATTTCAAAACCATAACCGCATAATTCGGTTTCGGATTTATTTAAACGGTCTTGCGGTTTTTAACTATAATCAAATGATTATTTAATAAATATATTACTTTTCATAAAATCAAACCACACATATAAGAAAAATCTCCGAGATATATAAAATATTTTGTTGGTTTAATATTAAATTACATATTTTGTATTTAGTTGGTTAAATCTAGTATTTGGATTTTGGTTTTAGAAATTTTAATATATCTAATTTTAACTAGATTATTATAAAATATGAAAATATATATGATAATTATCGGTTTTTGGTTATTCGGTTTTATTTTTATCTAAAACCATAACCTAACGGTTTTAACCATCGGTTACACTTTTCAAAACCATAACATAATAGTTTAAACCACGGTTACATAATTCGATTTTTTATCAGTTCGGTTATCATCGGTTTTGGTTTTTAACCGTAACCATTGTCATCCTTATCCTAGGTCTTAGCTAGGGATGGCAGCGGTTCGGTTTTTTGCTAAAAAAATAAAAAACCATAAACATAACCATTTATTTTATTAAAAACCATAACCTAACGATTTTAACCATCGGTTACACTTTTTAAACCATAACCGTATTATTCGGTTTTGGTTTTTTAAACGGGTTTGCGGTTTTTAACCACAACCAAATGCTAATTTATTAACTATATTAATTTTCATAAAATAAAATCATGTATATAAGAAAAAACTCCAAATAATATAAAATATTATGTTGGTTTTTTATTAAATTACATATTTATTATTAGTTGGTTAAATCTAGTATTTGGATCTTGGTTTTAAATTTTCAATATATACTTTAACTTAGATTATTATGGAATTTGAAAATATATATGATGAAAACGATTTTCGGTTATTCGGTTTTGTTTTTATCTAAAATCATAAGCTAACGGTTTTAACCATCGGTTACACTTTTCAAAATCATAACCTAATGGTTTTAACACTGTTATATAATTCGGTTTTAATCGGTTCGATTATCACCGGTTTCGGTTTTTAACCGTAACCATTGTTATCCCTAGTCTTAGCTAGATCCACCCCTATGGTGACATTCTTGTTCCGCCAAACAAAACATAACGTCGCCAACTACATGGTTTCTCGTAGTTTCTTGGCAATTTCTCCCATGAAGTTCAATGCAATGCATCTCATCAATTATTGACGAATGTCATTTGGCCTTTTCCCTAGGTTACTAACAAAGTAATACAATTTAGTATTCAAGTTTGCCGTCTATAGACGACCAAAAGGACAAAATTATGTTACTTGGTCCCCCAATTTCCACTAATGAAGAGAATGACCTAACCTGACCTTACTAGTATCTATCTGTGGTGTGGTTCCACTTTTATCTTATTATCTTATCAATTCACCCGAGTATCGAATATAACAATATTGTTTTTTCTTTTTTTCTCTTATCTACATGTATGATGGATCTCAAAATTCGGTTACAATCAGGTCAATGTTATTCCATTCTCCTTTATTTCTTGTTGTACATCTTTCTGTTCTCTTGCAATCATCAACCATACTTGCTGGAAATGAAACTGACAGATTAGCATTAGTATCCTTTAAAAAGATGATAACTCAAGATCCACGCGATATAATGAGCTCATGGAATACTTCTCTTTCTTATTGTTTCTGGCAAGGTGTTTCATGCAGTAAACGCCACCCTGGAAGAGTAACCGCCTTACGACTGGGAAGCACAAAGCTTTATGGGACGTTACCACCTCACATAGGAAACCTCAGCTTTCTAAGTCATATCAATCTCACTGATAACTTTTTCCAAGGTGAAATTCCTGAGGAAATGGGACGCTTATCCCGTCTTAAATATCTCGACCTCAGCAAGAATACTTTTCAAGGTAAAATTCCAAGCAGTCTCTCCAATTGTTCAAATTTGCAATTTATTAATTTGAATTTCAACAAACTTGTTGGTGAATACCATTAGAGCTCAGCTATCTGGCGACAGAGAATCTCCTTGGATTTTTAGTCACTGTAAATAATCTCACAGGAAGTATTCCAATCTGGTTAGGGAACGCCACCTCACTGTTGCAATTGTCTATGGCAAATAACAACTTCCAAGGAACCATCCCTAGTGAGCTAGGGAGACTTACAAACTTAAAGCTTCTACAAGTCGGTAAGAGTAATTTATCTGGGAAAGTTCCTCCCCAAATATACAACCTTTCTTCACTCCTATATCTTGATATTTCGGAAAACTCTCTTCATGGAAGAATCCCATCAGATATAGGAACAACTCTATTCAATCTATTGGGGTTGTACATGGAAATAAATCATTTTAGTGGTTTACTTCCACTTTCATTTTCCAATGCTTCAGGACTTGTAGAGTTGTCCTTAGGACGTAATAACTTCAAAGGTACAGTCCCATTGAATCTTGGAAACTCAAAAGATAGGCTTATAATTTCAGAGAACTACTTGGAAAATGAGGTTGGTGAAGGATTGAATTTCGTAACATCTCTTACTAATTGTACCAAACTCCAACAACTTGATATAGGATCAAATAGGTTTAGCGGGGTGCTACTGAATTCAATTGCAAATTTTTCAAATGCGCTTACGTTTTTCATTGCAACATCAAACCAGATAACAGGTACCATCCCTGAAGGGATCGAGACCCTTGTTAGTCTACAGCTTTTTGTGGTTCACGAGAACATATTAACAGGTGAAATTCCAACAGGAATTGGAAAACTCAAAGATCTGAGGCATATATATCTGCAATCGAATAAGCTTTCAGGAAGTATTCCATCGAGTCTTGGAAATATCACACAACTACTTCGCCTTTACTTGTACAAAAATGAGTTGGAAGGGAATATTCCTCCTAGTTTAGGAAATTGTCAACAACTTGAGCTACTTCAGTTGTCTAACAATAAACTCATAGGCTCCATAACTAAGGAAATTGTAAGTCTTACTTCAATGACTCATTTTTTCAATTTATCTCGGAATTTTCTGACAGGAGTATTGCCTCAAGAAATAAGTAACATGAGTAAACTCGTGAATATGGACATTTCAAGAAATATGTTGTCAGGAGAGATTCCTAGTTCACTTGGTCGTTGTATAATGTTGGAACAGCTTCATTTGGGGGATAATTTGTTTCAAGGAAATATTCCATCAAGTTTGAGCAACCTTAAAAGCATTAATGAATTTGACATTTCAAAAAATAACCTAGCTATCAGGGGAAATTCCAGCCTACTTCCGAAATTTTACTACTCTCAGATATCTGAATTTGTCGTACAATAATCTCGAAGGAGAGGTGCCACGAGAGGGAATCTTCGGAAATCAAAGTGCATTCTCTATTGTTGGAAATAGAAAACTATGTGGTGGATTGAATAGTTTAAGACTTCAAGCATGTAAAGCTAACGTGCAAAAGAAAAAAAGTTCTCTGATTCTCAAAATAGTCATTCCAGTAGCCATTTTTTGTTCAATGTTAGTAGCAATTATCTATTTTGCTTTCATGCGTAAGAAAAAGGGAAGGGAAAAATCTTCTTCTACTGACTTGCTTGCTGATGAAAATTTTCCAAAGGTTTCGTATGCACAGCTTTTGCAAGCAACAAATGGATTTTCATCTTTAAATCTAATTGGTCAAGGAGCTCATGGTTCGGTATATAAAGGAATTTTGGGTACTAGTGCAATGAATGTGGCTGTGAAAGTGCTCAATCTCACACAAAAAGGAGCTGCCAAGAGTTTCATCAAAGAATGCAATGCTCTGAGGAATATTCGTCATAGGAATCTCCTCAAGATTATCACTGCTTGCTCAAGTATCGACTTCAAAGGAAATGAATTTAAAGCTCTGGTTTTCGAGTTGATGCCTAATGGAAGCTTAGAAGAGAGGTTGCACAGCCTTGAGAATTTGAGTCTTACTCAAAGATTAAGTATATCAATTGATATAGCTTGTGCTCTAGAGTATCTTCACCATCATTCTGAAATTCTAGTTGTCCATGGTGACTTAAAGCCAAGTAATATCTTGCTTGATCTGGAAATGACTGCACATGTAGGAGATTTTGGTCTAGCAAGAGTTGTACCTAATTTCGAAAATGTGGGCTCCTCAATGACTTCAACAGGTGTAAAAGGGACTGTTGGTTATGTTGCACCAGGTATAACATATAAGTTTAACATATTAATTTGCATCTATCTTATTTCTCTATAAACGATTGTGGTTTTTCATTAGGTACCTTTATTTATTGTCTTTTTTTATAAATATTATCTATTTTTGCAGAATATGGTATGGGTGGGATCCTATCCTTGGAGGGAGATATATACAGCTTTGGGATTATGTTGTTGGAGATATTCACCGGTAAGAGACCAACTGATGACGTATTCAACAATGGAATGAGACTTCATCAATATGTCAAGATGGCATTACCAGAGCGTGTAAGCGAGATTGTTGAACCTTCATTACTATCATACGCTGATAGCAAGAGTAATGATTCAAATACCATTGGTTTAAATGCAATGGAAATCGATAACATTGTGGAGTGTGTGGCTGCATTACTAAGAATTGGAGTATCATGTTCAGTGGAATCACCAAGAGAGAGGATGAACATGAAAGAAGTTGTTGTAGAGATGAATAAAGTAAAAGGATAAATACATTAGCAATGGGGCTAATAATTAATTATCTGAATGCTGTTGTTGTAAGTGTCATTTGGTAGTTATCAAATAATCTGAGATGATATTTGTCGATCCTGTATATTTTCAAGAAAGTAACAATAATTGGGTATATATACAGTAGGTAAAATCTGTCTGTATGAAGGGACGGTTAATAAAAATCAATTAATTTTCTACTTTAATAATTTTAATAGTGTATTAGTCTTAGCTATCATTTTAGGCGGTATATGATATTTATTTTTATTTTGTCAAAGGCGGTATATGATTGAATTGTGTCTGACACTCCGCCGAGTCAAAAAATGATTTTCCCATATAAAAGAAAAAAGATGTATTAAATTATAATTTTTTTTATTTGGAATATAGTTGTAATATTGTTAAAATAAAACAAATTATAATGTATAGTTTATAAGTAGTTGTATACAATGGAGGTCTAGTGACGGTGGAAAATAAAGATTATATTACTATACATTGTCCACCCTCCTCCCCCCCCCCCCCCCCCTCCTCTCGCAAATTGGAAGCTAAATACCGCTCTCGGAGTCTTTTGGCCGTACTAATTGTCACGTGTTAAGTACCCTACACCCCATTTGGTGAATCTATATACGTCAATCTCATGTTTGTTTGTGTTCTTTCGTTTTTACTTAGTCAATCTACACATGTGGTTTTTTTTTTTATAGTTTTTTTAATTATTTAATATCCAAGTAGAAACTTAGAATTGCCCAAATATTGTCTAGCCATGAGGATTCTGGTCCTCACCCAGCTACCGAACGCTCTAGCAATTTAACGGCATATTGTGAGGTCACTTCTAAGTTATTATATAATTATAAATTAAAATACAAAGTACTTGTAGCTAACCAAATAGGGAAAATCAAAACACAATTGTGGGTCTTGTATCTCCTCCCTTCCACATACACCTACTCAATTTCAAGTCTTCCTTCAAACACATATATAGAAAAATTTATATGTATTATATATTTCTCATATCACTCTGAACGTATTATCTAGATAAGTCAGACTTTAGATAAGAACTGGGTAATAACTCTAACAAATATGTAATTTAATTTTATAATTTTTATAGTAGGCGATGTGTTAATAGTTATTTCTTACATGTTAAGCATTTTTAGTGGATTTTGCGCTATATACTCGTTTTTAGTGAAGACTATATTCTCGATTTTTGCTCATTCTCTCTTCTATGGTTAAAATGTGACTTTTATACTGTACATATGGAATTTTTTAATATTTTTTGGGATTTCTTTTGAATGCTTCCATATTAGTTTATTCATCATATTGTTTAATACCTTAAAACTTCAATTTACGAGTTATTTCAACGACTTAATATTAGATTAATGCTTTTGACAACTTTCTTTTTTGAACATTCCCTTGTTCTGAACATTGTCTAACCTATATGTCTTAATAAATACGCAAAATTTTCACGTTGGACGTATACTATGGTGGGAGATTCAAGGAAGTTTGGTACAATAGCGCTCACTGCTCAAATTCTTTTAAAATGTTAATACATGTACATGTATATGGAGAATTTACGTAGGTTGGAAAAAAACATTAATTTTCGGCAATGATGTTGAGTTGTACCATCGACCTCACATTTCATTGGGGTTTAGGCTAGAGTTCTTGAGATAGGATGAGGATGTGAGAAAAATGGACATGGTTTTCAAGCCCAATGTTCATCATGAATTATACGTAGAAAGAATAGATATGACTACTAACACACATCTAGAAGAAGATGGGTATCCACGTGATATGGAAAAGAAGCATACCCGAGATACTGATTATGATGATGGTGACTAAATTGATAGTACTTACTATGTAGATAGTGAGTCTGATTATTTATAAGGTGATGAAATATGTAATGCGGAAGCTGACTCTTTGTCAGAGTGTTTGTGTCACAAAAAGTTTAGAACTATTGGTGAGTTTTAGTCAACACTTTAACAACAAGACTTTGTTTATAACGAGGAGGAATCTGGAACATTTTGAGTGATTTTGATGATTTCAAAGATAAATACAATGACTTGGATAAAGATAAGTAGTAGAAACCCATGTACAAGAAAATTATTGAAAACCTAATATAAGGAAGCCCAAGTTTGTGGTTAGATGTTGTTAAAAAACATGCAAGTGTGCAGAAGGATATGTTTCTTACTCCATCAAGCATGTAAAAGATTTAACATACGTAACCAACAACAACCTAAAAGACGGTTTCATATACGAGAAGTCATCGTGCCCATGGTTAATATATGGTAGACGTTTGCAAGATGCACAGAATTTTCAACTGCGATCCTTGAATTCTAAACATACGTGTGGTAACGTGTTAAGTCACAATTTGTTGTCTTATATACAAATAGGCATGTTCTACCTCGATGATATTCAGAGTGATATTTACAAAAATCCAAAAAGCCTTTGGACAAAGATAAGAAGTGACTTATCGATGTATATTTCAAGGAAGCAAGCTTACTGAGAACTTTATATGCTAGGTTATTGGTCGAGGGATAAAATGAATATCAATACAAGATTTTGTGGAGGTATGTTTAGGATTTAAGTAGAAGTAATAAGGGGTCTACCTTTACACTTGAATCGATGGAAGATGAAGAGTCAGGGATGGAGGTATTTAGTAGATTATATGTTTGTCTTGCTGCTTGCAAGGAGGGGTTCTTGAAAGGTTATAGACATGTTAAGATTTGGTAGGATACCACTTGAAGGGACCAACCCAGATTTTTTTAACGATGGTGGGTCTTGATCTGAACTATTACATTCACTAATGCAAAACTTAAAGTCAAGGTATTTAATTCACTGTATATATGTTCATTGTAGGGTATAGTATCAGTCATTAGTGAACTTCTTTCCAAAGTCAAAGATCGACATTGTGTTTAACATTTGTACAACAACTTCAAGAAATAACATAGAGGTGTCGTGCTGGTAGGTGGCCAAAGAACCTAGAATGGATTCGTTTAGATCAAACATGGAACATTTAAAGATTGTCGACGAGGTGACGTTCTTTAGGTTGGACAAGGAAAACCTTAAGTTCTAAGCAATATCAGACTTTAGAATAGCAATGAAATGTGACATGCTCTTGAACAACATTTCAAAGAGTTTCAACTCGGTGGTTCTTGAACCAAGAGAGAAATTTGTATTCATGAAAGGGGATATTTTTCTGGAGACTTTCAATTTGATTAAATATAACAAAGAGCTCACATAGTTGTGAGATGTAACATTTCTAAGTCAAAATATTTTTCAAATTATAAAAGGTGGGGATTCACAATATACGGTTGACTTGGAGAAAAGTCATTGAGGTGTCATCGGTAAGAGTTATATACCTTGTGAAAATTCCATTGTTGTAATCATATGCATGGGGGGAAGATATAAAGTCATACATGTATGAATGCTACACAAAACATATACATGAGAGCATGTGAACCTGCTATAATACCCACTAACAGTCCAACATATTACCACTTTCTGAGCATCTACCTTTGGTTGCACCCAAGTCTGTTAGACTCCCTAGAATGCCTAAGTCTCAAATAACAAGAGAAACGGATGAAGGAAGAATTACATTATCTAGTAATGTTGATGTTGTTCTTCAAAAGTTGAAAAGACACTTGATCATAGTGAAGTGTTATATATGAAATCAACCTGGTCATAACATGAAAACATGCAAAGTGGTTGTGGTGGACCAATCAATAGATGCATCTACAAATACTTTGAGTGGAAATAATGAATATGAAAATCCTTCAAACATGGTCAATGAAACCTTTAACGAATATGTATCTGAAGGTAGAAATGTAACTGGCGGCTATTACGTTGGACACAAGAATATGTCTTTGAGGTGAAGATACAACCATTGACTTACTCAGTAGTTGGGATGATGAAGACTTTCAATAAATACTTGATAAACATATGGCTACCTTTAAAAGAACAATGTGAGCAGGGGTAATCTCAACAACCGTCAACTCAAAACTGTATGGTTGAATCATACAACGGAGGTCGAAGAAGTAGATGTGGTGTGCATACCAAGCAAGGTAATGACATGTGAATATACCTAACTAATTTTTCAAAGGATACATATTTTCAAAACAATCTTAAAAACTGTTCTTACAATCCACTAAAGATGTTATGATTGTTCGTCTTTTGTAGAAGCAAAGTGAGGATGCTACTACCGAATCCACTAGCGTGAAAAAAACCTTTCCTACCTACATAAACCAATGTGAGTAGAAAAAGGTTACCAATTGTTCTAAGGAAGAGAAAACTATGGAGTTCTTTAATTTCTAAAGAAAAAGAGCAAGCATAAGAAATGTTTTAGTATACGAATTTGTTTTTTTGTATGTAATTTGAAGTGTTTTAGATAATGTGGGGGTGTATTGGGTTTTTTCCACTACGTATGTGATTATGGATAGCTTTTGGATACTTTGAAATTATTATAGACAAATCTTGGTGGTCTAAATATTGAATACGTTGTATGTTGGCATTATTTATATTTGTTATGGTTTAATGCATTCAAATGTAATTTTTATGTTAAATGTTGTGTGGATGTGTCTTGAATGCATTATACATAGGTTCTTACAATTTTTAGTAGTTTATTTATGTTACTATACATGCGTATAACTGCAACTTACATGAACTTTGTACTTTGCAGAGTTATAAAGGCATTTAACATCGTTATAAATGCATCTAACATGGATCCATATGAAATTTACACTAATATTGCACTTCACAATTTAGGGGTGTGCGCGGGTCGGTTTTGGATGAAAAATACTCAACCCACAAACCGCCCGTTGTTGTGCGGGTTTTGAGAAATAAGACCTGCACCCGCCCAATCCATTATATAAACTATTGAGTTTCGGGTTGAGCGGGTTGCGGGTGCATTGCGGGTGATTTAGTTTATTAAATGAGCTGAAATTGTATCCACAATCATTCGGCAGGAATATATTACAAATGTATGTTGCAACAAAAAATATAGATTATGATACTGATATACATTTTAAATCATTTTTTATTTTAAAAAATATAAAATGAGATTTTAGAAGAAAAAAAAATATGAATTAAACAAAAGATTGAGATAATATCATAACTGAAATGAAAACAGATTCATTTGAAAAAATATATTTGAAATACCAAAATATTTAAAAAATTTAAAGGAAAAGGAATAAAAAAAGAAATATAATGTGAGAATCACATGACCATACAAATTTATTTGAATAAAATGAGCAATACAATTTTTTCTAATAATTTATACTACATGGTAATCGGGTATGCGGGTTTGCGGGTTTCAAGTTTAAAACCGCAACCCGCAAAAAGTTTATACTTTTTCTAAAATGTAAACTGCAACCCACTCAATAGAAAACTAACCCGTATTATTTCGGGTTAGTGTAATCGGGTTGGTCAGGTTATGCGGGTTTTCTAACCCGATGCACACCCCTACTTCACATGGTTTTTTTGGAATTTATCTCAAAGTTTGAGAGTCTTAGTGCAATTCAGGTCCTTTCACATGGGTCTAAATGTAATTGTTTTTGTTATTAGGGGTCTGACTACAATTAACCATGCCAAAACTCCATTTTAGTCAATTTATTTACTTCACTAGTATGTTTTAGAAATTTATCGTAAATTTGGGAAGGGGTCTAAGTACAAATAAAATCCTTTAACATGGGTCTAAATGTTATTTGTTTCTTCTATTATGGGTTCTAAATACAATTAGCCATGTTAAAGCTGCATATAAGCCAAATTATGCACTTCAAGTTGGTGTTTTTTAATTTCACCTCAAAGTCTAGCTGTCTAAGTAAAAATCAGATGCACATGGGTCTCAATTCTAATTTGTCATCTTATTAGCGGTCTAAATGTAATTATCCATGTTGGAACTATATTCAAGTCAAATTTTGCACTTCAAAAGGATGTTTTTGCAAATTCTCTCAATATATGGGGTTTTTTTGTGCAATTTAGATCATTTAACAAGGGTTTAACACTATTTGTTTCACTTATTATGGGTCTATATACAATTATCCATGTTATCATTCTTATTTACTGATATTTTGCATACCACAAGAGTATTTTTTACATTTATTTCATAATTTTTGTGTTAATTGAAATTTAATTCATTTAACATGAGTCTAGATTATATTTGTTTCACTTATTATTGGCTAATTAGAATTATCAAGGTATAGATACAATGTACTAACATTTTTCTATTTGGGGATTTTGTTGTAATTTCTTACATAGTTTAAGGTTCTAATTACAATCTATTACATAGTCATATGGGTTAAAATGCGCTTTGTTTCACTTATTAGGTTTATAATTGCAATTTACATGTTATCAATGCAATTTACTCATATTTTCACAACATGTGGGTGTTATTGCAATTATTTTTATAGTTTGTAGGTCTAAGAGTAGATATTAGGGGTATGTTTGCAATGAACAAGTCTATAAAGATAGTTTACTCACATTTTGCACTTTATTACTCATATAAAACCGATAAACCATTGCTTTTTATTTCAGTATTTTTATGAACAAATAATTTTTTCTAGACGAACATTAAAAGATTAGCATAAATCCTTGTGTTCACCAAGAATACCAAGAACATTAAGAATTTCCAAAAAAAAAAATCGAGATAACTTAGCTTAACAATATAATATCCAAAATTACCACACTTAATCATAAAAAACAACACCACAACACATAAACCACTAATATAACTGAAATTTTCAACCCATAGTAAAAATTCTCACACTTTTATTCTTCACCTTTGAAACCAACCACACAATCCCAATGCTGATTACTAAACACAGTATATTCCTCAACTTCACATCTTCATCTCCATCTACGTTATCGATTCCCCAAAATTTTCATCTGGCTTTGCAAATCTTCAAGCCCTTCCTTCTTATTCGTGTTTTATAAAACCCCATGAATCACTAGTGCAAAGATCACACATGGTGGATCAAAGCACTCGAACCACCCACAATCCTATTATTTTGAATTTTTACACCTCAAGAATATTCTTTCCATATTCCAATTAGTCAACCATATAGTTAGTTTCACGCCCTGAAAACACGAGCAACTCTAAATAATATTACATTAGACAATTAATAACGTTAACTACATTTTATTACATATGCGATTATTTATTACAATATATTGATTTAATTTAAATAAATACAAAATAATAACTAAAAATATCTAATCTTCCTTTTCCATATGTTCTTATGCTACTTAATTTACTACTAAAGTCCATAAGTTATCCCCTTACTTGAAAAGAGTCTTAGAACAATAATATAATTCAATGATTATTGTTGTTTTTGGGACTATCGTAACTATGCATTTAAAAATACTCTGATATAACATCTAACTATGTATATCATGAATTTATATTTTATTTGATTAAATGTAAATATTAGAAATATACTAATTTAATTCATGAAAGAAATTTTTAAGAGAATAAATAAATAAAAGGGAAGGGTGGGTATGCTATTTGAGTAAAATAGTAAAGAATGAAAAGGGTTTAGGCATTTTCCTTTTTAATACTTAGAACCTAGAATATAGATATGTATGATATATTTAATACACGCAAGTAGTAAGGTGACTAAGGCTATTTACTTTGTGAGTCAAAATTGGAAAGTAGTGCATGCGTGCAAGGGGAAATGAGTGGTGAACATGTGGAACTTGTGTGGGTCCTTTAAGAATGTGTTTATTTGTAAATAAATGTTGATATTTATATAAATAAATATATTAAAAGTGGAAATCATTCCAAAACTTTTCTTCGAAGACTCCTCATGACCTCAGATGGGTTATAAGGCTCAACACTTGCGGCAACGTAGATGCCCTTCCGTCACCATCTCTAAAAAGGGTAAGAGCAGTAGTGGTTTATCATATTACAAAGAAAAACAGACATATTGATAAGAAATAGATGATAGGTTTAAGACTGGGGTTTTTCTTCAAAATCCATTGAAACCTCCATCATTATGTCTTGTTAGGATTTTGGACAACGTCTCTGAAGTAGAAGAGTGTCCTCCCTCCAATCATTCAATGATTTCGATATTAGACGAATCTTGTGCTCCGTTCAAATTTAGAAGCTTCAATATTTTCTCAAATTTAGATTGTCGAGGTATCAATCTCTCTATGTCGTTTTGGATAAACAAGATTGTTGGTCTGATTACTTTTATGGTGATTAGTATGTCTAACCGTATGTGTAACCTTTGGGGTCTTTTTTATCTTGATGTTTACCTCACTCTTATTAAAGGTGCTCATGATTCGATCGTTTCTTTGATATGTTTGCTTATTTAGTCCCCTCTCTTTTCTTGAATGGTGTTTGTCTAACTCCTATCTTGTTGTATTTAAATTCTAAACATTTGCAGACCTAAGGCTTGGCTTTGAAGCCTTCTATTTCTTTGTCTTTTGGTAAAATATTTGGATAATCCCCATCTAATGATTTGTTGCTATAATGTGTGGTACAAATATATGTATGTAGTTATATTTTTCGGGTTTAGGTTGTCATTCTCGATTGATTGAATACCTTGGTTGAAAAAATTATTGTAAACAAGTATAATAAGATTATTTAGGAATCTCACAATTTCTTACTGAAGATAAATCGAATTGGATTGGTTTTTCTAATAGTCCATTGTTTCAACCAGTGATAGTGAACTACAACCCTACAACCTTAGATCATTACAGTACTCCTTCTTAACGTGTAAATATGTCGCATATTTTTTTAGAGAACTATAAACTAATCCTAAAGATCCCTTGGCATTTTTTATGCTGACAAAAGTGACCTATTCCTACAACTATTACTCGACCTTCGAACTTCTCTCTAAGGGGAACGAAAGAACCTAGATAGAATATTTGGGTAGATACGGTGGTGGGGGAAAAGGTATGATAAAATAATAGATAAATAAAGATAATAATAAAGAGCACACACCCTTGAGAACCACGGAACTCACTGCAAGTATCACAGATCGTTTGCAAGTTTTAATGATAAGTCAAGTTCGTTCGCAGGGATTTAATCCGTTAGATCTATTTATATTTAACAAGCGTAGCTGAATTCAGATGTTTTAGATTAAAATATAAAAAGATGAATAACTATCTAATGCGAATAAATAAATAAGACAAATAAATAAATATAGAAGTAAGTCAAATAAATTAGGATTAATATTATGAGTCTATTACTAAATTGTTTTTCTAACCTGTCACATTAAACATTATATATTAACCAGGATTCTAAATTCTACCTAGCCTTTTCTAGGCTTAGGAGCAACCTCTCCACTACTAGGGATTCCTAAGTAATGATTGGTGATTAAATCAAACCTTAATGGCTATCTAGTTAGGCAAAGAATCAAAACTAGACGATTATGTGGTGTTGTCAATAACTAAGATTAATCCTAAGATTGATCAGATCTAGGGAAATAAGTCAAAACACATAATAAAAATATACGCCAAGCTTAATCAATTAAAATAACAAATAGTATTTATGAAAATAAAGACAAAATAATAATCCAATAATTAAGAGTAAAACTTACAGAATAAAAGCTTAGAAATATGGTGAAGCATAAATCTATAGCTAAATACCCTAAATATAGAAAAGGTAGATGTAGAAGAGGAGTTTGTCACTCTCCAACTTCTTCTTCTTGTCTTCCTCTATAGGTCAACTTGCTTCTTGGATGAATAGCTTGATTCTAAGGATAAATATCTAACTAAAGGACTAAGCTATTGTTTAAAACTAAGAAAATATAAGTAAAGACTAAGCCTAAGCTTGAAACTGAGCAAGGACATATTTACAATGATAAGAGGGTGTATTTATAGGTATCTTGGAAGCCCTAATTCGTTTTCTTGAAGGAGAAGTAAGTGGTGGACTCCAAGCCCAACTCTAATTCGTATGGAAATAAAGATAAACACTGCTGGACCGTTTTGAGCATATCTTCTTCGTTATTGGTCGATTTGAGCTCCATAAGATACCAAAAGAATCATAACAGAATTATCTTTGTCCCTATGAAAGATAATTACCAAAATCGGCCTATTTCTTAGGTAAATCGCCACTTCTTTAGGCATGTACTGCAGAATTCAGATTTAGGCAGCTTTTCCTTTTCCATCTTTTTAGTTTTTGTTTCCTTATCTCCAATTACCATGCAAATATCTTTCCATAAGTTGTTGTCTTTGACTTGGACTCTAATTAATCTCCATAATTATCTTTAAAGCTTCACACTAAAATAAACAATTAAACCCAATATGCTCTAAAAATAATAATTTACTAAATCAAGACTCAAAATAGGAAAGTGCACTATTTCTCAAGAAATTCGACTAAATGACTTCCTAAATCACTAAAAATGATGTCTCATCCTAATATAAATATATCACAAATGAGGAGACATCATATGGTTTACTAGGGTAGAACACAGATGGATGCATAGTTTGAAGAAATACAAACCTTTTTACCTATCTTTATCCTTCACATTGACATGTAAATTTGGTTACAACTTTGGACATTTGATTGGAGGATCTACTCTTCATCTGGATGACAAAGATACTACAACTTTGGATAAGTTAACATGTACATTAAAATTCTTTTGGGTGAACATGATTATTTAGAAAAGTCTATTAAGGTTCTTTCAATCCTTATATTTTAGTAATCTATATTGCCTACTTAATAAAGATGTATGGTTTTCTCTTTTTCATGAATATTGGATGGGTAGCAGTCATCGATATTTTCAACTTAGAAATGGGATCAACAACCAACGATCTTTTCAGTTTGAATATAGAATCAACGGCCATCGATCTTTATAGCTTGGAGAATATTCTTTCAGTTTTGAATGTTATGACTTTCCACTTTATATTGATGGGTTTTCTTCCATTAGTGCCTATTTATCTTTCTAGCTTGGAGGCCATCAATTTTTTTAGCTTGGAGATGGGATCAATGACCATTGATCTTTTTAGCTTGGAGATGGAGTCCTTGAGTTTGATGATCTTCTTAATGACCTTTTTACTATAATTTTATCCCATCCCGATAGTGGGTGCTTTTAGATGGACTGGATGAATACTCCCACATGTGATCAAAGGGACAATCGTATACAGTTTGGTCAAACCTTTTATTCGATGTATTAATTTTGCACAGGAGTCGCAGTGGTATCTTTCATAAGATGGCTATATGGGTTTGAATAAACAAAGAGAATAAAAAATTTAAGTTTCAGAAGATTAGAAATTATTTTGGTCTCTAGCTAGACCTCAATACATCTCTCCTGGTTGGTCAATTTCTTTAGTTGTGTATCGGGTAATTGGTTCCTTTAGCTTCGAGGTTCTGGTCTTAAGGCTTCTTCATAGCTTGTTCAGCCTCTCTTCGATGGTCCGATCTTCTTCTTCATATGTGGTCCATACTTTAATCTTTCTCTGTGATTTTTCAGATGTGGTTCAATGGTCCAGTTGGTGAGACATCGGGGGTATGATGCCTGTCTTCTCAGCTCTGCTACACAATTTTGTAAGAAGTTCTTTAGTGATCCAGTATGATATGTCTTCGGGGGTCTAATGACATGTATTCTGCAACACTACTTGTATTCTATAGGAAGTTCCACGTTATTCCATGGTGTTTGATCATGTAAATCTCACAAATTTTTTTGTAGACTGCCAATTACGAATATTTATTTGCTTTACAATCTAATTTTGAGGCGTCCTTAACTTGACAATGTGTTGTCATTACTCATGGTCCCATGCTTGCATTTATAAACAACAATATGTTCAATAATATGTGGGGTGAAGGTGGGGTGAAGGTGGGGTGAAGCTATTAGTGTATGTAAATGGAATCCTCCCAATGGTAATAAGGTTAAGATCAATTGTGATATTATTTGGGATTCTTCTATTAATATATGTAGTGACTTGTATTTACAGAGAATCGTCAGACACTCTTATATATGGTAAGGCATAGAAAGTTGCTGCTAGCCCTTCAACTGAAGCCGAGGCGACTAGTGTTTCTTAGGCTTGGAGAATAGTGGAATCGATTCCTTGAAATGTGGTGATCGTGGCAAGTGATTGCATAAATCTAATTAAGCTTATTTCATGTTCAGCGATTATGTCTCATAGAAGCGTATGTAATAATATTAGTGAGTCGCTTGTTGGATTCGTAAAGTTTGAGACCCACCAGAGTATATGTGGAAAGCGATCACGATAGATAGGAATAGAGGTACCGTATCTAGAATTATTTTAGATACCATAGGAACGAAAGTTCCGTATCTAGAGTTATTTTGCGATACCACATAGGTTTTGTAAGTATAAGCAATTTACGACAGTTTTAAACCTCTAATGTATGGGATAAAATGACATAATATACTTTTTTCCTTTTCTCAAGAGAAAGAAAAACAAGACAATATACTCAACCTTTCTGTTTGGTCTTTGGGTGGCTAATCCACTTTATTCTTTATTATAACCGAAGATTGAGAACCTATCTGAATACGATGATTTTATACCCCTTTTGATGAAACGGAAAATAGTATTCCCTCCGTTCATCAATATTTGTCATACTTTTTTTTCGCACAAATTAAGAAAAGCAATTAACTTTATTTATTTTTACTAAACTATCCTCACCCAACTAAGTAAATACATTTAATGATGATAAACTTATGAATATTAAATAAAGATAAAATTGATATAAAATGTAAAAAAGTTCATTGGTATCTTAAATGAACAACTTTTTATGAACCTCTACAAATTATGACAAACATTGATGGATTGAGGAGCATCTCGGGTAAAAGAAAACATTTATAGGGAGAATATTATTAGAGCTTATTGTTGATAATATCCTCATTAAACTATCTAATTGTTCTTTTATGCCTTCAATAATCTATTTTATAAAAAAATGCCTAATGAAATAAATATTTATAGAAAACATCCCCTTTATATTTTCTATGCTTTTACTACCTTTATTATTAAATATATTATTTTATTTTAATACAATATTAATTTTTAAATATTAAACAAATAATAGGGTACTTCTTTCTCCACCACCACCACCACCACCACCACCACAATCACCATGTATGTAACCACCACTACATCCACCACAACCATCACCACCTCCACCACCACAACCACCACCACCACCTACTATTACTAATGCCATCGCACGCGCGCGACCGTGAATTTTTTTTTTTAAAATCGTCATAACTAATTCAAAAAAAATCAGAAAATTAAAAAAATTGTATTTTTGAATAAAGCAAATTAATATTTACGTCTATGAATTTTTTTTGATTTTTTTTTTGAATTTTTTGATTTTTTTCGAATTTTTTTAATTTTTTTTCGCAAAACGTGAAATAAACATGAAATTCCATGTTTTAAACATGAAATTTCGTGTCTGCGAAAAAAAAAATCAAAAAAATTCAGAAAATTCCGAAAAAAATCATAGACGTAAATATTAATTTGATTTATCCAAATATAATTTTTTTTTATTTTTTTTATTTTTTTTGAATTAGTTATGACGATTTTAAAAAAAATTCACGGACGCACGTGTGTGTTTATTAGTTTTTATTTTATTTTTTAATTGTTAATTATAAAGGTAATTTGAGATGGGGCTATTTTCAATAAATATTTTTTTCTAAACATTTTTTTCTAAATAAGTTTTTTAATGAGCGTTCATCAATAATTGGCTCATATTATTATTATTATCTAGTTCCAAAGAAGTTTATAGTGGCCATATTATTATTATTATCTAGTTCCAAAGAAGTTTATAGTGGCTTTATTATATCTTTCCACATGTTCTTTATGCCAATTGTATCACCAACCCAATTGAGTTTACCATATGATAGCAAAAGAGAACCGATGGCCAAGCCAATCACTGTTCCACACCCATATCCAATTAGAGCAGCGTCTCGATCAAAGAAAATATTTGAATCATCATCTTCTTCTTCCGGCGTTCCTGGCTCTCGCGGTTCACCATTATCTCCACACATCTTCGTCAAGGGTGGTCCACATAAAGCAAGATTCCCTATGTATGAATCCTCTCCAAATGTGTTAAATTGGGCAGCCCGAGGTATTAGACCAACCAATTGATTATGCGAAAGGTCGAGTCGAGAACTTCAAGAGATGTCACCTGGATTAGTTCACTTGGAATTTCCCCAACAAGTTTGTTTGCAGAAAGGTCTAGTGCTTCAAGATTGGTTAAATTTCCCAGAGACGGTGGAATATGGCCTTCGAGGTTATTATGTGATAAGTTGAGAGATTTGAGGTATTTTATTCTCCCGATTGAACTGGGTATCTCGCCTTTAAAGTTGTTATTGGACAAATCAATTTGAACAAAGATTCTTAGAACTTGTATATCAGGATACTGATGACCTTTCACGACTAACGTCATATAACTATAATAGTATTGCTCTTGCAAACCTATTTTGTTCGCTGATTGTTCACTAAGATTTACCATAGCTTCAAAATGTTGGAAGTAAACCGTAGGCAAAAGACCTGATAGATCATTGTTGGAAATGTCAAAAATTCTTAGTTTAGGGAAGGGATACTTAGTTTTGGATATTCCTATAGAACCATAGAATTTGTTAACTCTCAGGATAAGGATTCGAAGCTCTTGAAGAGTCTCTGTCCATTGAGGAAATATATCACTTATGCAGTTGTTTCCGATATCTAGAACTTGCAATGAACGACAGTTAACCAATGTTTGTGGCAATGGCCCTGATAATCTATTGTTTCTCAAGATCAAGTACTGAAGCTTTGACAACAGACCAATTTCCTTGGAAAGGCTACCATGTAATCTGTTGTTCCTCAATGACAAAATATAGAGGGAGGATATGTTATATATAGATGAAGGAATTAAACCAGATAGTTTGTTATCATACAATAGAAGTTGCGCCAAAGAGGTAATATTTCCAAGACTAGGTGATATGGCTCCTTCAAACGAGTTTTTACCAAGATCGAGGTAATTCAAACTAGTTAAATTTCCTAGAGATTCTGGAATTCTTCCTTCTAATTTGTTATCACTCAAGTCAAGTAATTTCAAGGTTTTCAATTGACACAAAGTGTCTGGTATATCTCCCATAAAAAAATTTTGAGATGCAGTTAATGTAAGGAGTGTTGTAATAGTGCCAAATGATTGAGGGATTTGTCCTGTAAGGTTATTACCCCAAATGGCTAGAAACTTTAACTTTAATAAGGAACCAAACTCCTCAGGAATCTTTCCTATTAAGGAGTTCATAACTACAGAAATATACATAAGATTGGAGCAACGAGATAGATTTGCTGGAATATCTCCGTCAAGAGAGTTTTTAGATAGGTTGAGTCTTTCTAGTCTAAACAAACGACCATATTGAGGAGGAATGTTACCTTTGAAGGTGTTGTTGAAAAGAATTAATTCCCGCAGAAAGCTGAGGTTGCCAAGAGAAGGCGTCAAGGAACCAATTAAGCCACTATGAGATATGTTTATTGTGGTAACTCTTCTGTGCCACAATCCACACGTGATGCCTGCCCAGTTGCAATAATCGACTGAATCATTCCATGACTTGGTGATACCATGAGGATCACTCACGATCTTGGACTTGAAGTCCAGTAAGGCAACATAATCCTCCTCATTGTGATAGGAAATGCTAGTGACTGTATAAGCAAAAGCTATGACATGTAGAAAAACTAGAAATATATCTACGTAGTGATATTTTATATAATTGATTTAACACAAAGGTGCAATTTTCTCCATGTGAACGAATTAAGTCGTCTAAAAGGACAATGAGGTGAGAGAAATAGCGTGTGAACTGTGAAGACCATCGTAATCTGACCACTCATTATCTACAACTTTTGGTAATTTGTCACACTGGAACAACCTCACTATGTGGAAATGATCAAGTCAACATGTATATGATAGTATGACGAGGAATATACCTTTTAGGGCCCAAAATTCAAAAAAGAGAATTTTAAGGGCCCAGTTTTTCTTTATATTTTTTAAGGGCCTAACTAGATTTTTTGGCTGGTTAGGTTCACGTTTTAGGGGGTTCGCACCCGCTATTTTTTGAATTTTTAGGGGGTAGATCCCCCTATTTTATTTTTCGGGGGTACACGCCCACCATTTTTTAATTGAAGTCCATTTTTTATTCAAGTCCTTTAAGTCAATATTTGTCCAAAATACCCCCTAATTATCCAGAATACCCCCTAATTGTCCAGAATACCCCCTAAAATACCAGAATACCCACTAAAATACCACCAATACCCCCTAAATATCACAAATACCACAAATACCCCCTAAATATCACAAATACCACAAATACCCCCTAAAATAAACTGGTGGTGGTGTTGTGAAGCTCGCTGGTGGGAGGGTTGGGAAGGTCACTGGTGGGTTGGGAAGCTCGCAGCCGGTGTTAATGGTGGTGTTGGCGTGATGGTTGGTGGTTGTGCGCTGGGTGGGTGTGGTTCGAGGGTGGTGTGTGGGTGTTTGAGTGGTTTGGTGGGGTGTTGCTGCCACGGAGGTCGATGGTGGTGGTGGTGCAATGCTACGGAGGTCGCGGTGGTGCTGGTGCGCTGATGACGAAGCAGATCTGGGAGCAGCAGCAGCAGCAGAGGGGCGTGGGTGGTGCTGTCACTTGAACGGAGCAGCAGCAGCAGAGGGACGTGGGTGGTATTGATGTGATGTTGGTGGTGGTGTCGCGAGATGGTGGGTGGTGCTGTTGAGATCTCGAACACGGTGGATCTGGGCTGCAGTGGTGTGCATCTCGCCGTGAAGAAGCTGGCGGTGGTGTTGCTGGACCTCGAGGGCGTGGTGTTGCTGGACCTCGGGATCTCGACGCTGCAGTGGTGGTGGTGGATCGTGGATCTCGACGGTGGTGCAGTTCGCCGTGAACGATGGCCTGGGTTTTGCTGTCGAGAACGATGGGTGAGGGGGAGGGGATTTCCGTCGAGCAAGAAGGGTGAGGGGGAGGGGGGTCGGGTTTTCTGGCGAGAAAGAAGGGGAGGGGGTTGGGTTTTATCTGTTTTTTTTAGTTGGGATCCAACTAGACTAGTTGGCTTCTAATTTGGGCCCTTCTTTATAAAACAAAGGTTATGTTGGGCCCTAAATACTCTTTTACCCTCTATCAATTATTGCTGCCTGACCCTGTATATCGGTAACATTGCTCAAAATGAATTCAAATTCTTGTCTCCTATATATCACCATGTCCGTATTTGTATTCTCTTACGAATTCTCAACAATACTCACATCTTCCACTGGAAATGAAACGGATAGACTAGCATTATTATCTTTTAAAGAAAGGATAACTAAAGATCCACTCGATATCATAATCTCATGGAATAATTCTCTTCATTATTGTTTCTGGCAAGGTGTTTTATGTAGTAAACGCCACCCTGGAAGAGTTACTGCCTTAAATTTGGAAAGCAATAAGTTGGTTGGTACACTACCACCCAACATAGGAAATCTGAGCTTTTTAAGTCACATCAATATGTCAGAAAACTTTTTCAAAGGTGATATTCCTCAGGAAATAGGACGCTTATCACGCCTTAAATATCTCAACCTTGGTGGTAATTCTTTTCAAGGAGAAATTCCAAGGAGTCTATCCAATTGTACAAATTTGCAAGTCATTGATTTAAGTTACAACATACTTATTGGTGAAATACCATTTGAGTTCAGCTATCTTGCAACAAAAAAGAATCTCCGTGAATTGCTTCTCTCTGTAAATAATCTTACAGGAACCATTCCAATCTGGATAGGTAACGCCACAAACCTCATGACATTGACGATGATACGAAACAACATTCATGGAACCATCCCAAATGAGTTGGGGAGACTTGAGCATTTGTGGGGTCTAGGAATATCTCAAAATAATTTATCAGGGATAGTTCCACCCCAAATATACAACCTTTCTTCACTCCAATATCTTGATATTGGATATAATCATCTCCATGGAAGGATTACATCTGATGTAGGGTCCACTGTCGTAAATCTATTAGTGTTGTATGTGGGAGGAAATTATTTTAGCGGATTACTTCCGGTTTCATTATCCAATGCTTCACGACTTGTAACTATCGACTTTTCATCCAACAACTTCACGGGTACGGTGCCTCCGAACCTTGGAAGTTTGAAAGATCTAACGGCCTTCACGTTATATAACAACTACTTAGAGAATGATGATGCTAAAGAATTTAGTTTCATAACATCTCTTACTAATTGTAGCAAACTCCAAATACTAGATATAGGACAGAATATGTTTAGGGGCGAGCTACCCAATACTATTTCCAATTTTTCAAATGCATTTACGGCTCTATCAGCAGGATCAAACCAGATATCCGGTACTATTCCTGAAGGGATTGAGGCCCTAGTTGGTTTACAATATATTTTGTTATATGATAATATTATCAAAGGTAAAGTTCCAACAGGAATTGGGAAACTTCAAAGTTTAAATCATGTTTACTTGCAAAAGAATAAGCTTTCAGGAGGTATTCCTACGAGCCTAGGAAACATCACACAACTACTCCAGCTCTATTTGGACACAAATGATTTAGAATGTAACATTCCTCCTAGTTTAGGAAATTGTCAACAGCTCGAGCTACTTCAGCTATCTGAAAATAAACTCACAGGATCCATACCTAAGGAAGTTGTAAGTCTTACTTCGATTACTCTTTTGTTCAACTTATCTCGAAATTTTCTGACAGGAATGCTGCCTCCAGAGGTAGGTAACATGAGTAAACTTGTGAATATGGATATTTTGGAAATTTGTTGTCAGGAGAAATTCCTAGTTCACTTGGTCGTTGTATAATGTTGGAGAAGCTTCGTTTGGAGGATAACTCGTTTCAAGGAAATATTCCATAAACTATAAGCAACCTAAAAAGTATTAATGAATTCGATCTTTCGAAGAATAACTTATCAGGGAAAATTCCAGCATATTTACAAAATTTTACTCTTCTCAAATATTTGAACTTGTCGTTCAATAATCTTGAAAGGAGAGGTGCCACAAGAAGGGATATTTAGAAATCAAAGCGGGTTTTCAATTGTTGGAAACAGTAAACTGTGTGGTGGATTGAAGAGTTTGGGACATTCAGCATGTCAAGTTAATGTTCCAAAGAAACAAGGAATTTCTCTGGTTCTCAAATTTGTTATTCCCGTAACTATTTCGTCTTTAATCTTGGTAATGATTTTATACTTTGCTTTCAAATGGAAGAGAAAAGCAAGAGAAATATGTTCTCACTTGGACTTAATTGATGAACAATTTCCAAAAGTATCGTATGCAGAGCTTTCTCAAGCAACAAATGGATTTTCATCTTCCAATCTGATTGGACGAGGTGGTCACGGTTCCGTATTTAGAGGAATTTTGGAAAATAGTGGAATGAATGTGGCAGTAAAAGTGCTCAATCTTACACAAAAAGGAGCTGCTCAAAGTTTCATTAGAGAATGCAATGCTATGAAGAACATTCGTCATCGCAATCTCCTCAAGATTATCACAGCTTGCTCAAGCATTGATTTCAAAGGAGATGATTTTAAAGCTCTAGTTTTTGAGTTGATGCCTAATGGAAGTTTAGAGGAGCGGTTGCACCATGGTGAAATCTCACAACACAGCCATGAGAATTTGAGTCTTACTCAAAGATTAAGTATAGCAATTGATATAGCTTTTGCTCTTGAGTATCTTCATCATCACTGTGGAACCCCAGTTGTCCATGGTGACCTAAAGCCGAGTAATATTTTGCTTGATAATGAAATGACTGCACATGTCGGAGATTTTGGGCTAGCAAGACTTTTATGTAATCCTGTAAATGAAAACTCTTCACAAAATCCAATCAGTTCAACTGGTGTAAAAGGGACAGTTGGTTATGTTCCACCAGGTATCTATCCATATTTCTCATTATTCTTACTATATAATTTTTCATATTTTACTCCTTTCTCAATAAAAATCTATTACTTTACACGAATCTGTACTTATTTGTGCAGAATATGGTATGAGTGGGATGCTTTCTATAGAGGGAGACGTGTACAGTTTTGGGATTACGTTGATAGAGATATTCACTGGTATGAGACCTACAAGTGATATACTCAACAACGGCATGGACCTTCATCAATATGTTAAGATGGCTTTATCAGTAGGCCTGACAGATATTTTAGAACCTTTAATATTATCATATACTGAAGAAACTGTGGAGTGTGGGGCTGCATTATTAAGTATTGGGGTGTCATGTTCAATGGAATCACCAGGAGAGAGGATGATGATGGAAGATGTTGTTAGGGAGATGAATAAAATTAAGGACAAATTAAGGAACAGCAAAGGAGGTAATGCTTGATTACATGTATGATAATGATGTCATACAGGTTATGGCCAGAGCGCTGAACAAAGGGCTCTTACAATACAAGTTATAAAATGCAACCGTGATGTCAATCATTATTAGAACCTTAGCAAAAGAAAGTCATAAAATGCAACATTCTCGGCAAACTAGTTTACAGATAAATTTTCCCAAGAATGTACTCCGATCTCAAAGATTATAGACAGATAAAATGGTTAATCGCAATGTTGGTCTCCATTTTATAAAAAATAGCAAAATAGACACAGTATTTCATGAAAATAAAAAATACCCCAAACATGTCCCTCAACAGGGATCAATGCTGCAACATTTTGGAATAGGACAATAAACAGTGCTGCAACATTTTAGAATAAAACAAGGAATCAATGTTGCAATTATCACTTAATAATAGGAAATTTTATTAAATTGATCATGATCTCTGGGTAAAGTGAACAAATAAATTAAAGGTGTTAAATTCAAGTCCCATAATATAATTCAGGTTAACAAAATAACTAAAGGTGTTAAATTCAAGTCTCATAATATGATTCCCGTATAAATTGAAGTACAATTTCAATTAACAAACAATTAGAATATCAAAACCCTAATTACATAAAAGTGTAAAAAAAATGGAATCTTTTTGATAAAATGAAAAAAGAAAAAAAAAGTGAATTGAGGTTAATTGGAAGACCTCGCTTGTGAGAGTGAACATTATCAATGTAATCCTCATCTTTAGAGTATCTATTTGGCATTGTTGCTGTTCGTCGATATCTTCACTGACGTTGATGGTAATGTTGATGAATATATTTGCTTAATCAAACGTTCCAAAAAGGATTTCAAAAACGTTCTAAGGATAAATTTTGTCTCAGGGTTTGGTTCATATCTTATTTTTAAAGCTCAGACTTCACTACAAGTCTGACCGAATATTAAGATCTGATTTGGTTAAAAAAATCAAACAATCTTAACGCCTAATTAGAGTCTGACCGAATAAGACTTAATGGCCATTAAGTGCAAACAAAAAGGCCAGGGGTGGAATTTGATCCCTAATAACCACACGTAAGTAAAAATTTGGTATAAAAGAAGGTGAAATGTAATTGATAAAAAAAAAAAAAAAGTAATTGATTCACATAGTAGTTATACAATACGGATTATCACAATATACATGTTTACAAACAAGAGAGCTTGCTTAGCAGAAAAACATAGAATTAGCAAGTTCATCGCACAAACGAGGAATCGGTAACACTTGTTCTCCATCATCAAGGCTTGAATCATCAGACACTTTTCTCTGGTTTGATAAAGGAAACTTCATACACTGTTTCATCTGGGTAGCAGCTAAATGAGCATAACGAATTGGAGACACTGCAATGCACATAATCAATCAATTAATGAACTAAAACTATACCAAACAAGGGACAATTATCTATCTATCTTACCAACAGATACAGCTGAGTGGCCTCGTTGGTAACTAAAGCAAGCAATAGAGAATAAAAAACAAATTAGTTGGTATAGAATGACAATCAATATACAAGTAAAGATACTATACTACATACACATAGGAGAGCGAGTGCACAAGTTCCTGAAGTCCATCTGGTGAAAAGCCCACCTCATCATACAGAACATGGTAGTGTGTGGGTCTAGTTGTCCCCTTAAATACAAAATTAATAAATTATATTACATAAGTTTCAACACATACAATTTGCAAATATTAATTAATTAATTAATAAAGACTTACTGTCGTTGCTGCTTGGGGACACAAATAAAAGTCGTTGTTCCTGTGATGACATATGTTCCTATCGATTATGGTCCCTGAAACATAAACAAACAGCAAAATTTAAAATATGTGGAGGTAAACAAGTGTAATCATTATATATATATATATATATATAATATTTACCAGCTGGAACATTTTGATGATCAGGTTCCGTAAAAAACTTTGTATCATGTTTCATCTTCTGTGCAATTATCACCACAAACTTCGGTTTCCACTTTATATCAAGAAATTCACAAGCTTGTATTATTTTATATAGTTCAACGTTCACAACATTACTGATTTGAGACTCGCTCACACCATCCCTGAAACATGTTAAAGTTAATGATGTAATAACTTTAAAGAGAAGGAGACTAAATAATTTTTACCTGAATATAATGATTTGCTCAGGCTTTTTTTGACCACTACTCTTATAGAAGTCCATCAAAACTTCCCTACAAATACATAAATTGTATAACAGATAAGTCAACTGTTTAAAGGCCTTAAATGGGTAATAAAGGTTAGATGTTAAACCTCATTATTCCTTCATCTTCAGTATCTGAAACTGGTTTATGCAAGTTATCCATCATCTTAACCTTTGGAGATTGAGTACGCACACATGCTCTGTACCTAGAAATCAAGGGCCACTCCCTTGAACTAACCACCTATAGAGGGAAACTAATTAATTAATCAACACTTAATTTGCTCCAAATTAATTAGATTAAAAAATTACCGAAGCAATAGAGGGTTCATTAGATTTAGATTGGCCATGCGAAACAGTCATGCCAAGAATAATAGTTGGGACCTTTGACACCATTGGAATGCTTCTACTTTGTTCAAGACTTAACATTGTGTTCAGCCCCCCAAGCTGTACAGGTTAATAATCATTATATCAAAATCCCATCTAGTGGTTGAATAATTATTAACACTCACCTTTGCATTAATCTTAAGCAAAAGATTTGTGAGATAGGTATAGTTCACTTTTTTAGGCTTAATGCACTGAGTCACTACACCATACATTGTCAGACACTCCCTTTTCCATGTACCTTCATCACAAAATAAATAAATAAATAAATATATGTTTTAGAAGAAGCAAAATTAAACTAGAATAAATAAATAAATAAATAAATAAATAAACAAACCATATAAGGCTGAGTTGTCTTTAATATCCGGTAGTGAACAAAGAATGAAGCTGGGATCACCATCTACTTTCTCCTTGATTTTCTTAAACATTTGTTCAACTCTATCAACAGCTGGTTTATTCATCGACTCATCTTCTTCTTCGATTTCATCTAATGGTTGTTCAACACTCTAAATAAATAAAATAAAGTTAAGATTTATTTATAAATTGACAATCAGTTTTTAAAATTAAAGTTTGATGAAACATACAATTCCTAACTTCTCTCCATGTGTGATCAGATCAGTGACAAATCTTTTCATATCACAGTTACTAGCAGAGAAGTTGACGAAAACCCATTGTTGGATCTTTTTAGCATCTACTACATTCTAAGCACTCAAACAAAGAGTTGTTAAAATAAAAAACATGCACAAAACGTTAAAAAAATAACAAATGTATTGATTAAGTTAACAAACCTTGTTTAGAAAGCTCCAGTGCCCATTTCTTGGACACAACTGTTCTGCATTTCCTACTTTCAGCTGCATGTAAAACAAATTAATACTTCATTTACAATATTACTATAGATATATATATATACCTTTGGTGGAGGAAGAATACGCCCATAAAGTTTAGTGAATGTGTCATCAATAGAAACACCACAAGTTTGAAGCAAGGGCTCAGCAATATTATTATATGTCAATAAAGACTGTTCCTCTTGTATACGCTTTGTTCTTGCTTCCAACACTAATGAACATCTCTGAAAGGTGGATAATGCTTGTGTATATCTTTGCAAAGACACCAATTCACATAGCTCAATCGGAAAGAAAACAGGCCTTGTAGCCTTTCCAACATTAATGCACGGAAAATCACCAGAATTACGCAACTTTATCTTACGATCATTCACAAAGTAATCATACACTGTCACCATAACTGTTTCGAATTTACCATTTACATCTTTAGTCTCCAAGTTCCGTATGAACCTGCAATATCAAATAGAATCTTAGTACTCAGAAACAAATGATCAAACAGGCTTAACATACATACATTTGATCTCGACAGATATTCTCACTCAGCCCACTTATTTTATACTCCTTATTGATGTCTCTTATCTTTATGCGCAGATTCTTCAATGTCCTTTTGGCCTAATCAATCAAATACTCAAGATTCAGTTACAAAACTAAACTCAAAACAAGCAAAGAAAATAGAAAGTACCTTCTCCCAATCGAGAGAGGCATGATTATTAGCACGCTGATTTTTCATAAGAAAATTCAGAACCGGCCCTGGATTGATAACTATAGCTGGAGATAGTAAATCTGTAGCAAAATAATGTAACAAATTTTATTTGATTATCAAACATATATACATAACAAAAGAACATTACCAATCTTCAAAGATGGACCACCCTGAGTGGCTCTGAAACTTGAGAGAAATCCTTTACAGTTAATATTAACAAAGTTCTGCGTATCAAGATAAGAAGTCCTGACACAATAGCAGAAACCAAACAGATTTTTTATCAAGTAAATTAAATAAAAACGACATAAAATAACTTACTGTTTTTCTGCATGGTGCCTTAAAATAATATCCAACAGTCTCGATACGTGAGGATGGAATGTTCCATTTTCTTGATTACGTAAAGTTTTCTCAATTGCTCGCATAGGAATTTCAGCTTCAAAAGCTAGTACAACCTTATAATTCTTAGATGTAGTAATAGTTTTCGTCTTTTTCCTAGTAGGACTTTCGGGATTCTTATCAGTACTGGTAGTGATGAGTTTAACAATTTTCTCATATCTCACCATGGGAGTTCCGATTGTGAACAGATGCTTCATTCCATGGTAAACAAAGACTGGAAAGACTGAAGCACAGGTCTTGTGAAACTGAACCAACACTTTTTGGCTTATATCTTTTGAAAGAACAGGTTTACCATCTTCATGCAATACATCAACCTGTTTTAAAAACAATGAAACATGGTATAATTAAGCTTCCAACATTTTAATAAATAGCCTAGAAAAGTAAATGTGCAAGCAAGCATACATTGTAGTGTATAAAGTACCCGTTCACATTGATGGGTGTAACACCAAAGTGATTAGTCAATAGTTCTATTTCTTCCCCTTTCGATCCTGTACCTTGTCTAGCCATTGGGGATTCCGGGAGTTTCTTGATTGGAGGTTTTGATTCATACGCTTTAATAGGGACTTCTGTGGTTTTATTTTCCGAAAACTTCGTCTTGAAGTATGAGTATATATTCATGCTTGCTTCACCTATATAATTGGGAAGATCTGCAATTACACAAACAATAAAAACATTAATCAAGAAAAAAAAAAAAAGCCATGCAAGACAAGAAAATACAACACATTCAAGAATCAAGACCAGAGAAGGAGATAATTGAAAGAAAAATTGCACCCAGTACTTGTTTAACACAAATTATTGGTATGTTTAACATAATTTCTCAGAACCCAGTACTTGTTTAACACAAATTATTGGTATGTTTAACATAATTTCAGAACCCAGTACTTGTTTCCCTAATTGGTTAACATATTTAACATCATTTCACGAATTGTTTGACATAAACTAATGGCATCTTTAACATAATATCAAGAACCCATTACTTATTTAACATAGATATAATTTAATATATTTTACAGTTTTACTTTCCAACTAAATTTGACCATTGAAAACCTTGGCATGGTAATCAGAAAAGAACAGAAGGGTGCAAAGAAGCAGCATTTGTGTTTAATGTTATATATGCTGAAGAAGAATCAAGAAAATATACCAGTTTAGACTTGAACGTTGAAGAAGAGAGAGCTTGTATAGTTGAAGAAGAGAGCTTGTAAGTTGAAGAATCAGAGCTTGTGCGTTGAAGGAGCTGAGCTTGTACGTTGAACTGAAGGAGAGAGATCGTTTTATTCTTTTTCTTTTCTGTTTCTAACTCACGTGCACGCGTTTGGTAATTGGGCTTTGGGAATTGGGCGGGAAATTAGATTGAGCAAATAACTTGACGTTTTGGAATTTTACCACCTTTGTATTCAGAAGAAGTTGGGTATAAGGCTAACTCCTGGTGCCCAATTGTAGCTAAAAAGATACAATTGGGGGTGGAATTTCAAAAAATGAGCTTCAATAGACTCCATCTACGGCCAATTGTTTGTTGGATCACTTTTCATTACAAACAAAAATTATACCAAATATCCTGTTTTTCTTACTTCTTATAATCTGAAATAATCAACAGTAGTCGGCCGTCGATAGGTTTTGATATTTTTTCCAATTTCATTTTTATCCGATTCTTTTTTTTTTTTTTTTGCATACATGAGAGGCTATAAAGCCGTTAAGAACAAGAGATTACATAAAATAATAAGAACTTATTGCCTATCTAACACAACTCTAGTAGTTGCATAGCCACTTCTGTCTCGTGTAATCAACTTCCAAAGGAAATCAGGTGGATCATTAAACACTTTTGGATGGGTACCTAACAATGCCCCTTCCCTTGCAAGTCTATCAGCACAATAGTTAGCTTCACGATATACATGACAAACTTCAAGATCAGGGAATTCACGTAATAATGCATAACATTCGCTCACCATTGAAACATACCGACTACCTAAACTCCCACCGCCCTTCACTAGCGCGTGGAGTTTCCCTGAGTCCATCTCATAACGAATAGAACTCCCACCGCCCTTCACTAGCGCGTGGAGATCCTCCGAATCTGTTTCAATAATCATCTTAGTATAGCCATTTTTACAAGCCCAAATAAGACCAAAATGTAACGCGAATAATTCCGAGATAAGGGGGGATACAACATCACAAGAGCCCATGAATCCCGAAATATATGACCCATTCTTATCTCTTATTATACCTCTTATGCCCGCTAGTCGTTTCGCTTTGATAAAGCTACCATCAATGTTTAATTTGGTGCCCTTTTCTGGTTTTACCCACTTTACCATCACATTTCTAGCAAGTTTAATAATTCCACCATCTAACGATTTTCCCCACGCAAGAACAAAGCTACTCGCAAGAGAAAATATTTCTCTTTTGAGTTCAAGTGCATGGGGTAAATTATGACCTTCATTAAATACAAGCAAGTTCCTTCTAGCCCAAATTGTCCATAACGCAGCAACAAAAACTAGAGGCCAATCATTTAGTAGTTTATTAAATTAATCACACAATTAATTTCATCAATTTTAAAGCAATTGGCCGTAGATGGGTTTTAATTTTTTTCCAATTTTATCAATTGATTCGTATCCTTGGTTTCTCTGGTTATTGAATGTTGCTAAACAAGGAAAATTCGTTGCTGCTGAACAAGGAAAAATCCTGCAATACACTTCAAAGAATCCAAAGTAAGATTTTATGTAGTTCAATATTTATTCCATTCAAGTTATATGCTAGATTGCTAATACTAATTCACAACTACTATTTTTAATTTTTTTATGAATTAAATGGTGTTTTGTGGATACAGAAGAAACAGTTCTATAATTTGTTAAACAAACTAAAATTGTTTGTTAATTTAATAATTTTGATTGTTTATATTTTCAGGCTCAAGTCAGGTTAATTAGAAGTTTTTCAATTGGATACAGTGCAACTGATCGATCAAAACGAAAATAAATAGGAAGATCGAAATTTAAATCCAGGTTTCATTGCTCTAACTTGACTTTTAAATATTTTCCAGTATGTTTCCTAGAAAATGTCTCTCTGGTGCTCAAAAACGAAAAAGAAAGAAAATAGAAGAAGATATTATTCGATCACAACATGGTTCTTTAGATAAATTTTTTGTTAAAGAGTCGAATGATAGTGTTGAATACACAGGTAATGAACATGAAATACAAGTTAATCATGATAACTTTGTAGAAAATCATAATGTAATAAAAGAAAAAGATTGTGATATAGGTGAAGATGAAAGTGTTAGAATTGAAAATAAAAATAATTGTCAAAGAGATATAACAAAATGTCTAAAAACACCAAATGATTTGAATATTTTTGATCCTAAAGTTTGGGATAGTCTAGATACAAAAATGAGAGATTTGCTTGTAGAAAAAGGACCGATTCGAGAAAACAGTATTAAATTTCGTAAGGATAACCTTAATCGTCACTTTTCTTCTGAGGTTTATATTCGAAAATTACCGAATGGTGAGTCTTTTGATAGAAAATGGTTAGTTTATTCAAAAGATTTGGATAAAGTTTTTTGTTTTTGTTGTAAGTTATTTAAAATAGCTCATTCTAAAAGTCAATTAGCAAATGAAGGCATAAATGATTGGAAACATCTTTGTACAACATTGAAAACTCATGAAAATAGTTCTGAGCACCTCATTAACTTAAGAGGTTGGGTTGAGTTGCGTGTAAGATTGGACAAGAATCAAACAATTGATAACGAGTTACAAGAATTGATAAAAAAAGATACTGAACACTGGAAACAGGTAATGGTCAGAATAATTGTTGTTGTAAAATGTCTTGCAAAAAATAATTTGGCTTTTCGTGGAACGAATGAAAAAATTTATGAAAATTCAAATGGAAACTTTTTAGGCTTACTTGAAATGATTGCTGGGTTCGATCCCGTAATGAAACATCATTTTCGGCTCATTCAAGATAAAGAAATACATGATCATTATCTTAGTCATAAGATTCAAAATGAATTAATTGACCTCTTGGCCTCAAATTTAAAAAGTTTGATCATTAGAAAAATTAAAGATGCAAAATATTTTTCTGTTATTCTTGATTGTACTCCTGATTCAAGTCATAAAGAACAAATGACTTTAATTTTAAGATGTGTAGATGTGGGTGCTGCAATTACTATTGAAGAGTTTTTTTTAGAGTTTTTGAATATGGAGGATACATCTGGTTTAGGACTTTTTAATGAGTTACAAGCATCTTTAAAGTCTCTTGATTTGAATATTGATTATGTGCGAGGACAAGGTTATGATAATGGTTCAAATATGAAGGGAAAATACAAAGGTGTTCAAAAAAGATTGCTTGATATAAATCCTAGAGCCTTTTATATGCCATGTGGTTGTCATTGTCTTAATTTAGTTTTGTGTGATATGGCAAATTCTTGTCAGAAAGCAAAATCATTTTTTGGAACATGTCAAACTATTTACACAGTGTTTTCTAATTCAACAAAGCGGTGGAATATTTTACTTGAATATATAGATGATTTTACTTTGAAGTCCTTGTCCACTACACGTTGGGAAAGTCATATAGATAGTGTCAAGGCAATAAAAACTCAGATTGCCAAAATAAATAAAGCATTAAAAAAATTAGCAAAAGTCAGTGATGATGCAAAAGTGTGTAGATATGCTAAATCCTTGGTATATGGTGAACTTTCAAGTTTTGGTTTTATTTTAAGTTTGGTTATTTGGCATGAAATATTGTATAAAATTAACTTGATTAGTAAAAAGTTACAATCTAAAGATATCCTTCTTGATGTTGATGTGGAAAATTTAAATGGACTAGTTTCTTATTTTGAAAAATATAGGGATAATGGATTTGATTCTGCTATGGCTGAAGCTAAAATAATAGCACATGAAATAGGAGTTGAGCCTGTATTTCCTATAAAACGTCATGTTTGTAGAAAAAAATATTTTGATGAAATTCCTAATACTGAAAGGGAACAACAATTCTGGCTGAAGAGTGTTTTAGAACATATTACTTTCTTGTATTAGTGGATATGGCTCTTGAACAATTAAGAAGTAGGTTTGAACAAATGAAAAAATTTGAATCTATTATTGGCTTCTTGTTTGATGCATCAAAGTTAGCTTCCTTAGATTATGATGATTTAAAAATTTGTTGTTCGAATCTTGAGATTTCCTTGAGAAATGGTGAAACTTCTGACATTGATGCGATACAGTTGCATATGGAGTTACAAATTTTAAAACAAATGTTACCGAAAGAGGCATATGAAACAAATAGACCTTGGACGTCCATTCAAATCATGGAGTATGCAAATAAAATGGATATGTTTCCTATTGTTATGGTTGCATATAGAATCTTATTGACTATTTCGGTAACTGTAGCCTCAGCTGAAAGAAGTTTTTCGAAATTAAAGTTGTTAAAATCTTATCTTCGAACTACGATGACACAAGCTAGGTTGAATGGATTAGCCATTTTAACCATTGAAGGAAATCTGATAGAAAATATTGATTATGAAAAGATAATTGATAATTTTGCTTCAAAAAATGCAAGAAGGGCCCATTTTAGATGATTGTTGTCAAAAGTTTGATTCTTTACCCCAAGGTAATTAATTTTGAACTTCGTAAATAATATTTCTGTTGGTTTGATTTATTTTTGTAATTGTTACTGACATTTATTTGGGCAAATTTCAGCATTCTAACTTTTATGTTAAAATTAAGTGGCTGAAAGATATTGACTTAGCTGGCCTAAAAGTGGATGGAGTTTTGAGCACATCATCACATCGTGAAAAAAAAAATTGAAGTCAGTGTTGGTAAATAATTTTAATCTTCTATATCTCATCTCACAAATTTCTATTTTTTTCATTTTTTATCATTTGAATATTAGTAAATCTTTGTGGGTGGTTGGATCTTTCATTAGCTGATTGTTATATTATGCAGGAATAGACTTACATGTTGACTTCATGCCGAAAATACATATCTATCATTTATCATCCTTCTTCAACTGAGTTTGAATTTTTTTACCAAATTTCTATAAATGAAGGTGAATGATATATTTTATTCTTTTAATGCTATCTACTGTTTATTGATAGTAATATTCTATAAAACTTGTTCTGCACCTTGCAGGATTTCATCTTTTTTTGAAGAGTTGTAATTGGAATATTGCTGGAGTAACTTTTAGAATTAATCAAGATATTGAGTATAATTTTGTAATAAGCACGAAAGTATTTAAGGAGTTTGGACTTTAGCTGATTCTAGTTATGTAATGTTATCAATATATGGGGTATTCTTTTTCCTTAGTTTGGGATTTTGTCCCATCGGGTTTTTCTCAAACAAGGTTTTAACGAGGCCCCTAAAATATTGTATTCTATCATTAAATGTTAATGAAAATCATGTTTTACCGATGTATGAATTTATATTTATGTTTCATGATTCATATGATTTTTTGTTAATATATAGTAAATTCGTTTTTTAATTAAAGGGGCCCAATTTTCTCATTTCGCCCAGGACCCCCTAAGTTCCCGGACCGGCCCTGCCCATTAGTTCTTGGGTTGTACCCATGGTTGTGGTTTCTTGGTTTGGGATTGATGATGGTCGGTTAATGGCGGCGGATGTCTTGTGCAGATGACAGGCAAAGAGAAGCGATGGAGGTGCGAAGGTGAGAAGGCCACGAACGGCGGAAGATGAGACCTGAGAAGGAAGGTTGGTTAAGCCCTTAATAGTTGAGAATGACCCTGTACGGCGTCGGTTCCAGTTGGGAGAGAATGGCAACGCCGGAGAATGGCCACGAACGGCATTGAAGAAGTTATTGGGCTTCATCGGGCTTCTGAGATCAGACCTTCAACGGTGGAGAATGGAACCCAACGGCGCCAGTTTTTCTTGTGATGGAGAAAAGCGTCTTGGTGCGATGTTCGATGGTGGTGATGGTGAGCAGAGGAGTGGCTCGGTGGAGATGGTGGTGAAGATATAGTGAGTAGGAGAGTGGCTCGATGAAGATGGTGGTCAACGCCATCGGTGGGAAGGTGAGTGATGATGGTGATGGTGATGAAGAGGGATTGGCAGTGGTGGCGGATTGCTTGAACATGGGAGCAGCGACGAGAAGGTGAGGGATGGTAAAATATAAAAAAGAGGGGATGGAGTTTTGGTTTCTATTTTTCTGCTACCCTAGTGGGTTTGATGTTTTGGTTTTGCCCCTTTCACTGTGATTAATAGGGAAGGAGGTGTTTTGGGCTTTTTACCCCATTTACTTAGGTTGCAACTAGTAGTTGGGGTTTACGTCTTATTATTATAAAAGGGGTAGTCAAGTGGCCTTATAAAGTTAATGCCAAAAAAAAATCCAGACTTGGGTATTGCCCGAATTTGCAAATACATCCAGACTTGAGTATTGCCCGAATTTGCAAATACATTTATTGTAGGTTTTTTTGTTAAGTAGGTGGTTGCACCGGATTCCTCTCATTTCACATCCTTAATTTTATCCAATATTGGATAGTCAAATATCAATCCTATGAAGACACATATCCCATGTTTATGTCATGCAATTAATACCCAAGAAACCCCTACCTTTTACTTTTATTCCCATTCACCACACCCGTTGTTCCCCCGCCCGTAAAAGGAAGTAGTTATTATTTGTTTCTTTTTTTCCCTTTTTTCGCTGCTTTGTTAACTGTCAGTTATCTTCATTTTTCTCTCTCTCTATATTTCCGCTGTCTTCGTCGCTCTCTCTCTCTGCAACAAACAATTTTTCAAATTTATACGTTAAATTCATCTCGAATTTCTTTTTATATTCTCCAACAAATATTTTCTTTGGCAGCTTTATTTAAAACTCTAGCTTTTCGAAGCAATATTAGATATTTTTCTATGAATTCAACTATTTTTTGTCATCTTTAGTCGATGATCACTTATTTTGTTTTTATAAAGTTGTTAATGCTTCTTTTTTTTTGTTGAATTATCATTTTGTAACACTTTTTGATGATTTTAATTTGAATATCTGTTTTACTATATTTTGATAATATATTTGTTCAATTATATGATCTTTCTATTTTGTTGTGTTATAACTGTGTAATTGTTATGTATTTGCTTCATTTTCTATTTGTCTATGTTACAACGGTTTTTTATATGATTCTTGATTTTGAAAAAATTCCCATAACAAACCACTAAGTGCTTAGTGATTTAATATTCAAAATACCCCCAATATTAAACAAACACTAAGTACTCAAAGATTTAATATTTGGAGTACTCATAATATTACAAAATCATTGAGTATTATGTGAATTAATATCCAAAGTACACACAAAATTACAATTACATTAAGTACTAAGTGACTTAATATCCAAAATACCCATAATATTATAAAAACACTAAGTGCTCAAAGATTTTTACCCATACTATTGCTAAACACTGAGTACTTAGTATTGTAATATGCTGAATACGTGGACAATTAGTAAAACACCGAGTATAGAGCTGTAATTATTGAGTACTTAGTGAATGGATAAAACACTACGTATTATGAGTATTGTACTTGCATGCATGCAAAATTACTGAGTGTTATATCATAAAACATAAACATGCATAATAAACCCTAAAACTCACTAAGTACTTGTGTTCACGCCGTAATACTCAATAATCATGCATGAGAAACCATAAAAATGACCGATCAACATGTTAAATCACTCACGTAAGCATCTAATATGCATATTGTGTAACGGTGATGAATAGATGCTCTGGATTACACCACGCGAACAAAAAACATAAGAAGATGGAACTGAAAACTCAAATTCACGTAGCAAATAACAACAATAACATAGAAAAACAAAGAAAGTTGATTAAATCTGAAAATAATTTAGACTATGTGAGATAATAAACAGTAGAATGAAAACATCAGCTCGGATTTCACGTAGACAAATGGTAGAAACTCACCGCAAACCTAAAATGACAGTGTGATCTAAAATTTGAATTCAATATTTAATCAAAAATCGTTATAGTGTGGATTATAAGCGTGTGTGTGTGAGGAGAAAATAATGTTGGTTAGTATTTATATGGGGTATAAGAATATTTGAGGGTATATTTGTAACTGGGCTTAATGGTATATCGTGTTAAATCATCTTAGTGACCTTTAGTAAGAAGAGTAGATAGGTGAGGTGTGATTGAGTCTTAAGTGGGTGTCTCCAAGACCCGTCGGGTAAACATCTCTACGAATAATAATATGAAAGATGTTTAGTTTGTTATTTAGATCCTCCTTATTTAGTTTGTGTGTTTATTACACTATACTATATATAGACAAAAAATATTAACTGGACTCATATTGATCTATATTCATAACTCATTTCATTTCAACCTACGATAAAGTCTACTTCCATAGAACTATAAACTAATTTGGAATAAGGTTTGAATCTCCTCCCTAACGGGTGTAAAGTGAGAGGTACAAGGTTCGAACTCTTCCTTGAACATGGGTAACCTAATTCTAATTTACCTGAAAATATGCATGAGAAGACTTGCATATTTTATGGGATTAGTCGTGGTGCGCGTAAACTGACCTACACTGCCCACGTACCAAAAAAACACTAATATAATTCGCTCATAATAAACAATCACCAATTTATCTTAGGGGTTTTTGCTAAAAAAAAATGCCTAATGAAAGTACCTAATTGATAAAAGCAACATCCGATAATTTACTTTATAAAAAAATACCTAATTAAATAAATATATGTAGATAACAACTCCTCTATCTTTTCATACCTATACTACATTTAATATTAAATATATATTATTTTATTTTTAATATAATAATTATATTTTAATATTAAACAAATAATAGGACACCTCCACCACCACTATGTAAAAAAAATCTACCACCTCTACAGACACCACTACCACCTCTACCACCACGACCACAACCACCACATACTACTAATTCCATCACATGCACGGTCCAAAAAAAATTCTAAATAAATTCATAACTAATTCTAAAAAGATCAGAAAAATAAAACTTCGCATTTTTGGACGACGCAAATTGATATTTACTTCGATTATTTTAATTTATTTTAAAAAAATTCGCAAACATGAAATTCATAGTTCGAAACAATGAATTTCATTTTTGTAAAAAAATCACAAAAATTCAAAAAAAACCATAGACATAAATATTAATTTTCCTCGTCCAAAAGTGTAATTTTTTGATTTTTTTGATTTTTTTAAAATTAGTTATGGCAACGCACGAGTGTGATGAAATTAATAGTAGGTGGAGGTGGTGGTAATAGGTTGGTGATAGTGGTGGTAGTGGTGGTAGTGGTGGTGGTTGTAGGTTGTTATAGGTGGTTAAATTTAAATAATAAATAATAAAGTAATTAAAAAGAATATATAAGAATATCTTTGTCAAGGTATTTTCAATAAAGAATCTTATTAGGGAGCAAATAATTTTTCAATAGGTAATTTTAATTAAATTAAGGGGTAATTAGAGATAAATGCCTCCTTAATGATACGTTTAATTCTTTTAAGCCTCTAATTTTCTTATTTAGAGATAAGTGCCTAATAGAAGAATTATTTATATAAAACATCCCCTTTATATTTTTTATACCTATACTATCTGTATTATTAAATATATTATTTTATTTTTAATACAATATTTATTTTTAAATCTTAAACAAATAATAGGGTATTTCCACCACCACCACAACCATCACCGCCTCCACCATCACAACCACCACCACCACCACTACAGCCACCAACCATCACCACCTCCTCCACCACCACCACCACCACCTACTACTACTAATTTCATCACACGCGCGCGTCCGTGAAATTTTTTTAAAATCGCCATAACTAATTCAAAAAAAATCAGAAAAATCGAAAATAATCATATTTGGATAAATCAAATTAATATTTACGTCTATGATTTTTTTCGGAATTTTCTGATTTTTTTGGTTTTTTGGATTTTTTTTTTAATTTTTTAATTCGCAGAACATGGATCCATGTTTTAAACATGGAATTTCATATTTTAAACAGTGAATTTCGTGTCTGCGGAAAACAAATTCTTTATATCAAAACATTAAATTTCCATGTGCGAATTAAAAAATTCAAAAAAATTCAAAAAAATCAAAAAGTTCAAAAAATTCTGAAAAAAATCATAGACATAAATATTAATTTGCTTTATCTAAATATATATTTTTTTTATTTTTTTATTTTTTTAGAATTAGTTATGACGATTTTAAAAAAAATCACGGACGCGCGCGTGTGTTTATTAGTTTTTGTTTTGTTTTTTTTCTAATTTCTTTTTTTTAATTGTTAATTATAAGGGTAGTTTGGGATGGGGCATTTTTATATAAAAAATCTTATTCTAGGCACCTAAATAAGTTTTTTAATAAGCATTAATCTATAATTGGCTCTTTAATTAATGACTCTTAATTTTATACTTAAACTAACTTTATTTGAACTATATTTATTATATTTTTAATATAATATTTATTTATTTTCCAATATTAAACGTGTAGGTGGAGCAATAACACCAACTCCGGCCACCACCGTCGTCGTCGCCACCATCACTTATATTGTTTTTTATTTCGGCCAACAATACCTATGACCACCGCTGGCACCGCCATTACTAACTCTGACTAGTTTTTAAAAAATTTAAAGAATCTACCACCACCGACAATTGTGTTACCAACACCACCGTCAAATTCTTTTTCGTTCCGCCATCGCTGCCACAATCACCAACTCCGAACACGAAATGATTTTTCATGTTGCAGATAAAAATTTCATGTTTTGCAAGGAGTTTGACTAGAAATCTAGTCGAGGAGAAAAACTAGATAGATTGTTGCCAGCAGCATCAGTGCCCATAAGTGTTTCCAACCAAAAAATATAAAAAACAAAAATAAACTGATCGCTTATAGTGGTGGTACGGAGCGGTGATGGTCGGAGATGTTTATACCTAGTATCTCGGATCCGACCCCATAATGAACTCAGACTCAAATTAACACCTCCATTTAAAACCCGTTAATAGTTTGACCCGCCCAACTACCTCTACTGAAGAAACGTGAGAAAGTCGTCAAAACACTCCTTTTGCTCTCATAACTATATTCCGCACCATATGTCCCTCCCCATCATCAAAACACGCCGTGTTCCGACTTGACATAACCAAAGGACCAAAGGACCATATTTACCGCTGATAACAAAACTCTCCACTGTAAACCTGCAAATACCTTATTGTTTTGTAAATGCCAGACTCCACCACTCATCCAATGAAATGGCCACCCTAAAGCTGCTCAAAATATCACTATGCTCTGCACATGTTAATCAAACTTCCATTAGGCTACTGCGGCCCTCACATCATCCTGCAAATTCTACGTCCTTTTAATGAGGATCCAGGTTTTTCCCACCGAAGGGGTATAAACTATTTTTCTTAAAAGTTAACTGCCCTATTCATCAAGATTTTCATATATGAAATCATGGTAGTAATTGATGTAAAGTCTTTATAAATGGAACTAAATTGAGAATTAGTAATGCAGAATCAGGAACAAAATGAATTACTAGAATAGTTCATTAGAGAGATGGTAAAGATACATATTCTAAAACAAGGCTGCAGGACATCTACACTTACTTACCTACAAGCCAGCCAAGATTTAACAATATTGTACAAAAACTTAATTATCTAAACCTCTCCATCTCTCTCCGTTGTATCTTAAACTTAATCAATTTACATAAATAAACAAACAACACCATCTAATAATGCCTTTGCCTATCTGAAATTGACCTATTAATCATCATCACTCTCATTATCTAGAAAGCTAAAACTTGTGGGTCGACCATCTAGCTTCACCAAAAGTGTCCCTTGATTTTCCTCTTTCCATTTTATACCTTCTCTTTTCAGCAAATCAATTACCTGTTAATTAAATAACCACTTATTAATAACAAAATTCACACTACAATCATCACATATTAACATACCGAGCTTTTCAACTTTGATTGTCCAATACCATGGCCTCCACAACCAGTAATAATCCTAAATAATCGTACAGCTAAAGAGAGAAGAAAAAATCATAAATCATAAATCCAATATTAACTATTCTACAATATTGCCTAAAATGCTTACATTGTACATACGCTCCAAAAACAAGGTGTGCTTTCAAAAGCCTCATTGCTTGTTTCACATTTTGTCCATGTAAATCAATTGTCAAATTATTCTAATCTTGAATATAAACAAGAAGGTTTATTAGACAAACCTTATACGCAGCGGATTGAAATTAAGAGTCCAGAATTCTGCCTTCTTGTAATTGATTGAATTGGAATGAAGGAATCGCTTCTCTGGTCGTAAGTTTAATTACTAAAATAAACTTTTTGTTTTCACCACCTAAATGTCTCAGAAGTATCTATGGTGTGTTATTAATTTGGAGAGAAATATTGTACGCTTGTTAGCTCTGTGTTGTTGTGTTGCTATTGTGTTTTTGTGAGAAAGAAAGGCTCTATTTATAGAGCTGGAGAGTTGGTTTATTAGCTGTTAATAAATCACTCTCCCACTTTCTCCACTTCCTCACCATCAAAGTGGGAAGTTATCAAAGATAACTTCCCTGTACGCTCATGTCTTTCCCATCATGGGTGACATGGGAATAAAAACTTTTTTTTATTTCTTTCATTCTCCCACTCGCACATGATGGAGTTACAATCATTCCCTTTAGGAACATGCATTTCAATGCACCATACATCAATATTTCTCAAATCTTCTCATATACACATTTCTAGAATAATTCATCATACTTGACAAAATAGGTCGTGCGACCGACAAGCATACAAGCATACGTTACTAATAACCTGTTAGAGTACATAGTTGCTCAAATGAAACCTCATTCCTTATGTATCTTGTAGTACCCCAGACTAATAATTTGTTGTATCATATTCAGTAACTCTGACCCCTTCAAATTTATATCACATCATTTATGTGATCAAAAGAGTTCACTGACATAATTTCATGTGTCTCACTATCATGTCATAGTCCAAATTGACGTACATGATCGGTACCTGCAAGCACACACTTTGATACATAATTTTAGTCTTCCCTTTACACTTATATCCTTTTACGTTGATTAGGTTGCTTTCCCAAACATACCCCATTAGACCGAATCATTCATGATCATTGGTAGTATGTTCAAAGTAGCATACACCTAATCAAAATATCAAGACATAGTCAAAAGTAATAAGGGCACAATTTTGAAGGCATCACACGATGAAGAGACAGGGATCGACTCTTCACTTCCTTCTGGTCGAAAGCACACGTGGTATGACACACGTGTTATGGTATTATTCATATAGCTCCAATTGTATGTCACAATTCTATAAATACCATACAGATATATAATTAGACAAACCGCGTTGCCTAAGATGAATTCTTCGATTGATCAACCCTTCTATGAAATCAATCAAGCAACTCATATCTGGCTCTTATAGACTAAGTAGATAGTGGGATTCTACTTCGATCATAATATAAGCTTAACATGGTTTATCCGTGTTTATGATCTCATCTTAACACTTAGTTAAGGCGACTATCTTAACTCAAGTCATCTTAAGGGTTCTTCACTACTATGAGTCAGTCTCATCTTTGCGCACTTCTTGTGCCAAAGGCGATTGCCCGTGTGATAGGGCCAATCTCAGTCTATAGGACATACATACTTCAAAAAATTACACGCATTATAATATATATCAAACATGATATTATTAAAATAAATAGTTAAATAAACATACTAATGAAAATATATACATGAATGCACATAAACTCGCAATATTCATACATTATATCTTGCTTAATCATATAGATTTAACATATACATAAATATATCCCTTGGGATATTCTTTGTGAATGGATCAGCAAGCATATTGCGTGTATGTATGTATTGCAAATCAACATCCTTTTGTGCAATAAAATCTCTAACAACGTTATACTTTATATCAATGTGTTTGGTCATATTGTGATACTTAGGAGCTTTCACACAAGCCTTTTCAGCTTGACTATCACAATGTATAATAACGGGACTCCCACTATCGCCTGAGAATTCGAAATGTTCAAAACAACCTTTTTAACCAAACAGCTTCTAGAACCACAGCTGAGCATGCTACAAAACTCAGCTTCCATTGTGGACAAAAATTATACAGGTTTGTTTCTTGCTACTTCAAGAAATTGCGCAATTATTCAACATGATTACATCACCTGAGGTAGATTAACCCCCATATATATCACTATCCCAAATAGCGTAATATATCCTTCTAGGTGTAATCTATTTCCTCGAAAGCAAAGGCATAATCCATAGTGCCTTTTAGATATCTCAATATCTTGTTCACAACTTTCGAATTTTCTTGTCCTGGGTTCAATTAAAATGACTAACTAAATCTACCACATAACATATGTCTGGCCTAATTCACATCATAACATATATAAGACTATCCATGAACTAAAATAGGACATTGTATACATTTTCTGTTTCTCTTCTAGAGTACTAGGACACATGTCGAGAGTTAAGTTTATTCCAATTGCTACAGGAGTGTCAATGGAATTGCACTTATTCATACTAAAGCGCTCAATTATATTCATGATTAAGGTTCTTGAGACAAAGATAATAGTCCTCTAGACCTATCTCTACTAATCTTAACACCAAGAATATAATTTGCTTCTCCCATATATATCATATAACATTGAGAAGTGGTGGTCCTTTGTGTGTTCTAAAATAAATGCAAATGTAAATCGAACCACAACCGCAAGTGTACGGTTGTCCCAAGTAGTATAACTGATAAACAGATTCGTTCCAAGGACGGGATGGTTGATCACAATGTCTAACAAATAGTGATTTATGCACTTATGAAAATAAAAGACAGTAATATGTTTGTTTGGTTTTGAATTAATGCTAAGTAAATGAAAGACAAATATTAAAATGCAAATAAAAGCTAAGACGCAAGTAAAACGATTTAAAACGCAATATGAGAAGTAGTACTTGAGATACGCAAGGATCCTCCCAATCCTATTTTCTAACTTATGTTGTTTAAGGGCTAAATTAGTCAATTACAATGGTCGGGATTCTAAATTCCTTATACCCCCGTCAGGGTGGACTATAAGGCGATCCTAAAGTGTCACTAGTCCCGTCAGGGTAAATATGATCCACCGTTGGATGATTAAGTTTTATTACCTCATTGGCCCTAGGATTAGCTAAGCTCGTCAGAGTCAATAACTTCTATCCTAGATTGAATAAATGGTTCTGTACCTAAACCCTCAGTCAGGATGATCCAATCGCCACTAATTGGAATAGCCTAGATACTAACACCTGTTCCTAGTTCATGACGCTAAAAACAGTAAACATTCACAATTTATCGAAAAGAGTAAAAGCCCTAATTTAGTTTAATTTAACAGAAACCCAAATTCAACATTCGTTATTTAATAAGATTGGGATTCACCCATTGTTTGTTCTCAAGCACTATGAAAAGCTTAGCTCATATTAAAAAGAAATACTAAATTAAAAATAAAGGAATTCATATTGTTTACAAAATTAAAAGATAAGAAAAACCTAATTTCCGGAATCGGAATGACTACGAACGGAGATATAGACTCTCTCCAGCTCTTGTAGCTTCTTCTCCTTCCTTCAGTTGCTTCTCTCTGGTGTTTTTAATCTTGCAGAATGTGAATTGTATGTAAAATAGAAGTCAAGGGCTGGTTTTATAGGTGGAAATTCGGACTTGGCCCTAATCTTTTAATTAAATGAAATATAAAAGGCCCAAGTCCACTAACTTAGCCCAAAATCCCGTAACTGCTGATATGTCTTCACTAAAACGGCTTTTTCCGATTCGTTATGACTCCGATTGACCTCATTCCAGTTGCTAAAGTTCCGTAACTCGATAAGGAGAGTTTTATGTTCAAAGGTCAGCGGATAAATCATCGCTTAAGCACCTCGAAATCAGCAATCTATGGCCTGGAAAATGGATTTTCAGCTCTAAAAATAATATCTTCGGGATTTCTCTTCAAGTCTTGACTCTATCTTTTGATCTTTGACTTTCTCCTCGGATTCCTCTTCTAGCTAACATCTAAAACCTGTAAAATCTCCACTAAAAATACCGATATTACGCGCAAAAGCTTAATAAATAAAAAATGCTAGAAATAAAAGAGGAAAATCATATTATTGCATATTTAGTCCAAAAGTCTATCAAATTATTTAAATAAACACCAAAAATGATGTCTCCTAAGGGTCGAAAATAAGAACAATTAAGGAGACATCAAGAAGCTAGCTACTCCTTATTAGCTTGAATAGACACTTTATCATCCCCTGCTAATAGGATGTCATCTACATATAGAGATAAGATCACAAAATTTCTTGGAACATTTAACATAAACACAGTGAATTTCACTTATCATCTCAAATCCATTTGATGAAATGACTTCATGAAATTTCAAATTCCACTGTCTCGAGGCTTGATTAAGATCATATATTGATTTTAACAATCTACATACTTTATTCTCTTGATCTTTTGCAACGAAACCCGAGGGTTGTTCCATGAAAATAAGCTCTTCTAAAGCTCCATTTAGAAATGTAGTTTTAACATCCAATTTGGTGCAACTCTAGATCGAGATGAGCCACAATAGCTAAAATAAGACGTATTTAGGTAAATCTAACAACAGGAGAAAAAAATTCCTCAAAATCTATTCCTTCCCGTTGAGTTTAGCCTTTCGCTACCAAGCGAGCTTTATACTTGTCAATGGAATTGTCAAGTTTCCTCTTTATTTTGAGAACCCATTTATTCCCTTACGTCTTTTCGGGAGATTAACCAGTTCCCATACCTGGTTTTTCTTCATCGGCTCCATTTCTTCTTCCATTGCCTTCTTCCATTAATTCTTAGCAGGACATGAGAATGCTTCATTAACTGATCGAGGTTCTTCTTCGTCTTGTGGAGTTATCATAAGGACTTTTCCTTTGATTTCAAATCGACGACGAGGAACTAAACCTCTAGCACTTCTCTTAAGTTGAGAATCCTGAGAAATAGGATTACTAGATGATGCAATGGTTTCTTCCATCTCAAGATTTAGAGGATTGTCTGTCTCTATTTCTTGAGTATGTGTTACCTCATTAGGTGTTACATTTGTTTGCATATCATCTTCCTGAATCTCATATAATTCACATAAAATAGAATTTCTGTCAACTTCACCTCTGCTGGGAAAATCATTCTCTAAGAATGTAACATCTTGTAACTCAATTTCAGTGAGACCCCCATCGTTATGTTCACCAATAAACACATATCCTTTAGAGTGAGCTGGGTATCTAATAAAGATACACTTCTTACCTCTTGGACCTAACTTCCCATATTTATGAGATAGATCATGAACATAGTCTGCCGACCCTAGGGTCACAAGTAGTTCATAAGGAGTTTGATGGAACAATCATTGTGGGTATTTGGTTAAGTATATAACTAGAAGTAGGCAAGGCATCTCCACAAATTAGCTTGTGCCATCATAGACTTAACCATTTCTAGGAGAGTTATCACTTTTTCATCACATAGTTCTTTCAACTGATCCAATAGATATTCATGTGATTAAGGTTTTCATTTTCCTCTCTAACTGATTTTCTACTTCATTGAAATATATCATAAGAAAATTTCAATGCTACAGATGTATGAAAAATCAGGTAAACATAACCAAAACTAGTGAAATTATCTATAAAAGTGATAAAATAAAGTCCCCCTGTATATTTTGAACATTCATTGGGTCACAGATGTCTACATGAAGTACTTGCAATGGGTACTCGACTCGTTTAGCCTTTTCAAAAAATGGTTTCCCTTTGCTTTATCTGCTAGACAATTTTCATAAGTTGGCAAGTTGACTCTAGTCAATGAACCCAAAAAGTTCGCCTTAGCCAACAAATTCATACGGTCTTGTCCAATATGAACTAGTCTAGCATTCCATACTTTTCTTCTATGTTAAAATTACTAGAAGAAGTATTAGTAGAAGAGCAACTACTTACATAATAACTATTAAATGAGTTATCATCATCTAGTACTACTAAAACATGAGAAATAAAACCTAAAACTTAACACTTAGCGTCATAATAGATGTCTACTTGATTGTTATGAAAATGCATATTAAAACTTAATCCTAGAAGAACAATGACCAAGACCAAATTCCTTCGAATTTCAAGTGTGTAGAGTGCATTATGAAGTTATAAGCTTTGATCACCTCGCAAGTTCAACTTGCAAGTGTCAAATCTGTTGACTTCAACCTTGTTGTTGTCTCCTAACTTATATTCATCACATTTCCTCTAGAATTAGATGGTACTCTACATATGCCTCTTGGTCTTAGGCTACATGGTCTGTCACTTCTGAATCCACAATCCACAAAGGATTAGAATCAACTAGCAAACAGTATTGGTAACACATGTAAAGTTATATGAAGTAAATGATATTGCTATCTTTATCCTCACTTGCGAGCGAAGTGACCTATCTTGTCACAATTATAGCATTTTACTTCACTCTTGTATTTCTTAAAAAAACGTTGTTACCACCATTCTTGTTCTTCTTGGAAGCATGCTCATTTTTGTTTCTCTTCCCATTGTTCATGCACTTAATGCCAGAACCTTTGTGGGAACTTGACTCAGCAATATATAAGTCTGATCCTGAGACTTAACTGCATCAAGACGTTCATCTTCCAACCTCACATGATGAGAAACATCATCAAAAGTTATGATATGGTCATTTTAGAGTCAAGTTTATCTTCAAATGCTCCCACTTATTTGAAAGAGATTGGATCACAGCTTGAACCTGATGTTCATCAACAAGGTTATGACCTGTAGTCCAAGTTCCCTAATCATATTAGACATCTCCCAAAGATGCTTGGTTTGATTAGGCTTCCTCTTGTAAGTATCAAACTTAATGATCAATTGACTCAACTTAGTCATAGTTGTACCCTTGTACTTTTCATTAAGAGCGTCCCACATCTCGTGAGCAGTGGGGTATTATTGACATTCATGAACAAGATCGTCATACATGGAGCTTATCAAGATGCCTCTTGCAGTGGAATATCTCTTTTTCCACTTCTCATAAGCCTCCATGTCCCTTTTGTTTTGAGCTGTGATGCCTTCCTTAGGCTGAGCCATGACATTGTTAATAACCTCAAGAATTCTTGTTCCTCTAGAACATAATGTATTTTGAGTTTACTAGGGTATAGTTCTCACCATTCATTATGTCTCCATTGAGATCATCAATGACGGTTGTCATTTTCTTATAAAGTAAGAGATTTTTCATTAGTATACATACAATTATTTAACTACCCAATGCTATTAATGCAAATAGAATGAATAAGAAAGATAACAAAATAAGTGATAAAGAAAGTTCACTATGTTCCCAATCATGAACCACCATATTTTGTTTGTCTTAATGATTCAATCAATTTCATTAACTGCAAAAATTAAGTTCTCCAAGAACTCCCACTTACTCTAACATAAATAGAGCGAAAATGTATGAAAATAAACAACTAATAACATAAAAATAAAGAAACTAGTTGAATTCATACATAAATGAAATACATGTGCAATAAAGAAATAACTGAATCAAAGCAACTAATGCAATTCCTAACAAACAGGGATTAAAAAAATTAGAAAAAAATAAACCACTAAGCAAACTACCTATTGCAAGTCCTAATTAGCATACGCCTTTCATATCCAAAACCTTAATTTAGGAATTGACTGCTCAAAGTTCACTTTCTCATAGAGTCTAATTGGAAAATAATTATCAACACTAGTAGTTCGATAATGTATTCCACAGTTGCACTGATCCGACCTAGTAGAACTATTATAGTGCCTCCACAAGTGAGATTCAGTCAAAGCATAGACTAGCCACTCATATGTAGCTTGTCTCCCATGAACATAGTTCTCTGGAAAATCATACTCCCATAAGATTTCAATATCCCTCTTCATCTCTCTTGGTAGAGTTTTGTAAAGAACTTCAACCTTATGTCCTTCACATATGATATCACCCCAATTTATGACATCTTGAATCAACCTATTGACAATAGCCACATGTTGCACCAGGGTGTGATGAGGTTTCTTCTTATAACGGAGTGCTTTGATACTATTTCTCAAAGACTGTTTTTCTTTCGGTGTCCTTGCAACTTTTGGTCTATGGATCTCTAATGATCCATTAGGATTTCTTACGTTCCTGTTGAGCCATCTGTACACTGTCAGTTGCTCAAGCCTTGCTGCTCGTGATCCCCTGGATCGTGTCAACACCATTTTTCTACATATAGAAAAAATTAAGAACGGTAAAAAATAATACACCAAAATTGATTAGGAAACAAGAAAAAATAATAATAGTATCTTTCCAGAAACTCTATTCATGAACAATAATTTAACGTAGCATATTTGGTAAGGCTACTAGTCACTGGACCTAATGGTTTAGGTTAACAAAACAAAAAAAATTCAATTCCTTTTCTTTTTTCTTTTTTTTTTGTTCGACAGAAAGAAAAAAATTGCTCAAAAAAAATTCAACATTCATATATTCAAAAGAGTAATTCGCTCTGATACCAATTGTTACTTTTGAATATAAACAAGAAGGTTTATTAGACAAACCTTATACGCAGCGGATTGAAATTAAGAGTCCAGAATTCTGCCTTCTTGTAATTGATTGAATTGGAATGAAGGAATCGCTTCTCTGGTCGTAAGTTTAATTACTAGAACTAAACTTTTTGTTTTCACCACCTAAATGTCTCAGAAGTATCTATGGTGTGTTATTGATTTGGAGAGAAATATTGTACGCTTGTTAGCTCTGTGTTGTTGTGTTACTATTGTGTTTTTGTGAGAAAGAAAGGCTCTATTTATAGAGGTGGAGAGTTGGTTTATTAGCTGTTAATAAACCACTCTCCCATTTTCTCCACTTCCTCACCATCAAAATAGAAAGTTATCAAAGATAACTTCTCTCATGTCTTTCCCATCATGAGTGTCATGGGAATAAAAACTTTTTTTTTATTTCTTTCACTCATGTTCCTAAAACATCATTAAATTAGATCTGCACAAATGTTTTTTAATAACCACTTGAAATCACTTACCTAGCAATAAATATATCCTTGCTAGCCTTTTCATCCGCTTCTTTAGCCATTTTTTTGTTTAATCGACCCTATTACCAGAGTAAAAAAACTCACATATTATATATCTTTCATCAATTAACTCAATAAAGTGAAAATTTATATAGATAATACCTGCTCAGCCAAATGAGCTGCGTATTCCCTTCCCCCACTTGAGAAAGCTATTGCCTGTTAAAAATATTATTTAATAAATATTCTAATTACTGAAAATCAAATAAAACCTATGTTTTACCTTTTGATAATTAGATTTCATAGACTCCCAATTTTGTGTTGCATCTTGTCTTAAAACATGATAATCCTCACCTTTAGCTACAATTTTGACAAGAGCTAATAAAATCAAACTCCAAACAAATGTGTGACACGTGAGTGTTATTATATAACATTAGACATACCATAAACATGGTGTTGTTCCATGCCATTACTGAGAGGAGAAGAATCGTAATTTTGTCCCAAGGAAGCTAATTTCTTGACAACCTTTTTCCAATTCATAGTATTTGGTTCATGTTCAGCATTCTTAGGCGTAGACATATTGAACAAGGACTCTAAGATATTTTGTGGTATTTCTTGAAATGAAATTCCTGATTGTGTTGAAATATGAGCTTCAGTTCCAGTCACAACTTATTATAGAATGTTTGATGATAAGAACCATTTTTATAAGGGTTAATGTCCAAGAGGCACCTGCCATCCTACACTCTTGCCCATAAAAGGCACCGTCTTTTTTAAAGAACAACGAGTAATGGAAAACTTCCCATTACTCAAAGTTTGAGTAGTGAGAAGCTTCCCATTACTCAACGTTTGAGTAGTGAGAAGTTTCCCATAACTCAAACGACTCTTTTATTAGAAAAAAAATAAAAAATTAAAAATATGCGTGCCTTTTATGGGCAAAAAAATGATAGTTAGAGTGAGAGGGAATTAATTCTAACTTGAGTAGTTTTTTGGGCAATAATCCATTTTTTTTTAATAAATATGAGTAAGGTTCGGTATCACTTAAAAAGCAATAACCTAAAAATCACTTATGATGTGGATTATGGTAGCTCAATCAATTGTTTTTTTTTTCTAACTATTTTTTCTCTCTCTTGCATGATTGAACCATTCAAAATTCACAAATCCAAAATGAGTGATTTTTGGGTAATTGTTTTTTGGATAATACCCTCGCATTATTCTATAAATATATCTCGTGATCTTGAATTTATTTTTAAAAATGAAATTTGATGTTTATTTGTTGTAGTGATTTTATTTTACTTTGAAAAATATTTGATATGAACATATAGGGATATTTTTATTTTTTTGGCAAATATATCTTTTTTGTTCTTATTTCTTGGTAAGACTTTCTTTCTTTCTTTTTCCGTTTTTCCGAACAGCAGTAAAAGAAGTTCAAAGTTTAAAGAAGAGAAATTAAGAAAATAAAATCTCTACTCTTGATTAATAAAAATGACATAGATAATTTGTTTTAAAAGATAAAGATTAAGTAATGAAATAATCTATGATCAAAAAAACCCAGAGTAAAGTTTTCGCAGGGCAAGTGAATGGTAGTGGTTGTGGGAGCACATGTTATGCCACGTGAATGCTCAATGATACATCAAGTCCAATGTGCTAACTAACAGAATCCACAGGTTTTCTTTTTCTTTTTGGACTGGGTTGTTCGAGCCAGTTTGCGCGCACCACAAGAATATGTAAGCCTCCTTATATACTCTCTCTATTCCATAATAATTGATGCTTTAGAATATTTTACACATTAAGAAATCTAAAAAGTAGGAAAAGTTTAATTAAAAATTACTAAGATATCCCTACTTTTAAGAGAGAGAAAATTAATGATTAAGTATTGAAAGATTTTGAGAGGAAGGTAAACTAGGAAAGAGATCATTTATTTTGTATTGAAACTTAAAATATGACATATAATGTGGAATAAATTATTTTGGCTAAAGAGTCAATTATTATGGAATGGAGGGAGTATATTTTTAGTAAATTAGAACTAGTTTACCCGTGTTTAGAGAGAGGTTCGGACCTTGTATCTTTTTAATTTACCCCATTAAGAAAGAAATTCGAAATAATTTACAGGTTTTGTTGGCAGTATGTATATGGTGCATGGCCTAATTAAGGAGTTAGGCCTAGTTAGATAGACGACTTTCCCCAACTCAGCGGAGTTAATCATTTCCTGCCAACTAAAGTAAAATTTACATCACTAGTTTTTACACCTTTTTCTTATTCCAAGAAATAAATTTATCAAAAAACTTTTATGTGAAAATAGAGCATGATTCTCATGGCTGATGCCCTGCGGAGAATGGAAGGGTAAGTAAACTGGGTAAACCAAATGCCAAAAGTTTATTATTACCGTTCAGTTGCATATGCATAATTAACCCATTGTTCATCTACACATGATTGTTGGACCACAATCCTTATTATAATAGGCACAGTGACAAAGAAACAACATATGAACAATCGCCTTACACAAGGATTCTACATCAAATAGAAGCCAATTGATCCCGGGTAACATGCTTTTTTAGCACATCCAAATAGTCTGTAACTATAAAAAAGTAGCATAAATATTTGCATACAGCTTAATACTCCTTCATATGCCTCTACAAACATTTTATTCCAAAAAAGTATCTTCACTGTCTATAGACTCTATATAGTCTAAACCATCATAGCAGTTGCTTTATAGATATGTTTAATCATAACAACTTCATTCGAAATTTATTGATTGTATCAAAAAAGTGAACACTTTAAGATAAACATCATGCTTTGTTGGCTTAACCGCATACTAACCGATATCTAAACATAAAGCAAGCACAACCAGAAGCAGCACTAATGACATAGGATTATAGGAATACTCAAACCATGTTTACAGAGTACAAGCAACAAAATTAATACAAGATTAAATAGCACACCATAACCATTACTTCATATCTAATTTATACCATAAAACCTAGTCTACAAATTACAAAACATTACCACAGTAGCCGAAAAGCAGAACAATCAACTCACCACAATACTCAGTCACAACAAGCCTAAGCATTCACGATTACTCAATTTCAATTGATATTTAGAAGCTAAACTGAGTATCCTAAACTTTCGGATGGTTTTTCAACTCAATTGATCCGCGATTCCTGCTATATTGTTGAGGTTGGTCTGCTTGCGTGAGGTGAGCGCTTGCTGGTGATGGACAAAATTAGTGAAATCAATGGAGAGATTTGAGTAAACTCCGATGACTGTAGAGATATTATCGTTGATTTCTCGAATTAACGAGACGTTTTCTGCCAGACTACGATGAAGCTTGGATTGATGATTTTCGTTCACTTGCTGAATCAACGCTCTATTCTGATCCAACACCGTTTGTACTTGACGAAAGTTGTTGCTTAATGTCTCCCATGCCTCCGAATCATCATCGTCTCCTGTGGTGGTCGCGTGATTATGGCCATCACTGAAGCGACGCTTATGCGAGACGACAGAAGATGTGACGTTTTTTGTTCGTTTGGTGGGGGTTAGTGTTTGTGTATTGTCCTCTTCCATGCTCGATTCCGTTGCTAGAGAATGAGGATGATTAAAATGATTCAAGTACTATATACAGGGGTGGTCTGAGCATGGGTAAAAGAGAAATAGGGGCAATTTCCACTGTATACCCTACTATAACATATCTTTATTCCTATATAGCCATTTATGATATCTCTCTATTTAATATCGTTTTAAGATATTTTACACAAATATCCTCCTTTATGACTAAGTATAGTTTTGAATACTGGTTTATTTCTAAAATATTAACATTTTATAAGTATAGTTTTGAATACTGGTTTATTTCTAAAATATTAACTTTATTTTTAAAATCCTCTATTCAAACTCTACTTCAATCAATAATTTTTTATAGCAGCTCGTTCGTATATGTTTTTAACTTTTTTATTTAATTTTTTTTTATAATAATTTTAGATTATTATGAGAAAAAATAAAATTAATATCAACATAAAATTATTTTACAATTTTTTTTTGTCATAAATAAATATAATTTTAAGTTATTACCGTTTCAAAAATAAAATACATTATTAAAATAATTATCTTAATTATGATGTCTCGTAATTTTATTATTAAATAGGTAAATCAATTTATTTTGTAACTAAGCTCTATACTCTTAGTTAAGTAAACTCATAAATTGGGTTCCTTAAAATCAGGTTCTCCATAATGAAAACCGATTAAAATCCTAAAATCTAAAAATTAACTCTCAATTCTATTATTATAATTTTTTTTTTTGCTAGAAATAAGTGGCTATTGAAATTATCTTATATCCAAATAAAAACCAATTATAGATTAATGTCTATTAAAAAACTTATTTATAAAAAGATGTATAGAATAAGTTACCTTATAGAAACAGCCCCATCCCAAACTACCCTTATAAGTAACAATTAAAAAAAAAGAATTAGAAAAAAAACAAAACAAAAACTAATAAACACACGCGCACGACCGTAAATTTTTTTAAAATCGTCATAACTAATTCTAAAAAACCAAAAAAAAAATTATATATTTGGATAAAACAAATTAATATTTACGTCTATGATTTTTTTTCGGAATTTTTTGAATTTTTTGATTTTTTTTGAATTTTTTAATTCGCAGACACGGAATTCCATGTTTTGAAATAAGGAATTTGTTTTTCGCAGACACGAAATTCACTGTTTAAAACATGGAATTTCATGTTTAAAACATGGAATTCCGTGTCTGCGGAAAAAAAATTCAAAAAAATCAAAAAAAAAAAAAAACCATATACGTAAATATTAATTTGTTTTATCCAAGAATGCAAATTTTTTAATTTTCTGATTTTTTTTAATTAGTTATGATAATTTTAAAAAAATTCACGAACGCGCGCATGTGATGAAATTAGTAGTAGGTGGTGGTGGTTAGGGCAGCACACGGGTCGGTTAACCGACCCGTGGGGGTAAACCCAATACCCAAACATTGTTTTCGGTTTTGAATATAATAAACCCAATGTCCAATTTTTTAATGTAAAATCCTCGGGTTGGGTGGTAACGGGTTGGGTTGGGTTTGGGTCGGTTTCGGGTAATTGAGGGATTTAAATTAACTATCTGATGTACCTAACAAAAAAATGAATTTACTTAAATAAACCATCTCATACTGTTTTTTTCTAGTTTCTCAAACATAATTCAGCTATTACATGGTTTAATTCTCAATGATTGAATTGAATTACATCACATTAAATTGAATTACAGATCTACATATCAATTAACTGAATTACAGAATTAGAAACCAAATTGGTAAATCAAAAATCATCACAGATTGACATGTTGTAACCATAACTTGTGCAAAATCACCAATTTGTACAACCTTGGGTGCAAATGTTGTTGTGAATCCAAAATCTGTCCAAAATCAATCCAAAAAGTCCACCCTCCAACTTTAACATAACCTACAAATTTCCAAAAACTGTATAGAAGAATGAAGTTAGATTGTTTGAGCCTCAGAAGGAGTCTCATCATTGGCTACAATTATTGCCTCAGATTTTGTAATCTTCATTGGCATCGAAACCTTAGGGACATGTTTAGGGACAAGGGACTTATCAAATAACTTACAAGAAACAATAATCAAGTCACTTGTTGCCAACTCAACCAATTATTCAACTCCTATTTACTCATTCATTAACCTTAACTTAATCATTGTAGTTAGGTCAAACTAATTGGGAGATGCATACAAAAGTGAAATGATTAACAATGTTAACTTGTAAGTTATAAGAATTCAGCTATATACCTTAGGTTATTGGTTTCTAACTTGTTAAAGTTGAGTCTTGCGAGGACTCACTTAACTCGTCTAAGCCAAAATAACCTGCCAAATGTCAAAAAACAACAAAAGATTGATTAGTATGTCTAATTAAATAGTCAACAAAAGTTAAAAACTAAGAATTCATAATGTATTTACCTAATTCAGCCTCCAGATCTTCCACTAACATCTTAGATGATGTAAGATTAATTGGAAGAGTTGTTCTCAACCAATTTTGAGTGCAAATCAGTGCCTCAACAGTTTTTGGTGAAAGGGAGCTTCTAAACTGATCAAGCACCCTTCCACTTGTACTAAAGGCAGATTCAGAGGCTACTGTGGACACAGGTATGGCTAAAATATGCTTAGCCATTTCAGATAAGTATTTGAATCTAGATGCATTATTTTTCCACCAAAGAAGAATGTCAAAATCAGTGGTCATCTCCTCCACTTCTTCATTTAAATACCTTTGAAGTTCATTACCTTTAGCTACTTGTTTTTCTTTCATAAATGATTGAAATCTGCCACCCAAAACAGTTGATTGAGAACTAGCAGCCACTCCACTACTAGAAGTAGGAGCAGCTGTTTTTGAATATTGAGCAAACAATCTGTCCATTACATCTTTCACTCTTACAAGCAAATCAGTTGATTCACTTGGGGTATACATAAAATTAAAATAACAAGTGAGATACTGCATTTTTTTTCTAGGATCCAAAGCTACTGCAACATACAAGAGTATGTTAATACTCTTAATTCCCCAATATTTCTGAAACTTTGCTCTCATTTTCTCAGCCATTGCTATCAAGACTACATCATCTGAGTTACATAACTCCTCAATCTTTTCCCAAATTATAACTATTTCATCAAAGAATAGATTTGTTGTAACAAAAAGTGTACCACTGAATTTTTTAGTAGAGTTATAAAATAACCTCAGAAACTGTACAAAACAAGCTGCATTTTGCCAATCAACAATATTAGGAGGTTGTCTATCAGTGTCCTCGACAAAGAACAACTGGTAGTTGTCATCATGATCCTTCATTGTAGTAAAAACAGTTTGAAATTTCATCGCACTTTCAAGCATTTTATAAGTGGAATTCCATCGCGTAGCAACATCAAGGCACAAAAGCGCCTTTGATTCAATAGAACTAGTAATCATTGCCTCTTTAAATGTAAGAGCGCGAGCTGGAGAAGATCTAACATATCTAACAGCCTCCCTTATATTCTTAATAGAAGAATCCAATTCTATCATACCTTCTCGCACAATTAAATTTAAGATATGCGCACAACACCTAACATGTAAGAACTCATGATTTAAAATAGCCTTAGGTTTATGACCATCTGATTTCACCAAATACTTAATAGTTACTGTATTAGAAGAAGCATTATCCACTGTTAAACACAAATAAGAGTCCAACTCCCACTCTTTAAGAATAGATTCTACATATTTCCCAATAGTTTCACCTTTGTGATCCTCCACCATACAAAATCCAATAATCCTCTTTTGTAACTTCCACTGATCATCAATAAAATGAGCAGTTAAACACATGTAGTTGAGATTTTGATTTGAAGTCCAAGTATCAGTTGTCATACTTATCCTTAAACCTTTCAACAACTTCTTTAACTTAGCCTTTTCTTCCTCGTAAATGGACATACACCTCCTCATAATAGTCATTTGAGAAGGTATTTTAACAAATTTGGGTTGCATAACATTACAAAACCTCTTAAATCCAATGCCCTCCACAAATCTGAAGGATAATTCAACCATCTCAGCTAAAGCTTTAGTACAAGCTTCCACTGAAAATGTGTATGGCACCACACCCCCACCATCCTCCTCTCTTTTAAACATCAACTGACTTTGTCCCTCTTCTACAGGGGGGTAGAATGGATAATTCTTACACCTCCTGTGATTTATATGGTTTAACATATTTGTAGTACCATGTATCTTTGAATCAGCAGCATAACTTGTGGGACAGTATTTGCATTTGCCTCGTCTTTTATTTGACTCATCGTAAATGGGTTAAAAAACTGTCCAACAGTTGTCTATTATTTTCTTAGGCTTCTTAGCATCTGGGGGTTTGTTAGAAGAGGGTGGAGGATGGGTTTGGGTAAGAGAACTACCCTCAGGGGGTGGTGTTGATGTTGTAATATCAATAACCTCATTTTCATTATCCATTTTCCTGCAAAAAACATAACATTCAAGTGTTATTTGATTATCATTTGAACAAATCAAGCTTTGAAAGGAAAAAACATAGAAATTTGTATTAATAATACCTGTAAATTGTAAATGGATAAACAAATCAAGCTTCGAAGTTCAACAATTAAATCCAGAAAAGTTCCAGAAAAAGTCAACAACAGTTGCGAATCATGCCAGAAAATCAAGGGAACAACCTATTAGCAAATATACAATACACAACACGAAAATGTAACCAAGAAAGATTAGAAGATACCTTTAATTTGATTAACAAAGCAAGAACAAGACAAACACCCACAACAATTGAAGAGTTGAACAATAGCGAGACCATGCAAAACACAAAATCAACACTCTATTAGCCAATATCAATTATTGAATGCAAATCCTTCAATACAATATTTATTTGATTATAACTCATAAGATTCACACAAACAATCAACTAAATTTCAATTGGAATTACATAAAAGACAAACACGCACCTTAGGGTTTCGAAATGGTATTTTAATGTACAATAAACCATCGCCGTTCCCTATATAGCCGTCGTCTTCCTCCAACCCACGGTCTAGATCTCTAACCATGGTTAGATGATTAAACCCAGAACCCAAAGGACGAGCTTTATCAGAGCAATAAATGCAACCCACAAAATTAGGTGAGAAGGTATTAATGCGGTGTATATTATCGCTCAAAACGCCGGCGAGATTAGACGGGGAAGGAGAGAAGCAGGGCTAGGGGGTAGGGTTTTCGATCGAAAGCAAGAGAGAGAATGATGTGAGATGGGTGAGAGAAGAGAGAGATGAACTATTCGCGTAACGAAAGGGCAAAATGAAGGGTCAAAATGAAAAACGCGTAAAGGATAAGCCACGTTCAACTTTTCTTTTGTTTTCTTAATTATTTTTATTACATATATATAAAAAAAAAAAAAAAAAAACGGGTCGGGTTCGGTTAACCGCGGGTTTGGCTTTGCCAAACCCACCAACCGGCCCAATACCCAAATTATTAATATTTTTGGCCCAATGGGTTCGGGTGGGGCTCGGATTGGGTTTTTTCGGGCCGATTTAGGGTCGGTTTTTTTGGGTGGGCGGGTTTGGGTTAAACGTGTGCAGCCCTAGTGGTGGTTGTGGTGGTGGAGGTAGTGATGGTTGTGGTGGCTGTAGTTGTAGTGGTGGTGGTGGTGATAGAAGTACCCTATTATTTGTTTAATATTTAAAAATAAATATTGTATTAAAAATAAAATAATATATTTAATAATAAGGATAGTATAGGTATAAAAAATATAAATGGGGTGTTTTCTATAATTAATTGTTCTATTAGGCATTTACCTCTAAATAAAAAAATTAAAGGCTTAAAAAAATTAAAAACTTAATTAAAGAGGCATTTATCTCTAATTACCCCATAAAATAATATCTTTTATCTTATTTTTTTCACCCATTGGGACTTACTCAAATCAGATATCTTAGTTATCTGTAATGGGATCCTAGCTGGTTCTATCCCTTTGGAGAAAATAAATGAAACAAACATTATCCTGATCCCAAAATGTAAAAATCCCCAGAAGATAAACCAGTTTAGACCTATATCCTGCACAAACTTCCTTTATAAAATTCTATCTAAAGTAATGGTTTTGAGACTTAGTGCTATCATCTCTAGGATTATATCCCCCTGCCAATCTGCCTTCATTAAAGGAAGGCTGATCCAAGATAACATTATAATTGTACACAAAGTTATTCACAAGCTTAAACATCTAAGAACTAATTCCAGAAATAGCTTTTCTATCATTAAAGCTGATATTCACAAGGCTTACGATAGAGTAAGCTGGAACTTTCTTTTCGCATTATTGGCTAAGATGGGCTTTTATGAGAATTGGGTGTCCTTCATTAGAAATTGTGTAACTTCTGTGAGTTTTAATATTATTTTGAATGGTCACCCTTCTAACTCCTTCAAACCTTCTCGTGGATTGCGCCAGGGTGATCCATTATCCCCTTATTTGTTCACTATAGTTTCAAATCTACTCTCATCCCTGATTGAAAAAGATGTCCAGAATGGATTGATTAAAGGTGTTAAATTAAGCAGAGCTAGCCCCAAAATCCATCATCTGCTTTTTGCAGATGATTCTATCTTCTTTCTCCAAAATTCTGCTTCTGAAATTCATGCTTTTCGTGAGACTCTACATAGATTCTGCTTTGCCTCAGGTTTGGAAATAAATCGTAATAAATCCTCAATCCTTCTAAGTCCAAATACTACCCCACAAATGAAAATCCAACTAGAAGATGCATTTCGCATGCCTATTACTAGTGACTTAGGTCTCTATTTAGGTATTCCAACTGAGTGGGGTAACTCGAAAACTAAGGCAATGGATACTCTTGTATCTAAAATTGCTGATAAACTTAGTGGATGGAAACAATCTCTCCTTTCCCTGGCAGGTAGATCAACCTTGATATCCTCTATTATTCATGCTTTCCCTACTTATTTCATGTCCATCCTAGCTATTCCCAAAGGAATTATTAAAAAAATTAATTCGCTTACTAGCAATTTTCTTTGGGGTAGAGAGGATCACTCAGGCATCCACTGGTTAAGATGGAGCAGAATATCCTCACCGAAATACCATGGTGGGCTTGGTATTAAAAATCTGGAAGTCTTTAATTTGTCTTTATTAGCTAAACAGGCTTGGTCCATCCTTAATAATCCTGATTCTCTAGTACACCTCGTCCTTAAAGGCCTCTATTTTAATGAAAAAGACTTCCTTAAGTCCCCAAAAATTCGTGGTGCCTCGTGGGCCTGGAATAGTATTGTTAAGGGTCGAGAATTATTGAATAAGCACATTATTAAACCCATAGGAGATGGGCATTATACTTCCATTTGGGATGACAACTGGGCTGGATTTTATCTCCCTAAACCTCCCCACTATAGTGAAGAGCCCACTTTTCCCAAATTTGTAGCTGATTTGATAAACACTAATACAAAAACTTGGAAGGTTGATATAATTAACTCCCTGTTTTCCCCAGAAATAACCAAAAAGATTGTTGAACTTAATATACCATGGACAGATGGGCCTATAAATTACATATGGCCTTATTCTAACCATGGTATATATACTAGTAAATCTGGTTATTCATACGAAATAGAGAGTTATATCCCTCCTCCAACTCATCCTACTCCTTCTTTATTTCCCAACCATGATATTCTTTCCCTTAGTTGGGCTTCCAAAGCTCCTTCCAAATTTAAATTCTTCTTTTGGAGGGTTAATCTTAATGCACTTTCGACTGAAAGAAACAGATTTGTTAGAAACTGCACTAGCTCTGATCTGTGTAAAATCTGTCTTAAAGAGGAAGAAAACATAGAACATCTGTTCTTAAGATGTGATTGGGTTAGGAGAATGTGGTGTTTATCTCCTCTACATTGTAGTGCCGATCCAACCTCTATGGAGGGTCTTAATTCTTGGGTTGGTAATTTAATTGAGCAAGGCCAGAATAATAAAGAAAAATCTAATATCCTTCTTACCATTATAGCCTGCCTTTGGACCATTTGGACAATGCGTAATAAGAAAATTATTGAAGATATCCCTATTAATTTTGACACAGGATTAACTCTTATGAATTTAAATTGCAGGGATATTTTTTGTGCTAATGAAGAAGAACAGGATACTAATCTAATCCCTCGTCAGCTACAAGTGCCAACATGGAAGTCCCTATCCCTGTTTTGGATCAAACCTCCCTCTAATGAAATAAAAATCAATGTGGATGCCTTGTTTATTCCTGGAAAAGCATTCTCAGCCGCAGTTGCTCGTAATAGTGCAGGTGATGTAGTAACAGGTTTTGCTATGTCCTCTACAGCCTGCTCTAGTTTTGAAGCTGAAGCAATGGCGATACGAAGTTCACTTCTGTTTGCCATTGAACAAGTTCCTTCATGCACCAGTATAGAATCTGATGCAGAAGCAGTTCTTCAAGCCGTGCATTCTTCAAGCGCGTCCTGCCATTGGAAGGTTAGGCCTATCCTTGAAGATATTAGAAGCATGACCAAAGCCCACCCCCAGATTTTGATTCGTGGGATACGAAGAAGTGCTAACAAAGCAGCTGATTGGATTGTGAAGGCTTATTCTAGGAATTTATTACCTGTTAATTGGTTCTGTAATTTGCCGAATGATTTAGCTTCTATTATCTGTAATGATGCTATGGTTTTTGACTCTGCTGGAGTAGGTTAACTAATCCAAGCCTCTTTTGATCCCTTTAATATAAGTTAATTTGACTAAAAAAAATGTTATTTCAAATCTCTCAATCCCAACTTATTTCCGACCAAAAAAAATCCCAACTTATTTCTTCTCTCTCTGCTCACCAGGCCAAAAAATAGAAAAAACGAGATAATATTTCTTCCCTCTCTGCTCACCAGGCCAAAAAATAGAAAAAACGAGATAATGATCCTCCAGCCAACGCCTATGCCTATATGTAAAGCCACAACCTCTCTGTAAATCAGCTCCACCACCACTACCACACCACCACCACCACCACCACCTTTAGACCACACCATTACCACTAGGCCACCTCACTGATCATAAACACTAACTGTGATTTGCTTCTCTAGTTGCGATCTGCTAGTGTTTTTTTTATATCCCTAGGTTGTTATAGAGGTTTTTTTTTTTTTTGAGTGTGGGCTAAAAAAGAAGAAAAAAAATGGGCTAAGCAGATTATGTCATTTTGGAACAAAAATGATTATGTCATCTCTAATTCATTAGACTTGTATAGAATGAATAATGATGGGTATTACCTTGAAACTCATCACCAAAACATCATCCATATGATGGATGGTATGGATGGTAGAAAGAAAAATTATATGCTCCGCACCATGTTAATCAAAACCATAATAACTCCATATGTTCTGTAAATGCCAACTGGCCACCCTAGAGCTGCTCGAGATATCACTATGCCCTGCACCATGTTAATCAAACTTCCATGACACTACTGCATCCCTCCTATCATCCTGCAAATTCTATGTCCTTTTTATAAGGATCCAGGATTTTCCCAAACAATTTTTTCTTAAAGTTAATTGCTCCATTCATCATGATTTTGATATATAAAATTATGGTAATAATTGATGGGAAACCTTTATAACTAGAACTAAATCGACAATTAGTAGCGTAGAATCTGGAACAAAATAATATTACTAGAATAGTTAATTAGAGAGATGGTAAAGATGCATATTCTAAAACAAGGCTGTAGGACATCTACACTTACATACCTACAAGCCAGCCAAGAGTTAAATAATTAATAGATATCTAAACCTCTCCATCTCTCCCCGTTGTACCTTAAACTTAATCAATTTACATAAATAAACAAACAACACCATCTAATAATGCCTTTGCCTATCTGAAATTGACCTCTACTAATCATCATCACTCTCACTATCTAGAAAGCTAAAACTTGTGGGTCGACCATCTAGCTTCACCAAAAGTGTCCCTCGATTTTCCTCTGTCCATTTTATACCTTCTCTTTTCAGCAAATCAATTACCTATTATATTATATTATATTAAATCACCACTTATTAATAACAAAATTCACACTACAATCATCACATATTAACATACCGAGCTTTTCAACTTTGACTGTCCAATACCATGCCCTCCACAACCAGTAATAATCCTAAATAATCGTACAGCTAAAGAGACAGAAAAAAAATCATAGATCATAAATCCAATATTAACTATTCTACAGTATTGCCTGAAATGCTTACAATGTACATACGCTCCAAAAACAAGGTGTACTTTCAAAAGCCTCATCGCTTGTTTCACATGTTGTCCATGTAAATCAATTGTCAAATTATTCTCAATACTCTTGTTCCTAAATCATCATTAAATTAGATCTGCACAAATGTTTTTTAATACCAAAACTTGAAATCACTCACCTAGCAATAAATATATCCTTGCTCGCCTTTTCATCTGCTTCTTTAGCCATTTTTTTGTTTAATCGACCCTATTGCCAATGTAAAAAAAAAAAACTCACATATTAAATAATTTTCATCAATTAACTCAATAAAGTGGAGATTTATATAAATAAATACCTGCTCAGCCAAATGAGCTGCATATTCCCTTCCCCCACTTGAAAAAGCTATTGCAGCCTGTAAAATATTATGTATAAATATTCTAATAACTGACAAAAACAAATTAAATTCTATGTTTTACCTTTTGATAATTAGATTTCATGGACTCCCAATTTTGTGTTGCATCTTGTCTTAACACATGATAATCTTCACCTTTAGCTACAATTTTGACAAGAGCTAATAAAATCAAACTCCAAACAAATGTGTGACAAGTGAGTGTTATTATATAAGATTAGACATACCATAAACATGGTGTTGTTCCATGCCATTACTGAGAGGAGAAGAATCGTAATTTTGTCCTAAGGAAGCTAATTTCTTGACAACCTTTTTCCAATTCATAGTATTTGGTTCATGTTCAGCATTTTTAGGTGTAGGCATATTGAACAAGGACTCTAAGATATTTTGTGGTATTTCTTGAAATGAAATTCCTGTTTGTGTTGAAATGTGAGCTTCTGTTCCAGTCACAACTTTAGAATAACTCCTGAAATCATGTCAAAGTACAAAATTAGTCTCATTAAACATATTATAGAAGGTTTGATGATTAAAAAAGAAATAAATACCTGTGAGAGGGTCCAGAAAACCAAATACTCTCAGAAATTTCACTTTCAGATGAATGAGAAGTTGAATCCCACATAGAATCCCATGTAGAGTTTGAGTCAGTAAACTGTTAAAAGAAAATAGAGAATCTTAGTACAAAACATTAGCATATGAAAATAGAAACGTTATAGATGCTTGCAAAAGTCATAGTAAAGGTACATACGCTGTCACTTGATTCACCAGTCTTGGATTGTTCACTAGAGGAAGAAGATAATTCAAGCAAAATATTCATAGCCTGGAAAGAATAAGATATAAATATGAACATCAAATGATTCTAAAGCTTCAGACTATAAACCGCAATAAAATGTCTTGTCCAATACAATATACAAAGGCCACTAAAAGTTAAAATAGAATCAAAAGACACGACAAAAAGAATAACTGAGTAGTAACATCTAAAAGTATTTAATGACAAGACAAACCTTTTCAATGTCATATTTGCATTGACCTGTCAATATAAACACAATTACACGTCATGCAACAATCAAAAAGACGTATAAGCAAAACGCAAAATCACAGTCACTTACAGAGAACATCTTTAACCACAGCCATACTCAGATCACAGTCCACTCCAAGCATCGAATACAGAAACTGTTCATCATCTTCTTTGGTCCTTAAACTTTCCAAGTTAAAATCCATTGATTTCATTGAACTCTTCTTCGATACAGATCTCACGTAATCTTTCCCAAGCATAACTGACACAGTTCCAGCAGCAGCAACAACCTTCTTCCCCTTCCCTTTTGCCTTTTGTCTCACTACAGAGCCATCATCACCGGAGCTCGGAGGTTCATTCCGGCTCTGATACTCTGCAACCGTCACCATACCTTCTAATAACTCGGCCGCTTTGTTCGCATCTCCGTTCGCCTCTTTATATGCTGCAGCCGCCTCTTGGATCGAAACAGAAGCAAAAGCCTCCGTTAAACACTTCAAAACCCTCTCCTCTTCGCTATTTTCCTTGCTTCGTTCTGGAGCACTGATTACAACACCTTGATTCGAAGGCCTCGATCTCTTTTTCTTCCCCATATCGCAAATCAAAAGCTATATATAGAAAAATATGAACATATATAAATATACCATCTATATATGTATTTGGTATAATCTATACCTAAACTACAACATGAATCGGTTGTCTACATCTGAAAATTTAACAACCGACGCGTTGACAAATGCTAAATTTCATTAGCATACAACCTAAACATCATGGGCTTTAAAATATCAGTAGATTAAATTAAATAAAATAGAAAATTAATTAATGATTTGAGAAACTAAGGTTTTGATGAAGAAATTGGGGAAAAGATGAAGGCTCTTCGTAAGAATCGTTAGCGTTAAAAGAGAAGGTTTTGAATTAGAGAAAAATGATAATGATTTTTTTTTTTTTAGATTTTTGGTTTTAGGCTTTATATGAATTATAGGAATCTTAAATTAGATTCGTGGAGAAGGGAAGTTGTAAAGTCAAGGAATAGAAACGGTTAAAATATCTGAATAGAGATTTATTGTGGACTGAATTGACTCTATACTCTATAGGGAGCAGTAAAAAAGAAAAAAAGATTTACCTTTTTATTCCTGCCTTTTCTCTTTATCATCACAATATAAGGACGAAAAAAGACGATTTGCATACATGGTTTTGTTTTTTAATGGACGTGGGTTAATGAGAAAGTAAGTAGTATATATACATTTTTTTTGATTGGAAATCCTTATGTTATTTGGATTAGGAGAAAACATTGTTTTCCTTTGTTAAAAGAGTTTGAGATGATTTGAAATTACCATACAATATAAAATTACTCAACTTCGTATATATATTTTTTTTAAATTCTCTATAAGTTAATCAAGTATTTTTATTTTAAAAAGAAAATTATGGTATTAAAAATATCTTTTAACTAAATATTTATTTATTATATATTCATGTATTATATAATAATAATTGTCATAAAAATTTAAAGTACTATATTTTGAATATTAAACCTAGATTTTGTAATACTATTAGATAGTTTTTTTTTTTTTTGTCAAGAATACTATTAGATAGTGAAGGAGGCTTTATATAATCTAAATCATAAGTATTTATTTAGTTTGTTTAGAAATAGTATTTAAAAATAAATAAAAGTTATTGAATTCCAACCATATAGAATAAAAAAAATCACAATATAGTAAAAACTCGATAAATTAATACTTGATTATTTGATGAACTCTCTAAGATAATATTTTTTGTCGGTCCCGACTCGGGGATAGGGTGCTAAATTAATAATTCAATAAAATTATAAGATAATACATTTTTGATGATTCCTATAGACCCCAATTTAATTATAAAGTAATAGTTCCGTATATGCTACATATTACATGAAATATTTATGAAGGTTCCTTGAAAAATGACTCAATTGTCTTTTGTTTTTTGTTGAAATTTATATTTATTAATGTCCATAAAGTGATACGGTCAAGGGTTATTATCTTCAATGTATCTCTCACTTTAACAATTCACTAAAGTGATCGTATCACTTTATGACTGTATCCCATGTAATTTAAAGTGATACGGTCAAGGGTTATTATCTTCAATGTATCTTCATTAAATATAAATTATTTTAAGAATAAATGAAGGATAATTTATATTCTCAACAAAATGCATATACAAACGCCATAAAGTGAATTATTTTCAATGTATCCCTCACTTTAAATTGGGGTCATTTATATTTTAAAAAAAACTCTATAAGCATTTAAAGTGAAAGATTGAAGAGTTTTTTCAAATTAGACCATTTATTTGATACATGTTTGTATATGCATTGTATAATAATTAAGTGGAAATTTGAATTATATTTGTAAATTAGGTATTTTATTATAAATTTATAAACATATTAATATATATAAATTAATAATTATTAATTTATTGATTAATTAATAAATTTTGATGGCCCCAAGTGTATTAATTTATGGAGTTTTGACTGTATAAGCCGACAAAAGAGGATAATTTGCAATAATATTGGTTGTTTTATTTTAGATCTAATCAATCGGTTTACTTTATTTTTTCTTATTTGATTTTTGTATGCAATGGTAATCGGTTTTATTATAGATCTCGATACTCTTGCAGGATTATTTTGGAAGTAGGTGTTCATCATTTGATAAGCCTAATCCTAGCACCTTTTGATCGATATACGGAAAAGGTTTAATTTAATAATTTTTTTTTTTTGTTCTAATCGCTTGTATTAAAAAACCAAACAGGTTACAAAAGATTAGCCCACCCCCGTAAGGTAGAGTCAAGGCTAATAAATTTAGCTAATTCTAGTGGGATCGGGGATTTACAGAAATCCAAAACATCACCATAAGGCAAATTTCTACAAACCCAATCCGCTACTCTATTTTTCTCACGACTAACAAAGGAGAAATTAGGGTTACAAAGTTCTGAAATATAGTAAATACTTCTAACTATGTTTCTAATACTAGGAAAATTAAAATTGCGATTACAAGTAAGAGGATTCATCAGCTGAAAGTTGTCGTTTTCCACAATGATGTGAAAGTTGTCGAGTTCTTTTGCCCATAGACAAGCCTTAAGTACTCCCAACGCTTCAGCCTCAAGAACACTTGTAGCACTTATTCTCCAAACCATGCATCTTAATAGCTTCCCTTGATGATTCCTGGCCACACAAGATATTGTGGATTTTTCATTAGTAAATGAAGCATCTGTATTAATTTTTATAGAGTTAGGAGGTGGGGGTATCCACTTATTACTTTTGATAGCTAAATTAACTTGACTTCTTCCCACAGTAATTAAATTATTGTGGTTTTGGAGTGTACTATGTATGATATCTCCGAAGAGATGTATTACATTATTGAACGGATTTTTATTCATATATATAATTATATTACTTTGGAGGCTTAAGACAAACTCTGGATTGTGGAAAGGTTTCTAATCTCTATTGCTAAACTGTCTGAAATCTATTTGGTTTATGTGTGGTGTTTGCTCTACTTGGTTTTGTCAAGGCCGGTCCTAAGGAGAGGCTAAGGAGGCTATAGTCTTGGGGTCTTTAAATTCTTACAACTTTTAGGATTCCTTAATTTTTTTTATATGATATAGTTTTTTCTATTTAAAAAAGACTCAATTTTGGTCCAACTTAAAACAAAAATTCATACATCATATAGTTTTTCTATTTAAAAAAGGCCAAATTTTGGCCCAACTTATAACAAAAATTCAAATCTTTCTTTTTTGTTTTTAAAAACATTGTTTAATTAAGTTAAGTAAAAAAAATTATCCTATATAATACTACATAAATTTTTTGAGGGGCCCATTTTTTAAAGTTTGCTTTGGGCCCCGAAATGTCAGAACCGGCCCTGGGTCGCTTATTCTCAATACAAGAAACCTATTATTATTTATAATGACACATGCAATTTTGATGGATTAATTTTTGGTTTTCTTCAGACAGCTAAAGAAAAGAATTATGACATATCTGATCATACTCCTCGAAAGGTGAGGAGATACACACCCAGCAGTGTTTTTGAGGACTCACCTCGTTGTATGGTATCTCCCCTATATACATATGTCTAGTTTACTTCACTAAGCAGGTAACACTTCACTATTTATCTTTTGACACTTTGTTTATTTATTCTTGCTTTACCAAAAAATTCTCTTATTTAACATGATTCCCTTATTCTCGCTGCTACTCTTCTCTATTCAACCTTTCCTTTTCATTTCTTATTGAGTATGTCTTTTCAAACCCTTCCCTAACATGACAACTCACGATTGCCACACTCTTCCCATAGTTTCGTTGAAGGAACACAATGTGAGAAAACTTGATGTCATCAACATAGGCATCAAAACCCATCTAGTAGAAGCTTTAAGAGTGGACACTGCTATCATTTTGAAAGTGATCGAAGAAACCAAAGTTTTCATTTTGGGTTTAAGGAAGTTTATTGCTAAGAAATGGGGGATTTAAGGCGTGTTTTTGTCTAACAAAAATCAAAACGAACACGATCAAATTAGATATTTTTTACGAAAGAAATCTCAAGCAAATAAGGGAAATGAGGCCAAGTATTTTTCTCCAAATGCATTTGAGTATGACACTCTAGCCACAAATGGTGCAATTTCAGGATATATCCATGGAATACTCTTCCATTTAGGTTCAAATCAAGGGATTAGCGTTTATACAGAACAACACTTATACCATCTGAGCACTCGAGGTTTGTTTTGTGAAAATAGAGGCGATAAACTTTTAAGAAGTTCATATAGCTGATATGAAGGTTTTAAGATTCCGCGTAAAATTCAATGTTAATCATCCACTCCTACCAGGTACTTATTTTCTCCGAGAAGAGGGAGTTGGCTAGGTGATTTTTTAGTACGAAAACACGGGCTCTCTGTGCTTCATGCGTGGACGCATCGGACACCAATATGGTGAGTGCAAGGTTAAGAGTATCAAAAACATTGAGTACATAGATGAACGAAGAAAAGTCTCGTGGAGTATCGACAATATTACAAAATTTCACCATTTAATCATATATATGGATTACAGTTGAAGGTCGATGGCAAAATCTTGTGTTATGCTTATGGTGACAATCGCGATAGGGGAGCCAATATTTGGGAAAAAATAAGAAATAGAAATGGTGGAGGAATTATCATAAGGGAGAACCAGGATGTATACCTTGAAGGATATGATTACACAAAAAACCTCAGAGCTCAACAATTGATGGAGAACAGAGACTAGAGGTTTGACGATGTAGAGGATCAACATAATTTGATTAACTGGAATATTAAGGTTGATGAGTTGAGGAGAGATATTGACAGCAGTACACACAGACTTGAAGTGTTCAAAAACATCACAAAATTAGAGGCTAACTAAGTAAGCATCAATAGCAGGGTTAATAACTCTATAGTGGATAGGAATAATAGAGGGAAACACGATCACAAAGGGCTCAGGTTTGATAAGCCAGGTGGATGAGATATCCTCTAGCTGTGACGGCCTCACGGAAAAGCAGGAGGCAATAAAAAGGATGATGGAATTTAAAGATAAGGTTTATGGAGGAAATGGTAGTAAAGGGGAATCTATTGAAATTGGAAACTTTAAGAAGTTACGTGTTATTGATGACAAGGAGGAATTTAACCATGAGAATCAGTTGGGTAACATTAATAATGTTCAGAATGAGGAAGTAAAAGAGGATAGCCATATTAACGAGAACGATGAAGATGTTCCAAAAATGGTGGAGAAAGAATATGATTCGCAGGTTGAACTAGAAGAAGAAGAAGAAAGTTTTGAGGTTGATGGTGTGAATGAAAAATAGACTAGAAAGGGAGAGATGATGTCTCCCTTTTTGTGAGAGAAAAAACCCTTAGGATACATTATTTTAGGTTGAAATTTGACTTAGTTAGTTCATTTATTGTCATAATTTTATATACTGCATTTTCTTTCTTCAGATTTGAATTGTTTGTGTGTTTAGAGCTTTTGTGCGTTAATTCGTGTATTTAGTGTGAAGTTCTTAGGTATATGGATGCTAGGAGGCACCAAGATAAAGAGAAGAAGTGAATTTTAAAGTCTAAGATCAACAAAAAGCGTTAAATGAGCAAAGAACATCACTTTAGTGAAGGTGTGGGAGTCCTATAAACTAGAAAGTCGTCACTTGTAGCTCTTCTCAAGACCAAACGGTCCAATTTCAGACTTAGTGGTTTAAATTAAAAAGATGGGCCTTTGATTTAGCAAAACATGAGAAGTGGTTTAAGTAGATTTGGACTTACGATGCAAAAGTTATATCCTATTTACTGAAGTGGTGTACAACAGTGCAGATTTATTAAAACGGACTTGTGCCCCTGAATCACTTAATTAGGCCGAAGTTAGGCCTAATCCGTTTTTTGACCTCTATATAAGGCTTCTTAGACCTCTTAAATTAGTACACTTAATTATACTACTTACTTTTAAAAAAGAGGGAAAAGCCAACAGCACTTGGAGCAAAAGAGAAGAAGACCGGTCTTCGACAATCTTCAACAAATCAACACCATATCATGTACTTATTTATTTTTATTATTCATGTATTTTTCTAGGTGCTAAAATTATTATACTTGAAAATCGCAATATGGGAAAAACCCTAGTTTTATAACTGAATTCTTTTTTAGTTTGAGACGATTTAATTTAAATTAAGTCGAAATATTTTGTATTGACTATATTCTTGTGCTTGTTTACTATTAATGACTTAGCTAATCACGGATAGGTTTTAGTAATTAGGCTATTCGTTAGTGGCAACGATCATCCAGAGGGGGGGGTCTAATTAAAAAACTAGGATATAAACGCGTGGTGTTCGTTATTGAGCCTGACGGCCTTAATTAACCACGTTGCTAGTTGGGTATAATCTTAATTATTCAGAAGTAGCTTATTGTCAGTCTGACGGGGTCAGTGATACCGTACAATAGCTTCCTAACACTACCCTAACGGGAGTTAGGTAGATATTAGAGTCTCGGCTAATAGTAAAATACTAACTTTACCCTTAGACGAATATATTAGATTATTAACTTTGGTGATTCCCCTAGCGAACTCAAGTATACCTCTTATATTTGTGTAACATCTTAGTAGTTAATTTAGTATCACATTTAGTTTATCTTTAGATTTACTTTCTTGCGTCTAGCTTATAAACACAAAAACTAAGCAGACATTTCCTTTACTTGTTTTAGCAATCAATTATACTTTCTGTTTAAACACTTAATTATAACCTCGTAATCCTTTTGGAGACGAATTTCCCGTATTTACTTATCTATCACTTGGAACGACTCGTACACTTCCGGTTAGTTGTTTCTCTTATTTTCTGTTGAATTTATATCACACTCTAGAAACGACCAAGTTTTTGGCACCGCTGCCGGTTCGGTGACCCAAGGTTTATATTGAACATCTACGAACAAGCAACTTGGCGTTGCGTCAATGAGAAAACAGACACCGCAAGCGGGCGCCTGGTTTCAGTGAATTGGTTATCCGGTTTGTGAGCTGCTGATTGACAAAAGTTTTTGTTCAAAACTTTGAAAGGCCATAACTTCGCGCTCGGATGTCGGAATTGATTTTTTCTTGAGCCTAAACTGCATATTTTTTCGAGATATATACAATGGAGACGTCAAAATGGTCTGATATCAAACCGGAAACCCGAATCTGTGCAAAAAGGGAACCCGGTTTTTGAAGAAAGTTTCTGATCAACACGCCCTTACACACAATTCAATGTTGCGTCATCGACAAACGGATTCGTGAACACAAGCAAAACAATGTTACGCTCTGTCCGGAGGGTGGATGGAAAGCTCGACAATAAATATTTATGTGTTGGTCCGTATCACGTCCCATCAAAGACCAATATGGTATGAGGCTCAAAGTAAACGCTATATGCGTGTCTAGGATGTTCAATGTAAATGGGCTCAAAAATTTGACAAGGGAAATCCTACCAGTTTGACTTATTATTGCATTCTGCTTTGGGGTCTATCCTCATCCACATGCCTTTGATGGCCTCTCTCAATGCCGAAGCTACTTCTGGAAATACTGCCACTCTCATACCGAGTTCTAACTCTGGTTATTTGACTTGGTATTATCGTCCTCGACCTTAATGATAAAAAGTCTGGTTTTTTTACAACTTCATTGTGTTAAAACTGATGGAGCGCTTGGAGTATTAACAACTAGAGATATTCAACTAGTTTAGAGCTTACCGAGGGTGCAACAGTTTCTACGTGGTGCTAGGTTTTGGTAGATGTTTGGGTTCTTGTCTCGGCTATGACCTCGGTACCTCCATCGAGCTCTTATTATTTTAGGTTCGACTGAAGATGGAAGGATATAATTCTTCCTTTGGGTCATGTGGTCTTCTTTAACCATTGTTTTGACCTTCTCCCCTGCATATTTTTACTCAATGGATGTGATGGAAACTTAATAAAAAAATTATCATATATAACACCACTAATATAATAACAAATTATTAGGTACGTTGGTGCTCGTTGAATTTAAAATGACTTCCGTTTATTTTGTTCTTTAAGTCTTCACTTCCATTTATTTTGTTTTTTAAGTCTAAGAGAGTGCGATCAAGATCTGGGGGATGTGTTCTAGTTTGATTGATATGTAGGGCTATAAACGAGCCGAGCCAAATACTAGATGTACAGGCTTGTTTGTTTAATTTCTCGAGCCGAGATGAGCTGAGCTCAAATTTAAACAAGCCAGACCGAGCCGAGCTCAAATTTTAACGAGTCGGTCCCGAGCTCCCAATGATCCAAATCAGAAATGTTATAACTTGTTTATTTAACTTATTGAACAATCTTTTTTAGTTGTTTTTTATAGTTGAAATGAGACTTTCATTCACGGTTGGTATTTGATGGAGTGTGTGGTATGAAAATATGAAACATAACATTAATAGAAAAAAACGTCTAAAGAAATTAAAAATATCCAATTTGATGTTGAAGGTTTGATAATATATTTATAAGTAGCTAATATATTAATTTATAATTTATAATTTTAAACGAGCTCACGAGTCGAACTCGAGCAGTCTCGTTTAATTATCGAGCTTAAAATGAAACTTGAGTTTATTTATATTCGAGCCGATCTCGAACGAGCTTTTCTCCGAACCGAGCTCGAGCTGCTCGCGAGCGGCTTGGTTCTTTTTTTTTTGGACGCAGAAGAACTTTCGTAAAATTACATAGAGAATTAACCTATACCAAGTTTAGAAAATCGAGCTATCAAAGTTGTCGATGATTCGTATTCCATCATTGCCCTGTGCCTGGCGACTTTAGCTAGACTGTCTGCTCGGCTATTAAACCGTCCCGGAATATGTTAGAAAAACACTGGGCTGACCTCATATGTCAGCCTCTTGATTTGCCTGATCCATGGTCTAAGCCTCCATCCAGCAGCCGACACTTGCTGAATACCTTGAATAATTTCAAGGTTATCAGAGAAGATGGTTATCCCCTCTTGTGTATCCTGTATTGCCTTGTCCAATGCATATAGAATTGCTTGCGACTCTCCCTCCGTGCACGAGTTACACATGGTGACCGTTGAGAAATCGGTTCGATATCTTGTATCTTTATCAATTTGGACCACCCCGATCCCTGTGGGTTTGTGAGATTGATCAAACGATGTATCACATGTGAACGCGATCTTTGTTTGAAACGCAAGATCAACAGTTGTGCCACTTCCATTATTTGTATTTCTGCGTTGTCTCGGTTGACTTCTATCCCACTGTTTGCCAAAATGTTCATCCATATTTTTATTCGTAGTTCTTATGATGTCATCAGGTTCTATCATGTAATTACTATGTCTACTTCTCATTGTTTATTTCCAAATGTTCCAAATGGTAAGTAGAACATAAGATATAACCACTTCACGGTCCCATCGGCCAATAACAAAAGTCTCAATAACCTTAAGGACCCACTCTCCTAAATCTTCATTTTCATGGCCTGACCATTGGCATTCGATTTCAACGTCACAGTTTCTAGTCACCAGATTTTTACCAGTTGGTATAGCATTGTTACAAGCTTTCCAGTTGAAAATTCTTACCTTAGTGGGAATGTTTGAGTGCCAAATGGTTCTCCAGAGCTTACTTCCGGATAGAACTGTACTGGATTGCCGCGGTTCTTCAAAGATTTCGGCATCTGTGAGAACCTTGTATCCTGTCTTGGTTACATATTCTCCGTTTTTTGCATGTGGCCAAATAAAACAATCTGGTGAATCTCGTGAGAACACCTTTTTCCTCAAAATAACTGGAATAATGGGTGTCAGAAACATATCATCTAACAATTCTGTGTTCCATTCCGTTGAATATGTGTCTGAGTACTTGTTACCATCAATCAAGGGTTGGGATTAGTCAATAAAGGGTTGGGCACAGTCAAATTAGTATAAGAGCACGTACCTTTCCTCTTCAGGAATAAAGAGTTTTCTAGGCTACTAGACATCTATAGGTTTTAGTTGTATATAGAAGTGCCATGCCATCGAGAAGCATTTATCCTTGAATCCTCGTAGTGGTTTTCGGATGGTGGGTCAGTGGATCGTAACAATTATATCATAAAGTGAGTCGATGCTATTATAGGTCGATGAATGTATTAATCGCGTATATTTTCGTTTTCAGTCGGGGGACCATTTTTTATCAGGAATATTCTTGGTATATTGTTACCTAAAAGAAAGAAAATCGGTATATTTGATACTAATTAAGAATATATTTTCCAGTAGAAAAAATAATGCAAATCTATATTATATAATAGGACATACCAGAATTCCCCTATTTTCCCTCTTTCCCCATTAAGCTCAAAAGTCCCCCAAATAGCTCCTTAACCCTCTCATAATTTTAATATTAACCAATCAGATAGCTTAAAACTCATCTCTTTTACTTTCCCATTCTTTTTAACGGAAAAAACAAAAAGAAATTTCACAATCACCTTCCCATCTCATTTATTGGAGCGAAAAAGCAGAAAGAAGTCTCTTCACACTCACCTTCCCACCAAGTCTCTCCCCGGAACAAGAACCCCGCGGCCACCATTCTCCACCATCATCAACCCCGCTTAGCTACGCCATCAATCGAAGAGCCCAAATAAGGTTGGCTACGCTATTAATTAAATGAAGAGCCCAAATAAGGTAAAAACAATAATTTTTACCATTGAAACTCTAGAAAATTAAATTATTTTTAACCTAATCCAATTACTTTTACAACTTTTCAGAATAATCCGATTTAATAATAATTACAGTCGCTGCTTATTTTTTTTTTATAGAAATCCTACAATGGCCATTTAATGGCTGTTGGAAGCTGCACTGAGAATACTGGCTTGGCAAAGATCCAAAATTAAGGTAAAAGAATTAATGGAGATGTTGTTAATGTCATGGATGGAGAAAGCTATTGTAAGTTGGATGGTGTGATAATGGGAACGGGAAACAGGCGCAATGGATACACTATACATTGATGGGATGACATATATATTTCAGAATTAATGTTAATGTTTAACGGTATACGAAATTAGTTTCACTATTATGTGGGTATTTTATTTAATTTCTTACATTTGCACAGGAATTGCAACAAGATCTGGTGCCAACACATGAGTTGTTACTTTCTGTGGGTAATATACTCTTTTTTATTGGACGATATGCAACTACGTTAATTTTTTCAATAGTTAAATTAATAGTAGCGAATCATATTTAGGTGATTTACTCAAAAGATTGGATTTTAAGGTCTATTTAGGTGTTTGATTCCAGGTTCTTCTCATAATTATAATCACATTATAATTCAAATATTACTTTTGATTCTCTCAAATTCTTATCTAAAACCCACTCTCTCTCACTGCCACTATTCATTGTACGCATCCATCTCTACCATCCGTCTAAGTCCATTGTGAACGTCTGAGGCAGAACCATGGACCAGGAGGATTTTCGGAGATCGGATAGAGAGAGGAGTATAATCGATGCCGAACATAGAATCGATGCCAGAATGGGTAAGTGATGAAATGACAGTTTTTAAGGTAAGATTTTAAACTTTTCAATTGAAATCCTAAGAAAAAAATCTCTTACTTTTGATTTTACTGTTGTTGGTTGGAGGAATCCAATTTTATTGTGTTTGATTTCTGATTTAGTATTCAATTCTATAATTGTTCTTCAACTTTTATTGTTTGACCTTTTTTTGTCAGTATTCATAATTTGACCCAATCTACCTACAATCTAAGTTTGCAAGTTGCAAATCTCAGAAGTTTCTCAAGTAATACTCATTCACATGGCGAGTGGTCTTTTCATGGAAATATACGGGCCACAAAATGCACCTAATAATGGTGAAGCTGGATCACATGTAAGTTTGTTTATGAATCAATGCAATTTAAGGATATAATCTGTTAAAGCATATTAACAATGTTAATAATTCAGTTGACTTCAACCTTCACAAAGAAAGGTTAATTGCTTAAATTTGATCAAATCCTGTTTATCATCTCCAATCGGGTATTTTCTTACTTTTTCTTACTTTTTTTACTTGCATTTTGTTTTTTTTGTCATCTGTTTAATTGCTTGAATTTATAATGTGTCTATTTATCGATTGAGGCAGTTTAAGGAAACTGAAAAAGTAGAATCATGCCCTTCCACCACAATCACCACAGCCATACGGTGTCTACAATTTCATATGAGATCATAGAAATACAAAAGATATTTCTTCTCTCAATTTGTTTGATGTTGTAGAGAGCAACATTCCTTCTATGTTGGAAGATTTGGTCAAGGAACTTCTTGGGTTTAGGTAATTTTTTTGCTTAATTGCTATTGGCCTCCTATAGTGTTTATTGGTTTGCAGTTAATCCCTTTAAGTATTAGCTTTCTGCAAAGTAACATGCAACCGATATTATTGGTGAAATTCTCTAAGTTAATCTATGCTGAGAGATTTTAAAGTTTGGGGAATGTACTTTATTTTCATAAACTGTTAGTTGATTGTCGAAATAAATGGTGTTGATTAATATTTTGAAGCTCAAGAACTCCCATATGTATAAAAATGAGATACTAATTATCTACCTGTAGCAATATAAATATTTGGGTATTTATATCCCCGTAGAATTGTATTAGAAAGAAGATAGTTTCGGGTTTCAGAGTCGTTTACTATACATATTAAGAATGCTAGCCATGTGTAGTGACTTAAGTCTCGACTATCGAGGTTTCTCTCTGAAGTTTGGACAATATCTCCTGTGTTTAATAAATCCGTGAAGTTTTGCCAAAAGTTGTTTAATTTTTTTTTTCTTCTCGCATACATGTTACGTGGTACTTTGTACAAAGATAAAATAGCTGTAAACATAGGAGTGTTCAAGAATGTACATGAAGTGCATTCTTCTTTATTAGGAGGGGATCAAAAACCTAAAGATCATCAGCAATATTCAAAATATAGACATATCTTCTTTTGGGCTTTGACAAGCTTGCTAAAGGTGAACATGAGCAGAAATAGCGAGCTCCAACAGTCGCAAGGGCTTCCTAGATAGTATTCTCCCACTGAATGAGTTTATGGTTAATTAATAATGATTGTAATTTTTTTTTTTGTTTATTTGTATGTGTAGTGGTGAAACCTTTGGAAATGCAAATTAGAGTTGATTGATGTGTGTAAATTCCTGACTCTATTACTACTTTGTTAACTATTTAAAGATGTTTGAACTAAAAATTATATTACTTTTTTGTCAATAATGTCATAGATGACTATCTCTATTTTGTAAATGGTTTTTGATTCAAAAGAAGAAATTGAAGCTCAGGTATTTTATGATATGGTCATCAGTTTTGATTCAATTATTAATAACTATGTGTTTCAATTTTAGAGTCTGTAACGTTTGTTCTTTATATTGCTACGTGGTAATATATCTTTGTCACTAAATTACTATGCGAGTGTAAATATATTGATAAATTTTTTGTTTAAATATAATGCATGATATGTTGCAGAATATGTCTTTAAAAGTTTTATTTGTATTGGTAAAATTTGTCATTATTGTACTGGGTTCGATCAATTTCTTGAATATAGGAGTGTGAAGTAGCATTAACTAGGTGAACGACAATGTGTGAAAGCTTTATTTGGAGGTGGATATGATCATTTTTTGGCGATTATTTGCTAAAATGATGGTTAAGATTATATAAATCTATGAATAGGTATGGGTAACATTTTGTACTTCCTATGTACTAAGTTAATGTATAAATTTAGTAGTAGTTTTTTAATTGCTAGAACTGTAATTAGAAATACAAACTGTATAGTTGTATGTGTGATTGTTTTTAGAGTCAGATAAATTGGAAGTTAACAATCTAATGTCAGAAGGTGACTTGGTGTGGTGGAATGTTAGTAAGCTATATTATTTTCTTAATATGTTTGGGTTTTTGGTAAATCATGGATGGAGCAACTATCAACTCTATGCATGAAAAGACATTTTTTACAAGCGAATATCAATCTGTAATTGATTTTTCAGTTTTTATGTAAAAGTAATTTTTATAATTATGTGTAACGTATTTTGTGGTAGTGTTCTTAATTTTTTGGATCTTAAATATGTCTAAATGGCTTATTTATTGTTTTTAAGTCGTGAATTTTTTTGATGTGAGTGATATAATCAACATGATTCACAATATTACTTAAAAATTAAAATATTTTACTTGATATTTATTTATTATATTTTTTAAAAAATAAATATTCATTTTAAGCAATATAAATATTACAAAAAAAATAAATTATTTTACTTGATATTTATTATTTTATTTTTTTTGAAAATAATATAAATATTACAAAAAAATATTATACCACAACATATGATTTATCACATACAAATAAGAATAAAATATATATATAATGCCAAAATATAAGGTTTATCTCTTACTAGAGGTAAAAACTCAAAATTAACTAGAGAATTTCATCTATGATATTAACTAATAATCGTGATTGGCAATAGTAAATAAATATTAATTTTTTTTAACATACTCATCAAGATAAGTTTGGACTATGAAAGTCATAGAAGATATAAATTATCCACATAAACTATCTTCAAAAGTAATATATTCAACTATTTTCCTCAACAATCAAGAACAAAAGTGTGAAAATCTTTCAGTTTAAACACCACAATAACGATATTCTATTTATAATACGAACAAAATATTTTAGCAGTTAGTATAATTTTTTGTCCTCTTCAAGTCAGTTTCACTGAACTTAGTAATTTGTTTTATAAATTACAAACAAGGTCTCTTATTATTTTGTAATTGTTTTTTTTTCAATTTTCATAGTGCCTTAAGGCACGGGTCACACCTAGTTCTCTAATAAGCAAAGAACCATAACCATGTCCTATTTTATAGTTTCAGATCAATTTTTTAGGCAATTTCTCCTTATGCAAAGCAACATATCGACAAAAGAATTTGTTAGACTCAGACTGCAAACAACATATCTTCGGAATGCACAAATGAAATAAATCATTCAAAACACATTTCAATAGCCAATTGTGAATTTAAATAGCTCAAAATTTGTGTGGAATGATGGTAAAATTAAATTATATCACCGAAATAGAAAACTTTTTATTCAACCCAATATTTGGTTTGCCAGAAAAAAGTTTACATTAAGTTACAATCCACCTTCACCTGACCTGATTGGCTCTTCATAAAGGTGAATATGTTGCTCCACTGCTGCTCTAGGACTACAACTCGGCAAGCTTCTATGACATTCCTCAACTGAGGGTATTGAAATTAACCTAGCTGAACTAAGCGCTGAATGAAATTGCACGTGTGTTATTGACTTCATGAAATTTAATCCATCATCTTGCTTCTCATTACAGCCATTACTATGTATATTTCTCTTCTGTAGCTCATCCTTAACTCTCTGCAACCCAAACCAAATACTATATAAGTAAAATGGGATGAAAAACTGTCACATCATTAGAGATATAAGAAGCTTAGAGAAAAAATTAACTTAAATATTATAAAATAGTTAAGGAATTTAAATAAATAATAACAAACAGTCAACTTTCCTGTTCCTGTCATTGCACCAACCTGTATTAACCTTAAGTCAAACTTGGCAAGCCCAATTTGCCCAACGGTCAATGACCCAAAAAAGTTGCCTAACAAAGCAGCATCAGGCACGGAAAAGCCGTGAACTAGCCCAGCAACTAGGCCTCCTAAAAAGCTATCACCAGCACCAGTGGGATCTACCTGAACAGTAGGAAAAGGTGCAATCTGCTGCTCCTCATCCTTACAATAAACGCTACACCCGTCTTTTCCATTGGTTACTACTACACAACATTCTTTCCTTGCCTCCTCTACGTCTATATATGGAGCTTCATCAGCTGAGGCTTTTAAGAACCCGATTCTAGGAAGCAAACGAAAGAATTTTGTTTCTCTTAACGGGATTAATTTAACGGTTCCATCTTCAGAATCAAAGCCCCTTATGAGAGCTTGTATATCTACAAATACTAATTCACATATATCCAACATTTTCTCTAGGGTTTCTGGTAAAATCTCTCCGCCTACACCCACGGCTAATCCGTAATCGAACTGGGTATTAGGTAAATCCGATGGAAGAATTGGATCACATGCCTTGACACGTTTTAGCACCCGATCTTGTCGTTTGATTTTTGATGAAAAATGAGCATGGAAAAGGGTGGTTTCTGATGAGGGTGAGAATATAGGGGTGTGATTCACGGTGTAAGCAAAGTTAGAACCCACTTTAGCTACGTAATATGAGTTGATATCAAGGCCGTCTAGCACGGCGGAGATAAAAGACACGGCACCGCCGAGGGATTCAGCTAGGACAACGTCATCTTTGATGAGAACGTCGTGGCAATAGTTGCCTACAATTAGGCAACGGCGGTGGTGTGAGGTGGTGGAGGATACAGGGTGGTGGTGGCTTTGGTTTTCTGTCACCATGAGTGGTGTGTATATGGGAAAACGTAACGGTGATTTAGCTTAATATAAAAAAGCAGAGAAAAAAAAAAAAGGGACAAAATTGTGAGTTATAACTTGGTGGCAAAAAGATTAACAACGCGCGGCAGCATAAAAGGAAGGTGTCTCGATACGTAAATATGTATGCATATGTGGGTGGGGGATAACCTATAATATACTGTAATAATATATTATGTTATGCTACTATGTATATAAACTATGAAGGATGAAAGTTTTGACCAAAAAAAATTTAAGCTATGAAAGATTGGAGCGTATATGCTTTTGAAAAATGGTGGTAGGGGAGGAGATAGCAAAAATTGGCTGTTTAATGCACATCGGAAAGCGTACCTTTCAGGAAAGCGATTGATTCTGGGGAATTAGTTTGGGGGACCTACTTTATTTAGGAGTACGTTATTAGTAATATCTTAAAAGATGACGAAAAGAAACAATTTAGGTATGATTAGAGCATTGAAATTTAATGTTAGAGATCATATTTAGGTGAAGGAAATAGAAAACCGACATATTAAAACCAAAACAACTCTGGAAAGAATCTTTTAATTAGCTGGGATTATATCCAGTACCTTTGTTGGGCCGATTAAATATGTGTGAATATATTTAAAAGGATTAATTTTTTTTATATTGGATGGTTTGATTTTATATTAGAGGAAATAACATATTCAAAAACAAAATCAAATAAAAAAAAAAGTTATCTAATATTCTCTCTAAAAAACTAGCCGTTATCAGCCAAAATTGCTACTCCCTTTGATCCAATGCCGGAGGCTCCTCCGGACAAGATGAGAACATCACTGCAACCACCGCTAGAGGGCAAGGACTCTGCGGATGTATTTATGGAGGAGGAGTTGCCGTCTCATGGCGGCGTGGAGGCTTTTCCGCCTCTGGAGGTGAAAGAACAACGTTTATCCAAGCGGGCTCGATCTAATACTGACACTATTAATGCTATGGATGAGGGTAAGCGTATGGTAGGTGACAATTTACCAAGGTCTGATCAAATCAATCCGCCTAAAAAATCAACAGGTTGGCATTCTGCTTTAATGGGTACTAATTATATTATTCCTGAGATCGTTGACGAAAATGAAACTAGAATTAATAAGTTGAATGGGTTTGATAGAAATTTCATAGATTCAATAACAAATGATATAGTAGTACCCAATTGCGAATTCCCCCAGGTGATTCGTACTATGGAAGAAATACTAGAAGGAATTCAATTGTGGGAAAACACTGTGGTTGTTAGACTTTTAGGATATAAAGTAAGCTTCGGATATCTTTTGACTAAACTTAAACAGATTTGGAATCCAAAAGGGTTGATGGATTTAGTTGATGTTGGTTTTGGGTATTTTATGGTTAAATATGGGAATCGGGATGACTGTGAATTTGCTTTAGCTGGTGGTCCATGGATGATTTTTTACCACTACCTAGTAGTTAGAGAATGGTCCCCGGATTTTCGACCTCAAGGAGAATCGATTACTAAGACCACGGCGTGGGTGAGAATTTCTAATGTAGGTATGCAAAACTACACGGCTCGTATATTACGTAAGATGGGGGATCAAATTGGTAGAACCGTTCGAATTGACTCGTTGACTAAAACGCGAAAAAAAGGAAATTATGCTCGCCTTGCGGTAGAACTTGATCTAGGGAAGCCACTTACTCCGAAAATTCACATTGGAGGTGAGGTTTGCTTAGTTGAGTACGAAGGGTTGCACTTAGTTTGTTTCGAATGCGGTAAATTCGGTCATCAAAAGGATAACTGTATTTCTTCTGGGAACAAGTCTTCGAGCGCGGAGGTGGCTAACGAGTTGGGTGAAACAAGTCAGAGACAGGTCCCTCGGATGGAGCAGGTCGCGGAGTCAACCTACGGATAATGGATGACTGTTAAGCGTAATTTACGGGTTAATAGTAAGGGTGGTAATCGTTATAATTCGAACGGGGTCAAGGTGGGTGCGAATAAAGACATGGGGTCACGTTATAGTGCTCTCTTTACGGAAGGAGGCGAGGATATTGTCTCAGAAATTAATAGGAAAGGATGGGGTTCTGGTAAGGCTTCCACTAGTGTGGGGGTAGGAATGGTAAGTCGAATAGTGGTGGAAGGGTTAATGGAACTAAGAATCGGGATGGGGGAGGGCATCAGGTGGTCCTTGCGCCTGACTTTGAGGCACGGAAACAATTGAATTCAGAGCATGTGATGCAGTTTTCCGCTGTTAAAGCTGGTGCTACGAAAGGTACAGACGGGGGCGGAGCTTTGGATGGGACAGTAGACAATGGGAAGGGAAAAATGGTTGTTGATGTGGATGATAGTTCAGAGGGTAGACCAGCTGCTGGAGGAGTTATAATTTGTGATGATGTGGTCAATAAGGGGGCAGGTGATAAGGGTAGGTCAGAAGGCATTTTGTTTAATGCAGATTTGGACTTACAATGTCCAGTATCTGCTGCGTCAGAAGTAAGGGAAAAAGAAAAAAAAGAAGTTGAAGGGAGCAACGACGGGGAATTAGTGGTAGGGACTAAGGGTGCAATTAACGATAGTGGGAATTCTCCTCACATGGGTTGGGTTACAACCGAGAGGGGCCAAGTGGACACACATAATACTTTCGAACTTCCCCTCAATTTGATAGCAGCACTTTTCGGGACTGTCATGTGCAGATTGTTCCGAAATTTATTGACCTCTCCACCGAACCTGAAACGCAACTTGAAGATGCGGATGGAGATGAACTAATGGGGTTAACGCATGGAGGCACAGAGAGGACAAGTCAGGTACCCTCTTAACCTTCCTCTTGTTTCGACTAATTATGTTTTTGATGTGTACAGGACAAAAAAAATTCGGGAGTTGGGAAGGTCTTTCCCAACCTCCTAATATACTTTTATGGAATTGCCACGGAGCGGCATCACCTAATTTTCAGCATGTAGTTCGCGATATGATTAGGACTCACCACGTTTGGTTAACCGTTATCATCGAACCGAGAGTTAGCGGCGCTACAGCAGACAGAATTATACGTGGGTTGGGGAAAGCTAATTCGGTTAAGGTAGAGGCGGAAACGTTTAAAGGTGGTATTTGGATACTCTGGGACGATTCGAAGATACGAGTTTGCGTTATTTCAGCCGGGAAACAGGTTATTAACTTAGAGATTTCTAAAGATAATTGTGATGCTTGGTTCTTTTCGGCTATCTACGCGTGACCTAAGGCGAAGGATAGAGAGCCTCTTTGGGAGGCGATTCAGCAGGCATTTAGTACGATAGAGGACCCGTGGTTAATTGCGGGTGATTTTAATCAAGTGGGTATGGTGGAAGATAAGAAGGGAGGTGAACCTGGGGTTACTAATCGGATGGTGAATTTTGAAATTTGGAGAGAGAATTGCGACTTGACCGATTTGGGTTTCGAGGGGCCAAGGTTCACTTGGTGTGATTCGTGGAATACTGGACAACAAATTCTCCAGAGGTTAGATAGAGCATATGTTAATTCTGGTTTTCTCGAGTGTTTCCCGTTTACTAGAGTTTCTCATTTGGATCGGAGGCATTCAGATCATGCACCAATTTTAATTACACTTAGTCCGGGAGGTCAAAGAGGTCCTTCTAGGTTCCGCTTTGAATATGCTTGGTGCATTCACAAGGATTTCAAGAATACAGTTCAGGATAATTGGGATGGAGAAGCTTTGGATTTAGGGGATGTCTAGCAAAAATCAAAAATCATCTTGTTCAGTGGAAAGTGGAGGTGTTCAGAGATGTGAATAAAAAGAAAAGAACTCTTCTCGCCAGATTAAAGGGGATTCAGCTATCGCTTCAAAGGTCGTATAACCCGTATTTGTTCAGATTAGGTAAGCGGCTTAAAAGTGAATATTTAAGCGTTTTAGAGGAAGAGGAGCAGTTGTGGTTTCAGCACTCGAAAGAGAATATGATCCGTTTGGGGGATAGAAACACAAGGTATTATCACTTGCCAACTATGAAAAAATGGAAGCAGTCGACGATTGTTAGATTAAAGAATTCCAATGGGGAGTGGGTAGAAGAGGAAGCGGAGTTGGGGATGTTGGTAAGGAATTTTTATGTAGAACTCTATTCGGACAGTAGCAAATTCGTAGGCCCTTTCGCGCTTCCACATGGGAGGCATCTTGATACGGTAGAAAGAGGCATCTTGGTTGAAGAATTCTCGGAGGAAGAAATTAAAGCGGCAGTGTTTCAGTCGGGGCCTACGAAGGCGGCGGGACCAGATGGTATTTCAGCGGCATTTTATCAGAAATGTTGGGATGTTGTTGGAAAGGACGTTTGTCATATGATTAGAGGATCGATTTGGGATGGGAGGATTTCGGGGAAGTTGAATGGGACGTTAGTTTATTTAATCCCCAAGGGTTATCAAACGCTACTAAGGCCCTAAGCAATCAATTTCCATACATGGTGATAGTGATTAATTCATACCCTAATGACTATCTAGTTAGAATCAGTGTTGTCAGGACTAATATCGACACTAGACGTTATGTGGTGTTTTAATAATTAGACACCAAGCTAATGTGATCATCTAACTACTATTAAGGTAATCCTATACTCATGCACTAGCAAGGAAAACAATCATTAAATCAAAACACATAAACAAATATAAAGGTAAGCAGCTAATATCAGATTAAAACATGTAATTTCCAAAGAAACTTAGATAGAAAGAAATTAGAATTCATAGTTTATACATGATGCAAAACCCAAGCTATGGGAGGTTTAGTTCATACCTGAAGGAAATAAACTAAAAGAAATAACTAAAGACATCATCTTGCTCTCTACAATAACTTGGAAGAATAAAACCTTAAGAACTAATTACTATGAGGCAAGGATGATTTACAAGTAATATAAGGGTGTATTTATAGGTGTTTAGAAGACCTAATTCGTTTTTTTTGAAGGAAAAGGTAAGTAATGGACTCCAAGCCCAACTCAAATTCGTAACCCTAAAAACATGAAATCAGACCCGTTTTTCTTTTGGTCCTAGCAGCTTCAGTATTCATCCATTTGACGCGTATGAGTATACCAAATTCATCGTCTCGGAAAGATCTTAAACTTTTCTCTTGACCATTTCTCCAGATTCCTCACCGTTTTTAAGATATAAGCTGATTTGTGGTCGTAGGTGCAGAAATTCAGATTTAAGGCAGCTTTTCCTTTTCCATGTTTTTAGCTTTTGTTTCCTTATCTCCAATTTCCATGCTTATCTCTTTCCATATCTTGTAGTCTTTGAATTGGACTCTAATTAATCTCCATAATTATCTTTAAAGCTTCACACTAAATAAATAATTAAACCCAATATGCTCTAAAAATATTATTTTACTAAACCAAGACTCAAAATAGGAAAGTGCACTATTTCTCAAGAAAAACGATTAGAAAGACTTCTAAATCACTAAAAATGATGTCTCATCTTAATATAAATCTATCACAAATGAGGAGACATCAAGACCCCCAACTCAAAGTTGTATCGTCCCGATACAATTAAGATAAAACAAAGGGAAGTCTATAAATACACACTTATGGAATTTTTAACACAATGGGAAGAACATAGCAGAATATATAGAATAGACATAAAGCAATTACTCAGAAAAATTTCATGCAATAATATTCATAAACTACATACCTGTACACTTCTCATATCCATAGTCAACACGGCTTGAATTCAAGATCATATTAGTTTCGCAATGTAAGAAGGATTGGGACTTTACTCAGTTCTCCACTCAACTACTCTCTAATGGCTCAATCACTTCTCAATTACATAGCCAACAATCAAAAGGTCTTTAAGGTTGTAATTTAGGCTTAGGGACGGTATGATAGTATATTTGGATAATTTAGAGTGAGCTTTTGGCTCTCTCCTCACTAGCCATGAACGAATCACCCTAGAGCTTGAGTTACTCTCATAAAACGTTTCTCACTTAACCCAATGAATTCCTTGATGCATAATTTAGCATCCCCAATAACCCAATTAAAGCATAAGATGTTCACATAAAAATTCCACTTTGCCGGTCCGGATATATATATATTCTTTTCAAATCAATTTCTTAAGCTATGACTCTCTTTTAATGTTGAGATATCACGCTATTTTTCTCATATATATGTTTTTTTTCAATTTTATGCCCTTGTTGGCAAATTTTAGCTCGTAGCTTCTTTTCCATTCACTATTACCCCGACAAAGGGTTACAATAAAAATATGTGAATCATCATCAATATAAAGAACAGAGCACAATTAATAAGCTAAAAAATCCCATCCCAATAACAATTCCCATAATGGTGGACCCACCACCCCAAACTCAAGCTCTAAAACAACTGTCTATGCATCGCGATTCGAGTGCGGGTCATATGGAAAAGTCCTATAATCTAAAGGGATATGGCTTATAACGTGTTTCAATAAAAAGCTTTAGAAAGGCTAGAAGGGGCTGAGAAGGATATAGCATATAAAATCAAAATAACAAGGTGAGAAGGTATAAAAAGGCTTCAAGTGGCTTCGAATATGAAAGAACCGCCTTAATCACTTTCTACACTATGCAATTTCGTTATTTTCTTACCTTTAGCACTTTCATAAAATGGTTTTGTCAACTAGCTACTTCTCAAGGTTCCCTGAGATCGAACATACTTTCTATCGCATTGCTCACTAATCTTTTCTTTACTATCAACGTGTGTTTTCCTGCAAATACTCAAAGCATACAAATAACATAGCTCATAAACATACTACTTACTATCATCAATTCACTGAGCTTATGCTTTCAAGCTATTAAACACACTCTACATCTAATTCCCATGTATCAAAAATTTTAATTTCTACCTAAAAACAGAAAAATGGAGATGAGAGGCAACGAATCCCCACACCCCCAACTAAAAAATGAGTCGTGTCCCCACGACTCGAAAAAGGCTCGAAACAGAAATTAAAATTAGCAGATAAAAGCATTTACATAAATGGTAAGGAAGAAAGAGAACATACTCTCGAGGCTTATTGCCTCGCATTATTGATATCCAAGGTAGGATTTGCTCGATCTTTCGTTAATTACTCAAGGAGTTTCATGATGTGCACTTGATTAGCGTTTATTTGTGCCACATCATTGGCTAAGGAAGTTTGAGCTGCTTCGAATTTGTTTAAACACTCCTCCATATTCTCTTGCCAACTTTGCTCCTTTTCTTCTTTCGAGATTTGCGTAAAAATCGCTCCTCTCAAGACTTTCATGATCCAAGCATTATCAATATAACTCATCTTAAACTCGAGTTTCTCTTCTTCACCCAATACTACCTCCTCTTTTTGCACGAGACACGTTATTATAGTAGGAAAATTAACATTATAAACTGATTTAGGAGAGACCGAAAATCGCATCACCTCCTAATAGATCAACTGTGCCACATCCACTTCACCTCTTAAAATACAATCCAAAAGTAGAGCATTCTTCTTAGTCACATCCAATGTTCGTGTGTTCCCAAAGACATTAGGAATGAGGAAATTGTGCCAAACTCTCGCATCCGGTTGAAGATATTTGTAAGGCCAAGGTGCCTTCAGTTTTCCCTTATGTGATTGCACTTTCTCCTTGTATAAAACATGCTCAGAAAGTAATTCCTCATCAAATATTTGTCGTTTAGCAACCGCTTCACTAAACTTGCAAGGTCCATTTAATTTCTGAAACTGGAAGTGGTTTCTAATCTCCTCAACTGTGAAAGGAACTAACTTTCCTCTAATCGGAACACAACCTTCACTATCTCGGCTAAAGAGGCCTAAATAGAATTCTAAAACTAACTCATGACATAATTCAGAACGTCTTACCATGAAAGTAGACCAACCCAATTTTTCACCAAGCTCTAAGAATCTCTTATACTCTCCTGTACCAACTTCTTCATTGAATACTTTCTCATAAGCAAAAGGTAGTTCTTTTAATTGTTTCTCTGCAAAAGATATCAAGGCCTTTGAAGCTTCTTCTTTGTCCATGGGTGTAGGACCTTTGAACAAAATAGGTTGTGTTCTCTTTTTGGAATTAAATAAAACTTTTTTACCCGTTAAATCGAACATAGCCGGCTTACCTCCTTCTTCAACATCGATTTTACCCTTTGAATTCGAACTAGAACCTTTGTTATTTGATTTTTTCTCAATCGAACCCAATACCTTGCATTTCTTCACCTCACTCTTGTTAGATAATGTTTCTGTTCTTTTAGTCATCTTCAATTGACCCCCAACTCAAAGCTTTAACAACTCTTGAAATTTGAACTTTTGAATTATTGGCTTAAGAAAGGTGAATTGATGATAAATCTCTATGTGGGTAAGGTGAATTCTTGATGGATTGGTATGGATCTAAGAAATTGTAGGATGGATTTTGAAAATTTAAGCTTTTGATTCTTCAATTTTAATGTGTTTGGTGAGAATTGGGTGCTTGAATCTCCTTTTTAATGGTATGGAGAGAAGATTTGATGTGTTTTTATGATGATTGGGTTGTGTTTTGATGTTTGGGAAAGTTTGAATGAGCTTTAATGGAGTTGGGAGAGGTTTGAGAAGAAAGAGAGGCTTAAGGATTAATAATTTCGGAATAGTGCAAACCTCTTTCTTCTTATAACCTTAAAACACAGCTTTTTTCTCTCTCCAGCGGTGTCGGGCGGCATACCGGCCGTAGGGCCCGACATGCCGGTGTTGGAGCTGCTGATTCCCGAGTTACATCAAAATACCCGAGGTCTATACACGTGGGCACGGGTTTCTTCTAGCCGGCATACCGGCGCTAGGGCCCGACATGCCGGTGCTGGAACTTTTCGAATTGGGACCTCTCGGCAATGAACGCGTGGTGATACCCGTGGCCACAGGTTTTGTCTGGCCGGTATACCGGGAAAATCCGTCGGCATGCCGGTGGTGAATTTTCTCGATACTGGACCTCTCGGTAATGAACGCGTGGCGCACCCCGTGGGCTCGGGTTTTCTGCCCGTCGGTATACCGGAAGAATCCGCCGAGATGCCGGTGAGGCAGTCTGAATATATCAAAAACTCGCGTTTTTCCTCCCAAATTCGATTTTTCTAACACCTAAAAATCAAAAACACTAATACCTTTCTCAAATATGCAATATCAACTAAAAAAACTAAATTAAACATAAACTAAAAACGTAAAAGACATAAAAACTTAAAAAAACTGCGGGTTGTCTCCCGTAGAGCACTTTTATATAACGTCTTTCAAAGTTAGACGTGTTACCTCTATCAAGATTTGCGAATATAGCCTCCCCAACAACGAGTTAGCCTATGAACGTCAACCAATCTGCGCTTGATCCCCTTCTTGGGTCGAATTTCTATCACCTTGGCTGAAACAACCTTAGTGACAATGATAGGTCCCATCCACGAGTCTTTGAAACTACGTGGCCTATTTTCGCGTTTGTGAGCTTTCCATAGTACTTCATGGCCAACCCCAAACTCAATGGTTGGCTCAGTATCCACAGGCTTTAAGTGGATCTTCTCAGGAGGGACTTTGTGATGTGAAAGGCTGTGGATGACAGGAACGGTGGGATCTAGCTTTCTTGGTTTCTTACCCTAGACATAGAAGGTCTCGGATACAGTCTTTGCATGAAAGGTAATGGTCCCTTCTTGGAAGTTGATTACACATTGACTTGTGGCCATGAAAGGCCGACCAAGTATGATTTGAACCTGCTTATCTGCATCAAACTCAAGTATAACAAAGTCAGTAGAGATGGCGATACTACCTGCACGGACTAAGACGTCCTCCACTGTTCCCCATGTCCTGGTAACTGAGTTGTCAGCGAATTGCAACTTCACTGGAGTTTTCTCTGATTTTTGAAGTCCAAGTCTCTCGACACGGACTTAGGCATAAGATTCACACCCGAACCCACATCATACATAGCTTTCACCTTGAGCATACCATTTAATTGAATAGGAAGGTTAAAACTTCCCAGATCTTTAAGCTTTGTTGTTAACTCTCTTTCACTTCTTCTTGAGACTCTCAGGTTCTCTCTTGGGATCTCTACACTCACTTCTTTCTCAGGAATAACTTGCGTAAAAACTTGTTGCGGTGTGAGTCCTTTCTTTGCAATCTCAATCATTTGGGCGTTGATATTTTCAGGTGTATATGCCTTTACAAATGTCTTGAGTTCAGTGTCATCCTTTGGATTTGTATCAGAAATAGTTGATGACACTGTTTGAACAACAGGTGGTGGTTCCACCTACCCTTCTTCTTTCTCTTCTTGCACAACAGGTGCAACTTCAACTTCAGCTCTTGGTTCCTCCTTTGAGGCTTCTTCTTCTTTCTCTTTAGCCAGCTCAGCTTGATAATCCATCACCGATCGAATCTCTTCTTGCATATCCTTCAGAAGCTATATAAATTTGGATTTTTCTGAATCATCCTCCACATCAACCTCAGAACAGTCAGATTCCACGGGGCTAGACTTGGTTGGTTCTTCCTCGGTACTCGGAACCTCCACGGCACTAATGACAACATGTGGTACTTCCTTCTTTTCTTCTTCAATTTCAAGGCAAATAGCCTTAAACGCTTCAAACCCAACATTTTCATCACCTCCTTCGATAGCCTTCAATTCTTTTTGTTCCATAAACTTTGTGAGAACTTTGTTCAACTGTTCTACTTGAGTACCTAAAATCTGAATTTCGGCATCTTGTCCTCGTAACTTTTTATCCTGAGCGTTTATATTCGTGGTCAAACGGTCCAAGACTTTTACTAATTGTTGATTATCCATAGATCCTTCTTGAGGATACTTTGGTAAAGCTTTCTGATCTAATGAATTGGTATAGGCATCTTGAACAGGTTGTTGAGAGGGAGCAGGTTTATTCTGATGTTGATTTTGATACTGACCTCTTGGTTGGAAATGGTTGTTCTGGGGACGCGGTTGATAATGAACAGGATTAGCGGCCCCCTGAGGATTTGAATATTGCATACCCGGATGGTTTCGGTTACCAAATTGATAACCTCCTCGGTTGGATATGAAATAAACAGATTGTGGATTTCCTTCGCACTCTTCCCAAGCGATGTCTCCTCAATTGTGATAGATTTATGTTAAGATGATACATCATTTTTAGTGATTTAGAAGTCTTTCTAATTGATTTTCTTGAGAAATAGTGCACTTTCCTATTTTGAGTCTTGATTTAGTAAATTATTGTTTTTAGAGCATATTAGGTTTAATTATTTATTTAGTGTGAAGCTTTAAAGATAATTATGGAGATTAATTAGAATCCAAGTCAAAGACTACAAGATATGGAAAGAGATAAGCATGGTAATTGGAGATAAGGAAAGAAAGTCTAAAATCATGGAAAAGGAAAAGCTGCCTTAAATCTGAATTTCTGCAGCTACGTCTAAAGAAGTGGTGATAACTCCAAAACCAAGCCGATTCTGGAATCCCTTTCCTAGGGACGTAGATAATTCCGTGAGGATTCTTTTGGTATCTTATGGGCTACAAACCGACCAATAACAAAGAAGATATGATTAAAACAAGTCAGCAGTAATTATCTTTATTTCCATACGAATTAGCATTGGGCTTGAAGTCCACCACTTACTTCTCCTTCAAGAAAACGAATTAGGGCTTCCAAGACACCTATAAATACACCCTCTTACCATTGTAAACATGTCCTTGCTCAGTTTCAAGCTTAGGCTTAGCCCTTATTTGTATTTTCTTACTTTTAAATAATAGCTTAGTCCTTTAATTAATATTCATACTTAGAATCAAGCAATTCATTCAAGAAGCAAGCTGACCTATAGAGGAAGACAAGAAGCAAGAAGTTGGAGAGTGACAAACTCCTCTTCTACATCTCACCTTCTCTATATTTAGGGCAATTAGCTATGGATTTGTGGCTTTACCATATTTCTAAGCTTTTATTCTGTAAGTTTTACTTTTAATTGTTGGGTTATTATTTTGTCTTTAATTCCATAACACTATTTGTTATTTTAATTGATTGAGCTTGGCGTATATTGTTATTATGTGTTTTGACTTATTGTTACAACCCTAGATTTGGCCAATCTTAGGATTATTCTTAGTTATTGACAACACCACATAATCGTCTAGTTTTGATCCTTCGCCTAACTAGATAGCCATAAATGTTTGATTTAATCACCAATCATTACTTAGGAATCCTTGGTAGTGGAGAGGTTGCTCCTAAGCCTAGAAAAGGCTAGGTAGAATTTAGAATCCTGGTTAATATATAATGCTTAATCCGTGACAGGTTAGAATACAACTTTGTAAAATAGACTCATATTAGTGACCCTAATCTATTAGACTTACATCCATATTTATTTATCTGCATTCTTATTTATTATTTCTCATCAGATAGTTATTCATATTTTTATCTTTTTATATTTTATTCTAAAACATCTAAATTCATCTACGCTTGTTAAATATAAGTAGATCTAACGGATACAATCCCTGCGAACGAACTTGACTTATCATTAAAACTTGCAAACGATCTGTGATAGTTGCAGTGAGTTCCGTGGTTCTCAAGGGTGTGTGCTCTTTATTATTATATTTATTTATCTATTACTTTATCACACCTTTGCCCCCACCAAGTTTTTGGCGCCGCTGTCGGGGATTTATCTTTAAGTTAAATCTATTTTGTGTTTATTTAGTGTAGAAGTTTTTATTTGTTTTCAGTTTTACGCGTTTTCTTTTTGTTTAAGTCTTTTCAGGTTTTAGATGGCTAATCAACGGTTAGAGCTAGGTTTTCCTAGCCAATTCCGAGTTCAACGCATTGGGATTCACATCCCAAATATTCAAGCCGTTAGATTCAAGCCCGATCCTGACCTGATTAATCAATTCGCGAGCTATGGGAAATTTAATGGTGATACAAATCAAGATCCGTTCAGATCTGTTCAGAAATTCATGCAATTATGTGATGCCTACATTAATGAAGGTGTTACGCAAGAACAGATGTATTATTTAATGTTTCAATTTTTCTTGACCGGGAAAGCAAGCGATTGGTTCGATGATCAACCTCCCGAGCTAATAACCAATTGGGACAAGCTTCAAGAAAGATTCCTCGATAAATTTTATCCTACAAGTATGCGAGTGAAGGAACTATTGGAGCATATGAATTTCTTACAAGAAGCCGGAGAGAGTGTTGGAGAAGGATGGACGAGATTTCAAAAGATGTTGGCAAGATGTCCACTACATGGATACACGCCACAATTGCAGTTATCCATGCTCTATGATGGACACGATAGAGAGTCAAGGCTGAGAGCAAATAATATGGGTCGTGGTAATTTTGTCTCTATGGATCCAAAAGAAGCAAAAAGTGGTATGGAAACAATCATTGAGAACAACATGAGTTGGTCACAAGAGCAAACTCCTACCACTAATGAAGAAGAAGAAGTGAGGATTTCAAGCTTGCAAGAACAAATACAACAACTCGCTATAACCGTTAAGGAAAGCATCCCAAAGCCACCTCAACAGTTATACATGCAAGAACAAGACTATGAAAATCAAGCTAATCAACCACCGAGGTGCGATGTGCATAATGTAAGTCAATCTCAATAACGTCCTCAAGAAGAAATCATTGAGTTAAAAGAGACTATTAGTCAATTCATCAACTTCTCGAAGGATAATATGAGCAGACTTGAATCAAAGATCGATGCATCAGTAGTGCAAAGCCTGCAACAACAGAATCAAGATCTTAAACAACATAATCAACTTTTAGAGAAGAATGTAATGCGGCTCACTCTACAATCATAGAACAAATGCAAAGTCAACTCCTACAATTGACCCAAGATACAACATCTAACATGAAGAAGATCCAATACGTTGACGACAAGGTTAAGACTATTAGTCTTCAAGCTCAAAAGATTAAAGAACACGGTGAGATAATCACCGAAGCGCTACCATCTCCCTCAAAAGGGGATGTTCTACCAAACAAGTCAAACGTAAAACTGATGAACTTAGATGAGATAATTGTTGAAGATTGGGTTGAAGAGGTTGAACATGATGAGATTAAGAAGCCTAGAGTGGTTGATGAACCATGAATTGAAGAGAGAAGTAGAGCAAGACAAACACCCATATATTGCCACTATCCCGCGGAGCAACATCAGAAGTGTACAGAGGCGTTAAAACAAGTGAAAATTAGTCCCTTTACTCGAAGCTATGGAAGGAAGGAGAAACTATGATCGATTCTTTATGGAGGCACTCTCCAATAAGAAAAGATTCACAAGAGCCAAGTCTGTAGCAATCAATGAAGGGGTATCAGCACGAGTTAAAAGAAGATTACCTCCAAAGCATAAAGATCCTGGAGAGTTTAACCTCCCAATCAAAATAGGTGGGATATATTATGGAAAAGCCATGTGTGATTTAGGGGCAAGTGTGAATATCATGCCCAAAAGTGTATTCAAGAAGATTGGTATTAGTGAAGCGAAACCGACATCCGTAATCTTACAACTTGCGGATCAATCTACAGTTAAGCCGTGGGGAGTAATAGAGGATGTACTCGTCCAAATAGGTAACCTTGTTATTCCAACGGACTTTATAATTCTTGACTATAAAGCAGATAAGAACGTCCCATTCATTCTTGGGCGTCCATTCCTAGCCACCAGCGATACCATAGTGAATGTGAATGAAGCAACCGTGACATTTAGTATTGAAAATGATTCTGAAACATTCTATGTTTCGGGAAAGAAGAGGAAAAAGAAGTCAAAAGAATTATATCCAATCAGAGCGATAACCAAGAAGCCAGAACCTGAAAGTCTCCAAGAAACCACAGAAATTGGGTTTGGGGTAGGAGACGAGGTGGCATGGAAACCTCCCAATCCCAAACATAACAGTTCTTGGAAGGGACCATACATTATCACACAAATTATCTCAGAAGAAGTGGTCGAAATAAAAGTGAGAAAAAATGAAAAAGAAAGAAAAAATAAAAAAAATTCGAAAATCCATTACAATAGAAACCGGGAACCCGGTTTGCAACTGTACAAAAAAAAAGAGAAGAGAAGAGAAAAGAAAAGAAAAAGAAAAATATGAAAGAATAAACATCCGGCAAAGTGGAATTTCTCTGAAAAATCATCTTATTTGTAATGGGTAGACATGGGACGCTAAATTGTTGTGTAAATGGGTGAGTGAGAACATTTTCTAGTGTAAACTCAAGCTCGAGGACATTTGTTGATGGTAAGTGAGGAGAGAGCCAAAAGCTCACTTCAAATTTACCAAATAAACATCCACGCCGTCCTTAAGCCAATATTAAAACCATAAAGACCTCGTGATTCCTAAGTGCATAGTGAATTTATGATTCTGTTGATAGGGAATATACTAGGTGGAGCGTTCAATACGATTTAGGATTGAGGAACACCCTATAGCCATCATACAGAGATGAGTACAAGTGTAAGCTTCAAGCATTGCGAATTTAATTTTATGATTGAGATTATTTGTGTTTGATTTTGCATTATAGATGTATGTGTATATTAGTTTCTAGAGTTTGCTATATGAGATTTATCTTGAGAATTGCTTTAGGTGTATTTGCTAGATTCTATTTGTTCTTGCGTTTACTTCTACCCCTTTGTTTTGTTTTGTTTTGTTTTACTTTGTCGGGACGACAAAGATTTGAGTTGGGGGTCTTGATGTCTCCCTAATTTTTCTTATTTTAGACCCTTGGGAGACATCATTTTTTATGTTTAATTGAATATTTTGATAGACTTTTGAGTTAAAAATGCAATAATCTGGATTTTCTCTTTTATTTCTAGTAATATTAATTTATTAAACTTTTGCGCGTAATCTTGTGTATTTTAGTGAAAAGTTTGTAGGTTTTGAATATTAACTAGGAGGGAAATCCGAGAAGAAAGTCAAAGATCGTATATGGAGTCAAAACTTGAAGATAAATCCCGAAAAATATTATATTTTGGAGCTGCAAATCTGGGAAACAGGACAAAAATTGCTGATTTCGAGGCACTTACGAGTTGATTTAGCCGCTGACCTTTGAAGAGATTATGTTCCTTATCGAGTTACGGAAATTTATCAAGTGATTTCAGGTCAATCGGAGTTATAACGAATCGGCTAGAGCTGTTTTAGTGGAGGTGGTGCAGCAGTTACGAGATTTTGGGCTTAGAAAATGGACTTGGGTTTTTAATTTGAAACTTAAACGTAAGACTGATGTCTCCCTATTTGTTCTAATTATTAGCCCTCTAGAGACATCATTTTAGGTGAATTATTGACTTATTAGATAGACTTTTATGCATAATTTGTCATATTACACTTTTCCCCCTTGGAATTTAACTATTTGCATTTTCTGAGCTTTTGTGCGTAAATGTGACTATTTTTGATGCAAAGTTAAATAGGTTCTTGAATTTCATGAAAAACCAATCCAAGGTGGGGAAGTGAGAATAAATTCTTAGTGTAATTTAGAGTGTTAGGAATGAATTTGAGTCGAGTTTCTATTTTTAGAGTACACTTTCCTCTTTCGTTTTCTTGATTTATTGATTTATTCTTTTTAAGCATATGCGGTTTAATTATTTATTTAATGTGAAGCTTTAAGAGATAAATGGTAATTACTTAGAGGCCAAGTCAAGATAAAGATGAAAGGAAAGAAGATTTACATGGAAATAAGAAGATTTAGGAAAGATTTATTCAAAGGAGGAGAAGATAAAGCTGCCTTTTGAAATCTGAAAATCCATCCACGTTTTAGGAATTAAATCATAATTAAAGATTGGCTAGGATTCTGGACAATTGGTCTGCACCAATAGAAAGAGCTTTCCAAGACAAGCAGTTTCATATATTGGAACTTCTCAAACGGATAAGTATTGAAAAAGATATGACCAAATCAAATCAGCAGAATCTTATCTTTTAGAGCTACGAATTTGAGAGTTTTTGACTTGTCTTCCACTCCAAGCAAAATTCGACCTAGGGTCCTCCAACACCTATAAATACACCCCTTAGCCTCCTCTTTTACACACACTTCATATCAATATCAAAGAGGCTTAAGGATTCAAGTCAGAGCAAGCAGGAAGGAGGAAAGCTGAGAGCTAGAGACTGTCTATATCTCCAATTCAAGCCAAACCCAACCTCTTGATTAGGTTTTATTATTTTCTTTCTGTAAAACATTATGTCTTTTAATTTCATTGTTTTAGTTTTATTTTCCATTATGAGCTAAACTTCTTAAGTGCTTGAGAATCGCTGTAAGGGTTGAACCTTAATTTATTTAATGAATGCTTTTTGATTTGGGATTTTTATAATTTAATTCGAATTGAGTAATTTAGTATTGTTTGTTATCGTAAGTTCATTTCACTATATTTAATTTGGCCAATTAGACATAGGTTTGAGTAATTAGGCTATTCCAATTAGTGGCGATTGGATCATCTTGACGGGGGGTTTAATTACTGACATAGGTAATAAACGTAAGATAGAAATTATTGATCCTGACGGACTTAGTTAATCTTATAGCCAATTGGGTAGAAAACTTGACATTCGAAGGTGGATTATGATCGCCCTGACGGGGTTTGTAACACCTAAGAATAGCTCCTAAGTCCACCCTGACGGGGGTTAGGAGAATCTAGAATCCCGACTACTACTAGTTACTAATTTGTCCCATAGAAGAAGCATTGATTAAGTTTATTTTGGTGAAACCTAGCGTGACTCAAGTACTACTCTCTCATCTTTTAGTCTCTTCATATTTACTTTCTTGCATTAGTTTTAATTTTAGTTTAAATATTTACTTTAATTGCACTTTAGTCCTTTAATCAAAAATCAAATAAAAATCTCTTTTCTTTACTTTTAAATTTCATTCGAGCAACTAGTTCCATTTATTGCATAACACTTTAATCATACCTAATCCGTCCCTGAGATCGAAATCCCGTTTACCGGATATTACTTGGACGACCCGTACACTTGCGGTACGTGTCTTGCCTTTTTAGGTGTGTTTATTTAGAACACACTAGGAGACACCAAGTTTTTGGCGCCGCTGCCGGGGACGGTAGCGTGTGACCACGGTGTTATCCGTAAGTGTTTTAGTTGCTAGTTTTTAGTTTAGTTTTCATTTTTATTTTTCAGTTTTACGCTTTGGTTTTGTTTTTGCTTTCTCAGATTTACAGGTTTGGTGCATGTACTCAAACCCCGAGAGGTTAATTTCAGAGAAAAACATAAGAGATAAAGAAGCAAGAAAACAAGCAAGGTTAGAAAAAGCAATGGCAGAAGATAATGCTCAAGATCCCGTGATTCAAGATCCCGAGATTCAGTTGGATGACAACGGTCTCCCAATAGCTCCACCGGTTGGAGTTCAATTACCAATTCCACCGGTAGGAGTCCAATTACCAGCTCCTCCCGGAAATCAACATCCAGTCAATAATAATGGTGGAGTACTTCAAAATCATGGACCACAGATCTTTCAACCAAACAACCATGGACCTTTTCCTCTACCACCACTAGGACTCCGTCCTCCTGCAATTCAAGGAGTTCGATTCAGACCAGACGCAGGGATGATTAACCAGTTTACAACCGTTGGATAGTATAGTGGTGCAGCTCTTGAAGATCCTATTCGTGCCATGTACAAGTTTATGCAAATCTGTGATGCATATGTCACCCCTGGAGTAACCCAAGAACAAATGTACTTTCATATGTTTCCATTCTTCCTCACCGGAGGAGCAAGTGAGTGGTATGATCAACAGCCACACAACGCGATTGTGACTTGGGATCAACTTCAGACAGCCTTTTTCGATAGGTACTATCCTCAAAGTGTTCGACCCAGTGGGCAATTAGATATTGTTTATTTTCGCCAAGAGCCAGGAGAAACTGTAGGTGCTGCATGGACTCGTTTTCAAACATTATTACACAAGTTCCCATTACATGGGTACTCTCTTGAATTACAACTTGGAATATTCTATCGAAGTTTAGGTGATGCTGCGAAAGACAAAATCGATACTATGTGCCAAGGTGGTCTAATGATGGTCACAACTGATCAAGCTCTGATTATCATGGACCGAATTATGAAGAATGAAATGAGTTGGCAATCCTCAAAATCATCGGTTAGAGCTTCTGAAAGAGGTACTTTGAATTTGGATACCGAAACTGCATTGAACGCTAAGATTGCTGCACTTGAAAACAAGCTGAAACAATTATCTCTGTCGAATAAAGCTGTGGTAAACGTCGTTAATGAACCAGAATTATGTTCTAGTTGTGGAGGAGATGATCATGGCTGGGAAGAATGTGCCAACAACCCAGAATCCGTATACTTCGTTAATCAGCAAGGTAACTATTCAGGTGGTCAAGGGTATGGAAATCAAAACAGAAATCATCCAGGCTTTCAGTATTCAAATCCACAAGGGGCAGCCAATCCTGGAACTTATCAACAAAGGCCTCAAGGGAACAATTATCAGTTTCGAACGCAAAACCAATACCAAGGAAATCAACCTAGAGCCGATCAAGACGCGTATGCCGACACATTAGCTCAAAAAGCACTTCCCTCTCGACCCTAAGAAGGCGCGACTACCGCGAGTGAGTTAGCACTTACTTTGACGCAATACATGTCCCATGCGGAAAAGAGGTCGGAGATAATTGAAAACCAGCTATCTCGATTCATGGAGGAAACCAACAAGAGAGAAAATAGGATGGAAGAAACATTAAACTCTCATTCCGCTTCGTTAAAAGTCTTAGAGACTCAAATATCAAAGATCGCCAATAGTTTAAATGTTCGAGGTCAAGGCCAACTTCCAACTGATACGGAGGTTCCTAAGCAATTTGAAAGTTGCCAAGCAATCACTACTAGAAGCGGTAAGACTGTGCAACCACCACCCTTCCCAGTTATGAAAGAAAAGGAAGTAACTAGAAAAGAAAAACCATTAGAGGAGGTGGAAGAAAAAGATGAAGAACCTGAAGTGGTAGAAGTGGAGAAGAGTCCGGAAAAGCCAAAGAAGAAAGATGTTGTAGAAACCCGTCCTCCTCCACCATTCCCTTCCAGAGTTCAGAAGAAGGGAGATACGGCTGAATACGAAAGATTCATGAACATGGTGAGTAAGCTCAATATTAATATACCTTTCTTAGAAGCTATCAAGGGGGTACCAAAGTATTTGAAATTCCTGAAAAGAGCTCTCACAAACAAACACCGATATCTTGAGAATGAAATGGTAGGCTTGCCAGAAGAATGCAGTGCGATATGCCAAAGTAAGTTACCACCGAAGTTACTTGATCCTGGGAGTTTTACTATTCCCATCTCTATTGGTAATGAATGGCAAGCGAAGGCTTTATGCGATTTGGGATCGAGTATTAATCTTATGCCCAAATCAATTTTTGAAAAGTTGAAGATCGGAGACGCAAGACCAACCTCTATGGTCTTGCAAATGGCTGACAGATCCCTTGTGCATCCAGAGGGAAGAGTAGAAAATGTCCTCGTCAAGGCAGGTACGTTAATTTTTCCAGTTGATTTTGTTATACTTGACTACGACGCGGATAGGAATGTCCCCATTATTTTGGGAAGACTATTCCTAGCCACGGGGCGTACTATAATTGATGTAGAGAATGGAGAATTCACGATGCGAATCCAAGACAAGGAAGTGAAGTTTAACGTGTTCAGACCAATGAAGTTTCCGGAATCCAAGGAGGAGTGCTTCCGGATGGATGTGATTGAACAAGAGCCAACCAAGGTTGTGGGAACCTTAGGACTGGAGGAAAAAGAGCTCAGAAAGAAACCACCTAACAAAATTCCTCCATATCCTAAGAAAAATCCACACCTTGACCATGCAAAGAAGAAAGAAAAGGGGCGAGCTACGAAGGTTCCAAAAGAACCTAAGAAAGAAAGAAAGAAGAGGGAATTCAGTGTAGGCGAAGAAGTCGCAATGAAGAAGCCCGATCCCCCTCGGAAAGCGCGCAAAGCCAAGAGTTCTTGGCAAGGACCATTCAAGGTCACAAGGGTTATCCCTGATCAATTGGTGGTGGTAAAAGCTAAGGGATGCAAGTTCCGTGTAGCAAATATTGATGACCTCACTCACTGCTGGGGAGGTTACGTAAAAAATTGATGCGAGAGGTAACCCGTCGAGCTTAACGACGTTAAACAAAAGCCATTTCATTGTATATTAGTTTATTGCTTTCAGTTTTTCAATTCCTAGTGTATAATTCTAAGTTAGTGTCAAGTTTTAGTGTCTACTTTCTAAAGAAATGAGAAGGGTATTGTGTTGATAGTGCAGGAATCGAGTTTGGGGTGCTAGGACAAATTTTTTGGAAATTCAAAGGCTGGCGCGGACTACCCCCGCGGTGTACCCCCTATACCGTAGGGATGTGCCTCGCCCCAAAAACCCGTACCACGGGTCGCGCACCACGGGTCATATCCAGAGGCGAGAAAAAAATAGAAGATGATATGTGCGGTGCACCGCACCCTACACCGCACGCCCAAAACGCGTGCCACGGGGTGTGCACCGCGGGTTTTTTGACGGAGCACATGCGGACTACCCCATGCACCGCACCCCTGCACCGCACGGCAAAACGCGTGCCACGGGGTGCTAGCACGGGTACAAGGCAGAAGCGAAAAAAATCAACAGCTGTTGCGCACGGACTACCCCTGCGGACTACCAATGCACCGCAGGGATGCACCGCGCCAGGCGGTTTGTGAAGTGTTCAAAGCCCAATCAACTTCTAACCTTAAGGAGATAAACCCTAGCCTCTTCCAAACGAATTTTCCAGCTCCCAACCTAATAAAAACACCTTGAAGCTTGATCAAACCTCTACAACAAACACAATAACATCAACAGTTATCTCATCCATCCTCCATAAACATAACCTCTTCATCAAATTCATCACAAAACACCATTAAACACAATCAAGATCATCAAGCTTTCAAGAGTTCTTCCAAGATTTGTCAGGAAACCAACTTCCTTCATCTAATCCAAGCAAGGAACTCAAGCTATACCAAGTTTTCTTAACTTTATTCTATCCTTGGTATAACTTGAGTTTGGGGTCAATTCAATCATGACGAACAGAACAGATGCTATGGATTATAAGAGGAAGTGTTGCATCCTAGGGAAGAACAAGAATTTGCCTGGTTCCACAATTGAAAAGGCCATCAATCTTGATGAGCCTACTGAAAAACATGAAGAAAAGGCACCTGCACCACCACTACACAAGAAATTCACAGCTAGAATGAAGGTACAATCAAAGCCTAAAGAAAAGACACCAATCCAAGATCAAGGTTCTTCTTCCTCTTCTCTGAATGATTCTTACACACCCCCATGGGCTATCAAACATCAACAACAAATCGATCATCTAAGAAAACAAGTCTTAGCACTATGGGAGGAAATTTCCAAGATGAATTCAACAAGGGACAAGGTAACTTTGAACATGGATATTGATAATAATTCTTCTTCTTCGGAGGAGGATATGATGGATCTTTATGGCCAGGTACCCTGTTCTAATTCTTCTTCTTAATTGATGGTAGGCACTAGGTAGTTTAGTTTTTATTGCTTTATTGATTCTTTTTCGAGTCATGGGGACACGACTCACTTTTGAGTTTGGGGTGGGGTTCGTTGCCTCATCCCAAGTTTTTGTGTTTTACATGCTTTTCAGAAAGATTTTTTTTTAAGGCTGCGTTTGACTGTAGAGTGTTTTAAATGTCCCCATCAAGCATGCTTTTTATGAATTAATGATAGAAAATAGTTGACTTTAGGAGTTAGTATGAAGCCAAACTTTGATTGCATGCAAATATGAGATAATTGATAGAAAAAATTAATGAACAATGCAAAAGAAGTAAACTTGTGCTTAAGGATAATAGGTGGTTTGTAGAACGTGAGATCTAAATGAGTAGAGAACCCACTTAGGTATGAACTAGAGGCAAGTTGTGTAGATAGGAAAATGATAGAGGCAGTTCTTTGTTAGCCCTTTGAATCCTTTTTGGCCTTCTATCCCTGAATTAATTGTATCCTTCTTAGACAAATTTTTAGCCTTTAAGCCTTTCTTTTGTCGCCACATTATAAGCCAATTTCCCTTTAGATTGTTAGGCATGACCATATGACCCGCACTTGAATCACGATCCTGTGACTTCCTGTCTTGAGCTTGAGTTTGGGGTGGTGGGTCCACTATTATGGGAATTTACATTGGGTTGGGATTTTTGAGCTTATCAATGATGCTTGGTGCTATACATTTTGATGATTCACAGGTTTATTATATTGTAACCCTTTGTCGGGGTAATAGTGAATGGAAAAGAAGCTTCGAGCTCCAGTTATGAATAGGCATAACTATGAAAAATAGCATGATATCTCAACATCATAAAGAGAGTCATAGCTATAAGAAAAAAAATGATTTGAAAAGATTATATATTCGGACCGGCAAAGTGGAAATTTTTAAGTGAATCATCCTTAGTGCTTATTGGGTTAATTTGGGGACGCTAATTAAGCGCGTCAATTGGGTTGAGTGAGAACGTTAATCGAGTGTAAACTCAAGCTCTTGGACAGTTTTGTTGATGGTAAGTGAGGAGAGAGCCAAAAGCTCACTTCAAATTTACCAAATATACATACCATACCGTCCTTCAGCCTATGCTAAAACCATAAAGACCTCGTGATTCCTAGATGCACAGTGAGTTAATAGGGAGTATTCTAATTGGAACATTCAACACAAGTAAAGATCGAGGAACACCCTATAGCCACCATCTTGAGATAAGTATTAAGCGTAACCTTCTAGCATTGTGAAATAAATTTTGGATTGATATTGTTTTGTATTTGATTTTGCATGATAAGTGTAGGTGTATATTAATTCCTAGGTTAGACTATATGATATTTGTTTTAAGTTGTGCTTTGGGGATATTTTCTAGATTCTACCTTCTGCATTCACCTAAAAGGGGCCTTTGTTTTAATTTTACTTTGTCGGGACGACAAAGGTTTGAGTTGGGGGTCTTGATGTCTCCCTATTTGTTCTAATTATTAGCCCTCTGGAGACATCATTTTAGGTGAATTATTGACTTATTAGATAGACTTTTATGCATAATTTGTCATATTACACTTTTCCCCCTTGGAATTTAACTATTTGCATTTTCTGAGCCTTTGTGCGTAAATGTGACTATTTTTTATGCAAAGTTAAATAGGTTCTTGAATTTCATGAAAGACCAATCCAAGGTGGGGAAGTGAGAATAAAGTCTTAGTGTAATTTAGAGTGTTAGGAATGAATTTGAGTCGAGTTTCTATTTTTAGAGTACACTTTCCTCTTTCGTTTTCTTGATTTATTGATTTATTCTTTTTAAGCATATGCGGTTTAATTATTTATTTAATGTGAAGCTTTAAGAGATAAATGGTAATTACTTAGAGGCCAAGTCAAGATAAAGATGAAAGAAAAGAAGATTTACATGGAAATAAGAAGATTTAGGAAAGATTTATTCAAAGGAGGAGAAGATAAAGCTGCCCTTTGAAATATGAAAATCCAGCCACGTTTTAGGAATCAAATCATAATTAAAGATTGGCTAGGATTCTGGACGAGTGGTTTGCACCAATAGAAAGAGCTTTCCAAGACAAGCAGTTTCATATATTGGAACTTCTCAAACGGATAAGTATTGAAAAAGATATGACCAAATCAAATTAGCAGAATCTTATCTTTTAGAGCTACGAATTTGAGAGTCTTTGACTTGTCTTCCACTCCAAGCAAAATTCGACCTAGGGTCCTCCAACACCTATAAATACACCCCTTAGCCTCCTCTTTTACACACACTTCATATCATTATCAAAGAGGCTTAAGGATTCAAGTCAGAGCAAGCAGGAAGGAAGAAAGCTGAGAGCTGGAGACTGTCTATATCTCCAATTCAAGCCAAACCCAACCTCTTGATTAGGTTTTATTATTTTCTTTCTGTAAAACATTATGTCTTTTAATTTCATTGTTTTAGTTTTATTTTCCATTATGAGCTAAACTTCTTAAGTGCTTGAGAATCGCTGTAAGGGTTGAACCTTAATATTTTTAATGAATGCTTTCTGATTTGGGATTTTTATAATTTAATTCGAATTGAGTAATTTAGTATTGTTTGTTATCGTAAGTTAATTTCACTATATTTAATTTGGCCAATTAGACATAGGTTTGAGTAATTAGGCTATTCCAATTAGTGGCGATTGGATCATCTTGACGGGGGGTTTAATTACTAACATAGGTAATAAACGTAAGATAGAAATTATTGATCCTGACGGACTTAGTTAATCTTATAGCCAATTGGGTAGAAAACTTAACATTCTAAGGTGGATTATGATCGCCCTGACGGGGTCTGTAACACCTGAGAATAGCTCCTAAGTCCACCCTGACGGGGGTTAGGAGAATCTAGAATCCCGACTACTACTAGTTACTAATTTTTAGAAGAAGCATTGATTTAGTTTATTTTGGTGAAACCTAGCGTGACTCAAGTACTACTCTCTCATCTTTTAGTCTCTTCATATTTACGTTCTTGCATTAGTTTTAATTTTAGTTTAAATATTTACTTTAATTGCACTTTAGTCCTTTAATAAAAAATCAAATAAAAATCTCTTTTCTTTACTTTTAATTTTCATTCGAGCAACTAGTTCCATTTATTGCATAACACTTTAATCATACCTAATCCGTCCCTGAGATCGAAATCCCGTTTACCGGATATTACTTGGACGACCCGTACACTTGCGGTACGTGTCTTGCCTTTTTAGGTGTGTTTATTTAGAACACACTAGGAGACACCAAAGACCAAGGCCTAATCCGTTGTTCTTATTATAAAAGAAGCTTTTGACTTCTATTTTACATACAACTCATTATTCAGAAGAAAAAACATCAGAGAGAAGTCAACGAAGGAAGAATAAGAAAGCTGAAGAGCTGGAGAGTGTCTATATCTCTATTCTCAGCCAAATCCAATTCTGGAAATTAGGTTTTTCTTATTTTTAATTCTGTAAAACACTATGAGTCTTATTTCTTTTAATTTAGTTTTAATTTCTATTAGCATGAGCTAATTTCTTTAAGTACTTGAGAATGCATAACAGGTGAATCCCTATTCTGTTGAATTTCATATGTTTGCATATGGGTTTTAATTAATTAAATCGAATTGGGTCTTTTACATTATTCTGTATTTGGTGATTATTTACTGTTTTTGGAGTCATGAACTAAGAACAGGTGTTAGTATCTAGGCTATTCCACATATGTGGCATGTGGATCATCCTGACGGAGGGTTTAGGTATGGACTTAATTACTCAATATAAAATAGAAACTATTTGACTTTGACGAGCGTAGTTAATTTTAGGGCCAATGAGGTAATTTAGCTTAATCATTCGAAAATGGATCATATTTACCCTGACGGGACTAGTGACACTCTAGAATAGCCTTGTATTCCACCCTGACGGGGGTACAAGGATTAATGAATCCCGACCAATGTCAATTGACCAATTTGACCCTTAAACAACATATGTTATGAAATAGAATTAGGAGGATCCCTTTTATTTCTCAAGTACTGCCTTCTAATATTTGCGTCTTACCTTCATTTACTTGCGTCTTATTATTTATTTGCATTTTCACTTTAGTTTTTCATACTTAGAATTAATACAAACCAATCAATCAATCATTATATCTTTTATCTGCTTTCATAAGTTCAACCAATCATTACTCGATAAGCATTGTAGTTAACCAACCGTCCCTACGAACGAATCTGTTATCACTATTATTACTTGGGACAACCGTACACTTGTGGTTGTGGTTCAATTACTTATTCCATTTATTTTAGAACACACAAAGGACCACCAGGGGTGCAATTCGTTGTCCTCATCTTCCTTTTTGTTTTTGCATAAAATTTAAAAAAAATTAGGCTTGACTTGGCATAGAATATATTGAATGTACCTATTGAGCATGATTTAATTAGGTCAATGATAGTAAATAGTATGTTTTTGAAAGGTGTCACAAATATGTTTGGTATGCATGTATGAAAACAGGAAATAAAAGATAGGAAAGTTAATGAGCAATGCTAAGAAGTCATGTTGAAACTCAGGGAGAGTTATTTGGTGTGTAGAACGTGAGGTTTGAAATTAGTTGAAACCGCTTATCTATGAACTAGCAGTGAAAAAGTAAAAAATCAGGTAGTTAGAAAAGTGAATAAGGCAGTTCTTTCATATTGAAGCCACTTGAAGCCTTTTAGCTTTCTCACCCTCTTATTTGAATTTGATTATTATTATTATCCGTCTTAGCCCCTCTGAGTCTTTCTAAAGATTTTTATTTAACCACATTATAAGCCATACCCTTTAGTTTATAGGACTTATCCATATGACCCGCACTCGAATCACAAAACTTGAGACAAGTCGTTTTTAGAGCTTGAGTTTGGGGTAGTGGGTTTCCATCATTAGGGAACATGGGGTTTGGGAAATTGTAATTGTGATATTATTGATGATGAAAAGTTATTATTGTAACCCTTTGCCGGGGTAAGAGTAAATGAAAAAAGCTGCAAAGCATTGAAAAGAAAAAAAGTATTTATGAGAAGAAATAGCATGATATCTCAACATCAAAAAGAGAGTCATAGCTATACAAAAGTAAAAAAATGAATATGAAAAAATTGAAAAATATTTGGACCGGCAAAGTGGAATTTATTATATCATCATAAAAAGGTTTTTACTTGGGTTATTTGGGGATGCACATTAAAGCATCAAAAATTGGGTTGAGTGGGAACATCTTCGAGTGAAAAACTCAAGCTCTAGGGCGATTCGTTAATGGAATGTGAGGAGAGAGCCAAAAGCTCACTTTTCATTATCCAAATATACCACACCATCCCTAAGCCACGTTATAACCATAAAAACCTTATGATTTTTAGCTACTTGGTGGAGAAACAATGGAGCTATTACGTTGTAGGTGAGTGGAGCATTGGATGCTATATTAGGACCTATGAACAACCTTTAGCCATTAACAGGGACTGGGTTGAAAACCTCTCCTTTTGGCATTGCGAAGTTAATATGGACTTGAATTTATGGATTGTTGATTATGTGTATATTAAGATACGTGTGCATTATTTCTTTAGCATTACTGCATGAGACTTTTTAGATATTTTGCTTTAGGACCATTCATTGTGTTCTATTCTTCTTCTCTGTTTACTATTTGACTACCCTATTGTTCTTTATCTTTATTGTATCGGGACGATACAACTTTGAGTTGGGGGTCTTGATGTATCCCTATTTGTGATGATTTAATCTTAGCTGGAGACATCATTTTAGGTGTATTCAAGAGTATTATTGTCGATTATTACTTATATTTGTCTATTTTCCTATTTCTTCTCTTGATTTGATTAATTATTATTTTTAGAGTATATTGGGTTTAATTGTTTGTTAAATGTGAAGCTTTAAAGATATATGGTAATTAATTAGATGTCAAATCAATTTTAAGTGATAAAGGAAAGAAGATATGCATGGAAATTGGAGATAAAGGAAGTAAAAGATAAGTATGGAAAGATAAAGTTGTCAAATATATCTGAATTTCACAAGCTACGTCCATAAAAATGATCATTACTCAAGATTGGATTGGAATTTGTATGAATGGTCTGAAGCAAAGTTATAGAGCTTTACGAGACTATCAGTTACGATATAAAGAACACGTCAAAAGGAGTTGAAACGAAGAAGTTACAACCAAAACAAAACAACAACAATTTCTTACATTTCCTATATATTAGGATTATGAATTTGATTTGGAAAAGAGTCCTATTAATTGCCCTCTACTCCAAGATTTAGACCTAGGGTTTAGAATACCCTATAAATACACCATCTATTCAGAAGAAACACATCATCCGCCAATCCTTAAGCCAAGAGGAAGCCTACAACAAGAGAAGAGAAGTCTGGAAGGAGCTAAACATCAAAATATGTCTTCACTAGCCTTCAAATTTGTAATTGTTTTCTTTTCTTTCTCTTTTATGAACTAATTTATTTTATCTTGAGATTTAGCATATGGGTATGAACTCTACACTTGTTTTACATCTATTTTAATTTGGGATATCATCGTATTTAAAATGAATTCATGTTTTATTCTCTGTTCTATGTGCTTTGACTTATTGTCTGTTTTCCTTGTGAATGCATGCATATAGGATTACCTTAATAGTAGTTAGATGGTCACTCGGAAGGGGTGTCTAATTATTGAAACACCACATAAACGTCTAGTGTGCGGTAGTAATCTTGATAAGATTTGCCTAACTAGATAATCATTAGGGTTTGATTTCATCACTGACCATCATTAGAAGGCCAGTCTTATCTAGGAACCTAGTGGCGTAGGAACACCCTATTTAAGTCCCCTCGTGATTGTGAGGTCGCCGCTCTAGTTCTCTCTCTGGGGATAGGGAGGAATTTAGAGCCCTGGTTATTGCAATTCTACATAATTCACCCTTACATGATTAGAATAAACAAGGCTAGTGAGGATTACTTGTTATATCTCGAGCTAAAATCTCATACTTTCGTTCTTTCTCTTATTTAATTTTATGTCTTTAATTTATTTAGTTTAATTTTCTCATACAAACCAAACAAAAATCTCTTTAGTCTTTTATTCCTTGCGTATTATTAATCTAGCTTTCGTATTTGCACTTGATAATTTGCATAAGTTCTCTCTAACTTTCGTAGTCTCTGAAGAACGAATTCTCTTATCATTAAAACTTGCATATGTCCTGTAATACTTGCAGTACCGTGCTAGCCTAGGGTGTTTATTTGCACTTATTTTATCAATTTTTATCACACCTTAGGCGACACCCGACACAGAGAAAGTAATCATAAACAAATGGAAACTTTTCCAATAAGAAGAAAGCGAAGGTGTCAATTGTTGGCTATTAAGCCTTTATTTCCTCTGAAGGGTTCTTTACACGGCTTGAGAGTCTTTTTCCATCGGGTGGGGAGAATCTTTATAAATTCTAATTCTACAATTGTCCACTATATGTGCTGCAATTTCACTTCCTCGAGTTCATTCATCTAAGTTGTCTTCTTCTTTTAGGATTCCCGTGGACATATGTGTCATGAGGATCTTTTAAAGATGATAAAACAAAATAGTAATAAATTTATTATGTGAGAGAAATATCACGTTAATCACCTCCATATCAACACTCTTTAGGCCAAGATCCAACCTAAATGAGATATGCTTTTGGCATAGCTTTTATTATGTCTCTTTTCAAGCCATGGTGCTAGTCATGTCCTCTCATTCATTGGGTTGTGGGTTGTTTTGAAGGCATTATGGTGATGTTCCCATTAGTGTAGGTTCCTTTGTCGTTGACCGACTATTTGGACGAGTCATGGTCCTTTGTGGAACTGGTGGACCCTCTTAATTTGATTGCGATCAGATATAACTCAAATTAAGTAGCTTCTTTAAGGTTGAGGCCATGTTGATTTCTACAACACACTAACTCAAAGCCCAAGTTTTGTCCATCACTTTTCAGTAGGAAAGATTTTACAGTCTCGCATAGGAAAGTATTTATGATCACTGATCAAGTGACGAGGATTGAACTAAATACTAATCATATTTAAAATAATTCTATTGTTGTATCAATCCCTTTGGATATAATGTCGTAGAAATTCATAAATGATTTTTAAAACTGTCGCAAGTATAAACTTAAACGTCATTTGTAATTGAAAGATAATATTTCTACCTCCCCCTAATAACTATATATAATTTAAAACAAAAGTTGAAAAATAGTGAATTATAGCAAACTAAGAATTAGAAGGACCTCCAAGAAACTAAATAACCATTCAAAAGAGAGATAAAAAACAATACCAACTTAAAACACTCCTTTTAACTACTTAAGCATGGGTCACATGAATTGTTTTTTCCGACTCTCTAAGCAATTATATGCCCATAATCACAACATTGACCTTGATTATACTCTATGTGTTCATAAATAACTTTTGCGTCCTTCGATGCACGACATAATTTATTGACTTCTGTAGAGATCTCACATCCTTTTTTATAAGTGACCTTTCTCCCAGATTGAATCAATATTTCCTGGAGAGTTGGTGATTTAGCTAACAGAAGTTTAATGAATTCCAGTTCCACAATTGTCCCTGTAATGTTCACTAATTTCACTTCCTTCAGTTCATTTAGCATTACATCTGAGTTGCCTTCCTCTTTTAAGATTTCCAAAGCCACAGTTGTGTCGAGTGGATCATCTTCTATCCAAATCTAAAAGTAAGATAATCAAAACAATTTTGTAAGATATTTATTATGTGTAACAGCTTTGTAGCACAATTGTGAGAGAAATGTCACATTAATTACCTTTATATCAATACGCTTTAAGTTGGGGGAGTTTCTCATCAAGCAAAGGATAACTGACAGCTCATCCGATATATGTAACGTTACATTTGAGAGCATAATATGTTTAAGGAACACTAAACTAGTGTGTAGTCTTCTCGGAACTCCACCTACAGTCAAGGACTAAAAGAAACAAGTGCAATGAAAAAATTAATTAAGTATAGATAAATAAATAATTAACTTTACACAATTTTAGTCTCCTCACAAAAATTACCTGCAGAAGTGAATAATTAAGTTTCATATACTCGATAACAGGCAGACCATGAAAGAAATCAAGCACACTGAACGAGACAGAAATTTCATTATCATCACCCACATATTGATTAACTGAGAGCGAAGCAAGAAGTGGAGCTCTTATGAAGCTAATTCTTTTAGTAAGGCCTTTGAACTTGAAAGTTTTCAGATTAGGAACATCAATCTCAAGATCATAACTGTTGAAAGAGTTTTTTAACTCTAACACCTCAAGCATTGGTGAATTAGAGATTAATCTTCCAAGGGCTTCATTACTGATAATAACTTCGCACAACTTTAATGTAATTAGCTTACCAAATCCTTTGAAGTCAGGCGTGGATTCAATCAAGCAAAACTTAAGACTCAAATGCTGTAACTGCTGGCATTCTAAAAATGATAATGGTAATCTATAGCACTCAGTTTCTGACATCTTAATTGTAAGATCCTTAATACCGTTTTTTAAAAGGAAAAGGATGAATTTGTCAATTTCAGGGCAAATTTTTAATCCAGGAATGGAGAGGGTACACTTGTTGATCGGTCCTTTGTGAAGCTTCCAAAGCTGATTTAAAATTGTTTCATATGTGATTTGAAGTGTATATTTTACATTCAAATAATTCCACATACTTTCGTCAAGTATCAGCTGTGGGATTTTTGTCCAAGAATACCTCCAATTTCTTGATAAAATACTAGTTCTTACAGCATCTCTTGTTGGCAAACACATTAAAATCTTATCGATAACATCGTCAGGAAGATTCCTTTTGATATCACAAAGACGATCATTCTCCGTTCTTTTCATTCTTTTAACTGCAATGACAATTAGCCACACCATTAGAAACTAGTCATCATTGATCAATCCTAATTGTATAGTATTTCTATTAAATTGTCTCTTATAGTATTTCTAATAAATTGTACAAAAAGTAAATCTTTAATAAATAAGATTTTAGATTTGTGTTTACAACAAAGTAAACATGGTTTAAAAGAGGTGATTATCTAATTTTATGTAAAACACACCAACATCAACTCAAAAAATTATTCGTAAGAAAATCAATTTTTTTTCAAAAAACTCCTTAATTAAAGAATAGGAAAAATAGAATATATAATATTTTGTTACACATGGAATTAATTACAGAGCCTTTTTAAAGGGAGGCAACCTGAAACAATGGAACAAGTAGACACCAAAATATTCTGCAATAACAAGGATATATATTATGCAATAACAAGGATAGTATCTTCTACACATACATATGAAACTCTACAAATCAATAAAAAGAAAAGCTTTGAAAAAAGGAACTTGCTTTGGTTACCCATATCCTTCTCGAGCTTCAAATCTCAGAGCGAGAGCGTATACATCTATGAAAGAGACGTCGCTGAATAACTCTCTTGTCCAGGGTAGGGTTTTTTATTCCTTAGTCGGAAAGCTCGGACAATTTCTTTTTAATTTACCGGAATGGGTGTTTTCCTAAGATGTAATTTGTTGTCCAAAACTTATTTTTAAAAGCCCAAGTAGTTAGAGCTTCTTATTAAGTTTTTAGTTGATTTTCTAGTTACTCAACATTACCTTCTTACCCCTATGATATCTTTACCTTCTATTTAATTATTTTAGTTTTATTTACGTTAATCTCTTTTAAGTGGGTACGTATCCATAAACTTTTTTATCATAGCTAAAATATTTTGTTATACTAAATAGGTAAGCACCCATTAACTCGTACCCATGCTGTTATTTAATTGTTCATTTTTTACTAATTCTTATCCATGTAAAACCCCAAGTGGGAACAGACCCGATTCCAATATGTCAAAGCTCAGGCTGGTACAGCCCCAGGTAGAATAACAAGTAGTATACGTCAGGTGTTCACAATTAGTCCATTGAGAAAACATAATGGGGGAGTATGATGTAGTTTACAAAGGTTCAATGAGTGGCTCAGCTTGATCAAGGGGTTGTACCCACGAGATAGAGTCAAGGGGTTGTACACACGGAATAGAGTCAAGGGGCTGTACCCACGAGATAGAGTCAAGGGGTTGTACCCATCTACCTACAAAAGATAACAGAAGCTAAATTAAAACTGCAACAGATAACCAAAAAATGAAAAAAAAAATGGAGGAGTATGCTGGAGTTTATAAAGGTTCAATGGGTGGCTCAGCTTGATCAAGGGGATGTACCCACGAGATAGAGTCAAGGGGTTGTACACACGAAATAGAATCAAGAGGGCTATACCCACGACATAGAGTCAAGGGGATGTACCCATCTACCTGCAAAAGATAACTAGAAGATAAATAAAAAATTGCAACAGATAACCAACAAATGGAAAAAAAAACTAATTGCATCTCACCTGCAGATCTGTGACTCGATGAGGCTTGTGAATGGAGCAAGTGGAGGTCCGCGAATGGAGATATGACTGGTGTGGCTTGTGAAGAAGGTGGATTGATGGGTTGGTGAATGATCCAGGACCGTGAGACAGCGCCGGATATGGAGCTGGGCAGATTTCTTGTGCTGCGGCAATACCAGATCTGAAGATGAGTTGTTGTGATGGTGCTGGAGAGTGATATCTTCGATGGGAGGTGGTTTCAAACGCTGGAATGGCCCACTGTGACGCCTGGGTGGACAACGGCCCACGAATGGCGGTGGTTCTCTTTTGCAGAATATCTACTGAGGAAGCAAGAGATTTTCTTGTGTAGGGGAGGGTTGGTGGTGGTGAATATTGGGGGGCGACGGAGCAGCGGTTTTATTGTGAAGAGAGAGAACAGAGGGAGAGTAGTGAAAGTGGAATCCGTAACCTAATGAATATTGGTTTGGGTTTTCTTTGTTTTCACAGTAATAAAGGGGTATATGGAGGGTCTTTTGGGCTTTTTGGCTTCTTTAGTTGGGTTGTAACTGGTTAGTTAGGGGTAGGACGTTTAATATAAGTTTAGAAGTTGTTTGGGCCTCTTTTTTTAATTGCTCCTTTTTCTAAACCAAAATCGTATAAGTCGGACTACGCCTAACTATAACCAAACAAGTTTGCTAATATATATATATATATATATACTAGGTATGAACCCGTGCCTGAAGACACTCTGAAAATTTTAATTTAAAAAAATAAATTTAATATAAAATAAATACATATTTCTTGAAATAAATGAATTTGTATAATCGTGTTTTTTATGTTTGTTTTTACAAAACAAAGAGACCAAAAATGTAAATAAAAAAAAATTCAATTTATAAATAATTAGCAATAAAAGAATTGAAACAAAAGTATTGTCCAGTACTAATATGCATAACGCATTCCTTTAGGGTATACTCAACATGCTATTTCCTAAGGTTGAAACATATGTACCGTGTAGTCAAATTAGTTAATCGATAAAAAATTCTCGTATCTAAGAACACTTCAAATTGAACAACATCAATCAATTTACTCTGTGTTATTATTCATTTAGATCGATAGTCTGTAAATGATAGTCTCAAATTTATAATTGCTTTGACATATATAAAAGAAAAAAACTGAATGTTACTCGACATTTATAAAAGAAAAAAAACTATAGTTGATTGATGATTCGTAAAACCAATCCCTCCATCTCACTTTGACAACCCTTTGGAAAAGTTGATCCGCAGACCCCTCTATATAAAACAATCTTGATTTCTTGTCTTACACAGCCTATAAATGAAGAGCATTAAACGATCTGCTTATTGTGTAGAGAAAGGTTAACAACACGTGTTATATATTTTTTTAAGAAACCAATATGATGTAGGCTTATCACGGGGTTCAAAATCCAGAGCTAATGTAACATAGAGAGGGATACAGGAATTGAAAAGAAAAAGGAAGTTAATTACTCACGAAATATTTTCAATATAATATGTGAGAGCAAGAGGCTTATTGCAGATTTCATCAAAAGTAAAATATGTACCTTTATTAACACCTAATCGCACTTGAGAATTCATCAGTTGACATCCAATCAATACAGTGAATCATAGTGCAATAAAACTAAACCCAAAAACCAATAATAAGCTAATACAGTGACTTGTGACTTATAGTGCAATTAAATCATAAACATACATTCAGTGACTTATAGTGAAATTAAGTCATATAAATATATTCAATGAATAATAGTGCAATTAACTCAAAAATTGTATAGGACTCTAAGTAATAATTGCATATTATAGAGGACCTATAGTGCAACTAACTCAAAATCTCTTTCATGCGTAGTTTCCTTGACCAAGTCCGAGATTATTGTTAGCTTTCCAACTTCACGAAGATAAACACCCGCTAGACTTTTTGACTTATAATCATCTTCACGTGCAAACCAACAATAGAAAATTGATCCAGTGGGATCCTTTGAGATTAAAATAAGAGAAAAAATGACTAAAAAAACAAAATTTAAAACACTGTTAACACCAATTATACACATAACTAACCCTGATGCTTCGTGGCAAAAAATCCAAGGATATATATATGAGCATTTTCCTGCAAACATAGAGAGAAATAGTGCAATTAATACAAAAAAATATCAATATAGGAAGTAATCCAAAAAATGGTAATTTAGTTTAAAATCATAATAAACAACACGAATGTAATCAACTTAGATCAGATAATTCTGAAAACCACAATCCACAATCATCGGCTAATTCCTCATTCTCTGACTTGATAATCTTTCATTTCTTTCCTGAAACTTCTTTTGATTTATTAAAAGATTCTTTCTTTTGATATGATTTAATTCAACATGAGAGTTACCTTGTTCTAAGTTATGCTCAACTTCACCTTCATCATCAACCTCTTTACTTTTCTCAGTCTAATTAACATTGTTGAATCTTTTTGCATCTTTTGCTTTCAAGACTAATGATTTTTTGGTTGCTTTCTGAGATTGCTATCAAATTAAACATGAAAAAACAGTATTAAGGCAAAAGATTGTTCAAAAGTAATTTGATTAACTTGAAAATTCATATACAGTACCTGGTGTTGTACCCATGACTCACACTTCTTTTTTATAATCCGTTAAACTTGGCTGAGGACAAATCCAGATTGATGTAAGGCAAATGAAACTTTTTTTTTGAATAACTAAAATTAATAATGAATAATATACATACACCTTACCCATATATAAGACTGCAATCCAAAAGTATCTATAGAAGTACTCTTTACTCACTTAAGACGCGCCAAATAGATCTTTACTGAAAATCAAATCGAAAAATGCAGTATAAGAATAAATTGCCCATTCTAACAGTCACGGCAAATCATGGGACTCACCTTGTCCTGTGAAGAGGATTCTTTTTCTTTTTTGTTCCTATAGTATAACCAAATTATTCGCTCCAATAGTCAAGATAAATCATGGGACTCATAAACTTACAGCGCTATCACTTCTTATTTGACAAAAAAAAAAGCTCATCACTTCATCAGTTCTCATACGGTAGAAGAGCTTTAAACTGCCATAATCCTACATTTGGAAAATAAGAGATTGGGGTATAAATTAAATTTTTCTAATGTTGATAAACAATTTAAAAAATGAAGTATTAGACCAAATTACTCACTGACTCCAAAACTCATATAGTAAAAGGCTTCCATCGGTCATAAATGGCCATATTATTAATGATTGTCCTTGCTGCCTCGGAATATTGTTGACCTGGACCACTCCAATCTACTCTACAGGAGTATTAGAAGTTCGGTAGCCATGACAAAGGAAATATAAGATCATTTATTGTTTTTATTGTGACCCATAAACTTTCTCATAGTAGTCCTTTACAGTAATCTGTGTTCCATTTTCTCTGAAAATATCAATAGATAGATAAAATAATTGGTAATTTACAATTGAAAAAATCTTATAAAAATAATGTCTGATATTCGAAAGAAATTGATACCTTAATTTGATTTGGCGCCTACTTTTGCTACTGAAAGATTATTTATGAAAAGGAAGAACAAACAATTATAGTGAGGGTGTAGAAAAATTAAACCAATTTTTTAGAGTTTAGATGGTAAAAAATTACCTTAATTTGGGATCTTCTCCAATCCAGTATTCTCAACGCAACACCTCTCATACGGTAAAAAGGCTTCCAACGGCCAATAAAATGGCCATTGTAAGATTTCTATACAAATATAATAAACAATACGACTGTATTATAATTAAATCAGATATTGGAAAACTGTAAAAGTAATGAGATTGGGTTCAAAATAATTCATTTAGAAGTGATAAGAATAGGTTAAAAATCATTCAAGTTTTACCTTAATTTGGGTTTTTCGATTCTTATGGCCAAGCGGTTGATGGTGGTGGAGACTGGTTTCATAGTGGTGGTGGTTAATGGAACTGGTTTCGGAGCTTGTGGAAGTAACCTGGATGGTATTTGTCGAAGAGGATCCGATGGTGGTGCATTCCTCCGGCGTTACCGCGACCTCCAGGATGCTTTCGTTGTTTTCCGATACGGCCATCTCCAGCGCTGACGTGGCCACTCTTCTTGCGATTCTTCCTCAAACTGGTTGTCATGGTGGCGGTGGTTTGGGTTTAGGGTGAAGTGGAGAGGGTTTAGGGTGAAAATTAGTTATCACAAATAAATAAATGGTATAAAAACAAATTATAATAAAATGGCCCACATGTAATCTAACGGCTGAAAAATATAGAGGAGACATCAAGATATTTTAAACCGTGGATTGAATTTAGATAATCTGGACCATTAATTATAATCGATCTAAAGGCCGAAAATGATTAAAATTTGATCCAAAGGCTAAAAAATGTGGAGAAAAACATGAGACATTTCGGACCGTTGGCCCTTTTCCAATATTATATAGATATATATAGCCTAGCAAAACTCTTAGGGTCCGATTGGTATACAGTAATGGATTTAGATGAGAATAGAATAAAAGTTCTTTTCGAAGGAAAAAAGTCTTAAAGTGCTTTTCCAAAAAAGTACTTATTTGGAAGTGTCTGTTTGGAAGTGCTTATTTTAGAGAAAAAAGTCGATTTTAGAATAAAATTTAAAATTTTAGAAAACTATCAAAAATAATTTTCTAAAATTATTTTAAATGATTTTTTCAAAAAACACCAAATTAAAAGTGTTTTTCAAGATCAAAAAACTTTTGAAATGCTAAGAACACTATTAAATGCTTTTTTAGAAAAACACTTCCAAATGGGCACTTAGTATATCATATGAATAGAAATAGAAAAATTAATTTATTATTATCCTAAATCTGATATAATATAACAATATATTATAATTTAGAAAATATTGTATACAAAATATAAAATTATCCTAATAAATTTAATTCTAACAAAGTAAGTATATAATTTTACCTTTATTTATGAGGGATGCTAATTTATATAGTAAGCAAGTTTTTCAATTAAGAATTGAATTTCACTTTGTAAATAAAGATAATAGGTCGAAGGAATAAACTGATGTTTAAAAAAGATTATATTGTAAATATTTTTAGGTGATTATAGGTAAAAATTGATCAACAACAAATCAAATTTTATTTCGTTACCAATTAAATTTAATCATAATGTTAATGATAATTATGTACGTGTTGTCAAGATTTATAAGTTTAAGATAAATTGATCAATTTAAAATTATTTTTCATTCCTAATGTATATGGAATGGTCTAATACCATGGGGGTGGATGGAATGGGGATATTACCATATTTACGGGATTAAGATTCCTATAGTAATAAAAATCCCATCATTTTTAACTCATACCAAGTATAGGACTAAAATTCATTAAGGACGGTTACTCCATTCCTTACTTCATTATTGTGTACCAATCGGACCGTTAATATTTTCGTATTTCTTGTCTTGATTTGATGATTTATTATTTTTAGAGCATAATTGAGTTTAATTGTTTGATAATTGTGAAGCTTTAAATATATATGGTAATTAATTAGATGCCAAATCAATTACAAGAGATAAAGGAAAGAAGATAATGATGGAAATTAGAGATAAAGGAAGTAAAAGATAAAATAGGAAAAAAAAAGTTGCCAAGTAAATCTAAATTTCAGCAGCTATGTCCACTAAAGTGATCATAACTTAAAATAGGCTGGGAATTGGAGGAATGGTCTGAAGCTAAAGTGTAGAGCTTTCCGATACGGTTGTTTCGATATAAAGTAGGCAAAAATCGAATAATATTGAAAAACTTATGGCCAAAACAAAACATCAATTGTTTCTTACCTTCTATACTTTAGGCTACGAATTTGATTTAGAAAAGGAGTCCAATTTCTTGCCTTCTACTCCAAGAAATCCGAATTAGGGCTTCCTAGACTCCTATAAATACACCATTTAACCATTGTAAACATGTCCTTGCTCAGTTCTAAACCCTAAGCTTAGTCCTTGCCTCCCACAATTAGTCCTTCAGTTTTATTCATCATTAGAAGTCATTCAGGAGAGCAAGTTGACTGTATGTATATTTCTTTTAGTTTATTTCTTTCTAGTATGAACTAATTTTCTCATAGCTTGGGTTTTGCATATATATAATCTATGAATTCTATTCTTTTCTATCCATGTTTCTTTGGGAGAACTATTTTAAATTGATTCTCGCTTCTTAACCATATATTTGTTTTATGTGCTTTGATTTATTGTCTGTATTAAACCTGATCAATTTAGGGTTGTGCTACTAGTAGTTAGATGATCACCCGGAAGGGGTGTCTAATTATTGAAACACAACATAAATGATGTCTCCTCATTTGTGATAATAAAATATACTTCTGAGACATCATTTTAGGCTTATTTGTTAGTTTATAGGTTGATTTTAGCTTAGTTTAGTGCACTTTCCTATTTTGGGTCTTGATTTAGTAACATAATATTTTTAGAGCATATTGGGTTTAATTGTTTATTTAGTGTGAAGCTTTAAAGATAATTATGGAGATTAATTAAGAGTCCAAGTCAAAGACTACAACATATGGAAAGAGATTAGCATGGTAATTGGAGATAAGGAAACAAAAGCTAAAAAGATGGAAAAGGAAAAGCTGCATAAATCTGAATTTCTGCAGCAACGCCTAAAGAAGTGGTGATTACTCCGATAAGGAAGCCGATTTTGGAAGATTCCTTTCATAGGGACAAAGATAGTTCGCTGAGGATTCTTTTGGTATATTATGGAGCAAAAACCGACCAATAACGAAGAAGATATACTCAAAACAGTTCAGCAGTAATTATCTTTATTTCCTTACGAATTTGAGTTGGCCTTGGAGTCTATTACTTGGCCTTTCCTCCAAGAAACGAATTAGGTCAACCTATACACTATAAATACAGCCTCTTAAAACTCTTAAATCATCCTTGGTGAAACCTTAAACCAAGAGGAAGCTTACAACACAAGAGAGAAGTCTGGAAGGAGCTGTTCACAACAATGTCTTCTTCTACCTTTAAATTTGTAATTTCTTTCTTTTCTTTCATGAACTAAATTTATTTAGCTTGAGTTTTTGCATATATGTATGAACCCTAGTTTTGGTTGACATCTATCAAATTTGGGAATTTTATATTTTAAATTGAATTATAGTTTTTATTCTCTGTTTTTTTTTTTTTTTTTTTTTTTTTTTTTTTTTTTGATGACGAGGGTTCCCGGGCTTACACCCGACTAGTCCCCCGGGAGATATGACTGCCTCCCCAACCATACCTCCAGGCAATCAGAACTAGGTTGCCCATGTTCTGGGGAGGATTTCGAACCTTGGAAACTTTCCAAACTCTAATAACTTTCTTCCGCCTACGAGATTCGATAATTTTCTGCCGCCATATAGAATTACCATCTAGTAATTAGGTCACCATTGACAACGGTGTTTAATTGCATGTTTAGTACATAACGTCTAGTATTCGGTTTAGATCTGACAAATCAACCTAACTAGATAATCACTATGGTTTAGTTCTTGTGTCTATTTACCAATTACAGGAAAAAGTTTGCTTAGGAAGCCTTATTGACACAGGTAAATCCTATTTAAAACTACCGATAGCGAATTGGAACCGATTATTGAAATACTACATAATTCACCCTTACATGTTTAGAACGGAAAAACTAGTGGGGATTACATGCTAATAACTCGAGCTATATTCTCTTACTACTTCTCTTTCGCATTTATTTTCCGTCTTTAATTTCTTAGTTTTAATTAGTTTAATTAGAAAATCAAATAAATTTCTATTTGTCTTTACTTTTATTTGCGTTTAGTTGTTCTAGCTTTAATTTATTGCACTTGATTATTGCATAAGATTCCCCTAACCTTCGTAGTCTCTGCGGAACGAATCTTACTTATTCTCTAAAACTTGCATACGATCTATAATACTTGCAGAACCGTGTAGCTTTAGGGTGTTAATTGCACTTTATTTATATCTTATTTTATCACACCCTAGGCCCCACCAAGTTTTTGGCGCCGCTGCCGGGGACTACATCGTTAGTCCTTGTGCATATATCTTGTGCTTTTATTTTTGTCAATTCTATTTTACGCTTTTGTCTTTTAGATTTTGTTTTATAGATAGTTACAGATGGAGAACCCAAGGAGACTTGAGCTACCCATCGAGTTTAGAGTGGAGCCACGAGGAATTCGCGCTCCAGAAATCCAAGCCGCAAAGTTTAAACCTGATCCAGGGATGCTAACTCAGTTTGCAACTCATGGACTATTCAGCGGTGCTGCACATCAAGATCCAATCCGATATATTTAGAAATTCATGCAAATCTATGATGCTTATATCGTAAGAGGAGTGACTAGGGAACAAGTGTATTACTTGATGTTCCAATTCTTCTTGACCGGATGTGCAAGCGATTGGTATGATACCCAATACCCTCATGTTATTCCAGATTGGGGCAAGCTTCAAACAAGATTCCTAGACTGTTTCTATCCGGTTAGTAGACGTTTAAAAGATATGTTGGAGCTTGAGCAGTTTATACAGGAAGACGGAGAGAGTTTGGGTGAAGCATGGTTATGATTTACAGAAAAGAAGGCGAGATGTCCATATCATAGATCCTCGCTGAAATATTATTTAACCTTGTTTTATGGAGGCGTTAATGACAAATCAAGAGAGAAAGCAGATTCGTTAGGAAACGCAGGTTTTGTGTTGCTAGACCCTGAAGAAGTTGAGTTGGGGATGGAAAGGATTCTTGAGAACGAGAGAAGTTGGCCAAGAAAACCAGAAAAAGAAAACACTTCAGAATCTCTAAGCTTAAGGAATTGGCTAAATAACTCGAAGCACTACAAGAACAAGCCCGAACAATTGCTCAGGTGAATGTAGTACGTGCAATTTCTTCGTGTCCTGGTTGTGGATCAAGAAATCATGTGTGGGAAGGATGTATGAATAATCTAGCAGTAGCTTCCATTACATATCCGCAAGATAACTATTATTCTAATGGTTATACTGATCCTCAAGAAATCTACACTAAATATCAACAACCCCCACAACAAAGAAGTTGGGTTAGAAAGCAAGAAACTTATCATCAACCCCAACCTCAATCCTATAATCCACCACAACCTATTCAGAAAGAGGCACCCATTGTTGAGAAAATTCGTCAAGAAACGAAGAAAGACCCACTGAAACAATCAATGCAACTGGCAAAACAAGAACAAATTCAAAGCTTGAATTCGAGTATGGCTAAATTAATGCAAACATTTGAGAACAGTATGAGTCGAAGCCAACAGAAGATTCAAGCCCAACAAAAGATTATCAAGCAACTGGAGCATACCTTATCACATATGGCGAGTACATTACAAAATCGGCCAAAAGGGCAACTTCCAAGTGATACTATTGCTCCTAGAGATGATTCTTGCCATGCAGTTGAATTGCGAAGTGGAAAACAACTACCTCCACCAAGACCAGAAACAGAACCAATCCCTATTCCAGAAACCAGGGGGAAGAAATAGTCAAAGATACAGTAGAGGAGGTACTTAAACCAAAGAGTGTCCAAGCCGAGACACCTGAAAAGACGAGAAAACCAGTGGAACTTAATACACGCCCTCCACCACCATACCCTTCACGTGTCAGAAAGAAGGACAATGACATGGAATTCAAGAAGTTCGTTGACATGTTGAAGAAATTGGAAGTTAATATACCTCTTGTTGAAGCTCTCAAAAGAATGCCGACCTATCTTAAATTCATGAAAGACATTCTCTCCAACAAGCGAAGCATAGAAACTGGGAAAACAATTGGATTGCCTCTGGAGTGTAGTGCTATATGTCAAAGTAAGTTGCCACCAAAGCTAGAAGATCCCGGAAGTTTTACAATTCCCATCGGCATTGGAGATAGTTGGACCGGGAAAGCATTATGTGATTTAGGCGCGAGTATCAATCTCATGCCTAGATCCCTGTTCGAGAAGCTTAATATAGGAGAGGTAGTACCCACATCTGTGGTATTACAAATGGCGGATCGCTCCCTCTCACGACCAGTAGGTAAAATTGAAGATGTTTTAGTTAAAGCTGGTTCTTTTATTTTTCCTTGTGATTTTATTATTCTTGACTACGACGCGGATAAGAATGTCCCCATCATCTTGGGTAGACCATTCTTAGCCACGGGGTGTACACTAATTGATGTTGAGAATGGTGAGTTGATCATGAGGGTACAAGACGAACAAATACGATTCAATATGTTTAAGGCTATGAAGTTACCAAAGTCAAAAGATGAATGTTTCAAAATAGATGTCATCGGGAAAATTGCGCTTCAATGAAGCAAGCTTAGATGATGATCTTGACGAAGCCTTAGCACTTGAATCACAAAAGGAACTCGAGATTCCCCCTGAAGATGTTGCTGCATTAGGATCAACTGTACGAGAACTACTTCGAGAATCAGGTGACATTGAACCAATGAAACAACCATCTATAATATGTCCACCTGTTCTCGAAGAAAAACCACTTCTAGATCACCTACGCTATGCATATCTAGGTACGAACAAAACTTTGCCTGTTATTATTTCTGCTAACCTTTCAGGTCCTCAAGAGGAGAAGCTACTTCAAGTACTTCGAGCAAACAAAGAAGCAATCAGATGGACTATTGCCGACATCAAGGGAATTAGTCCTTCCGTTTGCAAACATAAAATCATTCTTGAGAACGAAGGTGGACGATCTATAGAGGGGCAAAGAAGACTCATGCAAGCTATGAAAGAAGTAGTGAGGAAGGAAGTTATCAAGTTGTTTGACGCATGAATTATCTATCCGATTGCTAGCAGTGATTGGGTTAGTCCAGTGCAATGTGTTCCGAAGAAAGGAGGTATCACTACCATCCTTAATGATCAAGGTGAAGCCATACCATCAAGACCAGTTGTGGGGTGGCGAGTATGCATGGATTACCAAAGACTGAACAAAGCAACAAAGAAAGATCACTTCCTGCTACCATTCATTGATCAGATGCTAGACAAACTTGCAGGGAGAGAATATTATTGTTTCCTTGACGGATATTCGGGTTATAATCAGATTTGTGTGGATCCCCTCGATCAACACAAAACAAATTTTACTTGTCCGTTTGGTACTTTTGCGTATAGAAGAATGCCGTTTGGTTTATGCAATGCACCTGCCACGTTCCAGAGGTGCATGATGGCTATATTTTGGGACATGATTGATAAATATTTGGAGGTTTTTATGGATGATTTTTTGGTGTTTGGAGATAGTTTTGATGATTGTTTGAATTATCTTGAGAAAGTCCTTGTGAGATGTAGAGAAAAAGATCTTGTGCTTAATTGGGAAAAATGCCACTTCATGGTTCAAGAGGGAATTGTGTTGGGACATAAAGTTTCGAAGGCAGGGATGGAGGTTGATCGTGCTAAAATTGAAGTTATCAAAAAGTTACCACCTCCAGTTTCTGTTAAAGGAGTGAGAAGTTTCTTGGGTCACGCAGGATTTTATCGAAGATTTATCAAAGATTTCTCCAAAATCGCCAAACCGCTCTGTTCTTTACTTGAAAAGGATACTCCTTTTAACTTTACTGAAGAATGTCTTCAAGCGTTTTTGACGATTAAGGAGACACTAATCTCTACACCTATTGTTATACCTCCTGATTGGAAAGCTCCGTTTGAACTTATGTGCGATGCTAGTGATCACGCTATGGGTGTTGTGTTGGGACAGAGGAAAGACAAGATTTTCCACACGATTTATTATGCAAGTAAGACTTCCAACGCTGCCCAAATGAATTATACAGTAACGGAGAAAGAGATGTTGGCCGTGGTGTATGCTTTTGACAAAGTCCGTTCTTATTTGATTGGGAAGAAAACTGTTGTATACACGGACCATTCAGCTATCAGGTACCTTATGGAGAAAAAGAATGCTAAGCCGCGTCTTATCAGATGGGTACTGTTGCTTCAAGAATTCGACATAGATATTCGAGACATAAAGGGATGCGAGAATCAAGTTGCTGATCATTTATCAAGGCTCGAAGGATCTGATGCGAACAAGGAACCATTGTTGGTTAAAGAGGTATTCCCTGATGAACAACTTTTGCTATTAAACATGCGTTTGTGCCATGGTATGCAGATCTAGTCAACCTCATTGTGAGTGCATCTATCCCAAAGATATCCATCCACAACAAAGACAAAGATTATCTCACCAGGCCAAACAGTATTATTGGGATGAACCATACCTCTGGAAGATTTGTAGTGACCAAGTGGTTAGAAGATGTGTACATGAAGGTGAAATGGAAAAGATCATTGAAAGTTGTCATAGTTCACCTTATGGAGGTCACTTTAAAGGCGAAAGAACCGCATCTAAAATTCTTCAATCCGGATTCTATTGGCCTACCATACAAAAAGATTGTCATCGTTTTGTCCAGTCATGTCAAAGATGCCAGTTCACTGGTAACATATCAAAAAGAGACGCGATGCCGCTTAACAATATTCTAGAAGTTGAAATCTTTGATGTATGGGGAATAGATTTCATGGGACCTCTCATCACCTCCCATGGAAATCTTTATATTTTGCTTGCGGTAGATTATGTATCAAAATGGGTAGAAGCAGTGGCAACACCAAAGAACGGTGCTCAAACAATGATTAAATTCTTAAAAACAAACATCTTTTCAAGACATGGTACGCCACATGTTCTCATCAGTGATAAAGGTACCCATTTCATTAATGCTCCTCTGAGAAACTATCTTCGTAAGTTTGGAATGAGACACCGTACTTCAACCGGTTATCACCCACAAACTAACGGTCAAGCTGAAGTTTCCAACCGGGAAATCAAATCTATTCTTGAGAAGACCGTGAATAAATCGAGGAAAGATTGGTCTTTAAAGCTAGATGATGCTCTCTGGGCTTACAGAACAGCATTTAAAACACCAGTTGGGGCATCTCCATATCGCATGGTCTACGACAAAGCGTGTCATCTACCGATTGAACTGGAAGCTCGAGCCTACTGGGCTATTAAAACTCTAAATCTAGACCCAGAATTGGCGGGGAAACAAAGGATGATGCAGTTGAACGAGTTGGAGGAGTTTCGTTATCTTGCCTATGAAAATTCACGCCTCCACAAGGAGAAAACAAAGCGATGGCATGATAAACGGCTCCGTCCAAAGCATTTCGAGAGAGGACAAAAAGTTTTATAATACAACTCTCGATTTTCGAACTACCCAGTAAAGCTTAAATCCCGTTGGGGAGGACCTTACATTGTTACGAAAGTCACACTGCATGGAGCGATTGAAATTGAACATCCAACCGAGCAAAGGACATTCATGGTGAATGGTGATGTCTCCCGATTTGTTCTAATTATTAGCCCCTTGGAGACATCCTTTTAGGTGAATAAATGACTGATTTGATAGACTTTTAGGCTTAATTGATCATATTGCACTTCCTCCCCTTGGAAATTAACTATTTGCACAATCTGAGCTTTTGTGCGTAAATTTGACTATTTTTAATGCAAAGTTAATTGGTTCTTGAATCTTATGAAAGACCAATCCAAGGAGAAGAAGTGAGAATAACGTCTTAGTGTATTTTAGAGTGTTAGGAAATGATTTTGAGTCGAGTTTCTATTTCTAGAGTACACTTTCCTATTTCGATTTCTTGATTTATTGATTTATTCTTTTTAAGCATATGCGGTTTAATTATTTATTTAATGTGAAGCTTTAAAAGATAAATGGTAATTACTTAGAGGCCAAGTCAAGATAAAGATGAAAGGAAAGAAGATTTACATGGAAATAAGAAGATTTAGGAAAGATTTATTCAAAGGAGGAAAAGATAAAGCTGCCTTTTGAAATCTGAAATTCTAGCCACGTTTTAGAGATTAAATCATAATTAAAGATTGGCTAGTATTCTGGACGAGTGGTCTGCACCAATAGAAAGAGCTTTCCAAGACAAGCCGTTTCATATATTGGAACTTCTCAAACGGATAAGTATTGAAAAAGATATGATCAAATCAAATCAGCAGAAGAATCTTATCTTTCCCAGAATTTAGAGCTACGAATTTGAGAGTCCTTGACTTGTCTTCCACTCCAAGAAATTCGACCTAGGGTCCTCCAACACCTATAAATACACCCCTTAGCCTCCTCTTTTACACACACTTCATATAATTATCAAAGAGGCTTAAGGATTCAAGTCAGAGCAAGCAGGAAGGAAGAAAGCTGAGAGCTGGAGACTGTCTATATCTCCGATTCAAAGCCAAACCCAACCTCTTAATTAGGTTTATTTATTTTCTTTCTGTAAAACATTATGTCTTTTAATTTCATAGTTTTAGTTTTATTTTCCGTTATGAGCTAAACTTCTTAAGTGCTTGAGAATCGCTATATAGGTTGAACCTTAATTTATTTAATTGATGTTTTCTGATTTGGGATTGTTTTCATAATTTAAATCGAATTGAGTAATTTATTATTGTTTGTTATCGTAAGTTAATTTCAATATATTTAATTTGGCCAATTAGACATAGGTTTGAGTAATTAGGCTATTCCAATTAGTGGCGATTGGATCATCTTGACGGGGGTTTAATTACTGACATAGGTAATAAATGTAAGATAAAAATTATTGATCCTGACGGACTTAGTTAATCTTATAGCCAATTGGGTAGAGAACCTGACATTCGAAGGTGGATTATGATCGCCTTGGCGGAGTTTGTAACACCTGAGAGTAGCTCCTAAGTCCACCCTGACGGGGGTTAGGAGAATCTAGAATCCCGATTATTACTAGTTACTAATTTGTCCCTTAGAAGAACCATCAATTAAGTTTATTTTGGTGAAAACTAGCGTGACTCAAGTACTACTCTCTCATCTTTTAGTCTCTTCATATTTACTTTCTTGCATTAGTTTTAATTTTAGTTTAATATTTACTTTAATTGCACTTTAGTCCCTTAATCAAAAATCAAATAAAAATCTATTTCTTTTATTTTCAATTCAAGCAACTATTTCCATTTATTGCATAACACTTTAAATCATACCTAATCCGTCCCTGAGATCGAAATCCCGTTTACCGGATATTACTTGGACGACCCGTACACTTGTGGTACGTGTCTTGCCTTTTTAGGTGTGTTTATATAGAACACACTAGGAGACACCAAATTTTTGGCGCCGCTGCCGGGGACGGTAACGTGTGACCACGGTGTTAGCCGTAAGTGTTTTAGTTGCTAGTTTTAGTTTAGTTTTTATTTTTATTTTTCAGTTTTACGCTTTGGGTTGTTCTTGCTTTCTCAAATTTACAGGTTTTGGTATATGCTTGGAGATATCGTGATCCTTGATAATCCCGAAAACCTAGTTCGAGAGAAAAACAAAAGAGATAAAGAAGCAAGAAAACAAGCAAGGTTAGAAAAAGTAATGGCAGAAGATAATGCTCAAGATCCCGTGATTCAAGATCCCGAGATTCAGTTGGATGACAACGGTCTCCCAATAGCTCCACCGGTAGGAGTTCAATTACCAATTCCACCAGTAGGAGTTCAATTACCAGCTCCTCCCGGAAATCAACAACAAGTCAATAATAATGGTGGAGTACTTCACGATCATGGACCGCAGATCTTTCAACCGAACAACCATGGACCTTTTCGTATACCACCACTAGGACTCCGTCCTCCCGCAATTCAAGGAGTTCGATTCAGACCAGACGCAGGGATGATCAATCAGTTTACAACCGTTGGACAGTATAGTGGTGCGGCTCGTGAAGATCCTATTCGTGATATGTACAAGTTTATGCAAATCTGTGATGCATATGTCACCCCTGGAGTAACCCAAGAACAAATGTACTTTCATATGTTTCCATTCTTCCTCACCGGAGGAGCAAGTGAGTGGTATGATCAACAGCCACACAACGTGATTGTGACTTGGGATCAACTTCAGACAGCCTTTTCCGATAGGTACTATCCTCAAAGTGTTCGACTTAGTGGGCAATTAGATATTGTTTATTTTCGCCAAGAGCCAGGAGAAACTGTAGGTGCTGCATGGACTCATTTTCAAACATTATTACGCAAGTGCCCATTACATGGGTACTCTCTTGAATTACAACTTGGAATATTTTATCGAAGTTTAGGTGATGCTGCGAAAGACAAAATCGATACTATGTGCCAAGGTGGTCTCATGATGGTCAAAACTGATCAAGCTCTGATTATCATGGACCGAATTGTAAAGTATGAAATAAGTTGGCAATCCTCAAAATCATCGGTTAGAGCTTCAAAAAGAGGTACTTTGAATTTGGATACAGAAATGCATTGAACGCTAAGATTGCTGCACTTGAGAACAAGTTGAAACAATTATCTATGTCGAATAAAGCTGTGGTAAACGTTGTTAATGAACCAGAATTATGTTCTAGTTGTGCAGGAGATGATCATGGCTGGGAAGAATGTGCCAACAACCCAGAATCCGTATACTTCGTTAATCAGCGAGGTAACTATTCAGGTGGTCAAGGGTATGGAAATCAAAACAGAAATCATCCAGGCTTTCAATACTCAAATCCACAAGGGGCAGCCAATCCTGGAACTTATCAACAAAGGCCTCAAGGGAACAATTATCAGGTTCGAACACAAAACCAATACCAAGGAAAGCAACCTAGAGCCGATCAAGACGCGTATACCGACACATTAGCTCAAAAAGCACTTCCCTCTCGACCTCACGAAGGCGAAATTACCGCAAATGAGTTAGCATTTACTGATGCGGATAAGAGGTCAGAGATAATTGAAAACCAGCTATCTCGATTCATGGAGGAAACCCACAAGAGAGAAAATAGGATGGAAGAAACATTAAACTCACACTCTGCTTCGTTAAAAGTCTTAGAGACTCAAATATCAAAGATCGCCAATAGTTTGAATGTTCGAGGTCAAGGCCAACTTCCAACTGATACGGAGATTCCTAAGCAATTTGAAAGTTGTAACGCGATCACTACCAGAAGCGGTAAGACTGTGCAACCACCACCCTTCCCGGTTATGAAAGAAAAAGAAGTTACTAGAAAAGAAAAACCATTAGAGTAGGTGGAAGAAAAAGAAGAACCTGAGGTGGTAGAAGTGGAGAAGATTCTGGAAAAGACAAAGAAGAAAGATATTATAGAAAACCGTCTGCCTCCACCATTCCCCTCCAGAGTTCAGAAGAAAGGAGATACGGCTGAATATGAAAGATTCATGAACATGGTGAGTAAGCTCAATATTAATATACCTTTATTAGAGGCTATCAAGGGGGTACCAAAGTATTTGAAATTCCTAAAAAGAGCTCTCACAAACAAACTCCGATATCTTGAGAATGAAATGGTAGGCTTGCCAGAAGAATGCAGTGCGATATGTCAGAGTAAGTTACCACCGAAGTTACTTGATCCTGGGAGTTTTACTATTCCCATCTCTATTGGTAATGAGTGGCAAGCGAAGGCTTTATGCGATTTGGGAGCGAGTATTAATCTTATGCCTAAATCAATTTTTGAAAAGTTGAAGATCGGAGACGCAAGACCAACCTCTATGGTCTTGCAAATGGCTGACAGATCCCTCGTGCATCCAGAGGGAAGAGTAGAAAATGTCCTCGTCAAGGCAGGTACGTTAATTTTTCCAGTTGATTTTGTTATACTTGACTACGACGCGGACAGGAATGTCCCCATTATTTTGGGAAGACCATTCCTAGCCACGGGGCATACTATAATTGATGTAGAGAATGGAGAATTGACTATGCGAATCCAAGACGAGGAAGTGAAGTTTAACGTGTTCAGACCAATGAAGTTTCCGGAATCCAAGGAGGAGTGCTTCCGGATAGATGTGATTGAACAAAAGCCAACTAAGGTTGTGGGAACCTTAGGAATGGAGGAAAAAGAGCTCAGAAAGAAACCACCTAACAACAATCCTCCATATCCTAAGAAAAATCCACACCTTGACCATGCAAAGAAGAAAGAAAAAGGGCGTACCATGAAGGTTCCAAAAGAACCTAAGAAAGAAATAAAGAGGAGGGCATTTAGTGTAGGCGAAGAGGTCGCAATGAAGAAGCCTGACCCCCCTCCGAAAGCGCGCAAAGCCAAGAGTTCTTGGCAAGGACCGTTCATGGTCACAAGGGTTATCTCTGATCAATTGGTGGTAATAAAAGCTAAGGGATGCAAGTTCCGTGTAGCAAACATTGATGACCTCACTCACTGCTGGGGAGGTTTCGTAAAAAAATGATTCGAGAGGTAGCCCGTCGAGCTTAACGACGTTAAACAAAAGCCATTTCATTGTATATTAGTTTAATGCTTTAAGTTTTTCAATTCCTAGTGTATAATTCTAAGTTAGTGTTGAGTTTTAGTGTCTACTTTTAAAAATAAATGAGAAAGGTAGTGTGCTAATGGTGCAGGAATTGAGTTTGGGGTGCTAGGAAACGAAAGGAATTCAAGGGAAAAATTCGGCGCGAGGTCCGGTATACCGCCCCAGAACCCCGGTATACCGCAGAAAGAAAACCCGTGCCACGGGTTATTAACGCGGGTTTTATACAGAATGGAAAAAAAATTGTCGATGCACGGTCCGGTATACCGCGTGATATGTCCGGTATACCGCAGGAGGAAAAACCTGTACCACGGGCTAGGTACCGCGGGTTTTTGGACGGAGAAGAGCAATTGAACAGTGGCAAAAACCCGTGCCACGTGTTATATACCGCGGGGTCTTTACAGAAATGAAAAAAATGAAGACCTGCTGGGTCCGGTATACCGCACAATTCCTCCGGTATACCGCAGCCAAGTCGGTTTGGAAGAGTTTGTTACCTTGTACAACTCTTACCTTATCAAGAGCAAACCCTAGCCTCTCCCACACGAATTTTCCAGCTCCCAACCTTATAAAAACACCTTGAAGCTTGATAAAACCTCCACAACAAACACAATAACATCACAAATTCTCTCCTCCATCCTCCATAAACATAACCTCTTCATCAAACTCATCACAAAACACCATTAAACACAATCAAGATCATCAAGCTTTCAAGAGTTCTTCCAAGATTTGTCAAGAAACCAACTTCCTTCATCTAATCCAAGCAAGAAACTCAAGATATACCAAATTTTCTTAATTTTATTCTATCCTTGGTATAACTTGAGTTTAGGGTCAATTCAACCATGACAAACAGAACAGATGCTTTGGATTATAAGAGGAAGTGTTGTAGCCTAGGGAAGAACAAGAATTTTCCTGGTTCCACAATTGAAAAGGCCATCAATCTTGATGAGCCTACTGAGAAACATGAAGAAAAGGCACCTGCACCACCACTACACAAGAAATTCACAGCTAGAATGAAGGTACAATCAAAGCCTAAAAAAAAGACACCAATCTAAGATCAAGGTTCTTCTTCCTCTTCTCTGAATGAGTCTTACACACCCCCATGGGCTATCAAACATCAACAACAAATCGATCATCTAAGAAAACAAGTCTTAGCACTATGGGAGGAAATTGCCAAGATGAATTCAACAAGGGACAAGGTAACTTTGGACATGGATATTGATAATAACTCTTCTTCTTCGGAGGAGGATATGATGGATCGTTATGGCCAGGTACCCCGTTCTAATTCTTCTTCTTAATTTATGATAGGCACTAGGTAGTTTTTATATTTTAATTGCTTTATTGAGTCTTTTTCGAGTCATGGGGACACGACTCACTTTTGAGTTTGGGGTGGGGTTCGTTGCCTCATCCCAATTTTTTTTAGGGTTGTGTTTGACTGTAGAGTGTTTTAAATGCCCCCATCAAGCATGCTTTTTATGAATTAATGATAGAAAATAGTTGAATTTAGGAGTTAGTATGAAGCTGAAATTTGATTGCATGCACATATGAGATAATTGATAGGAAAAATTAATGAACAATGCAAAAGAAGTAAACTTGTGCTTAAGGATAATAAGTGGTTTGTAGAACGTGAGATCTAAATGAGTAGAGAACCCACTTAGGTATGAACTAGAGGCAAGTTGTGTAGATAGGAAAATGATAGAGTTAGTTCTTTGTTAGCCCTTTGAATCCTTTTTGGCCTTCTATCCCTGAACTAATTGTATCCTTCGTAGCCAAATTTTTAGCATTTAAGCCTTTCTTTTGTCGCCACATTATAAGCCAATATCCCTTTAGATTGTTAGGCATGACCATATGACCCGCACTTGAATCACAATCCTGAGACTTCCTGTCTTGAGCTTGAGTTTGGGGTGGTGGGTCCACTATATGGGTATTTTAATTGGGTTGGGATTTTTGGAGCTTATAAATTGTGCTATACATGATGATGATTCACAGGTTTATTATTTCTAACCCTTTGCCGGGGTAATAGTGAATGGAAAAGAAGCTTCGAGCTTCAGTTATGAATAGGCATAACTATGAAAAATAGCATGATATCTCAACATCAAAAAGGGAGTCATGGCTATAAGAAAAGAAAAGAAAAAACGAATGATTTGAAAAGAATATACATATTCGGACCGGCAAAGTGAAATTTTTAGGTGAGTCATCCTTAGTGCTTATTGGGTTAATTTGGGGACGCTAATTAAGCGCGTCAATTGGGTTGAGTGAGAACGTAATTCGAGTGTAAACTCAAGCTCTTGGACAGTTTGTTGATGGTAAGTGAGGAGAGAGCCAAAAGCTCACTTCAAATTTACCAAATATACATACCATACCGTCCTTCAGCCTATGCTAAAACCGTAAAGACCTCGTGATTCCTAGATGCACAGTGAGTTAATAGGGATTATTCTAAGTGGAACATTCAACACAAGTAAAGATCGAGGAACACCCTATAGCCACCATCGTGAGATAAGTAATAAGCGTAACCTTCTAGCATTGTGAAATTAATTTTGGATTGATATTGTTTTGTATTTGATTTTGCATGATAAGTGTAGGTGTGTATTAATTTCTAGGTTAGACTATATGAAATTTGTTTTAAGCTTTGCTTTGGGATTATTTTCTAGATTCTACCTTCTGCGTTCACCTAAAAGATCCTTTGTTTTTATTTTACTTTGTCGGGACGACAAAGGTTTGAGTTTGGGGTCTTGATGTCTCCCAATTTGTTCTAAATATTAGCCCCCTGGAGACATCCTTTTAGGTGAATAAATGACTGATTTGATAGACTTTTAGGCTTAATTGATCATATTGCACTTTCTCCCCTTGAAAATTAACTATTTGCAGAATCTGAGCTTTTGTGCGTAAATTTGACTATTTTTAATGCAAAGTTAATTGGTTCTTGAATCTTATGAAAGACCAATCCAAGGAGAAGAAGAGAGAATAACGTCTTAGTGTATTTTAGAGTGTTAGGAAATGATTTTGAGTCGAGTTTCTATTTCTAGAGTACACTTTCCTATTTCGATTTCTTGATTTCTTGATTTATTCTTTTTAAGCATATCCGGTTTAATTATTTATTTAATGTGAAGCTTTTTTAGATAAATGGTAATTACTTAGAGGCCAAGTCAAGATAAAGATGAAAGGAAAGAAGATTTACATGGAAATAAGAAGATTTAGGAAAGATTTATTCAAAGGAGGAAAAGATAAAGCTGCCTTTTGAAATCTGAAATTCTAGCCACGTTTTAGAGATTAAATCATAATTAAAGATTGGCTATGTTTCTGGACGAGTGGTCTGCACCAATAGAAAGAGCTTTCCAAGACAAGCAGTTTCATATATTGGAACTTCTCAAACGGATAAGTATTGAAAAAGATATGATCAAATTAAATCAGCAGAAGAATCTTATCTTTCCCAAAATTTAGAGCTACGAATTTGAGAGTCCTTGACTTGTCTTCCACTCCAAGAAATTCGACCTAGGGTCCTCCAACACCTATAAATACACCCCTTAGCCTCCTCTTTTACACACACTTCATATAATTATCAAAGAGGCTTAAGGATTCAAGTTAGAGCAAGCAGGAAGGAAGAAAGCTGAGAGCTGGAGACTGTCTATATCTCCGATTCAAAGCCAAACCCAACCTCTTAATTAGGTTTATTTATTTTCTTTCTGTAAAACATTATGTCTTTTAATTTCATAGTTTTAGTTTTATTTTCCGTTATGAGCTAAACTTCTTAAGTGCTTGAGAATCGCTATATAGGTTGAACCTTAATTTATTTAATTGATGTTTTCTGATTTGGGATTGTTTTCATAATTTAAATCGAATTGAGTAATTTAGTATTGTTTGTTATCGTAAGTTAATTTCACTATATTTAATTTGGCCAATTAGACATAGGTTTGAGTAATTAGGCTATTCCAATTAGTGGCGATTGGATCATCTTGACGGGGGGTTTAATTACTGACATAGGTAATAAACGTAAGATAGAAATTATTGATCCTGACGGACTTAGTTAATCTTATAGCCAATTGGGTAGAGAAACTGACATTCGAAGGTGGATTATGATCGCCCTGGCGGGGTTTGTAACACCTGAGAGTAGCTCCTAAGTCCACCCTGACGGGGGTTAGGAGAATCTAGAATCCCGACTATTACTAGTTACTAATTTGTCCCTTAGAAGAAGCATCAATTAAGTTTATTTTGGTGAAACCTAGCGTGACTCAAGTACTACTCTCTCATCTTTTAGTCTCTTCATATTTACTTTCTTGCATTAGTTTTAATTTTAGTTTAATATTTACTTTAATTGCACTTTAGTCCCTTAATCAAAAATCAAATAAAAATCTATTTCTTTTATTTTCAATTCAAGCAACTATTTCCATTTATTGCATAACACTTTAAATCATACCTAATCCGTCCCTGAGATCGAAATCCCGTTTACCGGATATTACTTGGACGACCCGTACACTTGCGGTACGTGTCTTGCCTTTTTAGGTGTGTTTATTTAGAACACACCAGGAGACACCAAATGGCCAATGTTTGAAGAGATACCATGACAGTGAGGACTTTGGGCGAGAGGAGACGATCCATCTCGTAGAATGCGCTTAGCCTGAGGTACACGTCTAACTCAAAAACGTCAAACAAAAGTGCTCTTGGGAGACACCCCTTGTTTTAATTGCTTTTTAGATTAGTTTTATTGCTTTGTAGTGTATAATATTAAGTTAGTGTATATTTTTAATTGTGTTTACAAGCTAATAAGAGAGAAAGGTAGTGTGTTATTGTGCAGGAAACGAGTTTGTGGCCAAGAAAAATTCGCAAGTCTGGTGCGGACTACCCATGCGGTACACCCATATACCGCAGGGATGTACCGTGCCTGGAAAACCCGTACCACGGGTCGTGCACCACGGGTTTTACACCGAGACGAAAAAATGGACGGCTGATAGGTGCGGTGCACCACGCCCCTATACCGCTCGCCCAAAACGCGTGCCACGGGGTGATGTACCACGGTTTTTTTGACGAGGTTACTGTGGTCCCCTTCACCGCACGCCCAAAACGCATGCCACGGGGTGCTATCACGGGTATATTGCCGAGGCTAAAATGGTTTGAGTTACAGCGCTGCGGTGTACCCCCGCGGTATACCCATATACCGCAGGGATGCACCGCACCATGACGGTTTGTGAAGAATTCAAGGCCCATTCAACTTCTTACCTTAACAGGATTAACCCTAGCCTCTCCCATACGAATTTTTCAGACCCAAACACTATATATACACCTTAAAGCTTGTGCAAACCTTCACAATTAACACAACAACTCCACAAATTCTCTCCTCCATCCTCCATAAACACAATCTCTTCATCAAATTCATCACACTACACCATCAAAACACCATCAAATTCAACAAGCTTTAAAGAATTCTTCCAAGATCCATCAAGAAACCTCTATCTTTCACAAATTCCAAGCAACAACCTCAAGCTAAACCAAAATTCTCTTAAACTTTTAATCCATCCTTGGTATAACTTGAGTTGTGGGTAATTCAAGCATGACTAACAGATCTGAAGCTATGGAATACAAGAGAAAGTGTTCTATCCCTGGGAAGAATAAGAAATTGCCTGGAGCCACCATTGAAAAGCCTATCACCATTGATGAGGCTACTGAAGAATCAAAAGAAAAGGCACCAGCACAACCACTACCAAAGAAGCTAACTGCTAGAATGTCCATACCATCAAGAAGGCCTTTAAAGAAGATAAAAATTCAAGACCAAGGTTCTTCTACTTCTTCCTCTGAAATTGTTCATGATCTTCCTCCTTGGGCTCTCAAATTACAAAACGAAATCGAAAGATTACAAGAAGATAACAGAGAACTTTGGACGGAAGTCATACAGATGCAATCACAGTTGGACGATTTTACCTTGGACAGAGATATTGATAGTTATACCGATCCCTCGGCTTCGGATGAGGAGGAGGATATAATGGATCTCTATGGCCAGCCAGGTAAGTCAGTCTAATTTTTCTTAATAGCTTGTATGCATGAGGTAGTTTAGGTAGTTTAGTTAGTTTTAATTTTAAATTTTATTCCATTCCTGAGTCTTTTTTGAGTCGTGGGGACACGGCTCACTTTTGAGTTGGGGGTGGGGATTCGTTGTCCTCATCTTCTTTTCGTTTTTGCATAAAATTTAAAAATTTTAGGTTGAATTAAGGCATAGAATATTTTGAATGGACCTATTTGAGCATGATTTTATTAGGTTAATGATAGTAAGTAGTATGTTTTTGAAAGATGCAACAAATTTGTTTAGGATGCATGCATGAAAACAGGAAATAAAAGATAGAAAAGTTAATGAGCAATGCTAAGAATTCACGTTGAAACTTAGGGAGAGTTATTTGGTGTGTAGAACGTGAGGTTTGAAATTAGTTGAAAACCCGCTTGTCTATGAACTAATAACGAAAACATAACGAAATCCGGTAGTTAGAAAAATGATTAAGGCAGTTCTTCCATGATTAAAACACTTGAAGCCTTTTTATACTTTCTCACCCTTTTATTTGATTATTGTTATTATTTATCCGTCTTAGCCCCTCTGAGCCTTTCTAAAGCCTTTTATTGCAACACATTATAATCCATACCCCTAGTTTTTAGGACTTATCTATATGACCCGCACTCGAATCGCAAAACATGAGACACTCGTTTTAGAGCTTGAGTTTGGGGTGGTGGGTTTCATCATTAGGGAACATTGGGTTTTGGGAATAATAGTTGTGATTTTATTGATGATGAAATTGTTATTATTGTAACCCTTTGCCGGGGTAATAGTGAATGAAAAAGAAGCTACGAGCTAAATTTGCCAATAAGGGCATAAAAAGAATATATATACATGAAAAAATAGTGTGATATCTCAACATCAAAAAGAGAATCATAGCTATACAAAAGAAAAAAATTGATTTGAAAAGAAAATATATATTCGGACCGGCAAAGTGGAATTTTTGTATATCATCATAAAAGGTTTTAATTGGGATTATTGGGGATGCATATCAAAAGCATCAAAAATTGGGTAGAGTGAGAACATCTTTGAGTGAAAACTCAAGCTCTAGGGCGATTCGTTGATGGCTAGTGAGGAGAGAGCCAAAAGCTCACTTTTCATTATCCAAATATACCACACCCGTCCTTAAGCCACGTTATAACCAAAGACCTTAGGATTTCTAATTACTAGATGGAGGAACAATTGAGCTATTAGGTAATAGGTAAGTGGACCATTGGATGCTATATTAGGACCTATGAACAACCTATAGCCATGAACATGAACTAAGTTATCATCCTCTCCTTCTGGCATTGCGAAATTAATCTTGACTTGAATTTATGGATTGTTGATTACATGTATATTAAGCATATTTGTGCATTATTTCTCGAGCATTACTACATGAGACTTTTTAGATATTTATGCTCTAGGATCATTTATTATATTCTGTTCTTATTCTCCCCCGACTTCTTCTTCTTGTTTATTTGACTACCCTACTGTTCTTTACTTTTATTGTATCGGGACGATACAACTTTGAGTTGGGGGTCTTGATGTCTCCTCATTTGTGATAATAAAATATACTTCTGAGACATCATTTTAGGCTTATTTATTAGTTTATAGGTTGAATTTAGCTTAGTTTAGTGCACTTTCCTATTTTGAGTCTTGATTTAGTAACATAATACAACTCAAAGTTGTATCATCCCGATACAATAAAAGTAAAGAACAGTAGGGTAGTCAAAATAAACAAGAAGAAGTCGGAGGAGAATAAGAACATAACATAATGAATGATCCTAGAGCATAAAATCCAAAAAGTCTCATGTAGTAATGCTAAAGAAATAATGCACATGTATGCTTAATACACATGTAATCCACAATCCATAAATTCAAGTTAAGATTAATTTCGCAATGCCAGAAGGAGAGGATGATAACTTAGTTCAGGTTAATGGCTATAGGTTGTTCATAGGTCCCAAATACAGCATCCAATGGTCCACTTACCTACTACCTAATAGCTCAATTGTTTCTCCACCTAGTAGTTGGAAATCCTAAGGTCTTGGTTATAGCTTGGCTTAAGGACGGGTGTGGTATATTTGGGTAATGAAAAGTGAGCTTTTGGCTCTTTCCTCACTAGCCATCAACGAATCGCCCTAGAGCTTGAGTTTTCACTCGAAGATGTTCTCACTCAACCCAATTTATTGATGCTTTTTTAATGTGCATCCCCAATAATCCCAATTAAAACCTTTGATGATATAAAATTCCACTTTGCCGGTCCGAATATATATTCTTTTCAAATCAAAATTTTTTGCGTAGCCATGATTCTCTTTTTGATGTTGAGATATCACGCTATTTTTCTCATATATATATATATATATATATATATATATATATATTCTTTTATGCCCTTGTTGGCAAAATTAGCTCGTAGCTTCTTTTCCATTCACTATTACCCCGACAAAGGGTAACAATAATAACAATTTCATCATCAATAAAATCACAAAGATAATTCCCAAATTCCCTAATTATGAAACCCACCACCCCAAACTCAAGCTCTAAAACGAGTTGTCTCAGGTTTTGCGATTCGAGTGCGGGTCATATAGATAAGTCCTACAACTAAGGGTATGGATTATAATGTGTTTTAATACAAAGGCTTTAGAAAGGCTCAGAGGGGCTAAGACGGATAAATAACAATATATAAAAGGGTGAGAAAGTACAAGGCTTCAAGTGTTTTATCATGAAAGAACTGCCTTATTCATTTTTCTAACTACCGGATTTTGTTACGTTTTCATTATTAGTTCATAGACAAGTGGGTTTTCAACTAATTTTAAACCTCACGTTCTACACACCAAATAACTATTCCTAAGTTTCAACGTGAATTCTTAGCATTGCTCATTAACTTTCCTATCCTTTATTTCCTGTTTTCATACATGCATGCTAAACAATTTTGTTGCATCTTTCAAAAACATACTACTTACTATCATTAACTTAATTAAATCGTGCTCAAATAGGTGCATTCAAAATATTCTATGCCTTAATTCAACCTAAAAATTTTAAATTTTATGAAAAAAACAAAAAGGAAGATGAGGACAACGAATCCCCACCCCCAACTCAAAAATGAGCAGTGTCCCCACGACTCGAAAAAGACTCAAGAATGGAATAAAATTTAAAATTAAAACTAACTAAACCACCTATTGCATACAAGCTATTAGGAAAAATTAGAATGACCTACCTGGCTGGCCATAGAGATCCATTATATCTTCATCCTCATCTGAAGCTGAGGGATCGGTATAACTATCAATATCCCTTGTCAAGGTCAAATCTTCTATCTGTGATTCCATCTGTATGACTTCTGTCCAAAGTACTCTGTTATCTTCTCGTAATCTTTCTATTTTGTTTTGTAACTTGAGAGCCCAAGGAGGGAGATCATAAACAATTTCAGAGGAAGAGGTAGAAGAACCTTGGTCTTGAACTTTTATCTTCTTCAAAGGCCTTCTTGATGGTATGGACATTCTAGCAGTTAACTTCTTTGGTAGTGGTTGTGCTGGTGCCTTTTCTTTTGATTCTTCAGTAACCTCATCAAGATTGATGGGTTTTTCAATGGTGGCCCCAGGCAATTTCTTATTCTTCCCAAGGATAGAGCACTTTCTCTTGTATTCCATAGCTTCAGATCTGTTAGTCATGCTTGATTTACCCACAACTCAAGTTATACCAAGGATGGATTAAAAGTTTAAGGAAAATTTGGTTTAGCTTGAGGTTGTTGCTTGGAATTGATGAAAGAGAAAGGTTGCTTGATGGATCTTGGAAGAAATCTTTAAAGCTTGGTGAATTTGAAGAGAGATACTCATTGTTGCTCACTATGGCTGAATAAAACAATCAATAGCTATTTTAATAGGGGTAGGTGGAATTTGCCTCCCTCATTACAGGGGCTATATGAGGTATTACCTCAATTATCTGAGGCTGAGGACATTGTAGTGTGGAAATGCAGTGTTAAAAATAAGTTTTCCTTTAAGAAAACTCTTGCTGAAATAGTAGATTCTGGTTATATCTTGGATTGGACAAGACTTGTGTGGAATTTTTTAAATATTCCAAAAAACGTGTTTTGTTCTTGGTTAGCTTGTTTAGACAGATTGCCCATAAAAGCTAGGATGTTGGAGTGGGGAGTGCAGCAAAATAGTCTATGCGTGTACTGTTATGGTGCGATTGAAGATAGAGACCCCGTGATATATAACCCGCGGCACGGTTTTTGCTACTGTTCAATATCTCTTCTCCGTCCAAAAACCCGCGGTACCTAACCCGTGGTACGGGTTTTTCCTCTTGCGGTATACCGGACATATCACGCGGTATACCGGACCGCGCATCGACAATTATTTTCATTCTGTATAAAACCCGTGTGAGTAACACGTGACACGGGCTTTCTTCCTGTGGTATACCGGAGTTCTGGGGCGGTATACCGGACCTGGCGCCGAACTTTCTTCTTTCGTTTCCTAGCACCCCAAACTCGATTCCTGCACCATTTACACACTACCCTTCTCATTTCTTTAAAAAGTAGACACTAAAACTTGACACTAACTTAGAATTATACACTAGGAATGGAAAAACGTAAAGCAATAAACTAATATACAATGAACTGGCTTTTGTTTAACGTCGTTAAGCTCGACGGGTTACCTCTCGCGTCACTTTTTCACATAACCTCCCCAGTAGTGAGTGAGGTCATCGATGTTTGCTACACGGAACTTGCATCCCTTAGCTTTTATTACCACCAATTGATCAGAGACAACCCTTGTGACCATGAACGGTCCTTGCCAAGAACTCTTGGCTTTGTGCGCTTTCGGAGGGGGATCAGGCTCCTTCATTGCAACCTCTTCACCTATACTGAATGCCCTCTTCTTTCTTTCTTTCTTAGGTTCTTTTGGAACCTTTGTAGCACGCACCTTTTCTTTCTTTTTAGCATGGTCAAGGTGTGGTTTTTTCTTAGGATATGGAGGATTTATGTTAGGTGGTTTCTTTTTGAGCTCTTTTTCCTCCATTCCTAAGGTTCCCACAACCTTAGTTGGCTCTTGATCAATCACATCTATTCGGAAGCACTCCTCCTTGGATTCCGGAAACTTCATTGGCCTGAACACGTTAAACTTCACTTCCTCGTCTTGGATTCGCATAGTCAATTCTCCATTCTCTACATCAATCAATGTACGCCCCGTGGCTAGGAACGGTCTTCCCAAAATAATGGGGACATTCTTATCCGCGTCGTAGGCAAGTATAACAAAATCAACTGGAAAAATTAACGTACCTGCCTTGACGAGGACATTTTCTACTCTTCCCTTTGGATGCACGAGGGACCTGTCAGCCATTTGCAAGACCATAGAGGTTGGTCTTGCGTCTCCTATCTTCAACTTTTCAAAAATTGACTTGGGCATAAGATTGATACTTGCTCCCAAATCACATAAAGCTTTTGCTTGCCATTCATTACCAATAGAGATGGGAATAGTAAAACTCCCAGGATCAAGTAACTTCGGTGGTAACTTACTCTGACATATCGCACTGCATTCTTCTAGCAAGCCTACCATTTCATTCTCAAGATATCGGCGTTTGTTTGTGAGAGCTCTTTTCAGGAATTTCAAATACTTTGGTACCCCCTTGATAGCCTCTAAGAAAGGTATATTAATATTGAGCTTACTCACCATGTTCATGAATCTTTCATATTCAGCCGTATCTCCTTTCTTCTGAACTCTGGAGGAAAATGGTGGAGGAGGACGGGTTTCAATAATATCTTTCTTCTTTGTCTTTTCCGGAGTCTTCTCCACCTCTACCACTTCAGGTTCTTCTTTTTCTTCCACCTCTTCTGATGATTTTTCTTTTCTAGTTACTTCCTTTTCTTTCATAACTGGGAAAAGTGGTGGTGGAAGCGTCTTCCCACTTCTGAGTGTGATCGCGTTACAACTTTCAAATTGCTTAGGAACCTCCGTATCAGTTGGAAGTTGGCCTTGACCTCGAAAATTAAACTATTGGCGATCTTTGATATTTGTGTCTCTAAGACTTTTAACGAAGCGGAATGAGAGTTTAATGTTTCTTCCATCCTATTTTCTCTCTTGTTGGTTTCCTCCATGAATCGAGATAGCTGGTTTTCAATTATCTCCGACCTCTTTTCCGCATGGGACATGTATTGCGTCAAAGTAAGTGCTAACTCACTCGCGGTAGTCGCGCCTTCGTGAGGTCGAGAGGGAAGCGCTTTTTGAGCTAATGTGTCGGCATACGTGTCTTGATCGGTTCTAGGTTGATTTCCTTGGTATTGGTTTTGTGTTCGAAACTGATAGTTGTTCCCTTGAGGCCTTTGTTGATAAGTTCCAGGATTGGCTGCCCCTTGTGGATTTGAATACTGAAAGCCTGGATGATTTCTGTTTTGATTTCCATACCCTTGACCACTTGAATAGTTACCTCGCTGATTAATGAAATATACAGATTCTGGGTTGTTGGCACATTCTTCCCAGCCATGATCATCTCCTCCACAACTAGAACATAATTCTGGTTCATTAACAACGTTTACCACAGCTTTATTCGACATAGATAATTGTTTCAGCTTGTTCTCAAGTGCAGCAATCTTAGTGCTCAATGCAGTTTCGGTATCCAAATTCAAGGTACCTCTTTCCGAAGCTCTAACCGATGATTTTGAGGATTGTCAACTCATTTCATTCTTCACAATTCGGTCCATGATAATCAGAGCTTGATCAGTTGTGACCATCATGAGACCACCTTGGCACATAGTATCGATTTTGTCTTTCGCAGCATCACCTAAAATTCGATAAAATATTCCAAGTTGTAATTCAAGAGAGTACCCATGTAATGGGCACTTGCGTAATAATGTTTGAAAACGAGTCCATGCAGCACCTACAGTTTCTCCTGGCTCTTGGCGAAAATAAACAATATCTAATTGCCCACTAAGTCGAACACTTTGAGGATAGTACCTATCGAAAAAGGTTGTCTGAAGTTGATCCCAAGTCACAATCGCGTTGTGTGGCTGTTGATCATACCACTCACTTTCTCCTCCAGTGAGGAAGAATGGAAACATATGAAAGTACATTTGTTCTTGGGTTACTCCAGGGGTGACATATGCATCACAGATTTGCATAAACTTGTACATAGCACGTATATGATCTTCACGAGCTGCACCACTATACTGTCCCACGCTTGTAAACTGGTTGATCATCCCTGCGTCTGGTCTGAATCGAACTCCTTGAATTGCAGGAGGACGGAGTCCTAGTGGTGGTAGAAGAAAAGGTCCATGGTTGTTCGGTTGAAAGATCTGCGGTCCATGATCTTGAAGTACTCCACCATTATTATTGACTGGCTGTTGATTTCCGGGAGGAGCTGGTAATTGGACTCCTACCGGTGGAATTGGTAATTGAACTCCTACCGGTGGAGCTATTGGGAGACCGTTGTCATCCAACTGAATCACGGGATCTTGAATCACAGGATCTTGAGCATTATCTTCTGCCATTGCTTTTTCTAACCTTGTTTGTTTTCTTGCTTCTTTATCTCTTTTGTTTTTCTCTCGAACTAGGCTTTCGGGATTATCAAGGATCACGATATCTCCAAGCATATACCAAAACCTGTAAATCTGAGAAAGCAAGAACAACCCAAAGCGTAAAACTGAAAAATAAAAATTAAAACTAAACTAAAAACTAGCAACTAAGACACTTACGGCTAACACCGTGGTCACACGTTACCGTCCCCGGCAGCGGCGCCAAAAACTTGGTGTCTCCTAGTGTGTTCTAAATAAACACACCTAAAAAGGCAAGACACGTACCGCAAGTGTACGGGTCGTCCAAGTAATATCCGGTAAACGGGATTTCGATCTCAGGGACGGATTAGGTATGCTTGAAGTGTTATGCAATAAATAGAAATAGTTGCTTGAATGAAAAATTAAAAGTAAAGAATTAGATTTTTATTTTGTTTTTGATTAAAGGACTAAAGTGCAAATAAAGTAAATATTAAACTAAAATTAAAACTAATGCAAGAAAATAAATATGAAGAGACTAAAAGATGAGAGAATAGTACTTGAGTCACGCTAGGTTTTACCAAAATAAACTTAAGAAGTTTAGCTCATAACGGAAAATAAAACTAAAACAAATAAATTAAAAGACATAATGTTTTACAGAAAGAAAATAAATAAACCTAATAAAGAGGTTGGGTTTGGCTTGAATTGGAGATATAGATAGTCTCCAGCTCTAGCTTTCTTCCTTCCTGCTTGCTCTGACTTGAATCCTTAAGCCTCTTTGATAATGATATGAAGTGTGTGTAAAAGAGAAGGCTAAGGGGTGTATTTATAGGTGTTAGGAACCTCTAGGTCGAATTTACTTGGAGTGGAAGACAAGTCAAGGACTCTCAAATTCGTAGCTCTAAATTCTAGGAAAGGTAAGATTCTTCTGCTAATTTGATTTGGTCATATCTTTTTCAATACTTATCCGTTTGAGAAGTTCCAATATATGAAACCACTTGTCTTGGAAAGCTCTTTCTATTGGTGCAGACCATTCTTCCAGAATCATTGCCAATCTTTAATTATGAATTAATCTCTAAAACGTGGCTGGATTTTCAGATTTCAAAAGGCAGCTTTATCTTTTCCTCCTTTGAATAAATCTTTCCTAAATCTTCTTATTTCCATGTAAATCTTCTTTCCTTTCATCTTTATCTTGACTTGGTCTCTAAGTAATAACCATTTATCTTTTAAAGCTTCACATTAAGTAAATAATTAAACCGCATATGCTTTAAAAAGAATAAATCAATAAATCAAGAAACCGAAATAGGAAAGTGTACTCTAAAAATAGAAAATCGAGTAAAAATCATTCCTAACACTCTAAATTACACTAAGACTTTATTCTCACTTCCCCACCTTGGATTGGCCTTTCATGAAATTCAAGAACCTATTTAACTTTGCATCAAAAATAGTCAAATTTACGCACAAAAGCTCAGAAAATGCAAATAGTTAAATTCCAAGGGGGAAAAGTGTAATATGACAAATTATGCATAAAAGTCTATCTAATAAGTCAATGATTCACCTAAAATGATGTCTCCGGAGGGCTAATAATTAGAACAAATAGGGAGACATCACCCTCCTCCTGCACTATCAATTATCCTTCTAATATCATCATCCAGTGCAGTAAGAGGGATATTCAAAGCATTAAATGAATTACCATTAACTTGAGGTGAAGAAAAACTACATTCAGCTCTATCCTGATGCCTAGCTCCTCTAGCCACACTCACCCAATCTTTTCCATTTCTATTATTCAGTACACCTTCATTAACACCTCCCTTATCTTTCAGATTAATCCATATCACCTCATTGCCCTCACTTTGATTAGCCTCTAGTTGATTCACTACTTCCTTACCCTTACTATTTTTCTTAACCCAAATTTTCTTCTCAGGTCTGCACATTTTATGTTCAAAGCTATTACAAACTGAACATTGTTGTGGTCTCCAATCATAAGCAACTCCAACCTTGTGAAGCTCACTCTTACTCAAATCCACATAAACCTAATCAATTAATTCCTCCCTCAAGTTCACCTCAACACAAACTCTAGCATACCCTAACCTTGTCCTTGATTCTGTTATGGAGTCCATCTGAATCGGCTTGCCCACTCCACTAGCAATGTAACTCAGTCCCTCTCTAGTCCACAAATTCATTGGAAAATTAATCAACCTAACCCACAATGGAACTCTAGTATAATCCACCTTCTCAAACTCCATATCCTCATCCCATTCACGCAGAAACAAAGGCTTCCCACCTATATGCCAAATCTATTCAAGAGCTTTCCTACAATTCCCATTGACTATATTCTTGTGCTTGTTTACTATCATTGACGTCGCGAATCAAGGTAGGTTTTAGTAATTAGGCTATTCACTTAAGTGGAAAAGTGATCACCTTGACGGGGGTTTAATTACAGAATTAGGATATAGACGCGTGATATCCGTTATTGACCCTGACGGGCTTGACTAACTACGTAGCCAATTGGGTATAGATATTAATCATCTGAACGTAGCTTATAATCGCCCTGACGGGGTTTTTAATTCCGTAGGATAGCTCCTAAGCCCACCCTGACGGGGTTATGAGATTATAGAGTCCTAACTATTATGAAATTTCCCATTTACCCTTATTCTTAGGAATCATAATTCAATAGGATAGATTCATACTTGCATCTCCTTATCTTATTTGCATAATTGTTTATTATTTATTATTTATTTTATTTAGTTAATTAAGAATCACTACAGTTCGTAACGATCAAAATGAAGTTATTCCTTCAAGAACTGTTGTTGGTTGGAGAGTATGCATGGATTACCGCAAACTGAACAAGGCCACCAGAAAAGATCATTTCCCCCTTCCCTTCATAGATCAAATGTTAGACAAGTTAGCTGGTAGAGAGTATTACTGCTTTTTAGATGGATATTCCGGATATAATCAAATTTACGTAGCGCCAGAAGATCAACACAAGACAACCTTTACATGTCCCTTTGGTACTTTTGCATATCGCAGAATGCCATTTGGGTTATGCAACGCACTGGTGGTCCTTTGTGTGTTCTAAAAAAATAATGTAATAAGGATACGGTTGTCCCAAGTAATATAAGTGATAATACAGATTCGTTCTCATGGACAGATTGGTTGACTCTAATGCTTATCGAATAGTAGTTAATTGCACGTAAAAACAGATAAATTGTTTTAAGAATGTTTTTTTGGTTTTTCTAAGACTAAGAAAAATAATTAAAATACTAAATTAATGCAAATATTAAACTAGACGCAAGAAAATAAAGTAGTTTACGCAAGGTAGGAAAGGCATTACTTGAGAGACGCAAGGATTTCACCTAATTATCAAATTGGTAAATATGTAATGGTCAAGATTCGGAATTCTCCTTACCCCCGTTAGGGTGGACTAATGAGCTACTCTCAAGTGCTACAAACCCCGTCAGGGGGATGATAGTCCACTCTCAAGTGATTAAGTCTATTCTACCATATTGGACATAGGATTAATTAAGCTCGTCAGAGTCTCTAATTTCTATCCAACATTCATTAATTGGTTCTATACCCAGACCCCCCGTCAAGGTGATCCATTCGCCACTAAATGGAATAGCCTAGATACTAAGTCCTATGATTGGTTAATTACGTCATTCATAGTAAATAAAAGCAAATTAATGAAAAATACAATTTACCCGATTTGATTTCAATTATAAAAATCTCAAATCCAGACACATGAAACGAAATCAAATTGGGATTAACCCATTATGCGTTCTCAAGCACTATTTAAGTTTAGCTCATAATAATTGAAAAGACAAAAACTAAAGAAATAATTGAGTTCATAATTTTTTACAGAATAAAATAGAAGAACCTAATTACGGAGTTGAATTGGCTGAGAATTGGAGATATAGACAGTCTCCAGCTCTTACTCTAGCTTCTCCTCTGGTGTCTGACTCTTAAGTGTATGCCTTGTTATGAAAAAGGTGTGTAAAAATAAGAGTCCAAAGCCTATTTAAACTATTAAAATCGGATTAGGGCTTTTCTTTAAAGATTAAATGAAAATTAGAAAAGCCCAAGTCCACTAATTAAGCCCAAATCCCGTAACAGCTGCACCACCTTCACTAAATCAGCTCTAAACGGCTCCTTTCAACTCGGATTGACCTCATTCTAGTTGCTAAAGTTCCGTAACTCAATGGAGCACAAATTCTCTTCACAAGTCAGAGGCTAAATCCACTCTTAGATGGCTCGAAATCAGCAATCTTTGACAACTTTCCACATTTGTAGCTTGAAATCGTCAATTCTTTCGGGATATTTCTTCTTGCTTTGACTTCAATACACTATCTTTGACTTTATTCTTGGATTCCTCTCCTAGCTAGTATTCAAAGCCTACATCTTTTCACTCAAAACAAACCATATTACGCGCAAAAGCTTAATAAATCAAAAATACTAAAATCTAGAGAGGAAAATTAAATTATTGCATATTAGCACCTAAATTCTATCTAAATAGTCAAATAAACACCAAAAATGATGTCTCCCAAGGGCATAAAATTAGAACATTTAGGGAGACATCATAAGTTTATTGGGTCACGACGGATTTTACAAAAGATTTCTCCAAAATAGCCAAACCGCTTTGTTCCTTACTTAAAAAGGATACTCCTTTTAATTTTAATGATGAATGACTTCAAGCGTTTGTGACGATTAAAGAGAAGCTCATCTCCACGCCAATTGTTGTACCTCCAAATTGGAAAGCTCCGTTTGAACTTATATGCGATGCAAGTGATCACGCAATAGGTGTTGTGTTAGGACAAAGTAATGACAAGATCTTCCACACAATTTATTATGATAGTAAGACCTTTAATGCTGCCCAAATGAATTATACAGTAACAGAGAAAGAAATGTTAGCCGTGGTATATGCTTTCGACAAATTTCGTTCCTACTTGATTGGGAAGAAAACTATTGTATACACGGATCATTCAGCAATCAAGTACCTTATGGAGAAAAAGGACGCTAAGCCACGTCTTATTAGATGGGTATTGTTGCTAAAAGAGTTTAACATAGACATTCGAGACCGAAAAGGATGCGAGAATCAAGTAATTGTTTATTTATCTAGGCTCGAAGGATTGGATGCCAACAAAGGACCTTTATTGGTCAAAGAGGTATTCCTGATGAACAACTTTTTACTATTAAAGATGTGTTTGTGCCTTGGTATGCAGATGTAGTTAACCTCCTCGTGAGTGGTGTATTCCCTACGGATTTCAACCCACAACAAAGACAGAGGTTAAGTCATAGAGTCAGACAATTCTTTTGGGATGGGCCCTACCTCTTCAAAGTTTGCAGTGATCAAGTTATCAGAAGATGCGTCGATGAAGTCGAAATCAATAAGATCATGGCAAGTTGTCATGGCTCACCATATGGTGGCCACTTTAAAGGCGATAGAACTGCAGCTAAAATTCTTCAATCCAGTTTCTATTGGCCTACCCTACACAACGATTTCCATCAATTCGTTCAGACATGTCAAAGATGCCAGTTCACTGGTAACAAAGTCAAAAAGAGATGCCACTTAACAATATCTTAGAAGTCGGAATCTTTGATGTATCGGGAGTAGATTTCATGGGACCGTTCATAACTTCCCATGGTAATCTTTATATTTTGCAGTAGATTATGTGTCAAAGTGGGTAGAAGTAGTGGCAACACTAAATAATGATGCTAAAACAGTTATATCATTCCTGAAATCACATATCTTTTCAAAACATGGTACTCCACGAGTTCTAATCGGTGATAAAGGTACCCATTTTATCAATTATCAGTTGAAAGGTGCCCTTCGTAAGTTGGGGGTGAGACACCGCACTTCAACCGGTTATCATCCCCAAACTAACGGTCAAGCTGAGGTTTCTAACCGAGAAATCAAATCCATTCTTGAGAAGACCGTGAACAAAACAAGGAAGGACTGGTCATTAAAATTCGATGATGCTTTATGGGCTTACAGAACAACATTCAAAACACCAGTCGGGGCATCTCCTTATCGCATGGTCTACAGAAAAGCATGTCATCTTCCTATTGAGATCGAATCCCGAGCCTCCTGGGCTATTAAAACGCTGAATCTAAACCCGGACTTGGCCGGAAAACAAAGGTTGATGCAGTTAATTGAGTTGGATGAATTTCGTTTCCATGCATATGATAATTCGCGTCTCTACAAGGAGAAAACAAAGAGATGGCATGATCAATGAATTCGCCCAAATACGTTAGAGAGGGGACAAAAGGTACTGTTATACAATTCTAGATTCTCGAACTATCCGGGTAAGCTTAAGTCCCGTTGGGGAGGACCTTACATTGTTATGAAAGTCACACCTCATGGAGCAATAGAAATTGAACATCCAACCGAGCAAAGAACATTCATGGTGAATGGTCAGCTCTTGAAGTTATACCATGATAGTGGGGACTTTGGTCGAGAGGAAACGGTCCATCTCAAAGAACACGCTTAACCCGAGGTAACCGTCTAACTTAAAGACGTTAAACAAAAGTGCTTTTGGGAGACACCCCTTGTTTTGAATGCTTTTTAGATTATTTTTATGTTTTGTAGTGTATATTTCTAAGTTAGTGTATATTTCTAATGTGTTTACAAGCTAATAGGAGAGAAAGGCAGTGTGTTAATTGTGCAGGAAATGTTTGGGGTCGAAAAGAAAAAAATGGGAAAATCTGGTTTCTCTGACCGGCAGGACAGCGTATTCACTGGTTTGCCGATGGAAAAACCGTGCCACGGTTTTTGAAATCAGGTTTTATGCCGAGGCAAAGTTTTTTGAGAAAATGCACCACCTCCATGCCGCCCGAATATCCCGGTATACCTGCGCCCAAAAACCGTGACACGGTTTTTCGAGACAGGTTTTATGCCGAGAGCAACAAGAAGAAAACCATGTTCGCTTTTGTCGACACGGTTTATGACGTCAGCACCGGTATGCCGCTGATTTCACCAGTATGTCGGTCCTAGGCGGTTTGTGAAGAGATTGTTTCCTCATTTACTTCTTACCTTATCAATATTTAAACCTAGCCTCTCCAATACGAATTTTTCAGACCCAAAACATATAAATAGACCTTTTAGCTTGATTAAACCTCCACAACAAACACAATAACAACAACAAATCTCTCCTCCTTCCTCCATATACACATATTCTTCATCAAATTCACCACACAACACCATAAAACACCACCAAGATCATCAAGCTATCAATAATTCTTCCAAGAACAATCAAGAAAACCTTCTTCTACCATCAAATCCAAGCAAGAAACTCAAGCCACACCAATCTTTCTTAACTTAATTCCATCCTTGGTGTAACTTGAGTTGTGGGTTAATCAGAGATGACAAACATGATGGATGATATGGATTATAAGAGGAAGTGTGCAATCTTAGGGAAGAACAAAAATCTGCCTGGACCTACAATTGAAAAGGCCATTGACCTTGATGAGCCTACTAAAAAGAAACCAAAGACAGAGTCACCAGCACAACCACTACGAAAGAGATTAACAACTAGAATGAGTGTACCACCAAGGCCTAAAGAAAATACACCAATTCAAGATCAAGGTTCTTCTTCTTCATATCAGAATAATTCATGCATGCCACCAGTTTGGGCAATCAAATTGCAAGATGAGGTCAATTATATAAGAAAAGAATCTGCTGCAGTCTGGGAGGAAATTGACAAGATTAAACAAGTATTAGGTGATGTAACTGAGACCTTGGAGATTGATAATTATTCTTCGGAGGAGGAGGAGGATGAGGACATGCTAGATCTTTATTTCCAGGTACCCATCTCTAATTCTGCTTCTTAATTGCTTGTATACATTAGGTAGTTTACTTTAGTTTAAATTTTAAATTTTATTGCTTTATTGAGTCTTTTTCGAGTCGTGGGGACACGACTCACTTTTGATTTAGGGTGGGGATTCGTTGTCCTCATCTTTCTTTTTGTTTTTGCATAAAATTTCAAATTTTTAGGTTTGAATTGGCATAAATATATTGAATGTACCTATTGAGCATGATTTAATTAAGTTAATGGTAGTGAGTAGTATGATATTGAAAGATGTCACAAATATATTTAGTATGCATGTATGAAAACAGGAAATAAAAGATAGAAAAGTTAATGAGCAATGCTAAGAAGTCAAGTTGAAACTTAGGGAGAGTTATTTGGTGTGCAGAACGTGAGGTTTGAAAGTAGTTGAAACCCCGCTTGTCTATGAACTAATAGTGACAAAAGTAATGAAATCTGGTAGTTAGAAAAGTGAATAAGGCAGTTCTTTCATATTGAAGCCACTTGAAGCCTTTTAGCTTTCTCACCCTTTTATTTGAATTTGATTATTATTTATCTGTCTTATCCCATCTGAGCCTTTCTAAAGCCTTTTTGTAAAACACATTATAAACCATACCCCTTAGTTTATAGGACTTATCCATATGACCCGCACTCGAATCGCAAAACCTGAGACAAGTCGCTTTTAGAGCTTGAGTTTGGGGTGGTGGGTTTCATCATTGGGAACATTGGGTTTTTTTTTATCGGTAAATCAAACTTTATTAAAATGAAGCCCACTTCAAATGTCTTTACAAAATTCTAGCTTACTACTCTGAAGCCCAATAAGGACAAAAAAGCCTAAGCTAATATTAACTTTAACCAAACATTACATAACTTTAGATTAAAAAAAGAAAAACATTACAACCTGCCCAAACCGACAGCCCAATTACATTTCTTCTAACTTCTGAACCAAGAGAGCATCTTCTTTTCCTTTGAAAGTTTTCTTTTCAATCTTCATGCGAGCTAATCCATGTATTTTCCTCCAAATCTGCTCTTCAGATTGACCTTTACCACCATGTTCCTTATCGTTTCGCTCACTCCATACACAGTAAACATAAGTAGTAAGAAAAATACTAGCTATATTATACACTTCAACACTTAAACAGTTGAGAATTTTTTCAATCAGCTCCTCTAAATCACTTGGAACATTATTAATGCCACATAATTTTAAAACTCTACTCAATTTTCTTTTGGTAAAAGAGCAATTAACCAACAAGTGGTTAATCTCTTCTGTACCTGCTCTACAAAAGCCACAATATGAGTTAACTTGTAATCCCTAAGCTATACTTCGCATCTTAGTTGGAATTCTATCTTGAAATGCGAGCCAAGACATTATAGAGCATCTAGGAATGCAGTTTTTATCCCAAGCTATTTTCCACCACTTTACTTCTTCTTATTCCTCAGTTATATTATAAAGAGTCTTTCGAAACGAAAAATCATTTTTATCACTATGAATCCAATACTTTATATCACTTCCCTGAGATGACTTGATATTTTCAAGATGAGGTAGTAATTTCCCAACACTTGGAGGCAATCTCCACCTATCTCTTCCATAACAACTACCTATTGTTCTATCAAAATTTAGATCATCATACTCAAGAGTAATATTCAAAATCTCCTGTGCACCTTTGCCATTAATCCATTTATCCCAAATCAGAAAAGTATTTTTTCCATCTTTAACTCTGTGATAAATAAAATCATAAGCTATACTCCTTACTTTCATTAGTTGTTTCCAGCTCCAAGAGTGAGATTATTTGATGTCCAAGCTCCAAACACATCTATTTTTTATAATGTTCTGCTTAACCCATAAACTCCACAAATCATTAGCTTGAGAATACATTCTCCAGAAGGAAAAAAGAAGACAAGTTTTATTAAGATCTTCAATATTAGGAATTCCAAGTCCTCCATATTCCTTTTTAGAGCAAACTTTCTGCCATGCAATTCTTGCACCTGAAGCTCCTTCTATATTACCCTTCCATAAAAAGCTATTCATCTTTTGATTAAGCTTATATATCACATGTTTTGGTAGTAGAAATACTCTACACCAAAACAAGATTTTACCTATAAGAACACTTTTAATAAGTTCAGCTCGGCCTGCATATGATAACAGTTTAGAGGACCACTGATTAATGCTATTACATATACTTTCAACCAATTTATTACCATCTGACACAGATAATTTTTTTGAATTGAGAGGAACCCCCAAATATCTTACAGGTAGTTTACCTATTTTGATGTTGAGAATAGAAGAAATATCTTGCATAGTGCCCTTATCAGTTGCATTAAAATAGAGTTCACTTTTTCCATTGTTAATCTTCAAACCAGAAATTCTTGATAATAAGTCAAGAGCCTCTTTAATAACTCTAGATGAGCTTTTATTAGCCTTGAGAAATATCAACACATCATCAGCAAAGATTATATGATTTAACTTTAAATCCCTACACTTTTGGTGGTAGCTAAATTTGTTTTTCAGAGCCATATGATTAAATAAACTTGTGAATATCTTCATACATATAGAAAATAGATAGGGAGAGAGAAAGGGTCTCCTTGTCTGAGACCTCTCTTCCCTTTAAAGTATCCACAACTCTGTCCATTGATGCAAAAAGAATAAGAAGTAGTGCACACACATCTTAATCCAGTTGACAAACTTATCAGGGAAATTAAAGGCATATAGAGAATTAATTAAGAAATTCCAGTTTACACTGTCATAAGCTTTTTGTGGGTCAAGATTGATTGTACATTTAGGGTCACTATCTTTCTTTTCATACCCTAACACAATATCCTGAGCAACTAATATATTATCACTAATGTGCCTCCCACCACATATGCTGCTTGATTCAAGGATATAATAGAGTTGAGCACTTTTTTTAACCTGTTTGAAATAACTCTTGAAAGGGTTTTGTAAGTGGTATTCACACAAGAGATAGGCCTAAATTTTTTAAGGCTACTAGCATTCTTTTCTTTAGGCAACAATACTAGATTTGTAGCATTTACTTGAGTCAATAATTTACCTGTGTCAAGGCATTGTTTAATAGCATTTGTAAAATCCCCACCAATTATACTCCAGAAGGCTTTGAACAAACCTGAACTCAATCCATTTGGTCCTGTACTCTTGTTTTCACTAATTGAGAAAAGAGCTTCTTTAATTTCTTCATCTGTAACTGGAGATATCAACTGATTGATTTGATCCTCAGTTAGACCAGAGTTGATGATTTTTTTCATGACAGGAATAGAGCATACTTCCTCTTCACTTTCTTCATACCCTAACAGCTTTTTATTATAGGATATGAACTCTTCTTTTATTTGTTTAGGCTCAGTAATAGTCACTCCATCTTCAGTAATTAAAGTTGTTATACTGTTTCTAGCAATCCTCCCTTTCATCTTGTAGAAATAAGAAGAACTGCTATCATTTCAATGGTGAAATTTGCTTTAGCCTTCTGCTTGAGTATATTATATTGAATAACTGTGGCATCTTCAAGTTCTTCAGTAAGGATTTTCTCTTCTTGTAGGGCCTATGCATTGAATTTGCCCTCCATTATCTGAGTTTGTACTTTGTTGAGTTGGCATTTGATCTCCTCTATATTATTTGAATTTCTCTTGAAAAACAAGTTATTAAACTTTTTTAGCATTAGCTTAGCATGTTTCAGTTTCATACAAAGCTTAAACATGAAATTCCCATCAGCTTTGAATTGCTAAGCTTGTTTAATAGTATCATTATATTTTTCATGCGTAGTCCAGATATTAAAAAACTTGAAGGAACTTGGATTGAACTTCTTTTTATCACCAATAATGACCATCAGCGCACAATGATCAGAAGTGGAGGATGTTTTAACTAATACATTAGAGTTGTTCATGTCAAGCCATTTAGAGTTTATAAAAACTCTATCAATTTTACTTGCTAGGATATCAGTTGTACTCTTGTTTGTTCATGTGTTAAATTGACTTGCATAACTATGCTAATAAAGACTTGCATCATTAATTCAGTCAATAAACTCAAGTGCACCTTTATCAAGCTTGTCACAATTAAATCTGTCTTGAATATGTAATATCTCATTAAAGTCTCCAAGTATACACACTCTATCCTTACTGTGAAGACAACTCCACTCTAGTATATCCTTCCACAATATCCTCTTCTTATCATCATTGTTGAAAGCATATACAACCCCAACATAGAAAATCTCCTGTTTATCTAAAATTTTCATCTCTATAAACATTGCTTGAGCTGTCTCTTTGACTACTATCCCACATAATCCAAATTCTGCCAGTTTCATCTTTATTATACTTATGCAACATTTCTAGATGAGAGAAATGTGCATTTATTATACTTAAGTTGTTATCTAATTTGACTTTTGTCTCCAAAAGGCCAACCAGCTTGACATTATTCCTAATTAGAAAGTTCTTCACGTCTAAATGACGCTGGATTTTAATTAGACCTCGTACATTCCAAGTGACTAAATTCATAAATTAGGTGGTCTTGTAATCTCTGTCCCTCCTTCATGATTTATGAACTGTAGAATATCTTTGTCTATATTAGTTCCAGATACCTGCAGTTCACCAAATTTGTTTCTAGTGGGAGTAAGTTTATTCTCATTCTTTCCTTTATTGGCTTGAGAGCTACTGGATTCACCTTCTTGATATTTCCTAACTTTACCACGAACCTCTTGCCATTCTTCACTTTTTTCTTTGCCTTTATCACTCTTATTTTCACCTTGAATGATTTTAGGTTTCCAAACCTTTTGAATGTTATTACATTTCCCTTCTACATGTCCAAATTTGTTACACTTCAAACATATAGTTGGTTTCCAGTCATACTCTACCTTCACAACATGAAGTTCATCAGCGCCAATATCAATGTAGACATTTTCCGGAAGTGTTTCTTTAGTATCCACCTCTACACACACCCTCGCATATCCTAATCTTGATTTCGGTTCAATAACCGAATCCATTTGAATTGGAACACCAATTCCACTTGCCACGTAACTCAAGTCTCTTTGTGTCCAGATATTCATTGGTACATTTATTAGTCTAGCCCAAATGGGAATTTTCGTCACATCAATCACTTCAAACTGAGAATCAGAAGTCCAAGGTCTCGATAAAAGAGGTTTACCATTTATGTGCCAAATCTGCTCCATCGCTTTGTTGCAATTTGCTTGGTCCTCAAATTTGAACACATATACGCCTTTACCACTCGATTTAACTTCAATTTTACCTAAATTTCTCCACTGAAACTTCACAAAGTTCGTTATCGAGTAGAAGTTCGGAGGATTGTCTAAAAATTGCCCAATTAAACAGTTTACCCACATTTCATCTCCCTCTTCAAACACATCACGAGGTGGTTTTATAACTTTCCTATCACCTTCCTTATTTGGAGAATGAAAATCGAGCTTGAAGATTTTGTCTTTTTTGAACAGCTTTGACCATACTACTGGTTTGTTTCTCCCGACTTCGATTGGAGTTTGAACTGTCGTATCAATCGGTGTCTGGATCGGAGTATTCATTGGAGTTTGATTTTCAACCATTTGCATTGGAATAGTCGTCTCCACCACTTCTTCCCTTTGAAACACTTTTTATTCCGGTACATTTGGAGAGAAGATGGCTTTGTTGATTTCAGTAAACTTTGTTTGACTTCTAGATCTAGAGTTACCCATCTGACTAATCTTGTTTGTGTTAAGCATTTTTGTCATTTTGAGAATCTCACATGGTGTGTTAAGGCGGGGGGATGAGGGATGATTGTCGGTGGTGGTGAAAATGAGGAATGTTTAGGAAAGAGAAAAGAAATAATTTGGTGTTAGATCCCAGAATAAGAAATAACACCAACTTACTAAAAGAAAAAAGAAAAAAGTGTGCTGAAAAGGTTAAAAGTGGCTAAAAAAAGGAAAATGATATGGAATAAATTTAGTGGTGGATGAATGGCTTGAGAGGATTTTTTTTTTGTGTTTACTCTCATTTGACTTTATAAAGAAAGTGATTTGGGAACATTGGGTTTGGGAAATTGTAATTGTGATTTTATTAATGATGAAAAAGTTATTATTGTAACCCTTTTCCGGGGTAAGAGTAAATGAAAAAAAAGCTGAAAAGCATGAATTGAAAAGAAAAAAATAGCATGATATCTCAATGTCAAAAAGAGAGTCATAGCTATACATATAAAAAAATTGATATGAAAAAAATATTTGGACCGGCAAAGTGGAATTTGTATATCATCATGAAAAGGTTTTGTTTGGATTATTGGGGATGCACATCAAAGGCATCAAAATTTGGTTTGAGTGAGAACATCTTGGAGTGAAAACTCAAGTTCTAGGGTGATTCGTTGATGGAATGTGAGGAAAGAGCCAAAAGCTCACTTTAAATTATCCAAATATACCAAACCGTCCCTAAGCCACGTTATAACCAAAGACCTTAGGATTTATAGCTACTTGGTGGAGAAACAATGGAGTTATTAGGTTGTAGGTGAGTGGACCATTGGATGCTATATTAGGACCTATGAACAACCTATAGCCATTAACATGAACTAAGTTGAGAACCTCTCCTTCTGGCATTGCGAAGTTAATCTGGACTTGAATTTATGGATTGTTGATTATGTTTATATTATATGTAAGTGTGCATTATTTCTTTGGCATTACTGCATGAGACTTTTTAGATATTTTGCTCTAGGGTCATTGATGTCTCCACATTTGTGATAGATTTATATTAGGATAAGACATCATTTTTAGTGATTTAGAAGTCTTTCTAATCGATTTTCTTGAGAAATGTTACACTTTCCTATTTTGAGTCTTGATTTAGTAAATTATTATTTTTAGAGCATATTGGGTTTAATTATTTATTTAGTGTGAAGCTTTAAATATAATTATAGAGATTAATTAGAGTCCAAGTGAAATACTAAGAGATATGGAAAGAGATTAGCATGGAAATTGGAGATAAGGAAAGAAAAGCTCAAAATATGAAAAAGGAAAAGCTGCCATAATCCTGAATTTCACCACCCACGACCAAAAATCAGCTTATATCTCAAAATCGGTGGGGAATCTGGAGAAACGGTCAAGAGCAAAGTTTTAAAGATATTTCAGAGACGATAAATTTCGACTACTCATATGCGTCAAACGGATAAGAATTGAAGTTGTTAGGACCAAAACAAAAACGGGTTTGATTTCATATTTTAGGGTTACGAATTTGAGTTGGGCTTGGAGTCCACTACTTACCTTCTCCTTCAAGAAAACGAATTAGGTCTTCTAAACACCTATAAATACCCCCTTATATCACTTGTAAATGATCTTGCCTCATAGTAATTAGTCCTTAGGGTTTTTATCATCAAAATTATTGTAGAGAGCAAGATGAAGTCTTTTATTATTTCTTTTAGTTTATTTCCTTCAGGTATGAACTAATTTTCCCATAGCTTGGGTTTTGCATCATGTATAAACTATGAATTCTAATTTCTTTCTATCTAAGTTTCTTTTGGAATTATATGTTTTAATCTGATATTAGCTTCTTATCTATATATTTGTTTATGTGTTTTGATTTGATGACTGTTTTCCTTACTAGTGCACGAGTATAGGATTACCTTAATAGTAGTTAGATGATCACCTTAGCGTGGTGTCTAATTATTGAAACACCACATAACGTCTAGTGTCGATATTCGTCTTGACAACACTAATTCTAACTAGATAGTCATTAGGGTATAATTTAATCAATATCACCACGTATGGAAATTGATTGCTTAGGGCCCTAGTAGCGTAGAAAAAACCTATTTTAACCAGCCTCGTGGTGTATCCGTAGCCCCCTTAGTCGCTCTCAAGGTCTAAGGTATGGGAATTTAGAATCCTGATTAAGTATCTAAGAGCTAATTATCTCCCTTGTTAACTAGATTTGATAGAAAGAATTAGAAGGATTAGCGCATACTAGCAAAACCTAAGCTATACTTCTCATCTCATATTTCTTCGTATTTATTTTATTATCTTTAATTTTCCTTAGTTTAATTTAGTATCTCGAAATTATTCTCTCTTAATTAATTATTTCTGTCTTTTAATTAATTACTTCTAACTCGTTATTCTGCTCATTCGTTTAACACACTAAGTCCCTGAGAACGAATTCAACTTATCATTAGAACTTGCATACGTCCTGTAATACTTGCACTACCGTGCTTGTCTAGGATGTAAGTGCATTGTTTTCTGGCTTATATTTATCTTATTTTTATCACACCCTAGGCGACACCAAGTTTTTGGCGCCGCTGCTGGGGACTTATGTCTCGTTAGCGTGTGGGCTATCTATTTCGAGTAGTAGTTTTTAGTTAATTTAATTTTTTCAGTATTTAGTTTTTGTTTTTCCGGATTTACGCTTGTGGTTTGCTTTAGTATTTTTCAGGTTTTAACAGTGAATCTTTTGCCTCCTTTATTGGGGCCCGAAAGGAGCTTCAGACCTTATAACCGACGGGTTCGTGAAGAAAGAGCCTTAAGAAGAGCTATGACAGACGTATGAGATCAAGTAGATCCTCCAGCAAATCTGAGAGTCCTAGGTCCTTTAGGACATTTACAACCACCACCGGTAGGAGGTAACAGAAATAACATTAATCAGAACAGAGTAGAGCAAGGACCCCCCAGGCTTTGGAGTACCTTTTCATGTTCAACCGATAGGTTACCGTCCTCTGGAGATCCAAAATATTAAAATTCGACCCGATCCGGGTATGCTCAGTCAATTTCAAAGTTTTGGATTCTATAGTGGTTCAGCAATTCAAGATCCGGTAGTAGCGATTCATAAGTTTATGCAGATTTGTGATGCTTATATTACTCCAGGCATTACACGCGAGCAACTGTATTGTAATATGTTTTTGTTCTTTTGGACCGGTAGAGCTGGTGAGCGGCTAGATAGGCAACCACCAGGGACAATTAATTCATGGATAGAACTTCAAGCTGCTTTCTTTAACCGTTTTTATCCGAAGAGTATGAGACTCAAATACCAAAGCGAGCTTGCAAAGTTTTGTCAAGAAGATGGAGAAGAAGTAGGAGAAGCATGGAAAAGGTTTCAACAGAAGTTAGCTAGATGTCCGCTCCATGGTTATACCCCCTCTCTACAAATAGCTATATTCTATGAAGGTATCAACAGAGAAAGTAGACTGGAGGTGGATAATATTAGGAAAGGGAATTTCGTGTCCATGGAACCTATTGAAGCTACCGAGGTTTTAGAAAATTGCATTGAACAAGAAAGGAGTTTGCCATCTTCGCGAGCTCCTGTTGCAAAGACCCGAGGTACGCTTCGATTAGACGCAAAAACTGCAAACTCAGTTAAATTATCCGCATTAGAGAATCGAATCAAAGAACTTAATCTTGAGATGCAGAGAAATTTAGCCGCAGCAAATGTAGTGCAAGAAGCACAAGGTTGTCCACATTGTGGGACAATGAATCATACTTGGGAAGAGTGCGAAGGAAATCCACAATCTGTTTATTTCATATCGAACCGAGGAGGTTATCAATTTGGTAATAGGAATCATCCGGGTATGCAGTATTCAAATCCACATGGGGCCGCTAATCCTGTTCATTATCAACCACGTCCCCAGAATAACTCTTTCCAACCAAGAGTCAGTATCAAAATAAATATCAGAATAGACCTGCTCCCCCACAACAACCTGTTCAGGATGTCTATACCGATTCGTTAGCTCAGAAAGCTTTACCACAGTATCCTCAAGAGGGAGCTGTGGATAATCAACAATTAACGAAGTTCATGGATCTTGTGACCACTAATATGCATTCCCAGAGCGAGAAGTTACGAGAACAAGAAGCTTCAATTCAGATTTTAGGTACTCAAGTAGAACAAATGAACAAAGTTTTGACAAGCATTATGGAACAAAAAGAATTGAAGGCTATCGAAGGAGGTGATGAAAATGTTGGGTTCGAAGCTTGTAAGGCTATCTGCCTTGAAATTGAAGAAAAGATGGAAGTACCACATGCTGCCGTTAGTGCCGTGGAGATTCCGAGTACCGAAGAAGAACCAACCAAGTCTAGCCCCGTGGACTCTAACTGTTCTGAGAGTGATGTGGAGGAAGATTCAGAAAAATCCGAATTTATACAGCTTCTGAAGGATATGCAAGAAGAGATTAGATCGGTTATGAATTTTGAAGCTGGTGATGTCTCCTCATTTGTGATAGATTTATATTAGGATGAGACATCATTTTTAGTGATTTAGAAGTTATAGTCGATTTTCTTGAGAAATGCTACACTTTCCTATTTTGAGTCTTGATTTAGTGAAATAATATTTTTAGAGCATATTGGGTTTAATTATTTATTTAGTGTGAAGCTTTAAAGATAATTATGGAGCTTAATTAGAGTCCAAGTCAAAGACAACAACTTATGGAAAGAGATTAGCATGGTAATTGGAGATAAGGAAATAAAAGCTAAAAAGATGGAAAAGGAAAAGCTGCCTTAATCTGGGATTCTGCAGATCACGTCCAAAGATATGCGTTTTTACCTAAGAAATAGGCCGAATCTGGTGATTTCCTTCTAAAGGGTCAAGATAATTCTGTTGTGATTCTTTTGGTATATTATGGAGCAAAAACCGACCAATAACGAAGAAGATATGATCAAAACGGTCCAGCAGTGTTTATCTTTATTTCCATACGAATTAGAGTTGGGCTTGGAGTCCACCACTTACTTCTCCTTCAAGAAAACGAATTAGGGCTTCCAAGATACCTATAAATACACCCTCTTATCATTGTAAACATGTTCTTGCTCAGTTTTAAACATTAGCTTAAATTATAAACAATAGCTTAGTCCTTTACATTAATATTCATCCTTAGAATCAAGCTATTCATTCAAGGAGCAAGCTGACCTATAGAGGAAGACAAGAAGAAGAAGATTGGAGACTGACAACCCCTCTTCTACATCTCACCTTCTCTATATTTAGATTAATTAGCTATAGATCTATTCTCAACTATATTTCTAAGCTTTTATTCTGTAAGTTTACTTTTAATTGTTGGATTATTATTTTGTCTTTAAATACTATTTGTTTATTCTAATTGGTTAAGCTTGGCGTATATTGTTATTATGTGTTTTGACTTATTGTTACACCTTAGATTTGGCCAATCTTAGGACTATTCTTAGTTATTGACAACACCACATAATCGTCTAGTTATGATCCCTTGCCTAACTAGATAGCCATTAAGGTTTGATTTAATCACCAATCATTACTTAGGAATCCCTAGTAGTGGAGAGGTTGCTCCTAAGCCTAGAAAAATCTAGGCTAGGTAGAATTTAGAATCCTGGTTAATATATAATGCTTAATGTGACAGGTTAGAATAACAATTTAGTACTAGACCTAGTAATCCTAATCTATTAGACTTATTTTCATATTTATTTAGTTGTTTTGTTTATTTATCTGCATTAGATAGTTATTCGTATGAGGTTATCTTTTTATATTTTATTCTAAACATCTAAATTCATCTACGCTTGTCAAACATAAATTGATCTAACGGATACAATCCCTGCGAACGAACTTGACCTATCATTAAAACTTGCAAACGATCTGTGATACTTGCAGTGAGTTCCGTGGTTCTCAAGGGTGTGTGACTCTTTATTATTATCCTTATTTATCTATTATTTTATCACACCTTTGCCCCCACCAAGTTTTTGGCGCCGCTACCGGGAATTTATCTTTAAGTTAAATCTATTTTGTGTTTATTTAGTGTAGAAGTTTTTATTTGTTTTCAGTTTTACGCTTTCTTGTTGTTTTAGTCTTTCTCAGGATTTTAGATGGATAATCAACGGTTAGAGCTAGGTTTACCTAGTAAATTTTGAGTTCAACGCATTGGGATTCGCGTCCCAACTATCCAAGCCGTTAGATTCAAGCCTGATCCTGACTTAATTAATCAATTCGCGAGCTATGGGAAATTTAATGGTGATACAAATCAAGATCCGGTCAGATCTGTTAAAAAATTCATGCAATTTTGTGATGCCTACATTAATGAAGGTGTTACACAAGAACAAATGTATTATTTAATGTTTCAATTTTTCTTGACCGGGAAAGCAAGCGATTGGTTCGATGATCAACCTCCCGAGCTAATAACCGATTGGGACAAGGTTCAAGAAAGATTCCTTGATAAATTTTATCCTACAAGTATGCGAGTGAAGGAACTCTTGGAGCCTACAAATTTCTTACAAGAAGCCGGAGAGAGTGTTGGTGAAGCATGGACGAGATTTCAAAAGACGTTCGCAAGATGTCCATTACATGGATACACGCCACAATTACAATTATCCATGTTCTATAATGGACTCGATAGAAAGTCAAGGCTGAGAGCAGATAATATGGGTCGTGGAAATTTTGTCTCTATGGATCCAAAAGAAGCAAAAAGTGGTATGGAAACAATCATTGAGAACAACATGAGTTGGCCACAAGGAAAAACTCCTACCACTAACGAAGAAGAAGATGCGAGGATTTCAAACTTGCAAGATCAAATACAACAACTCGCTATAACTGTTAAGTAAAGCATCCCAAAGCCACCTCAACAGCTATACCTACAAGAGCAAGCCTATGAAAATCAAGCTGATCAACCACCGAGCTATACTGTGCATAATGTAAGTCAAGCTCAATCACGTCCTCAAGAAGAGATTACTGAGTTAAAAGAGACTATTAGTCAATTCATTAACTTCTCGAAGGAAAATATGAGCAGACTTGAATAAAAAATCGATGCATCAGTAGTGCAAAGCCTGCAACAACAGAACCAAGATCTTAAACAACATAATCAACTTTTAGAGAAGAATGTGATGCGGCTCACTACAATCATAGAACAAATGCAAAGTCAACTCCTACAATTGACCCAAGATACAACTACTAACATGAAGAAGATCCAATACGTTGACGACAAGGTTAAGACTATTAGTCTTCAAGCTCAAAAGATAAAAGAACACGGTGAGATAATCACCAAAGCGCTACCATCTCCCTCAAAAGGGGATGTTCTACCAAACAAGTCAAACGTAAGTCGGATGAACTTAGATGAGATAATTGTTGAGGATTAGGTTGAAGAAGTTGAACATGATAAGATTAAGAAGCCTAGAGTGGTTGATGAACCAAGAATTGAAGAGAGAAGTAGAGCAAAAAAAACACCCATACATTGCCACTATCCCACGGAGCAACATCAGAAGTGTATAGAGGCGTTAAAACAAGTGAAAATTAACGTCCCTTTACTCGAAGCTATGGAAGGAAGGAGAAACTATGATCGATTCTTTATGGTGGCACTCTCCAATAAGAAAAGATTCACAAGAGCCAAGTCTGTAGCAATCAACGAAGGGGTATCAGCACGAGTTCAACGAAGATTACCACCGAAGCGTAAAGATCCAGGAAGTTTCAATCTCCCAATCAAAATATGTGGTATATTTCATGGAAAATCCATGTGTGATTTAGGGGCAAGTGTGAATATCATGCCTAAAAGTGTATTCAAGAAGATTGGTATTAGTGAAGCGAAACCGACATCCGTAATCTTACAACTTGCGGATCAATCTACTGTTAAGCCGTGGGGAGTAATAGAGGATGTACTCTTTCAAGTAGGTAACCTTGTTATTCCAACAGACTTTATAATTCTTGACTACAAAGCAGATAAGAACGTCCCATTCATTCTTGGGCGTCCATTCCTAGCCACCAGCGATACTATAGTGAATGTGAATGAAGGAACCGTAACTCTTAGTATTAAAGATAACTCTGAAACATTCTATGTTTCGGGAAAGAAGAGGAAAAAGAAGTCAAAAGAACTATATCCAATCAGAGCAGTAACCAAGAAGCCAGAACCTGAAAGTCTCCAAGAAACCATAGAGAAAAAGATTGAGTTTGGGGTAGGAGACGAGGTGGCATGGAAACCTCGCAACCCCAAACAGAGCAGTTCTTGGAAGGGACCTTATGTTGTCACGCAAATTATCTCAGAAGGAGTGGTCGAAATCAAGGCTATCAAAGGTTGCAAGCTCGATTTGGTAAGTGTTAATCATCTCACTCACTGCTGGGGAGGCTATAAAAAGAAATAACCGAGGTAACTCGTCTAACTTTGAAAGACGTTAAACAAAAGTGCCTTTTGGGAGACATCCCATAGTAATTTTTATGTTTTTATGTTTTTAGTTTTAGTTTAGATTAGTTGTTTTTAGTTGATATTGCATATTTGAGAAAGGTATTAGTGTTTTTGATGATTAGGTATTGGAGAAATCGAGTTAGGGAAGCGAGCAAAATTTTTCGAACAGAGAAACTTCGGAAAGTCATATCTTTGCGCTCGGATGTCGAAATCAGGTGATCTTTGAGCCTAAACTGCATAACTTTTCGAGATCTAGCTGTTGGGGAGGTTTTTGCGAGGTGCGGTACACCAGACCTCAGCCGCGGTGCACCGCAGGGTAAAAACCCGTGCCACGGTAGCAGCCACGTGTTGTGTACAGAAAAGAAAAAAAAAATAGCTGATGGGTCCGGTATACCTGACCCTATACCGCGCCATGCACCGCACAAACACATGCCACGGGGTCCTACCACGGGTATTTTGACGTAGGAGGCGCGGAGCACCCCCGCGGTACACCGCACCATGGTCCGCAGAGCAAAAACACGTGCCACGGGGTCCTACCACGGGTGTTAACCAGTGAGCAAAAAATTTTAACCATCAGATATAGAGGTGTACCCCGCGGTACACCCCATGGTCCGCGCCATGGTCCGCACGAGCCGCCAGAGAGAGAAAAGAAAGGGTTTCAAGGTTATAAGAAGATATAATGCTCATTACTCCGAATTTATTAAACATTAAACCTCTTTCTCTTCTCCAGAACTCTCCTAACTCCATTGAAGCTCATGAAAACCTTCACCCAACATCAAAACACCACCAAATCACCATTAATTCTCATCCAAATCCTTCCCTACATCATTACAAAGAAGATTCAATCACCCAAATCATATCAAAACACCTAGAAACCAAGAATCAAAACCATGAATTTCAAAATCTTTTCCCAAAATTCATTAAACCCATATCATCAAAGCTTGATTCAATCATACCCACATGGAGAATTGTCATCCTTACACCTTTCCTAACCAAAATAAAGCTTGTTCCACCTATGATCATGAGTTACAAATTTCAAGAGTGTTCAAAGCTTTGAGTTGGGGGTCAAAAGAGATGATGAAGAGAATAGAGATATTATCAAGTGTAAGGTATATGAAGAATCAAAGCAAGGTATTGGGTAAGCTCTAGAAGATTTCAATTGAGATGGGTACTAGTTTGGGAATAAATTACAAGGTAAATCGGATCAAGAGAATAGAGGAAAGCTAGCTGTGGTGAATTCAAAGAACAAAAAGGTTTCAACTTTAATAAGGAAGACACCACAACCTCTACAATCGATAGTCCTTTAACCTAAGATGAACAAGAGCTTCTGGGACGCTAGTAGCTATGTTCAAAACATATTCCTGGATGAACACTGTCACATGAGAGAGGATCCGAGAGCAAAGTTGGAAGAAGATTAACAAGAGAATTCTAGAGTGTGATTGATTGGGATGGAGCATAAGAAGATGTAAGGGAAAGCGAAATTGGTGATACTAGAAGTTTACATACATGAAAGCATTGCACCCTATTCCGGGTATTGATCAGGCGAGGTAAATAGCCTCGAAGAGTATGTTTTCTTTCTTACTTACCTCTTCTATATGTGCAATATCTGTAAAATTTCAATTTTCTTTTATTTTATTTTTGAGTCTTTTCGAGTCGTGGGGACACGACTCATTTTTGAGTTGGGGGTGTGGGGATTCGTTGTCTCTCATCTCCATTTTTCTGTTTTTAGGTAAAATTAAAATTTTTGAGATGGATTAGATGTATGTAGAGTGTGTTTAATAGCTTGAAAGCATAAGCTCAGTGGATTAATGATAGAAAGTAATATGTTTATGAGCTATGTTATGTGTATGCTTTGAGTATTTGCAGGAAAACACACGTTGATAGTAAAGAAAAGATTAGTGAGCAATGCGATCGAAAGTATGTTCGATCTCAGGGAACCTTGAGCAGTGTGTAGGCCGTGAGATCCAAGCTAGTTGATAAACCCATTTGATGAAAGTGCTAAAGGTAAGAAAATAACGAAATTACATAGTGTAGAAAGTGATTAAGGCGGTTCTTTCATATTTGAAGCCTTTGAAGCCTTTTTATACCTTCTCACCATGTTATTTTTGATTTTATGCTATATCCTTCTCAGCCCCTTCTAGCCTTTCTAAAGCCTTTTTATTAAACACATTATAAGCCATATCCCTTTAGATTATAGGACTTTTTCATATGACCCGCACTCGAATCGCGATGCATAGACAATTGTTTTAGAGCTTGAGTTTGGGATGGTGGGTCCACCATTATGGGGTTGTTATTGGGATGGGATTTTTGAGCTTATTAATTGTGCTCTGTTCTTAAGATTGATGATGATTCACAGATTTTTATTGTAACCCTTTGTCGGGGTAATAGTGAATGAAAAAGAAGCTACGAGCTAATTTTGCCAATAAGGGCATAAAAATATATATACGAGAAAATAGCGTGATATCTCATCATTAAAAAGAGAGTCATAGCGTTTGAAAAGAAATTGATTTGAAAAGAAAATATATATATTCGGACCGGCAAAGTGGAATTTTTATGTGAACATCTTATGCTTTAATTGGGTTATTGGGGATGCTAAATTGTGCATCAAGGAAATCATTGGGTTGAGTGAGAAACGTTTTATAAGAGTAACTCAAGCTCTAGGGCGATTCGTTGATGGCTAGTGAGGAGAGAGCCAAAAGCTCACTCTAAATTATCCAAATATACTTATCATACCGTCCCTAAGCCTAAATTACAACCTTAAAGACGTTTTGATTCTTTGCTATGTAATCAAGAAGTGATTGAGCCAATAGAGAGTAGTTAAGTGGATCTTTGGATACTAGTGAAGTTCGATGAACAATCTATAGCTTTCTTGGTGAACTGAGTAAAGTTCCTCTCCTTCTTACATTGCGAAGCTAATCTAATCTTGAATTCAAACCGTGTTGATTGTGGATATGAGAAGTGTACAGGTATGTAGTTTTTAGATATTATTACATGAAATTTTCTGAGTATTTGCTTTGAGTCTATTCTCCATATTCTTCTATCTTCTGTCTTCTGTGCTTAATTGACCTAAGTGTGTATTTAGAGACTTCCCTTTGTTTTTATCTTTATTGTATCGGGACGATACAACTTTGAGTTGGGGGTCTTGATGTCTCCTCATTTGTGATAGATTTATATTAGGATGAGACATCATTTTTAGTGATTTAGAAGTCATTATAGTCGATTTTCTTGAGAAATGCTACACTTTCCTATTTTGAGTCTTGATTTAGTAAAATAATATTTTTAGAGCATATTGGGTTTAATTATTTATTTAGTGTGAAGCTTTAAAGATAATTATAGAGCTTAATTAGAGTCCAAGTCAAAGACAACAACTTATGGAAAGAGATTAGCATGGTAATTGGAGATAAGGAAATAAAAGCTAAAAAGATGGAAAAGGAAAAGCTGCCTTAATCTGGGATTCTGCAGATCACATCCAAAGATATGCGTTTTTACCTAAGAAATAGGCCGAATCTGGTGATTTTCTTCTAAAGGGTCAAGATAATTCTGTTGCGATTCTTTTGGTATATTATGGAGCAAAAACCGACCAATAACGAAGAAGATATGATCAAAACGGTCCAGCAGTGTTTATCTTTATTTCCATACGAATTAGAGTTGGGCTTGGAGTCCACCACTTACTTCTCCTTCAAGAAAACGAATTAGGGCTTCCAAGATACCTATAAATACACCCTCTTATCATTGTAAACAAGTCCTTGCTCAGTTTTAAACATTAGCTTAAATTATAAACAATAGCTTAGTCCTTTACATTAATATTCATCCTTAGAATCAAGCTATTCATTCAAGGAGCAAGCTGACCTATAGAGGAAGACAAGAAGAAGAAGATTGGAGACTGACAACCCCTCTTCTACATCTCACCTTCTCTATATTTAGAGTAATTAGCTATAGATCTATTCTCAACTATATTTCTAAGCTTTTATTCTGTAAGTTTACTTTTAATTGTTGGATTATTATTTTGTCTTTAAATACTATTTGTTTATTCTAATTGGTTAAGCTTGGCGTATATTGTTATTATGTGTTTTGACTTATTGTTACACCTTAGATTTGGCCAATCTTAGGACTATTCTTAGTTATTGACAACACCACATAATCGTCTAGTTTTGATCCCTTGCCTAACTAGATAGCCATTAAGGTTTGATTTAATCACCAATCATTACTTAGGAATCCCTAGTAGTGGAGAGGTTGCTCCTAAGCCTAGAAAAAGCTAGGCTAGGTAGAATTTAGAATCCTGGTTAATATATAATGCTTAATGTGACAGGTTAGAATAACAATTTAGTACTAGACCTAGTAATCCTAATCTATTAGACTTATTTTCATATTTATTTAGTTGTTTTGTTTATTTATCTGCATTAGATAGTTATTCGTATGAGGTTATCTTTCTATATTTTATTCTAAACATCTAAATTCATCTACGCTTGTTAAACATAAATTGATCTAACGGATACAATCCCTGCGAACGAACTTGACTTATCATTAAAACTTGCAAACGATCTGTGATACTTGCAGTGAGTTCCGTGGTTCTCAAGGGTGTGTGACTCTTTATTATTATCCTTATTTATCTATTATTTTATCACACATTTGCCCCCACCAGTTGGGCTGGCTAAAGAGAAAGAGGAAGAAGCCTCAAAGGAGGAACCAAGAGTTGAAGTTGAAGTTGCACCTGCTGTGCAAGAAGAGAAAGAAGAAGAGAAGGTGGATTCGCCACCTGTTGTTCAAACAGTGTCATCAACTATTCCTGATACAAATCCAAAGGATGACACTGAACTCGAGACATTTGTAGAGGCGTACACTCCTGAAAATATCAACGCCCAATTGCTTGAGATTGCGAAGAAAGGGCTTACACCGCAACAAATTTTTACGCAAGTTATTCCTGATAAAGAAGCGAGTGTAGAAGCCAAGAGAGAAAACTTGAGAGTCTCAAGAAGAAGTGAAAGAGAGTTACCATTAAAGCTCAAAGATCTGGGAAGTTTTAACCTTCCTATTCAAATAAATGGTATGCTCAAGGTGAAAGCTATGTACGATGTGGGTTCCGGTGTGAATCTTATGCCTAAGTCCGTGTTCGAGAGACTTGGACTTCAGAAATCAGAGAAAGCTCCAGTGAAGTTGCAGTTTGCTGACAACTCAATTACCAAGACATGGGGAATAGTGGAGGACGTCCTTGTCCAAGCAGGTAGTATCGCCATCCCTACTGACTTTGTTATACTTGAGTTTGATGCAGATAAGCAGGTTCCAATCATACTTGGACGGCCTTTCATGGCCACAAGTCAAAGTGTAATCTACTTCCAAGAAGGTACCATTACCCTTCATGCTAATAACGTATCCGAGACCTTCTATGTCTTGGGTAAAAAACCAAGGAAGTTAGATCCCATCGTTCCTGTCATCCACAGCCTTTCACATCACAAAGTCCCTACCGAGAAGATCCATGTAAAACCTGTGGATACTGAGCCAAACATTGAGTTTGGGGTTGGCCATGAAGTTCTATGGAAAGTTCACAAACGTGAAAATAGACCACGAAGTTTCAAAGACTCGTGGATGGGACTATTCATTGTCACTAAGGTTGTTTCAGCCAAGGTGATATAAATTCGACCCAAGAAGGGGATCAATCGCAGATTAGTTGACGTTCATAGCCTTACTCGTTGTAGGGGAGGCTATATTCGCAAATCTTGATAGAGGTAAAGCGTCTAACTTTAAAAGACGTTAAATAAAAAAGTTGTATGGGAGACAACCCGCAGTTTTTTTTATGTTTTTATGCATTTTGAGTTTTTAGTTTGTGTTTAGTTTAGTTGGTTTTAGTTGATATTGCATATTTGAGAAAGGTATTAGTGTTATTGATATTTAGGTGTTAGAGAAATCGAGTTTTGGGAGGAAAAACAAACTTTTTGGATATTTTTCAGATGACAACACCGGTATACTGGCCGTTATGGCCGGTAAGCCGGCGAGTAGAAAACCCGAGCCCACGGGTAAGGCCACACGTTTAATGCTGAGAGATCAATTTTCGAGAGATTTCACCACAGGCATGCCGGTCAGAATCACCGGTAAGCCGGCCAGGTCAAAACCCGTGCCCACGGGTATCGTCACGTGTTTAATGCCGAGAGGTCAGCTTTCGAACATCAGCAGCACCGGTATATGCCGTTGATTTTTCCGGTATGCCGGTCAGAGAAGAAACTCGTGCCCACGTGTCAAGGACTCGGGTATTTTGACGTAACTCGGGAATTAAAGAGCTCCAGCACCGGCATGTCGGGCCCTAGCGCCGGTAAGCTTGTCAGCGCCGCTGGAGAGAGAACAAAGCTTCGTTTTTAGGTTATAAAAGAGAAAGAGGTTGGTATTATTCCAAATTATTAATCCTTAAGCCTCTCTTTCTTCTCCAAACCTCTCCCAACTCCATTGAAACTCATTCAAACCTTCCCCAAACATCAAAACACTACTAATCATCATAAAAATACATCAAATCTTCTCTCCACATCATTACAAAGGAGATTCAATTACCCAATTCTCACCAAAACACACTAGATTGAAGAATCAAAAGCTTAAATTTTCAAAAGTCATCCTACAATTTTTTAAATCCATACCAATCCATCAAGAAATCACCTTACCCATATAGAGATTCATCAACAAGTCACCTTTCCTAAACCAAATCAAGCTTGTTCAACCTATAATCAAGAGTTTCAATTTCAAGAGTTGTTAAAGCTTTGAGTTGGGGGTTAATTGAGATGACTAACAGAACAGAATATTATCTAACAAGAGGGAGGTGAAGAAAAGCAAGGTATTGGGTTCAATTGAGAAGAAATCAAGTAACAAAGGTTCTAGTTCCAAAGACAAGGGTAAAATCGATGTTGAAGAAGGAGGTAAGCCGGCTATGTTTGATTTAATGGGAAAAAGGGTTTCACTTTATTCCAAGAAGAGAACACAACCTCTTCTAATTAAAGGTCCTACACCCGTAGATAAAGAGGAAGCTTCAAAGGCCTTGCTAGCTTCTGCAGAAAAACAATTAAAGGAACTACCCTTTGCTTATGAGAAAGTATTCGATGAAGAAGTTGGTGCAGGAGAGTCTAAAAGATTCTTGGAGCTTGGTGAAAGATTGGGTTGGTCTACGTTCATGGTAAGACGTTCTGATTTATGTCATGAGTTAGTTTTAGAGTTCTATTTAGGCCTTTGTAGCCGAGATAGTGAAGGTTGTGTTCCGATTAGAGGAAAGTTAGTTCCTTTCACAGTTAAAGAGATTAGAAACCACTTTCAGTTTAAGAAATTAATTGGACCTTGCAAGTATAGTGAAGCGGTGGCTAAACAAAAAATATTTGATGAGGAATTGCGTTTTGAGCATGTCTTAGATAAGGAGAAAGTGAAATCACATAAGGGAGAATTGAAGGCACCTTGGCCTTACAAATATCTTCAACCGGATGCGAGAGTTTGGCACAGTTTCCTTATTCCTAATGCCTTTGGAAACATAAGAATTTTGGATGTGACTAAAAAGAGCGCTCTACTTTTGGATTGTATTTTGAGAGGAGAAGAAGTGGATGTGGCACAGTTGATCTATGAAGAGGTGATGCGATTTCCGGTCTCTCCTAAATCAGTTTATAATGTTAAATATCCTACTATGATCACGTGTCTTGTGCAAAAACCGAATGTTATATTTGGTGAAGAAGAGAAATTTGAATTTAAGAAGAGTTATATTGATAATGCTTGGATTATGAAAGTCTTGAGAGGAGCGGGTTCTAAGCAAGTCTCAAAAGAAGAAAAGGAGCAAAGTTGGCAAGAGAAGATGGAGGAGCGTTTAAACAATTTCGAAGAAGCTCAAACTTCCTTAGCCAATGATGTGGCACAAATCAAAGCCAATCAAGTGCACATCATGACACTCCTTGAGCAAATAACGAAAGAGCAAGCAAATCCTATCTTGGATGTCGATAATGCTAGGCAATAGCCTCGAGAGTATGTTCTCTTTATTCCTTACCATTTTTGTAAATGATGTATCTGCTAATTTTAATTTTTTTTTCGAGTCGTGGGGGCACGGCTCATTTTTGAGTTGGGGGTGTGGGGATTCGTTGTCTCTCATCTCCATTTTTCTGTTTTTAGGTAGAAATTAATTTTTTTTTGATACATGGGAATTAGATGTAGAGTGTGTTTAATAGCTTGAAAGCATAAGCTCAGTGAATTGATGACAGTAAGTAGTATATTTATGAGCTATTTTATTTTGTATGCTTTGAGTATTTGCAGGAAAACACACATTGATAGTAAAGAAAAGATTAGTGAGCAATGCGCTAGAAAGTATGTTCGATCTCAGGGAGCCTTGAGTAGTGTGTAGGCCGTGAGATCCAAGCTAGTTGACAAACCCATTTGATGAAAGTGCTAAAGGTAAGAAAATAACTAAATTACATGGTGTAGAAAGTGATTAAGGCAGTTCTTTCATATTGAAGCCACTTGAAGCCTTTTTATATCTTCTCACCTTGTTATTTGATTTTATATGTTATATCCTTCTCAGCCCCTTCTAACCTTTCTAAAGCTTTTTATTTAGCCACGTTATAAGCCATATCCCTTAGATTATAGGACTTTTCCATATGACCCGCACTCGAATCGCGATGCATAGACAATTGTTTTAGAGCTTGAGTTTGGGGTGGTGGGTCCACCATTATGGGAATTGTTATTGGGTTGGGATTTTTGAGCTAATTAATTGTTCTCCGTTGTTATATTGATGATGATTCACAGTTTTATATTGTAACCCTTTGTCGAGGTAATAGTGAATGAAAAAGAAGCTATGAGCTAAAGTTATGAAAAGGAATAACATTGAAAAAAATAGCGTGATATCTCAACATTAAAAAGAGAGTCATAGCTATACAAAAGAAAAGAAAAATATGATTTGAAAAGAATATATATTCGGACCGGCAAAGAGGAAATTTTATGTGAACATCTTATGCTTTAATTGGGTTATTGGGGATGCTAAATTGTGCATCAAAGAATTCATTGGGTTGAGTGAGAAACATTTTATGAGAGTAACTCAAGCTCTAGGGTGATTCGTTGATGGCTAGTAAGGAGAAAGCCAAAAGCTCACTCTAAATTATACAAATATACTACCATACCGTCCCTAAGCCTAAAGTACAACCTTAAAGACCTTTTGATTCTTTGCTATGTAATCGAGAAGTGATTGAACCAATAGAGAGTAGTTAAATGGATCTTTGAATACTAGTGAAATTCGATGAACAATCTATAGCTTCTTTGGTGAATTGAGTAAAGTCCCAATCCTTCTTACATTGCGAAACTAATCTGGTCTTGAATTCAAACTGTGTTGAATATGAATATGAAAAGTGTACAGGTATGTAGTTTATGAATATTACTTCATGAAATTTTCTGAGTTGTTGTTTTATGTCTATTCTATATATTCTGCCATGTTCTTCCCATTGTGTTAAAATTACCTGATGTGTATTTATAGACTTCCCTTTGTTTTTAATTTTTAATGTATCGGGACGGTACAACTTTGAGTTGGGGGTCTTGTTGTCTCCTCATTTGTGATAGATTTATATTAGGATGAGACATCATTTTTAGTGATTTAGAAGTCTTTCTAATCGATTTTCTTGAGAAATGTTACACTTTCCTATTTTGAGTCTTGATTTAGTAAATTATTATTTTTAGAGCATATTGGGTTTAATTATTTATTCAGTGTGAATCTTTAAATATAATTATGGAGATTAATTAGAGTCCAAGTCAAAGACTAAGAGATATGGAAAGAGATTAGCGTGGAAATTGGAGATAAGGAAAGAAAAGCTAAAAATATGGAAAAAGAAAAACTGCCATAATCCTGAATTTCACCACCCACGACCACAAATCAGCTTATATCTCAAAATAGGTGGGGAATCTGGAGAAACGGTCAAGAGCAAAGTTAAAGATCTTTCCGAGTCGATGAATTTCGACTACTCATATGAGTCAAACGGATAAGAATTGAAGCAGTTAGGACCATAACAAAAACGGGTCTGATTTCATATTTTATGGTTACGAATTTGAGTTGGGCTTGGAGTCCACTACTTACCTTCTCCTTCAAGAAAACGAATTAGGTCTTCTAAACACCTATAAATACACCCTTATACCACTTGTAAATTATCTTGCCTCATAGTAATTAGTCCTTAGGGTATTTATCATCAGAATTATTGTAGAGAGCAAGATGAAGTCTTTTATTATTTCTTTTAGTTTACTTCCTTCATGTATGAACTAATTTTCCCATAGCTTGGGTTTTGCATCATGTATAAACTATGAATTCTAATTTCTTTCTATCTAAGTTTCTTTGGGAATTCTATGTTTTAATCTGATATTAGCTTTTTATCTATATATTTGTTTATGCGTTTTGATTTAATGAATGTTTTCCTTGCTAGTGCACGAGTATATGATTACCTTAATAGTAGTTAGATGATCACCTTAGCTAGGTGTCTAATTATTGAAACACCACATAACATCTAGTGTCGATATTGGTCTTGACAACACTAATTCTAACTAGATAGTCATTAGGGTATAATTTAATCACTATCACCATGTATGGAAATTGATTGCTTAGGGCCCTAATAGCGTAGGAAAACCCTATTTGAACCAGCCTCGTGGTGTGTCCGTAGCCCCCTTAGTCGCTCTCAAGGTCTAAGGTATGGGAATTTAGAATCCTGACTAAGTATCTAAGAGCTAATTATCTCCCTTATTAACTAGATTCGATAGAAAGAATTAGAAGGATTAGCGCATACTAGCAAAACCTAAGCTATACTTCTCATCTCATATTTCTTCGTATTTATTTTATTATATTTAATTTTTCTTAGTTTAATTTAGTATCTCGAAACTATTCTCTCTTTATTTCTGTCTTTTAATTAATTACTTCTTACTCATTATTCTGCTCATTCGTTTAACACACTAAGTCCCTGAGAACGAATTCAACTTATCATTAGAACTTGCATACGTCCTGTTATACTTGCAGTACCGTGCTTGTCTAGGGTGTAAGTGCATTGTTTTCTGGCTTATATTTATCTTATTTTTATCACACCCTAGGCGACACCAGTCATTCATTGTGTTTTGTTCTTCTTCTCCTCCTACATCTTCTTCTCTGTTTATTATTTGACTACCCTACTGGTCTATATCTTTATTGTATCGAGACGATTCAACTTTGATTTGGGGGTCTTGATGTCTCCCTATTTGTGATGATTTAATCTTAGTTGGAGACATCATTTTATGTGTATTTATTAGGATATAGGTCGATTTTCTCATGATTTAGTACACTTTCCTATTTCGTGTCTTGATTTTATGATTTATTATTTTTAGAGCATATTGGGTTTAATTGTTTGTTAATTGTGAAGCTTTAAGATATATGGTAATTAATTAGATGCCAAGTCAATTCTAAGAGATAAGGGAATGAAGATAAACATGGAAATCGGAGATAAGGGAAAGAAATATTAAAAATGAAAAGATAAATTTGCCAAGTAAATCTGAATTCCAGCAACTACGAACATAAACGTGATCATAACTCAAGATTGGCTTGGAATTTTGAAGAATGGTTTTAAGCAAAGTGATAGAGCTTTCCGAGGAGATCAATTTCGACATAAAGAACGCGTCAAAAAGATAAGTATTGAAGGAGTTACGGCCAAAACAAAACAGCATCGAAATCTTACCTTTTTCTATATTTTAGGGCTACGAATTTGAGTTGGGCTAGAAGTCTAATTACTTGTCTTCCACTCCAAGAAAACATAGGGTTCCTATACCCTATAAATACACCCTCTTATCAGAATAAATACATCCTTGGCTAGTCCTTAATCCAAGAGGAAGCTTACAACAAGAGAAGAGAAGTCTGGAAGGAGCTGAACTCCATATCATGTCTTCACAAGCCTTCGAATTTGTAATTGTTTTCTTTTCTTTTTCTAGTATGAACTAAATTATTTTTATCTTGAGATTTAGCATATATGTATGAACCCTAGACTTGTTTAAACGTCTATCTAATTTGGGATAACATCGTATTTAATTTGAATTCATGTTTTATTCTCTGATTTATGTGCTTAGACTTATTGTCTGTTTATCTTGCGGTGCGCAACGTATAGGATTACCTTAATAGTAGTTAGATGGTCACCTGGAAGGGGTGTCTAATTATTGAAACACCACATAACGTCTAGTATACGGAATTGGTCCTGACAACACCAGCCTAACTGGATAATCATTAGGGTTTATTTTAATCACCAATCATCATTAGTAGGCAAGACTCACTTAGGAACCTAGTGGTGTAGGATAACCCTATTTGTAGTCCCCTCGTGATTGTGAGGTAGCTGCCCTAGTTCGCTCTCCAGGGATAGGGAGGAATTTAGAATCCTGATTATTGCAATACTACATGATTCACCCTTACATGTTTAGAATAAACAAGGCTAGTGGGGATTACTTGCTAGTTTCTCGAGCTAAACTCTCATACTACCTTCTTATCTTTATTTACTTTTTTGCCTTTAATTTATTAGTTTAATTGTCTATCTACAAAAACCAAACAAAAATTCTACTTGTCTTCTCTTTATTTGCGTATTATTTGATCTACCTTTATTATTTGCACTTGATAAATTGCATAAGTTCTCTCTAACTTTCGTAGTCTCTGAGGAGCGAATCTTATTTATCAGTAAAACTTGCATACGTCATGTATACTTGCATAACCATGCTAGCCTAGAGTGTTTATTTGCAGTATTTTTATCTATTATTTTATCACACCTTAGGCGACACCAACGGACAGCTGTAAGGGTTAGGGTATACAGTCAACTATAATGGTTGATGTATATGGTCAAATGTAAGGGTTAGGATATATGGTCAACTAAAATGGTTTGAGTATATGGTCAACTGTAATGGTTAGGGTATATAATCAAATGTAACTTTTTAGGTATATAGTCAAATGTAATGGTTAGTGTATATGGTCAAATGTAATGGTTGGTGTATATGCTCAACCGTAATGGTTACATTATATGGTCAACTATAATAGTTAGGGTATATGGTCAATGGTAATGGTCAGGGTATATAGTCAACTGTAAGAGTTAAGGTATATGGTCAAATATAATTGCTAGGGTATATGGTCAACTGTAAGAGTTAGGGTATATGGTCAATTGTAATGGTTGATGTATATGGTCAAATGTAAGGGTTAATGTATATGGTCAACTAGAATGGTTAAGGTATACAGTCAACTATAATGGTTAGGGTATGTGGTCAAATGTAACGGTTTGGGTATATGGTCAACAGTAAGGGTTAGGGTATATGATCAAATACAATGGTTAGGGTATATGGTCAAATGTAATGGTTGATGTATATGGTCAACTGTAATGGTTGGTGTATATGGTCAAGTGTAATGGTTAGGGTATATGGTCAGCTGTAAGGGTTAGGGTTTACGATCAACTATAATGGTTGAAGTATATGGTAGAATGTAAGAGTTAGGGTATATGGTCAACTAGAACGGTTAGGATATATGGTCGACTGTAATTGATAGGGTATATAATCAAATGTAACAGTTTGGGTATATGGTCAATTGTAAGGTTTAGGGTATATGGTCAGGTGTAATGGTTAGTGTATATGGTCAAATGTAATGGTTGGTGTATGTGGTCAACTGTTACGGTTGGTATATATGGTCAAATGTAATGGATAGTGTATATGGTCAATTGTAACGGTTGGTGTATATGGTTAACTATAACAGTTTGGGTATATGGTCAACTATGGTCAAGCTGGAGACTGTCTATATCTCCAACAACAGTTCAAGCCAATTCCTCTATCTAGGTTCTTATTTTATTTTTGTTATTAAGACATGTATAATATTAATTTCTTTACTGTTTTTACTTTCAATATGAGCTAAACCTTAATTACTTGAGAATCGCAGTAAAGGGATGAACCCTAGTTAATTTAATTTATGTTTTGAATTTGGGATTGTTATGATTTAAATTGAATTAGGTTTTAGGTATTGGATATTACTTTGTTTTAATCACTATTTCTTTTCCGTACAACTAGAAATAGCTTTTAGTATTTGGGCTATTCAATTTAGTGGCGAAGTGATCATCCGACAGGGGGGTTTGAACACAGATCTAGGTAATACCCGTGTAATGTCCGTTATTGACCGACAGACTTAACTAGTTACATAGCCAAAGAGGTAAAATCTTATCATCCGAAAAGCCATATTCGACCATGCAGGTGTTTATGATACTTTAGGATAGCTTTTAGGTCCACCCGACAGGGGGCTAGGAGATATTAGAGTCCCGACTAATATTATAATTCCAATTCTACCCTTAAACATAGCATAAATTATATTGATTAAGTGGATTCCTTGCGAGACTCAAGTATAGCTCATATCTGCATCTAGTCCTTTAGTATTTATTTTCAGTTATTTATTTTCATGCATTCTTAGGATTAATAGAAAAACCAAACAAATATATTTTATCTTTTATTTTCTGTATTTGCAATTACTACTACTTATCTGTTGAACACTTGGGTTATACCAGTCCAATCCCTGAGAACGAATCCGACTTGTCGGAGTATTACTTGGACAACCGTACACTTGCGGTATTGTGGTTCCTTTTATTTCAGTTCTTAATTTTATAACACACCAGGACCCATCATTAGGGTATATGGTCAAATGTAATGGTTGGTGTATATGGTCAATTGTAATGGTTGGTGTATATGGCCAAATGTAATGGTTAGGGTATATGGTCAACTGTAACGGTTATGGTATATGGTCAACTGTAATGGTTGGGGTATATGGTAAACTGTAATGGTTAGGATATATTGTAAACTGTAATGGTTAGGGTATAAGGTCGGTATATAGCCAATTGTAATGGTTAGAGTATATGGTCAACTGTAACAGTTTGGGTATATGGTCAACTATTAGGTTAGGGTATATGGTCAAATGTTACAGTTAGCGTATATGGTCAGCTGCAAGGGTTAGAGTATATGGTCGACTATAATGATTGATGTATATGATCAAATGTAAGGGTAAGGATATATGGTCAACTAGAATGGATAGTGTATATGGTCAACTGTAATGGTTAGTGTAACAGTTTGGGTTTATGGTGAACTGTAATGGTTAGGGTAATATGGTCAAATATAATGGTTAGTGTATATGGTCAAATGTAATGGTTGGTGTATATGGTCAACTGTAATGGTTGGTGTATATGATCAAATGTAATGGTTAGGGTATATGGTCAATTGTAATGGTTGGTGTATATGGTCAACTGTAATGGTTTGGGTATATGGTCAACTATAATTGTTAGGGTATATGGTCAACTATAATGATTTCGGTATATGGTCAACCTTAGGGGTTAGGGTATATGGTCAAATGTAATGGTTAGGGTATATGGTCAACTGTAACGGTTAGCGTATATTGTCAAATGTAATGGTTAGGTTTTATGGTCAACTATAATGGTTAGGGTATATGGTCAACTGTAATGGTTGGTGTATATGGTCAAATGTAATGGTTAGGGTATATGATCAAACGTAATGGTTAGGGTATATGGTCAAATGTAATGGTTGGTGTATATGGTTAATTGTAAGGCTTAAGGTATATGGTCAACTTTAACGGTTAGGGTATATGGTCAACTGTAAAGGTTAGGGTATATGGTCAAATATAATGGTTAGGGTATATGGTCAATTGTAGTGGCTAGGGTATATGGTCATATGTAATTGCTAGGGTATATGGTGAACAATAATGGTTTGGGTATATGGTCGACTGTAAGGCTTAAGGTATATGGTCAACTGTAATGGTTAGGGTATATGGTCAACTTGATGGTTAGGGTATATGGTCAACTTGATGGTTAAGGTATATTTTCAAATGTAATGGTTAGGGTATAATGGTTAGGGTATATGGTCAAATGTAAATGTTAGGGTATATGATAAATTGTAAGGGTTGGTGTATATGGTCAAATGTAATAGTTAGGGTATATGGTCAAATATAATGGTTGGTGTATATGGTCAACTGTAATAGTTAGGTTATATGGTCAAATATAATGGTTAGGATATATGGTCAACTATAAGGCTTAGGGTATATGTTCAACTGTAATGGTTAGGGTATATGGTCAAATGTAGTGGTTAGGGTATATGGTCAAATGTAATAGTTAGGGTATATGGTCAACTGTAAGGCTTAAGGTATATGGTCAAATGTAATGGTTAGGGTATATGGTCAAGTGTAATGGTTAGGGTATATGGTCAAATGTAATGGTTAGGGTGGTTAGGGTATAGGTCAAATGTAATGGTTAGGGTATATGGTCAACCGTAATGGTTAGGCTATATGGTCAACTGTAAGGCTTAAGGTATATGGTCAACTGTAATGGTTACGGTATATGGTCAAATGTAATGGTCAGGGTATATGGTCAACTGTAATGGTTACGGTATATGGTCAAATGTAATGGTTAGGGTATATGGTCAAATGTTTCCATTCCACAAATATCCACAAATAATTTACATTACTACTATCTCCATTCCAAAAAAAAAATTCATTTACATTACTACTCGATCCATTCCACAAATAATTTCATTTAGGATATATGTTAAGGGTTATGGCATATGGTTAGGGTTAAGGGTTATGGTATATGGTTAAGTTTAAGGGATATGGTTAAGGTTAAGGGTTAGGGTATATGGTTAAGGTTAAGGGTTAGGGTGTATGGTTAAGGCTTATGGTATATATTTAAGGGTTAGGTATATGGTTAAGGGTCAGGGAATATGGTTAAGGTTACAGGTTAGGGTATATGGATAAGATAAGAGTATATGCTTAAGGTTGGGGTATATGGTTAAAGGTTAGGGTATATGGTTAAGGCTAAGGGTTAAGGGATATGGTTAAGGCTAAGGGTTATGGTTAAGATATATGGTTACGGGTTAGGGTAAACAATCTGATTTTTGTTTCTGGTTTTTTTCTGATTTTTTACATTATGAAATTAAATAAATACTAAGTATTAAGATAAAAATATACAACCGAAAGCGTTGAAAAATTGTAAAACAAAAAAAAAAGTAAAAGTAAATATTGAAAAACAATGAAACATTAATTAATTGAGGTAAAAAAAAAAGTATAATTACAGTCCAACAAAAAAGTATAATTACAGTCGTTATATTTATTATATTTTTATACAAATCCTATAATGGACATTTTATTAGCGTTGGAAGCCTTTTATAGTATGAAAAGTGATGTGTTGTTTTGACAAAAAAAGTAAAAAAAATCGATGCGCTGAAAGTAGCTTATATGGAGAGGGGATTTTGTAGAAGTGATGAGATTAGGGGGGTGTATTCAACTGGGAGTCTGTTGAATTTTTTTACTTTTAAAGTTCAGAGGTATTTAATCACGACTTTAAAAAGTCTATTAAAATCTTGGGGTATTTAATTGGGATTTTAAAAACTCTTTTAAAATTTAGATGTATTTAATCAAGACTTTTTTAAATCCATTAAAATTTGGAGGTATTCAAAAGTTATTGGACAAGTCATTGGACTTCATAAGAGTTTAGGGATTGAATATAAATAAAAACGTCTTTTACAAATCCTTCTGCGGAAGCAAAGATTTTATAAACTCCAAGAAAAACAACGACCGAGATAAATAAAAAATTAAAAGCTATTTTATAATTTTTTTTGTATTCTGAATTTTTCAACGCTTCTATGAGAGTTTGAAGAGACGAGCTTTAGGTTATCAGGTATTGTTTTATTTATCGAACATAAAAAAAGATTTCATTGTTTTTCATAGATTATTTTTTTTCTTTTCTTTTGTGGTTTTGAATTTTTTCAATGTTTCTGGTTTCCAGCTTCCAATGCAAATGTGAAGAGATGGGTTTTAGGTTATCATGTTTTTTTAATCGAAAATAAAAAAACTTTTCATTATTTTTCAGAGTTCACTTTTTTTTTTTCTTTTACTCTTCTGAATTTTTTCAATGCTTTCAATGCAGGTGTGAACGGACTTTTTTTCCAAGTGTGAACAGATGGGTTTTAGTAGGAATGGTAACGGATAAGATATCCTCGAAAAATTGTATAACCACATCTACATCCATTAAGAAAAACGATAACCAAATCCGCATTCATTAACCATCGGATTTTCGAATTATTAACTACAAAATTATTGAAAGATCATAAAATGATATTAGGTGATATAGTAATAAAGTAGATAATATTCAATTAGGTAGTTATGAATAAATATACAATTAGAATAAATATACTTGATAATTCAAGGGATAGACATCCAAGGGGGAGTATTATGAATAAATATACTTAATTAATTATGGATGTCCAAAGGGTTTAGTTTACTCTTTCAATTTATTGTGGCAAGTGAAGGGTCACTTTTACCCTATGAATAGAGAATCATTTCTTTTGAATAGACTAGTAGTTGATTTTGGAATACAAGAATATAGTTCTCTTTTCATATTTATCTTCTTATTCTTCTTTAGTTTATAACACGTTATCAGCACGAATAAGTCTTTTTCTCCAAATCGTGATGGGATAGCCTAGAAGGTAAAATCATTCGTCAGCAAAGCAGATTTTCTGTGTTCGAATCACGAATTGGTAGATTTAATTTTATGTCTAATTTTTTTTATTAATCATTTGTAATTTTCATTTTATTCTTATTGTGGTGAATCTGGTATTTGTGATTTCTTTTTTTGGAGCTTATGTATTTCGATGGCCGGAAACCTCTATGTAATTTTAAGGCTTGAAGCCTATATGTATTTTTAGAAGGTTTGAAGCTAATATTAAATTTTAAAGGGCTCGAACCCTTAATAAAATTCAAAAGTCCGAAACTAAGATTAATGTTGTAGACTCGAAGTCTCAATTTCGATCTGAAAGCCCGAAACTAAATTAATGTTGTAGACTCAAAAGTCTCAATTTCGATTAATATAGATGATACTATATGTAGATTTATTTTTCATCCCGAAATAAAAAATAAAATCGATAAAACTTAGAGTAACATGTGGGATTCGAACTTGAGACTTTAAATAGTAGAGTATTTGCATATAACCACTAAGATATATATTTGTTTTGTTTAATATTGGTAATATTTGAAGAATATACTCTACATTTCTAAGTTTTGTTATATATTATTCATATTTTAAAATTTATAGGCCCGAAGCCTACATAGAAACTTATATTTATCGGGAGAGTATACCAAATTTTATAGGCCCGAATCCAACAAAGAATTTATATGACAAAAGTATATAGCAAAATTTATAGGCCGAAAACCTATTACAATTTTTATATGCCAGAAAAAAAAATCTCATAGGCTTGAAGCCTTGGATACAATCTATATGCATGAATCATAAGAGAAAATTATCTAAAGGCTTAAAGCCTAGATCAAATTTTAAAGGCTAGAAGCCTATATCAATTTTTGTTAAAAGAAAATTACACAAAAGAATTAAGGAATAAAATGTAATTGCTAATATAAATTTAAATGACTATTTTTAATGAATTTCCTTAATATTGAAAAATCATTATAGAAATAAATCGAGAAATAAACTAGACATCCATGAAGGGTGCAATGAAATTATATGTCCGAACGAAATTATTTCTTTCAAGAAAAGGTTACAACAAACTTTATATGCTAGAAGCATAAAACAAATTTTATAGGCTCGAAGCCTAGAAACAAAATCTCATATCCAGAAGTATAAAATTAATCCTATTAGCCTGAAGCCTAAATTGTTATAGGCCCGATGACTAAAGAAAAAAAAATGCCTGAATCATAATATTACTATTTAGGTCAAAATCTTAAATGAAAATATTTATGCCGGAAGCATAAATTAAGTATTTTTGACTTGAAAGTTGTAACAAATCTCAATAGAACAGAAGTCTATTTAATGGATCGAGAATTTAAAAAAAAAAAAAGTAGGTCTGAAGCAAAGATAAAATTATGATGAATAACTCATATGGGTTTCATGAATATTTAAGAATGGTATTTTTTTCCAAATAAAAGGAATATAGACTATCTTTTAAGAGACTTGATGATGAAATTATTCCAAGTTTTATGAACCCAGAGTTCGTTGATTACACATTAATAGAGATACTTTTATGAACCAGAGATTTGTTCATATATATAATTCCTGGAGCAAAAAAATGAACCGGAAGCTTGTTAACAAAATGATTTTATTCATGAGAGATAAGTTGAACTAAATAATTTTATGAAGTGCAAAGTTTGCATGAAAAGGGGTTTGAACCTACACCCTCCCTTGTAAATGTTTATAGTCTTACCATTTGGACAATCTAGTAATTTGTTAGTTAATTGGACAAAAAGAAATGTTAGTACAGTTTCAGATACTATTAAATTAAGTGAGGATTTCAAATGGGTAAATGTAATATAATCATAATTTGTGTTCCATTTACATAATACTATTTGCTGAAGTGATTAGAATTACATTCCCTAAACGAATGCAATAACTTTCAAATGCGTATCAAAATAAACATTGTGGTGACAAAATTTGATAGAATAATATCACATTCTCTGGCTCAAAACTATTCCATGTAGTGGATGGATTTGCATTCCTTGTAACGACTGTTAAATTATTCAATCTCTTTGAAAATGGATATGTAAACAAACTGGTAGGGTTAAATATGATCAAATATTGTATTCTCTGGCTAAAATTATTCATTATAGTGAATAAAACTGTATTTCCTGAAGAAAATTCTAGGTCTTCTAATGTATATTGGAATCAGTGTGGCGGTGATCATAACTCCACTTGAGTTGAAAATCATAATAGTGTTTCAGAGTTTGCTTTGCTGGTATGTTTTTGTAACGTATATATGATTTTTATGTAGACATATATGATTGTTTTTACTAATGAGGTGATGAACAAGATTTACCGTGAAAAAAATATATTAGAAGCAAAGCAAAGCGAAAAAAGAGGAGGCTAATTAAATCATGAGAATACAAAGGAAAAATGGAATATCTTTGCTATACTTCCAAACTTCAAGGTTACATAATTATTCTACTGAAATAGATATTATTGTAGTTAAAAGTATTTTGAAAAAGATATGTTAAGACCTTTTACACATTTAAATACTTCTGAAGTAGTAATATCGTAATTAGAGTTTTATGCCAATATTAAGTTTTAACATTATATTCTCTTGTAAACTATAACGTTTCATTCCTCGAAGTGAATGGAGTTGTATTCCTTGAAGTTAATGTAACCGTTTTCATAATATAAATAAATAGACGTATGGATGACAAAACAAGTGGGTTAGTGTTGTATTCCTTGACTAGAAATTATTCCCCGAAGATAATATGATCACATTCTCTAAAGCAAATGCATTATTTCCATCTTATATAACATTGACCCGGTAATTGAAATAATTGAGTGACTTAAATACTGTGTTTTCCTAGCTAAAAACCATTCATTGAAGTGAATGGAAGTGCGTTTCTGGAAGATAATGCAATATTTTCCAATGTGTCTGGAATTGACATCTTGGTGACCCAAACTCTTGACGAGGTTAAGGTAAGAAAAAAAATCCTTACCACCAGAAGTGGAATAAATAAGGAACTTGAAAGTAAAAGGTCGATAAGCCATCATGAAATGATAAGCATGAATACTATCGATAAAGTGGAACCATATAGTGTCTGCGTACCAGTAGAATACTAAGACATTTAGTCGATCTAATTAAAAGTTTTTGGATGCCCAAAAGTTATGTTACCTTGTGGTACAAAATTGACATAATTGGCGAATTATATTTTAAGTAAATCCTGAATAAATTTACTAAATTTTAAAGGATATTTTCCTAAATTAGTATTTTGTATAAACCACAAGTGTCTGTAACAATGTATATCTTCGCATTATTTACTACAAGTCTCACCGGAAGTGTGTATGAAAATAAAATATGTTATTTCTTTGGGTTATATATATATATATACTGATTCAAGCAGTTGAAACACTCATTGTGTAAAAGAAAATATGTCATAATCCAAAGAACTTTGTATTGTTAAATGACTGATTTGGTCAACTAGTGACAATAAAGATATATCGACTAATAGATTACTCACTTGGTCTCTACTTAAAAGAACCAGAAGATTCATTTTACCAAGTGACTACCCCCTTATTAGGGGGAGAGACAAGTCAACCTGAAGTTGTGCGACGTATAGAATAGGCAACCTGAAGTTGCGTGACATATAGACCAGGCAACCTGAAGTTGCGTGACAAATGGTGGAATACAATTTATTATATTATTTATATCTACAAACTAAAGAATAGGAACTTGAAGTTAAAAGAAACTCCAGTTGCAAAATATTGCATATAATATACATAATACATTCGCAAGTAGAATACTTCAAAATCCCAAAATATGTTGTAAACGCTCCAACATAGGTTATTGTCCCATATTATACATAACAAATATTCCAGCGAATGTATCAAACCAACGCATGAAGCGTGGTAAGCCTGTCGATTTAAAGTATACGATGCCCCAAAGAAGAAAATCTCATGAGTAAATGATTAAACGGTAAATATTATGGAATGTGCACTCCACGTGACACGACAGGAATTATTAAGTCAACTAATGTTGGCACATGCATTGATCTTAAAGGAAGTAATGGCCATTGAAGATACCTAGGTACCTAAATACGAGAAAAATTATGTAGATTATTAGTCTACTGAAAATATTTAAAACTGTTAGACAATCTATGGGATTAATATATTTTCATTTAATATAGCGCTTGAAATAAATAATAAGGATCCTAAACCACAAAGTGGTGAAATATGTCAACGACAATAGAAAGTGTAATAGTGAATTTTGGAATTAAAAAAAACACTACTTGTATCACGAAAGGTTCCTGCAGAAACCTAGATTTAACTATGGGGAGACGTCCTCATTCTTATGTTATTGATACAATGTAGTGATTATTAGATGGATATTAAAGTTTTTGATAAACAAAATAGGTGTTAGAAGCATGACATGTGCCCAAACATGAAAGGTGTTTGAAAGCACAACAAGTGTCTAAAGCACGATAAGTACTTGAAGTACTTAGAGCGTTTAAATATGAAATTATCTAAGATTGAGAAGTTCCTGAAATATAAAAGTTACTGGAGTACAAAAGTTCTCGAAGAACGTAGTTTATTTAAATCACAAGAGAAAAGTGTATGAATTATGAAAGGATACTCGGTAATTGTTGTCATAATGATAATGATGTGATATTTGTATATTGTACTCTTTTTCCTTCACTAAGGTTATTTCCCACTGGGTTTTTCCTAGTAAGGTTTTAACGAGGCGTGCTAATATTTTCAAATGAAGTATAAAATCTTTTATTAATCAAGAAAATGATATTACTATCATTAAATACCCTCAAGTAAAAATCCAGAAGATTTACTTATTAAAGTTTCATTAACGACGACATCAAGGTACAAATATATTTAGAAATATGTAATGTCGTAATGAGGGGGAGAATATATTGAATTCTGCATTTTTTCCTTCACCACAGTTTTTTCACATTGGGTTTTCCTGGTAAGGTTTTAACAAGACAAACTGAATATGTGTCATAACCTCCAAGGATTAGTGTACTCTTTTTCCTTCATCAAGTTTTGTCCCAATGGGTTTTCTTGATAAGGTTTTAATGAGGCATATCTTTCAGTGAATATCCAACGGGGAGTGGTATGATATTTATTAATTGGATGATTCAACATACCAAAAGAATGTGTGGTCTATCTCCAACAAGAATATAGTGATGGTATTTTATGAGGATATTATTGCTTGTACCACACATAATTATAATGACTATATCAAAGGAGACAAAACAGAACATATTTCACCAAAGTCTCCTACACACACGAGTTACAGAAGATTGTGGATATTGACACTCGACAGATACAATCACGCACGAATTTTGTAGATTTTCCTGATGAAATCATTTTCAACCACAATATTCAAGAAGTAGGTCCACAATACTGAAATACGACAACTAAGAGATATCTTGCCAACATCAGGGGGAGCGTAAACAAGACTATACTCTTTTCCCTTCATCCAAGTTTTTTCCTAATGGGTTTTCTTGACAAGGTTTTAACGAGGCATCGTTTCAATATGATTAGTTCCATCTATATGTACTCTTTTCCCTTCTACCAAGTTTTTATTCCACAGGGTTTTGTTGGCAAGGTTTTAACGAGGCATATTTTCTAATAGATGGATATCCAAGGAGGAGTATTATGAATAAATATACTTAATTAATTATGGATGTCCAAAGGGTTTAGTTTACTCTTTCAATTTATTGGGGCAAGTGAGGGATCACTTTTACCCTATAAATAGAGGATCATTTCTTTGTAATAGACTAGTAGTTAATTTTAGAATACAAGAATATAGTTCTCTCTTCATCTTTATTTTCTTATTCTTCTTTAGTTTATAACATACTTGACATTTATAAAAAAAAAACTTTAAAATTAAAGGTAGAGGTAAATTAATACATATAACTTATTTGTTATTTTTATATTTTAATATATTAGTTATAGAAATTCATAAATAAAAAATAAAAACGATATTATTTTCATATTACTTTAATAATTTGGAAATTTTAAAATATAATTTATAATACATTAAGTAATTAAATATAAAAAATAAATCTGGACAAATAGTAATAAGGCATTTGTCACGTATTAGCCAACAACCATTTAAAAGATGATGACCCCACCGCCAATGTCACTCTGTAAATGGGTATCAATCACTTTATAAGAATATATTATCCCGAGGTAATAAAGTAACTTCGGGCGAAGGACTATATGGCAAATACAAAAAATACGCTATGTTGCATCGTTTTATTCGCTATTATCTCTTTTATACGCTACTTGGCTAATTTCCATTGCTTGGCCATCACCTTCACATCTGCAGCATGTAATAATTATATTCTCCTTTTGTCGGATTATTGCATTGAAGATTTTTCCAGTAAGGAACGGGCCTTTCACGCGCACGAGTAGTTGTTCGCATCATTTTTTTTGTTTTCTCTTTTCTATACTATAACTGCTTTTTTTTTTTTTAAATGATTAGGCAAAACACCATAAAATTTTATACTTTTTGGATTCTCTTGGCCTGAGTTTGATGTTTATTCTACAATTTCTAGGATCTACATCAAATTCATAAAACTTTTTTAGCCGCAAATCCTTTTTTATTTCAGTTCTCTATTCTTTTCTTAACCTTACAACATTTCCCTTTTCCATTTCTTCTTTTTCTTTACACCAAAACAGAAATGGCTCCAACTAAAAGAGCTACACAACACAATATCACTCAAGAAATTTTCAAGGAAAGTCAAAATGTTAGAACAAACACGGTAGTGAGACCTAATAGTGGAAATAGAAGTAGTCATAACAATGACAATAAATGGGAAACACAATGTACCAAAGTGTTTAACAATGGTAAAAAAGGCTATGTGATTAGGGATGTTAGTCCAATTAAAGATGCTCTGGTGCGGATTAATGTTTTGTCGGTAGTAATGAATGAAGAGATCCAACAAGATGATGAAGAGGAGGCCATAAACAACTCCAAGTGGTCCTCTCTTTTTGAAGGTAAAATCAAAGCTTATTTGGAATTGGATTTTCATAAACCAAAAACATAGGAGGGAATTACTATTATAAAACCGCCTCAAGATATCTTTGATGAAGGAGCTAAAGTATGATCAAACTAGTTAATTGGGCAATTCATAGGTTCTCCTCCGCAATTTTACATGATTACTAATTTGGTTAGATTTCAGTGGAAGGAACTTGGTAGGGTGAACATCAAATCACATGGTAACATGTTCATTTAGCATTGATAGTGACACTAATTGTAGGAAATCTCTTGAGCAAATCTGGCATGTTGGAGGGAAACCTCTGTTTTTAGAGAATTGAGTGAGAATATGTAGTTCGATAAGGTTGACTATAATAGTGTGCCTTTATGGATCAAGTTAAGGAACATCCCTATGAATTTATGGACTCCTAATGGTTTGAGTTACATTGATAGTAGAGTAGAAAAGCCGATTTAGATGGATTCTATCACTGAGTCTAGGTCAAGGTTGGGTTATGAACGTGTTTGTGTGGAAGTTAACTTGAATAATAAGCTTGTAAAAAGAGTTTATGTGGTAACAGGTAGCACTGATCTTTATGAGGTTTATATTGTTTATGATTGGAAACCATTACAATTCTCTATTTTCAATAGTTTGAACATAAAACATGTAAGAGTGATAAGAAAGTCTGGGTTTAGAAACAAGACAAGTGAATGGTTCTATCTCTGACAATGTTAGTAATAGTAAAAGTAAGTTGAAAGATTATGATGGAGTTACTAGTTCACAAGTAAATGAGGAGGAATCTTGGAAATATGTAACTATAAGGTCTAAAGTTCACGGAGAAGCAGGTTGCAGATACACTTAACCTGAAGCAAATGTTAATTCATTTAATGTACTTAATAGCCCTTTGTCTGCACTTGATAATGATGTGCTGAAGATTATTCAAAGTTCTAGGGAGGGTGATAAGAATAAACCTCATAATCAATGATCTTAGGATCACGGAATGTGAGGGGCTTAAACATAGCCTTGAGACAAATTCATGCCTTAAACTTCATGTTTGAAAAGAAGGATCAAATTATGTGTCTTATGGAGACTAAAGTTCAATTCCATAATATGCAGAGTATAGTGAAGGAACACTTTAAGAAATATAGCATAATTCATAACTATATTAATGATTATAGAGGTAGAGTATGAATTTTATAAGAGAATGGTGAAGTTTCAGTTAAGCTTCTTGAAAGTACTGCTCAGGCAATACTTGTTGAGATCATGGACTTATTTAATAATAGAAAGTTTATACCATGTGATATGTATGCTAGCAATGTTGATAAATTGAGAATGGTGCTTTGGAGGGATATGATTAGATGGAGCAATTTATACAAGAGTGAGCATCTCTGTTGTGTGGGTGATTATAATGATGTTTTAAGAGCTGAGGAGATGTTGAATTGTGATGAATTGGTTGAGTGTTCCAAATAATTTATTGAGTGTTTAGAAGATGCTGAACTATTTGAACACCAAACTGCTGGAAATTTCTACACTTGGACTAATAGAAGTACAACACAACTTAAAGCTAGTAGGATTGATAGGGTTATTATAAATGTTATATGGTTGGATCATGTGCAGTCAAATGTTCTTAGCCTTGCCCCTTCTATCTCGAATCTTTGTGCATTACTAATCTTATTTGGTGCACCATATAAAAGAGGTCCTCCTTGCGCCTTTAAATTCTTTAATATTTGGACTAAACATGTGGAATTTCCGGATGTTTTTAAGCAGGCATAGAGTATTCAAGTTCAAGCCGCTAGTATGTTTGTTTTGTATACTAAATTATTTAACCTCAAATACTTTAAGAAGAGTTCTTATTATATTAATCAAATGAAGATGAAGCTTGAGGAATTGCAGAATATTATTATGAGTGGGAATGGTAAAAATTTGATTCTAGCTGAGGAGAAGATTGCATTAACAAATATTGAAGAAGCTATGATATATGAATAAGTTATATTGAAACAAAAAGCTAGAGATACATGGTCAATAAATAGTGATTGTAGTTCATCTTATTACTACAAAATAATTAAGGCTAGACAAGCAAGAAATAAAGTGAGTACATAATTGATGATAATGGTAATGTTAGTCTACTCCTAATCAAATTAAGGATGAGTTTTTGGGGTTCTATACTACACTTATTGGCTCTGGAGACTCTTCTCAAGAGATTTTCTCAATAGATACTCTTAAAGAACTTATGAATATTTCTCTTACTGGGGAAAAAGTAGAGTGGTTGAGTCATCCTATTACCGATGAGTAAATTAAAGCCGCCTTGTTCTCAATTAATGAATTAAAATGCCCTGGTCTAGATGGTTTCACTTCTTGTTTCCATAAAGAGGCATGGGGAATTGTAGGTGATGATTTTAGTAGAGCAATTAAAGAGACTACGGGAAGTAATATTATGCTCAGGAAGCTAATGCTACAAATATCTCCCTTATACCTAAAGTTCAATCACCTACTAGTGTAAGACAATTCAGACTTATATCTTGTGTGAATACACCTTACAAGACTCTTTCAAGGATCATTACTAATAGGATAAAAAAGGTACTCAATTCTCTCATTTCTTACAATTAAGTTACCTTTGTGTGTGATAAGTATATTGGTGATAACATTATAGTTGCTCAAGATATCTTAAATGGCTATGATAAAAGTAACATCTCTCCAAGAAGTACTATCAATGTTGATCTTCAAAAGGCAGTTATAGCTTGAATTGGAAGTTCTTGTTTAATGTCTTACATGCTTTCAACTTCCCTCAAGTCACGGTCAGTTGAATTGAAATGTGTGTCTCTGCTCCTACCTATTCACTTAGTTATAATGGTGAACGGGTAGGTTATTTTGATGGAAAGAGAGGATTGAGACAAGGGGATCCCTTATATTGTGCTTAGTATGCAAGTGTTCACTTCTTTGTTTCAAAAACTTGGAGAGAATATGAAGTTTCCTTTCCATCCAAAATGTGAAGATTTGAAACTTAACCACATTATGTGCCCGTTTGGGATTGCTTTTCAAAATAATCACTTAAAGTGATTTTAGATCCATAACAATATTTTAGAATTTTAAAATCACTTTTAGGAAAATCACTAGATTAGTGATTATTAAAATAATCACTTAAAGTGATTTTAGATGTCATAATAATTTTTAATAATTTTTACAAATATTTTAATTTTAATCAAAAAGCACTTTTAACTCTAAAATAATCAATCCCAAACGGGCTCTATATTTGCAAATGATTTGTTAATATTCATGAAGTCTAATGTTAATTCTTCTATGATAGTGAGGGATGGACTTAATATATTTGCAAGGCTTTCAAGATCAAGGATTAACAATGCCAAGAGTGAAGTATATTTTGGGAATACTTAAATCAAGTTAAAGATGAGATTATGAGTATTTTGAGCATCAAGGAAGGTTTTTTGCCAGTTAGGTATTTTGGTATGCCTCTTAACTCAAAGAAGATTAGTGTGAATGATTCCAATAAACTTGTTGAGAATATATGCTTAAGCATCTCAAATTGGAGTAACAAACTGCTCACTTATGCAGGAAGGCTAGAACTGATAAAAACTGTGTTGATTAGTAAAATACTATATTGGTGTCGATTTTTTCTATTGCCTAAGAATTTTATATATAAGATGAATCAGAAACTATCAAGATTTCTATGGAAAGGCAATCTAGAAGGGGCTAAGGGAGCTAAATTCTCTTGGATTGAAGTATGTAAAGGCAAGGCATATAGTGGACTAAACATTCCAAACCTTGAAAACTTAAATAAAGTATGTTTGTTAAATGTTTTTGGGAAAATGTACATGATGTCTCCCCATTTGTGATGATTTAATATTAGTTGGAGACGTCATTTTAGGTGTATTTATTAGGTTATAGGTCGATTTTCTCATGATTTAGTACACTTTTCTATTTTGTGTCTTGATTTAATTATTTATTATTTTTAGAGCATATTGGGTTTAATTGTTTGTTAATTGTGAAGCTTTAAAGATATATGGTAATTAATTAGATGACGAGTTAACTCTAAGAGATAAGGAAAATAAGATAAACATGGAAATTGGAGATAAAGGGAAGAAATATGAAAAAGGAAAAGATAAAATTCCCAAATAAATCTGAATTCCAGCAGCTACGAACATAAAAGTGATCATAACTTAAGACTGAATATGAATTTCGAAGAAGAGTCTGAATTAAAGTTATAGAGCTTTCCGAGACGATTAGTTTCGACTATTGGAACGCGTCAAACGGATAAGTATTGAAGGAGTTACGGCCAAAACAAAACAGCACCAGAATCTTACCTTCTCTATATTTTAGTGTTACGAATTTGAGTTGGGATAGAGTCCAAGTTACTGTCTTCCACTCCAAGAAAACATTTTAGGGTTTCCTATACCGTATAAATACACCCTTTAATCAGAAGAAATACATCCTTGGCAAACCTTAAGCCAGGAAGAAGCTTACAACACAAGAAGAGATGTCTGGAAGGAGCTGAACACCATATTATGTCATCTTCAACCTTCAAATTTGTAATTGTTTTATTTTCTTTCTCTAGTATGAACTAAATAATTTTAGCTTGAGATTTAGCATATATGTATGAACCCTAGCTCTTATCTATCTAATTTGCGATACTATCGTATTTAATTTGAATTCATGTTTTATTCTTTGTTTATGTGTTTTGATTGATTGTCTGTTTTCGTTGCGGTGCGCAACGTATGGGATTACCTTAATAGTAGTTAGATGGTCGCCCGGAAGGGGTATTGATGTCTCCTCATTTGTGATAATAAAATCTATGCATGAGACATCATTTTAGGCTTATTTATTAGTTTATAGGTTGATTTTAGCTTAGTTTAGTGCACTTTCCTATTTTGAGTCTTGATTTAGTAACATAATATTTTTAGAGCATATTGGGTTTAATTGTTTATTTAGTGTGAAGTTTTAAAGATAATTATGGAGGTTAATTAGAGTCCAAGACAGACCACAACTTATGGGAAGAGATTTACATGGAAATTGGAGATAAGGGAACAAAGGCTAAAAATTAGAAAAAGGAAAAGCTGTCTAAATCTGAAATTCTGCAGCACACGCCTAAAGAAGTGATGATTACTCCTACAAGGAAGCCGATTTTGGAAGATTCCTTTCATAGGGACATAGATAATTCTGTTACGATTCTTTTGGTATATTATGGAGCAAAAACCGACCAATAACGAAAGAGATATGCTCAAAACGGTCCAGCAGTGTTTATCTTTATTTCCAAACAAATTTGAGTTGGGCTAGGAGTCCATTACTCAACTTATCTCTAAAGAAACGAATTAGGTCAACCTATACACTATAAATACAGCCTCTTAATACTCTTAAATCATCCTTGGTGAAACCTTAAACCAAGAGGAAGCGTACAACACACGAGAGAAGTCTGGAAGGAGCTGTTCATCAACAATGTCTTCTTCTACCTTTAATTTTGTAATTTCTTTCTTTTCTTTCATGAACTACATTTCTTTAGCTTGAGTTTTTAGCATATATGTATGAACCCTAGTTTTGATTGACATCTATCTAATTTGGGAACTTAATGTTTTAAATTGAATTATAGTTTTTATTCATTGATCATGTGTTTGGATTTATATTCTAAGTTCTTGTGGATGCGCGCCCATATAGAATTACCATCTAATAATTAGGTCACCATTGACAACGGTGTTTAATTGCATGTTTAGCACATAACGTTTAGTATTAGGTCTGATCTGACAACCCAACCTAGCTAGATAATCATTATGGTTTAGTTCTTGTGACTATTTACCAATTACAGGAAAAGTTTGCTTAGGAAGCCTTATTGACACAGGTAAATCCTATTTTAAACTACCGATAGCGAATTGGAACCGATTAATGAAATACTACATAATTCACCCTTACATGTTTAGAACGGCAAAACTAGTGGGGATTACATGCTATAACTCAAGCTATATTCTCATATCACTTCTCTTTCGTATTTATTTTCTGTCTTTTAAATTCTTAGTTTAATTTAGTTAATTAGAAAACCAACAAAAATCTATTTGTCTTTACTTTTATTTGCGTTTAGTTGTCCTAGCTTTAATTATTTACACTTGATATTTGCATAAGATTCCTCTAACCTTCGTAGTCTCTGCGGAACGAATCTTTAACTAAAACTTGCATACGATCTGTATACTTGCAGAACCGTGTAGCTTTAGGGTGTATTTGCACTTTATTTATATCTTATTTTATCACACCCTAGGCCCCACCAAGTTTTTGGCGCCGCTGCCGGGGACTACATCGTTAGTCCTTGTGCATATATCTTGTGCTTTTATTTTTAGTTAGTTCTATTTTACGCTTTTTTTTTAGTTTTAGTTTTTCAGATTTAGTTACATATGGAGAACCTAAGGAGACTTGAGCTACCCATCGATTTCAGAGTGGAGCCACGAGGAATTCGCGCTCCAGAAATCCAAGCCGCTAAATTTAAACCTGATCCAGGGATGTTAACTCAGTTTGCAACTCATGGACTATTCAGCGGTGCTGCACATCAAGATCCAATCCGATATATTCAGAAATTCATGCAGATCTGTGATGCTTATATCATAAGAGGAGTTACTAGGGAACAAGTATACTACCTGATGTTCCAGTTCTTCTTAACCGGATGTGCAAACGATTGGTATGATACCCAATACCCTCATGTTATTCCAGATTGGGACAAGCTTCAAACAAGATTCCTAGACCGCTTCTATCCGGTTAGTAGACGTTTAAAAGATATGTTGGAGCTTGAACAATTTATACAGGAAAACGGAGAAAGTTTGGGTGAAGCATGGTTACGATTTACAGAAAAGAAGGCGAGATGCCCATATCATCAATCCTCGCCGGAATATTATTTAACCTTGTTTTATGGAGGCCTTAATGACAAATCAAGAGAGAAAGCAGATTCGTTAGGAAGCGCAGGTTTTGTGTTGCTAGATCCTGAAGAAGCTGAGTTGGGGATGGAAAGAATTCTTGAGAACGATAGAAGTTGGCCAAAGAAACCAGAAAAAGAAGAAAATTCAGAGTCTCTGAAGCTTAAGTAATTGGCTCAACAACTCAAAGAGCTACAAGAACAAGCCCGAACAATTGCTCAGGTGAATGTGGTACGTACAATTCCTTCGTGTCCTGGTTGTGGATCAAGAAATCATGTGTGGGAAGGATGTATGAATAATCCAGTAGTAGCTTCCGTTACATATCCGCAAAATAACTATTATTCGAATAGTTGTGATCAGCCTCAAGAAAGCTACACTAATTATCAACAACCCCCGCAACAGAAGAGTTGGGTCAGAAAGCAAGAAACTTATCAACAACCCCAACCTCAAGCCTATAATCCACCACAACCTATTCAGAAAAAGGCGCCCATTGTTAAGAAAGTTTGTCAAGAAACAAAGAAAGATCCACCGAAACAATCAATGCAACTGGCAAAACAAGAACAAATCCAAGGCTTGAATTCAAGTATGGCTAAATTAATGCAAGCAGCTGAGAAAATGGGTCATAGCCAACAGAAAATTCAAGCCCAGCAGAAGATTATCAAGAAACTAGAGCATACTTTATCACATATAGCAAGTGCATTACAGAATCGACCAAAAGGGCAACTTCCAAGTGATACTATTGCTCCTAGAGATGATTCTTGCCATGCAGTTGAATTGCGAAGTGGAAAACAACTACCTCCACCCAGAAGAGAGCCTGAACCAGTCCCTATTCCAGAAACTAGGGGGAAGAAACAACGAAAGATACAGTAGAGGAGGTAGTTAAAGAGAAGATTGTCCAAATCGAGGCACCTGAGAAGACAAGAAATCCAGTGGAACTTAATACACGCCCTCCACCACCTTACCCTTCACGTGTCAGGAAAAAGAACAATGAACTGGAATTCAAGAAGTTCGTTGACATGTTGAAGAAGTTGGAAGTTAATATACCTCTTGTTGAAGCTCTCAAGAGAATGCCGACCTATCTTAATTCATGAAAGACATTCTCTCCAACAAGCGAAGTATAGAAACTGGGGAAACAATTGGACTACCTATGGAGTGCAGTGCTATATGTCAGAGTAAGTTTCCACCAAAGCTAGAAGATCCCGGAAGTTTTACAATTCCCATCGGCATTTGAGATAGTTGAACCGGGAAAGCATTATGTGATTTAGGTGCGAGTATCAATCTCATGCCTAGAATTGGAGAAGTAGTACCCACATCTGTGGTATTACAAATGGCGGATCGCTCCCTCTCACGACCAATAGGTAAAATTGAAGATGTTTTAGTTAAAGCTGGCTCTTTTATTTTTCCTTGTGATTTTCTTATTCTTGACTACGACGCGGATAAGAATGTCCCCATCATCTTGGGTAGACCATTCTTAGCCACGGGGCGTACACTAATTGATGTTGAGAATGGTGAGTTGATCATGAGAGTACAAGGCAAACAGATACGATTCAACGTGTTTCAGGCTATGAAGTTACCAAATTCGAAAGATGAATGTTTCAAAATAGATGTCATCGGAAAAATTGCACAAGAAGTCTTCAATGAAGCAAGCTTAGATGATGATCTTGACGAAGCCTTAACACTTGAATCATCAGAGGAACTCGAGATTCCCCCTGAAGACGTCGCTGCATTAGGATCAGATGTACGAGAACTACTTTGAGAATCAGGTGACATTGAACCAATGAAACAACCATCTATAATATGTCCACATGTTCTCGAAGAAAAGCCACTTCCAGACCATCTACGCTATGCATATCTAGGTACGAACAAAACTTTGCCTGTTAGTATTTCTGCTAACCTTTCAGGTCCTCAAGAGGAGAAGTTACTTCAAATACTTCGAGCAAACAAGGAAGCACTCGGATGGACTATTGGCGACATCAAAGGAATTAGTCCTTCCGTTTGCGAACACAAAATCATTCTTGAGAATGAAGGTGGGCGATCTATAGAGGGACAGAGAAGACTCATGCCAGCTATGAAAGAAGTGGTGAGGAAGGAAGTTATCAAGTTGTTAGACGCAGGATTTATCTATCTGATTGCTAGCAGTGATTGGGTTAGTCCAGTGCAATGTGTTCCAAAGAAAGGAGGTTTCACTTCCATCCTTAATGATCAAGGCGAAGCCATACCATCAAGACAAGTTGTGGGGTGGCGAGTGTGCATGGATTACCGAAGACTGAACAAAGCTACAAAGAAAGATCACTTCCCGCTACCATTCATTGATCAGATGCTAGACAAACTTGCAGGAAGAGAGTATTATTGTTTCCTTGACAGATATTCGGGTTATAATCAGATTTGTGTAGATCCCCTCGATCAACACAAAACCACTTTTACTTGTCCGTTTGGTACTTTTGCGTATAGAAGAATGCCGTTTGGATTATGCAATGCACCTGCCACGTTCCAGAGGTGCATGATGGCGATATTTTGGGACATGATTGATAAATATTTGGAGGTTTTTATGGATGATTTTTCGGTCTTTGGAAATAGTTTTGATGATTGTTTGAATAATCTTGAGAAAGTCCTTGTGAGATGTAGAGAAAAGGATCTTGTGCTTAATTGGGAAAAATGCCACTTCATGGTTCAAGAGGGAATTGTGTTGGGACATAAAGTTTCGAAGGCAGGGATGGAGGTTGATCGTGCTAAAATTGAAGTGATCAAGACATTACCACCTCCAGTTTCTGTCAAGGGAGTGAGAAGTTTCTTGGGTCACGCAGGATTTTATCGAAGATTTATTAAAGATTTCTCCAAGATCGCCAAACCGCTTTGCTCTCTACTTGAAAAGGATACTCCTTTTAATTTTACTGATGAATGTCTTCAAGCGTTTTTGACGATTAAGGAGAAACTAATCTCTACACCTATTGTTATACCTCCTGATTGGAAAGCTCCGTTTGAACTTATGTGTGATGCTAGTGATCACGCTATGGGTGTTGTGTTGGGACAGAGGAAAGACAAGATTTTCCACACGATTTATTATGCAAGTAAGACTTTCAACACTGCCCAGATGAACTATACAGTGATGGAGAAAGAAATGTTGGCCGTGGTTTATGCTTTTGATAAATTTCGTTCCTATCTGATTGGGAAGAAAACTGTTGTATTCACGGACCACTTAGCTATTAAGTACCTCATGGAGAAAAAGGACGCTAAGCCACGTCTCATTAGATGGGTACTGTTGCTTCAAGAATTCGACATAGATATTCGAGACCGAAAAGGATGCGAGAATCAAGTTGCTGATCATTTATCAAGGCTCGAAGGATCTGATGCGAACAAATAACCGTTGTTGGTTAAAGAGGTATTCCCTGATGAACAACTTTTTGCTATTAAACGTGCTTTTGTGCCATGGTATGCAGATCTAGTCAACCTCATTGTGAGTGGTGTTTTTCCCAAAGATTTCCACCCACAACAAAGACAAAGATTAAATCACCAGGCCAAACAGTATTATTGGGATGAACCGTACCTCTGGAAGATTTGTAGTGACCAAGTGGTTAGAATATGTGTACATGAAGGTGAAATGGAGAAAATAATTTAAGGTTGTCATAGTTCACCTTATGGAGGTCACTTTAAAGGCGATAGAACCCCAGCTAAAATTCTTCAATCCGGGTTCTATTAGCCTACCATACACAAAGATTGTCATCGTTTTGTCCAGTCATGTCCAAGATGTCAGTTCACTGGCAATATATCAAAAAGAGACACGATGCCGCTTAATAATATCCTAGAAGTTGAAATCTTTGATGTATGGGGAATAGATTTCATGGGACCTTTCATCACTTCCCATGGAAATCTTTATATTTTGCTTGCAGTAGATTATGTGTCAAAGTGGGTGGAAGCAGTGGCAACACCGAAGAAAGATGCTCAAACAGTGATCAAATTCTTAAAAACAAATATCTTTTCAAGACATGGTACGCCACGTGTTCTCATCATGATAAAGGTACCCACTTTCTGAATGCTCCTCTGAGAAACTATCTTCGTAAGTTTGGAGTGAAACACCGCACTTCAACCGGTTATCACCCACAAACTAACGGTCAAGCTGAAGTTTCCAACTGGGAAATCAAATCTATTCTTGAGAAGACCATGAACAAATCAAGGAAGGATTGGTCTTTAAAGCTAGATGATGCTCTCTGGGCTTACAGAACAACATTTAAAACACCAGTTGGGGCATCTCCATATCGCATGGTCTACGGAAAAGCGTGTCATCTACCGATTGAACTTGAAGCTCGAGCCTACTGGGCTATTAAAACTCTGAATCTAGACCCAGATTTGGCCGGGAAGCAAAGGATGATGCAGTTGAACGAGTTGGAGGAGTTTCGTTATCTTGCCTATGAAAATTCACGCCTCTACAAGGAGAAAACAAAGCGATGGCATGATAAACGGCTCCGTCCAAAGCATTTCGAGATAGGACAAAAGGTTTAATTATACAACTCTCGATTTTCGAACTACCCAGGAAAGCTTAATTCCCGTTGGGGAGGACCTTACATTGTTACTAAAGTCACACCTCATGGAGCAATTGAAATTGAAAATCCAACCGAGCAAAGGGCATTCATGGTGAATGGCCAACGTTTGAAGAGATACCATGACAGTGAGGACTTTGGGCGAGAGGAGACGATCCATCTCGTTGAATAGGCTTAGCCTGAGGTACACGTCTAATTCAAAGACGTTAAACAAAAGTGCTCTTGGGAGACACCCCTTGTTTTAATTGCTTTTTAGATTAGTTGTTTTTGCTTTGTAGTGTATAATATTAAGTTAGTGTATATTTTTAAGTGTGTTTACAAGCTAATGGAAGAGAAAGGTAGTGTGTTATTGTGCAGGAAACGAGTTTGGGGTCAAAAGAAAAAAAATTGAAAAAATCCGCAAGGATGTGCGGACTACCCCTGCGGACTACCCATATACCGCAGGGATGTACCGCGCGTGAAAAACCCGTACCACGGGTCGAGCACCATGGGTTTTATCCAGAGACGAGAAAAAAATAGCTGCTATGCACGGTGCACCGCACCCCTATACCGCACGCCCAAAACGCGTGCCACGGGGTGATGTACCGCGGGTTTTTTGACGGAGTTGGTGCGGACTACCCATGCACCGCGCCCCTATACCGCAGGCACAAAACACGTGCCACGGGGTGCTATCACGGGTAAATTACAGAAGGCAAAAATTTGAAGAGCTGATGGGTCCGGTACACCGCGGACTTGGTCCGGTGCACCATATAGAGGCGGTTTGTGAAGGAAGTTCTTTCCTAATCAACTTCTTACCTTAACAAGATTAACCCTTGCCTCTCCCATACGAATTTTTCAGACCCAAACACTATATATACACCTTAAAGCTTGTGCAAACCTTCACAATTAACACAACAACTCCACAAATTCTCTCCTCCATCCTCCATAAACACAAGTTCTTCATCAAATTCATCACACTACACCATTAAAACACCATCAAATTCAACATGCTTTAGAGAATTCTTCCAAGATCCATCAATAAACCTTTCTCTTTCATCAATTCCAAGCAACAACATCAAGCTAAACCAAATTTTTCCTTAAACTTTTAATCCATCCTTGGTATAACTTGAGTTGTGGGTAAATCAAGCATGACTAACAGATTTGAAGCTATGGAATACAAAAGAAAGTGCTCTATCCTTGGGAAGAATAAGAAATTGCCTGGAGCCACCATTGAAAAACCCATCAATCTTGATGAGGTTACTGAAGATTCAAAAGAAAAGGCACCAGCACAACCACTACCAAAGAAGAGATTAACTGCTAGAATGTCCATACCATCAAGAAGGCCATTGAAAAAGATCAAAATTCAAGATCAAGGTTCTTCTACTTCTTCCTCTGAAATTGTTCATGATCTTCCTCCATGGGCTCTCAAGTTACAGAACGATATCGAAAGATTACAAGAAGATAACAGAGAACTTTGAACAGAAGTCATACAGTTGGAATCACAGATAGAAGATTTGACCTTGGAGAAGCATATTGATGATTATTCTAATCCCTCAGCTTCGGATGAGGATGAGGATATAATGGATCTCTATGGCCAGCCAGGTAAGTGATTCTAATTTTTCTTATTAGCTTGTATGCATTAGGTAGTTTAGTTAGTTTTAATTTTTAATTTTATTCCATTCCTGAGTCTTTTTCGAGTCGTGGGGACACGGCTCACTTTTGAGTTTGGGGTGGGGATTCGTTGTCCTCATCTTCTTTTCGTTTTTGCATAAAATTTAAAATTTGTAGGTTGAATTAGGCATAGAATATTTTGAATGTACCTATTTGAGCATGATTTTATTAGGTCAATGATAGTAAGTAGTATGTTTTTGAAAGATGTCATAAGTTTGTTTAGGTTGCATGTATGAAAACAGGAAATAAAGGATAGAAAAGTTAATGAGCAATGCTAAGAAATCACGTTGAAACTTAGGGATAGTTATTTGGTGTGTAGAACGTGAGGTTTAAGATTAGTTGAAAACCCACTTGTCTATGAACTAGTAATGAAAAAGTAACAAAATCCGGTAGTTAGAAAAATGAATAAGGCAGTTCTTTCATGATAAAACACTTGAAGCCTTTATACTTTCTCACCCTTTTGTTTGATTATTGTTATATTTATCCGTCTTAGCTCCTCTGAGCCTTTCTAAAGCCTTTTTATTAAAACACATTATAGTCCTTACCCTTAGTTTGTAGGACTTATCTATATGACCCGCACTCGAATCGCAAAACCTGAAGCAAGTTGTTTTAGAGCTTGAGTTTGGGGTGGTGGGTTTCATCATTAGGGAACATTGGGTTTTGGGCATTATCTTTGTGATCTTATTGATGATGAAATTGTTATTGTAACACTTTGTCGGGGTAATAGTGAATGAAAAAGAAGCTACGAGCTAAATTTGCCAACCAGGGCATAAAAAGAAAAAAAAGAATATATATATATGAAAAAAAAGAATATATATATATGAAAAAAAATATAGTGTGATATCTCAACATCAAAAGAGAATCATGGCTATACAAAAGAAAAATTGAATTAAAAAGAAAATATATATTCGGACCGGCAAAGTGGATTTGATATCATCAAAGGTTTTAATTGGGATTCATTGGGGATGCACATTAAAAGCATAAATAAATTGGGTTGAGTGAGAAACATCTTCGAGTGAAAACTCAAGCTCTAGGGCGATTCGTTGATGGCTAGTGATGAGAGAGCCAAAAGCTCACTTTTCATTATCCAAATATACCATACCCGTCCTTAAGCCAAGTTACAACCAAGACCTTAGGATTTCTAACTACTAGATGGAGAAACAATTGATCTATTAGGTAGTAGGTGAGTGGACCACTGGATGCTATCTAGGGACCTATGAACAACCTATAGCCATTAACATGAACTAAGTTATCATCCTCTCCTTCTGACATTGCGAAATTAATCTTGACTTGAATTTATGGATTGTTGATTACATGTGTATTAAGCATCTTTGTGCATTATTTCTTAAGAATTACTACATGAGACTTTTTAGATATTTTTCTCTAGGATCATTCATTGTGTTCTGTTCTTATTCTCCTCCGACTTCTTCTTGTTTATTTTGACTACCTGTTCTTTACTTTTATTGTATCGGGACGATACAACTTTGAGTTGGGGGTATTGATGTCTCCTCATTTGTGATAATAAAATTATGCATGAGACATCATTTTAGGCTTATTTATTAGTTTATAGGTTGATTTTAGCTTAGTTTAGTGCACTTTCCTATTTTGAGTCTTGATTTAGTAACATAATATTTTTAGAGCATATTGGGTTTAATTGTTTATGTAGTGTGAAGCTTTAAAGATAATTATGGAGGTTAATTAGAGTCCAAGTCAAAGACCACAACTTATGGAAAGAGATTTACATGGAAAATGGAGATAAGGGAACAAAGGCTAAAGATTAGGAAAAGGAAAAGCTGCCTAAATCTGAAATTCTGCAACACACGCCTAAAGAAGTGATGATTACTCCTACAAGGAAGCCGATTTTGGAAGATTCCTTTCATAGGGACATAGATAATTCTGTTACGATTCTTTTTGTATATTACGGAGCAAAAACCGACCAATAACGAAAGAGATATGCTCAAAACGGTCCAGCAGTGTTTATCTTTATTTCCAAACAAATTTGAGTTGGGCTAGGAGTCCATTACTCAACTTATCTCTAAAGAAACGAATTAGGCCAACCTATACACTATAAATGCAGCCTCTTAATACTCTTAAATCATCCTTGGTGAAACCTTAAACCAAGAGGAAGCGTACAACACACGAGAGAAGTCTGGAAGGAGCTGTTCATCAACAATGTCTTCTTCTACCTTTAATTTTGTAATTTCTTTCTTTTCTTTCATGAACTAAATTTATTTAGCTTGAGTTTTTAGCATATATGTATGAACCCTAGTTTTGATTGACATCTATCTAATTTGGGAACTTAATGTTTTAAATTGAATTATAGTTCATTGATTATGTGTTTGGATTTATATCCTGTGTTCTTGTGGATGCGCGCCCATATAGAATTACCATCTAGTAATTAGGTCACCATTGACAATGGTGTTTAATTGCATGTTTAGCACATAACGTTTAGTATTAGGTCTGATTTGACAACCCAACCTAGCTAGATAATCACTATGGTTTAGTTCTTGTGACTATTTACCAATTACAGGAAAAGTTTGCTTAGAAAGCCTTATTGACACAGGTAAATCCTATTTTAAACTACCGATAGCGAATTGGAACCGATTAATGAAATACTACATAATTCACCCTTACATGTTTAGAACGGCAAAACTAGTGGGGATTACATGCTATAACTCAAGCTATATTCTCATATCACTTCTCTTTCGTATTTATTTTCTGTCTTTTAAATTCTTAGTTTAATTTAGTTAATTAGAAAACCAACAAAAATCTATTTGTCTTTACTTTTATTTGCGTTTAGTTGTTCTAGCTTTAATTATTTACACTTGATATTTGCATAAGATACCTCTAACCTTCGTAGTCTCTGCGGAACGAATCTTTAACTAAAACTTGCATACGATCTGTATACTTGCAGAACCGTGTAGCTTTAGGGTGTATTTGCACTTTATTTATATCTTATTTTATCACACCCTAGGCCCCACCAGGTATTTAACTATTGAAACACCACATAAGCCCTGGAATAAGGATTTGGTCCTGACAACACCATCCTAACTAGATATTCATTAGGGTTTGTTTTAATCACCATATCACCAATTGAAGGAAAAGTTTGCTTAGGAACCTAGTAGCACATGACAACCCTATTTTAAACTACCTTGTGGTTGTGCCGTAGCCTACCTATTCGCTCTCCGAGTGTAGGTAGGAATTTAGAATCCTGATTATTACAATACTACATGATTCACCCTTAAATGTTTACAGTAAACAAGACTAGTGGGGATTACTTGCTAATTTCTCGAGCTAAACTCTCATACTATCTGTTCTTTGCTTATTTAATCTTCTGTCTTTAATTTAATAGTTTAATTTTCTATCTAAAAAACCAAATAAAAATCTATTTGTCTTTTATTTTATTTGCGTATTATCTGATCTAGCTTTCATATCTGCACTTGATAATTTGCATAAGTTCTCTCTAACCTTCGTAGTCTCTGAGGAACGAATCTTATTAATCAGTAAAACTTGCATACGTCCTGTATACTTGCAGAACCGTGCTCAACCTAGGGTGTTTATTTGCACTTATTTTATCCATTATTTTATAACACCTTAGGCGACACCAAGTTTTTGGCGCCGCTGCCGGGGACTACATCGTCGGTCCTTGTGCATTTATTTAGTGGTTTTATTTCAGTTAGTTATATTTTACACTTTTGCTTTTAGTTTTGTTTTATAGATTCTACAGATGGAAAGCCCGAGGAGACTTGATCTTCCCATCTCATTCAAAGTGCAACCACGAGGAATCCGCACTCCAGAAATCCAAGCCGCTAAGTTTAGACCATATCCAGGCATGATAGCGCAATTTGTGAGTCATGGACAATTTAGCGGTGTTGCACAACAAGATTCGGTCCGGTATGTTCAGAAATTCATGCAGATCTGTGACGCTTATATCATTAAAGGCGTTACAAAAGAGCGGATGTACTACATTATGTTCCAGTTCTTTTTGACTGGAGGTGCAAGCAATTCGTACGATACCCAACACCCTGATGTTATTCCAGATTGGGGCAAGCTTCAATCCAAATTCCTAGACTGGTTCTATCCGGTTAGTAGAAGATTAAAAGATATGTTGGAGCTTGAACAATTTATGCAGGAAGACGGAGAAATTGTTGGTGAAGCATGGTTACGTTTTAATGAGAAGAAGGCGAGATGTCAGTTCCATGTATCATCGCCAGAATATTCATTAACCATGTTCTATGGAGGACTCAATAACGAGTCCAGAAGAAGAGCAGATTTGTTAGGATGTAATGGTTTTGTATTATTTGATCCTGAAGAAGCTGAAACTATTATGGAGAAAGTTCTCAAGACCGAGAGAAGTTGGCCGATTGAAACAGAAAAACAAGAAGAGACCTTAGAATCTCTAAGGCTCAAAGAGTTAAACCAACAACTCAAGGAATTACGAGAACAAGCGCGAACAATAGCTCGGGTGAATCTAGTACATACTTTACCTTCATGTCTAGGTTGTGGAGCAAGAAACCATTCGTGGGAGAATTGTATGAGTAATCTAGCTTCGATTTCCTTCGTATCTCATCAAAGAAACCATTATCTTAATGGTTATCATCATCCTCAAGGAAATTACGCTAATTATCAGTCCCCAGAGAATCAAAATTGGGTCGGAAATCAAGAGACTTATTATCAACCTCGACCTTAATCTTACTATCCACCACAACCTATCTATCAAGAAACTCCAGTTTATAAAGAAGATTATCAAGAACCACCTCAATATTCAATGCAACAAGCTACACAAAAGCAACCTTTGAGTTTGGATTCAAGTATGGATGCAATGATGAAACTAGTTGAATAAAATATAAAGATGAGCCAGCGAAGACTCCAAACCCAGTCCAAGGTAATCAAGAATCTCGAGCATACACTATCACACATGGCGAGTACACTTCAAAACAGGCCAAAAGGGCAACACCCAAGTGACGCTATTGCTCCCGAAGATTATGCTTGTCATGCAGTTGAATTAAGAAGTGGAAAACGATTACCTCTGCCTAGAGTAGAACCAGAACCAACCTCTATTCCTAAAAAAGTGGTTGAAGAAACAGTTGAAGATAAGGTTGAAGAGGTAATTGAACAAAAGACTTTCCCATAGAAGACACCAGAAAAGAAGAAGATCTCAGTGGTAAACAACACACGTCCTCCTCCACCATTCCCATCACGTGTCAAAAAGTAGAACAATGAAAAAGAATTCAAGAAGTTCCTTGACATGGTGAACAAGTTAGATATCAACATCCCGCTTGTAGAAGCTCTCACAAGAATGCCAAAATATCTCAAATTCATGAAGGACATTCTTTCTAACAAACGAAGTTTAGAAACTGAAGAGATGAATGGATTTCTAGAGTAGTGTAATGCTACATATGAAATAAAGTTACCACAAAACGCACATACACCCCAGAACTCTTGGATGAGACCATCCATGGCTATAAAGAATAGATCTGAGAAGTTTGTGGGAGTGAAAGGCAAGGGATTCAAATTTTGCGTGCCAAATATTAATAAACTTGCTTGTTGTTGGGTAGGTGATGTTCAAACATGACCGAGGTAACACGTCTAACTTCAAAAGACGTTAAATAAAAGTGTTATACGGGAGACAACCCGCAATTTTTTATGTTTTTATTTTTTTATTTTTTTTATGTTTTTATGTTTTTAATTCATGTTTAGTTTAGTTGTTTTTAGTTGATATTGCATATTTGAGAAACGTATTAGTGTTTTTGATGTTCAGGTATTGAAGAAATCGAGTTAGGGAGGAAAAGGAAATTTTTGTGCACATTCTGACCTACCCACCAGTATGCCGGCCATACGACCGGTAAGCCGGCAGGTCAAAAAGGGGTGCCCACGGGTTCATGCGTCGGGTTTTTCGCCGAGAGGTGGGTTTTCAAAAAATTGCGCACCGGTATGCCGGCCATACCAGTGGTATACTGGTCAGACAAAAACACGTGCCCACAGGTCTTCGAATCAGGTTTATTGCCGAGGCGAGTTTTTTCGAAGAACATCTCACCGGTATGCCGGTCACACGGCCGGTATACCGATCCGCGCCGCTGAAGAGAGAAAATTTCTGCATTTTTTTAGGTTATAAAGAAGAGGAAGGCTAGTATATTATGAATTTTCCAATCCTTAAGCCTCTCTTTCTTCCCCAAACCTCTCCCAATTCCATTAAATATTCATCAAACCTTCCCCAAACATCAAAACACTACCCAATCACCATAAAAACACATCCAATACATTCTCCACATCATTACAAGGAAGATTCATCCACCCATATCATACCAAAACACAATGAATCCAAGAATCAAAAGCTTAAAATACCAATATTCATCCTACAATTTCTTAGATCCATACAATTCCATCAAGAATCCATCTTACCCATATAGAGAATCATCATCAAAACACCTTTCCTAACCCAAATAAAGCTAGTTCAACCAATAATCAAGAGTTTCAAATTTCAAAAGTGGTTAAAACTTTGAGTTGGAGGTCAATTGAGATGACTAAGAGAACAGAAACAATATCTACTGTAAGGGAGATGAAGAAAAGCAAGGTATTGGATTCTATTGAAAAGAAATCAAGTGAGAAAATTTCTAGTTCCAACACAAAGGGTAAAAAAGTTCAATAGAAGAGAGGTCAGCTAGTTGTGTTTGATTCAATTAGCAAAAGGGTTCCAGCTTTCGTGAAGAAAACAACACAACCTCTACAGATCAAAGGTCCTGCACCCGAGGAAAAAAAGAAAGATTCAAGGACCCTGATAGCTTCTGCGAAGAAACACTTACATGAACTTCCTTTTTCTTATGAGAAAGTATTTGAAGAAGAAGTTGGTAAAGGAGAATACAGGAAGATTCTTGGAGATTTGAGAAAGATTGGGTTGGTCTACATTCATGGTAAGACATTCTAAAGAACGCTATCTTGTTGAATTGTATTTTGAAGGGAGAAGAAGAGGAATTGTGGCACAATTGATCTATGAGGAGGTGATGCGATTTTCTGTCTCTCCCATGTCGTTATTTAATGTGAAATGTCCTACTATGATCACGTGTCTTGTTCGGAAAGCGAATGTGATTTTGGGTGAAGGAGAGACACTTGAGTTTAAGATGAGTAACAATATTGACAATGCTTGGATCATGAAAGTTTTGAGAGGAATTATGCAACTTTAAACAGAAGAAAAGGAGCACATCATAACACTCCTTGAGCAATTAAAGAAAGATCCATCAAATCCTATCTTGGATGTTGATAATGCGAGGCGCTAGCCTCGAAGAGTATGTTTTATTTCTTCCCTACCATTTCATTATGTGCAATATTTCTGCTAATTTTAAATTTTATTTCTTTCTTGAGTCTTTTTCGAGTCGTGGGGACACGGCTCACTTTTGAGTTGGGGGTGGGGTTTCATTTTCCTCATCTTCCTTTTTGTTTTTGCATGAACTTTAAATTTTTTTGGGTTTGAATAGGCATAGAATATGTTGAATGTACCTATTGAGCATGATTTAATTAGGTCAATGATAGTAGGTAGTATGTTTTTGAAAGGTGTCACAAATATGTTTAGTATGCATGTATGAAAACAGGAAATAAAAGATAGAAAAGTTAATGAGCAATGCTAAGAAGTTATGTTGAAACTTAGGGAGAGTTATTTGGTGTGTAGAACGTGAGGTTTAAAACTAGTTTAAAACCCACTTGTCTATGAACTAGTAGTGAAAAAGTAACAAAATCCAGTAGTTAGAAAAGTGAATAAGGCAGTTCTTTCATATTGAAGCCACTTAAAGCCTTTTAGCTTTCTCACCCTTTTATTTAATTATTATTATTATTTATCCGTCTTAGCCTCTCTGAGACTTTCTAAAGCCTTTTGTTTAACCACATTATAAACCATACCCCTTAGTTTTTAGGACTTATCCATATGACCCGCACTCGAATCGAAAAACCTGAGACAAGTCGTTGTTAGAGTTTGAGTTTGGGGTGGTGGGTTTCATCATTATGGAACATTGGGTTTGGGAAATTGTAATTGTGATTTTATTGATGATGAAAAAGTTATTATTGTAACCCTTTTCCAGGGTAAGAGTAATTGAAAAAATCTGAAACGCATGAATTGAAAAAAATATATATATGAAAAAATTGTGTGATATCTCAACATCAAAAAAGAGAGTCATAGTTATACAAGAGAAAAAAATTGATATGAAAAGAATATATATTTGGACCGGCAAAGTGGAAATTGTATATCATCATAAAAAAGGTTTTATTTGGGATTAATTGGGGATGCACAATAAGGCATCAAAATTGGGTTGAGTGAAAACATCTTCGAGTGAAAACTCAAGTTTTGGGGAAATTCGTTGATGGAATGTGAGGAGAAAGCCAAAAGCTCACTTTTCATTATCCAAATATACCACACCGTCCCTAAGCCAAGTTATAACCTAAAGACCTTAGGATTTTTAGCTACTTGATGGAGAAACAATTGAGCTATTAGGTTGTAGGTAAGTGGACCATCGGATGCTATATTAGGACCTATGAACAACCTATATCCATTGACATGAACTGAGTTGAGACCTCTCCTTCTGGCATTGCGAGATGGATTGTTGATTATGTGTATATTAAGCATACGTGTGCATTACTTCTTTAGCATTACTACATGAGACTTTTAGATATTATGCTCTAGGATCATTCATTGTGTTCAGTTCTTATTCTCCTCCTACTTCTTCTTCTCTGTTTATTATTTGACTACCCTATTGTTCTTTATCTTTATTGTATCGGGACGATACAACTTTGAGTTGGGGGTCTTGATGTATCCCCATTTGTGATGATTTAATATTAGTTGGAGACATCATTTTAGGTTTATTTATTAGTTTATAGGTCGATTTTCTCATGATTTAGTACACTTTCCTATTTTGTGTCTTGATTTAATTATTTATTATTTTTAGAGCATAGGGTTTAAATGTTTGTTAATTGTGAAACTTTAAGGATATATGGTAATTAATTAGATGCCAAATTAACTCTAAGAGATAAGGAAAAGAAGATAAAGATGGAAAAAGAGATAAAGGGAAGAAATATGAAAAAGGAAAAGATAAAGTTGTCAAATAAATCTGAATACCAGCAGCTGCGAACATAAAAGTGATAATAACTCAAATTGGCTAGAAATTTGGAAGAATGGTCTGAATCTAAATTATAGATATTTCCGAGACGATCGGTTTTGACTATTGGAACGCGTCAAACGGATAAGTATTGAAGGAGTTACGGCCAAAACAAAACAACACCAGAATCTTACCTTTTCTATATTTTAGGGTTACGAACTTGAGTTGGGCTAGAGTCCAAGTTACTTGTCTTCCACTCCAAGAAAACATTTTAGGGTTTCCTATAGCCTATAAATACACCCTTTAATCAGAAGAAATACAACCTTGGCAAACCTTAAGCCAGGAAGAAGCTTACAACACAAGAAGAGAAGTCTGGAAGGAGCTGAACACCATATTATGTCATCTTCAACCTTCAAATTTGTAATTGTTTTCTTTTCTTTCTCTAGTATGAACTAAATAATTTTAGCTTGAGATTTAGCATATATGTATGAACCCTAGTTCTTATCTATCTAATTTGCGATACTATCGTATTTAATTTGAATTCATGTTTTATTCTCTGTTTATATGTTTTGATTGATTGTCTATTTTCCTTGCGGTGTGCAACGTATAGGATTACCTTAATAATAGTTAGATGGTCCCCCGGAAGGGGTGTTTAACTATTGAAACACCACATAACGTCTAGAATAAGGATTTGGTCCTGACAACACCAGCCTAACTAGATAGTCATTACGGTTTGTTTTAATCACCATATCACCAATTGAAGGAAAAGTTTGCTTAGGAACCTAATAGCGCATGACAACCTATCTTAAACTACCTCGTGGTTGTGTTGTAGCCTACCTATTCACTCTCCGGGTGTAGGTAGGAATTTAGAATCCTGATTATTGCAATACTACATGATTCACCCTTACATGTTTAGAGTAAACAAGACTAGTGGGGATTACTTGCTAATTTCTCGAGCTAAACTCTCATACTATCTGTTCTTTGCTTATTTAATTTTCTGTCTTTAATTTATTAATTTGATTTTCTTTTTGAAAAACCAAATAAAAATTTATTTGTCTTTTATTTTATTTGTGTATTATCTGCTCTAGCTTTCATATCTGCACTTGATAATTTGCATAAGTTCTCTCTAACCTTCGTAGTCTCTGAGGAACGAATCTTATTTGTCAATAAAACTTGCATACGTCCTGTATACTTGCAGAACCGTGCTCAGATTAGGGTGTTTATTTGCACTTATTTTATCCATTATTTTATCACACCTTAGGCGACACCAGTATAAGAGGAGTAATAATTTGCGTAGTCTATGGGGGTGATAGAATTATCTTTAAAGGTAAGTGTGTTTGGAAATACTCCATCAAACAAGATTTGTCTTGGACCTGGAAAAAGATTCTCAAGCTCAGAGTGATAGCTTATAAATTCATCTCTCATAAAGTATATTATGGAGCTCAGACCTTTATATTTTGGGATAACTGGGTAAAAGATGATAATGTTAATTCTTTTCTTCATGGAGATACACATAATTGTCCTTTATGGTTGAATAAAACTATACAGAGCTGTTATAATAGGGGTATAGGACATTTACCACCCTCTTTGAGTGGTTTAGTTGAAGTGATGCCTTCCTTATCTGGATCTGAAGAGAAAACAATGGGAGAATTAATTGATCATGGTCAAATACTAGAGTGGACCAGGATTGTGTGGAACACTATGAATATTCTAGGAAACTCATTTTGTGCGTGGTTAGCTAGTCTTGACAGGTTAGCTACAAAAGCTAGAATGATGGAATGGGAAATTCAGATTGATACACTTTGTGGTTTTTGCCATAGATCCACTGAAGACGGGGACCATTTGTTTGTGTTATGCCCCTTGTCTAAGAGAATTTTGTGGAGGTGTTTTATGCTTTGTGGTGTTCAAATGCCGAATTTCCTTTCATGGGATGAGTTAATGAACTTCATCTTGTCTCAAGCTAGTGATAATTTCTTGGATATGATATACTCTGGTTGGTTTACCTCATTTGTTTACCAAGTTTGGAGTAATCGTAATGCACATATACACAATAGTAGGATTAAATTTGATGAGAAAAGTATGCACAATATTATGCATTGCCTCTATGTTAAGAGTATGGGGAACAGAAGTTCAAATGCAAATATGTTCGTTTGGAGGTTGCAATGGCTTGGAAATTACATGATATCTTCAAATTGTGATCAATTGTTCTCAAATGTGTTGATTGTAATAGGTATGTTAGATTATACTCATTGTATTGTCTTATTCCTATTACTAAAGAGACTAATTTACTTAAGTGCTTAATGTTGTAAAATACAATGTTTTGAGCCAATGGCGGATCCAGAATTAAAATTGAGGGGGGGGGGGGGGGGGGGGGGTGGAGGGGGAGTTTGAAATATATAGAAATTTGGGGTTAACGCTTCCCAAAAATTTCTAAGGTAAAAAAGATACATAAACATATAACTAGTGATGTCAAAATGAAAATATAAAAGTCCAACACCATTATGTTGCTCGTCTCTTTGATTGGCGTGTTTACATGTTCCTAATTACCCATAAAATATGTAGACGAACATCAGTATTTACACTTAATTTATATGGTTTCATTAGTATTATATTAATATACTGTTATAAACCCACTTAGTGGATATTCATTCCAGCCCATGCGCTAGTAGTCAAGCCCATGAACACTAGGGTTTAAGGTTACCTATTACCTATAAATAGGAGCTCCCACTATGTAATCTTTACACTCTCTGATAATAAACAGAACGCTACTCTTTCTTTCTCTACAGTTTATAACACGTTATCAGCATGAAACTTTTACCTTCTAATCATTAGGTAATACTTTTTTTTGTTTAATGTCAACGATTTTTTTTTCTTTCATGAAACGTGACATAGATCACCGCAGTGATCAAAGCAAAACAATTTTCTTTAATAAATTGTTAAATATATCCATTATCATCATAATGAATAATAAAAGTCAAAGAAAAGTAAAACAAGCTTTTACATGATATTCTATTCTATGTTTGATTGAATAGATTATGATATCACTGTTTTCTTATTTATTAAAGCATATTGACAAAGAAAGAAGACCATTACATTAATTTTTTTTCCTCCAAATGGATATTGATCTTTAACATGCTCAAAAGAAAAAATATATATCATCTAATCTATTGCGTAATTAAAGCAACTTTTTTATCAGGCGTCGTTTTTAATTTTTTTTAACCATTTAAGTTTTATGATGTATTTTTTTTAGTTTTACTTACTGTAAAAAAAAAATTCTCTGAAAAATATATACCAGTTTTAATGGTATTATTATACGCTATATGTATTTTATGTTTATATGTCCAGATATAACATAACATGTAAATTAAAACAAATACATAAGTTGTATATATATTTTATACATATCCGCTGATATAGTATAACATATACTGAATATACCAAGTTTTTGCATATAACTGGAATAATCCTCCATGAGGTCATAATATGAAATAATTTATATTTTTTTATAGGATAATTCATATTTCGGTTAACAAATGAAACGAAATATAGGATAATTAAAGATATATTTTATGCATATATATCACATAACCTATCACTTATTCGTGTTTCATTCGCATAACCTAAGAAATAAAATATATCTCTTTGATCTTCAAACTTCTAAATCAAATGTCAAATACCACATTTGGTATATTAAACCTAATAGAAGGATTTGATAAAACTTGTATTGTGCTTCCAAGGTTTACATTTATCTAAAATCCAAATAATATTCTATGAGAAAATGTATGATGGTGTGAATTATATAAGAAATTCACGAAAAAACAAAATTACATTCCTAGAAACATTGAGTTCAATAAAATATATTTTGAGTCTAGTAAAATCAATCTACTAAATTTGAATAGTGAATTATTTTGTGATCTCATCACTTATATGTGAAAAATATCACTATATGTTATATATTGTCAACATTTTCATATGTATATTTGGTGAGGTAAATTCTACTAGAATATTCACAAGTGATAATATTAAAGATCGAGATTATCAAATGAATATTAGAAAATTGGCTATACACGCATATTTTTATCCCAAATAATCTTGATATCAAATCGTTTATTTTTTAAGACGAATTCAAAGGGATATATACAAGTCTAGCAAAGTTATTTATTGTATTGTATATGCCGAATTGCTAAAACTAATGCTCATAGTAAATACCCCTATTGGTAAAAGACCAAAAATTATATCTATCAAGATATTTTGATTGTGAAATTTCTAATACAATTGCTCCACCACCGTGCACAAAGATGGATTATGAGAACATGTTATATATAATATTCTCAAGAATAAGGGAAGAAATAAAAAATATATCTAGAATTAAGAACACACCATTTATACTAGTCCTCGTATACTTATTCAAATGATTGAAAATATTATAAAGGTGTAATAACTAAGTCACAATAACCCGTTATCAGTGCTCCTATTTAAATTTATGCCTCAAAAGAGCTATCTTATAAAATTAGACTATTTTATGCTTAAAGTGCAATAGATCTATTTGGTTCCAAAGATAGCATAAAGGAGCAATAACATGAGAAAATTGTTAATTATGAGACTTTTGACATCTTATAAATGTCAAAGTAGTGTATATAACTAAGAATTAAAATACTTATACTAAGTATCAAGTACCTGACTATATATTGAGATCTCAATCAGATATTTTACTACTTTAAATTATTGGAACCTAACAGAAATTGATCATGATCGAATATATTTTATGTAAGCGTAATAACTATTAATATATGAATGAAATCGAGGATTTTTTTAATTAAAATGTCTAAATAAACTGAATGATCATCAGTAGAAAGACATAAATAAAGCAAATATTGTTAATTTCACTTGTACGACGTGAAATCTTTACAATTTTGAAACGAATGTGCTACAAGGGGGAGTCACTATACAAGATAGTATGTTGTAGCACACGTAATATATTTTTTAAGGAGATATAGTCTCCGGTGGTGGATCCACTTTAATTTGCTATTATTTTTTATGAAAGACTTCATATAAGTCTTATGTCGAGCTTTTTAAATTATAATATATGAATGAAGCGTCGATCCAATTTATGTCGTATTATTTATTACTCCTATTAAATGTCTCAAGAAATACACCATTGTGTTATACTCACATCAGGGGGAGACATTTACGCAATGCACTCTTTTTCCCTTAGCATAGGTTTTTTCCCACTGGGTTTTCCTTGCAAGGTTTTTAATGAGGCAATTAATATAAGCGTATTGAAGAATACTATAATCTTTTTCCTTTACTAAGATTTTGTCCCATTGGGTTTTTCTTAGAAAAGTTAATGAGGTATATTCTCAAAATTAAATACTTAAGGGGAATGGAATCTTCCAACAAGTAAACAATGTCCAACTAAATGCTACTTACCACTCAAGACAAAGGAGGCTACATCAAAGGTGATCGAACCAAACATATCTCTCCAAAGTTATCCTTTAGACGTGAAATCTTGAAGAAATGTGAAATAGATATTCATCAAATTCGCTCAAGTGACAATTTGGATGATTTATTTACAAATGTATTACCTACATCTACATTCAAGAAATTAGTACACAAGATTGGCATACAACGACTTCAAGACCTTTCCTGAGATGCTGCCAAGAGGGGGAGACAAATGCGGACTACACTCTTTTCCTTCATCACGGTTTTGTCCTAATAGGTTTTCCTGATAAAGATTTTAATGAGGTAGTTTTATAAAGTGTATAAAGAAATGTACTCTTTTTCTTTCACTAGATTTTTTCCTACTAGGTTTTTTCTAGGAAAGTTTTAACGAGGCATATTCTTAGGGACTGAATATCCAAGGGGGAGTGTTACTAACCCACTTAGTGGATATTCATTCCAGCCCATGGGCTAGTAGTCAAGCCCATGAACACTAGGATTAGGTTTACCTATTCTCTATAAATAGGACTCTTTACTATGTAATCCTACACTTTCATATACTCAATACAATCTCTATTCTCTCGGTTCATAACATATACCATATTTTATATTAAAAGTCTATATAAATATAAGGAATAAATCATTTATACATATTATACATTATAATTTTATTGGAATAATGTAAATAATTAATTACTAAGTAATACTATTATCAAACCCAGAATAAAGTTGAAGTCTTATTTTAATATAAATTAAACTTGTTTTCGAATCAAATCTTGTTCAAATTTATTTTGGAAATAATTTTCTAGTATATGTATATTTGTGATAAAAAATAAAGTAAATGCTAAGATTCCAACACCTAAACTCTAGGTTAAATTATAATATCTACTATCGTGAAACGCTCTCGTCTATCTTTAAAAATTGAAACGCTCTCGTCTCTCTCTAAAAAAAATCTTTGCTTTTGTCTGAACGGTTCTTGCTTTCGGAGAAGTCTCTTAGGCTTCACCATCATTTGTTGACTTCCTTCGCACGTGCGTTTTGGAGGACTCTTCACGCTTGCTTCACCTTGGGAAGATGGGGCTATCTTCTGTAAGCTATGATGTAGATCTCCCCGCCTAGGCACGCCTAGGCGCCTCCTAGGCGTCAACTCCCCTCTCAACCGCTTACGCCTAGTTAAAATACTATGTTTTTTTGCCTAGCACCTTAGTCGTCGTAGAATAGGCGCCTAGCCAGTCTAGGCACCGATTAATGGCAAAAAATGGCCGCCTAGGCGCCGGTTAATGGAAAAAGATGCACGCATAGACCTTTTTGTTATTTTTCTTATTCTCGAGAATTATTTAGTTGATATTATAACTCAACTTTTAGTATTTTTATATTTACTATAGTGTTGTTAGATGAACTTTATGACTTAAATAGTTAAAATTTCTATAATTACTACATATATATTACTAGATATACAAAATTACACATCGGGATTCAAAGCCGTATAATTTCACATAGGCCCCGTGTAATCCCGCCTAGGCGCTAGGCCCCGGTCGACCGCCTAGCGCCCAAAACCAAGATCTACAACATAGTCTGTAGGTACCAGTGGGTTTTCAAAAACATTGAGGCTAGAAACACTCGATTTTTCTACCCTACACGAGTTTCTATACGCCTATCCACGGCACGTTTGGATCTCACACATATTGAGAGAAGCGTTATCAATAAGATAGTGAGCAGATCTGAAAAAGAGGAGATTAGGGCTAACCCTAATTTGTATTTTACCAAGATTAGACCTAATGAGTATAGAGCCCTTTCAATTGATCAGGTAAGTACTTCCTCTTTCTTCTTTTGTTTCTTCTTTTTGTTTTACATGGTGTGCAGAGTATCGTGCGTAAGAAGCAGAAGAGGAACATTGGGATTTAAAAAATAAATTAAGAAAGATGAGCGAGTAAGATACTACAACAATTTGACAACTGTCGTGGTTGTAATTGTATTTACGAGGCTAATTATGATTAACGTTGGAGTACACAAGGACAGCGTGCGAACCAAGAGTGAAATGGAAGGTTTCTACTGCAGCTCTGTAAAAGTTATGATGATGAACCAAATAACGAAGAGACACTATACAACAGAGGCACCTAATATTCCTATCATCAGGTTCTATCACCCCTATTTAAACAATCATTCTAACAAAGGTGTTAGTCATACTCTTCCTTTCCTCATTCACCCCTCACCTTGCAGCAACTCTTTTTCGTCCCTTCATTATCTTTCTTTTAATCCTTGGTTCACAGTCACTTTGGTTTTACTTACTAACGTTGGTCTTTATATTGCACTTTGGTGTCCGTGTTGTAAGGTTTGCAATATGGAAATATGAGACTTTCACTCTATTCCTATAATCTCTCTTACTAAGCATAAATATAGGAAACTCGGAGTAATAGATATAGGCATCAAAGCAAGATTAGCAGAGAGCATGAAAGAGGAAAAGGACATCGTTCTCAGGGTAGTTTGTGATTCAACAGTGTACACAGTTCAGTTACGCAAATTCATTGAAGATAGATGGGAATTCCAAGGGCATTTTCGAGTGTCGGAAATCAAAACCAACATGTTTAAGCTGGAAATTTTCAACGAGAAGGAATTCAGAAGAGTGTGGGAACTGCGACCAAGTATCATTCAAAAAATGCACATGAGCATGACCTTATGGCCACATGTAATTGAATTTAGTGATATTTCAACTGATTATTCTTCAATTTGGGTTCAAGTCAGGGGCCTCGCTTTCAAGCAAAACAACATCAGTATAAAGCTCTGGAGGTATGCTTTATCAAAGTTGAAGCGGTGTACTTTTCAGTCATCACCAATTGCGACATCAAAATACTCAGATTTAGAGTCAAAATCAACATCAAGTACCCACTCCCACCAGGTACTTATCTGTTACAAGAGGAAGGAGCAGCATGGGTTGTCTTTCAGTATGAGAACACGGGGTCACTATGTTTCAGATGCGGGAAGATAGGACACCAATATGGGGAGTGCCAAGTAAATAATATCAATCAGGTAGATGACATAGATGAGAGAAGGAAGGTTACGTGGAGCATAGACAATGTAGCGAAATTTCCACCGTTCAACCCCATTTATGGCCTTCATCTTAATATAGAAGGTAAGTTTGTCAATTTTCAATATAATAATAAAAATGCTAGAGGGATGGGGAGGAGAATGGAAGCTGGTTTTCTAGTCAGAGGCATCATTATTGAGGATGGTAGGGAGAATATTCTGTGCAAGTATAACTATACTAAAAATGCTAGTTCAAGTAAACTCATCAAACAAAAAGCCAAAAAGGAAGACAATGAAGGCGAGGAGAGGGACAAATACATGATTTGAGAATTGAACTACATGAATCAACACTAGAAAATTGAAGCCTTTAAAAGAACAAATATAACAGAGGATAGAGAGGTAGGGAACAAGGGGAATGTGAGAGAAGCACTTATGGCTTTTGAGGAGGAGATGAGGAAAATCAAAGGTAAGCAAGTGGCTACAAACAGTGGTGGTTACTCCACAAGCCATGAGGGTTTATCCAAGAACCAGCAAAAAATTAAAAGAAGAGGAGATGCATGGACTAGTATTGCCGAAGTTGAACAAGGAAGGAAGAAACCACAAAGTACAAGGATCTTTAAAAAACTAATAGTAGTAGACCCCATTGAAGACTTTGTGAACAACAACAAGTTTAGCTTGCTAGAAGAAAAGAATGAAGATGACGAACCAACCCTTAAGTCTAAAGAAACCAAAACTAATATGGAAGACCTATCAAGGATGATAGACGAATATGACTCACAATTGAAACCAAAGGAAGAGAAGGATGGGAGCCTCGAAGATAGCAAAAACTATTTTGATAAGGATTATGAGGGGGGAGGAGAAGATCACGATATGAGTTTTAGGTACGAAGACGCTGAAGATGATGAGTTTGAACAAGGAGAGAAGGGGAAAGGATACGGCAACTCCAAGAAAGCCGCGAACTATAAATGACATCTTTGTTCTGGAATGTCCAGGGAGTTCGAGCTCCCTTGAAATTGACTAGAATTGGCTCGTTGTTGGCTCAATATCGTCCTGAGGTGGTCGCTTTTTGTGAGACAATGTTGAGAGAAGTTGATTCTCGAGACATTGTTAGGCGTTTTGGTTTCAATAACTCGTTTTTTGTCGAACCCATTGGGAATGCTTTTCATTCTGGTGGGTTTCTCATTTTGTGGCACGCTTGTATGCATTTAGATGTTGTTTTTTCCAGTAATTTCTTTGTAATCGTTAAAATTAATGAACTTTTATTTTCGTACTTTATGGTTTTTAATCATGCACCAAATGAATTTAAAGATAGGAAGAATATTTGGAATGAAATATCAAACTGGAGTAAAGAGATCAAGGACCCTTGGATGATTTTAGGGGACTTTAATGACGTTCTTAACATGAATGGAAAAAAAATCCAGCTAATATTCATCATATGAATGAATTCATTGACTTTACATCTAGTAATGCACTTGTCGAAATAAAATCTAACGGGTTTTTTTTACTTGGTCTAACAGGATGGATGGGGATAAGCATGTGAAGACAAAAATTTATCGAGGACTCGCCACATACAAATTGATTAATAAGTTCCCAAGATCCCAAGTTTTTATCCCTCTAGCTATAGGGTCAGACCACTCTCCTCTTATTCTTCATTCTAATACTGACATGAAAATTGCTAGTAAATTCTTTAAGTTTGAGTCTCGTTGGTTAGATAATAATGAGTGTCGAGAGGTAGTGGATACAAGCTGGAGGAAACCAACTAACAACATTCCTATTAATAATTACATAAAAAATACTAAAAAAATAACTAGTTAAATGGCACCTTAGGACCTTTAAAAACCATTAAAAGACTATTAAGAACCTCCAAGATCGTTTAATTGCCATTTGTAACAATGGCCCTAGCATCGAAAATTTAACTGAAGAAAGGAGTATTAAAGACTTAATAAAGATAGAATATGACAATGAGGAAAAATATTGGAGTGATAGAGCCAGACAAAATTGGTTGGTGTTTGGGGACAAAAATACTAAGTTTTTTCATTTATCTACCATTCAAAGACGGAAATTAAACAGTATTACTAGAATTAAAAATAAAAATGGAGAATGGGAGGAAGACACCGTATAGGTTAAAAATTATTTTCAAAAATTTTATAACACTTTATTTAAAGAAGGAAACAAAACTGATGAAAACATGGAAAAATCAATAGATTTTATTAAACCTTGTATTACTAGGGAAATTAATAATGAACTCACAAAACAACCCACTATGGAAGAAGTTGAGATAGTTGTTAAGGAACTTTCAGCATCTAAAGCACCGGGTCCTGATGGACTTAACGGTAAGCTTTATAAAGAATTATGGGACATTGTTAGAGATGACGTGTTTAAAGTTATTTTGGATTTTTTAACAATAATTGTTCAGTTGAGAAGATTAACAATACGCTAATCACTCTGATTCCTAAAGGAGAGATTCAGGACAACCTCGGGATTTTAGACCCATTTCGTGCGTGAACACATTTACAAAATTATCGCTAGAATTCTTTCAAATAGAATTCGTGGTTTTATGAATAGTATTATCTCTTGGACTCAAGCAGCTTTTATCAAAGGAAGGGTCATTCAAGATAATATTATCATCACACAAGAAATATCCTTTTATATGAACAAGAAAAGGAAGAACAAGAAACATATGTCGGCAATTAAAATAGATATGGAAAAAGCATACGACCAGGTACGGTGTGACTTTATTATCTTGGTTCTCAGGAAACTTGGATTTTGTGAAAAATGGGTACAATGGATACGAAATTGCATCACTACAGTTTGTTTTAACATTAATTTGAATGGGGAAAGGCTTGAACATTTTAAAGAAGGAAGAGGACTCAGGCAAGGGGACCCGCTCTCTCCTTTTCTATTTACATTTATGACAGAATCCCTTATTAGTATTATCGATCACAATATTAAAATTGGTAAAATTAGCGAAATACATATCAATGGTAATTGTCCTATCATTTTACACCTTCTGTTGCCGACGATTCACTTTTCTTCATTAACTTGATGAAACAGATATGAAAATGCTTTAAGGAATGTCTGAACATATATTGTCTTGGGTCAGGGCAGAATATAAATTTTAATAAATCTGTTATTTTGTTCAGTAAAGAGACATCTACAGAAAAGAGAAACGAAACTATAAATGTCACGAACATTAAAGAAACAGATAATCTGGAATACTATCTAGGAATTCCGCTATGCCACAAGAGATCCAAAGTGGAATCCTTAGAATGGATCGCGAAAAAGTTATTTAAAAATACAGAAGGATGGAAAGCAAAACTCTTATCGGAAGGTGGCAAGGAGGTGCTTATTAAGGCAGTTCTACAAGTTATCCCGAACTACTATATGTCTATTTTTTATTTTCCTATCTCTTTTTGTAATAAACTTATATCGGCTATATCTAACTTTGTGGTGGAACTCAGGGGAGAAAAACAGAATACGTTGGTTAGCTTGGGAGAAAATTGTTATAGGGAAACTCATCGGGGGATTAGGTTTCAAAGACTTTAAAAGAATGAATACAGTCCTATTAGCGGCTCAAGCTTGGAGATTGATGCACAGTCAAGGAAACTTAGCAGCAAAATTGTTAAAAGGTATTTACTTTCCAAAAGTTAATTTTTTAGACTGTAAATTACGTCAAAGCAGGACGTGGAGTTGGGCTAGCTTGATGGAGGGCAGATACTAATAAAAAAATATGGGATACATGTTATAGGGAATGGCTAGGATATTAACGTTTGGAATGACAAATGGATAGACTTTAACTGGAAACTTGAAAAACCAGAGAACTGCAACATAACTAAGGTTAACGAACTTTTCATACAAGGAACGTCAGAATGGAATACGGAGCTACTTGATATATTTTTCCAGAACCGATAATACCTTTGATCAAAAGAATCAACATTCTTAATATAACTACTAACGATAAATTTATATGGCCTTTTTCTAAAGAAGGAACATATGATATGAAGACAGAGTACAAGGTTTTAACAGAAGAACAGGTAAGGAGTAAACCGACTGCTTCTTCAGTTACACCGATCTATAAAGAACCTATATGGAAAACAGTTTGGAAGTCAAATATCCCGAAAAAAAATTAATTGTTCTTTTGGAGAGCTTTAAATAATGCACTACCAACAAGGGGAAATCTTTACAAGAGGAAATGCGCAGATTCTACATCCTGTATTTGGTTTAACGAACCTGAGGAAACAGTAGAACATCTCTTACTTCATTGCACTATGTGCAAAGAAATTTGGGCTGGTACACAACTTCAATTAAGAATTGCAGATCATTGTACGAATCTTTAGAGGAATGGTTCATGAAAGTTATTCATAGCTTCAAAGAGGCGGTTTGGGACGAGAATACAATCAGAGACATGATTATGGTCAATTTATGGAATATATGGAAAGGTAATATGAAAGCGCTCCACGAAAATACCGTGATTAGTGGAACGAGCATAATTCAGAGTACTAACAAAGTAATGTTAGAGTTACATAGAATTGACTGGAATAAAGTGAACACCAATAAAATATTTGGATGTAAAGCTAGTGAAGACACTACGTCAAGGAGCAGCGAAGAGTCGCCATAAATGTCTTTTTTTTGTGATGCCTCATTTACAAACAAAATGGAGCCAACAGGCTTGGCAGTAGTAGCAATTCATATACCCTCAAATTCAACAATCAATCATAGCTTTACTATGGATTGTGATTTAGCCGTAGAAGGGGAGGCATATGCGGTTCTTAATTCGGTAGAGCTTTCCCAAAAGGCGCCAGGGAGAAGTAAAGTCATTTTTTCTGATAACCTTGAGATTGTTCAAGGTATTAAGCAGGTGTCAGCAGCTAGTTGGAATATCCAACCAATTCTTTGCAGTATTATCCGTCAATCAGGTGAGAATGGTCCTAAATTTTGTCACATTAGAAGGAACCTCAACAGTAAAGCAGATAGGGTTGCAAAGGAAGTGGAATGACTATTAGTCATTGCGAACTTGCTGCTAGATTTAGTAAACTGGGTATAGGATAAGGCTATTTTGATGTATCTTTGGGTGCTTAGCACCCCTCTATTGTCCAAAAAAAATATAATATTTAAAAATAATAAACCACTAAACTACAACAACTTGCGTATTCTTTATAGCATGCACGTGTTAAATAAAAATTTTGTCGGGGTTAATTTTTTTCTGGTCAAAATTACATTGACGTATCCTAAAATTTATGGGTCTGGGGCTTGAGCCCCCCCGGGCCAGAGGAGGATCCGCCTCTGTTTTGAGCTATAAAATACAGAGTTGATAAAAGAAAAATACTAGGTAGTGTCCATTGATTAATTCATACATGACAAACAAAAATATCAAAGTATCTTCGTATATATTGATATTCATACATAACAAGAATTGAGTCTTTTTATATAGGACATATGATCGATATATATTCATACATAACAAATAATAAATCTATATTAGTTTCACTATTCATGCATTACATATTACAATCCACAGATGAATATCTATATTGTATAGTAGTATAAGTTATGTGATACTCCACTATCAATTAATTCCCATAATTGCACGACGATTGTTTTCCCAATGGTCTTTTGCTTCTTGTACCCGTACTTGACGTTCTTTCTGACGCCGTTCTTCCCAGTATTCTGGTAAACTATTCATTCAAAATGCATAAGAAAGACACATTAGAAAACCAGATTTCTAGTATATAATTTTGTAATTCATGCGATATATGGAAACGAAGAAATGATGTTGATTGATCAAAATCATACACTTCGGTTATATCTATTATTGGATAAATCGATCTCATAAATTTTTTTAGAATTGGTAATATGAAATGAAAGCGATTAACGGACTTACTTTCGTCTCAAGAGTATGCTTATTTGGACCATGGGCACAGCACCTGCATAAACTCCTTCCTGGTAAAATAGAACATCAATTCATCATAATCATGATGCATATACCAGCTGGAGACTTGCTTTAATTGATTAGTATAATAAATTGAATACTTACTTTACGGCACAAAGGACATCTTGTTATCGATTCACAAGTCCCGAGGCCATCAATGCTGGTTACAGATGCAGCAGAACACGCACACATATAGCAGAAAATGTGTCCACATACCAGAGAAACTGGGTCAAACACTGTTTCCTGTTACCACAATTAACATAATCAATTAAGTTTGGTTAATATCCTATTAATTTGGATTGTATTATTTTTTTGAATTTCATGACATTATGATCATGATGGGTATTTGTGTTAACTCACCAGGCAAATTGAACAATTTAAATCGAGTGTGAGTTTTCTAGTGTCGAAAAGAGTGGCAGTAATTGAAGGTTCATCAATCTGGAAAGAACAGTCTTCGAATAGTTGATGAATCTTTGTTTTATCCTTTCGTTGAGACATATTAATATGGAATGCCATTAATTCACAAAGCCATGGGGATTTTAACACCTCTAGCTGCATGCTTTGTATATCAGACTTGAACTTCTGCCCTTTTATCGAGTGGTGAACCTGAAAACCACCAACTTTATAACATATTTAATACATAAAACAACTAATTATGAAAAGCAAATTATATTGCCCCTTCTCATTCAAACTATCTAGGGTTAAAAGTCATGAGATTTGATAATTAATTAACCTTATCATATTTCTTCAAGATTTTGCGAATGGCTTCAGCATTTATAATTGCATATGTAATCAAACTCTTTCCTTCTTGGATCAAAGTAGTATGTTTCCCTTGTAGCTTTATTTTCAAAAGTCCAAAGCATTTATCAAATCCTGAAGTCAATTGCAGTTCTAGAAACCTTTCTGCCTGCTTATTAAAGCATTCCACGATATCAGATAGATCCGTCAAAAGAGCTGGGAAGAATGTTCCATCACACACTACACACAAAATATATATAAAAGTATATCAGAAATAAATAAGTACACTAGTGTATAAGTAGTCACCCAAAGAGGGGTAAATTTAGAATTTTGTTTCAACTGGAGATAAAAACTAATATTTTCTTCAAAAGAATTAATTTACATACTTTTAAAAACTTATAAATTTGCAATTATTACACATAAAATGAATCAAACTAATTTCTCCATATTCTTAAAAAAAACCTAAAATCATTTTTCTCCATTTATAATAATATTAGGGTCCTTTTAAATTGGAAGGACCCTAATTTTATTATATATGTATTTAGAAAGAGTCGTAAACTTTCTGGTGTTGTCAGCCTTAATGCTAGAACCAGCCTTTCACAAGGAAAGAATTTAGATTGTGTCAAAATGTTGATGGTTATTGTATAAATGATGTGTGATTAATAAATGAAGAAAGTAAACAGCAAAGCTAAGAAACAAGATATTAAAGTATAAAACAATTTTGTTGGAAGAACCTGCACAATCCTGTGAACAAAAATAATCCCTAGAGGGGATCAGGAGATGATGTATCTCCGAGTCCAGGGCCAGGGCCGGAGCTGGAGGAATTGAGTGGTTTGTTTCACTGTGTTGCTTCAACACACCCTTGAGTTTCTTCAGTTTAACAACAGGTAGAAGCTTATCCTGCCCTTCCATAAACTCTCTATATCTCTTATTGAACTTCATCTCTCAAGACTAAATAATTTCCAACTTAGTAATGCATATATAATACAACATTCTCTTCTTGCTATATATATATATACACTCTTCAATCTATTTTTTTTTCTTAATAAGTAACTCTTAAATAAATTAATCCAACTTGTTCCTTTTTGAGTGAAGGTTACACATTTGCATGACTTTTTTCGGGTGCATATCTATAATATGATCGTGATCGAGTCCTGTCACCACTTGACAAAATTAATACCCAAAAGACCAATCACAAAGAAGTTGAAATTTGATTGTTTGGATATATGAAGTCGTATCTAGCCCTAACTACGACTCTTTATCAAAAAAAAAAGGGACAAAAACAAAGAATGAATGGTATGATCTTGTTTGACGTGTGAAGTGGTACTCTTTGATAGGTAAAAAGCAATCTTGGCCGTGCCTGGCTTACAATAATTTTATGAATAATTATTATTTTATGAGTAATCAATAGGAAAAAGATTCCATGATATTTATCATTTCAAATTTTGATAAATGAACATTCATAGGTTCAATTCAAACGACAAGGTACTCAATAATTTAATTTTGATCCAATTATTGTTACCCAGTCGTTAAATATTGACTTAAAAAAGTATGGAAACTTATTCGTTCTTTTGAAAAAAAATTGGGTATCCTTTTACCTTTATTCTACTTAATCTGTCACGTAAACACTTAACACAAAATAGATGATGGGTATCAATGGTTGGACAAAAATGAAATGCTAACTACCATGTTGTCCAAATTGAAAGAATAAGTACTCATTTGTCACTAGTTCATATTTCACGTCTTAGTACCGTGTTGCACCTACATTAGTTAAAAACATATTTTCTAAATCACATTCACTATAGGATGATTCTTGGTGCACAAGATGAACTACCATCTTTCTCTACTTATCACTAGTTCATCTTTCATGTCGTTGTAGTTTATCAATCAAAATTAATATCATGATCCTAATTATTCCATCTCTCACATAATGTGTTCTACACAAGTGTGTTGTCTTATTAATTTTGAGTTATACTAACATTGTCGTAGTATTTCATATCATAAAACGCTTATGAAGGAATTTTTCCAAGCCAAGCCATCATATGTTAAAATAGGCTGAGTGTCATTTTAGCCAAAAATCGACAACCTTAAAATGGCATCCGGATCCAAAACAAACAACCATTTTGCACCAGAAAACGGGATTGACGTTTTCAGTGAAGAAAAAGAAAATGTCCAAGAAGTTTCAGTTAAAACCAACAACCTTACAATCACTTCAGACCATCATCCCTACCCAAAATTGTACAATTTTTGAAAGAAAACAACATAATGTTTTAACATCAACGATATTGTTTCAAGAACATCTTATCATTATATATATGTCGAACAAACGACGCCATGTGGAAAATAGTTGTTGGAAAAAAACGGTGACCCGTTTTATATAAAACGGTATGATGTTTTTTTTCTAGGGATTATGTGATCCTTCTTATAGAGTTGATGCAACTTGATCTACTATATATAGAAGACTCACTTGCATCACATAACTAAAATTTAAAGCTCAAGTTTACTATTATACTGTCCTACATTTCAAGAAAGAATCTTGAAACTTGTTTGAATACTTTCATATCATAAAATCAAGTTTGGTGCAATCACTTGCAATATTCAGTTCAAATAGGAGCCAAGCCTTTAATCCTTCTAGCCTTATTTCATATCTACTCAACAGGGAGATCAACCTCAAGCGTCAACCTATATCAACTCTTCAAGGATTCCACAATCTATCTTGTAATATTAGCTCACTAAGGAGTACATTCAATTGGTTTGATAATCAGCATCTAACCACTTAGGGTATTACTCTTTCTCTACATTAGAGAAGAGGGAATTTCATAGATTAAGATTGAACCTTGTAAAAATCTAACAGGTTGTGACTTAACCGCCTAAAGTCTCACCGGGTTGTGACTTAACCGACAAAGGTCTCGGGAGTTTTTAGGTTGTGGTTTAACCGGAAAAATCCCATTGTATAAGGTTTATATCTCACCTTCAAGATATATCAAGGAGCTTAGTGGAGAAGCTTAAAAATTCTATGGGTAATGACCTTAGGTAGTGGATATAGGGAAACTAAACCACTATAAATGCTCACGTATCTTCTTTCCCTTATCTTTTACGTATCGCTTGCATTTCGTTTATTTACTTGCTTATCAAACTGAGTCTCGTTTTTGTTTAAACTCTTAGTTTTTTATAGAAAGTCTAAGAGAATCATTTTGCCTAGCGTAGAACCTTTGGTTGCTTCCTATCACACTTAGATGCTTAGTTACTTGACCATAATATTTTAGCTTACCTAGACTAACTTAGGTATTAGTTAAGCTAGACACTTATCATATTTAGGTGTTTTAGTCATTGACCCTAGAAATCTAATCAAGATGAAGTAACTTAATTAGTATATATATATATAATCTAATATTACTTCCCTTGGATGTTTAAGGTTCTTAGTCTTAAGAATCTCGGCCTTAACCTTATCATCCCTTTCTATTTAGCTTCCGCACTTAGAAAACCCTTTAGATCACCTTTAAAATCCTTGATTAAGAGTTGTATTATAGGTTGCTTAACCTCCTATATTCTACTTTAGGACTCATTAATTTTTTTTAATTAGGTATTGATGAGATAAGTGTCTTATTCACCCCTAGGACTATACATATTAGTATGAAATTATCTTTTATTAGCTCGAGAAATTTTATGAACCCTAAATGACAATTTAGTGTTTTAATGTAATTTAGGATTTAGTGATTGAAATAAATTGATGTTTTTCCATTGAATACGAACTTGTATTAATGTGTGAATTATTCTAAGTAATTAGTGGTCTAGAATAGAAATTAAACTATCTTCCGAGAGTGGGGTTGAATTATGGAACTAGTTCATGTTCGTTCGATATGTGTTATTGAACAGGGAGGTCTTGACTAATCAAATAGCCAATAGGGTTAGATTTTATAGTTTTAATACTTGGTAATGTCACTTGGTAGAGGTTGTTAGAGTACCAAGGGAAGCCCTTATCCACCCGGAAGGGTTTAGGAAGATAACTGAATCCTGGATAATGCAAAAAGTCAAATCGCCCTTAAAACAAGAAACTGTTAAGTCAAGTCTAGTGGTGATTAAAATAATTTCTCGTTCTAACTTCCCATCTATTTATTCGATAATCACATCTTAGTTTTTTATGTTATTCATAATTATTGGTTTAATTTCAACATTTTCATTTTAGACCTTTCTGTTTTAGTTAATTATAAATTTTCAAAACCAAAAACCATCTTTACATGTACAATTTTTCCACAACTATCACTCCAAGAGCATGTAATAAAATCACAAAAATTAACCTCATATTTCCTGTAGAGAATGATATTAATTACTTATTACTTGAAACAACTCGTAGACTTGTGAGGAGTAGTCGCTTCCCTGAGTGTTAATTATTATATAACGCCTTGGGGGACACTAAGTTCTTGGTATCGTTGTCTGGGACTATTTAGTTAATTATAATTTTTATTTTTGTATTTGAAGTAGGAGTTGTTAGTTTTTTCTTTTTTTTGTTTTATCTTCCTCTTTACAGGTCCTTAGGTTGGTACCTGCTCTCGAACCCCGAAAGGTTTCTTAGTCAACAAAGGAAAAAAGAGGAAGAATGGAGAGAATAAGAGATGGATGAAAATGCTAATTTGGATGCCAACAACAATCTAATCAATGTCAACCCTAAGGGTGAAAATCTTGATCCACCTATCAACCAAGCAATCCCTGAATTTCAACCATCTATGAATGCAAACTTGCATCTCATAGTTCCGCCTAATGCTAATCAAGTTGAATCCAAGTCCAATAAGGACAAGATCCATGGTTATGCAACCCCTAATTGACGATTTTCAATTCCGACTACAACCAGTTTGGGATCCGCCCACCTGAAATTCAAGCTGGAAAATTCAAGCCGGGTTTTTGGATGTTGAATCATTTTGCTAATTACAATCATTATAGTGTGATTGCACATGAGGATATGGTCTGGTTCGTATAAATTTTCATGAAAATATGTGATGCCTAAGTCACTCAAGGCGTCACAATAGAAAATATGTACTTTATAATGTTCTAGTTCTTCTTGATCGAAGGCGCAAGCGAATGCCAGGCAAACCGTAAATTTTGATGCATGCAAACAAATTAAGAAGATCAAGCTTCTTAACCTTAACATTCTCTTCCCACTTATAAATAAGGATATGCATGGACTGAACCAAGTAAGGCCTTAAAAACCACAAGCTTTCAGCCTCTTCTTCAGCATCCAAAGTGATTCTGAATAAGTTTTTGCTAAGTTCTTCAAAAATAATTCTGCATTTTATACCCCAAGTATCCAAGACCACTTTGTGAAATATGCCAAAAGAGAAAACATGTTCCGCAATGATTTTTGCCACAAAATTAAACTTTGTTTGGGTTGATTTAACAGGAGGTGTTTTTGACAAATGGGATAAAACTTCAAGTTTTTTCGTAGTGCCTTTTTTAACTTTAGCCATGGTAGAGAGTGTTTCTTTTTCGTCACCTTGGAGGTTAAATTATCAAGAGAAGAATAAGTATAAAGGTGAATAATGAACTTATCTTCGGTGAGCAAGTTATCTATAGTAGCCAAGTGAATATTTTATCTAAAAAAAGAATGACGAGTTTCTAGCCGAGAAAAGAATGCAATAGTCTTTAGGCATGTGTCGATAACTTGCCAGAATATGTGAGAACCGCGTAAAAAAGGTGAAAATTCCATGGGAAAGCAAAATTAGGTTCATACGGAGGCTAAACAGAGAGAAAGGGAATGGATCAACTTTGTTTACCTCATTGAACTTATTGAAGAATCTCCACCAAAACTGCATGTGTTCTAACCAACTAAGCCAATAATTGAGCATCGCTTCTTCATAGATACCCGTAATATCATTGTTTATATAAACCAGATTCCTTAAGCAAAGGTTAATTGCTGGTTTACACTTCTTGAACCTGACAAAGGCGTTTACAAGCAAGAAAAACCAACTAACAAAGTAGCTACTCGGGGGGGGGGGGGGGGAAACAGAGGAAGCATTTGGAAGGACAAAACCAAGTTTGCATATCTAAGAAAATTATACTTTTGCAGTCTTCAAGGCTAATTTGTACAACCAAGAAATCAAAAAGCCACAGAAAACAAAATGATGTTCAATATAAGTCCTAGGAGGGGGTTGAATAGAACTATGGAAATTAATCAGCTAATTTTATTTCAAATAAATAAAAGAAATATTTAATTCAAATCCTATTCTCTTAGTTATCTGTATAACCATAAGTTAGATGAAATCTATAGATAATAAGAGATACGATAGTAATATGAGCATAAAATCAAACATATAGTGCGAAAAATAAAGAGTGTAGGGAAAGAAAGATACACACTGATATAGAGTGGTTCAGTTCCCTACTCCACTACCTAAGGTGTCCACCTTAGGGGTTTAAAGATCTCCACTAATCTTTGTGTCTCTTCAAACCTGGGTGAGAACACAATACCCTTTACAATCACTTCATAAACTTGAACCAAACTCTTGTGTTTTAAAAATCACAAAGAACCAAGCTTACTCCTGATGTCTTATGAGATATAAATACCATTAGGAGACATCATTTTAGGTAGAAATTGGACTTATTAGATATACTTTTGAGCTTTCTTGTCATATTTCACTTTCTCCCCTCGAAGTTCTGATAATTGTGTTTTTACAGTTTTTGTACGTTAATTTGTGTGTTTTAGTATGAAGTTCTTAGGTACATGGATGCTAGGAAGAACCAAGATGAGGAAGAGAAGTGAATTTTAAAGCTTAGATCAAAAGGAGAGGTCAAACGAGAAAAAGGTACCACTCAAAGAGATGAAGAGGAGCATAAGAATCTGGAAAGTTGTCACTTCCAGCTGATTTCGAGCCCAAACGGTGCTGATCCAAGCCTGGTGGTTCAAATGAAAAAGGTGTTCCTCTGATTTAGCTCGAATTGAGGATTGGAATAAGGTGATTTGGACTTAAGACGCAAAGTTACGCCTGTTTTACTGGAGTGTGTACAGCAGTTACGGGAATTACAAATTTGACTTGGGCCTTAGTCACTAAATTAGGCCCAAGTTAGACCTAATATGTTTTTAAGCTTTATAAAAGGCCCTTTAGACCTCATTAATCAGCACATCTTAATTAATCTTCAAATTACATCATATCTAGAGAGAGCGTCAAGAGGCAGGAGCTGGAGAACTTTAGAGAGAGCGTCAAGAGGCAGGAGCTGAAGAACCCTTTTTCTCCAACAATAGCTCAAGTCATTCTCCTAACTAGGTTCGTCCTATTTTTATTTCTGTTTTTAGGAAACTTGTATAATTCTAATTTCTTTTCTTTTTGTATTTAATTATGAGCTAAATACTCAAATACTTGAGACTCGTACTTTGGGGATGGACCCTACTTTCTAATTTAATGTCTTTCTAATTTGGGATTATGTTAAATTAAAATTAAGTCGCGTAATTACATATGTATTCTATCTTTATATTTATTCACTATCATTGACATCGCGAATCAAGGTAGGTAGTAGTAATTAGGATATTCAATAGTGGCGGTCATCACCTTGACTGGGGGTTTAATTACAAAACTAGGATAGAAACACGTGGTGTTCGTCAATGATCCTGACGGACTTGACTAACCGCGTATGCAATTGGGTAATTCACTTAATCATCTAAACGTAGCTTATAATCACCCTGGCGGGGTTTGTAATACTGTAGGATAGATCCTAAGTCTACCCTGATGGGAGTTAGGAGATTATAGAGTCCCGACTAATATTAATTACTTGTTTTACCCTTAAAACGAATGCATTAGATTGTTAACTTAGGTGATTCCCTAGCGAGACTCAAGTATATCTCTTATCTGCTCTAATCTTTTAGTCATTATTTTAGTTCATTTGTTTCATTGCGTTTAGTAGTTTATTAATTGAAAACCAAACAAATATCTTTTATCTCTTATTTCCCTATTCGCAATTACTTCTACTTATACTCTAAACACTATTGTCACACCTTGCAGTCCCTATGCAGACTAAATCCCTTAATATCTTATCTATTACTTGGAACGACTTGTACACTTGCGGATAGTTGCTCCTCCTATTTAGTGTTGATTTTTATCACACTCTAGGAGCGACCAACACCTTATACTCACAAAACTCTCTTAATCTATTACAATGGCTAGTATCAAGAGAAAGAAAAATATTATAAGTGGTGATACAGTTTTGTGACTAACTACCAAAGAGTAGATTAAATAATTTAGCTTGCAGTGAATAAATATGACTTTGAATGCTCTTGAAACCATCTTGAATGATCATAATAAATACCCTTAATATTGGTAGATGTAAGGTATAATTTCTACCGTGAATGATCTCTATTTTACAACTAGAAATAGTCCCCTACTGTCACAAGCTATGTGTCTAACGGATATAATGAAAAGCCCAACGAATATAACGCATGTGGCATTTTGTTGAGGTTGAAAACACTCCTTGCGGTGTACAACATTATAGTTATGTTTTGTAAGAGGCTTCGCGGGGTACATCTCATGGAGTAGGGGTATGCTTCGTTATGCGTGCAGTGTATAGTGATTTGGTACGATGCATCACGCCTCTGCTTTTGTTACAATGAAAAATGGTTTATTGTATGTATGAAAAGTAGTTTAATCTTAAAACATGAGATATGTTAATTACTATGTTAAAACATATTTTATATATGGAACTAATACTATTTAGAAACTCACCAATAATTTTTGTTTAAAATTATTTGTCGAATATTAAAACAAGTTTTTGGCCAACAATCTCCCTATTTTTAATGTTTGAAAAATCAAAACTTTTGAAGTTGCAAGTAAAGAATTTTTGAAGAAAAACGCCCCCTCAAGATTAGCTTATGAAAATGTAGGAGTTTTAATAACTATCTACTGATACTCCCCTTTCTATATGCGTAATAATTTTATGCAATTTTTGAAAAAGAGTCTTATTGAATAGGAGTGTTAGAATGCGACAGTTAAAAAAGTTAAAACAAAAATTCTCTCCCCCTTTGTCAACAACAAAAAGAGATAGGGACCAAGTAGAAAATAAACCTATAAGATCAAGATAAAGGTTAGAAATAGAAGATCTTAAGAAATAGCAATATATAATAGTCTCCAGATAAAGATCAAAAGAAGGCAATAATAAGCTTCAAGAATATATCCAAGATAAAACATCATAGTACGAATATTAAACCAAAGGACAAGATTTGAAAGGCAATAATAAAGCTAAAACAAGTCTTAAACAATCACATAAATAAAACAAAAGAGTTTTAAAATAGAGGTAATAATAAGGAAAGGATTGCGAAAAAGATCCAAACTTCAACGATTCTTACGAGGTGAGCGGTTTCGGGAATGGTGATCGGTGCATGACATCTCATTCATTAGATCGTCAATCTTTCTCTCATTCTGCTCGAACTTTTCAGCGACATAATATTTGAGAATTTGATTTTGGCTTGCAATTATAAAAGTGAGTGACTCATCATGGTGTGGTGGAGGAGTAGGACGGGAGATAGTGTCTATAGAGGACGGTTCAGAATGGTTCACGGTGGGTTTTGGTACCGGATATGGTAGAAGTTCCAAAGTCACAAAATCTGATCCTAAAGTGGCATTCTTTGCTCCCAATATTCAAAGACGAAGAGACTCGTCGAAAATACGACTAATTAACTTGGTCGAGACGTAAGCATTGTTGTAAATAGAAAATTGCATCCTTTTAATAGTGGCGTAATCAAAATACCAAGAAGGATTGAACGTTTTGACATTTGTCTTATCGAAAAAGACTTCATGTGAATCGAGCGTGTAGGACAAGAACATACCCTAGGGAACACTTCCTCTACTCTCACGGGTATGGTTCATCCATTTGAACATAATGAGAGCAAGATTTATAGGCTCATTGTAGAAAATGCGGTAGAAGGATAATGGTCGAATCATGCTTATCCTTACAAAGAACGATAGTAAATAAGAATTTATGCGCTATTTGAAATTCGACATCAAAGTATTTGTTTTCCAATTTTCTTCCCGATTTTCAGCATCCTCAATATTTCTACTCTCTATAAACTCAATAATTAACTTTTTAGTCTCGACATTAACTACGGAGTCGTCCCAACCCAAAGACCAAAAACTATCAAAACCAATATTCTTAATATCAAACTGTTCGCAAATAGAAGCCACGGTATAGAAAATACGTTTTCCTCCAACATTAGAAGTAATAGTCACTTTAGAACAATCATAAACGGAATTTTCATAAAATTCTTCTACCCTTTGCTTGGCTAATTTTTTTGTCATAAGATTAAATAAACGTGGGTTAACCTTGAGACTGTAAAAGAGAGTAAAACGAATCATTACCGGAGAGAAAGACAGTTCGATGGAGTATTCTTCCCTGAAGAATATCAAACAGTTTGTATTCCAAGGAGGAGAAGGAGAACGACCATGTAAAGAGGAGGCTGCGGCGGCGACGATCTTCTTTTCTGTCGCGGTCTTCTTTGAGGAGGGTCCTTTATATCTTTCCATGAATGAGGATGGATAGATGGGAGGGAAAAAGGTTGAAGATAAAGATGTTCTGAGAGAGAGAGAGAGAGAGAGAGAGAGAGAGAGAGAGAGAGAGAGAGAGAGAGAGAGAGAGAGAGAGAGGATTGGACGAATGAGGAGAAGAGAGTGAGATAGGGTTTTCAAAGAGGCTTAAGCTCATTAGGATGTTCTGCAAAAAAAAAAAAAACTTGTGCGGTGTACCGCAAAATAGTTTTGCCGATTTTGAGAAAAAAGGCCAAAATAAAATTTTGCAACACTTAATAAACTTTAGTAAAATTTTGCATGAAGGTCCCTAATGTCTAAAAAATATCCAAAACAATATTCCCAATTTTTTAACACATTTAAGCAGTTAGTGTTCAATATGAGTCCTCGAAAGGGGGTGGAATAGGACTATGGAAATTAACCGACTAATATTATTTCAAGTAAATAAAATTATAAACTAAGTTAAATCTTATTCTCTTAGTTATCTAGATGACCATAACTTAGATTAAAGTAAAAAGATAATAAGAGATACGATATTCATACGAGCATATAATAAAACATGTAGAGTGTAGAAAATAAAGAGTGTAGGGAAAGAAAGATACACAACGATATAGAGTGGTTTAGTTTCCCTACTCCACTACCTAAGGTGGCTACCTATAGGGGTGAGCATGGTTCAGTTTGTCTCGGTTTTTTGTCAAAACCGGAACCGAACCGAATATTTCAGTTTTTTATAGTTTAATAACCAAACCGGGTGGTTTTCATTTGGTTCCACATTCGGTTTTTGGTTCCGAATTGGTTCGTTTCGGTTCGCTCTTGGTTCTCTTCGAATTTGGATGTTTGGTCATTAATATTTTTCACCCAATTTCTTGAAATACATTGTCCAATAGAGACTAATATTCCAATACAATTATGTTACTATTACTTGTCAATGTGTGCTATTAATATAATAATCAAATAAAAACCTATAATCTAACAATACTTATCTTAATTTACAATACAACATAAATTTATAAATTCAAATCTATTACTTCCTACTTCATACAATTATGATCTATATAATCAATCAAGCAATGGATACTTATAATGTTAAGTGATATAAGAAATCTTACTAATAGCACCATCGAATAATATAACTAAAATTTTACGTAGATGATAAATTCTTAACAAAAGTTTCTACCACATAATTCTTATAAAAACGTTCACACGCTCCCTATTTTTTCCTTCCTTAGTTTGATTTTTTTTCGGTTTTCTTGGTTCGGTTTTTGCTAGTAAACCGAATCGAACCAAAAAATTCGGATTTAAAAAAATTGAAAACCGAAACTTTTGGTTATTCGGTTTTTGGTTTTTTTGGTTCGGTTTTTTGTTTTTTGGTTCGGTTTGATATTTTGGTTCTCATTTGCTGAATCCTAGCTACCTTAGTATTTGCAATATTCTCCACTAATTTTCGTGTCTCTTCAAATCAGGGTGAGAATACAACACCCATTACAACCACTTCATAAACTTGAAGCAAATTCTTGTGCTATCACAAACACCAGGAACCAAGTATAGTTCCTATACCCACAACACTCTCTTAATCTATTAAAATGGCAGAGAAAGGAAAGTGTTTTAAGTTTTTATATGATTTTGTGACTAACTCCTAAAAAGTGGATGAAACAATTTGGCTTGCCGTGAATAAATATGACTTTGAATGCTCTTGAACCCTCTTGAATTATGGAAGGTCTAATTCTACCTTGAATAAGCTCCATTTTATCGCTGAAATAGCCCCTAACGATCACAAGCCTCGTGTCTAACGAATATAATGAAAAGCCCAACAACGATAATACATATGGCATTCTGGTGAGGCTGAAAACGCTTCCTACGGTGTACTGCACTATAGTTCTGTTTTGTAAGAGATTTTGTGGGGTACATCTTGCGAGGTAGGGCTATACTCCGTTTGTGTGTGTGGTGTATTGTGGTTTGGTGCGGTGCACCACGCCCCTACTTTTGTTACAAGGAAAAACGTTTTCTTTTTATGTATAAAAAATAGTTTCATCTTAAAACGTGATATATGTTAATTACTATGTTAAAAATATGATTTATATATGAAACTAATACTATTAAGAAAACTCAATAATAGTTTTTGTAAAAGTGATTTATAGAATATTAAAACAAGATTAAATCAAATGTTAGGCCAACATAAAATACTCCTATTGCATGTGAAAAAATCAAACTAGAGGGGTAATTTCGTTTAGAAAAGGTAATTAGTTTTGAAGTAACATGACCAAAACCAAAATAAAATCAAATTAGAGATGTAATTTCGTTTAGAAAAGGTAATTAAGTTTGGAAGTAACACGACCAAAAATAAAATACGAGATAGCAAGAAAAAGGAAAAGCAAAAACAAAAACCACAGTAAAGTTTTGAGCAAGGGTTAATTACTAATTAGTTGTTAGGTTAGCTATGATTTTGATTGAAATGTAAAAAAATCTCATTTTACAGAGGAATTTATGGAGCTTTTTTAGACCATTTCAAATTAATGTTATTACTAATAAAATTCATCACTTCAAATTGTTACCAACATTTATCCCACCACCTTAAAACCAACGGTTAACATCACCACATAAACAGAAAATATATATTATGTTATTTTAGAAAAAGAAGAAAAAAGACCAATTCTCCATGTTTCTGGACACCATTATGAAACATTGTCATTGGAGGCGAAGCGTGAAACACTCTTGGAAAACCAGCAAAACAATTTTTTATGTTTATTTGGAATAAATATTATAAGGAATGAAAAAAGCAGCAACGGATTGAAATAAATTATTTGCCAACAAGATAATCGATTACGTTATCAGTTCCTAAAGTATTGAAAATGGAAAAAATCAACAGTTGGCTTTTGCATCTATTGTTTTTTTTTTTGGACAGAGCACCTAGGTTTGAACTTGACCTCTTAATTTTAATTTTTATTTGGACAGGGGGGAACTTGACCTCTTAATTAAATGGCAAGACGTAGCTAGAAAGGAATAAAATTCATTTCTTTGAAAAGACGGATAAGATTCGTTAGTAGGACATTTTCATTATATATACTAATGAATCTTTAGTTTTTTTTTCCATACATACGAGGCTTAAAAATCGAAATTGGTTACATAAAATCATCTCTCCCTTATAGAGGGTCTAACATTAATCTAAGAATAGTACAATCACGCATATCTCTAGTTATATATTGCCACAAGTAATCTAGAGGTTCATCTATTACACAAGGACCTACGCTCGAATCCGCTCCTCTTTTAGCTAATAGATTCGCACACATGTTTACTTCGCGATAAACGAAATGTATCTCAAATCCTGGACAACTCTTTAATATCTCGCTACAATCACGCCCAATATGACAATTCTAACTGCTTGAACTACCGCCGCCATTCACTAGCGCGTGAAGTTCTCTCGAGTCGGTTTCGACATATAAATCTTTTACACCTCGACTAACTACCCATTTCAAACCATAATGCAATGCTAATACCTCTGAATAGGAAGTTGATTCAAACACACATGGCTCGGAAAAACCGGCTCCATCTTCGTCTCTTAATAGCCCACCTATATCGACTTTTCGCCTCATTAAATCGTAGCTTCCATCAATGTTCAACTTCATCGTACCTTTTGGTTTCGTCCATTTTATAAACTCACTCTTTGCGGCTTTTATAATCCCTCCATCACATTCTTTTTCCCACGCAGAAACAAAATCACTCGCTAGCCTTAATATGTCTTTTTTCAGGCCAATCTTAGTTTTTTTAATTAATAAATCTTAGTTATAATATATATACATATATAATATAGAGGATACGGGAGGAGAGGCGACACCTCATTTTAAAAAGTTAGATTACATTCTTAAGTGTATAAACATAAATAAATTACTTTTAAAAGATTAACTTTCACCTCCAAATGTTCGAATCCATTTTCATCACACTAATAATCCATATCCATGGCACGGCCCAAAAATCCACATCCACAACCATCATGCCGCAATCATTCATATCGACCGCCATCGACCCTAAGCATCCATATCCACATCAATCGCCTTTCCCAAGCGTCTATAACCACAAGGATCGTCAAAAGCATACATATCCACCGCCATCGCCTTGACCTTCTTTGCTTTCTCTAATATGAACATTGTTTTACGTTTGTTGGCCTAACGTTCTTTTAATCTTGTTTTAATATTTTCCAAATCGTGCTTTAAACATCTCCGATATAGTGCATTACATTTGTCCTTACTAAATACCTTTTATTCATGAATTAAACATCATTTATCAAGGCTTTTTTAGTAGCCAGACCGGCTTACCGGCGGCAAAACAGAGATTTGGTGCGGTACACCGCACGGACCTTGCGGTGCACCGCAGGTTAGGGTTTTCTGCACAAACTTGAAGACAAAAGGCATATATCCATTAGGAATATTAATAAATCTGTTGGACACAAGCCTTATGATCGTTGGAGCATTTTGCAGCTATAAAATGAAGGTTTGTCAAGGCTACAACTACACCATTCATCCACCAACATTAAGGGGCTTAATTGTTATCATTCAAGAAGGTGTCAAGAGCTATTCATAGTCAAAATTATTCTTAGTGTGCTATAAAGTCATATCCACTCTTTAGGAGTTCATCACTATTTTAAAACCATTCAAACACTTGTTTTTTCCTCTTAGTCTAGTCTTTGTAATAGATACTTTAAGAGAGTGTGTGAGTATAGGGATTATACTTGGTGTCCTTGTGTTGTGAGTATACAAGAGTTTGCTTCGGGTTTTCGAAGTGGTTGTAAACGGGTACTGTGTTCTCGCCCCGTTTAAGAGAGACACGGAGGTTAGTAAAGAAGCTTGGAAATCCTAAGGTGGCTACCTTAGGTAGTGGAGTAGGGAAACCGAACCACTATACATGCTTGAGTATTCTCTTTTCCTAAACTATTTACTTCCGCACTCTATATGTTTGATTATATGCTTGTATGAATATCTTAGTGATTATTATCTATTGCTCATTAATCAAACTTATGGCTATCTAGTTTAGTAAGAGAATAGGATTTAAATTAGTTTTTAATTTTATTGACTTAAGATAAAATTAGCCGATTAATTTCCGTGGTCTCATTCAACCCCCCTTCTAGGACGCATATTGACTTTCAACGTTCATTTCCCATAAGTAACTAGTCCTTTGTAAACTCCAGCTGTGCGGAGTTTAATTTATCTGCACCTTCTACAGCAACCTTGATGCAGCAATATTCAAGATCTGTATGCAGGCGGTATTATTTAAAACGTAGAGTAAAAAATATACTAATCTACCAGGTCTTGTTAAAGCATGATCAAGTATATTTTTACAATTTTTTTGGAGATTTTACAAAACTAATCAATAAATGTTTAAACTGAACCTGAATGTATTTGATAGAAAGTTCAGAAGCTGCTGAATAGTTTATTTTAAGCAAGCATTACGCCTCCAATCAAAATTGAAGAAAGGCTGAATTGAAAGAGTGGGTGGTTCAATCGCCGTATCATGAAACCCAAAGCTTTGAATGACTGCTAAGTCACCAACACTAAGCAGTCAATTTTGGCGTTATTTACCCAATTTACACTACTTAAATATATAGTAATGCAATAAAAAATGGAATTTTAATAAACCAAGATAATGAAATTTAGATGGCCAAAAAAATAGTGATTCAAAATATATAAATCGATCTTACTCTTCAATATGCAGGGTCTCCTCTTTCTCATGTAATGTATTTCTTTTTAAGATGAAGTGGTCTCTATATGTCATTCTTCGGTATGCAAGCTCTCCTCTTTCTCATGTAATTTAATACATATTTACAGAGGGATTTCAATTGATACACTAATTGTGCAATTTATCCCAGAATATATATATATGGCTTTCGAATAAGATTTAAAAAATATATATCTATGTGGGTGTATACACGCATATATACAGAGGGACTGTTGATTTTTTTTCTGATGAAAATGCATTGGCTAAGACGGGGAGGGGCAACCACCATCTGAGAAATCCCATATACTCCTGTCGCCTTATTCTGCTTCTTATTTCAGAAACTATATTTATTGGTCATTGTCCAAATAAGGGAGAAAAAAATATTGTGACTTTGATTAACCCCATTATGAAACTCGGTAAAATATGTTATGAGAGAGGGAGAAGGGAGATGAGAGCGGATAGATAGAATAGAATGTGTTATTATGTTTTTATTTCTTTTATGCATTGTTTGGATTCAGATTATCAAAGGAAAGGAAATAATAGGAATATGAAAATATTTAAAGGAATGGAAATGAAGGTAATAACCGTGTTTGAATTACTAAAATATTAATAAAGGAAAAGAAAGTAGTTGATTAACGAATAACTTGTTTGGATTCACATTATTAAAGGAAAGGAAATGATTATTTTACATAAAAATACTTTTATATCCTTTTATATCTTATTTAAAATATTATATATTGAAATTATAAGGTTATTTGTGACATTCTGAAAAGTAATCATTTCCTTTCTTTTGAAATAACTCCAAAATGGAAGGATTAAATAATTTATATTTTTAAAGGAAAACAAGATTGTGCAGTCCACTAAATTACTTTTTCTTAATAAAAAATCCAATTCAAACAAAGGAAAGGGATATTCATTCCTATCATTTCTTTTAAAAATATGAATCCATACATTACATTAGGGTTAATGCTCAAAATACCATGTAGCCTTGTGCATTATCCCTTAAAAAGTAGTGTCTTTTTTAGTCCTCCTAAGATATTTTGAGTTCGCTCCCAAGACTCGAAATCTGAATTCTAGGTATGGTGCATTCTATGGGCAAAAAAATGATGGTTGTAGACTTGTAGTGTTCTAACTTAAGGGGTTTCTTGGGTATTAATCCTTTCTTCTTTTATACTTAATAGTGCAACCTCACTTTTAAAAGTGAGGCAAAAAGAGCTGTCGCCCTATTTTTAATAGTAAGCTAGTTCTGTTAAGTATTAAAAAAACATTAAACTGCTTACCTGCATTCGTCCTTCTCTCTGTTTTCCCTTTTTTTTCTCTAACACGTATATCCGAGATTTAAGTATGTGATTAATTGCAACCACCAAATATTTTTTCCCCTCTCATAGGTAAGTATGTTCTTCTTCTCTCTCTTTACCATCAACCTAGTTTCATATATTTTTGAATTATGTCTAAAAAAATTGTGATACGCCAACTCTTTTTACCCTACCTTATACGAATTAGTTGTTAAAAAGAAGCAATATTTCTTTTGTCTGCTTTCGCTTAAAAAGAGTAGTCTATTACTTATAACAATTGTCTACCCATCCTAATAATAGTCGTCTATTATTTTTCTTTAAAAACTAATTATAATTGATTCAAAAAATATTTCAGATAACAATTCAAATATATATAAGTCTTAATTGATTAAAAAACAAAAAAAAAATATTCCTAATTTAATTTATAAGATAAATAAATTATAAAATTAAAAATTCATGATTAATAATTAAAAATTCATTTAATTATGAGCTATTTACCATATACACCCTAGGAGGTAGGGATATTGCCCATAAAAGTCATGTCTAATATAAAAAACATAATTAGACAATAATACCCTTCTAAATATTCCCACCAAACAAAATTTTCCCACCAAACTAAATTTTCCCGCCAAAAAAATTCCGACCAACTTTTCCGGCCAAATTTTTTCCCGGCCAAATTTTTTCCCGCCAAATTTTTCCGGTCAAATTTATTCCCACCAAATTTTTCCGGCCAAATTTTTTTCCCACCAAATTTTTCTGGCCAATTTTTTTTTCCCACCAAAAAAATTCGCCCAATTTTTTTTCCCACCAAAATATTTCGGCTGAATTTTTTTTCCCACCGAATTTTTATGTTGTTCTTTGGTGGGAAAAATCCCACCAAAATATATTTTGGGGTTTATGTTGTTTGGTGGGAAAAATTCCACCAAATTATCAAATGTGATGTCAATTAACCTCCTGTCAAGAAAAATGTCAATTAACATCCAAGGATAAATCTCATAACCACAAGAAATGACTTTAGGTTCCAGTATATGATATGGTGTCACAACATGATTCGCTGCAACAATGATTTGATAAAGAAACTTAGACTACATCAAAATGATGATTACTCAAAATTTTAAAATTTGTAACTGCTTTTGAACAACAAAAGCTTTACTAAAATATAATGAGATTAAGTCAACTAATTATACAGTAATACTCAACAAAATTATTCGAACCAAATATCTCTGCAAAAATACCTATATAGATAGCAAAATATACGTCTCAAGTATATACACCTTTTCTTTTGTTAACTTTTAAAGAATTTTAGTAGCTAGATTTGCAGCCGCTATAACTTTCGAAGAAAGCCCATCGTTTTCATTAGAATCAATAGTAGCAGGAACATGCTTATTAAGGATCAAAACAGGAGCTGTAGTGTTTGAATTTGCTTTGAAAGTAGTTGAAATGTTGTTACTCAATCAGCTGCTGCAGAATTAATAACTAACAGTTTAGCAACACCCTTATTTTCCAAAATATCAATAGTTAATATTTATTGTAATTTTATCAAATTGTGAGGTTAAAAATACTTACTGCACCAAGTCTGGCTTTTCCCTTAACAATGCAGTAAGGAATTTCCATCATCCTGCACAAAGCAGAGAAAGAATATGCTTCACTTCTAAACACTCTTCATCACTCAAGCTAAACCTTTCAAGAAAAATTCCAGAAGCAAGAATCGAAGAAAAAGAGCAAGAATGAAGAGCTACTTCACTTAAGGAAGACGTAACTTAATTAAGGTAAAACTACATATAACAAGTAATCAAGTTACAGGGACTATATCTGCAACTTTTTCCCGCCAAATTTTTTCCGGCCAATTTTTTTTCTCACCAAATAAATAGTCAGATTTTTCCCACCAAATTACATTAGTTTATGTTGTTTTGGTGAACAAATCCCACCAAACTAGTTTTGGTTTATGTTGTTATTGGTAGGAAAAATCCCACCAAATTAAAAGGTAAAAAGTAAGACGAGTAATCACCTTTGTATCACCTCCCGTATCTTATGTTAGAGAAAAAAAAGAAAAAAAAATTGATTAAAAGAAAGAAACTGTTTGATTAATATTTAAAAAATTTACATGAAAGATGATCCAAAAGTGAAACAAAAAAGGATATAGCTTCAAATATAAGTTAACTACTCTTTGTGAGTTGAGTTGGTGTTATGAGGTTGTTTTATTGAGAGAATTTTCATCTATTCAAGTTTTAGTGAGAATTTCCATCTTTTACTTTTCAGCAGCTTATCATGACAAGTGGCAATCAAAAAGTACACAAGTATAACAACATTAACTTTGCATACTTTAGTCCAATACAACCTAGAATAAGAAAAAGAAACTGGGGATTATTTGCTGGATAACCGAGAGTGTAATTTAGTAACACTAGAATTCTATTACATCTCACCTTACAAGAAAAAATAATACTGAATACTCAAATGATGTAATATTGCCTATCTCTTTCGCTATATTCTTAGTAATCTTGTTCCAAATAACATCTCTGTAAAAAAAATACCAATAAAAATAAATTAATAAGATAGTAATAAAAAACTAGAGCTAAAATGTTCCAAATGTTGGAAAAGAGAGACTTTGGAGTTATAATATAAAACTTACAATATTTTTCATAAAAGATAAACGGACAAGTTCCGGTGATAAATGACCAGAAATTCTTCATGTTTATTATTTTCCTGTAATTGAATTAACACGAAAGTGTATTATTCATAAACTAAACTATCAAAGAAAATAAGGATAGAAGTATAATTAGCTTAAAAGAAAAAACCTGTGAACAATGTGTATGTACAAACTCTTCCTTAAACACCAATTCAAAGTGCGGAAAAATGAGAGGTTTATTAGAGCTTCACAAATGGCTAATAGTGTACTTTCCAGGTAATATATACGAAGATAATAACATGTACATTAAAAGATGTGCAATCTTTTCCATATCCTTTCTCCAGCTATATATGCATGAGGTTCTTAAATATTTTCATCATTTTGAGTTTCATATCTATTTCTGTATTCATATTGAATATTTATTTCTTTCATTCGTAGGATGATATACTATTTAAAATGCCTTTGCAGCTATTTGTTGTGCGTACAATATAAAGAACAATTCTTGGACATGAAAACCATCAATTATTGTATTATAGCAAAATATACCTTTCCTATTTGAAGTACATGGATCACCTCTGTTCCAGCTACTAAGGTTCTGGTTCAGATCAATTAAACTTTCCTTGATGGTGCGCAATGCTTTAACTGCAAATACATTTAAAGGGTTTTCTTCATTTTCATCTGTTTCAAATATAAGAATCAAAATTACAATATAAAACTAAATCAATCATCCCATATTGCAAGACCTCATTAGAGCACAAAATGTAAAACAATTCAATGGTGTACTCCACTTTAAGCAAACTAAAACATGGCATTAACAGAAGCACTCAAACATGTGAATAGCTGAAAGAAGATGAAAAAAAACTCCAAAAAAAATTAAAAATTTGTTACGGACCTGACTATAAATAAACGTGGTGAGAGTTTGGCACCCGATTAATCGAAAAGCATCAAGCTTTGAATCATCTAATAGTTCAACAACTACATTTTGTAGATTAACAGCAAAATATGCCCTGTAATTTCAAATTAAAGCAAAACTTAGCACATTAAATTTCTAAAACTCTGTAAGGTCAAGGTAAAGAAAAACTTACATTTGGCCCTTGCATATAAGAAGCAGCTTAGTGCAGGTCTCACCGATAATATTGACATATTTGAAGTGCTCACTGCGTAATTCTTTATAGATCCTTTCATCTAGTCTCCAATTCATCAACTACAGTTTGTGTCAGGGGCTTATCCGCAATTTTATTAGGGGAATGTGTAATATTTAATCAAAATAATACTTTATCCATAGCTGATGCATTACACAGAAAATTGAGGTTACTTTGTATTTTTAGGAACTTGGAGTTACAGAAAAGTTTTTTATTTAAACTAGACAAGAAATCTTTATTATAAGTTTCTCCATGCCTGTTATATTAATTATATGGAATTGTATAAGAAGATGATATAGAGCAGTAACATGGAAATTATAATTGGTCTTACTTGAGTGCAGCTATTCGATCAATCAGTTCCGCAGGAACTATTTCATGCTGAAAAATATATAATAAGTTGAATTAAATTAATAATTGCAAACACGCCCAAAAATTGAAAGAGAATACTAACATTACGCATGCCCATTTCAACGGCTGTGAGAACCCTGAAATCCTCTTTCGATAAATATCTCAAAACATTCACATCCAACAATACTTATTGTGTAATCATCTATTGGAGCAGTGCAATTCTTTGAATATAGAAAAAGCAACGGGTAATTTTTCATCTTCACAGCAGAAGCATCTTTGAAACTATTGATATCGTAAAAGGATGAATAAGAAGATAAAATTGAAGAATAAAAGAAGAGGGGAAAGATGTTAGCGGTTTTGTTCAAGGAAGAAAGAGAAGATGGTAGTGGGTGGTGGTGGTGGATGGTGGTGGGTGGTGGCGGCGATGGTAGTGATGGTGGTGGCGAACCGAGACCAGAGCGAAATTTTTGTTTTGTTTCTTTCTAATCAGATATATATATAAATTTTGATTAGCAAGGGTAATAAAGGAAAGTATAATTTTTTAGGGGACTTTTATAGACAATATTTTTAAGAAGATGTTGGAGGGCTATTATTATTACTTTTGTGACTTAGATGGTAATTTTTTCTTTAATTATTTAAAAATCATAATTGATTTTAAAATATTTAAAAAATCTTAATTAACATATTTAATTTTAAAAAAATTGTTGATCAATATTTTAAATTTTATATAAATGTTTAAAAATCAAAATATCTTCCTAAAAAAATTATAAATTTTTTTAACATCATAATTGGTTCACAAAAATATCTATTGGATGCATAAAAATAATTCACAATTTATAATTACTTCTTATATAAAAGATTAAAAAAAAATTGTAAAAAAAAATTAAAAATTGGAAATTCCTTATTAATATTCAAAAATTCATTTAAATTTTTAAAAAACAAAATTTATAAAAAAAATTAATAAGCACAAAAATATTAAAAAAACATAATTGATTCAAAAAAATATTTAAGAAATCACAAAAATATTTTTGAAAAAATCACAATCAATTTACAAAAAAAATAATTACAAAAATCATAATTAGTATACAAAATTAATATACAAAATTAATACAAGTATTTCAAAAAATATTACAAATCACAAAAATTGTAAAAATCATAATTGATTCGCAAAAATATTTAAAACTGCATAATTAATACATAGTTTTTTTATATAATTAAAAAAAAAGCATCACAAATGTCTTTTATATGTTTATGTCAAAAAAAAAATCTTTTATATGTTTAAAAAGTAAAAAATTTGTAATTTTTTTCTCTAATATTAGAATTTTTTATTATATATTACCTAAAAATATAGTAAAGTCAAACTGGTAAACAAATAAACATCATATTTTCTAAAAAAAAAAGAAACAGTTTAAAAAAATCAAAGTCTTTCTGTTCCATTAAATGTTCTTACCATTGGAGGAAAAAAAAATTAAATGTTTTCACTATTTTCACTTTAACCTTCTCTTAAAACTACATCATCCTAAACCATAATCGTTGTAGTAATGGTATATCAAAGTTATAATCATTACTTTTTAACCGTTTCTCTTTGTTAAATCTCGTCTTCTCTCCCTTCAATTGGTGATGTAGGGTCTCAAGTCAGTAATCAATAATGCTTAATGGATAATTGAGTGTTTGATTTTAACTTCTACCTTCTGTTATAAGCACTTTCCATGTTATCATTTTCGGTATTGATTTCATCGTGCCACCGTTGATTTTCCCATACTTTGAGATATAGCGATCGCTGAAAAACGGGGGGAAAAGAGAATGACACAAATGTATAGGGAGGGTAACTGGAGGGGAGATAACGATGGTACTGAATCATTATTGTCTTCTCGCATCTTCAATGTCCTCATCTGCATCGTTCATCTCACTTTCCATCAAATAGCAGGTCTAATTCTGCCACTAAATCTAAATTTTAGTTTTCCTCTTCTTACTGATCACGTGAGGTCTTATTTGTTTTTGCTATTGTTAGTCTCTCCCTCTCTTCTTACTCTTTTCTCCTTTTTTTTGTCTAATATGATGATTTTGTATGTATGAAGGAATTAATGCACTGACTTCTTAGTTTTTTTTTCTTGTTGACAGTTTAGTCCCTTTATCTTACTTAATTTGATAATTTAGCCCTTTATCTTACTCAATTTGACATTTTACTCCATTTTTAACTCTTACATTGACAATTTAGTCCCTTATCTTGCATAATTTGACAAGTTAGTCCCTTTTTAATGCTTAACTTAATAAATTAGTCCCTTATCGTGCTCAATTTGACTGTTTAGTCTCTTCTTTATGTACATTTTGACGATTTAATTCTATATTTGTAGGATAAAAATTGAATTGTTGAAAACAGTGAGCGGGGGCCAAATCAGCAAAAAAAAATCTCTATTGTGGGTATCAATAGACAACTTTATTTTAGAAAAGAGCCCGAGAAATATGGGAGTCAATAGACTACTCTATTATATGAGGGAGACGGGTGTTGGTGTCAATAGACTACTCTATTTCTGAAGGGAGTCGGAAATATGGGTGCAAATAGACTACTCTATTTAAAAAGGGAGTTGGGAAATGTGGGTGCCAATAGACTACTCTATTTTAGAAGGGAGTTGGGAAATGTAGGTGCTGATAGACTACTCTATTTCAGAAAGGGAGTCAGGAAATGTTGGTACCGATAGACTACTCTATTTTAGAAAGGAGTCGGGAAATGTTGGTGCCAAAGGGAGCGGGGAAAAATAGTAGTAATAGTCCACTATGTTATGGATGTGTAGTTATAACATTTGCAACACGAGTATAGACGACAATGCGAAATAGTGTAGTAAAAGATATGACACCGCTTTAAAAGGATCGTCTAAAGGCCAAAACGAAGTTGTCAAAAGCTTTATTTCTTGTTGTGGATTGTTGAGCCTATTATGAAGTAAGTATATTATAAATATTGGATGTCCAAAGGTTTAATACTTTATATTTTTTATTTATTGTGCCAAGTGAAGGGTCACTCATTTTCCTATAAATGCAAGAAAATGTTCTATCTATATTGAATTTTTTCCTTTTTTAGTTTATATTATAACACGTTATGCGCACGAGCTTGCTCTTTTAATCTGTGGAAGAGGTAAGTGATTTGGTAAAATATATGTAAGTTTTATATTGTGTTATATATACATATATATATATATATATATATTTAATTTATACCAATAATTTTTTAAGAATATAATCTATACTTTTATATATTGCTGGAGTATATATTTTTCATATTCTACAACTTATAGGCCCAAAGTTTATGTCAAAATTTATATTGTCGGGAGTATATACCAAGTTTTATAGGTCCGAAACCAACAACGAATTTTATATGCCAAATGTATATAACAAATTTTATATGCCAAAAGTATATAGCAAATTTTTTAGGCCAAAAACCAATCACGAATTTTATATGCCGAAAAATTAAAACAAACCTCATAAGCTCAAAATCTGGAATACAATTTATATAGCCCGAAACATAGAAAAACAAAATTTTCCAAAAGGTTGAAGCCTGGATCAAATTTTAAAGCCTTGAAGCCTATATCAATTTTTGTTATAATTTCAACAAAGGAATTAAGCAATGAAATTTAAAATCTAAAGATAATCGTTCATTCATCTCTGAAAGATAATTTTATTGAATATATAAATTATTACTCTTAATTCACTAAAGTAATGATATTGAATTCTTGAATACTTGTATTCTCTTGAAGTGAATAAATATTATAGGCACGAATCCGATGACAAAATCTATATGGCAGAAGCATATACGGAAATTTATAGGCTTGAAGCCTACAACAAATTTATAGATCGGATGCATAAAAGAAATTATATAGGTCCAAAACCTAACATCGAAATATATACTAAATATATAACGCCAAAGGCATATAAAAAATTATAGGCTTGAAGCGTGCATCATATTTTATATGGCGGAAGCATAAGACAAGTTTTATTGGCTCGAAACCTACATCAAATTTCGTGTGCTTGAAGCATACAACAATTTTTGTTAAGGCTCGAAGCTTAGGCCGGATTTTTAAAGGATGAAGTCTGGATTAAAATTTTAAAGACTCGAAACTTATATGATTTTTAAAGGCTTGAAGGCTAGATTAAATTTACACTGCTCGAAATCTAAAAGAATTACAAAGCCTCGAAGTCTAGATTTTCAAATTTATGGGTTTGAAGAAAAAATTGTTATATGATGAAGGACTCATATGGATATCATGGATATTTAAGAATTGAAGTGTAACGGATAAAAGGAATATGGACTATATGTTTCAAAGACTTGATGATGAATTTTTTTCAATTTTTATGAACCCGGAGTTCGTTGATTACACATTAATGGAGATAATTCTCGTGAACCAAAAGTTTGTTCATATATATAATTCCTGAAGCAATATTATGAACCAAAAGTTCGTTGATACATTTTTTGTATCATTGGATAAATATTATTTGAATATTGAAGAATTTTTTTAGTAACAAAATGATTTTATTCATGAAAATGACAAAAAAAATTAGGAGGTGGTAAGTTTGGAAAACTAAATAATTTTATGAAGTGCACCATATTTTAGGATAATTTTTACAAAGTTTGCATGATAAAGGTTTCAAACTTGTAACCTCCCTTGTACATGTTTAGAATCTTACCATTTGGACAATCTAATCATTTGTTAATAAATTAGACAAAAGAAAATTGTTAGTATAAGTTCATGTATTACTAAATTAATTGAGGATTTCAAACGGGCAAATATAATATTACCGGGTGGAATAAATATTCGTCTCATTGTATCATATCACGCAAATACTCCTGAAATAGCTATATCGCGAATAAAGGTTTTACAATATACTATGAGATTGTTTATCTTGTAAGCAAGAAAAGTAATGAATTGGCGATATAAAAATCATAATTCACGTTCTGTTTACATAATACTAGTCCTTGAAGTGATTAGATTATATTTTTTTTAAACGAATGCATTAATTTTCAAATGTTTATTAAAATTAATATTGTGGTGACACGCTTTGATTTAATAAAATCACATTCTATGGATCAAGAACATTCCATGTAGTAAATGGAATCACATTCCTTATAACGAGTTGTATTATATAATCTATCGAAAAATGGATACGTAGACAAAAATATAGGGTTAAATACAATTAAATATTGTATTCTATAGCTAAAGCTATTCATTGTATTAAATAAAACTGAATTTCCTAACAAAAATGCTACGTATCTAATGTGTATTGAGATCAACGTGGTGGTGATATAACTCCACCTGAGGTTGAAATCATGATAGTGTTGCAAAGTTTGCTTTGCATGTATGTTTTCATAAAGTATATATGTATATATATATATATATATATATATATAATTTTATGTATATATGTGAATTATTTTTACTAGTATTGTTGGTAAATCAAAGTGATAAGAAAAGGATGTGATGGCAACAAGATTTATCGTGAAAAAATAAATAAAAGTTGATCAAATCGAAAGAAGGCGAGATTAATTATTTCATGAAAATACAAAGGAAAAATGGGATACCTTCGCATCCTTCTAAGATCAAAAGCTACATAATTATTCTCCTGAAGTAAATACTATTGTAGGTAGAAGTATTTTGAAAAGAATTTATGTTAATATCTTTTACACATTTCATGCCATGAAAATACTCCTAAAGTATTAATATCGTAATTAGAGTTTTGTCGCAATATTATGGTTTAACATTACATTTTCTTGTAAACTATAACGTTTCATTCCACGAAGTGAATGGAGCTACATTCCCTGAAGTGAATGTAATCGTTTTCATTATTTAAATAAATAGATGTGTGGATGACAAAACAAGTGGGTTAATGTTGTATTCCCGGATTATAAATTATTCCCTGGAGAGTATAGAATCACATTCTCTTAAGCAAATGCATCATTTTCATCTTATATAAAAATTGACCTGGTAATGAAAATACTTGAGTGGCTTAAATATTGTTTTTCCTAGCTAAAAAACATTCCTTGAAGAGAATGGAAGTGCGTTTCTGGTAAAAATGAAATGTCTTTCAATGTGTTTAAATTTGACATCTAGGTGACCCGAACTCCAAACGAGGGGCAACCCCGTTATAATGTTCACTTCATAACCAAACCATTGACTACCCTTGGATCTTCCCAATAAAGTATTTATCTCAAACTCATACCTTTGTTTTACTTGATTGAGTCGTGTATTTGCAAAATACCTTCTAGGCTCGTTATCTCTGTGAATCGCATTCCCCTACCGGTGTTCTTTCCCGACGAGTGGGTCTTACTCTTTACTTGGATTCCTTATTTCTCATGTTACCCTTGGAAGAATATGTCAATTTCCCCAAGTCTCTCAACCTTTCAGTTTCATGCTTAAGCTACTTGTAGTGGTTAGTATCGTGTTTGTGGTCCTTATGGAAATGACAATACTTTGTGTTATCCTTCATGCTTGCATCGAAAAACATTTTTGTAGGCCATTATACTTCTTCCTTCTTGATATCTAATTCATTTATCACCAGGAGCTCATACGGAGTCTTATCTCATGCTACATTTTTGGATTCTATATTAATCTATTTGCTCAACTCTTCCAAACCCCTTATACTCTACTCTTTCAACATTTTTTGATGTCGGTTATTTCTTACCCAACTCAGTCATTTATTATAAAAAGTATGGTTAAGAAAAAAGGTTAAACAAAAATTTTGCTATTTGAATATGGTCTGGATATATGGTTCCACACCTTCCTTAGCTAATGAATTGGATTATACGGTCCAACCACTACAATTGTTACCAGCATGAATGACACACGTAGATCACCTTCATTCGACTGATTATTGACATGTATCTGATCTACTTCCCCCATCTCCATTAGCCGAGGTGTTCTCACCTCGAAAATGAATCCTTTTATCATTATTGGAGCATTATTCTCTATTTATGTATCAATTTGCCTCAAAACACTCTTCACGGATCGTGTTGGAACCATTTAGAATCACGCCATCATCACCCTCGGGAGAACACTCAGACCGAGGATATAAAAAGAACCTTAACACAGTAACATAGATGTATATGGGTAGCCTAAAGAGGAGAAAAGCTTGAAGTAGTGAATCATATGACGATGAGTGTGAATCATATGGTGATGACTGTGAATTATATGGTGATGAGTGTTAATAAATTCCTATCTTATCTTAAATCTCTCAAGATTTGGATGAAGATTTGAGGATTTATTTGCTTCTCCCAACCATTCGGAAACCAAACACTAAGTCAAGACCACAATGAGGTGTGCTCCCGATGGCACTCAGACACTCAACATTAGCATTATTGCTATCAGGGATTACTTAACCTGAGAAGCTATCGAGACTTAAGCCGATTTTATGATAACCAAAACATTTTAGAGAGAGATAAAGAGAGTATTTAGAGATTAATTATAGTGTATCCACTCTGCTGGAGAGATAGGTATATATAGATGTAGAATGGGTGTGCATGACGTTACTACTAGGCGCAACATAACTTAAAAAGTGGTCCGCAAGATAAGTTGGCAAGGAAACTTGTTCTATTTAAAGTGATCTTTATATATCACCCTTCTTTGGACTTCGGATGACTCGAGGGATCTACCCAGAGAAAAGCTTCGGCGACTCTCTCCCTCAGGCAACCATGTCGTTTCTTCAGATTGTAACCGTATACCATAAGCTCAGATAGGGATCTCTTCGGGTTGGACTAAGTATCAGCGTTATATTTTATCTTACCACCATGTAAAGCTTGTTATTATCGTAAATAATCGTGAACTATTGTGAGAATGCGACAAATAGTATGAAATTATGTAATTGGGGTTAAGATTAAGAACTAAGAACAAAAAAATAAATACAATTAACATAAGGAAATCAAAAAGACTAATGAGTTTACTTGCTTGATTAAGGACTAGATTGGAACATCATATACATGTGGTAAATCACTAGGCAAGAGCGGATTAAGGATAACGACACTAGTCTTTATTCAATTCAGGTTAATTACTCTTTCTCCTCTGACAACCTCCCCGCCGAACCAAGATATGAGGTACAATGCATCTAACCTAATATAACCTTTGTCTAGGGTTTCGGGGGGTTGTCAATCGCTAAAACTGTCTTAACAATATATAACCAAATATATGCTAATTCGACCTACCCAAACGAGTATATCAAACACTATATTACTCAAATTATGTTTACTCCTCGAGTATATGTTAACACAAGTTATTATAAGTGAGTTAAATTATAAAAGGAATTAAACGAACTAATGGAGTCCCTAACATTGATAACTACCACCTATACATAAAATTGATCTTAATATATCCACAATTTATGTAAAGGTTTAAATCATAACTGAAACAGAGAAATCACACAAGTAAAGCTAATTAGTAAGATAAGAATATAGATCTATAATCAAAGCTTACTATATTGAAGTGCAAAGCTTGTTTCAATTACATAAATTGTAACAATGGAGGAGAGATTTATGATCCTTCTCTTCCAATCTAAGATAATAAAATGCTCTCAGAAGTAAAAAAGTACATTCTACAATTGTGTAGTATAGATAGTGTGTTATGTACATAGGAGTAAAGAATAGTACTTATGATTCCCCAAACACAGGTCTAACACGGGCAAACCTGAATGGTTGGTATCTTGGACATTCAGTTCAACAAATTCTTATGTTTTGGGCTTTGTACCACACTGCGACACGACAGTTGCTTTAACACAGTGCAACTTAGCGCCCTGGTTGGACCAGATTCTTCCTCTTGTACTTTTGACTTCTTAGCTTAGGTGTGGAGCCAGGGTGTAATCAGGTTGTCCCTCTCCTTAACCAATCTTCACTCTACCAAGCTTTCTTCTCGGCATCATAAGTTAGGGATCGAGGTCACTCTTCCTCCATTTGGTGAACTTTATCGGTCAAATGGGGTTTCCCTGAAATAACCCCAATGCTACCCAAAAAGTTCTAGAAATTGGTTAAGATAATAAAAAGACCGTCAAGACTATCAAATATGTAATCAGGCTCAAATAAAACATGGAAGGGGATAAAATCAACCCTAAAATACATATAAAAACAAATCCAACACCTATTAAAAAGTCTCCCACAAAACAAGATCTCAAAGCATAGAGATTTGGGTGAAAGAAAGCACATCAATATTCGGATATCATGAAAGAAAAAGTGAGAAAAAAAATAGAATCCTAGATCTTTAAAGTAATTAGTCAAGTTTGATATTAGCAATAATACTCACAACTTGCACTTCGAGGCTGGCTGTGGCTGCCCAATGCCCATGATGATACCAATGTTATGATGATGCCACACTCATCAAGTGGATAAAACTTATGGTATTTGCAGCCGGACAAACCATTGAATATCTTTCATTCGCATATGATAACAAGAACAAGAAAACAAGTTTGACTAAGAAAGAAAATGATTACAACAAATTTGCTTAGTGAACCAAATCGTTCGTTTACTTCCTCGTGCTCATTTTGTATTAGGATAAATTAAAGAGCCAATTAATGTCTAACAAAAATTTATTCAAAAAAAAAAATCTAGAATAAAATACTTTATAAGAAATAGCCTTATTTCAAATTACCTCTATAATGAGTAATTATAAAAAGTAAAAAAAAAAAAAAAAAAAAAACAAAAACTAATACACGCGCGCTGTGTTTTTTTTTTTAAATCATCGTAACTAATTATAAAAAATCAAAAAAATCAAAAATTTATATATTTGAATAAAGCAAATTAATATTTACGTTTATGATTGAACTTTTTTATTTTTTTTGAATTTTTTGATTCGCAAATGAAATTCCATGTTTTGAAATACTGAATTAGTTTTTCGCAGACACGAAATTCACTGTTTAAAACATGAAATTTCATGTTTTAAACAGTGAATTGCGTGTCTGCGGAAAAAAAATTCAAAAAAAATCATAGACGTAAATATTAATTCGCTTTATCTAAAAATGCAATTTTTTCAATTTTCTGATTTTTTTTTTGAATTAGTTATGACGATTTAAAAAAAAATCACGGACGCGCGCGTGTGATGGAATTAGTAGTAGTAGTAGGTGGTGGTTGTGGTTGTGGTGGTGGAGGTGGTGATGGTTGTGGTGATGGTTGTGGTGTTGGTGGTGGTGGCGGTGATTGTGGTGATGGTGGTGGTAGAAATACTCTATTATTTGTTTAATATTTAAAAATAAATATTGTATTAAAAATAAAATAATATATTTAATAATAAGGGTAGTAAAGGTATAAATAATATAAAGGGGAGGTGTTCTATTAGGTATTTTTTTTATTAAATACATTATTAAAAACTTAAAAAAATTATTAAGTAGCTCTATGAGGATGCTTTCTTTAATAACCCCTAAATTAAATATGATGCTACAATAATATATAAGAATATTAATTAAAATATTTGTAACTTTTCACAAATTTATTTTTTAACATGAAAAAAAATATAAAGTAATATAAAATAAACAAAAGGAAGATATAATAACCAATTAATAGTCAAAAAATATAAATTATAAAACAGAGATATCTTATTTATAAAAATATGTAAACCCTAAATTTTAGTGTTCTTGCATATAGAACAATTTGCAATCACATAACAATATATTTTGCAAATAATAGAATGATCAGTTTGTAATCACATAAAACTATAATGAATGATTAATTTTGCAATTAATATATCGTAAAATTGGTATTTATGATCATTTATAGAAATAATAGCTTAAAATGATCAATTTTTTCTCAGCTTTACTCTTTACTTGTGGTGTTCTCTAAAATATATGTCTCTATGATATATTTTTGTTCTTGAAAATCATACAACGCAACTCGTCATTGCTTGATAAAGAAGTGTAATTAACTGCAAGATAAATCACATTTATAAAATTATTAACTAAGTATATAACATATTTCTTAATAGTTATTTTCGACAAGAACTAAATCCGTGACACTATCTTCATATATAAATAATTATTTTCTTGCATTACTTTAATACACAGCAAGTAAAACATATGTCTTATGTTATGAATTATTTTACACATATGACAAATAGTGCACTAATCTCAAATATGATAATTGTAAAGCTCGGTGGAACTCCTTGCAACATATGAACTTGTCTACTACTCAGAAAACTGCGTCTAATCATACTACCCATCCCATAAACCTAAAATATCGCTATTCTTTACAATCAATCAAATCTTATAATTAACAATTCAAACAATTCTGGAAAAAATGAATTAAACTTGGACAAATATTCATATGTATATATATAAAATATGGTATATATCCTATTTTATAATACATACTTAGTGCTTGTTATCTCACAAACAATAAAATAAACTAAAATAAATAAACAATAAAAAATGCAGCAAAAAAGAAAACAGTTTAAGTTATGAAATTCTCAAAACTCAGAATCTAAATTTCGGTAATTTTCCTATAATTCAAGTTTTTCTTAAATCGAAGGTAAAAAGACATAAAAGTATGGTATATATGATATTTTTATGATACAAACTTATTGTTTGTTACTTCACAAACAATAAAAAGAACTAAAATATATGAAAAATGCAACAAAAAAAAACAGTTTGAGTTATGGAAAAAATCTCAAAACTCAACATCTGAGTTATGGGAATTAGCCTAAAACTCAAATTATTTTTCAAATCAAAGGTAAAATACAAAAATATGGTATATAACATATTTTAATTCTCATAAACCTTTTAATTAGATATATATCTCGTAGTAAAGTACAATATTTGTATAAGAAAATGTGATCATTAAGCTAAGTCATGACTTATTTTTCTTTTTGCCAGGCAAAAGAGGCTGGTAGTACTCGTTTTTGTATGGATGATGCATGGAGAGATACAAAAGGAGAAAAACTTCAGTTAAATTTTTTATTATGTAAAAAAATAAGGTAATTAACTATATTTGCTATCTCATATTTTCATGAATTAATTGGTACTGTACAAATATTTTACATGTAAAGGGACATCATAAGCAGGTCCAAATAAGGGACTCAACGAGAAAATATATAGAATTGTTGGTGATAATGTTAATAACGGCTACTATGATTAAATAGGGTAAGAAAAAATTAAATATATAGTTTCTTTCACGGAGAAGTAAATGATGGTAACCATCATAGAAATCAAAAAATAGTATTTAGTTTTTTGAATATATTATTTTCTTATTGGTGGATGTCCAAAGGCCAAAGGTTTTTCTATTTATTCTTTTAAATGTGGCAAGAGCGAATGGTCTTAGATTACCCTATAAATATAAGGTTATTCTATTGTAATAGAGTTAGGGATGTTAGAATACAAAATACAATTTTCTCTTTATCTTCTTCCTCTTTAGTTTATAACACGTTAGCAGCACGAATAAGTCTTTTTCTCCAAAGCACAGTGGAACAGCCTAGAAGGTAAAATAATTTGTCAGCAAAGTAGATTGTTTGTGTTGAAATCACGAATTGGTTGTTTTAATTTTATGTCTTATGTATTTATTTGATTAATAGTTAGCAATTTCTATTTTATTCTTATTGATCAAAATTTGGTGTTTGTGATTTTTTTTGGAGCTTACGAATTTCGATGGGCGGAAGCCTATATGTAATTTTTTTTAAGGTCTAAAACTAATATTTAATCTTAATGGGCTTGAACCATTAATAAAAATAAAAAACCCAGAAGTTAAGATTCATGTTGTAGACTCGAAGTCTCAATTACAATTCAAAAGCTCGGAGCTAAAATTAACATTGTAGACTAGAAGTCTCAATTTCAATTAATACAGATGATGTTATATGTAGATTTATTTATCATCCCGAAATAAAAAAACAAAACCGGTATAACTTTGAGTAGCATCGAGAATTTGAACTCGAGACTTTAGATAGTAGAATATTTGCGTGTAACCACTACGCTATAAATTTATCTTGTTTTATATCAGTAACTTTTGAAGAATATCCTATACAATTCTACATTTTTTTTGTATTACAAGGGAGGTCCTAGGACCATGATAATACAATTCTACATTTTGTTATATATTATTTACATTCTACAGTTTATAGACCCTAAACCTACATAGACATTTATATTATCGGAAGCATATACCAAATTTTATAGGCTCGAAGCCAACAAAGATATGCCAAAAGTATATAATAAGTTTTATAGGCCGAAAACCTATCACGAATTTTATATGTCAGAAAAATAAAACAAATCTCATAGACGCAAAGCGTAGAATGCAATTTATATACCCGAAACAATGAATTATTTTTATCTAAAGGCTTGAAGCCTAGATCAAATTTCAAAAGCTTGCAGTCTATATCAATTTTGTTATAATTCCCATAAAAGAATTGAGGAATGAAATTTAACTTCTAAAAAAACCGTTTATTCATCTCCCGAAGAGAACTTTATTAAATATAAATTATTATTCTCAATTCGTTGAAGTGAATGATATTGAATTCATAAATAATTGTATTCTTTTGAAGTGAATAAAATATGTATGCATAAAGCCTACAACAAAATCTATATGCCAGATGTATTTGAGGAACCTGAAGCCTACAACAAATTTATAGGCCGAAAGTATAAGAGAAATTATATAGACTCAAAATCTACATCAATATATATATCTATATAATATTGGAGAAGGGCCAACGGCCCAAAATGTCTCCTATTTCCCTCTATATTTTCTAGCCGTCGGATTATTTTTCTATCATTTTCGGCCTTTAGATCAATTCTAATTAATGGTCCAGATTGTTTGAATTCGATCGATGGTTTAAAATGTCTTGATGTCCTCTTGATATTTTCCAGCCATTAGATCTATACCATGTGGGACCCTTTTAATTTTTTTTAACAACACTCCTATGGTTAAAATCCCACATATATCTCAAAAGATTCTTCTCTATCTATCTAATTCTAATTATCCATATTTTTAAATTACCTTCTATACCATGTGGGACCCTTTTAATTTTTTTTAACAACGCTTTTAATTTTATTAAATCCATTCTATATTACGCTATTCATCTTTAATTTTTTTTAATTATTTTACTTTATGCTCATATGGTTAAAATCCCACATATATCTCAAAAGATTCTTCTCTATCAATCTAATTCTAATTATCCATATTTTTAAATTACCTGTACGTACGTTTATAACTTGATTTTTTACTTTATGCTCATATGGTTAAAATTCCACATATATCTCAAAAGATTATTTTCTATCTATCTAATTCTAATTATCTATATTTTTAAATTACCTGTACGTTTATAACTTGATTTTTTCTAAACATCTTTGTTCAATCTTCCAAACTAAAATCAATTGCTTTTGTATCCTTTCAAATACCAACAATTAAGGTAATGACTCATACTATCTTTTTTTAACTTTTGTACGAAATTTGATTTTGGAGAAGGAAAACAATGGTAGGACAAGAAGCCTTTTACGTATGAGGTGAGGAGTGATGTTTGCATATAAAGTATAAAAAGTATGATGCGGAAAGGGGATATTGTGAGTTTCTAATTTTTTAATATTCTTTTTAATTAATATATCTATTTTTCTTTTGTTTATTATTGTTTTGTACAAATCCTTTTAGGTTGGAAGCTTGAGAAGTGATGCTGCTTTTTTTTTTTTGGTCGAAGGAGAAGTGATGCTGCTTTTTTTTTTTTTGGTTACATAGGAGAGCCACTTTGGACTCGGAGTCATTGACTCGGTTCGAACCTGCACCACTAGATTGGTAGACCAAGGCCCTGGCCAATGAGCTAATCCCATCTGGTTGATGCTGCTTTTTTTTTGGTCGAAGGAGAAGTGATGCTGCGCTATTGCGCTATGTGAGTTTTTTTTAATTATTTATTATTTTGATTAATATATCTATTTTTTGTTTGTTTTTTCTTTTATACATATCATATAATGACCAATGACTATTGCAACTTTTACAGTAGGAAAAGTGATGTCGTACGCTGTGAGTTTTCTTTTCACTATTTTTTATTATTTATTTTTAATTAATATATCTATTATGTTATTTTTATTATGTTTTTATACAGATCAAGCCATTATAGGACTATTGAAAGACTTTCACCGTGTGAGAAGTGATGTTGTTGTATGCTGTGAGTTCTTTTTTTTCACTAATCTTTTTAATTAATATATCTATAGTATTTTGTTTATTATTTATTTATACAAATCATACCACAACTATTTTATGACCATCGAAAGTTTTTCACCATATAAAAATGATGCTATACTACTTTTAACCTAATCTCATCATTTTTATAATTTTCAGAATTGTGTAATTTAAGTATAATTATAGTTGTGCTTTTTTATTAATTATTTAAACAAATCCTACAATGGTCATTTTATGACCACTGAGAGCCTTTTACCGAATGAGAAGTAAAGGGATGTTGTGTGAGTTATTTTTTTCTACGATTATTATTATATAATAGTCTTTACATAATTTTTTTTACTGTTTGTTTACAGTGAAGTGGCAAGTTTCTGGGATCAAGAATGGCGTACGTTTTGGCACTGATGAATTGATCAGATTTCTTTGGTATTGTCGAGCGATATATGTATGGTGATATATCCACATTTTATACAATTATGAGACGAATGGGTGTTTATAAAAAAGACATTTAGCATTTATGAGCTATTTTATATTTATGTCATCTCGATTATTTGAGGTTTTTTTTATTACATAAGAGTATATTTTAGTTGATTGATTTATAGTTTTGTAGCTTTTTGTGCAACTATTATTTGTGTTTGGTTGAATATTTTTCAGTTTACTTTTATCTCAAGAATTGTTTGTCTCTAACCAAACGTGTTATATTTTTTTTCTAAATTATTATTGTTAGAGTGCCTTCAGGCACGGGTTCATAGCTAGTATATATATATATATATATATATATAAGACAACTTTTACTGGCCCGAAACCTACATCGAATTTTGTATGCCTGAAGTATATACCAATTTTTATAGACCCGAAGTCTAGAACACAATTTATATACCCAAAATATAGAACAAATTATCTAAATATTTGAAGTCAAGATCAAATGTTAATGAGTTGAAGCATATATTAATTTTTTTTAAGGCTCGAATCCTAGGTCGGATTTTTAAAGGGTGAAGATTGAATTAAATTTTAAAGACTCGAAACCTATATAGATTTTTAAAGGCTTGAAGGTTAGATTAAATTTTAACGGCTCAAAATCTAAAAAAAATTGCAAAGACTTGAAGTCTTAATTCCAATTTAAGGGTTTGAAGAAAAACAAAGATGTTATATGATAAAAAAAACTCATATAGAATCACGGATATTTAAGAATCGAATTGTGTCATATGTAACACAATGATTTCATTCATAAAAAGTATATAAAAGTAGGGGAAGATAAGTTGAACTAAAAATTTGTGAAGTGCAAAGTTTGCATGATAAGACGTTCGAACCTACACCCTCCCTTGCAAATGTTTATAGTATTGCCATTTGGACAATCTAATAATTTGTTAGTAAATTGGACAAAAGGAAATTTTACTACAAGTTCAGGTACTACTAAATTAAATGAGGATTTCAAGCGGACAAATCTAATATTGTTAGGTGGAACAAATATCCATTTCCTTGTATCGTATCACGCATATACTCCTGAAATAGTTATATCGCGAATAAAGGTCTTACAAAATATTATGAGATTGTTTATCTCGTAAGCAGGCAAAGTAATGAATCATTGATATAAAAATCATAAGTCACGTTCCATTTACATAATACTATTCCTTAAAGTGATTAGAATTACATTCTCATAACGAGTGCAAAATTTTAAAATGTGTATTAGAATAAACATTGTGGTGCCAAGATTTAATTGATTGACATCACATTCTCTAACTCAAGGTCATTCCCAGTAGTGGATGGAATTGCATTCCTTGTAAGCAATGTTGCATTTCTCGATCTCTTTGAAAATAGATATGTAAACAAAATTGGTAGGGTTAAATACGATTAAATATTGTATTATCTGTCTCACATTATTCATTATAGTGAATAAAAGTGCATTTCCTGTAGAAAATGCTACGTCTTCTAATGTGCATTGGAAACAGCGTGGTGGTGATCATAACTCCACCTGAAATAGTAATATCGTAAGTAGAGTTTTATCTCAATATTAAGGTTTAACATTGCATTATCTTGTAAACTATAACGATTTGTTTCTCGAAGCGAATGGAGCTACATTCTCTGAAATGAATGTAACCATTTTCATAAACTAAATAAATAGACATATGGATGAAAAACAAGTGGGTTAATGTTGTATTCCCTAACTAGAAATTATTCCCTGGAGAGAATAGAATCACATGCTCTTAAGCAAATGCACCATTTCCAGCTTATATAACATTAATCTGGTAAGGGAAATAATTGAGTGACTTATATACTGTTTTTCCTAGCTAAAAACCATTCATTGAAATGAATGGAAGTGCATTTCTGGAAGAAAATGCAATGTTTTTAATGTGTCTGGAATTGACATCTTGGTGACCCGAACTCCAGACGAGGTTAGGGTATGAAAAAAATTCCTTACCACCAGAAGTGGAATAATAAGGAATACCTTAAAAGTAAAAAAGTCACGGTAAATAAGCCAACACAAAATGATAACCATGAATATTATCGATAAAGTGAAACTATATAGTGTCCTCATACCTGTAGAATATTAATACATTTAGTCAATCTAATTAAAAGTTTTTGGATGCCCAAAAGTTATGTTACCTTGTGGTACCAATTGACATAATTGGCGCATTATGTTTTAAGTAAATCCCAAAGAAATTTATTAAATTTAAAGAATATTTTCCAAAATTAATATTTTGTATAAACCACAAGTATCCGTAAAAATGTATATCTTTGCATTATTTCCCAAAAGTCTCACCATAAGTGTGCATGAAAATAATGTCTGCTATTTCTTTGGGGTTGTACAATATACAGTTCTAGCAGTTTAAACGCACATTGTGCAAAAGAAAAGAACTCACAATCTAAAGAATTTTTTAATATTAAATGATCGACTTGGTCACTTAGTGACAATAAATGATATGTCGAATAATAGATACCTCACTTGGTCTCTACTTAAAAGAACCAGAAGACTCTTTTACCAAGTGAGTACCCCCTTATTAGGAGAGAGGGAGAGAGACAAGGCAACTTGAAGTTGCATGACGTATAGACAAGGCACCCTCAAGTTGCGTGACGTATAGATAAGGCAACCTGAAGTTGCGTGACATATCGTGGAATACAATTTATTATATTAATTCTATCGAAGAACTAAAGAATAGGAACTTAATGTTAAAATGAATAGCCATTTGCAAAGTACTACAAACAATATACCTAATACATTCAGAAGTAGAATATTTCAAAATTCCAAAATATGTTGTAAACGCTTCAACATAGGTTATTGTCCCATATAGACACATAACAAATATTCCAAAGAATGTATCAAACCAACACATGAAGCGTGGTAAACATGTGATGCATCTAACCAACACATGAAACGTGGTAAACCTGTCGGTTCAAAGTATACCATGTCCCAAAGAAGATAATCTCATGAGTAAATGATGAAATGGTAAATATAGTGGAATATGCACTCTACGTGATACAACAAGAATTGTTAAGCCAACTAATGTTGGCAAATGCATCGATCTTAAAGGAAGTAATGGCCACTAAAGAGACCTAGGTGCCTAAATACGAGAAAGGTTATGTAGATTATTAGTCTACTGAAAATGTTTAAAACAGTTAGATGGTTTATGGGATTAATATATTTCATTTAATATAGCGCTTGAAATAAATAATAAGGATCCTAAACCAGAAAGTGGTGAAATTTGTCAACAATAATAGAAAGTATAATAGTGAAATCTAGAACACTACTTGTATCACAGAGGTTCCTGCAGAAACCTAGAATTAATTATGGGGAGACGTCTTCATCATTATATTATTGATACGGTGTAGTGGTGATTAGATTGATATTAAAGTTTTTGATGAACAAAATAGGTGCTAGAAGCACCGTAGGTGCCTGAAGCATGACCGGTACCCAAGCACGAAATGTGTTTGAAAACACAACAAGTGTCTGAAGCACAATACGTGCCTGAAGCACGATAAGTGCCTGAAGTACTTAGAGCGTCTAAAAATGAATTTCTCAAGATTGAGAAGTATATGGATTATAAAAGGTCTTGAAGAACATAATTTAATTAAAGCACAAGAGACAAGTGTTTGAATTATAGGAGGATTCTCGGAATAATTGTTGTCATAATAAGCAGGGTGATATTTGTGTATTGTACTCTTTTTTCGTTCACTAAGGTTTTTTCCCACTGGATTTTTCCTAGTAAGGTTTTAACAAGGGATACCAAATATTTGTTGTTAAAAGAAGTATATTTCTCGATTAAGAAAATGATATTACTAACACTTTATACCCTCAAGTAAAAATCCAGAAGATTTACTAATTAAAGTTTCATTTACGAGGACATCAAAAACAAATCCACAAGTATTTAATGTATTAGGAAATATGTAATATCGTAATGAGGGAGAGAATATATTGAAATTCGCATTTTTTCCCCTTCAACACGGTATTTTTCACTGGGTTTTTCTTAACAAGATTTAAAAAAAACATATTTTCTAACGGATGGACATCCAAGGAGGAGTATTATGAATATATTATTGTCTTAATGATGGATGTCTAAATACCAAAGGAATTCCTATTTATTCCTTTAAATGTAACAAGACTGAAAAATATTAGATTACCCTATAAATATAAAGTTATTCTGTTATAATATAATTAAAGATGTTAAAATATAAAAATACAATTCTCTCTACATCTTTATCTTCTTTTTCTTTAAATTATAGCATAAAGAAATTACCAGGCATTAGTCCATTATAATAGCAACTTGTAAAATAAGTATTTTTAGTTTCATATGCTTTTTAAAAAGTAATAGTAGAAAGAACTCAAAACAAAATGTGCTCCGCCTGTTAAAAGCCAACTTGATCCTACTACCGTCGTGTCACCATTACCATCTTCCATTTCTGTGATCCCTTTTCTTTGATAAAGAAAAACAAAACAAATCTCCGATATTTTTTTGTTATTATATACTACTAATCATAAATTATATTTTTCGAATAAATAAGTATTTCCTGTATATTGAAAACTAACAAAAACCAGATGGGATTAGCTCACTGGCCAGGGCCTTAGTCTACCAATCTAGTGGTGCAGGTTCGAACCGAGTCAATAACTCCGAGTCCAAAGTGGCTCTCCTATGTAACCAAAAAAAAAAACTAACAAATAAACAAGTATTTCTTAAAAGAAAAAAAAAAGACTGATTCCCCAAACAAAAGACTAAAAAACACAACATTTTGACAATAAATACGAGGTGAGAAGAAGGATCCACAGAATCCCAAGCCCCTACTTTTCCTCCCCTATTTTTCTCTCAACTAAACACACACTTATCTATCTCACAACACACACAGTCACTCAATCACTCACCACTTTTTGCAGAATCAAAATGTCAGGAAGCGGTGTTGTAACCGTTTATGGTAACGGCGCAATCGCGGAGACAACAAAGAAGTCCACTTACTCAGTGAAAGTGGGCTTGGCCCAAATGCTCCGTGGCGGCGTTATTATGGACGTCGTTAACGCCGAACAGGCCCGTATAGCTGAAGAGGCTGGCGCGTGTGCCGTTATGGCTTTGGAACGTGTCCCTGCCGATATTCGATCTCAAGGTGGCGTGGCCCGTATGTCCGACCCGCAACTTATCAAAGAGATCAAACAGGCGGTTACCATTCCTGTCATGGCCAAGGCCCGAATTGGCCATTTCGTTGAGGCCCAGATTCTAGAAGCTATTGGCGTCGATTATGTTGATGAATCCGAGGTTCTTACTCTTGCCGATGATGAAAATCATATCAACAAGCATAACTTTCGTATCCCTTTCGTTTGTGGTTGTCGTAACCTCGGTGAGGCTCTCCGCCGTATCCGTGAAGGCGCCGCCATGATTAGGACCAAAGGTGAAGCTGGAACAGGTAACATCATTGAAGCAGTTCGTCACGTTCGGTCAGTGTTGGGTGATATTCGTATGCTTCGTAACATGGACGATGATGAAGTCTTCACTTTTGCTAAGAAGATTCAGGCACCTTATGACTTGGTTATGCAGACTAAGCAGCTAGGGAGGCTTCCGGTGGTGCAATTTGCTGCTGGAGGTGTTGCAACACCAGCTGATGCAGCACTTATGATGCAGCTTGGATGTGATGGAGTGTTTGTTGGTTCAGGGGTATTCAAGAGTGGGGATCCAGCACGTAGGGCACGTGCTATTGTTCAGGCGGTGACTCATTACAGTGACCCAAATGTGTTGGCTGAGATTAGCTGTGGACTTGGTGAAGCTATGGTTGGGATTAATCTCAATGATCCTAAGGTGGAGAGGTACGCTGGCAGGTCCGAGTAAGTGAAGCAAGTTGGATTAGACTGGACTGGACTGGACGATTTCTGATGGTTAAGATGTTATCTAGTGGCGTTTAATTATCTATGTTATAATTTCCGGTTAATTAGTTGTTGTTGTCTGAGTTAGTTTCAGTACTTGTTACTATTTCAAAACTTTGGTAAAGAAATGTTTAATCAAATTGGAGTTATATGCGTTTCTGTACTTGTTACTAATTTGTCCTTTTTTACTTAGATTTGGGGATTATTTGATCCATGTTTATTATTTTACATTTCTTTTCCTGCAATTTGGTTTACATAATCAGCTACTAGTTTCTAGAGCTAATGGGGATTGTTAATTTGGTAGGAATCTATTTGAGATTATAGCCATTAGTTTTGTTGCATTTAAATTATATGAAGTGATAATCTGGAATCCTTTTCCTAGATGGTATTTGCTTGCTAAATGAAATGGAGATGAACCTGTGTTTATGGCTTTGTTGTACTAGTACTACGAAGTATTTGTAATCTGTTCGGCTTCTTGTTGATTACTTATTCCTTGAGAAGAAACCTTAGAAATTGGTTGGAATTATGATTTTGAGACTTGGGAAGGTACAAGGAGTGGTCCAATGAGACTTTGAGTTTGGAATGTGTGCCAAAAATTGTTGGTACATGTGCTGCCAGATTATTTTTCTCTTACAACAAGAAAACTGCTATGCAGTAGCCAGTAGGCCTCAGTGCATACTCATGATCCCCGGTTGGTCTTCTCTCCGAACCAATCCTAAGCTATGAGTATTAATATATATGTATACTAATTACGTATTACACATGTTTCCATGGTTCCAGTCCAACAAAAAGAAAAAATATTACACATGTTTGAGTTTTTTATGATGTTAGCATAAATAAATAAAATTATATTACAAAATGAACATCTTATAAAAAATAAAGAGTCTTTACCCTGAGATACCGTCATGTTCAAGGAGGGGTTCGAGTCTTGTACCTCTTACTTTACATCAGTTAGAGAGGGGATTTGAACTCTAGACCTCTTTTTTAATTATTGAAGAAATAACAAGACTTTTGCCGGTTGAGAAAAAACTATTCTTTGTCTTTCTTGCCAACAAGCGTATTTATTCTTCTTTTATTTTTTTCCTATATCCATAAAACAAATGTATGGACAGTTGATACTTGATAGTAGATATCTCTTGTGCAGAGTACAAGAAATAGAAATTGTTTGATGAACTTGGTAGTGCAAAATCATTTCTCATTTTCTTCTTTTGCTTTTTCATCTGTTAAATTATTGTTTTATAGCATAATCAAATTAAACAAGGATTTGAAGTTTTGATATTGTAATGTTAAGGAATGACAGGAAGATGTAAATGAAATATTAAAATCGTTAAGGAATGACAGGAAGATGTAAATGAAATATTAAAATCGTTGTACTTGTAAAGAGAAAATCAATGAAGATAGAAGTTAAATGGGCATATGATTATTAAGAAATGATTGTTTTTTATATGATGTTTGTTGTACTTATAAAGAGAAATCAAAGAAGATAGAAGTTAAATGGGCATATGATTATTAAGAAATGATTGTTTTTTATATGATGTTTGTTGTGTAGGTATTTTTCTAATTTATGCTAACATTTAACCAAAACTCTAGATGTTTTGTAATATTATAGAAAAATATTTTTCATAAAGTTATAATTATTTGTTAAAATTTTGTACCAGTAATAGAAGAAAGGTTAATTGTATAAAACTTCTAACTATTCATTATCTTGTTATCATGAAAGTTTACTCTTTTTTTTCTAAAAATATTCAAATTTTTGGCGATTAACCGACTTTATTCTTATTCAACTTTAATTTATTTTGTTTTTGAGATTAATTGCATGCATAACATTTTTTGAATTCAAATTCTATAATATCGAGAAATCAAAATACTTTTTTATATGCCTCTCTCTCTCTCTCATATTTTTTTATAGAAATGTCAATATGTGAACTTGTTCATGTATATTCACCATCAATATTAAGTTTTGTATTAATTCGATCACGTGTATTATGTTCATCATTTTTTCTGAGTTTTTTTATCCATTTTTTGTATATTTTTATTTTGTTTAATCATTTCAGTGGTTGAAATTTTGAATCAATATAGTTATTATATTTTTTGGTTATGTTATAATTTGCAGTTGTTAACAAGAGTATACTCCAGGTATTAAGCAGGTGTCAGCGGTGAGATGGAACATACTCCCGATCATCCGGATGATTCGGGCTAGAGCTAATCAGGCAGGACTGATCTCCTTCAATCATATCTCAAGGAAGGTCAACAGTCAAGCAGATCATCTTGCGAAATTCGCTAGACACGGAGCTATTAGAACGGAAGATACAATCCGGACGCTTTCAGGACGGTTTAACAAGCTAGGAATTGGATAGAGGCCTAGCTCTTTGTTTTCTTTTATTTTGTCCAAAAAAAAAAAAAAAAACAAGAGTATACTCCTATATGACTAAGAGTAAGTCAAAGTAGTTTTTTTTTTCTCTTAACAAAAACGCTCTAAAAAAACCCAACTTAACAAACCCTAGTCCTTTACTCTGCCGTCGTCGATCTTCCATCTCTCACCTCTCTTCTTCTCCTCCTGATCGACGGCGGCGGTCCTTCTTCTATTCCAGTTTTTTGATTTCGCTTTTTCCTTCTTTGGTTCTGTTTGTTTTTTGTTGTTTCCCAATCGGAGTCCTCCCTTAGCGCCTTCATTTGGTTTCCTTGTCCATGGAGTCTTGGCCACGGTGTGTTGTTCATCGCAAGAAGGCAGCGGATGTTGTGGGCCCAATTCGCTGGCCCAGTTTCCTTTGTTTTGATGGTCGCTGCTTTCAGATTCTTATGGTCGTCCTCCTTTTTCATTTGAGCCTTAGTGGACTCAATACCTTCTGCATCTATGTTGTACTTCATCTTGAGTTTGGATCAAGGGACGCTTACTCCTCAGGTAACGTTGGCCATCCCTTGTCTAATTTTTGTGTTTGCTGGTGTGTTGGTCCGAAGGGCGGATTGGGGCCTTTGTCCTTGGTTCTGGTTTCATTTGATAGGCAGGGGACCTTTGTGGCGGGTTTGTGCTTTGGCTTTTGTTATTTTAGCTGTCTCTTATGGTTGATCTATCCAATGTCCTGTGGTGATTCACTTTGGTTTTATATCTCTTATCCTTTGGAATTCGACTGTTGGAGTTACGGGTGTTTGCCGTTCACTCGCTACTTCTTCTGTTTGGGATCCTTCGGTTCGATTTGTGTGACCTGTTTTTGGTTAGAATGGCATAAGAGGTGGTCTGTTTCGTTCTTGTGTTGTTTCTCCGATCTCCCTTCTTTTGCAGATGGTGATTCATCGTTTGCCAAGAAGGCCTGTTCAGTTGACTTCAGTTTGAGAATTCTCGAGTGTTTGCCGTTCATTTGGGGTTTTTTGGATTTCGATTTCAATTGTTGGACGTTCTTGGGTTGCAGTTGGTTGGTTGGGCTGGAGAAGCTCTTTGTGAGGGGATTTGCAATAGCTGCCGCAGTTTTTCGTAATTGCAAGGGTGAAGTTTTTCATGATCTTGATCAGATTGACCTCATTTTGTCCAGTTTGTTTGCAGTTACAAAGTTGATTCATAGTGATTTATGTCTCACTCTACTTTCTGCTCCACTTTGCATTTCGTTGTTTTCGAATGCCGCAGCCTGTCTTCAGCCTGTACGATCTCCAAGCCCGTGCTGCTCTTCGAAGAGTTTGCCTATCCTTGTTGATCTTGAGAGTACAATTAGATCCCACACACATTCTATTTTGGGATTAGAAGGACGGCTATCATTTAGACTGCTTGGTTTGCGAATGCTTCTCCTCTTTTATTTTCTTTGCTTGGTGACTGTTTTTCGTTCTTGTATTTTCTTTCCGTTCTTTTTTGTTTGTAATGTATTGGATTTTCCCGCATCAACTGGAGTGGATTTTTTCCCTCTTGGTTGATTGTTCTATTTAATACAAGCTTGTTTGACTAAAAAAAAAAAACAAGAGTATAGTATGTTCATATAATTGCTTGTTAATGGTAAATAGTATCACAACCCATTGATTTACAAGTACAACTCATTGTTATTACACTTACGATCCATTGCGATAACCAATTGTTATTACACGTACAATCAGTTAATGTGTTTGTGTAACCCACTAGTTTGTATTGTCAACCTACTATTTTGTATATAGTCAACTCATTATCTTTTACGTACGTTTTTAGTTTTTGAATTCTAACTGTTGTTTTTATTGGTTTTATGCACATACAAATTTGGCTTTCAAGTTTTTGCAATTCAAAGTTGTAAAGAAAAAGTTATGCATTCTACAGTTTGCGTGACATGAACCTCTCCCCTATTGAAAGAAAACGATTTTTGGATGGGCTAGGTCATTTAAACCTAGCCCCATGACCCATGATCATTTTTCAACCTATTTATATCCGCTCATGATAGTAAGAAATCATCCCTTGGCTGCCAGAGCTCACCTTTCATCAAGAATTTATCAAAGAAGCGATAGGGCGGTCTAGAGGAGGAAGAATCAAGACCTAGAGTTTCACCATGTCAATTCTACACTTCTCCATATCTAATTTTTGGGTGAATTAGTTTTAGAAACACTTTGTCTATAATTTATTTGTATGTTATTTATTCCAAAGTTGTATTATGCACTTTAAATTTATCTTGCTTGGGGTTGTATTTGTAAGAACCATTGAATATTGCATTTTCTATTTTAATTAAACTGGAGATTAGATTATTTAATTGAATTGGTTTATAATTTTTCTCCATTGAATATGTTTTTGTTATATATACTACCCATACATTAGCTAAGTAATGGGTAGCTCAAGTAATTAAAGTCGGCACCTATAGGGATTTTTAATGGCGGAATTAGCGCATAGGCGCCTAGTGTGAGGTATTGAACTGAAAGGTCTTGCCCAGTTAGGTAGTCAATAGGGTTAGAACCTAATTTATCAGAAACCATTTCTAGGGTCATTTGAGAAAGGTCTTTAATGGTGAAAGGTTGCCTTCTAAGCTACCGAAAATAGTTAAAAGGTTAGTTGAATCCCAACTAATATGAAATTTCCATTCACCCTTATTCTTAAGAACATTAGGTCAATAGGATAAGTTCATACTTGCTTTTCCTTAGCTTTTATGTTATTTGCATAATTGTTATATATTTCATTAGAAAACAAAACATTCATCTTATCTTTCTAATCTTGTAAATCAAAACATTTAAAACCATTTACTCTAATATTGAACATGAGTGAAATAAATACTTAAATCCTTGAGAACAAACACGATTTTACTTACCTATTACTTGTAACGATTCATACACTTGCGGAGAGTTAAACTAGTGTATGCGCTTTTACATTTAGTAGTTTATCACACACCCGAGCCCACCAATAAACCCTAACAAATCTCCATTGGAATCTATTATATGTCTTAGAAAGATCGATCTTGATTGCCATATACACTTTCTTGCATCTGGTATGTCTTTTAACATGGCCTGCCTCCCGCAATATTGTCTATCATTTACCCGTTGGCCGGAAATTACTCTGATATGGTCCTCTCCTCTCCTTAGAAGAGAGCATAATCTATTGACTAGGACTTTCATATATAGCTTGTAACACACATTGGTGAGGCTAATCAGACAAAATTTGGTGATATATTCCGGCCGACTCTCATTTAGTACAAAATGAACGATCGTACCCAACCCCCCCTCCAAGAACACCCCTGACTAAAAAGCGTCCTTTACCATATCACATACCGCTGAACCCACATTATCCCAACACATTGAATAAAACCGACGTTATTCCATTTGGCCTCGAAACCTTCTACAGATGCATCTGGAATAAATCCACACACACCTCGTCTTCTATGACCTATTCCCCAAGTTGTCTTACATCTTCGTCCTTCAAAGATGGGGTGGTGGTATTTGGTAGCATAACACAGTAAGTTGATCGTCCTCTGACGTGTACAAATCCACAAAATTCCCTCTAAACCTCTTTATGTTACCTCGTCGTTCAGCCACTAATTATTATTCTGTTTTATATGTGGTCGAGTCTCCCAGCCTCTCTTAGTTTTTGTAGCCAGATGGTAGAATCTAGCATTCTGATCCCCTAGTTTCACCTAAATCTCCATCGACTACTAAAACCATAACATCTCCGTCTGCTCCAATACACTATTAAACTCATTTGCCAGACTCACTTCCAACTTTCTCATGGACGCGTTATAAGAATGTCACAACGATATCTGAATCCCTACTAGTCTTGCTATTAGTCTCATCTTTCACAAAAGATATATCCAAATTTATGTTGTTTCCCCTCACTAAAATCACCTTTTGACTTGTCTATATTTCCCCCCAGACTTCTTCCTTGATTGTCCCACCCCTTCAGTAAATAATTACAACCTTCATTCAAGCATCATGCAACCTCAAACCTAAACCTTTTGTGTGTACTTGCACCAGAAATCCTCAGAATTGCCTCTACAAGCACCAAGAGATGATTGAAACGTGAGCTGACAAATGATGCACTTTCATTTCTGGAAGCAAGTATCTATATACCGAGTTACCAGAATGTCGTCCCACGTATGTGATAATAAATGAACACCCTTGAGAGGACTTACTTCCCACAGCGTACGGGTCGTGGACAAGTAATAATTGATAAGGGAAAAGGGTTATTGTCTCCATATGGAATATGGAGGTTAAGATAATTATGTTTACGAGTATGTTAACGTAAGTTGCAAATAAAAGTAAATAAGCAAAATATAGTTTTTGAGTTTTTTTATTATAAGACTAAGTTACGATAAATAAAAATTAACTAGGACAATAGATAAAAATAGAAAAGTAGTAACTAAATGGAAATACAACATAAAATACTATACGAGTTGAATATGAGAGAGATAATATCGTCCCCAAGTGTGTGATTAATAAATCGACAACCTTGAGAGGACTTACTTCTGGCAAGGGTACTAATCGTTGACAAGTAATAATTGATAAGTATAAGGGTTATCGTCTCCACATGGAATGTGAAAGTTAAGATAATTGTGTTTATGAGAATGGTAGTTTAAGTTGCGAATACAAGTAATTAGACGGGAGATATATTTGTTGGGTTTTTCAAAATTAAGGATAAAAATGCAAATAATCGAAGTACGACTTAACAACTAAGTAAATTAAAGATGGAATAACAAAATAACTAAATAAACGAGTTGAATATGAGAGAAGTATGCTTGATTATCACTAGTAATTCCCAAAGTCAACTATATAGATGTTTCTATATATAGGGGCAACTTGGTCATTTCAAATTAGTCATGATTCAATATTCTTCCTAATTGCTCCCGAGTAAATAAGAAGCTATTCTACGACACTAGAGACCTCCCCCGAGTGACCTAAAATGTTGTCAAATGATAGATGGATTAAAACCTATTGATTACTGTTAGTCTAGACCTCCCGGTTCACTAACGAACACCAAACAACGACATACTATATTCGTAATTCGACGCTCCTCCCGGGCGATAGTCTAATTAGTAATACTATCCAATACTAGCAATTAAGCATAAAAATAAAGTAAATGGAAAAATAAATCAATTCATATAATTATAATTATCCCAAAATCCAAGAAAACATCAAATAATCAATTATGGTCCATACATTCAGCAATCCTCAAGCAAAGAGGGTTTAGTTCACAATGAAATACGGAAAACTAATAATAAATCATGTAAGAATCATACTCAAAATAAAAAAATTGAATAATATTACTCTAAGGTTTGATGGGAAATGGACTTGGAATGGTGAAGAACGGTGGAACCCTTCTTCTCCTCTTCAGTTTCTTGCTCCCAGACGTTTTATCTCTCTTCAAAGTGTGTAAAAGAGTCATGTTTTTAGTTTCTAAAATCCTTATATAGCAGCCTAAAAACATTTTGGGTCCAAATGGACCTACTTAGATGGGTTGAAATAGTCCAAATCTATTTTTACTTATTGCTGGTCTAGTTCAAGCCACACTGAAAATATCAACATAACTTCTTCATCTCAACTCCGAATTGACTTTCATCACTTCTCACGCGTCACTGACTTAAATATATATCCAAATCAAAAGGAAATTTGTCCAAAACTCTGACCAATAATTCATGGTGACTGAATCAAGTGACGTCGAGATTTTGCTGATTAACACTCTAACTTCTTTAAAGTGACTTTTTCTCTTTCGACGCATTAGATTGGGTTTGGACTTGACTTGCTGACTTATACTCCTAATATTGGCGTGTCATTTCATCCATGTACTTCAGAACTGCACATTAAATAAATAATCAACACAATATTTAAAGATACGCGACTAACACATAGGTAACAAGAAATGTCTTAAGTCTTAGCTTTGTGAGAATCGCTCGATCCGCAAGGACAATCTGACATAGGATCGATACAAATGGAAAATATTACATAGGATTTATACTTTTTATTTTAAGGTTACATATATTATAAATTTTTTCCACAACTTAATAACCAAGAAAATTAAAAAAGTTACAAAAAAATGTATTCACTAAATATTAACCCAAATATTAATGGATCATTCACCTTTATAAAAAAATAGTTATTCTTTTAAACAAAATAAGTCTCGAGCAATTGTAAAATAAAATAAAATATAACCTCTTCTTTTTACTTTTCACTAACCTCTTTTAATATAAATTATTAGAATTTGAAAATAATATTTGTTTAATCTGCAAAACAAATATATATTACATCAAATTTATAGCTTTGTTGGTCGATTTTATATAGGGGTGAAAATTGTATTCGAAATTTTCAATCTAAGGAGTTTCGGTTTTTCCAAAAAATCGTATCGCAATTAGAATTATATATAAATTTTCAAAATTTCATATTCGATTTTTGTTTCCAATTTCTATTTCTGTTTTTTTCTTTTTTTTACTATTTTACATTCTGAATATTAAATAAATAATAAATTTTAAGATAAAAAAAACATACAACCAGAAACGTTGGAAAATTTCAGAACAATAAAAGAAAAGAAAAAAAATAAACGTTGAAACATTTTTTTTATGATCGTTAAAAAGAAAAACATTGAAACATAGTATACATGCGAACATCACACTTTTGGCCCGACAAGCCTGGAGGATTTTACAGTTCCTGGATTCACTGGTAGCGCGTGTTCTCAAAGGCATCTACTTTCCAAACAAAGAGTTTCTTGAGGTTAGGTTACGACAAAGTAGGTTGTGGTCGTAGGCAAGTTTACTAGAAGGGAGAGATCTCCTCGTCAAACATGGGATGGTTCAAATTGGAAACGGCAAGTCAACTAGTATATGGGAAGATAAATGGCTGCCTTCCGGAAGAATAAAAAATAAACCGCAAGACGCAGGTATTGAAACAGTCAACCAACTTATGTATACCAATACGAATACATGGGATTCGAAAATAATCAATACAATGTTACCCGCCCCGGTTAAAGAGGAAATTTATCAGACACCCCTACTTGATAGACAGTCACAAGATACTTTTACCTGGCCTTTCACAAAATCGGGAGTCTATACGACTAAATCAGGATATTCAATTTTAACTCGCGAACATCAGGAGACATTACAATAGACGTCAGCATATGCTAAACTTCAAAATCCAGAATTGTGGAAGGAAGTTTATAAGTCCAATGTTCCAACCAAAGTCAGGAATTTTACATGGAAGGCATGCCGGGATATTTTACCAACACGTCAGAACGTGCATCACAAACACTGCGGCGACTCAGCTTGGTGTCATTAGTGCAGGGAGTTAACGGAAACAAGTACTCACCTTCTTCTTACGTGTGTTTTACAGGTATGGACACGGTCAGCAATACAAATTAAAATTCCGGAGGAAGACCTACACAACATCGGGGATTAGTTTACCAAAGTAATCGATGACGTAGATCAGTCGGTTTGGGACAAAAGAGTTTTCACGGCTTACCTAATGCTGATAATGTGGAGCATTTGGAAACAAAAAATGAAATGTTATACGACACGGGGACACCTAATGTTAACACGGTCCTACATCTTACGAATATAACTATGAAAGATTTTTTTTGGACAGGACTGGAGTGAAAAACCAAACCCTGGTAACGAGAGTGGAGGCGGACACCAGACCTCAACTTCTGAACCAATTTTTCAAGAAGATACCCAAATTATTTATACATGTGACACTTCTTTTAAATCAAAAGCAGAACAAAGTGGTATTGGAGTGGTTAGACGAGAGGTGATCTGTAGCTTTAGACAGGTTTTCTCGAAACCAGCCTGGACTAATTCAGCGGCGGAGACAAAAGCAATAGCGGTTTACGAGGCAACCAAACTCGCAACTCAGGATAGTGGCAAGAAAACAGTTTTCTGTTCCGACAACCTTGAGTTAGTTCAAGGTATCATATCGCTGCCAGCGGCGTGGTGGAAGCTTAGGCCATTCATTAAGCAGATCCGGAAGGCTGCTGAGGAACATGGGAACATGCACATTTCAAGAAGGCATAATGGATGGGCTGAGTGAGCGGTGCAGAAAGCTAGGCAGCAACCAGCGTGGAGGGGTCAACAAAATCTATTAACCCTCCATTTCAGACGACTGGGTATTGGCGAAGGAGTATATGAGACACATTTGCCGACCAAAAAAAAAAGAAAAAAAATAGTATAACCTAAAACCCATACATACTCGCATTGGAACAAAAAAGAAAAAGAAAAAAGAAAATCTCTTCACACTCGCCTTCCCACAAGCCGCTCTCCTGCACAAGAAAACTGCCGCTACTTGGAGTCCATTCTGCACCATCATCAACCCGGCTTGGCTACGCCATCAACAATCGAAGAACACAAATTAAGGTACAAAAAATGATTTTTACCATTGAAAGTCTAAAAAATTGAATTATTTTAACCTAATCTCATCAATATTATCTGATTTAAGTATAATTACAGTCGTGATGTTTATTAAATTTGAATAGAAATGCTACAATTTCCATTTAAATAGTTGAGTGGCTTATAGAAAATATGTAATTCTTTAATTTATTTAGGTTATTGTAAAAGAGAAGGGAGGGCGGCGAAAATGAGTATAGCTAGAGGTGCTCCACCGAAACACCAAAATAAGTTCGCATGGATACCTAAACTCGGTGTCAAGATCAACGAAACTGTACGCACACTTCTTAATAGCAAGTAATTTCAAAGTATTGAATGGTTATAATAATATTAATTTGTGAATTCCAGGAACCTGGTGGTAGATTTAGACCCTTGTCAGAGATCACAGGTGTTTGTCCTCGGTGCAAAGTACAAATTGAATGGAAACGCAAATACGGAAAATACAAACCCCTAAAAGAGCCTGGAAAATGGTACTTGATAACCCATTTCAATTTTTGTTTTGTTAATAATAATTAATAAGTTAAGTTAGCTCACAATCGGTTCAATCTTTTTTTACAGCCAAAAGTGCTCCAAACGTGCAGTTCGTCAAGCCCATCATAATCTTTGTGCTGGTTAGTTAGCTTTTTTTTTCTTTTTGCCCCTTTGGTTTTAAATCTTGGATGATTGATTATGCAGCTTGTGTTAAGGAGCATAAAGTATGCGCCAAGTGTTCGTGTCGTGTTGAGCAAATTGTTGGCAGGTTTTTGTTATTTTCTTATGCTCAAATTTGTTTTGTTTTTCTGGTGTAATGTTTTGATGCTCAAATGCTTATAAATGATTTACAGAGATATTTTAGAGGTAGAGGCAGAGAAGAAGAACCTTGAGGATGTAAGTTGATAATAACTTTTCTTTTCTCTGAAATCTTTGTATCAAAAACTAATTTGTTAATTTAAATTCATAGGCCATTAAGAATGCTCGAGAAAGGGACAGAAGGAGTCTGTTACGAGCTGTAAGTACTCTACTGTTCTTTTCTTGTTACTTCAAATCATGTATAAAACTATACAATAATTCACATAAAAAATCATGATTTTTTACACAAATGTATTAAATACACAGTATTGCATTTCTGTAGTATTATATGAATGAAGTATGCAGTTTTGATTGAAAATGCTGTATTAGTTTAGTAATTTACATTTGTTAATTTAATTATGGTGCAACAGATGAACAAAGGAAAAAAATCAGAAGAGACACTTAAAATGCCATGCGATGATGAAAGTAAGGCTGGTGATTTATTTGAAGCTTTAACACTTGAGGAATATGCACTAGGCAAGAAGAAGGTTAATATGGTCAATCACAATGAAAATAATGAGGATGATGATGATGATGAATCTGAAGACAGTGACAATTTTGAAGATCATGAAAACGATGATCAAGTTACTGAGGAAGCTATTCATTGATCTACCTTTTAGATATATTATGTTTCAACAATAGTGTTAAAGAGTAAGATTTTTAGTGCTAAAACCAAGTAAGGTCTTTTTCGGTTCTTAGCACTATGAGATTTATCTTGTTTTATTTTATTTTCTTTGATTGGAAAACTAAATCTTTTTTTTATTTGGTGATGGATAATTTTTTGAGACAATGGATTTGCATTTGCCGATTTTTTCAACTTGTTTGCATTTCGAGTTTAAAATAGTTGGTAAGCATTTTGGTTAGTTTTGGTAATTATGAAGATGAGAATTTGCGTGCATAAGCCAGGACTAGGAGACAATTGCTTGGTATGTTGAGAAGCTCAAATTGTTAATGAATATGTTCATAGGAGTAATATGTTAAATGAGTTATGGTTTCTGATTTCGGTTACGCTTAAAAGACCGTTTATTCTTTTTGGATTGGGCTTGGGCTTTACTTGTTTGGGCTAACATATATTTTGTTGTCTAGGCCCATATTTTAAGCCCCTAAGATGTTGAATTCGCTCTTGTTATTTTGATTATGTGATCCAGTGCATAAACTATATGGACCAGAGATTACCCAGTGCATAACATTGGTTCTCTATTTAGAAAACGCAAATCTATACTATTAATTCATAGTTTTAAAATAATAGAATAATTGACCAAAAGAAAAAGAATAATAAAATGATAGTCATCATTTCGATAGTTAGATTAGATAATTTTATATTGGGTAATACTTCCATCCAATATTGGATGGTCCAATATTCCTATTACAACCATTAATTATTTTAGCAAAACACATGTCACTAGATTAATATGTTAGTTACTTTTTCAAGTTTAAAACATGGGGTATGTGTATTAATATTATTGGTGTAGGATCATCCAATATTGGATGGAAGAATTTTCCTTTTATATTTGGTCAAAAATAAAAATTTATCAAAGAAGTTAATGAAAGCTTTCAATAAATACATCAATTTATGTCATCCATACGGAAAAGAAGGGTTGGCCAAAGGGATATCGACTGAACAATGTGCATTCAACAATAAGGCCAACAAGGAATAGAAAACTTGACAACCCCAAAGAGTGACTAACACAATATCACAAATGTTACAATCTAAGAAAAAAGAATAAACAACCACCACTAACTACAAAAATCGTGTAAACCTGCACAACAAAACACAACCATACTATATAACTATCGCACATTATAAGTAACAACACACGACATCATAACCAGTTGGGGTAGCTCACCCATGATTCGAATCCCCTTCTTAACGGGTGTAAAGTGAGAGGTTCAAGGCTTGAACCCTTTCCTGAATATGGGTAACCTAGTTCTGATTTACCATGAGAATATATATAGGGAGGCATGTATATTTTCCGTAGAATTAGTCAAGTGCGCACAAGCTAGCCCGGATCACCATGTAAACAAAAAAAAAAAAACAACACACAACATCATTCAGATAACAACACATAATATCTTTTCATATGTAAATGTTCGTATAACAACACATAATGTCGTTTCATATTTAAATGTGATACAGCCATTTGTACCAAGAGATGACAATATGGGAGGTTTCATATTTAAATGTGATACGGCCGTTTGTACCAAGAGATGACAATATGGGAGGTGAGAATCTGAGTTTGGTGTTAAGAAACCAAGGGGTTGGTTTCTGACATACAGAATTTTTACATACATTTGTCATTACTTACTACATACAAAGTAGTACTATTGACACCCATGGGAGATGGAAAAGCAATGCTGGTGGCACCCGTGACAACCATCGTGAGAATACATTAATGGGATATATTGCACTATAATTAGGAATGATAAATTAAAATTGGTTGTTTAGAGAACTATTTGAGAAAAAATATCCCTTAATGGTAATTTATATATTGTAATTAATTTTAGAGTAATTGCCTTTACTACCTCCTGAAGTATACCAATTTTGACAGTTTGTCCCCTATTAGATTTTTTGTGACTGGATGCCCCTTAAATTTTATTTTCGTGATTGGATGCCCCTTAACGAAATAGACCCCATTTAAATATTACGAAAATGTTAACAGACCCCCAAACTTGATACCCCTTTCTGGATACCTCTTTCGTGATATTTAACATATTTATTTTTTATATTTACATGGCCATATGTTAAAGGGCATCCACTTACTCCATAACGAAATAGACGCCATTTAATCTTCCCAGAGTTACGAAAATGAATCTTAAGGGACATACAGTCACAAAAATGAACCTTAAGGGGCATCCAGTCACGAAAATGAACCTTAAGGGGCATCCAGTCACGAAAATAAACCGTAAGGGACATCCAATCACGAAAATGAAATTTAAAAGGCATCCAGTCACGAAAAATTTAGTGGGGGAAAAATTGTTAAAATAGGTATACTTCAGGAAATAATGAATATATTTACTCTTTATTTTATTTCATTCCATGACAAACATAGGTAGTATAATCTAAGAAGGCTTATAGAGGGGTTCGGGGAAAAACACCTCATATTTTGCTATTTGATAATTATTTACATCGACAAAAAAAAAGATAATTATTTACAAAAGGGAAAATGACCCAAAAAATCAAAATAATATTATTTTCAGCCCAATAACATCAATGACAAAATTTCTTCCCAATAACATCATTAACTAAATTTTGTCCTTGATGGGAATCGTCCTTGACGGGAATCGTCCTTGACGGGAATCGTCCTTGATGGGAATCGTCCTTGACGGGAATCGTACTTGATGGGAATCGTCATTGACGGGAATCGTCCTTGACGGGTAAACATGTAATCTTATAATAGTAAGTTAATGGATGATTCTTTGGGGCAAGTATAATATTATTTTGATTTTTTGGGTCATTGACCCTTTACAAAATATGACATAAATATTATATAATAAAAAGGAGAATTCTGGATTTAGACAAATAGGGATCCAAACTATAAAAAATGATAGCTCCGTACACAATTTACAAATTAGACCAATTATTGGTACCCATGATTTTCTTTTTAATTAAGAAAAACTTTCAACATTAAAAAAAAAATTAAAACTAATCTTCAAAGTTTCAAAAAGTATTCAAAATTTTTTCCTCCAATCTATTAAAAATCTCACAAATCATTCTTTTTCCTCCTCCTCCTCCTTCCCTCATATATTACATACTCACACACTATATATATATATTCAAACCACCCTACCCACCATACCCACCATACACACCCACTATTTTTCCCTAAGCATCCATAATTACCATTATTTTGTAAAATCATGGGCCTTAAAAAATTCACGCAATATCGCTTCTTAACACATCACTATTCTCGCAATCATGGCCCCACAAAACTCATACGACATTCACTTTCCATTCTAAGTACATCACTATTCATATACATACTCATATCCACACACAGTTCTAAGTGATTCTTAGCGCATAACTGCTTATAGACCATAAAATAACCCAAAATAAGGTAAGTGCATCAGCTTTAGCAAATTTAATCTACTCGGAATTCATAAATTTCCCAATTTATACAGGAAATACCCCACTAAATTTGTTAATTTAAAATCCCAATACCTGAGTTAAAAGAATTGATAGCTCATTTGATTAATTGTCAGTTCAAATTAAGGTAAAAATATGCTTGTTAGTTCCATGTGTTGTTTGAATTTAAATTTTGTTTGTAATGTAATTGATAATGGTTCGCTGTTAATGGAAACATTTTCTAATATCCAGGGAATTTTTTATGGTCTTGGTGAAATTTGCAAATTTTGAAATTTGAAAAATTATGATGATATTCTTATGAAATTCAGGCAATTGTAAAGATCTCACAAAGAATATATAAATTAGATTGGACTATAACAATGGGAAATAACTTTAGAACCTCGCCCTAATTTGGGTTCTTCTATGGTCTATTAAGAGTCATGCATTTAGAATTTGGGGTCGTGTTGATGTTCTTTGCTGATTTATGAACAACGATGTTCTTCGATGGTCTATGAGCAATATTAACGTGGTGTAGAATGAAATCCGTGTTGGCGACGTTGATCAATGTGCAAGAGGGTGATTGAGTGGTGATGTATCTCACACGCTCATGCACACACTCACACGCAGGCACACACGCACATACACACACATACGCACACGCACGCCACAAATGCACACACGCACGCACACACGTATTCATTTATTTTTTGTGAATTTTGGAAGTTGAAGAATCTATTTTCCAGATTTGGTGCATTAACATCTAGTGATCTTCTTGACTTTTTGACCTGCCACGATCTCATTTTCACTCATTTTGGATTTTCTTAGCTTATTGACTCCTTAGTTGGGTCTTTTCATCCTTGTATCCTCCGTCTTCTAAGAGTTACACAATTAAAATATAAAATTACCTCAAATTTCTCTAAAACACAAATAATATCATATAATAGCTAAGAATTCAATATATGCTATAAGAGATAAATCATATATTTTAATATCAAAATAACCCAAAATAATATCTCATACCTATTAAATTATATCACATAATTCATGACAATAATATCTGAAGGTAACAAAGTATATGTTAAGAAAGATTTCAACCTAGTTACCAACCCAACCCTAACAAATAAAGATAAATAAGAACTTTTGTTTTATAGAAAAAAAATTAATCAAAAAATATATATAGAGAAAGAATTTGATTATTTTAGTGTTTTAGAATTTTAATTGTTTTCTATAGGTTATATATTAAAACTTTAATTTCTTCATTGATTTTTCCTAAAAATACCTTTTCCTTAACATAACTTTAAACGAACAATTAAGGCTTATCGGGGATTTCTTTTTTCACGAGTTTGTTTTATCTCAATTTTATGTTGTGTCAAGCTTCTTCTTTTTTCCAAGTGGTTAGAGGCTACCACTAACCTGCTCTCTATTCTAGCAAAAAGTTAAAATAGAAAACTGACTTATAAAAATACTTTGCAACTTACTTTCGTATAAATAGGGAGTTCATAAAAATAGATCAGGTAAGATATTTGACTCTTTATATTTGATCTATTTTATTTTATTAAAAGTTTTTATTTGTTTTATTAGTAAAAACATTTTATTTTCAATTATCAGCTAGAGATAATTAATATTATAATTAGTTAATATTATTATTTAATTAATTAAGATAAATATTAAAATAATAACAACTTAGAATATACATTATTTAAAAAATAATTATTTTTATAAAAGATTAAATAATAGATATATAAATGAAAAAATTACATGAAAACAAATTAAAAATAACAAATTATTAAAATAATAAAGTTACTCAAGTAAATAATAGAGAACATGTGGAATAAAATTATTTTAGAAAGTTGTGAAATGAAAAAATATATATTTAACTTTCTATCCTAATAAAGTTATAGACTTAACCTAAATTATTTGTATGAAAAGTCCACAATTGATTTCAATATAATAAATCATATTCTATATATACTATTCAATTGTATTTAAAAATATATACTCCATTTTGTATTTTTTGGTCAATAATCCATTATACATTATATATCAACAGAAATCCAGACAAAGATCCAATTTACAAAACTGCTAATGTGCAAAATCTTATGGCTAAATTCATGATTCAAGAGAAAGTGAACTTTGTCTTTATTACGAATCATATCAACAAGTATTTGGGTCTAAAGAATCAAGTTGAAGTTGAAAAACTTAGCTTAAACATTGTACTGATCAAATTTGGTTGTGAACAAGACAAAGCAAAAGTCTAGGATTAGGGACTATGGACCATTCAAGGTAAATATTTCGCAATCAATCTGTACAACTGGAATGGAAAGAAGGAAGTTGAAAATACAACTCTATGGATTCAACTTTCGGGAGTTCCAGTCAACCTTCTAACTACAAAATGTTTGAGTAAGCTACTAAGTTACTTTGGAAAGGTTCACACGATTGAGTTGCCTGCTTCAGTGGAAATTGATGAGTCTTCAATCACTCGAGTTAGAGTTGACTGGGACCTCAAACGACCACTTGTTTCTGGAATTAATTACTGGGAATATGAAGAAAAACCAACTTGGATTAAATTCAAGTATGAAAACATAGGTCAGGTAATGCTATGGATGTGGTATATTCGAACATGAAGAAGGTAAATGCAAAAACCCTACGGTAAGCCCCAAATTGTCCCTTCGGGGACATCCGATAAAAAAAAACCAAAAATTGGGTGGATGGACAAAATATCAACTAGAGGGCCAACTCAAACCTATATGATTCAGGAAATTGAAGAAGATAGAAAATCACTTACTAAAGTTACGGAGAACAAAATCAACACAGCAGGAAGACTCAATCCGAGTCGAACTGGGTGAAAATCGGATCGCTAGTGAATTCAGTAATGGAGGAGGTAATAGGGTTAATTGTATTAACAGGGTTTTCAAATTTGGTAGTACTGTTGGCTATGCTGTAGATCTCGGTTTTGAGGCCTAAGCGGTCGACCGGGGCCTAGCGCCTAGGCAGGAGTACGCGGGGCCTAGGCGGAATTATACGGTTCTGAATCATGCTGTGTAATTTTGTATATTTAGTAATATATATGTAGTAATTATAGAAATTTTAAGTCATAATATTTATCTAACAACAATATAGTAAATATTAAAATACTAAATATTGAGTTATAATATTATTTAAAGAATTCTTGAGAATAAGAAAAATAACAAGAAAGCCTATGTTGGCATGTTTTGCCATTAATCGGCGCCTAGGCGGCCATTTTTTGCCATTAATCGGCGCCTAGACGGGCTAGATGCCTATTCCACGGCGATTAAAGCGCTAGGAAAAAACACCTAAAATTTTAACTAGGCGTAAGCGGCTGAGGGGGGAGTTGACGCTTAGGCGCGCATAGGCGGGGAGATCTACAACATAGACTGTTGGTAATGCAGCTAAAAAGGACAAGGGGAGGCTATGGATAAAAGAAAGTACGAAGGCGATTTGGTGTATTCGGTGAGTGGGTCGGGTATGAAAGAGAAAGAAGAAAGAAGAAATAAGAAAGGAACAAATGTTATAAAGAAGGAGAGGTAAAACTTGCCAAGCTGGCAGAGACTTTGGTCAAACAGTTTGAAACACCACATCCACGTGGAAATGAGGTGGTATTTGGAAGTTTTATTAATTCAAGTCCGGTAATAAAAATCCCAAACGAATTTAATAACCAAACCATAGTTAACTGGAAAATACTATTAGATATGGAGATTGATATGGAAAATAATGTGTAATAATATTAGATCGAAAATAGGAAATGGAAACACTATTAATCAACATACTGATAAGTGGATTAATTATAAAGATAAGGTCATTAAACCTGATAGAGATGATATACGAAATGTAAAAGATCTCTTTATTCTAAATGAAAGGAAATGGAATATCCAGATAGTTAGAGAATTATTTCACCTATAAGTGGCTGATATAATCTTTAACATGTTTATACCCCATTCAGGAGGGAATGATACCCCTTACTCGGCTGAAGACAAAAATGGTGTTTACTCAGTTAAGAAATGTTATCAAATACTAGAAGAAGGAAAAGATAAGAGTGAAAGTGGAAAGAGTAATAATAAAGCAAGGACCTCTCATATTATACCACCTGAGATATGGAGATTGATATGGAGCCTTAGAGTTGCCCCCAAAATAAGAAATTTTATATGGAGAGTAGTTAAAAACCTACTACCTACTAATGAGAATGTGTATAAAAGGAAAGTTATCAAACCACCTATATGTGATATATGCAATAAAGCAGTAGAAAATACGGAACATTTACTTCTTGATTGTGATTAGGTAAGAGCTGCCTGGTTTGCCTCCCCTTTTAATCTATTAACTTGCAACCAGTCATCCGTTAAAATGGATACTTGGATGGTAAGTTTAGTAGAAAGGGTTAAGAATTTGATGATAAAGATAACTTTACTTTTGAACAAATATGCACACTTATGTGGCATATATGGAAGAGCAGAAATGATAACAAATTCAAATATTTGAAACTTAACCCACTGAATACTATTGAAAAAGCAAGAAAAAATGGACAATGTATAAAATTACAAGTTATCCTAAGAATGTTAAAAATGAACCGAAGGATAATAAAACTCACAACAATTCAAATATGGAAAGAAGTGATATTGAGAACAAAAGAACGAGTGAAAGGGTTAAATAGATTCCACCTCCACCTAATATAATAAAGATTAATTGCGATGCAGCGATGAGTAATAAACGTGCTTCTATATCTTGTGTTTCCAGAGACTGTTTCGGTAATGTTAAAGAATGCAAAGCTTGGGATGTTGCAGCTGTTTCTCCATTCGAAAAGAAAGCGTTGGGCATATTTAAAGCATGTATCATTGCTCGAGATTTGGAAGGATTAAGAGCAATAATAGAGAGCGACTGTCTAAATGTCATGCTACCTTTGGAGAATAAGCAATTTATTTCAATTTCTAATATTTGTAATATTATTAAGAGTATTTACTTTATTTCCGAAACTTGTAACCCTATTTTTAGATGGATAAGTCGAAATAGGAATAGTTTAGCTGTTGGGGTAGCCAAACATAAGCTATCTGGCAAGATGGTTGGCTCGTGTCTTGACATGTACGCAAGTAGACTAGCTGAAATAATAAAAAACGAGGTTGTTCCTTCCGGATTGGATAACTATGTAATAAGTTGATCTCAATAGAGTAATATTTTGAAGGAAAAAATATCCCTTCTTAGTGCAGACTTTTTTTGGGACAATCTTCTTGGAATAGACTAGACCAGAGCAAATTCAAGGTCAACCTGAAAATTAAGCCCAACTCGAGTAAATCCAACCCAGAAAAACCATTTTTTAAGCTTAATTTATATTTAGGACCAGACAACATAACTTAAAAGTTCAACCTGGTACAGCTCAGGTTGAATTAAAGTTTTGTAGAATAATAATAGGATTATCCCACAACCCGGTCCCCATTATTTATAAGATTTTTTTCACACATTTTCCTTACAAAATTTCGATGTGGGACTAATTATTTAGCAATATTGCCCACAGTTGTCGTGTTTTTTCGGCAGCAGCAGCTGCGTGTTAATTTTTTTAAAGAATTCTCTCCCACATCGTTTGTTTTACAACAAGATTTCCAAACTTTTCCTATAAATACTAAGCAGATGTCAAGGCAACAAACAAGTTGGCTGCATCCTCATCCCTCGCCTCCATATTTGTGGGAAATGGTTTTGGTTTGTCTAAAGTTTAAAATTTACACTTTGATCCTTTATTTTTATTAAAGGAACATAGTGATACATATTTATTAATATACAAAATATGACTCCTTTGAGTTTGTCATGTATATACAGAGGCGGAGTCATGCATACCCTAGGGGTCCATGGCCCCCTCTGACTTTTCGAAAAAAAATTACTAAAAAAATTAATTATAGTTACTCATTACTCCAAAACTTTTTAAATTTTTTTTGGCCCCTTTAACTTTTAAAATTTATTTTATTAACCTTATAATTATATTATTTATAGAATAATGATTTAAAAAAAAATTAATATTAAGATTTTAGTGCAATGTTTTTTTAATATAAGACTTATAGTGCAATCTTTACCCAATATAGGATTTATAGTGCAATTTTGTAAAATATAAAGACTAATTTTACTGTTTTACATAATATAAGGACTTATATTGCAAATAACTCAAAAAAAAAATTCTTTACTCTGTTGGAGTAGGATTAAGTATTAGTTATTTATAATTTAGCCCCTTTGGTGTTAGATTTTTTAACCTTTAAACTCGTTCTAACCCGTAACTATGTGCGGTTTTGGTCTAGAGATGTCGGTTTAATTTTTTTATTTTTATACCCAACCGTTGAAAGGGTTGGTATAGGATTTCTTCTTAACCCGGTTTAACCCGGCTAATGCTCTGCCCGGTAGACCAATCTAAAATATAGCCATGTTAGACTTTTGTATTGGGGATGGAAACCATGTCGAGATTTTGCATTTGATTAGTGGGATGAGGGTGTTGATGTTTCAAACAGAATACGTGTGCTAGCCTTAATTTACTTTACTGTCCCCACTAGAAGTATAACAAACGTGCAGCTGTCACTATTTTCTTTTTCTTTCTTGGACGGTGCAGCTTTCACTTAATGGGTTGGATTTTGCCACATATTCCATGTATTCCAGGTCTACTTTATTTAAATATTCGATTCAAATCTTCAACTAACACTAAGATGATCTTTTCATTTTCATTTGACAAAAAAAAAAAAAAAACATGAAGAGTCATAACATGATAATTAGTTGAGTTAAAATCTGATATTTAACGGAGGTAAAAAGAACAAACCGACACAAGCTTTGAGGTATGTTGTGGTGAATAATGCGATTAATTATATTAGAGCATGGGGCAAGGAGCTAGACGGCGGCTTGATTGTATCGGCAAATAGTACTCTCGTTAAATGGGTTAAACCAGAAACGGGAATTAAATTAAATATAGATGGGAGCTTTAAACAGGGCTTGTCTTTTGCTGGTATAGGAGGGGTCTTTCGTGATACAGGTGGTAATTATATAGGAGGATTCGTGGGAAGGACTAAAGTACATTCGGCCTTCGAAGCGGAACTTACTGCATTACATTACGGATTATCTTTAGCTATTCAAAGGAATTTTGAGGTAGTGTTCGTCGAAACTGATTCGCTAGAGTTACACGCGCTAGTGAAGGACGGTGGGAACAATGGGAATTGGTTAGACGCATTACTAAAAGATTGTAAAGTTATCCTCACATCTCAGAAAGGTTTTGACTTGGTTCATGTCTACCGTGAAGCGAATTATTGCGCGGACTTTATGGCGAAAATGGGTATGCAAGTAGAGGGCGATCCGGCTTATTTCTCTAGTCCACCGGAGGGTTTGAAGAGGTTGCTTATGAAGGATAAATGTGGTCTAGCTACTCCTAGAGTTGTATTGTGTTCTCCTTCGGGAGTTTTGTAAGTCACTTTGATTTACTGGTCGTTTAGACCTCAGTTGTAACAAAAAAAAAAATCTGAGGAGTGATTTTACTCCGATTTCAAAGTGGTTCTTTCATGTATTAAAAAAAAAATCTGATAAGTGAAAACTTCATTTCAACAAATAGAGCAATCATTAATTTATAAATACCTATTCAAATAATTATTTGTTAAAAACATTTTTAATAAAATTTAATATTAAAAATATTTCTTGACAAATATATCTTTATATAATATTTTTAATTATTTTATTATTTATCATTTAAATTTAATACAAACTTGACTGCCGGAGTGTCAACATAAGGCACATCTCCCTATGCACCTGGCCATTGGTTGATTTTAGGTCGATGCGCTCACAAAAAAGCAAATTTGGTCCAATTCTCACAAGCAGTAGACATCAGAGTTCCAATGTTTGTCCATCTTTATTGATCGGAAATTTCACGTTCGATCAATTGGACCCTTCTTAAGAATAAAGTTCCTAAACCCATTGAGAAACCACTAATGAAAAAAAGGTGTGGATTAGACTTGTCAAGACAAGACGAGATAGAGATCCCTCGTTAGTTGAGAATGGAGGTCCGTATAGAGACGAACTTGTTCATCCCACGAATATCTAACACCACACATCTCTACTAGAAGAATCACAAGTATCCACCCCTATCTTGGAGGGTGAAGCAAAAATACTACACCCTAGAGTAACTCGGCACTTCAAGCAGTTGTTACGACATGCTCTCGATCAACTATGACACTAGTCGACATATCCATAACAAAATCTTTTTATCATCAATGTACGTGATGACTCCACCCGATGAAGAGAAATAATGTACACCAGAGAACCTAGAGGGCCAAGGGTTAAATGTATGAAGGCTGCGACAATGAAAGGTACTGGAAGTAAGATGTACACCAGAGAACCTATAGGGCCAAGGGTTAAATGTATGAAGGCTGCGACAAAGAAAGGTAATGGAAGTAAGTTGAATACTAGTGAATGAGAACCCCAAGTGAACAACAAGAGATACTCCAAGTTGATCGAGTGTCAATAACAACATAACAAGCCCTTTTTCTTGGGATATAATTGACGTTTTTATGCCTCATAAGTTCAAACTTTTGGGCATCCCTGCGTTTGATGGCCCATCAGACCCGAACACACATACCAACACCTTTCGCAGGTATATGTAGTTCATTATAGGCTTGGACTCTGCTAATTGTCAAGCTTTTCCCTCAAATTTTTCAAACAAAACGCAAATATGGTACTCCAAACTAGAGTCACATTCCATTAGTTTTTTCACTCAACTTGTTGACAAGTTGTGTGCTCAGTTCACGAACCAAAAGTCCAACAAAGTAGATTCTTCTTTACTCAAACTTGTCTAACAAAAAGGAGAAAGCTTAAATATTTCATGGATTGTTTCTATGAATATTCTTATAATATTGATGATTTACATGTATATAGTTATCCTGCATTTATTTGATTGATTAACTATGATTTTCAGGTCCATTTGTCCTATCGGCCTCGACATAGTCTTTCCGATATAATTGCAGACTCGAGAATTTTGTGAAGGTTTAATATATCCATAAAAGACTTTATGAGAGGAATAAAGACATATAAGGCTCATTCAATATACACACATACCTCGACAAAGTCCAAAAAGATGATCAACTTGATGACGTAAGTACCGCTTTGGAAATGGTAAGTCCAAAGGAAGACTGGGTTAGCAGGCCCAAAGCTGTCAAAATTATGACTGCACCCCTGATATCTTCTCTTTTGTGATAGATTGATTTATTCATGAGACATCTTTTGGGGATGTTGACCTAAGTGATGAACTATTCCCTAATATTTGACATATCTTACTTTTCCATGTCTTTTTGGACATATTGCTATTTATAGAGTTTTTGTGCCTTAATTATGTGTTAATATTAATACATGGTTAACACTAGATGCCAAGATGATGAGGATAAGTCAATAAGTCAAGTCCAAACCCAAGGCAAGACGTAAAAGTCACTTTGGAGAATTAAAGCATCTACCAGAAAAATTCTTGCGTCACTTGATCTATCACTATGATTTATTGGTCAAAGAGTTCGACAAAATTCCTTTTGATTTGGATAGAGCATGAAATCTGTTATGCATGAGAAGTGACGGAAGACAATTTGAACTTGATATGAAGAAGTTATTTCATTTGTTTCTACCATGACTCGAACCTGTCCTACATTAGTTAAAAATGGGTTGGACTTTCTTAACCATGTAGTTTAATTGGCCAGTACCATCCAATATTAAAAGAAAAACATATTTTATGATGTCAGCTATTTTTTTTCCAGTAGAAATATGAACCACAAATCTAAAACTCTTTTTTTAGTCAACCAAAGCTTAAAGAATTAGAGTAAACAAACATCATACTAGATGTCTATTTTTCCCTTAATGAATCTTCCACCAGAAGATAATCAATTGAAAGGACCCCACCAGATTAGTGATCTTTGTCTTTGTCTGATCTTGAATGGTAAAAAAGTTGTTTCTCCACACCGACACCAGAACTCCTATTTTATTAAATGTTAATATGTAACAAAAAGAAAAAGACCTGTAACATAACACCTCCAGTACAGCTATATTAGTTGGGTTTTATAAAATTATTGGCATTATATTGTCGGCAGCTAAATCATATCACGTTCGACTTATTGAAACCAGGTATTTGTATTAATATTAATTATGTGTCTTACCGTTATGGTCTCTTTCATGCCTTCTCACTTCAATAACAGATCTTAAACAGTGTCCAAATTAAGGACGATCCTGCTGCTAGTTGAACACATGGAGCTCTTCAGATCTCTACCCAATGTTACAAGTTTTGCCATTGTACTAGCTTTCTTGCTTTCCACCTTCAGTTTTACTTCAATAGGTTTGCTTTCTTTTTAACGACTTTTTCTGCTATTCAACCTTGCTTCATTTTTCCAATTAATCATCGAATATTTGCTTTGTTGTTTTTGGTTGCTTTTATAGCATATGATATATATTCTTATGTGATCCTATATCTCTCCTTCACAGAAGCCTATGATGCACTTGATCCAAATGGAAATATCACAATCAAATGGGATGTTATCTCTTGGACCCCTGATGGCTATGTTGTAAGTAGTACATTAAACTCAATACTTACTTGACAAATTTTATATTAATTGTGTATTTCCATGTATTATCTAGGCTACTGTTACAATGTTCAACTTTCAACAATACAGACACATTCAAGCGCCGGGCTGGACTTTGGGCTGGACATGGGCCAAGAAAGAAGTAATATGGGCTGCAATGGGCTCTCAAGCCACAGATCAAGGAGATTGTTCAAAATTCAAAGGGAATATTCCACATTGTTGTAGAAGAGATCCAATCATCGTTGACTTATTACCAGGTACTCCTTATAACGCACAAATAGCCAATTGTTGTAAAGGAGGAGTTATTACATCATGGGCACAAGATCCAGACAATGCCGTTAGTTCATTCCAATTAAGTGTTGGACAAGCCGGTACAACTAATAAAACTGTTCGAGTACCAAGAAACTTCACGTTAAAAGCACCTGGCCCGGGATATACTTGTGGACCCGCTAAAATCGTTAAACCTACAAAGTATTTCACTGGTGATGGAAGAAGAGTTACTCAAGCTATGAGTAAGTTTAAATTATTTATAATTATTGCACTACAGGTCCCTGATTTATTTTTTATGGCAGTGACATGGAATGTAACGTGCACATATTCACAATTCCTAGCTCAAAAAACTCCTACTTGTTGTGTTTCACTTTCGTCATTTTATAATGACACGATTGTGCCTTGTCCAACTTGTACATGTGGATGCCAAAATAACGGGACCCACCCGGGAAGTTGTGTAGAGTATGTTTCTATTTTCCGTATTTATAATATTTGTTTATCGTTTTTTTTCCTTAATTAATTTATTTTGCAGTCCGGACGCTCCACATTTAGCGTCAGTTGTGCCAGCTCATGGGAAGAATGCTTTTACCCCTCTAGTTCAATGTTCAAGTCATATGTGCCCCATTAGAATTCATTGGCATGTGAAGCTTAATTATAAGGATTATTGGAGGGTTAAAGTTACAATAACAAACTTTAATTACAGAATGAATTATACCGAGTGGAATTTAGTTGTTCAGCATCCAAATTTCAACAATATTACGAAATTATTCAGTTTTAATTACAAATCATTAACTCCATATGGATCTATAAGTAAGTTAACTAACCTTTTTGCATATACTCTAGCAATTACAAATCTAATTTTTTGTTTCTTATATTCTATATAGATGATACTGCTATGCTATGGGGAGTGAAATTTTACAATGATTTTCTATCGCAAGCTGGTCCTTTAGGAAATGTTCAATCGGAGCTTTTATTTCAAAAAGAAAAGTCAACTTTTACATTCGAGAAAGGTTGGGCTTTTCCAAGAAGGATCTATTTTAATGGAGATAACTGTGTTATGCCACCTCCTGATGCATATCCATACATGCCAAATACTAGTTCACGCCAAAACATCTCTTTTCTCATACTCGCTTTAACTTTGTTATCTTCGATTATCTTCTTCTCTGGATTGTTTTAAGGATATTGAGTAGAGAGAGATGCAAGTTTTGATATATCACGTGTAAAGGGGTAAATAGTGTAATGGAGTTGAATATATACACTGCAACTGTTGAGTGTGTGGTTGATTCCACGTTTGTTATAATCACATGTTTAAAACTACTTTAAATCAATATTGTTTATAGAATTGTCGATTTACATAGTGTTTCTTAGAATTGTATTGAGATTTATGACTATTTAAAGACAGCTTTTTGAATCGAAGGTGTGACCGGCAGGCTGCAACATAGTTTTTAACTGGTTGGAACTTTTTAGTGTTCAATTATTTGCAATTGATTTTTTTTTTTTTGGTCGAAATGCACTTAAATATATAATAAAAATTACATCACCCTATCCCTAAGGGTTGAAAATCTAGCAAGAGTAGTTTGGCTAATAGGGGCGGGGAAACAAGGTTCCAAATACTAAACAAGGAGCCCTTGAGCTTTTGTTTAGTAACCCAATCAGCACACGAGTTTTTAGACCTCTTAGCAAAAGAGATTTTAAGTTTACATGCCAATTTACATCTAGCAATACAATTTACAAAAATTCTAGCATTACAAGAGATTTTGCATCCAAAAACAGTTTGATCCACAAGTCCTTTGCAGTCACTCTCAATTTCCACCTTTCCTCGGGGTAAGTAGATGCCATCTTGCATGCCTCCACCAATCCCCTAGCTTCAGCTTCCATTGGAGAGTTAACTGTAATGAGTAAGGCCTTTCCATCAATCATCTTCCCAAAAGAGTCCCTAACAATACAAGCGCAAGAAGCTTGTTTAGTATTATAATTATATGATGAGTCACAATTAATTTTAATCTTTCCATTACAAGGCGGAGTCCACCCTGTTTTACTTTCAAAAATCCCATTTCTAGTTACAGAATTATTGAAAATCTCCTCCTGGTAACCATCATTAAGAATAGTGACATTTTCATTCTCAGCTTGTCTTAAGTTGTTAACTTTTTTAGCCTAAGTTTTATTTCTTGTAGCAAGAAAATAATCATCACTGGCTATAAGTGCCTCTTGTAATGTAGTCATAGGGTCAGGTAGCACACCTTTGAATATATATTCATTCCTTCCTTTCCAAATAGCCCAAGCTATAAAAAAGGCATTTTCACCAAGTCTAGTATCTGAAATATCAGTTTCATTTGTACATTGCCTTAAAAAATTTATCCACCTTTTAACATTACAGGTTGGTTGAGTAAGAGCTCTAAAACAAAGTGGACTTGCCATCCATACTGCTTTGGCCCAAGAACAGTGAAACAAGAGATGTTCAACATTTTCTACTCCTGATTCACATATAGGACAATTTGAAGTTTCAATTGCCTTTCTTTTTTTCCTATTTTCATTAGTAGGTATAGCATTTTCACAACATTTTCAAAGAAATTTTTTAACTTTTGGTTGAACTTTCATTTGCCAAATAAAGTCCCAATCCTCAGATTGTAACATAAAATAACTTTCAGCCTCTTTTTTATTCTTTCTCATTTCAACTTTATGTTGTGCCTTCCATAGAATCTGATACATATCCTTAACACAAACCTCTCCATTCAAAGAGAAGGGCCAGAATGGAGAGTCCTCACAAGTGAAAGGAGAGATATATATGCAAGATATGGTTGCAACAACATCTAAGTCAAATAATTGATTAAGAATTTCAGTATTCCATTCAAATTTATCAATATACATCAATTCAGACATATATTTCAGTTCACACCCCAAAGGCTTAGTAAGATAAGATTTGTTAGGGACCCACATGTCCTCCCAAATTTGAATATTTTTACCATTTCCAACATTCCATCTCAGGGACTTAAGAAAACAGTTTCTTCCCTCAATTAAACTTTTAAAACCCCAAGAGCAATTACTAGGTAAAGTAGCTGAAGAGAATTCAGATAAAGGGAAATATTTACCTTTAAGCACTTTAAACAATAAAGAATTTTTTCTATTCATAAACTTCCATGCATTTGAAGATAACAAAGCTAAATTCTGGCAATGAAAATCTTTGAAACCCAAGCCACCATCCTGTTTAGAATTCATCAGAGTATTCCAATTAATCCAGTGGCACTTACCTTGCCCTTGATTACTCCAATAAAAATTAGAAATGAGAGAAGTAAGGTGAGTTGTAACTTTTTTAGGTATCAAGAACACTGACATTAAGTAATTTGGAATGGATCCAATAACAGCTTTAATTAAGATCTCTTTACCACTTTTAGAAAGTAGTTTAGTGTCCCAACTTTCCATCATGTTCATAATTTGTTCAAGTAGCCATTCTAATGATTTTACCTTAGATTTTCCCCAAGAAGAGGGAATTCCAAGATATTTGCCAAGATGATCCAGTTTACTCATATTCAAAGAGTTAGAGATCTTATTCTTAACATCCAGTGGTGTATTTTTACTAAACAAAATACCACTTTTATTCAAGTTAACTTTCTGACCTGAGGCAAAGGAGTAACAATTCATAATATTCCTAAAAATATCAATATTATTCTCTTCAGCTTCCATGAAAAATAAGCTATCATCTGCAAATAACACATGAGTAATCATAGGAGCCTTTCTAGCTATAAAAATACCTTTAAAAAGCTTTATATCCACATAATAATCAATGAGATGAGTTAAAGCTTGAGTAACAAGACATAATAGGTAAGGGGATAGTGGGTCCCCCGGCCTTAATCCTTTTTGAGGCTTATCAAGTGTATATAATTGTCCATTGATCTGAATTTTGTAAGTGACTGAGGTAACACAGTTATGAATCCATCTCACCCACTTTGAATCAAAACCCATATGAAGTAAAAGATCAATAAGAAAATCCCACTCTATATTTTCATATGCTTTGGACATATCTGCTTTAATAGCCATACTATACTTTTTTGAACCTCTCTTATTATTCAAGAAGTGAGTAACCTCCTGAGCCAAAAGAATGTTCTCAAATATTGATCTATCTGGTATAAAAGCTGTTTGAGTCTCAGATATTAAATTACCAATATAAACTTGTAATCTCGAGGTTAAGATTCTAGAAATAACTTTGTATACAAAATTTGCACAGCTAATTGGCCTAAAAGAGGCAATTATATCTGGATTAAGGCATTTTGGTATTAAGGCTATTATAGTACAGTTTATAGCCTCAATAGAAACATCTTCATTCATAAATTCATTCACAAGTTCAAGAAGATCATGTTTAATTTCTTCCCAAAACTTTTTATAGAAAAAAACCCCATATCCATCAGGGCCTGGAGATTTGTTACTACCTAAAGACCATACTGCATATTTAACTTCATCAAGAGAAGCTTTTGCAATTAAATCCTCATTAATCTCTTGAGTTACTACTTTCTTGACTTTAGACAGTATAGGGGAGTAATTTCTTTCTCCTACTGTCTTGAAAATGTTGTTATAATAACCTGTAATTTCTCCAACAATATCATCTTTATTACATATCCAGTTCCCATTACAATCCTTTAGTTTAAGGATTTTATTCCTGGTTCTTTTCACTTTAGTTATAGCATGAAAATATTTTGAATTTCTGTCTCCCAATTTCAGCCAATTGTTTTTTGACCTAAGGGACCAATATAATTCTTCCTTTTTCCAATATTCTTCAAGCTCAATACTCAGAGAATTTAATAAAGAGTCATTCTCATCACTGTATGGCTCATTTATAATTTTTTTCATCTTGGATAAGCTATTATTGATGAGTTTCCTATTATTGAGGATACTCTGTCTAGCCCACTTAGAAATATGCCTTTGTAACTGAGATAATTTGTATTTAAACTTGTAAACACCTCTCAATTCCAAAAGGTAACCTGATTTCCATTTCCTTCTTATTATTTGACAAAGATTTTTGTCATATATCCATCCTTTGTCCAAAACAAACCTCTTATTATAATTGTTTTTGTTAATCCCAAACTTTAAAATGATTGGGGAATGGTCAGACCCTGTAGGGGGTAAAGTGTCATTCCATGAATCAGGGTAACACTTCATCCACTCATCATTTACCAATATTCTATCTAACCTTTGCTTGATTTGCCGGTTGCCATTTCGCTTGTTAGACCAAGTGAAATTACATCCAAAGGCAGGGACATCAAGCAAAGAGTTAGAGTCAATAAAGGTATTAAAAAGTAACATATTTTTCTTATGATTCACATTTATTTCTCCTCCCAATTTATCAGAGTAAAACCTGATCAAATTAAAGTCTCCCATATAACACCACATATTAGATACATGTTTCAAATCATTAAGCTTTCTAATAAAATTGCCTTTATTCTCATCCACAGGAGGGCCATAAACAAAGTTAATTTCACACAGATCCAAATTTGGACCCAAGTAAGTGCACTGTATCAAGTTCTTATCAGAGAAAATAAGATTAAAAAGATTAGGTTCCTTTACAAAAAACCGCAATACCACCTGATAAACCTTCCGGGTCAATTTGAGCAACTAAAACTAAACCAATTTTAGTGCTTAAGGAAAGTAAAAAATCAAATTTGCGCTTAGTTTCAGAAAGAAATAATACCTCTATTTTATGAGCCTTGATCATGTCTATCAAGCTCAGCTCTGTCAAGGCTGTGCCAATGCCTTGACAGTTTCAGGCTTGAATCATTGGTGTTTTTGGTGTTGATTTGGGTCAATGATGTCTCCATAATTGTTCTTATTTTCGACCCTTAGGAGACATCACTTTTGGTGTTTATTTGATTAATTTGATAGACTTTTGGACTAAATATGCAATAATATGATTTTCCTCTTTTACTTCTAGCATTTTTAATTTATTAAGCTTTTGCGCGTAATATTGGTATTTTTAGTGTAAAGTTTACAGGTTTTAGATGTTAGCTAGAAGTGGAATCCGAGAAGAAAGTCAAAGATCATGATATAGAGTCAAAACTTGAAGATAAATCCCGAAGATATTATTTTTAGAGCTGAAAATCTGTTTTCCAGGCCATACATAGATTGCTGATTTCGAGGTGTTTAAGAGATGATTTAGCCGCTGACCTTCGAAGAGAAAACATTCCTTATCGAGTTACAGAACTTTAGCAACTGGAATTAGGTCAATCGGAGTCATAACGAAGCGGGAAAAGCCGTTTTAGTGAAGGTGTATCAGCAGTTACGGGATTTTGGGCTTAGAAATTGGGCTTGGACATTTAATTATTGATTTATTCTTAAGTCCAAGCCCTAATCCGTTTTTAACATATAAAAGGGCTTTAGACTTCTATTTTCACACAACTTTTGGGAGAATACAACATACGCTTAAGAGTCAGACACCAGAGAAGAAGCTAGAGGCAGGAAGAGAAGAAGCAAGAGCTGGAGACAGTCTATATCTCCACTTTTCAGCCAATTCAATTCCGTAATTAGGTTCTTCTATTTTATTCTGTAAAACATGATAAACCTATTTGTTTCTTTAGTTTTTGTCTTTTCAATTATTATGAGCTAAACATAATTAGTGCTTGAGAACGCATAATGGGTTAATCCCAATTTGATTTCATTCTATACATTTGGATTTGGGATATTTATTATTTAAATCAAACTGGGTAATTCATATTTTTCTTTAATTTGCATTTTAATTACTATTATTGACGTAATTAACCAATGATAGGACTTAGTATCTATGCTATTCCAATTAGTGGCGATTGGATCACCTTGACGGGGGGTTTAGGTACCGAACTAGTTAATGAATGTAGGTTAGAAATTATTTGACTCTGACGAGCTTAATTAAACCTATGGCCTATTGGGTAATTTAAACTTAAACACTTGAGAGTGGACTATAATCACCCTGACGGGGTTTGTAACACTTGAGAGTTGCTCCTTAGTCCACCCTGACGGGGGTAAGGAGAATATAGAATCCCGACCAATACAAATTTACCAATTTGTCCCTTCGACAATGTATGAAATGAATGATAGTTAGGAAAACCCTTGCGTCTCTCAAGTACTGCCTGCTCATACTTGCGTTTTACTTTCATTTACTTGCGTCTTAGTTATTTATTTACATTTTCGCATTAGTCTTTTATTACTTAGGATTAATACAAACAACCACTCAATCATATTACTTTTATTTGCTTTCATAAGTGCAATCAATCATTAATAGATAAGCATTGTAGTCAACCATCCCGTCCTTGGAACGAATATGTTTTATCAACTATATTACTTGGGACAACCGTACACTTGCGGTTGTGGTTCTCTTTACTTTTGCATTTATTTTAGAACACACAAAGGACCACCAGTCAACCCCGCAAACCTCTTCAGCTTCAAGACCTTCCAACATTCCTTCTTCATACCACTTCTCTATGCCACAATCATCTTCACCCTCAATGATTTACTTATCAATTTCTTCTTGTTCGGCCATCTCATCATCCCCTCCTATTACAGAGGTGATTAGAGTTGCTGGAACAATTGATTCAAATTCATCAACCTGAGATAGACCTAGGTCCTCTCTAACCTTCTTAGTTCTTTCAATAGATCCAAAACTAATATTGTCAGAAGAATTTTGAGTTATAGAAGGGTCAATTGTGACTAATTGATCTAAAGCGGCTATTGGGCTCAGTTTAGGATTATCATCATTTGAACCACAAAGCTTGAATACCTCATCATTATCCAAAGCCCTTGTTTCCGATTTGAACTTAGGACCTTTAACTATCATTGTACCCAACTGAACAGTTGGGATAATTAGAGAATTTTGAACTTTGTTATCTTTGTTCTTAGCATATATGTTTCCTGATGCAACAATCTCTCCCTCCTCTAATTCTTTCTCCACCTTCTTATACTTTTTCCTTAAAGGATTTTTAGCCTTTTGAGTAACAGCATTGTTCTTAACAGCTTTAAAGATAAAATTCTCCTGACCTGTAAATCTAATCCAGTTTCCCAATCTCATAGTTAACTTGTTAGGATTGTCACAATCCTTCTCCTCATGTGATAGAATCCCACATTTAAAACAGAAATCAAATAATTTTTCATAGTGAAATGAAATCCACACTTTTTGATCTTTAGAAATCTTGAAATTCAAGCCAGATTGAAGAGGTTGCATTCAATTCTTGCTTTAATTGTAGAATCCTCCTTAAATTTAAGAGGATCTGGTAGTACAACCTGAATCACTTTCCCAATTTTAGATGCTATTTTCTCAACATTAGCCTCTTTAATAAACAAAGGTGGAATGCCTGTAAACCTAACCCAAAATGCAGTTTCATCAAGCAGAGAAGGAAACTTAATTGTATCTGAATATTTTTGAACAAGAACATGAAAGCCGAAAATATGATATGGTCTGTTAACCCAAATAAGTTCGAAATCTTTCTCACTATCACATTGAACTGTAAAGATATTCATTCCAATCTTTTCCACATTTATTCTACCTTTAACACCCCAATATTGGATGATAATCTTTTTAAGATAGTTAAGATTTATAATACTTGTAGCCACCACTCGAACCAAGAGTTTTGGCTCATCATATTTTGAATAGACAACCTCTTTATCAGAAGAGAGACAGAAATCATCTTCCGATTCTCCATTATCAGCCATAGCTTCAATAGATTAGAAGATTAAAGTGATAAAGAACTCAACAAAGCACTGGATAGTGATTTTAATAAAACGTATACTCGCAAAAGATACAAAGAACACTTCGAGTTTCATAGATCTGTAAAGATTTTAAGTGAAATCGATAATATGAACTTTGTTGATTAGTCGCAGATAGCACACTAAGGTTACGGTAGGTTGGAAGGTAAGGTAATGGAAACCGATATGGTATTAGGGTTGAGTTAGGAGACGGTGTAAAGAAGAGAGAGAGGTGTTTGACGGTGGTTTAGGGTTGCAGATCGGGTTTCAGAAGGGGGGGGAGGGTTTATTGAAAAACGTGCCTGAGAGAATATTTAACTTCGGCACCGAATATAGGGTTTGTGAGTTTGCAATTGATTGATTACGCAAAATAAGAATGGTTTTTTTACCTGAAGGATCTTGTACATACAAGCTTTTGGACCACCGGAAAGTGATGCAAATAGTATATGGCATGGCTTAATCTTGACCTCTTTCACAAAGTTGAATAAAACAAAAGCGTCTATTAGAAAATTAGCTACTACGTACAGAACCAGAATATTGTATGTGTGGGTTATGGGTTAGTAAAGCCTTAACGAGTATTTTTTAAAAAAAAGAAAAAAAACCTTAACAAGTATATTAAGCCAAAAGCTTCGGCTGTCTGGAAAAAATCTGCTAGAACAAGTTACAAATAATTTGGTAGGTAGCGAGTAATAAGATTCCTTATAAAAAAGACAAGAATACGAAAGTGATCATGATGAAGCTTTGCTAAACTTATAATGTACTAAAGCCAACAATAAACCTCCCAAACAAATCTCAAAAACCTCAGTTAGTTACAAATCTTCCTTTTCTTCTTTCTTTTTTTTTGTTTGCAAGTCTGATTAATATCTCAAGGTTATCGAGCATACACCAAACCTATAAACCTGAAAAAGAAAGAACAAACAAAGCGTAAAACTGAAAATAAATATGCAATTAAACACTAACGGATTAACACCGGGGTCACACGCTACCGTTCCCGGCAGCGGCGCCAAAAACTTGGTCGGTCCTTGTGTGTTATAAAATAATGCGCTAAAGTTTAGGACTCACAAACCGCAAGTAATAATCTGATAAATCGGTATAACTCATATGTGAATCAAATAGTGGATTAATTGCAAGTGCGGAAAAGTAAATGATATAATTTTTGTTTTGGTTTTCTAAAACTAAGATGCAGTTAAATTAAATGCTAAATTAATTAAACTGAAATGAAAATAATACAAATAAAAAGCTAGACGCAAGAGAAGAAGTAGTACTTGAGTCACGCAAGGGTTTCACCTAAACCTTCTTAATTAATGTTTTCTGTTAAGGAATGAATTGTTATATTTGTGCTAGTCGGGATTCTAAAGTCTCCTAACCCCCGTCAGGGTGGACTTAGGAGCTCTCCTGCGGTATTATAAACTCCGTCGGGATGATTACAACTACTTTCAGATGGTTCAAGTTCTTTACCTCATTGTCTATTGGTTAGTCAAACTTGTCAAGGTCATTGGCGAATACCAACAGCAATTACCTAGGTCTGTATCTAAACCCCCCGTCAAGGTGATCACTACGCCACTATAGCAAATAGCCTAGATACTAAATATTACCCTTAGTTCATGACTCCAAAGATAATAATTCAAGAATAAAATAAAAGCCAACACAAAATAACCAATTCAATTTAAATACTTAAATCCCAAATCGGAAACACATAAATTAATCAAGTTAGGGTTCAACCCAATATGCGATTCTCAAGTACAAAGGGAATTTAGCTCATAACGGAAAAAAAAAACTAAATAAATAAAATTAAATGAACTCATATTCGATTACAGAAATAAAAGATAGAACCTAATTAAAGGGTTGAATTGACTATTGATGGATGAATTGCTTCTCCAGCTTCAGTTTCTTCTTTTCTCTTACTTCTAACTTTCTCTCTAGCGTTTCTGACTTTTGTAAATTGAGTTGCGTGTAAAATAAAAGTCAAAAGGTCTATTTATAAGGTAAAAATCGGACTTGGGCTATTACTTAAGTGAATTAGTGAAATATTAAAAAGCCCAAGTCCAATCTTGTATTTCAAATCCCCTAACTGATGTACAATCCGTAGTAAAACGGCAATAACTTCCTCAAATAAACTCCAAATTGACCCATTCCAGTTGTTATATCTTTCTAACTCAATAAGGAATAAAACATATTTCACGACCCAAAGGCTGAATCCAAGTGTAAGTAGCTCAAAATCAGCAATCAATATCAACCCTCCAGATTTGTAGCTTTCCTTGTCAATTCTTCGGGAAATCTTTTCTCGCCTTTGACTTCTTTACACGATCTAAGACTTTAATTCTCGATTTCTCTCCTTGTATTGGTTCTCCGTAGCAACCATGGACCTACAAACTTTGCACTAAAAACAAACCATTTAGCGTGCAAAAGCTTTATAATTGAGAAATAATAAATTCCAAGGAGAGAAAATGAAATATAGCGAATTAATACTAAAAGTCTATCATATTAGTAAATTATTCACCTAAAATGATGTCTCCTAAGAGCATACAATTAGAACAAAAAGGAAGACATCGACAATCAACTACCCCACCGCCCCATTACCCCCTCCCATCCCATTTGTCTTCATTCATTACACCCAAACCCACCGACCCCCATTTACTCTACCCTATCCATCGTCTTAATTCATTTCACCAAACCATCTCCCCCATTCAATACCTATCTGAAATTCTATCAATTCTCTTATTTTTTCTTCAGAAATTCATTGATTGTTGTTGGTGGGTTGTCTAATATCATGGCTATGGTGGTTTGTCTAATTTGTGGCTATCTTAATGGTTGTTTGTCTAATCTTTTATCTTCAATAATCTTACTTTTCCATGTTCCTGATGAGTTTCCTGTTTCGGTTTTTGTGAGGGAATTTCTGTATCTGGATTTGATGTTTCTGGAAATCATAAGAACTCGATTCGCAAATAATAAAGTAAGTCACTAATCTAAGATTTTGAATTCCTTATTTTTTGTTTAATATTAATAATTTCTAATAATAAACTATGTTTTGATCATTGCATGTTGATTTGGTGTTGTGTTGATGAAGAGAAGTGTTCTTGTTGATGGATTAGTTACTGATTATGTTGGTAAATAGAGGGATTTGATCCCTGATTTATATGATCTGTGTGTTGTTGTTTTGTTGATGTTCTTTATTTTGTTCTTTGTGGTTTTCGAAAATCATTCCCTAGATCATTTGAGTAGTTTGTAGGTGATGTTCTTCAATGATTTCTCTCAGATTTTTGGAAATTAATTCCTGGTTTATGTGAGTTGTTATTTTTTAATGTTCATCAATGATTTTCCTCAGATTTTTGAAAATTAGTCCCTGGTTTATGTGAGTTGTTTGTTGTCGATGTTCTTTAATGAGTTTCATATGGTTTTCAAAAATTAGTCCCTGGTTTATCTGAGTTGTTTGTTGTTGAGGTTCTTTAATGATTTTCATATGATTTTTGATCCCCCGGTTTAGATGTTTTGCGAATTTAGTCCCTTTTTTTTCGAAATTGTGAAATGAGAGGTGAATTTTAGAAAATACGAATTGAGACCCTCTTTTTTATAAATTGCAAAATGATTACCCTGTTTGTTGATATATTGCAAAATTGATGGAGTATAAAGTTATAAACTAAACTTTTAAAATAGTGAATTTGTCGGACTATAAAGTAAAGTTTGAAAATTGTGAATTAAGGTCCCTAATATTTCCTATTATCAGAACTAAGGTCCCTATTATTTCCTATTATGCAAAATAAGATCCCTATGTTTTCCTAATTTGCAAAATGAGGTCCCTATGTTTTACTATTTTGGTAATTGAGGTCCCTATGTTTTCCTAATTTGCGAATTCAAGTTGCTCATATTAAGTAGTTTGGAAGTGACGGGTTTATAAGCATTAACGGATTTTAAATAGTTGATTAAGATACTTTGGTAAAAGTTCAAAACAACCCCTCCTTTATACAAAAATGATGAATAAACTCAAGTTGAAAATTTAAAGTAATTCAATTATTTTAAATGGTTTGTAATAAAAATTGTATTTCTTTTACTCTTTTATGTATTCTTTAGATTATCATTGTAATAAGTTCTTCTATTATCTATTGTAATTTATTTAATCAGTAAATTTAACAAGTTGTAAATTAGATTTGTATGAGTAAATATTTGTTATCAAAAAGTTGTTTTACTTACAAAGAAAAAAATAAGAGTAATGCTATATATCACCCCTTCACCCCTTCACCCCTTATGTGGAGCCTATGTGGAAATTTTAAAAACCAATCATGATGTTTCTTTTTCTTAAATAACTTTTTTCTCTCTTTTTTATTTAATGCCACATAGGCTCCACATAATGGGTGAAGGGGTGAATGGGTGATATATAGCATTACTCAAAAAATAATTGTTTTACACATTTTATCATTAATAGACAAAAAAAAAACAATTAACATAAATGGAGAAAATACAATAGAATTAAGGAATAAGGTAATTAAGGAATTTCAAAAAACAAATAAAAAACGCAAGGGAAAAAATACTAGTCAAAAACAAAGAAATTCACAAAAATAACATTTCAAAAAAGGAATTAATATTGTGATTAAAAAAAATAGGGGTTGCGAACCGGTAAGAACCAGACGGGAACCGAAACCGGTTACCCGGCTCTTCTTATCGGTTCAAACCTTATGCTTTTCTTCTCAAGAACTGGACCTGCCCGGTCCGATAAAAAGGGAACCGCTGGACCAAAACGGTCTGGTAGTCAGGCTAAGCGAAAGCTGGATTAGACCATCCATAAAAAACAGTTAGATGGTAAAAAACTAAATATTGTATATGTGGTTAGTAAACAAACTTTAACAAGTACATTTTTTTTTGTTCCAAAACTTTAACAAGTACATTAACAATCTCTGAAGCTACGGCCTTGCCTGGAAAAAATCTGCTCGAACAAGTTATAGTTAATTTCATAGGTAGTGATAAAGATTCCTTATAAAAAGGACAAGAATAAGAAAGTAATCGTGAAGCTTTGCTAAGCTTATATACTATAGGAAGAAATAAACCTCCCAAACAAATCTAAAAAATGTCAGTTAATTACATGCAATTATTGTATGGATGGCTTTGCGAGAGAGGCTTAAAACTAAGGATTGTATTACTTATTTGGAATTGGATCCTCTTTGTAATTTATGTGGAGAAGATTTTGAGTCAAACAAGCATCTCTTTTTTCATTGTGCTTATTCGAGGGCTATTTGGTTGGAGATAAAGTCTTGGCTAGGATTGGAAAAGGAGATGAACACGCTACTAAGAATATACTAACATAGGTACAGTAACATAGGTACAGAATCCCTTTCCAATATGTGATCAAGAATATTCTCGCTTGTATTATCAAAAAAATTAGCTGAAAAGAGGCTAATCTGCCTATTTTTTTAATTTTTGGACGAGACTAAGCTAACTATTTAAACCTCAAAATTATGATATTTAAATCATATATTACTTTAAATTACACAATTAAATAAAAAATATATAAAACTCTAATTTATGTATTGATAGAAAAAGAGAAAGGTAGAAAAACTTACTAAGCTAATCGAGTTGGAGTTGAAGTTGATGGTCAAAGAAGAGTAGGAACATAAATCCAAGATTAATTTACTCGAGGATGTATTGAACAATTGTAACTCATCCGAAGTGTGGGAGCGTAGTGTTAAGTTTAGAGGTTTGTTTGAGGGCATCCCGTGTAATTGTTTTTTGGACGTAATTTGGGTGTTGTGGATGAGCCAAAATGGCGTGGTCTTCAATGGGGAGGATTGATCAAGTGTGTATGGTATAATCTCAAAAGCCAAGTCCCACGCGAGGGATCACTTGTGAGCTTGAAGTGGTGATACACAACAGAAGAGTGTCTCGTCCCACTTCGGTGGAATAGGTTGGTTGGGTGAAGCCTCAAGGGTGTTTGAAACTGAATGTAGATTGGAGTATAAACTTAGTTTAGAGCCCGGGAAGGGTGGGAGGGTCGTTAAGCAACACTAGGGCGGGTGGACCGGTGGGTTGCGAGGAGCATGTAGTATGTTATCCCTTTGGTAGCGGAGTTGGTAGAGATACATGAGGGCTTAACATGGTTAGTTTAGCTGGGGATTGGTCGAGTGATTGTGGAGGTCAATTCCTAGAAATTTATAGCTCTTATCAAGGACAATTGAAAAAAATAAAGGTTTGGGTGCTATGTGGATTTAGAATATTAAAAGTATGTTGAGTAGGAATCCATCGTTCGATTTGGCGAGTTCATATAGAGAAGTGAATTATAGTGCAGATTGATTAGACAGACTCGGGGCATCTCAATATAATTGAAACATGATCTTTGATGAGACGCTAAAAAAGTTATCGTATATTTTGGCACGAGATAATTACAAATAGAAAACACATAGAATTATTTAGTATTTCTTTTAGGGTGCTTAGTGGTCGTATAAGACCATTTATGTATAAAAAATAAATTTCTCTAGTTTTCTTTTATTTATTTACATTACTCGCTTAAAATCATGAGATTAAAATCACAAGACTGTCATTTGTAGGTTGATCGTTCATACTAAGCAAAATATATGAAAAAATGTAGTAGGAGTTGATTCTAAAAAAAAATTGACAAATAAATTTGCATGTAAAATGATAGAGTAATGCTGGATATCACTCCAAATTGCATCACTTTTTTATCGCCTCTTATGTGGACTAATTATAAAAGTGAGAGAAAATATGATAATAAGGAAAGAGAAATTATATGATTAGTTTATTTAAAATACACCTAGAAGACGATAAAAGAGAGATGCAATTTGAGATGATATTCCGCATTACTCAAAATGATAGTATGCCACGAATTGAGAAATTGAGGTCAATGAAGTAGATCTCGAACAAAAAAATAAAAAGTCAATGAAGTAGATAAATAGTATAAAAACAACCAAAACACGCGTGAAGACATCATAGCTCATACATAAGCTTTTTATAAACTCCTTTTTTTATCCGTTCACGTTCCCACCAAAAATATAATCCGTTCACACCTTTTTTATGTTTAAATTACTTAGATATAAAATTAAAAAATAAAAAATTATTACAAACTAACCGATTTCATTTGAAAATCTGTCATTTTAAAAAAATAGTTGTTAACTTGGAAGAGTTTAAAAATAATAATAAAGAATCATTAAATTTTTGTTTAGTAAACTAATCAACCTAACATTAACATTATTCCTTCTGCATGAACAAAAATTAGTGTATACAAGTTCAACCAAAGTTATAAATATTATTAAAAGATTGAACTAAATACTATGAAAATTGTAACGTTCTATGCTTTTTTGAACGTCAAGTTTTTCTCTCTATCTACCTATTTTTTATTTACAATAGTAAAAATAGGAGGGTTTCCACTATTTTATATCTAAAGGACTTCCTAAAAACAAACTGTTTTCATTTAAAATTTATTTTGGTCAATCTAAAGTAACATGACGTAATTATAATAATTGGATCCAAAAAATAAAAAATAAAGAATTGGACCCAAACAAGATAAATATTTGAGAATGAAAGAGAATAAATTACAACCATCTTTTAACTCCTCTATTTGCGTCCCCAAAAAAAAAACTCCTCTATTTTAAATTGATTTTTTTTACAAACTTTTATATTGCTAAAGATTTAAATAACTACAATACTATGTTATTTTTACTAAAGTAATATTACTTTAAATCACATTACTTTTTAGTATTTTTTATGTAGATCAATTATAAAAAAAATTATATAATTGATCAATTTAAAATCTACTTAAATAATAATAAAAATAATATCTAACATTATTTTTTTTACTCAAATTTCTATTCAAGAGCAAAGTTAAAGAATATGGTTTTTTTTTTTCAAATAGATTCTATATATAAAAGAAAAGAAAAGATTACATAAACTATTCTTAGAATCTAAAATTAGGGAAATAAAGAAAGGTCGTATTTAAACTATGAAATTGCACGAAAAACAAAGAATTATGGGTTATGACTAAAAGAATCCCACCTTAAAGCTCTGTTGGTTCGTGAAAATAATGGGTGTTTTTTGTTTTCATTTTCTATATTTTTGAAAATACTAATAAAAATGTGTTTGGCTACAAAATATGAAAACAGTTTTCTGTAAAATTTAATAAAAACAGTGCTATATTGGAGAACGTGAAATCGACGTTTTCCATATTTTCTGAAAATTTTGAAAAGAAAACGAAAATCATTTTCTGAAAATATATTCTGAAAACAAAAACAGTTTACGTTTTTACAAACCAAACATAGCCACTTTCTAGTTCTTCCGTAATATCTTTATATGTTTTTATTCTAATTAAACTTCTGATTAATTAAATAAATTCTAAATAATCTTCCGCCTATATTTTTATATCTAAAATATCCTTATTTTAATTAGAATGATTTACTTATAAAATGCATAACAAAATAATTATGTCCAAACAAGTTCTATCTAATAAAATAAAATCTCTAAAATATTTTTTGCCACGTTAATTAATAACAAAAAATCCATAACTAACAAACTTATATTAAATATTTCATAACTAAAATATTCTATATCTAAAACAATTCATAATATTCAAGGGAAAATCTAGATTTTTGAATCAGGGAGAGCTATTATTTATTATTGAGTAAAATTAATCTATATATTTTGAGTTGGAGAGGGCTAATTTTCCAGTTGAGACGTTGTAAGTTTTTTTTATCTATGTTTTTACCTATTTTTTTTTTTAAAAAAATTGACTAAATTGTACTGCTATCTCATGCAGCCCACTCCCAACTTACTTATGGATCCGTCCGTGATAACATTACTTATTTCATCACGAATAATTAATTTGTTTCCTTGAATCATCAAATCAACAACATTTGAAGGCAAATTTTTAGGTGCATAAAACTAATAATACAACAGTTAGAATCCAGGAACAAAAAATGTAAGTAATTAGTTTTTACAATTATGAGCTAAATTCATATAGTACTTGAACGCATTAATGGGTTAAACCCCAATTTATTTCATTTCATGTTTTTGGTTTTAGGATTATTATAATTGAAATCGAATTGGGTAATTAATATGTTTCATTAATTTGCATTTATCAACTATTATTGAAGTAATTAATCAACAATAGGACTTAGTAACTAGGCTATTCCATTTAGTGGCGAATGGATCACCTTGACGGGAGGTCTAGGTACGGAAATAATTAATGAATGTAGGATAGAAATTATTTGACCTTGACATCCTTAATTAATCCTATGGCCAATTGGGTATATAGAACTTAGTCATTCGAAGGTGGACTATGTTCACCCTGACGGGGTTTGTAACACGTAAAAATATCTCCTTGGTCCACCCTGACGGGGGCAAGGAGAATATCGAATCCCGACCACTATTATTTACCGATCTGTCCCTTAAACGATACATGGAATGAATAGATTTAGGTGAAATCCTAGCGTTGCTCAAGTACTACCTCTCATACCTTGTGTCTAGCTATTTTATTTTCTTGCGTCTAGTTTAATATTTACATTAATTTATTCTTTTAATTATTTGTCTTAGTTATAGAAAAAACAAACAAACATTCTTAAAACTATTTACTTGCTTTTACGTGCAATAATTCACTACTTGATAAGCATTAGAGTCAACCAATCCGTCCCTGAGAACGAATCTGTATTATCACATATATTACTTGGGACAACTGTACACTTGCAGTTGTAGTTCTCTTTTCCTTGTTGCATTATTTTTAGAACACACAAGGGACCACCATCCACCCGCTATAAAACCTGCAAAACAGTGTTTAAACAAAGAACAATAACCGTTACACCGGCGAAACACGTGTGCTGCTGTTTCCTCCGATTGTTCGCATCTCTGACACCCCAGATTCTCCACAACTCCCCTCGATTTCAAATTACGAGTTGTTAGTAGTCGATCCCACACCGAGAACCACAAAAGAACCTCTATTTTTTATGGACACTTTAGAGACCAAATCAAGCTCCATTTAAAATTCAGATGACCCCCTTCAAGTACTAGACTATTGTATGCCGACTGTACCGAATACACCCCTAACGGCTCACGATTCCATCTCATCACTGTTTCGCCCCCGACATTTTCTTCAGTGACTCCACCAAATAGCACCCCCCTCCCTGCAAGGATAGCCTTAAACATGCGTGAATCCGACGCCTTCACCTCACGATTCAAAAAGCCCATATTAAAATATTTTTGCTTAAAGACCTCCACCAAAGTGCTGGATCATTTTGAATAACTTTCCACCCAAGCTTTGCAATGAGAGCTCTATTATATTCCTTCGCACTTCTCAAACCTAAACCACCACGACTCTTTGGCTGACACAACGTATCCCATCCAATCCAATGTATTTTCCTACCTTCATTCGATGAACCTCAAATAAAGTGCCTTATTATCCGGTCTATTTCGTCACATACATTTACAGGTAACCTAACCGTCTGCATTATATAAGTCGGCATCGCTGAGAGTACGACTTGAGCAAGTGTGATTCGCCCTGCCATAGACAAATTTTGACTTTTCCAATGTGGTAACTTGTTTTTCATCTTTGAAATTATACCCCGAAAATATCCACGCGGTAATCTCTGTGACCTAATTGGTGTGCCCAAATAATTTTCCAACGAATCACTCAATGTGAAGTTACTCCTCGCAGCAAGCTCCCCCGTCTTTCTTCTGGTATATTGGATGAGAAATATATGAGCGATTTCCCCTCACTCACTGTTTATCCCGTCTCATCGCAAAAGACCCGTAATACCTCTCGTACTAAATCTATTTGCTCCTCACTTGCTTCCGCGAATAGAACCAGATCATCTGCAAAAAAGATATGTGAGATAGGAGTGCCTCGTCGGTTAAGACGAATGAGAATCCATTCTCCGCTCAGACAAAGACCATGTATAAGCATAAACAAACGTTCCATACACAAAACGAAAATATAAGGGGATAGAGGGTCTCCCCTTATATTCTATTTTTTCACAGTAATGAATGTAAGACATCATCTTTTTCTTTGTATATTTTTTTATAAAGAAAAAAAATTCTTTTTCATAGTAATGAATGTGTAACATTTGTTTTTGCTTTGATTTTTCTTATATAATTATTTTTTTTGCAGCGATGAAACCTTTTCATCCATGATTTATATTAGAATAAATACATAAGTATTGAAAACAAATGCTATTATAAGATTTATTATATTATAGATCAAAATATCGAAGATCTCCTTTTTGTAATTTGAATTGATCAAAGTTTTTTTTTTCATTTTTTGAATAGATCGAAAGATCTATAATCATCTTTTTATTAAATATAAAAAGAATACGGTTTAATATATTATATGATTTTAAAAATAATGATTAATTACCTGAATATAAAAGGGTAGAGTCTTTCGTGTTGATAACGTGTTATGAACAGAGAGAATAATAGAGAATTGATTATCAGAATTGTCTAAATTACATAGTGGGAGCTCCTATTTATAAGTAAAAGGTAACTCTAAACCCTAGTGTACATGTGCTTGACTACACGTCCATGAGTTGGAATGAATATCCATACATAGGTTTTTAAATATATATATATACACAAACAGACGCACATACACACACACACACACAGAGAGAGAGAGAGAGAGAGAGAGAGAGAGAGAGAGAGAGAGAGAGAGAGAGAGAGAGAGAGAGAGAGAGAGAGAGAGAGAGAGATGACGCCTCATATTAAAAAGTGAGATAGCACCTTCAGTCTATAAACAAAAAAAACATTATAAAGTATACATCTACTTTCTTCTTCCTCTCTTCACTTTTTTTTCTTTTCTCTCAAACCATATTCGACAAAAATAAAACTCTCATGAACACACACGAAAGCTATTAGTGAGGTTAATTGCATAGTACAGTCTTACTTTCTTATCCTTTCCTTTGCCATCATTTACATTATACTGTCTTTTTTTATATATACTAAGGCGTTACCTCACTTTTTAAAGTGCAACGTCACCTCTCGCGTATTCTCTCTTTTAATTTTTTTTAGTAACTATAATATTGTAATGGATTATTTGTTTATTAATTTTTTAGGTAGAAGAGCCTCTTTAACAAAATATTAAGGAGGGTGTATTCGACTAGGTGTATGTTGGTTTTTTTGGATTTTTAAAATCCATAGACTTTGTTGACTTCGAAGATTGTTTTAATTCCATATAGAGTTTGACGAATTCCTTTTGATTCTATATAGAGTTTGACAGATTCTTATGTCAAGATTTTAATAAACTTTAATAGCCTTTAATAGACTGCAATAGACTTTTAGAAGAAAATATACATACATTCATATACTTAAACAATATATAAGAAAAAATGTATCTCTCTCAATAAAACAAATACACTTTTGTAATAAATTTCAATGTATTACGGTAAAAAATTATACATAAAATTAATTCGTAAACCTATACTCGACTAAATATCACTTTAATAAAATCTAAACTAAAATTCATCGACTTTATATTCGATCCTCTTAATTCTCATCTTTGTCTCTTTCTTTATCATTATATTGACTCTCGTTTGTACCATTTCGTGGTATATCGTTCCACATAGCTTCAGCAATGCCAAGTCTCCAAGATTAGCTACTGCTCTTTGTTTTTGTTGAGTTTGAGAAAGTAAATCATGATTATTCCTTGCTTATATCCATAGACGATAAAGAGGATGGATCATCTTCTAGTTCAGGAGGATATTCGTCATAACGACACTCTTTGTGAAGAAAATTGTGTAGTCTAGCACAAGTTAGCACTAACATTGCTTGCTCCTCAAAGGGGAACGGAGGTTCAATCTTTAATGAAAAACGAGACTTAAAAATACCAAATAGTCTTTCATTACATTTTCAAATGATGTGTGGCGCAGATTGAACAACTCGCTTAAATTTCAAGGATGACGACCATGACCACCAAAATCTTGGAGATGATATCAAACACCACGTAATGGAGCAAAAAACTGATGACAATTAAACCACAATCAACTAAAAAACATGTTGTTGAAAATATAATACATTCCAATTAGTATGTCATACACAAATATTAGCACTTAATTAAAAGAATATAATAAAAAATTACCTTGCAACACTTCTAATCCATTTCTCCTTGATAAACATTCAATATTTTTGAGTCATGTGGTGAACCTTCCCAACCACTAAGAACATAAATAAATACTAAATCAAAGTTAAAAGCTGCCAAAACATTTTGAGATTAAAATCCATGAAGATTATGATAACTATTTAAATCTGGACCCGTTATCATCGCTGGAATATGAGTTCCATCAATAACCCAATGCAATCCTATAGTTAACAAAAGCTTACCAGTAATGTAAGTAGGAGAAAATAATTTGCCGGCATGCAATTAAAAGTAATATAATTTATTTTAGATATACAACGTTGAATCGAATCACAAAAATTAACTTAAAGTAGGGATAAAATCGTGTACTTGATCTTATTTTATTGGGTATGTAGATCCAGGTTTGACCATCATTTGTGGTGCTATAGTGTTTAACGCCTTTAAAATTTTGTTGAAATTCCGACTAGCTGTAATATGTGCGACTAAACCTTTCCCTAACACTGCAATATCAATCATCTTGTCCCACTACAAGCAAGAATAATGCTAACAATTCTTCCACACATATATACCTTGTATCTTCCAAAGGTGTTTGTTCTTTGATAATATAACAGAACTTGAGAAACAAATTTGGAGGCATTTGATGCAACTCTCGTAATATTTGAGGCTCTTTTTATAATACTTTATGTATATAAGTATACCCTTTTCTAGTAATAGGTCGTTGGTTCATCGGATATTGAATATGTCGATGAGACATAGACTCTTTCAATGCAACACTAATCGCACCAAATACTATATAAAATATCTTGATCATATCATAAAATTCCTCTTCAACATCTTCTATCTCTTCTTCCTCCATATCCTCTCTATCCATTTATCTGAATTGAAATAATTTCATGCAAAATTTATGAAGAAAATTCATCAACTATCTTAACCTACTTGCTATTTAATTACATTAACATATATTTTCTATAAGAAAAAAATGTGGATTCTTAACAAATATAGAAATACTTATATCAAATAAAACTGATTCAACTATACAACTGTCATGAAAGCTCTAACAAAATAATATTGGTTCACTAATAGTGTCAAAATGCTAATTGATGTCTCCATATTTGTGATATATTAAGCTAGGTTTGAGAAATCATTTTTTATATATATATATATATATATATATATGATTAATTGTTTAGGAATTTTTCCCCATTATTAGATATATTCATAATTCATGTCTTGATTTGGAAGTTTAGTACTTTTAGAACATACTTGGTATAATTTTTGTGTTAATGTGAATCTCATAAGGTTTATGGAAATATTTAGATGCCAAATAAATTCAAGGAGTTAAGGAAAGAATATCCAGTAGGAATCAAGAAATAAAAGGAAACAAAGTTGAATTAGGAAAAGAAAAGTTGTCAAATCTACAGTGACATCCACTGAAGTGAAGATAACTACAAATAGACAGTTATTTTGGAGGAGCGTTTTAAGGGTCAGAATAGATCTTTCAGTTGTGGTTGTTTTGATATAAAGTACGCGGAATTTGTCCTAGTAACGAAGGAGATATGATCAAAACAAGCAGCAATGTTTATCCTATCCTATATCTTAGGAAACACATTTGAGTTGGACTTGGACTCCAATTACTTGTCTTCCACTCTAAGATTTCGACCTAGGGGTTAGAAAACACCTATAAATATACTCTCTTATTATTGTAAACATGTCCTTTCATAATTATTAGTCCATAGTATCAAGTAGCAACATCAGGAAGAGCAAGTTGACAGTTTGTATCATTCTTTTAGTTTATTTCTTATTAGCACGAACTAATTCTGCCATAGCTTCGGTTTTGCATATGTATAATATTTGAATTCTATTTTATTCTATCTAAGTTTGTTTAGGAAAATCCTTTTTAAATCGATTGATCTTTTTAACCTTTCTAATTGTTTTATGTGCTTTGATTAATTGACTATAGTTCTTTCTAGTTCACGAGTATAGGATTACCATAGCAGCACCTGAAAAGGGTGTCCAGTTATAGAAATACCACATTAACGTCTAGTGTGCAGTAGTGATCCTGACGGGCGTGCCTAACTAGATAGTCACGAGGGTTTGAGATTAACAACCGATCATTGCACATGGTCCCCTCACCCAAGTCCCCTGGTAATTGTTAGGTTGCTACCTAAGTCCACCGGAAGAGGTTTAGGGGGGAATATAGAATCCTGACTACTTACTCTAAGAGCTTTAATTACCCTTATAACTAGTAGAAGAAATAGAAGGATAAGTGCATACACGCAAATCTAAGCTACACCTCTCATCTCATTCTTTAGTATTTACTTTATTTGCGTTAGTTAATAGTTTAACCATTCTCTCTAGCATTATTATCTTTATTTTTCCATATTTTTATTCCAGCAACTATTCTTTCCTACGATTTCTTTTCTAGCCTTAATTTCTAACATACTAAGTCCCTGCGAACGAATCCTACTTATTATCTAAACTTGCAAACGATATGTGATACTTGCAGTGAATTTCCGTGTTTGAGTTAGGGTGTTAGTTCGTGTCTTTATTTATCCTTATTTTATCACACCCTAGCCACTACCACTAATATTAACCAAATTGAAATAAAGTTAATATTTCCTAAAACATGTCTCTTGTCATGTGAGATATCCAATTTTCTCGATCTTTAGTAGACATCTTAAAAAATAATTTTTTTATCTTTTGTGTCAAGCAACCCAAGCGCCTTGAAACGAGTATTCTTATCCAAGTCCGGGACTTCATTGATAGCATCCCAAACCCTACATTCTTTCTCCTTTACTCTTTCATTTTCTCTTTTATGTATTAATTATAGAGTCCTTAAAACTGGTGGACATTTTTGTCAAAATTCTCCATAAGGACACTTTCATAAGAGTTTCTTTAAATTGAGTTCTATTATATTTCTAGTTACTTTTTGCTTGGAACCCTCAAAATATTCAAGAGATTGGATTTGTGGATCAACTTGAATCGGTATTATGTATGTGTTGTTATATGTATCATACTCCAATTCCTCAATACGCACATCACTAGTTCCTCAACACCTAATATCCTTACATCAGTAACACTACCCAATCCAAATGACTTCTTTCCAACTGCTACAACGTTCATACATCAATTCCTAATGACTCATAATCTTCATGCGATTATAACATAAGTCAACTGCTTTTGGATGAACCTAGAAAATAACATTTGGTACTTTTTAAAATACTTATAAATCTTGAAACTAGTATTTTTGAAGCCCGCTTTCATATAATCCTCCCAAATTTCATAAGTGGCCGTGAATATTTTTTTAGTTGAATCAAACCCAAAACCAGAGTTAAAGCGTTTTAGGGTTGAAAGGGATTTCTAATAATTTTTAAACCATTTCAATTGACTTTGATAATCATGTATGTTTTTGACATCCAAGTTTTGCATTAAGAGCAAGATGTATTTTTTATTCTATCGTTTGCTTACTAAAACTTCCACTACTATCACGCCATCCAGAATCGACTACATGAACCATAATTTCTAACAAAGCATCACTTTGTTGTTGGGTCCATTGCTCACAATTTTCTTTTTTGGGCATCTTGTTGTAAATCGTCCATTATGATCCAATTAGCACAATTAAATGAATATTTCTACAATATGATCAGACAACGTGAAAATGATTCTTTAACTAATCCATTCTACCATATACAATCACATTTTACAATAATCGGTGGCTAATGATGACAAAAATAACCTATTTAAAATATTCTCTTCAACCCCAAATCATAGAAAATAGTTATAGAAGTACCAAATAATATCAATGATTAGTAGACGAGATAGTAGATACGTTAAAAATTTTGCTTAGAAAGAATTCAATGAAACCGAATGTACATATAAAAAAGTTTTGGGTTAAAGAATATTTTAATTGCATAAAACATTCTATTTAACACAAAAACTTAATTAAAACTACTAATTTTTCCAGAAAAAAATATATCAACACAAATAATTAATCCCTAAACTTGTCTTAACTTTTTTAAAGTTAAGTACAACAACTCTATCACGCCATCCAGAATCGACTACATGAACCATAATTTCTAACAAAGCATCACTTTGTTGTTGGGTCCATTGCTCACAATTTTTTTTTTTTGGGCATCTTGTTGTAAATCGTTCATTATGATCCAATTAGCATAATTAAATGAATATTTCTACAATATGATCAGACAACGTGAAAATGAACTAATCCATTCTACCACATACAATCACATTTTACAATAATCGGTGGCTACTGATGACAAAAATAACCTATTTAAAATATTCTCTTCAACCCCAGATCATAGAAAATAGTTATAGAAGTACCAAAAAATATCAATGATTAGTAGACGAGATAGTAGATACATTAAAATTTTTGCTTAGAAAGAATTCAATGAAACCGAATATACCTATGAAAAAGTTTTGGGTTAAAGAATATTTTAATTGCATAAAACACTCTATTTAACACAAAAAGTTAATTAAAACTAGTAATTTTCCAAAAAAAAAAAAATAACAACACAAATAATAATTAAGAGATAATTCTCAATTAATTATACTTCCTCACTTTTCATTTTCAAAAAAAAAAAAGGAAGGAGGAAATTACTTCCTACTTACTCACAAATTTTTAACCTAATTCCCAATTGAACACACTGTCATATTTACCTTCCAATGTTACCTTTATGTGATTTTTTATATTTTTATTTTATTATTTAATATTATTTTTCAATAATTATTTTCAGATTTTTTTTTAAATTTTTTTTTTCGATTTTTTTTAATTTTTTTTTCGATTTTTTTTTCATAATTTTTTTTAAATTTTTTTTTCGAATTTTTTTCTGAAATTGTCGACACAATAAATCTGACATCGATCCACAGGCAGTTCTCTGCCTTACTAACACTCATATACAAGAACACTTCAGATCAAACTGGTTCAACAACGAACACCCAAGTCTCGAAAATACTAAGACACTGACCTCCATGAATCCGGATCTCGATTGCACCACAACGCTCACATTTACTTTCGATGCTTCATTTACACAGGCACATCTCCCCACGGGGATTGGGATCATTCAAATTAATAAAGTCGAAGGATCACGAGTTAACTACATGACAACGGCCGGGTGTAATAACATTGTCGAGGGTGAAGCTCTGGCCGTCATCAAAGCGTTAGAGATTGGGAGGCAATGGACGCAACAAGAGAAAACCTTTTTCTCAGATAACCTTGACCTGATTCAAGGTATACAGCAAGTGTTGACAGCTAGATGAGATCTTAGACCGTGGATCAGACAAATTCATAAACTGGCCGGGGAATCAGGCCCAGTTTTTTTCAAACACATTCCCCGAAGGTTTAATGCGGGTGTTGATCGTCTAGCAAAATAAACTAAACACAGGACAATTGACGGATCTATTTTGACTGATGAACTATTTAACATGTTCTTGAAACTTGGTATGGGTTAATTTTTAGTTTTGGTTTCTTTATAATATATGTACCCTAAAAAAGAAACATTGTCATCGTAGTTAAAGAGTTCCTTACAAGTTGGGTCCTACAAATTTAGTTACTCATTCCTAAAGTTTTTTACCCTTTGGTTTTAAAATTATTACTCGTACTTCTCCGACCAAAAAATAAAGTATCAGTACTTTCAATTCCGATATCAGTCGATGCTTTAGACAAAAAAAAAAAGGAAAAAGATCAGTCGATGCAATTTATGTTTCACATCCAATTTATAGTCACCGTACTCGTGGTCCCATGTCATCGTTCATTTCGAATATTTTATTTTAACCTTGGTTAACTATTTTAAGACAAAATCTCATTCAAATCAAGGTAGTTATTTGATATATTAAAATAACCATTGGTTAAGATTAAATAAATTAAACGTCTTGTTATTTAACACAATGCTTATTAGTCTTCGTGTAACTGATAAGAATTTACTCATAATTAAAAGAAGACCGAAAAAGTCATACAACTAATCTTCCTCCATGGAAATACAGAAAACCCAAAGTCTCCCCCCAATCAGCGTATTTCTTCGTGTATATACACATCTATAATGTACTATATATTTATATAATATACATGCGTCGCTGTGTATATCGTCGTATTCATAGCTTTAAAGTCCGACCCGCACAACATTTTACGCATTCTATCTTTCTTCCAGTTGTACGTACATAATGGGGCAATTCAATATATGCATGGGTTTTAAAAGGAGGTTCAAGATGGTAGAGGAGGAGCCACCTGAGGATGTTAAGGAGGCATTCAGAAAGTACGCTGAAGGAGGATCCGACATGACGGTTGACCAGCTTAAGCTGTTCTTAACGGAGGTACAAGGGGAGGACGGTGATGCAGCAGAGGCTATTTTGCGGGATACCCTCCAGGAACGCCACCTCATAAGGGACACCCTCAATATTGATGATTTTTACTTTTATCTCTTTTCCGGTGATCTTAATCCGCCCTTTATCCAAAAGGTATTTTTAATTTGTCAAACCATTTTTTATTCCCTTTATAATAATGAGGTCTGTTCGATCCTTTTTGTCTCACGATATATATACTAATTTTACGTGTAATTGATAGTTTGAATTTGTTAAAGTGAAAAAATATTCTAGATTCTCTCCTTTTGAAATTTGCCCAAAATGAATTTAAAACTACTTAAATTTTGTACTGTTGTGTTTCAGGTACACCATGAGATGAGTGCTCCATTGTCTCATTATTTTATATTTACAGGTCATAATTCTTACTTAAAAGGAAATCAACTAACGGGTAAGTGCAGTGTTGTTCCAATAGAAAAGGCACTTAAAAATGGTGTCAGAGTTATCGAACTTGATCTCTGGCCTAACAAGGATGATATTAATGTTCTTCATGGAGGGTATGCTAAATTATTTTACTTTTTCTTTTTGGAAAATAAATTAAAATATAATTATTATTTATATAGGACTGCAACAAGTCCTGTAAAACTTATAAACTGTTTGGAATCAATACGAGATCATGCCTTTCTTGAAAATCCATACCCTGTCATTATCACACTTGAAGATCACCTTACACCCGAACTTCAAAAGAAAGTAGCCGTGGTAAATATTTAATTTCACCTACTTTATACTAGTTTATTGTACCCGGATTCATTTATTATATGAGTTATTGTTATCACCATGTAGATGCTCAAACAAACATTTGGACCTATGCTTTACCGTCCAAAATTGGAATGTTTGGAGGAGTTTCCTTGTCCAGATGAATTGAGAAATAAAATTGTTATCTCAACTAAACATCCAAAGAAGCTTCCCGAATCCAAGCAAAAGAGCTCCAAAACAAGAAAGAATCTACATGATTATCTTATCGATGATTGGGATAATAAACAGAGTGATTATGATCAAGACTTTGAGGATGATGAGGATTTTGCTATCCCTAAAAAGAACCCCATGTGGAGATTTTGTTTTCTTCAGAATCGTCGTGATAGTATTAGGAGAGATGATAGCCTTGATTATGACGAAGATGATGACTATGATGAACAAGGCTCTCCTGCAATGGAATACAAAAGCATTATTACAATCCCTTCTGGAAAACCCAAAGGTGGATTGTTAAAAGCTTTACAAGTGGACCCTGAGTTTGTAAGGCGCCTAAGTTTGAGTGAACAAGGCATTCAAAGGGCTATTGAACGTTACGGAGAGGATGTGTTAAGGTTCACAACAAGAAATATCTTAAGAGTGTACCCTAAAGGTACTCGAGTTAACTCTTCCAATTACAATCCACTAAAAGCTTGGATGCATGGAGCTCAGATGGTTGCATTTAATATGCAGGTTTGATCATATATACTACTATTTTACATTTTTAATATTTAGTATTTTAGTAAAATAAATTGAATTTGTAGGGATATGGTAGATCACTTTGGCTTATGCAAGGGATGTTTAGAGCAAACGGAGGTTGTGGATATGTTAAAAAGCCTGATTTTTTGATGAATATTGATCCTACAATAGGTCACTTCTTCAATCCTAAAGCAAAATTACCCGTCAAGAAAATTTTGAAGGTAAAAGTATACAAAGGAGATGGTTGGCATTCAGATTTTAAGCGCACTCATTTCGACTTTTTCTCTCCTCCTGACTTCTACGCAAGGGTATGTTATACCTTATATATAACTATAATTTATAATTAGTTATTTAGAAGTGAAAAATAACTAACTGTAACATCAAATTATATGATAATAACAGATTGGAATTGCTGGAGTTTTTTGTGATGTGAAAAAGGAAAAAACAAGAACAATAGCAAACAAATGGATACCAATTTGGGACGAAGAATTTGAGTTTCCATTATCTGTTCCTGAATTAGCTTTACTAAGAATTGAAGTTAAAGAGCGTGATGTGGCGGATAAGAATGATTTTGGTGGGCAAACATGTTTGCCTGTATCAGAACTCAGGTCCGGAATACGAGCAATTCCTCTCCATAATCGCAAGGGGGAGAAATACAAACACGTTAGGCTTCTTATGCGTTTCCAGTTTGTGAATTAAAATGAATATGCACTAGTATGATGTACCTATTTTCCTCGTTCATTTGTCTTCAACAATTGCTTCAAATAGTTGAGTTTTATATTTTCTTCTACTTTAAATAATTTTGGAATCATATTTCGTGTTATATTTTGTATATATAAACCTTTTACTATATATTTAATACAAGTGAAGATTTTTATTATACAGTGAAATATCCTAAAATTAAAATATTTACACGACTCGTAAAAGGAAAAGTGTCAAAGAAGCTGAAGCAACCTTAAACTTTAACTGTCAGTATTTGGAAAGCATAAATTCCACTCTTGTGTCCCACAACTCCTTTCTTTATTCCAGCACACTCTATCAAAGTTTCACACAAACACAAGCAATCTTTTATCCTAGTACTACTAATTAAGTATGGAACTTTTTTTACTGCAAAAGCTTCAACCTAAAATAAATATATTCTAGCAATTAACCAAAAAGGTGGATAGATTCTTTCTTAATTTATCCAAACCCTCTCCATTCCATGCATATTACTATATAAGGAAGAAAAACTGTTGGTGAATAGTAAGCTTTCTTCTCGATGAATGTCCAACATTTCAGGTTGTGTTTTTGCTTCTGGAGAGGATATAACCTGCGAGCAACTGAACCACCAAATGAAATTGTAGAATTGTTTAAGAAAAACTCCCACAATGGTGTCATGAATGTTGATCTCTTCAAAAAGTTCTTGATAAAGATTCAAGGAGAGGTTGATGTAACATGGGAAAATATAGACGAAATTTTTATGAAACTTAACTTACCTAAAGAATTGGATGTTAAATCCTTTCTTAGGTATCTGCTGAGTGATCATAATGTTGTTCTCAGATCATCTAATAAGGTAGTGTATTTTCATAACCTCGTATCAATTGATTATAGAATATAGAGTAGATCTCACCACTTTGCTTATAATTGAATGTTTCAGATCCATCATGATATGAGTGCTCCACTGGCTCATTATTTTATATTCACGGGTCACAATTCTTACTTAACTGGGAATCAACTCTGTAGTAAATGCAGCATTAAACCTATTATAAAGGCACTGAAGAAAGGCGTTAGAGTAATTGAACTCGATCTTTGGCCAGATTTTTTAGGATCTGATGTAATTGTTGATCATGGACGGTACAGTACAATCTCTTCTTTTATTTGTTGTCTTGTCACTAATTTGAATTATTACGCTAAATTATTTATAATATACAGAACAATGACTTGTCCGGTTAAGCTAATCAAATGTTTGAGGGCCATCAGAGATAACGCCTTCTCTGCTTCTGATTATCCTGTTATAATCACCTTTGAAGATCACCTTACTACAAAACTTCAAGCCAAAGTGGCCAAGGTACGTAAATTCATTTTTTTTTTTAATTGAAGATAATAAATGGAAGACAAACCCATCGCTCTATTCGATCAAATATTGATCAGATGCTCACCAAAACATTTGGCTCCATGCTGTTTCGACCGAATCTGGAGGACTCAAAGATTCTTTCACCCGAAAATCTAAAAGGAAAAATTTTGATTTCAACAAAACCACCACAGGAAGGCCTAGAATCTCAGACTCCAAATGTAGTTGGAAATGCTCCGGAAATAAAAAGTGAATCAGATGAAGAAGCATCAAAAAAGAAGTCTACAAGTATAGAAATAGAAACTGATAATGATCAATTTGAGGTGATTCATCTCTTACATAATGAATTTGGCATGGTGAATTTGATGTAAATTGAATATTTACACTATTGAAGCAGGATGAAGATGCAGTGGATAAATATCTTGTATACAGGCATTTAATAGCTATTCATGCTGGAAAGTCAAAAGGAAGACTAGAAAATTGTTTAAGTGTTGATACAAGCAATGATATTAGGCGCCTTAGTATGAGCGAGGAAGACCTTGACGAGGGCGCTAAGGAGAAAGGGAAACAAATTGTTCGGTAATTTTCCCAGAAACATTTTTTGAAAAGATTTAAGGGTACTTTGATAATATGTTGATTATACTTCTTGTTCTAGATTTACCCAGAATAATTTATTGAGGATATACCCAAAGGGTACACGCGTTTTCTCGACAAATTACAATTTTTTAACTGGATGGATGCATGGTGCTCAAATGGTTGCATTCAACATGCAGGTCATACTCTAATGAAATCATGCATGTCCCTTTTAATCTTATTCATTCATTCATATGTTATATGTATGTATCTATTTTGTTTTCATCAGAGATATGAGAAGCACCTCTGGGAAATGCAAGGAGCATTCCGCGCCAATGGTGGTTGTGGTTATGTGAAAAAACCGCCTTTCTTATTATCTCGTGGTCCAGATGATGAAGTTTTTGATCCCAAGAGTGTGAAAACTCTCCCAATCAAGACAATGTTGAAGGTCATAAACCTGAATTAAATTTTGTTATCGTGAAATTTGTTTGCGTCTGTTTCTAACACAATATGTATTTGATAATCAACCAGGTAAAAATATATATGGGAGAAGGGTGGGATTTAGATTTCCACCGCACACATTTTGATAAGTGCTCCCCGCCTGATTTCTACACGAGGGTATGATGAAATTCTGCTTAGTCTGCAAATTCTGGACGTGAAATCTATTAAGGTCTTAATGATATGTGAATTATTTGCAGATTGGAATTAGTGGGGTTCCTGGTGATAAGACGCAAATGAAGAAAACTAGAACGGATTATAATCAGTGGAATCCGATCTGGAACAAGGAGGAGTTTGAATTCCCACTTCGGGTTCCTGAATTAGCATTGCTTCGTTTAGAAGTTTGTGATGAAGATAGATCCAAAGGAAGAGACTTTGCCGGCCAAACATGTTTGCCATTTTCTGAGTTGAGAACTGGGATTCGATCCGTTCCCTTATATGATAAAAAGGGAAACAAGTATAAATCTGCTAAACTTCTTCTTCACATTAATATTCAAATGGATTACCAACAATAATAATTAAACAACTCATGGAAATCCCAGAGTTACTCATAAATTTCATTTACTTTAAACATTCATCAAGTATTATATTTGAGAGGTTGATATTCTCTATTGGTTATGGCTGGTGACATTTATTTAGAAAAAGGTAAATAAGTATGTCTCTTAGGAACGGATATAATGACTCTGCGATCTTCACCTTTTGTTCGTCTAACCTGAAAGGCATATTGATGAGCCTTTCTGCATGTACGGCGTGGCTCGAGGTACATTTTCCGGTATACGGTGAGCAAGAATATGTCAGGTCCGGAAAGTGAATTTTGGTAACACACCTGTGCTCGAGACCGATTGCCTTGAATGATAATCACACCATCCCTGCTCGCAACTTGTTCAGGGTGGTGCGGCCAATTATTATTGCATATTAAGAAGATTCACACTTTGCTATGACGGACTTCATACGTAGAGTCACAGACAACTTATCCTATTATTGCATACGATGTTGGCCTAAAACCCTGACAAGTGAAGCCTTTGAGGGTATCTCCATAGGCTCTAATGCCAGAGCCACTGATATTTATTCAGTTAAATATGCTCATAAGAGTAATGATATATACCAACCAAAATCATTCCACCCAAGTATACCACCCATAACGTGGCGTGAATTGGTTGGTTAAAAATTGTTAATCTATTTATTTTCTTGGTTTAATTAACAATATACTTTCAGCCAATTCACGGCACGTCATGAGTGATAATTGGATGGTATGAATTTGGGTGGTATATATCATTACTTTGGTCATAAATAGCGTGTCTATTGAACTTCTTATAACAATAAGGACATATTTAGCTACAGTAGTTCCAAATCTTAATCCCTTAGCATCTTTGTCGTTTGAATGAATGCCATCGTCATTTTTTTTTGATATCTCGAGGTGCTGGACCACATCCTTGTTGGACCTATTGGTTTCTCAAGCTTCATGCAATTGTTAAAATTGTTGTTCTACTTGACCCCCATGGGCATCTGTGCGTTCTTAATAGGAGGTACCTTGTAATGAGGTTTACTTCCAAGTCAAAAGCTCTTTTGGATAGATAGCTAGATCACCCCTTCGCATGGCTTCTTTCTCGGTTGTGGCCTTAGCCTCGTCTTTTCTGTACTTTAAACTTCCTTGTCTCGAGGGCGTGGTCCTAAAGGAAGAGACCTGTCTTGTCGAGGTGGATGCGCGAGTCAATAGTGCTTTTGATCATTCCTACCCATTTCTTAGAATGCAGTAGCTCTCTCAGGTTCTCAAGCCTTTGATCTCATTGATGAGCATGCAACATTCATTAGTTTCATGTCCAAAATCTTTCGGAAAACTCAACTTTGTAATCCATGTGTATATGCCAACCTAGTAAGGGCGTTGTTGAGGACTTCCACCTCGTAAGCCATATTTCCAAAAGGTTTAGAGTAACTTCGTAAACTCTCGTTCTTTTCTTGGTTCATCGCAATAACTTCCTATATTTTTACACTTATTGTTTTTTTTGGTAGGAGGGCCACCTTTTTCTTGCCTTGGTTAGCGGTATTTTTGGTTTGCGTATCACGCAGTTGTGCCTTTTCTCCGGAAGGCACTACCACGTCTTCCACCTCTATGTAAGGTTTTTCTTCTTTGCGTATCTCGTCCGATGTCAACCCTAACGTTGCATCGAGGTGGATTTGGAAAACTCGACTTTGTAACCCATGTGTATATGCGAACCTAGTAAGGGTGTTGTTGAGGACTTTCACCTTGTAAGCCACATTTCCAAAAGGTTTAGAGTCACTCTGTAAACTCTCGTTTGTTTCTTGATACATCTCGAATAAACAACCTAGTAAGGGTAGTAAGGGTGTTGTTGAGGACTTCCACCTCGTAAGCCACATTTCCAGAAGGTTTAGAGTAACTTCGTAAACTCTCGTTCTTTTCTTGATACATCTCGAATAAATTTGAATTGCCATGACCCAAACTTTTATTTCCAACAAACCTTGCCTTCAATCTTATGTTAAGTTGGGAAAAATTTCCTATTGTGTGATGTTTGAGCTTTGAGAACCATTAATGAGCCTTATCTGACAAAGTGGAAGGGAGCACCCTACAACAAGTTTTACGTATAAGAACCTGAAATTAAATTCAAACTGATGTTGGAAACCTATACAAGATTATTACGGAAGGAAGTGATTGCCATTTATAAGGCCGAAAGAAGTTTTTTTCCAATAAAAGGCTAAGAGTGGATTTAACATGAGAAGTGATAAATATACGAATAATTCCACGATTTTGTGAAGCAAAACAAGTAGATAAAATTTATTGAATTTTATTACAAAGATGGACAGTAGTATAACCACATCGAGTGAACAAGTTAATGAAAGCAATAAAAATTGTGATATCTGGAATTAGAATAGACAAGGCTCTGGGACCTGATATATGCACTTTCCAACTCTTTATACAATCTTGGGATGTGGAAGGTGAAGGGGTGATTGAAGCGATCAAGATATTCTCACATCAGAATTTATCCTTAACCAACTCAATCACACCATCATTGCACAAAACTCAAAGACTGATGAAGCAGATACCCTGAGTGGCTATCGACATATATCTTGATGTAATATCATCTACAAAGCGATAACAACAATTCTATCAAAAAGACTAGGGATAGTACTTTATATAATTATGGACAAAGCACAATCGACATTTGTACCGGGAAGGCTCATGGCATGTAATATCCACCTTATGCAAGACCTCTTAATAGGATATGGGGTCAAACGTAATTCGCCGATATGTACGCTAGAAATTTATCTCTGGAAAGATTTTGATTCGGTTTCTTGGGGATTTGTAAAAGAAGTGCTTAAAGGGTTGATTTTTTCGAAATAATCAACTGATTAGGTCATGGAATGTGTTAGTCCTATAGGACGAGGGGGGGGGGGGGGGGGTTGATTAGGACTCTAATATAATATTTTCTTAATTAAAATTAATCCTAAGCTAAGTTAACTAAGATGACTAATGACTTAGCTAATTAAGACTCTAACAAAGAAAAACAAATGGGACTAACTGGAGAAGTACTAAGGAGTGATAAGGAATGAAGGAACAACATGTGAAAGAATATGATAAACTCAATTTGTATTTTCCTCTTTTTGTAATTAATTGAGAATTAATTTAAAGTTGTAATTAATTAGGAATAATTCCACTCACCGTGTAATTAATTGGTTGATGACCATTTTTAGTATTGATATTATATTTTTTTATGTTTAAATTACTCTGTGTATTTTCTTTAATATTGCAATGTTTGAAATATATATCATTTTATTCTTGTATGATATGTATGATTTTATCTTATCTTAAATAATATATGATTTTATCCAAATTCCAAATAATATTCCATGAGAACATGTGCATGATGATGTGAATTGTGTATTATATATTATTTTGTCAATTGGTGTGAACTATATATAAGGTTCTAAAGAACCAAGTTTCATGAATGGAAATTTCAATAATCAATACTTTGTCTTCTTATAATTGTTGACCCTACTAATTTTAGAATAAAATTGTTATTGTGATCCTATGTAAAATCATGAACAAAATAACGCAGATCATAATCGATTATATTTGGTAACATATCATTGATTTTTTATCTTGCCAACATCATTCTTTGTAACTTTTTGATAATATAAATATTAACAAGTGAAAAAGTAAAGATCTAAATGATCAAATATATATTATCAATTGACTATGACCAAACAAAAATTTGTATCCCAAATATTTTTGATATATAATCGTCTATTTTTAATGACGAGATCAATATATATATATATATATATATATATATATATATATATATATATATATATATGAGACTAGCAAATTTATGGATTAAATCATCTATGACGAATTGGTATGACTATTGCTCATAATAAATACCCTCTATTGGTCAAACACTAACAAAAAAATTATTTCAACAAAATATTTTGATTTTGCAATTTATGTTACAATTATTCCGCCATCAAGCACAAAGTTGGATCATGAGAACATGTTATATATGATATTCTCAAAATTAGGGGAAGAATAATAATAAAAAACTGAAATATAAGAATTCATCATTTATATTGATCCTCACACAACCAATCAAATGATTGAAAATTATGATTTTGTAAAATTATTGCAAAGATGTAGTGTAATATCACAAAAAACAAGTTATCAATGCTCCTACTTATATTTAAGTTTTAGAAGTGTTATCTATTTAAATGCGGCTATTGTATGCTTAAAGCGCAATAGATCTATTTGGTTCCAAAAGCAAAAATAAGAAACAACATGAGCAAGTTGCTAATTATGAGGCTTTTGACATCTTATAAATGTCAAGTAGTATATATAATTGAGAATTAAAGTATTCTTATGGAATACATGTAACTGCTAAATATATTGAGATCTCAATCAATTGTACCACTACTTTAAATTATTGGAACCTAATATAAAGTGATCGTGATGAAATATGTACATAGGCGTGCAACTGTTATTGATAAATGAATTAAGAGGAGATTTTTTTTTGAAAAATGTCTATATGAAACTGACTGTCCGTCAACAAAAAGACATAAATAAGGCAATTTTTTTTAAATTTCACTTGCACGACGTGAAATTTTTACAAAATGAAATGAATGTGCTACAAGGAGGAGTCTCTATCTAAGATAGCATGTTGTATCACAATATTTTATTATTTAAGGAGAAATGATCTCTGTTGGTGGATGCACTTTAATTTGCCTAAGAAAATATGAAACACTTTATATAAGTCTAATGGATGTATTTTATCGAGTACTTTATATCATTCTATACGAATGAAGCGTCGATCCATTTAATGTCGTACTATTTATTACTCTCATTAATTGTTTTAAGTTACACAACATTGTGTTATACTTACATCATGGGAGATATTTACGCAATACACTTTTTTTTCTTATCATAGGTTTTTTCCCATAGGGTTTTCCTTACAAAGTTTTTAATGAGGCAATTTATATAAGTGTATTGAATAAAAAATGTACTCTTTTTCCTTACAAAGATCTTGTCCCATTGGATTTTTCTTAGAAAAGTTTTAATTAGGCATATTCTCAAAATTAAATATTTAAAAGAATGCGGTCTTTCAACAAGTAAACAGAGTCCCGCAATATGCTACTTGTATCGCTCATGACAAAGGAGGTTATATCAAAGGTGATCAAACCAAAGATATCTCAAAAAAGTTTTCTCTACACATGAATTCTAGAGGAAATATGAAATAGAAGTCCATCAAATTCACTAAAGTAACAATCTGACGATTTATTCACTTAGGCATCACCTACCTCTACTTTAAAAAAAATTGTATACGATATTGACATGCTACGATTTCAAGATCTTTCTTGAGATATTGACAAGAGAGAGGCAAATACGCACTACACTTAGGCCCGGCCAAGGGCATGGGCGGTCAAGCCGACCGTCCACGGCCCTGAGTTTAGTGGGGGCCCTATTTTCAAGGGATATGTATATATATATATATATATATATATTTATGTGTGTGTACGCATTTCCTTATAATACTAAAAGATTAATCAATAAAACAAATTCTGGTGTCGGTTATCTTTGTAAGGCGCATTGATTTGCTTCTTGATGATCCAAAGTTCGAGTCCACCTTATGACAATTTTCTTACGTTCTATGAAATCTTACCTTTTGTTTGGTCGGTCTATTTTTTGTTTATATTTTATTTACAATTAAGAAAATCAACATTTTAATCTAATAACACTTTTTTTTTTTGAAAAAATTATTTAGTTTTATGGTCAAATTATTTTAAAATATTAATAGTGCAAGTTGATGATAATTTTTTATAAAATTAACATAAGATTTTTTTAATTTTTTATATACTTTAATCATAATATAATAAATTATTTTACTCAAATTAAAATTTTCATATATCAACTATATAAATAAAATATTTTAATAATGTTAATTACCATAGGAATGTCTCAAAAAGATATCAATAGATTACAAATAATTACTTAAAAAATATTAGATTTGTTCATTTCTTATATAAGTTTTATTTCGATATCAATTAATATATTTTATATTACATTATATATGTTAAATTCATTTAAATTCGTCTGAAAACATGCAAACCGTACTATTTTAGGTTTATATTTGAATAAATCAAAACTAGGGTTATATTTTTATTGTTCACCAGTATAACTTTGTCATATTGTGATTTATTGTTTGTTTTAATTTAATTTTTATTTCAATATCATAAAGAGTTAATTATTTATGGGGTTGAGAGTACGGGTTTATCCAAAGGGGTGGGGGCGCCAGCCACCCAGGTCCTGGGGTGCAATACAAATTTTATCAGAATTTTTTTAGCGAAAAAAATATACAGAAAATAGAGTTTCGTCCCCTCAAATCCAACCTGATCTAGAAATTAGTCTAATTTTTTTATGGTCGATACTCCGAACCCTATTGAGTTTTTTAACTTTTCATCTTAGAATATAAATCTTGAATTTACTTCTAGCAAAGAGAGTAGAAATAAATCACAATCAATATTGACCTCCGAGATGTACTATGAATTTGCATATATTAAGGATTTTTTTTTTTATATTTGAATGTTCATCACATAATAAATGAAAAAAAAATTAAGATAGTATTAACTATTTCGCTCAAATCTTATATTTATTACGATATATTTATTAAATATTGGAAGTGGTTTTTTTTGACACTATTATTGGAAGCGTTGATTCCTTTTAAATTTTTGTAATTTTGAATATTTTTTAGACTAGTCATTCTATGGCTCAATTTAAAGTTTCATTCAAAGCTATCAAATTATCAGGACCGACAATGACTACACTATTTTTTTTTTGCATACATGAGAGGCATAAATCCGTTAAGAAATAGAGTTTACATGAAGAACAAGAGTTCTTATTGATTATCTAGTACAACTCTAGTAGTTGCATATTCGCTCCTGTCCCTAGTAATAAGATTCCAAAGGTAGTCCGGGGGGTCATCGAAGTCCAATGATTGTGTATACATAGTTGCCCCTTCTTTCGCTAATCTATCTGCACATGAATTCGCTTCACGGAAAATATGGCTTATCTGAAACTTCGGATTGTTTTGCAGCATTATCCCACAATCCCGAGCAACTAAAACGGTGTGACTACTTGAGTTCCCACCGCCCTTCACTAGGGCGTGGAACTCCCTCGAGTCAAGATTACAATTTATTGAACTCCCACCGCCCTTCACTAGCGCATGGAGTTCCTCCGAATCCGCTTCGATACACAATTCTTTATAGTTTTTATTAATAGCCCATCGTAAGCCATAATGAAGTGCCAAAAGCTCAGAAACAAACGAGGAATCAGCCATGGGCCTAAAAACCCCGCTATGCAAGTTCCATTAACGTCTCTCAGAATACCCCCAATACCTGCAATTTTCTTTATTTTGTTGAAGCTTCCATCTATGTTAAGCTTGAGTCCATTTATCGGCTTTACCCACTTGACCATAATATTCCTTGCTAGTTTCACTATACCGCCATCTAGGCTCTTACCCCAAGCTAATATAAATGAGCTAGCTAGAAAAAGTACTTCTTTTTTAAGCTCGTTTTCATGGGGAAGTGTTGCCTCTTCATTGAATAGCATTTGATTCCTTTTTATTCCAAATAGTCCACATTCCGGCTATAAAAATATAGGGCCACTCGAGCCCCTCTATAATTGTTTTGGACCCAATGTGGCCCATTAACCATTCCTGCACATTAAATATTGCAGGTTGATGAGAATTTTCTGCAGCATTAATTACAAAGTCTCGCTGCAGTTGACCATTTTCGCCTACTCCAAAGTTTGCAGCAACATGTTGATGTATGGAGTCTGAAGCTGGTCTATTGAGTTTAAAAACACCTGCCACGTTCAATCTTCTCAGTCCCTCCACGCCATGCTCCATGGTCCTCGCTGCTCCAGAAGCTGTCCTCACCATTCCAGGAGACGTCCACGCAACTTCATGAGCTGACCTTTCCATTCCAGGAGCTGTATTCGCCATTCCAGGAGCGAAACTTCCTCCTGTACCTGAAATAAAACCGAAAACTTTCCAAAAAATAAGTGCAATTTTACAATCTACCATGGCATGATGAAGATCTTCCTTAGCCGCTCCACAAACGCCACATCCCTTCGATTCTATCACACTTCTTTTATAAAGATTGTCCGCGGTTGCTATACGATCGAGCGCTACTCTCCAAAGGAATATACGAATCTTTTGGGAGCATTTCAACTTCCAAATGATGTCCCAATTGAAAGATTGGTCTACCTCAAATTCTTCCATACTCTCAAAGGCCGATTTAACAGTGAAAGAGCCCGAATTTTTAAATTTCCATACCACATCCGCTCCCGAGCCACTACTTTGCTCAACCACACCATTCCGTAAAATATTTGTTCCCGCTAGAATAGCCTTACATGCACTCGAGTCGTGCGGTTTTGGTTGGCGAGTTAGTAATCCATTTTTAAAATATTTTTTCTGTAACACTTCCACCCAAGCTACGGATCGATCATTTTGTAAAATCCTCCATCCAAGCTTCGCCAACAGCGCTAAATTATATTTTTCCGCGCTCCTAAGCCCAAGACCACCATTACTTTTGGGTTTGCAAATTTGTTTCCACGCAACCCAATGGAGTTTCCTCTCCGTAGTCGAGGACCCCCAGATAAATTCTCTAGCTATCCTATCTATACCATTACAAATATATTTTGGAAGTTTCATGACTTGCATTTGATATACGGGAATTGCGCTCAACACGGATTGAGCTAGCGTGATACGACCCGCAAGTGATAAAGTCTTTGCCTTCCATGTTGCTAATTTCCCTCTCATCTTTTCCAAAATACCCCTATAGAATCCTTTAGGTAACCTTCCGGATAGGATTGGCATCCCTAAGTAAGTCCCAAATGAATTGCTAAGAGAATAACCACTCGATTCAGCTAATTCTTTCTGTAAATAATCCGGAACATTTCTAGAGAAGTAAATAAGTGATTTTTCCGCACTAACACTTTGACCGGATTCATTACAGAATAACACCATTGCCTCTTGAATTACCTGTACCCGATTCGGGTCTGGTACTTTAGGAATAAGATGAATAAGAGTACCATTGAGACTCGAGGGAAGGTGTCCCTTACCAACTGCATCACGAATCATTTTGCACATTGCTGGACCAACTGTTACCCAACACTTTTGATAAAACGCAGTTGACATTCCATCCGGCCCAGGAGCTTTGGTCGGATTAGATTGAATTACCACGTTTTTTATTTCCTCATCGGTAAACGGTTGTTCAAGCTCAGTAGAAGCATCTCTTTCAATAGGACTTGTGTGTGGTAATGTATAGTCACCTATATGTTCCAAAGGTTTCTCGTATAGCGACTCAAAGTAACCCCTAACCATATCTTTTATTTCTTCCACTCCTTCAACCCAAACATCTAAATCATTTAGTAATCTTGTGCAAACAGCCGTTTTCCTTCTCGTGGCAATTGAGAGCTGATAAAACCTTGTATTTCGATCTCCGGACACAACCCAATTCTCTCTAGATTTTTGAAAGTATATATACTCCTCTTGTTCTAGCACACTTTCATACTCCTTAACAAAACGAATTCCCATCCGGCGAAGCGAAGAATTATATGATATTTGTAGCGATTTTTGTATACCTCTAATTCTAGCACTTAGCTCCCTTTTCCTTTTATTTAAATCTCCGAAGACATCAATTTTCCATTTGTTTAAGCTTTTCTGAATTTCTATAATGCCGTTTCCAATTCCGATATTATCCCCTACCCAATTACTCTTAATGAATTCCTGAAACTCCTTGTGTAAACACCATGCAGCTTCAAATCTAAATCTACGTGGGTTTACCTTCGGATTCCTTGGAGGACATAATTGAATTAGGATAGGCATATGATCTGAATGAACCCTTGCCAAATGAATTACACGTGCATTCGGAAATATAAGTTGTCATTCTACATTCCCGTATGCTCTATCTAAACGTTCCATGATTTGTTGACCTGAGTTCCATGAGTCACACCAAGTATAGCGTGGTCCCACAAAACCCAAGTCGACTAACCCACAATTATTTCTCCATTCTTCGAATTTCTCCATTCTTCTTGAGACGCCTGAGACGCCACCTCTTTTATCTATTTCTAATCCCACCTGATTGAAGTCGCCTGCCACTAGCCATGGAGTTTGAATGTTGTGGAAAGCTTGGTGAAGAGCTTCCCAAAGTATCTCTCTTTTCTTATAGTCTGGACTCGCGTATAAAGCCGAAAATATCCACGTTTCACAACCTTCTTGGCTAACCTCTATATTAATAACTTGCCGACCCGCTGATAAGACTTTAATATTAACATTCGAGTCGTTCCATATTAACCAGATGCCACCACTGTAACCTTCCGAGTCTACTCTAATCGAATTATCTTTTTGTAAGGAATTGATAATTCTACTTGCGTTTGCGCCACTAACACGGGGTTCTACAATTACTGTAAGCCAAACTCTATTACTTATCATCATATCGCGAACTACCCGGCGAAAACGCGGTTTAGCAGCTCCGTAACAATTCCAAATTAATATATTAAATGGTTGGTTCGAATCAACCCATGAACTACCTGCAAAAGATGTACTAATCATTAAATAATAAAATAGCGGGATAAGGGATACCTCGTGGCACATTAGGCGCGAGTTTCCATCACTATATCGTCTCCCGTTCGACCATTTGTTTGCTCATTTTGCTGCTGTGATTCTGCGGCTGTTTCAGCTACTTGACTGTCCAAATACATGTCGTTTGCTTCCAGGTCCTCTCCGCCATCCTCCCAACATGGATCAGGGGGCATCTCACCTAATTCTACTCTCACTGGCTGATGGTGAATCAGCTGCTGAGATGGCGCAATTTGTCCAGGAGTATTGCGCAGTACCTGGTCTCTCTCATTTGATGCCTCACGGTCCACACCAGGGGCCTTTTCGCAATTAGTGATTAATGTATTACATTGCCCATTTATGGCCCCATGTGATTCAATTTCTACCTCAATTAAATTGCTCTCCTCAGCAGCCAACAAAGTACCACCTGCTCCACTACCTTGCCCAACAAATACTTCAATATTATTACTAGTTTCTGTCCCATTCTTTGCTCCTTTTTTGCCCTTAGATTTGCGCTTCTTAATTACTAAATTTTCAGATTTATTATTATCCTCCACTACACAATCTAATACCACCACTTCGTCATCTAGCTGCTTCCTTTGTTCAAAGTTGGGAGAAAAAATAATATTATGACCTTTTGTTCCACCCACGTTCTTGCTACTTGAAGCAACTCCCGCAACACCTTTCCCCTTATTATTACTATTCTTAGCACTCGAATTTTGTCCCCTATTTTGAGCGCCTTGCGATGTTCTTTTAGCGGTAAAAATATTTTCTTCCATGCGAAGAGCCTCAAAACGAGTTCCCAAATTAGTTTGAAACGGGTTTCTCACACGGTTATTCGTAACCATTTTTCCATTTCCTCTATTCCCTCTTGTGACCGTCATCCATTCCCCATATTTCTCTTTATTAATCGGAGCTTCTTCTCTATTATCATTAGTTTTTTCCGTAGTTTCCATATTAGCCACATCTTCATCCATCCTTGTTGCTATATTAGGAGGACAATTCTCTTTTTTATGACCGAACTTGCCGCACCCAAAGCATATAAGGTGAAGGCCCTCATATTCGACCTTACAGATTTCCGATCCTATCCTAACTTCAGGCTCTAAAGGCTTTTTTTAGATCAAGTTCAATTGCTATCCTTGCGTAGTTCCCCCTTAACCGTCCTTTTGTCATGGGATCTATTTTAACCGTTCGCCCTAATTTATCACCTATCTTTCTTAATGATTACACTATTTTACTCATCAAGGTTTTAAGTTTTATTCTAATAGATTTTTCTAATAATAAAGGTTTTTAAAAGATAGTTTTAGAAAATGAATAAAAAATATACTTTTTTTCTTCATTAAATTTTTCTCGTTAGATTTATTAAGAAGATTTTAAGAAACATAGAGATTAAATACCTAAAGAAGGATTATAAACCTATATGCGAATATTTAGTTTAGCCCATAGATTTATAGTTAAAGTCCATGAACAATAAGATTTAGGATTATCTATTCTTTATATATAAAAATCTATATTTTTTAATTCACGTGATAATCAATTATGTCGGAAGTGCTAGATTCTTCCCAAAATTTAGGTAAGCTTTAGTTTTCAGGTGCAAAATTGGTAACCATTTCAGTCTTAACGCTTTTATATAGAGCTAAGTTAAAAGTGTTTCTCATTGTTGAGTCGCTTCACTTTAATTTCTGTTCGTTACCGTAAGAATTTCCGATTGACCGTACCGTTTCCTTCTGTTATATTTAGCCTGCTTTACTATAATGTTAAATTATTAACTAATTACTGATACTTATCCTTTTATCGTCCCTTCAATATTCATCACCTACTAAGCTTTGTGACAAGTTTTGTCCCGTGTGTTATCTATAAGCAGTTAAATGTATAATCATCTAATTTAATTCATGTGTACTTTGCGGTATAAGAGTTGTTTTTCGTTCAATTCAACAGAAATCGTATATGCTAGACGTTTCTAATGTTGTGTTGTGGCTAATTGACATTGCAGATAAAAGAAGGAATAATCAAATCATGGCTGAGCCTTGTGATATTATAAGTAATCTTCCTGATGATGTTACACAAATCCTTCTTATGTATTTGCCAACACGAGATGCTATAAGGACTAGCATCTTATCAAGGAAATGGAGGTATTCTTGGACAAAACTTCCACAGTTGATATTTGATGAAACACTGTCGAATAAACTTTTATATTCAGCTAAAATCACATTCACAACAATTCTATGTCAGCTTCTGTTCCTTCACAAAGGACCGATCAACAAGTTTACCCTCTCCATTCCTCGATTTAAAAGCTGTCCTGCAATTGACAGCCTCATCTTTTTCCTTGTAAGGAACGGTATTAAGGATCTAACACTTAAGATGCCAAAAGATGAGTGCTATAAATTACCATTATCATTATTGACATGCCAACAGTTGAAGCATTTGAATCTTGAGGGTTGCTTGTTTGAGCCCACACTTGCCTTTAAAGGATATGGTAAACTAATAACGTTGAAGCTGTGTGAAGTTACTATAAGTAATGAAGCCCTTGGAAGATTAATCTCTAATTCACCAATGCTTGAGGTTTTAGAGTTAAAAAATACCTCCAACAGTCATGATCTTGAGATTGACCTTCCTAATCTAAAAAGTTTCAAGTTGGAAGGCCTTACTAAAAAAATCAGATTCATAAAAGCTCCACTTCTTGCTTCACTTTCAATTTATCAAGTTGCGGATGCTAATGATGAAATTACAGTTAAGGGATTATTGTGCAACGTGCATGATTATTTTCATTGCCTGCCTGTTCTTGAGTATCTGGACCTTCATTATTCGCTTTTACAGGTAATTCTTGTGAGAAACTAGGTTTGATTTAAACTAAAATTTTATTTATCTATGCTTAGTTTTTTAATTGAACTTGTTTCTTTTAGTCCCTGGCTGCAAAAGGAGTCCCAAGAAGACTTCATACTAGTTTAATGTTCCTAAAACATATTAAACTCTATTTGGTAACGTTACATATGCTGGAAGAACTGTCGATTATCCTTTGCTTGATGGGAAACTCCCCCAACTTAAAGTCTATTGATATAAAGGTGATAATGTGACATTTCTCTCTCAATTGTGTTGCATATAATAAATCTCTTACAAAATTCTTTTAATTATCTTATTTTTAGATTTTTATAGATGAAGATCCTCTCGACAGAATTGCAGCTTTGAAAATCCTAAAAGAGGAGGACAAATCAAATGTAATGCTGAATGAACTTAAGGAAGTGAAATTAAAGAACATTACAGGGACAATTGTGGAATTGGAATTCATCAAGCTTCTATTAGCTAAATCATCAACTCTACACGAAATGTTGATTCAACCTGCGAAAAAGGTCACAGATAAAGGAAGTAAGATCCTCACAGAAGTCAATAAATTCTGTCGTGCATCGAAGGATGCAAAAGTAATCTATCAACATAGACCCAACTGAAGATTGATTTAGCGAGTATGGGCATATTATTTATTCTCTTATTTTATTTTTTTTCTCTATGTTATGCTGGGAAGGAAAATAAGTATAGATCTCAAAAGCTGTTTGTTCTAAGTTTCTCTAATACATATCTGACTAATTTATTTTAATCATCTTCTCAGCTTTTTATTTCAAAGGGAAAGCTTATTAAAAATAAAGATAGGTTACGGATGGGAATAATCACTCAATACCAGCTGGTGAATTGTCCAAATTTTGAAAGCTTTTAGAACAAAAAAAAAAAAGAATTGTCCGAATTCAAAATGTTAATTAACTGACAAATACAAGTGTTTTTACTAAACACTAAACAGTTTGTCAGACATTCTTTGACAATCTAGTTAGGAGACCTGTTACAAGGTCTCTTTACCAGAGAGAATATTGGATTACAAATCTCAGCCATATTATAAATAGAGTAAATGACACTTTTGCCCCTGGGTTTATACGCGATTGACAGGTTGCCCCCTAACTCTTAAAATGCGCCTCGATGCCCCCTAAGATTTAGTTTTGTGACCCGTTACCCCCTACTGCGTGTTCCGTCCATTTTCGCCGTTAAAAGTGACGTGGCATTTCCATGTCACAATTTTTTTTTTTTTAATCCAGATGTTAATTAATTATTTAATTAACTTAAACCAAGGGCAAAAATGAAATTTCATTAATAGGTTTTATAATATTAAATATAATTAATATAATAACCACCCCCCACCCCACCCGCACCCCCTACCCCCCCCCCCCTCTCTCTCTTCCCCACTCTTCTTCTTCTTCCCGTTCTTCTTCCCCGACCTGGTTATTCTGTAAAAAAAAAAAAAAAAAAAAAAAAAAATCAGCAAACTGCAATGGAGTTAATATAGGAAGGAGTTGAGGTGGAAGAAGATGCTAACAACGAGTTAATTGTGTTTGATGTTGTTAATATCCTCAATGTTGTTAACAAGGTCTTCACTTTCCTCTCTTTCTTCTCTAATCTCTATATTATTGCATATTCTTCTCATATATACTATATATATGTATTTGTATATGTTCGATTCTACAATTAACTAGTTTTTACTGCACAGTTGCTTTATCCAATTTGTTTTCTTTTTTACTTTATAATTATTTTTTTTAACTTTTACTCCGAATTATATTTTCAGGTAATGCATAATCAAGGAGGTGAAATTAGCTCATCTGAACAAGATAAATCTACTCCAAATGATGAAATCCTCGAACCAAGGTCCGTATCTTTTCTGTATCTAAAATTTGCTCAAATCGTAATAGTTAATTGCACAATTAGTCCCTATGTTATATGAACTGTCCAAATATACCACTTGTTTGAAAAGTTGCAGGGGTGTAGATATAGAAGAGACGAGTAACACTATACCTATCAACGAGTAAATATCCTCAATGTTGTTAGCATCTTCTTCGACCTCAACTCCTTCCTATATTAACTCCATTGCAGTTTGCTGATTTTTTTTTTTTTTTTTTACAGAATAACCAGGTCGGGGAAGAAGAACGGGAAGAAGAAGAGTGGGGAAGAGAGAGGGGGGGGGGGGTAGGGGGTGCGGGGGGGTGGGGGGTGGTTATTATATTAATTATATTTAATATTATAAAATCTATTAATGAAATTTCATTTTTGCCCTTGGTTTAAGTTAATTAAATAATTAATTAACACCTGGATTAAAAAAAATGTGACATGGAAATGCCACGTCACTTTTAACGGAGAAAAATGGACGGAACATGCAGTAGGGGGTAACGGGTCACAAAACTAAATCTTAGGGGGCATCGAGGCGCATTTTAAGAGTTAGGGGGCAACCTGTCAATCGCGTATAAACCCAGGGGGCAAAAGTGTTATTTACTCTTATAAATATTAAGAATAAATTACAAATTTAAATTTAGAAATAGATAAAACAATAAATAAGGCCTTTCGTCAGGATTATTAAACCATTCTCTACTATGCCCATGCTAACTGGATACTTGTCATCTCACAATTTCTCAAAATTCTCAATGCTTAACATTCATTGGTGTATCGACAAAAAAAAAAAAAACTTTCATTGGTGACTCTGTTTCAACATTTTCTGCCATGCTCTTCAAAAAATTACCATTATATTTTCTTGATACAAGTAATTATATTATCCATAGCACTATGTGAGGTATCACAAAAAAGTTTCCGAGTAATCTAGAGTTTTTTTAAATTTGTGAGTTAAAATTTAAAAATTTAAAAATTTAAAAAAGTTTTCGAGTAATCTAAAGTTTTCTTATATGGGATTATTGTTGATAACATTCCCATTAAACTCTTTAATTGTTTTTTATGCGTTCAATAATCTTATTTATAAAAAAATACCTAATGAAGTAATTATTTATAGAAAACATCCCCTTTCTATTTTCTATACCTTTACTAATTCCATAACATGCGCGCGTCCGTGAAATTTTTTTAAAATCGTCATAACTAATTCAAAAAAAATCAGAAAATTCAAAAAAAAATATTTTTGAATAAATCTAATTAATATTTACGTCTATGAATTTTTTTGATTTTTTTGAATTTTATTAATTTTTTTTTCGCAGACACGGAATTCCATGTTTAAACCGTGAAATAAACATGAAATTCCATGTTTTAAACATGAAATTTCGTGTCTGCGAAAAAGAAAATCAAAAAATTCCGAAAATTCCGAAAAAAATCATAGACGTAAATATTAATTTGATTTATCCAAATATAATTTTTTTTGATTTTTTTGATTTTTTTTGAATTAGTTATGACGATTTTAAAAAAATTTCACGGACGCGCGCGTGTTTATTAGTTTTTTTCTTATTTTTTAATTGTTAATTATAAGGGTAATTTGGGATGGGGCTGTTTTCAATAAATATTTTTTTCTAGGCACCTTTTCTAAATAAGTTTTTTAATAGGCATCAATCAACAATTGGCTCTTTTTAAATTTGTGGGTTAAAAATTAAAGTTTCTGAGTTATCTTTTTTGAACTTTTCTATTTTGAATTGATTTTTTTTTGAAAATAGCTAGTCAACACGGGACGGAAAAGAGTAACGAAACACCGAATTAAAAGTTCATCGGTAAGTAAAATAAAACAAAATAGAAAGGGTGACATGTCAAAACGTGTATAGTTCAAGAGACAGAAAATGTATTTTAGGTTATAAAAACTCTTAAAGTCTTTTGAAAGATGAAATTCTTACCTAAACTAAGGGTAAGGTGTCATTTATTTTTTTGAGTAATAAGTGCTGAATGTTGAATGAACAGCTAAATAGGACTTATTCTGTTAAGAGACAGTGTCTGAATGATTCAGACTTAGGGGTGTTTGTTTGCACTTAATGAGATCTTAATCTGATTCATTAAGATATTGGATCAATAAGACTGTTTATTTTTCCTGTCCAATTCATATCTGAATGGCTCTTAACGAGTCTGTTTCATTAAGATTTCAAACTAAGTCTGAATCATTCAGACACTGCCTCTTAACAGAATAAGTCGTATTCAACTGTTCATTTAGCATTCATCACTTATTACTTAAAAAACAAACGACACCTTAGTTTGAAATTTTAATGAAACAGACCTGTTAAGAGCCATTCAAATCTGAATTGGACAGGAAAAACAAACAGTCTTATTGATGCAGTGTCTTAATGAACTAGATTAAGATCTCATTAAGTGCAAACAAACACCCCCTAAAACTTTCATTCAATATTGGATAGTCCAATATTCACATCACATCACATACATTGATTATAATAACAAAACACATGTCATTAAATTAATTAGTTAGTTACTTTTGTAAGTTTAAAACATTAAGTATATGTATTAATATGATTGGTGTAGGTTCATTTTTTCCTAAATAAACTAATACCTATGTTCAATGTAGTCGTAGTCCATTAAACTTTAACATATCATTACAAATTTATATTATAAACCACACTTTTCTAAATGGAAGACCATCAATGTCGCTTCAATACCCTTAAATAACTTATTTACCTTAATTGCATTAAATTTTAGTCACTCGCCTTATTTATCTTATCCTTTGAATAATTAAAAAAACTATATATCTTATTTGGTCACTAAATAAAAAACCAAACCATTTACCTATTTACCTTATTTGACCATGGATTTAAAATAATACAATAAACCCAAAAGACCTTCCCTTTTCTCTTTTAACCCTAACCCTTTCCTTCTTTTTTAATTTCTCTTTGTCTTTTTAACTTAATCCCCTTTTCACATTCAATTGCCTACGATCTCTAGACGTGCTTCTTCTTCTCTTCCACTTTGTTATTATCAATCAGAATTTTAGATTCACATTCAATCAACCACTTTCGAACGACCTCCTTCAACCGCCTCCAAACGGTAGCCAATCTCCTAATCGGAGGTAAAGCACACCTTCAAGTGCCACCTTCTTCATCCATTTGTTAATATCGTGCATACACGTATGTAACCTTTCATATTGTAGGTAAGTGTTGTGTTATATTCGATGTTATGCTTAAAAATTATATATTTTTATTTAAATTGGGTTACTTTGATACTATGAAATTAATTCTGATAATTCTTTGATTCTTACATAATATACATAATTGTTTGAGATTGAATTTATAGTTGTTCTAAATTTCGAAAGATATTGAATTTACAAAATTGATGGGGTCTCAACTGCACCATATTATGTAGCAAAGATCATGATAATTTCAACATTTACTAACTGATAAGATTCATCATTACAAGGTGTTAGAGTGAAGTCCACTTGGCTAGAAGTTGTCATATCCATGCTTTATATGTCGACATATTTTGTAATTGACGGTGTTTTGCTTCCAACTTCACTTTCTATTCTAAAGGAATTTCTAGAGGTATTAGTTAGTAGATGTAATTTGTATAATCACTAGAAGTTCTATTCTTAAGGTATTTATTAGTAAATGATTTTTTTAAGGTTGTATGCACACCCAGAGGAACAGTATTTGTAGTGATTACAATGTTATGATTGATTTGGTCTGTTTATGAATTTACTTTCCTTAACTAACAATGTTTCAGTTGCTTGTATATTTAAGGACATATGGTTTATATAAATGGTGAAAGTTGCAAGCTCATTAGCATGCATGAGAACTATTAAACACGTTGAGCAAATTTTACAAGATCTCTGAGTTTGCTTTTACAACCTCAATTTTCTTTATACTTTTTCACATTCTATTCATACTAAGTGAAGGTTTCAACATTTGTAGGCGAATTACCAAAGTTTTTTGCTTAGAGAATCTTGAACTAAGAAAAGAAACACTCACTATAGTTAATCTTCAGAATATGGTAATAGACTCTTTATATGTATAACATGGTTATTTGCTACCTTTTTTGAAACATTTTGGGAGTATTTGGCTACTCTAAATGACATTGAGATAGATAGCACAACTACATGTGATGAAAATGATATACAGTTTTGGTATAATAAAAGTATAGCCACGACAGCTCAAAATACTTCGGGTGTCGTTCCATCATTTAGAAGTGGTGGAGTATCGCTCTTTAGCAGACCTGATGCCTCACATTGGAGAATGGAACTAAGAAAGGGCATTTAGATTAAACTCTTGATCATTTTATTGTCTGTCGTGAGCTTGGTTTCTACTTTGTTTTAATAATATTATCCATTTTTCCACTCACGTGCTTTTTTTCTAAAATTTCACATGTTTGGTAATGTTTCTTACGCAGAGAACGCATATATGTGAAAAGCATGGGTCTTTTATATAGGGGAATTTTACATTTGGGGGATAATAATTTAAAAATCCCTCCTTATTTGGTAATTGTTGGGTTGGATATCCAACCCATGTTGCTTCAACAGAATAGAAAGTTGCTTATGTATTTAACTAGATTAGTATTTGCAATGGTGGAAATCGAGAAAAGATACTCATCTAAATCCTAATAAATGGTTAGATTATATAGAGATTAAGAACCAAGAATTTTCTAAGTTAGAAGAGTTAGTTCTTGATAGAACTATCAATTGCATACCTGGATTAAGTAAAAGATAATTTAACCATGTTGAAGATTCTGGGTTTTACACTATATGTTTACAAAGATTTGTATGTGAACTGTTCAGTTTTATTTTAAAGTTCACATCTTATGAGTAAATTTGGTCACATGTGGTTGTGGAAATTGTTGCGTCATTTCCCTAGGACTTAAACTAATTTGTGAATTGGACATGTTGGAACTGAAGAGGAACAACACTTGACATTTGCTAGAAAAATCTTATCGTCCAAGTAATAGTTATATTCGTAAAGCTTATATTTTAAATTATAGTTTTCCAAGTAGTTCTGTCATTATGTACCTAATCGATATTATATATATGGTATTCTCCACCACCAATCAATATGATACACCATCAACACAATTGCTACCATGCTACCCCATATGTTCTTTTTTAAGGTAATTTTTTCAATAGAAATGCCAACTTTTCCGGGGTAGAGGTTTAGCTTAGTTTCTGAAGTGGGGGGAGATGCTCCAAATTTTGTATATTTAAAAAGAAGATCAAATTATTAGTCACACATAACTGTAAATTTCTTTTGTTTAGATGCTTGGCCAAATACTTGGCAATTTGTGGTAAGTTTCTATATATTTTGAACAAAGATCACTATAGGTCCTTATATTATGTTTCGCAAACAAAATATGAGATAAATGGAATTTTTGGGAATATGGTATTAAGGCCTTGAGGTAATCGAAACAATGAGATATGAAGAGTGTTGGGGATGGCTGACAATGGCGTTGATTTGCACGCAGTTGAAGTTTGGGATTCAAGAATGCTTGATGGTCTTGTATAACATACGGTGAAGTCATGACGTAGGATTTACAGGGATGACAATGGTAAAGTGGTAGAGGTTTTATGAAATTGGGAAAGAAGAGAGAGTCGTTAAGATTGGTTGTGAGTTTGAAGGTTGTGGATAAGTTGAGAAAGAGCGAGATTTTTGGTCGGTGGAGATTTAAGAATGAGTGATTAAAGGTAATAGGTATTTGAATGGTATTATGAGAAGTTAAAGGGATTTTAGAAAGTTTTGGGAAATTATGAGCATTCAAAGGGTGAGGGAAAATAGAGGAGATTGGTAATTGGTAGTTTATTATATAGATTCTATGTGAACTCAAATAAATCTATAAAGAATGTTAATTTCTTTTAATGACTATTCAAAGTAGTTTGAAAGGAAGGAATCAGGAAAGCAAACGATAGCCATATGGACACCTTCAACGACTTTATCATCTCAAACACCCTCTTTGATCTTTCTCGAAAAGGATGTTTCTTCACTTGGTCTGATCATAGAGAGAAGGACCAACATGTTAAAGTAAGACCGGGCAAGGTGCTCAGATATTAAAGGTGAATTAATAACTTCCCCAATGCTACCTTGACAATTCTCCCAAGTCTTGGATCAGATCATTCCCCGATTATGTCGACTATAACCCTACTTTTGCTAAAAGATTCAAGATGGAACACTTTTGGATCAATGATATCACATGGGAAGGTTTGGTTATTCATTCCTGGGGAAACTTTATAGAGGGTTTGTCAAGCTTGGGTCAGGAAATGGAAAATCAAATTATGAAAAGGATTTTTTATCGATGGAGCTGGAAAACTTTCAAGATCAGCTCATATTTCATCAAAGTCCTTCAAATAAGGCTTACAATTCTTCAAAACCAGGAATGCTCCATAAAATTGCTTTGGGAAATGAAAGCTATTACTACCTCCCTTGATAATATTTGGGTCCAGGAAGAAGCTTTTTACGAAGCAGGGTCTAGGGAGAAATGGATTGAGCTTGGAGATATGAACATGACCTTATTTCAAGATTTAGTTACGATGAAAAGAAGTAGGAATAAGATTACGAATCCTAGATGATAGATGGGTAAGTGTTGAGGACCAAAACAACGTGAAAGGTCTATTAGTGGACTAAAATAACAATAATTATCAAGGAGATCTTGGGGAGCGTTGTAAATAATCCACAAACAACATTCCGTGAAAGGTTACACATGCCATGAATTTAGAGTTGACAAGGCCTCCATCTTTGGAAGAGGTGAAAGCTGCTATTTCAGGTTGGGAGGTAAACAATCTTGAACCCTGGAACTTTTTACCAATTTTTTGGCATATCGTCAAATTTGACATTTTTTAACATGGTTTATAGTTTCTTTAATGGTAAATTAAATATGCAATCTCTTAACAAGACAAATATCACCCATGTACCCGAAGGTGAAATCTAAGAGAAGGTGGGAGATTATCGAACAATGCTTGTGCTAACTTTGTTTATAAATTCATATCATCAGTCTTGGCAGAAAGAATGAATAAAGTACTGGATATATCATCTTTCCTACACAATCAACTTTTGTTAAAGGTATGGATATTCTAAATAACATCATTATTTCCCATGAGGTTGCCTTAAAGAAGAACCTTAAGTCTAATCAATATCATGATGCAATCAATTTGGATATGTAAAAGGCTTATGCCAATGTGAGATGAGACTTTTTGGAAATGGTTTTGAGGAAACTTGGCTTTGAAGATGTGTGGGTTGGATGGATAATTAGGTGTGTCACAACAGTGCGTTACCAACTCTCCTTTAATGGAGAACAACTTAGTTTAGTTACTCCTCTTAATGGCATTGGGAAGGGGGGGTCCGGTCTCTCCCTTTCTTTTTAGCCTCATTATGGAAGATTTGGTTAGACTTATCAACTTTAAAACCAGAGAAGGTAACATTGTAGGTATTAAGTTGGTAAGAGGTTGTCCCGATCTCTTAAACATGTTTTTAGGATAATTCTCTTTTTTGGTTTATGTTCGATATGAAGAAATTGTTGCCTTTAGTAGAGTCTTTGATTCATTCTGTGAGATCTCTAGGAAAAGACCAAATCTCTAGAAATCCAGTATTTGTTTTAGTAAACGAACCCAAAAGGAGACAAGTGAGTCAATTTACTCTTATATCGGAACTGAGAAATCTGACTTTATCAGGAGATACCTTAGGATTCCTATGGATCATGAGATAAGCAGGAAGAATATGTTACATTAGGTTAAAGATACTCTCAAAAAAGATGACGAGATGGAAGGAGAAACTACTCCCAGATAAAGGAAAAGAAGTGTTAATATAATCCTCCAATTTCTTCCTAATTATTCAATGTCTATCCTTAAATTTCCAAACCTTTTGTATGGAATTGTCTCAAATTGAGGCTAGATTATGGTGGGGATCAGGAGGGAAAAAAAGATCCATTTGAAGGTTTGGGATAAAATCCCATAAGCAAAAGATTGAGGAAGATGGGTTTTTGTGATTTTGAAGCAATGAACCTTGCCTTGTTGGCGACAACAGTTTGGAGATTGCTTAACAACCCAGATTTACACGTCTTTAAGGTCCCAAAAGGGATATGTTTCACAATACAATATTTCTGGTATACACCATTCAAAAAGTTTAGATCGTGGGTTTGGGTTAGCATTATGGACGGAAAGAAACTTTTGGCCAGGGATGCATCATGGAAATGGAAAAAGCACAAATATTGAGGATAGATGGTTACAACTCCATATTACCCTATCCATATCAAATGAGGTGAGCCTGACATTTGTTAATGAACTCATGCTTGATGGTCCAGGGACTTGAATCTTTGAGGTTTTTGATAACATTTTTCATCCTTTGGCTAGTGAAGCAATAAAAAAAGGAGGGTCTTCTTGCCCTTGATGAGGATGACAAGATCATTTGGCCTTTTGAGACAAAAGGGATCTACACAACTAAATATGGCTTTCAAGTTAATCACTTGCAAAAAGTCCAAAACTCAAAACCACCATATTCCTTAAAAGAAGGAATAATAAATCATGGCTGAGCCTTGTGATTTTATAAGTAATCTTCCTGACAATGTTACAGATATCATTCCGAGGTTGAAAGTAATTCTTGTGAGGAACTAGGATTGATTTGAAATAAAATTATAATTATCTAATGCTTTGTTTTTTCATGCAACTTGTTCCTTTTAGTCTCTTGCTATAAACGGAGTCCCGAGAAGACTTGAAACTAGTTTAAACTTGCTTAAACATATTAAGCTCTCACAGATAAGGTTTCATAAATTGGATGAGTTGTCAATTATCCTTTTCTTAATGAGAAACTCCCCCAACTTAAAGTCTATCGATCTAGAGGTGATTAATGTGAAATTTCTCTACGATTGTGCTATAATAAATCTCTTACATAATTGTTTTAATTATATTATTTTAAGATTTGGATAGCAGAGAAGATCCACTCGACACAACTGCGACTATGGAAATCCTAAAAGAGGAGGACAACTCAGATTTAATTCTTAATAATCTCAAAGAAGTGAAATTGGTGAACATTACCGGGACAATTGTGGAACTGAAATTTATTAAACTTCTGTTAGCTAAATCACCAACTCTCCAGAAAATGTTGATTCAATCTGGGAAAAATTTCACTTATAGAAAAGAACGTGAGATCCTCACAGCATTCAATAAATTTTGTCGTGCATCGAAGGACGCAAAAGTTATTTATCAACACACAGAGTATAATCAAGATTGTGTTTTAACTTAGTATTCTTTTTTTATATCTCTTTTGGATGGCCATTTAATTTCTTGGAGGTCCTTCTAAATTCTCACATTGCTATAATTCACTATTTTTCACCTTTTGTTTTAAATTATATGTTGTTATTCGAGGGAGGCAGAAGTATTACCTTCCAATTACAAATGACGTCGATGTTTATACTTGCGACAGGTTTAAAAATCATTTAATGAATTTTTACGACATTATATCCAAAAGGATTGAAACAACAATAGCATAATTTTACTAAGATCTAACGTTAAGGTTTAATAAGATTTCAAGTTTAAAGTTAAGATGAAAATTAAGTTTGAAGTTAAAGGTTTAAGGTAAGATTTAAGATTTAAGATTCAAGATTTAAGGTTTAAGGTGTAAGGTATAAGGGTAAGGTTAAGTTTAAGTTTAAGGTTAAGGTTAAGGTTAAGGGTAAGGTGAAGATGAAGATTAGGGTTCAAGGTTTAAGGTTCTAGGTGTAAGGTGTAATGTATAAGGGTAAGGTTAAGTTTAAGGTTAAGGTTAAGGTTAATGTTAAGGTTACGGTCAACGTTAGGTTAAGATTAAGGTTAAGGTTAAGGTTACGAATAAGGTTAATAGTTAAGAGGTTAAAGTTATGGTTAATGAGATAAGGGTTAAGGCTAAGGTTTAGTTTAAGGTTAAAGTTTTAAGGTTGAGGTTGAGGTTAAGGTTGAGGTTAAGGTTAAGGTTAAGGTTGAGAGTCAAGGTTAAGGTTAAGGTTAAGTTTAGGGTTAAAGTTAAGGTTAAGGTGAAGGTTAAGGTTAAAGATTAAGGTTAACGTTCGGGTTGAGGTTATGGGTTGAGTTTAAAGGTTAAGGTTTAGGTCAAGGTTAAAATTAATTTAAGTTAAGGTTTAAGATTTAACATTTAAGATAGAAAGTTTTTAGGTTCAAGGTTTAAGGTGTAAGGTTTGATGATTGAGGTTAAGGTGTGGGGTAGATGGGGAGTTGCAGCCCAACCCAACCTACCAGATAATACTATAATTTATTAGATTTATTTTTAGCAAATACCTCTTAATAAAAAGACTTAAATATAAGAGTAAATAGCACTTTTGCCCCCTGCGTTTATACCCGATTGACAGGTTGCCCCCTAACCTTTAAAACAGGACTCTTTGCCCCCTACATTTTAATTTTTTGACCCGTTACCCCCTGACTGTGTGTTCCGTCCATTTTCGCCGTTAAAAGTGACGTGGCATTTCCATGTCACATTTTTTTTTAATCCAGATGTTAATTAATCATTTAATTAAGATTAAAGTAGGGGTAAAATAGGTTTTTTATAATAGTTTTAATATTATTAAATAAAAATGATAAAATAACACCCCCCCCCCCCCCACCGCCCCCCCTACCCCCCCCCCCCCTCTTCTTCTTCCCCGATCTGACTTGCAACTTAAAAAAAAAAAAATTCAATTGAAGACTTGTTAAAATGATAAAGGTTCGACATACTTATTTTATTCTTTGACATTTATAAAAGTCACTACTGTTTGGCTTCATCCATATTTCTGGGACCTGGAAAAGATGAATTAGTGTAAGATAATGTTTATTTTTCTGACATTCAATACAATAACATTCCAATAGAATAACAGAAGTGGTAATTTAATTGTTTAATAATCCCACGGTATATCACTGACAAGACCACTTAGGCCTGATAAAATAATTTATTAAAGAGGAGCGCATCATTAGTGATTAGTAATTCAAGCAGAAAGGAGCAACCGCTATGCATTTTCTTGGTCGTTTTGGGTACTTTGATGGCAAAGAGATTAAAAAGTCGATTACTTTACGTGTATCAGGGCCTCTATCACAGTAATCACCCAAGAAAATGATCAAAGCGGTGTTGAAATCAGATGGGTCTATTAGGGTTTCAAGATTTGACCACAGCTTTTCAAGCTTTTTTATGTAGCCATGGATGTCTCCTATGCAACATAGAGAGAGGAAGAAGAACGGTTCCGATGACCGTGTGAATCTGCAAGAGGCTTATTGATTTTTTTTTTTTTAAGAAGAGGAGTTGCAGGTCGGGGAAGAAGAAGGGGAAGAAGAAGAAAGGGAGGGGGGGTTATTTTATCATTTTTATTAATAATATTAAAAAACATTATCAAATTTCTATTTTACCCTTACTTTAATCTTAATTAAATGATTAATTAACATCTGGATTAAAAAAAAAATGTGACATGGAAATGCCACGTCACTTTTAACGGCGAAAATGGACGGAACACACAGTCAGGGGGTAACGGGTCAAAAAATTAAAATGTAGGGGGCAAAGAGTCCTGTTTTAAAGGTTAGGGGGCAACCTGTCAATCGGGTACAAACGTAGGGGGCAAAAGTGTTATTTACTCTAAATATAATAATTTTGAAAATATATATGATGAGTAGTCTAAAAATATTAGTTTTATTAAAGCTCCACTTCATTCTTCGCTCACAATATATAAATGTCTGGATGCTCATGATAAAATTAGTCCCAACTTGCTTGATTTCTGTAATTGTGTGCCTGTTGTCGAGTATTTGGACCTTGAGTTTATGTTTGTGCGGGTAATTACTACGTTTGATTTGGCTAAAATTGTGTGAAGTTCTGTCATTGAACTTGTTTCTTTTAGTCCTTGGCTATAGGTGGAGTCCCGAGAATACTTGAAACTAGTTTAACCTTCCTTTTACATATTAAGCTCTAGAGTTAACATTACATAGATTGGATGAGCTGTCGTTTATCCTTTGCTTTATGAGAAATTCCCCCAACTTAAAGTGTATCGATATACAGGTAATTAATGTCATATTTCTCTTTTTCTTTCTCACAATTGTGCTAACTTAAATTGTTTAAATTATATTATTTTTAGATTTGGATAGCAGAAGAAGACCCACTCGACACAACTGCGACTATGGAAATCCTAAAAGAGGAGGACAACTCAGATTTAAATCTTAATAAACTCAAGGAAGTGAAATTGGTGAACATTACTGGGACAATTGTTGAACTGGAATTTATTAAGCTTCTATTAACTAAATTATGTTCATTCAATCTGGGGATAAGGTCACAGATAAAGAATGTAAAATCCTCACAGAAGTCAATGAATTATGTCGTGCTTCAAAGAATGCAAAAGTAATCTTTTTCACACATAGAGTATTATCAATCTTGATGTCACGTGTATGAAACTATTATTGCTTCAAGAGATAAAGAATAGAGGTATGTGAATCACTTTTGAGGTTTTTGTTGATTCTCCTTCTATATATAAGTAATGAGATAACAATTCATGTAGTCCATGTTCAAGTAGTTCGAATATGTTATAAAGTTACTCATAGATTTTGATTACTCTTTTGAATGACCATTTAATTTCTTGGAGGTTCTTATAAGTTCATAATTTGATGATGAACAAAACAAAGGCCTTGAGTTATTTTGTTTTAGAAATCTGACTTTTTCTAAGCATGGCACCTTTTATTTAGATAATTGGTATATAAGTACCCCTTAAAAAGTAATATCAAGTGCAGCATTCTGACCATGGTTCAATCACCATGTCTTTAATTAATTTACAGAGATTCAATGTCTGCCTTTAACAACCTTTAACAGACATCATATTAAGAGGCACCCTATTAATGATTTAATGAATTCATTCATTTTTGAAGTGTCAGGCAAAGCACTCACTTACCGTTCGAGTTCTAATAAAAAGCTATAGATCCTAAAGATAACACATTGGGACAAAAAAAGTCACTCTAGTAAATCCCAAGGAGGCTGTACTAAGATTCAAAAAAGAATGATAAGCTCAAAACTTTAAGCGCTTCAGCCGTGTTCCTATGTGCATTTATTTTTTTTCTAAAATTACCATAGACATACATACATAAACATGTTCCTTTCGCCTGGTTGGGAAACATTTACAACCTAATTTTGAACTACAATCTTCCGAATAGTAAGTAGCATGGAAACCATTTCAGGCTTGTTATAATCACATCAACAAGACAAATTCAGAATCCTAGCATTGTTCAATGTCTAAATCAGTAACTGTATTGCCAATGTCTAGCATTGCCTGTACACTTGGTAAGCACCAACAATATGAATAACTATGGCAAGCATATGCTATGTCAAGTAGTCAAAATGGGTTGTAAAAGCCGAATCCAGTTAATAATCTTACTGGGGCAAAGTCTCCAAAAGTTGCATGGCTGAACAACCACACAACATGTTGAAAAACGTTGTTAACTTAACACTCAATACTCAATAGAGTAGTTATCTTAGTCGTCTTGTGTTCTGATGGTGGAAATTTTATTGTATCATGTGATTAAATTAGGAATAAATAGAATGATTAAAATAAATTGAGACGAGTGTGATTAAAGTAATATGTATATTTGTACTAAATTACATGGATTTCGATAAGTATGAGAGACTAAGAATACGCAAAAGCTATTGCTCCAAGTGCTTGAAAACTACTCCATATTTTATCCATTTCATTAATCGATCATATGCTAATTCGACTGAGACTTCAATCCTCTGATCTGTCCAGTTTCTGCACTAATCTATTATCGAAAAATACCTGCAACAATGGTGAAGTAAGTGAACAATGGTGAAGTAAGTGAAGGACATAGCAGATCTTTTCACAGCCAGATTTCAAATACCATATAGCACCTGAAATACACCTGAGATTTAAAAAAGAACATTATTGTGGTATGGTTATTCTGTAACCATGGCCAGAGTGCTGCACTTGATATTACTTTTTAAAGCGTGCTTATATGTCAATTATTTGAGTAGAAGGGGTTAAGCTTAAGTTTTTGATTATAAAAAAAAAAAAAAAAAAAGTGTTAAGCTTAATAAAAACTCCAAAATTCTCCAAAATTCTCCAAAACTCACTATAATTCCGATGTGCCTGGAACATTAGTCAGTGATGTTTCGTGTCCCACATCGAAAATTATAAGGGAAAAGAGTTTTGATGGCCTATAAATAAATGTAGGACGTGTTGGATATACACGAGTTTGGTTTAGAAATACACCCGTTTCGTTAATTAAAAAGAAATTATGTTTTCCGACTAACGAATAAATAAAAGGAGTTATTAGAGAAAACATTCTCATGCAACTATTTTTAAAAAAATGTCTAATAGAATAATAATTATGAACATTCTCTTTATATTATTTATATTTTTACTATTTTTATTATTAAATATATTATTTTATTTTAATATAATATTTATTTTAAAATATTAAACAAATAATAGGGTACCTCCACCACCTACTACTAATTTCATCACACACGCGCATCCGTGAAATTTTTAAAATCGTCATAATTAATTTAAAAAATATTAAAAAATTAAATAACTTGCATTTTTTGATAAAACAAATTAATATTTACTTCTATGATTTTTTTTTTTTTTGAATTTTTGTTAATTTTTTTCCGCATACACAATATTCCATGTTTAAAACATGAAATTCCATGTTTTATACAGTGAATTTCGTGTCTGCGGAAAACAAATTCAGTATTTCAAAACATGGAATTTCATGATTAAAACAATAGAATTTCATGTTTTTTTTTGCATACATAGGAGGCTTTAAAAGCCGTTAAGTACAAGCATTACAAGATGAAATAAACATAACTTATCAGAGAAAAACTAATCTAGCACAACTCCAATAGTTGCGCGTTCGCTTCTATCATGTCTAATTAGGTTCCAAAGGTCTTCCGGTGGATGAATAATAGTCACAGGTTGCGTGTTCAAAAACACCCTATCTTTTGTTAGTTTGTCTGCACATTGATTTGCTTCACGAAAAATGTGATTCAGCTCAAAATTTGGTGAGTTTTCTAGCATCATGCAGCAATCTTGTATAATTGAAACATAGCGATTTCCTAAGCTCCCACCGCCCTTCACTAGCGCGTGGAGCTTCCCCAAGTCCTTCTCATAGTGAGTAGCTCCCACCGCCCTTCACTAGCGCGTGGAGCTCCTCTGAATCTGTTTCAATACACAACATGGTATAACCATTGCTAATAGCCCACTTAAGACCAAAATGTAGAGCAAGCAATTCGGATAAAATGGGAGAATCAGCACAACAAGCTCCCATAAAACCCAAAATATAAGTACCATGTTTGTCCCTAATCAAGCCACCAATACCTGCTAATTTTTTCGCAGCTAAAAAGCTACCATCAATATTTAATTTAAAACCGGATATAGGCTTTACCCATTTTACCATGATATTGGAGGCGAGCTTAATTATTCCACCATCGAAACACTTTCCCCAAGCAAGAACGAAATCACTAGCAAGAGCAAGGATTCTTCTCTTGAGCTCGAACTTGTGAGGTATCTGTGGTAATTCGTTAAAAACAATGCTATTTCTATTATTCCATATGGTCCAAAGAATAGCAATAAATATGTACTGCCACTCAAAACCAGCCCAATTAATCTTAGCTTGAAGATGGGCTCGAATCCAGTCTTTAATGGCTTTTGTATTCACTGTATTGTGTCGATTTGCAGCCTCCAGGTTATGCGAATCATTTTCTGCAGAAATTGCAGTGGTTTGGAATCTGTTTTGTCGCCACCTTTCGTTTAAAATCAGTAGGTGGTATTCGTCCTTTGAGTTCGTTCCAGACAGCTCCAGGACCACTCGTTCCAGCTCCGCATCCCCTCCTCGGGCCAGGCTTCCATCTGCTGCTGCTCCCTCCACTCGATCAAGGCTGCTACTGGACAGTCCCGTATTTCTCCTCCTTCCTGCAGCAGGTCTCGCGCCCCTAGCATAAGCTGCAACCATCCTATTTTCATTCCCCGCAACAACACAATTAACACATATATTAACACCAAGGGAATTCCAAGTTAGTACTGCGATTTTACAATTTATAAAAATATGGAACAAATCTTCCCTTCCGGCACCACAGACAGCGCAAGTCCTAGCTTCAGTGATATTTCTCCTGTATAGATTATCTCCCGTGGCCATCTTATTTAGCGCAATTCTCCAAAGAAAGACCCGGATTTTTTGGGGACACTTCAGCTTCCATATTATATCCCAATTAAAAGAATTTTCCACCTCATTTTCACCCATGTTCATATACAAAGATTTCACCGTAAACACACCATTAGCTTCTAACTTCCACATTGGTTTCGATCCAAACCCACCACTTCCTTCCATAATCCCCCCTCGGAGGGCCTTGACTCCCGCTAAAATAGCCTTACAAATACCCGACTCATTTCCACTCTGGACTCTATTTAATAACCCATTCTTGAAATACTTGTTCTTGAAGACCTCTACCCATGCTACCATCTGATCGTCTTGAAGGATTCTCCACCAAGCTTAGCTAACAATGCTAAGTTATACCTTTCCGCACTACGTATCCCAAGGCCCCCATTCTTCTTCGGCTTACAGATTTGCTCCCAAGATACCTAATGTAGCTTTCTTTCCAAATCCGACGAGCCCCAAATAAAATCGCGCACTATTTTATCAACCTCTTTGCATACGTATTTGGGAAGTTTCAAAACTTGCATTTGATATACCGGAACCGCATTCAATACAGATTGAGCTAGTGTTACACGTCCAGCTAAAGAAAGGGTCTTAGATTTCCAAGCAGCTAGCTTTCCTCTCATTTTATCGATTATTCCTTTATAGAAACCTTTTGGTAGCCTACCCGATAGGATCGGGACTCCCAGATAGGTGCCAAAAGAGTTACTGAGACAGAAGCCACTTACTAGCGCCAAATCCAACTGAATATGATTCGGAACACTCGAAGAGAAATATATTAAAGATTTTTCCGCACTAATTGTTTGAGAATTTCATGTTTAAACCATATAAATTCATGTTTAAACATGGAATTCCGTGTCTGTGAATCAAAAAAATATAAAAAAATTTAAAAAATTTGAAAAATTCCGAAAAAAAATCATAAACGCAAATATTAATTTGCTTTATCGAAATATATAAATTTTTTATTTTTTTGATTTTTTTAGAATTAGTTATAACGATTTTAAAAAAATTTCACGTACGCACGCGTATGTTTATTAGTTTTTATTTTGTTTTTTTTTTAATTTATTTTTTCTTTATATTTTTAATTATTAATTACAGAGGTAGTTTGGGTGGGGCACTGGGGCTGTTTTCTATAATGTATCTTATTATTCAAGGTAACTTTTTTTTTAATAGGCATTAATTTATAATTGGCTTTAAATAAAAAAATAAAATAAAAACAAAACCTACCTATTACAGGGGACAAGCGAGTTATTTAGCGACGTTTCTTTCATAGACATATACACTCTCGCTATGAGAAGAGAAGGATATGGGTAAGTAAGCAATTATCTTTTTTCAGCTTTTCTTTTATTGATTTGCGGAGTTTCATATGTATGTGTAGAAGTTATTGTATGTACTTGTTCCATTGTTTCAAGTTGCTTCCCTTTGCAAAAGGCTCTGCTGATTAATTCCATGTCTCTAAGAAAACTTCATTATTCGACTTTTCCTACTCTTTAATTAAGAAGTTTCTTTTTTAAAAAAAAAATTCTGATTTTCTTATATGAGTAAATTTTTGAGTTGATTTTGGTGTGTTTTGCATAAAATTAGATAATCACCTCTTTTAAACCATGTTTACCTTGTTGCAAATCTAAAATCTTATTTTTTTTAAGAGTTACTTTTTGTACAATTTAATAGAAATACGAGAGGTAGTTAGGATCGATTGTATACTATTATAATGATTAGTCTGTAATGGTGTGGCTAATTGATATTGCATGCAGTTAAAAGAATGAAAAGAACGAAGGATGATCGTCTTTGTGATATCAAAAGGAATCTTCCTGACGATGTTATCGACAAGATTTTAATGTGTTTGCCAACACAAGATGCTGTAAGAACTAGTATTTTATCAAGAAATTGGAGGTATTCTTGGACAAAAATCCCACAGCTGATACTTGACGAAACACTGTGGAATAATTTGATCATAAAACATTCACCTGAAATCACATATATAACAATTTTAGTTCAGTTTTTGATGCTTCACAAAGGACCGATCAATAAGTTTACCCTCTCCCTTCCAGGATTAAAAAGTTGCCCTGAAATTGACAGCTTCATCCTTTTCATTTTAAGAAACGGTATTAAGGATCTTACAATTAAGATGCCAAAAACTGAGTGCTATAAATTACCATTATCATTTTTAAACTGCCATCAATTACAGCATTTGAGTCTTGAGTCTTGCTTGATTAAGACCCTACCTACTTTCGAAGGATTTAGTAATCTAATTACATTAAAGCTTTGCGAAGTTAGTATCAGTAATGAAGCCCTTGGAAGATTAATCTCTAATTCACCAATGCTTGAGGTGTTAGATTTAAAAAGCTCTTCCATGGATTTTGATCTTGAGATTGATGTTCCTAATCTGAAAACTTTCAAGTTCGAAGGCCTTACTAAAAAAATTAGCTTCATAAGAGCTCCACTTCTTGCTTCGCTCTCATTTGTTCAATGTGTGAGGGCTGATAATAAAATTTCTATCGACGGATTATCGTGCAATGTGCTTGATTTCTTTCATGGTCTGCCTGTTATCGAGTATTTGGACCTTCATTATTCGCTTGTGCAGGTAATTATTGCGAGGAGACTAATATTGCATAAAGTTAATTCATTTATATATACTTCATTTTTTCATTGCATTTGTTTTTTTTAGTCCCTGGCTGAAGGTGGAGTCCCGAGAAGACTTCACACTAGTTTAGTGTTCCTTAAATATATTATACTCTCAAATGTGATGTTACATGTATCGGATGAGCTGTCAATTATCCTTTGCTTGATGAGAAACTCCCCCAACTTAGAGTGTATTGATATAAAGGTAATTAATGTGACATTTCTCTTACAATTGTGCTACAAAGCTGTTACACATAATAAATCTCTTACAAAATGGTTTTAATGATCTTATTTTTTCATTCACAGATATATACAGAAGATCCGCTTGACACAGAAGTGGCTATGGAAATCCTAAAAGAGGAGGAGAATTCAGATGTAATGCTAAATGAACTTAAGGAAGTGAAATTGATGAACATTACTGGCACAATTGTGGAACTGGAATTCATTAAACTTCTGTTAACTAAATCACCAACTCTCCGGGAAATATCAATTCAGCCTGGGGAAAAGGTGACTGATAAAGGATGTAAGATCCTCACAGAAGTCACTAAATTCTGTCGTGCATCAAAGGATGCAAAAATTATTTATGAACACATAGATTATAATCAAGGTTGATGTTGTGAGTAAGGCCTATTATTGCTTATAGAGTCGAATGAACGAATGTTTGTAAAACGTGCTAACGTAGTTAAAATGAGCGTTTTAAGTTAGTATTGTTTTTTATATCTCTTTTAAGTGGCAATTTAATTTCTTGGAGATCCTTCTAAATTCTTAGTTTGCTATAATTTACTATATTTCATCTTTTGTTTTGAATTATATATTGTTATTCAGGGGAGGCGGAAGTATTAACTTCCAATAACAAATGACGTTTTACAAATAATTTATGAATTTTTACGACATAATATCCAAAGGGATTGATACACAATAGAAAAATTTGTCCATGATTAGTATATAGTTCAATCCTCGCCACTTATTTGAACAAGAACAAAAAAATGCACATGGGATTTTTTTAAATTTTTCTCAAAATTTAAAATAAATATTGTAGGTCCAAATCCTATTCTACTTTGGCCAAAATCAACTCACATTTTGGCCCAAATATCAAAAGGTACTACTCCAAATGTCTAGTCAAGTGTATCGAACATTCGCGGTTTGAAGTTAACTACAAAGAAGACAGAGATTTTGAGAAGGGGATCGACGTTGCTGGAAGGAGAAGGCAAGGTGGAAGGTGGTTGTGATGTTTGAGTATAGCGACGACTGGGAAGGTTGCTTTGAAGGTGATTTCACTAAATGAACCTTTAATCGCATCTTCAACATCTTTTTTATCATCTAATGTCAATTTCGAAACAGTTTTATCATCGTATGTTGCTGTATCCTATTGTATCGGCCTGTTGATTGAAGACGAAGGAAAATATAAAAAAATTTGGTTATTGGGCTTTGAAGTTGAGAGCGGTTTGATTACTTCAATTGATTTGAGAACGATGGTGGTGGGATTAGAATCGGATTTTGCTGTGATGTTGGGAGAAGGCGTTGGATTCGTATTGAATCAGAGTTCCGCGACGGAGTGATATAGTGGACTTTGAACGGTGTTGTGGGCCCTTTGAATCTGGGCTCGTGTTTAGTCGGGTAGCTGTCGACGTGGGGTGTAGAGATCGTTAGCGGTGATGCTTACAAATTTTTTTCTGTGCAAATCTTTGCTCTGTTACGAAAAGACGACCATATATATTTTGTTTTGTTTCTTCTTCTTGGTTGTTGTATCGGTTGCTGGAAGGTTTTGTCCACATGATGTTGCGTCTTAATTCATGAATTTGTCTCGCAGTTGTAATGCTCAACAAGAAAGTGTTTTCTTTTAAAACGTCGTTTATTAATAAATTGATTAAAATGTCGCACATGCCTCCCACATGCTTACTTAACTAAACAATCAGATGTATGCCGTCATTAGGGGGTAACGATTCGAAAAAATAAAAGTTTGAGGATAAATTTACACTTTATACGATCGATGTGGTAAGCTGTCAATTTTGTTAAAGTACGTGATATCTTGTGTATTTACTCTAAATTATATTTTATTTAGTTCTATCACACTTTAGCAACATTATTTAAAATATCCAAATTATTTTTAAAATTTATGAAATATATAACAAAAATTTAAAAATAATAATTTTGAAAAATAAATAAAATTAGTAGTCTAAAAATAATTTTATCTCCTACTAAGTAATACAATATTGAGATAAGACTCCCATTCTATATTAATGGTCCAACATTATCATTATAGTCATAATATGATTGGTATTAGACCATCGAATAATAAATAAAAGTATATTCTAAGTATTGTAGTACTAAAATTAAATTTTGTTAACCAAACAAACAACCCCTTTATAAGCGTTTGGAACAAGAAAAAAATCCTTAATATTTTTTGTTTGGAACAAGAAAAAAAATTCTTAATATTTTTTGTTTTACACCATTTTAAAGAGAGAAATTTATTGAATAAGATTGAAGGTCTAGTGGTTAGACTACTCTGCAAAGAATAAGAGGTTTTGGGATCGAATATGATCGATAGTTGGTCTAGTGGTTAAGCTAATTCTTTTGACAAAAAAAATATGCTAAATAATAAAAAGTAATATGTAACTAAGGTTTTTTTTGTTACATAGAAGAGCTATTTTTGGATTCGGTGTCATTGATACGGTTTAATCATGTACGACTTAGATGGATAACTAAGACTCTATCCAATTGAGCTAACACCAATTGGTTAAAGATTTTTATTTTAAACATGAATATAAAAAGAAAAAATGATTGTTAGAAGTCTACAAAAAATACAACAGTTTCCAAATTTTTTTTTATCTCTCTCTCACTGGCGACAAAAGGCGATTAGGGTTTTCTTGTGACGTCATCTTAGGGTTTCGTGTAAATCGACCGACGAAGAACACTGCTCTTCTCGGTGTATTGATTAAGGAGCTGCGTCATAGAATAAGGTGCTAAAGGAGCTTCGTATCCAGGTCGGACGGTAGAACGATGGGTCTCACTTCTGACGGTGAAAATCAATGGATTAGCATCGGTATTAAGGGTCTCATAAAAACCACGGTGGCTGGAGGCGTTTGGTCTGATAACGGTGGCGACGGGAGCTGGAGGATTTACCATACCAATAGGAAAACAAGGAAATACATCGCGAGAACTTATCTCTGGTGGTCGGAGGAGCACCAGAACTCTTTCACCTTCTACGGCGGAGAGGAGCATAGTCGCAACGGAGCTAAGGAAAACGAATTTCTCATTAAAGAATACCGACTTAATGATCTATTAGGACTACAGGAAGAAGATACAAGGGTTAAGAGAAGATGGAGGCAAGTAGACATGGTTCCTCGCTGTAAGGTTGAGCGTTTAATGGCTTTTGGAAGAAGGGATAAAAAATTTGATGGAGGTTTAGGAAGGAGTAGGAACATCGGCAATATGGGAAAATTTAGGATAAGGATCTATAGTTGGACTAGAGTTCGGAAGGAGTTAGATACAGAGCAAAGGGGTCTAGCTGGCACGCATGCACCAAGGTTACCTCGTTCTCTTCAAAGGAGATAAACAATTGGAGATTTTCAAGACAGACGAGTCGGTTCATTTTTCGTAGTGGAGTACACGCGGTGAAAAATGAAAAAAGAAATAGAATTTATGTAACAGGAACGCTACACCTGGCCCACTTTCTCGATTATTCTCACCGAATCGAGAACAACACCGATACAACTTCCTCTTTTATACTTTGTAAACATATCATATTTACTTTCTGCATAACTATTTCACTTTCCACACATTTCTCTTTCTACACTTTCTGTTTTCTCAGGTTTCACAGACAAATGGCTACCTACTCTAGACATGCTCTACCGATGACATACCTGCATCCAAACGAAGAAGAAGAGCTCGGGGTCATTGAAAAGGACATCAAGGTACGTCGCGTGGAGAACTTGGATCGCGGAAGAGTATTGATGGTTTGTGTGATGGGCGATGATAAGGTCAATCTCGCTGGGTTTCGACGATGGGTGTTTGACCGTTGGCAAGTTAGAGGTAATGTAACCGTATCTGAAATCTCTCAAAATTATTTCAAACTTGAGATTGATAACCCTAAGGAAAGGGATTGATTGTGGAATCTACGTCCGGGTATTATGATAGGACAACACGCTGGTTTCACTAAGGGTGATGGTAGTTTCAATGGAACCTTTACTCTCTCCAACTATTCCGCTGCATGGATTCAAGTTGGGGGTTTAGCACATATCCAGAATACAATTGGTACTATTAAAAATATTGCTTGCACATTCACGGATTTGGAGGAGATAGACTTTCCGGAGGATGACACAGCGGTGGTGCCGGTTCTCAGATTTCGTGCAAGTTTTAGAGTGGTTGACCCACTTCCACCTGGTAAATTTCTGAGACAACAAGATGGTGTTGGTTGGGTCACGTTTAAATATGAGAATATCGGTCTATTTTGTTTCGCTTGTGGTAAGCTTGGTCACAAACGAGAAAATTGTGATGAGCCAGCTGATAGGGAAGGGCTTTCAGCGCCCAAACTTCGTTTGATCACTTGGAGCTCGGAGAATATCATCAAAGACACGCTAGAGAATCCTTTGTATGGTGTTAGGAAAAGAGTTGGTGATTCGTTTTTATCACATGCAAGCTACTTCAACTGGGATAGAGATGATGATGGGTCACATCCTAATCCAGCTGAGGGACAAGATAGGGAGATTCGCTCCAAACGTGGTAATGATAGAAGGAGTACTGCTAGAAACGAAACAATGGGTGATAGTTCTGATACTAGGGGTGACATTGATATGGGTGGAGAACAAGCTGGAAGACAACAGACTAGACTTGAAGAAGTAATCTTGGAAGCGCAGAGACAAGGCAAGTTCGTGCAACAGGCAGTGAGAACGGTGTTTATCAGTGATGATGACAACGATAAATCAAAGAAAACTGGAGATACTGCAGGTATGGGTAAGGAAGTTCACTCTCCTGAGAACAAAACACAATCTGATAGCACTAGTGACACTACTGACTCAAATAAGACGAGCACTGCTCGGTTCAAAGGTTTATCTAATGCTAATGCTAAGAAACGAAGGAATGAGTATATGAGGTTTCACACTGTTGCGAATAAAAGGCAGAAACCCCAGACTAGTGTATACAGTGTTGAAGGTAACAAATTAAGGAAACTCAGCTTGGAGGAACGAATTGCTTTACAGGATGTTGACTCGGAAGGTAATCTAGGTAAACTGCTTGAAAACGCTATTGCTATGGACAAGCAGGAGCAATGTCAGAATGTTGAGGGTGGTATGGTTGATGGTGCTGGTGTGGAGATAATAGAGAATACAGGTGATGTTAATGTGGTTGTAAATACTGATCAAGACAAACATAATGAGGAACAACAACAAGGCATAGTCTTTGGTGATGTTGAGGAAGGAATTGAACAGAACTTTGAACAAGACTATAAGAGAATCCGTGGAAGGGGAGGTGCTAGAGTTCGTGGTAGGGTTAGACGAGGAGGAAGAGGTCGAAGAGGAAGCAGCCACCCGGAGATGGCTGCGAACCAAGAATGATAGTGTTATTTTGGAACTGTCAAGGCATCAGGGCACCCTTGACAGTTCAAGTATTGAAAGCCATGGCTGGAGAGTATAAACCAGCTGTGGCTTGTTTTTGTGAGACAATGTTGATGGACTATGATGCAAAATTTTTTGTTAGGAACCTAGATTTTGAGAACTTTTTTGTGGTCAACCCCCAGGGCAGTCTCAATCACTCTGGGGGCTTTTTGTTGGTGTGGGACTCGAAGGTCTCAGTGTGTATTTTGGACTCCTGCCCCTATTATATTATTGTTAAAATTAATGATAGTTTAAATTCGTATTATTATATGTTTGTCCATACTCCTAATACTTACCTTGAACGGCAAGTCTTGTATAACACTATTACAGATTGGAGATCACGGCACGCAGGTCCTATTATTTTAATGGGGGACTTCAGTGATATTTCCAGCAGCAACCAAAGACTTAGCTCATCCCCGCCAAATCAGCAATACATTCTTAACTTTAATCTTTTTATTTCCAATAATATGCTAACTGAAATTCATAACTATGGAAGTTTCTTTACCTGGACTAATAGGCAAGACGAGTTGAACGTGGTCAAATCAAAAATTGACAAAGTTTTCGCTTCCACAGAATGGACTGACAAATTTCCCAATGCTACCGTGTTCATCCCACCTGCGGTAGGGTCTGACCACTCCCCTCTCATACTTTTCCCTCATGGTAAAGGGAGGAGACATATGAGACACTTTAGATTTGAAACAAACTAGTACATCCACCCACAATGTAAAGATATTGTTGAAAACGCTTGGAATACCCCGGTGGACAATTCTGCCCTTCAAGTAGTTCTTAAAAAAAGAGAGATCACTTCTAATGCTTTGGCAACATGGGGAAAACTCATATTCCCTAATAACAAAACCAAGATTAAACAACTGGAACGACAACTTATTGATACCTCTAATGCCCATTTTACCCCTCAGCAACAGGGGGAGGAATTCTTGATACGAGAACAACTATTACTCTACTGGAAAAGGGAGGAGATCTACAAGTCTGATCGAGCCAGAGATCAATGGATTCGATATGGAGATAAAAACACTAAATACTTTTTCGCCCTCACGTCTCAAAGACGTAACTGTAATCGAATAGCAGGAATACAGAACTCTAAGGGTGATTGGGTTCATACGGAGGATGAAATTAAACAACAATTTAATACCTTCTATTCTAACCTTTTACATGAACATGAACCTATAGATCTTAATGATGCTTTACGAGATATACTCCCAAAAGTACCTGCTGACATGAATGAATCCTTAACCAAGATACCAGATGAGATTGAGATTAGACAAGCTGCTTTTGATATGAGCCCTAACAAAGCTTCAGGCCCTGATGGCCTGAATGGTAAATTTTTTCAGGAATACTGGCACATTATTGGAAATGATTTGGTTGACCTTGTTGTTGATTTTTTTACTAATAATACTCCACTCACTCTTTTAAATGAAACACTGATTACTCTGATCCCTAAAGGTGACTGTCAGATAGGTGTGGGTGACTACCGTCCTATCTCATGTGTTAATTTTGTTTACAAGGTGATTGCAAGGATATTGGCTAATAGACTACATGCGTTAATTAATGATATCACTTCACCTACCCAATCGGCATTTATTAAAGGACGGGCAATCCAAGATAATATACTGATTGCTCAAGAAGTCTCATACTTTATGAAGCGGAAATTGAAGAATAAAGCTAACTTTGCAGCTATTAAACTCGATATGGCAAAGGCATATGATCAGGTATGTTGGGAATTTCTCCGCTTGCTTCTTGAGAGAATGGGATTTGCACCCAAATGGGTACAATGGATCTGGAATTGCATATCGACGGTCACCTTTCAGATTAACATTAATGGGGAGCGTCAACCTCCCTTCAAACCTGGCCAGGGGATTCGGCAGGGGGACCCTTTATCACCACTGTTATTTGCTTTACTTACTGAATCACTAATTTCTTTATTAGAAACTAAGGTTGAAGAGGTATTGATCACTGGTATTTAGATGACACGTAATTGTCCGACTATATCTCACCTCCTTTTTGCAGATGACTATTTGTTTTTCATCTCTTTGGATGGGCAGGACCTGCAGGAATTCAAGGAATGTATTGAGACTTACTGTCGATGTTCAGGGCAGAAAATTAACTACCACAAATTTTCGATCTGTTTTAGTAATCAAACCCCGGAAATTTTAAGACAACAGGTAGTAGCAGCACTACAGATTACTGAGACTCGAGACCTGGGTAAATACCTAGGCATACCACTATACCACAAGAGATCACGAATGGACACTTTAAACTGGATAGTTGAACGGGTTTTCAACAAAGCCCAAGGTTGGATAGCTAAACTCCTTTCGGAAGGCGGCAAAGAAATACTAATCAAAGTTGTTTTACAGACTATACCTTGCTATGCGATGTCTATTTTTTCTTTTCCTATTGGTTTTTGCATAAAATTATCATCTATTATAGCTAGATTCTGGTGGAACTCTTTGGAGAAAAGGAAAATACATTGGCTATAATGGGAGAAGGTGACTGCCGCCAAAGTAGTGGGGGAATGGGCTTTCGGGACCTGAAGAGGGAGAATAGGGCGCTTTTAGCTGCTCGGGCTTGGAGAATCCTTAGTAACCCTCATCTTCTTGTTTCTAGAGTACTGAAAGGCATTTACTTCCCTCACGGGACTTTCTTGGATACTAAGTTAAGACAGAATCGGACGTGGTCTTGGGCTAGCTTGATTGAAGGAAGAGATCTACTTGTTGAACATGGCCACATCCAGATTGGAAATGGAGAATCTACCAATATCTGGAAACACAAATGGTTACCCTCAGGTATTATTAAGGACCGTCCTATTGATACTAATATAGAAACTGCTAATCAGTTGATGACAACTCAGAGGAATAGTTGGGACTGGACGATAATAGACAATACCATCCCTCTGCCAGTCCATGGAGAAATTTCTAGAATCCCTCTCCTGGAACCGGAGGGTCGGGACACCTTCATTTGGCCTTTTACTAAGTCTGGCACATACACCACTAAAACTGGATACAAGCTATTATCCCAAATTGCGATGATTGGAACAGCACAAACCTCAATTCAAGCTGAACTGAATAACCCGAAGCTGTGGAATCGAATATGAATATCTAATGTTCCCAACAAAGTGCGATCTTTTAACTGGAAAGCCTGTCGAAACTTACTACCTACTAAACAGAATTTATATAGAAGGCATTGCAGTGACAGTAAATATTGTATATGGTGCGAAAGCTTGACGGATACGGTGGTACATATGCTTCTATCTTGTAACTTTGCAAAACAGGTCTGGGCAGGTATTGCATTGCAGGTGAGGATACCGGAGGATGATCCAGACTCTATTGGAGACTGGTTTTCTAAAACATGCGACTTGATGGATAATACGATTTGGGAGGAAAACATCTTAAAGGCCTACAACTTACACTATGGAACATTTGGAAGGCCAAAATGAAAATGCTTCACGAACAAGTTCATATTCAACCACAACCGATTGTTTTTTCAATTCATGCAGGTATGGCGGACCTATTTGGAGCCTCTTGGGACTCCCCACCAGCACCTGCACCTCCTATTACCAGGACACCGGCGGTTAATCCTATCAATGATCCTGATCTAAACGATGCTAATTTTGTCTATACTTGCGATGCGTCATTTGTTTCAGCTAACGTACCAAGTGGTATCGGAATAGTACAACGGAATACGCTTACAGGTCAACGTGTTACTTTCTCGAAACCTATCTGGACAGATTCAGCAGCGGAAGGGGAAGCTGCTGCGGTTCTTGAAGCATCTAGGCTCAGTATGGTTCATCCAGGATCTAAAACCGTAGTAATCTGTTCAGACAACCTTGATTTTGTTCAAGGTCTTAATTCGTTGCCAGCTGCTTGGTGGAAAGTCCGCCCTTTCATTACGCGGATCAACAAGATGGTTGGAGAGCATGGTGCGCTTTTTTTCAAACATCTTCCGCGTAGATGGAATGGGCTGGCTGACCGAGCTGCGCGTTTAGCTAGGCAATCGCCACCGGATCATTTGGACCCTACGGAGTTATTTTGTTGAAGAAAGGATGTTTTGCCATCTCTATTTCTTCCTTGTAAAATATACACATCTAATCAAGTTCAATGTAGGTGATCAATCCTTTGTGTTGATCCCCTTAAGTGAGAGCAAAGGTACCAACTAAGCTCAACTAGTGAGGGCCTTGTTTTGCTATTTCTTCAGCACCACACTTAAAGGGAAGGGGAGATACAAAGTTCAAATCTTTTCCTAACGGGTGTAAAGCGAAAGGTATGAGGTTCAAAAAAAATCAAAAAATTAAATAACTTGCATTTTTTAATAAAACAAATTAAAATTACTTCTATGATTCTTTTTGAATTTTTTTAATTTTTGTTAATTTTTTCCGCAGACACAATATTCCATGTTTAAAGCATGAAATTCTAATACAGTGAATTTCTTGTCCGCGGAAAACAAATTCAGTATTTCAAAACATGGAATTTCATGTTTAAAACAATAAAATTTTATGTTTAAACCATGGAATTTCATGTTTAAACCATGGAATTTCATGTTTAAACATGGAATTCCGTGTCTTTGAATCAAAAAATTTAAAAAATTCAAAAAGTTCAAAAAAATTCGAAAAAAATCATAAACGTAAATATTGATTTGCTTTATCAAAATATATAATTTTTTTATATTTTTAGAATTAGTTGTAACGATTTTAAAAAAGTTTCACATATGTTTATTAGTTTTTGTTTTGTTTTTTTTTTTATTTTAATTTTTTTATTTTTAATTATTAATTATAGGGGTAGTTTGGGGTGAGGCTGTTTTCTATAAAATATCTTATTATTTAACTTTTTTTTTTTAAATAAATTTTTTAATAGGCATTAATTTATAGTTGGCTCTAAATAAAAAAATAAAATAAAAACAAAACCTACCTATTACAGGGACAAGCGAGTTATTTAGCGACGTTTCTTTCATAGACATATACACTCTCGCTCTGAGAAGAGAAGGATATGGGTAAGTAAGCAATTATCTTTTTTCAGCTTTTCTTTTATTGATTTGCGGAGTTTCATATGTATGTGTAGAAGTTATTGTATGTACTTGTTCCATTGTTTCAAGTTGCTTCCCTTTGCAAAAGGCTCTGCTGATTAATTCCATGTCTCTAAGAAAACTTCATTATTCGACTTTTCCTACTCTTTAATTAAGAAGTTTCTTTTTAAAAAAAAAAATTCTGATTTTCTTATATGAGTAAATTTTTGAGTTGATTTTGGTGTGTTTTGCATAAAATTAGATAATCACCTCTTTTAAACCATGTTTACCTTGTTGCAAATCTAAAATCTTATTTTTTTTAAGAGTTACTTTTTGTACAATTTAATAGAAATACGAGAGGTAGTTAGGATCGATTGTATACTATTATAATGATTAGTCTGTAATGGTGTGGCTAATTGATATTGCATGCAGTTAAAAGAATGAAAAGAACGAAGGATGATCGTCTTTGTGATATCAAAAGGAATCTTCCTGACGATGTTATCGACAAGATTTTAATGTGTTTGCCAACACAAGATGCTGTAAGAACTAGTATTTTATCAAGAAATTGGAGGTATTCTTGGACAAAAATCCCACAGCTGATACTTGACGAAACACTGTGGAATAATTTGATCATAAAACATTCACCTGAAATCACATATATAACAATTTTAGTTCAGTTTTTGATGCTTCACAAAGGACCGATCAATAAGTTTACCCTCTCCCTTCCAGGATTAAAAAGTTGCCCTGAAATTGACAGCTTCATCCTTTTCATTTTAAGAAACGGTATTAAGGATCTTACAATTAAGATGCCAAAAACTGAGTGCTATAAATTACCATTATCATTTTTAAACTGCCATCAATTACAGCATTTGAGTCTTGAGTCTTGCTTGATTAAGACCCTACCTACTTTCGAAGGATTTAGTAATCTAATTACATTAAAGCTTTGCGAAGTTAGTATCAGTAATGAAGCCCTTGGAAGATTAATCTCTAATTCACCAATGCTTGAGGTGTTAGATTTAAAAAGCTCTTCCATGGATTATGATCTTGAGATTGATGTTCCTAATCTGAAAACTTTCATGTTCGAAGGCCTTACTAAAAAAATTAGCTTCATAAGAGCTCCACTTCTTGCTTCGCTATCATTTTTTCAATGTGTGAGGGCTGATAATAAAATTTCTAAGTACGGATTATCGTGCAATGTGCTTGATTTCTTTCATGGTCTGCCTGTTATTGAGTATTTGGACCTTGATTATTCGCTTGTGCAGGTAATTTTTGCGAGGAGACTAATATTGCATAAAGTTAATTCATTTATATATACTTCATTTTTGCATTGCATTTGCTTTTTTTAGTCCCTGGCTGAAGGTGGAGTCCCGAGAAGACTTCACACTAGTTTAGTGTTCCTTAAACATATTATGCTCTCAAGTGTAACGTTACATATATCGGTTGAGCTGTCAGTTATCCTTTGCTTGATGAGAAACTCCCCCAACTTAAAGCGTATTGATATAAAGGTAATAAATGTGACATTTCTCTCACAATTGTGCTACAAAGCTGTTACAAATAATAAATCTCTTACAAAAATGGTTTTAATGATCTTATTTTTTCATTCACAGATTTTTACAGAAGATCCGCTTGACACAGAAGTGGCTATGGAAATCCTAGAAGAGGAGGAGAATTCAGATGTAATGCTAAATGAACTTAAGGAAGTGAAATTGGTGAACATTACTGGCACAATTGTGGAACTGGAATTCATTAAACTTCTGTTAACTAAATCACCAACTCTCCGGGAAATATCAATTCAGCCTGGGGAAAAGGTGACTGATAAAGGATGTAAGATCCTCACAGAAGTCACTAAATTCTGTCGTGCATCAAAGGATGCAAAAGTAATTTATCAACACGTATAGTATTATAATCAAGGTTGATGTTGTGAGTAAGGCCTATTATTGCTTATAGAGTCGAATGCACGAATGTTTGTAAAACGTGCTCAAGTAGTTAAAATGAGCGTTTTAAGTTAGTATTGTTTTTTATATCTCTTTTAAGTGGCAATTTAATTTCTTGGAGATCCTTCTAAATTCTTAGTTTGTTATAATTTACTAGTATATTTTATCTTTTGTTTTGAATTATACATTGTTATTCAGGGGAGGCGGAAGTATTAACTTCCCATAACAAATGACGTTTTACAAATAATTTATGAATTTTTACGACATAATATCCAAAGGGATTGATACACAATTGAAAAAATTTGTCCATGATTAGTATATAAGTTCAATCCTCGCCACTTATTTGAACAAGAACAAAAAAATGCACATGGGATTTTTTAAAATTTTTCTCAAAATTTATAATAAATATTGTAGGTCCAAATCCTATTCTACTTTAGCCAAAATCAACTCACATTTTGGCCCAAATATCAAAAGGTACTACTCCAAATGTCTAGTCAAGTGTATCGAACATTCGCGGTTTGAAGTTAACTATAAAGAAGACAGAGATTTTGAAAAGGGAATCGACGTCGCTGGTAAGAGAAGGCAAGGTGGAGGGTGGTTGTGATGTTTGAGTATAGCGGCTACTGGGAAGGTTGCTTTGAAGGTGATTTTACTAAATGAACCTTTAATCGCATCTTCAACATCCTTTTTATCATCAAATGTCAATTTCGAAACAGTTTTATCATCGTATGGTGTTGTATCCTATTGTATCGGCCTGTTGATTGAAGACGAAGGAAAATATAAAAAAATTTGGTTATTGGGCTTTGAAGTTGAGAGCGGTTTGATTACTTCAATTGATTTGAGAACGATGGTGGTGGGATTAGAATCGGGTTTTGTTGTGATGTTGGGAGAAGGCGTTGAATTCGTATTGAATCAGAGTTCCACGACAGAGTGATATAGTGGGCTTTGAACGGTGTTGTGGGCCCTTTGAATCTGGGCTCGTGTTCAGTCGGGTAGCTGTCGGCGTGGGGTGTAGAGACCGTTAGCGGTGATGCTTACAAATTTTTTTCTTTGCAAATCTTTGCTCTGTTACGAAAAGACGATCATATATATTTTTTTTGTTTCTTCTTCTTGGTTGTTGTATCGGTTGCTGGAAGGTTTTGTCCACATGATGTTGTGTCTTAATTCATGAATTTGTCTCATAGTTGTAATGCTCAACAAGAAAGTGTTTTCTTTTAAAACGTCGTTTATTAATAAATTGATTAAAATGTCGCACATGCCTCCCACGTGCTTACTTAACGAAACAATCAGACGTATTCCGTTATTAGGGGGTAACGATTCGAAAAAACAAAAGTTTGAGGGTAAATTTACACTTTATACGATCGATGTGGTAAGCTGTCAATTTTGTTAAAGTACGTGATATCTTGTGTATTTACTCTAAATTATATTTTATTTAGTTCTATCACACTTTAGCAACATTATTTAAAATATCCAATTATCTTTTAAATTTATAAAATATATAACAAAAATTTAAAATAATAATTTTGAAAAAGAAATAAAATTAGTAGTCTAAAAATAATTTTATCTCCTACTGAGTAATACAATATTGAGATAAGACTCTCATTCTATATTAATGGTCCAACATTATCATTATAGTCATAATATGATTGGTATTAGACCATCGAATATTGAATAAAAGTATATTCTAAGTATTGTAGATTAAAATTAGATTTTGTTAACCAAACAAACAACCCCTTTATAAGCGTTTGGAACAAGAAAAAAAATCCTTAATATTTTTTGTTTGGAACAAGAAAAAAAATTCTTAATATTTTTTGTTTTGCACCATTTTAAAGAGAGAAATTTTTTTGAATAAGATTGATGGTCTAGTAGTTAGACTACTCTGCAAAGAATAAGAGGTTTTGGGATCGAATATGTATTAAAATAATCGAACCAAAGATCGATAGTTGGTCTAGTGGTTAAGCTAATGCTTTTGACAAAAAAAAAACATGCTAAATAATAAAAAGTAATATGTAACTAAGGTTTTTTTTGTTACATAGAAGAGCCATTTTTAGATTCGGTGTCATGGATACAGTTTAATCATGTACTGCCTGGATAACTAAGACTCTGGCCAATTGAGCTAACTTCAATTGGTTAAAGGTTTTTACTTTAAACATGAATATAAAAAGAAATAAAATGATTGTTAGAAGTCTACAAAATGAATTAAGAGAAAAATAAAGTTGTGGCTAACATTTTAATCATAAAGTGAATGTGAATGGAAAAAGAAAAGAAAAAAATGAACATCCTTTTCGTGAAGTGTATGCAATATAATAAAAAAAAGAATATAATGTGGCTAGAAGTTTGTATGGATCAACAGATGTAGCAAACACAATTAAACAATTGAGGTTTAAATGTAGCCTTCCTTATTCTATTAAGGCGAGATAAAAAGTTGGAGGAGTCAACCCTCAATTCTATCTTTTTGTAAGAATTGGTAACCGGTTAGACTCCGCCTTAATTCTGAGTCCAAATGGCTCTCATATATATTAAAAAAGAAAAATTCGAATCAAGAGAGAGAGATAGAAAAATTCGCGTCAATGACACGTGTTAAATATATTATTCCATAATATATTATTACCATAATATATTATTACTATAATATATTATTACCTTATTAGTCTAGTTTATTTCCATATTATATTTGTTTCCTTGTTAGCATAGTTTTACCTTTCTTGTTCACCAAGTAACTAGACCTATATATATGGTCCCATTCTATTATGTTTGATATCACCTCATTCACAATGTAGTCCTTTAGTATTCTCTTGTTCTCTAGCCTTTATGGCTCTCTTTCATTATCAATATATTATTTCTCTTTTCCTCTTTTCTCTCTTCCCCTTTATTAAATATTTCACTTAATTTAAATATCTCACATGGTATCAGAGCCACAATCCAAAGTGGTTTCCCGTAATCGTTTCGTTCGCTTCCGCAAGTCGTTAGACCTTTCAGTGGTCTCATCTCGTTAGACCCTTCAGTGGTCCCGTCTCGTTAGGCCATTTAGTGGTCCCGTCTCGCTAGGCCATTCAGTGGTCCCCTCTTGCTAGGCCTTTCAGTGGTCCCGTCTCGCTAGGCCTTCAGTGGTCTCGTCTCGTTAGGCCCTTCAGTGGTCTCGTCTCGTTAGGCCCTTCAGTGGTCTCGTCTCCTTAGGCCGTTCAGTGGTCTCGTCTCGTTAGGCCGTTCAGTGGTCTCGTCTCGTTAGGCCATCCAATGGCCTCATCTCCATATCTCGTTAGGCCATCCAGTGGTCTCATCTCGGTAATTCGCTCAACATTAGGTTTTTCGTTTCTGGTTTTCTTCACTCCACCTCACCGTTACGCCACGACATCAACATTGTCATCACGCCAACTCATCTGTCATGCTTTTCAATCAACAAGGCTCAAGACACGTCATCAACTATCAGATTTCAAACTCAAGTTGCTCTCTATCCGATCTACTTGAGTTTGAGGGGGGGTGTTAAATATATTATTCCATAATATATTATTACCATAATATATTATTACTATAATATATTATTACCTTATTAGTCTAGTTTATTTCCATATTATATTTGTTTCCTTGTTAGCATAGTTTTACCTTTCTTGTTCACCAAGTAACTAGACCTATATATATGGTCCCATTCTATTATGTTTGATATCACCTCATTCACAATGTAGTCCTTTAGTATTCTCTTGTTCTCTAGCCTTTATGGCTCTCTTTCATTATCAATATATTATTTCTCTTTTCCTCTTTTCTCTCTTCCCCTTTATTAAATATTTCACTTAATTTAAATATCTCACAACACGGAAGCCTAGATTCTTCCCCTAAAGGTAAGCTTTAGTTATTATATTAAACCTTGGTTATAATGTTGACTATCTATGCTATTTTGGAAGTTTGTGTTTTGATTTTGTATACTCCATTTATTCATTCATTTAGCTTGAGTATTGTCAATCGAATGTATTTCCATGGCTGATTTTCAGGTGCAAAAGAGGTAACCATTTCAGTCTAAACGCTTTTTATATAAGCTAAGTTAAAAGTGCTTTTCATTGTTGAGTGTCCGTCCCGTACATATTTCCGATTGACCGTACCGTTTGCTTTACTATAATGATGTTAAATTATTAACCAATTTTTGATACTTGATCCTTCATTCATCACCTACTAAGCTAAGCTTTGTGACAATATATATAATAATCGTATATATGGTAGATGTTTCTAATGTTGTGGCTAATTGACATTGCAGATAAAAGAAGGAATAATCAAATCATGGCTGAGCCTTGTGATATTATAAGTAATCTTCCTGATGATGTTACACAAATCCTTCTGATGTATTTGCCAACACGAGATGCTATAAGGACTAGCATTTTATCAACAAAATGGAGATATTCTTGGACAAAACTTCCACAATTAATACTTGACGAAACACTGTGGAATACATTTATAGTAAAATCTTCAGCTAAAGTCACATTTAAAACAGTTTTATTTCACCTTCTGTTGCTTCACAAAGGACCGATCAACAAGTTTACCCTCTCCATTCCTAAATCAGAAAGTTGTCCTGAAATTGACAGCCTCATTTATTTCCTTATAAGGAATGGTATTGAGGATCTTACACTTAAGATGCCATCAGATGAGTGCTATAAATTACCATTATCATTATTGACATTCCAACAGTTGAAGCATTTGAGTCTTGAGTGTTGCATAATTGAGATCACACCTACCTTTAAAGGATTTGGTAAACTAATTACATTGAAGCTGTGGGAAGTTACTATCAGTAATGAAGCTCTTAATAGTTTAATCTCTAAATCACCAATGCTTGAGGTGTTAGAGTTAAAAAACTCTTCCAACAGTTATGATCTTGAGATTGATGTTCCTAATCTGAAAACTTTCAAGGTTGAAGCCCTTATTGAAAAAATTGCTTTCGTAAAAGCTCCACTTCTTGCTTGGCTCTCAATTTATGTAAGCCCTTATTATAATGAAGAAAACATGTCTTTTAATGGATTGTTTAACATATTTGAATTTTTTCATTCCCTGCCTGTTCTTGAGTATCTGGACCTAGATTATTCGCTTTTGCAGGTAATTCTTGTAATTTAACTAAAATTATGTGAAGTTAATTCATTGAAGTTGTTTCTTTTAGTCATTGGCTGTAGGTGGAGTCCCAAGAAGACTTGAAACTAGTTTAGTGTTCCTTAAACATATTAAGCTCTCAAATATAACATTACATAGATTGGATGAGCTGTCAATTATCCTTTGGTTGATGAGAAACTCTCCCAACTTAAAGTCTGTTGATATACAGGTGATTAATGTCATCTTTCTCTATCAATTGTGTTACACATAATAAATCTCTAAGAAAACTGTATTAATTATCATTTTTTTTGAAAGATTTGGACAGATGATCCTCGTGACACAAATGTAGCTATGGAAATTATAAAAGAGGAGGAGAAGTCAGATGTAATGCTGAATGAACTTAAGGAAGTGAAATTGCATGACATAACTGGGATAATTGTTGAATTGGAATTCATCAAGCTTTTATTAGCTAAATCATCAACTCTCCGAGAAATATTAATTAAGCCTAGGAAACCGGTCACAGATAAAAAAGGACGTGAGATCCTCACACAAGTCACTAGATTCCGCCGTGCATCAAAGGATGCAGAGGTACTTTATCAACACACAGCAAATTGAAGGTTGATGTCACGTGTATGAAATATTATTGCTTAAAGAATTGAAGAATAGGGCTATACGAGGAGGGTATAAGTAATGAAATTCAATTTATGTAAACCATGCCCAAGTAGTTCAAATGAGTTATGAAGATATTTTTGATTTTGATATCACTTTTAAATGGTAGTTTAATTTCTTTGGAGGTTCTTCTAAATTTTTAGTTTGCTGTAGTTCACTATTTTACACCTTTTGTTATAACTTATATATTGATTGATATTTTAGGGAGACATAAATGTGAACATCTGATTTCAAATGACATGGCTTTGTGATGAAAAAAACTTAGGCTTTAAGTTATTTTGTTGTAGAAAGGATGTTTTGCCGTCTCTATTTCTTCCTTGTAAAATATACACATCGGATCAAGTTCAATGTAGGTGATCAATCTTTTGTGTTGATCCCCTTAAGTGAGAGCAAAGGTACAAGTAAGCTCAACGGGCAAGGATAAGATTTTTTTCTTATCCTTGGTTTTAAAAAAGAATATCAAATCTTTAATGTTTAATAAATTATTGGATAAAAAAGTTTGATAAAATTAATAAGGGAAAATGACCCAAAAAATCAAACTAATAATTTTTTATGCTCAATCAAATCAAGACAAAAAAATCTGCCCAATAAAATCATTAACTTAATTATTTAATACATTATTTGACTAAATTACCCTTACTTACTTTTTATACTACAAATTACTTACTATATACCCTAATTATAATAAAAGCTTATTTCATTTAATTTTTCTTTCCCTCTCTCTATCACCGATCGTGTATCTTCATCCCATCATCATGGCCGATTACTTCTCTCCATTTCCGATTCGTCTTTCCACGATTTTTCTCTCCATTTCTGATTAAAGTGTTGATATCTTCGTTCTCCTCAAATTTTTTATTTTCGGATTGAGCCTCTTTGTTCTGAGGAGCCTCACAGCTCGTGTTGAAGCTCAACTGCGAGCCCTTGACAGACGATATAGTTCACTTTTGGGAGCTGGAAATTGATTAATGAAATATGCTCGGATTCTGAAGAATAAGGACCCGTGTGATTTTAATAGAAGTAGCTCGAAATCAGGTAACTTTGTAGCAGATTCGGGGGAGCTGTTATGAAGGTGATCCGTCAACATTTCAGGAACTTATTGAAAACCTAGCTGCAGCAAATGAGCAAGGTACTGTGAATTCTAAATTGTGCGATTCACTGGAATTTAGTGTTTTGAATAGAAATTTGGGTGTAACTGAGAGTTCAAATTCAAATAAATAAGACCAGAGTCTTTCATCTTCTCTGATCCTCTTGTAACAGGCGTGTAGGCGGTATCACCATTATTTGTAATTATCATCTCTTGAATTCTCATTAACATAAGATAGGGACGAATTGTGTGATTTAACTTTGTTTTTAATTGTTACAGGTTGCAGTAAGATTTAGTGTTTGATATAATTTGGTATATTTACATTTACAGTTAGATGGATGACACAATATTGAAAACCAATGAAACTGCTGGTGAAGAAGAATTGAAGGAATCACGAGATTTGATCTGTCGGATTAGGAGAGCTGATCTATACCAGCTAAGGAATTGAACATTAGCCATCTGTTGTTTAGTAACTTCTTTCTTTTTTTTTTTTTTTGTCAGATAGTAACTTCTTTCCATTTCTTTATATAATGGTGGATTTTGATTTTTTTTAAACCTTAACTTTATTATATAGCAAATCATGGTGATGGGATTTATATCTCGTTAATGAGAATAATGAAGTTGTAGCCATAGAGATTTAAAATGATAGTTGGAACCCCCGGTTTGAAAGTTAAGGTGCTTTTCTTATATCCAAACTTTTCTTATACCATGTTTTGTGGACTGTTTTTATTGCTCTTATTAACTATCATTTCATTTTGCAGTTAATATATAGGCAATGGTGATGAAAATTTGATTACCATGCTGATTTATCAATCGTGTATCTTCATATCTTCATGGCCATGTATTTCTTTATCTGTTTTTGTTAGAAAAATTTAATAATTATGGGCTCACATATGTTAATATAAATGTGTATTGTTATCGTAAAAGTTTTATCCAATTGATTATGGTCTAATAAAGATAATAATTGGATTACGGGAATAAAAGTGTCATGGAATTAAAGTGTAGATACTATTATATTATTTCTAGTTTATTGAGGGGTCAAACTAGATATAATAGAAGTTATTAATTATTAACTTCTAATAACTTCTTATGCTTAACTGAACGCACGTTCAGAATTATAAGAAGGGGGTTATGGTCCCCAGATCATACACGCTCTGTTCTTTCTCTCATCCCCATCTAAAGAGAAAAACTAAACACAGAAGGTATAGATCTGGAAGACTCATTACCCACTCCAACAAATCATTCAAAGCAATCTTGACTTCTGGTACGCTTCCGCTAATCTTCTCCTTTATTCTTAATATTTTCAATATAGATTATTTAGTATTTTATGGGTTTTGATTAAACATCAAATCCCTACAGTGGTATCAGAGCCTGCTATATTGATTTTATTATTGAATAAATTAGGATATTTTTTTTGCTTGTATTATTTACAATGTTTCGTTTGAATACTTATGTTAAGGATAATTTTTTTTTTTTTTTAACTGTGCCGGTGAATTGATGAAGTTTTTGTTTCATGTGTATAATCGTGGCTTCCGTTTTCATACGTTTTATTATTAAAACACAAAGGAAAGAAATTTGTTCACTTGTGGTTGCTCATCATGTATGGCTGCGCTTCTGCATATGATTAATATTTTTTTTTTAAATTATTTAACACTTTGACAATTGTATATAAAGCTTTCGAATAAAATAAATAAATAAAAGAAAAAGGGACATGGTTTGTTTCTTTCAAGGCTGTAGTAATGTATGGCAGTCATTTGAATGTATATTTTTTTTATGAGCTAAGTTGTGATGAAGGATGGCTTTGTTTTATTTTTATTTTTTGATTAATTGTATTATATTTGATTACGGATTATGTATAGTAGCATCAATTGATCATGGCTTTAGTAATATTTGCAATAAAAAAAAAAGTACAGCTCTTTAAACCATTCTTTTCAAAAAATTGTTTGATAATCATCAAAGTCTGTTCACGTATACTTTACTTATTTGCCTAAATCTGTGTAATGTATAGTACATCATATTTGATCCCATTTTATTTATTTATTTTTTATAAGGAATAAAGAAAAGTGATTTGAGTTTGGCTTTGAACAGTGGTTTTATGGCTTTTAAAAGTGTACTTACTGTGTAACTAATATATGGTTTTATTTTGTATTTTTATGAAATTAAAAAAAAAATTTAACTTATGAGTTAAATTGTGATAATTTTTATTTACATTTATCATGACTTTAGTTAAATATTATTTTTTGGTCTAATTACATGGTAAATTAGTTTAATGAATTTTAATTATACCTTGGTTGTTATAAGGTTTAATTCAAATATAAATGATTCAGATCTATCATTTTGAATGAAATAGTTTAAATAAGATGTCACCAAAGTGACCGCTCTTGTGTAAATTATTCAAGAAAAATGTTTGATATTTGTGAATGTGTTATTAATGTGAGTATTAGTCGGCCTAAAGGAAGATGACCACTTATATTGATTACACATATAACTGTGATAATAAATACGTGACGATTATTTAGTTTATTTGTAAATAATGACTTGATCTAAAGATAAACTCATTATTTGACATGTGTTATTGCCAGTATTTGATTGTTACAACAAGAATACTAATTGCAGTTAATATTATTGTCCAAAGACTTGATATTACTGTTGTATTCAGTATCTTGAGATGGAATTAATCATTATTTGAATTTACAGATATAGAATAAGGATATTAATGTGAGCATTGTTGTTTTTTTTTTAATTCAGCTAGTTCATCTGCTACTACAATATCTGCTAATGTCAACTCAATTCCCATACTTAGTGGGAATAATTTCAAGGATTGGAAAGAGAACATTCTCATTGTTCTCGGCTGTATGGATCTGGACTTTGCACTAAGGGTTGAACAACCCCAACCTCTCACTCAGGAAAGTTCTCTTGAAGAGAAAAAGGAACATGAGAGGTGGGATCGTTCAAATCGCATGAGTCTAATGATTATCAAGCGTGGCATTCCAGAAGCCTTTAGAGGTGTAGATTCCGAAGGAATTACTAATGCTAAGGAGTTTATTGCTGAAATTGAGAAACGTTTTGCAAAAAACGATAAGGCTGAAACAAGCACGCTTCTGGCAAGCTTGATTTCAATGAAATATAAGGGAAAAGGCAATATAAGGGAGTACATCATGGAGATGTCACACATTGCTTCAAAACTTAAGGTTCTAAAACTCGACATGTCCGATGACTTGCTCGTGCATTTAGTACTTATATCACTTCCTCCACAATTTAACCAATTCAAGGTCAGTTATAACTGTCAAAATGAGAAATGGACTCTTAATGAGCTCATTTCATACTGTTTGCAAGAGGAAGAAAGGTTGAAGCAAGAAAGAACTGAAAGTGATCACTTAGCAAGCACCTCTAAAGATAAAAGCAAGAAAAGAAAATCAGAGAATAAGGCTGCTAAGGGTCCAACACAAAAGAAACAAACTCAGGAACCAGGTGTTTGTTTCTTTTGTCAGAAGCCTGGACATATGAAGAAAGAATGTACAAAATATCACGCTTGGCGTGCTAAGAAAGGTACAATTCTTATTTTGGTCTGTTCTGAGGTAAATTTAGCTTCAGTACCTAGAAATACTTGGTGGATAGATTCTGGTGCTACTACTCACATAAGTATTTCTATGCAGGGTTGCCTGAGCTACCGAAAGCCAAGTGATGGTGAAAGACACATCTTTGTGGGCGATGGAAAGTCGGTAGAGGTGGAGGCGATTGGTCATTTTAGATTGTTATTAGGAACCGGTTCACTAAGTGAATACGACAATTTATATTTGCTTGATACAATCGCATCTTATAATGAAACCTTGAACGTGGAATCATGTGGTACTAAACGCAAGATTAATCAGGAAAATTCAGCATCATTATGGCATAAACGCTTAGGTCATATTTCAAAGAATAGAATTGAGCGACTTGTGTCTGATGGAATTTTAGAATCCCTTGACTTTTTGGATTTTAATATTTGTATTGAATGCATTAAGGGAAAGCAGACAAAAACAAAGAGATTAGGTGCCAATAGAGCTTCAGATGTCTTAGAATTGATTCACACAGATATTTGTGGACCATTTCCTACGTCTTCTTGGAATGGTCAACAATATTTTATATCATTCATTGACGATTACTCTCGTTATGGGTACCTATATCTAATTCATGAGAAATCTCAGTCTCTGGACGTGTTCAAGGCTTTTAAGTCTGAAGTTGAGAATCAACTTAACAAAAGAATAAAATCCATAAGGTCTGACCGTGGTGGTGAATATTACGGCAGAAATGACGGACCAGGTGAACAACGTTTAGGACCTTTTGCTAAGTTCCCAGAGAAATGTGGTATCGTTCCACAATACACTATGCCAGGATCTCCTAGCATGAATGGTGTTGCTGAAAGACGAAATAGGACTCTTAAGGATATGGTAAGGAGTATGATTAGTCATTCAACCTTACCAGAGTCACTCTGGGGAGAAGCATTAAAGACAACAGCTTATATTCTTAATAGAGTACCAACTAAAGCAGTTACTAAAACACCTTATGAGCTTTGGACAGGTAGAAAACCTAGTCTAAAACATTTCCATATTTGGGGATGTCCAACCAAGGCAAGGCCTTATAGGCCAAACGAAAGAAAACTGGACGCCAAAACAGTAAGTAGCTACTTTATTGGTTATTCTGAGCGATCAAAAGGGTACAAATTTTATGATCCTACAATGAAAAACATATTTGAGACGGGAAATGCAATATTTTTTGAGGATGTTGAGTTTGGGGGGAGAAATAAGGTTAGAGACGTTGCTTTTGAGGAGGAATCGATTTCGAATCCTATTTCTATTATCACTTTTGACAATGTACAAGTTCCTACACTAGTCATTGATCAAGAAGTGGATCCGGGACCTCAACAAGTCAATGTTGAACAACTTCCTATCTAAGATGAAATAATTATTCAAGAAGAACAAACTCAACAACCTCAACAACCTGTGCCAATAAGGCGATCCATTAGAGAAAGGAGAAATGCAGTTTCAGATGATTATATTGTGTATCTCCAAGAATATGAGGAAGAAAATTGCACGATGGAAGATGATCCAGTCAACTTTCATCATGCCATGAAAAGTTCTAACTCTCAAAAGTGGATTGAAGCAATGCATGATGAGTACAAGTCTATGCAAGACAATAAGGTTTGGGAACTTATTCCGTTACCAGAAGGTGCAAAACCAATTGGTTGTAAGTGGATATTTAAAACCAAAAGGGATGCGAATGGTAATGTGGAAAGGTATAAGGCTCGACTTGTAGCTAAAGGCTTTACTCAAAAGGAAGGCATTGACTTCAAAGAGACTTTTTCTCCAGTATCATCAAAAGACTCGTTTCGGACAATTATGGCACTTGTTGCTCATTTTGATCTTGAGTTACATCAGATGGATGTTAAAACAGCGTTCTTAAATGGAGACATTGATGAGACGATTTATATGGTACAACCAGAAAACTTTGTTTCGGGAGATCCAAAGAATATGGTTTGCAAGTTAACTAAATCCATCTATGGACTCAAGCAAGCTTCTCGTCAATGGTACCACAAGTTTCATCAAGTCATTATCTCATTTGGTTTTGAGATAAATGCAGTAGATGATTGTGTGTATCACAAATTCAGTGGGAGTAAATTCATATTCCTGGTTTTGTATGTCGATGACATATTACTTGCAACTAATGATATAAGCATTTTGCACGAAACTAAGAATTTTCTTTCAAAGAATTTTGAGATGAAAGATCTTGGAGACGCCTCTTTTGTATTGGGAATCCAAATATACCGTGATCGTTCTCGAGGTATTCTTGGATTATCACAAAAGAGTTATATCGATAAAGTACTTAAAAGATTTGGCATGCAAGACAGTAGACCAGGTGACACCCATGTCGCTAAAGGAGACAAATTCAGTTTAACTCAATGCCCTAAAGGAAACCTTGAAATTCAAGAAATGCAGAAGATTCCCTATGCATCAGCAGTTGGGAGTGTAATGTATGCTCAAGTGTGTACACGTCCGGATATTGCGTACATTGTTGGCATGTTAGGCAGATATCTCAGCAATCCTGGTATGGAACATTGGAAAGCAGCCAAGCGGGTAATGAGATACTTGAAGAGAACAAAAGATTTTATGCTCACATATAAGAAATCGGATCAGTTGGAGATTATTGGGTATTCAGACTCCGATTTTACAGGATGCCAAGATAGTAGAAAATCTACATCAGGCTATATATATCTCTTAGCTGGAGGTGCTATATCGTGGAAGAGTGTCAAACAAACACTTGTAGCTTCTTCCACTATGGCAGCAGAATTTGTAGCATGTTATGAGGCATCTAATCAAGGAATATGGCTTCGAAATTTTGTCACTAGGCTGCGCATTTTAGAAAATGTAGAAAGACCACTAAAGTTGTATTGTGACAATAAATCAGCAGTACTATATTCAAACAACAATAGGAGCTCATCTAAGTCAAAACATATTGAAATATAGTTCCTTGTTGTGAAAGAACGGGTACAGAGTGGAGAAATATATAGAGAGCACATTGGATCAAACTCTATGATTGCGGATCCGCTTACCAAAGGATTACCACCCAAAGTCTTTCATGAGCATACCACTCATATGGGTGTTATATTACATGAAGATGTGATGATTTAGTGGGAGTTTAAGTTTTTTTTTATTGCTCTATGTTTTTAATTTAGAAACATTATGTATTTGGATATTTTATGTAGAAGTAAAGCATTTAGTTCTTTTACACTCTGCCAGTTCGGTTTTGTTTAATCTCACTAAGGTTTAAAGTTGGACCAGTTGGAAATAGGCATGTTCAGACCATATTACATGTAACTTCCATGCTACGCATCCATGATTGATCTATGTCATTTGATTATATTGGTATATGTGATTATTGATGGATTTAGTTGCGCTAAATGTGACGAAAGTCCCATTAGTCCTGTATCGTTATGGTTGATGGACAAGATTGTTTGAAATACCTCTATATATGATAACATTTTGGAGCGCTCATAAGGTTATACACATTCATAAAGTAACATATGTGGCCCAAGTGGGAGATTGTTAGAAAAATTTAATAATTATGGGCTCACATATGTTAATATTAAATGTGTATTGTTATCGTAAAAGTTTTATCCAATTGATTATGGTCTAATAAAGATAATAATTGGATTAGGGGAATAAAAGTGTCATGGAATTAAAGTGTAGATACTATTATATTATTTCTAGTTTATTGAGGGGTTAAACTAGATATAATAGAAGTTATTAATTATTAATTTCTAATAACTTCTTATGCTTAACTAAACGCACGTTCAGAATTATAAGAAGGGGGTAATGGTCCCCAGATCATACACGCTCTGTTCTTTCTCTCATCCCCATCTAAAGAGAAAAACTAAACACAGAAGGTATAGATCTGGAAGACTCATTACCCACTCCAACAAATCATTCAAAGCAATCATAACTTCTGGTACGCTTTCGCTAATCTTCTCCTTTATTCTTAATATTTTCAATATAGATTATTTAGTATTTTATGGGTTTTGATTAAACACCAAATCCCTACAGTTTTTGCTTTTCAGTTACTGTATTGTCTTGATTAATATGTAATTAAGATAAAAACTGCAATCTTTTAATAATTTGCTATTTTTATCAGGATCAATTATAATGTTCATTACGTGTTGTATAAATTCTTAATGATCAAAACACGATTAAAAGACCAATCGTGTATTTTCAATGTGTTGATCTGTTTTTGCTATGGTGTTGATTGTTATGAAACTAAGATAAAAACTACACCTTTTAATAAGTTATGTTTGATTGTTATGTATTATGTTTGATTGTTTAATAAGTATTGACAAGCGTGTGATTGAAAGTTTCGAGAAAGAAGCTGCTGAGATGAACAAAAGGTCATTTGGATATATTTGGATATTTTGCATAATACAGGGTCTGACGATGCAATTTACTAGTTTTTAATTTGTCTTGATATTTGGTGTAGTTATATCTTTCTCATCGAATGATCTTGTTGTATCTCAGCAAAGTTAATGCAAATGCTTATTTTAATTTAGATTGTAATTGATATATTGACTCGCCTAATTGAAAATAATAATATGGTTGTTTTCATACTTGGAGTTAAGTGCACACTGGTCTATTTGTTATGTGATATAGTCAAATATACCAGGTGTTATACCAATTCCAATACTTGGAGAATGTTGCACCACATCTCGTGATAGCTCCCCTATAAACTTTGAGAAACTGGGAGCGTGAATTTGCCACGTGGGCCCCTCATATGAATGTGGTAAGTATTCATAATCATGTCAAGTTTTCTTGTTAATATGAATGTACTAATTTTCCGAAAATTCGGTCTTTTCTAGGTTATGTATGTTGGTTCAGCTCAAGCTCGAGCTGTGATAAGGGAATATGGGTTTTATTTAGTTGATGGGATTTATTTTTGTTATGGGATTATATACGTTAGTTGATGGGAAATAATTTGTATTGGTGGGATTTTTTTTTGTCAAAATATTGGTGGAATTCAATACAACTTTGATGGGATTTATATGCGTCATGGGATTTTATACGTTAGTTGATGAGATATAGTTGTATTGGTGGGATTTTTTTTTGTCAAAATATTGGTGGAATTCAATACAACTAGTGATGGGATTTATATGCGTAATGACGGGAATCGTCGGTGACGGGAATCGTCTGTGACGGGAATCGTCCTTGACGGGAATCGTCCGTGACGGGAATCGTGCTTGACGGGAATCGTCCTTGACGGGAATCGTCCTTGACGGGAATCGTCCGTGACGGAAATCGTGCTTGACGGGAATCGTCCTTGACGGGAATCGTCCTTGACGGGAATCGTCCTTGACGGGAATCGTCCGTGACGGGAATCGTCCTTGACGGGAATCGTCCTTGACGGGAATCGTCCTTGACGGGAATCGTCCTTGACGGGAATCGTCCGTGACGGGAATCGTCCTTGACGGGAATAGTTCTTATGGTGTAAGGGTAAACATGTAATCTTATAATAGCAAGTTAATGGATGATTCTTTGGGGCAAGTATAATATTATTTTGATTTTTTGGGTCATTGACCCAATTAATAAAATGACAAATATATATTTTTTTAAAATAAGTTTAAAATCACAAGATATTAATTTATATTTAGAAAAAACGTTTTAAGATATAAGTAGTTAGTCAAATATTTTTTATATTAAACTATATAAAAAATGTTTACCATTTAATTTATCTAATTGTTAACTCTCGGTCGACTGCCTAATTTCAAAATGTCTTCTCAGACTATATCGTGACATTCGTGATTTTACGTGTATCTTTTAAAAATTATTTTTTCCCTAATCTTATCGCTCTATCTCTTTTCTTTCCACCCAAACTAACAAGTAACAACCTTTCAAAAATTATTTTGAATATTAAAATTTTATAAAAAATGCTTATCGTTTAATTTTTCCTAGTCGATAGGTTTCGGTCGATCGTCTAATTTCGAAACACTTTCTCCGACTATGTCGTGACTTTACATGGTTTTGTGTTTATATATAATAAATTTCTTCCTTATGATTTTTTTATAATTTATCTTCTTTATAATTTTTCTACCTTAAGTTTTTTTATAATCTCTCTTCTTTTTAATTTTTGTTGTCATTCAAATAGGATAAACTTAACTTTTAAATCTTATTTTATAATAAAAAAAATAGACTTAAAAATAATCAAAATTGTCATGGTTTAAAAAATTAAAAAAGATAAATACAAAATCACAAGTTTCACGACATAGTCTGAGAAAGCGTTTCAAAATTAGACAATTGATCGAAACTTAGCGACTAGGCAAAAAGAAACGGTAAATATTTTATTATATAATTTAAACCATGACTCACTTTCATAACCACGGTGGATTTAAAGTCACTAAAGTTCCTTACCAAATGAACCCGCTCCGTGGCTGCAAAGTTTCATCAAAGAACGGAACTTCTCGAACTCTGCTGCTGTGAAAACCTACCATGAACGAGATGTATAATGAAGGATATGGAGTTTCAAAAGACTACTAGTTTGGGGTAGGAAGAAGAGATGGGAAAATAAGATTAGAGAGAAATGCTTGTTTAGAAGATAAATACAAAATCACGAATGTCACGCATAATCTGAGAAGATGTTTCGAAATTAGGCGGCTACCGAGACCTAACAGTTAGGCAAATTAAACAGTAATTTTTGTTATATAATTTAATATAAAAAAAATACTTTTTCAACCAAATATTTATATCTAAAAATATATTTTCGGAATATAATTTGATTGTTATGAAACATTATGGACATCCAATCCAGCCCAATGACTTAGAGTCCAGCCCACAAATACTAAGGTTTAGGGTTTACATATTTCCTATATATAGGACATCTATACATTGTAATTGAGACACTTATTCTATCAATAAAACTACTTTCTCCTCTCCATCTTGATCTCTTGCTTTATTTTATAACACGTTATCAGCACGATAGACTCTACCTCCCAACACTAGCTTCTACATCTCAAGGCACATTATTTTCTTATAATCTAAGAGAAACAATGTTATATTCAAATCACCACAATGACTGAAACGTGGTTTGTATTTGTGATAAATTATTATTGCTCCTTTATTAATGCAATATTCACCACAGTGAAGTATTATGAACGAGTGTTTATTACAGCCTCATGGTTGATTGGCAAATTAAAGTAACCAAAAAGAAAATATATATATATACGAGGTGATAAATATATGAACATCTCAAATCACCTGAAAAGATTAAAAGGATTAATCTTTGTGGGACATGCGGATGAAATTGTATGGTAAATGAATAGTTTTGGAATGTATTCCACTAAATCAAAATATGTGTTATTATTGATAAAGATTTGAGGAACCTTTCTCCATATCAATCGCCAAAACTTGCCAAACTCTTCAAAATCCTTAAAAATAATTTATTACTTTTTCTTAGCATTTACCTCAAACGAGATCTTCACTACCACTGTGAAGTAATAAATTCACATATAAGAATTTTCTATGGTAGGGTAGCATATAAAACAAAGGTAAGCTAACGGGTTAATTGTTTTTTTTTTAAAGCACAAAGCATTATATATATTCAACCGCAACCACTAAATATTTGCCCATTTTTTTGTTTTATTTTTGGATATTTTTCTACATTAAATTCTTTTATTTTCAACCTATCCTAATTGATTCGGAAAAAAAGTTGACTTCATGGATTTAACTGTTCCATAGTATATTTTGTGCAGCCTCTGCCAATTTTAGGTAAATGATTGTAATTTTTGATATATAAATTTATAAGTCAATGTTATATATATTTTCTTTCCACAATTGTCTCATCTATATAGGTAGTTTAATACGTTTTTGGAAGAAAAAAAAAAATCTAAACATAATAAGTAATATATAAGGACTTAATTGAATTGGCTACACTAAAATTTTAATGCATTAAATGGTACAAACCAGAGAAAAGAAATTGTGAAAAAATAGATCTACACAGATTTTACATTTAGCTCTTTAAAAAAAAAGGGGGAATATTCATGGATAAAAATAAAATATAGAGAAAAAGAAATCTTGAACATAATATTTTTAGTAACTTTTTCCTTTTTTTATTTAATATTATATTATTTCTTACTTTTTTTTGTTTTAATATTATGTTTATCTTTTTATTAATAATGTTTGTAACTTTGTAAGTATTTATCCAATTTACTTTTATAATTGATTATAATTCTTTTAATTTAACCGTTTATATACTATTCTATATTATATAATTTGAAACGGTTTTGTTTATTGTGAAAAAAAAAAGGTAGACTTTCCATATATAAAATATCCAAACAAAAGAAATAAAAGACAACCGAGATTTCTTATTATTGTTCAATTTCTTTTTCTTTATATAGGAATAACATATTTTTATATAAATAAATTATTGTTCAACTTATAAAAAAAAAAAAATTATATAAAACATATGATTGAGAATATGTAGTTTATGCAAACGGTTTTGATATCGCATAATCTATGGCGTTAATTATTTATATGAAGCATATCGCGAATATCCTTCGATGTCGTATGATATTTTGAAAAAAAAAATTATATAAGGCATGTACTTGTTATATGTATCTTTTACAAATATTCTGGGTATGGCACTAAAAGAAAAACTAAAATTTTAGCAATTTTATATGAATCTCTTATTGATTTAAAAAAGAGATTTAATCTCATTGATATACCCTTTAAAACAAAACAAATGGTATTAAAATGCCAAGAAAAAAAAATACTTCTTGTATTTTGGCTTATACTTGAATTTATTTTTCCGTGTAGTTCATACAATTATAACAACACGGTTTAATTCATATTTTTTCCCTCGCCAAGAGGTTCGAGTTAATTTTTTTTTCCGTAGATGAATAATCATCATTTGACCAAGTAGCTCACTCAATCACCTAAAGTAAATAATATATGTAAATTTATTATCATGAATATAAACATAATTATATCATCATTTATTAATGAGTTGGGCACTTTAACCATTAACAACTCAATGAGAATAAGAATGCAAAATGTATGAGCATGAATTGATGATAAATTTTAATTATCAAGTGAGTTTTTGATATCTTGGTTATATTTTAGAAAAATATTACTCGATATTTTAAGTCAAATTGACAAATTCAGGAGGAGATATGTATGATCTAGCAAAATATATATTTCTCATATGTAGAGAATTGCTAGACAATGGATTGTGAATTTGTCTTTTATGACATACACTTGTACTTTTATATAATTGCAAATTTATATAATAGAAGTCCAACTATTAAATCTAAATTACCATCACTGGTCAAATACCAATTATATCCCATCTATTTATATTTGTGCAATATGTTATATAAATGTTTAATCATTTGTACAATGAACATATATGAGAATTTTTTTTATCTCTGATAATTTATATGCAACTTAGACTTACAAATTTGGAGAAATCTTGTTTTTGCTTAAATATTATGCATAAAACAAAAATTCTCATAATAAGCGGGATAACTGAAAAATATTATAATTTACATCACGATCCTCGCAATAATTATGAGCTCAATGTTCAAAAAGATGTAATTATAAATAAAGTGACGAAGTCACATATTTAGTTTTAATGACTCCTACTCGTATTAATTTCTTTTGTAAGAATATATATTACAACACTTATAGCGTGGTCTGCCTTTCGATTTCAACATTTTATAAAATTGAGTAGTATGAGCAAGTTGGCACTTCTTGAACTTTAGCATCATGTTTATATCACGATAAAGAAAGTAGAAAATATAACTGAAATATATTACTCCTTTAGAGTATCAGGTACCGAAATATTTTTCTTATTGAGAAATTAAAATTTAAATATCTCGTTCAGTTATACTACTTCATAAATATATGAAATCGAAAAATACTTGATCATGATCAAATAATATGCGCAAATGATCATATACAAAGCGAGGATCTTGAATCAAACACCATTCAAAATGTCGACAAGAATTTATGGCCAAATATAGAAAGACGCTTCAGGCAGATTCATACCCATATGGTAAATAGGAACGTATGATCTTTTATAACCTGAAATTTTATAAAGAATTTCATGTGCGTCTAAGATAAACAAATTTATCGATATATCTTATGAGATATAAAATTCATATGAAAGTCCTAAAAGGACTAAAAGCGCTTATATATAAATCCCGGGATATATAAATTAGAGTGTCATTATCCGTTAATTATCTTATATGTTGTCATGTGTCATGTGTATTTGTGTTATTTTATACGTAGTGCATAAATATTTGTTACTCTTATTTGCACATAATTGATTCTTGAATTTTATGTCTATATATTTGAGATTTGTATCATTTCAATTGTCTATATATTGCTTAATTTGAAATATGATGATGTTTGAGATTGTGAAGATCAAGATTCGTTTTCAAACTGAAGATGAATATTGATATGCTTACATGAGGGGGAGATAAATATGCGTTGCACTCTTTTTCCTTTCATCAAGATTTTTTCCACATGGTTTTTCTAAGAAGGTTTTTAACGAGGCAGATTCAAAACATAAGGATATTGTACTCTTTTTCCTTCACTGGATTTTGTCCCAAAGGGTTTTTCCAGCAAGGTTTTAACGAGGCATAGTCTTATGGATTGAATATCCAAGGGGGAGTGTTATGAAACATTATGGACATCCAATCCAGCCCAATGACTTAGAGTCCAGCCCACAAATACTAAGGTTTAGGGTTTACATATTTCCTATATATAGGACATCTATACATTGTAATTGAGACACTTATTCTATCAATAAAACTACTTTCTCCTCTCCATCTTGATCTCTTGCTTTATTTTATAACATTGATATCTTTTTAAAGATATATTTATAATTTTTTTAATCATGATAATTTTGATTTTATCAAAGTTTTTTTTAAAATAACTCATTAAATTTTTAAGATTTAAAAGAATGTTTTTTCTTTAAACTGCATACAGCAAAATGTAGAAGGACTAGGTATTGCCCGTGCCTGAAGTCACTTCGGAAAAAAAATCGATCAATCGTCAATTTTTCTTACTTTAAGTTGGCACATTGAGAAGTTAAGATATAATAAAAAATACACCAAGATCGTATATTCAAGATGCGAAATGTGTGATAAAGATGAGAGAGTGGCATAATTGAGGAGCGTGCAAAGAAAATGAAGAGACGTGAGGGGTTTGAGTAATTGTGTTATTTTTGCAGGTCTCATAAACCTTGAAAGATGTAAGGCGTTTTTGAATTATTCAAGGGAGATGACAAAAATATGTCATTTTCATGTATATAACGCGTCCTTTCCACCCATTTTCACACCAACTATAATTTAGAATGCATTTGCCTATCAAGCTTGCATTTGGTGTTAAATTATGAACTCACTACATTCGTACAATTGCTTATCCTGTGAAGATCACGTTGAGTTTTTGGGATCATCATATTTCTCCTTTTCACTCTTTTTATCCTTCTTTTCCATTACTTCTTGTATCCCTTCTTTATAGCCTTGAATGAAACTTGTTAGACCATCTTTATAAGTAGAAGCTCTTGTCATGTACACACGTTGTAAAGCTGGTCTTAGTGTCTCCATTCCACCTCGCAGCAATTCCTATGTCCATTAATATAATAAACAATTAAATTATTTTATCAACAAAATTTGTAATACTTTAATTAATTAATACTTACCAAGATCCTCACTTTAGTTGCACTATTTTCAACACTTACTTCATTTTCTTTGTGTTTTTTGTAATCATTGGGTCGTAGTTCAGGACCAATATCCCTTACCCAACTTGCAGCATATAATCAAGATGCTTCCTTCAACACCTAACAAACATAAAATCAAAAAACAAAAATTACTTTACTAATAAAGTCCTTTGAGCTATCCTATCAACGTTAGTGACTCTCTTACCAGGTACCGCTCTTTCCAAGTTAATTTTCTCCGTTTTTCAAGTGAGGAGGATTCGGTAAAGAGGAAGGAAACACGATTTCTTTCAGATCATATCGCACGTAATTCGATACTTTCCGCCACACTACTTTCACCTTCATTCTAATTCTTCAAGCTGATAGATATACTCTTTGTTTGTATCTAAATTCCCAAATTTGATTGCGGCAATTTATCGAACGCTCGGACTCACAGGCTGAATTGGTTTCTAATGGTGTTGTGGACTCACACTTTGATAAAAAAAAAGACTGAAAAGGTTTTTGTTAAACTTTCTAATGGTATTGTCTATTAAAAGTTACCGGTTAAACTTTACAAAAACACCATATTCTTTCACTTCCTTTGTAAATTTCTCCAATCTGAAAGTAAAAGAGTATTAGAAGGTATTATTATAAATATTAGAACCATAAGTGATTGAAGAACATCTTAAGTTAAGAGTATATTTAATAGAAAATCTTTTATAGAAAGCATGAATGCTTGTTTCTTCTTCAATTTTCCTCTTTACTTCATGGTAGCTGAAAGATTAGAGTATAAGTATATCACATAAGAAAAATAAAAATACTATTGTTTTCATAATCATTTTTATAGAGTACAGGGACTTATAATGCAATTAACTCAATCTTAATTTATTTAATATTGTTTTGTATAGAATAGGAACTTATACTGTAACTAATTCAAACCTATAGTGCAATTTTTGTACAATATATAATAGTGTAAGTAATTCAAATAAAATTAATATAATATATGGAGTTAAGTGCAATTAATTGGGAAATGGAAGAGAACTTATGTCATTTATGATCAAGGAAGAGCAGGAAAATGCACAAATGAGGTTGAAATGAGAGAATTAAGTTACCTCGGGTATGTTTTATCTTTTGTGCACGCATATATTAAGCTATAAGCTTTCTCAATTGTATTACCCCAAGAAAAATTTGGTATAAGTAAAAAAACCTAAGAAAGAAAATAGAGGAAGAAAATGTGAATCAATATCTAATTACCATTATAAGAGCATATTGATCTATCATCTGCAACCTTATCAACACTCCTGCTCCTTTCTTGTTTCATGAGATCAAACAGAGTATGTTATCGAAACCATTATAAGATTCATGCAATTATAAAAACCCCATTGTAAAAGCAAAAGTAATAACACATCAAAGATAAAATCAATTAAAAAAAAGGATACACATAAAAGATAGGCGGCATGGTGGAAAGGAGGCGGTTTTGGTCCTCGAGCGGCGGCACTATTTTCTTGATGGTGTAGAATGGTTTTCGAGCGGCACTGTTTTCCTTTGTTAAGTGCATCAATATATCGTTCATAATATTGATTGTAGAAGCTCTCAATTTCCCGTGCATCGGTTTTTTTCTCCCGAGTTGCAAGATTTGATGGATTGTCCTGATATGAAAATTTTCTTATTAGCTAAAGCCTCTGTTTTAACCAATACGTATTAGTGTTATTTACAGGGCTTCTACATAGCAAAAAGCATACAATTAGTAATCTAATTAAGTCGGTACCAATTGGGCATAACAACACAACATTTAGGCCACTTTGTTAAGAATCTAAAACGGATGAGTAGGGATATAAAATGCAATTTTCAGAAAATACTGGAAATTTCGCAAATATCCAATAATAACATTACCAAAATAAAATACAAACACAGAAATTTGATTGAAGAGGAAAAATAAAAGTAAATGGTAGTAATATTAAGGGAATATACTAAGTTCCAAAGATTATTCCGAACTGCAGGTATAATAAGAGGTCAAAATTAGTAGAATATTTAAACGGAAAAATTGGAGTTTAATGAAGCGTGAAGTCATGTTACCTCCTCTTAGCGATATCAAGGCAAAGAATAATCCAATCAAAATAAGTGATAAAGCGAGTGTAAATGACTGCAAAATCAAACAATCTTGTCAATTCTACATTTACTTTTTCAAAGTTATTTATTTATTTTACTCACAGCAATAGCCTCAATTCCTCCTTTAGGGGCAGTTGGGGTCATATCTCGTGTGACAGAAAGGATATAGTGTCCTTGTAATAGATCAATTGCGTCCTGAGGAACCGAAAGAATAATTAAAGGTTAAAATAGATTTTTAAAAGGTGGAAAATAAAGCAAGGAATTATTATCTAACCTGTTTTGTACCATCAACAAAATTGTTCAGTGCATCAAAGCATTGTAGCCATCGTTAAGAATCCCTTCAACTGTCCTTTGGCCATATCTGATTCCATATGTAATAATGCTCATTTAATTCATTAAAATATACACCATAGTGATCACAGATAAAAAAAGAAAAAAATCTTACCTGACAATCGTTATTTATATTAATCAAAATCGAGCACTTAATGCTATTGGATCTTCCTTATTCTCCATTGCTTGATTAATAATCTGAAATTTTGAAGAAAAAATGTAAAATCTTATATAAAGAGTAAGTTTTTAAAAAAATTCACACCTTATCATCAACATCTGTGAAATTTCTCATATAAACACCTTCATAACCCAAATATTTCAGATACCTGCAATTCAGTTAAAGTAAAAAAACTCAATAGCAAAAAACTCATAACTTTGCAAAATTACACTATAGGTCCCTATACAAAACACGTGTTAAGGATCTAAATATCGTACCTGAGCTATCATATCCTTGATTTGCTCCATATGATCAGAAACACGTGGCTGATGACTTGCAAAATAGCACTATATGTCCCTATGCAAAACACTGTAACTCTTTTCTGGTGCAATTTTATCTATGTTATGTACTGAAGTGGTGAAAAGACGATACTGACCTTGGATGTACCAGTCACAAATTGTAAAAGGCAAGTTTTATCTATTTTGCTAAAAGCTTGCACAACCTCCCAGAACCACTGTATAGCTGGACATGCTGCACTGTACATTAAAATAAATTGATATCAACACCTATATTGTATTTTGTTTTCCTATAGTGCAATTTTTTCATAATATCCTATAGTGCAATTTTTCAATATTATAAGGACCTATAGTTAGCCAAATTTACGAAATCAAATCTGGATAAAATAAAAGATATGTGAGCAAAATTTACGAAGTTCTTCCATGTTTGAGACACCAAATTTACTTGGTTGATTGCTCGGTTTTCAAAACTGCAAGTTTACATTTTAGGTTGTAACACAATGGTACAATTTCCTATTTTACACAACACAGGGACTAATCGTTCAATTTACAACTACTTACATTGTGAATGATGAAGAAGATTCCACCGGGTAGATTGGCCATTCCCAAAGCCACGGTATTCACTGCATTAATTAAGAAAATACACTGATAATTCATTACAAAAACTCGATTAAGAATTAAATTTAAAAAAAAATTGGAAAACTTACATGTGGAAGCACCACCACCAACTTATTAGATAAGCAAATTGTGTGTATAGGATCAGTAAAGGGACCTGGTTGAAATTGTGGATCTTCAGTGGGACCCGGATTCCATTGAGGCGTAAAGCTTAGTGAATCATTCATTGTATTGTTATTTGTCTGAAGAGTAGGTAGATTTGGTAACTCTGTATTAAAACATTACATCAAATTATTATTATATTAGTCCCTATGTTTTGCAAGAATTGTGATATAAGTCCCTGTATTTAATACCTAATTGCAGAAAGCGTCAGTGTCGAAAAGGTCTGATGGTTCAAATAACCCTTCATTCTCCATAGTCTAGCTGAATAAAACCTGGATATTATGAAACAAAGAGTTAATTGCAACTATAGTCCCTAACCACATTGAGAGATATATAGAGTATATGCAACAATATTATAGTTATTTACATGAAATACCCAAATATACTAATTGCAACTTAACCCATTTAGTGAGTGAAACTTCCAATTATTCGCTAATCCAATTGAACAGGGACCAACTGTGCAATTAACTTAAACCCATATAAAATTCAATAGAATAGGGACTAATGGTGCAATTAACTTAAACCCAAATAAAATTCAACAGAGTAATATCTAAGCTATAGCAAACAATGGCATCTCTATTTGCACAATCTGTTCATGTGGTATGCGAATTAGACAAATATACCCATGTATTTCAACAATTAGCCATATACATCCAAATTTTAATACAAAAAACTCCTAAGCATATAAAAATTTAAATAAATCATTCTTAATCAAATCTAATTAACTAATTATATAAGCTAAGCAATTCAAATTTTAAACTTACGGGCAATAAGATTTTGAGAAGATGACAATGAAATTTAGCAGCAGATTTCGAGGTTGTTGATGCCTCTGCCGATGATGACACTAAGCAGATAATTAATTATACTCTGTTCGTTGTCATTTCTTCAAGTGTGAAGAAATATAGATGGTGTGGTGCTACAGATAACCATTGAACCTTATGAAAATGGAGAGCATTCTAAAGCAATTGATTAATAGTGTTTTTTATCGCCGAAAAGAGGGGTTTTTAAAAAGCTTAACACAGCTTTGTTTTATCGCTGGAAAGAGGTCTCGATGGTGGTGATGGTGCGAGTGGCGGTGATGGTGGAGAGTCGTGAGCGAGCGGCCGCCGGGAAAGACGAAGAAGAGGGGTGTTGTGTGAGGAGAGAGGCGATAGTTTAGGTTTTGTCTATTTTTTTAATTCTTATTAAGCGATAGTTAAGTTTTTTTTTAATTAATTTATTAATGGTAGGTGGGGCCAGAATCGATCCTGGCCACCACTTATGTTTTGCCAGAATCGATCCTGGCCACCACTTATGTTTTTCCAGAATCGATCCTGGCCACCACTTAAGTGGGTAAATCAGGACCGTAGGAAAAACTTCGAAATATAATATAGATAGGAAATTAAAAAAATTATTTAATGTGGTAAGGTAACGGAAGTAAAAAAAAGAATAAGAAAAATATACAAAAGCAGTGATGATGTGGAACAAAATTTAAATGAATAATAAAACATAGGAGTAATCAAATTTTATTAAACTCGTGCTCCAAAATTTGCCATCTAATGACTCTTAGTAGTAGACAATTTTACTAGTGGAGGATCCACACCCCTTCATGGAGCATGCGATATTATTGCTCACCAAGAATCAAGACAACAAGCTCTCTTCTCAAAAATCACTTCTCCTTGTGAATCTAAATCAGCATTGGAAATCATCAACTCCCTAATTGTATAATGTATCACTGTTAATATAAAATGAACAGTCTGTTCACTCTCATTTATTCTTGCAGAGAAGATCAAAAGACGAATGAACAACATACATGGGTAAGCAAGGAAGTTGCTATTTTCTCCAATCTATTCTCTTTATTGATTTGCAGTTCAGCATAGATGTGTAGAATCTTTGTCATGCTTTAAATTAGATACCTGTATCTCGTTTGTGCATAATATTTTGATGTATGTACTTCTTTCATGGTTTCAAGTTGCATCTCTTTGCCATGTTAATGTATTGAAATGTAACAAGGTTTAGTAGGATGTCTACTGGCTTTCGGTTGGCTTTTGATAATTGGGCTCTGCTAATAGGTTATATGTCATAAGAACACTTTCATCTTTTCCTAACTTGAAGTGAACGCCTCGCTAGTAATCCAAACGAGGATAAGCCCAACCCCATAAAACACTGTTGAGGAAACTTGTAAGAATTAAAAGGAGAATTCCTGTATTTGATTTTCATAAATGAGTAATTTATAAGTTGATGTTGATTATGCTTTGCATAGTAGTACGAGTAACTTGTGTTTGAATATTTCATTTTATACGAGCTGCTGATTATACATTATTGCTACAATCTTTCTTCTGTCTAGAAAATATTTTCTCTTCTCTCATCTTTCTTGAGCTTTCTTCTCTCTCCTACGGTTTTAGTTTATCTATCTCTATAGGCCATGACTGGTCGTGGTTGGGTTTTTTTTTAACCTTTGCATGTCTTGGGTGTTGCTTTTGAAACTTTGCTGGTGTAGTTGAGATTACAATAGTGTGGCTAGCTTGTATGATAATTTTTAATTAAAGATGCAGTCTAGTTTGTCTAGTTATTATATTTTGCGTTTGTTTTATTGTCTGTGTTCTTGTATTGTTTTATTTTTGTCGTTTGGATGTATATGATTGGTTGTAATGGTTTATGATATTTATTAAAATGTCTACAAAATCACAATACTAATGGTACCATCTATGGATTTATTGTACACTAGTTATGATGGTTCTGATGTTTTGGCTAATTATCAATGCAGATAAAATAATGAATGATCTTCCTTGTGATATTATAAGTAATCTTCCTGATGATGTTACACAAATCCTTCTGATGTATTTGCCAACACGAGATGCTATAAGGACTAGCATTTTATCAAGGAAATGGAGATATTCTTGGACTAAACTTCCACAATTAATACTCGATGAAACACTATGGAATGAATTAATCATAACACATTCAGCTAGGATCACCTTTATGTCCATTCTATATAAGCTTTTGTTGCTTCACAAAGGACCAATCTACAAGTTTACTCTCTCTATTCCTGGATTGGAAAATTGTCATGAAATTGACAGCCTCATCTTTTTCCTTATAAGGAATGGTATTGAGGATCTTACACTTCATATGCCAGACAGTGAGTGCTACAAATTACCCTTATCATTATTGACATGCCAACAGTTGAAGCATTTGAGTCTTGAGTCTTGCTTAATTATGACCACACCTGCCTTCAAAGGATTTGGTAAACTAATTACATTGAAGCTGTGTGAAGTTACTATCAGTAATGAAGCCCTTGAAAGATTAATCTCTAATTTACCATTCCTTGAGGTGTTAGAATTGAAAAACTATTGCGACATTTATGATCTTGAGATGGATGTTCCTAATCTGAGAACTTTCAAGGTTGAAGGCCTCATTGTAAAAATTGCTTTCATAAAAGCTCCACTTCTTGCTTCACTCTCAATTAATCAATATTATAATGAAAAAAACACGTGTTTTGAGGAATTGTGCAACGTATTATTTTCATTCCCTGCCTGTTCTCGAGTATCTGGACCTCAATTATTCGCTTTTGCAGGTAATTCTTGTAATTTAACTAAAATTATGTGAAGTTAATACATTGAAGTTGTTTCTTTTAGACCTTGGCTGTAGGTGGAGTCCCGAGAAAGCTCCAAACTGATTTGGTGTTCCTTAAACATATTAAGCTCTCAGAGATCACATTAGATCGATTGGATGAGCTGTCAATTATCCTTTGCTTGATGAGAAACTCTCCCAACTTAAAGTCTGTTGATATACAGGTGATTAATGTCATCTTTCTCTCTCAATTGTGTTACCCATAATAAATCTCTTACAAAATTGTATGAATTATCTTTTTTTTGTAAGATTTTGACAGTAGATCCACACACAAATGTAGCTATGGAAATTCTAAAAGAGGAGGAGAAGTCAGATGTAATGCTGAATGAACTTAAGGAAGTGAAATTGCATTACATAACTGGGACAATTGTGGAATTGGAATTCATCAAGCTTTTATTAGCTAAATCATCAACTCTCCGAGAAATGTTAATTAAGCCTTGGGAACCGGTCACAGATAAAAAAGGATTTGAGATCCTCACACAAGTCACTAGATTCCGACGTGCATCAAAGGATGCACAAGTCATATATATGAACTCACAGAGCAAATTGAAGGTTGAAGAATAGGGCTATAGCTATACGAGGAGAGGTATAAGTAATGAAAAAACAATTTATGTAAACCATGCTCAAGTAGTTCAAATGAGTTTTAAAGATATTTTTGATTTTGGTATCACTTTTAAATGGTAGTTTAATTTCTTTGGAGGTTCTTCTAAATTTTTAGTTTGCTATAGTTCACTATTTTACACCTTTTCTTATAACTTATATATTGATTGATATTTTAGGGAGACGTAAATATGAACATCTGATTTCAAATGACATGGCTTGATAATGAAAAAAACTTAGGCTTTGAGTTATCTTGTTGTAGGAAGGATGTTTTGCCATCTCTATTTCTTCATTGCAAAACATATACATTGAATCAAGTTCAATGTAGGTGATCAATCCTTTGTGTTGATCCCCTTAAGTGAGAGCAAAGGTACCAAGTAAGCTCAATTAGCAAGGACCTTTCTATTTTTTCAGCACTTAAAAGGGTCTTGCCTTGCTATTGATTCAGCTCTTACCTACTTGTTTTTTATGGTGTTGATGCCAAATATTAAAGACAAAACAAAAGAAATTTGAAGGACATCATAAGAACGTGACTTAATAGGGACCTATGGTGCAATTACCGATAAAAGAAAAATCCCCTTACTTGCAATCATCTTGATTTTGAAAAACAAACAGTGATCACCCTCCATTGACCATTGACTTTTATTAAAACTTAATTTTTTTTTTGAACATTATTAAAAACTTAATTGATATATCAAAATTCTTGATTTTCCATCTCTATCAATTTGATCACGATATACATTTGTTAAATGCCACTAAGCTCAAGAATTCTTTTAGTATTTATATATTAAAAGAAATGATTTTAATACCCTTATGTTACAATCAGATTTGAGTAGAGAGAAAAAAAAACTTCATAAAAGGTGTTGAATTTATCGTATATAAAGCGAGTGATTATACATGTTTTACCCACATATTGGGTAAGGATTCTCTACTAGTAAGATTCTCTACTAGTCTCTATTAATCTTTTTTTTTTTTTTGGACAAGTGGGGGGTGTCAAAGCACCCCAAACAAAAGCATAACCTATCCAATACCAAGTTTGCTAAAACTACTAGATAGTTCGAAAACACTAGGTGTGTTTCGGCGTTGTTCAGTTGCCCCGTGCCTAGCCTCCTTTGCAAGTTTATCCGCTTTTTTGTTAAGCTTCCTACTGATGTGGCGGAAGAAGATCTTCCCCTGTTCTTCAGCATTGTGGATAATCTTGTAGAGGGTGGGTTGGATGTTCCAACGTGCTGCTGGCACCTGCTTGGTACCTTGAATTACTTCAAGGTTATCAGACAAAATGGTAATCCTGTTCCTTGGAAAGAGTTTTCCTATATGTGTGGCCTTGAGAACCGCCTCTGCTTCTCCTTCCAACGCAGAATTACAGTTAGTGTTGTAGCTGTGTTCGAATAGGGTACTGTTGTTATTGTTGACGCCTATTATGGCTACACCGGTGGGGTCCCATTAATTATTAAAGGATGCGTCGCAAAACAAATTCAACTCTTGATTATCCTCCTCGTTGGTTCTATTTTCTTCTTGTCCACCTGTCTTCTTGAAACCCCTGTAATTTTCTGTTATCCAGTTTATTCCATGGATTTCTTGCATAAGTTTTTTGGAGGCAATATTAACTCCAGTACCGCAGATTGTAACGTTCTCATGAGTCGCTTTCATCTTTGTTTTCCAAATATTCCATAAATTTATCATTATGAAATCTCTAACTACATTCTTCTCCCATCCTTCTTTTGAAAAAGACTTAATAATTTTCATAAACCAGTCTTCTAGACTCTCCTTGCTTTTATCTTGGATTCTAATTTGGAGGATTGATCCTGCCCAAATATCCTTGCACATATTACAATGAAGAAGCAAATGTTCCACATTCTCTTTATGGTTATTGCACCAGAGGCAATTAGACCCATCCACACAATTCTTTTTGTATAAGTTACTTCTAGTAGGTATTGCGTTGTTTACTAACCTCCACATAAATAATTTAATTTTTTTTGGGATATTGGAGCTCCATATCATTTTCCACACAGGTGAGTCTTGTAAGGCTTTAGTTCCCATAGTTGTTGCTTTATTTACCATCTGTTCTTCAACGATAGTCTTGTATCCCGTCTTCGTGTCATAATCCCCATTTCTTGAAAAAGGCCATATGAGTTTATCTTCGGGGCCGTATTCTTTAATTTTAGTATTATTGATGATATGAATAATAGGTTCCGTGAATAACTCATCCAATCTTCCCTGGTCCCATTCATCTTTATCTTTTTTCATTAACACACTTACTTTAGATATTTTGCTATCTTTTGGTTCTTCAAGTTTCCAATTTGTGTTTAACCATTTGTCACTCCATATATTGGTATTTTTTCCATCCCCTATTACTACTATTCCATGCTTGAGAATGAAATTTCTACCTTCGATTAGACTAGCCCAACTCCACGTCCTGCTCTGTCTTAGTTTACATTTCATTAAGCTGGATTTGTTAAAATAAATACCTTTGAGTAACCTTGCTGCTAAAATGCTTGGATTGCTCATTAGTCTCCAAGCCTGAGCGGCAAGCAGGACTGTATTCATTTTTTTTAATCTTTGAAACCTAACCCTCCCAATAGCTTGCTAATCGCAATTTTTTCCCACGCTATCCAATGAATCCTATTTCTTTCACCTGAACTCCACCAAAAGTTAGTAATGGCAGAGATAAGTTTGTTACAAAAGGTCATTGGGAAAGAGAAAATAGACATATAATAATTAGGGATGGCTTGAATAATAGCTTTAATAAGTACTTCCTTACCACCTTCTGAAAGAAGTTTCGCTTTCCATCCTTCCATATTTTTAAAGATTCTCTGAGCTATCCAGTCAAGAGATTCCACCTTTGATCTCTTGTGACATAAAGGAATCCCTAAATAATGTCCTAAGTCATCTGTTTCTATAATATTCAGTTTCTTTGTGATATCTTTTTTAACTTCATCTGGTGTTTCTTTACTAAAGAAAATAGTCGATTTTTGTAAATTAATTTGTTGTCCTGAGCCTTCGCAATAAATGTCCAGGCCCTCCTTAAAGTGTTCAATATTCATGTCTTCTAATTCCAAAAAAAAAAGGGAATCATCTGCAAAAAGAAGATGAGATATCGTAGGGCAGTTTCTATTAATTCTAATACCTTTTATCAAATTTTCTTCTATGAAATGGTCAATGATACTTATAAGGGACTCAGTCATTATGGAAAAAAGAAAAGGTGATAATGGGTCACCCTGTCTCAATCCTCTTCCTGGTTTAAAGTTCTCGAGTCTTTCGCCATTAATATTAATGAAGAAAGACACCGAGCAAATGCAGTTCCTCATCCACTTAATCCATTCTTCACAAAACCCTAGTTTATTAAGCACTTTAAACATGAAATCCCATCTTACCCGATCGTATGCTTTGGCCGTGTCAATCTTTATTGCTGCCATGTGTTTTTTGTTCTTTCTTTTCCTGCTCATAAAAAAAGAGATTTCTTGAGCTATAATTATGTTATCCTGAATAGCCCTACCTTTTATAAAAGCTGATTGGGTTGGGGAAATTATAGTGTCCATGATTTTCTTCAGTCTGTTAGAGAGGATTTTGGTAATAATTTTATAAATAAAGTTAACACAAGAAATTGGTTTGAAATCACCCAAACCTTCCTGTACTGTACCTTTTGGGATAAGAGTAATGAGTGTATCGTTTATCGTCTCAAGGGAGCAATTATTGTCAAAGAAATCCTCTATAATTTTGAAAACGTCATCCTTGATAATATCCCAGAATTCTTTATAGAACTTACCATTCAATCCGTCAGGACCGGGGGCTTTGGAGGCCGATAATTCGGTAACCGCCTTCTCCACTTCTTCTATTGTCGGTTTTTTTTTAGTTCCATATTCATTTCATCAGTGATTCGGGGTTTAATATATTTAATGGCCTTGTTCATGTTCTCTTCTGTGCCAGTATTATCCTTAAATAAGTCTTTATAAATTTTTTGGAAACACTCTTTAATAATACCTGGTTCATCTGTCCAAACTCCGTTTTGTCTTTTATTTTTGTTATACGGTTTTTTTTCCTACGTTTTATAGTAGCTAGATGAAAAAATCTAGTATTTTTGTCTTTATAAACTAACCAATTCTGTCTAGCTCTATCACACCAATATTTTTCCTCCTTTGTGTATTCTATTCTTATGAGTTCTTTGATTTCTTCCTCTTCTTTAGTGTTATCTTTATTCTCTTTATTACAATTAATCCTAATAAGTCTATCTTGTAGATTTTTAATAGTTTTTTGGTGATTTTTAAAGTTTTTGGCACTCCACTTAGTTAATTCCTTCTTAGTATATTCTCTTTTTTTTAGGAAATTAGGAACTGGTATTAGGTCGTGGGGAATATTCCAACTTCTATTGATGGTTTCTCTACATTCATTATTATCTAGCCACCTAGTCTCGAATTTGAAGTATTTAACACTAGAATTCATATAAAGATCATAATGAAGAATAAGGGGGGAGTGATCTGACTCTATAGCCGGAGGGATGTATATATGAGATCTAGGGAACTTCTCCATCCAATCATAAGTTGCCATACCTCGATCAATTCTGGTTTTAACATTCTTCTCGCCTTCAACCCTGTTAGACCAAGTAAAGAAACAACCATTAGAAGTAATTTCTGCTAAAGAATTAATATGAGTAAATTGAAGAAATGTATTGATGTGATCAATGTTGGCCTTGTTTCTGCTTCTTTTTTCGTTGAGATTCAATATTTCGTTAAAATCACCCATAATCATCCATGGTTTATCAATATTTTTGCTCCATGTTGTTATTTAATTCCATATATCAGTTCTTTGATTAAAATCATTAGGGGCATGAATAAAAACGATGTAGTACGAAAAAGAAAGTTCATTAATCAAAGCAACAACAAAAAAATTACAACTAAAAACGATATCAAGCTGCACCTCAGCTTGCCACAAAACCAAGAACCCTCTAGAGTGAAAGGCAACTCCAGAGGATTCAACAAAAAACACATTACTAAAACCAAGACGAGCCACCACCTCACGAGAGTCCTCCTCTCGCAACATTGTTTCACAAAAAGCAACAATCTTAGGACGATACTGAGCCACCATCGAGCTAATTCTGGTTAATGTTAAGGGTGCTCGAATACCCTGAACATTCCAGAATAGCGTCGTCATTTAAATTTCACGGCTTTTTTGGAGTTGCCACCTCCATTTCTCCCATTCTCTATCTCCTCCTCTTCATCTTCTGCATCAGCATATTGGAAATTCATATCGTGGTCTTCTCCTCCTCCTTCATAGTCCTTCTCGAAATAATTCTCGCTATTTTCATAACTCCCTTCTTTTTCTTCTTCTGGTTCGAATTGGGAATCAAAGTCATCCTCCATTTTTGAACTCTCATTAGTTTCATTTCTGACCTCTTTGATAAAAACCACACTTTCCTCTCCTTCTTTCTCGCTCTCCAAAATACTAAATTGGTTATTGTTTACAAAGTTTTCAATAGACTCAATTGAGTCAATAACTCTAAGTTTTTTAAAATTTCCTGCTATTTTAGAGTTCACAGTGTTGTTACCAGAGTCTGCCCCGCCCATTTTTCCTTCCCTCCTTCTTTTGATGTTTTGTTGGAAGTTTGATGAGGTCTCCATAGTTGGGTCTGTTGTGTTGCTCTTGCTTGCCACCTGTTTGCCCTTTATTTTCCTCATTTCTTCTTCAAATGCCATAAGAGCAGCTCGTATGCTTCCTTCATTGCCTTTCTCTCCCTCTTCGTCGATTCCATGGGTCCTCTTGAAGGCTTCAATTTTCTGGGTTGACTCGTGAAGTTCATTTCTCAAGTCATGTATTTGTCTGTTCCAGGCCTCCCACTCTTGGTCTTCCTTTTCTTTTTCTTCTCGTAGGTTCTTGAGATTAGTCCCTCTGCTCGAACTTCCCTTTGTATTGTATCTGAAGTTGCTTCCTTTATCATTGCCTCCTTCATTGATCTGAATTCCTCTATTCATGACTGCGCTTTTGTATGACTGACCTGCAACCTTAGTGGATTTTTCATTGTATTGAAAAACTGTAAACTCACCATTAATGTTTAAGTGCAATCCATAAATGGGGTTGAAAGGAGGGAACTTAGCCACGTTGTCAATGCTCCAGGTAACCATTCTTCGTTCATCAATGTCTTCCACCTCCTTTATCTTCTTTATTGGACACTCAACATATTGATGTCCAATTTTTCCACACCTAAAGCAGAGAGATCCAGTGTTCTCATACTGAACTATAACCCATGCCGCACCTTCTTCTTGATAGAGGTAAGTCCCTGGGGGCAGGGGGTATTTGATGTTGATCTTAGCTCGAAACCTCAAATTTGTTATGTCGCAGTTCATATTTGTTGGGAAATCCACAGCTTCGATCTTCATAAAGCACTTCTCCAATGCTTTAACAGTATTTAGATTGTTTTGTTTAAAAGCCAGCCCCCTGATCTGAACCCAAATAGAGGAGTAATCCGTGGAAAGCTCCTTAAATTCCTTCACTAGAGGCCACATAGTCATGCTAACATGCATCTTCTGGTACAGGCTAGGTCTCATTTCCCAAATACGCTTAAATTCTCTATCATTGAAGACTTCGAGTTTAAACATATTATTTTTAACATCTGTTAGCCTATAATGGCCTTGTATCCCCCAGCGCTCATCGATAAACTTCCTTATTTGAACCGCATAGATAGGTGAGTCGCCCACTATCCTTAGCAGAATAGCCTTTTCCTCCTTCATACTTTCTGCTAGTCTGGCTTTTAAACCAATGTCAATGATTCCGAGTTTTCTAGCTTTATGGTCATTGAGTTGGATTATTGGTAATGTATGATGATCTCTTGTAGCCATGTAGTAATCTGCAAATAAAAACAGATAGACAAGCACTTGCAAGAAGTAGTGATTAGCTGCAGAAATCTTAGGTAATAAAAGGAGATATTGCGAAAAGGAAATAGAGAGGTGAGAGTAAAAGACAGTAAGAAGATAGGATGAGATGTTAAGAAAAGCTATAACAACCTTAGTAACATTATATAGTCGGTATCTAATGGGTTCTTCCTTGTTCTTCCAAAACACGCCTTGTTTGAACCGAGGAGACTCCTGCACTTCTCGAGTTAACCAAGGTATTGCAGCGCAGTCTTTGGCCCTTTTCCCCAAACCCCATTTATTATATATGTTGTATAACCATCTCAGTACCTCTCTTCCGCAATCATTACTCTTGGAAACCTTCTTTCCGCATGCCTTAATTACTTCTTCAAGTGAATCACTTTGCCACCCCGATGCAAACTTTTGGGGATTGATTTTCCTTATCTGCATCTTAGCAACAGAACTAAAGCAAGATGACAAAATAAAATTCATAATTACCTCGCTCAAACCGCCATCCTTTCCTTCCTTCCTTAGTGAAATGGGATTACCAACTCTTAGCTTCAAATTAGTCAGATAGCTATCATCATGAGCTTTGATTCTCCCATTCACGCTTCCAATCAACTTCCTTAGCTCGATTAGGGTCTGATTAGGTTTTGTCTTTATTTTCCCCAAAAAATAGATTTCGAACCCTAGGTCAGGTCCTCGAAATCCATCAGTCGAGATCCCCATTACGATGCTTAGAAGAGGGTAGCGTGGTTCCTTAGTTAACGCGTGAGCCTCCACCACAGACGTGGTGAAGAAGACGAAGCAGTTTAGAGAAAACAAGAGGCAAGAAATTCGTGCAAAGTAAAGAGAGAGGCGAGATGATGTAAAACCTAGAGAGAGAAAGTGAAACAAGAAGATTTAGTCTCTACTAATCTTATGTGATAAGTTTATAGCAATAAGTGTATTTAGTAATCTTATTTTAATTTTTTCTTTGTTATTTTTTTTTACGTAGCTTTTTTTGTCCACAAATTTATTTATTAATCACATAACTTTTAATTTTTTCTTTGCTATTTCATTTATTTTCTTTTTACGTAATTTTTTTTTGTGTGTATTTATTAATCTTACAAATTTTAATTTTTTCTTTGTTATTTCATTTTTTGTTACGTAGCTTTTTTGTCCACAAATCTACTTATTAATCACATGTGATGCCTCCTTTACGCAAGCGCATGTCCCTACTGGAATTGGAGTTGTACAACACAATAAAGCCAACGGGTCACGAATTAAACACAAAACTACGGCAAACTGCAACAATAGTACCACCGGGGAGGCACAGGCTATTATTACAGCTCTCGATATTGGTAAAAGATGGCCGAACAAGGAGAAAACGATTTTCTCTGATAACCTCGACCTTATTCGAGGTATACAGCAAGTGTCGGTGGCTAGATGGGAGCTCAGACCGTGGATTAATCACATCAGGCAATTAGCCCGGGAGTCCGGTCCAGTTTTCTTTAAACACATTCCACGTAGATTCAACATCAGAGCTGATCTTCTAGCAAAAGAAGCCAGACACAGGGCAGCGGAAAACTATGTGAATATGGACACTCTTAGGAGTCACTTCTCCAAGTTAGGCATAGGTTAATTTGAGTTACAGTGTAATAGTCTAACTTTTTTTTTTACCCGTCCAAAAAAAAAAAAAAAAAATCACATAACTTTTACTTTTTTCTTTGTTAATTCATTTCTTTTCTTTTTACATAATTTTTTTGTGTGTGTATTTATTAATCTTACAAATTTTAATTTTTTCTTTGTTATTTCATTTTTTTTTTGTTCCACAAATTTACTTATTAGTCACATAACTTTTAATTTTTTCTTTGTTATTTCATTTCTTTTCTCTTTAAGTAGTTTTTTTTTTGTGGTTAAAAAGGTTTGCTTATCCTTTAATCAATAATTTTTTTATAAATACAAAAATAAATTAAAATTACATAATTACAAAGTTAAATAATTATTTTTAAAAAATAAATTCAAAAATATGACATACTATAACTAAGTAGTGGAAAATATTTAGAAATTTAGTTAGTCGGTTGAGGTCTAGCTACTACGCGAATATAAACTATATGTTTTCTATATAAATTTAATATTACTAACAATACAACATCAATATGTATAACTAGGGTTAAACAAGCTCACCTTATGAATAGTGTTACCTAGTGACGAATACTAAAATATAAATAGAATAGACTGAAAGAATAATGAGATAAGGTTGGCAAGGATTTCGATATTTTTTAGTTTTATGGACAACGACCTCGTTTTTTTGGTTTAATTTAATAAAAATGACATGAAACAAATGAATTTATAGATCAAACAACTGCAATTTTTTTTAATAATGTTAATTGTTTGTCAGATGATATCTGTAATCTTTTTTATATGTAGATCTATTTATTTCATGCCAATTTTATTAAATACTAAAAAAATGGGAATCGTTGCCAACCTTATCCATTATTCTTTCAGTAGCATTATTCTTTCAGTCCATTCTATTTATATTTTGGTATTCGCTACCGGGTAACACTATTCATAAGGTCGGCTTGTTCAACTCTAATCATATGTATTGATGTTGTATTGTTAGTAATATTAATTTTTTATATATAAAAAAAATATAGTTCATATTCGCGTAGTAGTTAGATCTCGGCCGACTGACTGAATTTTTAAATATTTTCTACAACATATGATATGTCGTATTTTTGAATTTGTTTTTCAAAAATAATTATTTAACTTTGTAATTATGTAATTTTGATTTATTTTGTATTTATAAAAAATTTATTGATTAAAAGATAAGCAAACCTTTTTAACCATATCAAACAAAAAAAAAACTACCTAAAAAAAAATAACAATGAAAAAAATTAAAACTTATGTGACTAATAAGTAAATTTCTGGAAAGAAAAAAAAGCTACGTTAAAAAAATGAAATAACAAAGAAAAAATTAGAACTTGCAAGATTAATAAATAAACTTGTGGTCATAAGCTTACCACATAAGAGACTAGTAGTGACTAGCAGAGAATGTGGAGGATTCTCATCCCATGATCATTCAAGTATACCAATTTGTACTTTGCTAATGGTGAAACCGTTTACATTATTCGCTAAACAAATTAAAAAAAGAAAGTTATAAAGAGAATCAAACGATTTTCTTTTCTCTAAGATCATCTCTAACAGATATGTCATTATTATATTTCATATTGTATTATACTGTATTAAAATACAACCACTTTATAAATATGCCGTATTATTTTTTAGTATTACTATTTCTTTTTCCAAAACTTTCCTTAAAAATAAAAGATTACAAATGTTTTTAGCCTATATTCGAAGGTATTGACTCTTCATTAATTAAAACTGCTAGTCTATTTGGGATCGTGTTCATACACGGGCTAAATAGATTGCCATCTAGCTTATATTTAGCTACCCAATCGGCTAATCTATTAATTCTCTATTGCACCATTTAAAAAATGGATTACAAAATTCAGAAATCATATATACATACGACTAATAATATTACAAATGGTAGGATTAAAAAACTGCAAACGCTTCTCCAAAGCCTTCATCACTAGAAGGCTATCACTCTCTATAATAACTCTATACAGCGCATCTCGAGCTATTAGACATGCTTTCAAAACTTCTGGTGCTTCAACTTCAAGAGGAGAGTCTGCTAAGATATCCCACCCATTGTAATTGCTAACCTTTCCAAAAGAGTCCCTGACAATACAAGAAATAGCAACTTTGTTAATTTTAAATGCAACATCACAATTGATTTTAAGCATGTTACTAGGTGGTGGTTCCCACTTTTTCCTTTTTTCAACTATAGTATCATCTATGTTATCATTTGGTACTTCATTCTCCTTGATAGTGTCTCGCTTAATACCTTTCAGTATTACTATTTCAGTTACTCTATAATTATGCTTTACCTCTACTATTTATTTATAATTTTGATTTTCAATTATATTGTTATAAAAACATAAATAATAATAAAAGTAATGATATTTTAATCTTGTAATATTTAATTTTATTATCAATTAGTTTAAATAAAATATTTTTTTAATATATATATTTATACAAATAAATTGTTTGTATTTAATATTTAAATAATTTTGATAATTCATTAAACTTATATATTAATTATTAATTAATTAAAATTTAAATAACTAATAGAGATAATTCCCAATTAATTACAATTCCTCACTTTTCATTCCCAAAAAAAAGGAAGGAGGAAATTACTTTCTACTTACTCACAAATTTTTAACTTAATTCTCAGTTAAACACATTATCATATTTACCTTCCATTATTGCCTTATGTGATTTTTTTAATTTCTTTTTTAAATTTTTTTTTGATCCTTTTTTTTAGAAAAAAAAAATTCGAATTTTTTCCCGATTTTTCTAAATCGAAATTCCGGGTTATGTGTTGATGTAACACACAAATATAGATTTATGTGTTCCTGTAACACACAAAGTCATAAAATCGACCTAAATGATTCTCTTCTTTAACAAAAATGTTTTTCTCTTTATTAATCGCATTTACCCTATTTTTATTCGTTTTTAACTATCTTGATATATTATCTTTTTGTCCAACACTTTTTTGTTATTTTTGTATGTTTATGTTTTAGGGTTTTGTGTGTACCAGGTCACACAAAACTTGATTTTGTTTATTCCAATTTTGTGTATTCCTGGAACACACAAATCTCAGCATTGTGTATTCTTCGAACGCACAAATATAAGATTTGTGTATTCATGAAACACACAAATCTCAAATTTGTGTATCCATTGAACACGTAAAAATCGAATTTATGTATTCTTAGAATACACAAAACTTGATTTTGTTTGTTCCAATTCTGTGCAATCCTAGAACACACAAATCTCAAATTTTTGTATTCATGGAACACATAAAATCAAATTTGTGAATTCATGTAATACACAAAACTTGATTTTGTTTGTTCCAATACTGTGTATTCCTGAACACACTCGCAAAATTGTGTATTCCTGGAGATTTGTGTATTTATCGAACTCATAAAACTCAAATTTGTGTATTCCTGAAATACAAAAAACTTGATTTTGGTTGTTCCAATTCTATGTGTTTTACAACACACAAATCTCAGAATTGTGTGCTCACGGAACACATTAAAAAAATTGAAAAAAAAATCGAATTTAAAAAAAAAAAGTAAAAATGAAAATAAATAAAATAAATATTATTATAATTAAAGTAATTAAATTAATTTAATGGATTATTGCACAAGAAACACCTCAAGTTAGAATTAATTCTCTCTAACCCAACCATCATTTTTTTTGCCCATAAAAGACCACATATATTTTGCTTTTTCCTTTTCTTTCCCATAAAAAGAATCGTTTGAGTTCTGGGAAGCTTCCAATTACTCGATGTTCTTTAAAAAAGACGGTGTCTTTTATGGGCAAAGGTGTAACGTGGCAGGTGTCTATTAGGCATTAACCCTTAATTAATTGCATATGGGTATTTTTGTAATCTTCCATTTTTTTTGTACTTAAGTAGGAATTAAGTTGAAATTGTAATTAATTGAGAATTTTCACACTCTCCGGGTAATTAATTGGGCGTTGCCCCTAAATAATATCTACTAAGTTTTATTAATTTTTATTGATACTTGTATAATAAAATAAAAAACAAAAATAAATTAGTATGAATATATCTATATATATATCCCTAAGGGGGTATAAAGAACGGTCCAGATCGATTCTTAGCCAAAAATGTGTCACGGGCAACGGCTAAGATCATACCGTTACTTAAAAAATTACCATCTTCCAAAAATACCCCTATTATATATACTAAAATAAAAAGAAGGTAAAGACACTCCAATCTCTCTCTCTCTCTCTCATTTGCTAAACACATCCGGCCCAAAAATGAAATTTTTCTTTCTGATCAACACAAAATTCACCGCCTTACCTCACACGCCGGAGACACCAACCTCCTCACTGCCAACACCACTCCTCTCTGCCTCACCGCCACCCCATCTTCTCACCTACCTCCTTCGATTTACAGCTCCGGAGGAAAAGGTTAGCAGCATTCCAATTCTGCTCACTGCCTCACCAATTCTTAACTGGTGATTCTGCGCATCGGTGATTTCCAAATCACACTACGGAACGAACGATTAAAAGAGGTTGAAGAGATCACCGGGGATTTCCAAGGTTACAACTGGTGATTCTGCTAACCGGCGATTTCCAAATCAACTACCCTAGCTGTTTCAATTCGTCGATTCTGAGAACCTCTAAATTCGTACCTCCGATTTTGAAGAGCTCCACGATTCACAACCTCTTCTATCCCGGTCTCCATTGATAACACCTGTGTTGAATTGGTTATGATGAAAGACTGATTCGCGTTTGGTGTTGATTCAGTTATGAAGAATAGCATCGTCTTCAAACTGTTCGATCAAATGTATATAGTGCAATTTTGGCAATATATTCACCACCACCATCTCCTTTTGGCAATTTTGTTCAATTGATACTCATATGATGATAACTGTCTCAATTGAAGGACTCATGTGTTGCTCATTATCATCTAATTGACGATAGTGATGATTATGATATTTTAGGTAAGTTATGATTCTTTTTTACTTTTTTACAGTTTGATCAATTCTACACATAGATATATAAATGTATATAACTTGAAGTACACTTTAATTACTTTAAAAAACTTGAAGACAAAGTATATATTTCACGTAATTTTTGTTCATACTTATTATACTCTGTTGCAATTCAAAACAGACGAGTATCTTTAGCTAATTTTCATATCTTAAGGATCCATGGTTCAACTAATCTTATATATTTGGTGATATTTGATAGCTCATTAAGATACCTAAAAATTTGATTAGTTGTCGATTTTTGTGTTGTTTAGCTTTTTGAATTCAATAGGGACTGATTTGTAAATTTTGTGTGTCATACAGGGGTAAACCTTCTCAAGAATCGACTCTACTCAAATGAAAGATCAGTTTCATCAAAAGTACACACCCCTTCCTTATATATCTCAGTTTTGATCATTTGAATCTGCTCTACAACTTCAAAAATTGATTCTTTTTTTTATAAGTACTGCAAGATCATGTAGATGACCAAAATTCTCCAGCTAATGTATTTAATTGCACCCTTGGTCCTTTTTTTTTTTGCTTGGCACCATTGGTCCCTTTTATATACAAACATTACAAAATCTAGCTCTTAAATTTTTCTAGATGAAAAGGTTGAAACTACGGAGAAACAATTGGGATTCAGATACATATGAGTTTGATGAAGTTCTGACTGAGTTTGCATCACAGAAATGCGTATATGAAGTTATGGCAAAGCCTGTTGTTGAGGTACATGTTTTACTTAACAATTCTTTTTAATAAAATTTGAAATTAACAATATTTATTTATTATTTTATAGAGTGTTCTAGATGGTTACAATGGAACAATAATGGCATATGGACAAACTGGTACTGGAAAAACTTACACACTTGGACAACTTGGAGAAGAAGATACAGCTAATCGTGGAATAATGGTGCGTGCAATGGAAGATATTTTATCCGAAATTTCACCCGAAACTGATACAATCTGTGTCTCTTATTTACAGGTATATTATTCATATATTATTCATATATTATTCGTATGAGAAGTGATGTGCTGGGAATGGCCTTTTTATGTTAGAGTGAGCAATTTGGTCTTTTTGGCGTTTGGATGATCATTGATTAATTATATGGTACTTGCGCACAAACAAGCCCCAAACTTTAATAGTGCAATTTAATCTTTTATGGATTTGCCGTTTAGTTGATTAAGCTTTTCTTGGTAGGCTTTATTTCCAGAATTGCATTAGAAGCTATTTTTAATAAGTAAGTCATGAAAATCTGTTATAAAATGTGAATTTGTCCCACACTAAGACCAATATTATATGCAGAGTTCACATGAAGCCTCTTGAGTACACAGCTTATGGAAAACCAAACACAACCCGTGAACTAAAGCGGAAAACCTTATTTGATTGAGATTGAGTATGAAAAACTTCCCGTGCAATGCGCTAATCGTAAAGCTATTGGTCATGATATTAAACGCTGTATGTACTATGATCGGGAGGAAATTATTGCCGGGGCTGATTTCACAAATTAAAATAAGGACTACAGGTGCTATCAGTAATTTAGGGGCCGCGAATTTAATACAAGGAGCTGTTGGAATTTCTTCGTCTACTCCAGGGGCTGATTTGCCATTTTCGAAAACGTCTGGGACTAATTTGTCCTTTTCGAAGACTTCTGGGACTGATTTGTTCTTTTCGAAAATTCCGGACCTGCTGCTGCTATTCCCTCCAGCTCCAGAGCTAACTTCAATCCAAACCTTGCGAGGGAGCTAAAGAATTCAATGATGATCATTCAGGGACTAGCCGTGCAATTGTAGTCTGCTGGCAAGAAATATTATAACGGAGCTGCTGGTATAGACTCTAATAATAGAGCTGCTGTTATTAACTATAAGATGCACGTGTCTTCAAATTACAACTTGAAAGGGGCAACCTGGGTTATTAAATCAATTGCTCGGTTGAACAAAGAGCGCTCCTGATAATTAATGTTGCATATATACATCTGTTCCTAGAGATGATCAGCACATTGTGAACAGAAATAGTAGCAGTTACAAAACAATACGAAACAACTTTATATACTAACTTAAATATTTAACAGCTATATTATTATTGTTAGGAAAATTCTCTTTGCTGCTGGAGTGCAAATTCAATTTTCATTCACTTACCCGCCCTATTTGAAAAAAGTATATCTCCTAAAAGCCTTGGTATTTCATTAATAGTATATTTTCTCATATATTATTTATACCTTAAAATAAAATCTCAATTGTTGTATAACTATATTTTCTTTCATGGTCATTACTAATTTCAGTAACTGATTAATAACTAATTTCACAAGATTTGAATTTACGAGACTTGGCACCAAAAAGTTAATGCAGAAACTATGATTACATGAGAAGTTATTGCATCTTGATCTGTTCCGTTTTCACATAAGATCCAAATTTGCATTTTAAATGATTCTATCTATTATGTTATTTTAGATTCTTTTTTTTCGGGTAAAATTTTATAAATTAAATTGTGTCAAAGTACCTTCAGGTACGGGGCAAGCACTAGAAACTCACTGCAAGTTTGTAGTTCCAATTTTGGCTTTATCAAAAAATTTGAAAAATTAATTTGTAGTTCCAGTTCTGATCTGAAATTTTTGAAAAAATTGGAATTTCTAAACATTAAACATCTTTTCCGAAAATGAAATTTTCGGATTGGGTAAATCAGAAATCATAAATATTGGATCCAATTTCACCCCTACCTCCATACCACCGTTTTCTTTTAAGGGTCGGAAACGCCATAGTGTCGTTTGTAAATGGGATGATATCTATTGCAACTACCAGTATGTTTCATTTTTATGGTTATAAAACATAGTTAACAAAAAACTTTAGTTAATTTAAGTGAAATAATATAAACTCTTATTTCTAAGTATTTTTTCTAATACAAGTTTGTTGTCTTAGAATAATCGCTAATTTTTACAGATAATAGAATTATTTGCACTTCTTTTATTTATAATTCAGTTATGAATTTTATACAATCTATTAAAAAAAATTAAATTAATTTTAGCCCAAGTACCTTCAGGTACGGGGCATTCCCTAGTATATATATATATATATATATATATATATATATATATATATATATATATATATATTTATATATATCATAGCATATAATTAAGAAATATTACAAAAATGTTTTGCCGTGTCATATGAAATGCAATAGAAATAGCGTAAGAGAAAAAAGAAATGTCGTAGGTAATTTATAGGTCCCACTTTTTGTTGTATCTGTTAGAGTGAGTAAAGTTGCTTATTTACGGTATACTTTGAATTTTATAGCGTATAAAGTAATATAGCGCATCTGCTAGAGATGGTCTAAGTTTACATAAAGTCTTTCTCTTTCTAGGTTACACGACCGTTTTTCCACTCTCTTCCACCGCTTCTTTTCTCCTTTCTTCTTTTGTCTTGCGCACATCCTCGTCGGAGCAGTGGTGGTGAATTTTTTTTCCTTTTCTTCTATTCTATCCTCTTCCTTTCTTTTAAAGCTTTTCCAAAACACTTAACCTTCAACAAGGATTACCTCACAGATATTTGTAAATGGCACAAAAAAAATAACAAGAAAGAAACATATTAATATAGAGAAAAAAATGTTGCTACACCAAGTAAAATTCAGGCACATACCTCGAGTAATGGGTATAGATTTATTGGAGATAAAAGCAAAACAAAAATTTCAACTCATGTTCAACAAAAAGTAATGGGTGAAGAGAAACCCAAAAGATCTAGAGTGAAAAGTACTTGTATACCTATTAGCAGTGACAAATCTGAAGTTATCCCACAAAAAGACAACCAACTCAGTGGATAAATTAGAGTTATAAAGGCTTTTCCATCACTTTAGATTCAAAAAAAAATGTGAATAAGAGAACATAAGTGATTACAGAAGAGTTTATACCTATCACATGCTCATATTTGACTAGAAATACACCTTCATCACTACAAAGAGAGACCTCAACCTTGGAAACTTCATCAAATGAGTCACCAAAAAAGGTTTGGTTTAACTTTTTAGATGGCAGAATTAGAGAGGATCTAAAGTTGGAATATATTCCTTCAGTTACTAAAAATGGAAGAATTGTTGTTACACCATCTAAGCAAATAATTTAAGAATAGTGTAAAGCTTGGAAATCATGTGTAGGGGACAATTTCATGATAAATCCCCCTCCATTTTATATGATTAATACATGGTTGATACTCTTTGGAGACGGATTGGTAAAGTACAAATTAGTACTTCTGAACATATTTTATTTTTCTAAAACTTAAATAAGAAGAAACATGCTATAAAGTGATAGGAGGGATATGGCATGTCAATAACATGACTCTTATTCTTTGAAATTGGAAACCAGATACTCACTTTGAAAAATTAAAGTAGTCAAAGTTTCATTTTGGGTAAAGTTGAAAAATGTCCCCGGAGAACTATGGTATAAAGATGGTTTAGGTGTGGTAGCATTTGTCCAAGAAAACCCATTTAGATGGATGAAATAACAACAAACACAAGGCTCGGTTATGCTAGAGTATGTGTGGGAATGGATCTTAACACTGAGGTAATAGATTACTTTGATATTGATATGGGAGATAATCAAATTGAAGTTGTTGAAGTTGAATATATCTGGAAACCAGTCATATGACATAAGTGTAACATGTTCGGACATAGTGATATAACCTGGAGAAAAATCAAACAAAAATGGGTTGAGAAAGTTAAAGCACCAAGTAAGATAGGTGAAAAAGAAAAACTACTTGAAGGGGAGAAGGGTGTGAATGAGGTGCAGGCTCACTCTCTCCAAGTGAAAAATGGACTCTGGCGATTACTAAGAGATCAAATGCTTATCCAACTCAAACTGAGGGAATAGCATAACATCTACTTCAAATAGCTTTGATATATTAGATAAATAATGAACAACTTGAATATATGATTCAAAAATTATTGATAGACAACATTTCAGGAGCAGTGGAACAAAAGCCTCATGATCCAAATATGTCATGATTGTTACATGGAATGTAAGGAGACCTAATAAAAAACTTAAGAAAGTTAATCTAAAATTAATTTTTTAGATTTCCAATGGTAAATATTTTTTTTTACCGTAATTTGGGTTTTTCGATTATTGATGGTGTAGTCAAGCCAGATTGATGATGGTGGAGAAGGGTTTCCGAGTGGCGACAGTTTCCTTGTGCAGGAACTGCTGATGGTTGTCGAGATTGGTTCTCCATTAGCAGCAACATTCTTGTGTAGAAGAACGGCTTGATGGCCAAGTCAAAACGATGATGGTGGAGATTGATTTTCACAGTGATGACGGTATTCTTATGAAGAGATTTTTTTTTCTTCTTTCTGTGAGTGTTAAGAGATACTAAGTATTTATAGGTTTTATGTTTCATTTTTTTTACAGGCAGGTTATAAGTTCCATTGTTTTCAATGTTTATTTTTCCTTTTTTTTTTCATGTTTCATTAATTTTTAACGTTTACTTTTTTTTGTTTTTTTGTTTTATGTTTTATTGTTTTTCAATGTTGACTTTTAGATTTTATTTTTAATAATTATATTTTTAATATATAAAGTAATGTTTAATTAATTAATTATAATTAAGAATAAAATTGGTAAAGCATAACAATTCTGAGCTTTTTAAGGAGAAAAAAAAACTGGATTTCATCATAATTGAATTTTACGAATTTGATCTTTATAAGTTACTACGCCTATTAAATATTTATAAACTTTACATATAATTTGATTACTCCAAATAAACTCTATTTTTGTTTAATTATATCACACATTATAGCAACATTATTTAACATATTCAAATTATTATATTTAACAAAATCAATACAAGAGTCATTAATAAAAAATAACCTATTGAAAAATTTATTTGTTAAAAAACATCACCCGATAAACTTATTTATTAAAGACATTTCTTGACAAAAATACATTTATATAATTACTCTATTATTTAATATTTAAATTGAACCACCCTATTACAACTTTTCACTACACCCTCAACCACCACCATAGCCACCACCACCATCACACAACAACCACAATCACCACCACCGACTACTAGTTCCATCACACGCACGCGTCCAGGAAATTTTCTAAAATCGTTATAACTAATTACATTTTTTGATGAGACAAATTAATATATACGTCCATGATTTTTTTTTTGAATTATTTTAATTTTTTTTGAATATTTTGCATTTTAAAAAATAAACTAATATATTTAATAATAAAGGTAGTTAATATATAAAAAAAATAAAAAAAATTATTTATAAATAATTATTTTATCGGGTCAATGACCCAAAAAATCAAAATAATATTATACTTGCCCCAAAGAATCATCCATTGACTTACTATTATTAGATTACATGTTTACCCGCCAAGGACGATTCCCGTCAAGGACGATTCCCATCAAGGACGATTCCCGTCAAGGACGATTCCCATCAAGGACGATTCCCGTCAAGGACGATTCCCGTCAAGGACGATTCCCATCAAGGACAAAATTTAGTTAATGATGTTATTGGGAAGAAATTTTGTCATTGATGTTATTGGGCTGAAAATAATATTATTTTGATTTTTTGGGTCATTTTCCCTATTTTATCAAGTATTTTTTGATAAATAAATTATTAAAAACTACATTCCATAATTATGTATTTTTATTAGACTTATAGTTAACAAATACCTATTTAATAAAAAGACGTAAATATAACAATTTTGAAAATATATATAAAGATTAGTAGTGAAAATATAATTTTATCTCCTAAAATTAGAATTTGCTACACAAACAAACAACAACCCCTGAGTATTCGTTTGCTTTACACCATTTTAAAGAGAAAGAAATTTTCGAACCAAGAGAGAGAGAGAGAGCGTCGATGAAGCGGAAGCCCTAGATTCTTCCCCAAATTGAGGTAAGCTTTAGTTATTATATTAAACCTTGGTTATGATGTTGACTATCTATGCTATTTTGGAAGTTTGTGTTAAGATGTATTAAGCCCTAGATTCTTCCCCAAAATGTATTTCCATGGCTGTTATTCATGTGCAAAAGAGGTAACCATTTCAGTCTTAACGCTTTAGTATAGAGCTAAGTTAAAATTGCTTGAGTCGCTTCACTTTAATTTCTGTTCGTATAAGTCCGTTCCGTACATATTTCCGATTGACCGTACCGTTTCCTTCTGTTATATTTAACCTGCTTTACTAAATGAATTATTAACCAATTATTGATACTTGATCCTTCATTCATCACCTACTAAGCTTTGTTACAAGTTTTGTCCCGTGTATTATCAATAAGCAGTTAAATGTATAATCATCTAATTTAAAGCATGTTTACTTTGTGGTAAACACGTAATTGGAATCTTATTATATAAGAGTTGTTTTTCGTTTAATTCAACAGAATTACAATAAGAATCGTATAAGGTAGATGTTTCTAATGTTGACATTGCAGATAAAAGAAGAAATAATCAATCATCAAGTGATGGCGATTGTTATGGCTGAGCCGTGTGATATTATAAGTAATCTTCCTGATGATGTTACACAAATCCTTCTTATGTATTTGCCAACACGAGATGCTATTAGGACTAGCATTTTATCAACAAAATGGAGATATTCTTGGACAAGACTTCCCCAATTAATACTTGACAAAACACTGTGGAATAAATTGCCCATATATTCAAATAGAATCTCAATTAGAACAGTTTTGTTTCAGCTTGGGTTACTTCATAAAGGACCGATCAACAAGTTTACCCTCTCCATTCCTCGATTTAAAAGCTGTCCTGAAATTGACAGCCTCATTGTTTTCTATATAAGGAATGGTATTGAGGATCTTACACTTGATATGCCAACTAGTGTGTGTTATAAATTGCCATCATCATTTTTGAAATGCCAACATTTAAAGCATTTAAGTCTTAAGTTTTGCTTGATTAATACCACACCTGACTTCAAAGGATTTGGTAAACTAATTACATTGAAGCTTTGTGAAGTTAATATCAGTAATGAAGCCCTTGGAAGTTTAATCTCTAATTCACCATTTCTTGAGGTGTTAGAATTGAAAAACTATTCCGGCAGTTATGATCTTGAGATGGATGTTCCTAATCTTAAAACTTTCATCTTTGGTGGCCGTACTAAAAATATTAGTTTCATAAATACTCCACTTCTTTCTTCGCTCACAATATATCCATGTCTGGGTGCTCATAATAAAATTAGTCCCAACGTGCTTGATTTCTGTAATTGTGTGCCTGTTATCAAGTATTTGGACCTTAATTTTCTGTTTGTGCAGGTAATTAATATGTTTAATTTACTTAAAATAGTGTGAAGTTTTCTCACTAATGTTGTTTCTTTTAGTCATTGGCTATAGGTGGAGTCCCGAGAAGACTTGAAACTAGTTTAACCTTCCTTAAACGTATTAAGCTCTCAGGGATAACGTTACATAGATTGGATGAGCTGTCGATTATCCTTTGCTTGATTAGAAACTCCCCCAACTTAAACTGTATTGATATAAAGGTAATTAATGTCATATTTCTCTCTCTCTCTCTCTCTCACAATTGTGCTAACTTTAATTGTTTTAATTATCTTATTTCTAGATTCATATAGATAAATATCCTCTCGACAGAATTGCAGCTTTGGAAAACCTAAAAGAGGAGGACAAGTCAGATGTAATGCTAAATGAAGTTAAGGAAGTGAAATTGAAGAACATAACTGGGACGATTGTAGAACTGGAATTAATCAAGCTTATTTTAACTAAATCGTTAAACCTACAAAAAATGATAATTGAACCTGGGTATGGTGTGAACGATAAAGGAAGTAAGATCCTCGAAGAAGTCAATAAATTCTGTCGTGCTTCGCAGGATGCTAAAGTTATCTTTGAACACAAGCTTGATGTCACTGGTATGGAAGTATTATTGCTTCAAGAGTAGAATAATAGGGGTTTGTGAATCACTTTTGAGATTTTTGTTGTTGGGTTCTATACGTGGAGAGCTAATGAGATAACAATTCATGTAAACCATGTTCAAGTAGTTCAAATATGTTATAAAGTTAGTCTAGATTTTGGTATCTTCTTATAAATCTTCTTAATTTGATGATGACATGGCTTGATGATATGAACAAAACAAAAACTTTGAGTTTTTTTCTTTTAGAAATCAGAGTTTTTTTAGCATAGCACCTTTTATTTAAATAATTGGTATATAAGCACCCCTTAAAAAGTAATATCAAGTGCATCATTCTGGCCATGGTTCAGTCATTGCCTTTAATTAATTTACAGTGATTCAGTGACCGCCTTTAACAGACATCCTATTAAAAGGCTCCCTATTCATTTTTTGAAACAACCACACAACATGTAGAAAATTGTTGTTAATTTAACACTAAATACTCAATAGAGTAGCTACTTCAACGTCTTGTAGTCTGATGGTGGAATTTTAATTGTATTATGTGATTAAATTAAGAATACATAGAATGATTAAAATAAATTGAGACGAGTGTAATTAAAATGATAGGTATATTTATACTTAATTACCTGAATTTCGATAAGTATGAGAGACTGAGAGAGTAAGAATACGCAAAAGCTATTGCTCCAAGTTCTTGAAAAATCCTCCATATTTTATCCACTTAGTTAATTGTTCATATGCTAATTCGAGTGAGACTTCTCTGATCTGTCCAGTTTCTGCAACAATGTATTATAGAAAAATACCTGCAACAATGGTGAAGTTAAGTGAAGGACATAACAGCAGTAATAATAGACAACCACCATATTTGATCAAAGTCTGGAATTTGTGAATAAGGATCTCTATAATACCAAAAGCAATCATATATGTATTGCTTGATATTGTGCATCGATTTTTTCCATCACTTGAATGAAAACAGCTATATCTTATTCTTTTCACAGCCTTGTTTGATAATAAAAGAAATTCTCAACATTTATTCTCATAAACAAGTTCTTATTTTATATTTTTGAATTTCGGTTCGACACTTACATCATTCTTATAGATGATGCAAATGTGTAACCAATAGCTACTCCAAAAAGATTCAAATACCATATAGCACCACAAACTTTCACCTGAAATCTAGAGATTTAAAAAGAACATTATTGTGGTATGGTTATTCTGTTAACCATGGCCAGAGTGCTGCACTTGATATTACTTTTTAAAGCGTGCTTATATGCCAATTATTTGAGTAGAAGGTGTTAAGCTTAAAAAAACTCCAAAATTCTCCAATAACTCTCTATAATTCCGGTGTGCCTGGAACATTAGTCAGTGATGTTTCGTGTCCCACATTGAAAAATTATAAGGGAATAAGAGATTTCATGGCGTATAAATAAAGAGTAGTGATATTTGTTATCCTTTTTGGTTCACCTTTGTATCACTCGCCTTATGTGTAATCAAGGAGAGAGAAATAAAGTAATTAGGAAAGAATCTACATGGAAGTTGATATAAGGATGAACCGAAAATAAGGTAAAGGATGACAAATATCAGTACTCATAAATAAAAGGAAAAAATTGTCCGAGCTTTCCGACTAAGGAATAAAAAAACCTAGCCTCGACAAGAGAATTATTCAGCGACGTCTCTTTCATAGACATATACGCTCTAGCTCTGAGATTTGAAGCTCATATGAGAAGGATATGGGTAACCAAAGTAAGTTCCCTTTATCAAGCTTTTCTTTTTATTGATTTGCAGAGTTTCATATGTATGTGTAGAAGCCTGCATCCTTGTTATTGCAGAATATTTTGGTGTATGTACTTGTTCCATTGTTACAAGTTGCGTCCCTTTGCAAAGGCTCTGCTAATTAATTCCATGTCATAAAGAAAATTTCATTTATTATATTTTTCCTACTCTTTAGTTAAAGAGTTTTTTTCCTAAAATTCGATTTTCTTACATGAGTATTTTTTTGAGTTGATTTTGGTGTGTTTTGCATAAAATTAGATAATCACCTCTTTTAAACCATGTTTACTTTGTTGCAAATCTAAAATCTTATTTTTTTAAGAGTTACTTTTTGTTCAATTTAATAGAAATACGAGAGATAGTTAGGATCGATTGTATACTATTATAATGATTAGTCTGTAATGGTGTGGCTAATTGATATTGCATGCAGTTAAAAGAATGAAAAGAACGAAGGATGATTGTCTTTGTGATATCAAAAGGAATCTTCCTGACGATGTTATCGACAAAATTTTAATGTGTTTGCCAACACAAGATGCTGTAAGAACTAGTATTTTATCAAGAAATTGGAGGTATTCTTGGACAAAAATCCCACAGCTGATACTTGACGAAAGAATGTGGACTCATTTGAATGTAAAATTTACACTTCAAATCACATATGAAACAATGTTAAATCAGATTTCGAAGCTTCACAAAGGACCGATCAACAAGTGTACCCTCTCCATTTATGGATTAGAAATTTGCCCTGAAATTGACAAATTCATCCTTTTCCTTTCAAAAAACGGTGTTAAGGATCTTACAATTAAGATGTCAGAGTGCTATAGATTACCATTACCATTTTTAGAATGCCAACAGTTACAGCATTTGAGTCTTGAGTTTTGCTTGATTGAATCCACACCTGCCTTCAAAGGATTTGGTAAGCTAATTACATTAAAACTGTGCAAAGTTACTATAAGTAATGAAGCCCTTGAAAGATTAATTTCTAATTCACCAATGCTTGAGGTCTTAGAGTTAGAAAACGTTTCCATCAGTTATGATCTTGAGATTGATGTTCCTAATTTGGAAAGTTTCAAGTTCGAAGGCCTTACTCTAAAAGGATTTGGTAAGCTAATTACATTAAAACTGAGCAAAGTTACTATCAGTAATGAATCCCTTGAAAGATTAATCTCTAATTCACCAATGCTTGAGGTCTTAGAGTTAGAAAACGTTTCCATCAGTTATGATCTTGAGATTGATGTTCCTAATTTGAAAAGTTTCAAGTTCGAAGGCCATACTCTAAAAGGATTTGGTAAGCTAATTACTTTAAAACTGTGCCAAGTTGCTATCAGTAATGAAGCCCTTGCAATATTAATCTCTAATTCACCAATGCTTGAGGTCTTAGAGATAAAAAACTATTCCATCAGTTATGATCTTGAGATTGATGTTCCTAATCTGAAAAGTTTCAATTTCCAAGGCCTTGTTAAAAAAATTAGCTACATTAGAGCTCCACTTCTTGCTTCGCTCTCAGTTTCTCGATATGCAGGTGATGATAATGAAACTTCTGTCGATGAATTATTGTTGAATATGCATGATTTCTTTCATGGTCTGCCTGTTCTCGAGTATATGAAACTTAATTGTTCACTTTTGCAGGTAATTATTGTGAGGAGACTAAAAATTGTGTAAAGTTATTCATTTATCTATACTTAATTTTCTCATTGCACTTGTTTCTTTTAGTCCCTGGCTGAAGGTGGAGTCCCGAGAAGACTTCACACTAGTTTAGTGTTCCTTAAACATATTATGCTCTCAAGTGTAACGTTAGATATATCAGATGATCTGTCAGTTATCCTTTGCTTGATGAGAAACTCCCCCAATTTAAAGCGTATTGATATAGCGGTAATTAATGTGACATTTCTCTCACAATTGTGCTACAAAGCTGTTACACATAATAAATCTCTTACAAAATTGTTTTAATTATATTATTTTTAGATTTGGATAGCAGAAGATGATCCACTCGACACAATTGCGGCTTTGGAAATCCTAAAAGAGGAGGACAACTCAGATGTAATGCTAAATGAACTGAAGGAAGTGAAATTAGTGAACATTACAGGGACAATTGTGGAACTGGAATTCATTAAACTTCTGTTAGCTAAATCACCAACTCTCCAGGAAATATTGATTCAATCTGGGAGAAAGGTCACTTATAAAAAAGGATGTGAGATCTCTACAGAAGTCAATAAATTATGTCGTGCATCGAAGGACGCAAAAGTTATTTATCAACACATAGAGTATAATGAAGGTCGATGTTGTAAGTATGGGCATATTATTGCTTAGAGAGTCGGAAAAAACAATTCATGTGACCCATGCTTAAGTAGTTAAAAGGAGTGTTTTAAGTTGGTATTGTTTTTTATCTCTCTTTTGAATGGTTATTTAGTTTCTTGGAGGTCCTTCTAATTCTTAGTTTGCTATAATTCACTATTTTTCAACTTTTGTTTTAAATTATATATAGTTATTAGGGGGAGGTAGAAATATTATCTTTCAATTACAAATGACGTTTAAGTTTATACTTGCGACAGTTTTAAAAATCATTTATGAATTTCTACGACATTATATCCAAAGGGATTGATACAACAATAGAATTATTTTAAATATGATTAGTATTTAGTTCAATCCTCGTCACTTGATCAGTGATCATAAATACTTTCCTATGCCAGACTGTAAAATGTTTCCTACTGAAAAGTGATGGACAAAACTTAGGCTTTGAATTAGTGTGTTGTAGAAATCAACATGGCCTCAACCTTAAAGAAGCTAGGTTTCAGATATTACGGGAACATATTTAGATTTCGGCCACACATATTGATAGTTCTTACTCCCACTTTCTTCATGATGGGATGATAAAATATTGTGCTTAGTCTGCAACTCGATATATTAATATATTAATGAGGTGAACTATTTGCTGATTAATTGGAATTGCTGGGATTTCTTGTGAGAGATCACACATGGTGGAGAGTAGATTACAATCTGGAATGAGGAGTTTATATTCCAACCTTGTGTAGCTTTGCTTCGCGAGAAGTTTATATTGAAGACACATCGGGTGGAAAGACTGTGCGGGCCAACCATGCTTGCCAGTCTCCTGAATGAAGAAGCACGATTTAGTTTGTTTTTCTATATTATAATAGGAAGGGAAAAGGATTTAAGGACCCTTATTCCGATTGTAATAACTTTTTCTTAACGGCTTTTAAGCCTCTCATGTATGGAAAAAAAAAAAAAAAAATTCATCTGTTTCTCTAATGATGATAGGAAGGCGAATCTGTAGAGATCTAAAAAGCTTTTTGTTCTTATTAAGTTTTTATTTATCCTAAAAATTGAGTGCTCTATATTTAGTGATTAAAATAAACATCGGTTTTAACAAAACAGAAATAGTTTTTTAAAAGTAAAAAAAACAAAAATCGTTTTATTGCCTAAATATAACTAAGACTATATATTTATAGCCTCTCCCTATAGCTTGGTCTGGGGTCCCTGAATCTGTTACCCAAGCCTCTAAGAATATCTCTAGCCTGTTTTGACGTGGGGTAAATAGGGTGAGTTATCACTTGTTTATGAAGAAAGTAAATGTATCACCATATAATAATATTGACTTCTCAAGGGGAGTAATTATTTATATTTAAGATGTTTTCATTAAACTCATATATTCCAGAATTATAGAATACACACACCCACCAATTTATAAATAGAAAAATATATAAATCAAATTGTTGTATATGTCATCTCTCAAGGTGTGATAAAATAATCTAACTAATCGTAAGTGTGCAAATTGTTCACAAGTAATAAAAGTAAGTAGGTAAAGAGTATTGTCTCCACAAGGACTACGAAGGTTAATTCTTTAGATGTTTTTTTGGGAAGTGTACTAAAATATAAAGATAATTATTTGTTTTGTTTTTGTGATTAAAGACTAAGATGCAATAAGGATATATAAAAATCAGATTGATAATTAACTAAAGACTAGAATATAAATTTGAAAAAGTTTATTAAAAAGGTATCTGAACCCGAAATTATATCCCAGTAAACGAATGATAAGAGTTCTTTGTCATACCTTGCACCCGTTATGTTTTTGCTCAGTCGTCCTTACTAATTGCGGATAGGTATTATCGGTAGAAGGTATGTCATCTGTCATAAGGAATCCCTTAAATTTTTTGGTTTTCTTACCTTTGCACCCCTCTTGGTAGGATGGTATATCATCACTAAGTTGTTTTTCAACTGAAGAAGCCCAAATAGCCTCTTTATATGACTGAATTCTTCCACCTCTACTATCGTCCAAGCCAATAGGTGCCTCATCACGCTTCAGAACATTGCTTTTATTTGTACTTGTATCATCACTAACCCCACATAGCAAATTGTTAGAATTAATGGGAACATTACCAGAAATTGTAGCTTCCAAGTCGAGTTGAGGTGCTCCTAGTTCTACTTCCCCACTAGAAGGAAGTGTCCCACAATTAGCAAGTGAAGTTACCTCCAATTGACTCAAGGCTAATGCAAAAGTTTGATTCTGTATCATGTTAATCCCTACTGGTCCTAATGACGGAACTTCCATCAGAGCACCAGTGGATCCTCTCTCAGCATCTGGTGATAAATCATCTCTATCGACATAGCTGAGTGCCCTCTTAGGGGCTCTATGTGTGGTTATTCCGGAGTCATTCTTTACTGAAAGTGCAGGTGAATTCTCCTCTTTCGAGACGTCGGTCCCCTTAGAGAACATTCAGAGGCGCTTTGTTGATAACCTTTTGATGCTCTGAGCAGTTTCTATTGCAGCGACGACTTTAGAAGTAGGTGTTGAAGGGAGGGAAGAATCCGACTTCGTTTGTCCTGATTTCTCGGTCTTTAGTTCCGGGGGTGCGGTGGGGGTAGCCGCCCGCGGTTCCCCGTAGGAGCGACCGTTGCTCACCGACAAGGAAAGAAACAGTTGAGAAGAAAGAACTAGGAACGAAAAGGAAAAGAAAAGAAAAGAGGCAAGGAAGTGGGGTCTGAAAATGAAACCAAAAAGGAAAATAATTAGGTGTTAAAGAGAACATCTTTTCAGTAATTATAACTTATAAAAAATAAAATGTTACTCTACACAAATAGAAGAAGTTGAGAATAATTCTTTGGGGGGCATTTATGATTCGAGATCTATGGACATGTGACTTTATATTTTAGAGTCTTGGTTACACCAACTGGTTACATTAGAACAAAAAGTCAAAAATACCCTCCCTTTCTCCTTTAATCACAGTAAAAACCAAAAATCCTAACCCCCAACCCTATTAAGAGATCATACCCTCCCCTCTCTCCCCTCTAACCTCTCACTCACCCTCTCTCTGAACAACAAAAACGCCAGTATCTCCTTCCCTCACCTTCTCTCTAAACAAGAAAACCGTCGAGCAACTCTCCTCTCATGTGCTCACCATAACCATCCCCACGGTCTCACCTTCCCTCCCCACTATCACCATCACCTTCCCTCTGTCTCTCTCTCTCTCTCCTTTGCACAATCCATGTCGCCGCTTCTCTACACAAGAACAACCGTCGCTGCTCTGCTCCAGATTTGCCGCCGTGATGGTCTCACCGTGCTCCAGATCGCCGCCCAAGCCCAAAGCCCCTCTTCCTTCTCTCCTTATCCTCCACCTGTGAACCAAGGCCAAGGCCAAGCCCTTTGCCTCCCTCACCACCATACCGACCGCCTTTTCCGCCCTCACCACCACCTCCACCCCTTCGCGCGGTGGTACAGCCCCATCATCCACCATCTTTCACCCATTCCATATCTGACCATTCTCCACCGTATCACCTTGGAACCAAGCCGCGCTGCTTGACAATAAAACTGTCGCCCTTCGAGCCTCTTCTCCACCATTCCCGATGTTGGATTTTTTTTCCAGATTCGTCGAGTCAAGTGTCAAAAATTTGTTTTGGGCCTTTGATCCAATAATACGAATGTGAAGGATGTTGTTTGATGAGTTTGTGCTGTGAAGATTTTTATTTTTCATTTGTGTCCATTATGGGCGTAACCCATAACAATTTTGAGTGGTGATGATATTGGGCTATGGGTACAGCTCACCCACTTCATAATGGTCTTGATGGGTTCGTACCCATCGTGCTAATGGTCGAGATGGGGGACTTCGTGTACGGACTTTTAAATGGACAATTATGAATAATTCCATAATAAAATGTAATAAACGAATTAATAAAAGTTGTAAAAAAACGACACAGGTCTGTACCTATCACGGTGCTTTTTTCGACCATGGGAGATAGTGTTCTTCGTGGGGCTGGATCCATCACGGGTTTATTTAAGAAAATGTTAACGAGTGTTCGTGGGTCAGTACCCTCGGAAACCTAAAACTATCTCTTTTCAAACCAGGGGGTATAAAAGTCCAAAACCAAACCAGAAAGTTCAAACTAGTCCTTAAAAATGATGTTTTTTAGTTTGGCTTTACTTTATAAAGTTGGTTTATTTTTTGCCCTATAATGTATTTTCCTCTTCTTTGGGGGAGTATAGTCCTTTTGACCCTACTATTCTCTCCGTTAATGTCCACATTACTAAAAATAGTATCCCAAAATTATTATCCACTTAGAATATCAAAATATTTTTTTACAACTTTTGTTTATATTTTCCCCAGGGCTGCAAACGAGGCGAGTAGAATATTAGATGTACAAGCTTGTTTATTTAATTTCTCGAGTCGAGTCGAGCTCAATTTTAAACGAGTCGGGTTGAGTCGAGCTCAAATTTAAACGAGCCGAGCCCGAGCTTCCAATGATCCAAATCATAAATGTTAGAACTTGTTTGTTTAACTTATAGAACAATCTTTTTTAGTTGTTTTTTATGGTTGAAATGAGACTTTCATGAATGGTTGGTATTTGATGGAATGTGTGGTATGAAAATATGAAACATAACATTAATGAAAAAATAAATGTCTAAGATCGATATTTGGTCTAGTGGTTAGACTACTCCGCCAAGACCAAGAGGTCTTGGGATCGAATCTTATTGGAGTCAAAATGAATCCGAATCCAAAGTGTCTCTCATATGTATTAAGAAAAATGTCTAAAGAAATTAAATATATTCAATTTGAAATTGAAGGTTTAATAATATATTTATAAATAGATAATACATTAATTTATAATACATAATTTTAAACGAGCTCACGAGCCGAGTTTGAGTTGGCTCGTTTACTTATCAAGCTTAAAATGGAGCTTGAGCTTGAGCTTGTTTATATTCGAGCCGCTTTTTTTCTGAGTTGAGCTCGAACTGCTCGCAAGCGGCTTGGTTCATTTACAGACCTATCGAAAAATTAAAGTATAAGCCCTATCAAAAAATTAAAATTTATACTTTTAAGTATATTTAAAATATCAAAATGGTAATTTTGGAGTGATGTGTATATGTAATTATTATGTTTTCTAAAAAATTATTTTTGGAACTGAGGGAGTAGCACTTGGAGCGTACGAAGTACAATGCATTTTAGCATTTTAGCATTTTATCATGTTTTAATACTCCAAAGGTGTCTATTTGGTCAATTGGTTTAGAAGATACAGAGATATTGCAAACCTCATTTGTCATTAATCGAGGAAGACCAATGATCTGAACAAACAATTACTACTCCCTACTGGAGCATGCGATAGTTATTGCTAACCAAGAATCAAGACAACCAGCTTTCTTCTCAAAAATCACTTCTCCTTGTAAATCTAAATCAGCATTGGGAATCATCATCTAATCGTAAACTGTATCATTGTTTACTATAAAATGAACAGTCTTTTCACTGTATTCTTGCAGAGAAGATCAAAAGACGAATGAACAACACACAATATGGGTAAGCAAGCAAGTTGCTCTTTTTTTTCAATGTAATCTCTTTATTGATTTGCAGTTTCTCACATGAATGTGTAGAATCTTTGTCATGCTTTAAATTTGCTACCTGTATCTCGTTTGCGCATAATATTTTATGTACGTGTTTTATGGTTTCAAGTTGCATCACTTTGCGATGTTAAGGTATTGAAATGTAACAGTGCACCAAAAGGTTTAGTAGGAGGTCTACTGGCTTCTGGTCGGCTTTTGATATGGGCTCTACTCATAGGTTCTTTGTCATAAACAAAACTTTCATCTTTTTGTAACTTGTTGTGAATGTCTCACTAGTAAACCAAACGAGGATTAGCCCAGCCCCATAAAGCATTGTTGGTGAAACTTGTAAAAATTAATAAAAAGAAATTCCAGCATTTGATTTTCTTTAAGAGTATATTTATAATCTGACGTTGGTTATGTTTTGCATCGGATTACATTAGTACCTCCTTTAAAGTAGGGTAAATGTTACTAGAGGCCACTAAACTATCTTATCGGTCCTGTTTAAACCACTTAACTATTACGGGTTCCAAACAACACACTAATGTATTAAAATCGTTCCAAATCAGTCACTCCATTAAATTATCTTTTAACAATGAACAACTATCAACCACATAGCCATCATCATATTTAGTTATTTAGTTATGTGAAGTGTATTCATTGTAATCCTAAATTCTAACTGCCAAGATTTGATACTCTCTAAAATACTAATTCAATAGAGAATGTTAAACAAATTCTTGCTAAATAATATATCTTAAAGTTAACAGATCTTTAAGCCCACCAAGCTGACCTTCTTTAGGAATCCAAATCATATGGAAATAAAGTTTGTCCCAAAGATCCTCCAATATTACAAGAATTCTTTTATCTTCCTTTATTAATCTTTCATGAAGCTGGCTCTTCGGCGACCAGTAAATTTTGAGACCTAAACTTTTAGCAAGTTGATCCTGAACATTTCCAATAAATAGATCTTTAGACACAACTGACATCACAACTTCATCAAATAATTTTGCAGCTCTAACTTTATCAGCAATTTCGTTGACAGGAGTTGCTTTACCAACACCAGCATGCCGCAAATTCCAAGTGTATTAATTGAATCATCTCGGAGGGCTTCCATAACATTATTACTAGTCCTAGTTTGTGTTTCATAATCAAATATTTTGACTAATGTAAAATGGCAACTTCTCTGGTGGTGTATGATATCCAATCATATTAAGATTGCTTGCATCAGTCTTGAGGCCAGTAACTTCAGTAGTCAATTCAAAAGCTTGCTTACTCAGTTTATACCGAGTTTATACCGAGAATGTAGCTTTGGACACTTACAAGAGAGACACCCCCATTGGGTATTACTTGTACGTCACTACTTCATTCACCTGATTCTTCATATTATCAACTTTTTCTATCCAGACTAACAGCATCGTCTACTTTCACTTAAATTGTATTTTGTTCACATTCGAGGTCATTAAATTTCTCCTTTAATTACTTAATGTTTCCATTGTAGTTCCACAAACATTTATGGTCCTGCCAATATTTACTAATCAAGATTTTTAAACCTTTAGCAGCAAGGTCAGTGACAACCGCCTCTGCTGCCATTTTCTAACATTTCTTCTTTCTAAATATTGTAGAAGCTAATCACCTTGTGAAAACTAACAGACATGTGGAAGTAAAGTTAAAAGGAAAAGATACCATTACAAAAATATTTCATAGCAGCTTACCCTACTGCTGATAAAGGTATTGCATAACACTCTTCTTGTCCTAAAATGCAAGGAATTCTTAAATCATGGGAACCTACAATCAAGTGGCTAATTTGGAACAATTTTAATACATTAGTGGGTTGTTTGGAACCCATAATAGTTAAGTGGTCCAAACAGGACCGCTGGGATAGTTTAATGGCCTCTAGTAACATTTACCCTTTAAAGTATGAGTAAATTGTGTTTTAATATTTCATTTCATAAGAGCTGTTGTTTTGCACAGTTCAACAGAGAATAATTAAAGATGAAGCCTAGTTGTCTAGTATTTTGTTTTGGGTTTGTTTTATTGTCTGTGTTCTTGAGTTGTTTTATTGTTGATGTATATGATTGGTTGTAATGGGTTATGATATTCAATAATGTCTGATTCCAAAAAAAAATAGTAATACACTAAGTAGGTTACCATGTAGGATTTAATTGTGTACAAATTATGATGTTGTGGCTGATTATCATTGCAGATAAAAGATCAAATGATCTTCCTTGTGATATCATAAGCAGTCTTCCTGACAATGTTACGGACATTATTCTGATGTGTTTGCCAACAAGAGATGTTGTAAGAACTAGTATTTTATCAACAAAATGGAGGTATTCTTGGACAAAACTTCCGCAATTGATATTTGATGAAACACTGTCGAATAAGCTTAAACGTTCATCTAAAGTCACATTTAAAACAGTTCTATTTCACCTTCTGTTGCTTCACAAAGGACCGATCAACAAGTTTACCCTCTCCATTCCTGGATTAAAAATCTGTCCTGAAATTGACAGCCTCATCTTTTTCCTTTTAAGGAATGGCATTGAGGATCTTACACTTCATATGCCAGACAGTGAGTGCTACAAATTACCATTATCATTATTGACATGCCAAAGCTTGAAGCATTTGAGTCTTGAGTCTTGCTTGATTGAGACCACACCTGCCTTCGAAGGATTTGGTAAACTAATTACATTGAAGCTTTTTGAAGTTAGTATTAGTAATGAAGCCCTTGGAAGATTAATCTCTAATTCACCAATGCTTGAGGTGTTTTAGTTGATAAACTCTTCCAACAATTCCAGTTATGATCTTGAGATTGACGTTTCTAACCTGAAAACATTCAAATTTGAAGGCCTTATTAATAAAATTAGATTCATAAAAGCTCCACTTCTTGCTTCACTATCAATTTTTACATTGGAGGATGATGATGGAGTTTATATCGATACGGGATTTACATGCAATGTGATTGGTTTCTTTCATTGTCTGCCTGTTCTTGAGAATCTGCACCTTGATTATACGCTTGTGAAGGTAATTCTTGTCATTAGTAGGTCCAATATAAACTACAATCTATGCCTTAATTTTTTACTTTGCACATGTTTTTTCAGTGCTTGGCTGTAGGTGGAGTCCCGAGAAGGCTTCCTACTGCATTGGTCTTCCTTAAACATATTGAGCTCTTAGAGATCACGTTAGATCAATTTGATGAGCTGTCATTGATCCTTTGCTTGATGAGAAACTCCCCCAACTTAAAGTCTATTGATATAGAGGTGATTGATGTCATATTTCACTCACACTTATGTTATAAATTCTTTACACATAATAAAATTCCTTCTAATTTGTTATAATGGTCTTTTCTTAGGTTTACATGGAAGATCCTTGTGACACAGATGCCTCTCTAGAAATTCTAAAAGAGGAAGACAACTCAGATGTAATGCTGAATGAACTCAAGGAAGTGAAATTGTCCAAGGTTAGTGGTACAATTGTGGAATTGGAATTTATTAAGCTTATATTAGCTAAATCACCGACACTCCAGAAAATGTTAATCCAACCTGGTGTAATGGTTGTTGATAACGGATGTAAGATCCTCACACACCTCACGAAATTTCGCCGTGCATCAAAAGAAGCAGAAGTAACTTATGCACCATTCGTAGAGGAAAATTAAATATTGTTAGCTCCTTCCATTGCATGTGTATTACTTCTGAGCTCCTACACTTAATGAGAAAAGAATTATTGTAATCAATGCTCAAGTAGTTTTTTTCTTTGTTTTTCTGGTAAAAAGTACTCAAGAAATTCAAATAGTTACAATGATTCTCTCCTAACAAGAATATCCCCCTATCCATCTTAACTTTTACTTTCAACCAATCGGTTCATACTTTGTATTAATGGAGTAAAATAATTTCTCTTTTAACTACTATATAACATGGCTCTCTCTTCTTCCTCATTATTCCCTCAATTTTGAGAATCTTTTTCATCTTAAATGATGAAAACTGAATGCGTTCTCTGACAAAACAAAATTGTGTATTCATTTTAACTTTATTTTTCCATTAATAATCATCATCCCATTTCTTTAAACTGTAACTCTGTTTTCTTTTTCTTTATTTACGAATCTTCTTTTAGCACCCGTCTCCATTACAGTATAGATAACAAAAACCTTTTTTTTTATGTCATCACCATAAACAAAAAAATTGTGTATCAATTTATGTCATCACCAAAACTTTTCTTTATTAAATTCGTAAATAAACTCAATGACAAAATAACTCAAAAGCCTGAGTTTTGTTCATCATCAAGGCATGTAATACTTCTTTCTGTCTCCCCAAAATATCAATCAATATATAAGATGAAACAAAAGGTGAGAAATAGTAAATTATGAAGGTACACTCCCAAGAAATTAAATGGCCATTCAAAAGAGATACCAAAATCTAGACTAATTTAATAACTTTTTACATGTAGACAAAACACTCATTTGAACTACTTGAGCATGGTTTTACATGAAATTCTATTCTCATTACTTATAGCTCTCCTAGTATAGAAGCGAACCAACAAAAACCTCAAAAGTGATTCACAAACCCCTATTCTTCTACTCTTGAAGCAATAATACTTCCATACACATGACATCAAGATTGATTAATACTCTATGTGTTGATAAATTACTTTTGCGTCCTTTGATGCACGACATAATTTATTGACTTCTGTGAGGATCTTACTTCCTTTATCGTTCACCCCACACCCAGGTTCAATTATCATTTTTTGTAGGTTTATTGATTTAGTTAAAAGGAGCTTGATAAATTCCAGTTCAACAATTGTTCCAGTTATGTCCATCAATTTCACTTCCTTAACTTCATTCAACATTAAATTTGACTTGGCCTCCTCTTTTAGGAGTTCCAAAGCTGCAATTGTGCCGAGAAGATCTTCATCTACAAAAATCTAGAAATAAGATAATTAAAACAATTTAAGTTAGCACACTTGTGAGAGAGAGAGAAAAAGAGAAATATGACACTAATCACCTGTATATCGATACACTTTAAGTTGGGGGAGTTTCTCATCAAGCAAAGGATAATTGACAGCTCATACCATACATGTAACGTTATTTGTGAGAGTTTAATATGTTTAAGGAACACTAAACTAGTTTCAAGACTTTTCGGGACTCCACCTAATGCCAAGGACTGAAAAAAACAAGTTCAATGACAAAACTTCACACAATTTTAGGTAAATCAAACATAGTAATTACCTGCACAAAAGTAAAATCAAGCTCCAAATACTCGAGAACAGGCACACTATTACAGAAATCAAGCACGTTGGGACTAATTTTATCAGAATCCCTACATGAATTTATTGTGAGAAAAGCAAGAAGTGGAGCTTTTATGAAACTAATATGTATAATATTGCCTTCCAACTTGAAAAATTTCAGATTAGGAACATTCATCTCAAGATCATAACTGTTGGAACAGTTTTTCAATTCTAACACCTCAAGAAATGGTGAATTAGAGATTAAACTTCTAAGGGCTTCATTACTGATCGTAACTTGACACAGCTTCAATGTAATTAGTTTACCAAATCCTTTGAAGTCAGGTGTGGTATTAATCAAGCAAGACTCAAGATTCAAATGCTTTAACCGGTGGCATGTTAAAAATGATGATGGTAATTTATAGTACCCATGCAATTTAAGTGTAAGATCCTCAATACCGTTACTTATAAGGAAAAGGATGAGGCTGTCAATTTCAGGACAGTTTTTCAATCCAGGAATGGAGAGGGTAAATTTGTTGATTGGTCCTTTGTGAAGCAACATAAGCTGAAATAAAACTGTTGTAAATGTAATTCTAGCTGAACGTGTTGTGATAAATTCCTTCCACAGTGTTTCATCAAATATCAACTGTGGAAGTTTTGTCCAAGAATACCTCCATTTCCTTGATAAGATGCTAGTCCTAATAGCATCTCGTGTTGGCAAATACATCAGAAGGATTTGTGTAACATCATCAGGAAGATTACTTATAATATCACAAGGCTCAGCCATGATTTATTATTCCTTCTACTATCTGCAATGTCAATTAGCCACAACATTAGAAACATCTACCATATATACGATTATTATTGATCACCTACTAAGCTTTGTGACAAGTTTTGTCCCGTGTATTATCAATAAGCAGGTAAATGTATAATCATCTAATTTAAAGCATGTTTACTTTGCGGTATAAGAGTTGTTTTCCGTTCAATTCAACAGAAATACAATAAGAATCGTATATATGGTAGATGTTTCTAATGTTGTGGCTAATTGACATTGCAGATAAAAGAAGGAATAATCAAATCATGGCCGAGCCTTGTGATATTATAAGTAATCTTCCTGATGATGTTACACAAATCCTTCTGATGTATTTGCCAACACGAGATGCTATTAGGACTAGCATTTTATCAAGGAAATGGAGATATTCTTGGACAAAACTTCCACAATTAATACTTGACGAAACACTTTGGAAGGAATTTATCACAACACATTCAGCTAAAATCACATTTACAACAGTTTTATTTCAGCTTGTGTTACTTCACAAAGGACCGATCAACAAGTTTACCCTCTCCATTCCTCGATTTAGAAGCTGTCCTGAAATTGACAGCTTCATTGTTTTCTATATAAGGAATGGTATTGAGGATCTTACACTTGATATGCCAACTAGTGAGTGCTATAAATTGCCATCGTCATTTTTGAAATGCCAACATTTAAAGCATTTAAGTCTTAAATTTTGCTTGATTAATACCACACCTGACTTCAAAGGATTTGGTAAACTAATTACATTAAAGCTGTGTGAAGTTAATATCAGTAATGAAGCCCTTGGAAGATTAATCTCTAATTCACCATTTCTTGAGGTGTTAGAATTGAAAAACTATTCGGACAGTTATGATCTTGAGATGGATGTTCCTAATCTTAAAACTTTCATCTTTGGTGGCCGTACTAAAAATATTAGTTTCATAAATACTCCACTTCTTTCTTCGCTCACAATATATCCATGTCTGGGTGCTCATAATAAAATTAGTCCCAACGTGCTTGATTTCTGTAATTGTGTGCCTGTTATCAAGTATTTGGACCTTAATTTTCTGTTTGTGCAGGTAATTAATATGTTTAATTTACTTAAAATAGTGTGAAGTTTTCTCACTAATGTTGTTTCTTTTAGTCATTGGCTATAGGTGGAGTCCCGAGAAGACTTGAAACTAGTTTAACCTTCCTTAAACGTATTAAGCTCTCAGGGATAACGTTACATAGATTGGATGAGCTGTCGATTATCCTTTGCTTGATTAGAAATTCTCCCAACTTAAAGTGTATCGGTATACAGGTGTGATTAATGACATATTTCTCTTTCTCTCTCACAATTCTGCTAACTTAAATTGTTTTAATTATCTTATTTCTAGATTTATATAAATGAAGATCCTCTCGACACAATTGCAGCTTTGGAACTCCTAAAAGAGGAGGACAAGTCAAATGTAATGCTAAATGAACTTAAGGAAGTGAAATTAAAGTCCATTATAGGGACAATTGTGGAATTGGAATTCATCAAGCTTCTATTAGCTAAATCATCAAGTTTACACGAAATGTTAATTCAGCCTGCAAAAACGGTCACAGATAAAGGATGTAAGATCCTCACAGAAGTCAATAAATTTTGTCGTGCATCAAAGGATGCAAAAGTAATCTTTGGACACATAGAGTATCAAGCTTGATGTCACTGGTATGGAAGAAGAATAGGGGTTTATGAATCACTTTTGAGATTTTTGTTGTTGGGTTCTATACGTGGAGAGCTAATGAGAAAACAATTCGTGTAAACCATGTTCAAGTAGTTCAAATATGTTATAAAGTTGGTCTAGATTTTGGTATCTCTTTTTGAATGACCATTTATTTTCTTGGAGATTCTTATAAATTCTTAATTTGATGATGACATGAACAAAACAAAAGCTTTGAGTTATTTTGTTGTAGAAACCAGAGGTTTTTTTTAGCATAGCACCTTTTATTTAAATAATTGGTATATAAGCACCCCTTAAAAAGTAATATCAAGTGCATCATTCTGGCCATGGTTCAGTCATTGCCTTCAATTAATTTACAGTGATTCAGTGACCGCCTTTAACAGACATCCTATTAAAAGGCTCCCTATTCATTTTTTGAAACAACCACACAACATGTAGAAAATTGTTGTTAATTTAACACTAAATACTCAATAGACTAGCTACTTCAACGTCTTGTAGTCTGATGGTGGAATTTTTATTGTATCATGTGATTAAATTAAGAATACATAGAATGATTAAAATAAATTTGCAGAGTTTCATATGTATGTGTAGAAGCTACTTGCATCCTTGTTATTGCAGAATATTTTGGTGTATGTACTTGTTCCATTGTTACAAGATGCGTCCCTTTGCAAAGGCTCTGCTAATTAATTCCATGTCATAAAGAAAATTTCATTTATTATATTTTTCCTACTCTTTAGTTAAAGGAGTTTTTTTCCTAAAATTCTATTTTCTTACATGAGTAATTTTTTGAGTTGATTTTGGTGTGTTTTGCATAAAATTAGATAATCACCTCTTTTAAACCATGTTTACTTTGTTGCAAATCTAAAATCTTATTTTTTTAAGAGTTACTTTTTGTACAATTTAATAGAAATACGAGAGGTTGTTATGATCGATTGTATACTATTATAATGATTAGTCTGTAATGGTGTGGCTAATTGATATTGCATGCAGTTAAAAGAATGAAAAGAACGAAGGATGATTGTCTTTGTGATATCAAAAGGAATCTTCCTGACGATGTTATCGACAAAATTTTAATGTGTTTGCCAACACAAGATGCGGTAAGAACTAGTATTTTATCAAGAAATTGGAGGTATTCTTGGACAAATATCCCACAGCTGGTACTTGACGAAAGAATGTGGTCTCATTTGAATGTAAAATATACACTTCATATCACACATGAAACAATGTTAAATCAGATTTCGAAGCTTCACAAAGGACCGATCAACAAGTGTACCCTCTCCATTTATGGATTAAAAAGTTGCCCTGAAATTGATAAATTCATCCTTTTCCTTTCAAAAAACGGTATTAAGGATCTTACCTTTAAGATGTTAGAAACTGAGTGCTATAGATTACCATTATCATTTTTAGAATGCCAACAGTTACAGCATTTGAGTCTTGAGTTTTGCTTGATTGAATCCACACCTGACTTCAAAGGATTTGGTAAGCTAATTACATTAAAACTGTGCAAAGTTACTATCAGTAATGAAGCCCTTGAAAGATTAATCTCTAATTCACCAATGCTTGAGGTCTTAGAGTTAGAAAACGTTTCCATCAGTTATGATCTTGAGATTGATGATCCTAATTTGAAAAGTTTCAAGTTCGAAGGCCATACTCTAAAAGGATTTGGTAAGCTAATTACTTTAAAACTGTGCCAAGTTGCTATCAGTAATGAAGCACTTAAAATATTACTCTCTAATTCACCAATGCTTGAGGTCTTAGAGTTAAAAAACTTTTCCATCAGTTATGATCTTGAGATTGATGTTCCTAATCTGAAAAGTTTCAATTTCCAAGGCCTTATTAAAAAAATTAGCTACATTAGAGCTCCACTTCTTGCTTCGCTCTCAGTTTCTCGATATGCGGGTGATGATAATGAAACTTCTGTCGATGAATTATCGTTGAATATGCATGATTTCTTTCATGGTCTGCCTGTTATTGAGTATTTGGACCTTGATTATTCGCTTGTGCAGGTAATTTTTGCGAGGAGACTAATATTGCATAAAGTTAATTCATTTATATATACTTCATTTTTGCATTGCATTTGCTTTTTTTAGTCCCTGGCTGAAGGTGGAGTCCCGAGAAGACTTCACACTAGTTTAGTGTTCCTTAAACATATTATGCTCTCAAGTGTAACGTTACATATATCGGTTGAGCTGTCAGTTATCCTTTGCTTGATGAGAAACTCCCCCAACTTAAAGCGTATTGATATAGAGGTAATTAATGTGACATTTCTCTCACAATTGTGCTACAAAGCTGTTAAACATAATAAATCTATTACAAAATTGTTTTAATTATATTATTTTTAGATTTGGATAGCAGAAGAAGATCCACTCGACACAATTGCGGCTTTGGAAATCCTAAAAGAGGAGGACAACTCAGATGTAATGCTAAATGAACTGAAGGAAGTGAAATTAGTGAACATTACAGGGACAATTGTGGAACTGGAATTCATTAAACTTCTGTTAGCTAAATCACCAACTCTCCAGGAAATATTGATTCAATCTGGGAGAAAGGTCACTTATAAAAAAGGATGTGAGATCTCTACAGAAGTCAATAAATTATGTCGTGCATCGAAGGACGCAAAAGTTATTTATCAACACATAGAGTATAATGAAGGTCGATGTTGTAAGTATGGGCATATTATTGCTTAGAGAGTCTGAAAAAACAATTCATGTGACCCATGCTTAAGTAGTTAAAAGGAGTTTTTTAAGTTGGTATTGTTTTTTATCTCTCTTTTGAATGGTTATTTAGTTTCTTGGAGGTCCTTCTAATTCTTAGTTTGCTATAATTCACTATTTTTCAACTTTTGTTTTAAATTATATATAGTTATTAGGGGGAGGTAGAAATATTATCTTTCATTTACAAATGACGTTTAAGTTTATACTTGCGACAGTTTTAAAAATCATTTATGAATTTCTACGACATTATATCCAAAGGGATTGATACAACAATAGAATTATTTTAAATATAATTAGTATTTAGTTCAATCCTCGTCACTTGATCAGTGATCATAAATACTTTCCTATGCCAGACTGTAAAATCTTTCCTACTGAATAGTGATGGACAAAACTTGGGCTTTGAGTTAGTGTGTTGTAGAAATCAACATGGCCTCAACCTTAAAGAAGCTAGGCTTCAGATATTACGGGAACATACTTAGATTTCGGCCACACATATTGATAGTTCTTACTCCCACTTTCTTCATGATGGGATGATAAAATATTGTGCTTAGTCTGCAACTCGTAGAAGTTTTATATATTAATATATTAATGAGGTGAACTATTTGCTGATTAATTGGAATTGCTGGGATTTCTTGTGATAGATCACACATGGTGAGAGTAGATTACAATCTGGAATGAGGAGTTTATATTCCAACCTTGTGTAGCTTTGCTTCGCGAGAAGTTTATAATGAAGACACATCGGGTGGAAAGACCCTTGAATCATTTCAGAAAACTTGTTTCACTTTTTATTTTTTGACTCCCCCACGGTCCACGCGCACGCCGGGCCGGGCTAGGGTGGTGGTGGTGCGCGCGTGTAGGGCTTTGCCTATTCCTCTTTGGCCTCCATAGCCTTTAGGCCTTTTGGAAATAATAGATGGGTAAGTTAATTTATACTAATATTTTTTCCATCTCTCCTCCTATGTAGGATATTTCATGCACACAAAAGTGACTTTTCCACTTCTCCAAAAGAATAGAAAAGGATAAATATGTTTAATACTTTAATCTAAACTTTTTCATTGCTCCAAAAAAGCATGATCGGATTTATAATAACAATTAATCTAAACAATTGGTTTAAATCCTAACAATCCCCTACTCAGGGTCTTTAGGAGATAAGGTGAACATGTTTCCATAACTACCAGCATTTGGGTGAATTGTACTTAAGTGCCAATATCTTTCGATTTGAATTGTCACGTAGTGAAGTGAGGCAACCACTAAATTCCGTTTAAGTGAACTTACTCTTGAACTTAACGGTTTTCGATCGAGACCCTCGCAGCACATACTCTACCCTACTGAAAGTTATAGTTCCCTCGAACATCACCCTTAAGTTAGTTCATCAAGTCCTTCTCTAAGGACCACCCCTTGCGGGCTATGAACTTGGTGGATTTATTCATTTTGAGAGTTGTGTAAGGACGTCTCCTTAACACTCTATCATGAATGTTGAGTCTCACTTTTGACTATGAATTCATCAAGTCAATCTCTAAAGGACCACCATATATTGGCTATGAATTCATTATGAGTTGAACACTCATCCCCGTGTTCTTCCTAGAATGATACGCCTTATAAGTGAATTCATCAAGTCTTTCACAATAAGACCACCACGAGTGGCTATGAATTCATTAAGACGGTTTATACATTCGTGTCATATCCCATGATTATTTAGTCTATTGTATTTGGTCCAACAGTGACGTATTTAGAACTCGGGTAACCTTTGCTAATCAACCCCACATTTGAGTTAGTGGGCCACAATCGATTGTCATAGCCTTTGGCTATGTCATTACGTAGGGGTGTGTAAGGCACTAACTTCGTCGATAATTCCGTTAATGACACAGAGTTATTACAAGGAATTTATAACAACATTCGTGCCCTAAGACTTTTGATTCAGCAAAGTACTTGGGTTTCAACCTCGAACTTAACAAAAAAATAAAATGTTACTCTATACAAATAGAAGAAGTTGAGAATACTATTCTTTGGGAGTCATTTATGATTCGAGGTCTATGGACATGTGGCTTTATATTTTAGAGTCTTGGTTACACCAACTGGTTACATTAGAACAAAAAGTCAAAAATACCCTCCCTTTCTCCTTTAATCACAGTGAAAACCAAAAATCCCAACCCCAGCCCTATTAAGAGATCATACCCTCCCCTCTCTCCCCTTTAACCTCTCACTCACCCTCTCTCTGAACAACAAAAACGTCAGTATCACCTTCCCTCCCTACCATCACTTTCACCATCCTCTCCCTCGCCCTCTCCCTGAACAAGAGCAACTCTCCTCTCCTGTGCTCACCATCACCATCCCCACGGTCTCACCTTCCCTCAGTCTCTCTCTCCTCTGCACAATATATGCCGCCGCTTCTCTGCACAAGAACAACCGTTGCTGCTCTGCTCCAGATTTGCCGCCGTGATGGTCTCACCGTGATCCAGATCTGCCGCCCAAGCCCAAATCCCTTCTGTCTTCTCTCCGTCTCCTCCACCTGTGAACCAAGGCCAAGGCCAAGCCCTTTGCCACCCTTACCACCATACCGACCGCCTTTGCCGCCCTCACCACCACCCCCACCCCCTTCGCACGGTGGTACATCCCTATCATACACCATCTCTCACCCATTCCATATCTAACAATTCTCCACCGTATCACCTTCGAACCAAGCCGCGCTGCTTGACAATAAAACCGTCGCCCTTCGAGCCTATTCTCCACCATTCCCGATCTGGAATATTTCCCTATGTTGGATTTCTTTTCCAGATTCGTCGAGTCAAGTGTCAAAAATTTGTTTTGGGTCTTTGATCCAATAATGCGAATGTGAAGGATGTTATTTGATGAGTTTGTGCTGTGAAGATTTTTATTTTTCATTTGTGTCCATTATGGGCGCAGCCCCATAACAATTTTGAGTAGTGATAATATTGGTCCATGGGTACAGCCCACCCACTTCATAATGGTCTTGATGGGTTCGTACCTAATGAGCTAATGGCCGAGATGGGGCTTTGTATATGGACCTTTAATTGGACAATTACGAATAATTCCTTAATAAAATGTAATAAACGAATTAATAAAAATTGTAAAAAACGACACGGGTTTGTACCCATCATGGTGTTTTTTCCGACCATGGGAGATAGTGTTCTTCGTGGGGCTGGACCCATCACGGGTTTATTTAAGAAAATGTTAACGAGTGTTCGTGGGTCCGTACCCTCGAAAACCTAAAAATATCTCTTTTCAAACCAGGGGTATAAAAGTCCAAAACCAAACCAGAAAGTTCAAACTAGTCCTTAAAAATGATGATTTTTTTAGTTTGGCTTTACTTTATAAAGTTGGTTTATTTTTTGCCCTATAATGTATTTTCCTCTTCTTTGGGGGAGCATCGACCTTTTGACCCTACTATTCTCTGTGTTAATGTCCACATTACTAAAAATAGTATCCCAAAATTATTATCCACTTAGAATATCAAAATATTTTTTTCCAACTTTTTTTATTATTATCCTTAGGGCTGCAAACGAAGCGAGATGAGTCGAATACTAGATGTACAAGCTTGTTTGTTTCATTTCTCGAGCCGAGCTCAATTTTAAACGAGCCGGAACGAGTCGAGCTCAAATTTAAATGAGCCGAGCCCGAGCTTCCGATGATCCAAATCATAAATGTTAGAACTTGTTTGTTTAACTTATAGAACAATCTTTTTTAGTTGTTTTTTATGGTTGAAATTGGATTTTCATGAATGGTTGGTATTTGATGGAATGTGTGGTATGAAAATATGAAACATAACATTAATGAAAAAATAAATGTTTAAGATCGATATTTGGTCTAGTGGTTAGACTACTCCGCCAAGACCAAGAGGTCTTGGGATCCAATCTTATTGGAGTCAAAATGATTCCGAGTCCAAAATGGCTCTCATATTTATAAATAGATAATATATTAATTTATAATACATAATTTTAAACGAGCTCACGAGCCGAGTTTGAGCTGGCTCGTTTACTTATCAAGTTTAAAATGGAGCTTGAACTTGTTTATATTCGAGCCGATCCGGAACGAGTTTTTTTTTCTCGAACCGAGCTCGAGCTGCTCGCGAGCGGTTTGGTTCATTTACAACCCTATCAAAAAATTAAAGTATAAGCCCTATCAAAAAGTTAAAATTTATACTTTTAAGTATATTTAAAATATTAAAATGGTAATTTTGAAGTGACGTGTATATGTAATTATTAGGTTTTCTGAATTATATTTGGAACTGAGGGAGTATCACTTGGAGCGTATGAAGTACAATGCGTTTTAGCATTTTAGCATTTTAGCATTTTAGCATTTTACCATATTTTAATACTCCAAAGGTGTCTTGTTGGTCAATTGGTTTAAAAGATACAGAGATATTGCAAACCTAATTTGACATTAATCGAGGAAGACCAATGATCTGAACAAACAATTACTACTCCCTGGAGCATGCGATAGTTATTGCTAACCAAGAATCAAGACAACCAGCTCAGTTGTCTTCTCAAAAATCACTTCTCCTTGTAAATCTAAATCAGCATTGGGAATCATCATCTCTCTAATCGTATACTGTATCATTGTTACTATAAAATGAACAGTCTTTTCCCTCTAATTTATTCTTGCAGAGAAGATCAAAAGACGAATGAACAACACACAAAATGGGTAAGAAAGCAAGTTGCTCTTTTTTCCAATCTATTCTTTTTATTGATTTGCAGTTTCACATGAATGTGTAGAATCTTTGTCATGCTTTGATTTAGCTACCTGTATCTCGTTTGCGTATAATATTTTGATTTATGTACTTGTTTCATGGTTTCAAGTTGCATCTCTTTGCGATGTTTAATATATTGAAATGTAACAGTGCACCACAAGGTTTAGTAGGAGGTCTATTGGCTTTTGGTCGGCTTTTGATGGGAAATACTTCCATGCAATAATGCAGCGGCCGTCATTAAAAATATTTTATTTACTTTATCATTTTATGGAATCACGATAAGCCATAAAATAATAAAGTAAATACCTGAAAAAGTTTATTGTAATTACGAACCTTTAAAATAATAAAGTAAATACCATGTTTTTAATGACGGCCGCCGCATTATTGCATGGAAGTATTTCCCGCTTTTGATATAGGCTCTACTAATAGGTTCTATGTCATAAACAAAACTTTCATCTTTTTGTAACTTGTCGTGAATGTCTCACTAGTAAACCAAACGAGGATTAGCCCAGGCCCCATAAAGCATTGTTGGTGAAACTTGTAAGAATTAATAAAAAGAAATTCCTGCATTTGTTTTTCTGAAATGAGTATATTTATAAGTTGACGTAGGTTATGTTTTGCATCGGATTACATTAGCACCTCCTTTAAAGCATGAGTAACTTGTGTTTTAATATTTCAATTCATAAGAGCTGTTGTTTTGCACAATTCAACAGAGAATAATTAAACATGAAGCCTAGTTGTCTAGTATTTTGTTTTGGGTTTGTTTTATTGTCTGCGTTCTTGAGTTGTTTTATTTTTGATGTATATGATTGGTTGTAATGGGTTATGATATACAATAATGTCTGATTCCAAATTAAAAAAAATTAGAAATACACTAAGTAGGTTACCATGAAGGATTTAATTGTGTACAAATTATGATGTTGTGGCTGATTATCATTGCAGATAAAAGAACAAATGATCTTCCTTGTGATATCATAAGTAGTCTTCCTGACAATGTTACGGACATTATTCTGATGTGTTTGCCAACACGAGATGCTGTAAGAACTAGCATTTTATCAAGGAAATGGAGGTATTCTTGGACAAAACTTCCGCAGTTGATATTTGATGAAACACTGTCGAATAAACTTAAACGTTCATCTAAAGTCACATTTAAAACAGTTCTATTTCACCTTCTTTTGCTTCACAAAGGACCGATCAACAAGTTTATTCTCTCCATTCCTGGATTAAAAAGCTGTCCTGAAATTGACAGCCTCATCTTTTTCCTTATAAGGAATGGCATTGAGGATCTTAAACTTAAGATGCCAAAAGATGAGTGCTATAAATTACCATTATCATTATTGACGTGCCAACAGTTGAAGCATTTGAGTCTTGAGTCTTGCTTGATTGAGACCACACCTGCCTTCAAAGGATTTGGTAAACTAATTACATTGAAGCTTTGTGAAGTTAGTATCAGTAATGAAGCCCTTGGAAGATTAATCTCTAATTCACCAATGCTTGAGGTGTTAGAGTTAAAAAACTTTTCCAACAGTTATGATCTAGAGATAGATGTTCCTAATCTGAAAATTTTCAAGTTCCAAGGCCTTACTAATATAATTAGATTCATAAAAGCTCCACTTCTTGCTTCAGTCTCAATTGATCAATATGTGGATGATGATGGAAATTATAATGATACGGTACTAACATGTGACGTGATTAGTTTCTTTCATTGTCTGCCTGTTCTTGAGAACCTGCACCTTGATTTTACGCTTGTGGAGGTAATTCATGTTAGAAAGTAGGTTTAATATAAAGTATAATCTATGCTTTAATTTTTTCTTTGCACTTGTTTTTTTCAGTGTTTGGCTGAAGGTGGAGTCCCGAGAAGACTTCCGACTGCATTGGTCTTCCTTAAACATATTAAGCTCTCAGAGATAACATTACATGAATTGGATGAGCTGTCATTGATCCTTTGCTTGATGAGAAACTCCCCAAATTTAAAGTGTGTTGATATAGAGGTGATTAATGTCATATTTTTTCTCATCCTTGTGTTATAAATTTGTTAAACATAATAAATTTCTACTAATTTGTTATATTGGTCTTCTCTTAGATTTACAAAAATGATACTTGTGACACAAATGCCTCTTTGGAAATCCTAATAGAAGAAGGCAACTCAGATGTAATGCTGAATGAACTCAGGGAAGTGAAAGTGTACAATGTTAATGGTACAATTGTGGAATTGGAATTCATCAAGCTTATATTAGCTAAATCACCGACTCTCCAGAAAATGTTGATCCAACCTGGAAAAAATGTCGTTGATAATGGATGTAAGATCCTCACACACCTCACAAAATTTCGTCGTGCATCAAAAGATGCAGAAGTAACTTATGCACACCACTCGTAGAGGAAAATTAAATATTGTGTCGTGGTGGATATAAGGCTAGTTATATATTAGCTCCTTCAGAACAGGAGCATGTGTATTACTTCTGAGCTCCTACACTTAATGAGAGAAGAATTATTGTAATCAATGCTCAACAGCTCAAGTGTTTTTTTGGTAAAAAGTGCTCAAGAAGTTTAATTACTTACCATGATTCTCTCCTAACAAGAATTTCCTTCTATCCATCTAGCTTTCCTTTTCAACCAATCGATTCATACTTGTATTAAACTATTAATGAAATGAAATAATTTCTCTTTAACTTTAAAACATGGCTCTCTCTTCTTCCTTATTCACTGATGGTGTAATTTCACAACATGTGCAAACAACATTATAATTAAAAAAAAAAAAAACTCACAGTAACAACATTTTGAGTATGTTTTCTTCTAACAACACAATTGTGTTTTTCTACTTTATTTTTCCATTAATAATTTATCATCCCATTTCTTTAATCTATAACTCTGTTTTATTTTTTTACAAATCTTCTTCTTTTATCACCAGTCTCCATTATAGTATAGTATAATTAAACCAAACTTTTTCTTTTATGACATCACCAAAAACAAAAACAAAAAATTGAGTTTTGTTCATCATCAAGGAATGTCATTGATATAGATATATCGGACAGTAATACTTCTTTCTGTCTCCCCAAAATATCAATTAATATATAAGTTGAAACAAAAGGTAAAAATTTAGTGAATTATGAAAGACCTCCCAAGAAATAAAATGGCCATTTAAAGAGATAACAAAATGAAAACTAATTTAATAAGTAGACAAAACACTCATTAGAACTACTTGAGCATAGTTTACATGAATTGTTATCTCATTATTATAGCTCTCCTCGTATAGAAGGAGAATCAACAAAAACCTCAAAAGTGATTCACAAACCCCTACTCTTGAAGCAATAATAGTCAAGCTTGATTAATACTCCATGTGTTGATAAATTACTTTTGCGTCCTTTGATGCACGACATAATTTATTGACTTCTCTGAGGATCTTACTTCCTTTATCGTTCACCCCATACCCAGCTTCAATTATCATTTTTTGTAGGTTTATTGATTTAGTTAAAATAAGCTTGATAAATTCCAGTTCAACAATTGTTCCAGTTATGTCCATCAATTTCACTTCCTTAACTTCATTCAACATTAAATTTGACTTGGCCTCCTCTTTTAGGAGTTCCAAAGCTGCAATGGTGTCGAGAGGATCTTCATCTATAAAAACCTTGAAAAAAAAAAGATAAGTAAAACAATTAAAGTTAGCACAATTGTGTGAGAGAGAAAGAGAAATATGACATAATTCACCTTTATATCGATACACTTTAGGTTGGGGGAATTTCTCATCAAGCAAAGGATAATTGACAGCTCATCCAATACATGTAACGTTATTGCTGAGAGTTTAATATGTTTGAGAAACACTAAACTAGAGTCAAGTCTTCTCGGGACTCCACCTAATGCCAAGGACTAAAAGAAACAACTTCAATGACAAAACTTCACTCAATATTAAGTAAATCAAACATATTAATTACCTGCACAAACATAAAATTAAGCTCCAAATACTCAAGAACAGGCACACAATTACAGAAATCAAGCACATTGGGACTAATTTTATCATCAGAATGTATTGTGAGAAAAGCAAGAAGTGGAGCTTTTATGAAACTAATATGTATAATATTGCCTTCCAACTTGCAAATTTTCAGATTAGGAAGATCCATCTTCAGATCAGATCATAACTGTCGGAACAGTTTTTCAATTCTAACACCTCAAGAAATGGTGAATTAGAGATTAAACTTCTAAGGGCTTCATTACTGATCGTAACTTCACACAGCTTCAATGTAATTAGCTTACTAAATCCTTTGAAAGCAGGTGTTGTCTTAATCAAGCAACACTTAAGATTCAAATGCTTTAACTGGTGGCATGTCAAAAATGCTGATGGTAATTTATAGTACTCATGCATTTGAAGGGTAAGATCCTCAATACCGTTCCTTATAAGGAAAAGGATGAGGCTGTCAATTTCAGGACAGTTTTTCAATCCAGGAATGGAGAGGGTAAATTTGTTGATTGGTCCTTTGTGAAGCAACATAAGCTGAAATAAAACTGTTGTAAATGTGATTTTAGCTGAATGTGTTGTGATAAATTCCTTCCACAGTGTTTCATCAAATATCAACTGTGGAAGTTTTGTCCAAGAATACCTCCATTTCCTTGATAAGATGCTAGTCCTTATAGCATCTCGTGTTGGCAAATACATAAGAAGGATTTGTGTAACATCATCAGGAAGATTACTTATAATATCACAAGGCTCAGCCATGATTTGATTATTCCTTCTTTTATCTGCAATGTCAATTAATAGCCACAACATTAGATTTAGAAACATCTACCTCATACGATTATTATTGTATTTCTATTGAATTGAACGAAAAACAACTCTTATACCGCAAAGTAAACATGCTTAAATTAGATGATTACACATATAACTGCTTATAGATAATACACGGGACAAAACTTATCAAAAAGCTTGGTAGGTGATTAATGAAGGGACGATAAAAGGATCAAGTATCAATATATAGCTAATAAATTAACATTATAGTAAAGCAAGCTAAATATAACAGAAGGAAACGGTACGGTCAATCGGTAATTTTTTACGGAGCGGACTGATACGAATAGAAATTAAAGTGAAGCGACTCAAAAATGAGAAGCACTTACTATATCACTTAGCTCTATATTAAAGCGTTACGACTGAAATGGTCACCTCTTTTGCACCTCAAAAGCAGCCATGGAAATACATTTGAATGAATATCCTTACTAATGCTAGACTTACAATACTCAAACTTAAATAAATGAAAAATGGTAAACAAAACCTCCAAAATAGAATAGATAGTCAACATCGTAACGAAGGTTTAGTATAATAACTAAAGCTTACCTCAATTTGGGGAATAATTTAGGGCTTCCGCTTCATCGATGCAAATTTCTCTATCTCTCGGTTCGAAATTTCTCTCTCTTTAAAATGGTAAAGCAAAAGAATACTTGAGTAGCCGATAAAATATATTAAAAAAAACAAAAAAAGAACTTGAGGGTTGTATTGCATTGCAAACTCTATTTTTAGGGGGCTTTATTCAATCCGAATTTTATTAGAATCTTTTAAAATCCATACTCCATAGTCATTGGAGATTCTATGGGCTTTTTTAAATCTTGCTAGATTTTAAAAGAGTCTTATATGGAATTTGACAGATTTTTATGTTAGATTTTAATAGATTCCAATTTATTAATATTTTTATATTACAAATAAAGTATTGTTTTCGAGTATTTGAACGATTAATCAAACATACAAAATCATATGAATTAAAGTGGCTTTTTTTTGTTCCAAATAATTAAAGTGACTTAAAGAAAAAAAAATGATGTTTTGATTTTCTAATCTTAAAATATAGTACTTAAGCAAAATTACTCATAAATTATTCTTGTCATATTAGTAAAGAATTTCTTAACGAATGAGAAGTCCAAAAAACATCTCTTTACTTACACGGTAAAATATGCAGACCACAGCTAACCAAAAAAAAGTCTGTTGCAGACCATGTATATTCCTTTATAGGAATCTTTAGTCAATTCTTTTTTTAATAGATGAGTCTTTAATTAATTTAACACCATAAAATATTCATTTAAATACAAAGAAAAGAAAAAGAAAGTCTCTGGTTATAAAGCTATACAATTCAGCTTTTCAAGCTTTTTGAAGCTGTTAAAATCAAAGAAGATGCAATATTAAATTAAAAATAACATGAGCAAATTTAAAAGATAGCATATTCCATTAAATTTTTTTTTATTGAATTAGAAAAATAACAACCAAATAACAATGCTACTGAAAATCACATAAATAAAAAGAAAACTAATATGATATTCATCTTTTTGAGGTTTCTTGATATTCTCAATGCTGTCCAATCTATTCTTCCTGCTCTATATGTGTAGAAGCATGTATGTAGGGCTAAAATACTTATCAAGCGAGCAAAATTCTTCAATGCTTTGTCACTGACATCCCCTAAATCTACGATTTCTTTAAATCGAGCTTTTAGTGCACTTGGATTCAGTTGCCCTGTATGGTTTGGAAACTGTCTTCTAAACCATCTAGTAAACAAAACATCTTTTCTGGTGTAAGTTGGTAATGGCTTATCTCTACCTTCTACGCCCATTATTAATCGAACATCTGTTTCGGTAATCTTTATTCTTTTTTTGGCTATTTGAAATCTTCTAGTTTTAGGGTTATATGTTTGGACAATAGAGTTTATAGTTGTGTTGTCCTTTCTTAAATCTTTTCTTTCTTTAGTCTACCTATAAATCTCTTTGATTAAAGATAAAACGGGAGTGGTTTGCAGGCACGTATGTGTGCCTTAGTGATGTTTGGTTGTTTCAATTTTGTACATAGACCATCAACTGAAGATCGAACCTCGTATGTAGTCATATCTGTATAAAGAATCACAATTGTAAGTACATTCAACATCGAAAAACCAGATTCAAACACAGTTGAGATGGGACTTGTCCCATCTCACATGTGATTCCAATTTCTTAACCAAATAATAAGCAATTTAGATGGGATTCTGTCCCATCACACATGCGCACAAATATATCACTTAACTATAGTAAATGGGATAATTAACACACATTACAACATTCAAATTCAGTTAATTAATTACAGTAAATTGAACAACTAATACTCAATACACTAATAACAAGCTAGTAGTCAGTCCCATTTTCAGCTAATTTATCAAATTAACACTTAACTACAGTAAATGGGATAATTAACAAACAGTCAAATTTAGTAACTAATTAGTTACACTTAATCAATGTGTTTTTTACAGTTTCATTATGGAATTTTGTACCTATAACACATTAATAATGAGTGTTGTAATAAACACAAACCAGTTTAGGATGCAAACCATCCAATTTGATATTTTATAACATTTACCACTAATTATCACACTGAATTCAAATTATATATCAATTTAGTAAACTAAATTGGACAGCGAACATTCAATACAGTAATAACAAGCTAGTATTAGTCCCGTTTCATCTAATTTATCAGTCCCATTTCAGATTGTGTTATATCACGCATATAACAATTTAAACCCTAGAAATCGGTTATAAGTAGCATGCATTGTTTTCATGAAGCTACTATTGTAATCGCCTAGATGAATAATAAACAAACAAACAAAAAAACATCAGAAATTACATTAAATCAGTAGAAAAATAAGACGAAGCTAATGAAATGGGATCAAGTGAAACGAAAATGTGTCGAAGCTAGATAATCAGTCGAAGCTATGCAATTTCGCTTTGATTTCAACAGTCGAAGCTAACAATCGAAGCTAAAACGCGTTTTTCAGTGAAGAATATCGAAGGTTTTGCTGTGTGTGTAGTGTGTGTTTTTTGCTGCGTGTATTTGTTGTGAGTGTTGTGTGTGTATTTGGTGTGTGAGTTGCTTTTTACGTGGGAGGTGAACTGTTTTTTAGTTTTGAATACTATTTTTATATAAATGGGAAAAATTCTAGTCTAAGTCAGCAATTAGTTGTCAAAGGTAAGGGCAGTATAGTAATGTTTTTCAATAATCTAAATGGAAGATTGGTTAGTATTTTAATTTAAGAGGGCATTGACCCAAATATATTAGTAGTAGTCAAAACCTAGTTTTATCTCCCCTAAAATTAGAATTTGCTACACAAACAAACAACCCCTTAAAGTATTCGTTTGCTTTACACCATTTTAAAGAGAGAGAAATTTTCGAACCAAGAGAGAAGAGAGAGAGAGAGCGATAGAGAGAGAGCGTCGATGAAGCGGAAGCCCTAGATTCTTCCCCAAATTGAGGTAAGCTTTAGTTATTATATTAAACCTTGGTTATGATGTTGACTATCTATGCTATTTTGGAAGTTTGTGTTTTGATTTTGTATACTCCATTTATTCATTCATATAAGCTTGAGTATTCTCAGTCGAATGTATTTCCATGGCTGATTTTCAGGTGCAAAAGAGGTAACCATTTCAGTCTTAACGCTTTAATATAGAGCTAAGTTATAAGTGCTTGAGTCGCTTCACTTTAATTTCTGTTCGTATCAGTCCGTTCCGTACATATTTCCGATTGACCGTACTGTTTCCTTCTGTTATATTTAGCTGCATGATGTTAAATTATTAACCAATTATTGATACTTGATCCTTCATTCATCACCTACTAAGCTTTGTGACAAGTTTTGTCCCGTGTATTATCAATGAGCAGTTAAATGTATAATCATCTAATTTAAAGCATGTTTACTTTGTGGTAAACACGTAATTGGAATCTTATTATATAAGAGTTGTTTTTCGTTTAATTCAATAGAATTACAATAAGAATCGTATAAGCTAGATGTTTCTAATGTTGACATTGCAGATAAAAGAAGGAATAATCAAATCATGGCTGAGCCATGTGATATTATAAGTAATCTTCCTGATGATGTTACACAAATCCTTCTGATGTATTTGCCAACACGAGATGCTATAAGGACTAGTATTTTATCAACAAAATGGAGATATTCTTGGACTAAACTTCCACAATTAATACTTGACGAAACATTGTGGAATGAATTTATCAAAACACGTTCAGCTGGAATCACATTTACAACAGTTTTATTTCAGCTTGTGTTACTTCACAAAGGACCGATCAACAAGTTTACCCTCTCCATTCCTCGATTTAGAAGCTGTCCTGAAATTGACAGCTTCATTGTTTTCTATATAAGGAACGGTATTGAGGATGTTACACTTGATATGCCAACTAGTGAGTGCTATAAATTGCCATCGTCATTTTTGAAATGCCAACATTTAAAGCATTTAAGTCTTAAGTTTTGCTTGATTAATACCACACCTGACTTCAAAGGATTTGGTAAACTAATTACATTAAAGCTGTGTGAAGTTAATATCAGTAATGAAGCCCTTGGAAGATTAATCTCTAATTCACCATTTCTTGAGGTGTTAGAATTGAAAAACTATTCGGACAGTTATGATCTTGAGATGGATGTTCCTAATCTTAAAACTTTCATCTTTGGTGGCCGTACTAAAAATATTAGTTTCATAAATACTCCACTTCTTTCTTCGCTCACAATATATCCATGTCTGGGTGCTCATAATAAAATTAGTCCCAACGTGCTTGATTTCTGTAATTGTGTGCCTGTTATCAAGTATTTGGACCTTAATTTTCTGTTTGTGCGGGTAATTAATATGTTTAATTTACTTAAAATAGTGTGAAGTTTTCTCACTAATGTTGTTTCTTTTAGTCATTGGCTATAGGTGGAGTCCCGAGAAGACTTGAAACTAGTTTAACCTTCCTTAAACGTATTAAGCTCTCAGGGATAACGTTACATACATTGGATGAGCTGTCGATTATCCTTTGCTTGATTAGAAATTCTCCCAACTTAAAGTGTATCGGTATACAGGTGTGATTAATGACATATTTCTCTTTCTCTCTCACAATTCTGCTAACTTAAATTGTTTTAATTATCTTATTTCTAGATTTATATAAATGAAGATCCTCTCGACACAATTGCAGCTTTGGAACTCCTAAAAGAGGAGGACAAGTCAAATGTAATGCTAAATGAACTTAAGGAAGTGAAATTAAAGTCCATTATAGGGACAATTGTGGAATTGGAATTCATCAAGCTTCTATTAGCTAAATCATCAAGTTTACACGAAATGTTAATTCAGCCTGCAAAAACGGTCACAGATAAAGGATGTAAGATCCTCACAGAAGTCAATAAATTTTGTCGTGCATCAAAGGATGCAAAAGTAATCTTTGGACACATAGAGTATCAAGCTTGATGTCACTGGTATGGAAGAAGAATAAGGGTTTATGAATCACTTTTGAGATTTTTGTTGTTCGGTTCTATACGTGGAGAGCTAATGAGAAAACAATTCGTGTAAACCATGTTCAAGTAGTTCAAATATGTTATAAAGTTAGTCTAGATTTTGGTATCTCTTTTTGAATGACCATTTATCTTCTTGGAGGTTCTTATAAATTCTTAATTTGATGATGACATGGCTTGATGATATGAACAAAACAAAAGCTTTGAGTTATTTTGTTGTAGAAACCAGAGGTTTTTTTTAGCATAGCACCTTTTATTTAAATAATTGATATATAAGCACCCCTTAAAAAGTAATATCAAGTGCATCATTCTAGCCATGGTTCAGTCACCACTTTTAATTAATTTACAGTGATTCAGTGACCGCCTTTAACAGACATCCTATTAAAAGGCTCCCTATTCATTTTTTGAAACAACCACACAACATGTAGAAAATTGTTGTTAATTTAACACTAAATACTCAATAGAGTAGCTACTTCAACGTCTTGTAGTCTGATGGTGGAATTTTTATTGTATCATGTGATTAAATTAAGAATTCATAGAATGATTAAAATAAATTGAGACGAGTGTAATTAAAATGATAGGTATATTTATACTTAATTACCTGAATTTTGATAAGTATGAGAGACTGAGAGAGTAAGAATACGCAAAAGCTATTGCTCCAAGTTCTTGAAAAATCCTCCATATTTTTATCCACTTAGTTAATTGTTCATATGCTAATTCGAGTGAGACTTCTCTGATCTGTCCAGTTTCTGCAACAATGTATTATAGAAAAATACCTGCAACAATGGTGAAGTTAAGTGAAGGACATAACAGCAGCAATAATAGACAACCACCATATTTGATCAAAGTCTGGAATTTGTGAATAAGGATCTCTATAATACCAAAAGCAATCATATATGTATTGCTTGATATTGTGCATCATGGAGTCTCCTCTTTCCCAATGCAAGATCATTTGGTTCCCAAGCTAAGATTACTACCCTATATCCGCATGGTGCTTAATCCCTTCAGCTGTAATGATTATTCCCCCTTGGTTATCCCATTTTCATCCTCGTTAGTCTATCCCTTTTATTAGTATTTTATTTCCTAGTTCCTTTAGTCAGATTTGGTTATCCCTATTTAGCTTTCTAGTTGTCTTTTTAGTTCAAATCCCTTTAGTGTAACTTGGTTTATCTCGATAAGATACAAATCATCTAATATTATTGGTATCGTTAAGATACAATCCCTTAAATACACTGCTCATCTCTTTCTCCTCTATTCACTTTCAACTCTCTCTTCTAACCTTTCAACTCCTTCTATTCTCTCTGCAACAATGGCGGATTTTCCTGTCAAAACCATGAAACTAACCCCAAAATACCAAGATCATGAGGTTTTCAACCAACGAAACATGCTATTAGCCAAGATTCTCACACCCCAAGAAATTAGTCCCTACATAGTGGAAACAGCTGCTAATCGCTCCTGGGGGCTTCGAAAGCCTATGCATGTGCTCCCAGCTGAGTTTAATACTTTCTTCCTGGCCTTCGAGACAAAGGAGGATATGCTTAACACCTGGCATTTCCGGCCATGGTCGGTGAATGGTCATATGTTGATCCTCCATGCATGGCATCCAGAGATGTCACTAGCTGAAGCAGATTTTTCTATGGCTACACTCTGGATCCAGCTCTTAGATCTCCCTTCGGTCTTTGTTACTCCGGATAATGCTATTGATATAAGCAAAAACCTAGATTGCACGCTTCTGGCTTACGACATTGAAGACTCCATAGAAACTAAAAAACAGTTGAGGATTCGTGTTTTATGGAAAGTGAAAAATCCCTTAATGTCCATTTTTATGCTTGAAAGGCCATCCCTACCAGAAACAACGGTTCGTATGAGATATGAGAAGCTCAGTAAGTTCTGCCATTATTGTGGTATGCTAAACCATGTTACTAGTGATTGCGGTCTATTCAAGGAAGAATCTAAGCATGCTAGAGGAATGGTGAGACTTAGGTTCGGAGATTGGCTTTCGGTTGATCCAGTCAAAGGCCGTGGTGCTAAGGTTCATATCATGGATGATCTTGATGATCCATCCAAATTATTCACTGATAGTGGTGATTCAAGACAGAGCTGGTCGGCGGAATACACTAGTCAACCTCGTACGAACATCGGTCCAAGAGACAGAAGAGACAAAAAGGACGCAGTGTCCTTTGGTACTGGAAAAGGAAAAGCCATTATGGGCCAAAACAAGGACTGTCCCTCTGTACCTGAACAACGTATCGTTATGGTTCCTAATCCCTTAACATTGGCTAATACCGCTACTACCCCTAATGCTAAGATTGAAGATAAGGCTGACTCAGCAAGACCCATATCTACCCGAGGATCCACCAGAGGAAATCAAAGGCCCACCAAAGGTAACATTGGGCCAAAAGGATACAATGCTTCAGGGTCCAAACGTAAAAATTATAACGCTGATGAAGATTGGACTCCTTGGCCCAATAAGGTTCAACAGAATACCGGCCCAAATCCTTCTTTCGGTAAGAGATGGTCTATACGTACTTGGTCTAAAGAAAACCCAACTAAAGGTAAGACAAGCTTCCAATGGGTTAACCCAAATCCCAAAAGCCCAAATCTGAGCGAGGGTGAAATCCCAAACAGTCCTACCATTTTCCACACCCCTAACCAAAATGTCTCAAATGAGTTTCAGAAATCCCATTCGATCTCTCCAACTCTACCTTCTGGTATCCCTCCTCCGATCAATGAAAATCCCATTGAGCCAAAATCTCCTATGGCCATTTCACCTACTACTACTGCTCAAACTTCTATCCCTACATCTACATTGCAAACTCCTACTCCCTTAGTGAAAGAAGATGTGGCTAAATCTGGAAGTGACCCTTTGGTGGATATAGCTATTGGTTTGGTTGGTCCCTCTAATTCGAAGATAAGTCAAAGCGCGAAGAAGAGAAAGATTACTCATGAAGAGATGGTAGGTTTTAGTGAGGTAAAGGACACGCTGGTTGAAGTTCCTTTATTAGAGATGGCTGCTGATATCCCTCCTATTCAAATGATAGCTCCGGTGGACGTGGGTGGTTGCAATCCGCAACCCCCACAAGATAAATGATAGGGGTATTCTGGATCTGTCAAGGGACGGGGTCCCCCTTGACAGTCCAAAACCTTAGGGAGCTTATCTCTAGGGAAAAACCCCAGGTTCTTGGTCTATCGGAGACTAAGACTAAAAGAAAAAAGCTGCTACTACTTGCTAAGAAATTAAAAATAAAACTTTTGTGGAGTGTTGATCCTGTAGGACTATCTGGAGGACTTGCCTTGTTTGGCATGGATAACGTCAATTGTGAGGTAACTTCTTCTGATGATAATCATATTTCTGTTTCTTTTCTTAGCCCTGAAGGCATTGATTGGTCTTTGAATTTTATTTATACTATCCCTGATAAGGCAAACAAAGATAAGTTATGGGCTTTTATTAATGCTAAAACTAATGCGAATCCTGAACTCCCCAACTTATTTATAGGAGATTTTAATGATATTAGAAACCAACAGGAAAAAATTGGGGGTAATCCTAAATCCTTAGCTGAAATTCGAAACTTCAATAATAATATTTCCCTAAATAAGCTTTCTGAAATCCCTGTTAAAGGTTGTTCTTTCACCTGGAGAAATAATAGAGATAATGAAGATCTTATTATTCAAAAACTGGATAGAGGATTAGGATCCCCGAATTGGATTAATACATTCCCTGAAGCTTGGATACATAACGCCCCCCCTATAGGCTCGGACCATTCCCCTATGGTCCTACACTTATATGATCCTCCTGCTTCTAGTGTTAGAAAATTTGTTAAAATAGATCCTAACTGGCTTAAAATCCCTACGTGCAAAAATGCTATTAATACTTGCCTTTCTAATTCAGTAAACTTTAGTGGTGCTCCCCATATTAAACTAGCAAAACGTTTGAAAAGATGTAGAAAAACCATTTTAAGATGGAAAAAAATCAATTTGAGAAACAATGCTACTATGATTAATCTTTTGACCAATAAACTTGAAAAGCTCATGTCCTCTAATCCTCCTCCTCTTCAACCTAATGTTTCTCTAACTGATCTCTTTTCCTCAATTTCTTCTGAAATTGAGAAATATTGGTCTTTAGAGGAGAAATTCTGGTCTACGAGGTCTCGCATTAGGTGGCTAAAACTGGGGGATAAAAACTCCAAGTTTTTCCATCTATCTACAAGAATTAGGAGAGCATCTAATCGCATTATCTGTCTTCGTAAAGAAGATAATTCTTGGACTGTTGGTTTTTCTGAGTTAAAAGATCATGTATCAGAGTTTTTCAATAGTCTATATCAGGATCCTGGTCTTAGAGCTATAGATCCCATCTTGAGTCATATTCAACCCCTAATCACAGATGCAGAGAATATGTCCCTTATGAGGCCTATAACCTTGGAAGAGTTGAAAATAGCTGCTTGGCAACTTCATCCCTCCAAATCCCCAGGTCCTGATGGTCTCCCTGGAGCTTTTTTCCATCAACATTGGGACCTTCTCAAATCAGATGTTCTAAATATTTGTAATGGGGTCCTAACTGGTTCCATCCCTTTGGATAAAATAAATGAAACAAACATAATATTAATCCCAAAGTATAAGAATCCCCAGAAGATTAGTCAATTTAGACCTATCTCGTGCACTAACTTTCTCTATAAAATATTATCTAAAGTTATGGTTTTGAGACTTAGTGTTATCATCCCTAGGATAATTTCCCCTTGCCAATCTGCCTTTATTAAAGGGAGGTTAATCCAAGATAATATTATAATTGTTCATGAAGTAATTCATAAGCTTAAACATCTTAGGGTCAATTCCAGAAATAGCTTTTCTATTATTAAAGCAGATATCCATAAGGCTTACGACAGAGTAAGCTGGGATTTTCTTTTCTCCTTATTATCTAAAATGGGCTTTTCTGCAAATTGGGTCTCATTCATTAATAGATGTGTTACCTCTGTTAACTATAATATTATTCTAAATGGTCATCCTTCTTCGTCTATTAAACCTTCTCGTGGATTGCGCCAAGGGGATCCTCTATCCCCCTATTTATTCACTATAGTCTCAAACTTACTCTCATCCTTGATTGAAAAAGATGTTCAGAATGGGTTAATTAAAGGAGTTAAATTAAGCAGAGGTGGTCCCAATATTCATCATCTGCTTTTCGCAGATGATTCAATTTTCTTTCTTCAAAACTCTGCTACTGAAATCCATGCTTTTCGAGAGACTTTATACAGATTCTGTTTTGCCTCTGGTTTGGATATTAATCGTAATAAATCCTCAATCCTTCTTAGCCCAAACACTACCCCACACATGAAAACCCAACTTGAAGATGCTTTTCGCATGCCTATTACTAGTGACTTAGGTCTCTATCTAGGTATCCCTACTGAGTGGGGTAATTCGAAAACCAAGGCAATGGATACCCTTGTATCAAAAATTGCTGATAAACTTAGTGGTTGGAAACAATCACTTTTATCCCTAGCAGGTAGAGCTACTTTGATATCTTCGATAATTCATGCTTTCCCTACTTATTTCATGTCCATCCTAGCTGTCCCTAAAGGAATCATTAAAAAGATTAACTCGCTTACTAGCAATTTCCTTTGGGGCAGGGACGAAAATTCAGGTATTCATTGGTTAAGTTGGAATAGAGTTTCATCTCCTAAATTTCATGGGGGGCTTGGTATTAAAAATCTGGAAGTTTTTAATACTTCTTTGTTAGCCAAACAGGCTTGGTCTATTCTGAACAATCCAGATTCTTTAGTATACCTTGTCCTTAAAGGCTTGTACTTCAATGAATCAGAATTCCTGAATTCCCCTAAAATTCGTGGTGCCTCGTGGACCTGGAACAGTATTATTAAGGGTAGAGAACTCTTGAAACAGCACATTATCAAACCCATTGGTGATGGGCATTATACATCCATTTGGGAAGATAATTGGGCTGGTTCTTATCTCCCCAAACCTCCCCATTACAGCGAAGAACCTACTTTCCCCAAATTTGTAGCAGACTTGATAAATACCAATACTAAAACTTGGAAGGTTGATGTCCTTAATTCCTTATTTCCCCCTGAAATAACAAAAAAGATTTCTGAGCTTAATATACCATGGACAGTTGGATCTATAGATTATATCTGGCCCTATACTTACCATGGTATATATACAAGTAAATCTGGTTATTCACACGAAATAGAGAGTTACATCCCCCCTCCTACTCATCCTACCCCTTCTTCTTTCCCTAATCAGGATCTCTTATCTCTCAGTTGGGCTTCTAAAGCCCCCTCCAAATTTAAATTTTTCTTTTGGAGGGTTATTCTTAACGCTATCTCGACTGAAAGAAATAGATTTGTCAGAAACTGTACAAGTTCTGACTTGTGTAAAATTTGTCTAAAAGAGGAAGAAAACATAGAACATTTGTTCCTTAGATGTGAGTGGGTTAGGAGAATGTGGTGTTTATCTCCACTGCATTGTAGTGTTGATTTATCCTCTTTGGCTGGTCTTAACTGTTGGGTTGGTAATTTGATTGAACGAGGAAATAATAAAAAAGATAAAACTAAAATCCTCCTTACCATAATAGCTTGTCTTTGGACTATATGGACTATGCGTAATAAGAAAGTTATTGAAGATATCCCTATTAATTTTGATACAGGGTTAACTCTTATGAATTTAAATTGCAGGGACATCCTTTGTGCTAATGAAGAAGATAATGAATTTAATTTAATCCCTCATCTTCAGCAGATGCCAACATGGAAATCCTCATCCCTATTTTGGATCAAACCTCCCCCAAACGAAATCAAAATCAATGTGGATGCCTCGTTTATTCCTGGAAAAGCATTCTCAGCCGCAGTTGCTCGAAATAGCGCAGGTGATGTAGTAAATGGTTTTGCCATGTCCTCTACAGCTTGCTCTAGCTTTGAAGCTGAAGCAATGGCACTACGAAGTTCCCTTCTCTTTGCCATTGAACAAGTTTCTTCATGCACCAGTATAGAATCTGATGCAGAAGCAGTTCTTCAAGCCGTGCATTCTTCAAGCGTGTCCAGCCATTGGAAGGTTAGGCCTATCCTTGAAGATATCAGAAGCATGACTAAAGCCCACCCTGAAATAAAGATTCGTGGGATTAGAAGAAGTGCTAACCAAGCAGCTGATTGGATTGTGAAGGCTTTTGCTAGGAATTTATTACCTGTTAATTGGTTTTGTGTTTTGCCTATTGACTTTTATTCTGTTATTTGTAATGATATTTTGGTGTTTGACTCTGCTGGAGTAGGTTAACTACTCCATGCCCTTTTGATCCCTTTAATATAAGTTATTTCGACTAAAAAAAAAAAAAAGATATTGTGCATCGATTTTTTCCATCACTTGAATGAAAACAGCTATATCTTATTCTTTTCACAGCCTTGTTTGATAATAAAAGAAATTCTCAACATTTATTCTCATAAACAAGTTCTTATTTTATATTTTTGAATTTCGGTTCGACACTTACATCATTCTTATAGATGATGCAAATGTGTAACCAATAGCTACTCCAAAAAGATTCAAATACCATATAGCACCACAAATTTTCACCTGAAATCCAGAGATTTGAAAAAGAACATTATTGTGGTATGGTTATTCTGTTAACCATGGCCAGAGTGCTGCACTTGATATTACTTTTTAAAGCGTGCTTATATGCCAATTATTTGAGTAGAAGGTGTTAAGCTTAAAAAAACTCCAAAATTCTCCAATAACTCACTATAATTCAGGTGTGCCTGGAACATTAGTCAGTGATGTTTCGTGTCCCACATTGAAAATTGTTTCTTTTTTGGGTTAGTTGAACGGTTGTATTAATAGAAAATACACTATTGTATAGAGTTACCTACCTATATAAAAAGCTAAAGATACCGACTAAAAAACTACATACGAGCAGGGGCAGAGCCAGGAATTTTCGTTAGGGGGGGCCAAGGGAGTTCGGGGGCAGCGCCTCCGAAATTTTTTTTGCCACTATTTACACTAAAAGTTTAAGTATTATGCAAAAATTGCAAAATAGGTTTTATAATATGGAAAATTGTATTAAAAGTTCCTATATTGTGCAAAAATTGCAATCTAAGTCTTGATATTAATTTTTTTAATTAATTATGCTATAAGTTTCTTTTTTTTAATGTAAAATGATATATATTTTGTTATAAAAAATAAAAAATCTTATTAATAAAATAATTTAAAGTTTAATAAAATAAATTTTAAAAATTAGGAGGGCCAAATGGAGATATTTAAAAAATTTAGGGGTTATTTACTTATAATTTTTTTTTTTTAAAAGATAGTTATAATTTTTTTTTTTTTGAAAAATCAGGGGGGGGCCATGGACCCCCCCACACAAGACATGGCTCCGCCCCTGCATACGAGTTACGACTACCTCATATTAGTACTAATACAAGCTAATCCCCCACTATCATTTATAAACAAATGATGAGAAAACACGAAAAATAAAATAGAAAAAATGCACCACTTGATTTCTTTGGTAACCGTTTCTCTAGATGAAAATTCACCTCTCATAACTAGGTGATTTCTCGCTTTCCAATTACAATACACGGTAGCTCCAAATCCAATGCTCCATGCTTTTTCCTCCAATTTTCTCTAGTTTTAAACTTTTTAAACCATTTCAAAGCACTTAAGAGCGTGTTCATCGCCTTATCCAATACTAGCCAAGACTTTATCCCAACCCAAATAGTCCTTGAATAAGCCAATCGAAAAAGAGGTGCTTGTTAGATTCAAAAACCTTCCCACATAAATTTCAAAGAGTATCCAACTCCAAATAAGTAATGCGATCCTTAGTTTTAAGTCTCTCCCTCAAAACCGTGCACACAATAATTGCATGTTTCGAAAACACACATGAGCCTCAAATAATATTTTTCCAAGGTTTAATAAAATATTTTCGACGAAATAAATCATAAGGTTTTTTTATGTAAAGAAAAAAATTCCTTACTTGATATTCCATGAGTAACGTGACTCGCATTTTCCGAGAAAACCCACAAAGCCAAAATACTCTTCCGGTCCTTCCACTCTTAAAGACCCACAAATAATATCTTTTAGCTCCCAAACATTTTTCAATAAAAGAGAATCATCCTTTCTCGGTTTCCATTCCCAAAATCCACAAGTTTGGAAATATTTTGTTATGTATTCATCTAATTCAAAGCGAATCATTTTTTTCAACAATTTTCCAAAACATTTTTAAAAGTAATGATTTGTTCCATACTTCTAAATTTTTTAACCCAAGTCCGCCTTCATCTTTTGGCACACAAATCTTGCTCCAACTAACTTGAGGAGGTATATTCTCCCAATAAAAATTCCAGCAAATGCTAATCACACGATCTCGAACACCAATCGGAATCGGAAATATACTAAACCAAAAACAAATAACCTCTTGGAGAACCGATCTAATTAGTTTCAATCTCCCTGCAAAAGAAAGAGAAGAAACTCTCCAAGACCTCACATAACCTTCCAACTTGTCAAAAAGAGGTTTATAATCTCTTGAGAGCAAAACGGAAGAGCCAAGCGGGACCCCAAGATAATGAAAAGGCATGACATCTTTTTCCAAGAGTGTAGATGTCACACCATTTCCAATGTCATCATTTGATACCCCAATAAAACAAATATTAGACTTTTCAACATTTAATCGAAATTCCAAACAATCTCCAAAGGTATTTAACCTCTCCATAAGAATTTTCATCGACTTTTAGCATTAAATCATCCGCAAAAGCTAAATGTATGATATTTTGTTTCTCACATTTAGGATGATATTTGAAATCAATACTCGTTTTTTTCTTTAAAATTCTAGAGAAGTATTCAAGACAAAGGATAAGGCGAAATAGGGTCACCTTATCTTAATTCTTTTTCACCTTTAAGAGATTCATGAATTTCTCCATTTATAGCCACCGAATAGAAAAGGGATGAAACACAAGCCATAATCCAATTCACAAATTTTTCTGAAAAATTTAACCCCTTTAACATCTCATGAAGGAATTCCCAAGAAATCGGATTATACGCCTTTCAAAAATCGATCTTTATAGTGAATCGAGGAGATACTATTATTGTTGTACCCCCTTAAAAGCTCTTGCATGAGATGTCTATTCTCAATCGTAAATCTTCCATCCACAAAATCATTTTGAGATTTATCAATTAAATTATTAAGCATCGGTTAAGCCTATCCGCTGTGATCATGGTATTCACCTTATAAACCACGTTACAACGGGAAATTGGCCGAAAATGATCTACACACGTCGGATCATCAATTTTGAGAATTAAAGCGATTATCGTAATATTTAATTGACGAAGTAAAAATCCGGAAGTGAAGAATTCACGTACTAATAAACCATCTTCTTCAATAATATCTCATAAACGCTTAAAGAACACAAATCTATTAGGTCCGGGAGTTTTATCATTTGTTATTAAAAAAATAGCTTAGTTTGACATCGAAAATTGTTTAGGGAATAAAAGATTTAATGGCGTATAAATAAAAGGTTAGACGTGTTAGATTTATACGATTTTGGTTTAGAAATACACCCGTTCCGTCAATAAAAAAAAAAATTTGTCCGAGCTCTCCGACTAAGGAATAAAAAAACCTACCCTGGACAAGAGAGTTATTCAGCGACGTCTCTTTCTTAGACATATACGCTCTCGCTCTGACATTTGAAGCTCATATGAGAAGGATATGGGTAACCAAAGTAAGTTCCCTTTAACGAGCTTTTCTTTTTATTGATTTGCAGAGTTTCATATGTATGTGTAGAAGCTACCCGTATCCTTATTATTGCAGAATATTTTGGTATATGTACTTGTTCCATTGTTTCAAGTTGCGCCCCTTTGTAAAGGCTCTGCTAATTGATTCCATGTCATAAAGAAAATTTCATCTATTCTACTTTTCCTACTCTTTAGTTAAGGAGTTTTAAAAAAAAAAATTGATTTTCTTACATGAGTAATTTTTTGAGTTGATTTTGGTGTGTTTTGCATAAAATTAGATAATCACCTCTTTTAAACCATGTTTACTTTGTTGCAATCTAAAATCTTATTTTTTTAAGAGTTACTTTTTGTTCAATTTAATAGAAATACGAGAGATAGTTAGGATCGATTGTATACTATTATAATGATTAGTCTGTAATGGTGTGGCTAATTGATATTGCATGCAGTTAAAAGAATGAAAAGAACGAAGGATGATTGTCTTTGTGATATCAAAAGGAATCTTCCTGACGATGTTATCGACAAGATTTTAATGTGTTTGCCAACACAAGATGCTGTAAGAACTAGTATTTTATCAAGAAATTGGAGGTATTCTTGGACAAAAATCCCACAGCTGATACTTGACGAAAGAATGTGGACTCATTTGAATGTAAAATTTACACTTCAAATCACATATGAAACAATGTTAAATCAGATTTCGAAGCTTCACAAAGGACCGATCAACAAGTGTACCCTCTCCATTTATGGATTAGAAATTTGCCCTGAAATTGACAAATTCATCCTTTTCCTTTCAAAAAACGGTATTAAGGATCTTAAAATTAAGATGTCAGAGTGCTATAGATTACCATTATCATTTTTAGAATGCCAACAGTTACAGCATTTGAGTCTTAAGTTTTGCTTGATTGAATCCACACCTGCCTTCAAAGGATTTGGTAAGCTAATTACATTAAAACTGTGCAAAGTTACTATAAGTAATGAAGCCCTTGAAAGATTAATCTCTAATTCACCAATGCTTGAGGTCTTAGAGTTAGAAAACGTTTCCATCAGTTATGATCTTGAGATTGATGTTCCTAATTTGAAAAGTTTCAAGTTCGAAGGCCTTACTCTAAAAGGATTTGGTAAGCTAATTACTTTAAAACTGTGCCAAGTTGCTATCAGTAATGAAGCACTTAAAATATTACTCTCTAATTCACCAATGCTTGAGGTCTTAGAGTTAAAAAACTTTTCCATCAGTTATGATCTTGAGATTGATGTTCCTAATCTGAAAAGTTTCAATTTCCAAGGCCTTATTAAAAAAATTAGCTACATTAGAGCTCCACTTCTTGCTTCGCTCTCAGTTTCTCGATATGCGGGTGATGATAATGAAACTTCTGTCGATGGATTATCGTTGAATATGCATGATTTCTTTCATGGTCTGCCTGTTCTCGAGTATATGAAACTTAATTGTTCACTTTTGCAGGTAATTATTGTGAGGAGACTAAAAATTGTGTAAAGTTATTCATTTATCTAATACTTAATTTTCTCATTGCACTTGTTTCTTTTAGTCCCTGGCTGAAGGTGGAGTCCCGAGAAGACTTCACACTAGTTTAGTGTTCCTTAAACATATTATGCTCTCAAGTGTAACGTTAGATATATCGGTTGACCTGTCAGTTATCCTTTGCTTGATGAGAAACTCCCCCAACTTAAAGCGTATTGATATACAGGTAATTAATGTGACATTTCTCTCACAATTGTGCTACAAAGCTGTTACACATAATAAATCTCTTACAAAATTGTTTTAATTATATTATTTTTAGATTTGGATAGCAGAAGAAGATCCACTCGACACAATTGCGGCTTTGGAAATCCTAAAAGAGGAGGACAACTCAGATGTAATGCTAAATGAACTGAAGGAAGTGAAATTAGTGAACATTACAGGGACAATTGTGGAACTGAAATTCATTAAACTTCTGTTAGCTAAATCACCAACTCTCCAGGAAATATTGATTCGATCTGGGAGAAAGGTCACTGGTAAAAAAGGACTTGAGATCTCCACAGAAGTCAATAAATTATGTCGTGCATCAAAGGACGCAAAAGTTATTTATCAACACATAGAGTATAATGAAGGTCGATGTTGTAAGTATGGGCATATTATTGCTTAGAGAGTCGGAAAAAACAATTCATGTGACCCATGCTTAAGTAGTTAAAAGGAGTGTTTTAAGTTGGTATTGTTTTTTATCTCTCTTTTGAATGGTTATTTAGTTTCTTGGAGGTCCTTCTAATTCTTAGTTTGCTATAATTCACTATTTTTCAACTTTTGTTTTAAATTATATATAGTTATTAGGGGGAGGTAGAAATATTATCTTTCAATTACAAATGACGTTTAAGTTTATACTTGCGACAGTTTTAAAAATCATTTATGAATTTCTACGACATTATATCCAAAGGGATTGATACAACAATAGAATTATTTTATATTTAGTTCAATCCTCGTCACTTGATCAGTGATCATAAATACTTTCCTATGCCAGACTGTAAAATCTTTCCTACTGAAAAGTGATGGACAAAACTTGGGCTTTGAGTTAGTGTGTTGTAGAAATCAACATGGCCTCAACCTTAAAGAAGCTAGGCTTCAGATATTACGGGAACATACTTAGATTTCGGCCACACATATTGATAGTTCTTACTCCCACTTTCTTCATGATGGGATGATAAAATATTGTGCTTAGTCTGCAACTCGTAGAAGTTTTATATATTAATATATTAATGAGGTGAACTATTTGCTGATTAATTGGAATTGCTGGGATTTCTTGTGATAAATCACACATGGTGAGAGTAGATTACAATCTGGAATGAGGAGTTTATATTCCAACCTTGTGTAGCTTTGCTTCGCGAGAAGTTTATAATGAAGACACATCGGGTGGAAAGACCCTTGAATCATTTCAGAAAACTTGTTTCACTTTTTATTTTTTGACTCCCCCACGGTCCACGCGCACGCCGGGCCGGGCTAGGGTGGTGGTGGTGCGCGCGTGTAGGGCTTTGCCTATTCCTCTTTGGCCTCCATAGCCTTTAGGCCTTTTGGAAATAATAGATGGGTAAGTTAATTTATACTAATATTTTTTCCATCTCTCCTCCTATGTAGGATATTTCATGCACACAAAAGTGACTTTTCCACTTCTCCAAAAGAATAGAAAAGGATAAATATGTTTAATACTTTAATCTAAACTTTTCCATTGCTCCAAAAAAGCATGATCGGATTTATAATAACAATTAATCTAAACAATTGGTTTAAATCCTAACAATCCCCTACTCAGGGTCTTTAGGAGATAAGGTGAACATGTTTCCATAACTACCAGCATTTGGGTGAATTGTACTTAAGTGCCAATATCTTTCGATTTGAATTGTCACGTAGTGAAGTGAGGCAACCACTAAATTCCGTTTAAGTGAACTTACTCTTGAACTTAACGGTTTTCGATCGAGACCCTCGCAGCACATACTCTACCCTACTGAAAGTTATAGTTCCCTCGAACATCACCCTTAAGTTAGTTCATCAAGTCCTTCTCTAAGGACCACCCCTTGCGGGCTATGAACTTGGTGGATTTATTCATTTTGAGAGTTGTGTAAGGACGTCTCCTTAACACTCTATCATGAATGTTGAGTCTCACTTTTGACTATGAATTCATCAAGTCAATCTCTAAAGGACCACCATATATTGGCTATGAATTCATTATGAGTTGAACACTCATCCCCGTGTTCTTCCTAGAATGATACGCCTTATAAGTGAATTCATCAAGTCTTTCACAATAAGACCACCACGAGTGGCTATGAATTCATTAAGACGGTTTATACATTCGTGTCATATCCCATGATTATTTAGTCTATTGTATTTGGTCCAACAGTGACGTATTTAGAACTCGGGTAACCTTTGCTAATCAACCCCACATTTGAGTTAGTGGGCCACAATCGATTGTCATAGCCTTTGGCTATGTCATTACGTAGGGGTGTGTAAGGCACTAACTTCGTCGATAATTCCGTTAATGACACAGAGTTATTACAAGGAATTTATAACAACATTCGTGCCCTAAGACTTTTGATTCAGCAAAGTACTTGGGTTTCAACCTCGAACTTAACAAAAAAATAAAATGTTACTCTATACAAATAGAAGAAGTTGAGAATACTATTCTTTGGGAGTCATTTATGATTCGAGGTCTATGGACATGTGGCTTTATATTTTAGAGTCTTGGTTACACCAACTGGTTACATTAGAACAAAAAGTCAAAAATACCCTCCCTTTCTCCTTTAATCACAGTGAAAACCAAAAATCCCAACCCCAGCCCTATTAAGAGATCATACCCTCCCCTCTCTCCCCTTTAACCTCTCACTCACCCTCTCTCTGAACAACAAAAACGTCAGTATCACCTTCCCTCCCTACCATCACTTTCACCATCCTCTCCCTCACCCTCTCCCTGAACAAGAGCAACTCTCCTCTCCTGTGCTCACCATCACCATCCCCACGGTCTCACCTTCCCTCAGTCTCTCTCTCCTCTGCACAATATATGCCGCCGCTTCTCTGCACAAGAACAACCGTTGCTGCTCTGCTCCAGATTTGCCGCCGTGATGGTCTCACCGTGATCCAGATCTGCCGCCCAAGCCCAAATCCCTTATGTCTTCTCTCCTTCTCCTCCACCTGTGAACCAAGGCCAAGGCCAAGCCCTTTGCCACCCTCACCACCATACCGACCGCCTTTGCCGCCCTCACCACCACCCCCACCCCCTTCGCACGGTGGTACATCCCTATCATACACCATCTCTCACCCATTCCATATCTAACAATTCTCCACCGTATCACCTTCGAACCAAGCCGCGCTGCTTGACAATAAAACCGTCGCCCTTCGAGCCTATTCTCCACCATTCCCGATCTGGAATATTTCCCTATGTTGGATTTCTTTTCCAGATTCGTCGAGTCAAGTGTCAAAAATTTGTTTTGGGTCTTTGATCCAATAATGCGAATGTGAAGGATGTTATTTGATGAGTTTGTGCTGTGAAGATTTTTATTTTTCATTTGTGTCCATTATGGGCGCAGCCCCATAACAATTTTGAGTAGTGATAATATTGGTCCATGGGTACAGCCCACCCACTTCATAATGGTCTTGATGGGTTCGTACCTAATGAGCTAATGGCCGAGATGGGGGCTTTGTATATGGACCTTTAATTGGACAATTACGAATAATTCCTTAATAAAATGTAATAAACGAATTAATAAAAATTGTAAAAAACGACACGGGTTTGTACCCATCATGGTGTTTTTTCCGACCATGGGAGATAGTGTTCTTCGTGGGGCTGGACCCATCACGGGTTTATTTAAGAAAATGTTAACGAGTGTTCGTGGGTCCGTACCCTCGAAAACCTAAAAATATCTCTTTTCAAACCAGGGGTATAAAAGTCCAAAACCAAACCAGAAAGTTCAAACTAGTCCTTAAAAATGATGATTTTTTTAGTTTGGCTTTACTTTATAAAGTTGGTTTATTTTTTGCCCTATAATGTATTTTCCTCTTCTTTGGGGGAGCATCGAACTTTTGACCCTACTATTCTCTGTGTTAATGTCCACATTACTAAAAATAGTATCCCAAAATTATTATCCACTTAGAATATCAAAATATTTTTTTCCAACTTTTTTTATTATGATCCTTAGGGCTGCAAACGAAGCGAGATGAGTCGAATACTAGATGTACAAGCTTGTTTGTTTCATTTCTCGAGCCGAGCTCAATTTTAAACGAGCCGGAACGAGTCGAGCTCAAATTTAAATGAGCCGAGCCCGAGCTTCCGATGATCCAAATCATAAATGTTAGAACTTGTTTGTTTAACTTATAGAACAATCTTTTTTATTTGTTTTTTATGGTTGAAATTGGATTTTCATGAATGGTTGGTATTTGATGGAATGTGTGGTATGAAAATATGAAACATAACATTAATGAAAAAATAAATGTTTAAGATCGATATTTGGTCTAGTGGTTAGACTACTCCGCCAAGACCAAGAGGTCTTGGGATCCAATCTTATTGGAGTCAAAATGATTCCGAGTCCAAAATGGCTCTCATATTTATAAATAGATAATATATTAATTTATAATACATAATTTTAAACGAGCTCACGAGCCGAGTTTGAGCTGGCTCGTTTACTTATTAAGTTTAAAATGGAGCTTGAACTTGTTTATATTCGAGCCGATCCGGAACGAGTTTTTTTTTCTCGAACCGAGCTCGAGCTGCTCGCGAGCGGTTTGGTTCATTTACAACCCTATCAAAAAATTAAAGTATAAGCCCTATCAAAAAATTAAAATTTATACTTTTAAGTATATATAAAATATTAAAATGGTAATTTTGAAGTGACGTGTATATGTAATTATTAGGTTTTCTGAATTATATTTGGAACTGAGGGAGTATCACTTGGAGCGTACGAAGTACAATGCGTTTTAGCATTTTACTAGCATTTTAGCATTTTACCATATTTTAATACTCCAAAGGTGTCTTGTTGGTCAATTGGTTTAAAAGATACAGAGATATTGCAAACCTAATTTGACATTAATCGAGGAAGACCAATGATCTGAACAAACAATTACTACTCCCGGGAGCATGCGATAGTTATTGCTAACCAAGAATCAAGACAACCAGCTCAGTTGTCTTCTCAAAAATCACTTCTCCTTGTAAATCTAAATCAGCATTGGGAATCATCATCTCTCTAATCGTATACTGTATCATTATTACTATAAAATGAACAGTCTTTTCCCTCTAATTTATTCTTGCAGAGAAGATCAAAAGACGAATGAACAACACACAAAATGGGTAAGAAAGCAAGTTGCTCTTTTTTCCAATCTATTCTTTTTATTGATTTGCAGTTTCACATGAATGTGTAGAATCTTTGTCATGCTTTGATTTAGCTACCTGTATCTCGTTTGCGTATAATATTTTGATTTATGTACTTGTTTCATGGTTTCAAGTTGCATCTCTTTGCGATGTTTAATATATTGAAATGTAACAGTGCACCACAAGGTTTAGTAGGAGGTCTATTGGCTTTTGGTCGGCTTTTGATGGGAAATACTTCCATGCAATAATGCAGCGGCGTCATTAAAAATATTTTATTTACTTTATCATTTTATGGAATCACGATAAGCCATAAAATAATAAAGTAAATACCTGAAAAAGTTTATTGTAATTACGAACCTTTAAAATAATAAAGTAAATACCATGTTTTTAATGACGGCCGCCGCATTATTGCATGGAAGTATTTCCCGCTTTTGATATAGGCTCTACTAATAGGTTCTATGTCATAAACAAAACTTTCATCTTTTTGTAACTTGTCGTGAATGTCTCACTAGTAAACCAAACGAGGATTAGCCCAGGCCCCATAAAGCATTGTTGGTGAAACTTGTAAGAATTAATAAAAAGAAATTCCTGCATTTGTTTTTCTGAAATGAGTATATTTATAAGTTGACGTAGGTTATGTTTTGCATCGGATTACATTAGCACCTCCTTTAAAGCATGAGTAACTTGTGTTTTAATATTTCAATTCATAAGAGCTGTTGTTTTGCACAATTCAACAGAGAATAATTAAACATGAAGCCTAGTTGTCTAGTATTTTGTTTTGGGTTTGTTTTATTGTCTGCGTTCTTGAGTTGTTTTATTGTTGATGTATATGATTGGTTGTAATGGGTTATGATATACAATAATGTCTGATTCCAAATTAAAAAAAATTAGAAATACACTAAGTAGGTTACCATGTAGGATTTAATTGTGTACAAATTATGATGCTGTGCCTTGTGGCTGATTATCATTGCAGATAAAAGAACAAATGATCTTCCTTGTGATATCATAAGTAGTCTTCCTGACAATGTTACGGACATTATTCTGATGTGTTTGCCAACACGAGATGCTGTAAGAACTAGCATTTTATCAAGGAAATGGAGGTATTCTTGGACAAAACTTCCGCAGTTGATATTTGATGAAACACTGTCGAATAAACTTAAACGTTCATCTAAAGTCACATTTAAAACAGTTCTATTTCACCTTCTTTTGCTTCACAAAGGACCGATCAACAAGTTTACTCTCTCCATTCCTGGATTAAAAAGCTGTCCTGAAATTGACAGCCTCATCTTTTTCCTTATAAGGAATGGCATTGAGGATCTTAAACTTAAGATGCCAAAAGATGAGTGCTATAAATTACCATTATCATTATTGACGTGCCAACAGTTGAAGCATTTGAGTCTTGAGTCTTGCTTGATTGAGACCACACCTGCCTTCAAAGGATTTGGTAAACTAATTACATTGAAGCTTTGTGAAGTTAGTATCAGTAATGAAGCTCTTGGAAGATTAATCTCTAATTCACCAATGCTTGAGGTGTTTGAGTTAAAAAACTTTTCCAACAGTTATGATCTAGAGATAGATGTTCCTAATCTGAAAATTTTCAAGTTCCAAGGCCTTACTAATATAATTAGATTCATAAAAGCTCCACTTCTTGCTTCAGTCTCAATTAATCAATATGTGGATGATGATGGAAATTATAATGATACGGTACTAACATGTGACGTGATTAGTTTCTTTCATTGTCTGCCTGTTCTTGAGAACCTGCACCTTGATTTTACGCTTGTGGAGGTAATTCATGTTAGAAAGTAGGTTTAATATAAAGTATAATCTATGCTTTAATTTTTTCTTTGCACTTGTTTTTTTCAGTGTTTGGCTGAAGGTGGAGTCCCGAGAAGACTTCCGACTGCATTGGTCTTCCTTAAACATATTAAGCTCTCAGAGATAACATTACATGAATTGGATGAGCTGTCATTGATCCTTTGCTTGATGAGAAACTCCCCAAATTTAAAGTGTGTTGATATAGAGGTGATTAATGTCATATTTTTTCTCATCCTTGTGTTATAAATTTGTTAAACATAATAAATTTCTACTAATTTGTTATATTGGTCTTCTCTTAGATTTACAAAAATGATACTTGTTACACAAATGCCTCTTTGGAAATCCTAATAGAAGAAGGCAACTCAGATGTAATGCTGAATGAACTCAGGGAAGTGAAAGTGTACAATGTTAATGGTACAATTGTGGAATTGGAATTCATCAAGCTTATATTAGCTAAATCACCGACTCTCCAGAAAATGTTGATCCAGCCTGGAAAAAATGTCGTTGATAATGGATGTAAGATCCTCACACACCTCACAAAATTTCGTCGTGCATCAAAAGATGCAGAAGTAACTTATGCACACCACTCGTAGAGGAAAATTAAATATTGTGTCGTGGTGGATATAAGGCTAGTTATATATTAGCTCCTTCAGAACAGGAGTATGTGTATTACTTCTGAGCTCCTACACTTAATGAGAGAAGAATTATTGTAATCAATGCTCAACAGCTCAAGTAGGTTTTTTCTTTGTTTTTTTGGTAAAAAGTGCTCAAGAAGTTTAATTACTTACCATGATTCTCTCCTAACAAGAATTTCCTTCTATCCATCTAGCTTTCCTTTTCAACCAATCGATTCATACTTGTATTAAACTATTAATGAAATGAAATAATTTCTCTTTAACTTTAAAACATGGCTCTCTCTTCTTCCTTATTCACTGATGGTGTAATTTCACAACATGTGCAAACAACATCTTTTGAGTATGTTTTCTCTAACAACACAATTGTGTTTTTCTACTTTATTTTTCCATTAATAATTTATCATCCCGTTTCTTTAATCTATAACTCTGTTTTATTTTTTTACAAATCTTCTTCTTTTATCACCCGTCTCCATTATAGTATAACTAAACCAAACTTTTTCTTTTATGACATCACCAAAAACAAAAACAAAAAATTGAGTTTTGTTCATCATCAAGGAATGTCATTGATATAGATATATCGGACAGTAATACTTCTTTCTGTCTCCCCAAAATATCAATTAATATATAAGTTGAAACAAAACGTAAAAATTAGTGAATTATGAGAGACCTCCCAAGAAAGAAAATGGCCATTCAAAGAGATGCCAAAATGAAAACTACTAATTTAATAACTTGTTACATGTAGACAAAACACTTATTAGAACTACTTGAGCATAGTTTACATGAATTGTTATATCATTACTTATAGCTCTCCTTGTATAGAAGGAGAATCAACAAAAACCTTAAAGTGATTCACGAAACCCTATTCTTCTACTCATAAAGCAACAATAGTCAAGCTTGATTAATAATCCATGTGTTGAAAAATTACTTTTGCATCCTTTGATGCACGACATAATTTATTGACTTCTGTGAGGATATTACTTCCTTTATCGTTCACCCCATACCCACCTTCAATTATCATTTTTTGTAGGTTTAACGATTTAGTTAAAATAAGCTTGATAAATTTCAGTTCAACAATTGTCCCAGTTATGTCCATCAATTTCACTTCCTTAACTTCATTTAACATTACATTTGACTTGTCCTCTTCTTTTAGGAGTTCCAAAGCTGCAATTGTGTCAAGAGGACCTTCATCTATAAAAATCTAGAAATAATAATAATTAAACAATTAAAGTTAGCACAATTGTGTGAGAGAGAAAGAGAAATATGACATAATTCACCTTTATATCGATACACTTTAGGTTGGGGGAATTTCTCATCAAGCAAAGGATAATTGACAGCTCATCCAATACATGTAACGTTATTTCTGAGAGTTTAATATGTTTGAGAAACACTAAACTAGAGTCAAGTCTTCTCGGGACTCCACCTAATGCCAAGGACTAAAAGAAACAAGTTCAATGACAAAACTTCACACAATTTTAAGTAAATCAAACATATTAATTACCTGCACAAACATAAAATTAAGCTCCAAATACTCAAGAACAGGCACACAATTACAGAAATCAAGCACATTGGGACTAATTTTATCATCAGAATGTATTGTGAGAAAAGTAAGAAGTGGAGCTTTTATGAAACTAATATGTATAATATTGCCTTCCAACTTGCAAATTTTCAGATTAGGAAGATCCATCTTCAGATCATAACTGTCGGAACAGTTTTTCAATTCTAACACCTCAAGAAATGGTGAATTAGAGATTAAACTTCTAAGGGCTTCATTACTGATCGTAACTTCACACAGCTTCAATGTAATTAGCTTACTAAATCCTTTGAAAGCAGGTGTTGTCTTAATCAAGCAACACTTAAGATTCAAATGCTTTAACTGGTGGCATGTCAAAAATGCTGATGGTAATTTATAGTACTCATGCATTTGAAGGGTAAGATCCTCAATACCGTTCCTTATAAGGAAAAGGATGAGGCTGTCAATTTCAGGACAGTTTTTCAATCCAGGAATGGAGAGGGTAAATTTGTTGATTGGTACTTTGTGAAGCAACATAAGCTGAAATAAAACTGTTGTAAATGTGATTTTAGCTGAATGTGTTGTGATAAATTCCTTCCACAGTGTTTCATCAAATATCAACTGTGGAAGTTTTGTCCAAGAATATCTCCATTTTCTTGATAAAATGCTAGTCCTTATAGCATCTCGTGTTGGCAAATACATAAGAAGGATTTGTGTAACATCATCAGGAAGATTACTTATAATATCACAAGGCTCAGCCATGATTTGATTATTCCTTCTTTTATCTGCAATGTCAATTAATAGCCACAACATTAGATTTAGAAACATCTACCTCATACGATTATTATTGTATTTCTATTGAATTGAACGAAAAACAACTCTTATACCGCAAAGTAAACAGGCTTAAATTAGATGATTACACATATAACTGCTTATAGATAATACACGGGACAAAACTTATCAAAAAGCTTGGTAGGTGATTAATGAAGGGACGATAAAAGGATCAAGTATCAATAAATAGCTAACAAATTAACATTATAGTAAAGCAAGCTAAATATAACAGAAGGAAACGGTACGGTCAATCGGTAATTTTTACGGAGCGGACTGATACGAATAGAAATTAAAGTGAAGCGACTCAAAAATGAGAAGCACTTACTATATCACTTAGCTCTATATTAAAGCGTTACGACTGAAATGGTCACCTCTTTTGCACCTCAAAAGCAGCCATCGAAATACATTTGAATGAATATCCTTGCTAATGCTAGACTTACAATACTCAAACTTAAATAAATGAAAAATGGTAAACAAAACCTCCAAAATAGAATAGATTGTCAACATCGTAACGAAGGTTTAGTATAATAACTAAAGCTTACCTCAATTTGGGGAATAATTTAGGGCTTCCGCTTCATCGATGCAAATTTCTCTATCTCTCGGTTCGAAATTTCTCTCTCTTTAAAATGGTAAAGCAAAAAAATACTTGAGTAGCCGATAAAATATATTAAAAAAACAAAAAAAACTTGAGGGTTGTATTGCATTGCAAACTCTATTTTTAGGGGGGCTTTATTCAATCCGAATTTTATTAGAATTTATTAGAATCTTTTAAAATCCATACTCCATAGTCATTGGACATTCTATGGACTTTTTTAAATCTTGCTAGATTTTAAAAGAGTCTTATGTGGAGTTTGACGGATTTTTATGTTAGATTAATATTTTTATATTACAAATAAAGTATGGGTGAATTACCCAAGGGGTCTTGTAGACCATCTTAGAGTCATATAGGAACCAAGTGGATTCTCTGTCCTACTTAGAGGCCTCAAAATTGACAAATACCTTTACTACCCTTATAGTGTATATAAGACAAAAAAAAAGATTCTTCTCTCTCCTCCATTACCATTAATCTCTCTCCTCCTTTATTAATTTTTCTCTCTCCTTTTTCATTAAATATTAATAATTTCCAGCTCCGACCTCCGGCAACCTCCGGCCACCGCCGACCACCGCCGGATAAAGTACTGAGCATAAAGTACTGAGCATGGAAAAAGTACTGAGCATAAAGTACTGAGTATGGAAAAGTACTGAGCATAAAGTGCTGAGCGTGAAAAAAGTACTGAGTATCAGCAAAATTTGCTGATTATTCGAATTTTTTTATTGAGAAAATATACTGAGCATGTTCGTAAAATCAGTAAAAGTGCTGAGTATTTCTCGTATAATCAGTAAAAGTGCTGAGCATTTAGTCAAAAGTATAGATTTTAATACAAAAATCTATTTTACATTACAAAAATAAAAATTATTATATTATAATTACAAGAAAAAAAAGAAAAAAAATACAAACATCTAAAAATCGGAAGAAAAAAAACAATTCAATTAAATGCTCCACATTCACCGCCTCCTCCACCTCCGCCTCCACTGTCACCTCCTTTAAAACAGTATTAATTTTCTGCTCGAATTGGCATTTGTATATAGTACCAGAAAGCAATATGCGCATATCCAGAGAAATTGACTGCACAATATATTAACAAAATAATACTAATTAAACATTTCCATTACTTTGACCAAAATGAACACAAAAGATAATATTTTTTGGGCACCTCCCACTATAAAATGTATAACTGTTAAGTTAACTACTGATTGATAGATAAGCTATACAAATGATATAAGTATGTTGTACTCACCAAATTAATTACCAATACTTAGTGCGCGTGAATTGTCTGAAGATATAGGTGGAGAATTAAACTTAGTGCGCGTGATTTGCAGAACAGAGTCCATGAGTAAAAGTGTTGTGCTCCGACGAAGCTTAGAAAGAAGCTTTCCTCCTTCAAGATCTCGCCGGCCATGGTCCACACCTTAGAACGAAGCTTTCTTCCAACGAAGACGCCTCCTTCAAGAGTCACGAACCTTCGCCTGAACAGAGAAGATCTACAGCAGTTCCGGCGAGCTTAGTACAGCGGCGGTGGTGGTTCGAGTTGTTACAGCGGCGGTGAGTGATCGGAGAAGAGCTCTAGTTGTTTGTATTTTCGCCTGAAAAGAAGGATTATCAGTGCTTAGAATTTTCCGGCTAGGGTAGAGAGAGAAAGAGAGAAGAGAGAGGAGAGAGGAGAGATTGAGCGTGTTTTTTGTTTTGATTTTTATTTGATTAAAGATATTATATATAGTAAATAAAAAACAAAAGAGGGTAAGAAGGTAATTGGTTTTTAGTATATAGTGTTAATTTTTATTTGTGGCCTTTAGTTAGAAGAGTTAATTTAACCGGTCTTGTTAGGTCTCGGGGTGGTGTGATCAAGACCCCTTGGGTAATAATCTCATAAGTATTGTTTTCGAGTATTTGAACGATTAATCAAACATACAAAATCATATGAATTATAGTGACTTTTTTTTGTTCCAAATAATTAAAGTGACTTAAAGAAAAAAAATGATGTTTTGATTTTCTAATCTTAAAATAGTACTTAAGCAAAATTACTCATAAATTATTCTTGTCATATTAGTAAAGAATTTCTTAACGAATGAGAAGTTCAAAAAACATCTCTTTACTTACACGGTAAAATATGCTGACCACAGCTAACCAAAAAAAAGTCTGTTGCAGACCATGTATATTCCTTTATAGGAATCTTTAGATAATTCTTTTTTTAATAGATGAGTCTTTAATTAATTTAACACCATAAAATATTCATTAAAATACAAAGAAAAGAAAAAGAAAGTCTCTGGTTATAAAGTTATACAATTCAGCTTTTCAAGCTTTTTGAAGCTATTAAAATCAAAGAAGATGCAATATTAAATTAAAAATAACATGAGCAAATTTAAAAGATAGCATATTCCATTAAAAAAATAATTTATTGAATTAGAAAAATAACAACCAAATAACAATGCTACTGAAAATCACATAAATAAAAAGAAAACTAATATGATATTCATCTTTTTGAGGTTTCTTGATATTCTCAATGCTGTCCAATCTATTCTTCCTGCTCTATATGGGTAGAAGCATGTATGTAGGGCTAAAATACTTATCAAACGAGCAAAATTCTTCAATGCTTTGTCACTGACATCCCCTAAATCTACGATTTCTTTAATTCGAGCTTTTAGTGCACTTGGATTCAGTTGCCCTGTATGGTTTGGAAACTGTCTTCTAAATCATATCTGTATAAAGAATCACAATTGTAAGTACATTCAACATCGAAAAACCAGATTCAAACACAGTTGAGATGGGACTTGTCCCATCTCACATGTGATTTCCAATTTCTTAACCAAATAATAAGCAATTTAGATGGGATTCTGTCCCATCACACATGCGCACAAATATATCACTTAACTATAGTAAATGGGATAATTAACACACATTACAACATTCAAATTCAGTTAATTAATTACAGTAAATTGAGCAACTAATACTCAATACACTAATAACAAGCTAGTAGTCAGTCCCATTTTCAGCTAATTTATCAAATTAACACTTAACTACAGTAAATGGGATAATTAACAAACAGTCAAATTTAGTAACTAATTAGTTACACTTAATCAATGTGTTTTTTACAGTTTCATTATGGAATTTTGTACTTATAACACATTAATAATGAGTGTTGTAATAAACACAAACCAGTTTAGGATGCAAACCATCTCATTTGATATTTTATAACATTTACCACTAATTATCACACTGAATTCAAATTTTATATTAATTTAGTAAACTAAATTGGACAGCGAACATTCAATACAGTAATAACAAGCTAGTATTAGTCCCGTTTCATCTAATTTATCAGTCCCATTTCAGATTGTGTTATATCACGCATATAACAATTTAAACCCTACAAATCGGTTATAAGTAGCATGCATTGTTTTCATGAAGCTACTATTGTAATCGCCTAGATGAATAATAAACAAACAAACAAAAAAACATCAGAAATTACATTAAATCAGTAGAAAAATAAGACGAAGCTAATGAAATGGGATCAAGTGAAACGAAAATGTGTCGAAGCTAGATAATCAGTCGAAGCTATGCAATTTCGCTTTGATTTCAACAGTCGAAGCTAACAATCGAAGCTAAAACGCGTTTTTCAGTGAAGAATATCGAAGTTTTTGCTGTGTGTAGTGTGTGTTTTTTGCTGCGTGTATTTGCTGTGAGTGTTGTGTATGTATTTAGTGTGTGAGTTGCTTTTTACGTGGGAGGTGAACTGTTTTTTAGTTTTGAATACTATTTAAATTAAATGGGAAAAATTCTAGTCTAAGTCAGCAATTAGTTGTCAAAGGTAAGAGCAGTATAGTAATGTTTTTCTTCAAATTATTGTATAATCTAAATGGAAAGATTGGTTAGTATTTTAATTTAAGAGGGCATTGACCCAAATATATTACTCCCTCCGTTCCACTTAATTTGTCCACTTAGCTTTTCACATATATTAAGAAACATAATAAATGCATTCACCATTACAAAAATACCCTTAATAAAGTATCTTGATATCTTAAATGTGTATTGGAAATATAAATTTCAATATTTTAATAAGGGTAATAGTGGAAAGAGTAGGAAAAAAAGTGTCTTGAACTCCTAAGTGGACAATATATTTGGAACATTACTTTTAGTAAGTGGACAATTTCAGTGGAACGGAGGGAGTAGTAGTAGTCAAAATCTAGTTTTATCTCCCCTAAAATTAGAATTTGCTACACAAACAAACAACCCCTTAAAGTATTCGTTTGCTTTACACCATTTTAAAGAGAGAAATTTCCGAACCAAGAGAGAAGAGAGAGAGAGAGCGATAGAGAGAGAGCGTCGATGAAGCGGAAGCCCTAGATTCTTCCCCAAATTGAGGTAAGCTTTAGTTATTATATTAAACCTTGGTTATGATGTTGACTATCTATGCTATTTTGGAAGTTTGTGTTTTGATTTCGTATACTCCATTTATTCATTCATATAAGCTTGAGTATTGTCAGTCGAATGTATTTCCATGGCTGATTTTCAGGTGCAAAAGAGGTAACCATTTCAGTCTTAACGCTTTAATATAGAGCGAAGTTATAAGTGCTTGAGTCGCTTCACTTTAATTTCTGTTCGTATCAGTCCGTTTCCGTACATATTTCCGATTGACCGTACCGTTTCCTTCAGTTATATTTAGCCTGCTTTACTATATGATGTTAAATTATTAACCAATTATTGATACTTGATCCTTCATTGATCACCTACTAAGCTTTGTGACAAGTTTTGTCCCGTGTATTATCAATAAGCAGGTAAATGTATAATCATCTAATTTAAAGCATGTTTACTTTGCGGTATAAGAGTTGTTTTCTGTTCAATTCAACAGAAATACAATAAGAATCGTATATATGGTAGATGTTTCTAATGTTGTGGCTATTAATTGACATTACAGATAAAAGAAGGAATAATCAATCATAAAGAGATGACGCTTGTTATGGCTGAGCCTTGTGATATTATAAGTAATCTTCCTGACAATGTTACAGATATCATTCTGATGTGTTTGCCAACACGAGATGCTATAAGGACTAGCATTTTATCAAGGAAATGGAGATATTCTTGGACAAAACTTCCACAATTAATACTTGACGAAACACTTTGGAAGGAATTTATCACAACACATTCAGCTAAAATCACATTTACAACAGTTTTATTTCAGCTTGTGTTACTTCACAAAGGACCGATCAACAAGTTTACCCTCTCCATTCCTCAATTTAGAAGCTGTCCTGAAATTGACAGCTTCATTGTTTTCTATATAAGGAATGGTATTGAGGATCTTACACTTGATATGCCAACTAGTGAGTGCTATAAATTGCCATCGTCATTTTTGAAATGCCAACATTTAAAGCATTTAAGTCTTAAATTTTGCTTGATTAATACCACACCTGACTTCGAAGGATTTGGTAAACTAATTACATTAAAGCTGTGTGAAGTTAATATCAGTAATGAAGCCCTTGGAAGATTAATATCTAATTCACCATTTCTTGAGGTGTTAGAATTGAAAAACTATTCGGACAGTTATGATCTTGAGATGGATGTTCCTAATCTTAAAACTTTCTACTTTGGTGGCCGTACTAAAAATATTAGTTTCATAAATACTCCACTTCTTTCTTCGCTCACAATATATCCATGTCTGGGTGCTCATAATAAAATTAGTCCCAACGTGCTTGATTTCTGTAATTGTGTGCCTGTTATCAAGTATTTGGACCTTAATTTTCTGTTTGTGCAGGTAATTAATATGTTTGATTTACTTAAAATAGTGTGAAGTTTTCTCACTAATGTTGTTTCTTTTAGTCATTGGCTATAGGTGGAGTCCCGAGAAGACTTGAAACTAGTTTAACCTTCCTTAAACGTATTAAGCTCTCAGGGATAACGTTACATAGATTGGATGAGCTGTCGATTATCCTTTGCTTGATTAGAAATTCTCCCAACTTAAAGTGTATCGGTATACAGGTGTGATTAATGACATATTTCTCTTTCTCTCTCACAATTCTGCTAACTTAAATTTTTTTAATTATCTTATTTCTAGATTTATATAAATGAAGATCCTCTCGACACAATTGCAGCTTTGGAACTCCTAAAAGAGGAGGACAAGTCAAATGTAATGCTAAATGAACTTAAGGAAGTGAAATTAAAGTCCATTATAGGGACAATTGTGGAATTGGAATTCATCAAGCTTCTATTAGCTAAATCATCAAGTTTACACGAAATGTTAATTCAGCCTGCAAAAACGGTCACAGATAAAGGATGTAAGATCCTCACAGAAGTCAATAAATTTTGTCGTGCATCAAAGGATGCAAAAGTAATCTTTGGACACATAGAGTATCAAGCTTGATGTCACTGGTATGGAAGAAGAATAAGGGTTTATGAATCACTTTTGAGATTTTTGTTGTTCGGTTCTATACGTGGAGAGCTAATGAGAAAACAATTCGTGTAAACCATGTTCAAGTAGTTCAAATATGTTATAAAGTTAGTCTAGATTTTGGTATCTCTTTTTGAATGACCATTTATCTTCTTGGAGGTTCTTATAAATTCTTAATTTGATGATGACATGGCTTGATGATATGAACAAAACAAAAGCTTTGAGTTATTTTGTTGTAGAAACCAGAGGTTTTTTTTAGCATAGCACCTTTTATTTAAATAATTGATATATAAGCACCCCTTAAAAAGTAATATCAAGTGCATCATTCTAGCCATGGTTCAGTCACCACTTTTAATTAATTTACAGTGATTCAGTGACCGCCTTTAACAGACATCCTATTAAAAGGCTCCCTATTCATTTTTTGAAACAACCACACAACATGTAGAAAATTGTTGTTAATTTAACACTAAATACTCAATAGAGTAGCTACTTCAACGTCTTGTAGTCTGATGGTGGAATTTTTATTGTATCATGTGATTAAATTAAGAATTCATAGAATGATTAAAATAAATTGAGACGAGTGTAATTAAAATGATAGGTATATTTATACTTAATTACCTGAATTTTGATAAGTATGAGAGACTGAGAGAGTAAGAATACGCAAAAGCTATTGCTCCAAGTTCTTGAAAAATCCTCCATATTTTTATCCACTTAGTTAATTGTTCATATGCTAATTCGAGTGAGACTTCTCTGATCTGTCCAGTTTCTGCAACAATGTATTATAGAAAAATACCTGCAACAATGGTGAAGTTAAGTGAAGGACATAACAGCAGCAATAATAGACAACCACCATATTTGATCAAAGTCTGGAATTTGTGAATAAGGATCTCTATAATACCAAAAGCAATCATATATGTATTGCTTGATATTGTGCATCATGGAGTCTCCTCTTTCCCAATGCAAGATCATTTGGTTCCCAAGCTAAGATTACTACCCTATATCCGCATGGTGCTTAATCCCTTCAGCTGTAATGATTATTCCCCCTTGGTTATCCCATTTTCATCCTCGTTAGTCTATCCCTTTTATTAGTATTTTATTTCCTAGTTCCTTTAGTCAGATTTGGTTATCCCTATTTAGCTTTCTAGTTGTCTTTTTAGTTCAAATCCCTTTAGTGTAACTTGGTTTATCTCGATAAGATACAAATCATCTAATATTATTGGTATCGTTAAGATACAATCCCTTAAATACACTGCTCATCTCTTTCTCCTCTATTCACTTTCAACTCTCTCTTCTAACCTTTCAACTCCTTCTATTCTCTCTGCAACAATGGCGGATTTTCCTGTCAAAACCATGAAACTAACCCCAAAATACCAAGATCATGAGGTTTTCAACCAACGAAACATGCTATTAGCCAAGATTCTCACACCCCAAGAAATTAGTCCCTACATAGTGGAAACAGCTGCTAATCGCTCCTGGGGGCTTCGAAAGCCTATGCATGTGCTCCCAGCTGAGTTTAATACTTTCTTCCTGGCCTTCGAGACAAAGGAGGATATGCTTAACACCTGGCATTTCCGGCCATGGTCGGTGAATGGTCATATGTTGATCCTCCATGCATGGCATCCAGAGATGTCACTAGCTGAAGCAGATTTTTCTATGGCTACACTCTGGATCCAGCTCTTAGATCTCCCTTCGGTCTTTGTTACTCCGGATAATGCTATTGATATAAGCAAAAACCTAGATTGCACGCTTCTGGCTTACGACATTGAAGACTCCATAGAAACTAAAAAACAGTTGAGGATTCGTGTTTTATGGAAAGTGAAAAATCCCTTAATGTCCATTTTTATGCTTGAAAGGCCATCCCTACCAGAAACAACGGTTCGTATGAGATATGAGAAGCTCAGTAAGTTCTGCCATTATTGTGGTATGCTAAACCATGTTACTAGTGATTGCGGTCTATTCAAGGAAGAATCTAAGCATGCTAGAGGAATGGTGAGACTTAGGTTCGGAGATTGGCTTTCGGTTGATCCAGTCAAAGGCCGTGGTGCTAAGGTTCATATCATGGATGATCTTGATGATCCATCCAAATTATTCACTGATAGTGGTGATTCAAGACAGAGCTGGTCGGCGGAATACACTAGTCAACCTCGTACGAACATCGGTCCAAGAGACAGAAGAGACAAAAAGGACGCAGTGTCCTTTGGTACTGGAAAAGGAAAAGCCATTATGGGCCAAAACAAGGACTGTCCCTCTGTACCTGAACAACGTATCGTTATGGTTCCTAATCCCTTAACATTGGCTAATACCGCTACTACCCCTAATGCTAAGATTGAAGATAAGGCTGACTCAGCAAGACCCATATCTACCCGAGGATCCACCAGAGGAAATCAAAGGCCCACCAAAGGTAACATTGGGCCAAAAGGATACAATGCTTCAGGGTCCAAACGTAAAAATTATAACGCTGATGAAGATTGGACTCCTTGGCCCAATAAGGTTCAACAGAATACCGGCCCAAATCCTTCTTTCGGTAAGAGATGGTCTATACGTACTTGGTCTAAAGAAAACCCAACTAAAGGTAAGACAAGCTTCCAATGGGTTAACCCAAATCCCAAAAGCCCAAATCTGAGCGAGGGTGAAATCCCAAACAGTCCTACCATTTTCCACACCCCTAACCAAAATGTCTCAAATGAGTTTCAGAAATCCCATTCGATCTCTCCAACTCTACCTTCTGGTATCCCTCCTCCGATCAATGAAAATCCCATTGAGCCAAAATCTCCTATGGCCATTTCACCTACTACTACTGCTCAAACTTCTATCCCTACATCTACATTGCAAACTCCTACTCCCTTAGTGAAAGAAGATGTGGCTAAATCTGGAAGTGACCCTTTGGTGGATATAGCTATTGGTTTGGTTGGTCCCTCTAATTCGAAGATAAGTCAAAGCGCGAAGAAGAGAAAGATTACTCATGAAGAGATGGTAGGTTTTAGTGAGGTAAAGGACACGCTGGTTGAAGTTCCTTTATTAGAGATGGCTGCTGATATCCCTCCTATTCAAATGATAGCTCCGGTGGACGTGGGTGGTTGCAATCCGCAACCCCCACAAGATAAATGATAGGGGTATTCTGGATCTGTCAAGGGACGGGGTCCCCCTTGACAGTCCAAAACCTTAGGGAGCTTATCTCTAGGGAAAAACCCCAGGTTCTTGGTCTATCGGAGACTAAGACTAAAAGAAAAAAGCTGCTACTACTTGCTAAGAAATTAAAAATAAAACTTTTGTGGAGTGTTGATCCTGTAGGACTATCTGGAGGACTTGCCTTGTTTGGCATGGATAACGTCAATTGTGAGGTAACTTCTTCTGATGATAATCATATTTCTGTTTCTTTTCTTAGCCCTGAAGGCATTGATTGGTCTTTGAATTTTATTTATACTATCCCTGATAAGGCAAACAAAGATAAGTTATGGGCTTTTATTAATGCTAAAACTAATGCGAATCCTGAACTCCCCAACTTATTTATAGGAGATTTTAATGATATTAGAAACCAACAGGAAAAAATTGGGGGTAATCCTAAATCCTTAGCTGAAATTCGAAACTTCAATAATAATATTTCCCTAAATAAGCTTTCTGAAATCCCTGTTAAAGGTTGTTCTTTCACCTGGAGAAATAATAGAGATAATGAAGATCTTATTATTCAAAAACTGGATAGAGGATTAGGATCCCCGAATTGGATTAATACATTCCCTGAAGCTTGGATACATAACGCCCCCCCTATAGGCTCGGACCATTCCCCTATGGTCCTACACTTATATGATCCTCCTGCTTCTAGTGTTAGAAAATTTGTTAAAATAGATCCTAACTGGCTTAAAATCCCTACGTGCAAAAATGCTATTAATACTTGCCTTTCTAATTCAGTAAACTTTAGTGGTGCTCCCCATATTAAACTAGCAAAACGTTTGAAAAGATGTAGAAAAACCATTTTAAGATGGAAAAAAATCAATTTGAGAAACAATGCTACTATGATTAATCTTTTGACCAATAAACTTGAAAAGCTCATGTCCTCTAATCCTCCTCCTCTTCAACCTAATGTTTCTCTAACTGATCTCTTTTCCTCAATTTCTTCTGAAATTGAGAAATATTGGTCTTTAGAGGAGAAATTCTGGTCTACGAGGTCTCGCATTAGGTGGCTAAAACTGGGGGATAAAAACTCCAAGTTTTTCCATCTATCTACAAGAATTAGGAGAGCATCTAATCGCATTATCTGTCTTCGTAAAGAAGATAATTCTTGGACTGTTGGTTTTTCTGAGTTAAAAGATCATGTATCAGAGTTTTTCAATAGTCTATATCAGGATCCTGGTCTTAGAGCTATAGATCCCATCTTGAGTCATATTCAACCCCTAATCACAGATGCAGAGAATATGTCCCTTATGAGGCCTATAACCTTGGAAGAGTTGAAAATAGCTGCTTGGCAACTTCATCCCTCCAAATCCCCAGGTCCTGATGGTCTCCCTGGAGCTTTTTTCCATCAACATTGGGACCTTCTCAAATCAGATGTTCTAAATATTTGTAATGGGGTCCTAACTGGTTCCATCCCTTTGGATAAAATAAATGAAACAAACATAATATTAATCCCAAAGTATAAGAATCCCCAGAAGATTAGTCAATTTAGACCTATCTCGTGCACTAACTTTCTCTATAAAATATTATCTAAAGTTATGGTTTTGAGACTTAGTGTTATCATCCCTAGGATAATTTCCCCTTGCCAATCTGCCTTTATTAAAGGGAGGTTAATCCAAGATAATATTATAATTGTTCATGAAGTAATTCATAAGCTTAAACATCTTAGGGTCAATTCCAGAAATAGCTTTTCTATTATTAAAGCAGATATCCATAAGGCTTACGACAGAGTAAGCTGGGATTTTCTTTTCTCCTTATTATCTAAAATGGGCTTTTCTGCAAATTGGGTCTCATTCATTAATAGATGTGTTACCTCTGTTAACTATAATATTATTCTAAATGGTCATCCTTCTTCGTCTATTAAACCTTCTCGTGGATTGCGCCAAGGGGATCCTCTATCCCCCTATTTATTCACTATAGTCTCAAACTTACTCTCATCCTTGATTGAAAAAGATGTTCAGAATGGGTTAATTAAAGGAGTTAAATTAAGCAGAGGTGGTCCCAATATTCATCATCTGCTTTTCGCAGATGATTCAATTTTCTTTCTTCAAAACTCTGCTACTGAAATCCATGCTTTTCGAGAGACTTTATACAGATTCTGTTTTGCCTCTGGTTTGGATATTAATCGTAATAAATCCTCAATCCTTCTTAGCCCAAACACTACCCCACACATGAAAACCCAACTTGAAGATGCTTTTCGCATGCCTATTACTAGTGACTTAGGTCTCTATCTAGGTATCCCTACTGAGTGGGGTAATTCGAAAACCAAGGCAATGGATACCCTTGTATCAAAAATTGCTGATAAACTTAGTGGTTGGAAACAATCACTTTTATCCCTAGCAGGTAGAGCTACTTTGATATCTTCGATAATTCATGCTTTCCCTACTTATTTCATGTCCATCCTAGCTGTCCCTAAAGGAATCATTAAAAAGATTAACTCGCTTACTAGCAATTTCCTTTGGGGCAGGGACGAAAATTCAGGTATTCATTGGTTAAGTTGGAATAGAGTTTCATCTCCTAAATTTCATGGGGGGCTTGGTATTAAAAATCTGGAAGTTTTTAATACTTCTTTGTTAGCCAAACAGGCTTGGTCTATTCTGAACAATCCAGATTCTTTAGTATACCTTGTCCTTAAAGGCTTGTACTTCAATGAATCAGAATTCCTGAATTCCCCTAAAATTCGTGGTGCCTCGTGGACCTGGAACAGTATTATTAAGGGTAGAGAACTCTTGAAACAGCACATTATCAAACCCATTGGTGATGGGCATTATACATCCATTTGGGAAGATAATTGGGCTGGTTCTTATCTCCCCAAACCTCCCCATTACAGCGAAGAACCTACTTTCCCCAAATTTGTAGCAGACTTGATAAATACCAATACTAAAACTTGGAAGGTTGATGTCCTTAATTCCTTATTTCCCCCTGAAATAACAAAAAAGATTTCTGAGCTTAATATACCATGGACAGTTGGATCTATAGATTATATCTGGCCCTATACTTACCATGGTATATATACAAGTAAATCTGGTTATTCACACGAAATAGAGAGTTACATCCCCCCTCCTACTCATCCTACCCCTTCTTCTTTCCCTAATCAGGATCTCTTATCTCTCAGTTGGGCTTCTAAAGCCCCCTCCAAATTTAAATTTTTCTTTTGGAGGGTTATTCTTAACGCTATCTCGACTGAAAGAAATAGATTTGTCAGAAACTGTACAAGTTCTGACTTGTGTAAAATTTGTCTAAAAGAGGAAGAAAACATAGAACATTTGTTCCTTAGATGTGAGTGGGTTAGGAGAATGTGGTGTTTATCTCCACTGCATTGTAGTGTTGATTTATCCTCTTTGGCTGGTCTTAACTGTTGGGTTGGTAATTTGATTGAACGAGGAAATAATAAAAAAGATAAAACTAAAATCCTCCTTACCATAATAGCTTGTCTTTGGACTATATGGACTATGCGTAATAAGAAAGTTATTGAAGATATCCCTATTAATTTTGATACAGGGTTAACTCTTATGAATTTAAATTGCAGGGACATCCTTTGTGCTAATGAAGAAGATAATGAATTTAATTTAATCCCTCATCTTCAGCAGATGCCAACATGGAAATCCTCATCCCTATTTTGGATCAAACCTCCCCCAAACGAAATCAAAATCAATGTGGATGCCTCGTTTATTCCTGGAAAAGCATTCTCAGCCGCAGTTGCTCGAAATAGCGCAGGTGATGTAGTAAATGGTTTTGCCATGTCCTCTACAGCTTGCTCTAGCTTTGAAGCTGAAGCAATGGCACTACGAAGTTCCCTTCTCTTTGCCATTGAACAAGTTTCTTCATGCACCAGTATAGAATCTGATGCAGAAGCAGTTCTTCAAGCCGTGCATTCTTCAAGCGTGTCCAGCCATTGGAAGGTTAGGCCTATCCTTGAAGATATCAGAAGCATGACTAAAGCCCACCCTGAAATAAAGATTCGTGGGATTAGAAGAAGTGCTAACCAAGCAGCTGATTGGATTGTGAAGGCTTTTGCTAGGAATTTATTACCTGTTAATTGGTTTTGTGTTTTGCCTATTGACTTTTATTCTGTTATTTGTAATGATATTTTGGTGTTTGACTCTGCTGGAGTAGGTTAACTACTCCATGCCCTTTTGATCCCTTTAATATAAGTTATTTCGACTAAAAAAAAAAAAAAGATATTGTGCATCGATTTTTTCCATCACTTGAATGAAAACAGCTATATCTTATTCTTTTCACAGCCTTGTTTGATAATAAAAGAAATTCTCAACATTTATTCTCATAAACAAGTTCTTATTTTATATTTTTGAATTTCGGTTCGACACTTACATCATTCTTATAGATGATGCAAATGTGTAACCAATAGCTACTCCAAAAAGATTCAAATACCATATAGCACCACAAATTTTCACCTGAAATCCAGAGATTTGAAAAAGAACATTATTGTGGTATGGTTATTCTGTTAACCATGGCCAGAGTGCTGCACTTGATATTACTTTTTAAAGCGTGCTTATATGCCAATTATTTGAGTAGAAGGTGTTAAGCTTAAAAAAACTCCAAAATTCTCCAATAACTCACTATAATTCAGGTGTGCCTGGAACATTAGTCAGTGATGTTTCGTGTCCCACATTGAAAATTGTTTCTTTTTTGGGTTAGTTGAACGGTTGTATTAATAGAAAATACACTATTGTATAGAGTTACCTACCTATATAAAAAGCTAAAGATACCGACTAAAAAACTACATACGAGCAGGGGCAGAGCCAGGAATTTTCGTTAGGGGGGGCCAAGGGAGTTCGGGGGCAGCGCCTCCGAAATTTTTTTTGCCACTATTTACACTAAAAGTTTAAGTATTATGCAAAAATTGCAAAATAGGTTTTATAATATGGAAAATTGTATTAAAAGTTCCTATATTGTGCAAAAATTGCAATCTAAGTCTTGATATTAATTTTTTTAATTAATTATGCTATAAGTTTCTTTTTTTTAATGTAAAATGATATATATTTTGTTATAAAAAATAAAAAATCTTATTAATAAAATAATTTAAAGTTTAATAAAATAAATTTTAAAAATTAGGAGGGCCAAATGGAGATATTTAAAAAATTTAGGGGTTATTTACTTATAATTTTTTTTTTTTAAAAGATAGTTATAATTTTTTTTTTTTTGAAAAATCAGGGGGGGGCCATGGACCCCCCCACACAAGACATGGCTCCGCCCCTGCATACGAGTTACGACTACCTCATATTAGTACTAATACAAGCTAATCCCCCACTATCATTTATAAACAAATGATGAGAAAACACGAAAAATAAAATAGAAAAAATGCACCACTTGATTTCTTTGGTAACCGTTTCTCTAGATGAAAATTCACCTCTCATAACTAGGTGATTTCTCGCTTTCCAATTACAATACACGGTAGCTCCAAATCCAATGCTCCATGCTTTTTCCTCCAATTTTCTCTAGTTTTAAACTTTTTAAACCATTTCAAAGCACTTAAGAGCGTGTTCATCGCCTTATCCAATACTAGCCAAGACTTTATCCCAACCCAAATAGTCCTTGAATAAGCCAATCGAAAAAGAGGTGCTTGTTAGATTCAAAAACCTTCCCACATAAATTTCAAAGAGTATCCAACTCCAAATAAGTAATGCGATCCTTAGTTTTAAGTCTCTCCCTCAAAACCGTGCACACAATAATTGCATGTTTCGAAAACACACATGAGCCTCAAATAATATTTTTCCAAGGTTTAATAAAATATTTTCGACGAAATAAATCATAAGGTTTTTTTATGTAAAGAAAAAAATTCCTTACTTGATATTCCATGAGTAACGTGACTCGCATTTTCCGAGAAAACCCACAAAGCCAAAATACTCTTCCGGTCCTTCCACTCTTAAAGACCCACAAATAATATCTTTTAGCTCCCAAACATTTTTCAATAAAAGAGAATCATCCTTTCTCGGTTTCCATTCCCAAAATCCACAAGTTTGGAAATATTTTGTTATGTATTCATCTAATTCAAAGCGAATCATTTTTTTCAACAATTTTCCAAAACATTTTTAAAAGTAATGATTTGTTCCATACTTCTAAATTTTTTAACCCAAGTCCGCCTTCATCTTTTGGCACACAAATCTTGCTCCAACTAACTTGAGGAGGTATATTCTCCCAATAAAAATTCCAGCAAATGCTAATCACACGATCTCGAACACCAATCGGAATCGGAAATATACTAAACCAAAAACAAATAACCTCTTGGAGAACCGATCTAATTAGTTTCAATCTCCCTGCAAAAGAAAGAGAAGAAACTCTCCAAGACCTCACATAACCTTCCAACTTGTCAAAAAGAGGTTTATAATCTCTTGAGAGCAAAACGGAAGAGCCAAGCGGGACCCCAAGATAATGAAAAGGCATGACATCTTTTTCCAAGAGTGTAGATGTCACACCATTTCCAATGTCATCATTTGATACCCCAATAAAACAAATATTAGACTTTTCAACATTTAATCGAAATTCCAAACAATCTCCAAAGGTATTTAACCTCTCCATAAGAATTTTCATCGACTTTTAGCATTAAATCATCCGCAAAAGCTAAATGTATGATATTTTGTTTCTCACATTTAGGATGATATTTGAAATCAATACTCGTTTTTTTCTTTAAAATTCTAGAGAAGTATTCAAGACAAAGGATAAGGCGAAATAGGGTCACCTTATCTTAATTCTTTTTCACCTTTAAGAGATTCATGAATTTCTCCATTTATAGCCACCGAATAGAAAAGGGATGAAACACAAGCCATAATCCAATTCACAAATTTTTCTGAAAAATTTAACCCCTTTAACATCTCATGAAGGAATTCCCAAGAAATCGGATTATACGCCTTTCAAAAATCGATCTTTATAGTGAATCGAGGAGATACTATTATTGTTGTACCCCCTTAAAAGCTCTTGCATGAGATGTCTATTCTCAATCGTAAATCTTCCATCCACAAAATCATTTTGAGATTTATCAATTAAATTATTAAGCATCGGTTAAGCCTATCCGCTGTGATCATGGTATTCACCTTATAAACCACGTTACAACGGGAAATTGGCCGAAAATGATCTACACACGTCGGATCATCAATTTTGAGAATTAAAGCGATTATCGTAATATTTAATTGACGAAGTAAAAATCCGGAAGTGAAGAATTCACGTACTAATAAACCATCTTCTTCAATAATATCTCATAAACGCTTAAAGAACACAAATCTATTAGGTCCGGGAGTTTTATCATTTGTTATTAAAAAAATAGCTTAGTTTGACATCGAAAATTGTTTAGGGAATAAAAGATTTAATGGCGTATAAATAAAAGGTTAGACGTGTTAGATTTATACGATTTTGGTTTAGAAATACACCCGTTCCGTCAATAAAAAAAAAAATTTGTCCGAGCTCTCCGACTAAGGAATAAAAAAACCTACCCTGGACAAGAGAGTTATTCAGCGACGTCTCTTTCTTAGACATATACGCTCTCGCTCTGACATTTGAAGCTCATATGAGAAGGATATGGGTAACCAAAGTAAGTTCCCTTTAACGAGCTTTTCTTTTTATTGATTTGCAGAGTTTCATATGTATGTGTAGAAGCTACCCGTATCCTTATTATTGCAGAATATTTTGGTATATGTACTTGTTCCATTGTTTCAAGTTGCGCCCCTTTGTAAAGGCTCTGCTAATTGATTCCATGTCATAAAGAAAATTTCATCTATTCTACTTTTCCTACTCTTTAGTTAAGGAGTTTTAAAAAAAAAAATTGATTTTCTTACATGAGTAATTTTTTGAGTTGATTTTGGTGTGTTTTGCATAAAATTAGATAATCACCTCTTTTAAACCATGTTTACTTTGTTGCAATCTAAAATCTTATTTTTTTAAGAGTTACTTTTTGTTCAATTTAATAGAAATACGAGAGATAGTTAGGATCGATTGTATACTATTATAATGATTAGTCTGTAATGGTGTGGCTAATTGATATTGCATGCAGTTAAAAGAATGAAAAGAACGAAGGATGATTGTCTTTGTGATATCAAAAGGAATCTTCCTGACGATGTTATCGACAAGATTTTAATGTGTTTGCCAACACAAGATGCTGTAAGAACTAGTATTTTATCAAGAAATTGGAGGTATTCTTGGACAAAAATCCCACAGCTGATACTTGACGAAAGAATGTGGACTCATTTGAATGTAAAATTTACACTTCAAATCACATATGAAACAATGTTAAATCAGATTTCGAAGCTTCACAAAGGACCGATCAACAAGTGTACCCTCTCCATTTATGGATTAGAAATTTGCCCTGAAATTGACAAATTCATCCTTTTCCTTTCAAAAAACGGTATTAAGGATCTTAAAATTAAGATGTCAGAGTGCTATAGATTACCATTATCATTTTTAGAATGCCAACAGTTACAGCATTTGAGTCTTAAGTTTTGCTTGATTGAATCCACACCTGCCTTCAAAGGATTTGGTAAGCTAATTACATTAAAACTGTGCAAAGTTACTATAAGTAATGAAGCCCTTGAAAGATTAATCTCTAATTCACCAATGCTTGAGGTCTTAGAGTTAGAAAACGTTTCCATCAGTTATGATCTTGAGATTGATGTTCCTAATTTGAAAAGTTTCAAGTTCGAAGGCCTTACTCTAAAAGGATTTGGTAAGCTAATTACTTTAAAACTGTGCCAAGTTGCTATCAGTAATGAAGCACTTAAAATATTACTCTCTAATTCACCAATGCTTGAGGTCTTAGAGTTAAAAAACTTTTCCATCAGTTATGATCTTGAGATTGATGTTCCTAATCTGAAAAGTTTCAATTTCCAAGGCCTTATTAAAAAAATTAGCTACATTAGAGCTCCACTTCTTGCTTCGCTCTCAGTTTCTCGATATGCGGGTGATGATAATGAAACTTCTGTCGATGGATTATCGTTGAATATGCATGATTTCTTTCATGGTCTGCCTGTTCTCGAGTATATGAAACTTAATTGTTCACTTTTGCAGGTAATTATTGTGAGGAGACTAAAAATTGTGTAAAGTTATTCATTTATCTAATACTTAATTTTCTCATTGCACTTGTTTCTTTTAGTCCCTGGCTGAAGGTGGAGTCCCGAGAAGACTTCACACTAGTTTAGTGTTCCTTAAACATATTATGCTCTCAAGTGTAACGTTAGATATATCGGTTGACCTGTCAGTTATCCTTTGCTTGATGAGAAACTCCCCCAACTTAAAGCGTATTGATATACAGGTAATTAATGTGACATTTCTCTCACAATTGTGCTACAAAGCTGTTACACATAATAAATCTCTTACAAAATTGTTTTAATTATATTATTTTTAGATTTGGATAGCAGAAGAAGATCCACTCGACACAATTGCGGCTTTGGAAATCCTAAAAGAGGAGGACAACTCAGATGTAATGCTAAATGAACTGAAGGAAGTGAAATTAGTGAACATTACAGGGACAATTGTGGAACTGAAATTCATTAAACTTCTGTTAGCTAAATCACCAACTCTCCAGGAAATATTGATTCGATCTGGGAGAAAGGTCACTGGTAAAAAAGGACTTGAGATCTCCACAGAAGTCAATAAATTATGTCGTGCATCAAAGGACGCAAAAGTTATTTATCAACACATAGAGTATAATGAAGGTCGATGTTGTAAGTATGGGCATATTATTGCTTAGAGAGTCGGAAAAAACAATTCATGTGACCCATGCTTAAGTAGTTAAAAGGAGTGTTTTAAGTTGGTATTGTTTTTTATCTCTCTTTTGAATGGTTATTTAGTTTCTTGGAGGTCCTTCTAATTCTTAGTTTGCTATAATTCACTATTTTTCAACTTTTGTTTTAAATTATATATAGTTATTAGGGGGAGGTAGAAATATTATCTTTCAATTACAAATGACGTTTAAGTTTATACTTGCGACAGTTTTAAAAATCATTTATGAATTTCTACGACATTATATCCAAAGGGATTGATACAACAATAGAATTATTTTATATTTAGTTCAATCCTCGTCACTTGATCAGTGATCATAAATACTTTCCTATGCCAGACTGTAAAATCTTTCCTACTGAAAAGTGATGGACAAAACTTGGGCTTTGAGTTAGTGTGTTGTAGAAATCAACATGAAATCAACATGGCCTCAACCTTAAAGAAGCTAGGTTTCAGATATTACGTGAACATATTTAGATTTCGGCCACACATATTGATAGTTCTTACCCCCACTTTCTTCATGATGGGATGATAAAATATTTTGCTTAGTCTGCAACTCGTAGAAGTTTTATATATAAATTTATTAATGAGGTGAACTATTTGCTGATTAATTGGAATTGCTGGGATTTCTTGTAATAGATCACACATGGTGAGAGTATATTACAATCTGGAATGAGGAGTTTATATTCCAACCTTATGTAGCATTGCTTCGCGAGAAGTTTATAATGAAGACACATCGGGTGGAAAAGACTGTGCGGGCCAACCATGCTTGCCAGTCTCCTGAATGAAGCACAGGATATAATCTGTTTTTCTATATTATAATAGGAAGGGAAAAGGATTTAATCTGTTTTCCTAATGATGATAGGAAGGCGAATCCGTAGAGATCTAAAAACCTTTTTGTTCTTATTAAGTTTTTATTTAGAGCCAATTGTTGATTGATGCCTATTAAAAAACTTATTTAGAAAAAGGTGCCTAGGAAAAAATATTTATTGAAAACAGCCCCATCCCAAAATTACCCTTATAATTAACAATTAAAAAATAAGAAAAAAACTAATAATCACACGCGCGCATCCGTGAAATTTTTTTAAAATCGTCATAACTAATTCAAAAAAAATCAAAAAAATAAAAAAAAAAATTATATTTGGATAAATCAAATTAATATTTACGTCTATGATTTTTTTCAGAATTTTCTGAATTTTTTGATTTTTTTGATTTTTTTTAATTTTTTTTTTCGCAGAGTTTCATGTTTTAACTTTTAAACATGGAATTTCATGTTTATTTCACGGTTTAAAACATGGAATTTCATGTTTAAAACATGGAATTCCATGTTTAAAACATGAAAATCCGTGTCTGCGAAAAAAAAATCAAAAAATTCAACAAAATCAAAAAATTCAAAAAAAATCAAAAAAATTCATAGACGTAAATATTAATTTGCTTTATTCAAAAATACAATTTTTTTAATTTTCTGATTTTTTTTGAATTAGTTATGACGATTTTAAAAAAAAAATCACGGACGCGCGCGTGCGATGGAATTAGTAGTAGTAGGTGGTGGTGGTGGTGTTGGTGGTTGTGGTGGAGGTGGTGGAGGTGGTGATGGTTGTGGTGGATGTAGTAGTGGCTACATACATGGTGGTTGTGGTGGTGGTTGTGGTGGTTGTGGTGGTGGTGGTGGTGGTGGTGGTGGTGGAGGAGGAGGAAAAAGAAGTACCCTATTATTTGTTTAATATTTAAAAATTAATATTGTATTAAAATTAAATAATATATTTAATAATAAGGGTAGTAAAGGTATAGAAAATATAAAAGGGATGTTTTCTATAAATAATTACTTCATTAGGCATTTTTTTATAAATAAGATTATTGAAGGAAAAAAAAAACAATTAGAGAGTTTTATGAGGATGTTTTCAACAATAACCCCTTTTATTTATCCTAAAAGTTGAGTGCTCTATATTTCATATCAGGAGTTATATCTGATAGCAATCAAGTTAATGCTGGAATTTAACTTAAATATTTATTTGTTTAAGGGAGGACAACGGATCGGATATCCTCGGAAAATTGCATAACCACATCCACATCCATTATGAAAAACGATAACCAAATCCGCATCCATTAACCATCGGATTTTAGAATTTTTTACCAAATCCGCATCCGCGACGGATGCGGTTTTTCCGCAATCGTTTAAAATGATTTAAATAAAATAAATTATTTAATATTTTTAAAATTCTAAAATTAGCTACAAAATTATTGGAAGACAATAAAATGATATTAGGCAATATAGTAATAAAATAGATTATAATCAGTTAGCTAGGTTTTGTATGAAATAATTATATTTGATCGATATTATGTATGAAATTTGCATATATAGAATATCTTTATATATAGTATATATTTTTTAATATTTTATTTTTTATATTTTTATTCAGATTTAGGATTATTCGTCGGATTATTGTAAAAGACCAAATCTTAACGGATAATCCACCGGTTACCTTTTGTGAGAACCAAACCCTCATGGATGCACCATCGGTTCCACTAAAGGATTTTTTATCGGATCGGATATCCATCGGTTACGGTTAATATTTGAACCATTGACATCCCTAAGTTTAAATATATAAAATAAACCCGATCATGTTTCTTTAGAGAAGTGGAAAAAGCTTAGATTAATATAGAATATTAACTACTTCTCCTATTCTTTTTGAAAATTGGAAAAGACATTTTTCGTGAAAAAATTGTCCTACATAGAAGTAGAGATAGAAATATTACCCTCCCCCCCTCCCCCCTCCCCCTCTCTCTCTCTCTCTCTCTCTCTCTCTCTCTCTCTCTCTCTCTCTCTCTCTCTCTCTCTCTCTCTCTCTCTCTCTCTCTCTCTCTCTCTCTCTCTCTCTCTCTCTCCCTCCCTCCCTCCCTCCCTCCCTCCCTCCCTCCCTCTCTCTCTCTCTCTCTCTCTCTCTCTCTCTCTCTCTCTCTCTCCATCTCTCTCTCTCCCTCTCTCTCTCTCTCTAAATGTCAAATCCTACATTTTTTTGGACTTAAATCCATGTATGGTCGCCTACTCGAGTAGCCAACTACCTTTCTTTTCCAGACTATCCACATTTCATGGTGTTTCCCATTACTTCTTCATACACACTCCGATTCCGCCACGAGTTATGATGTTGGAAAAATAGACTTCTACGAATTTCTAATGGCAAGCGGATCACCACTGGTTCTTCTTCAATTGTTTTCATCACTATGTAGAACTCAGGTAACTCCTTGTGAATATGGTTTTACTGCTTAGCATTGCACGTCACCCACTTGTCGCCTTAAGAAGTTTGGTGACAAAGTGGAGATGAGGGATATGATTCTTTATGACGTTGAATATCTCCATGTTGTCGCTGAGTTAAGATTGAGTGTCTGCTAAACTTCTTGTCTTCTGGTTCACTGGGTCGTCCACTGCTCGCGAAGTTGAGAGTAGGCAACATGGGCACCAGATGTTCCTTCGCATAGGATCTCGCTGAGTTTTTGTCGAGTGTGTAGTAGGAGACTTTTGTGATAGATAAATCCCCTTAGGAGACATCATTTTAGGTATAAATTGGACTTAGTTATTAGATTTATTAGCTTAATTTACAATAGTGCACTTTCTTCCTTCGGAATTGAAATATTTGTCCTTTTCGAGATTTTGTGCGTTAATTCATGTGTTTGGTGTGAAGTTATTATGTATATGGATTCTAGGAGGCACCAAGATGAAGAGAAGAACTGATGTTTGAAGTCCAAGATCAAGAAAAAGCGTCAAGGAGCGGAAAACATCACTTTAGTGAAGGTGGAGGAGCATTGGAAACTGAAAGTCGTCACTTCTATCCCTTCCCGAGCCTAAACGGTTCAGAATCTGACTTGGTTGTTCAAATGAAAAAAATGGGCCTCTGAGTCAGCAAAATTTTAGAAGTGGTTTCAGTGGATTTGGACTTACGATACGAAAGTTACACATATTTTACTAGAGTGGTGTACAACCGTGCGTGATTAATAACACAGATTTGGGTCCTTGATCATTTAATTAGCCCCAAGTTAGACCTAATCCTTTTTATATCTCTATATAATCTCCTTTTGACCTCATTAATTAGTAGACAACATTAGAAGCAATGTTTTGAGAGAGAGGAAGTGCTTGGAGCAAGGAGCAAAAGAGAAGAAGGTTGGCCTTCCAACCAATTTTCAACAATTCAACACCAAATCCCTTTCCTATTATTATGTATGTCTCAATTTGTATTTCTTTTTTTATTTAATTACGAGCTAAACCTTAAATACTTGAGAATCGCATTTATGGGAAGAACCCTAGTTTTCTAATTTATTATTTTCCGAATTTGGGATTGTTTAATTTAAATTAAGTTGCGTATTTTGTATTGACTATATTCTTATGATTGTTTACTATCAATAACTTAGCTAATTAGAGATAGGTTTTAGTGATTAGGATATTCGCTAGTGGCGGCGATCATCCGAAAGGGGGGTTTTAATTACGAAACTAGAATATAAACGTGTGGTATTTGTTATTGAGCCTGGCGGCCTTGACTAACCATGTAGCCAATTTGGTTAATTGCTTAAACATCTGAAAGTAGCTTATAGTCGCCCTGATGGGGTCTGTAATACCGTAGGATTGCTTCGTAAGTCTACCTTGACGGGAGTAAGGAAGATAATAGAGTCCCAACTAAAAGTAAAATACCAACTTTGCCCTTAAACGAATGAAATAGATTATTAACTTCGGTGATTCCCTAGCGAGACTCAAGTATACCTCTCATATTAAGTAATCTTCTTTAGTTTAATTTAGTTTTAATCTTAGTTTAATTTCAATTCTTGCCTTAGTAGTTTATTAATCAAAAACAAAACAAATGTCTCTTATATTTATTTATCGCTATTACTTCTACTATTCTTTCTAAACACTTAATCCTAATCTCGCAATCCCTGTGGAGACGAAATTCCCGTATTTACTTACTTATTACTTGGAACGATCCGTACACCTGCGCTTTGTTGTTTCTTCTTTAGTGTTGAATTTACATCACACTCTAGGAGCGACCAGAGACTCATGCCCCAAAAACGTGACTATTAATCTAAATAATATCAAACAAAGAAAAAATAAAATCATGACCATAAACCTTTGAAACATATTCTATAAAACTAAACGATTCTTTATTACATTACACTATTATTAAAATAAATATAACTAAAGACTATATATTTATAGTCTCTCGCTATAGCATGGTCTGGGGTCCCTGAATCTGTTACCCAAGCCTCTAAGAATATCTCCAGCCTGTTTTGATGTGGGGTAAATAGGGTGAGCTATCACTTGTTTATGTAGAAAATAAATGTATCACCATATAATAATATTGACTTCTCAAGGGGAGTAATTATATTTAAGGTGTTTTCATTACACCTGTATATTCCAAAATTATAGAATACACGAACCCACCAATTTATAAATAGAAATATATATATAACAAATTGTTGTATATGTCGTCTCCCAATATGTGATAAAATAATCTAACTAATCCACACCTCGAGAGAGCTAACTAATCGCAAGTGTACAAATTGTTGACAAGTAATAAAAGTAAGTATGTAAAGAGTATTGTCTCCACAAGGACTACGAAGGTTAATTCTTTGAATGTGTTCTTGGGAAGTGTACTAAAATATAAAGATAATTTTTTTTGTTTTTGTGATTAAAGACTAAGATGCAATAAGGATATATTAAAATCAGATTAATAATTAACTAAGGACTAGAATATAAATTTGAAAAAGTTTATCAAAAAGGTGTCTGAACCCGACATTATATCCCAGTAAACGAATGATAAGAGTTCTTTGTCATACCTTGCACCCGTTATGCTTTTGCTCAGTCGTCCTTACTAATTGCTGAAAGTCCTAGAGGGGGGGTGAATAGGATTACTAATAAGATTAATGCCTAATTAAAAATCTTTTGGACAATTATAAGTTTAAGAAAGAAACTTCTAAGTCAACTAATATATCAAACTCTTAAGGGATCATGCAATGGATAAGCTAAGAGGTTCGATATATAATTGATACAAGTAAAACGAGTTTCTAATCTCTAACTACTCTAGATGGCAATATGTTAGATAAACTAGATAATCAATATCATAATATTCATACTAGCATATTATCAAACATATAAAGTGCGGAAAGTAAATAGAGTAGGGATAGAAAGATACACACGATTTATAGTGGTTCGGTTTCCCTACATCCACTACCTAAGGAAGCCTCCTTAGGATTTCAAGCTTTTCACTAAGCTCCCGTGTCTCTCTTAACCGGGTCGAGAACACAATAACCCTTACAACCTCTTCGATAACACGAAGGACAAACACTTGTGCTATCGCAACACAAGGACACCAAGTATACTCCCGATACTCAAACACTTATGCTATCTCAACACAAGGATACCAAGTATACTCCCTATACTTGAATTCTCTCTTAATCTATCTATTACAAGACCTAGACTTAAGAGGATAGATACAAAGTGTTTAAAGGGGTGCAAACAACTTTGCTAGATAATCTCCTAAAGAGTAGATATGACTATAAGCTTGTAAACTCCTCTTTGAGTAGATAATAACTTTGATAGCTCCTTGGATTAACTCCTTAATTGAGTGGATATGAACTATGAAGCTCTTGACACCTTCTTGGATGATAACAATTAAGCCCCTAAGTGTATATGGGTTGAAGGTGTAGTTGTAGCCTTGAAAGATCTTCAATATATAGCTGCAAAATGCTCCCAACGGTCATATGATTTGTCTCCAACGGATATATTAATATCTCCAACGGATCTATTGCTTTTGTCTTTATTTTGCTGCAGGAAAACCTTCTTTGCGGTGTACCGCGGGTATGGTCCGGTGCACCGCGAAGACGTTCGTCTTAACTTCAAGCTTACTGGTCGGACTATCCTATGCACCGTGTCCCTGGTCCGTGCCTCAGTCCGGTGTACCGCGCCTCAGTCCGGTGTACCGCACATTTCTTAGCTTACTGGTCGGACTAGCCTGTGCACCGCGCCTCTGGTCCGTGACTCTGCGGTGTACCGCATCTTTCTTCCGGTGTACCGCACCAAAGGTTTAAAACACCTTCTAGTGAGTATATCTTTTACTATGATGCTCGGATTTGAAAACCCTCTTCACGAGAGTTGTAGAGAACATCATTCTCATAAACTTTGTAGTTGATCACTAAAGCTAATTCTCAATGTACACAAGGGTAAGGTTAATAGCATTTGTATGAGAAATAGTTTCTTAAGATAAAACAATAAAGCTTTGATCTAAAAGATAAAGAATGAGCTTTTTTGATGAATTAGAGTGCAAGATAGAAAGTATAAAACAATAGTAGTTAGCACACTAAACACAAGAGGATTTGTCACATTAAAACAACCTATTAAGGGAGGCTATATGCCAACAATCTCCCCCTTTTTGATGATGACAAATCCTTCACTAAAACACCTTAGGAATGATATGAAAGTATAAGCTCTTATCAAATTTAGCTCCCCCTCACAATAAGCATTTAAGTAAAAATGAATATAAGATATGAAATGCATTTGTGAGTATTAAGAAGTGCAATTTTGAAAGTTTTAGTGCACATATTTCTCCCCCTTTGTCTTCATCAAAAAGACGGGATAATAAAATAAGATCAAACAAATAATCATAGAAGAGCTAAAAACTCAAGTGAATAGATTTTGAAAAATAACATAGAGAGATCAAGGGTTTAATAGCAATTAAAACATTTTAATTTGAGATGCACAAAGATCAACAATTGCAAAGCATGAAAAGGATAAGGGATGGAGACATTTTACCAACTTCTTGATCGATAGGTTTTCATCTTATAAGCTTTCTAACAACGCAACAATTAGTGCAATTATAAGATAAACGATTAGTGCAAACAATTAATCAAGCATTTTAGTTTTTAAAGATAATTTACTAAAAACTCCCCCTCCCGAAATGCATAGAGTGTTTGTTTCAATTTTGAAAAGTTTGACCAATAATTTCTCCCCTTTTTACCAATAAGAATATTTGAATCAATTTTAAGAAATCATGGGGTAAATTGTCATTTTTGAAAAGCAAAGGGGTCAAGATGTATTTTCCAAACGTTTAGGGACTAAACGCAATTTTGAAAAACTTCAATGGACCTAAATGCAATTTTCAACCATTTGAAGAACTAAGATTAATTTGAACAAACTAAAGGGACTATAAAACAATATAGAATAAGATCAAGGATGAATGATGCAATAGTACCTATATCATCAAGGAAAATGTTAGCAACATTAACACATTTAAATAATATCCGAAGCATAAAATTTAAGCAACTAACATTCAACAATACATACATAACCAATTATCCAAGTTAAACACATAGCATCTTAAACCAATCATCCAAATTTAACCAAGTAGCAATGAAATCCTAAATATCCAAAACATGGATTCATAAGCATTCAAAGCATAAACAACTAAAAAACCAAAACAACCACAATAATGACCAAGTAGGATAATATGAAGATTAAAAACACCCAATAAGAATAATTTGAAACCGATTTTAAGAAATCTAGGGGTAAAATTTAAACTATGAAAAGTATGGGGGTCAAAATGCATTTTTCAAATGTTTAGGGACTAAATGCAATTTTGAAAACCTTCAAGGACCTAAGTATAACTTTCTCAAGACAATAGGGACCTAGGTCTAATTTTCAAGCATAAGAAAGCTAAATGCAACTTGTTCAAACTATAGGGATCTAAAATCAATATTTTTCAACCTATAGGGATCACAATGCAATATTTTCAACCAATAAGGACCATAAAGTAAGATAAAACCATAAACCCCGAATTGCGGTGTACCGGACCATTGTTGCGGTGCACCGCACAACTGCTCGACTAAAAGGGTAAGAAGAGAGATTTAGAAAATAAGCAAATTGCATAAACACCCGAAATTAATACGAAAACACCCCAATAGTTTAGAAATATTTTAAAACTACTAAAAACGCTTTTGTTTTGAAAAGATTCAACATGGAAATCCCGAAAACAAATAAACCGTTTATTTCACAAATACCCCTATATTTTTAAAAAAGTACAAAAAGACCCAATGTAAAAACTAAGCAATTTTAAGCATGATAAGGTCAAGTTATACAAGATATTTGCACAATAGGGAATAAACCATATAAGCACATAATGAAGCACAACATATAGATAGTAAGGCTAAGCAAATTCATGCAAATGAGTTAATGACCAATAATGGATAAAATTCCCATAATTCTATGCATAAAAACATTTTTGAAATGCTATGGGAAATGCAAAAGATTATCGGAAAAATATTTTGAAAAGCAATTTCTTTAAAGACACACCCATATGAAAATGCAAGTTTGTGATCAAAGATAAATTAAGATTTGAAAGTGTAAACAATATCTTTGACCTTTTTCCCTTTTATTAATCAATAGGCACTTTTAAAATTTATAAAAACTTGTGAGAATAAAAAGTGCAATTTATAAAAGTTGAGGGACAAAAAGGCAATTTCACATAGTAGGGACTAAAAATGCAATTTTTCAAAAATATGAACTAGAATGGCAAATTTTACATGTGAAAGATTATGAAGTCCAAACTATGACACTTTGGAGAATTTAATAACTATGAGGGGTCAAAGTGCAATTTTGAAAATTTTGGGGACTAAAATGCAATTACCAAAATTCTAAGAGCTAAAGTGCAAAAACATCATTCATGAGAATTAGATGCAATAACACTAATAACATTAAAACAATGATTAGAATCACAAGATAATATCCAAAGATAAAACATGATAACAACAAACACAACTAATCAAATCACAACCCAAAACATAATTAAAAACGCAAGCCATAAGGAGGAAACGCAATATTATATACGAGATAAAGAAAAGAAATCACCGGATTTTCCTTTTTCGAGATTTGAGCGTTCTTTCGTATATTTAATTCTTCCATTTGTTTCCTCCAAGCAAAGTAACGATCACCTACAAGAAAATGGAGGTTGTGTAGAAAACAACACTTCCAAAAGATTAAATTCCAAATCGTTTACTCTACTAACGGTTAAGCTATTCACGTAGAGTTAGGCTCTGATACCAATTGAAAGTCCTAGAGGGGGGGTGAATAGGATTACTAATAAGATTAATGCCTAATTAAAAATCTTTTGGACAATTATAAGTTTAAGAAAGAAACTTCTAAGTCAACTAATATATCAAACTCTTAAGGGATCATGCAATGGATAAGCTAAGAGGTTCGATATATAATTGATACAAGTAAAACGAGTTTCTAATCTCTAACTACTCTAGATGGCAATATGTTAGATAAACTAGATAATCAATATCATAATATTCATACTAGCATATTATCAAACATATAAAGTGCGGAAAGTAAATAGAGTAGGGATAGAAAGATACACACGATTTATAGTGGTTCGGTTTCCCTACATCCACTACCTAAGGAAGCCTCCTTAGGATTTCAAGCTTTTCACTAAGCTCCCGTGTCTCTCTTAACCGGGTCGAGAACACAATAACCCTTACAACCTCTTCGATAACACGAAGGACAAACACTTGTGCTATCGCAACACAAGGACACCAAGTATACTCCCGATACTCAAACACTTATGCTATCTCAACACAAGGATACCAAGTATACTCCCTATACTTGAATTCTCTCTTAATCTATCTATTACAAGACCTAGACTTAAGAGGATAGATACAAAGTGTTTAAAGGGGTGCAAACAACTTTGCTAGATAATCTCCTAAAGAGTAGATATGACTATAAGCTTGTAAACTCCTCTTTGAGTAGATAATAACTTTGATAGCTCCTTGGATTAACTCCTTAATTGAGTGGATATGAACTATGAAGCTCTTGACACCTTCTTGGATGATAACAATTAAGCCCCTAAGTGTATATGGGTTGAAGGTGTAGTTGTAGCCTTGAAAGATCTTCAATATATAGCTGCAAAATGCTCCCAACGGTCATATGATTTGTCTCCAACGGATATATTAATATCTCCAACGGATCTATTGCTTTTGTCTTTATTTTGCTGCAGGAAAACCTTCTTTGCGGTGTACCGCGGGTATGGTCCGGTGCACCGCGAAGACGTTCGTCTTAACTTCAAGCTTACTGGTCGGACTATCCTATGCACCGTGTCCCTGGTCCGTGCCTCAGTCCGGTGTACCGCGCCTCAGTCCGGTGTACCGCACATTTCTTAGCTTACTGGTCGGACTAGCCTGTGCACCGCGCTTCTGGTCCGTGACTCTGCGGTGTACCGCATCTTTCTTCCGGTGTACCGCACCAAAGGTTTAAAACACCTTCTAGTGAGTATATCTTTTACTATGATGCTCGGATTTGAAAACCTTCTTCACGAGAGTTGTAGAGAACATCATTCTCATAAACTTTGTAGTTGATCACTAAAGCTAATTCTCAATGTACACAAGGGTAAGGTTAATAGCATTTGTATGAGAAATAGTTTCTTAAGATAAAACAATAAAGCTTTGATCTAAAAGATAAAGAATGAGCTTTTTTGATGAATTAGAGTGCAAGATAGAAAGTATAAAACAATAGTAGTTAGCACACTAAACACAAGAGGATTTGTCACATTAAAACAACCTATTAAGGGAGGCTATATGCCAACAATTGCGGATAGGTATTATCGGTAGAAGGTATGTCATCTGTCATAAGGAATCCCTTAAATTTTTTGGTTTTCTTACCTTTGTCTAAGTATTATGTTTCCTGGTCATCAGTTTGGCACCCCTCTTGGTAGGATGGTATATCATCACTAAGTTGTTCTTCAACTGAAGAAGCCTAAATAGCCTTTTTATATGACTGAATTCTTCCACCCTTACTATTGACCAAGCCAATAGGCGCCTCATCACGCTTCAGAACATTGCTTTTATTTGTACCTGTATCATCACTAAGCCCACACAGCAAATTGTTAGAATTAATGGGAACATTACCAGAAATTGTAGCTTCCAAGTCGAGTTGAGGTGCTCCTAGTTCTACTTCCTCACTAGAAGGAAGTGTCCCACAATTAGCAAGTGAAGTTTCCTCCAATTGACTCAAGGCTAATGAAAAAGTTCAATTCTGTATCATGTTAATCCCTACCGGTCCTAATGACGGAACTTCTACCAGAGCACCAGCGGATCCTCCCTCAACAACTGGTGATAAATCATCTCTATCGACATAGCTGAGTACCCTCTTAGGGGATCTATGTGTGGTTGCTCCTGAGTCATTCTTTACCGAAAGTGCAGGTGAATTCTCCTCTTTCGAGTCTCCGATACCCTTAGAGAACATTCAGAGGCGCTTTGTCGATAACCTTTTGATGCTCTAGGCAGTTTCCATTGCAACAGCGACTTTATAAGTAGGTGTTGAAGGGAGGGAAGAAGCCGACTTAGTCTGGCCTGATTTTCCAGTCTCCGGTTTCGTGGGTGCGGTGGGGGTAGCTGCCCGTGGTTCCCCATAGGAGCGACCATTGCTCACCAACAAGGAAAGAAACAGTTGAGAAAGGAAAGAAATAGGAATGAAAAAGGAAAAGAAAAGAGGCAAGGAAGTGGGGTCTGAAATTGAAACCAAAAAGGAAACTAATTAGGTGTTAAAGAGAACATCTTTTCAGTGATTATAACTTATAAAAAATAAAATGTTACTCTATACAAACTAGAAAAAGTTGAGAATACTATTCTTTGGGGGGCATTTATGATTCGAGGTATATGGACATGTGGCTTTATATTTTAGAGTCTTGGTTACACCAACTGGTTACATTAGAACAAAAAGTCAAAAATACCCTCCCTTTCTCCTTTAATCACAGTGAAAACCGAAAAAGCCAACCCCCAAACCTATTAAGAGATCATACCCTCCCATCTCTCCCCTCTAACCTCTCACTCACCCTCTCTCTGAACAACAAAAACGTCAGTATCACCTTTCCTCCCCACCATCACCTTCACCATCCCTCTCCCTCTCCCTCACTCTCTCTCTAAACAAGAAAATCGTCGAGAAACTCTCCTCTCCTGTGCTCACCATCACCATCCCAACGGTCCCACCTTCCCTCGCCACCATCACCATCACCTTCCCTCTGTCTCTCTCTCCTCTACAAAATACATGCCGCCGCTTCTCTGCACAGGAACAACCGCCGCTGCTCTGCTCCAGATTTATCGCCGTGATAGTCTCACCGTGCTCCAGATCTGCCTCGCAAGCCCAAATCCCCTTTGCTTTCTCTCCTTCTCCTCCACATGTGAACCAAGGACAAGCCCAAGCCCTTTGCCGCCCTCACCACCATACCGACCGCCTTTGCCTCTCTCACCACTACCCCCACCCCCTTCGCACGGTGGTACAGCCCCATCATCCACCATCTCTCACCCATTCCATATCTGACCATTCTCCACCGTATTACCTTCGTACCAAGCCGCGCTGCTTGACAATAAAATCGTCGTCCTTCGAGCCTATTCTCTACCATTCTCGATATGAAATATTTCCCGATGTTGGATTTTTTTTCCAGATTCGTCGAGTCAAGTGTCAAAAAATTGTTTTGGGTCTTTGATCCAATAATGCGAATGTGAAGGATGTTGTTTGATGAGTTTGTGTTGTGAATATTTTATTTTTCATTTGTGGGCGCAACCCCATAACAATTTTGAGTGGTGATGATATTGGGCCATGGGTACAGCCCGCCCACTTCATAATGGTCTTGATGGGTCCGTACCTATCGAGCTAATGGTCGAGATAGGGGGCTTCGTATATGGACTTTTAAATGGACAATTACGAATAATTTCTTAATAAAATGTAATAAACGAATTAATAAAAATTGTAAAAAACGACAAGGGTTTGTACCTTATCACAATGTTTTTCCGACCATGGGAGATAGTGTTCTTCGTGGGGCTGGACCCATAACGGGTTTATTTAAGAAAATGTTAACGAGTGTTCGTGGGTCTGTATCCTCAGAAACCTAAAAATATCTCTTTTCAGACCAGGGGTATAAAAGTCCAAAACCAAACCAGAAAGTTCAAACTAGTCCTTAAAAATAATATTTTTTTAGTTTGGCTTTACTTTATAATGTTGGTTTATTTTTGGCTCTATAATGTATTTTCCTCTTCTTTGGGGGAGCATGGACCTTTTGACCCTACTATTCTCTTTGTTAATGTCCACAATACTAAAAATAGTATCCCAAAATTATTATCCACTTAGGATATCAAAATATTTTTTTCAACTTTTTTTATTATTATCCTTAGGGCTGCAAACGAGGCGAGACGAGTTGAATACTAGATGTACAGGCTTGTTTGTTTAATTTCTCAAGTCGAGCCGAGCTCAAATTCAAATGAGCCCGGCCGAGTCGAGCTCAAATTTAAACGAGTCGACCCCGAGCTTCCAATGATCCAAATCATAAATGTTAGAACTTGTTTGTTTAACTTATAAAACAATCTTTTTTTAATTATTTTTTATGGTTGAAATGAGACTTTCATGGATGGTTGGTATTTGATGAAGTGTGTGGTATGAAAATATGAAACATAACATTAATGAAAAAATAAATGTCTAAGATTGATAGTTGGTCGAGTGGTTAGACTACTCCGCAGAGACCAAGAGGTCCTGGGATCAAAGTGGCTCTCATATGTATTAAAAAAAAGTCTAAAGAAATTAAATATATTCAATTTGAAATTAAAGGTTTAATAATATATTTATAAATAGATAATATATTAATTTATAATACATAATTTTAAACGAGTTTACGAATCGAGTTTGAGCAGACTCGTTTACTTATCAAGTTTAAAATGGAGCTTGAGCTTGAGTTTGTTTATATTCGAACCGATCCGGAACAAGTTTTTTTTCCGAGTTCGAGCGGTTCGCGAGAAAAAAAGTCTAAAGAAATTAAATATATTCAATTTGAAATTAAAGGTTTAATAATATATTTATAGATAGATAATATATTAATTTATAATACATAATTTTAAACGAGTTTACGAATCAAGTTTGAGCAGATTCGTTTACTTATCAAGTTTAAAATGGAGCTTGAGCTTGAGTTTGTTTATATTCGAGCCGATCCGGAACAAGTTTTTTTTCCGAGTTCGAGCGGTTCGCGAGCGGCTTGATTCATTTACAACCCTATCAAATAATTAAAGTATAAGCCCTATCAAAAAATTAAAATTTATACTTTTAAGTATATTTAAAATATCAAAATGGTATTAGGTTTTCTAATGAATTATTTTTGGAACTGAGGGATGAGGGAGTAGCACTTGGAGCGCACGAAGTACAATGCATTTTAGCATTTTACCATATTTTAATACTCCAAAGGTACAATACTAGTTGGCCAATTGGTTTCAAAGATACAGAGATATTGCAAACCTCATTTGACATTAATCGAGGAAGACCAATGATCTGAACGAACATTTACTCCTTACTTACTGGAGCATGCGATAGTTATTGCTAACCAAGAATCAAGACAACCAGCTCTCTTCTCAAAAATCACTTCTCCTTGTAAATCTAAATCAGCATTGGAAATCATCATCTCTCTAATCGTATACTGTATCATTGTTACTATAAAATGAACAGTCTTTTCCCTGTAATTTATTCTTGCAGAGACGATCAAAAGACGAATGAACAACACACAATATGGGTAAGCAAGCAAGTTCTTTGAATTTGCTACCTGTATCTCGTTTGCGCATAATATTTTATGTACGTGTTTTATGGTTTCAAGTTGCATCACTTTGCGATGTTAATGTATTGAAATGTAACGGTGCACCAAAAAGTTTAGTAGGATGTCTACTGGGTACTGGCTTTCGGTTGGCTTTTGATAATTGGGCTCTTCTAACAGGTTATATGACATAAACAAAACTTTCATCTTTTTGTAACTTGTTGTGAATGTCTCACTAGTAAACCAAACGAGGATTGGTCCAACCCCATAAAGCATTGTTGGTGAAACTTGTAAGAATTAATAAAAAGAAATTCCTGCATTTGTTTCTCTTTAAGAGTATATTTATAAGTTGACGTTGGTTATGTTTTTCAACGGATTACATTAGCACCTCCTTTAAAGCATGAGTAAATTGTGTTTTAATATTTCATTTCATAAGAGCTGTTGTTTTGCACAGTTCAACAGAGAATAATTAAAGATGAAGCCTAGTTGTCTAGTATTTTGTTTTGGGTTTGTTTTATTGTCTGTGTTCTTGAGTTGTTTTATTGTTGATGTATATGATTGGTTGTAATGGGTTATGATATTCAATAATGTCTGATTCCAACAAAAATTACACTAAGTAGGTTACCATGTAGGATTTAATTGTGTATAAATTATGACGTTGTGGCTGATTATCATTGCAGATAAAAGAACAAATGATCTTCCTTGTGATATCATTAGTAGTCTTCCTGACAATGTTAAGGACATTATTCTGATGTGTTTGCCAACACGAGATGCTGTAAGAACTAGTATTTTATCAACAAAATGGAGGTATTTGTGGACAAAACTTCCACAGTTGATATTTGATGAAACACTGTCGAATAAACTTAAATGTTCATCTAAAGTCACATTTAAAACAGTTCTATTTCACCTTCTGTTGCTTCACAAAGGACCGATCAACAAGTTTACCCTCTCCATGCCTGGATTAAAAAGTTGTCCTGAAATTGACAGCCTCATTTTTTTCCTTATAAGGAACGGTATTGAGGATCTTACACTTGAAATGCCAGATAGTGAGTGCTATAAATTACCATTATCATTATTGACATGCCAACAGTTGAAGCATTTGAGTCTTGAGTCTTGCTTGGTTGAATCCACACCTGCCTTCAAAGGATTTGGTAAGCTAATTACATTGAAGCTTTGTGAGGTTAGTATCAGTAATGAAGCACTTGGAAGATTAATCTCTAATTCACCAATGCTTGAGGTGTTGGAGTTGATAAACTCTTCTAACAATTACAGTTGTTATGATCTTGAAATTGATGTTTCTAACCTGAGAACATTCAAATTTGAAGGCCTTACTATTAAAATTAGATTCATAAAAGCTCCACTTCTTGCTTCGCTCTCAATTTTTTTATGGGCGGATGATGATGGAAATTATATTGATACAGAATTAACATGCAATGTGATTGGTTTCTTTCATTGTCTGCCTGTTCTTGAGAATCTGCACCTACATTTTACGTTACTGAAGGTAATTCTTGTCAAAAAGTAGGTCTAATTTAAATTACGATCTATTTTTTAATTTTTTCTTTGCACGTGTTTCTTTCAGTGTTTGGCTGTAGGTGGAGTTCCGAGAAGGCTTCCTACTGCATTGGTGTTCCTTAAACTTATTATGCTCTCAAAGATCACGTTAGATCGATTGGATGAGCTGTCAATTATCCTTTGCTTGATGAGAAATTCCCCCAACTTAATATCTATTGATATACAGGTGATTAATGTCATATTTCACTCACACTTGTGTTATAAATTTTTTACACATAATAAAATTCCTTCTAAATTTGTTATAATGGTCTTCTCTTAGATTCACATAGAAGATCCTTGTGACATAGATGCCTCTTTGGAAATCCTAAAAGAGGAAGACAACTCAGATGTAATGCTGAATGAACTCAGGGAAGTGAAATTGTACAATGTTAATGGTACAATTGTGGAATTGGAATTTATCAAGCTTATATTAGCTAAATCACCGACTCTACAGAAAATGTTTATCCAGCCTGGGAAAAATGTCGGTGATAATGGATGTAAAATCCTCACACACCTCACAAAATTTCGCCGTGCATCAAAAGATGCAGAAGTAACTTATGCACCACTCGTACAGTAAAATTAAATATTGTGTCGTTGTGGATAAAAGGAAAATTTTATAGAGAAAAATTTATATATTAGCTCCTTCAAACAGGAGCACGTGTATTACTTCTGAGCTCCTACACTTAATGAGAAAGGAATTATTGTAATCAATGCTCAAGTAGTTTGTTTCTTTTTTTTTTGGTAAAAAGTGTTCAAGAAGTTCAGATACTTGCAATGATTCTCTCCTCACAAGAATTTCCTCCTATCCATCTAACTTTCCTTTTCAAGTAATCGATTCATACTTTGTACTAATGGAATAAAATGATAGTATCTCTTTAACTTTAAAACATGGCTCTCTCTTCTTCCTCATTCATTAATGTTTATTTTCATTTTCTTCTTTTCGACTTGTTAACCTCAGTATTCCCTCAATGTTGAGAATCTTTTTCATTTTAAATCAAAGTTTGCAAATACTACTTTTTTCGGTTGAAAAAATCTTCTTGAAGATGAAAACTGATTGTGTAATTTCACAACATGTGCAAACAACATTATAATTAAAAGAAAATCACAGTAACAACATTTTGAATATGCATTCTCTAATGTCTAAAGAAAAAGAACATGCATCTCTGACAAAACAAAATTGTGTATTCATTTTTACTTTATCTTTCCATCAACAATTGTCATCCCATTTTTACTCACAGTAACTCTGTTTTCTTTTTCTTCATTTACGAATCTTCTTTTTTTTATGTCATCACCAAAAACAAAACAAAAAACATTATGTCATCACCAAAACTTTTCTTTATTATATTTCTGGCAAATTGATTTCTACAACAAAATAACTCAAAGCCTGAGTTTTGTTCATTGTCAAGGCATGTCATTTGAAATCGAACAGTAATACTTCTGTCTCCCCAATATATCAATCAATATATAATAAGTTGAAACAAAAGGTGAAAGAGTAAATTATAAAGGTACTCACTCCCAAGAAATTAAATGGCCATTCAAAAGAGATACCAAAATCTAGACTAACTTTATATCTTTTTACATGTAGACAAAACACTTATTTGAACTACTGAGCATGGTTTTACATGAATTCTATTCTCATTACTTATACTCTCCTCATATGAAACTGAATCAACAAAAACCTTAAAAGTGATCCACAAACCCCTATTCTTCTACTCTTAAAAGATATAATAGCTCCATACCTATGACATCAAGCTTAATTAATACTCTGTGTGTTGATAAATTACTTTTGCATCCTTCGAAGCACGACATAATTTATTGACTTCTGTGAGGATCTTACATCCTTTATCTTTCACCCCATACCCAGGTTCAATTATCATTTTTTGTAGGTTTATTGATTTAGTTAACAAAAGCTTGATAAATTCCAGTTCAACAATTGTTCCAGTTATGTCCATCAATTTCACTTCCTTAACTTCATTCAACATCAAATTTGACTTGTCCTCTTCTTTTAGGAGTTCCAAAGCTGCAATTGTGTTGAGAGGATCTTCATCTATAAAAATCTAGAAATAAGACAATCAAAACAATTAACGTTAGCACAATTCTGAGAGAAACAAAGAGAAATATGATATTAATCACCTGTATATCGATACACTTTAAGTTGGGAGAATTTCTCATCAAGCAAAGGATAATTGACAGCTCATCCAATACATGTAACGATATTTCTGAGAGTTTAATATGTTTAAGGAAGATTAAACTAGTTTCAAGTCTTCTCGGGACTCCACCTAATGCCAAGGACTGAAAGAAACAAGTTCAATGACAAAACTTCACACAATTTTAAGTAAATCAAACTTAGTGATTACCTGCACAAACGTAGAATGTAGCTCTAAATACTCGAGAACAGGCACACTATTACAGAAATCAAGCACGTTGGGACTAATTTTATCATCACATGAATTTATTGTGAGAAAAGCAAGAAGTGGAGCTTTTATGAAACTAATATGTATAATATTTCCTTCCAACTTGAAAATTTTCAGATTAGGAAAATCCATCTTCAGATCATAACTGTCAGAACATATTTTCAATTCTAACACCTCAAGAAATGGTGAATTAGAGATTAAACTTCTAAGGGCTTCATTACTTATCGTAACTTCACACAGCTTCAATGTAATTAGTTTACCAAATCCTTTGAAGTCAGGTGTGGTATTAATCAAGCAAGCCTTAAGATTCAAATGCTTTAACCGGTGGCATGTTAAAAATGATGATGGTAATTTAAAGTACGCATGCAATTTAAGTGTAAGATCCTCAATACCGTTTCTTATAAGGAAAAGGATGAGGCTGTCAATTTCAGGACAGTTTTTCAATCCAGGAATGGAGAGGGTAAATTTGTTGATTGGTCCTTTGTGAAGCAACATAAGCTGAAATAAAACTGTTGTAAATGTGATTCTAGCTGAACGTGTTTTGATAAATTCATTCCACAATGTTTCATCAAATATCAATTGTGGAAGTTTTGTCCAAGAATATCTCCATTTCCTTGATAAAATGCTAGTCCTTATAGCATCTCGTGTTGGCAAATACATAAGAAGGATTTGTGTAACATCATCAGGAAGATTACTTATAATATCACAAGGCTCAGCCATGATTTATTATTCCTTCTACTATCTGCAATGTCAATTAGCCACAACATTAGAAACATCTACCATATATACGATTATTATTGTATTTCTGTTGAATTGAACGAAAAACAACTCTTATATAATAAGATTTCAGATTCGTATATACCACAAAGTAATTAGATGATTACACAATTAACTGCTTATAGATAATACACGGGACAAAACTTATCACAAGGCTTGGTAGGTGATGAATGAAAGGACGATAAAAAGATCAAGTATCAATAATAATTAAGTTAATAATTTAACATTATAGTAAAGAAGTCTAAATATAATAGAAGGAAACGGTACGGTCAATCGGTAATTTGTAAGCGAAGGACTGATACGAACAGAAATTAAAGTGAAGCGACCCAAGCACTTATAACTTAAGAGGTGTCGTTTGTTTTTTAAGTAATAAGTGCTGAATGCTGAATGAACATCTGAATAGAACTTATTCTGTTAAGAGGTAGTGTCTGAATGATTCAGACTTGGTTTGAAATCTTAATGAAACAGACCCGTTAAGAGGTATTCAGATCTGAATTGGTCAGAAAAAACAAACAGTCTTATTGGTCCACTGTCTTAATGAATCAGATTAAGAGGTCATTAAGTGCAAACAAACACCCCCTTAGCTCTATTAAGAACCCGTTTGGGATTGATAAAAGTGTTTTTTGATTAGAATTAAAATATTTGTAAAAAATATTAAAAAATATTTTGACATCTAAAATTGTTTTAAGTGATTATTTTAATAATCACTAATCTAGTGCTTTTCCTAAAAATGATTTTAAGAGTTTAAAGTATTGCTATAAATCTAAAATCACTTTAATTGATTATTTTGAAAAGCAATCCCAAACGGGCACTAAAGCGTTTAGACTGAAATGGTTACCTCTTCTGCACCTGAAAATCAGCCATGGAAATACATTCACTAACAATACTCAAGCTTAAATATATGAAGAAATGGTAAACAAAATCAAAACATAAACCTCCAAAATAGAACAGATGACCAAGGTTTAGTATAATACCTAAAGCTTACCTAAATTTGGGGAAGAATCTAGGGCTTCTGCTTCATCGACGCAAATTTCTCTATCTCTCGGTTCGAAAATTTCTCTCTCTTTAAAATGGTAAAGCAAAATAATACTTGGGGTTGCCAATTTAAAAAAAAAAACTTGGAGGTGCTTTGTTTGACGAGCAAAGTTTTTTTTTTTTTGGAGGTACTTGGGGTTGCCAATTTAATTTCTTTTTTCTTTTTTTAATTATTAATTATAGGGGTAGTTTTGGATGAGACTGTTTTCTATAAAGTATCTTATTATAGGTACCTTTTTCTAAATAAGTTTTTAATAGGCATTAATCTATAATTAGCTCATAACCAAAATCAAGTTTATGTATTCCAAGAATACACAAATTTGAGTTTTATGTGTTCCATGAATACACAAATCTGAGATTTGTGTGTTGCAGTAATACACAATTTTACGATTTGTGTGTTCAGGAATACACAAAATTGGAACAAACAAAATCAAGTTTTGTAAATTTGCTTTATATGTGTTCCATGAATACACAAATCAGAGACTTGTGTGTTTCAGGAATGCACAACCCTGATACTTGTGTGTCCAAGAACGCACAAATCAGAGACTTGTGTGTTCAAGGAACGCACAAATCAGAGACTTGTGTGTTCCAGGAATGCACAAATCAGAGATTTGTGTGTTCCAGGAATACACATAATTGGAACAAGCAAAATCAAGTTTTGTGTATTCTAGAAATACATAAATTCAATTTTTATATGTTATATGAATACACAAATTTGAGATTAGTGTGTTCCATGAATACACAAATCTTATATTTGTGCGTTCTAAGAATACACAATTCTGAGATTTGTGTGTTTCAGGAATACATAGAATTGGAATAACACAAAACCCTAAAACATAAACATAAAAATAACAAAAAAGTGTTGGGCAAAAAGATAATATATCAAAATAGTTAAAGACGAATAAAAATAAGGTATATGCGATTAATAAATATAAAAAACAATTTTGTTAAAGAAGAGAATCCTTTAGATCGATCTTATGACTTTGTGTGTTACATGCATAAATCTATATTTGTGTGTCACAGCAACACATAACCCAAAATTTCGAGTTTTTTAAAAAAAATTCGGGGAAAAAAAATTCTGGAATTTTTTTTTTCGGGGAATCAAAAATTTAAAAAAAATCGTAAAAAAAAATTTCCGAAAAAAAAAATTTATAAAAAAAATCGAAAAAAAAAAATTCGAAAAAAAAAATCTGAATTTTTTTTAAAAAATGTAAAAAAATAAAAAAATCACATAATGGTAACATTGGAAGGTAAATATAACAATGTGTTCAATTGAGAATTAAGTTGAAAATTTGTGAGTAAGTGCCCGTTTGGAAGTGCTTTTTTGGAGAAGCACTTAAAAGTGCTTTTAGCATTTTAAGAGTTTTTTTTACCTTGAAAAGCACTTTTCTGAGAAGCACCAAATATGTGCTTCTTGAAAAAAGCACTTTCAATAATTTTATATTTCAAAATTATTTTTAATAATTTTTTTAAATTTTGAATTTTATTCCAAAAGTGCTTTTTTACTCTAAAATAAGCACTTCCAAACGGGCCCTAAGTAGGAAGTAATATCCTCCTTCCTTTTTTTTGGGAATGAAAAATGAGAAAGTGTAATTAATTGGGAATTATCTCTTCTTTAAACGGTACAGGTTCGGACCGTGTTTAAAAAGTGGCTTTCCTATATAAATTTTTTAATTAAAAAATAACAATGATAACTCTGATAGTCTCTTCACCTTCCTCATTTTTTTTGTTACATGGGTGATCCGAAATAGTTTGCGCGCACCCGACTAATCATTTGGAAATATACATGTCTCCCCATATATATTCTAATAGTAAATCAGTACTAGGTTACCCATGTTTAGGGAGGGGTTCGATCTTTGTACCTCTCACTTTACACCCGTTAGGGAGGGGATTCAAACTATGGATCTTCATTTTAAGTGCTGAAAAAATAGCAAGTCTCTGACTAAATGAGCTAACCTAACTAGTTACCTTCCTCCCTCTTTAAATCCCTCAAGATATACTGTAAAACTTTGTATCCATCACCAAACCTAGTCTTGTTTCTCTCCTAGCTGTCTAGCTTTGATTACTTACCCTATTTTGTTTTAGTTTTTCTACCCTTTTTTTAACCTAGGATGAATCCCGATTCGGATGGAGCTATTAATTGCATTTGTAAACAAATAAAACAATTAAACCTTTCAATGTTTATATAATAAAGCATAATAGACCCCCTTTTATCCATTCATCTTCTATCCCTCTAGCTATTTCTCTCTCAGAGGAAAAACTGACATATGATGTGGGGTAAGACCATAAGAGTAATGCTATATATTATCCATTCACCTCTTCACCCCTTATGTGGAGCCTATGTGGCATTAAATAAAAGAGAGAGAAAAAAGTTATTTAAGAAAGAGAAACATCATGATTGATTTTTAAAATCTCCACACAGGCTCCACATAAGGGGTGAAGAGGTGAAGGGGTGATATACATCATTACTCAAACCATAAAGGAAGAAACGTTGCAAACCCGGAAGACTTGTCAATGAATAGGAATAGAAGATGCTATTATCACCCTAGCTACATCAATATTTGGCCAAGTAATTATGCAAGGATTCCCATCCTTGCTACTACAGAAATTATCCACCTTCTTAAATCTATTTACACGCTTTTTAATACACGTGCATGTCTATGCATGTAGCGGATCAAAGAGTTGGAGTTCTCCAAAGGAATTGTGTCTTAACAATAATCATATCCTTTTTAACTTGTCTCGTTTAAAGGAAAACTTATTTGATAAGAAAGTTCACTCCAAGAAAAAGTGATATATAATAACGATGTTTATGGGTTTTCATGACGATATTTGTCGTCATCGTAGATAATTATGACATCATCATGCATAAAGATGCAACAGGAAGTCAAGTTAAAACGTCGACTTATACAGGGGAGCTAAAAAAAGATTCCACTGAGTAGGGGGGTTCGAGCCCTTCTCCAACAACTGGTGTAATTATTGGAAAGAGCCACTGATCGCCAATTCCTTTTCCAAAGGCTTCCATGTGGATTGGCCATGGTCTTCTTCAGCTAAAGACCTCGATCCCGAAGCCTTCGGAGTATTTTTTTTTATAGGCGTCTCTATGGATCGGTTTACCTGGCCTTTTACAGGCCGGGACACTCAGAAACGTAGTGCCCTTCCTAGTGGATATTTAAGGTATTCGTGAACTTGTTTCTGGATCTCTACTTTATATATTCTTTCTGGTGCCATTATTCCTACTTCTGCAGCTATAGGGATGCACTTTCATCAACCGTCATCTGAGCGTCATCTATGAAGCCGTCATTGTTTGTCTATCATGACATCAAAATTATTCGTCACAACTAAATTGCTTAATGGTTTAGAGATTGCATCTTAATAACAAATTCTTGACGCCTCTAAGAAAGTGTCATTATTAACAAATATGAAATAATGACACTTATTCAGTCGTCGTAACAAAATTGTCGATTCAAAATATAATAAATACAAAAAATTATATTTACGAAAAATTTAAATACCACCATGTTAATAGTAAAATATTGACGCTTCTCACACTAACGTCTTATTAGCAAATGTGTAACAATAACACATTTTCGACTGTCATGACAAAATCAATGTATAATATTAAATAAAAAAATTATAAATTATATTTAACACAAATTCATATATTAAATTTAAAATAATGTGATTACATAACATTTAATTATAGAACCCCATAAATTTTTGCAGTAAATTAACTAATTTTACATACTAATACCTCTAAACCTAACTAATTTTACAAACTTAATAAAATCAATAATTCAACCATTGCCATTAATGATAATAAATCTACTACTAGCTAGTATACCATTTTACTCGATATTGTTGCTAAATCGACTAATATAACTTCTAACTCTTCAATAGAAAGTTCAAACACAAGAGTTTTTTTATTGATTTCTCAAAACATATGCAAATCTTACTCTCGCTGACTATCTTTCTTGATGGTTCATTTGGAGGAAAACACTTTGATTACACAAGTTTGCTTTTTTCTTTTCTCTTCATCTGTTGAATTAGTCTTTGTAACTGCTCCAAATCTTTCAAATTTGGCCTTCTTATTTGATTTCTCATAAGTAGATGCTAAGTAATGTTAATCCCAAAACTATAATGATTATATGAAATATAGGTTATAAGAGAATAATAAATTTCATCTCTGCCCTGACTTAAGAAAAATCATACATATCAAATGATCAAACATGTAATATAAAATCATATTTACCTAATTAACAACCTTATCACCTCCATTACATGATTACCTACTGACCTTATCATCTCCGCTTACGGGATTACCTAATAAACTTATCATATCTAATTACAAGATTACCTAATAATCTTGTCATCTTCAGTTACAAGACTAGTAGACGCAGAGGTAATCTCATGTGTTGTACTATGCACCCTGTATACAACATACTTCATAATAATATCAATTTTGTTTGATTGAACATAATTAAATTATAGTTAATTGTAGTTGAGGAAATTGTTCGATACTGCATAGTGTCTTACAACCGCAATTCACCATATGTCAACCTACAATTAAAGGTAAATACACTTAACTAACAAATTTATGTGCATTTGTTCCTAAAAACATTTTCAATTAATTGTATCATTAGTCCCTACATATGCAAAATATGATAAAATATATACATATAAAACATAAAAAAAAGCCAACTAAGACCGCAACCAAATAAATATTTACTGCAAACCAATTAAAAAAATACAGGATAAGACCAAATTGCTCATGAAACCCACATAACTCACACATCTCTCCCCATACTATTCTCATTGCATCATTTCTCATACATATAAAAGGCTTCCAACGGTCATAAAATAGCCATGGTAGGATTTGTATGAAAAAAATAACACTATAATTATAATTAAATCTCAGACAAAAAAAATTATACTTAAGTTAGATAATTCTCAAAATAATTGTAAAAGAATCAAATTAATTTTTTAGATTTTTAATGGTAAAATTTAATTTTATACCTTTAATTTGGTTGTTTCCCAAACCAGGTTGACATGGTGGTAAAGTATTCTAATAAGGTTATCCAGATAAACAGGGTTGTGGTAAAGTATGTCAATAGAATTCTCTCTAAACACCACCACCAAAATATAAATCCAACGACACAAAAACACCACCACTAAATCTCCCAACACCACCACCATAGTAACCACCCACCTTTCAATATCCTCCAGGTTAGTGTCTCACATCACCTCATTCATCTCTTCTCTCTTTCTCTCTCCCTCAACCTCGTCTTTCTCTCTTCCTCTTTGGAAAAACACAATCCTAACTGCAATAATGGAAACAAAGAAGCAAGGAACCAAATACTACCTGAAACCAGAAAAGGTCATTCTCAATACCGGTTGCTAACTTAGTCTATGCTACAATCGAAACACCAAAACTCTTAGCAAAGATTCTCAGTAACAAACCGATGAGTTTCAACTTCTTACAAAAAAATATGAACAAATCATGGGGGCTTAAGGATGAAATTACTACTAAGAAGATAGGATTCAACTTATGTCTGATCAATAGCTTATGTGAAGAAGATTGTCAAACAATCTTAATTAAAAGACCTTGGAATCTTGTACGCAAACATGTTCTAATCCAGGATTGGAATGAAAAAGACGACTTATCTATTGAGAAGCAGAACACTACAATCTTCTGGATACAGATTCGTGGACTTCCAGGAAATTACATCTCCGAGGAGAATGTGGAAATCATAGCAGAAATATATGGAAATGTCTTTGAAATTCAACTCCCACCTATTGAAACTTTCAATAGTTATTGTCGTGCTAGAGTTGAATGGATGGTAATTCAACCACTGAGCTCAACTTACTCATTTAATATATCAGAGTTCAAAAGCTTAACCAGAATGATGAAATACGAGAGATTAGGTAAGTTCTGCAGCGAGTGTGGTATGATTGATCACACAGATGAGGAATGTAACAGTAAGAAAAAGCTTAGAAAAAGGTGGGAAAATGGATTCATGGTATTGAAAAGGATTTCAATCAGATAACGGTGGCTCTGACGCCGTTTATCTTCAAGGCGGCGAACTCGGACCCTAACTCGGAAGCTCAATCAGTGGAAAGGAAAAGAGGAGTAACTCACGAGTCAATAAAAGACAAGCGAGTGGGACTTAGTACAAGGAAGAAGGACGGATACACGGAAGAAAACAAAAATGAAAAGGACTTAAGGATGTACGAAGATAAGGACAGTGGTAATGGAGTAGTGGTGATGCAATTTGAGGAATCAATTATACCAGAAAATAATATCTTTTAAGTGCAAACAAACGCCCCTTTATTTTTAAATCTTAATGAAATAGACCAGATACGTGTGATTCAAATCTGATTTGGTCGGGAAAAATATACTGTCTTAATGATCTAGTATCTTAATGAACCAGATTAGGATCTCATTAAATACAAACAAAAAAACCCTAAGATTCAAAGAGGTGCTTATATTTGTATAAAGAAAAAAAGTAGACGACAACCCATTTCATGAACAATAAAAAATCTTGCTCTTGCGAGAGAATAAAGGGAAGTAATAAAATTCATGATGCACTTTATATTGGTCATATAAACCGGTAAGTGTATTATTTTACTTTTCATTAAATAATTTTAATTAATATGATATGATAAAGTATTTCAGATGAATATGTGTTAAATATTTTTGTCTTCAATGTTTCATGTCATGATCATACCCCTGAAATAGTAATACCGTAAGGATCACGAATATGTGTTATAGATATTTGTCTCCAATGTTCTAATATTGATCTAGAATCACGAATCACGTTTCACTGGTTGAGTTTCATTCCCCGAAGTGAATGGAGCTACATTTCCTAAAGTGAATATAACAATTTTTAATATCTATAACAATAGTTTTGATGGTGACAATAATTGAGTGAATTGAATATAATATTTCCTGACTAAAAAAAAAATCGTTCCCTGAAGTGAATGAAATCCTGTTTTCTAAAGAAAATATAACATCTTCCAATTTATTTGGAATTAACGTTGTGATGATCCAAATTCCAGTCGAGATTGAGGTTATTAATGAATTAACCCTTTATGCCTTAGTAGTTTATATACTATAAATAAAAAAGTTCTTACCACCACAAGTGGAATAATAAAAAAATTCACAAAAGGAAAAAATCACGAAAAGAAAAACAAGTCATCGCGAAATGATAACCATAGATACCATAGATACAATGGAGCTATATATTGTCCGCATACATGTCGTATGCTACACTATTTGGTCGATCTAATTAAAAATTTTGGATGCCCAAAATTTATGTTGCCTTGTGGTACAGAATTGACATAATCGACAGATTATGGTTTAAGTAAATCCTAAAAAAATTTACTAAATTAAAATATATTTCCCAAAATTTAATATTTTGTATAAACCACAAGTATCTATTACAAAGTGTATGTTTGCATAATTTCCTCAAATTCACACCAAAAATGTGTAAAATTGTCATGCTATGTCTTCGTGGTGTATTATATACATATTTGAGCAGTTAAAGCGTACATTATGCAAAAGCAAATATATCATAATCCAAAGAACTTTGTATTATAACATGATCAACTTTGCCACCCAGGAAAACTAATGATATATCGAAAAATAGAGAATTCACTTGGACTATACTAAAATAACCCAGATATCCTTTTACCAATTGTATACCCATATGTTTAATATATTTTAGTAAAATTTATTATAAGACTATCTCAACCTGGAGTCGGGATTTATGTTGATTTTGATACTTTTTCTATTATTCGACGTCTTGAACATATTAGAGGTGATGCCTTCAAAACATGTTTTGTAGAGTGTTATTTTGATGAGATAAATTACCCATTAATATGGGAAGATTTACCGTAACCTAAAGTATTGTGTGACGTGTCGTGGAATACAGTTTATTGTCCCATCTCTGTCCACGGACTAAAGAATCGGAAATCGAAGTTCAAAAAAAGGATTCATTTGAGAGGTATTCTAAATAATATATCAAATCCATTCACAGACACAAAATATAGTAAAATCCCATAAATCTACTAGTAACGCTCCAATATAGATTATTATCCTAAAACAACATATAACAAATATTCCAGTGTATGCATTTAACCAACGCATAGAGCGTGGTGAATTTAGAATATTTATAACCAGCGCATGAAGCGTGGTGGACCTATAATACATCTAACCAGCACGTGAAGTGTGGGAGACCTGTAATGCATATAACCAATGCATGAAGCGTGGTAACCCTTTCAATTTTAAATATACCGACCCTAAATAAGAAGATCTCATACGAATATTATAAAGTGGTAAAATCGTGGAATATTCATATCCACGTAATATGACAAGAACTATTTAGCCATCTAATATTAGAACATGCATTGGTCCCTGAGAATACCAAGGTACCCAAATGAATAATAACCATTTAGATAATCTATCTACCGAAAATATATAAAACCGTGAGACAGTTAATGAGATTTATATATGTCCTTTCACTATAAGGATTACAATTAATAATGAGAATCATATGTCACATAAGTAAATAAAAATGGCTATACAAGATTGTTATATCTATAACCCGACTTGTATCATATAGGTTCATGCAGAACCCCAAAATAAATTATGGGGAAACATCATCGTTATCATGTTGTGAAAAGAATGCGTCGGGTTTTACTTTTTGGAAATTCTTGAAGAGTTTACTACGATAAGGAAATCTCCAAGATAAATTCATTACTTGGATTGATATTAATATTCTTGATGAACATAGGTTCCCGAATCACTTAGAGCGTCTGGAAATATTAAATTCTTGAATGACGAGAAGTGTCTGGCGCATAAAAGTTTCCTGAAGAACAGAAAGTGAATGAAGCACAAAATAAAAGTATTTTAGTTATATAATATGAAGCAGTTAGCATGAATTACTTCTCCACAAGTACGATATTATCTATGATGATATTGTCTCCTCCTAAAGATTCAAGAAATAAAGAATGATTAATGACCTACTCACAAATCATGCAGAGATTCTTATCATTCATAAGATCAAACGACGATATAAGATCAGTTCGTGAGATATTGAAGTATATTTTACCAAAGGATTTATACAGTAAATTCAAGGATGTATTCAACAGATTCGTCTAGATGAGAATCCAGCAGATTCATAAGTTAAAGCTATATTGTGTACTTATGTTAAATTGTGGGCTTGAAAATATATTATATGATTCAAAATAAATTTTGTTATAATGCGTGTTACAATGAGGGGGAGACTATATATGTGTGTTTTACTTTTTTCCCTTCACTAAGGTTTTTTCATATAGGGGTTTCCTAGTACAGTTTTAACGAGGCATGTCAAATATGTACTAACATAAAGAGAAAAATATACTCCTCCCTATGTCAATCCGCTGTTTATTGACATTGAACGGGCACGTTCAAGTGAGAATCCAACTGATTTGTTCATTAAATATTTACCAACAACTGTATTTGAGCTAACAACCCACAAGTAAACAAGGCATTATCAGAAATGTTTGACGTCGTAATGAGGGGGAGAATATATCGACATTTTGTACTCTTTTTCCTTCACCATGGGTTTTCCCAAGGGAGTTTCCTGGAAAAGTTTTAACGGAGACAGACTAAATATGTGTTACACCCTCCAAAAAATTATGTACTCTTTCCTTCATCAAGTTTTGTCCCAATGGTTTTTCTTGACAAGGTTTTAACGAGGCATATCCTTCAGTGAATATTCAAGGAGAAGTGTTATGAAATGCTTGTTTGATGTGTGGATATTCCCTGATAAAATCATAGCGTGTAGAAACGACTTGCATCAGTTTATGATGAAACATGCAGCTGATGTACGCAGCAACTTATGATGAAGCAGGCAGCTGTGTAGGTAACAACTTATGATGAAGCAGACAACTGATGCTAACAGTTGTGCAACAGCTTAAGCCTCTCAGCAGGTTAAATAGTAGATGTGTAACTACGTACGGTTTTCTATTTATAATTTGATAGTCATATCATATTGTAAAATAATACGAGCTTATATATCTCTATATTTTGATTTATCGTTGGTAATTTTATAACACGTTATCAACACAAGTCTCTACTAGACAGATATTTCTAGGTTTGATTTTCTTGCGAATTATTTTTTTAATTTCTTGATTTAATATTTCTCCTCCCTATGTATATCCACTGTTTATTGACATTGAACGGACATGTTCAATTGAGAATCTAACTGATTTGTTCACTAAATATTTACCAACAACAATATTTGAGCTAACAGTCCATAAGTAAACAAGGCATTATCAGAATATTTGACGTTGTATTGAGAAGGAGAATATATCGACATTTTTTACTCTTTTTCCTTCACCATGCACCCTCCAAAAAATTATGTACTCTTTTTCCTTCATCAAGTTTTGTGCCAATGGTTTTTCTTGACAAGGTTTTAATGAGGCATATCCTTCAGTGAATATCCAAAGAGACGTGTTATGAAATGTTTGTTTGATGTGTGGATATTCCCCGATAAAGTCATAGCGTGTAGAAATAACTTGCAGCAGCTTATGATGAAACATGCAGCTGATATAGGCAGCAACTTATGATGAAGAAGGCAGCTGTGTAGGCAACAAATTATGATGAAGCAGAGAGCTGATGCTGGCAGTTGTGCAACAGCTTAAGTCTCGCAGCAGGTTAAATAATATATGCGCAACTACTTACGGTATTCTATATCTAGTTCGATAGTCATATCATATTGTAACCAATCTGAATTTGATAGAATAATAATACGAGATTATATTTCTCTATATTTTAATTTATCGTTATTAATTTTATAACACGTTATTAGCACGAGTCTCTACTAGACGGATATTTCTAAGTTTGATTTTCTTGCGAATTATTTTTTTAATTTCTTGATTTAATATTTCTCCTCCCTATGTCAATCCACTATTTATTGACATTGAACGGACATGTTCAAGTGAGAATCCAATTGATTTGTTCACTAAATATTCCAACAACAATATTTGAGCTAATAGTCCACAAGTAAACAAGGCATTATCAGAATTATATGATGTCGTAATGTGGGAGAGAATATATCGATATTTTGTACTTTTTTTCCTTCACCATGGTTTTCCCCAAGGGGGTTTCCTGGAAAAGTTTTAACGAGACAAACTAAATATGTGTTACACCCTCCAAAAAATTATGTACTCTTTTTTCCTTCACCAAGTTTTGTCTCAATGGCTTTTCTTAACAAAATTTTAATGAGAAATATCCTTCAGTGAATATCCAAGGAGAAGTGTTATGAAATGTTTGTTTGATTTGTGGATATTCCCCGATAAAGTCATAGCGTGTAGAAACGACTTGCAGCAGCTTATAATGAAATATGCAGCTGATGTAGGCAGTAACTTACGGTGGAGCAGGCAGCTGTGTAGGCAACAACTTATGATGAAGCAGACAACTGATGATGGCAGTTGTGCAACAGTTTAAGCCTCGCAGCAGGTTACATAGTAGATGTACAACTACTTACAACTTTCTATAGTTCGATAGTCATATCATATTGTAACCAATCTGAATTTAATAGAATAATAATACGAGATTATATTTCTCTATATATTGATTTACCGTCGTTAATTTTATAACACGTTATCAACACGAGTCTACACAAGACGAATATTTCTAGGTTTGATTTTCTTACGATTTTTTTTTAATTTCTTGATTTAATATTTCTCATGAACATAACTTGAGAAGTTTGACATTAATATTTTATATGTTTAATTTTATTACGGAAAAACCTAAAGTTTTTTTTGATGAAAAACCTGATATCTTTCGAGAAAAAAAAATTCTGATGACCAATTTTTCATGTGTAAAATTAATTTGTCAAATGTAGACTATGTGTATGACAAAAGTTATTTCCTACTTGAAAAAGAAAAGTTACAATTATTTTATATATTGTAAATTATAATAAGTAAAAATGGGTAAGCATTTATAATTTTTTGTATTAAATAATATTTTAATTATTATTTACATGGATTAAGTATTCCAAATGAATACGTGCTAAAAAATTTCTACCCCAACATTTTGAGCCACGATTATATTCCTAGAGTAATAATATTTTGAGAATTTGTTTCCTTAATATGATGGGTTAAAATTATATTTTTGCTTAAGCAAGAAAAAATAATGAATCGTTGATTTAAATCACTATTCGCGTTTCACTGGCTAACTTTTATTCTTCAACATGAATGGTTATATTCCTTTAACTTAATATAACAATTTTAATATTTATGAATAGATGTGGTGGTGGCTAAAATTGAATGGATTACACGTTGCATTACCTAACTAAAAATCATTCACTGAATTAAATGGAAATGCGTTTCTCGAAAAAAATATAACGTCTTACCATATATCTGAATTTGCTATCTTGGTGATCGAAACTCCAATTGAAGTTGGGGTCGTATATTGATTCTTTAGTGGTCTGAATACTACTAAAAAAATTATTTCTTACCACCATATGTGGACTTATAAGGAATTTATGAAAATCAAAGTCATGGAAAATAAGCCATCATGAAATGATAACCATGAATGTTATCGATATAGTGGAATTTTATACTAGTCATGTACCAGTCGTATGCTAAATTATTTTTGTTGATCTAAATAAAAGTTTTGGATGCCCAAAAGTTATGTTACCTTGTAGTACAAAATTGATATTATCAGCGGATCATGAAGAAATTTACTAAATTTAAAGATATTCTCTGAAATAAATAGTTTGTATAAACCACACGTATCTGTAACAATGTATATCTTTGCATTATTTCCTGAAGTCACACCATATGTGTGTAATAGAAAATTTTCCTACTATTTCTTCAGGGTTGTATTATATAGATATTCGAGTAGTTGAAACACATTGTTAGCCAAGTGACTACTGTTTAATGGTCTATAGTAAAATTGACTATGGGATTATCTCAACGACACCTGAGATTTATGTTGGTTTTGATTTTCTTCCTATTATTCGATATCTTAACACCTGAGAGGTGATATCTTTGAAACATGTCTTGCAGAGTGTTATTTTGATGAGATATTTACCCCTTATTAGGGGGAGAGACACCACAACCTGAAGTATTACGTCACGTATTGTGAAATATAATTTATTTACTCATATCTATTTACGGATTAAAGAATCGAAACTTGAAGTTCAAAAGAGGATTCATTTGCGAAATATTGTAAATAATATACCAAATGCCTTCACTGACACAAAGAATATTGTAAAATCCCATAAATCTACTGTTAACGCTCTAGTATAGATTATTGTCCGAGAAGGATATATAAAAAATATGTCAATGAATGCATTAAACCAACGCATGAAGCATGGTGAATTTAAAAAATATTTAACCAGTGCATGAGTGTGGAGAATCTATAATACATCTACCAATGTATAAACCGTGGTAAACATGTAATGTATCTAACCAACACATGAAGCGCGGTAGACCTTGAAAGTCCTAGAGGGGGGGGGTGAATAGGATTACTAATAAGATTAATGCCTAATTAAAAATCTTTTGGACAATTATAAGTTTAAGAGAAAACTTCTAAGTCAACTTATTATATCAAACACTTATAGGATCATGCAAAGGATAAGTTAGGAGGTTCGATATATAAGTGATACAAGTAAAACGAGTTTCTAATCTCTTACTACTCTAGATGACAATATGTTAGATAAACTAGATAATCAATAACACAATATTCATGCTAGCATATTATCAAACATATAAAGTGCGGAAAATAAATAGAGTAGGGATAGAAAGATACACACGATTTATAGTGGTTCGGTATCCCTACATCCACTACCTAAGGAAGCCTCCTTAGGATTTCAAGCTTTTCACTAAGCTCCCGTGTCTCTCTTAACCGGGTCGAGAACACAATAACCCTTACAACCTCTTTGATAACACGAAGGACAACCTCTTCGAAACCACGAAGGAAACTCTTGTGTAATCACAACACAAGGACACCGAGTATACTCCCGATACTCAAATTCTCTCTTAACCTATCTATTACAAGAACTAGAATTAAGAGGATAAATACAAAGTGTTTAAAGGGTGAAACTACTTAGCTAACAATCTCCTAATGAGTAGATATAACACTTAAGCATGAAAGACTCCTCTTGAGTAGATAGAACTTTGTGGCTTATTGGATTAACTCCTTACTTGAGTGGATATGACAATGTATAGCTCTTGACACCTTCTTGGATGATAACAATTAAGCCCCTAAGTGTATATGGGTTGAAGGTGTAGTTGTAGCCTTGAAAGACCTTCAATTTATAGCTGCAAAATGCTCCTAACGGTCATAAGACTTGTCTCCAACGGATATATTAATATTCCCAACGGATATATTCCTTTTGTCTTCATTTTGCTGCAGGAAACCCTAATCTGCGGTGCACCGCGGGGTTGGTGAGGTGCACCGCGCCAACTTTCGCTTATTGCTCATTTTCTTGTCCCGGGCTAGCCATGCTCCGTGCCCTGGTCCGCACATCTGCGGTGTACCGTGCCCATAGTGCGGTGTACCGCACCAAAGGTCTAAAACACCTTTTAATGAGTATATCTTCCACTACGATGCTCGGATCAGAAATACTTCTTCACGAGAATTGTTGGAAACATCATTCTAAGAAACTTTGTAGTTGATCACTAAAGCTAATTCTCAATGTACACAAAGATATGAATAAAAGTATTTGTAAGAGAATTAGTTTATTAAGATATAAAAATAAAGCTTTGATCTAAATGATAAAGAAGTGCTTTTCTGATGAATTAGAGTGCAAGATAGAATATGTAAAACATGAGTAATTAGCACACTAAACACAAGAGGATTTGTCACATTAAAACAACCTATTAAGGGAGGCTATATGCCAACAATCTCCCCCTTTTTGATGATGACAAATCCTTCACTAAAACACCTTAGGAATGATATGAAAGTTTAATCTCTAAAGGAGTTATGCTCCCCCTATCAATGTGCATACAAGATGTTAATGAATAAAGCACATATGGAGTCTAACTCCCCCTCACAACAAGCATTAAGTCAAAGTGTATTTTTATTAAAATGATATGCATTTGCGAGTTTTGTAAAGTGCAATTTGGAAAGTTTTAGTGCACATATTTCTCCCCCTTTGTCTTCATCAAAAAGACGGGATAATAAAATAAAATCAAACAACTAAACATAGAAGAGCTAAAACTCAAGTGAATAGATTTTAAACAATGATAAAAGGAGTCCAAGAGTTTAGAGCAATTAAAACATTTTAATTTGAGATGCACAAAGATCAACAATTGCAAAGCATGAAAAAGATGAAGAAAGATATAAGGGATAAGAACGTTTTACCAACTTCTTGATCGATAGATTTTCATCTTATAAGCTTTATAACAACACAAACGATTAGTGCAATTATAAGATAAACGATTAGTACAAACGATTAACCAAGCATTTGAGTTTTCAAAGATAATTTTAAGAAAAACTCCCCCTCACAAAATGCATAGAGTGTTTGCTTCAATTTTGAAAAAGTTTGACCAATAATTTCTCCCCTTTTACCAATAAGAATATTTGAACCGATTTTAAGAAATCAAGGGGTAAAATTTAATCTTTGAAAAGTATAGGGGTCAATATGCATTTTTCAAAAGTTTAGGGACTAAATGCAATTTTGAAAAACTTTTAAGGACCTAAGTATAACTTTCTCAAGACAATAGGGACCTAGGTGTAATTTTCAAGCATAAGAAAGCTAAATGCAACTTGTTCAAACTATAGGGACCTCAAATCAATATTTTCCAACCTATAGGGATCACAATGCAAAATAAAACAAGATCAAGGATAAATGATGCAACAGTACCTATATCATCATGGAAAGAGTTAGCAACAACAACACAACAATATAAAATCCGAAGCATATAATTAAAGCATCTAAACATCAAATATCAGAAATTAAAACATAGCATACTAAACCAATTATCCAAATCATACCAAATAAAGCAATAAAATCTTAAATATCCAAAACATGGATCCAGGCGAAACCCTATTCCGCGGTGTACCGCGATTACTGTGCGGTGTACCGCACTGTAGAATATGTTTGCGAATAAACTAGGCGAAAGATAAAGAAAAATAACAAAGACAGAAACCCTGGATCGCGGTGTACCGCGGAGTGGTCCGCTGCACCGCAAAAACGTTCGGCGAAGTGAACAAGAAGGAATTTTTTTGGTTCTTTTAAAAACACCCGAAACACATTCAAAACTTCCCCAAAAGATTCAGAATGGTATAAAACTTATAGGATAATTATTGTTTTGAAAAGAAACACAAAGTAAAACCCGAAAACACATAAAACAGTTTATTTCACAAATACCCCTATATTTTCTAAAAAAAACGAAAAGACCCAAAATCAAAGTTAAGCAATTTTAAGTATGAAAAGGTCAAGTCATACAAGATATTTGCACAATAGGGAATAAACCACATAAGCACATAATGAAGCACAACATATAGATAGTAAGGCTAAACAATTTCATGCAAATGAGTTAATGACCAATAATGGATTAATTCCCCATAATTTTATGCATAAAAACAATTTTGAAATGCTATGGGAAATTCAAAAGATTATCGGAGAACCATTTTGAAAGCAATTTCTTTAAAGAACTCACCCTTATGAAAATGCAAATTTGTGTTCAAAGATAAATAAAGATTTGAAAGTGTAAACTAATATCTTTGATCTTTTTCCCTTTTGTCAACGATAAAAAGAATCAATAGGCACTTTTAAAATTTATAAAAACTTGTAAGAATAAAAAGTGCAATTTATAATCGTTGAGGGACTAAAAAGCAATTTCACATAGTAGGGACTAAAAATGCAATTTTTTAAAAAATATGAACTAAAATGGCAAATATTACAAGTGAAAGATTATGAAGTCCAAACTATGACACTTTGGAGAATTTAATAAATATGAGGGGTCAAAGTGCAATTTTGAAAATTTTGGAGACTAAAATGCAATTACCAAAATTCTAAGAGCCAAAGTGCAAAAACATCATTCATGAGAATTAGATGCAATATCACTAATAACATTAAAACAATGATTAGTATCACAAGATAATATCCAAAGATAAAACATGATAACAACAAACACAACTAATCAAATCACAACCAAAACATAATTATAAACACAAGCCATAAGGAGGAACGCAAAAATATATACGAGATAAAGAAAAGAAATCACCGGATTTTCCTTTTTCGAGATTTGAGTGTACTTTCGTATATTAATTCTTCCATTTGTTTCCTCCAAGCAAAGTAACGATCACCTACAAGAAAATGGAGTTTGTGTAGAAAACAACACTTCCAAAAGATTAAATTCCAAATCGTTTACTCTACTAACGGTTAAGCTATTCACGTAGAGTTAGGCTTTGATACCAATTGAAAGTCTTAGAGGGGGGGGGGGGTGAATAGGATTACTAATAAGATTAATGCCTAATAAAAAATCTTTTGGACAATTATAAGTTTAAGAGAAAACTTCTAAGTATCAAACACTTATAGGATCATGCAAAGGATAAGTTAGGAGGTTCGATATATAAGTGATACAAGTAAAACGAGTTTCTAATCTCTTACTACTCTAGATGACAATATGTTAGATAAACTAGATAATCAATATCACAATATTCATGCTAGCATATTATCAAACATATAAAGTGCGGAAAATAAATAGAGTAGGGATAGAAAGATACACACGATTTATAGTGGTTCGGTTTCCCTACATCTACTACCTAAGGAAGCCTCCTTAGGATTTCAAGCTTTTCACTAAGCTCCCGTGTCTCTCTTAACCGGGTCGAGAACACAACAACCCTTACAACCTCTTCGATAACACGAAGGACAACCTCTTCGAAACCACGAAGGAAACTCTTGTGTAATCACAACACAAGGACACCGAGTATACTCCCGATACTCAAATTCTCTCTTAACCTATCTATTAGAAGAACTAGAATTAAGAGGATAAATACAAAGTGTTTAAAGGGTGAAACTACTTTGCTAACAATCTCCTAATGAGTAGATATAACACTTAAGCATGAAAGACTCCTCTTGAGTAGATAGAACTTTGTGGCTTATTGGATTAACTCCTTAATTGAGTGGATATGACAATGTATAGCTCTTGACACCTTCTTGGATGATAACAATTAAGCCCCTAAGTGTATATGGGTTGAAGGTGTAGTTGTAGCCTTGAAAGACCTTCAATTTATAGCTGCAAAATGCTCCCAACGGTCATAAGACTTGTCTCCAACGGATATATTAATATCCCCAACGGATATATTTCTTTTGTCTTCATTTTGCTGCAGGAAACCCTAATCTGCGGTGCACCGCGGGGTTGGTGAGGTGCACCGCGCCAACTTTCGCTTATTTCTCATTTTCTAGTCCCGGGCTAGCCATGCTCCGTGCCCTGGTCCGCACATCTGCGGTGTACCGTGCCCATAGTGCGGTGTACCGCACCAAAGGTCTAAAACACCTTTTAATGAATATATCTTCCACTACGATGCTCGGATCAGAAAACCTTCTTCACGAGTATTGTTGGAAACATCATTCTAAGAAATTTTGTAGTTGATCACTAAAGCTAATTCTCAATGTATACAAAGATATGAATAAAAGTATTTGTAAGAGAATTAGTTTCTTAAGATATAACAATAAAGCTTTGATCTAAATGATAAAGAAGTGCTTTTTTGATTAATTAGAGTGCAAGATAGAATATGTAAAACAGGAGTAATTAGCACACTAAACACAAGAGGATTTGTCACATTAAAACAACCTATTAAGGGAGGCTATATGCCAACAGACCTGTGATACATATAACCAATGCAGGAAGCGTGACAACCCTGTCAATTTTAAATCTACCAGCCCGAAGAAAAAAATATCATGACTAAATGATGAAATGGTAAATAATGTGAAATGTGCACATCTACATATTATGACATGAATAATTAACCCAGCTAATTTTGGCACGTGCATTACTCTTAAAAATTGTAATGGTCCCTGAAGAGACCAAAGTACTTAAATAAAGCAAAGTCTTATTTATTTATTGAAAATATATGAAACCGTGAAACGATTTATGGATTGATATATTTTCTTTCACGACACTTCAAATAAATAATCAGGATCTTGGAACCTAAAGTAGTGAAAAATGTTGATAAATAAATGGTTATACAAGATTATTATATTTATAACTCGATTCTTGCAAAAACTAAGAATTAATTTTGGGGAGACGTCATCATTCTCATGTTGTGGATACAATGATGTATGCGTTTTACATTTTAGGAAACTCTTGAAAATTTTACTATGATAAGTAAATAACCAAAAAAAATTCATGATACTTGGATTGATATTAATGTTCTTGATGAACACAGGTGCCCGAAGCACAAGTGCCAGAAGCACTTAGAGCATCTAAAAATATTATATTCTCGAAGAACGAGAAGTACTTGTAGCATAAAAGGTTCTCGAGAATATAAAGTGCATGAAGCACAAGAGGGTATTTTAGTTATTTCACATGAAATTTTTTAGAATGGATTACTTCCTCACAAGTATGATATTATCTTATGATGATATTGTTTCATCCCGGAGATTCAAGAAGTAGTATCAAGAAATAGAAGATCAGTTTGAGAGATGTCGAAGTATATTTCACCAAAAGATTTATGATGTATTCAACAACTTCGTCCAAGCGAGAATCCAACAAACTCATCAACTAAATCTATATTGTATACTTATGTCAAATTGTGGGCTCGAAAATGTATTATGTGATTCAATATAATTATTGTAATAATGCGTGTTACAATGAGGGAGAGACGATATTTGTGCGTTGTACTTTTTTTCCTTCAATAAGGGTATGTTTGGATTGAGTCTATTGAGAAGAAAAGAAATGAAAAGGAATAATTTTTGATATATTCTATCGTTTGGGTTGAGAGATTTTTTAAAAGAAAGTAGTTTGGGCGATTATGAAAATCACCTATAAACCCCATTATATAATTACTCCAAATCGGGGTCAAATGTAAGGAAATAATTTTAATAAATAAGTAAGAGAAAAAAATAACATTGACACCTTACAAACAATAATAAAAATGAAAATATATTAATATTTTTTTCTAAGAGCCAATTAGAGATTAATGCCTATTAAAAAACTTATTTAAAAAAAGGTGCCTAGAATAAGATTTTTTATAGAAAAATGCCTCATCCCAAACTACCCTTATAATTAACAATTAAAAAAGAAAGTAGAAAAAAAACAAAACAAAAACTAATAATCGCACGCGCGCGTCCGTGAAATTTTTTTAAAATCGTCATAACTAATTCTAAAAAAATCAAAAAAAATAAAAAAATTATATATTTGGATAAAGCAAATTAATATTTACGTCTATGATTTTTTTCAGAATTTTTTGAATTTTTTGATTTTTTGAATTTTTTTGAATTTTTTAATTCGCAGAAAATGGAATTCCATGTTTTAAACATGGAATTCCATGTTTAAAACACGGAAACATGGAATTCTATGTTTTAAACATGGAATTCCATGTTTTGATATAAGGAATTTGTTTTCCGCAGACACGAAATTCACTGTTTAAAACATGGAATTCCATGTTTAAAACATGGAATTCCATGTTCTGCGAATTAAAAAATTAAAAAAGAAATCAAAAAAATCAAAAAATTCAGAAAATTCCGAAAAAAAATCATAGACGTAAATATTAATTTGATTTATCTAAATATGATTTTTTTTGATTTTTTTGATTTTTTTTGAATTAGTTATGGCGATTTTAAAAAAATTTCACGGACGCGCGCGTGTGATGAAATTAGTAGTAGGTGGTGGTGGTGGTGGTGGAGGCGGTGATGGTTGTGGTGGTTGTAGTGGTGGTGGTGGTGGTTATGATGGTGGAGGCGGTGATGGTGGTGGTGGTGGTGGTGGTGGTGGTGGTGGTGGTGGTGGTGGTGGTGGTGGTGGTGGTGGAAATATCCTATTATTTGTTTAAGATTTAAAAATAAATATTGTATTAAAAATAAAATAATATATTTAATAATAAGGATAGTATAGGTATAAAAAATATAAAGGGGATGTTTTCTATAAATAATTGTTCTATTAGGCATTTATCTCTAAATAAGAAAATTAGAGGCTTAAAAAAATGAAAGGCATCATTAAGGAGGCATTTATCTCTAATTACCCCTTTTTCTAATCTAACATAATAAATACACAAAATCCTTTATGAATTTTTCTTTGTTAAAATTATCTAATCCAAACAACATTTTTCTCTCCCTTTCTTTTTTTACTTTAATAATTTTTCTTTTTTTTTTTATTATTTTTTCCCTCCTGAATACAAACACACCCTAAGACTTTTTGCTACAAGGTTTTTCCTAATAAGGTTTCAACGAGGCATGCCAAATATATACTATCATATTTAGAACAATATTCTCCTTCCAATTTCAATCCACGCTTTATAAGGCCTATTTCTAAATTTATGGTTTCGTTTTTTACTTTTATACCCTTGCTTTGGCTGAAAAAAGAATAAAGATATATATCACCTCTTTTTGCTTCACCCATGTATCACCTCCTATGTGGAGGTTTTAAACACCAATAAAAACGCTTCTCTCTCTTAAAGTATAATTTTTTCTTTCCTTTGTTTAATGCCACATTAGACGACACATAGGAAGTAATAAATGTGTGAAGCAAAAAGGGGTGATATATAGCAATGCTCCTGAAAAATATCCCTTCCACTTTTCCGTGGGTACAGATCCACGACCACTCGCAACCATGTTCAGAATTTATAACCGTGATGGGTACGGACCCGTGTCGTTTATCACAACAACGGGTTGTACCCATGGACCAGTACAACCCATTTACAATAGACCCCCAATTCTTGGGTTGTACCCACCCATGACCAAAACCAATAAATAAAACTCTATACATCCCAAAAATGTTATTTGGCTGTACCCTCAACAAACAAAATACAAACCGACATTCTTCACACTCGCTGCACATAAACAAATCAATTTGGAACAACAACAAATGAAATTCAACAACAAATCAAGGAACCAAAAAAACAACAACAACTCGTTGGACAATAATCATCATATAAACAAAAACATCAAGAAATCGCTTAGCAATCGCAGTATTAGAACAAAAAAGAACAACAAATTTATTCACACTCGCTGACTTTAAAAAAAATTGAAGCGGAAATGAAAAACAAAAACAAAAACAAAAACAAAATCAGAGTTGGGATTCATGGGTTGTACCCGCGGTGCTGATGTGCTTGGGCTGGACCCATGGGGTGGAAAATAATCATCATATACACAAAAACATAAAGGAATCGCTTAGCAATCGCAGTATTGGAGCAAACAAGAACAACAAATCTATTCACACTCGCTGACTTTAAAAAAATTGCAGCGGAAATTGAAAAAAAACAAAAACAAAATCAGAGTTGGCCTTCACGGGCTATACCAGTGGTGCTGATGTGCTTAGGCTGGACCCATGGGGTAGATATGCTTGGATTCACGGGCTATACCCATGGTCGGGGAGACGCCGCGAATTCTGATCCAGGTAGAGATGAGTGGAGATTGGAACACGATGGGCTGTACCCATGACCCATTATTGCTTCAACATCGCCGAAGAATGTCCACAAACGACAGTGGATAAGTTATTGGACTTCTGTTGGAGGAGAGCGGCGTGTTCAATGGGTCGATGGTGGTGAAGATCGGCTTTGTATGATGGTGGAGTAGAGCGGCTTTGTGAGATCTGTGTGGTCAGGATGGTGGATGGTGGAGATGATAGGGCTCGAGATGGTGATGTTGGTGGCGTAAGGTTTCAGATGGTGGTGGGTTCTGGATCTCACTACGGCCGCGGATTTACAGCGCAGATGAGCGACGAAGACGAGCGGTGGGGGTGCGAGGGTGAGAATGGCTTTCCGGAGAAGATCCGACGGCGGTTTTTGTGTGCAGGAGAGCGGTGGTTTTCGTAGTTGTATAGTGGAATGGGACACGATGGTGGCGGCGGTGTTGGGCGGCGATGGTGACGGAAATGGTGTCGATGAAGATGTAGATGGTGGTTGTTCTTGTGCAGGGTAGGGTTATTGGTTGTGGGGGGGGGTCCGACGGGTTAGTGATAGAAAAGAGATGAATGGAATGGGTCGGTGTGTATCAGAGAAGAGAGAAAGAGAGGAAAACGTGGAGTGGGAGTGATCCAACACTATTATGGGTTTGGGGTATTTCTTTGTGGCTAATAGAGAAAGGGAAGGAGTTTTGGATATTTGTTGTTTTTTAGTTGGGCTGATAACTACTTAGTTAGTGGGGGACTTATATTATAAACCCACTATGACTGTAGGCCTTTAAAAGTTAATGCCCTTAAAAATTGTCCAGTTTTTTTTTTGGTCGAGAAAGTAGTGAATAGAATTCAGAAGTTGTTACAAAGTAACCTATGCCTAATGCATCAAAGTCCAATCTAAATAAGTTGGATAATTGGGGAGGAGGATCAACACTCCAAAGACTAAACAATTTGTCACTTAGCATTTGTTTAGCCACCCAATCCGCGCTTCTATTACATTCTCTCCTCACAAAGGAGATACTATTCTTGTTTTTACTCAAACACAACCTAATGTTCTTCACCAAAATCTTAGTACAACTATTAAGATTACAATTAATCATATTAATACGATTAATAATAGTTTGACAATCATTCTCTATTAACAGTAGATGGAGGTCTTCTATTCGCTATTTTACATGTTTCAAGAATTCCTCTAGCTTCTGCTTCTGCAATAGAGTGAGCCTTAATCTTCTCAGCCTTCCCTTCCAAAAAAGAACCTATTGAATCACGCAAAATACAAGCATATGATGCTAAATTAGTTTTTGCATTAAATGAAGCATCGTAATTTATTTTTAATTGCCCAGTAGGAAGAGGTTTTCATAATGTTACCCCCTTATTCCCCAAATGTTTACTAGTATTCAAGTTTGTTGCGCAAACATCTTGTATACTAAAATTTTCCATTTGAACCAAACCCGTTCTTGTAAAAAAAACCAAATTGACTAAGGAATAATAATAAAATAAAGAATTAATGCCTAAGAAAAATCTTAAGTTAAAATTAATTTCTTTCACTCTAACCATTATTTTTTTTCTATAAAAAACCACATATTATTTTTTTCTTTTTTTACCATAAAAAAAGTTGTTTGACTTACGGAAAGTTTCTCTAACTTCAAAAAAACGTCTTTTACATGCCAAGGTAGCCGATGCATATGGGGCATTAACCCTAAAATGAAATCTCTACGCAACTAGAGTAATATACTGCAACGTTATTTCTATCATAGGCTTTCATAGGCGTAGCTCAGCAGAGGAAGGTATTATGGGTAAGCAAGCGAGTTCCCTTCTCAAGCTTTTATCTTTATTGATTATTGATTTGCAGAGTTTCATATGCATGTGTAGAAGCTATGTAATGTGTATGTGTAGGAGCTACCGTATCGTTTTATGTGCAGAATATTTTTGTGTATGTACTTGTTCCATTGTTTCAAGTTGCGTCCTTTGCGGCCTCTGCTAATAGGTTCTATCTCATAAATAAAACTTGCATCTTTTACTACTTTTTAGTTTCCTTACCATTATTGAATACAAACGGTAGCTCCGATTGTAAATGAATTATTAGCGAGCACAAGAAAAATCAGTAAATCAGGTTAGAATTAAAAGGAGAGTTTTTTTTTTAATCTGATTTCCTTACATAAGTAATATTTTGAGTTAATTTGAGGTGTATTAAAGCATGCTTACTTTGTGTGAACACAAATCTGAAATCTTATGTTCTAAGAGTTAATTTTTGTACAATTTAACAGAAACAAGGTACAAATAGTAGATTCTAAGGAGCACTACAAGAAAATGATCATTTAGCGACGGTTTTTTAGGGACGCGTCGCGTTAGCGTCCCTAAAAAAATTATAAATAACGACGCAAAAGTAAATGCGTCCTTCATTGTTGTATATGGCGACACTGTGTTTGAAGCATCCCTATATGCTATTAATAGGGGACGCATCTTATATATCGTCGGCATTTATTTTGCTATAGGGACGCTGTTGATTCACGCGTCCTTGTTTTACTTTTTCACGACGCTATATATATAAGCGACGGTATTGACACACTAATTAAAGACGCAGTTACGTGAGCGTCGGTATTGACACACTAATTAGGGACGCGTCTGCATGAGAGTCGATATTAACACAATAATTAGGGACACAACTACATGAGCGTCGTCATTGACGCACTAATTAGGGACGTAGTTACACAAGCGTCAATGTTGACACGCTAATTAGGGACGCCGTTACATGAGCGTCGGTTATACTGATAGCTCATATGGGGCGCTTTTCGTTTTGCGTCTTTATTTGCACACTAATCAGGGACGCAACTATATGAGCGTCAGTTATACTTATCACATAAGGACGCTTATAGATTTGCGTTGGGAATGTTGATAAACAAAAAAGTACAACTTTCAAATAATTATCATTAGATTAGTACAATTAACCACAAATATTAGTATATACAAGGGTAACGTAATTAAAAGTTACAACAATATCAATAAATTTGAGAATAAACTTGACAATCTTGTTATGTACTTAAGACTTTAATCACAATTTAAATTTATAATTTTGAATATTACTTAAAATATTGTTTGATAAAAACGAACTTGGAAAAATAAAACTACCCATTTGTGCATCTGATCTCATATCAATTTCTCCATGAAAATTCCAATGAATATACCCATTTTTCATACCCGAAACCACAACATGATCTCTAACTATGTTTGGAAATTGCAAAATATTATTCAGACAATACTTACAAGGACATAATAATATTCCATCTTGTGAACCACCATGTTTCAATGCAAACTCAATAAATTTATACACTCCATTAATATATTTAATACTATGTCTTGGTTTGACTATCCAACTTTTATCAATTTTCATTTCAGGTTGCATAATTTTGCTGTAATAATTGAAAAAAGTATATTTAAACTAATAAAATAATTTGAATAAGATATTTTTCCATAATTTTTAATTTATTCGTATATTATTACTAAATATTCTTATAAAATTGTATATAAATGTATTACATAATATATTTAATGATATAAATATAATTTTTTACCTTTATAATATCTATTTATGTTTTATTTTGTAAGAAATATTATATTATTATAATATTTTTTAATTAAAATCATTCAAGTTTTAAGATTAAAAAACAATTACCGGATAGCTTTTTTTATTTTCTTTTACTGAACGAGCCTTGTCAAATCATGGATCAAATTACTTCCCCAACACAAACTGCTTTCATCAAAGGAAGAGTGATACAAGACAATATTCTAATAGCGCAAGAACTCTCATTCTACATGAAAAGGAAGCTGAAGAAACAAAAACAGATTGCGGCTATCAAACTTGACATGGCCAAAGCTTTTGATCTGGTCAGGTGGGACTTTTTGAGAGAACTGCTTAATAAACTTGGTTTTGCTAACACTTGGGTTCAATGGATTTGGAATTGCATAACCACTGTATCATCACAACTTAATATCAATGGAGAACGACAGCAGCTTTTCTTTCCTGGGAAAGGGCTAAGGCAGGGAGACCCCTTATCACCTCTACTTTTTTCTTTACTTACAGAATCTTTAATATCTCTCATTGAAATGAAGGTTGCCACAGGGAAAATTCGAGGGGTACAGATTACAAGGAATTGTCCGGTGATTTCTCATCTCCTCTTCGCCGATGATTCCCTTTTCTTCTTATCACTCGATGGTCCCGATGTTGATGAGTTTCAGGAATGTATACAAACTTACTGTCAAGGCTCGGGGAAAAAGGTCAACTTCCATAAATCGGCTATCTCATTTAGTACTCAAACACCAGTTGACACCAGGACACGAGTGACACAGCAGCTTCAAATACAAGAGAAGTCAGACTTAGGGAAGTATCTTGGTATTCCCCTATGTCATAAACGATCCAAGATTGAAACTCTACAGTGGATATCATACAAAATTTTCAATAAAGCTCAAGGCTGGATAGCTGAATTACTGTCTGAAGGAGGAAAAGAGGTCTTGATTAAGGCCATCTTACAAGCTATACCTTCGTATGCTATGACAATTTTCTCCTTTCCAATGGGTTTTTGCAAAAAACTTACCTCAATCATTGCACGCTTCTGGTGGAACTCAATTGAACGTAAACGTATTCACTGGAAACAATGGGATAAATTAACGCTTCATAAGCTAATTGGAGGACTTGGCTTCAGGGATATCAAAAGAGCGAACACAGCTTTACTAGCACAACAGGCTTGGAGGATTTATCATTCACCAAATTCCCTGGTTTTCAAACTACTTAAAGGTATTTATTTTCCTCATCAGGATTTTATGCAGGTTAAACTCAAGCAAAATAGATCCTGGTCTTGGGCTAGCCTCTTGGAAGGTAGGGATCTCATACACTCTCAAGGACTCATACAAATTGGAAATGGCAAATCAACACGCATTTGGGAGGACAGATGGCTCTTATCTGGCTTTATCAAAGATAAACCAATTGCAACAAACATTGAAAGGGTTGACCAATTAATACACGCAACAAAAGGAACGTGAAATTTAGAAACGATAGACGCGAATATCCCAGACCCGGTTAAAGAAGAAATTTATCGCTTACCACTATTATCACAGGAGTCACAAGACACACTCATTTGGCCACACAAAAAAACCGGAGCTTATTCAACTAAATCTGGATATGCTACGCTTACAAAGGAATTCCTTCAGACTACACCGCAAACTTCTGCCCAAGCGGAAATATACTCATCTCCTCTATGGAACTTAGTTTGGAAATCAAATGTGCCATCAAAAGTCCGCCACTTCATTTGGAAAGCTTGCTGGGATATATTACCTACTAAACGTAATCTATACAATCGGAAATGCACTGAGGATGACCACTGTCCTTGGTGTGGGAAACCAGAAACTTGTACTCATCTACTACTCTCATGTCATTTTTGTAAACAGGTCTGGGCAGGATCCGCAATGCAAATACGTATACCAGAGGACGAAAACTTGAATATTGGTACTTGGATACTTACAATTTCCGGAAAGAACTCCCGATGGCCTTGGGACACCACCATTATTACAGCCTATATCTGTCTTATACTTTGGAACATTTGGAAACAAAAGACGAAATGTCTTTATGATACAGGATCACCTAATTTTCAAACGGTTTTATATCTTACACATGTTTCAATGTCTGATCTTTTTGGACAGGAATTGACAACAAATACAAGCACTACCCCAACGATCGCGAATCCTCCTCCACAGCAGACTGCTCACCCAGACATCCCACATGATACACAGATCATTTACACTTGTGACGCTTCGTTCAAAGATAAAACAATGCAAAGCGGAATTGGCATTGAGCGTAGGAACATTAACACAGGTTCAAGACAAGTGTTTTCGGCACCAATTTGGACAGATTCACCTTTGGAAGCAGAAATGATGGCAGTTCTCGAGACTACAAAGATGGCATGTAGGGACACGTCTCTTTCAACTATTATCTGCTCAGACAACCTTGAAGTCATTCAAGGTATATCCAAGTTGTCAGCAGCCTGGTGGAAAATCAGACCATCGCTTCAGCTAGTGAAGCAGATCGCAGAACGGCACGGGTGCCTGTCTTTTCGACATGTTCCCCGTAATCAGAACGAATGGGCTGATAGAGCCGCGCGTATTGCTAGGCATCGATTTGTTGAGAGAACCCCCAACGGTTCTCTGGCACGGGATTTTCGGAGGCTTGGTATCGGATAAGCTTTGAACCTTTACACTCTCCGTTCGTTTGAACAAAAAAAAAAAAAAAGAACGAGCCTTGTCTGAAAAAAAAAAAATACAGATCGATATATAGACTTATCTGACAAAAAAAAAATTATACAGATCGATGGCCTAAGTTCGACTTATCTTCTTTTTTGTTTTATTACTTGTCGGTGACCGTATTCAACTTTCCCAAAATCATTTCCTAATTCTTGTTTGTTCCACTCTATTCTCAGTTTTTAATGTACTAAAAGAAAAGTAATTCACTCACCCCACCCATCAGCCGCTCTCTTGCAAACATTGAAGAACCATCGAAGAACCCAAATTTGCAAACAAATCAATTTTTTCTACCGTCTTCTTTAATTTAATTATTAAGGATAGAGTGAGTAATTGGGTTATTACTGCAGGTTAGATTATTCCTTCTCCATTAAAACTCTTCTGCCTTGTTTAATTATTAAGATTTGAGTAAGTAATTAGGTTATTACTGAATTATTAAGGTTAAAGTAATAGATTGGTTCTTATTACTGTATTTGATTATTAAAATTAGATTGAGTGAGCATTTGGGATATTACTGTTTATTTTATTATTAAGGTTAGAACGAATTATTGGATCGTATTACTTTCTTATGTGATTATTAAGATTAACGTCAGCAAAGTTATGAATTCTTATTTAGAATTAAGTTTGTGTGATTAGTGAATTCTTTGGTTGTCTATTAGTATAATGTAATAAAATGAAGGCATCTTAAATCATGTAGTCTAAAAGAAATATTAGCCGTAGTAATTGGGGGTAATCTGCAACTTGATTTTTTGTGTAATGCATCTTTATATTAGTTTATTACTGAACAACTCAATATAGAGAGATTAGGAGTGAGTTTTAATCAAAGATTAATTGCAGGAGGTATGTGTAGAATTAATCTTTAAACCATTGGTCCGGGTAAGAAAAAAAGGGAGTAATCTAGTAGGTACCATTGATTAGTCTCTAATGGTGTGGCAAATTGTCATTGCAGATAAAAGAATGGAGAATGATTGTCCTTGTGATATCATAAGTAATCTTCCTGACAATGTTATCGACATCATTTTAATGTGTTTGCCAACACGAGAGGCTATAAGGACTAGTATTTTATCAACAAGTTGGAGGTATTCTTGGACAAAAATTACACAATTTATACTTGACGAAACACTGTTGAATGAACTTATTGTGAACAACGAACATTCAGCTATAAATACATTTAGAACAATTTTAATTCAGCTTCTGTTGCATCACAAAGGACCTATCCACAAGTTTACCCTCTCCTTTCCTACATTAAAAAATTTTCCTGAAATTGACGGCCTCTTCCTTTTCCTTTCAAGAAACAGTATTGAGGATCTTACAATTAAGATGTCTGAAAATGTCTTTTACAAATTACCATTATCGTTTTTTAAATGCCAACAATTGAAGCATTTAAGTGTTGACAATTGCAAGATTGAGACCACACCTGCCTTCATAGGATTTCCTAAGCTGATTACGTTGGAGCTGGCTAGTGTTTATCTCAGTAAGGAAGAGTTTGGATTCTTAATTTCTAATTCACCAATGCTTGAGGTGTTGAACTTGTTGGGTGGCAGTTTTGATATCGATGTTGATGATCTTGAGATTGACTTACCTAATCTGAAAAAATTTGAGGTCTTTGGCTATACTAAAAGAATTAGCTTCTTAAAAGCTCCACTTCTTGCTTCAACAGAAATTATTTGTCCATACGATGCAGTAACATGGAACGACTTGGTTAGATTGTTTGATTGTATGCCTGTTCTTAAAAACATGTATCTTTCAGTTTCGCAGGTGAAGGTAATTCTTGTTAAAAGCTACATCTACTTTAAACTACAATCTTGTGAAGTTAATTTGCGTGTCTATGCTTATTTTATACTTTGCACTTGTAACTTGTTTCTTTCAGAGGTTGGCTTTAGGTGAAGTGCCGAGAGGGCTTCAGACTACTTTAATCTTCCTTGAACATATTGAGCTCCAATATGTAAAGCTACGTTATATGTATGAGCTGTCATTTATCCTTTGCTTGATTAGATCCTCCCCCAACCTAAAGCGGCTTATTATACAGGTGATTAGCGCGATGTTTCTCTCAGAATTGTGTTATAAATTTAATTCTCATGATAATTTCTTACAAATTTGTTTTTGACATTTTCTCTTAGATGTCCACAAGTTATACTCTCGGCACAAACGTGGCTTTGGAAATCCTAAAAGAGGAAGACATTTCAGATGTAATGCTGAATGAACTCAAGGAAGTGACGTTGAACGGCATTACTGGGACAATTCTAGAATTGGAATTTATCAAGCTTTTGTTAGCTAAATCATTAAGTCTCCACAAAATGTTCATTCGGCTTTCGTACAAAGTCCCAGCTGATAAAAGATGTACGATCCTCAAAGAAGTCACTAGATTTTGTCATGCATCAAAGGATGCACAAGTAATTTTTAATTACTAGGTTGATGTGTACCCCAAGCGAATTTTCTGAAAATTATTCAGTCTTAAATGATAATTCTATTAAATGACTATTTAATGTTTTCAAGATCCTTTTTTTGAATTCTCAATTTGCTATAGTTCCAATTTCCACCTTTATTATTGGTATCTAAATGACATAAAAGTTTATACTTGTGACAGATTTTGAAATAATTCATCAAATTTTAAGACATAATAAATTAAGACATAAGGTGTCACGCTCTTCTTTTCTAGACTGTTAATAAATTAAATTTTGGAAAAAAAAAGACTGTTAATAAATTCCTCTTGAGAATGATGATCACTAACTTGGCTTCAACCTTAGAGCTAGACTTAAAAAAAATTATGGGTGCATGTCTAGATTTCTCAAGGATTAAATAAGTTATATCCTTTAAGAAAATTGCAAGTTAATTCTAAACGAGGAAAATGCTAAATTGTTCGTGAGCTCAGGTACCTTACTTACCTGTTGTATATTTCGAGAACAAATAACAATTAAGGGTCCGGTGAAAAGCATATCGTTTCCATCGAAGATAATTAATATCTTTCGCCCAATTGTCATCGTTTTCTCTTCCCAGTCAATTTCTCCTAAGACGTTCTTGATTGGGACCCCAACGAACATGTGCGTCCCGAGCCCAATCTGGAGAGTCCTCGTCAACATCACTAATATCATTAGCATCTGATCTCTTTTATGATATTATCCTTTTCCTTCATTACTTCTGATTTTGTGTTACGGCTAGATGCACAGGGGTTAAGTGACCCGGATTTTCATTAAACAATAACAAAAACTAAGTACTCCTTCTGTTTTAAAATGTTTGTCCACCTTGTTTTTCACACAAATTAAGAAATATAATTATTACACTCCATATGACAAAAGTACCCTTCATAAAGTGTCTTGATATTTTATTAATTATAATTTTTTAATAGGGATAATAGTAGAAAAAAGAAAGAAAAAATGTCTTGATATTCTAAGTGGACAAACATTATGAAACTACATTTTTAGTAAGTGGACAAACATTTTGAATCGGAGAGAATATAGCTTAGTATGACATGTCCTACCAAACAATATCATAAATCGAAAAATAGTTTGGTGAAATTTACCCACCAAACAACATATACCCAAATATATATTTATGAGATTATTCTCACAAAATAACCACATAAACTCAAATATAATTGAATAAATTACCATTTAAGTCACCAAACTAAAAATAATAGCCCTCCAGTATCCCCTTGATAATATTTTCTGTAAAAGTCCCCTAACAACTTATACGTTCCTATTATGCCCCTCTTTTATTTTACTTTTCCTTTTAATCAAATCATTTCCTTTTTATCCGCCAAACAAATCGATCTCTTCTCTCTAAACGACCACCGCCACGGCCACCATCAATCCCACCATCAATTCCGCCATCGACGCCGCGCCCATCCTCCGCTCCAACATCAGTGCCATTTTTAATTGTTGAATTTGAAAGGAAGATGTCGTACGCTTATCTCTTCAAGTACACCATCATTGGTCATACCGGTAATGATTTCCATTTCAATCTGTATTATAACATATATATTTTATTTATTTGATTACTAGTTTATGAATTTTGATGTTATTTGTCGATTTGTAGCTTCGTATAATTGTTTTATTTTTATTTCGATTGGAATTGTATCGAAATTAAGCTTTTGATGTTTGACTTTTGTATCAATATTTTTCCCTAATTCAATTCTTTGGGTTACATAGCTAGCTTGAGATTATAAAGTTTCTGATTTTTTTCAAATAATTCTGTTCGGATTGTAGTAATGTGATGAAAAGATTATGATTCTGTGAATTATTATAGTCAAAGGTGTTTTAAATAGATGTGATTTTGGTTTAATTTGGTGATAGCATATAGTTTATGCTAGTGATGAGGTGGTTAGGAATATATGGGAGATTGATTTTTCATTTTGGGAATGTTTGATTGATCTATGGAAGTGTTTTTAGCTGGTTTCATTGAATGGGTTTTGATCAATAAGCATGAATGATCTCTGAATTTTGTTAGCCTATTAAGTTTTCAAGGTTTAAAGTTTATCATAAGAAAGCTATGTGTTTAATTAAGCATTATAACCTAATGATAATATTTTTTTTTTAATCAGCAATTGGATAATCATGCCTTCTTCTGCAATTTACAAACAAACATTCTCAACCTGTGCACGATTTAACTATCGGTGTTGAATTTGGAGCTCAAATTATCAACATTGATAACAAACCAATCAAGTTGCAGATTTATCTCATTTCCTTTTTATATTTCTTTGTTTTGTTCTAATCTGGGTTTTGATTTGCTTAATTTAGTGTATTTACAATTGATAGATTTATATATATGGGGTCAATGACACAATTGATCCCTGTGGTATACGATATAGTCAAATTTACACATCCACAATGGTAGAATATTACCATTTTTCGGCAAACTGTAATTATATACTTAAATCAGATCATTCTGAAATATTGTAAATTGGTGGAGAATGTTCCACAAGTGGCAGCTTGTCCAGGAGAGCTGCTTGGTGTGACTGTTTTTTTTCTTTTTCTTCTATATTAATTTGTTTTAAAAAAAAGTGTCTTGCGAACATGAAGCCAAACAAATTAATTACACATAACTGGTAGAGACTTTAGTTTTTAGATTAGGGGTCAGATAGATAAAACATGTAAGAGTCCGATAGGGTATTATATGCTACCTAATTTTTTATTTTAAAATAGTACTTTTGGCTTTTTCAGCATATAGAGACATATGTTTGCAACTTTTCTTATCTATTGGACGTATCTAGTTATTGATTGGGAATTTATAATGAAAAATGATAGTGTCTGCAACTACTTACAAAATGTTACTTAAATATAATTTGGTGGGATTTTTCCCACCAAACAACATAAACCCCCAAATTTAATTTGGTGGAATTTTCCCCACCAAATAACAACATGAAAATTTGGTGGGAAAAAATATTGGTCTAAAAAAATTTGGTGGGACAAAATATTGGTCGAAAAAATTTGGTGGGAAAAAACCGGCCGGAAAAATTTGGTGGGAAAAAAACCGACCGGAAAAATTTGGCGGGAAATAAACCGGCCGGAAAAATTTGGCGGGAAAAAAACCGGCCGGAAAAATTTGGTCGGAATTTTTTTGGCGGGGAAATTTAGTTTGGTGGGAATATTTAGTGAAGGGTATTATTGTCTAATTATATTTTTTATAGTAGACATGACTTTTATGGGCAATATCACTTCCTCCTAGGGTGTATATGGTAAATAGCTCAAAATAATTTAGTAAAATTTGTCCCACCAAACAATAACATAAATCAAAAATCAATTTAATAAAAAAGACATAAACTCAAATATAGTTTGGTGAATATTTTCACCAAATAATAACATATACTCAAATGCATTCTTATACGATTTGTCCCACCAAACAATAATATAAATTCAAATGTAGTTTGATGAAATTTTTCGACCAAACAACAATATATACTCAAATACATTCTTGTATGATTTGTCCCAACAAACAGTAACATAAATTTAGATGTAGTTTTATGGAATTTGTTTCACCAAATAAAAACATAAATCCAAAAATAGTTTGATGAAATACGAAAACATAAACCCACATTGTAGTTTGGTGGATTTGTCACACCAAACAATATAAACTCAAATATAGTTTGGTAAGACATGTCCCACATATAACAATTTTTTGTGAGCAACAATTTTGACAGAAAAAGTTGATGAGAATTTTGGCCAAAAAAAATTTGTTGAGAAAATTTTTGATGGAAAAATTTAATAGAAATTGTGCTGGTAGAAAAATTATAATGAGATTGACATAATTCAAGAATATCATTATATATTATATTTTTCATATTAAACATGACTTTTACATATATTATTATGTTGTATAACAGTGCAAATTTTCCTTTTAAACACCAATAAAAACGCTTCTCTCTCTTAAAGGATTATTTTTCTTTCCTTTGTTTAATGCCACATTAGATGACACATAGGAAGTAATAAATGTGTGAAGCAAAAAGGGGTGATATATAGCAATGCTCCTGAAAAATATCCCTTCCACTTTTCCGTGGGTACAGATCCACGACCACTCGCAACCATGTTCAGAATTTATAACCGTGATGGGTACGGACCCGTGTCGTTTATCACAACAACGGGTTGTACCCATGGACCAGTACAACCCATTTACAATAGACCCCCAATTCTTGGGTTGTACCCACCCATGACCAAAACCAATAAATAAAACTCTATACATCCCAAAAATGTTATTTGGCTGTACCCTCAACAAACAAAATACAAACCGACATTCTTCACACTCGCTGCACATAAACAAATCAATTTGGAACAACAACAAATGAAATTCAACAACAAATCAAGGAACCAAAAAAACAACAACAACTCGATGGACAATAATCATCATATAAACAAAAACATCAAGAAATCGCTTAGCAATCGCAGTATTAGAACAAAAAAGAACAACAAATCTATTCACACTCGCTGACTTTAAAAAAAAATTGTAGCGGAAATGAAAAACAAAAATAAAAACAAAATCAAAGTTGGGATTCATGGGCTGTACCCGCGGTGCTGATGTGCTTGGGCTGGACCCATGGGGTGGAAAATAATCATCATATAAACAAAAACACAAAGGAATCACTTAGCAATCGCAGTATTGGAGCAAACAATAACAACAAATCTATTCACACTCGCTGACTTTAAAAAAATTGCAGCGGAAATTGAAAAAAAACAAAAGACGAAATGTCCTTGGGACACCACCATTATTACAGCCTATACCAGAGGACGAAAACTTGAATATTGGTACTTGGATACTTACAATTTCCGGAAAGAACTCCCGATGGCCTTGGGACACCACCATTGTTACAGCCTATATCTGTCTTATACTTTGGAACATTTGGAAACAAAAGACGAAATGTCTTTATGATACAGGAAAACCTAATTTTCAAACGGTTTTATATCTTACACATGTTTCAATGTCTGATCTTTTTGGACAGGAATGGTCAACAAATACAAGCACTACCCCAACGATCGCGAATCCTCCTCCACAACAGACTGCTCACCCAGACATCCCACATGATACACATATCATTTACACTTGTGACGCTTCGTTCAAAGATAAAACAATGCAAAGCGGAATTGGCATTGAGCGTAGGAACATTAACACATGTTCAAGACAAGTGTTTTCGGCACCAATTTGGACAGATTCACCTTTGGAAGCAGAAATGATGGCAGTTCTCGAGACTACAAAGATGGCATGTAGGGACACGTCTCTTTCAACTATTATCTGCTCAGACAACCTTGAAGTCATTCAAGGTATATCCAAGTTGTCAGCAGCCTGGTGGAAAATCAGACCATCGCTTCAGCTAGTGAAGCAGATCGCAGAACGGCACGGGCGCCTGTCTTTTCGACATGTTCCCCGTAATCAGAACGGATGGGCTGATAGAGCCGCGCGTATTGCTAGACAACGATTTGTTGAGAGAACCCCCAACGGTTCTCTGGCACGGGACTTTCGGAGGCTTGGTATCGGATAAGCTTTGAACCTTTACACTCTCCGTTCGTTTGAACAAAAAAAAAAGAAAAAAAAAAAAAGAACGAGCCTTGTCTGAAAAAAAAAAATACAGATCGATATATAGACTTATCTGACAAAAAAAAAAAAATTATACAGATCGATGGCCTAAGTTCAACTTATCTTCTTTTTTGTTTTATTACTTGTCGGTGACCGTATTCAACTTTCCCAAAATCATTTCCTAATTCTTGTTTGTTCCACTCTATTCTCAGTTTTTAATGTACTAAAAGAAAAGTAATTCACTCACCCCACCCATCAGCCGCTCTCTTGCAAACATTGAAGAACCATCGAAGAACCCAAATTTGCAAACAAATCAATTTTTTCTACCGTCTTCTTTAATTTAATTATTAAGGATAGAGTGAGTAATTGGGTTATTACTGCAGGTTAGATTATTCCTTCTCCATTAAAACTCTTCTGCCTTGTTTAATTATTAAGATTTGAGTAAGTAATTAGGTTATTACTGAATTATTAAGGTTAAAGTAATAGATTGGTTCTTATTACTGTATTTGATTATTAAAATTAGATTGAGTGAGCATTTGGGATATTACTGTTTATTTTATTATTAAGGTTAGAACGAATTATTGGATCGTATTACTTTCTTATGTGATTATTAAGATTAACGTCAGCAAAGTTATGAATTCTTATTTAGAATTAAGTTTGTGTGATTAGTGAATTCTTTGGTTGTCTATTAGTATAATGTAATAAAAAGAAGGCATCTTAAATCATGTAGTCTAAAAGAAATATTAGCCGTAGTAATTGGGGGTAATCTGCAACTTGATTTTTTGTGTAATGCATCTTTATATTAGTTTATTACTGAACAACTCAATATAGAGAGATTAGGAGTGAGTTTTAATCAAAGATTAATTGCAGGAGGTATGTGTAGAATTAATCTTTAAACCATTGGTCCGGGTAAATAAAAAAGACATAAACTCAAATATAGTTTGGTGAATATTTTCACCAAATAATAACATATACTCAAATGCATTCTTATACGATTTGTCCCACCAAACAATAATATAAATTCAAATGTAGTTTGATGAAATTTTTCGACCAAACAACAATATATACTCAAATACATTCTTGTATGATTTGTCCCAACAAACAGTAACATAAATTTAGATGTAGTTTTATGGAATTTGTTTCACCAAATAAAAACATAAATCCAAAAATAGTTTGATGAAATACGAAAACATAAACCCACATTGTAGTTTGGTGGATTTGTCACACCAAACAATATAAACTCAAATATAGTTTGGTAAGACATGTCCCACATATAACAATTTTTTGTGAGCAAAAATTTTGACAGAAAGTTGATGAGAATTTTGGCCAAATAAAATTTGTTGAGAAAATTTTTGATGGAAAAATTTAATAGAAATTGTGCTGGTAGAAAAATTATAATGAGATTGACATAATTCAAGAATATCATTATATATTATATTTTTTATATTAAACATGACTTTTACATATATTATTATGTTGTATAACAGTGCAAATTTTCCTTTTAAATTCAACCAAATTTAACAAATAATGAAATCTGTAAAAATATTTTTCATGAGATTTTCAAAAATTGTTTAAAATTCAGATAGAATATCATTAATTAAAGAATTCTATTATTTTCCTTGTATTTAAAAACCCAAAGAATCCAATACACTTTTTGTTGAATATGTTATAAACAAAGGGAGAAGAAAATAAAAACATATAGATATTATTATCTTGTATTCCAATAACTCTAAGTATTACAATGAAATAAGACTCATTTTTATAGAGAAACTAGGTAAAGCCCGTGTCTGAAGACACTGAAAAAAAATTGTTTTGTTAAAGGAAATTGAACACAGGTTCGAAGGGTGAAGGTCAAGGTTAAAGTTAGGGTTTAGGTTTTTCTTTTGTTGATCATCAAGAAGAAGGTTAGGTTAAGGTTAAGGTTGAGTTTAAGGTTAAGGTTAAGGTTTAGGTCAAGGTTAAGGATGAGGTTAATTTTAAGGTTAAGGTTAAAGTTAAGGGTTAAGGTTAAATTTTAAGTCAAGGTTAAGGTTAAATTTAACTTTAAGAATAAGGTTAAGTTAAGGTTTAGGATTAAACGTTTAAGGTTTAACAAAATTCCATTATCTGTTTAAGGTTAAGGTTACATTTAAGATGAAAGTTAAGGTTAAGCTTTAAATTTAAGGTTAAGTTTAAGGTTCAAGGTTCAAGGTTCAAGATTAAGGTTAAGTTTTAACTTCAAGTTTAAGGTTATGGTTAAGGTTTAGGTTACACTTAAGATGAAGGTGAATGTAAAGGTTAAGGCTTGAGATTCAAGGGTTAAGGTTTAAGGTTTAAGGGTTAAGGTTAAAGTGAAGATGAAGATAAGGTTGTAAGGTTTAAGGTTCAAGGTCAAGGCAAGGTTTAAGGTTTAAGGTGTAAGGTTTAAGGTTAAATGTTAAGGGTTAAGATTAAAGTTAAGGTTAAGGTGATGATGAAGATTAGGGTTTAAAGTTTAAGATGTAAGGTTTAAGGTTTAAGTTTATTAAGTTTAATGTTAAGTTTAGGATTAAGGTTAATGTTAGAGATAAGGTTGAGGTTAAGATTAAGGTTCAGATTAAGGTTAAGTTTAAGGTCAAGGTTAGGTTAAGGCTAAGGCTAAGGATAATGTTAAGGATAAGGTTAATAGCTAAGGGGTTAAGGTTATGGATAATAGGTTGAGGGTTAAGGTTAAGGTATAGTTTAAGTTTAAGTTTAAGGTTAAGGTTAAGGTTAAGGTTAAGGTCAAGGTTAAGGTCAAGGTCAAGGTTAAGGTTAAGGTTAAGGTCAAGATTAAGGTCAAGGTTAAGGTTCAAGTTAAGGTTAAGGTAAAGGTAAAGTTAAAAATAAAGTAAAAGGTTAAGGTTAAGGTTAAGGTTAATGTTAAGGTTAAGTTTAAGGTTAAGGTTAAGGTTAAGGTTAAGGTTTAGGTTAAGATTAAGTTTAAGGTTAAGGTTTGGGTTTAGGTTAAGATTAAGGTTAAGGTTTGGGTTTTGGTTTGGGTTTGGGTTAAGGTTAAGGTTAAGGTTAAAGTTAAGGTTAAGGTTAACGTTAAGGTTGATAGTTAAGGGTCTAAGGTTATGGATAAGGGGTCAAAAAATCGTGTAGGGTAATATACTACTCCCATATTCCCAATTTGAAAAAATATCTTTTAAAAAATCAATGTGGTTTTTATATAGATACAATAAATGAGAAAATTAAAAAAGTTAAAAATTTTGAGAGATTTATGAGAAGAATAAAATAATAATGAGAGAAATAAGGGTGAGAGCATAAAGAATTTTTAAATATTAATAGAAAAAATTAAATGCAGGATAGTCTTATCATTTTTATAATTAATAATGTAACTTTTATTGATATATTTTTACAATAAAATATACTTTATTTCCGCTATTAAAGTATTATTAAACAAATAGCAATGTGTTGTAATTTGGTTGTAAAGGTCTAAATTGGATTTGCCCAATTGTTCTTAAGTGTTTCAAGATATTATTATTAATTTTATCTCCACTATATATTTCAATATTATTTCCTTCATTAGCTTTTCAAAAAATCGTTTAAGGTAATACACTGCTCCAATATTCCCAATTTAAAAAAATTTCTTTTAAAAGATTAATGTGGTTTTTATATAGATATAACAAATGAGAAAATAAAAAAATGAAAATTTTAAGAGATTTATGAGAAGAATAAAAAAATAATGAGAGAAATAAGGGAGTGATTTAAGGTTTCTTGTTTTAAAATATAATTTTTTTTATTAAGTAAACAAAGATTAGTTAATGGTCTTAATGATAGGTGGAGCCAGAATCGATCCTGGACACCACTTATGTTTAGCCAGATTTAGGGCCCGTTTGGAAGTGCTTATTTTAGAATAAAAAAGCACTTTTAGAATAAAATTTAAATTTTAAAAAAATTATTAAAAATCATCTTGAAATCTAAAATTATTTTAAGTGCTTTTTTTAAGAAGCACCTATTTGGTGCTTCTCAAAAAAGTGCTTTTCAAAGTCAAAAAAACTCTTAAAATGCTAAAAGCACTTTTAAGTGCTTCTCCAAAAAAGCACTTCCAAACGGGCACTAAATCCTGGCCACCACTTATGTTTGGCCAGGTTTAATCCTGGCCACCACTTATGCGGGTAAATCTGGACCGTAGAAAAAACTCTGAAATATAATATAGATGAGTGACCCATCACTTGACAATAATTAGAAAATATAAAGTTTTGAACCTTTGGACATCCAATATTAATAATATACTTAATTATTAATACTCGCCCTTGGATGTCCATCCATTAGATAATATGCCTCGTTAAAATCTTACCAAGAAAAACCCTGTGGGATAAAACTTTGATCGAAAGAAAAGAGTACATATAGATGGAACTAATCATCTTCAATCAATGTCTCGTTAAAACATTGTCAAGAAAAACCCAGTGGGATAAAAAAAATTGATCGAAGGAAAAAGAGTACAATCTTGTTTACGCTCTCCTTGATGATGATAAGAGATATATGAGTTATCGCATTCCAATAATATGGATCAACGTCTTGAATGTGGTGGTTGAAAATAATTCTGGAAGAAAACCTTCGAAATTCCTACGTGATTGAATCTGTTAAGTGTCAATATCAATATTTTTTTGTAGCTCGTATGTGTAGAAAACTTTGGTGAAATGTGTTTCGTTCTGTCACCTTTGATGTATCCTTTTTAGTTATGCGTGATATAAGCAACAATATCCTCATACAATACCATTGGTATATCTTATTGAAGATAAACCGTATTTCTCTTGGGTATGTTGAATAATCCACTTAAATAAATATTTTATACCACTCCCCTCTAAATATTCACTGAATGCCTCATTAAAACCTTATCAAGAAAATCCATTAAGACAAAACTTGATGAAAGGAAAAGAGTACATCATTCCTTGGGGTTATGACAATATTCAGTCTGTCCCGTTAAAACCTTACCAAGAAAACCTAATAGAAAAAATCGTAGTGAAGAAAAAGAGTGTAGAATTTTAATATATTCCCCCCCTCATTATGACATTACATATTTCATAATACATTAGATACCTATGGACTTGTACCTTGATGTCGTTAATAAAATTTTAATTAACAAATTTTCTAGATTTTCACTTTAGGGTATTTAGTGATAGTAATATCATTTCCTTGATAAAAAGAGAGTCTGTACTTATTTTGACAACGAATATTTGACATACCTCGTTAAAACCTTACTAGAAAAAACCTAATGGAAAAAAAACTTAGTGAAGGAAAAAGAGTACAACACACAAATATCATATCCTATTCATTATGATGTGAATTATGACAATAATTATTCAGAGTAAACTTTCATAATTCAGAAACCTATCTCTCTTTCTTTAATTAAATTATGTTCTTCAGGAACTTTTATACTCCAGGCACTTCTAGATCTCCGAGAAGTTAAATTTATACGCTCTAAGTAATTATGGAACCTATCGTGCTCCAAACACTTGTTGTGCTTCAAACACCTTTCGTATTTGGGAGCCTAACATGCTTCAGGCACCTATTGTGTTCATCAAGAATTTTTATATTCGTCTAATAATCACCACATAGTAACAATAACATAAGAATGATGACATTTCCCCATAATTAATTCTAGGTTTCTGTAGGAACCTCAATGATACATGTAAGGTTTTAAATTTCAAAATTTACTATTATCCTTTCTATCATTGTCAACATATTTCAACACTTTGTGGTTTAGGATCCTTATTATATATATTTCAAGCGCTAATTATATAAAAATATATTAATACCAAAAACTGTCTATCAGTTTTAAATATTTTCAGTAAACAAATAATCTACATAACTTTTCTCGTGTTCAGGTACCTAGGTCTTTTCAATGACCATTTTCCTGTAAGAGCAATGCATGTGCCAACATTAGTTGGCTTGATAATTCATCTCGTATCACGTGGAGTGCACATTTCACAATATTTACCATCTCATCATTTACTCGTGAGATTTTCTTCTTTGGGCCATGGCATACTTTGAACAAACAGGCTTACCACGCTTCATGCGTTGGTTATATGTATTACAGATCTACCAAGCTTCATGCGTTTGTTAGATGCATTACAAGTTTACCACGCTTCATGCGTTGGTTGGATGCATTCACTAAAATATTTGTTATGTCTCTAAATGGTACAATAACTTATGTTAGAGCGTTTACAACATATTATTGGAATTTCTAAGTATTCAACATACTTACGAATGCATTAGGTATATTATTTGCAATACTTTGCAAATGTATATTTATTTTAACTTCAAGTTCTTATTATTTAGTTCGTGGATACGTCATGCAACTTCAGGCTGCCTTGTCTCCCCCCCCCCCCCCCCCCAACCCTGATAAGGGGGATATTATCTAATTATTCAAAGATAATCAACATTTACATAAATCACAAATCTCCTGTTGGGATAGACGATAAATTTTATTGTAATATAAACATACTAGGTAAAACCCGTGTCTGAAGACACTAAAGCAAAAATGAATTCCGTTGACAGGAATCGAACCCAGGTTAAAAAAAAACCGTGTCTAAAGACACTAAAGCAAAAATGAATTCCGTTGACAGGAATCGAACCCAGGTTCAAAAAAATTAATAAGTGGGGCCAGAATCAATTTTGGCCACCACTAATGTTTAGTCAGATTAAATCTTGGCCACCACTTATGTTTAGCCAGATTTAATCCTGGCCACCACTTATGCGGGTAAATCTGCACCGTAGAAAAAACTCTGAAATATAATATATATATATATATATGGGTAGTCACTTGGCAAAAGAATCTTTGGGTTCTTCTACGTAGAGACCAAGTGAGTTACTGTCACTACGTGACCAAGTCGATCATGTAATGATATAAAGTTCTTTGGATTGTGACATCTTTTATTTTGCATAATTTGTGTTTCAACTGCTCGAATCAATATATAATAACAACCCCAAAGAAATAGCAAAATTTTATTTTCTCATACACACTTCTGGTGAGACTTTCAGGAGATAATGAAAAAGATACATTGTTACAAATACTTGTGGTTCATACAAGATATTCATTTTTGGGAATATCTTTAAACTTAGTAAATGTCTTCTGGATTTACTAAAAATATAATGCTCTAATTATGTTAATTTTGTATCACAAGGTAACATAATTTTGGTCATCCAAAACTCCTAATTAGATCGGCTAGATGGTTTAGCGTACGATTGATATACTACAAGTATATAGTTCCACTATATTGATAACATTCATGGTTATCATTTCGTGATGGCTTATTTTCTTTGACCTTTTACTTTCGGGATATTCCTTATTATTCCACTTCTAGTGGTAAGGATTTTTCTTAATAGTTTCTAAACGACTATTAAATCAAGAGTTGATTATTTCATGACATTAAACTCCTCTGGATTTTGGGTAACCAAGATGTCAATTACAGACACATTATAAGACGTTGCATTTTCTTTCAGAAACGCACTTCCATTTACTTAAATGAATGATTTTTAGCTAAGAAAAACGATATTCAAGTCACCCAATTATCCATTAGTATGTAAATTTTTATATAAGCTGAAAATTGTGCATTTGCTTCTAGAAAATGTGATTCTATTCTCTTCAGGGAATACAATATTAATCTACTTGTTTTGTCATTCCCACGTCTATTTATTTAGATAATGAAAATAGTTACCTTCACTTCAAGGAATGTAGCTCCATTCACTCAGAGGTCTGAAATATTATAGTTTACAAGAAAATGTAATGTTAAACCATAATATTGGGATAAAACTCTACTTACAATGTTGCTACTTCAGAAGTATTTTCATGACATAAAATGTGTAAAAGGTCTTAACATTTTTTTTTTCAAATTACTTCTATCTACATAATATCTACTTTAGGAGAATAATTATGTAACCTAGAATTTTGAAAGTATAGTGACGGTATCCCATTTTTCCTTTGTATTCTCATGAAATAATTAACCTCGTCTTTTTTCGGTTTGCTTAGCTTCTAATTGTTTTCACGATTATTCTTCTTGTCATCACCTCCTTTTCTTTTTCTTAACAACAATACTAGTAAAAAAATCATATGTATACATTATATATACTTTATGGAAACATACTTGCAAAGCAAACTTTGCAACACTATCATGATTTTTAACCTCAGGTGGAGTTATGATCACCACCACGCTGATTCCAATACATATTAGAAGACGTAGCAATTTCTTCAGGAAATGTAGCTTTATTCACTATAATCAATAATTTTATCCAGAGAATACAATATTTAATCGTATTTAACCCCACCATTTTTGTTTCCTTATCCATTTTGAGATAAATTGAAAAATTCAACACTCGATATAGGAAATGGAATTCCATCCACTACATCGAATGGTCTTGAGTCAGAGAATGTGATTTCATTCAATTAAATTTTACCACCACAATGTTTATTTTAATACACATTTGAAAATTATTGCATTATTTTTTAGAATGTAATTTTAATCACTAGGCAATAGTTTTGAGTAAATGAAACGTTAATTATGATTTTATTTATCAAATGTTTATTATTTTGCTTGCTTTAGTGACAACCAATCTCATAATATTATTTTAAATGTTTACTCGTGATATAGCTACTTGGTGGGGCCTAGGGTGTGATAAAATAAGATATAAATAAAGTGCAAATAACACCCTAAAGCTACACGGTTCTGCAAGTATACAGATCGTATGCAAGTTTTAGTTAAAAGATTAAGATTCGTTCTGCAGAGACTACGAAGGTTAGATGAATCTTATGCAAATACCAAGTGCCAAATATTAAAGCTAGAACAACTAAACGAAAATAAAAGTAAAGACAAAATAGATATTTATTTGATTTTCTAATTAAACTAAATTAAAACTAGGAATTAAAAGACAGAAGATAAAGATGAAAGAGAAGTAATATGAGAATATAACTCGAGTTATTAGCATGTAATTCCCACTAGTTTTGCCGTTCTAAACATGTAAGGGTGAATTATGTAGTATTTCCCTAATCGGTCCCAATTCGCTATCGGTACTTTCAAATAGGATTTACCTGTCAATAAGGCTTCCTAAGCAAACTTTTCCTGTAATTGGTAAATAGTCACAAGAACTAAACCATAATGATTATCTAGCTAGGTTGGGTTGTCAGATCAGACCTAACACTAGACGTTATGTGCTAAACATGCAATTAAACACCGTTGTCAATGGTGACCTAATTACTAGATGGTAATTCTAAATGGCTGCAGTCCACAAGAACACAGAATATAAACTCAAACACATAAACAGAGAATAAAAACTATAATTCTATTTAAAACATTAAATTCCCAAATTAGATAGATGTCAATCAAAACTAGGGTTCATACATATATGCTAAAAACTCAAGCTAAAGAAATTTAGTTCATGCAAGAAAAGAAAGAAATTACAAATTCAAAAGTAGAAGAAGACATTGTGATGAACAGCTCCTTCCAGACTTCTCTCTTGTGTTGTAAGCTTCCTCTTGGCTTAAGGTTTCACCAAGGATGATTTAAGAGTGTTAAGAGGCTGTATGTATAGTGTATAGGTTGACCTAATTCGTTTCTTGGAGATAAGGTCAGGTAATAGACTCCAATCCTAACTCAAATTCGTAAGGAAATAAAGATAAACACTGCTGGACCGTTTTGAGCATATCTTCTTCGTTATTGGTCGGTTTGAGCTCCATAAGATACCAAAAGAATCGTAACAGAATTATCTTTGTCCCTATGAAAGGAATCTTCCAAAATCAGCTTCCTTGTAGGAGTAATTACCACTTCTTTAGGCGTGTGCTGCAGAAATTAGATTTAGGCAGCTTTTCCTTTTCCATATTTTTAGCCTTTGTTTCCTTTGTTTCCTTTATCTCCAATTACCATGTAAGTCTCTTTCCATAAGTTGTTGTCTTTGACTTGGACTCTAATTAATCTCCATAATTATCTTTAAAACTTCACACTAAATAAACAATTAAACCCAATATACTCTAAAAATATTATGTTTCTAAATCAAGACTCAAAATAGGAAAGTGCACTAAACTAAGCTAAAATCAACCTATAAACTAATAAATAAGCCTAAAATGATGTCTCAGAAGTATATTTTATTATCACAAATGAGGAGACATCACTACTTCATGAGTATATGCATGATATGATACAAGAATACGAATATATGTTCTACCTAATAATATTATGTTTTCTCGTTCGAATCCTTCACTCAATTTAATAATACATGAACTTGTACTAAAACTTTCATTTTCCAAATTATTAACGAATGATTAGTTTGTTCAAATGGTAAGATTTAAATCTTTTACAAGGAAGGTTGCAGGTTTGAAACCTTTATTGTACAAACTTTGCACAAATTATTCAAAGAAAAAGTAGTGCACTTCATAAAATTATGCAGTTTTTTAAACTTGCCTCCCCCTAATTTTATGTCATGTTCATGAATATAATCATTTTGTTACTAAAACAAGTTCTCCACTATTCAAGAAATATTTATCAAATGATACAGAAAACGTATCAACGAACTTCTAGTTTATAATATTGCTTCAGAAATTATATATATGAACAAACTTTTGGTTCATTAGAAATATCTCCATTAATGTGTAATCAACGAACTTTGGGTTCATAAAAATTAGAATTTTTTTATCATCAAGTCTTTTAAAAGATAGTCCATATTCCTTTTAGAGCAAATTCCTATGTCCTAAAAATATTTTTAGGCCAAACATTTCAAAATGCTCATTTTTTGGTCTAAGGTATTAAAAATGCCAATTTTTAGGCCATGGACTAACTCCATCCAAAAAGTAACAGATTTATTTTGATGGCTAGTTAACATTTTTAGGCCAAATGTTTTAAAATCTGTTACTTTTTGGATGGAGTTAGTCTAGTGGCTTAAAAATTGTCTTTTTTAATACGTTTGGCCTACAAATAGACACTTTAATACGTTTGGCCTACAAATATTTCTAAACTATAAATAATGGTCAAAAAATAGGAGTTGCTCTTCCTTTTATTTGGCACAATCCAAATGAGTTTTTTCTTAATCATATAACATTTTTTTCTTCAAACCCATGAATCCTATAAATTTGAATTAAGACTTCAAGTCTTTGCAATTATTTTAGATTTCGAACTATTAAAATTTAATCTAGCCTTCAAGCCTTTAAAAATCCTTATAAGTTTCGAGTCTTTAAAATTTAATTCAAACTTCACCTTTTAAAAATCCGACCTAGGTTTTGAGCCTTTAAAAAATTAATATATGTTTCAAATCATTAAAATTTGATCTTAACTTCGAATCTTTAAATAATTTGTTCTATACTTTGTGCATATAAATTGTATTTTAGATTTCGAGTCTATAAAATTTGGTATATATTTCCGGCATAAAAAATTAGATCTAGGTTTCGTGCCAATAAAATTTGTCTTATACTTCCGACATATAAAATATGATACAGGCTTCAAGCCTATAAATTTTATTATTGCTTTTTGCATATATAAATTTAGTATATATTTCGATGTAGGTTTCGTGCCTATATAATTTCTCTTATGCTTCTAGACTATAAATTTGTTGTAGGCTTCAGGCCTATAAATTTTTTATATGCTTCTTGCATATAGAATACGCTGTAAGTTTGTCCCTACAAATTTTATTCACTTCAAGAAAATAAAATTATTCAAAAAATTCAATATCATTCACTTTAGTGAATTGGGAGTAATAATTTATATATTCAATAAAGTTCTCTTCAAGTGATGATGAACGGTTTTTATAGAAGTTAAATTCCATTCATTAATTCTTTGTAAAAAATATAGCAAAAATTGATACAGGCTTCAAACTTTTTAAATTTGATCTAAGTTTCAAGCCTTTAGACAAATTTTTTTTTATGCTTCATGCATATAAATTGTATTCTAGGTTTCGAGCCTATGAAATTTGTTTTATTTTTCCGACATTTAAAATTCGTGATAGGTTTCTGGCCCATAAAATTTGTTATATACTTTTGGCATATAAAATTCTTTGTTGGTTTCGCGCCTACAATTTGGTATATGCTCCCGGCAACATAAATTTTGGCATAGGTTTCGGGCCTATAAGTTGTAGAATATAAAGAATATATACTTCAACAATATATAGAATTACAGATTACATTCTCCAAAAATTATTGGTATAAAATAAATAATTTTTTCTTTATATATATATAACACAAGATAAAAGTTACATATGTCTTACCAAATCACTTCTCTCTTCCACAAGACCAAAAAAAAGTAAGCTCGTACTGATAATGTGTTATAAACTAAATAAGAAGAATATAAAATATAGAGAGAATGTTTTTTTTATTCCAAATAACTTTAAGTACTACAATGAAATAAGACTGAAAAATAAGTGACATGTCATAATAAATAAGAAATGTAAAAATTTAAATTTTTAAAAATCCAATATTAATAATATACTTAATCTATAATAAAATACCCTAATCTGGTCTCATAAATAAAAGATCGGGGGTGGATTGGGTTTAGAAATACGCCCATTATTTTTTCTTAAAAAAATAATTATCTAGTAAGGCCTTCTAACTATGGAATTAAAACCCTACACTATTTAAGAGGCAAAGATAGTAGTTATTCTGTAATGTTGTTATTTTCATATGCATAGAGACAGGGCGGATCTAGGACAAAAGCTGAGGGGGGTTTTAGATATATGGGGGTTCGTGGACAACGTCTTCGAAATTTTTTTTTGGGACGTATAGAAAACTTGGGTACATCTTTTCATTCAATAATTTTATTAATAAATTTTAAATTCGTATAAAAAATTTAATATTTCACATACAATTATCCAAATTCTTATAAAAACACTTAGATAAAAAAAAAAACTTATCGATTTTTTTAGCTTTTATAAAAAAGTGGATTGTGGTTGTAAAATGAATTCAAAACTATTTATAAATTTGATTAAAGTAATACTTGTAGAAATAATACTGTCCAATTTATAGAAAATAATATATCAAGTATGGTTAAAAAAATAGGCTTACAAAAATTTAAAAAAATATTTCTTTAATAGCAAATTATTAAAATATAGACAATTTTTTTTTTTAAAAGAAAAAGTCAGGGGGCTTGAATACTTCTATCTAATTGTATTCTATTAGAAAGGCGTAAAGGACAAAAGCCGGCTAACGGGGGTATTCCTGCGTATGAGAACACCTAGACCTCGTTCACTTGGTTCACTTTCCTAAGTAGCACTACCACTGGGTTCAGGTCTTAGTTTTTATAGTGGACTGTTTCACGTTAGCGCAGTTTCTATGGCAATTGAGTTCTTTATCTTTGTTGTCGGGGGACTCATTCTTCTACCCTGAGCATCAAGTCCGGTAATAGATAGTTCCGATAGCGCTAGGGCTTAAAAGCGCCTCCAATTCGTTACTAATCTAATGCGGAAACTCAGGAAGAACCCGATCTAACTAAGACAATATTCATTGCCTTCTGTTCCGATTGAGCCCCCTCTCGAACCCACTCTAACATTTGAAGCTCAAAAGAAGAAGGATATGGGTAAGCAAGCAAGTTCCCTTTTCAAGCTTTTCTCTTTATTGATTTGCAGAGTTTCATATGCATGTGTTGTAGAAGCTATGTCATAGGTATAAATAGAAGCTACACGTATCCTTGTATGTGCTGAATATTTAGGTATATGTACTTGTTCCATTGTTTCAAGTTGCGTCCCTTTGCGGGTTCTGCTAATAGGTTCCATGTCATAAAGAAAACTTCAAGTTGCATCTTGTCCTACTTTTTAGTTTCTTTTCTGTTGTTGGTTACAAACGGTACCTCAGATATTATTAAGAATTAAAAGGAGTTTTTTTTCTTTTTACACTGATTTTCTTACATTAGTAAATTTTTGAGTTGATTATGGCGTGCATTGCATTAAATCAGATAAATGCCTCTTTTAAAGCTTTGCTGGAATCTTACTTTCTAAGAGTTGCTTTTTGTACAATTTAACAATAGATCCTAAAGAGCTATACTATTATGATAATTAGTCTCTAATGGTGTGGCTAATTTGTCAATTGCAGTTAAAAAATGAAGGATGATCATCCTTGTGATATCATAAGTAATCTTCTTGACAATGTTATTGACATCATTCTAACACGAGATACTATAAAAACTAGTATTTTATCAACAAAATGGAGGTATTCTTGGACGAAACTTCAACACTTGATATTCGATAGAGCACTGTGGGATAAACTTAAACTGAACAAAGAACTTTCTGCTAGAATTACATTATCGTCAATTTTAATTCAGCTTCTGCTGAATCACGAAGGACCGATCAACAAGTTCACCCTCTCCATTGCTAAATTTAATAGCTGTCCTGAAATTGACAACCTCATCATTTTCCTTCCAAGAAAGGGTATTGAGGATCTTACGATTGAGATGTTGGAATATGACTTTTACAAATTGCCATTATCGTTTCTTAAATGCCAACAATTGAAGCATTAAGTCTTGACACTTGCAAGATTGAAACCACACCTTCCTTCAAAAGATTTCTGATTACGTTGAAGCTGGGTAATGTTCAAATGAGTAAGGAAGACTTTGGATGCTTATATTCTAATTCCCCAATGCTTTAGGTGTTGGAGTTTTATTATTTTTACAACGGTTATAATCTTGAGACTGATTTTCCTAATCTAAAAACTTTCAAGTTCAGAGGCCCGTACTAAAACAATTAGCTTCTTAAAAGCTCCACTTCTTGCTTCAATCTCAATTTTTCCAAATGAAGCAATAACATGCAACCACTTGGTTGGTTTGTTGGAATATCTGCCAGTTCTCGAGAATCTGCGCGTTGAATTTCCGAGATTTCGGCCTCAGAAGGTAATTCTTATTAGAAGCTACATCTAATTTAAACTACAATATTGTGAAGTTGATTTGTGTGTACATATATGCGTTAGGCTGAAGGTGGAGTGCCGAGAAGACTTCAGACTACTTTAATCGTCCTTGAACATATCAATCTCTCAAATATAAATCTACTAGATATACATACGCTGTCATTTATCCTTTGCTTGATTAGATCTTCCCCCAACTTAAAGCGGGTTTATATAGAGGTGATTAGCGCGATGTTTCTCTAAGAATTGTGTTATAAATTTGATTCTCATGATAAATTTCTTATAAATTTGTTTTTAACATCTACTCTTAGAAGTTCACAGGATATACTCTCGACACTGTTGGACCATTTAAAGTGTGAAAGCATTATTTCCTTTTCCCACATCGGAAGGGAGAAAGGAAGAAATGCTTGTTTTATCCAAAATGATGTCGTTAGCTTCCAAAGAGCCCAACCCCATGCATATGGAAAAGTATTGAAGGCTACTTTGTTTTATTTCGTTTTCTTATAACTTTTCTTTACGGTGATACTTTGTTCGCAACAGACACAACCTCCACTTTGGAAATCCTAAAAGAGGAAGACATCTGCGATGTAATCCTAAAAGATGGTCGACATTACAACGGAAATCAAGAACAAGACTTGATAGTGCAGCAATAGGTACGTCAGATCAACATAATCCATACCAAGAAGAAGAAAGATAAGAATAATCAACCACTAATCGTTGGAATCTCAGCAGATCGGAGCACCAACTATGCTAATGGACCGTACTGGTTTATCTACAACAATAGCGTGCCGAAAATATGTGTTGGTGACCACTGGTTGATCTACGAGTTCTATGTGCCGTCAAGCAAATATTGTGAAAAATTACATGTACCAAAGGCCATTAAGGATCTTTTATCTGATAATCACACGATTTTGGTTGGTATTAAGATTAATGAAGTTGTAAAGAAGCTTGAGAATGATCTTGGGTTGTAGATTTCACGACCAGTTGATCTGCAGGTTTTGGCCGGTGAAGCATCGGGATGTGCACAGGGGTGTTATAGTAAATACGGGTTGGAGAAGTTGGGGAATGAGGTGTTAGGCGATGAATGGATTTGGAAAAACCGACTATAGTGAATTGGTGTTTTGATAATGTTAGCCATGAATTATCTAACGAGAAAATCAAGTATGGAACAGCTGAATCTTTTATTTCTTATCAGATGGGATTGAAACTATGGAAGGCTACTTAGTTTCTGCTGCATTACTCTAAATTGTTTTTGGAAAGTAGATTTTTTAGATTGTTTTGAATGATGTTCATATGTCACAATTCAGTGTTTTGATATAATACCATCGAAAAAGACAAGTTCCCGCAAAAATTGTTGATTTAATTGTAATCTGTATTGCCTGCTCAAGGCCTTTGTATAAAAAAAGGATGAAATTGTGGCAACAACGCTTGTACAGATGGTAATTTCAATGAAATTGAATGTTCTTGTTGCCACATATGAATTCTCATGTACGATCAATCAAAACTCTCAAGAATCGATTGGAAGTACCTTATAATCGATGTTACTATTTTAATTATTTATTGCTAGGATGTTTAGGAAAGACTTCGGTTTGGCTGGGTATGGTTTGAATTTAGTCCTCAAAAAAGTGAAATTAAGGGCTGGAATACACATTTTAAAAGATCAGGAACTTTTTCGAAAGATGAATAAACATTATGGTCTGTATGTATCCAAGGACTTGTGAATATGGATTGCTCAGCCATAGCCAGAGCCTTGTTAGATCAACACATGAGTACGAGTCTTGATGTAGACAATATGATCTACGAGGTTAACATAATTTCAACGTGGTCCTTCACGATTACTAAAATTTCCCTTTGTTGCACTCTGTTTATTTAATATTTTATAGCAACTTCTTGCACTTGGGGAGAGAATTGGAAATGTGAACACAGGTTTGTCTGATAATCTTATCTCTAAATGTTTGACCGAGTCAATTTATTGCTGATCAATCTCAAGAGGTAAACAAGTAGATAAGTTTTTTTAATTACTAGGTTGTTGGTCTAACGCAAAGAAGTGCAACTTCTTTTTTTTTTGACAATGGAAGGGGTTAGAAAAAAAACCTAAAACAAACAAACTATCCTATCCCAAGTTTACAAAATGACGAGCACAAAATAGAAGCAGAATTTTGTTGCGACACATCATTAGCTCCATATCTAGCGCTTTTTGCAAGATGGCCAGCTTTTTTGTTAAATTCTCGAAGAACGAGAAATACTTACAGCATAAAAGGTTCTCGAAGAATATAAAGTGCATGAAGCACAAGAGGGTATTTTAGTTATTTAACATGAAACCGTTAGAATGGATTACTTCCTCACAAGTATTATATTATCCTGGAGATTCAAGAAATAAAAGATTAGTTCGTGAGATTGTTTTTTATATATGGTTCGATATTCGTATCATATTGTGACTAATCTAAATTTTATAGAATAAAAATACTAAATTATATTTTTCTATATTTCGATTTATAGATCTTAATTTTATAACAGTTTCCCTATAAATAAAAGGTTGGTGGTTTGGGTCTAAACAGGTTGAAATAAAAATTGTCCAGTTGAACCAAACCGACTCCAGTCAAAAAAAAAAAACCGACTTAGGAATAAAAATAATATAAAAACCCTACGCAAACGAGAGTAATATACTGCAACGTTATTTCTATCATAGGCGTAGCTCAAAGGAGGAAGGTATTATGGGTAAGCAAGCAAGTTCCCTTTTCAAGCTTTTCCCGTTATTGATTATTGATTTGCAGAGTTTCATATGCATGTGTAGAAGCTATGTAATGTGTATGTGTAGGAGCTACCGTATCGTTGTATGTGCAGAATATTTTTTGGTGTATGTACTTGTTCCATTGTTTCAAGTTGCGTCCTTTTGCGGACTCTGCTAATACGTTCTATGTCATATATTAAACTTGCATCTTTTCCTACTTTTTAGTTTCTTTACCATTATTGATTACAAACGGTAGCTCCGATTGTAAAAAAGTTATTAGTGAGCACAATAAAAAGCTTTCCGTAAACCTGGTTAAATTAGAAGGAGAGTTTTAGTTTATAATCTGATTTTCTTACATAAGTAATATTTTGAGTAGTCGCAAAAGACTCAAAAGTAGTCGTTAGTAATAAATACGTTACCACTAATCGCGACTACACGAGTAGTCGCCAAAGACTCAAAAGTAGTCGTTAGCAATAACTTCTAACGACTACTTTAAGTGGTCGTTAAATAATATAACTTCTAGCGACTACTCATTGGCGGTGGGAAATTAATTAAAAAATACAAAAATCACTCGCGACTACTTACTACGTATTAACGACTACTTCCTGTAGTCGTTAATAACAAAAATTACTAACGACTACTTGGTAGTCGGGAAACATACCATGTAGTCGTTAGAGAGTTGTAGTCGCGAATGCTTCTTGTCTTTAGCGACTACATCGCGTAGTCGCGAGAAATTTCGTTGCTAGAGGCTTGCGCGGTAGTAGTGAGGGGTTGTACTCGCGATACTGATGTGCTTGGGCTGGACCCATGGGATGGAAAATAATCATCATATAAACAAAAACATCAAGGAATCGCTTAGTAATCGCAGTATTGAAACAAACAAGAACAGCAAATCTATTCACACTCGCTGACTTTAAAAAAAATTACAGCGGAAATTGAAAAAAAAATAAAAACAAAAACAAAACTAGAGTTGGCCTTCACGGGCTATACCCGCGGTGGTGATGTGCTTTGGCTGGACCCATGGGGTAGATATGCTTGGATTCACGGGCTGTACCCATGGTGGGGGAGACGCCGCGAATTCTAATCCAGGTAGAGATGAGTGGAGATTGGAACACGATGGGTTGTACCCATGGCACACTATTGCTTCAACCTCGCCGAAGAATGTCCAAGAACGACAGTGGATAAGTTATTGGGCTTCTGTTGGAGGAGAGCGGCGTGTTCAATGGGTCGATGGTGGAGAAGATCGGCTTTGTGCGATGGTGGAGAAGATCGGCTTTGTGCGATGGTGGAGAAGAGCAGCTTTGTGAGATCCGTGTGGTCAGGATGGTGGATGGTGGAGATGATGGGGCTCGAGATGGTCATGTTGGTGGCGTAAGGTTTCAGATGGTGGTGGGTTCTGGATGTCACTACGGCGGCGGATTTACATCGCATATGAGCGACGAAGAGGAGATGTGAGGGATGCGAGGGTGAGAATGGCTTTCAGGAGAAGATCCGACGGCGGTTTTTGTATGCAGGAGAGCGGCGGTTTTCGTAGTTGTATGGTGGAATGGGACACGATGGTGGCGGCGGTGTTGGGCGGCGATGGTGATGGAGATGGAGATGGTGTCGATGAAGATGTAGATGTTAGTTGTTCTTGTGTAAGGTAGGGTTGTTGGTATGGGGGTCCGACGAGTTAGTGATAGAAGAAAGATGGAAGGGATGGGTCGGTGTGTATCAGAGAAGAGAAGAGAAGAGAGAGAGAGAGAGAGAGAGAGAGAGAGAGAGAGAGAGAGAGAGAGAGAGAGAGAGAGAGAGAGAGAGAAGCGTGAAGTGAAAGTGATCCAATACTATTATGGGTTTGGGGTATTTCTATGTGGTTAATAGAAAAGGGGAAGAAGTTTTGGATATTTGTTACTTTTTAGTTGGGCTGATAACTACTTAGTTAGTGGCGACTTATATTATAAATCTAACGATAGACCTTTAAAAGTTAATGCCCTTAAAAATTGTCCAGTCGAACCAAACCTACTCTTGTCAAATAAAAAAAACAAAAGAAATAATAATAAAATAAATGATTAATGCTTAAGAAACACTTTAAGTTAAAATTAATTACTTTCACCTTAATCATTATTTTTTTTCCCATAAAAAACCATATACAATTTGCTTTTTTCTTTCTTTACCATAAAAGGAATTGTTTGACTTATTTATAGAAATTTTCTCATAATTCACTGTTGTTTAAAGAAAAACGTCTATTACAGGCCAATGTAGCCGATGCATATGGGGCATTAACCCTAAAATAAAATCTCTACGCAAACGAGAGTAATATACTGCAACGTTATTTCTATCATAGGCTTTCATAGGCGTAGCTCAGAAGAGGAAGGTATTATGGGTAAGCAAGCAAGTTCCCTTCTCAAGCTTTTATCTTTATTGATTATTGATTTGCAGAGTTTCATATGCATGTGTAGAAGCTATGTAATGTGTATGTGTAAGAGCTACCGTATCGTTGTATGTGCAGAGTATTTTGGTGTATGTACTTGTTCCATTGTTTCAAGTTGCGTCCTTTGCGGCCTCTGCTAATAGATTCTATCTCATAAATAAAACTTGCATCTTTTCCTACTTTTTAGTTTCCTTACCGTTATTGAATACAAACGGTAGCTCCGATTTTAAATGAATTATTAGTGAGCACAAGAAAAAGCTTTCAGTAAACCTGGTTAGAATTAAAATGAGAGTTTTTTTTTTTTATCTGATTTTCTTACATAAGTAATATTTTGAGGTGTATTGAAGCATGCTTACTTTGTGTGAACACAAATTTGAAATCTTATGTTCTAAGAGTTGATTTTTGTACAATTTAACAGAAACAAGGTACAAATAGTAGATTCTAAAGAGCTAGTTAGGTATCATTGATTAGTCTCTAATGGTGTGGCAAATTGTCATTGCAGATAAAAGAATGGAGAATGATTGTCCTTGTGATATCATAAGTAATCTTCCTGACAATGTTATCGACATCATTTTAATGTGTTTGCCAACACGAGAGGCTATAAGAACTAGTATTTTATCAACAAGTTGGAGGTATTCTTGGACCAAAATTCCACAATTTATACTTGACGAAACACTGTTGAATAAACTTAATCTGAACGATGAACATTCAGCTATAAATACATTTAGAACAATTTTAATTCAGCTTCTGTTGCATCACAAAGGACCTATCCACAAGTTTACCCTCTCTATTCCTAAATTAAAAAGTTGTCCTGAAATTGACAGCCTCTTCCTTTTCCTTTCAAGAAATGGTATTGAGGATCTTAAGATTAAAATGTCACCATATGACAAATTACCATTATCGTTTTTTAAATGCCAACAAGTGAAGCATTTAAGTCTTGACACTTGCAAGATTGAGACCACACCTGCCTTCATAGGATTTCCTAAGCTGATTACTTTGAAGCTGGCTTATGTTCGTATCAGTAAGGAAGCGTTTGGATCCTTAATTTCTAATTCACCAATGCTTGAGGTGTTGAACTTGTTGTGTGGAAGTTTTGATATCGGTCTTGGTGATCTTGAGATTGACTTTCCTAATCTGAAAACATTTGATTTCTTTGGCTGTACTAAAAGAATTAGCATCTTAAAAGCTCCACTTCTTGCTTCAACCGAAATTTGTCCATTCGATGCAGTAACATGCAACGACTTGGTTAGATTGTTTGATTGTATGCCTGTTCTTAAAAACCTGTATCTTATATTTCGGCAAGTGAAGGTAATTCTTGTTAAAAGCTACATCTACTTTAATCTACAAATCTTGTGTAGTTAATTTGCGTGTCTATGCTTATTTTTTACTCTGCACTTATAACTTGTTTCTTTCAGTACTGGTTGGCTTTAGGTGAAGTGCCGAGAGGGCTTCAGACTACTTTAATTTTCCTTGAACATATTAAGCTCCAAAATATAAAGCTACATTATATGTATGAGCTGTCATTTATTCTTTGCTTGATTAGATCCTCCCCCAACCTAAAGCGGCTTATTATACAGGTGATTAGCGCTATGTTTCTCTCAGAATTGTGTTATTAATTTAATTTTCATGATAAATTTCTTACAAATTTGTTTCTAACATCTTCTCTTAGATGTCCACAAGAGATACTCTCGACACAAACGTGGCTTTGGAAATTCTAAAAGAGGAAGACATTTCAGATGTAATGCTGAATGAACTCAAGGAAGTGACATTGAGCGGCATTACTGGGACAATTCTAGAATTGGAATTCATCAAGCTATTGTTTGCTAAATCGTCAAATCTCCAGAAAATGTTCATTTGGCCTTCATACAAAGTCCCAGCTGATGGAAGATGTACGATCCTCAAACAAGTCTCTAGATTCTGTCGTGCATCAAAGGTTGCAGAACTAATTTATGATGACTAGGTTGATGTGTACCCCAATCGAGTTTTTTGAAAATTATACAGTGTTGAATGATAATTCTTTTGAATGTGTATTTTATGTTTTGGAGATCCTCTTTAAATTCTTCTCAATTTGCTATGATTCCAATTTTCGCTTTTATTATTGGTATTTACATGACATGAAAGTTTATACTTGTGACAGATTTCGAAATAATTTATCAAATTCTAAGACATAGGGTGTCACGCTCTCCTTTTCTAGGCTGTTAATAAATTCCTATTGAGAATGATGATCACTAACTTGACTTCAACCTTAGAGCTAGGCTTAAAATATGAGTATGGGTGCATGTCTAGATAATACTACATTTCTCAAGGAATAAAATATGTTATATCCTATAACAAAATTGCAAGTTAATTCTTAACGAGGAAGACGTTAAATTGCTCGTGAGCTCATGTCTACATTACCTGTTGTATATTTCAAAAACAAAGAACAATTAAGTGTCCGGTGAAAAGCATATAGTTCCCATTGAAAATAATGAATATCTTTCGCCCAATTGTCATCATTTTCTCCTCCCAGTTAATTTCAACACCATTTTCTCCTAAAACGTTCTTGATTGGGACCCCAATGAACATTTGCATCCCGAGCCCAATCTGGAGAATCCTCGTCAAGATCACTAATATCATCAGCATCTGATCTCTTTATTATTTCTGATATTGTTTCCGGATAGATGCCACAAGGCGGAGTCACCCGGATTTCCAAATATTTCTGATCGAAGGTGTACTCTCAAATCAGTTTTTGTTATTAGTACTGAAAACTTTTACAAAATAAGTACTGAAAAGTATTCTTCTTCATCTTCCTCTCCATTAAAAAGCTTTTACTAAATAAGCTTGCTAGTTTCTTGTGGAAGGGAAATTTAGAAGGAGCAAAAGGTGCTAGGGTCTCTTGGAAAGATGTGTGTAAGGGCAAGGCTTACGGAGGATTGAATATACCAAATCTTGAAACTCTAAATCAAGTGTGTTTGCTTAATGTGTTCTGGAGAATTTATAAAAAAGGTGAAAATTTGCTCAGTCTATGGGCTTTTACAAATATATTTAAAGGTGAATGTATCTGGAGTTTTTCTATTAAACAGGATTTACCTTGGACATGGAAGAAGATTCTGAAACTTAGAGGTATGGCTTACTCCTTTATCTCACATAAAGTAAATAATGGTAATAGAACATACATTTTCTGGGATAATTGGATTAAAGGGGAAAATGTGAATTGTTTTCTTAATAGAGACACTCATACATGTCCTTTATGGTTAAATAAGACAATTAGCAGTTGCTATAATAGAGGGAGATGGCATTTACCTCCCTCCTTACAGGGCTTAGAAAAAGTTTTACCCTCTTTAACAACTGCTGAAGACTCTATATTCTGGAAATGTAGCATCAAAGCTAAGTTCTCATTTAAGAAAACTATGGCCGAGTTATCAGATAATGGTACGATATTGGAATGGACAAGATTGGTGTGGAATAAGTCGAATATTCCAAAAAATTCATTTTGTTCTTGGTTAGCTTGTATGGATAGATTACCCACTAAAGCTAGGATGATGGAATGGGGAATACAGCAAGATAATTTGTGTGTCTATTGCCATGGGGTAATTGAGGATAGGGAACATTTATTTGTTCATTGTCCCTTAGCAAAAAGAGTGTTACAGAGGTGTTTAAGCAATTGCAGTATCAATAACATGAGTTTTGGATGCTGGGATGAATTAATTCAGTTAATGTTAGACAAAGCTAGTGATAAGTTTATGGAGGTGTTGATTGGAGGGTGGTTTACTACCTTTGTTTATCAGATTTGGAATAACAGAAACTTACACATTCACTCAGGCAGAATTATGACTGAGGAGGAGATTATGCAGCATATCCATTATTGTTTGCAGATCAAATTACAAGGGAGTTGCAGATTTAAAAGGAAAGTTGAGAGGGAAGTTATTAGTTCAGCTTGGAAATTGCAAAATGTATATAAAGATTGGCTTATGTTGTATGGTAGGTTTTATTGTAATAGCTTTACTTTTAATGTAACAATGTGTTGACTGCTTATGCAGATTATAAAGACTATAATGTTGAGTAATAAAATGTGCTTTGATTGATAAAAAAAAAGTACTGAAAACTGAAAGTATTCTTCTTCATCTATTATTATTATTATTAGGGAAAATAATTATATAAAACCCAACATTCTACAAAGTTTCAAATTAAAGCCTACCCTAACTAATCCTTTATTATACCATTAGAAGCTAACTAAAGAGGAGAAAAAGACCAAAAACCCACCCCCCAAACAGCTTATACAGTGAAGACATTTTATCCAAAACAAAACACCCATATAGGGTTTGCTCGATCCAAACCATCCTCTCTCTGTGCTTCTCTCTGTACTTTCACTGTGCACAAGAACACAGCCACTCACTACAAGAAATAGAATCTTTAGCGGCAAAAAATTTAACACTAAAAATCTTAATTTTGCCGCTAATAGTCATTATTTTTCGCCTCTATAAGTTTCTCGCTAAAGATACCTTTAGTAGCAAATTATTTGTTTTTGCCTCTATTAGCTTTATCTTTAGCGGCAAATATTGCCGCTAAAAATATAATTAGAGGCCATTTTGGTTTTTAAAAATATCATTAGAGGCAATTTTAATTGTTGCCGCAATAGCTTTCCCGCTAATGCTATTATTAGAGGCTATTTTAATTGTTGCCGCAATAGCTTCCCCGCTAATGCTACTATTTCTTGTAGTGACTCCCTATTCTAGCTTCTCTCTGCCGACACCATCCCACCATCCCACCCCTACTGCTCGATGCCCTCCTCCCCCTTCTCCTCCCTCTTCCCAGCCCCACCATCCCACCTCCACCATCGAAGCCACCGGTGTTGCTGATGCTGTACAATAACTCCACCGGTGCTGCTGCTGTACAATACCTCCACCGGTGCTGCTGATGTACACCACCTCCACCGCTGATGCTGCTGTACAATAGCTCCACCAAATCTGCTCCGTCCCTGCAACAGATCCGCCGCCATAAGAAGAAGCCACGGTCATCTCTTCTCCTCCGATGCTCCGTTCAGATCCAGGCTGCAAGATCCGATGCTCCGTTCAAAAAACACCACCACCACGAAGATCTGAAGCCCCCTCCACCTGCAAACGAAGACAAATCTGAAGCCCCCTCCACCTGCAAACAAAGACAAATCTGAAGTCCACCTCCTTCGCGCCGCGCTGCTCTCACCTTCCCACCACCAGATCTCATCTTATTTAGGAGATCTGGCCCTACCATCGAACCAAGCCCCCTGTCCTCCAAGTTCGAACCGCGCCACCACACCACCATCACCATTCCTCCCCCAACACGAACTGTGCCACCACACCACCATCACCAGTCCGTTGAAGGGCTTGAAGTTCAGCCCCCTTGAAGTCCAGCCCATTTTGGGTGCTCGCAGTAGTTTTTTTTTTAATTCGAGATTGTCATTTTAGGTCCATCCCTATAGGGCTCTACATAACTGATAGTTCGGTTAGGGCCAGCCCATTAGGGTCCAGCCATCCCATTGATTTTTTTTAAGCTTTTTTTTGTCAAAAACTTTTTAAAGTGCAGTCCAGCCATCTTGATTTTTTTAGCAGTCCAGCCACGTTACAGCTTCTTTTTAAAATACAATTGTGTTTTTTTATTTCCCTTTATATATTCCATTAGGTATATCCGTTACATTAGGGCTATACAGTAGGGGATAGACAGTAGTGGTTATACATTAGGGCTAGACAGTAGTGTTTATACATTGGGGTTTTGACAGTATGGGCTACACATTAGGGTTTGTGACATGATTAATGACTAAGAATATATTAAAAACATGGACAAAAGTTTGGGTACAGCCCCTTGGACAAGAACTTGGACAATACCGAAATGTTAGACATATACAGAAAAATAAATTGGAACAAAAACACCTAAAAACGTTAAAAAACAACAGGTTTGTACGATTCAAAAAAACTTAAAAACGTTAAAAAACAACAGTTATGTACGAATAAAAAATTATAGGTCTGTACAATGTATGTACGTACCGGGAGAAAAAATTAGTTAAGTGCAAGTATAAAAAGTCTGAAAAAAAATAAAAAAAAATAAAAAAATGAATAAAAAAAATTGAAAAGGGTAAGAAAGTCAAAACCTTAACCAGATTTTAAATTTAGTAAAACATAATGTTTTCTAAATGGGCCTTAAAAATTCTCTTTTGAAATACTTAGGCTCTAAAATGAAGTTTCCTCTTATTATTATTATTATTATTATTATTATTATTATTATTATTATTATTATTATTATTATTTACAATAATATTATTTATTTTAGGAAAAATTGCCATAAACAAACTCAAAATTTACTTCCTGACATCTTTTCATTTTAATTTGTCTATAAAAATCCTTCAAACAAAATCAGACGAATTTTTCAGAAGTGAACTTAATGATGCCAATTCTTTCCAATCTTTCATTTTAAATTATCTATAAAAATCCTTCAAACAAAATCAGACGAATTTTTGAGAAGTGGACTTAATGATGCTAATTCTTTCCAATCTCTATTTCTATTGATTTTAATATTTTAAAAACTAATTAAATCAAATATTTTATTTGACCAATTATTTACAAAAAAATAAAAAGATGGTTAGACATTCATTAAAAAATATTGTAATTTAAAAATCAGAATTGTGATTTTGAATAAAAAATACTTTAATTCAAAAAAACAAAACATAATTATTGGGTATGAATGCTAATAGATTTTTAGCATTACACGTAAACTATTGGGTCCGAATCAATGATAATGATAAAAACTTGCAAATGGTAAAATATTACACAACTATTAGTCGTAGGGGTGAGCATGGTTTGGTTGTCTTGGTTTTTTACTAAAACCGGAACCGAACCGAATATTTCGTTTTTTTATAATTTAACAACCAAATCGGGTGATTCGCATTTGGTTTCATATTCGATTTTTGGTTTCGAATTGGTTCGTTTCGTATCTGTTTTGGTTCGTTTTGAATTCAGATGCTTAGTCAATAATATTTTTCATCAATTTTTTGAAATATATAGTCTAATGAGACTAATATTCCAATATCAACTATCACAACAAAATAGAATGAAAACAAAAAAACGCTCTCAACTCTAACATGTACTGTACAAATCATAATCCAAAAAATACAAAAAATGTCAAAAAAAATTTCTTTCCAAAAACCACTTAATTCATTCCCATCTTCTTTAATCAATCAAAACAATCATTTCTTTGGCTATCTCTATACACTATCGTTACTCTGGTTATGTACAAAATCACTGTTACGAGGATCGATCCTAATGGAAGCAGTAATTAAAGCGGTCAACCCCAAGAAATTGGGGATTAGTAGTTGTTGCATCATCAATTACTATAATTTTTTCATCAATTGTGCTTATCTCTGTCACGGGCTTATCAATTTTGGAGGAATTAAGAATTTGAAAAGCTGGTTGAATCGAGTGAATGATCAAGGAACATGCAGAGACATGCAAGCAATGTCGACCACCGATTTGAACAAGAGAAGATTGAAAATGATCTACTTAACAATTGGATTAACTCTTCTTGGGCTTGGGTTCACTTCAGAGACCATCTGGTCTTTAGAGGTAATTAATTGGATTGTTGTTAATGTAGTGGGCTTTAAAATGGTTTGGGCTAATAACATAGAATACGCTAGATACTATTGGGGTCTGCTAATTAAACAATATGACGCTCCATATTCCATTATCTCTCTTAGTATAATTAGTTATGTCTACATAGAGCGTGGTGAAATGTTAGCCCCGAAAAAAATTTGATACAATATCCAAGAAGAATATACCTAGATTTGATACAATCTGTAGGGTAAGGAGTATACTATCTGGGGATGTTTGTGGTTATTACAGCTTAAAAATAAATAAAATTAGATGTTTAACCTATATTAGGATCTTTATGATGTCGTGCACGCCCTATATTCTGCATCTCGAGGTTTCAAATGAACGTGTGTCAAGTGATCTCTGTTGGACATGCAATAAAGGCAAAATTTGCAAAGTTAATGAGACCTTTCGTTTCCTATATATGGGGAGCCTTATTATTCACTGCAGTACAGATATCCTTCTCCATTACTCCACCAATACAAAGCTTACATTAACCATGGCCAATAAAATAAACCACTCTCTTCCTATCGCGAAAATCTCAGAGGAGAATCTTGAAAAGTTTGTCATACTTTCTTTATCAACGAAAGCTGCTTCAGTCAAACCAAAGACCATCGAATTCAATCTCGCCGCTAAAATCATCTCTGAAAGAATCATCCCTCTTCCAGCTTTCAGGAAAGTTGTTCTTGATAACTGGAATGTGAGATGCAGAATCATATTTGAAGAAGAATCACCAAATGTCTTCAAATTAACACTTGATGACGAAGAGGAAGCAAATAGGCTATACTTCATTCGCCCATGCCTTGTGCAATCGATGCATGTGGTGATTGCGAAGTTAAATGAAGGGGATAAAATAAAGGATTTGGATCTCATTAACTCATTAGCGTGGATCCGTGTCTATGGTTTAGCTGGTTTTCAGTGTAACATTGACACAATAGAGACTTTGGGGAACTTCATTGGAGAGGTAACGGAAATTGACCACCCTGTGGTGGACAAAGATGATCAGGAGTTGATAAGATTTAGGGTTAAATTCGATACAAGGAAGGCGTTAAAGGCGGGGGTATATATAGAACAATTTGATGGTCCAGCGTGGGTAGCATTCATCTATGAAAATATTGGAATGTTCTGCTATAACTGTGGAGTACTTGGTCATAACAAGAATGCCTGCTCCACATGCATTACCAAACCTAGATGGAATGTAATGCTTTTAAATACACTAATTGGAGTAAGGACCTCACAGTTAAAAGTGAAGACAAGCCGCTTTTTGTGATCAGGAAGCGAGATAGATGGGGGGTTTTTGATGAGATAATTAGATTCTACCCTTATCGAAGATTTGAAGGAGATGACGAAGACACTGACAAGGAATCCAAACAGGTGGAGCAACTCATAACTTCTCAACTTTCAAAGTAGGAGATATTCAAGTACCAGTTCAGAACGCAGCAGACAACACAAATAAAGAAAAGAAAAATGATGGCACGTAATCAAGTAAAAGAAAGAGGAAAAACACGGGTCTACTAGGAGATATTACTAACGGTTTGGAGCTCCCTGAGGAGCCATTCAAAATTTCAGCAACTCAATTCCCTGGTCTATATAGAGCTTTTCAAAACGAATGGAAAGACATTGGGAAAAGTTTGATAGTGAATGGTGATAGCGTAAAAGAGATGATGAATGAAAAATACAGTACCATTGAAGAGCTGTACAAGGAGTTTCTCCATGGTGATAAGGAAGACTACTTGGCTAGGAAAGATCAGACTAACGAGGTTAAAAACAAAGCGAAAGCAATAGTGATTGCCACAGCTGAAGACAGAGAAAGGAGGACAAAATACAAATTCGATGGTAGAGTAGGTATTAATAATAACATGAATAATGACGTAGCTATTGTTCCAGATATCAATTTTGGAGCACAGATGGGTTTGAATAATCTATTATATAACAATCCTTGGAATGTGGGGAATACAAACAAGAAAGAATCAAATGGGAGGGTGAAAGAAGCAGTTCAGGCTGCACAAGGCCTTATCGATTTAAACTATGATAATACTCAGAAAAGGAAAATACCAGAGGGGGTTAATGATGAGTTATTTGCGAGCAAACGAATGAAGCAAGAAGAATTCGAGATGATGGGGAAAAAGATAGGGGAGATACAACTTTTTATGGACGACTTATATGATTGTTTAAGTGATGTGAAGCACCAATTCATGCTTAAAGAGGGTCTTTATCCACAAACTAAGGGTACAATGGTGAACAACAAGAGCAATAACAACAAGATGTTCTACTGTGAAGGAACTTCGTGTGATGGACACTTTGACAAAGATTTAGAAAGTGCAAGTGATTCAAACGATGCTGCAGCTTCCGAGGTGCCACCTGTGAGAGGAGGCAACATTGGAAAAGCTTTAGTGAATGGAGATGATGCTGGAGTAAACTTGTTCTATGGATAATTGCATGGTGTGGAACTGCCAAGGTGCGAGGGCAACCTTGACTCAACGCAGTTTAAAGTCCCTATTGTCTAGGTTTAATATATCAGTTTAATTTTAATCGAGTCGAAGTTAAGATGTAATGATGTTAGTTCTGTTAAGGTATTAGAGTCTTTCAAGTACATCCACTGTGTTAACCCCACTGGCTCTCATTCTAAGTCAGGTGGAGTATTGGTGGCATGGAAAGAAAATATTAAGTTATCTATCTGTTTTTCGAGTCCTTTCTATGTAATTTGCAAAATGAATGAACTATGTAATAGGACCTGGTTCCTAGTGTTTGTGTATGCTCCTTGTGATGAAAACATGAGATTAAAACTACGGGAAGAATTAACAAACTGGAACAACAAACAAAAGGAAGCTGTGGTTTTGCTCGGTGACTTCAATGAAGTAGCAAGATTCTTGGAGAAAGAAGGTAAAAACCAAGCAACTTTAGATAGAATTATCAATTTCAATAACTTCTTCAGAGACAATAGCTTAATAGAACTCGAATCAAAGGGTTGCTTTTATACTTGGAACAATAACAGGGAGGGGAAAGAAAATGTAAGAGAAAAGCTTGATAGAGGGTTATGTAACTTAAAATTTCTAGAATTATACCAAAATACCTTCATCAAAGTACCCCCAGCGGTAGGCTCGGATCATTCACCGTTAATTCTTCAACGAGAGATTAAGAATACACCAATGAAACGACATTTCATTTTTTACTCAAGATGGCTAGATGATGAAAAGTGTTATGATATAATTAAAAATTCATGGAAAACAAAGGAGGAAGGAGACTCGATCAAGAATTTCCAAAACAAAAAAGACAAAACATGTTATGCGTTAACAAAGTGGAGCAAAAACACATTCCCAAATTCCAAAAGAAGAATAATAGAATTACAGCAAGAGTTAGAAGGTTTACAAGACAAAAATAATGAAGAATATCAACAAGATAAAGTGAAGACTATTAAAAATGAGATTGATAATTTATGGAATAAAGAGGAAATTTATTGGGCAGATAGAGCTAGAGATTTGCATATACAATGTGGAGATAAAAACACCACTTATTTTCACAATAGCACTAAAATAAGAAGAAGCATCAACAGAATTATTGCTATTAAGGATGAAAATGGTTTTTGGAATGAAGAAATAGAGGAAGTCAAAGGAATTTTTCAAAGGTACTATATCAACCTATTCACAAAAGAAGAAAGAATTGATACATTGGAGGAGGATATCACAGATTTCATTCCATGTAAAGTCACGGAGTAAATGAATAGGGAGTTGATCAAAATACCATTTGAAGATGAAATAAAAGGAGCGGTTTTCAGTATGTCGGGAGTAAAAGCACCGGGCCCAGACGGACTTACTGGTAAATTCCACCAAGAATTTTGGGAAATAATTAAAGATGATGTGATAAACATCGTGGAAGATTTTTTCAATTTCAAATGTAAAGTAGAGGATATCAATGACACACTTATAACCCTGATCCCGAAAGGTGAAACGCAAGAAGAACCGAAAGATTATAGACCTATAGCCTGCATCAACTTTATATTCAAAGTTATTGTTAAAATTCTGGCAAATAGACTCCAACCATATATGGACACAATTATATCAACAACGCAATCAGCTTTCATTAAAGGAAGATCCATCCAGGACAATATTTTAGTAGCACAAGAGGTTTCTTATTTCTTGAATAATAAAAATAGATTAAAAAAAAAGATATGCGGCGATAAAAATTGATATGACCAAGGCGTACGATAGAGTGGAATGGGTTTTTCTTATGAGGGTGTTGGAAAAAATTGGGTTTTGCGATAAATGGAGAAAGATGGTTTTCTTATGTATATCAACAGTTCAAATGCAGATTAAAATTAACGGGGAAAGGCTTGAAAAGTTTACAACGGAAAGAGGACTAAGACAAGGTGACCCTTTATCGCCTCTCCTATTTTCTATAATGACGGAATCTCTTATTTATCTCATCAAAGAGTATATTGAGAATGAAAATTTCAAAGGTCTAAAAATAACTAGGAATTGTTCAATGTTGACTCACCTCCTCTTTGCCTATGATGCTTTATTTTTCATGGAAGCAACTTCAGAGAATATGGACAAATTCAAGGAAATTATGAGAAAATATTGTGATACATCGGGACAAGCGGTTAACTACAACAAATCCTCGATATTATTCAGTAAAGGTATTGATGAAAATTTGAAAACCAGATTAGAAAATAAACTAGGAATCTTTAGTACAAATTCTTTGGGCAAATATTTAGGTATTCCTCTTACACTAAAAAGATCTAAAACCGAGAATTTAAATTATATATATGACAAGTTAATGAATAAGGCTTCCAACTGGACATCGAAATATCTTTCAGAAGGCGGTAAGGAAGTCTTGATAAAGGCAGTTCTTCAATCTATACCCAACTATGCAATGTCGATATTCGAATTTCCAAAAATACTTTGTAAAAAGCTGTCAAGTATTACATCAAATTTTTATTGGGATCTAAAAGATAAGAAGAGAATACACTGGGTCTCTTGGAAGAGTATCACAAAGTCTAAGAAAATTGGGGATCTCGGTTTTCGCGATTTCCATAAAATGAATTTAGCAATGCTAGCGAAGCAAGCTTGGAGGTTAATTACCAATCCAGATTCATTAATCGCACAAGTATATAAAGGTATATATCACCCAAAAGAAGATATGTGGAATGCAAGACTTAAACAAAATAGATCGTGGAGTTAGGCGAGTATAATGAAAGGGCTAAGCTTTTTGAGAAAAGAATGCTGCTGGCAGATTGGTAACGGCCTTTCAGCAAATGTTTGGGAAGATAATTGGATTGGGCCGGGAATGAAACTGGACAAATGTGACTGGATTCCAATTAATAAAGTGGCTGAATTATTTAATAATGGATATACGGGATGGAATAATAATTTACTTAATCTAATTTGCAATAAAAGAGAGATAATCGAAATTAATAACAATCTGTTAATAAATATTCAAAAAGAAGACAGAATTATTTGGCCGCATACGAAAGACGGAGGGTACACTACTAAATCGGGATACCATATGTTGGTAAATGAAGAGGTTAACAATGAAGCAAGTACTTCCACCAAAACCATGGAAGAAGGAAAATCAACATTGTGGAATATGGTTTGGTCAAATAACATTCCTACTAGAATGAAAAATTTTGTTTGGAAAATAATCAGAAATGCAATACCCACAAAGAAGAACTTGAAAAAGAAAAAATGCATTCAAAATGTAACATGTGAATGGTGTGAAAATGGCGAAGAAACGATTGAACATCTATTCCTACAATGTCCATTTAGCGCAACTGTTTGGGCGGAATCACCCCTTCAATTAAAGATAAATGTAGAGGAGAAATTGTCATTTAGGGATTGGTTTACTACTACTGTTGAAGCGTACTCATCAAACCGTTAGGATAAAAAAGAATTGACAAGCACAATAATAGTGATACTATGGAGCATCTGGAAAGCGTGAATGAAAGGCTATCATGAACTCAAGAATGTCCATGAAATAATAGATAACTCAAAGCGCATTATTGGTAAATTGTTTTTATATAACCAAAAATCAAAAATCTCGTTCACAGCCACGAGAGGGGAACAAGAATCTCCATCATCTAATATAAATAAAATGAATAATAACAATCTTACCCCAGCTGATTTTAATTGGTTCAATGATGCATCGTTCACAAGCGCAAGTGAACCCGCAGGTATAGCATCGATCGGTTTCAACAAAGAAGGAAAAATTGGTCATACAATAGGATTAAGGAAAGAAATAAGAAGTGCAAAGGAAGGCGAAATTCGGGCACTAATACAAGCAATGAAATATTCGGAAGAACACAATTATAAAAAAGTTAATTTTTACACGGACAACTTGGAATCAGTACAAGAAATATTCAAAATAAGGAAAACAGATTGGAGATATCAACCTTTAATTGAAGTTATTTGGAATTGGATTAAAAGATTTCTGGAATGGAGAATAATTCACATTGCAAGGGATCACAACACGCTGGCCGACAGAGCTTCAAAGGAGATTAGGAAAAAATGAGTCTTAGATCAAATGAATTTAGAATTTACCAAAATTAGCATTGATCCATTTTACTTGTATTATAAATGTAATAACTAATTTGCTTTTCAATGGAAAAAAAAAGACTAATATTCCAATAAAATTATGGTACTATTACTTGTCAATATAGGCTATTAATATACCAATTAAATATAAACTTATAATTTAACAATACTTATCTAAATTTACAAATTAAATTGATTTATAGAATTAATTATATTACTTCCTAATTCATACAATCATGATTTATAAAATCAATTAAGTAATTATTACTTATAATGTTAAGTGATTTAAAAAAATTCTCACTAATAGCACTATTGAATAGTAAAACTAAAATTTCATGTAGATGACTAATTCTCAACAAAAGTTTCTCCTACATAATTTTTATAAAAAAGTTCACAAAATCCCTATGTTTTTCCTTCGCAAGTTCGGTTTTTGCGTAGTATGCCGAACCGAACCAAAAAAATCGAATTTCGAAAATCTGAAAACCGAACCATTTGGTTTTTCGGTTTTTGGTTTTTTTGGTTTGGTTTTTTCTGGTTTTCTGGTTCGGTTTGGTTTTTGCAGGTTCTCATTTGCTCAGCCCGAATTGAACTACTCCAATAATTAAAAAAATTATCGTTGCTATATATACGTGTAAATAAATAAACACTTATTTATGGATTGATTTCTCTAAAACTTTTCTTAATCTTTTCATTCAGTTTCAAATGACTTTTAACTATATATATATATATATATATATATATATATATATATATATATATATATTAAGTTAGTTTTTACAATTAGATAAACGTATCAATTAAGTTACTATCAATTCAATCAACATTGAGTAAAACTCATTTAGCCAACAGATGATTAGTGAGATATTTCTCTCATGATTATGTTATAAATATCTTATAATTTTGTTTTAAACATCTTCTCTTAGATTTCCTCGAAGATCCTCTGGGCACAATCGCGGCTTTAGAAATCCTTAAAGATGAAGTCATCTCAGATGTAATACCGAATAAACATAAGGAAGTGAAATTGCATAATATTAGTGGGACAGTTCTGGAAATGAAATTCATCAAGCTTTTACTAGCAAGTCTTCAAAAAATGTTAATTCAGCCTGCGAAAACGGTCACCGATAAAGGATGTAAGATCTTCAAAGAAGTCATCGGATTTCGTCGTTCATCAAAAGATGCAGAAGTAATTATGAAGGCTAGGTCGATGTGAAGCTTTCAAGTAATGAGAAAACAATTTATGTCAAACAGTGCTTAAGGAGCTAAAAAAAATATATTGATATATTTTTAATGTCTATTTAATGTTTTGGAGATCCTTTTAAATTCTTAGTTTGCTACAATTCTAAATTGTTCACCTTTATTATTGGTATTTAAATGACATTGAAGCTCATTCTTGTGACAGATTTTGAAATAATTAACGAAATCCTAAGACATAATTTGTCACTCTTTCTAGACTGTAAAATCTTTTCTACTGAGAATTGATGATCACCAACTTAGCTTTAATTAATAGCTAAGCTTATGATATTATGGAAATATATGTAGATTATGTTTCTCAAGGATTACAAAAAATTGTTTTCTATAAGAAAATTGCAAGTTGGTTTCAAATGTAGAAGTGAGTTAGAATATCATTGTATCAAATCAAAAATATTATATCTATAGATGAACATCCATCTAACAGGGGAATGCACCCCTCTTGTAAACACTTGAAAGCCCCTACACGAACCGATCCATTCTACTTTTCATAATTATTTTTTATTTTGCCTGTAGCTTTCATGTGAATGAATATCTTTCAAATTACATTGATGTCATTTCCAACTTGTTTGGTATTCTATATAGATGACACAAAATTTTCTTAAGTAACCGTCCAAATAATCTCACCTCCAGCTTTTTATAATTAGAATATTTCATATTTCTTATTTATATTTAGTGTATATTACATATATTATAATTATAGCTAATATATATTGTGTATCCTGTAATTAGACTAATTAAATTAGACAAGTTCTTGATGAACAAGTTATTACTCTCTTATATAAATACGTCAATGTAATACATTAGAATGATCAATTTTACACAAAAATTCATTCTTCTTAACCTTTTTCATTATTTGACATGGTATCAGAGTTACTACTAACCCCCTTCCGGGTGGACTTAGGTGGCGACCTAACAATTACCAGGGAACTTGGGTAACGGGACCCTGTGAAATGATTGGTGGTTAATATCAAACCCTAATGACTATCTTGCTAGGCAAGCCCTTCCGGATCACTAGCGCAAACTAGACGTTTATGTGGTGTTTCAACAATTAGACACCCCTATCGGATGACCGTCCAACTACTAGTAATGGGGTAGTCTATACTCGTGCACTAGCAAGAACTACAGTCAATACATCAAAGCACATAAAACAAATATAAGGGTTAAGAAGCTCAATCGATTTAAACATGTTTTTTCTCAAACAAACTTAGATAGAAGAAAATATAATTCAAATATTATACATATGCAAAATCCAACCTATGGGAAAAGTAGTTCATGCTAACAAGAAATAAACTAAAATAAAGATACATACTGTCAACTTGCTTCTCTTGATGACTTCTAAGAGGAATATTAATTAAGCACTGGGCAAGGACATATTTACAATGATAAGATGGTGTATTTATAATTGTTTTCTAACCCTAGGTCGAAATCTTGGAGTAGAAGGCAAGTAATTTGAGTCCAAGTCTAACTCAAATTCGTTTCCTAAAATATAGGGCAGGATAAACAATGCTCACTATTTTGGTCATATCTCCTTCGTTATTGGGCCTATTTTCGCCCACTTTATATCAAAATGAGCGCAGCATAAAGATATATCTAAAATTTTAAGGCTCGTCCAATATCGCATCCGATTCGAAGTTATCTTCACTTTAATGGACGTAGCTGCAGAATTTCAGATTTATTTGACAACTTTTCCTTTCCTAATTCAACTTTACTTCCTTTAATCTCTTGATTTCTCCCGGATCTTCTTTCCGTAACTCCTTATAATTGATTTGGAATCTAATTATGTTCAATGAACATTAAGAGTTTCACACTAACACACAAATTAAACCAAATATGCTCTAAAAGTAATAAATCATCAAATCAAGACATGGATTAAATCAAATAATAGGGGAAAATCCATAAATAATTAATCAAATACACCTAAAATGATGTCTCCAACCTACATTTATATATCATAAATAGGGAGACATCAATGGTTCTCTAAATTCAATTATGTCATCAGTGATTTTGGATTTACATCTAGTGAGCATGACTTTGCCCTATTTATTCGTCGTTCTAGCATTGGTGTCATACTACTATTACTTTATGTGGATGATATGATCATTATAGGTAACAACTTGGTTGTGTTTCTGAATTGAAATCCTTTCTTGAGCAATACTTTGAGATGGAAGATCTTGACAATCTCAGCTACTTTCTTGGCATTGAGGTTTCTTCTGGCTCAGATGGCTATTATCTTTCTCAGGCAAAGTATTCCTCTGATCTTATGGCTCGTGCTCAACTCACTGATAGTAAGATCTCCTCTACTCCTCTTGACCAGAATCTCAAACTTACTTCGATGTATGGTACACTTCTTCCAGATCCTGCTTTATATCGTCAGTTGGTTGCTAGTCTTATCTATCTCATAGTACTCGGCCTGATATTGCTTATGTTGTCCACTTGGTTAGTCAATTCATGTCAGCACCTCGCTCTACCCACTATGCCGATGTCCTTCGCATCCTTCGCTATGTGAAAGGAACTTTATTTCATGGATTACATCTTTCCACCCGCTCCTCTCTTATTTTACGAGGTTAAGCAGATGCTGATTGGACTAGTGATCCTACTGATCGTCGCTTAACAAGCGGAATCTGTTTATGTCTGGGGATTCTCTTCTTTATTGGAGAAGTAATGAGCAAAATGTTGTTGCTCGATCCAGTACTGAAGCCGAATATCGTGCCATTGCCAATGCTACTCAAGAGGTAATTTGGCTTCGTTGGCTTCTTGCAGATATGGGAGTTTCTCAGTCAAATAGTACCATTCTTCACTGTGCTATTCAAATAGCCCATAATGATGTATTTCATGAGCGCACTCGCCATATTGAGTGTGATTGTCACTTTATTCGGCAACATGTCACTCAAGGTACAACAAAACGTCTATATACATCTTCTAGTGACCAACTTGCTGATATTTTAACCAAAGCTCACCCACAGGGCGTCTTCAAGACTTGATCTACAAACTGAAGTTGGTATTCTTCTAACCACCTTGAGTTTGAGGGGGGATGTTAGAATATTTCATATCTCTTAATTATAGTTAGTTTATATTACATATCTTATAATTGTAGCTAGTGTATATTGCGTATTCCATAATTAGACTAATTAGATTAGGCAAGCTCTTGGTGAGCAAGTTACTACTCTCCTATATAAACACATTAATGTAATACATTAGAATCATCAATTCTACACAATAAATTCATTCTTCTTAATCCTCTCCATTCTTCGACATAAACAATCCATGTTAGAATATATCAAGCATAAACAAGTGCCTATTTCGCAATTCAATATCTTGTGACCTCTTCGCTCTAATGATAGGATGGTTAGCTCCCCTTGGGCTTGTTCTTAAGAATTATAAATGTCCAAAGAAACCAAATTATTGTGTTGGCCATCTTGTCGTCAATAGCCATTACAATAATCTTGTTATTAATAAGAATTTGTTTAAAACCGATAACTTAGTAATCGGGCAAAAAATAGGTCGTATATTAGAGAAGGTAGATTCAAATTAACTTAGGGTCTAACTCGTTGAGAAGTATACCTGATTTTACCAATTTTAAATTGAATAATATTAATCCTATGTTAAGGGGGTGACGAGAAGATTCTCCGACCGTGTTTGGACCTCACCCCATACTAATTGCTTAAAATTAATAGTGATGTAGTATGAAATATTACTAATGATTTTAAAATTGTAGGTTGCGTTGATAGGAATAAGGAGGAAATTTGATCGATGAAAAAGTTTGGAAGGTTAGCGCGCACACACCAATATAAGTGAAGGCCTAGAAGTAGTGTTTGCATGTAAAATGGTGAGTTTCTCCCCAAAAGGTACCTTAACTGTGGAGAACGATTGCACCAGTTTTATTGAAGTCATTTTGGATCCAAGCTTCAAATTCGATAGTAGAATTTGTAATAACTTAGCCAAGATTCGATACTTTAAAAACTCGTGTAATATTTCTTTCTCTTTTGTGTCCCGAAAGAACAATCAAGTAGCTAATTGGGCGGCAAAACAAAATTTATACGACATTTTCTTAACCAATGAGTTTCTTCACCCCCATCTTAATTAGCTAAGATACTATCATTCTATGTCGAGCCTATAGGGATCAACTGAACTGTATTTTGTATGTCTTTCTTTATGACTTATCTTTCTTTCTATGCGATTCTGACTAAAAAAATATCTTGTGACGGCAATCTTGTACATTAATAGTATAAGACAAGTTTCTTTCAATCTTGAAGTCTATCTTAACCGGATGGTACACCAATTCTATGTTAAAAGGAATTCATAAATTGCATTTTAAAAACTTGAAAAAAAGAAGGATTATGGATTATCTTTTGTAGTAGAAAATTTATTATTCTTAGACTAAGTTACATAAGTTCTTACTTGAATACTTAAATACATCCACATATTATAACTACCCTTTGATTAAGAGTTAAAAGAGATTTTATGAGGATAAAATCTATATGATCTTTGATGTATTTTTTGAGTTACCAGTGCTCGATTAAACCCCTGAGGGGGTTGTTGGGGGAAAAATCTTGTTCACCTCCTTGAGTTACCAATGCTCGATTTAAATTCTAAGGGGATTGTCAGGGAAGCTAGATTAAAACCCTAAAGGTATTGTCAAGGAAAAACCCAGTTTAACTCTTCAAGTTAACTATGCTCGATTAAAATCTTAAGGGGGTTGTTAGGAAAAAAAATTAGTTCAACTCCTTAAAACCCTAAAAGTGGGGTTATCGAGAAAAATCTGGTTCAATTCCTTGAGTTATCAGTGCTTGATTAAACCCCTAAGAGGGTTGTTAAGGAAAACCTGGTTCAATTCCTTGAGTTACCAATATTAGGTTAAACCCTAAAAAACAAGGTTATCGAGGAAAACCTGGTTCAACTCCTCGAGATACCAATGCTCGATTAAACCCTAAGGAGGTTATCAGAAAAAAATGGTTCTACTAATCGATCAACTAGTATTGGGCTAAACCCTAAAAACTAGGTTATTGAAGAAAAGATGGCCCAACCCCTTGATTTACCATCGCTTGTTTAAACCTTAAAACGAGCTTATTAGGAAAACCTGGTTCAACTCCTCAGGTTACCAGTGTTTATTTTATACCTTAAACGAGGTTATAAGAAAATCATGACCCAACTCCTTGACTTATTAATATTTTTTCGCAAGGACATAAAAGGAGTCCTTATGCATATCCAGATAGGACCAAGAAAGTGAAGAAACTCAACATGATTGTCCTACAAAGTGAGTCAATATGTAGGATCTAAATTATATAAAGATAAGCATGCATTAACTATATCTAAAACTAGAATTTTAGTTGTGAATTTCGTGTGTGTATTCCCTGGCCTCGATATAGATAAAAAACTCGGGTTCGCTTAGTTTCCCAAATAAACATAAGGCATTGGTTAATGTCTGATGTCTCGTTGATGTCTCCCTAATTGTTCTTATTTTCGACCCTTAGGAGACATCATTTTTGGTGTTTATTTAATCAATTTGATAGACTTTTGGACTAAATATGCAATAATATGATTTTCCTCTTTTATTTCTAGCATTTTTAGTTTATTAAGCTTTTGCGCGTAATATTGGTATTTTTAGTGTAAAGTTTACAGGTTTTAGATGTTAGCTAGAAGAGGAATCCGAGGAGAAAGTCAAAGATCGTGAATTAGAGTCAAGACTTGAAGATAAATCCCGAAGATATTATTTTTAGAGCTGAAAATCTGTTTTCCAGGCCATAGATTGCTGATTTCAAGGTGCTTAAGAGCTGATTTATCCGCTGACCTTTGAAGGAAAACGATCCTTATCGAGTTATAGAAATTTAGCAACTGATTTCAAGTCAATCGGAGTCATAACGAAGCGGGAAAAGCCGTTTTAGTGAAGGTGTATCAGCAGTTACGGGATTTTGGGCTTAGAAATTGGGCTTGGACATTTAATTAGTATTTTATTTTCTGGTCCAAGCCCTAATCCGTTTTTATGCTTATAAAAGGAGGTCTGGACTTATATTTTTCAGACAATTCACATTCCACAAGATTAAACACCAGAGAGAAGCAACAAAAGGAAGAAAGAAGAAGCTGCAAGAACTGGAGAGGGTCTATATCTCCGTTCTCAGACAATCCAATTCCGGAAATTAGGTTCTTTTTATCTTTAATTTTGTAATCAAATATGAATTCCATTTCTTTTAATTTAGTTTTTCCGTTTAATATGAGCTAAACATTTAATAGTGCTTGAGAACAATTAATGGGTGAATCCCAATCTTATTGAATTTCGAATGTTGAATTTGGGTTTCTGTTAAATTAAACTAGATTGGGACTTTTACTCTTTTCTATAAATTAAGATTATTTATAGTTTTTAGCGTCATGAACTAGGAACAGGTGTTAGTATTTAGGCTATTCCAATTAGTGGCGATTGGATCATCCTGACGGAGGGTTTAAATACAGAACCATTTATTCAATCTAGGATAGAAGCTATTGATTCTGACGAACTTAGCTAATCCTAGGGCCAATGAGGTAATAAGACTTAAACATCCAAAGGTGGATCATATTTACCCTGACGGGACTAGTGACACTCTAGGATCGCCTTATAGTCCACCCTGACGGGGGTATAGGGAATTTAGAATCCCGACCATTGTAATTGACAAATTTAGCCCTTAAACAACATAAGTTAGGAAATAGGATTGGGAGGATCCTTGCGTTCTCAAGTACTACTTCTCATATTGCGTTTTACATCTTTTTACTTGCGTCTTAGCTTTTACGTGCATTTATAATTTGTCTTTCATTTATTTAGCATAAATACAAAACCAAACAAACATATTATCTTTATTTACTTTCATAAGTGCATTCAATCATTAATAGATAAGCATTGTAGTCAACCATCCCGTCCTTGGAACGAATCTGTTTTATCAATCATACTACTTGGGACAACCGTACACTTGCGGTTGTGGTTCGATTATTTATTGCATTTATTTTAGAACACACAAAGGACCACCACTCGTGCTTTGTGATATTTTTATAGAGCCGTGAGACATCATGTTGTGGTGTTAGTGGACTTATTCAAGGGATTATTATGTATTATTTGACATCTTGTGATTTCTTGCCTAGTCTCGGGTATTTGTTACTTCTGGAGCTTTTATGCATTAATAATGTGTTAAGTGTGTAGATCCTAGGTACTTGGAGATATAAGACCCCAAGATGATGAGGAGAAGTCAAAAAGTCAAGTTCAACCAGGTCAAGAAGTGAAAGGATATAAAATCCACTTTAGAAGGTTGATAGAATTTATTGGTAGATGTATTCAATTTAAGAGAGTCATCACACTCATTCGGTGAATGTTATGCACAAACCCCTGTATTTCAAGATAGTTCTTCGAGTTGGGAATGCGTGAGAGGTGATGGTTTGTGATGACAAAGTTATGATATCGCTTCCACCATGGCTTGAACGAGTTCAGAATTAGTAAAAACGTTTTGGAGCCATATTTGACCCACCTAAGCGTTATGCTGTAGATCTCCCCGCCTAGGCGTCAACTCCCACCTCAGGCGCTTACGCCTAGTTAAAACTCTAGGCGTTTTTGCCTAGCGCCATAGTCGCCGTGGAATAGGCGCCTAGCCCGTCTAGGCACCGATTAATGGCAAAAAATGGCCGCCTAGGCGCCGATTAATGGCAAAACACACCCGTATAGGCCTTCTTGTTATTTTTCTTATTCTCGAGAATATTTTGATTGATATTATAACTCAATTTTTAGTATTTTTTATATATACTATAGTGTTTTAAGATGAATTTTATGAATTAAATAGTTGAAATATCTATAATTACTACATATATATTACTAAATATACAAAATTACACAGCGGGATTCAAAACCGTATAATTCCGCCTAGGCCCCGTGTAATCCCGTCTAGGCGCTAGGCCCGGGCCGAGCGCCTAGGCCTCAAAACCGAGATCTACAACATAGCGGGCCCACATGCCCAGAAACGTCTTTCACTCATTACATATTAGAAAATAGAGATCAAATAAGTTACACTTCTGATTAGCTGATCAAAAAAAAAAGTTACACTTTTGATTTTTGGAAGCCAAGAACACCTGAGAGAAGATAAGCAAAAACAAGCAAAGTCAGCACAACATCCATCATTTTCAACTATCCACTTCTATGATTCTTAGTGTAATTATTCATACTTTTTCTCTTGTAGCCTTAATTGATGTCACTTTTAATCTTTGTATTTCAGTATTTGATTATAAAATAAAATTTAATCTAGCTTGAGGTGGTGTGAAAGAACCATATTTTATGATTATGTGTTTGTTTGTATGATTTTGGGCCAACTAGTTTAAATGGATTGTTGAATGAATATGCTTTTCATATGCTTGTGTCATCTTTGAGTTCGATTACTTTGGTCAATGATGTCTCCTCTTTTGTTATATTTATATGCCTTTAGGAGACATCAAATTTGGTGATTATTTGACTAATCTGATAGACTTTTAGCGATAATATGTTATATTTTATTTTCTCTCCTTAGATTTTAGTATTTTTGATTTATTAAGTTTGTGCGCGTAAAATGGTTTGTTTTAGTGAAAAATTTGTAGTTTTCTTATACTAGCAAGGAGATTAATCAAGAATAGACGTCTTAGATCGTGTAAAGAAATCAAAAGCTAGAAGAAATATCCCGAGGAGTTGACAAATTTGAGCTGCAAATCTGGAAGGCTGATGGTAATTGCTGAATTCGAGCCACTTAAAGATGGATTAAGCCTCTGAGTTATGAAGAAGATTCATGCCTTATCGAGTTACGAAGAATTTACAAGTTGAATGAGTCAATTTGGAGTTAAATTGAGAAAGTTACAGCCGTTTTAGTGGAGGGTGTACAGCAGTTACGGGGTTTGGACTTGAAAAGTGGACTTGGGCCATTCAATATTAATTTAATTCATTTAAAATAGTGCAAGTCCGTATTTAATAGTATAAATACACTTTTTGACTTTATTTTTACACACAATTCACTTTCTACAAAGTCAGAGCGTCAGAGAAAAAGGCAGAAGCAAGGAAGAAGGAAGAAGTCAAGAGCTGGAGACTTCAACATCTCCAAATCAACAGTCAAATCCAACATCCTAATTAGGTCTTTTATTTTATTCTCTTTCTGTTAAACATGAATTCCCTTAATTTTATTTCATTCGTTTTAATTTCGATTATGATCTAAGTTTTTATTGTACTTGAGAATCACAACATGGGTTGAACCCATTCTTGAATTATTAGTGTTTTTCCGTTTTGGGACTGAATAATTTAATTTGAGTTTTTAACTTACGTTGGCTTTTACTTTATGCTTATTTATTATCCTTAGAGTCATGAACTAGGGATAAGTTTTAGTACCTAGGCTATTCCATATAATGGCGTATGGATCACCTTGACGGGGGGTTTGGGTATAGAACTAGGTATTTGCCGTTGGTATTCACCAATGTCCTTGACAGGCTTGACTAGCCAATAGCCAAAGTGTTAAGTTTTAATCATCCGAAAGTGGTTTTAATCACCCTGGCGGGGTTTAGAAGACCGTAGGAGAGTTTTTAGGTCCACCCTGACGGGGGTTAAGAGATTTTAGAATCCCGACTAGCGTAATAATATTAACTCAACCCTTAAAAGAAAACATTAATTAGGAAAGTTTGCGGTGAAACCCTAGCGTGACTCAAGTACTGCTTTTCTATCGCGTCTACCTCATTTACTAGCGTTATTTCCATTCTAGTTTAATTAATTTAGTATTTAAATTACTTTCGCACTTTAGTTGTTAATTTAAAACCCCAACAAACATCATATCTTTTACTTTTTTCGTATTCGCAATTATTTCACTATTTGATAACATTAGAGTCAACCTATTCCGTCCCTGAGAACGAACTTGTTTATCATATATTACTTGGGACAACTGTACACTTGAAGTTAGTGGTTCCTCTACTTTATCCGCATTATTTTCTAACACGCAAGGACCCACCAGTTAGGTATTGGAGTTTGCTAGTAGTTGGATTTCACCCGGGAGGGGAGAGAGGGAACAGGGGGTAAATTATCGAACTTGTATATGAATGTCTAATTAGTTTAGAATCGGGAGTTCAAATTTATTCAGATGGCAGTAATAAGGGTAAAATCTTAAACACTTGATAGTAGGGCAGGGTCACTCAAGAGAGGCTCTTAATGATATAGGGTCACACTTACTTACTCGGGAGAGACATAGGTAGATTCGAATCTCGGTTCGTATATTCCTCCTTTGTCCTATTTACTCCCTTCTTTTATGACTATATCTTGGGTTTCAATGGTAATATTACATCTATTTCTAGAATTACAATTTTTAGTAGTTACCAAAAGAAGAATTAAAAGATTAGATACCAAGTTGAAACTACAACATCCAAGCTAGACAAACACTATGAGCCCACATGGACCATATCCAAATCTTAGACTAGTCAAGAATAGTTGAAGGAATTGATCTTAAAAGATGGTAAAAAATATAAGAGTCCAAGTCCAAAACAGTCCGAGAGAATTAGAAATTTGAAGAGATAAATATTAAAATTAAATAGTTAGTTAGTTATAGAAATATTTGAAATAGTTTTAATTTTTTGTTAGTCTATCTTTTTTTCTTCTTTATTTGAAGAGGGAAAAAGAATAGCACGACGAATCAGAAAATTACTCTTCATGGTATTTTTTTCCATTATTAGGATGAACAACTTGACTCCACCACTTAGAGTGGTGATCTAAGATTTTTGTAAGACCTTTACCACGATCAACTAATTTTTAGTTTTGTAATTTCTTCCATAATATTTTTAAACATCTTCCTTCAATTTTTGTTGAAAATAGAATTTAAAAAAGGACCACCAATTTAGAGGCTTAGAGCTAATGGTTAGGCAATTTCAAATCGATCTCATATGGTGTGATAAGTTTGAATGTTTAATCGTGATATTCTAAGTCTAGACTGGAGGATCAGACTTTTACAATGCTACGATATCATGCAAACATACAAGAAAGAATTTGATTGTATCATCTTGAGCAGACAAATGATTGACAAGTATTATAGGACTGTCCAAGTGAATTCTCTCCTTAAAGTAGGCAAGTATATATCTTATGCACGCAAATACGTAATTTAAAAGTTATATTACAAGGTAAAATATGTTTAGAAATTACTGTTGTGTTTTATGTGTATAAACCAGTAAAACATTATAGAAACTTATGCAGAAATAAAATAAAAGTAAATTAATAAATAACTTTACTTGTCGAGGCTCGGATTGGATCCGATGTCTTTAAGGTATTTAGGCCACGCACAGGTGTCTTACGTTTGATGGCTTCAACCTCCAGGATACAACGACAAAATTATTCAAAAGAAACTGACACACGAATTCTTAAGAATTTCATCGAACTTAATAATGCTGCTTCTTTCTATCTCTCTCTGATAATTTTAATGCTTTGAAAAATGAATGAAGAAAATGGTTTAGTTGGCCAACTATCTATAGAAAATGAAAAGGTGGCTCGCCAAAGGTTGTGATGTTTCATTTTGGAGTTACGTTGTATTAATTTAAGATACAACGTTTTCAGATGGTATAAACCTAAGGCCCAAAAGCCCAACAAAGGTTATGGTCCATGTTCATACCTCACTAAGGCCCAACAAGGGTATGAACCTAAGGCCCAAAAGCCCAACAAAGCTAATGGTCCAGTTTCAAACCCTACCAGACCTTTTTTTTTCATTGCTTTATAACAAAAAGAAATAAAATAACATATATTGTTTTTTTTTTTTAATTTCTCCAAATTACATGACTCAATTTCTCATTCAATTTCAAATGGTTTTAACCAAGTGAATATATTACGTTAATCTTTACAACTTGAATAAACGCCTTAATGTTCGAATCATTTCATTAAATTGAGTCACCGACTAACATCGTAAACATAGTCAATACTTGGGTAGAATCCCATTTGTCCAACAATTACATGGTCCATGATCTTCCTCTTTTGCACTCACCATAAGAACTACTTTCTGATTAATCTCAACAAATTTTTCAAAAACTCTATAATTAATATATTAAAACCAATAAAGAATTTAGCTAAAGTACCTATAATTTTCAGTATATCGACTCTTGGCACCACAAAAGTGGTTAAGTAGAATATAAATTTAATTGTTAAGTGTGTAGTAATAAAATACCATTAATAGTGAATTCTTAAGAAATGAACGACCTTGCAAATCATACATCACCCTTGTTAGCCGTTTAAAGTGATCCTTGACAATAAAGATAAAAGAATTAAGACACTTTTGTATCTATGATTTTATCCGTAACGAGAGTAATGTTGTGATCACCCAGAACCCACGGAGCGACCCTCATGGGTGAGAGTTAGTCAGATGTCATGTTTAGCATTTAAATTTTTCATTAGGCTGAAGGTTTGTTAAAAATAATTCTCCCTTAAATACGTTTATCTAGAGAATATATTGCACATTTTCCTCTTAGAGTTGGTTGTGACACAAAAGAAATCAACCATCTACAATTTAGAATGGAGAAAGAGGAAATATCTAAAAGTATAATGACTTTTGTGTTTGGCTGAATAGGGAAGAGGACTAAAATGTTTAAAGCTGCAAAAGAAGAATAGAATTAGAATTAGGTGGCGTAGGGAAAAGTACCATGTTGCCAATTTAGCGGAAGCATCTTTTAGTAGAAAGTGAGATCGACAAAGCAACCATCATCGCTTAGAATAGGATACACTCCCTTCCCCTTTCCCATCCCCATCCCATTTTGGTGCAAATTAAAGCAATAGAGACGCGCTTAATTAAGTACAATTGGTCCCCCATACTCCCATAAAGCTGCTGCCCTTTCTCTTGGAGGTGGAGATCGACCAACCACCATTTAACTATATACGTTTAAGGGTTCTTTTTTTTCTTTTTTTGGGTCGGGTAAACGGTTGTATTAAAATATCAAAACTGTACACTATACGTTTAAGGGTTCTCAACGCGTATAGAATTTCGATTTATGAATGCTGCAAAGTAAAAAATTAATAGATTATATAATGGAAAGAAAAATATATTGTTTTCGTATTGTACTAATCGTAAAATAAATAGAAAGATATAGTTTATATAGATGTTGTAACACGCATATGAGCATACTTATACATACACAATACATACAGATTTAGACTAACTATTTTTTGTTATACTGTTGAGAGAGTTATCATATTGTGTGAGTGAGCTGCATTGTGTCTCATGTGTCTTGTTTATATTATTAGCTTATCATCCTTCCTTAAACTGAGCATGTTTTTGAGTGGAAGCTTGATGATAGAGAAATGAATACAGTGTTTGATAATCTTTTAGTAAAAGTATATGCTACCTGAAGTTGAGATGACACATGAACTATATTAAGCAGCTTTGACTTCACTTACTCTCGAATAAAATGAAAATCCACGTCAATGTGACGAGCTCTCGTATGAAAGACTGGATTTGAAACAAATGCAATAGCTGATATATTGTCACAGAAAAAAATAGGTGTAATAAGAGGAATATAGAGACTTGTGAGAAAAAATGTGAGCCATTTCAATTCAGTAGACACATACCATAACCCTATATTCCGCTTCAGTAGACGACTTTGATATCGTCGTTTGTTTCTTGGGTCCCCATAAAATCAGATTAGACCTAAGGAATATACATTACCCAGTAGTAGAAAGCCTATCTTTGGAGTTGCTTGCCCAATCAGAGTCAGAAAAAACTCATAAATGTGAAGGAGAAGAAGTAAACTTCAAGCATAATGCATAGTACCTTTTAAGTATCGAAGTACCTTCTTCAAAAAATCATAATCTGAATTATTTGGGTTGTGCGTAGATTGACAAAGTTGATTATCAACAAAAGATATAGATAATTTCTTAACTTGTGTCTTGATTTGAGGATTTATCACTTTTTGAGAATATTTGGTATAATTTTTGTGTTAATGTGAAATTCTTAAGGTTTATAGAAATATACTTAGATGCCAAATTAATTTCAAGGAGTTAAGGAAAGAAGATCTAGGAGGAGTTAGGAGAATAAAGGAAACAAAACTGAAATAGGAAAGGAAAAGCTAACAGATAAATCTGTCAAATCTGCAATGATGTCTACTAAGTTGAAGATAACTACAAATCGGATGAAATTTTGGAAGGGCCTTTAAAGGGTCAGATATATCTTTCAGGTGCGGTCGTTTTGATATAAAGTACGCTCAATTCGGCCTACTAACGAAGGAGATATGATCAAAACAAGCAGCAGTGTTTATATTGTCCTATATTTTAGGAAACGGATTTGAATTGAACTTGGACTCCAATAACTTGTCTTCCACTCCAAGATCGACCTAGGGTTAGAAATCACCTATAAATACACCATCTTATCATTATAAACATGTCCTTGCTCAGCCTTTATTTAATATTACTCTTAAAGTCATCAAGAGAAGCAAGTTGATAGTATGTATCTTTATTTTAGTTTATTCCTTGTTAGTATGGGTTTTGCATATGTATAATCTTTGAATTCTATTTTTATTATATTTAAGTTTTTTTGGGAAAAACCATTTTAAATCGATTGAACCTTTATAATTGTTTTATGTGCTTTGATGTATCGATTGTAGTTCTTGCTAGTGCACGAGTATAAACTACCCCATTAATAGCAGTTGGATGGTCATCCAGAAGGGGTGTCTAATTGTAGAAACACCACATAAACGTCTAAGTGTGTGGTAGTGGTCCTGGCGGGCTTGCCTAACTAGATAGTCACTAGGGTTTGAGATTAACAACTGATCATTATGCAGGGTCCCTTTACCCAAATCCCCTGTTAATTGTTAAGTTGCCACCTAAGTCCAGCCGGAAGGGGGTTAGGAGGAATATAGAATACTGACTACTTACTCTAAGAGCTTTAATCACCCATATAGCTAGTAGAAGAATTAGAAGGATAAGTGCATACTAGCAAAACTAAGCTATATCGCTCATCTCATTCTTTCATATTTACTTTATTTGCATTATTTATTAGTTTATTCAGTATCTCTCCAATTTATTCATCTTTATTTACTGTCTTTATTTCAAGTAACTATTCTTTACTATGCTTTCTCTTCAAAACCACAAATCTAATACACTAAGTCCCTGCGAACGAATCTTACTTATTAACTAAACTTCCAAACGATTGGTGATACTTGCAGTGAGTTTCATGACAGGTTTAGGGTGATAGTTCTTATCTTTATTTATCATTATTTTATCATACCCTAGCCACCACCAATTTCTTGTCTTAAACATCATTATAGGATTTTTACTATTTAGTTGTCTTTATTAATCATGCACTAAATTCCCTTAGCGTAAGTTTGCAATTATGTATAAATCTTGAAGACTATTTGATGATTTTATGATATTTGTGAATTACTTTTAATTAAACTTGGAAATATTTATGTTGCATATGAAAAAATATGCATTTTAACTTTCTATAACTTGATGAAATATAGATTGACCTAAATAACAAAATTGTTACTCTGGTGGGGGATTTAGTGACAAAACATGGTTCATATACGTTCAGTGTTCGGTAGTGATCCTGACGGGCTTGCCTAATCGAATAATCACATAGGTTTAGTCTTAATCGACAAGCTTTTGCGTAGAACAATCTCACTCGAGGACTCTAGTGATAGTAAGACATCCTTCTAATCTACCCTGGTGAGAGTTAGAAGGATATTACAATCCCGATTAGCGTAACGACCCCAATTCTCCCTTAATATTGAAATCATCAACCTAGTAGGATAGTGGAATACTAGCAAACTCAAGCTAATCCCTCATCTATTCTTCATAATTTATTTATTTTCTTTCTTAGTTTAGTTAACCTAGTTAATATTTGCATCTTAGTTAAAATAAAATATAAACAAAAATTATTTCTTGTAATTATTTCTAGAAATACGAGTCTGAAATTAACGACTTTTGTCCCTATTTATTTGCATTATTTTATCACACTTGGAAGACAAAAATATAATAGCAGTTTTCATTCGTTTAAACACACTTTACTTATTATTAACACGTGGAGCAAGAGACAAGCAAGGAGAGCAAGGAAACAACACTGTCCTCTTCCAATTTGTAATTCTTCTTTCCTTAAACTCCATATTATGTTTATTTTATATTAATTTCTAGTATGATCTAAACTCTTAATTAGTTTGGGATGTCTAATTTTTAACCTTATTGACAACTATTCAATTATGTATAATTATTAGGATCTTTTAGGTTTGAATAAATTATGTTAAATTTCCATTCCTTATTATTTTGTTTTCTAGTTGAATTTTTTTATTGTTTACATAAATTGAATTCCTTTAGATTTTTAATTTATGCCAGAAAGGGGATTGATAGGTGGATCTAAATAATAATCGCATAAATTAATCATAAGAATCAGAAGACCTATATAGCTTATATACTTGATGTTTCTATACTTGTGATATAATAATTTAGTCATGTGACATCATTTTAGGTGCATTATAAAGTTAGTTGAGGGATTTATTCCCTTTATTTAATATATTCTTGTTTTTTGCCTTGTTTTGGAGATTTGTTACTTTTAGAGTATTTTAAGTGTGATTTGTGTGTGAAGTGTGAAGATCTTAGGTAAATGAATAATATTATATGCCAAACCATGGATAAGAGTTCAAGGAAAAAAATATCAATCGTGAAAACAAGAGTTAAGGACAAAGAAGACATTTTTAGAAAGTGCAAGAGTTGTCGGCCATATTTGGAAAGTCAAATGTTTTAGATTCCACGTGACATTGACAAATAATTTGGAGGATCCATGTTATATCAAGTTAGGAATCTGAGTTACAACGTGTGGCCGCTGAAGATTTGTGATTTGAAGTTGTAACAAATAAGTTATGAATTTGTCAACTGGCGTGACTCAAACCAGTTCGCTCTTGAAGAAAACGTATTTGGGTTGGACTAAGTCACTTAAACCTAACCCACAACCCACATTTTATCCCATCACGTACACACACACACACACACACACACACACATATATATATATATATCAGTAATTGATATTAGAAACATGTCCTTGAAGTTATGAATTGCCAACATGCTCGCGTAAAGATTTAATCGAGCATGTTGGTAATTCTTTAAATTTACCAAAGTTAGATTTTGAGATTTTATAACAACGTATAGGGATTTGATCGACTATGTTGGTTTTTCTCTTAATATAACCAGTAGGGCCTCGCTGATGCTTCTTGAGAATTTAGTTGAGTTATCTTTTTGGGATAGTCTTTTTGCAGTTTTCTTATGGAATTTATCACATGTGCACCCAAAATTATAATATAAACCAATTTATGTAAATCTAGAATCAATGTTCAAATTAAGTACATTAAACCAATCAGTGAGAAAAACTGATTCCTAGAGTTGTAAAATTAACTGGGATAAATCACAAGAGGAGGTAAGTGAATGCGAAATTTGGTGATACAAAGAAGTTTCCATACAAGAAAAGTACTACACCTTATATTTGGTATTGATCATGCGAGGCAATAGTCTCGAAGAGTATGTTTTCTTTCTTCCCTACCATTTATGTACTTGTAATATATTTGTTAAATTTTAATTTTTATAGAGTCTTTTCAAGTCGTGGGGACACAACTCATTTTTTAGTTGGGGGTGTCGGGATTTTTTGTCCCTCATCTCCAATTTGATGTGATTTACTGCTCTTTAGGAATAAATTAAAAAAATTGATAGATGTGATTAGATGTAGATTGTGTTTAATGGTTTACAAGCATAAATTTAGTGAGTTAATGATAGTAAGTAATATGTTTATGAGCTAATTATTTTGTATGCTTTGAGTATGAACAAAAAACACACATTAATAGTAAAGAAGAGATTAGTGAGTAATGCGGTAGAAGCATGTTCGATCTTAGTGCGCCCTGAGGGGTGCATTGGCCGTAAGATCCAAGCTAGTTGATAAACCTATTTAATGAGCATGCTAAAGGTGAGAAAGTAACGAAATTACATCGTTTAGAAAGTGATTTTTGCGGTTATTTGATAAGTCTTTGTTGCCATTTTAGCTTTCTGTCCATTTATTATATTATTATCATTCTCAGCCTCTTCTAGCCTTTCTAAATCCTTTTTACTAGCTATATTATAAGCCACATCCCTTTAAATTTTAGGACTTTTCCATATGACCCGCAATCGAATCGCGATGCATAGACAACCATTATAGAGCTTGAGTTTGGGGTGGTGGGTTCACCATTATGGGAAAAATTATTGGATTAAGATTTTTGAGCTTGTGTATTTGTCCTATATTCTTATTATTGATGACGATTCACTGTTATTATATTGTAACCCTTTGTCGGGGTAAAAGTAAATGAAAATAGTTGAAAAGAAAAGAATATATATGAAAAAAGTAGCATGATATCCTACATAAAAAAGGAATCGTAGCTAACTTAGAAAAAAATGAATTTCCTTACTAACTAAACTTGCGCATGATCTATAATACTTACAGTGAGTTTCTCGTGGTAATCAAGGGTGTGTCATTTATTTATTATCTTTATTTATCTATTGATTTATCACACATTTGGCCCCACCAACGAGGCTGATTTAAAACATATAAGAATATCATACTCTTTTTCCTTCACAAGAATTTTAACCGAAAGGGTTTCTTATGGAAGGTTTCAATGAAGCATATTCTTAAGGATTGAGTATCCCAGGGGGAATATTATGAAACGCGTATATGAATATTAATCCTTAGTCCAATGACTTGCAGTCCAAATATCAAGCCCAAGAAACCAAATTAGTATTAGGGTTACTTGAGACTCTTTATGTTTTAGTTGTTACACACTCTCATATGATCATTAATCTATTTATCCCCTTCATATTCTTGTATCTTTACTTTTCCCTTACTTCCACAACATATTATTTATTTTCTTTATCTATAAAATAATAATTAATTTCCATAATTATTTAATAAATGTATTTGGATATTCCAATACCCATTATGAGGGTAGGAATATGTACAAAAAGATGAATACTGAGGCATAAAATCCGCCGTCAGAAATCAAATGGTTACTTTTGAAAAAAAACGGGCATGTATTACGGGATATCTTGTCTAAAGTCACCATTTCAATGCCTCAATGTGACAATAATACTCCCCATAAACCTTCCTAGAACCCAAATGTATAGTTCTGTGAACCTACCACTCACTTTTTTTGGCTCTTCCCATAGGAATCTTAGGTAAGAGAAGGAAAAGGTTTGGCTCTTTGGGGTAGCGTAATGCAGCAAAGAGAGCAACTACAAACACATCCTAGAAGACACCCTTGGTCGAGCTGGTGATATCGAGCTCAAAAGATATGTTAGTGGTTAAAACTCTACCTTCTCATGTTCCTCTGACTTCTGCTCAACTTTTGTAGCTTCCTTCTACCACTAATACACCATCAGTTTTGATGATGGAGATTGTTTTTGTTTTGTCGGATGGTTCTATGCACCAAGTCGAGATTGGCTGAGACTATCTTGTAAAAAACTCTCATACTTATCCCGAAGGAAACCTTATTCGTACCTAGAAAGAGTATGCCCAGAATACGTTACTCGTGACATAGTTGAATTTAGGTGACGAAGTTACCTGTCTTAAGATCAAGGTTGGGATCTTACGAGAAAAAATTGGAAGGCCAACCTTTTACAGCATGTGTCTCGATATTATCTTGCGAGGGAATTAGAAGCGGCGGAAAAGACAAGGCGGGATTTGTTAGTGAGCCAGGCTACAATTGAGAGTTTAATGCAAGATTTGGTTAAAGCAACAAATTTGGCATCGAATGTCATTGATGAGTACAAATCTTCACCTTCTTTCAATGACTATGTGGTTGGTATGTGTGATTACTCTTAGAAGGGGTTCACACAAAGTTTTCTTGGCTTGCATGGAACATATTCGTAAGGAAAACCTTGATTTCACGGAATCTGCTGATATGAGCTCTTTTCCAGTCCCAATTCCACAACCTCCCCAAAGACCCTTATCTAATATACTTAACACTCCTCGGGTACTAATTTTTTATTTTCTAGTTTAGGCTTGATTTCCCTTCCTTGTTCAGTATTAGGATGTAATTTTGTAGGAGAAGGAAATGGCTTGGGGCTTCTTTCCAATGGTGAGACTAGAGTTATGTCTTGGGGCTTCTTTCCAATGGTGAGACTAGAGTTATAGAGGTAGCTTAAGATATTCCTTTCTAGAAATTTTGTTTGTTTTTGTTTGATATGTTCAATTCCTGTAATTTTTGTATGTTCTTATTGTAATAGCCTTAGGGCCAAAAATACTTTTCTTATAGCGTCTTTAGGTTGTCTTTTAATTATTTTGCTCTATTTATGCTTAATAAACTCCTGTAGCCTTGTCCACTATCCCGTAAAAGACATTTTTTTTTTAAGAACCGTGAGTTATGGGAAACTTCCCAAAACTCAAAATCTGAAGCTTCTCATAACTCACAATTTGAATTCTGAGAAGTTTTCCATAACTCAAACGATTTTTTAATAGGCAAAAAAAGGAAAAACAAAATGTATGATGTCTTTTATAGGCAAAAAAGCGATAGTTGTAATGAAAAGAAATTAATTCTAATTTGAAGGGTTTTTTAAGCAATAATCCTAAAATAAATTTGCAATTATTCTTTTCAAAAATGTTAAATTAAATAAAAAAAAAAACTTTTCAAATGGGAAGGAGGGGGTAGGTTGATTTTCTAATAATATTTATTTTCTTTCAATAATCTCATAAAGTAAATTAAATGATTCAATAATCCGACGGCTGTTAAATTCTACTGATCACACATGTAGAATGGGTGAATTGAAGAGCCAAGCTATGGATGTATTCGGTTTCTCCACTTCTCAAGAGGACTATAAAAACGAGGGCATAAAGGTTTGACATTGACTACTGACCACCCACCTTGGTGTTTGGTCCCATTTCTTTTGTTTCTTGTTTCTTCTTTTCTTTTCCTTACTCTTTTTAATAAAAGTTGAAGTTGAGAGCAGTCACAGTCTTTCCTTTTTCTTTTCTTACTTTTTTTAATAGCATAGAAAGGTCTTAATCTAGTAGGAGTATGAACAAATTACAAATTAGTTTGAGAAAATAAATAGTACGAACAATCTCCGATTAAGAATTTTAATCACCAGCAAATTCTAGAATTAAGGAAGATACAGAGGCTCATACAGCTCCTAAAACGAAAACATTACTTTGTAATATATTTATAGATCGGTGTTGAATGAAATTTTAGACAAAATTGTATTCAACTCGTTGGCATTTGTTTTAAGGAAACGAATTAATAAAATCGGAAATGCTATCTAAGGTAGGAAATTAGGAATGTAAGTGGGTCGAATAATAGTTTTTTTTAAGATGGATAGTTAATCTATTGATTAGACTATTTCACATAAACCAAGACATCTAAGAATGTAAGTCGGTCAAATAATTATGATTTCTTTTTTTATATTTATAACCATTTAATTTATTTAAACTCGGAATCTAATGATTTTAACCTATTATTTTTTTTATTTTTTTCTATACATGTGAGGTTTAAAAGGCGATTAGAACAAGATTACAAGGTAACCAATTTCTCACTAAGAGTTTAGTACAATTCTAACAGTCGCGCGTTCACTCTTATCTTTCGTAATTATATTTCAAAGATATTTTGGAGGATTTTCAAATTCCACGGGCCCTGATTGCGCACTACTATAACTGAACCATTAAAATCTTAATTTTTTAGATTTTAACCATAACCAAACTATAACTCTAAAATATATTTTGAAAATTCTTAAAACAAAATTGCACGTACAAGAAAAATTTCTAAAGTATATAAAATATTATATTAGTATTTAGTTAAATATGGTATTTGTTACTTTGTTTGCTAAATATATTATTTGAATTTTACTTTTGAATTTTTTTTTTGGACGTTACTTTTGAATTAAGAATATACTTTTTATATTATTATTATTATTAAATATAAAATAAACATACAATAATTAGTAAATGGATTTTTGGTTATTCGGTTTTATTTTATCTAAAAGTATACCCTACCGGATTTAACCATCGGTTACACTTTTTAAACCATAACCTAATAAGTTTATCCATGGTTACATAATCAGTTTTTAATCGGTACGGGTTTCCATCTATTTTGATTTTAAACCCTAATCTTTGTCATCACTAATTTAATGCGTAAGTTTAAAATAGTCTTACCAATTGATAATGTAGATGTAGACCTCCTATGGAGCTAACAAACTGAAATATCATATCGAAGTAACCTTAGACGGAGAAGAAAATAAATGTCGGAATTGGTAAAGATAGAGAAGGAGAACCCCAAAATCGTACTGTAACTAGCTCATGCGGAGCTTCCTCTTGCAGCCAATACTCCTTGAAACCAGACATTATATCATGACCACAGAGAATTTTGCTCTCGATGGCACTCCCACACTCAAATAAAGTATTATGACCAAGGGTATATTTACGACCCGAGAGAGATATGGAGATTTGAGAATGTATCCATGAGCAATGCCTTATTAGAGAGATGCATGTCCACCACCACCGTTTCCATCAAAGATGGGCAAAAGAATGATGACTCCAAGTACAAGAATTTCATTTAGATACTGAGCCGCCTCAAGATTAACATTCCCCTACTCGAAGTCATCAAGAAAGTGTCAAAATATCATGGATTCTTCAAAGAGAATCTCTCCAAGAAAAGAAATTTTGCAGAGTTCAAGACTGTGGCATTAACCGTGTAAATATTCGCCAAGGCACAAAGGAAGTTTCCACCTAACCTAAAGTTCTGGGAGATTTTAACCTTCCAATCAAGATAGTTGGTACAATTCTCAACAAAGCTTTATGTGATTTGGTATCAAGCGTGAACTCATGCCTAAGAGTGTGTTCGATGAGCTGGGAATTGGAGATTCAAAACTGATCTCTAACGTATTACAAATGGCGGACCGTTCATTGACATGTCCATGGCGAGTGATCGAAGATGTCTTGGTGCAAGTAGGTAAGCTCATTATACATGCTGACTTTATTAAACTCGATCGTAATGCAGATAAAGACGTCCCTTTCATACTGGGGCGTCCATTCTTGGAAAATGGGCATACTATGATCAATGTTTGTGAAGGATCTGTTACCTTAAGCATCGACGACAAATCCCAAACATTTTATGTGTTGGAATATGAATATAAGAAAGGTAAAGAACGTGTCAGTGGTTCAAGAGGTGATCAAAAGCTTTATTTTTAATACCCTAAAATAACCGTGAAGAAGATAGATGAAGATGAGTTTGGGGTGAGAGATGAAGTCGCTTTGAAAGCTCCCATTCCCAAGAAAATAACGCAGAAATACAAATCTACACTGTATTGGGCTATTCAAGGTCACTAGAGTCATTTCGGATAAAGTGGTTGAGGTACGAGCTACGAAGGGTTGTAAGTTTTGTTTGGTTGATTAGAGTAGTATTGTAGGCTATTGGGAAGGCTACGTTAAAAATCTTAAGTAAACATGTCAAACTTAATGGCGTTATACAAAAGTGCTTGTGGGAGACAAACCACGAGTTTACATGTATCTTGTATTAACCATTAAGTTACAATATTTTTTAATTGCTGGTGTATATTACGCATAACGAGAAGGGTAGTACATTTTTATGATGTGCATGTCAGTTTTCTTGGAAGTTTTGGGTCTTTTTTGGAGAAATCCAAGAACACACGTGTGTCAAGAATGCAAACTTGAGTAAAGGGGGATAAGTCCGACAAATTTTAATCATTTTTTGGACTTATTCGAGACAAAGAAACAAAAAAAAAATTAGGGGAAGTTTGGGACCTCCATTGAAAAATTCAAGAGCACGGGTACGTCTAGAGCATGATTTCGAGCCAAGGGGGAGTTTTGGAATTCACCGACGGTTTTCTGAACTCTTTTAAATAAAGAGAAAAAATAATAAATTATTTTTCACACCATGTGCTCGATGAATGTCTCGCGCTTGAGATGTTCGACACAATGATAACAATAATGGTGCGTCTTTCGTAAGACATGGCATGCCCTACCTTTATTGATTCTTGGGAGGATACGACCAAGGTTCACCTTCCCCCATCATAGGCGCACCCTGGTTTGAGAAAACTCGACAATAAAGCAACAAGGCTCGCCTTACCTAACCATAGGCATGCACAAAGCTAGGCCAAAACTTGACAACACAAGGCCAGCCTTTCCAACGCAAAGGCGTGACTTCCACTATTATTTCTTTTTTCAACTTTACTAACCAAAGGCGAGAATTCGAAGCTTCAAGGTCGGACCTTGAACATCCCCCTATTAAATAATACACTCAAGATGTGCCTTGGAGCTCTATGGAGCTCCCTAATCTACTGCAAACGAACGCACTTTACGTGCTTGATCGAATGTCTCAATGAAAATTGATGGAAACTCGCATGGACTAGGTGCTCGACCATTTTCCCCAATGACCCATAGAACCATTTGAAAAAATTCCTTAAAGAACTTTCAAAAAGCAACACCAGCCATCCCACAAGTTGCAAAAATGTCACAAGGCACCCCAGGATTTTGGGAACAATTTCGACCCCATGATTGGAACTATACATTTTTACCCCTGGAGTTTTGAAATTGCAACTTTGACCCTTGAAGTTTTTAAAAGTAAAAAATTTACCCCTGAAAAACGTATATATACATTTTTTAACTCTATATTTTCAAAAATTGCATTTTTCACTTCAAAAGTTTTTAAAAAATACTAAACATCCAAATTTCACCTAAAAAATTCCGATTCTTTTTGAAAAAATCCCACGCCTTCCCCGTATCATAAATTATCATTTTAAATACCTATACACATCCAAAAACACCAAAAAATATAAATCCTTCAAAAATATCAATTCCTAGAGTTCAAATATAGAAGTTTTTAAGAAATGAGTGGTTACGAGACAAAGGGAGATTATTAGGGGTCACAAATTCTACATTGATCAAGCTCGAATTCATCTGATAACACATCTAAGTATTTACTTCTTCTTACTTAATTGTAAAATTAAAAAATTATGTTGTAACTTGTGAAAAGTAGTGATTATTATATTATATGGAAGTATCTTGTGTGATAAAGTTGGATGTGTTTATAAAAATTGAGTTGAGGTTTGTGTGAATTGGTGAAGTTTGAATAATGGGTTTTGATACGAGGTGAATATTGATTTGGGTATACAGATAGGGATCAAATGGAAATCAATATGGCTGGTGAATCAAGAGTTGTTCTAGCCTAACCATATCATCTAAAGGTAAGAGAGCAACGACACAGTGCCTTGAGCCTCGAGAGATACGTATTTCTATCCCTTCTTGTAATTGTTGCAATGTGTTAGTGTATAGTATTAAGTATTTACTACTCTATGGAGTCTTTTCGAGTCGTGGGGACACGACTCATCTTTGATTTGGAGGTGGGGTACTAGTTGTCCTCGTCCTATTTTACGTGTTTGCTTGCTATATGGAAAAACAAAAAATCTAGAGAAAATGAAAAACAAAAGAAAAATTATATTAGAGTAGGTATTGAAATAGTAATGTATTTGAAATTATGTATATTATGAGTCAATGATAGGAAAAAATATATTATTTTTTAATATTTCATATTTTTTCGTGAAATGTGTATATGAAAATGTGTTAGTGTGGACAGAGTATTACCGAACAATGCATATAAGGTCCTAGGAACTAAGAGAGAACTGAGTAGGTGTGTAGAACGTGAGATATAACCTAGTTGAAAATCTACTTTACTTGTGACTTGTATGTAAATAAGTTAACGCGATTACATATCTAGAAAAATGACCAAGGCATTTCTTTTATAAGCCACTTGTTCCCTTTAGCTTTTTGTCCAAATTATCGATTATTTATCATTTTTAGACACTTTGATCCTTTAAGCATATTTCTCTGTTAGCAACTATTATAAGACTTTCTTAGTGTAGGAGTTTACCATATGACCTGCCCTCGAGATACAATGTCTTAGGACTAGTCATCTTTGAGCTTGAGTTTAGGGTGGTGGGTGTTCTTAGACTGGAAATCCATTTGGGTGGTTTCTAGTTGCTTGTATAGAGTGCTACATTTTAAAGCACTTGATTATGATCCTTGCCAGGATTCGAGAAAAGAAAAGAAAAAATTTGAAAGAAAAATAAAATAAAAAAATAGAATAAATGAAATGGAAAAATTCAACATGAGTTCGTACATAAAGACAAGACTCGTGACTGGTTTACAAAAAAACTAAAGAAGAAAAAAAGTTGAAATAAAAAATCTGGCAAGTGAATTTGTTGAACATAAAAAAGAAGTTGGTTTTGGGAAATTGGGGATGCTAATATTTGATGCATCTAATGTCTCTTTTTATGTGATAGATTAATCTAGTCAAGAGACATTTTTTAGGGGTTATTTGTACTTATTTGAGGGATTATTCTGTATATTTAGAGATATTCTCATTTCTTGTCAAGGTTTGGAGATTTGTTATTGTTAAAGCTATTTGTGTGTTAAGTGTGCATATATTAGGTGCTTGGATGATACAAGATCTCAAGACGAGGATAAGAAGTTGAAAAAGGAAGGTCAAACCCATGTCAAGGCGTTAAAGGACCAAAAAGTCATTGGTGGAAAACGAGAGCGTTTACCGGTTAACTTTGGAAATCAACAAGATAGAGTCATCACGTGCAACTGATGAAGATTCTGAGGATCCCTTTGGTTTATGGATAGAACTTGAATTCAGGTTCGTGTAGGATTTGACGGTTCATGATTTAAAGTTAAAATAAATAATTTATTAAAGTTGCAGCTGGCGTGGCTGGAACCAGACCACTCTTTTAGTAAAGCATTTTTGGGTTGACTTGGGCCATTTAAAAGGGGCCCACAAGTCCAAAAAGGTTTTCAACCCTTTATATATCAGAAATTAACATTAGAAAATGGTTACCAATCATTAGATAATATTTTTATTCAGCCAAAGAAAAAAGGAGGAGAAATAGAAGTTGGAGCCCTACTACACCAATTCTACACTTTTTTTTGTTCGAAACACTTCTACACCATTCCACCATCGATATTAGGGTAAATTGTAGTAGTTTCTTGTACTAAACATGATTCTAATATTTTTATCCTTAGATTTTATTGCTTATATTATGAACTTAATCCCATTAGCTTGAGTTTCATAATTGTATGAACCTTGAATTATGATTGATTATGTTTAATGCTATTTGTGATACTTTTATTTAAATGAATTACGTATTTTAATTATGTTGCACATGAATTGTTCTTATTAATTGTTTATATACTGGTCAAATATAGCCAGCCCTTTAGTACCATAGACTATCACCTCACCTGGCACCCGGCGGGGGGGGGGGGGGGTAGGGAACAAAAATAATTTATATTCGTCCGGTGTGCGTTAGTGATCCCGACGAGCTTGACTAGCCGGATAATTATATATATTAAGTACTTTTAAGCGCCAATCTTTTATGTTTAATTCTCTCAACCAAGTAATCTAGTAATTCTTAGGTAGTCTTTTAAGCTACCTTGTCGGGAGTTAGCAGGAAGTTAGAATGTCAATTTATGAGAATTGCTCAAATTCACCCTCATAACTAGAATCAATCATTTTCACCATAGAGGATTACTTGTAAATTAAGCTATACTATCATCTCATTTCATCTCTATTTATTAGTTTAATTAATTTAGTTTATAGTAATATGCACTTTAGTCTTTAATCAGAAAACTAAGCAAATATTCTATTTTTATGTATGTCTTTAGTAGTGGCAACTAAATCATCTACGCTTCAAAACAATACGATATTAAGTTAACCTCATGCTCCCTGTGAAAAACAATATTATTACTTACTTATTACTTATGAATGACCTTTGCATTTACGGGGAATTGTCTTTTGGGGAGTCAATTTGCTAAGTTAATCACACCTTGGGAGACGACAACATCAAACGGGGATGAGTGAGTACCTTTATGAGCGTAAACTCAATCTCTTAGGCGGTTAGTTACTAGTTTAAGTGAGGAGAGAGCCAAAAGACCACTCTAAAATTATCCAAATTGTATCATACCGACCCTAAGCCACGCTAAAACAAAAAAAACTTGAAATTATTAGCTATGTGATTATGCAATGAATGAGCAGAAACGAAGTGAGTAAGTAGACCATTAGACATCATGGAAGGATCGAGGATCACCCAATAACCACAAGTTTGAGCAAGGTATACTAGTGTTCCTTTGTGCATTGCTTAAATAATTCTTCTTCGAACTTTAGCATGTTGATTAAATGTGTGAATATTATATGTATGGATTATTTGTTAGGTGACTTTATGAGACTTGTTGTACATTGTTTGGGTATTATTACTTGCATGCTCCTATGGACATTTTAGGGACTTAAGACCTTAGGGTAGTGCTTATTTTGTTGGGACGACAAAACCTTGAGTTAGGGTCTTGATGTCACACGATTTGTGATGAATTAATATAGTATTGAGAAATAATTTGATATGACTTTAGTGCAAAATTTTGGGATGTATCCCTTAATTTGATATATTTTGATTTAATGGTCTAATTTTGGATTTATATATGGAGCATTTTTTAGGTGAATTTGTGTGCTAAGTGTGAAGCCTCTAGATACATGTGATGTCTCTATTTTTGTGATGCATTCCACTCAAGAGACATCTTTTTGGGTGTTTATTGGGCCTAAGTGAGGGATTTTTTTCCTATTAATCGACATATTGTAATTTTCTCTCTTATTTTGGACAAATTGCTATTTATTAAACTTTTGTGTCGTAATTGTGTGTCAAGTGTGTAGAGTACATGGTTGATAAAAAATTCTGGTATGATTAGGAGAAGTCAAAAAGTCAAGTCAAACCGCAAAGTCAAGGCGTGAAATGAGCTTAAAGTCACTTTGGGAAGTTAGATCGTTTGTTGGAGGATTCTTGACATCATATTGTTACCGTCACCATGATTAATTAGTTAGAGATTTGGACTTAGTTCCTTTTAATTTAGATAGAGCATGAATTCAGTGACCCTGGAAAAGTTACGGAAGTCAATTTGGAATTTAGATGAAGAAGTTATTCCATTTGCTTCCAGCGTGACTCGAACTAGTCCAACACTAGCTAAAAACAGGTGGGCTATTTTTTGACATACTTAAGTGAGCCCATGGAGGCCCCAAACATTTTTTAGTTAGAATATAAGCCATTTCGAAGCTCATTATTCAATAGAGAACATATTATTGCACGTTTTTGAAGAAGAGAGGTACCAGAGAAGAGCAGAAGATAAGGAAAAAAGGGTTTCTAACCAAAATCCACCATTCTTCCTCATTAGAGTTTCTAATCCTATCATTCAAAATAATAAATTTATTTTATTTTATATTTTCAACTATGATTCTTATATTAGTTTCAATTAGTTTTGCTTATTTGAATATTAACTAAACCCTCATTGCTTGAGGATTGCTTCAATGTATAAACATTTGTTGATTTTAATGATATTCTTATGATTTTTGGGGTTATACATTCAAACAAATTGTGTTTATTTATTGGGTATATATCTTGATTTCATACTAGTCATATTTTGGCCAAATAATGATTAACTTGATCAATTAAGTCAGCATCGATAGGGGCTTAATTATGGATTAGTATATATAGTTTGGTGTGCGTTATTGAGCCAACATATTTTGACTAGCCAAGTAGCCATTAGGGTTTGAACTTAATTAATTCAAATTTGAGTACGAGAGATTTCTAAGTCTACCCTAACGAGATTTAGATAGATTATTGAATCCCGGTTAACAAGAATAAGCGATTTACCCTTATGTCTAGAATATCACAATAATCGACTTTGGAATTACTAGCAACCCTTAAGCATCACTTTCATATTCAACCTTTTCCGTTAGTCAGTTGTATTTTCATCTCGTAACTCCACTCCGTTAAGCATTTTTATATTTTAAATTATAAAATCAAATAAACATTTTATTATTTACTTTTTATTGTCGCACCTTGTTTCCAAACTATACAAAATTATACAAGGAAACACATCGATTTAACCTTAATAGTCCCTATGGAGATTATACACCCCGTAACTTAATTTATTATTACTTCTCAATGACCCATACACTTGCCGGAAGTAACCCTCCTTTTGTTGTTGATTTATATCATACACCGGGGGACAACAAGTTTTTGGCACCACTGTTGGGGCTATATCGCTATCTTTTTGTGTTTTTTATTAGTATAGTTGATGTCTCCCCATTTGTGATGATTTATTATTAGTTGGAGACATCATTTTAGGTGTATTTAGTAGTGTATAGGTCGATTTTCTCATGATTTAGTACACTTTCCTATTTTGTGTCTTAAATTAATTATTTATTATTTTTAGAGCATATTAGGTTTAATTGTTTGTTTAGTGTGAAGATTTAAAGATATATGGTAATAAATTAGAGTCCAAGTTGGTTCCAAGAGTTAAAGGAAAGAAGATAAACATGGAAATTGAAGATAAGGAAATAAAAGCTAAAAATATGGAAAAGGAAAAGAGGCCATAAATCTGAATTTCTCCACCGACGACCACAAATCAGCTTATATCTCAAAATCGGTGAGGAATTTGGAAGAACGGTCAAGAGAAAAGTTAATTATCTTTCTGAGATGATGAATTTCGACTACTCATACTCGTCAAACGGATAAGTATTGAAGCTGTTAGGACCAAAACAAAAACGGGGCTGATTCTATATTTTAGGGTTACGAATTTGAGTTGGGCTAGGAGTCCATCACTTACCTTATCCTTCAATAAAACGAATTAGGTCTTCCTATACACTATAAATACAACCTCTTATCATTAGAAAATCATCCTTGGCCAAACCTTAGGTCAGGAAAAGCTACAACACAAGAAGAGAAGTCTGGAAGGAGTTGTGCATCAATCATGTCTTCTTCAACCTTCAATTATGTAATTCTTTTCTTTTCTTTCTTAGTATGAACTAAATAAATTTAGCTTGAGTTTTAGCATATATGTATGAACCCTAGTTTTGATTGACATCTATCTAATTTGGGAATTTTATGTTTTAAATTGAATTTATGTTTTGATTTCTCTGTTTATGTGTTGGATTTATATTCTGTGTTCTTTACGGTTGCAAACGTATAGAATTACCATCATAGTAGTTAATTAACCATTGACAACGGTATATTTAACTATAGAATTAACATATAACGTCTAGAATAAGGTTTAGATCTGACAAATCAGCCTAACTAGATAGTCAATGGTTTAGTGTATTGCTATTTAATCAATTGCAGGAAAAGTTTGCTTAGGTTCTCATTGACACAGGTAAACCTCATTTAAAACTACCTAGCGCAATTGAAACCAACTATTGAAATACTACATGATTCACCCTTACATGTTTAGAACGGCAAAACTAGTGGGGATTACTTGCTAATTACTCAGGCTAAACTATCATACTATTTGTTTTAGCTTATTTAGTTTCTGTCTTTAGTTTATTAATTTAATTTTCCTTTATTAAAAACCAAATAAAAATCTTTCTATCTTTCCTTCTCTCGCGTATTAGTATTCTAGCTTTTATATCTGCACTTGAATATTTGCATAAGTTCTTCTTAACCTTCGTAGTCTCTGAGGAACGAATTCTACTTATTCATTAAAACTTGCATACGTCCTGTATACTTGCAGAACCGTGCTCAGCCTAGGGTGTTTATTTGCGTTTATTTATCTATTATTTTATAACACCTTAGGCGACACCAATAGTATTGCTTAGTTTCTTCTTGGCATTATTTGTGTTTTTGTTTATGTCTTTCGACAACTTTTATAGGTTTCGGTGTATGGTCTCAAATCCTGAGAAGTTTCTTTGAGATCAAAGAAAGAGAGAAAGAGAAAGACGTGAACAAGTTGAGATGGCCAATCATAATCCACCACAAGGTGCGAACTTAATGCTAATAAAGTGAATCCCCCCGTTGGAGCAAACCCATCTTTGGGTCAACAAAACATAATCAACCATGAGTGACCGTGAATAGAGGAAATCCACCAAATATAACTAATGATCAAGGTGCACAATTTCCACCTTGGGTCGTGCCTTAGTTTTTGCAACCACAAGATCAACAATTGTTCTGTTTTCCACCGCTTGGGATCCGCCCACCCACTATTCATGTTGTGAAATTTAAGCCCAATGAGGGTATGATCAACCAAGTCGCTAATTACGGCCATTATAGTGGGGTTGCGGTGAAGATCCCGTTAGAGCTATGCAAAATTTTATGCAAAGTTACTATGCGTACATCACTCAAGGATTTACCCAGGAACTAATGTATTTTGTTATCTTCCTATTTTTCCTTACTGGAGGAGCTAGTGAGTGGCACAATCAGCAACCTAGTGAGTTAATCACTACTTGGGAACATTTGCAAACCGCATTCTCTGATAGATATTTTCATCAAAGTGTACGTTTGATAAAATTCCACATACATAACAAAAATCAAACAACTTCTCATATTTGTATGGAACCCAGATCGGTTCGCTATCCTTCAATGGTAACATAAACCCTGCTAAGATCAGTGTATTAATCTTCCATGTTATACGAGCTCGAATAGTTGAGTTTTCTTTGAATGTTTCTGGGTTAGGTAGCTTAAGAGCCAGAATACTACCCAATTTAATAGTAATCTTTCAAATATTTTCCTATTTAATAAACAAAGGATGAATACCTTCAATGTGTACCAGAATACAGTCTCTTCAAGAAGATTAGGGTTAACCATACAATTTTCCCATATTTGAATCAAAACGTGAAATCCAAAAATATGGTAGGGTCTATTAACCCAAACATTTTCCAGATCTTCCTGTTTTTCAAAACGGATAATACAAATGTTCATACCTCGTTTTTCAGTAGAAATCAGACCTTTGATTCCCCAGTGTTTGATGATAATCTTCTTAAGGTAACTGAAAATGATGGTACCCAAAGCTAAAATTCTAACAAAAAACTTTGGTTCATCATACTTAGTGTAAACGACTTCTATATCCGGAGATAAATAAAGTTCCTCATCAAACCCCACTATCATATCACCATTACTACTAGCCATTAAGGCGGATGAAGGACCACGAAATGTAAAGAGAAACCCAATAAAACACTGTATCGAGATTTTAATGAGCTTGATGTTTGCAAAAAAGATATAAAAAAAGCTTATCCTCATAAAGAAGAGATAAACTTTAAGATGAGGTGGAGAAAACAAGTTTAATATCGGTGGAAGATTGTGGTCTTTTGATCGGTTAGGGTCGGTGGAGTCATCTTGAGAAGCGTGCCCGAGAAAGAAAAAAAAATAAAGTTAACATAACTTCTTCACCTATAATTTGTTAGGAGTGAAAGTAATACATTTTTTTCTTTTCAGTAATCTCTATTTTAGATTTATATTAATTTTTAAATATTGGATTTTTAACCGATATTTAAGTTAGTTGTCCTTACAAAATTATTTTCTCAAAAGAAATAGGATGCACATGATTTAAGTAGTATATTTTATTTTAGTATAATAGTATTACCAAACGCTCTCCTTTTATTGAACATACCCTAATTACAAGTTCTTCGTTATAAATTATATACGTGTCGAATAGTGCAACTTTTACATTGATGATATTCCTCCTTTAAGGCAATCTAAGATATGTTAAGCAAATCTAGTTAGTGAGATACTATTCGATTGTTGATTGGAATGGATGGGAAGGAAAAATGTGTGGTGCAAATCATATGATACTGAAAGGGATTAGGAAGAAATTGTTGATGATTTTTTCTTTTCTTCCTTCCCACCTTATCACATAGGCCAAACTCATTTGACTCTCTCTCTCTCCCTCTCTCTCTCTCTCTCTCTCTCTCTCTTAGAGAGAGTCCCTATCCCTTATGGAAAGCTCATTTTTACGCTTAAAGCAAGATAGAGACGTGAATTGTAATTATACATTTGGCCCTACTTGGTGTTGACAAGTGGATACGGCATCTTTTCCCTCTCCATTCTTAAACAACTTTATAAGTTCGAAACTTGAGTTTTATTTCTCCATTAATTCTATAATTCACATTCAATCATTTTTAACTGAGTAATGCTGGGTATCACTTAAAAAGGTATCACCTAAACATCATCCATGATGTGACGATTAGGTGTACCAATCATGGATTTTCTCTTTCCACATTTACTTTTTTCTCTCTCCTCCATGATTGGTACACCTAACCGCCACATCATAGGTGATACATTTTTAGGTGATACCCAGCATTACTCTTTTTAACTCTACCAATAACTGAAATATAATTTTAGTTAAGCATTTATGACACTCTCTTTACCTAATTAATATTCTAAATTCATTTAGGTTGAATGTTAGTAATTATTTAAATAAGATTTCTTAAATATGGATACTATTCTAATAATTAAAGTATTGTAAGTAATAAAGAAGTATTTAGTCAAATTTTATTTAGACAAAATAACTTTTTTCATGTATAAGAGAAAAATAAGCTATTTTACAAGGAAATATATACACAATCTCTTAACGACACAATTTTCATTAACAGTTAGGAAATGACAAGTACAACATCAATTAAAGATAATGGAGATAGAGAAATTAAACACAAAATCACTAAAAGAGGTAAGGGTAATAATGCTATTGAAGGAGAAATTTGGGTTGTTAATTGGCCATGAGATCTGCAGCAGATCTCAATCTTTAGAGTTGTTTATTTTATTCTGATAACCTTGAAATTATTCAAAGTATTAATCAAAGAAAAAAATTAACTGGAGAATCCAACCGATAGCTGTCGAAATCTGGAGATGGATGGATAAGTTCCCTAATTGGAAAGTGTACCAACCGAGAAGAGACTTTAACGGGATGACAGATAAGCTTGTTAAGTGCACATTACAGGATATTGACGTTTTGAAGTGTCCTAATAACTTTTCAAGTACGTTGTAATTTTATTATTATTGTCTTACATAAAATAGGTTTTTCTGATATTTGGATTAACTGAATTAAAAACTGCATTTTTTTGGCTTCTTTTCAAATTAACTTTGACGGTGATAGAATGAAAAAATTTAAACTTGAAAGGGGACTTAGGAAAGTGGTGGTCCTTTGTGTGTTCTAAAATAATGTAATAAGTAAAGAGAACCACAACCGCAAGTGTACGGTTGTCCCAAGTAATAATGGTGATAAACAGGATCTTCGTAGGGACGGTATGGTTGACTTCAATACTTATCAAGTAATGAGTAATTACACTTATGAAAGCAAATAAATAATTTGATAATTGTTTGTTTACTTTTTACTAACCCTAAGTATGAAAGACTAATGTGAAAATGTAAATAAATAACTAGACGCAAGTAAATAAAGACTAGACGCAAATATGAGCAGGCAATACTTGAGAGACGCAAGGTTTTCTCCTAACTTTATTTCATTCCATATGTTGTTTAAGGGACAAATTGGTCAATTAACATAGGTCGGGATCGTACCCCCGTCAGGGTGGACTACGAAACTATTCTAGGGTGTCATAAGCCCCGTCAGGGTGATTATGATTCACCTTCGAATGATTAAGCTAAAAATACCCAATAGGCCATAAGGTTAATTACGCTCGTCAGAGACAAATAATTCCTACCTTATATTCTGTAATTAATTCCGTATCTAAACCCCCCGTCAAGATGATCCACACGCCACTATGTGGAATAGCCTAGATACTAACACCCATTATTAATTAGCTACGTTAATAACAGTAAACAATCGCAAATTACAGAAACATGTAAAAGACCCAATTTGAATTAAATTAATGAAATCCCAAATCCAATCATATGAAATAAAACAAAGTAGGGATTAACCCATTATGCGTTCCCAAGTACTAAAAGGATTTAACTCATAATTAAATAAAAGACAAAAACTAAATTAAAAGAAGAATTCATATTGTTCATAGAAAGAAAATACAAAGAAACCTAATTTCGGATTAGGATTGGCTGAGAATCAGAGATATAGACAGTCTCCAGCTCTGTAGCTTCTTCCTTCTTCCTTGCCTTGACTTCTCTCTGATGCTCTGACTTATGAAAATTGAATTGTGTGAAAAAATGAAGTCAAAAGCTCCTTTTATAAGCTCAAATTCGGAATGGGGCTTCAATTTAAGATTAAGTGAATAATAAAAAAAATCCAAGTCCACTAATCAAGCCCAAATCCCGTAACTGCCACACCACCTCCACTAAATCAGCTCTAGCCGATTCGTTACAACTCCGGTTGACCTCAAATCACTTGCCAAATTTTCGTAACTCGATAAGGAACATAATCTCTTCAGAGTTCAGCGGCTAAATCAACTCGTAAGTGTCTCGAAATCAGCAATCTTTGACAGTTTTCCAGATTTGCAGCTCCAAAATATCAACTCTTTTCGGGATTTAACTTCAAGCTTTGACTCCATATCACGATCTTTGACTTTATTCTCGTGTTCCACTCCTAGATAATATTCAAAACCTACAAACTTTTTACTAAAATACACGAGATTACGCGCAAAAGTTTAATAAATTAAAAATACTAGAAACAAAAGAGGAAATTCGGATTATTGCATATTTAACCCAAAAGTCTATCAAATTAATCAAATAAACACAAAAAATGATGTCTCCCAGGGGTATAAAATAAGAACATTTAGGGAGACATCAGCAAGGTGACCCACTTTTCCCTTTTCTGTTTTCCCTAATGACTGAAGCACTAATAGGACTTATTTATAGTAATGTAAAGCAAAAAGTTATAAAGCTATTCATATTATGAGGATTTTTCCCACCGTGACATATTTATTATGTGCGGCAATTCTCTATATTTCTTAACGCTCGAAGAGTGTGAGATTGATGTTTTTTACAATGCCTTAATGCTTATTGCGTGAGATCTGGCCAACACATCAATTTTAATAAATCCTCAATTTGTTATAGTCGTGACACACTGACAAAAATTTGTAATTATATCAGTGATGGGTTACACATTTCTACAACAGACGATCTTGGTAAACATTAGGGTAATACTTTTTTTTTGGTCAAAAGCTTTAATAATATAAATAGAAATAGTTCATTACAAAATACACCTAACCAATCCCCGAAATGGGTGGTAAAGAAGAGATAAACCTAACTAATTGGGGAGGGGGTTTGGACACCCAATTGCTCGGCAACAAAGGTAGAAGCTGCTGCCTCGCAACCCAATCAGCACAAACATTCAATTTCCTAGGAATAAAATAAAAGGAAACTAATCTATTACAAGATAATAACTTAATATCCGAGTACAAAATTTTGTGTCTAGCATAGGTAGGAGTCTTGGGTTGATTAAGCATATCTATCACCACCTTGTTGTGACTCATGATTCGAATGTCTTCAAACTGGAAATTAATAGCCGAAATTAGCCCATTATGCACTCCTATCATCTCAGCTTCTTCTGCATTATAAGATAAGAAATTTTGGGTCTGCCCATGTATTAGTTTATTGTTTTTATCAAGTAAAATGCAAGCTGAAGTAACACTCTTATCAGTTTTAAAACAAGCATCTGAAAATGCAAACAAAGTTTTTGCAGTAATATTTTCATTCCAGTTTCTCATATTACCATTACCTGATTTTGTGCAGTGAAGAACATTTTTTCCTTCCCTTTTCTCATTGTTTTTAATGTTGTTGTGTTGAGTATTTTTTTTTTTTGGACAGTAGGAGGGTGCCAAAGCACCCAAATAAAAACAAAGACATTAACCTATGCCTAATTTACTAAAAAGGACAGATAGGTCGAAAATACTAGGCGTATTTTGATCGACTAGGGTTGCCTCGTGCCTAGCTTTCTTCGCTAATTTATCCGCTTCCCTGTTGAGCTTTCTGTTGACGTGTTTGAACGTGAATTGCCCTAGCTCTCCAGCTTTGTGGATAACTTTTTGAAGAATGGGTTGGATATTCCAACGCGCTGCTGACACCTGCTTTATACCTTGAATGATCTCAAGGTTGTCTGAGTTGATAATAATTTTTTTCCCCGGGAAGGAAGCTCCAATTTCTACTGCTTCGAGGACTGCTCTTGCTTCCCCTTCCAGAGCAGATTTACAGTAAAAGTGGTAGCTTCTAGTAATCGGTTCGTTCTGTCCACTTTGTCTACCAACAATTGCTACCCCCGTAGGCTCTGTCTTGTTCGAGAAAGAGGCATCACAAAATAATGTTATGTCATGATCCTGAATGTTATCTTGATTTTGATCTTCATAAGTTGTTTCTTTACTTAGCCCCTTATAGCTTTCTTTCATCCAATTAATCCCATGTATTTCATTCATTAATTTTTTTGAAGCAAAATTAATACCCTCTCCGTCGACTGCATTGCCTTCGTGTTTGGATTTCATTTTTGCTTTCCAAATGTTCCATAAGTTTATCATCAGAAAATCACGTACCACGTTCTCTTCCCATCCTCCTTCTCTGTATGTCTTGATAATTTTGAGAAACCATTCTTCAATCTTATGCTTGTTTCCTTCCTGTATTTTAATCTGTAAGAATGATCCTGCCCATATATCTTTGCACATAGTACAATGTAGGAGTAAGTGTTCAGTATCCTCTCTTTCATGGTTGCACCATAAGCAGTTAGCTGCATCTGCACATTTCCTATTATAGAGATTCTTCCTTGTTGGGATTGCATTATTGATTATTCTCCACATAAACATTTTAATTTTTTTTGGTATGTTAGACTTCCATATTGTTTTCCATAATTCCGACTCTCTCATATCCTTTGTATTAGTTGTTGTAGCTTTATTGTTTTGTTGTTCCTCTATCATTACTTTATATCCTGTCTTCGTGTTATAAGTCCCGTCTTTAGAGAAAGGCCAGATAAAAGTATCCCTTGTAACCAGGTCTTTTATTCCTGTTTTCCTAATAATTTGAATTATAGGTTCCGGGAATATGTTATCAATCGTTTCCCAATTCCATTCATTTTTGCCTTCCTTTATTAATTCACTTACTAGTGTAACTTTTGACCCTTTAGGTCTTTCTAACTCCCAATTCGTATCAAGCCATTTATCATTCCATATGTTGGTATCTTTGCCATCTCCGATCAATTTTATTCCATGTTTTTTGATAAAATCTCTCCCCTCTATGATACTTGCCCAGCTCCAAGTTCTTCTTTGTCTCAATTTGCATGATAAAAAATTAGTTTTATTAAAGTAGATACCTTTGAGTAATTTTGTAGCTAGGTTATCCGGGTTGTGCATTAGTCTCCAAGCTTGGGCAGCCAGTAGTACCGTATTCATTTTCTTGAAATCTTTGAAACCTAAACCTCCGATTAATTTACTCACCGTGATCTTTTCCCATGCCACCCAATGTATCCTGTTTCTCTCACCTGAGTTCCACCAAAAGTTAGAAATAGCTGAAATAAGTTTATTACAAAAGGAAGTCGGAAAAGAAAAAATAGACATATAGTAATTCGGGATAGCTTGAAGGATTGCTTTGATGAGGACTTCCTTTCCTCCTTCCGAAAGGAGTTTCGCTTTCCAACCTTCCGTATTTTTAAAGACTTTTTTTGCTATCCATTCAAGCGATTCTACCTTTGATCTTTTGTGGCAAAGAGGAATTCCAAGATAGTAGCCTAAATCTTCTGTTTCTTGAATATCCATTTTCCTAGATATGTCATCTCTAATATCGATTGGAGTCTCTTTACTAAAAAAGATAGCTGATTTGTGGAGATTAATACTTTGATCCGATCCCTTGCAATAAATGTCTAAACATTCCTTAAAATGATCTATATCTGTGTCATCTAGGTCGATAAAGAAAAGGGAGTCATCTGCAAATAACAGGTGAGAAATCGTCGGACAATTCCTGTTTATTCTTATGCCGTTAATCAATTTATTATCCACAAAGTGATCTGTCAAGCTAATAAGGGATTCAGTCATAATGGAGAAAAGAAAGGGAGAAAGTGGGTCACCTTGTCGAAGACCTCTACCTGGTTTAAAGTTTTCAAGTCTTTCTCCGTTAATGTTGATGTAAAAAGAGGAAGACGTAATGCAGTTTTCCATCCACTTTATCCAAGTGTCGCAAAAACCAATTTTTCCTAAAACTTTAAGAATAAATGACCATCTAACCTGGTCATAAGCTTTGGCCATGTCAATTTTGATTGCTGCCAGATATTTCTCTTTTTTCCTTTTCCTAGTCATAAAGTATGAAATTTCTTGCGCGATGATGATATTATCTTGTATCGCTCGTCCTTTAATAAAAGCAGATTGAGTTGGAGATATGATTTGATTCATTATTTCACGGAGTCGGTTCGATAGAATTTTCGTGATGATTTTATATATGAAATTAACACAAGATATGGGTCTAAAGTCTCCCAGCTCTTCTTGGGTCATGCCTTTCGGTATAAGTGTTATGAGAGTATCATTTATTGTTTCCACTGAGCAGTTATTATCAAAAAAATCCATAATCACTTTTATCACATCGTCCTTAATTATATCCCAAAATTCTTTATAAAATTTACCATTTAATCCATCAGGACCAGGGGCTTTAGAAGCTGAAAGCTCAGTAACTGCTTTCTCTATTTCTTCTATGCTAGGTTTTTTTATTAATTCTATGTTCATACTATCCGTGATACGGGGTTTAATAAACTCTATAGCTTTTTGTGTCATTCCCTCGTCTCCCTCTTTTTCTTTAAAAAGATTTTTATAGTACTCTTGAAAACAAGTTTTTATATTTTCAGTATCATCAATCCAAATACCATCCTTATTTTTAATTCTAGTAATTCTGTTCAATTTTCTCCTTTTAATAGTAGCTAAGTGGAAGAATTTAGTGTTTTTGTCACCGTAAATTAGCCAATTCTGCCTAGCCCTATCGCTCCAGTATTTTTCTTCCTTTTCATATTCTTTTTTTATTTCTTCTTTAATTTTATGTTCCTCGTCTGTAGTATCATCCCTGTTATTAATATTGTTAAGTTCCATAAGTTTATCTTGTAATTTTTTAATGGTCTTTTCGTGGTTTTTAAAATTTTCCGAGCTCCATTTGCTAAGTTTCTTTTTAGTATATTCCCTCTTTTTTATATAGTTAGGTATAGGAGTTCTATCATAGGGAATATTCCAGTTATCTTTAATAACATTCTTACAATTTTCATTATCTAGCCACCTAGTTTCAAATTTAAACTGTTTTTTTCCCATTTTCATATTAATATCGTAGTTAAGGATTAAGGGAGAGTGATCCGACCCAATAGCCGGAGGAATATGGATTTGAGATCTTGGGAATCTTTCCATCCATTCGTAAGTAGCCAATCCACGATCAATCCTTGTTTTAACGTTCTTTTCCCCTTCAATCCTGTTAGACCAAGTAAAGAAACATCCATTAGAAGCAATTTCAGCTAAAGAATTAGAATTCGTAAAGTCAATAAAGGCATTAATATGGTCTATATTAGCTTGGTTCTTGCTTTGTTTCTCATTGATGTTAAGTATTTCGTTAAAATCACCAAGAATTATCCAAGGTATCTTAATGTCATCATTCCATTTTGTGATTTCTTTCCAAGTTTCAAGTCTTAGTTTAAAATCATTGGGGGCATGTATAAACACTATGTAGTAAGCAAAAGACAGTTCATTAATCAAAACGATAACAAAGGAACTACAACTAAACATGACTTGCAAGTGCACATTAGAGTGCCAAAGGATCAAGAACCCTCCAGAATGAAAAGCATTTCCAGAGGGCTCAACAAAAAAGGAGTTTTCAAAACCCAACCGCGCCAGAACACTCTGAGAGTCCACTTCTCTCAGCATCGTTTCACAAAAAGCCACCACACCAGGTCTAAACTGAGCCACCATCGAGCAAGCTTTGGATAATGTTAAGGGCGCTCGAAGACCCTGAACATTCCAAAATAATGTCGTCACTTATTTTTTGCGGCTTTTTTGGAGTTGCCGCCTCCATTCTTTTTTTTAAAGACTTCTTCTTCCTCCTCTAAGGCATCCTCGTACTGGAAATTCATGTCGTGATCTTCACCTCCTCCTTCATAGTCTTTCTCAAAATAATTTTCACTGCTCTCAAAATTCCCTTCCTCTTCTTCTTCTGGCTCAAATTGCGAGTCATACTCGTCAATAAGCTTTGATATGTTGTCCATCTCTTTCCCCTTTCCTTTAATCACGGTGCTTCCTTCCTCGCCCTCCTTTTCATTTTCTAATAGGCTGAATTGGTTGTTGTTGACAAAGTTCTCAATGGGGTCAACCACTCTCAGTTTCTTAAAATTCCCAGCAAGCTTAGAACTAACTTCTCCACTTCCAGTTTCAATTCGAATTCCTCTACCTTCCCTTCTCCTCTTGATATTCTGTTGTGAATTTGATGATGTATCCATGTTCTGATCAGAAGAGTTGTTGTTGTTCGTCACGTATTTACCTTTGATCTTTCTCATCTCTTCTTCGAAAGCTAACAATGCTGCACGAATGTCACTTTCATTCCCTTCTTCACCTTCTTGTATGAGCCCATGAGTTTTCTTGAAAGCCTCCATCTTCAGTGTTGATTCATGTAACTCATTGCGAATATCATGCATTTGTTTATTCCAGTTTTCCCAATCTTGATTCTCTTTCTCTCTTTCTTCATCATTCTGAGCCTGAAGGTTGATCTTGCTTGTGTTCCCCCTTTTCGTATAGTTGAATTTGCTAAGTATATCACCTTCCCCTTCACGTATTTGGATACCACGGCTAGGATTGTTGCTCCTCATACTAGGACCTGCACTTGTAACGAATTTCTCACTATAAAGAAAGTTAGTAAATTCTCCATTATTTTTTAAATGCAATCCATAAATAGGATTAAAAGGTGGAAATTTCGCCACATTGTCGATGCTCCAGGAGACTTTTCGGCGTTCATCAATGTCTTCGACCTGTTTTATAACTTTGACTGGACATTCTCCATATTGGTGTCCTATTCTTCCATACCTAAAGCATAACAACCCCGTATTTTCGTATTGAAATAACACCCAGGCTGCTCCCTCTTCTTGATATAAATAAGCTCCAGGGGGGAGTGGCTGCTTGGTATTGAATTTAGCACGAAATCTGAGGACCTTTACATCGCAGTTTTGAGTAGTAGGTAGATCCACTGCTTCAATCCTGATGAAGCAAACTTCCAGCGCTTTAACTGTCTCAATATTGTTCTGCTTAAATGCAAGACCTCTAACTTGAACCCATATTGAGGAGTAATCAGTGTTCAGATCATTGAAATCAACCACCAGTGGCCACATGGTCATACTTAGATGGAGCTTTTGATAAAGACCAGGCCTCATTTCCCAAACTCTTTTAAACTCCTTTTCATTAAAAATCTCAAGTTTGAATATGTTATTCTTGACGTCGGTGAGTCTGTAATGCCCTTGGATTCCCCATCTGTCTTCAATGTAGTTCCTAAGTTGTACAGCGTAAATAGGTGAAACCCCAATGGCTTTGATAAGAATAGCCTTCTCTTCTTTCATACTTTCTGAAAGTCTAGCCTTTGACCCAATATTAATAACCCCCAGCTTACGCGCCTTGTGATCATTAAGGGGAATAATGGGTAAAGCATGGTGTTCTCTTGACGCCATAGTAAAACCTGCACCAATAGAGCTGAGAGAAGCAGTAAGGGCACAAAAAACACAAGGCAAATTGATGAAGATAAATGAAAGGAAAATGGTAGTGAACACAGCGAAACTGTTAACAAAGGAAAGAAAGAGAAGAAGTGAACTGAAAGAGTAGAAGGTGAGGAACCAATTCACTGAGAGAGTGTTATATAGTCCTTTAATTTTAGCTTCTTTGGTAGCCTTCTCAGAACTGCGTGTGTATAGGAAAGAGGAAGATTGATAATCTTGATAAGTGGAAAGGTCTTCAGCGCTGCCTTCTTTCTTGATCTTACCAGCTTCATTATTAGTAGATGTAATAATTGCTCTTGGAACTCTCCAATAGCAGAAGTAGTGTTTGGCTTCTTCTGTATGGCATGTAAATCCTATGTCCTTCTCTCCGTCTCTTCGAATCCTTAATAGGATTCTACCATCTGTCATAATAAAGCCCTGCACGGAAAGAAATCCATTAAAATAAAAGGGAAAAGAAGTTTTGAGTAAAACCTTATAGCACGCTTGATCATTGTCATCAGAGGATTGAGTTTTGGAAAACTCAATCGGCGGCTTCAGCTCATTTTTTGAGGTTTCATCATTTGCTTCGATCTCCGCCTTACTGCTGTTGATCTCGATTTTGTCCATAATCTTCCCTACCATCTGCTCTAAATTCCAATTCCCAAAATACACTTGATTAAACCCTAACCCTAGCCTGAAAATACCATCTGACGATTGACCCATTTTGACCTAAAATTGAAGTTAGCGTGTAGGAAAGGAGACTCAAGATAACAAAGCGAGAAAATCACCCCCGATTAGCCGGTGGTGATAGAGATCAAAGAGATTTTTCGCCAAGAAATCGTACGGGAGAGGAGAGAAGCGAGAGGGTCGTATTTTTAGAGAGAGAAGCGATGATTAAACAATCTTCACCAATAGAATTTGATTGTTGAGTATTTAAACTCCTTATATTTTCACTATTTTGGTCAGTAGATTTTTTAGCCTCAAATATTTTATTAATTTCATCATAGGCATTAATTGCTTGTTGAAGAACATATATTGGATCAGGTCTTTTTCCTTCATAACAGAATTTATTCCGAGCTTTCCATATATTCCATACTATATAAGGGACTAAAGAGGCAATATCTCTCCCACCTATATCTGTACCCCCTTGCAAAGTTTTTAAACTGAGAAACCAGTTTTCAAACTTTGAAGTACAACAGATAGTAGTTTGGAGCTGTAAAGGTGATATAAACCAAAGTGCTCTTACCCATGGGCACTTGAAGATCATATGTTCAATAGACTCTACATCATTTCCACATAAGTTACATAAATCCGAGTTTGCACACTTTGAGTAAAATTTTAGTTCCTCAGTGGGAACCTTTCTCTTACAAAGTTTCCATAGGAAATTTCGAATTCCAGGGGGTACCTTAAGCTTCCATATCTCCTTCCAAATTTCATTTGGGGTTACATGGGAGCTACAAGGTGTGAATTCATATTTTTTCTTATCTTTTTCACTTTCTAAATCTTTAAGATATCCATATATATTTTTCGAGGTTACTTATCCATCCTTAGATGGATTCCAAAAGGCTATATCCTCATGTCTCTTTATTGGGGTTATAATGTTGCAAATTTTGTTACTTATATTAGGATTGAACCATTCATTTATCAAGGTGTGATTCCATATATTAGAGCCCTCATAAAATAGGTCAGCCACGTTTTTTAAAGGACAGTTTATGGGGCATTTTAGGCTTTTAATTCCAGGAATCCACGAGTCTCTCCATATATTCACATTTACTCCATTTCCAATCTTCCAATTCATATCACTTTTAAATATATTTCTACCTTCTAGTAGACTTTTCCACCCCCAAGAGGGGTGGTATCCTAAATCAGCATTAATAAAGGATGTTTTACTATAGTAAATACCTTTAAGAGTTTTAGCAAGTAAAGATTCCGGTTTTTTAAATATTTTCCAGGCATTTCTTGCTAGTAAGGCATAGTTTTTTATTCTCATATTTTTGAAGCCCATTCCTCCTTTATTTTTATTCTCAGTCATTTCCTTCCAATTTATCCAGTGTTTTCTTTTTTCATTATTTTTATTCCACCAAAATTTTGAAATAAGCGAGTCTATATTATCACATACTGTATTTGGTATAAGAAAAACTGCCATAGTATAGGAAGGTATTGCACTAATCACAGCTTTGATTAAAGTTTCTTTTCCTGCATCTGATAAGAAGTTGGTATTCCAACTTTCCACTTTTTTTGAGATGATATCTATCATCCAATTTAAGGATTTCACTTTAGACCTACCCCAATCAGCAGGGAGTCCCAAGTACTTACCTAAATTGTCCAGTTTATTCATTCTTAATATAGAGAGGAGGTGATTCATTTTATCTTCAGGAGTATTTTTACAAAACATAACCCCACTTTTATTTAGGTTTATGCATTGTCCCGAGGCATTGCTGTATTCATTTATAATATTGCTAAAATTTTACACATCTTCTTCTTCAGCTCTTATAAAGAAGAGACTATCATCAGCGAATAATATATGACTAAGGGTGGGGCATTTTCTATTGATTTTAAGGCCTCTTATGTGATTTTCATTAATATTTTTAGTAATAAACGCAGATAGGGCTTGAGTAATTATACAAAATAGGAAAGGAGATAGTAGGTCCCCCTGTCTTAACCCTTTAGAGGGTAAATCAATAGCCACTTGTTCTCCATTAAGAAGAACTTGATATGAGACAGTTGTCACACACCCCATTATCCATCTTATCCAAATTGTATTAAAACCCATTTTAAAAAGCATATCATTTAAAAAGTCCCACTCAACATTTTCATAGGCTTTAGCCACATCTGCTTTTATAGCCATATAATGTTTTTCAGTTTTCCTTTTTCTTTTAAGAAAGTGACTAACTTCATGCGCTAGTAGAATATTTTCCGATATTTCTCTTCCCGGGATAAAGGCACATTGAGTCTCACTAATTATAAGGTGCATTATACTTTGTAATCTTTTTACAAGAATTTTTGCTAAGATTTTATATATTACATTGGAACAGCTAATTGGTCTAAAATGAGCCACTTTAGCTGGACTATCAACTTTTGGAATGAGGGTAATTATAGTCTTATTGATTTCATAAAGGCTACTCCCATTCCATAAAAAATCTGATATAAACCTTAGTATATCAAATTTTATAAGCTCCCAATGTTTTTTAAAGAAATATACAGGGTATCCATCAGGTCCTGGGGCCTTATCTTCTCCCATGTCCCATAGAGCTCTTTTAATTTCATCTATAGAGATTGGGGCAGTAAGCTTAGCATTCCTATTGTCATCTACACATTTTTCAATATTTTTTATCACAGGGTCATCGTTTCTCGGCCCTTTAGAGCTAAAGATGTTTTTAAAATAGGTTTCGATCTCAAATTCCATACCTTTCTTATCATAAACCCACTTATTATCCTCAGTAAGTAGACATTCTATTTTATTTCTTTTTCTTCTCATTTTGGTTAATGAGTGAAAATAGGCAGTGTTCCTATCCCCAAGGGTGAGCCATCTCACTCTTGATTTTAATTTCCAATAAGATTCTTCTTGTTTCCATCTATCTTCCATTCTCTTGGTAATTGCATTATAATGTTCCCAATTTATGGGGTCACTAGAGTTTATCATATTTTGGAGAGATTTGTTATCATTTTTTAGGGATTCTTTTTTCCTTTTTGCATTTTTCCTACCCCATTCAGTAAGGTTATGAGACAGTATATTAAGTTTCTTTCCTAATTTATGAACTCCTTTTCCTCTCATCATAACCATTTCTAGCCATTTTTTATTTATCAGATTAATACAATCATCATCTTCCATCCAGTTTTTACAAAACATAAATCTTTTCAGATAAGGTATATTTTTTATATCTTTCATAATCATGATCATTGAATGGTCTGATCCTATAGGGGGAAGAATTGCCAGCCAAGAGTTTGGGAAAAGAGTTTCCCAAGATTTACTAATGCAGCACCTATCAATAAGTTGTTTTATTATCTCATTATTTTGTCTTTTATTTGACCAGGAAAATTTGCAGCCTTTAGAGGTAAGGTCTGTCATTTCAAGCTTTTTTAACCACTTGTTAATTCTTTTCATATTAATTTTGTTAGGCCCTTTTCCTCCCAATATTTCATAGCTATACCTATACATATTCATATCACCTATAATGTTCCATGGGAGTAAGGGGAAGAATCTTCTACATTCTTTTATAGAGTTTAAAACAGCATCTTTTTCTTTATCTTCCGAGGGTATATAAGCATAAGTTGTACAGTATTCCTTTTTGTTTTCATCAGAGATTTTACAATGGATATATGAGTCAGAGATTTCTAGTATATCAATTTTTATATTCGCATTACAAAGTAAGGCAAGCCCCCCACTTAGTTTTCTAGGGTCAACAATACAGCTAATTTTGTATTTCAGCTCAAAAGCAATATTTTTCACATAAGCAGAGTTATTCTTAGTTTCAATTAGGAATATTACCTCAGGTTAATACTGAACGACAATATCTTTTAGTGTTAGAACTGTCAGGTCACCTCCTAGACCTTGACAGTTCCAACTAAGTTGTGTCATTGGGTTGGTTGGGGTTGATCTGGTTCAACCCCGCAAAACTCCTTAGCCTTTATTTCTTGATTCTCACTATCCTTGTTATCCATTTCCATACCAGCTTCTTTCTGCTCTTGCTCTAGCTGAAGAGGGTTGTCGAGGTTGAAAGTTCCCATAGCTGGGTTCCATCTTGCCTTCCAAATTTTTTGATTTCTCGACTTTTCTCCTAGCTCTCGTTGATATTCAATCCTCCTTAGTTTGTTTTCTTCCCACCTTTTATCAGTGTTAGATTCAGCCGGAACATCCTCCATTCTTGTATCTTCATAGTTATCTTCAATGATACTTCGGATTGATTGTACCGGTTTATCTTCATTTCTAGGGTTAGGTAAGGGTTTCGTGTTTGGGATTTCTTCAGATGGTTTAGTGTTGAAATGTTTTGTTTCAGGTGTAGTATTTTGGGTATTAATTGTTTCTTGGGCTGATAATGTTATGTTTTGACTAAAGTCCACCATTTTTCCTTCAGATAAGGCTTGGTCCACTTCGGATTTTTTAATAGACCCAAATGAAAGGTTTATCGGCCCACTTGACATATTTTCTTTAGGCCCAAACGTAATAGGGGTTGTGGGCTCTTGTTCCTCTCTTTTATTATTCATTAAAGGCCCAAACATATTGTTTTCCGGTTTAGATAAATCCTAAAAATTTTGTACCTGTCCTTTTTGCCACCCAGCCACTACCTCGTACTCCATTTTGTTTTTCACCAATTTGATTTCATGCACAGGTGCGTCCTTCCTCACCGTACTGATTTTTGTCCTTCTTTCTTTGTTTTTTCCAGCTGGTTCACTCGGTAATTGACTCACCGAGTTAAGTGAATCAGAGTTTAGTAAATCAGAGCTTGTATCCATGGCGGTGAAGACAAAGATCTCTTGATTCTTCTCCACCATTTCTTCTTCCATTGATAAGAAATCTATTTCCACTCCATGAATCCATTTACCAAGTCTTTTTTTAAGTTTGTTTTTATTGATGCACTTATTTTCCGAATGATCAATAAGGCCACAGCTGTTACAGAATTCTCCAAGTCTTTCATATTTTATCATACCTTGTAAGGCTTCGATTCTGTGATATGTTAAATGAGTAAGTTTGTTTGAGAGGTTGATTAACATTCCATTCGATTCGAGCCCTACAATAGCTAATTTCCTTGAAAGTTTTGACTGGAGGTAGTTGGATTTCTTCAATTTTTCCTAAGCTTTCCACGATTATTCTAACGTTTTCTTCAGAGATGTAATTTCCAGGTAGTCCATGAATTTGCACCCAGAATATTGTGTTGTTTTGATCTTCAATGGTTTGATTTCCATCATCTTTCCATTCTTGAATGAGGATGTGTTTTCCGACCAAATTCCACGGCCTCTTTGTGAGAATTTTTTGGTAGTCTTCATCTGATTTGCAGTTTAGTAGACACGAGTTGAAACCAATCTTCTCAGTAGCAACTTCATTCGTTAGCCCCCATGATTTGTTGATAGTTCTTCGAAGGAAATTGAAGCTTATAGGTTGATTATATATGATTTTAGCTAATAGTTTGGGGTTTTCAACATTTGAATAGGCAGAATTGTACACCGGTTTTAGGATGATTTTACTCGGTTTTAACTTTTGTCGATTGGTGTTTGGTTGGTGGTGTTCCATTTTCATGAGGATGATTTGCAGTAGAAGAGGAAGAGAGAGAGAAGGGAATCAAAACAGAGAGGAGGGGAGAGGGGGGAAGCTAAATGATAAGAACACTAACCTGGGATTTGGATGGGGTTTATTAAATGGAAGAGAAGGATTAGGTTTTTTGGTGGTGGTTTTGGTTGATTTTGTGGTGGTGTGCGGTGGGGGGTAGAGAGAAAACCGATATGCAAAACCGATTTTTTGTTCATTATTTGGTAACATTAGGGTAATACCATTGTGTCATAAACGATTAAAAGTGCAATCACTAAATTAGACAGCAAATTTTTTCAAAACCCAAAAGATGGAAGGCGCAATTATTATCAGAATGAGGGAAAAGTTCTTGATTAAATCTATTCTACAGGCAATTCCGACTTATACAATGTCAATTTTCACTTTCCAATTACGTTTTGTAATAAGCTGATTTCAAATTTTTGGTGGAATTCAGGTAAGAGAAATTGAATTCACTGGCTTGCATGGGAGAACTAGAAATTGGTGAAATGCTAGGTGGAATGGGATTTGAAATATTATTAGAATGAATACAACGCTACTAGCGGCACAAGCGTGGCGTATCTTGAACAATCCAGAGACGCTTGCTGTCAGACTTCTCAAATGTATTTATTTTCCTCAATCTAACTATATGAATGTTGAACTTATACAGTTCAGGACTTGGTCATGGGGAAGTTGATAGAGTGTCGGGATTTTTTGAAAGAAAATGAAATATATATGAAATAGGAAATGAAAAATCTATCGACATTTGAAAGGATAAATGGCTTGTGGTGTCGCCTAGGTTGTGATAAAATAGGATAATAAAAGAGAATAAACGATGCATTAAACCCTAGACTAAACACGGTACTCATTACAAGTATCACAGGTCGTACGCAAGTCTTAATGATAAGTAAGAATTCATTCTCAGGGACTTAGTGTGTTATACAAATGGATTAACAGAAAAGTGTAGTAATTAATAGCTAATAAATTAAAAGACAATTAAAAGTAAAGATGGAAGATTGATAAGGAGATGAGATTAAACTAACTTAAACTAAAGACAATAATTAAAATACGAAAGAATAAGATGAGAAAGTATAGCTCAGGTTTTGCTAGTATGCACTAATCCTTCTATTTCTTCTAGTAGTTAATAAGAGTGATTAAAGCTCATAAATAAGTAGTCAGGATTCTATATTCCTCCTAACACCCTTCCGGATGGACTTAAGAGGCGACCTAACAATTACCAGGGGACTTGGGTAAGGGGACGCTACAAAGAATCGGTGATTAAATTTCAAACCCTAGTTACTTTCTAGTTAGGCCAGCCCTTTCGGATCACGATCGCACACTAGACGCTTATGTGATGTTTCAATAATTAGACACCCCTTTCGGGTAACCATCTAACTACTATTAGCACAGCCCTAATTTGATTAGGATTAAGACAAATAATAAATCAAAATACATAAAACAAATATATGATTAAGAAGCTATAATCAATTTAAAATAGTCTTCCCAAACAAACTTAGATAGACAAAAATAGAATTCAAAGATTATACATATGCAAAACCCAAGCTATGGAAAAATTAGTTCATACTAGAAAGAAATAAACTAAAATAAAGATACATACTGTCAACTTGCTTCTCTTGAATGATTAATAAACTTAAGGACCAATTGTGGGAGGCAAGGACATGTTTATAATAGTTAAAGGGTGTATTTATAGGTATTTAGGAACCCCTAGGTCGGATTTCTTGGAGTCAAAGGCAAGCAATTGGACTCTTTTTCCAAATCAAATTCGTTTCCTAAAATATAGGATAAGGGAAAAACTGCTGCTGTCTTGATTTGGTCGTGACTTCTTCAATACTGCTATGATTTTTGCCCATTTATATCTAAACGACCGCGTCGAAAAGATCTACACTTTTTTTTACCGCTCCTCCGAATTCCCAGCCGATTTTAAGTTATCTTCACTTTAGTGGACGTGGCTGCAGAATTTCAGATTTACTTGGCAACTTTTCCTTTCCTATTTAATCTTTACTTCCATTTATCTCCAATTTCCATCCATATTTTTTTCCTTATCTCTTAATATTAACACACAAATTAAACCAAATATGCTCTAAATATAATAATTCATCAAATCAAGATAAGAAATCGGAAAATATCGAAATATGAATAAAAATCTAATATTAATTGACTATAAACTCCTAACATGATGTCTTCAACCTAGATTAATTCATCACAAATAGGAATACATCAGTTTGAAACACACTAGAAATTAGAAACCCGACAAATTGTAATTTGGAAAAAAGTTTTTGATGTTACAATTGAAAACACGATTGATTGTTAGAATACAAAACTACTGGATAATATTTTCCCAAGCCCGTTAGTATCAGTCATTACTATGAAAAGATCTTACATCCAGATGTTCAAGATTGTTTCATCTGGCCACACTCAAGAAATGGAGAGTATGTCACGAAAATGAGATATAAGATTCTCACTGATAATCGAATATACGGTGATCCACGTAGGTCATCATAATTTCTAGATGCAAAATCAAATCTATGGAAAACAATATGGAAAGGAAATATTCCAACAAAGACAAGAATCTTTATTTAGAGAGCGTGCAATAATGCGATACCTACTAGGAAATATCTGGAGAAAAGAAAATGCAATGTTCACGCAGAATGCTCATGGTGTCACACTACAGAGGAAACAGTGAATCACCTCATATTAACATGTGGGGTGCATCATGATATTTGGGCTAGATCAACAACACAAATTATAGTACAACGGGATCATCCGGAAACTTAGGTGAATGGATCTTAAGAATTATTCAACATATGTGGAGGGAAGCTGGCAACATAGATTTATTACTGCATATGTACTTCTGATGATTTGGAATATATCGAAAGCAAAGATAAAAAGTAGACACAATGCAACAGAGGTAAACACATATAATATCATTAGTATTGCCAACATTAACATTGCATAACTATTTGGGGCGAACTGGAATCATCTCAATCAAGTTTCATCAATTAACAGTACGCTAGTGATGACTCTAGAAACTTGTATGGATTTCCAGTCGGATATTGCGTTTACTTGTGATGCGTCCTTTGATCAACCATACAATCCTATTGGCATTGACATCGTTTAGATCCATAAGACAAGTGGAATAAGGATATAACATTCCAAGACCGACTTATGTGATTCAGTAATCGAGGACAAAGCACAAGCAGTCATTAAAGCAATCAGGATGTGTAAAGAGTTTATTTATGAAGAGATAAAAATCTTTTCGGACAACCTTAAGCTTATTCAAGGTATTATGCAAGTGCCAGTAGTTAGTTGGAAGATGAGGCCGATGCTAAGAAAAATTAAATGAATGGAAGAGGGGGCTGGAGTTATCAACTTCAAGCACATCCCTCGACATCTGAGTACCCGTGCTAATAAGCTAGCAAAAAAGGTGAGACGCATGACTAAGATAGCAACATAAGATGTGATAAGCATTCAAGAATATTTTGACAAGTTAGAATCGGTGAATATATAAAGATAGGAGGTTAATATAAGACAGACTTAATTTGTCAACCAATTCATGTCACGTCATAAGTGGTAATTGGATGGTATGATTTTAGATGGTATATATCTTTACTCTTTCTAATATGTAAGAATTTTCTAAAAAGTAAGATTTTCATTCTATATTGGATGGTCCAATATTGACACCAAGATCATTAATTAATAAAACATATGTTGTTAATTAACTAAATAATTATTTTAATTATTTTTTACATGACATAAACATAAGGTATATGGTTTTTTCATAATATAAACATAGGGTATGTAACTTTTATCTCAACAATCAAATAATTCTAAGATAACTTATTTTATCGATCCAAAAAAAACGAACATATCAAAAAAATATTGAAAAGATCCTAACATCAAAACCAATAGGATAAATCGGATGATAAATAACGTATCATGAAAACGATTTTCTTAAATATCCTACACTATTTCATTAGTATATAATCATCAACCTTTTCTTCAAAGGAAACATAAATAAATTATGAAAGGATATAAAAGTGGAAGAAAAAAAGATATTGCCTTTATTTGAATATAGAATCTTATGCTAAAACACATCATCACCAATGTGTTTGTTCCACTGGTACATCCTTGGGCCCACACCTTCCTCAGCTACAGCATCCAACAAAAATTCTCTCTTCTTTATCTCTCTATATCTCTATTTTGAGCTAAATATTCAATCAAAGCTACTATATTAAATAATTCTAAAGCTCCTGAAATTTACACTCTTGGAAAGTTTTTTATTTAATATTTGCTCACAAGGACAAAAGTTCTGAATTAATTTAGTTCTATACTAGCATACTTTATTACAGTATTCGTATACATACATATATATATACTCCGAGATAGATACAGAGATAGACCGAGAGGTTTGTACCGGCGATGCCAACGCCGGTTAGCGCGGCTAGACAATGCTTAACGGAGGAAGCTGCGCGTACACTGGACGACGCTGTTGCGGTTGCACGTCGTCGTACTCACGCGCAGACAACTTCTCTCCACGTGGTGTCCGCTTTACTTGCTCCGCCGTCTTCAACTCTCCGTGAGGCGTGTTCACGCGCTAGGAGCTGCGCGTACTCTCCACGCTTGCAGTTTCGTGCTCTTGAACTCAGCGTCGCAGCCTCCCTTGACCGTCTCCCCACGGCCAAAACATTGGATGAGCCTCCAATCTCAAACTCACTCATGGCAGCGATCAAACGCGCCCAAGCTAACCAGCGGCGCCACCCCGAAACTTTTCATCTCTATCAGCAGCAGTATAATACATCAGTTGCGCCGTCAATTTCCGCCGTCAAAATCGAGTTGATGCATTTCATAATTTCCATATTAGATGACCCGATTGTGAGTCGGGTATTGGGGGAAGCAGGTTTTCGTAGCACAGAAATAAAATTAGCAATCTTAAATCCACCTACAATATCAAGGTTTTCAAAATCTCGATGCCCTCCTCTATTTCTATGCAATTTACCCGATTCTGAGATTAGTAAACGCGGGTTTAATTTCCCATTTGCTGGAGTCTTAGGCAACGATAATAACTATATTGATGAAAATTCCCGAAGAATCGGCGAGATTTTTGTCCGCAAAAGCATGAAAAACCCATTACTAATTGGTGTTTGTGCTAACGATGCTTTAAATGGCTTCATAGAATGTGTACAAAAGGGTAAACTTGGTGTCTTACCTGATGAATTAACTGGAATCAGCGTAATTAACCTCGAAAAAGAGATATTCGAGTACGTTAATAAAAGCGGAGGTGAAGAACTAATGAGGTTAAAATTCAAAGAGTTGAATGATATTGTAATAGGTTGTAAAGGTGTTGGGATAGTAATCAGCTATGGAGAGTTAAAAATGCTTGTGGAAGGTTCACATATGGATAAAGTAAAACATATTGTTTCAGAGTTGAGTAGATTAGTTGAGTTTCATAATGGTAAACTATGGTTAATCGGAGCTTCTTCAAGCGATGATAACTATGGAAAGTTTCAAGCTCAATTTCCCACAATCGAGAAAAATTGGGATTTACATTTATTACCAATTACTTCTTCTAAACCATCTTCAATTGGAGGAGTATATCCCAAATCCAGGTAATTTTTTTTTATAGATCTATTTTATATTATGCATTTTTCTTTTTACTAATTTTTTAATTGTTACAGCTTGATGGGTTCATTTGTTCCATTTGGTGGGTTCTTTAGTCTTCCATCTGAACTTGAGAATGTAAGGAAACAAAAAGCTTTATCAACTTCACGTTGCAATTTATGCAATGAAAAATACGAGCAAGAAGTTTCTAATCTTAACAAAGAAGGATCAAATAATACAGTTTCTGAAAAGTCAATGGCTAATTTACCTTCGTGGTTACAAAGAGCTGAATGTGGTACAAGTAACACAATTAGTTCACCAGAGGTGTGTTTTGTATGTGTAAAGAATAAATAATTTTATTGGTTATTAAAAAATAGATAATTATAGACTTCATTTTTGCAGTACAGGTTAAAGATGATAAAGCTGTATTTAATGCTAGACTTATGGGTTTAGACAAGAAATGGACTGATATATGTAATCGTCTTCATCGTACTCCTCAACAACTTTCTAAACCCCAAATTATTGTTCCAGGTGAGAATTTACTAAATTACCCTTATGAAATTGAAGTTCTAAATCACTAACTAAATTTATCAAACACTCTAGATGCGCTATCAAAAGAAAACATCTCTTCCGAAACTGGTAATATGGGAAACCCGTTTTATAAAAAGCTGAGTTTGCCTATTGATATGAATATGCCATGTAAAGCTATAGTGACCACAGATCTACGGTTAGGATCTGTTTATAATATGGATAAGAAAAAGGCATATGAACCTATACATGAAGAATATACGTGTCAATACTCTTCTAGCTATGTTCACTTGGATTCAGGAGATATGAAGCAAATTTGTAAAGCTTTAATGGAAAAAGTAAGTTGGCAAAATGAAGCTATTTATGCAATAAGTCAAACTATTTCACGTTGTAAAAATGGTCAAGGGAGAAATCATGGTTCGAGTAAAGGTACTATTTGGTTAAGTTTTCTTGGACCTGATAAAGTTGGGAAAAGAAAAATAGCTTCAGCTCTTGCTGAAGCTATTTACGGAAGTAAAGAAAGTTATGTAGCTTTGGATCTTAGTTTTAAAGATGGGATTAATCGTTCAAATTCTATATTTGATCGTTTCGAAAAGTATGAATCGAAGTTTAGAGGGAAAATGATTGTTGACTATGTAGCGGAAGAGTTGACTAAAAAATCTCATTCGGTTATTTTGTTAGAAGATGTGGAAAACACTGATATACTTCTTCAAAATAGCTTATTACAAGCTATTAAAACTGGTAGATTTCCAAATTCACATGGGCGAGAAATTTCGACTAGTAATAAGATTTTTATTATAACTTCACGTATTTCTAAAGTTAATCAAGACCTGGAAAATTCTAATAAAGAGACTCAATTTCCCGAGGAGAAAATACTATCTGTTAAAGATCTGGAAATGAAAATTGTGGTTGAAAATGTCAATACAGATAGTTGTGGACAGAAACGAAAGCTAAGTGATAAAATGTCGCAAAGGGGTAAAAGAGTAAATCTGGATTTAAATTTGGCTTTAGAGGAGATTGAAGAGGAAAATGATAGTTATGATAGTTGTGATTACTCTAATAACGCATGGTTGGGAGATTTGTATGAACAAATGGATGAAAATGTAGCGTTTAAACCGTTTGATTTTGATGGTTTATCGGAAAGTATATTAAAGGATATTAAAATAAGATTCGAGAAAATAAGTGGATATAATAACTCTTGTTTGCTTGAGATTGATTCGGAAGTATTAATGCAAATAGTTGGAGCAAGTTGGTTATCAGATAGTAAGAAAGGTATGGAGGATTGGGTTGAAAAAGTATTATGTAAAAGTTTTGTGGATGTTTTAAAAAGATGTGAAAACTTAAAGGTAAGAACCAATAAGAGTATGATTATGAATTTAGTTACTTGTGAAGACCTTGTGAAGGAACATGCTCCTGGAATTCAACTTCCGGCGAGAATAACTGTTGATTATTTTTTGCCTCAGGTATGATTATGTAAGTAATTATATGTATTTATTTAGTTTAGTAGAATTTCGAAATGACTTCTTGTGATTGGTAAATGAGTATTTATGTAGGTAATTTATATATAATATAGTAGTATTATAGAGAGGCTGATGATATATATAAGTTATATCTTCTTGTTGCCCATTTCTTATATTCCTTTTTTTTAACTTTTCTCTCATTACTTAAATGTATGTTCTAGTTTATGAATCCTTGAATGTTGTATGATGATTGAAAGGGAAAAGGGGATCAAAATCTAATATAGGATATTATTATTAGTATTATTGTTCTTTTTTCGTTTGAAGATGAGACACATCAGATTCATTAATAACAAGGAAGATATTGTGATTTTTTACCACTGAACAAAGGGGTTTATGTATAAAGAGAAAGAGATATTAATTTTGTACTTGAATACACCAACAAAGAAGCATGATGGCACATCAATGAAGAATGTAGATTCAGCTCGTTGGTTTTTTTTCTTTGACTTATTTTTGTATCGGCCCATTGTTGAATACATGATGAAGTAAAGGGATGTAGAGAGTAAATAAAATGGAGTAGGTATTGGTTAAAAAAAGAGGGTTGTACTTATAATTGCCATATAGTGTCTAAATTTTACTTTTCTAAGTTCAATAGCATGGCTACATTTTGGGATGAACATGGGTTGGAGGTGCAAGATGCTCCAAAATTTAAGAAGAAAACGGATTTTTTCGCTAAGAACCCTTTGAACAAGGATAGAGTGGGTGGGGATAGGATTCGGTAGGGGGTCGAGTTTATAGAGGTGTTGGTAAATAACAATTAACAAATATAGTCTACCCATCTTTCAATGACCAAAATCCATCAAATTGGGGGCTAAGACGGGAAATGACCAAAATCCATCGGATTAGAGGCTAAGGCGGGATGGGTTTAGTTAAAATAGGAAAAGAATGTAGTATCCATATTTTTTTTAGGTAAAACATATTTATATTAATCAAAAGGAAAGTGTATGGGGCATTAACAAATCTCTAGTAGCATTATTATACAAAACAAAAATTATTCACTAGCCAAGTTATTACACCAACTGAGGGGATAATAAAATTGAAAAAGAGTTTCAACTGGATCCATATTACACAACAACTTCAGTTTTGGAGGTTTTGAGTGTGGAGGATCTCATGCTCTTGAAATTCACAACATATGAGAAAGCGTATGAGTTTTATAATATTTATCTAAGGTTAAGGGTTTTAGTGTAAGGAAAAGTACTTTCGGTAAGAAAGGGGACATCATATGGTATAAATTGTTTACGTGTTCAAACAAGGGTACTGGGAGTAACAAATATATCTAGATGGTAAATAGAAAAAAGGAACACAGGGCCTTGACGAGATGTTATTGTCCTGCCTCTCTTAAAATTTTATGGAACCAACAGATGCTGATATATACGGTCGCCAAAGTTTAACTTTGGCATAATCATGGACTCCTACCTAAGTTTTGTATCCCGTATTTATGCTCTCATATAAAGTTGATGCCCCTATATCGCTCACGCGTTGACCATGTGTGTTTTGAGAATAAGCACCAACCAGATCATAGATGTATTTAAGTCCCAGGAAGGGGGTACGATAACGTTGGTTTTGTTAAGAAGGGCCTGTACAACATCCTAGGTAGGGTACATTGCGCAGAAATTAGCATTAGAGACGTTAACGCGACGTTGTGTTACCTAACCGAGAAAATGATAAAGATGGCTGTTTCTACTTTGCCTACACTATTGATGGCGTGAACCAGTTCGATGGGATATTTTGGGCCGGCGGGGGGTCAAGGAAACAATGGGTAGCTTTCAGTAATGTCTTGATATTTAATGCCACATACAAGACAAATTCATATAGATTTCCACTAATTGTTCTTGTTGGGGTAAATAATCATCGCCAGACTAGAATTTTTGGCACAACCCTGGTTAAAAATGATACAAATGGGACTTACAAATGAGTTCTACAACAATTGATGAGTGCAATTAATAGCGTTTATCTCATATCGATGGTAACCGACGACGACAAGTCGATGCAAGCCACAATTGATATTGTGTTTCCACTAGTACGTCATAGGTTGTGTTAGTGGAATCTCAACGAAATGCTTCAACCAACATATCCATTAGGGATTTCCATTACGTGTTTAGTTACTACATGTCAGCGGATTATACAAAAGAAAGAATTTATTCAAGGTTGGTAGGAAATGGTTCAACACTGTCAGTTGGGTGCCAACTGGTGGATTAGGGACACATATAATCGTAGACATATGTTGGCAAGGCTTATCTTAGAGGGTATTTTTTCGGAGTTGGTGAAGAGCACACAAAGATGCGAGGGAATCAATGCAACCCTAAACAAGTACCTAGGCAAATACAAAACCTTGCTAGCATTTTTTAAAGACTTCGATAGAGGATTGCTGAACATGAGGATGAAAGTGATAGATCGGGAGGTAGCGTTGATGTCTCCTCATTTGTGATAGATTTATGTTAAGATGAGACATCATTTTTAGTGTTTTAGAAGTCAATAATGTCGATTTTCTTGAGTTTTAGTGCACTTTCCTATTTTGTGTCTTGATTTGTAGAAATAATATTTTTAGAGCATATTGGGTTTAATTGTTTATTTAGTGTGTAGCTTTAAAGATAATTATGGAGATTAATTAGAGTCCAAGTCAAAGACAACAACTTATGGAAAGAGATTTACATGGTAATTGGAGAAAAGGAAATAAAAGCTAAAAAGATGGGAAAGGAAAAGCTGCCTAAATCTGGGATTCTGCACACTCGTCTAAAGATTGGTGTTTTTACCTAAGAAATAGGCCGAATTTGGAGATTTCCTTCTATAGGACCTAGATAATTCTGTTGCGATTCTTTTGGTATCTTGTGGAGCAAAATCGGACCAATAACGAAGAAGATACACTCAAAACGGTGCAGCAGTGTTTATCTTTATTTCCATACGAATTTGAGTTGGGCTAGAAGTCCATTACCTTAACTATTCCTCAAGAAAACGAATTAGGTCTTCTAAACACCTATAAATACACCCTTATATCACTTGTAAATTATCCTTGCCTCATAGTAATTAGTTCTTAAGGTTTTATTCTTCCAGTTTATTGTAGAGAGCAAGATGATGTCTTTTGTAATTTCTTTTAGTTTATTTCCATCATGTATGAACTAAACCTCCCATAGCTTGGGTTTTGCATATGTATAATCTATGAATTCTAATTCTTCTATCTAAGTTTCTTTGGGAATTATATGTTTTAATCTGATATTAGCTACTTATTTTATATTTGCTTATGTGTTTTGATTTAATGTCTTTCCTAGAATTGATCACTTTAGGATTGTTTTAAGAGTAGTTAGATGGTCTCCTTGACAGGGTGTTTAACTATTGAACCACCACATAATGTCTAGTGTCGATAGCAGTTCTGACAAAACATACTTCTAACTAGATAGTCATTAAGGTTTGTTTTAATCACCATATCACCAAGATTGCAGTATTTGCTTAGGGCCTTAGTGGCGTTTGATAACCCTATTTGAAATCACTTCTTGGTTATGCCGTAGCCCCCTTAGTCGCTCTCAAGGTCTAAGGTATGGGAATTTAGAATCCTGACTAAGTATTACCAAGAGCTAATATTCTCCCTTATGAACTAGATTTATAGATAGAATTAGAAGGATTAGTGCATACTAGCAAAACCTGAGCTATACTTCTCATCTCATATTCTTAATCTTTTACTTTATTGTCTTTATTTTCCGAGTTTTAATTAGTTTTAATTCTTATTCTTGAATTTCTATTTGCTTTAGTTTACCGTCTTCTAATTATTTACTTTTACTCGTTATCTGTTCCTACGCGATTAACACACTTAACTCCCTGAGAACGAACTCTACTTATCATTAAAACTTGCATACGTCCTGTAATACTTGCAGTACTGTGCCTGTCTAGGGTGAGAGTGCATAATTTTCCATACTTAATTTGATCTTATTTTTATCACACCCTAGGCGACACCAAGTTTTTGGCGCCGCTGCCGGGAACTTGTGTCTCGTTAACGTGTGGGTTATCTATTTCGAGTTTTAGTTTTTAATTAGTTTTTACTTTCCAGTTTTTAGTTTAGTTTTAGTCTTTATTTTTCCAGATTTACGCTTGGGTTTGCTTTAGTCTTTTTCAGGTTTCACAGTGTTTAATTCTTGGCCTCCCTTATCGGAGCCTGAGAGGAGCTTCAGACCTTACAACAAACGAGTTCGTGAGGAAAGAGCCTTGAGAAGAGTTATGGCATCCCAACGAGATCCACCAGTTGGAGGAGGACAACAATTACCAGGAGGAGGATTACATCAAGATCCACCACTTGGGCCACCACTCGGTGGAGTGCAGAATAACCAAGGTGGACAACAACAAGAGCTACCACTTGGTGGACAAGAAGGAGTACAACTACCAGCAGGAGGAGGTAATGGGAATAACCTTAACAATCAACAGAACCGAGTTGAACAAGATCTACCTGGCCTTAACGTACCATTCCATGTTCAACCCATCGGTTACCGCCCTCCTGAGATTCCGAATATCAAATTTAGACCCGATCCGGGTATGCTTAGTCAATTTCAAAGTTTCGGACTCTATACTGGTACAGCTATTCAAGATCCGGTAAAAGCGATTCAGAAGTTTATGCAGATTTGTGATGCCTACATTACTCCGGGCATCACACGCGAGCAACTGTATTGTCATATGTTTTCGTTTTTCTTGACCGGAAGAGCTAGCGATTGGCTAGAGAGACAACCACATGGAACCATTCACTCTTGGAGAGAACTTCAAGCCGCATTCTTTAACCGATTTTATCCGAAGAGCATGAGACTTAAAGATCAAGCCGAGCTTGCAAGATTTTGCCAAGAAGATGGAGAAACAGTGGGAGAAGCATGGACAAGGTTTCAACAAAAATTAATTAGATGTCCACTCCATGGTTATACACCTGCTCTACAACTTGCTATGTTCTATGAAGGTCTTAATGATAAAGGTAGAGAAAAGGTGGATAACATTGGAAAGGGTAATTTTGTGTCCATGAATCACAATGAAGCTTCCGAGGTGTTAGAAAACATTATGGAACAAGAAAGAAGTTGGCCTTCAACGCGAGCTTCTGCAGCAAAAACCCGAGGAACGCTTTGTTTAGATGCAGAAACTGCGAATTCAGCTCAAATATCCTCATTAGAAAATCAAATCAAGGAGCTGAGAATCGCGATGGAGAAGAATTTAGCCGCTACAAAGGTAGTTCAAGAAGCACAAGGTTGTCAACAATGTGGAGTTAACGATCATTCATGGGAAGAGTGCGAATCAAATCCGCAATCTGTTTACTTTATATCCAACCGATGGGGCAACCGCAACCATCCGGGTATGCAGTATTCGAATCCACAAGGGGCCGCTAATCCTGGTCAATACCAACCGCGACCCCAGAACAACTCTTACCAACAGAGAGGTCAGTACCAAAACCAATATCAGAATAGACCTGCTCCTCCACAACAACCTGCTCAAGACGCCTATACCGATACTTTAGATCAGAAAGCTTTACCGCAGTATCCGCAAGAAGGGTCTATGGACAATACACAGATAGTACAAGCTCTAGACCGTTTAAACACGACCATAAACGCTCAAGAAGAAAAGGTCAGAGGACATGATGCAATACTTCAGATGCTAACTACTCAAGTGACACAGTTAAACAAAGTGTTAACAAGTGTTGTAGAACAAAAGGAAGTAAAGGCAATCGAAGGAGGTGAAGATAAGGATGAGTTCGAAGCTTGCAAGGCTATATGTCTTGAGATTAAGGAAAAGAAAGAGGAAGTACCACATGCTGCCATTAGTGCCGTGGAAGTTCCCAGCCATGAAGAAGAACCAACCGAGTCTAACCCCGAGGAATCTGACTGTCTAGAAGTGAGTCTAGAGGACGATCAAGAGAAAGACGAGTTCATAGAGCTACTGAGGAAGGTGCAAGAGGAGATTCGATCGGTAGTGGAATATGCAGCTGAGTTGGCTAAAGAGAAAGAGGATGAAGCCTCAAGAGAGGAATCGAAAGATGAAGTGGCACCTGCTGTGCTAGAAGAGAAAGAAGAAGAGAAGGTGGAATCGCCACCTATTGTTCAACCAGTATCATCAACTATTCCAGATACAAATCCTAAAGATGACACTGTTCTCAAGACATTTGTAGAGGCGTACCAACCTGAAAATATCAACGCCCAAATGCTTGAGATTGCGAAGAGAGGACTTACACCGCAACAAGTTTTTACGCAAATTATTCCTGAGAAAGAAGCGAGTGTAGAGATCCCAAGAGAGAACCTAAGGGTTTCGAGAAGAAGTGAAAGCGAGCTACCTACAAAGCTTAAAGATCCGGGAAGTTTCAACCTTCCTATTCAATTACATGGTAGGCTCAAAGTGAAAGCAATGTACGATGTGGGTTCTGGTGTGAATCTTATTCCTAAGTCCGTGTTCGAGAGACTTGGACTTCAGAAATCAGAGAAGACTCCAGTGAAGTTGCAGTTTGCTGACAACTCAGTGAAGAGGACATGGGGAACAATGGAGGACGTCTTAGTTCGTGCAGGTAATATCGCCATCCCTACTGACTTTGTTATTCTTGAGTTTGATGCAGATAAGCAAGTTCCGATCATACTTGGACGGCCCTTCATGGCCACAAGTCAGAGTGTGATCAACTTCCAAGATGGGACCATCACCCTTCATGCTAAGAATGTATCCGAGACCTTCTATGTCTTGGGGAAGAAACCAAGGAAGTTGGATCCCACCGTGCCTATCATCCACAACCTTTCACATCACAAAGTCCCTCCTGAGGAAATCCACTTAAAGCCTGTGGATACTGAGCCAGACATTGAGTTTGGGGTTGGCCATGAAGTCCTATGGAAAGCTCACAAACGCGAAAATAGGCCACGAGGTTTCAAAGACTCGTGGATGGGACCATTCATTGTCACTAAGGTTGTTTCAGCCAAGGTGATAGAAATTCGCCCCAAAACTGGGGTCAAGCGCAGATTAGTTGACGTTCATAGCCTTACTCGTTGTTGGGGAGGCTATATTCGCAAATCTTGACAGAGGTAACACGTCTAACTTTGAAAGACGTTAAACAAAAGTGCTGTTCGGGAGACAACCCGAAGTTTTTTATGTTTTCATGTCTTTTACGTTTTTAGTTTAAGTTTATTTTAGTTGTTTTTAGTTGATAATGCATATTTGAGGAAGGTATTAGTGTTTTTGGTGTGTAGGAATTGGAGAAATCGAGTTAGGGAACGCGAAGAAAATTTTTGGAGCGAAGGAATGCACCCCGCGGACTACCCCACGGACTACCCCATGGTCCGCATGGATGGTCCGCGAGGTCAAAAACCCGTACCACGTGTTGCTACCGCGGGTTGCTACCGCGGGTCTGATCCAGAAACCAGAAAAATTTCCGCGGACTACCTTCCGTTACACCGCACCATGGTCCGCGCCTCAAAAACACGTGCCACGGGGTAGGTACCACGGGTATTTTGACGGAGTCCACAACAGAAGCCGCGGGGTACCCTCTGGTACACCGGACCCTAGTCCGCGAGCCAAAAACCCGTGCCACGGGGTCCTACCACGGGTCTAGACCAGAGAGCAAAAAATTTCGAGCATCAGATGTCGCGGACTACCCTGCGGTGCACCCCATGGTCCGCAGGGGTAGTCCGCAGCGCCGCCAGAGGAGAGAGAAAGTTACGGGATTGAGTTATAAAAGAGGTATTAAGCTTATTATTCCGAATTTATTAAACCTTAACCCTCTCTTTCTTCTCCACAACTCTCCTAACTCCATTGAAGCTCATCAAAACCTTCACCAATCACCAAAACACTACCCAATCATCAAGAAAAACACATCAAATCTTCTCTCATATCATTACAAGAGAGAATCAATCTACCAATCATCACCAAATTCATTCAATTGAAGAATAAAAGAGCCAAATTTTACAAATTCATCATGCAATTTCTAAAATCCAAGCCTACCCATTACAAATCATCCTCACCCACATAGAGATTCATCACCAATTCACCCATCCTAGGCCAAATCAAGCTTGTTCATCCATTAATTTCAGAGTTTATTTCAAGGGTTGCTAAAGCTTTGAGTTGGGGGTTAATTGAAGATGACTAATAGAAAAACAATCTTATCTAACAAGAGGGAGGTGAAGAGTAACAAAGGATTGGATTTAAACAAGAAGAAATCAATTGACAAAGGTGCTAGTTCTAAATCAAAGGGTAAAGAGAAAGTAGAGAAGAGTGGGAAACCTTCGTATGATCGTAATGGTAAAAAGCTTTATTATTATGCAAAGGAGAGAACTCAACCTCAACAAGATCTTATACCTATAGAGAAAGTGGATACTTCAAGAGCTCTGAAGATTTCTGCAGAGAAACAATTAAAAGAACTACCTTTTGCTTATGAGAAAGTATTCAAGGAAGAAATTAGAGATGGAGAATACAAGAGATTCTTTGAGCTTGGTGAGAAATTGGGTTGGTCTACGTTCATGGTAAGACGTTCTGAATTATGTCCTGAAGTAGTTTTGGAGTTCTATTTAGGCCTCTGTAGCCGAGATAGTAATTGTGTTCCGATTAGAGGAAAGCTAGTTCCTTTCACAGTTGAGGAGATTAGGAACCACTTCAAGTTTAAGGAATTGAAAGGTTCCTGCAAATTTGAAGAAGCAGTTGCTAAACGAAAAATCTTTGATGAGGAATTACTTTTTGAGCTTGTATTAGACAAGGAGAAAGTGCAATCACATAAGGGAGAATTGAAGGCACCTTGGCCTTACAAATATCTTCAAGCAGATGCTAGAATTTGGCACAATTTCCTTATCCCTAATGTCTTTGGAAACACACGAACTTTGGATGTGACTATGAAGAACGCGTTACTTTTGGACTGTATTTTGAGAGGAGAAGAAGTTGATGTGGCACAGTTGATCTATGAGGAGGTGATACGATTTTCGGTCTCTCCTAAATCAGTTTATAATGTTAAATTTCCAACTATGATCACGTGTCTTGTGCGAAAAGCGAATGTAGTATTGGGTGAAGAAGAGAAACTAGAATTTAAGATGAGTTATATTGATAAGGCATGGATCAAAGAAAGTCTTCGAAGAGCGGGTTCTACTCAAGTCTCGAAGGAAGAAAAGGAGCAAACTTGGCAAGAGAAGATGGAGGAGCGTTTAACGCAATTTGAAGCAGCTCAAACTTCCTTAGTCAATGATGTGGCACAAATCAACACTAATCAAGTGCACATCATGAAACTCCTTGAGCAATTAACGAAAGGTCCAGCAATTCCAACCTTGGATATCAATGATGCGAGGCAATAGCCTCGAGAGTATGTTCTCTTTCTTCCTTACCATTTCTGTAAATATGTCTATCTGCTAATTTTAATTTCTTTTTGTCGAGTCTTTTTCAAGTCGTGGGGACACGGCTCATTTTTGAGTTGGGGGTGTGGGGATTCGTTGTCTCTCATCTCCATTTTTCTGTTTTTTTTGGGTGAAATTAAAATTTTTGATACATGGGAATTACATGTAGAGTGTGTTTAATAGCTTGAAAGCATAAGCTCAGTAGATTAATGATAGAAAGTGATATGTTTATGAGCTATGTATTTGTATGCTTTGAGTATTTGCAGGAAAACACACGTTGATAGTAAAGAAAAGATTAGTGAGCAATGCGATAGAAAGTATGTTCGATCTCAGGGAACCTTGAGAAGTGTGTAGGCGTGAGATCCAAGCTAGTTGAAAAACCATTTGATGAAAGTGCTAAAGGTAAGAAATTTTCGAAATTACATAGTGTAGAAAGTGATCAAGGCGGTTCTCTCATATTTTTTAAGCCTTTGAAGCCTTTTTATACCTTCTCACCTTGTGATTTTTGATTTTTAATGTTATATCCTTCTCAGCCCCTTCTAGCCTTTCTAAAGACTTTTATTGAAACACATTATAAGCCATATCCTTTAGATTTTAGGACTTTTCCATATGACCCGCACTCGAATCGCGATGCTTAGACAGTTGTTTTAGAGCTTGAGTTTGGGGTGGTGGGTCCACCATTATGGGAATTGATATTATGTTGGGATTTTTGAGCTTATAAATTGTGCTTTGTGCTTATTATTGATGATGTTTCACAATTCTTATTGTAACCCTTTGCCGGGGTAATAGTGAATGAAAAAGAAGCTTCGAGCTAATTTTGCCAACAAGGGCATTAAAAGAAAAATATATATATGAGAAAATTAGCATGATATCTCATCATTAAAAGAGAGTCATAGCTATAACAGAAAATTGATTTGAAAAGAAAAGAAAATATATATATATTCGGACCGGCAAAGTGGATTTTTATGTGAACATCTTAAGCTTTAATTGGGTAATTGGGGATGCTAAAATTATGCATCAAGGAATTCATTGGGTTGAGTGAGAAACGTTTTATGAGAGTAACTCAAGTTCTAGGGCGATTCGTTGATGGCTAGTGAGGAGAAAGCCAAAAGCTCACTCCAAATTATCCAAATATACTATCATACCGTCCCTAAGCCTACAAAGACCTTGTGATTCTTTGTTATGTAATTGAGAAGTGATTGAGCCATTAGAGATTAGTTAAGTGGATCCTTGGATACTAGTAAGGTTTGATGAACAATCTATAGCTCTCTTGGGGAACTGAGTAAAGTCCCAATCCTTCTTACATTGCGAAACTAATCTGATCTTGAATTCAAGCCGTGTTGACTGTAGATATGAGAAGTGTACATGTATGTAGTTTATGAATAGTATTGCATGAAATTTTCTGAGTTATGTGCTTTAGGTTTATTCTATATATTCTGCTATGCTTTTTCCCTTGTGTTGAGAATTTTATAAGTGTGTATTTCTAGACTTCCCTATGTTTTTACTTTTATTGTATCGGGACGATACAACTTTGAGTTGGGGGTCTTGATGTCTCCTCATTTGTGATAGATTTATGTTAAGATGAGACATCATTTTTAGTGTTTTAGAAGTCAATAATGTCGATTTTCTTGAGTTTTAGTGCACTTTCCTATTTTGTGTCTTGATTTGTAGAAATAATATTTTTAGAGCATATTGGGTTTAATTGTTTATTTAGTGTGTAGCTTTAAAGATAATTATGGAGATTAATTAGAGTCCAAGTCAAAGACAACAACTTATGGAAAGAAATTTACATGGTAATTGGAGAAAAGGAAATAAAAGCTAAAAAGATGGGAAAGGAAAAGCTGCCTAAATCTGGGATTCTGCACACTCGTCTAAAGATTGGTGTTTTTACCTAAGAAATAAGCCGAATTTGGAGATTTACTTCTACAGGACCTAGATAATTCTGTTGCGATTCTTTTGGTATCTTGTGGAGCAAAATCGGACCAATAACGAAGAAGATACACTCAAAACGGTGCAGCAGTGTTTATCTTTATTTCCATACGAATTTGAGTTGGGCTAGAAGTCCATTACCTTAACTATTCCTCAAGAAAACGAATTAGGTCTTCTAAACACCTATAAATACACCCTTATATCACTTGTAAATCATCCTTGCCTCATAGTAATTAGTTCTTAAGGTTTTATTCTTCCAGTTTATTGTAGAGAGCAAGATGATGTCTTTTGTAATTTCTTTTAGTTTATTTCCATCAGGTATGAACTAAACCTCCCATAGCTTGGGTTTTGCATATGTGTAATCTATGAATTCTAATTCTTCTATCTAAGTTTCTTTGGGAATTATATGTTTTAATCTGATATTAGCTACTTACTTTATATTTGCTTATGTGTTTTGATTTAATGTCTTTCCTAGAATTGATCACTTTAGGATTGTTTTAAGAGTAGTTAGATGGTCTCCTTGACAGGGTGTTTAACTATTGAACCACCACATAATGTCTAGTGTCGATAGCAGTTCTGACAAAACATACTTCTAACTAGATAGTCATTAAGGTTTGTTTTAATCACCATATCACCAAGATTGCAGTATTTGCTTAGGGCCTTAGTGGTGTTTGATAACCCTATTTGAAATCACTTCTTGGTTGTGCCGTAGCCCCCTTAGTCGCTCTCAAGGTCTAAGGTATGGGAATTTAGAATCCTGACTAAGTATTACCAAGAGCTAATATTCTCCCTTATGAACTAGATTTATAGATAGAATTAGAAGGATTAGTGCATACTAGCAAAACCTGAGCTATACTTCTCATCTCATATTCTTAATCTTTTACTTTATTGTCTTTATTTTCCGAGTTTTAATTAGTTTTAATTCTTATTCTCGAATTTCTATTTGCTTTAGTTTACTGTCTTCTAATTATTTACTTTTACTCGTTATCTGTTCCTACGCGATTAACACACTTAAGTCCCTGAGAACGAACTCTACTTATCATTAAAACTTGCATACGTCCTGTAATACTTGCAGTACTGTGCCTGTCTAGGGTGAGAGTGCATAATTTTCCATACTTAATTTGATCTTATTTTTATCACACCCTAGGCGACACCAAGCGTCAAACTACACTAAGGTGGTCGTGACTTCATAATTGGATGAGCTCGAGAGTCAAGCTTCGGTAATCTTTACTAGGGCTATATTCTTTAAGATTCATAACCAAGTGGTGAGGGGGGCATGGCTCTGGCATTATAGCATGTACCAGTAGATTTGTAAAGTTAAAGTGATATTTTGTTTGTTATAACAATAGTTTTTTGCAGTATAACATGTAATAGTTAAACTGAAAATGCAATATAGGATTAGGACTAAGCATACCATGTTTTGGATTGAGTATTATTTGCAGTACAACATTATTTAAAGAATTATACAATAGTAATTTTTGTGTTCTTTGTTAAATAGATATATCTCCCGTGGAGCATTAGATGCCACTAGGTATTGGTAATTATTGATCTCCATATAGATTAGTGCAAAAAATTTATACAACAGCAAATGCGATGACCCGAGCTATATCTGATCGAGAACTTCCTATTACGGTATTGTCTTTCGTTCTATTAAGGTTTGATATTAAATTTTAGATTGTGTATGCTTAGTTTATAAATATAATTTTAGCTGGGATACCTAAAAAATGGTTGTCGAAGTGGTACGGTCAAAGCTACAAATGGATATTAGGAACTTCAAAATTATTAAAGCGGATTGACCGCCACCGCCAGACCCAATCCAAAATGATTGTGGTATCCAGTGTGTTTAATGATGAGGTTTCGCGACAATATAAGACTATGGCATCAAGGTTTGTTTTTGATAATGCGTAGAGAATTGATGATAAATCTATAGAGATACATGTTAAATGTAAACATCTGATCCAACTAGAGTATTTTATGTGGTGATATGAATTTCTTGACTTGATAAATTGTAATATTTGACTTGTATTGTTTTAATTTTTGTTTTGAGTGTTACTAATTATATTTCGATGGTATTTATTGTTACATTTGGCTTTTTTTTACTTGTTATGTAATTCAATAGATGCAAATTTTTTAATTTATTTGAGTTGTTACACATTGACAAAATATTGGTCATAATTGACCAAGGTAAAATGGGCCTATATGTGTAATATTTTTGAATTGAGATATGGTGATAATTAACATACACATATCACTTGTTTTAACCAATGATAGGCACTGTTTGATTTGTAATAATATTTTCTATTTTCATTTTTAAATTAATTTTTAAGAAAATATTTTTTGCTTTTGTTTTCACTATTTTCTAAAAAATATGGAAAACGTCAACTTCACGTTCTCCAGTATTGCTATATTTGCTTTTTATTTTCTAGAAAACTATTTTCATTTTTTTTTAGCCAAACATGTTTTTATTACTATTTTGAAAAATATGGGAAATGAAAACAAAAAATACTCATTATTTCTGTAAACCAGACACGGCCTAATATTTTTAGTTTTTTATTTCACTTAAGAATTTGATTCCAATTGTATTTTAAAATGCAATATATACAGATCTTAAATATGCATACCTGATGGAGAATAATAAATTTCAAAATTTAAAATTAATCATACATAACCAAAACTTGATAAAGTAAATACAAAGTCTTACTATAATAGTAGCTGCAATAGTAGTATAGAATTGAAGCATAAATTATCATAAGTCAAAGCGAATAACAAGTGTAAATAAATCATAGTCTAGTTAAGTATTATCTATTACAATTACAGACATAACTCCAACAAGTTTTCTTATTTCTTCGATTTTTCAACTTAATAATCAAGGAATTCTAGGACTTATAATTCATTTATTGTTTCCTCGTTCCATTTCACCACTTTTAGTTGCATTTCAGAATTACTAAATTCTTAAAAGAGTCTCTTTACCTAATTCTTTACTATCATTTATCTGAGATTTTATATTTTCAACAAGTTCAAGAGATCCTGTAAGCTCCACTTTTAACTTCTCAATCTCTCCATGTGCCGAAAAAACATGATTAGGTTAAGTGGTTTCACAATCAGCTACTATATATCAAACTAAAGTTTGAGCTTTCGAATCTCATCCATGGCTGGACCCAAAGCATCAGAATCCTTAGAGTTTTTCTCCTTAAGTTGTTTTTATGTTGCCTCGAGCTTTTTTCAGACATTTCCTCAAACAACTTCTTTGCATCTTTAGCCTCTTGTTGAGCTTTCTTCTTCCATGACTCAGATAAACTCAGTTTCTCCTTTACTTTATTCAATGCTTCATTTATAAAAACCAAGCAATAAAAACCTGAACTGATAACCAAATTCTAACCCACTCTATACATAAACTCATTTACTAATCTCGTACTCTCAAAGTAGAGGCTCGGATAAATTTGAAGAAATTCAGTGGCTCTAGTTCTTGATTTTATAAAACAAAGGCTCGATTTATCAAATGAACTTGTGGATCTTTGGGACTCCAGATCTAGATTTTAGCAAAAAAGGGGCTCAAGTTCTTATTGCTTTGTGGAGAAGAAGAAAGGCTCGAGAAGGTGGAGGAGGAGACATTAGAACTCTTGCAAAATAGAGAGTATAAAATAAGAAGACGACCCTTCCAAACTTGAAAAAAAGGGGCACGAGAATGAATGAAAAGAGGTTGGAAAACAATCAAATATATAGAATATATAGGGTGTATAACGTAATCTTGCAATATACCAAAGAGGAAATTACAATCCAAGTCTCAAAAATGGGAAACTTTCTTTAAAAACACTTTTTTTAAGTCCCAATTTAACTTCCTGGTTTGTTTCTTGACTCTTTTACCCCATTCTTAATGGGTACGGACCCATAACATGGTTTTTTCATTACTTTGTTTTTTGTTCTTTTTGGTCCCTAATTTATGTTTGGTTTGTTTTTTGATTTTTTACCCGTTGCCGATGTGGGTACGGTCCCATCTCGAACAATAGCTACATGGGTCCGTATCCATACGAATTCTTTATCACAGCCCATATCAAATAACAAAAACAAAAATTTACTTTTCAATCTCGAATTGGTTTTTTTCGTACCTATTATGTACAGTAAAAAAAACTTTTACTCCTTAATGGGCCAGCCCCATTACCAACAACCAAACTACATCGGGCTGGACCCAATGCAGCAACTACACTATCGATTATGACCATTTACAAACGACATTGGGGCTGGCCCCCAGTACCAACACTAACTCTATTTGGGCCTGGCCATATACCATACAATAACCTATCGGGGTTGGCCCCATCACGGCCGGAAAAAAGAAAAAAAACAGCCTGACTTTGGATCCACGAATAGGGAGAGTCCACGAAAGGCAGCGGTGATAGTGAAGTAGGGTGATTGTGATGGTGAAGCTGAGGAGATCCACGACAGATGGAAGATACTAGGGCAGAGGGAAGATACTGGGGTTGGCCTTCTGTTGAAAACGAGATCCAGCCTTCCAGAGGGATGTCTTCATATTATCGGTGGTGGTGGTTGGTTTAGTCAGATCAGGGATGGTGGGGGTGAGTGGTTATGGTGGTGGTGGGTCTAGTCAGATCGGAGTGGTGTGTTTTCTTCTGCACGGCGCCGGGATGGTGTGAGGGCAGTGATGGCTGGTATCTGGAGGCCGAAGGCAAGCTCCCTGGCGACGGGGTTCTTCTCCACGAGCGGTTCACAGCAGGAGGCGATGGGATGAAGATGATGGGGATGTTAGTTGGTGATGTTGCTGTGACGGGAGGGGGTGGGGCTGGGTTTCATCAGTGAGACGCGGAGAGAGATGAGAATAGAGGGGGTGGGGGTTGGTTTTACAAAGAGAAAAAGGAATGGGATGCAACAATCGTATAGTGGTGTTTGGGTTTGGGTTTGGGATGTTTCTCTGTAGGTAATAGGGGAGAGGGGGTGTTTGGGGGGTTTTTACCACTCTTAGTTGGGCTCTAACTAATACTTAGGAGGTGGGATTTATTTTATAAAGTCCAAGTGTTATGGGCCTTATAAAGTAAAATCCCCTATACCAAATACAAAATGTACTCTAGCGAAATACTCTCACCAGATTATTAAATTACTACTCTCTTTTTATGTAATATATGATTTTTTTTTCTTTTTGGACTTAGAGGGGGAGGGGGTACCGGATACCCCCAAAAACAACAAAAAAACAGGACAACATTAGCCAATTCCTAATCTATGAAACACCTCCGATAAATAGAGAAAAACTCTAGCTGTCGTAAGACTCTCGGCTTCATGCCTAACGTTTTTTGCAAGTTGATCTGCTTTCCCATTAAACTTTTGTGGAATGTTTTTGAAGGAAATCGGACCTACCTCCCCAACAAACTGTTTGATCTTTGGAAATAACTGGGTGAATCCTCCAACTTGCCGCTAACATCTGCCTAATACCCTGAATGACTTGAAGGTTATGTGAAAAAAAATATGTTTTCTTGTATTTGGAAAATCTTTGCATTTTTGTGTTGCTTTTAAGATTACAACTGCTTCTCCTTCAATACTCGAATTGCATCACGAAGTATAACATTGTTCGCTTCTTGGTTTTGATTATTATCATAACCGCTTCATCGGTGATGTTGACTTGTTCTGTTCTTCTCCATTCTGCTTCATGTAATTTTTGCATAAGTTTATTAGTCATAAAAATGATTTTATCACAATCGATGTTACTATTTTCGTGAATTGCTTTAGATTTTGCTTTTCAGATATTCCAAATAAGAATCATGATATAATATATAACTATTTTCTTATCCCAACCAGCTTCCGTATAGGTTTCAATAATCTTTAAAAACCACTCTCTTATATCTTTTCCATTGTCTGAAATAATCTTAATTTGCAATGAAGAACCTGCCGAGATAAATTGAAAAATCTTATAATAAATAAGTAAATGTCACGATGTATCGATTTCCCCAATAGACCACGAACACTCATTGGTAATAGCGTATTTCCTTTTATATGAAAACACATTAAAAAAACACTTTCTCATAAAATAACTTTACTTTCTAATTTGTTATGCATTTTCTTAGTACTTATGTTTACTTTCTTATTTTATACTATAGCATTTTTTTTTCCTAAAAGGGATAATTTTGGTTTATTATATAAAAAATAAATAAAACAAAATATTGTATTTCCAGACTCCGGGAGATGCTTCCATGCAATAATCTTTTTTTTAATCCTTTATTAAATTACCGAATTAACCTTTTGAGGGACTAAAGTGTAATTATTAACCTATAAAATGATAAAGTTGATACCATGTTTTCGAAAAAATACTATGACAGTAGAAAGTAGGTACTGTCTTTTGATAAAGTAAACAGTGACCTGTCCTTTTCTTAATACCATGTTTTAATATAATTGTATTTTTTTATTCAACCTACTGTATTTTTGTATATTGCAATTTGACCCCGGTATTTTTGTAATTGATACTTCTTATTTTTTTTTTTTAAATTTTTTTTTGACCGTATTACATTTGTATATATACGGTATAACTTCATTTTTTTTTTAATTTCTTTTTCAAAAACTAAACAAAGTAATTCCATTGCTTTGTAACTTGCTATTTACAATTACAATCAAGCACATCTCTTATATCAACTCTATCTCTAACCTAATTAAAAAACCGAAACAATCTCATATCAATATCTTTAAAGACTCGTTCCGTGAAGAAGGCATTCCATTAGCGATAGTGAAGAAGACAATTAAAGAAGTCATTAGTGAAGAAGCTGAAGAAGAAAACCAACTCTTGTTTATAATGGGTCAACAAGGAAAATGCAAGAGGTAACTATCTTTTCCAATTTTTGTGGTAAAAGGGTATTGTTTATATCGTTATATATAGTAATTTTGTGATGAAATTTAGGTTAGGGTTTGTGGGTGTATTGATTTAAATTCGTGGGGTCTAATTTGTAGGGACCGATTGTGTTGTTTTTATAGTTTAGCTATTAGGGACCACTATGATAAAGAAGTTGTGCATAAGATGTTTGTATAAATGAGCCAATGAAGTTATTAGAGACCAATAGTTGAAAAATGTGATTATAAATTGAGCATAATAAGTAAAAAATTGTGTAGTGCAATTAGCTATGATTTTCAAGGAAGTTGTAGTGCATTTCGTGCATATTTATGGGCATAAAGTGCAATTTTTGTATAATAGTACACCCACCTGTACATTTTGTGCATAATATAGGAACTATAGTACATGTTTTGCACAATTTAGTTATTGTATTGCATGTCTAGCATAATCAAGGGCCTACATAGCAAGTTATGCATATTACAGTGGCCCTGTAATACAATTTATCATAATATTAGTATATTGTGTGGAAATTTTTGTAATATATGGAAACAAAGTGCAATTTTGGTATAATGTAATATTCAGGTGTAAATTATTGCATAATATATAAAGTAAAGTATAATTTAATCATAATCTAGGTTTTGTAATGCATTTAAGGTGCAATTGTTCAAAATGTAGGGACCAGTAGCGCAACTTTTTCATATTACAGGGGCCTATAGTGCATTTTATTAAAATATTAGTACCAATTGTGTAGTTTTTGTTTATAATTGGATTTAAGGTGCAAGTTATGAGAATATTTGTAAAATTAAAGAGACATAGATTGTAATCTGTGTGTAATACTTAAACCAACTGTAATTTTTTTGAATTGTAGTGCACGTCTTGTATAAACAATGACCTTTCCTGCAATTTTATAATTTAGGTACCCATAGCGCAATTTTTGTATATTACAGGGACCCTATAGTGCAATTTAATAGGACCATTAGTGACAATTTTTGTAATATCGGGACCATTGTATAGTTGTTGCATAATGAAGGGCCTATACCTATTTGATCAATTAAAGTTATCTAACTTCTAGTTTCTTCTATTGCAGGCCTTGTTTATTAAAAGCCATTTGTTGTCTCTTTTAACTCAACTGTTCTTTCTCAATAATAGCCATGAATGAAAGAGGGAAAGCTTTGGATACATATAGTCTTGATAAGTTCACGGAATTTAGCTACTCTACTTCAGAAATGTCATGTAAGAAACACCCTTCTTCATCTTCTTCAGGAATATGTACTCTTTGCCTTAAAGAAAAGCAACGCCTCTCTTCATTTTCATGCTCAAATGTATTTCTTATCGCAATTCATGCGGAAGAGAAGTTGGAAGTGTCGGTAGAATCTCTTCTTTTGTAGAGAATGAGATGCCAAAGTAGGGTGATATATCTAGTGGTTTTATGTGTAAAGTCAACTCTAGTCCATTTTGGTAAACTCTAGTGGTTTTTTACAGATCTAGATGTTTAATGTGCCATATAAGGTTACTAAACTCATGTTTGGTTAGTAATTGGTGAAATCTAGTGGTTTTATGTAGGGGTGAGCATGGTTCGGTTCGTCTCGGTTTTTGGCCAAAACCGAAACCTAACCGAATATTTCGGTTTTTTATAATTTAATAACCAAACCGGGTGGTTCGCATTTGGTTCCACATTCGGTTTTTGGTTCCGAATTGTTTCGTTTCGGTTCGGTTTTGGTTCTATTCGAATTTGGATGCTTGGTCAATAATATTTTCACCCCATTTCTTGATATACATTGTCCAATCGAGACTCATATTCCAATACAATTATACTACTATTACTTGTCCATGTGGGCTATTAATATATCAATTAAATATAAATTTATAATCTAAATATACTTATCTTAATTTACAATACTACAATAAATTTAAATCTACTACTTCCTATTTCATACAATCATGATTTATAAAATCAATCAAGTAATGAATACTTATAATCTTAAGTGATATAAAAAAAATTCTCACTAATAGCACCATCGAATAGTATAACTAAAATTTCACGTAGATGATAAATTCTTAACAAAAGTTCTTCTCACATGATTCTTATAAAAGAAGTTCACACAAGCCCTATTTTTACCTTCGCTAGTTCGGTTTTTTTGGTTCGGTTTTTTTGTAGTAAACCAAACCAAACCAAAAAATTCGGTTTTTGAAAAATTAAAAACCGAACCATTTGGTTATTCGGTTTTTGGTTATTTTGGTTCGGTTTTTTCCGGTTTTTTGGTTCGGTTTGGTTATTTGGTTCTCATTTGCTCACCCCTAGTTTTATGTGTAAAGTCAACTCTAGTCCATTTTGGTCAACTCTAGTGGTTTTTACAGATCTAGATGTTTAATGTACTATATAAGGTTACTAAACTCATATTTACCTAGTAATTGGTGAAATCTAGTGGTTTTATGTGTAAAGTCAACTCTAGTCCACTTTGGTGAAATCTAGTGGTTTATTACAGATCTAGATGTTTAATGTGATATATATGGTTACTAAACTCATGTTTGGTTAGTATTTGGTGAACTCTAGTGCTTTTGGCCATAAAGTCAACTCTAATCCACTTTGGTCAACTCTAGTGGTTTTTTACAGATCTAGATGTTTAATGTGCTATATATGGTTACTAAACTCATGTTTGGTTAGTATTTGGTGAACTCTAGTGGTTTTGGCCATAAAGTCAACTCTAGTCCCATTTGGTCAACTCTAGTGGTTTTTTACAGATCTAGATGTTTAATGTACTATATAAGGTTACTAAACTCATGTTTGGTTAGTAATTGGTGAAATCTAGTGGTTTTATGTGTAAAGTCAACTCTAGTCCACTTTGGTGAAATCTAGTGGTTTTTCACACCAAGGTTTTTTTATATATTTCTCTAAAATCCAAAAACAAAAGATTTTTTTAATATCTTTTGTTTTTAAAATACCGAATATAACTTTTTTCCTTTCTAATATATAATATATAATATCTATTTTATTTTTTACAATAAAACACTATTTTACACCAAGGATTTTTTATATATTTCTCTAAAATCCAAAAAAAAAGATTTTTTTAATATCCTTTGTTTTTAAAATACCGACTATAACTTTTTTCCTTTCTAATATATAATATCTAATTTATTTTTTACAATAAAACAATATTTTACACCAAGGATTTTTTATATATTTCTCTAAAATCCAAAAAATGATTTATTTTATTCTTTTAGCTAACTGTTTTTAATAAAATATATCCACCTTACTTTTCATGTAATTTTTTTAATCAAGAACGCATTTCTACATTTTAAGTTAATACCTATAATTATCTTTAGTGCGCGTTTGGGATTGCTTTTCAAAATAATCACTTAAAGTGATTTTAGATCCATAGCAATATTTTAGACTCTAAAAAACACTTTTAGAAAAAGCACTAGATTAGTGATTATCAAAATAATCACTTAAAGTGATTTTAGATGTCAAAATATTTTTTAATATTTTTTTTAATATTTTAATTTTAATCAAAAAAGCGCTTTTAGCTCCAAAATAATCAATCCCAAACGGGCACTTAGTATATTTATAATATCTAAAATATCTAATATGAATATTTACCTAATATACTATTTTTTTCTCTAATATATTAAATCTAAAATATCTAACATACGATTTTTTTTCTAATATACGATTTTTTTATCTCTAAATTATAATATATCTAAAATATTAATATGAATATTTACCTAATATATCTAGCCAATATCTATATATATCAATTTAAATTCAAAAATAATCTAATCTAAGAATAATTTTTATATATATATATATATATATATACTCCCTCCGTCCCAAAAATAATGTCCACTTAGCATTTTCACACGTATTAAGAAATGTCATTATTGAACCCTATATGTACAAAAATACCCCTAATAAATGTCATAATGCACACCTATTTCTATGCCTAGGAAAATGCACTCAAGTATAAAATAATAATTCAAATAATTATAAATTAAAATAAAAGTAGGGGTAATAAAGGAAAAAAGTAGAAAAAGTTATCTTGAAATGGTAAGTGGACATTATTTTTGGGACACCATATTTAGTAACGTGGACATTATTTTTGGGACGGAGGGAGTATATATATATATATATATATATATATATTTTCATTTCCAAATATATCTATATCTTGTCTAACATTTGTTATCTTCAATAACATTATCTAACAAGCAAAACTAAAATAATAACATATAAAATGCCGAATTTAATTTTTAACATCATATATATACCACATATCTTACTAAATAATGTAAAAAAAAATTACACTAACCTCTCCCTTAAAGACGATGGATTCGGCTAGATAAGCAACAAAGAAATTTTAGATGGTTTCTTGGAGTAAAATAGTTAGGTTTATTTATAGAATGAAAATAATTTTTGGTAGGTAAATATTAATTACCATTTTTAATAAATAGCTTTTACTTCTTACCAACAACAAAAATACCATGTATTGATAAAGAGTAATGATATATGTCACCCCTTCTAGTGTCACCATTTTATCACCCTTCTATTTATATGTTTTAATTTCCTTGAATAGGAGATAGAGAAAAATTAAATAGGATAGAGAAATTCATTCATTGGTACATGTAAGCATACACATAGGAGGTGATAAATTGGTGATATAAAAAGGGTGACAAATATCATTACTCATTGATAAAATTACTTAAATAAAATTCGTATATAATACTTATATTTATTTTTTTGTACTTAATTATTTTCCAAATATGATTAAGTTATAATTAAAATGCATATTTAGATTATATTGACCAAAATAAAATTATTGTCTATTTAAATGTTTTAATATAATACTTATGTAAATTTATAAATAAAAAAATTTGATTTTAATTATTAAAATCGGAATTTAAATTAAATATTAATATATAAATTAAATAGATAAAATATACAATAAAGAAATTAAATACAAAATATATAAATACTAATAAAAGTAATTAAATCCGGACCACTAAATGCGAGCCACTTGTCACACAACCAATGGCTAGAATCTACTTTATGTAAACATGGTATTAAGGGATATTTAAAGTAAAATGGGTAAAAGGACTAAACTGCAAATACAAGAATACGCCATGTGTCAAAGTCTGATTAGTTAGTGCATTTTTTATACGCCATTTGGCGTTCCTTCATTCGTCCGCCCATCACCATCACCTGACCACTTTTTCTCTCTCTTCATTTACTTCCGCGGATTATTGCATGGAAGCAAAATCCCCAAACTCCCCCTCAATAAGTCAACTCGCAAAAAGATTCGATTTAGAACCTGGAAAACCTGGAGGCTAGTATGTAATTTTCATTAAAGATCCAATTTCCTGATGACGGTTAAATCGGTTATACAAATATAATTTAACAAAAACCGTTTATAGCTTCGTTATTTTTCAGCCTGAACTCTTTTTTCTCTCTATATATATATATTATATACCCTGATAGATAGAGAATGTTGAAAGAAAGATTCACTCATTAACCAAAAAATCTTCAAGCTTTCGTTCTCTCTTTTATAGCTGCTCCTGCTTCCATAAATCTTTCTTTCTTTCACCATCTCATTTTGTTGAAGAAATTCCCGTTTTCTTCTCGAAATGGCAAAGCCTCCATCATCATCATCATCATCATCATCATCATCTCTTATTGACCTCCATGCTTCCGCTGTACAGACAGGCTACTTCAAATGCAATACTTGCTTTACCCATGTCGCGAGAAATCAAAACGTCACTAGTTCAATCACCGTGAGTTTTTACCTCATGCTATCAAGAAACTATATATTTGTTCATCTTGGATCAGATTCTTGACTGTTATTATTCAAATTCAAATACTTTCTGCCATTGTTATGTAATGCCTTCTTTTCCATTTATTTTCAGCCTTCTGGAGTCTTAGGATGGAGCTTCCCCAGTCTGTAAGATTGATTTATATATTTGAAATAGAGCAATGCTTTCATCATATAATCTCTCTTCTTAATGTATTAAAATTCTTTTACATATGCATGCAGTGTGAATGTAGAAATTTTCCCTCGAGTTTATGTGGCGAATCAAGTTGAAGTAGAAGCAGATGTCCAATGTAAAGGCTGCAATAATCTTATAGGCTGGAAATTAGTGAGTATTTAATTCATCTTCTCTGTTTCTTGTTTCAGTTATTCAATTCTCACTAAAACATATATTTTCCATGATTCAGCGTGCAAATCAACGTAACGCAGGAATTCTTGTACTAGATTGGTATTATATCGACACTCAACTCCTTAATGGTTACTAATCTTTTAATCTTATCTTAAAATCCACTTTTCTTTTGATAGGGAAAAAATCAAGATACAAGTTCCAAATTACTAAATAAAGCCGCATCTCTGAACTTGCAAAAGCCAGAACATTTTGATCGTGTGAAAATGATGGATCACTTTAGTTGTTCGGTTTTGTAATTTTTTTTTCTACATTTTCTGGATTTGCTCATCTTTTATTGTTCTAAGATTCAGATGTAATATTGTTGTTAAGTCCTCAAATCAAGAACCAAAAACTGTTGGTTTGATTACATTTTAAATTTCCATACTTGATGAACTATATCTTGGATTATAAATAAATAGTCATTTGAGATTTCAGCAATTTTTTAAACAGCTGTTTTGATGTATAATTTCTTTGTATTGCGTTGATTTCTGAGAAGTGTCTTGCTGGTCGTACAAAGCTCACTAAAGAAAGTGTTGAAAGCATGCATACTCTTAATGAAACTGTTCACTGCAAATTCACATATACCACCTCAATAATAAAAACTCTTAAGAATATCGCTTTTAATTAATTCTCTAACATATAAAACCCACAAACCAAAGGAAAAAGAGAAACGACAATTACATATTAGGATGTAAAAAATTTCCATTTTAAAAACACGAGTGTAAATCTTCAGTTTTATATTAAATCATAACTCATTATTCATCGCGCCAAATACGAGCCATGCCCATTTTGTGATCTAATAAATTATATGTGTAAAAGATTATTTGATTAATTGTTATCGGTTCTTCATCCTTGGAGAACAACTTATACCTCAGTAATTAGTGAATATATTAGAAACAATGAAATTGTATTGAACAAATGTGCACAACTTTACACCATTAATCGAGTATCGAATACCTTTCCTCTCAACTCCTTAGTTATGTAAGAAGTATCATTTTTCCATCATTTGGTATGCAAGCAAGAATGAAAGAGAAACACTTAGATAATGAATAAAAAAGTAAAATTCGTAAAGGAGTAACCTAATAAATCTTTTTTGTGACCGAATATTAAGAGAAAACAATAAATTAAGGCTCCAAGTACAAATAAATTATATTTTAATCTAATTTTTTTCCTTTAATTTTTTTTTTAGTTAATTTGATAGGTACGTACCCGTGTATCCATGGATGTGCTGCCGTTTTTTAATTTTTGTAAAGTAAATTTTTATATAATTGCATTATAAGTCTTGATATCATTTCGGTATAAACCTAAGTTTTTGTCCATGTCAAAGTCTAGGAGGGTCCTTATCGATTTTGTCTATGTCAACGTCCAACGGTTGTACCCTAGGGGCTGTACCCAAGCCCATTTATAAGACTAGACCATCTCCACCTCCACCAGTTGTTCCAAACAGGTTTTAACCCAATTAGTCGGGACAAATGGGATGCACCCCAGTCGCCGCCTCAAGTCGCAAACGTGCATAGGAACAATAAAACAAAAAGAATCTCTTCACCTTCCCTTGCAATTAGTCGGACCCAATAGTTTGTACCCAAGTCGCCGCCCCTAGTCGTCGTACCAGTTAGAATCCCATCTCCTGCAACAAATCTAGACTAGCAAAACAATGAAAAACATTTTTTCGAACACAAGTGAGCATTTAAAAACAATAACCATTTTGTGCAGGAGATACGGCGAAGGTAAATAAACAAAAGCTTGGTCCGTAGATGGCGTCGGTTTTAGGAGAGTGGCTCTGTGCATTGGCGGAGAATGGTCCACTAATGCCACCGGTTTTATTGTGCAGGAGAGCTTGTTGGTGGGAAGGTGAGATCTGGGTGGAGATTGGTCCATGAACGGCGACGACTTTCTTTAGCGGGTTGCAGCGGCGGTGGAGAATGGCACACGAATGGGGGGTTTCTTTGGCAGGGCGCGGTGACTGTTAATGGTCGATGAACGACGACAGTTTTCTTGTGCATTAGAGCTTGTTGGTGGTGGAGATTGGTCCATGAACAACAGTTTTAATTTGCAGGGGCGGTTTTAATTTATAGGGGATATGGTGGTGATGATGGGGAAGATGGTGAAGATGAAGAATGTTTTCTTGTGCGGGAGAGAGCCTTACGAGGACGAGAGAGAAGGAGAGCATCTTCCATTAATGACGGCAGTTTTCCTGTGCAGGGGGAGCGACTTCTGTGAAAGAAGAAAAGAGGGAGGAAGAGAGAGGAAAAGAGCGAAAGAGAGAATTTCTAACCCTAATAGGGTTTTTGTTTTGAATTAAACGTGTTTATTGTGAATAAAAGGGGAATGGTTGGTTTTTTGGTCATTTTATGCTTCTTAGTTTGGTTCCAACGAGATTTTAGTGGTGGGCTTTTGATCGAAGTGTCCATATGGTTGGGGCCTTAGAAAATCATTTTCCTTATTGAGAGATTTGGTTAGATGGTCAAATCAGTTTCGATCAAGACAAAGTTTTGATACATTATTCTTAACACATGAAACATCAAATCCAACGGTGTTGTTGTTCAAACGACAGGGAACTAAAGTTATAGTCTTTTTTCAATTTCGGTGAGTTCATTACCGTATTGATAAGTAACAATTAACAAATATAGCTACCCACCTTTCAATGACCAAAATCCATCAAATTGGGGGCTAAGATGGGAAATGGCCAAAATCCATCAGATTAGGGGCTAAGGCGGGATGGAATTAGTTAAAGAGGAAAAGAATGTAGTATCCATATTTTTTTAGGCAAAACAAATTTATATTAATCAAAAGGAAAGTGTAAAGGGCATTAACCAATCTCTAGTAGCATTACTATACAATATAGAGATTAGATCACTAGCCAAGGTATTACACCAACTGAGGGATAATAAAAAATAAAAAAAAGGTTCCAACTAGATGCACACTACACAACAACTTTATTTTTGGTTTCTTTGACATTATTAGTGATTTCTTCTATTTTTGTCTTGGTTTTTGATAGCCCAAGAATCGAGGGTTTCTCCCTACAGATAATCTCTCGAAGGTTTGGACTGTCAAGATGGCCATGTCCCCTGTCAATTCCAAAAAACACCTATCATAGTTGTTGTGGGGGTTGCATTGAGCAACCACCCTCGTCATCTTGACTAATCATCTTTAAGGGAGCGACTAAAAAAGGGATGTCAAGAACTGGCACCTCCACCATTTTGTTATCCATCTCTTTAAACCCAACCATTTCATCATGCGTAAGTTTTTATTTCTTTCCATTAGGTTTGAGCCACTCCTCCAAAGGACGCTCTACCATAATTGAAACGTCTGTAAGGGGGACTTGCTATTAGTTGAGGTGAAAAAAGGGAGGATAAATTCATTTGTAAAGTCTATAGGGATTGTAGAATCTGAGAAGTTATTGATGGTGTTTCAGGAGTTTCAAAATATTTTGTAAGGGAAGATTACAATTTGCGTCACTAGGGATAGTAGTTTGAGTAGGACTTTTAGAGATCTCTCATTCACTAATATTTGGTCTTTTTCATGTTAAAGGTAACCCACTGATAGCTTGTCTTTCCTTGGGTAGGGATTTCCCCTGACCATTTACGAATGAGCCACCTATTACCTATAGAAGGCTTATAGTTGTTTCTTGCAAAACTCTTGTTGGGTCAGGCTGGCCAGTCTTCTTTAGAAGGGTTACTTGTAGAGGCCTTACTCTTAGACCTAGAAACATTACATGTATACTTGTATGTGCCCAATTATCCTAGTATGGGCCTTTTCCTAGAACCAGTGGAATTATCTTTACCTTTATTGGGCCTATTCACCTCAAAACTATCAACCTTTTCTTCACTCTCTGTTACTTTGTTTTTATCATCAATAATACCACGTGTCATAAGAGGATTAGGCACCATAATGAAGTCCTTTTCAGGTACACTACTAGTCATACGAACAAATCAATTTTTGTCTCTACTACTATCTTCGTACCTTCTCTCTAAGCTACGTTCAACACGTTTCGGTGAGGGACACTCAGTTGTCTGTCCTTTCTCTCTTTTGTCTCTACTATCAACTAAAAAACAGTGCCGTTTTTCTCCTCTATCAAGGGAAAAATAAGATGGATCATCTAAATAATCGATTTTCTAAATTTTACCTCATCTACTTTTAACTGGATCAACAACTAATCAATCACCACATCAGGAAATTCGTTGTCCTCTAATGCGTCTTGCTTCACTTTTGAACATCTCACGATCTATAGATGTATGATTGAGAAGACCACAATATTATCAAAATTTGCTCTGTCTTTCATACTTTACTCTTACATATGCGTCAAGAAAAAAAAGTATTTTCACCATAAACATTGTTACCAAAGGATTCTTCACTTTTCAAACCACCTGGGTCCTAAGGTAGTATCCATACAAAAGAATTATGTTTTATAAGACCCATCTCCAACCAATTTTCTATTTTTATATTCCATATTGTATCATAAACAATCACATTATAAATTTTCCGTATCAACTTCCACATCCTCTATATTTTGCGAAACTGTTCAAATATTGTGACTGTAAGTTTGAAACTAATTCAAACTGAGAATTCTTTGTTTTGAAATTATTTCAAACCAAGATTTCTTTGTTCGAAACTGTTATAAACATGAAATTCTCTTTTTCTGCGGAACTGCTCGTTTGAGATTGTTTCAAATAGAGAATTCCCTGTCATTAGAGTTGTTCGTAAAAAATCGGTAGCGGTGGTGGCCGGTGGTATTGTTGGCCGAAAACGAATAAAATTATCTTGTATTGGTGGCAGCGACAACGGTGGCTGGAGGTGTTGTTTGCCGTAAAAAAAAATAGGCTGAATTGTGTGGAGGTGACGCGGCCAGAGGTGCCACTTGTCGGAAAAAATCCTGGTCGCGATGGCGACGGTGGCAGGAGGTGCTGCTGGCTGGTTTTTAAAAGAAAAAACTACGGTGATACTAATGACTGGAAGTGTTGCTGACCGATTAAAAACGAAAAGGTCGGCGGTGGTGCTGGTGACTATGGATATTATTAGATTATATTTTAGTTTTAAAATATGTTTTAGTGATTGATATGAGTTTTTTTTATTCGAATTAATTTCTTTATTTTTATCTTTTTTAAATAAATACGTAGTTTGTACTAATTTTCTGGATGGTTGATTTTTTATTTAATATATATGATTACTTTTTTATTTTCAAAATTTAATAATTTAAATAAGTATGTTTAAATATAATATATATATATATATATATATATATATATATATATATAATTTGTTCATTGAAACTCTAAAAAAATGACAATAAGAAGGAAAAAAAATTGATCTAATTTTAACCTAATCTCATCTTTTTTAAAATGTTTAATAGCACTCGTAAAATGTTCAATGCAATGGTAAAAATTATAGTTAAGATCGATAATTGATCTAGTGGTTAAATTATTCAGCCAAGATCAAAAAGGTCTTGGGATCGTATTTTATTAGAATTAAAATAATTTCAAATTTAAAGTAATTCTAGTATGTATTAGAAAAAAAAATTATGGTCATTGGACCTTTGTTAATTTTATAATTTGTCGACTTGGCTTGAGCAATTTGCTCATATATTTTCTGAATTTTTTGCATTGAATCCATTTAGCGCAACCATTGAAGATGGTCTTTCCAAAAATTCTCAATAAATCCACTAATTTTGCACCATCAAAATTTTGCGCAAAACAGTGCCCCATCAAAATTTTGTAAGAAAAATGAGTTAGGTTTTTCCACTTATAAATAGATAGATCCTTAAAAAAAAAATAGATAGATCGGTTAGTTCGGTTTAATATGAGTTAGGCTCACAAAAAGGTGGGGCGCTAATGTTTAAAAAAATAAAATCTATTTGACCAATTGGGTCGATTTGGTAAGGGGAAAACATAATTTAGCCATCAGACCGTCAAGAAGAAGGGATTGAGAAAAAACGATTGCTCATTAATGAGTGAGGAAACTACTTTATACAGCCTCCATTATTTTAACTTAATAAACTAAATCTAAATTGAATAACAATCATATTTACAACTATTTTTTAATTTTGTTAATTGGGTTTTTGTCTTTTTATTCTTATTCGTAATGGGTACGGACCCGTGCTAAGTGTCTATTACATTAAGTCAAATCACACACGGTACAGACCCATCTCGATTATTAACTCGATAGGTACGGACCGATGCCACAAACACATCACACAAATTACCATGGAGCTGCACCCACAGTCACTAGGATCAAACAAAACAGCCCAACACTGCTAATGGGGCTGACCCCTTTATGCACACACACTAAAAACAACTACTTCAATTACTGTGTTTACCAAATTCTTTACTAAATTGTTTAACAATTTCTTTGCAAAAAAACAAACACAAAGTAATTGTTTATCAAAACAACTACTTCAATACCATACAACAATGAATTACTAAATCAAAACCACACAAGAATGAACAAATAAACACATTCAATAAAAAAGAATAAAGATGTGCTTATATGTGATTAACTCATAATCCCTTTAAAATATACATTTAATAATCCCATTTAATTGTTTATCATATATAAATAAAGACATCAAGGGGCTGGAACAAATATCTTATGTTTCTTCTTCTTTATCAACATGACATTCTGAATTAGTGGGGCACTGAACCTTCAGTTTTGGTGAAGGCTGCTCCAATTTTTCTTCCTTTTTCGTCATCCCTTTTACTTATTTTTCTTCATCCCTTTTGCAATATAAAATATAACATGAATCACTTGCTACTTTCTGGAACACAGGGTGCATTTGACTATTTCAAATAGGACAGGGACCAACGATGAAATTAACTCGAAATTGGATTCAGCTAGAGAAGATGAGTACCAGGAAGAATGTATAATTACTGGGTGGTCCATCTGCAGTAAATTACCAGGGTGGTCCATCTGCAGTAAATCAATGCCCAAACAAATCATTAGGAGAATCTAACTAATTAAAGCTCGACCAAAAAAATTGATAAAAGTAAATATAACAGGGTTCAATTGGATTGTACCAGGGGATTGCTCGACCAAATCATTTGACGACAACAGGGTTCAATTGGATTGGATCATGGAGATATTTTTATTGGGTTGGACCCATGGTGGGTAGGGTTTCATCCCGTGTGGAAGAGCGGCGAGGTTAGTCGTGGTGCAGAGCGGCATTAGGGTTGTTGATGAACATGAAGGGTAGGGTGGTGGTGCAAATATTGGTGGCGGTTGTTAGTGCAGAGAGGCATCGGGGTTAGTGGTGGTGTGACCATGTCAAGCAGCGCGGTGGTGGGGTGGCGCGGAATTGATGGACCTCGAGATCTCCATGAAGGCCATCAATGTTAATGGTGGTGGAGACAATGGGTTGATTTTTATGGTTATGATGTTTGATGGTGTTGGAGATGGAGAACTGGTCTGCACCCATGGTGGTGGTGGAATGTTGATGATGATGGGGATGGGAGATGGTGATGGGGTGGTCCAAAATTACAGAGATTAGATAGGGTAGGGTGCGGTGGTGGGTTGGTTTGATCACAAAGAACATAGGAAAGGGGAGGGGGCGAGGGTTGTGTTTGCTGAGAGAGAAGAGAGATTAAGAGAGAAGAGAGGTCGATTATTTATTGATAGAGGAGGGTGTTTTTGGGTTTTGTGCCCATATTAGTTGGGCTCCCAACTAGTAGTTGGGTAGGAGGATGTTGTGAGTAATATGCCTATGCTTTGGGCTTTATAATCTTAATATCCCTTATTCAATGGACATTTTTTAGGGGCATCAATCTTTTAATGCTCCAACCACCTACATAATATTAACAAAAGCTCCACCTTAATATTTATTTAATATTCAATTGAAAAAAGAAAAATATCTAAAACACCTTCTTCTCCTCTGTATTTACAATGAATAACTGAAACTCAAAATACAAAAGCTATAAAGATTAGATTTTACATTTTCTTTCTTCTCTCTCTATTCTCTCTTTTTCTCTCTATGCTCACTCTCATATATTCACACCCATAACAAAAAACAAAACAAAATCTCTTCACCTTCGTCGTTCTCCTGTACAAGAAAACCGCAGCCATTAGTGGACCATTCTCCACCATCGCCTCTCTCCTGCACAAGAAACCCACCATCCATTATGAACCATTCTCAACCTTTTCCTCTCTCATGCACAAGAAAACGCCACCGTCGACGATAAAAAACGCTACCACCGCCTTCACCAAGACGCTGTCTTGGTGAGTGTGAAAAGATTTCTTTTGGTTGTTTGTTCCAGTGTTGAGTGTAAAGAGATTTGATTTTTTTTGTTCCAGTATTGTGTGTATGCGAGTGTGAAGAGATTTGATTTTTTTTGTTCAAGTGCATAGTGTGAAGAGATTTGTTTTTGTTTCTTGTTCCAGTGGTGCGTGTGAAGAGATGCTAGTGTGAAGAAAATTTGTTTTTCTTTTTAGTTCTAATGGTCAGTGTGAAGAGATGCGAGTATGACGAGATTACATTTTTTTTCTTTTTTGTTCCAATAGGGAGTGTGAAGAGATGCGAGTTTGAAACGGTTTTTTTGTTATGTTTTCCTTATACTGATTTGTTTGAATTGTTTTTTATAGAAAATATCTGTTTTCCAAATCTACTGGAGATGGTATTTGTACTTTAAATTAGCTACGTCGTACATACAGAGTTGACTGGTACATAACCACATGGTACACAACAATTGCTGGAGATGGCACAATTTGTATAGGTACGTACCCAATACCGGGTCACTTGGTACATACCAACTGGTTATAGTTAAACTTGGGATTGAGTTAATTTGTAAACATGCCTTATACTATGAATTGGGTTCACATGGGTATATACCTAACATGGATATGGATATTGACATAGACTTATACCCAAATGTAGGGACTTATAATGCACACACCTGTTGTTGTTTCGAACCTGGGTACGTATCTAGTAGACCTTCACACAGTAGCTTAAATCGAGTTATCTAAATAAGTACAGACTCATCTCCATATACTTTGAATTTGGTACGTACCAGCTGGGTATATACCCATCAAAGACCTTGACATGGACAAAAATCAATTGGGTTTATACCCATATACTTGAAGGGACCTATAATGCAATTATATAACAAATTCCTTAACAACAGTGATAAAAAAGAGTATGGGTATGTATCAGTGATAAACAGTAAATGAAAAAAGAAATTTAAATAGAACTAATTAATTTAAATAGTAAGGGTATATATGTAAGTTGGCCAAACCAGATTCTCAACTAAGGACTTCAATAGGATTTTTATTGGATTGGGCTTTATAATATAACTTTTTACTGAATGTGGCTCTTTTTAGTATTTTCCATTCTTTTTTAATCCTACTTTCTTTAAGCAATTTTATTCTACTTCATTATTAGATTCTTGTACAATCATAGATAAAAAACAATTAAATTATCCACCCCGTATATGTTTCATTATTATTCTTTTTATTTTAAATGAACTTCTCGATCGTGGTATTTAACGATGTGGATAAATTGTCAAATCGTTTCTTCTTGACCCGTAAAATATCTATCTCATCCAACCACTATAAAAGAACCATATCTCCCCATCCAGATGTACATTGTAGTACGCAACAAAAACAAAATATAAAATAACCACGTCTCGCATCATTCTACCTTGCTTGACCCATATGCATGTATAAAAAAAAAAAATTGTTGATCCTAGAGTAAAAGTTATTGAAACTGAAGGATAATTTAATATTTGTATGATTCTTATTCGACTAGTAATGGGAAAGATTCCAAGAATCTATTTAAGAATAGTGGGACGCGAGTCAAGAAGATTTAGGTGATATCATCTCAGCGATCCAGAAACATATGCTAACGTGGAAGATGAATGTTTTAGGATATGTTAATATGACAAACTAATTACTATCAGATGGAATCCAAGGTATTCGGATATCTCTCCAGCGGTCACGTAACTCATCACCTTTTCATTTGGGGAAATGCGAAGAGAATATATCTTGAGTGTGTCAGAGGAGGAATAAATGTTATGGTTTCAGCCATCGAAAGAAAATTAAATTGGTCTGGAGATTGAATTACATGGTTTTATCATATTTCTACTATCAGGATAAGGACCAAAGGTTTTTTGTCTAAGGGATTCGAATGACGTTTGGGACTCTGGTAGGAGAGCAACAAATATTTGTCAGTCTTCTTTAATCAATTATACTTGAAATCATATGACTTCATTGGGTCATTTTAACTCCCCGGTTTACCTCAAATAAGGAAGGAAAGGGAAGGACGGTTGGCTGAGACTCTTAACATATAAAGAGATTTGCACAGTTGTTTTCAGTTTAACCCGACTAAAACCCCTGATCCAGATGGGATGATGGTACGGCCTAGGGTGTGATAAAAAGATGTAATAATTAGATGCAAATAAACACCCTAAGCTGGCACGGTTCTACAAGTATACAGATCGTATGCAAGTTTTAATGATTAAGTAAGATTCGTTCCGCAGAGACTACGAAGGTTAGGGGAATCTTATGCAATTATCAAGTGCAAATATTTAAAGCTAGAACAACTAAAACGCAGGAAAGATAAAGACAAATAGATATTTATTTGGTTTTCAATTAAACTAAATTAAACTAAGAAAGTAAAGACAAAAAATTAAATGCAAGGGAAGAAGTAGTATGAGAATATAGCTTGAGTCAATAGCATGTAATCCCCACTAGTTTTGCCGTTCTAAACATGTAAGGGTGAATTATGTAGTATTTCAATAACTGGTTCCAATTGCGCTAGGTAGTTTTAAATAGGGTTTACCTGTGTCAATAAGGATCCCTAAGCAAACTGTTCCTGCAATTGGTAAATAAAAATATATACTAAACCATAGTGATTATCTAGTTAGGTTGATTTGTCAGATCTAAACCGAATACTAGACGTTATGTGCTAAACATGTAATTAAACACCGTTGTCAATGGTGACCTAACTACTAGATGGTAATTCTATATGGTCGCAATCCACAAGAACACAGAATACAAATCCAAACACATAAACAGAGTATAAAAACAATAATTCAATTTAAAACATAGAATTCCCAAATTAGATAGATGTCAACCAAAACTAGGGTTCATACATATATGCTAAAAACTCAAGCTAATATAATTTAGTTCATACTTAATGGAAGAAAAGAAAGAAATTACAAATTCAAAGGTGGAAGAAGACATTGTTGATGAACAGCTCTTTCCAGACTTCTTTTCTTGTGTTGTAAGCTTCCTCTTGGCTTAGGGTTTCACCAAGGATGATTTTCTCATGTTAAGAGGCTGTATTTATAGTTTATAGGTTGACCTACACGTTTTCTTGAAGGAAAAGGTAAATATGGGCTCCAAGCCCAACTCAAATTCGTAGCCCAAAAACATGCAATCAGCCCCGTTTTTCTTTTGGTCCTAGCAGTTTCAATATTTATCCGATTGATGCGTATGAGTACACCAAATTCATCGTCTCGGAAAGATCAACTTTTCTCTTGACCGTCTCTCCAAATTCCTCACCGTTTTTAATATATAAGCTGATTTGTGGTCGTAGGTGCAGAAATTCAGATTTAAGGCAGGTTCTCTTTGCCATGTTTTTAGCCTTTACTTCCTTATCTTCAAGTCCCATGTTTATCTTCTTTCCTTTAGCTCTCTTTACCAACTTGGACTCTAATTAATTACCATATATCTCTAAAGCTTCACACTAAATAAATAATTAAACCCAATATGCTCTAAAAATAATAATTAATTAATTCAAGACCCAAAATAGGAAAATGTACTAAATCAAGCTAAAATCGACCTATAAACTAATAAATACGCCTAAAATGATGTCTCAGAAATAGATTTTATTATCACAAATGAGGATACATCAGATGACCTTTTTACAGAATTTTTAGGGATGGTGGGACCTATAGTGTGTGACATTATTAGTAACTCTATTGTGATTGGAGTTATTCTACCACGACTTAATGACACCCTTTTCACTTGATCGCAAAAATTGTTGATCCCCAAAAGGTCAGACACTTTGTTATAATTAATTTGATTAATGTTCATGTTAAGTTCATTATGAAAGCTATGTTGGATAGAGTTGAACATATGTTAGTGTGGCATTTTGGTCCCAACCATAGCAACTTCCTATCAGGTTGGTTCACCATGGATAATATTGTGTTGGCGTAGGAAGTGGGATACCAAATGCACATAATTATCGGGAAACATGGAATTATGGTGATTTTTATTGAATTGGAAAGAGATATGATAAATTGAGTTGGAGGTTCATTGAGGATACAATTTATTAGTTTGGACTTTTATCACCCTGGGTTCATATAATTCTGTCACCCGTACGCACTAACGATATGTGAATTCTCTTGAATAAAGAATGTCTAGAGCCATTTACACTATTTTAAGGTATCCAACAATGAAAATCTCTATCAATGTATATATTTATGATGTGTATAAAACATATATATATATATATATATATATATATATATATATATATATATATATATATATATATTCTTATCTTGATATTATGTGATTGTGGTGATTGGAAACCAATTTCTCTACATTTTAAAGGGTCATCTATCTCTCACATATTTCTTTGTAAATGGATTGATATTGTTTGCATAGACCCAAGGGGAGAATATTGGCATGATTAAGGCAGTTATGTAATAATTCTATAAGAAAGAGGGAGAGGCGGTAAGTGTAGAAAAATTGTTGATCCATTTTTTGAAGATTGTGATGGAAAAAATAGCAAACATTTTGCTGTTAGGAGTGGTTATTATTTGAGTGAGTCCTTGGTAACATATTTTGGTTCCCCAATTCTTTTAGAGTTTCTCCTAAGGGTTTTTTTTCAGGAAAATAACAAAGTCTATAATAAGTAAGCTCCCACACTGGAAGGCACAAACATATCGCTAGCTGGAAGGACAACCCTTGCACAATTGGTTTTAAGTGTAGCATCAACGTACACTATGTAGACAATGAAACAACCAAATTATGGTAAAAATCATACTTTAATTTGATAAATGAAAAATCATTCTATAATTAAAGTTCAATATCATGAAATAAAATATAAGAAAAAGTATTAACTTGGAAAAATAATATATGAGTGAATGACATATAGAGTCTTGGAGACAAACTTAGTGTCCTATAGAAAACACGTGGCTAGTTTTTTCTTCAAAGAGGCCACCGCTCAATCTTATAGGTGACCAAATATTAAGATATCCTCAAATATAACAAAAACCATATAAAGACAAAAAAACAAGTGCCATTAAGAATGCACTTCCAAATTAGTGAGTCGTGAGTATCAACTCATTGAGTATCGATACTTCCAGCTCCGGCCATAACCTACCAACCAGTACCGACAATCGCCAGTGCCGCCGGAGAAAGAATTGGGTGCTTGGAAAATTTACTAAGTACTCAAACAAATTTACTGAGTATTGGAAAAAATTGTCTGGGTATCCGTGAATTTTACCGAGTATTGGTTGAAAAGACTTAGTACTCGAAGGACAACTGCAGAGTAGATTTGAAAAATTAAACAAAAAAAATAGGGAAGGACAATTCATAATTTATATTTGAATAATAAAAATTGAAAAATATTCAATTATTTACATTATAATTTGAATATTATTCTAATATTTGAATAAGAAAAAGAAAAGACAACATATTGTCATCCACACAAAAAATAAAAAATATACAATTTAAAAAAAATAGATAACTCAAGCTCTGTCCAAATAAAATAATACACACCTATATCTAAGTGCTCAAAAAACTAACAAGGAAAAAGAAGAAAAAAAACTGAGTACTAAAGAACAAAAAAACTATATTGAGCACTCAGACGAGGAAGAAATCCATATGTTTCTTCTCAAGCGCGTGGCAGGGGTTTTCTTGTGCGGAGGTCTTCCATGGAGCTCAGTTGTTGCTTCTTTGGCAAGTATTCATCCGAAGAAGAGGTGGAAGAACTCAAAACCTCTAGCAAAGAGCTGGAAGAGTCGAAACCTCCGACGAAGAGCTAGAAATGAAGCACAACCACGATTCTTTCTTTTCCTCGGCAGTGAAGTCGTGCCGGAGTTTCCATGGACTTGCTTAGTTGTTGTTGTCTTCGAAAGATCTACTCGCCTGCTCCGATCTCCAAGTTTGAGTATTCAGTTTGTGACTAGACAAGGCTGGTGCTGCTCAGTTTGAAGAAGGCCAGTAATGAAGGCCGTTGCTCGGTAAAGAAGGCCAACAGTTTGTGAAGCCACGAGCCATGGCGAACACTAGCGAGCCACGAGCTCTTTTTCGGAGCTCGAGTGCATCCATCGTACAGTGGGTGTCCGTTTATGCAGTGAAAGAGAAGAAAGAGAGGAAGAAGCAACGTGAAGAGTGGAAGAGGATAAATGTGAGATAAAGTTTTTTAAGGTTTGAAAATAAAATGAATAAATTAATATATTTTAAAAAAAAAGTATATAGTAGGGAATTTTAAAAAAGTTTGATATATAGTTTTAAATTTTATTTATAATTTTTATTAAAATTTAATTAGATGGAAGTAGTTAAGCGTATAGAAGGTGTATCTAAAATTTGTTGAATAATAATCTTATTTTATATATAAAAAAATATGTGGTAGTTAAATAAAAAAGATAGTCTACTTATAATTAATAAAATTCTATATATGGGTCACTAAGAAACTTTGTCTACGAGTTTTAACGGCAGGATACTAACAAACATAATATATGCTGGATACTAACAAACATAATATATGAAATGTATAAATGATTAAGGTATATATATATGTGTGCTAGACAAGATTTATAGGGTGAACAATACTTATCCTTGAAGCTACTCTCATTATTCATTAAGGCTAAGTAGCTTTCTCAATTCTAATAAGATAGAATTCGGATTTGATTTTTAGTTTTTGCTTGTTTTTACCGCGCAACCTAATCTTTAGTTAACGAACATACATTTTTTTATGATGGACACAACACGTGGTCTGTTTATTTTTTCATCATTGTCGTTGTATGTAGCATAAGCTTTTTTGGACGACGTCTTTACTGGGCTGTTAGCGGACTTGGGTAGTGGATTCACCGCGCGTCCACAACGCCTACCCTTCATCACCGTCGTTGTATGTAGCATAAGCTTTTTTGGACGACGTCTTTACTGAGCTGTTAGCGGACTTGGGTAGTGGATTCACCGCGCGTCCACAACGCCTACCTTTGATGAGAGGTTTGTCAACTGGGCTCGTTGGATGGCACTTCGTTGTTGGACAGTTCACTAGCTTCTTCATTTTGTAGACTCTTCGTTTTTGTTTTATTATTGAATAGCATTGATTACAGATAATATGTTTAATGGGGCTTGTGTGTTGTAGTCTAGAAAATTTGTTGGATTCATGACCCTTTTTTTAATACATATGAGAGTCACTTCGGACTCGAAATTATTTTGATTCCAGTAAGATTTGATCTTAGGGATTTGATTCCAGGACCTCTTGGTCTCTGCGGAGTAGTCTAACCACTAGACCAACTATCGATCTTATTAATGACCCTTTTGAGTTAATAACCTTAACTTAAAAACTATTATAATATATATTTAAAAAAATATTAATAAAATAGTAGAAAAATTCAATTCACATTATAGGGACAAAACAATGGTATGTCTTAGTCAAAATAATTCGAAGGATTTGAATAAGCAAATAGATTTAGTCCAAAAGAAAATGAATGATAAGCAAATAGATAATATGTTAGCAGATTTTTCAGAATAATAATTAATCTTAGGTACAAAATATTGAACGCAAAAAGAATACATTGTTTATTATTCCTTTTCCAGAATATAACATATTCTAAATAGAATACTTTTATTTATAGTATATATGTAGAAGCGTCATTCTAATTGCAACAAATTTGTAATACAACAAATGTCGTTTTACGTTGACTACAATTATAATTAATATAAATAAAATAGTAAAAAAGCTTGTAGATGAGGAGAACCATTGAAGGCTCCGGAACTGGACATAATTTTACATCATCAGTCGATGCTTGGCAACATTGTCGTTTCTTTTTTATAATGCGGATCTAAGCATATACATAAACCAACAATACTAAAGTATCCTGCTAAAATAACCACTGCGACAAGTTAATCTCTGAAGACAGGCAAATAAGTATTCTCCACGTCATCCTTATCAACGGTGAATAAGCTGTCCATTAACGCACCGCTGATGATAATAAAATTTAGCCAAAGGAATCGGTCCACGTCATTGCCGTATTGCAATCAAATGTGTCAAAGGTGTGATGATAGACAGAACAAACCGGCAGCACTATTTAGGGCAGTCCATTTATTATATACGTGGCGTTACATCACCTGGCATTTCAATTTTAATAAATACGATCGGGTCCACACCATCTAAAGGATTTGTCCTCGAATATAAATTTTATTGAAATATACCGCTCAATTTTATTTCAAATTTTATATTTTTAATTTTTATTTCATTTCAAATAACATAGAACTTGAAAGAATTACATACTTCCTCCCGAGCAAGTTGGATCATGCCTGACTCACTCCATGAAGTTATAAATTTTAAATTTAAGTTTTATCTTGAAATACACATTATTTGAATATATAGAATTTACTTCAAAGAAATGATAGTGTATACCAAGGTAAAAAATATCACGTCAGATGCTTTTTTAATAAGTGTATCAAACTTAGTACGTGCGACATTAATCAATGGGATTTCTCAATCTATTTCATCAAATTCTTTCTTGTTTAGCATGTCGTCATCTCAATTTCAGGGGTTTCCTAAAATCTAATAAAGAAAAAGCTGACTTTAGGTGTAAATGTCAAGGTTTCGATTCTAATTTCATTCTCTCTGGTATCATGTTGTTGAACAAGCATAACGTTGAAGATATAAGGCACTACTAGGTTGTACGTTTACCTTATATCTATTATGGCAAATCGTTTATGGATTTCGAAAGTGGGTGTATGAGATGGGATGTGCACCTCTCATGGAAGTGGTTTCTTTATTGGTATAACCTCCCTTTTCTTCTTCTATTGTAGCCAACCGATGGTTAAAGTAATCATTATACCTATAATCCAAAACGAGGCATACGATTATTGACAATCGATTCTTTGGTTTTTGACAAGTGGTGTTGGGGGATTGAGTTTACATACTCTTGAAGTTTTGTTAATAAGGGAGTTTCATTTGCAATGTTTATGGGTACAATACCGTGTAAATGGTATGTTGGAGTACTATTGTATGTCAAAGGATTTAAATGGTACCAGGTATGTAATGTTATGGTGTTGCAGGCTTGAGGGTAAAGGAATTAGAATTGTTAAAAAAATTGGTTTCTCACAGAAGATTCATATATGGAATGCTTTTTTAATTGGAGTGATGGATCGGGTGAATGGTTAGAATGGGATGCTTTAATGGAATATGGGGGAATAGCTTGGAAAGGTAGGTGCAGGATTCTTAATAATTATGTCACACCTTAATATATAATATGAAGTTTACTTCATACTTGATAGGTATGGTTGGTCTCGAATTATTGTGGGTCGGGAAGGAAGAACATGTAGGGGTATGTGTTTGTGTTGTATCCATTGAAGAGGTTTCTTTCTCAGAATAGGAGTATGGTTGCACAAACTTTTAGCATGACTACTTTGAGATTGGTTCTATGAAGGGAGGTGAAAATATATTGTAATTTTATATCTCAGTGTATATATTTATAAGGATATCCAAAATATCATTAAGATGTCTGAAGTCTTACAATGAGTTACTTGAGTTGGCACTGTCAGGGCGTGAGGGTGCCACTAACTAGAAATGTACTCATTCCTAATCCTGAAATATAAGTCGATTTTTGTGTGTCTTTTTAAGATTCTACGCCAAAAATTGCAAACAATGAAATCAAGAAGGCTCAGTTTAATCAGTCTTTTGTTTTCTACCTAGGGGAAAAACTACTAGGTTTTGAGGTATATTGTGCGAAAAAATATTGTGAAATTGAGTATGTGAATAGTGTTCTTAACGAGTGTAATAGAAAGAGTTGCTAAATTAATATGTGAAAGATAAAACAGATATTTGTTTGATTTTTTATTTATAAAACTAGAATGCAAATAAAGATAATTAACTAAGAACTGAGATTAGTCTAAAGACATGTAAATAAAAAAAGTAGGAGAGTATGAGAATATAGCTCAAGAATACGCAAGTAATCCTTGTCAGCCTTGATCTTATGTTTTATTGATTGAAGGAGAATTGCGGAAACATGCAATAGCTAGGCTTCTAAATTCCTCCTAACTCCCGCCAGGGTAGCTTATGAGGCAACTTCAAAACTACCAGGGGATTTGGGTAAGGGGACCCTACGTAATGCTCATTGGATAAATTTTTGACCCTATTGACTATCTAGTTAGGCAATCCCGTCAAGATAACTACCACACACTAGACGACTATGTAACATTCCTAATTACTAAAAAGGCATCCCTATACTTGCACATAGCAAGGGTTGCAAAGATATGTCAAATACATATTCCAGAGCAACAAAATTCACAATACGAACCAAAGGTAATCTCCCATATTCTATGATTGATTAGTTCATAATAAAAGAAATAAAACTAGTAATTAAAAGTACAATATTCATGTTCAAAAGATAAAACAAAACAAAATTACTCTAATAATTGCTGACAAAGGATAAACGGATGAGGTAAAATGGCATTAAATGCTTCCAAGCCCCTTATTCTCTTCTTCTATTTGATTCTGACGATTTTTAGCTTGTGATTATGATTGTGACCCTATTCTAAAGTTGATTTCTGAGATATAAAGGGTTCATCACGTTTATATTTTGTGGGCTTCTTTTAAGTGGCCAAGTCCAACCCTTTACTAAAGAAAGGACTAGTTCGAACCACGACAACCGAAAATCACATAACTTCTTCAATTCAGCTCCGAATAAAAAACCGTCAATTCCTATGCGCGCATGACTCGAATAACTATCTAGATATGAAAGGGTTTCTGCAGAATCTTCATCAATATTGTGTAGTAACTTGAACAATTCGCTTTCCAAATCTAGCCAACACATGCTTTCACTTTCTAAAAGTGACCGAATCTTCCTTTTTCGCCAAAACTAAGGGATAATTTTGTTTTCTTATCATCATATCAGAGTATCCTATCACCACGTACCTAAGAGTTGAACACTTAACACACAAATGACGCACAAAAGCTCTAGAAATAACATAAAAATAAAACTAGACTATAAAGTGTAAACTATCAAATAAAGGGTAAATGCTTTAACTAAGTCTCCAATACCCTAAAAATGATGTCTCGTGACTATATTAATCTATCACATAAATAGAGACATCAATAATCTATTAACCTCCTTTAAATTATAAATACATACTGAACATTTTGGTAAAAACTACGATTGAATAAAATTCGTGAAACCCCACAAGTTACAAACATTCTTACGAAAAGTAAAACCACAAAGACATGCAAAAGTCATGAAAATTGGATCACTGTCTGACAAGAAACCAAAGTAAGGCAAAAAGAATACTTTAAACATGTAGTTAGAATTACAAATGAAAAGATAAAATACGAATACTACAAAGTCATGTGTCATAAACTACTTCGTTTGGGAAAACAAAAGAACTTGAGGCAAAATCATGGTTCGGGAACCCTTGAAGAAGTTATGGGCCAAGGAACCCAATATCCAACGGTCTATATAAATTCATCAGGAGTTCTAATATCTTCAACAACTTTCAATCTAGTGTCTTCGATAAGTTGGGGTTGGCAATCCAACTCAATATGCATTTACAAAATCTAATTATTACATATCTTGAGGTTCATCTCCACTTCTTCACAAAACTTTCCTTCTATGGATAACTTAGATTCCAAAATACCGTTTCCTCTTGAAAGGAACTTTGATTGAAATCGATATGAATTTTGATACTATCATACAATGACTTACTTCTTAATCATCAATTAGTTTATTTTCCTCTTTACAAATATCTATGATCGTTTGTTCCAATGATTAAAAATATTCTCTGATTAACTAAAGTAGATATTTCATAAATTTACGAAGCTTGTCTACAAAACTACACTCGTTAATAAATTTTGATTCCCAACTAAAACTCGTTTTATCTTAGAAACCATTGGATCTACTTGGGTAGATAATCCGAACACCCACTAATTTGAAAAGAAAAGGAAACAAACCACAATTGTCTACATAAACGAATATACTACCTTAGGAAAATATTTCTCTATACAATTCAAGATTATACATGTTTATAATAGGCCTTGAGAAACAAAGAGGCATTAGAAGCCCTTCACGGAGAAATCGGTGGAAAGGCAATCAACTAAGTAAGAGGGTTACTAGCCTTTGAGGTAGAATCTTTTAAGACTCGAGAATTCTTGGCCTTTAATCTAGGTCTGCGCAAGCTATAAGGTTGGTTTGTACTCGAATTTGAAGAATTAGAAGGCCTATTTTTTCCTTGCTTTCAATGAAGAGATAGAGAAGGGTTTTCATCTTCTTTGTCACCACTATGAATGGTGATCAATGATGAAGCATCTGAATCTACAAAAGTTGTTTGAACCTGCTTTTTGCCATCACTGATAGCCAAGGTATCTTCCACCTCACTCAAACCACTTGGGGGAAAAATCATAGGATCACTGAGGGGTAAGATCAAATCACCTTCATCGTGTTTCCATTTCATTCTCAACTCAGGCCATCACACTTTGTTATTGTTCTCCTTGAACATCTTTTCCAACATTCCTATGACATCCATATCTATTCATTAATTAAAAATATTTAGTTTAAAAGGACAAACTTAAAAAATTTGGGAAAATTACATTAGAAGTGTTCCTCTTTGAATAGGTTTTTGACACGTCATTCATCATGGGCATGAGTTTTAATGGATCCTCTTTGTAGTAGTATTGTAATGAGGGTATACCTATGACCTTCTGATAATATAATTTTCAAAAACTTCAGACATCTTGATAGCATCCTCACTATAAAGAATTGTTGTACATAAAGCTTCTTTGGTATCATTGAGGATGGGCGAAACTGCCTGCGCGAGATAAATTTCTCTCCAAACAGTAGACACTGAACAATTGAGGAGATCTAACAAACACAAACCTTTCATGCCACCCCAAGTGACTGCTTGAGAAACTTCTGAAAATAGATACTTTGTGATCAGAATTACGGGGGAAGAAGTATATAACCCTTTGTTTACTTTGATATTTTTTGAAGAAGCCAAAAGGTTATGAGCTTAAATGTTAGGGTTCTTTCCTATTTTATACAAAGATCGAAAAGGTTTAAAGAGGGAATGATTGTTAGATTTAGCCTACCATAGGCATAATAAACGTTTATTCTACCCTATGCATTGGGCAAAAAATTTCCAGGATATAGAGAATGAAATCCTAACAATTTATGGATAAAGTGACTGAAGGGGTACCTCGTTCCCACATAAAAGTATCAAAGGTACAAAGCTATTTCATCCTCGTACACATCAAAAGCTTTTTTAGTCTACACGGGTATTCTAATATTATACCATAATCTATGTTTCCCAAAGTAAGTAAGAGATCTATAGTCTTTTTTAGATAAATAACACTATAATTGACTAGCCCGGAGATTTACATTCGAATCCAATCAAGGATTATCTTTACTCTTTGATAAAAAAGGATGATCGTGGAAGGGAAGAAAAATCCTTCTACCATTTCTGAATAGGGCTATCCCTTAAATCCTTATATAAAGGACCATGGGAATCTGAAGCAAAGGTAATAATCTTTGAAGTTATATGATTACTTCTATATGAAGTTTCTACTCTATAGTTTGGAAGATTTTTTTAAAGCAAGTATAGAGGGATCATGTGTTACGTCAAAATGAACATAAACAAAAGATGCATTTGGTGGCGTAGACTTTGGGAAACAAAATACAATGAAAAGACGAGAAAAAATTTACCCCTGATATGCATATGCACAAAGGCTTTGTGGTAAATCTGTTAGAAATAATGGCTAAACTCTGGGAAATAGAAGTAAATAGGCAGTGATGGTTATCCTACAATCATAAAGATTGAAAGACTTGTAAACATATCGAAGACATGAAGTTGTGACGATTGTTGCTTGTGTAATCACGCCTCCCGTAAAAAAGAACACTTCCTGATTAGTGGGGTTTGTTTAAATTTCAAAATAAAAACAAGTCGAGGCGATATAATTGCTACAGATGATGCTTTTTTAGTTAGTTAAGAGTCTGCCTTAGTTGAAGGTACGAGAGCAGCAAAGTCTCTTATCTTCCCAAAAAAGGCGGCAATCGAGAAGGCGTTGCAAAAAATACAAGGAAATCTCCTTTGTAAACCCTAATTTATTCTAATAAAATATATGTAGGGTTTGAAGGGGTATTTGATAAGGATAATCTGATCTTGTTTTTTTCAAGGAACTAGCACTAAAATACAACGAGCGAAGTTCGATTGAAGTCAAAGTTAGAGAATGCAAAGTAGCTTGTTGAGGATGCGAAAATGAAGTAAACTGCTCAATCTTATCCCTCAAGAACTGACATCACGTGTGAAATTATCCACGGTAATATATGACTCGTGGTGACCTCGCATATGCAGTAGATCATATGTCAAATTACAGTCATCTAAGAAAAACTTACCATAACTGCTAGATATCACTATAAATAAAGGCATCTTGTAAAGAATTATGACCCACATTTTTCCTAATAAAACTTTGTGTAGTAAATGTTGTTACTTATCATTATAATTTTATTTATTTTCATCTTTCTGGTAGAAACTATTCTACTAATTATTACAATATCTCAAAACACAAATGATTAATCAATATAATATATACTCGATAACAAAGATGTTTTGGCATCAAATCATCACTCAAAATACGAAAATATGCCAACACATAGTATATCACTTGTGATGAACCATAATTGATTGTTTACTTTAGATTCATTAGTTTGGGATAATTTCTTATTAATTGGAATAGGTATTTATGTATTGAATTCTATTTTATGTTTATCATGCCTCATATTGCAATGATTATGTAATGGGTTTCCGTTGGCTTATAGCCTCCCTCAATAGGTTGTTTTAATGTGACAAATCGTCTTGTGTTTTGTGTGCTAATTTCACTTTATTTATATCCTCTCTCTTGCACTCTACTTCATCAAAAACACTATTTTTATCATTCATATCAAAGCCTTATTTGTCATATCCTAAGAAGCTATTTTTCATACAAATGCTTTTAACCTTATCTTGGTATACATTGAGAATTAGCATTCATGATCAACTACAAAGTTTCTTAGAATGATGTTGCCAACAACTCTCGTGAAGAAAACTTTTCCATCCGAGCATCATAGCAAAATGTCAAAATGCGCAAGTCAGAAGATAACTGGGAACCCGTTTGGTTCTAACCGGAAACCCGCTCAATGTGTAACCGGGTACCCGGTCAACATGGTTTTCTTGCTAGTCAATGCCACATCATTTACCGTTGCCACTTGAAAAAGAGCCATGTGAAGTTAAACGAGAACCCGGTTGGCTATAAACGGGTACCCGTTCAGCACTAATTGTCCCACAAACTGTATAACCGTTGGGGACTTTCTTGTGCTATAAATATGACCTCTTTCAAGGAGAAATTCACCTCTCACACTTCAACTATTATGCATATCATTCTCCTACAAAATTAGAGGTCTCAAGCTATCAAAGTTAATCATCCAATCTTGATCAATAGCTTAAACCAAGAAGCTTCAAAGATATTATCTACTCAAGAGGAGTTTCATGCTTATAGTTATATATACTCTTTAGGAGTTTGTTAGCAAAGTTGTTTCACCCTTTAAAAACTTACATTTATCCTTTTAAGTATAGTCTTTGTAATAGATAGATTAAGAGAGAATTTGAGTATCGGGAGTATACTCGGTGTCCTTGTGTTGCAATAGCACAAGAGTTTTTTCCTTCGTGGTATCGAAGTGGTTGTAAGGGTTATTGTGTTCTTAACCCGGTTAAGAGAGACACAGGAGCTTAGTGAAAAGTTTGAAAATCCTAAGGAGGCTTCCTTAGGTAGTGGATGTAGGGATAAACGAACCACTATACATCGTTGTGTACTTTCTATCTCGTATCTCTTTACTTATCGTATTATACTTACTCGTATTACTTATATATCAAACCTCTAGTTTATCCACTGCATGACCCCTTAAGAGTTTGGTATATTAGTTGACTTAGAAGTTTTTGTAAAACTTATAATTATCCAAAAGATTTTTAATTAGGCATAATCTTATTAGTAATCCTATTCACCCCCGTAGGACTTTCAGTTTCCTTAATGGTTGAATCACACTCTTAGGGGCATTTGATCGTGGATCTAGATAGTTGTTTTGAGATTTACTTTGAAATTATGAAACGAGGATTGACCACATGACCTAATTGTTTTTGTGAGCATGCTCACATAGCTTAATTTAGGTATTGTTCTATGATTTGCTTGCTAGACTTAGTAGTTTTGAGAATGGTTTCGAGGGGTGGTTGAATGTTTGTTAGTACCCGATAGAGGTTAGTCGTGACCTTAATCCCGTCTGTTATGCAACATCCTCATATCTCTTTTAGTCTTAGTCATGGTATATCCACTACACCTATACTTTTGGTACTTGCACTCTTTATGTGCGACTCAATCAATCTGAACTTGCATATAGTAGACCAATAGATCTAAAGTATTATTAGTACCTATTTAGTATTTAGTACATAATTATGTGCTTTCATAGAATAGTTAACTAACTCACCCTATTAGCTTTGTTTTCACCACACATTACACTAGTGGGGTTTCATATCCCCAAATTACTAAATAGAATGATCAATCCTCGAGGAGACGATAACTAATCATTGTATTAATTGAAATGAACATTACACTCGCGAGGATAAACATTCTCAACGACGTAAATCAACTCGCCTGCGGGAGCTACCACTTAGATGTCGTTTTTGGCATCTCTAACTCACGTAAAAATATATGTAAGATTTGTTTTTTTGTTCAAATAGCTTTCTGTAATTCGTTCATTACAACTAAAATCACCAGCCTTTCTATTACTCCCTCCGTCCACTTTTATTTGTCCTTCTTTCTAAAAGGAGGTGTCCAACAATATCTGTCCCTTTTATATTATCAAGATATTTTTCTCCTATTTTTCCAATATCACCCCTAGTTTATTAGTTTAAAGCAATGGTACATTAAATGACATTTGATTCAATGAATAAGGGCAATATAGTAAAGAAGAAGTGTATTTAATGTCTTTTTTAATTTTTGTGCCATAAAAAGTAGGACAAATAAAAATGGACGGAGAAAACATAACATAAATTTTTCTAAAATTTCTCGTCAAAAAATGGAGCATCTTTCACATATTTTTCTTATTTTCTCATACTCCCTCCGTCCATTTTTATTTGTCCTACTTTTTGTGGCACAAATATTAAAAAGGACATTAAATACACTTTCTCTTTACTATATTGCCCTTATTCATTGAGTAGAATGTAATTTAATGTACCATTGCTTTAGACTAATTAATTAAGGGTGATATTGGAAAAGTAGGAGAAAATATGTCTTGATAATAAAAAATAGACAAATATTGTTAGACACCTCTTTTTAGAAAGAAAGACAAATAAAAGTGGACGGAGGAAGTATTTGTTAGTATATGTATTGATTGAGAAACTTTTATTTCTACATTTATACTTCTTTGTTCTAAAAATAATGTTCACTTATCTTTTCATCTATATTAAGAAACTTAATAATTGCATACATTTATCCTTATAAAGTGTAATGATATTTTAAATATTTATTGAAAATAGAGATTTTAATTATTTAATAAAAGTAATAATGAGAAAGATTAGAAAAAAATGTATTGATATTCTAAGTGGATAATATTTTGAAACACCATATTTAGTAGGTTAGACATTATTTTTAGGACGAAAAGAATATGTAATTTATTTTTAATTAATAAAAGTGTTTTACCAAAAAGGAGGTTTATGAATTTTAGATATTTGTTAAATCTATTTAACGAAGAAAATGGAAATTAATATTAAACATTTTTTTATATATAGTAAGAAAATAAAAGAAAAGAAAAGAGAAAGAAATTGGGTTGGAGAGGAGGCATTTTCCACAACGAACAGTATTTTCTTTTTCTTTCTTGGCAGGCTACGCCTTTTTGACCAAAACAAAACGATGATAAGAAAAAGAAAAGAAAAGTCTTTTCCTCTTTTAATTAATTTTTATTTTTAATATTTTTCAAAGTCTATATTACTTAATACTTTTTCTTGGGGGTCATATTGCTTTTCCCTCTCATTGCCGAGTAGAAGGGCTAACTTCATAGCAAAGACTCACTCCAACAATTTGTTTTCTCTTCTTCTTCTTCTGCTCTACTGATCTAACCCCCCCCTTTTCCTTACTGCAATTATTTCTGTAAGTTCCATTTTTTATCTTTTTTTTCCTTTTTCTGAGCCTCTTATAGTCAGAGTTTCAGGTTCACCGGACTGTTTTTGTCTATACATACCCTTTGTTCTTCACTTTATATGCAAGGATTTTCGATTTTTCTTAAAAGGCGTTTCTTGTAAAGGATTTTTATGTGATATTTGCTCTTATTGTTAGTTGTGGTATAATTTAATTATATCATTTTATCTTGCTAGCCTTTCCAATTCATTAATTTGATTATTTGTTACCAAAATCAGTCCTTTCAGTTTGTGATTTGTATATTCTTTCCTAGTTTAATCGATGATTATAGCAATTAACAAACCCCAATTTGTGCGGATTTTAGTAAAGCGGAGCTTTTTTCTATGTAATCTTACCTAATTCTATATGCTGATAATTTTGTTCCTTTTGTTTTGTAGAGTAATATACCGAATAATATGTGTACTGGTCCCAATCAAAAAGCTTGTACCGTGATGGAAGGTGAAGAATTTCATAAACCAGAGAATACTCCTCATAATATCTCTTTTTTGTTAGAGCTTTCTGCATCTGATGATCTTTCCAGATTTAAATCTGCTATCGAAGAAGAAGGTTACGATGTTAATGAATCGGGTTTATGGTATGGTCGAAGAATTGGTTCAAGAAATATGGGATATGAAGAAAGAACACCTCTTTTAATTGCTTCAATGTTTGGTAGTAAGCAAGTTTTAACCTATATAATCAATAAACAAGTTGTTAATGTTAATCAAGCTTATGGATCTGATAAAGCTACTGCTCTTCACTGTGCTGTGACTGGTTCTTCTCCTTCTTCACATGAAATTGTTAAGCTTTTACTCGATGCTTCAGCTGATCCAAATTTAACCGATTCTAATAATAATCGCCCAGGTGATCTTATCTCTAAACATGGTAGTTACATCAAATCAACGAAAAACATACTTGAATTAATGTTAAACGAAGGTAATACTTTCGAAGAAGCGTGTGTTTTAGTTAATCAAGTTGTAACAGAGAAGAAAGAGTATCCGATAGATCCGTCACTTCCGGATATAAAAACGGGTATTTACGGTACAGATGAGTTTCGTATGTTTACTTTTAAAGTGAAACCATGTTCTCGAGCTTACTCTCACGATTGGACGGAATGTCCGTTTGTTCATCCGGGCGAAAACGCAAGAAGGCGGGACCCACGTAAGTATCATTACAGTTGTGTACCTTGTCCGGAGTATAAAAAGGGTACGTGCCAACAAGGCGATACTTGTGAATACGCGCATGGTATATTCGAAAGTTGGTTACATCCTGCTCAGTATCGTACACGTATGTGTAAAGATGAAGAAACTTGTAATCGAAGAGTTTGTTTTTTCGCTCATAAAGTTGATGAGCTTCGTCCTTTATATGCTTCTACTGGTTCAGGTATGCCTTCTCCTCGATCATCGTTTTCTGGTGGTGGTTTGTTCGATATGCCGCTCGGTTCTCCGGTGTCATCTCCGATCGGTGGTGGTGGTGGTGGCGGCTCTCCGGTGGGAGGACTTTCATGGCCCCACCAAAACGGTGGTCCTCCGACTCTTCAATTACCGGGGAGTAGGTTAAGAAGTGCGAGTAACGCTCGTGATTGGCAAAATATGTCGCGTATTTCTTCTCCAAATTGGAATAATAATGTAGTAGAACAAAACGGACATATGAATATAAAACCTACGAATCTCGAGGGTATTTTCGGAAGTTTCGATCAGTCACGATTTGATGAGTTACGAGGAAGTTATAGTCTTTCATCATCTCCGGTATCTTATGGAGTTGAATTAGCTTCACGATCAGCAGCTTTTGCGAAACGAAGCCAAAGTTTTATCGAACGTAACGAGTTTTATCCATCATCGCCACTTTCAGATTGGGGATCACCAAGTGGGAAACTTGAGTGGGGTCCACAAGGAGATGAGCTTAATAAGTTGAGGAAATCATCTTCTTTTGGATACCGTGCACCGGAACCAGATGTTTCGTGGGTTGGATCTTTGGTTAAGGAAGCTCCTCCGGTAACTAACCATGGTTATGGAGGAGGGTCTGAGATGGTTTTACCACAATGGGTAGATCAGTTATATCCGGATCATGAGAAGATAATTGGTTGAAAATTGAAAGAGATGTTTAACTTTTTACTTAATCGTGTTCATCTTTGACCAGTTTGTTTTTACATTCTTTTAATGTTTTTTTTTTTTTGTCAAGATTGACATATCAATACATCTATCTGGGTGGAAGAAGATTAGTTAAAGAGCGGAGCCAAGGTTGAACCTTTTTGCTCATCTTACTAACTTTTCTTAAGCTCAAGATTTTATTAATTCATATAATTTTTCACAGTAATCTTTAATGTTTAGAACTTTATCAATGTATTGGAGGTTTCATCAATAATAATAATATCTGTTATTCCTTTCATCTTTATTTCTTCATTTCTGGTTGAGTAGTTTCTGTGCTCTGTGTTCCACATATTGACTAGATAAAATATGATTTTATTTTTAATCGAACAAAATAGATTAGATAATGATGATAGTTACATTCATTAATGCTCCACTAAAACTGGATGGTATTATTTGTGGGTTACGTAAATACTTTTATTTTCTACAATGAGAAACGAGCTTAGCTTTCGGCTTGAAAAAAGGAGTTTTTATTTGTCTTATTATAGTTGAAAATGAGGCAAATAGATGTGCACTGAAAGAAGCTTTTCAGTCTCACCAATGAACTATGGACTATGAAGTGCCTTTCATATCTGGATGACCGTCCATAGCTCAAAAGATTCTTTTTTTATTTGTTTCCTTCCTCAGTCAATTTCTTCTGGTATTTTATTATAGTGTGCAAAACATGTTGATATGCTAGGTAATAGTATAACTTGGTTCTTAATTGGGTTAATGACTAAGAACATCACGGTCAACAATTCTAATTATTTCTTAGTGTCTTGATATATTTAAAATTATTTAGCTCAACATTCTCAATTAGATCAACTTCTTCTCTCAACGAAATAGTTATTCACGCAATAATGTAACTTACCTGTCTGGAAATATTCTACTCCAATTAATAATTCTTCCTAGACAAAATAATATTCTTTTCCCATTGATAATTCTTCCTTGATTTCGTCTCCTAGTTTGTTATTAATATTGATTCTTGAATTGTAGTTTCTATTTCCATTTCTCTGGCTTTTTTTTTAAAAGAATTTCATAGGTATATTTACGTTTTCTTTTCTGTGAATTTCTTATATTCACTATGTTATTGTTGTTTATTTGTTTTAATTTTTATGTTTTAAATTTATTTTATGTAATTTTTACAAATTGATTTTGTGTTTTTCTTCAGTTTTATTTGATATCGTGTATATATTACTCTATATGATTTTGTGTTCATATTTTATATCTTATTTTCTTGAGGATTTTGTCAAAGGGGTCTTGGTCAAGGTTTGATAAATTCAAAAGAGTTTGATCTTTGAGTGGATAACTTATGAGTTTGTCTAGAAATTAAAAAGTAAAATACCTTCAAATAATAAATAAAGATAAACATTTGAGGATTGTATACTGAGTAATTTTTTATTAGATTGTCACTGACTAGTTACCGTCGCTATTGAGAAACCACAATCATCGTTCTCCGGTCACTGAGACACTATTCATGAAGTACTCGGTGCATTTTCATACTAGACAATTTTCGAAACTGAATACTTTCCAGTTATTGGAGACGGTTCACGATACACACGGTACAATTTTCATATTAAATGCATAATTTGCTGTAATTTTTGTATTACATCAAATGTTGGTATGGTTATAATATGAGCTATAAATTTATTTATTTTTGTGTCGAACGAAGCGCATGATAAGGTATATAAAGATGTTGGTTTGACTTATAACAAAATTTTAGGTTGTTTCAGTAATTTAAAATTCGTGGACCCAACTTTGCAAGTTCATTTTTAATTTGACCTAAAATTTCGTGTATGAACGTTGCATATTACTTTTGGTGCTTGTCTTCTTGATGGTTTTTGTTCTTCCCATCCTATTTTGTTTATTGGTGGTACATTTTAAAATCTAAATTCAAGGGTCATCTTCTTACTATATCTGATATAGAGTCCTAATAGAGGTATTTTTTTGAGTTTTGGGAAAATCTTCCATTACTGCATAACAAATCAAATTCACTTATTTAATTTATGTATATATATGTAAATTTCCTATAATTGGACTTTCTGAGAATATTTTTTTTGTCAAAGGAAAAAGGAGATTACATCTTAAACTTGAAGAGATGCCAGACACGTCAAATTCCCGTCTGGTTGCTTTAGCGGCTAGATCAGCAATCTGGTTCAGATCTCTCTTGATATGAAAAATCTTCTAATTCGGGAATCTTCTCATCCATCCGAGTGCTTCATTAATCATTGGACGAATCTTCCAACTAACACACCCGCCTTTAGCGATACCTTGTACAATTTCAAGGTTGTCAGAGTAGAAGGAGCTACTCTGTAGATGAAGGTCTGCTGCAGACCTCATGGCCAGAAGAACGGCCCAACTTTCACCTTCTAATGCTGAATTAATTCTTGCACGTTTGAATATTTTATGTTCTACTCTACCTTCTTTATTCGCTCCAATCGAAACAATGTCTGCCGGTTCCCAACTATGACTGAAAGATGCATCATTCATCCAGAGCATATCCGCCTCATCTTCTATAAACGGGTTTGAAACAGCCTCTTCTTTTAATTCCGTTCTTCCTCTTTTATTCCTATCGTTGGTTATATTAGAGATAATATTTTAGTAGTTCCTTTGTCTTTTCATTAATTTCAATAATATTCCAAGCCTTTTTTTCAAACAAGCCGCCCATTCTCGCTTTCCATATATTCCAGATTGTAATAAAAACTGTAGTTATGACCAATCTTCTATCCCATCCGTTCCTAGAATAGTTCTCGATGATTAATTTTATCCAATCGCTAATATTACCCTTGAAGGAAATGTCAACTTTACATTGTAATTGAGAGTTTGCCCATACTGTCTACTAAATAATCGGTCAATTGTATATTCAGTCATGGGAATTTTCCCCATATATCAACAATATATGTCGTGTGTTAATATATATATGTAAATTTTCTATAACTTGACTATATGGGAATATCTAATGGGTCAATTGAATTTTTTCCCAAAACATAAATATTGCAGTTTATTTACTTACGTAAAAAGTAGGTCCTACCGGGAGTTGAACCCAGGTCGCAGGATTCAAAGTCCTGAGTGCTAACCACTACACCATAGAACCATTTGATGTATTTTAGTATTCCATTAAAAATATATTGTCAATTGGACAAGTTATCTCCAGTTTTTGCGCCTGCATCTTGATGAACATGAGATGACTTTCGTTACAGATCGTTATCTTGGTATTGCATTAACAGTGAAGTCTATTTTTCTAGGAGCTCATCATTCATATTGTATGCTTCATATCAAAAAAAAATTTGAAACTCAATATAAAGGTGGTAAAGGTTTTACTTAGTCCATGACACAAATTCTTGACATATATGCTCATGCCATGAATTTTGATGATTACGACAAGGTTTTTGCTAGATTTATAGAAGCCAGAGGTCCATCAACAATTAAATTTCTTGAAAACCTCCCTAAAGAGCAGTACACATATGCTTTTTTCCCATGAAAACTTTATGGTGGGATGACATTAAATGTTGTCGAGTCATTTAATAATCAGATTAAGGTTAAGTGTGGGCTACTTGTATCTGAACTTATTGATGTTATCCGTAATATCTTAATGAATCAAATGTACAGACGTTCCGTTATTGCCAAGTCTTGTTCTATTATACTATCTACTGAGTCTCAACTTAGATGAGATATCAAACTCGACTATTGTTGTACATGGTAGGTTCGTTAGTCAAGTGATGTTGTTTTTTCAAGTCGAATGTGATCATGTGATCATGTGATGACTGTTGATATTGCTAAACTGTTTGTTCTTGTTGCATGTGGCAAATTATATTTTACCATATTTCAAGAATCATGAATAGTCGGGCTGACACCTTTGCAAGATTTGTTAAGTGGAGGGCCATGGTTGGAGGGCCCATGGTTGGAGGGCCTTATGAAAACCTTTCGTCAATTCTCAAGACTTTGGTATCGACTGACTTGGTGGATTTGATTCTTTGTTTAAAATTATTTTTTGATAAAAAAGTTGATAAATTATATTTACTTCTTTTATTATTGTTAGCTAATATATATATATATATATATATATATATATATATATATATATATAATTTTGGAAATTTATTAAAAAATATATAATTTTATTTTCATATTTTTGATACTTCAGAGTCGAACCTCTAGACCAAACAATGTAGTTGATCATTTGATACAAAAATATCTTAAATAACATATATTATTTATATTATACATTTTTTCTAAAAAGTCGTTCCCTTCTAATCTCATGGTCGGGGCGACCGCCTAGTTGTCCTAGGGTTAGGTCGGCCTTAGGTGTTGGGGGACGACATTTTGGTGGTGGTGTTGGCTCTAGTTTAGGTTAAGTGTTTGTGAAATAGAAGGAAAAATATTACTTACATAGCAAATACCAAAAGTAGGCCATTACTTATGATTTAAAACATTTTTAGGCCATATCATTCAAAACTGTTATTTTTAAGTCATACATGTTCAAAAGTATCATTTTTTACCATTGTTAGCCTCACCTTGTTTTTATTCCCGTTTTAATATTCGACAAATCATCATTTCAACTAAAATTCATTTTGGTATCACTTAAGATGTTTTCCAAAACCCCTCATTAGATTAGTTGTGTTTACTTCCTTGTATTTAGCTTGATATTCAAAAGAGCAGCTCCGCGGTACACCGGATGAATCACGCGGTACACCGCAGAGTCACGGACCAGAAGCGCGGTGCACAGGATAGCCCGTCAGTATGCTCATGAAATGTACGGTACACCGGACCTAGGCGCGGTACACCGGACCAAGGCACGGACCAGGGTTGCGGTACATAGGATAGTCCGACCAGTAAGCTCGAAGTTAAGTCGAACAGCTCTGCGGTGCACCGGACCATATCCGCGGTACACCGCACAAGAGGGTTTTCTGCACTATTACAAGAGGACAAAGCTTATATCCGTTGGAGATAAAATAGATCCGTTAGAGAGAAGCCTTATGACCGTTGGACCACATTTTCAGCTATAAAATGGAGTTCATTCAAGACACAACCCAAGCCTTCCATCTACCAATCTTAAGAGCAATTAATTCTATCATTCAAGGAGGTTTCAAAGGAGCATTCAAGTCATATTTATTGTGAAGCAAATTAGTTCTTATCTACTCATTTAGGAGTTTAGTTACAAAGCTTTTATAAGCACCCCTAAACACTTTTCCCTTTCCTCTTAGTTCTTGTAATAGATTAAGAGAGTAGTGTGAGCATAGGTTTATGCTTGGTTCCTTGTGTTGGTGATAACACAAGTGTATTTCCTTCAAAGGGTTTTTGAAGTGGTTGTAAGGGTTTGTATCTCACCCGGTTAAGAGTTACGAAGATTAGTGGAGAATCTTGCAAATCCTAAGGAGGCTTCCTTAGGTAGTGGATGTAGGGAAACCGAACCACTATACATCGTTGTGTATCGTATTCTATCTCTACACTCTTTATATTTCCGCACTCTATATGCTTGATAAAATGCCTACTTGAATAGTTTGATATTATTGCCTATTAGGATTATCTAGTTTTATACTATTTAGTTTGCTAACACAATAGGATTCAAATTAGCTTTTAATTTTATTTACTTGAAATAAAATTAGCCGATTAATTTCTATTGTCCTATTCAACCCCCCTTCTAGGACGCATATAGTATATCAACCATTTCATTATTTTTGTTAGATATTTCATAAATTTAAAAGATAATTTGGATATTTTAAATAAAATTCATAATTTATAATATGATCAAATAATAATATGGGTTAGCTTATGAGGGTTTAGCAGGTTAGTTGGGCTTTCTAACCTGTTGCACAACCTTACTTCTTGGGCCTATATCCTGCACCACCCTTCTTGTTTCTCCTTTTTTTTGTTTAAAAAGCTTTTCATTCAAACATAAACTATTACAACTAAATAGAGCAAATTCCATTTTTGGGCCATTACCTATGGCCTAAAAACATTTTTAGGCCAAACGTTTCAAAAATCACATTTTTAGGCCAAACGTATTCAAAACGCCCATTTTTAGGCCATTTCACTAATTTCATAAGATATTTTATTGATTTTAAGGACAATTTAGGCATTTTAAATAAACTATATGTTTATTTGGCCGCATCACAAACTAGAAACTCGGTCTAAAGTGTCCAAATTGTCCTTAAAATCAATGAAATATCTCATGAAATTAGTGAAATGGCCTAAAAATGGGCGTTTTGAATACGTTTGGCCTAAAAATGTGACATTTGAAACGTTTGGCCTAAAAATGTTTTTAGGCCATAGGTAATGGCCTAAAAATGGAATTTCCTCCAACTAAATATTATCCAACTCTCGTAGGAGAGGACTCATTCAAATAAGTTTCGCGAGTTGGGGGGCAAGGCCCAACCAAAGCTAAAACTATTGCCTAAAGGCGAGTTTTTGGCTAACCAATCCGCAACTAAGTTTTATTTTCTAGAAATGAAAGAGAATAAAGATTACAATTTTCACTAACAAAGTAAATACTACGAATAATACTAGCTACTTGGTGATTAGATGCGAGTGGGTCCATGACGTCCTTGCAATCGTTTTCAATGATGCATCTCGTGTCTTTAAAGTCTCTAGCCCACAAAGATGCCTTCAAGATCCCCAAAGCTTCGGCCTCCATGGAATTTTCTGCACCTATTCTCCAAGCACCATATTTAATAACTTTACCAAAACAATCCCTAGCAATACATGCAATAGAGGAGTTAGTACATTTATAAGAAGCGTCACAATTGATTTTATACCAATTTTTAAGAGGGGGTTCCCAATTAGATTGTATTGTAATACCATTTGTGTTATGATTAGATATTACATCTCTTGAAGAAACTGAATTTTTCCTCTTTTGTTCAAACTTTTGAGAGTTTTTAACCCTCAGATCATGGTGATCATCATTAGGTGTCATACTTTCTAGTTCATTATCCCACATACTCAATTGAGTATTATCATTAATCCTCAATTTAGTATTAACATCCTCGGATTTTAATAAGTTATATTGCTCCTTCCAAATAGCCTGCGTATTTATACATATATTCAAGGGACATGGTTTGATATTTTTAAATAGAAAAGCATTTCTACCTTTCCAAATCTGCCAACACATAATAGCAATTTGCTTCCCTAGGTGAGGGATTTTGATATCAAGACTATAATTCTTACTCATAAGTTTAGCCATCCAATAGTAAGATTTGAAGATAACCAAGTAGCTCTAGCCCAATGACAATCAAATAGCACATGCTCAACATTTTCAGCTTTTTCATTACATAATTGACAAATACTAGAGTCTTTAACTTTCCTAAAGAAGAGATTTTCATTTGTAGGTAATAGGTTTTTGGTAGCCCTCCACATAAAATTCTTGATTTTCTAAGAAATTTTTAAATTCCAAATAATTTTCCAGGTCTTAGGATTAATATTATATGAGGTTGAGGGTTTAGTATTGTCATGTTAACTATCATTCTTTTCCTGTGTTTCTTTCAAATAGTGATAAGCTATTTTAACACTGTAATTACCATTAGGACTTAGTTCCCAATAACATGTATCCTTAAGAGGTATAAACATATTAAGGATTTTATTACAAATATTTTCAGGATAATTATTCTTAATAATGGTAATATTCCAATTTCTAGTGTTTTCCATGATTAAATCACTAACCCATTGTATTGAATTAGTAGAAGGGGTGATAATATCATTACAATTATGAATCCATTTGTGATAATGCAGATTTATACTAGTACCATCACCAATTCTCCATTTAAGGGGTTTAATAATAAATTCTCTTCCAGGCCCAGCTAAAAGACTTTTCCATCCCTAAGAGGGAGAGTATCCAATTTTAGCTTGGAAGAAATTTGAATTAGGAAAGTATTTTCCTTTAATAACTTTATATAGGAGAGATGATGTATTTGACATAATATTCCAGGCCATTTTCCCAAGCATAGCTATGTTCATAAAGTGTAAATTCCTAAAACCGAGGCCACCAGAAAATTTACTATTAGTAAGAGAATTCCAGTTTCCCCAGTGTATTTTCTTTTCTCCTCTTGATCCCCACCAAAATTTCGCTATTTGTGAAGAAATAATATCACAAATTTTAATAGGGAGTAAAAAGGAAGCCATAAAATGATTGGGAATACTTTGAAGAACCGCTTTAATAAGGGTTTCCTTACCAGCATCATTTAGAAAGAGGTTTTTCCAGTTATCAATTCTTTTAATAACCTTTTCAACAAGGATATTTAGGTCCCTTACCTTAGATCTGCCCCATTCAGTGGGCAAACCGAGATAAGTCCCTAAATTTCTGGTAATTTTCATATTTATTCGAGAGGCATATAATTTTTGAATATAGCGAGGGGTATTACTACTGAATTTAACCCCACACTTATTGAGATTTAGAGTTAGGCCAGTAGCAATACCATATTTGTTATTAATGTCATTAAAACTGTTTGTATCCTCAATAGAAGCTTTAAGAAAAAACACAATATCATCAGCAAAGAGTAGGTGTGTAAGTTTAGGACTATTTCTCGCAATAGAAATACCCTCATATAAACCAGGTTCAACTTTATTATTGATAAGAGCTGTTAAAGCTTGAGTAATAATGCAGAAAATGAGAGGGGATAAGGGGTCACCCTGCCTTATGCCCCTGGTAGGTTTTATAATGGGGTGGGGTTTACCATTATCAACACAGAATAAGAGACTGAAGTTACACAGTTTATAGTAAGGTCACACCATCTTTTATTAAAGCCTAATTTGAGAATAAGGCTATACAATAAGTCTCATTCTACAAATTCATAAGCTTTTTGTATATCTGCCTCAACTATCATATAATATTTCATAGTATCTTTTTTATTTTTAATATAGGTGCAGATTTCATGTACTATCATATAGTTCTCTTGAATATGTCTACCAGGAATGAAGGCAGATTGGTTTTCATCTAAAATATGGTTCATGATAGGTTGTAAGCGATTAACTAAGATTCTCGCAATAATTTTGTATATAAAGTTTGAGACACTTATGGGTCTAAAATGTTTTATAGTAGCAGGATTATCAATTTTTGGGATAAGGGATATAAAGGTCTGATTTATATTCTCAAGACTATGGTTATTATACCAAAAGTTATTTATCAGTTTAATAACATCTAATTTAATAACTTTATCTTTTATAGAAAAAACCCAGGTATCCATTAGGGCCTGGTGCTTTACAGGACCCTAAATCATTAATAGAATTAACAATTTCCACAATAGTAATAGGTTTAAGCAGACTATCATTCATACCTTGAATAATAGTACGTTTTATAATGTCAATGACATTATTATAATCTCTATTACCAATAGAGCTGAATATATTATTAAAGCAGGTAATGATGTTGTCATTAACCTCAATATCCTCAGATAGCCAAAGACCATCATCATTTTGGATCCTACTAATCTTTTTAATTTTTCTTTTTCCTTTTGTAGCTGCGCGAAAAAATGCAGTATTTTTGTTCCCACATTTAAGCCACATTATTCTAGATCTAGAGGCCCAAAAATCTTCCTCTCTTTTCCACGTTATTTCAATTTCTTTAACTATTTTATTGTATTCATCTTTTTCATTATCCGAGAGGCTAGTAGAATTGGTGAGGGTTTCCAACTCTTTCATAAGATTATCAATTTTATTTTTGTTATTATTAAATTTCCTCTTGCTCTAGACTATAAGCAACTGTTTACACATATTCAAGTTGTTAACAAGTCTATTTTTAGTAATAGTATGTATAGTATTTCTAGAATTCCATACATTTTAAATGATTTCATAACAATCTCTTTCATCCATCCGAAATTTTTCAAAGTAGAACCTTTTAAAAGAGGGTTTATTTTCTTCATTCAGATGAAGTATTAAGGGACTGTGGTCAGAACCCACAACAGGTAACAAAGAGACCCAGGCCTCAGGATATATATCAGCCACCCTTGATTAAAGAGGCATCTATCAAGTAGAATTTTAATACGTTTATTACCAGCCTGTCTATTAGACCATGAGAAAGAAACACCTTTGTGGACAGCTTGATGTAATTTATTATTGCCAATAAAGGAGTTAAAATCATTCATACTTTTAGTAATAATATTATCCCCACCAATTTTCTCGCTAATATAACGGTGGTTATTAAAATCACCTATATATTGTTTAAGGGAGCACAGAGATTAAGTTTTTCGAGGGACTTAAGTTTATCTTGTTCAATAGGTGCTCCATACACAAAGGTTGTATAAGACATATTACCATTTAAGTCCGTAATTTCACAATGTATATAATTAATATCTTTACTAATAACTTTAATAGTATCTTTATTTTTGCTGAACAGGGCTAATCCACCACCAATCCCTTGAGGGTCAACATAATCAATAAGATGCATATTGAAGGTGTTAGCTAATTTACTAATAACAGAAAGTTGATTCTTAGTTTCAGAGAGGAAAATTACCTCAGGTCGATATCTTCTCCTTATATCGACTAGGGTCTGGATGACCAAAGGGGTGTCAATCCCTTGGCAGTTCCAGTCAAGGTGTATCGTATCTCTTCTTGGGATTGATGTAGGTCAATCCCGCAAACCATATCAGTAGATTCTTTAATATCCTTCCATTGTTCTTCATTCACAATTTTCTCTTCTTGATCAATTTTATCCAATACATTATCCATAGCCTTCTTACCATTACGAGCCTCCCAAAGTTGCTTCTCTCTGTTCTTACCAAAAAGGAATGTTCTTGAGTGTTTGTTAATAACTTTCGGTTTACGAATTGAAGTACGAGTACTCTTGAATTTGTATTCATTATCATTAATAATCTGTTTATTGTTGTTGATTTGATAGTTTATGGCTTGTAGGTTTGAGGTTGAAGCATGGTCTGAGAGGTTAGGTAGGATTAGGTTAGACGAAGGGGTGAATGAGGAAGAAAGGGGAATCGGGGAGAGATAATGTTTTTGTGGGTTAATAGGTGTGGACTGAAAGGTTTTAGGTGAAGGTAGCCCAATAGTAGGTGAGAAAATGATTTTTGGGCTAGAGGTATTGGGCTTTAATAACTCATTTTGGTTTGGGCTTGGAACTGACCCAAACATAATTTCTGCACTTGGGTTAGGCGGTGATAAAATCCGCTTTGTCATGTGTCCAGCCAACCTTCTTGTTTCTCCTTTTCGGTAGAATAACGAGTTGTGCTTATTTATGTACTTTGGTTATGGACGCCTCGTCATCTTTGTTACAGGTTTCATCCCGTTTTTCGATTACTGTCTTGTGATTTTCTTATATTCACTCTGCAACGAGTAACTCCTCTCTTAACCGGTTGGAATTAGCTCAACTGGCCAGCGCTTTGGTTCTCCTTGAAAGCGGTACAGGTTCGCGCTGAGTCAAGGTCTTTTAGTCCGATTTGGCTCTCTAGTGTAATTTAAAAAAAAAAGTAACTCCTCTTTCTTTTTTTCTTTTTCAAAGGGTAACTCCTTCTCTCTTATGGTAACGGCTAACAGGTTCTTATTTTGAGACATGGTCACTTGTATATTTAACATATAATAAATATTAAATTACATCTAAATCATGAGTAATATAAATTTTGGATAATATATAAATTTTTATAGGTTATTAATCCTGTGTAGATTATTGAGCGAGCTCTGTATAATTAGAAGCTCCAACAACAATAACTTAACAAAATTGGAGTTCTGTTAGATAAAATACATTATAATGTACACATTTGAGTTATTAAGTACAATAAAAGAAAAACTAAAACAAGAAATGGTAACCATGTCACTCAAATCTTGCAACTGAAATTTCCAATAAGTTGATCTACTAGATCATCTAAAATATATGATTCAAGATCTCTAATTATATTCTCATAATCTTCCATCTTTCGAATCTCCTTACTTATCCAATATGATTGAAGTGTTTCTCTATCAGCAAATTTGCAGAGGTCAGTCCAATTCTCTACATGTTCATGACCTTCATAATCTTTCTTCTGTAATAATCCAACACAATTGCCTCCTCTAGCTTTAGGGTCATGATCATTAGAGTTCAGTTTTTTATCGGAGCATGGATTAAACTTTCTGTAATTCTCAAGTTCTTCCCATAACGTCCTTTTTGACTTTGAATCTACTGTTGCTGTCACAAAAATTCAAAATAAAGTCAACAACAAGGTAAAAGGTAGACTGTAGAGGATAAGAAATATGCCTCTCAACAGGAACACAATGTAGAACAATTTGGAATTATGTGTATATGTGATGCTTAAACTATTTCTCATATAAAACAAAGGATCAATGATGTATTTAACGCTTAAGAAAATTGACTATGCTTTGAAAGAACCTGAATTAGAAGCTTCTCGATCAACTGGCAATTCTACTAAATCAAGAACAGAGTTGGGACTTGAACTTTGAGCGTCAATTTCTTGTTCGATTTTCTTCTTCTTCTTTATCCTTGTCTCTTCAGAATTTATCTTCATTGTGTGTAGAACATTGCTTGTTTCTTTTAGTATATCTATAGAACCGAGTATGTAAGTAGTATCCATAGGATTCTCCCTTTCGTTGTTTTTAATGTTACAGAAATTTTCTTTATTCTTTTCATACACACTTCCTCTTCTATTAACGTTGTGTTGCTTCAATTCTTCGCGAATTATAACCTTCTCCTGGCTTCTTTGCTCGGGTTGTTTACAACCCTTGTTAGATTTCCTCTCTTTCGATGAGATTTTCTCATTTTTGGATACATTTTCGAAGCTAAGTATGAAAAAGTTGTCATCTTCTAGCTCACGATAGTTTGGAATTTCTCTAAAGCTCCTCACTCGTTGATGCCTTCCCTGTTTAGACTCAATCTCCTTTCTTGATTGAAGAGAATTCATTGATTGGCTCCGTGAAATAACATTTAAAGTAGTAGTAGTATCAAGCTTTTGAGGCATTGATTCCAACCCCATCAGTCTTGCTACTATATTCGTGGTGCCCAAAGCCTCAATCTCATCATAATATTTTACCTTCTCAGGCGGGTCTATAGGTTCATTTTTAGCAGGATGAGTAGGAAGAGTATTCCGGCAAAGAAGCCGACGAAAGACCCCGGCGATACACCCTGCAGTAGTATTTTTGGAAATATAGAAACTTCCATCAAAAGAATATGTACTAATGGTGGAATTAGAAGTTGAAGAGGAAGAAGACAAAAGCTTCATGTTTATGATTAAAGAAAATTGTGTGGTGAATGGAAATCAAAGGGTAGGAAAAGAGACAGTTAAGTGTTGAATTTTGTTCAAAGTTGATAGCAGAAAAGAATAGTTGATATGAGGGGAAAAGTGAATGGTGATGGAGAAAAAAGTGATATTTGAATAGAATTAACAGTGACAAGACAAGTTATAGTGGTAGCGGGCTAAAGATTTGAATGTTGTGGCCTTGTGGGTATGCATGTTACTGTGTTGATAGACAATTATAGACTTAATGTTCCCACGCGCGCCGTTTGGTCAATTTCTCTCAATTTGTCTTTACTATACATTTGGTTTCAATCATGATACAAACACGGTGATAAATGAAAAAAACCATCTCCTAATAAATTTAAAATAAATTGTGATACTCTTTTTTTTGGGTAAAAAATCATCTATTGCATGTTTAGTAAAAGACTCTAATGCTGAACTTATAACAGTTAAAAGTTGAAAAATCGAAACAGAATCAGTACTAGAAGCAGAGGCCACCGGGATGCTTAAAGCTACCGAAATGGCTTTAGACTATCCTTTTGGAAGCGTGATTATAGAAAATGACGCGGAGAAAATCGTGAAGCCCCTTTCTTCAGGAAACTTACTCCGAGTCTTTCAATTAAAAACATAATTTGTAAATTATTTTTTGGTGGAACTATCGCATCCCTCTTTTACTCTTATTCCTAGGAGTAGAAATGCTGCAGCTGACTGAGTTGCCAAACAAGAGTTTCTAAGCAATTTGTTTGACGATTGGGATGTTTCCATCCCCCCCCCCCGGTTAGCTAATATCCTTAGTGATAAGGACCCTATAGGAGTAGGATGACTTTGTAACCTATTATCTTTATCTATATATTTGCTTTGAACAAAAAAAAAAAAAAAATACAACCACTAAATACATAGGAAAATTATCAAGTGAGATTGCTTTCTCTAAAATTATTTGTGTTTTCTTACTAGATTTTTTTTTTTTACTTTTTATCTTAACTAATGCTATAAAACAGTTTGTTAGACGTAGTACTGACTTTTCTCGGTTGTGATGGTCTCTCATTCCCCTATCTCTTGAAGTTTTTCATAGTTACTGTGTATCTTTAATGCTTTAGTATGTGATTTACCATTTCCTTTTTCTTTAAAAGCCGTAGTTATCACAAATTCAACTTATAATATCACTTTAGTATATAATTTTACCGTTTCTTCTTCTTCCTTTGAAATAGCCAGCAAAAACTATCAGAAATTCAAGTAATTTTCTTCATTGACAAAAAAAAAAGTATTTTTCCCAATTAATGGTTTGTGTTTTGTGGAAAAATTTATATACTTTTTATATCCTTGCTTTTTAGGTTGTTATCTAAGTAGTTTGCTAGTCTAGTTGGTCGTAGATCTTCTATAACAAATTATGGTATATGTGGTTGCTCGAAGATTTTTTTTAGTCGAATGCAACATTTCATTAAAATTAACAGTTCTTACACAAAATTCAACCTACCCCAAGTGCATAACAGTCACTTTCTAGGAGTTTAGCTAATTGGGGAGGTGGATAAAGCACCAAAGACCAAACAAGTTGCTTCTTAAATAGTAAGAGTAATGTACTTTATGGTGGATGTAAAGCAACAACTAAGAAGGAAATCTGGGAAGTGTTAAATATACTTGAAGGACGACTACCAATGAAATACTTAGGTGTACCTTTAACTTAGGAAGATTAAGTGTTGAAGATTGTAATCCTCTCATCACAAGAATGGTTAAACAGACTGGTCATTGGAGTGCAAAGTGTTTATCTTTTGCAGGTAGGTTACAACTGATTAAAATGGTACTGAGCAATATTGCATCTTACCGGTTTAGTATATTTGCTATCCCTAAGAAAATTATTAAATGAATACAGAGAAAAATCATGGCATTCCTATGGAAAGGTACAAGTGAGGCAAAAGGTGGGGCAAAAGGTGTCTGGAATACAGTTTTCTTACTAGCCAAAGAGGGAGGATTAGGGATTAAGGATCCTTATATTCAAAATCAAACAGCCATTCTCAATCTTCTATGGAACAGCTGCTTCCCTAGGAAAACACTTTAGTCCAACTAGGTGCAACAAGTTATCCTTAAGGGTAAATCTTTCTGGCAAATAGATTTACTCAAGATGCTTCTTGGGGCTGGAGGAAAATTTTGCAGTTGAGAAGTGTGGCTAAACAATTCACCGAGTACAATTTTGGTAATGGGAAAAGCATATCATTATGGTGGGATTACTGGTTACCAGATAGTAAACGCCTTACTGATATTCAAAGAAGCAATCTAGTAGATATTTTACGGATAGTAATCTTTCTATGTTTATTAACCGTAATAGATGGAAATGGCCTGCAAAGTTCCATTTTATGGAGTTAATGACTAAGAATATTTGATTTGGTATACAGAACGAAGATAAAGTAAAGTGGAAATTCACAACAAAAAAAGAGATTTACCTTTACAGAAACGTATGAACAACTCAGATGTAAGAAGCTTGGGATGGAACAATTCAAAGTTATCTGGGATTCGAGAAACTTTCTGAGGTATAAAATCATTTTATGGCTCGTACATCTAGATCAGATCGCTACAAAGCAGAGATTAGCAACATGGGGTATGTTATCAAATCCTATTTACAAATTTTGTAATTAAGTTAGTAAGGACAGAGACCACCTCTTCTGGGAATGTTCGTTTACTAAACGTATTTGAGTTCGTTGTTTAAAAACACATGGCATTCGAACCAGAATCACGTCTTGGACACTATTAATGGAGTGGTTCACCAAGTTTCACAACGGTATGGCCACTTCGGACAATATGAAGACTCTTCTATCGATCGTCTCATATACTATCTGGATTGAGCGAAATAATAGAGTTTTCAACAGAGTATATAAAATCGGAGGAGGGGATATTTGACAGTATATCAATGGCGTTTCGAGAAAACCTAGCAAAATATACAAGAAAGGAAGAAGAGAAGCAGGTGAGCTTGGCTAGGGTTCGATGGAGTAGTTGAAGAGGTGGTCAGTATACTTAGCGTACTTTGACTGACTTAGATAGATTTGTTTTGTTTTATTATGCCGGTAGTGGTTTGGGCTGGTTGTTTACTTAACCAGTCAAATGTCTAAAATGTAATAGCCCAATGGGCCCATGTACTAAAATTTGTTTGATGATATAAAATTTGCTACTTACCTAGAGAAAAAAAGTTGCCTCTTAGCATTTGTTTCGCCACCCAATCCGCTATTCGGTATCCAATTCTACTAACAAAAGAGAACTTAATGTTATGTTTCATCTTACAAATAGAGATATGAACCGAAACACTAATACTACTTGAATACTTTACAACACTAGAATTAATTTGATTTATAACAGTAAAACAACCACTCTCAATCTCCAGTGTACCAAGAGGGAGTCTTGATGCCATATCACATGCCAAAATAATCCCTCTTGCTTCCGCTTCAGCTACAGAATGAGTTTGATTCTTCATTACAAAACCATCTAGCATTGTACCTGTAAAATTTCTCAAAACACAAGTAATAACAGCTGAATTAGAATTACTATCACATGAAGCATCTGAGTTCACTTTAAATTTTCCTGTACTAGGGGGATCCCAATTCATAAAATTAACCCCATCCTAACTACTCTACTAGTGTAATTGTGAGTTTTGTCAAAGAACTCAGCATCACATAAATTTTTTGTCTGATCTTTAGAGTAATTGTAATTCAATTTTGCATTTGAATTTTACTTTAAGACCTCAGAATGATGCTCATTTGATGTGCATTATTCATCATAGGTCTTTAAAGATATTTGAACAATAAATAACGGGTCAAGGGCATGTCCTCTAAAAATAAATTCATTCATTCCTTTCCATATTTTCTAGGCTAAGAATAAAGGCCAAGTTTCCCATATTGGAAGATAATTCACAATTCTCAGAGGCATAGTTTATGATGAATATAATACAGCTCTTCACATTATTTGATGGTTCAAAAGAAGAGTGAAAACTCAAAGAACTAGCAATCCAAATAGTCGTGGCCCATGAACAATGAAATAGGAGGTGCTACACAGTTTTATTTTCAACCCCATAAAGTTGGCATTTAGGATTCTCAATAGATTTTCTTTTATATCTATTCTCATTAGTTTACAATCCATTGTTGCAACATTTTTCTACAAGAAATTCTTGATCTTAGGCATCTCTTTAAATTTCCAAATAAACTTTCAGTCTTTTTTATCAATATGGCAAGAAGTATTCCCTTTTGAAGTATCTTTTATCATATCTTCTCTTTGTTGATCCCTCCATAGCTTTTAGTAGCATTTGTTCACTGAGTAATCCCCTGTAATAGACTTAGTCCAAAAAAGGGTGTCGTGACAGTGATATGATGGAATGAACATTTGGCTTATGGTTGTTGTAACTTCAGGAGAGGAAAATATAATTTATTATATGCATATTCCATTGATGATCATCAAGACTCATAAGTTAAGAAACATAAAAAAGTGGCATCCATCCTGTCTAGATAGATTAAAATTATTTGAGAGCCAAGAATGTTCCCAGTTTTAATGTTTTTACCATCCCCAACATTCCATATTAACTCATTAACAAAACAGTCTCTTCCAGTCAAAAGATTTTTTCATCCTCAAGAACGGTTTTCCCAAAGAGGCATTTCAAAAAGTTTTATTTGGAAAATATTTACCTCTCAGAATTTTAAAAAGAAGAGAGTTGGTATTTTATAATTTACCAAGCATTAGAAGCTAGTAAATCTAGATTTTTTACATGAAAATCCTTAAAATGTAGCCCACCATCCTCTTTGCTATACATAAGAGTTTGCCATTTAACCTAGTGACATCTTTTTTCTCCTTGACTGTTCCAATAAAATTTGAAAAAAGAGAAATTAGATTACTAAAAACCTTTTTAGGAATAAGGAACACTAATACACTATGATTAGGAATAGCTCCTATAATGGATTTAATTAAAACTTCCTTCCCACTTTTTGAAATCATTTTTGTGTCCCAACCATCCATTCTTTTCAGAATCATTTCAATAAGGCATTCTAAATATTTTACTCTAGATTTCCCCCAACTAGAGGGAATACCAAAAAAAATTCCTAGATCCTCAAGTTTTCTCATTCTAAGTTGAGTAGAAATCTTACTTTTTACCTCAATAGGATGGTTTTTACTGAATAGCACCCTACTCTTATTAAGTTTTATACTATGATCTGTTGCCATACCTATTCAATATATTAAGAAATATATTAATATTGTTATCCTCAGCTTCCAAGAAAAATAAACTGTCTTCTTCAAATAACACGTGTGTTATAACAGAAGCTGCTTTAGCAAGTCTCATTCCCATAAAAAGACATGTACCAACATAATACTCAATTAGATCAGAAAGAGCTTGTGTAACTAAACAGAAAAGATATGGAGACAAGGGGTCTCTTTGTCTTAAACCTTTTGACGGTTCATCAATGTTAAATAATTCACCATTAATTTAAACTTTATATGAATCGTAATACAGTTATGTATCTAATTAACGCATCTTGGGTTAAAAAGCATTTTTCTTAAAAGATCAAGATGAAAATCTCATTCAATATTCTCATAAACTTTACTAATATCTGTTTTCAGTTATAGCATATTTCTTAGAAGTTCTCTTGTTTTTAAGATAGTGACTAGTCTCCTGGGCAATGAGAATATTCTCAAAAATAGATCTCCACGGGAAAAAGGTTGTTTGAGTTTCAAAATAATTTCATTCAACCAAGGTCAAAGTCTATTGGCTAGTATTTTAGAGATCACTTTGTACACAAAGTTCGCACAACTTATTGGTCTAAATGCACTAATCATATTCAGGTTAGTACACTTAGGTATAAGGGCAATTATCGTGTTATTAATCACTTTAAGACTTGTTTTATGCATAATAAAGTCAGAAACTAGTCTAATAAGGCCAAGTTTAATTAAATCTGAAAACATTTAAAAAAGAAACCCCCCCAAAATCAGCAGGTCTCGATCCCTTATCAGCCCCTAAGGCCCAAATAGCTTCTTTAAGTTCTCTTTCATTGACAAGTTTAGTTAAATCTAAATTCATCTCAGGAGAGACTATTTTCTTAACACAATTCAAAGTAGGTGCATAGTCTCTAGGACCTGAGATTTTAAAAACATTGTTGCAATAAGAAGTAATTTCATGAACAAGTTCCCCTTCAGTTCGCATTCAGTTACCATTATCTAGTTTAAGTCTACAAATTTTATTCCTAGCTCTTTTAACTCCGGTAATAGCATGAAAATATTTGGATTTATTATCTGCCAGCTTAAGCCAAAAGGTTCTAAACTTTAACACCCAATAAAGCTCACTATTGTCCAAAAATCTTTCAAAACCACAGCTAAATATGCCAAGGAGGTTTTATTGTTTTTAGAAAAATGTTTATTATTCAGTTTCTCCATCTCAGATAAAGTACTTTTAATAATAATTTTGTTATTTAAAATACTTCTTCTAGCCCACAAAGAAACACTCTTATCAATTCTATTCAATTTATACTTAATTTTGTGAACCCTTTTACCTTGAATAAAAGAGAGTGACTTCCACTTATCAACAATAGTAGGATTTCCTCCTGTAACCAACTTTTCTCAAGAATAAATATCTTATTTTTATTGGTAAGAGGGATACCTAGATTACTATGATCAGACCCTGTAGGAGGCACAACAACATTCCAAGAGTTTGGAAAATTAGTTATCGAATCCTTATTGAGAATAATTCTATCAAGAATTTTTTTAATCATCTCTTTACCATTCCTTTCATTAGACCATGAAAATTACGACCTTTGGAAGGTATCTCAGTCAAATCATTACAATTAACAAAGTCAGTAAACCAATTCATAGTTTTTTTATTCAGACTCCCAGCCCTCCCCCAAATTTTTTTAGTGGCAAAGCGAATCATATTGAAATCACCCAAAATACACCAAAGAATGTTAACAAGATTTTTTATCATATTTTAAAAAAAAACATTCTCAGCAGTAGGACCATACAAAAGAGATTTCACATATACCCCATCTTGGAGAATCATAAATGCAATGAATTAGGTTCTTATCAGAACTTATAAGATACTGATAACTATCTTTAACAAAGACAGCTAAACCCCCAAAGAGCCCCTTTGGATCGACATATGCCACTAGATTCGTATTAAGTTTGGTACTAAGAGTCTCAACATAATTAAACTTGTGTTTAGTTTCAGAGAGAAATAATACCTCGATACTATGAACATCAACCATACCAATTAAGCTTAGTTATGTTAGGGTTGTACCAATGCGCTGGCAGTACTATACTTGTATCATTGACCACCTTGGGGTTGTTGTGGGACAACCCCTCAAAACACTCGCATTTTTAGAAACCACAATATCCGATAATCCCTCATTTTACCATTTCTCAAACTTTCTTTCAACAATCATTCTATCTATTTCCATATCTTCTACCATCTCATTATTGCCTCCTTGAACACTCTTAGCAACCACTTCATCATCCGAGCCAATGAGAGTTGCAGAGATAGCATAACTGGTGTAGAATTATTTTCAAGAGGGAGACCTAGATCTTCTCTAATTTTTTGTGTTCATATTTTGTTTTTCTTAAGAGACCAAAAGCATATATTATTATCTGACTGAAGAGTAATAGAAGGATCAATAAATACATTAGGACAAGTATTTGATGATGGACCAAATCGAGCTTGATGGGTTGGGCCACAACATTTAATGACCTCCTCATTATTAAGTGTCCTTATTGAATTAGACATAGAAACCCATTTATGAATAGAACGACCCAAGTCCATGTTTCGGTAAAGTCAAAATCGACTGAACCTTATTTGAGATTTCAACATCCTTATTCCCAATAGTATATAACCACGTTGTCTTATTAGACCCATACTCCAAAACCTTCTTTGCACCAATTTTATTATTGTTTCATAGGTCTTTTTGTCCTTTTTTTTTCTGACCATTCTTATTATCCAGACCCACTTTTGCAGCTTTGAAAACAAAGCCTTGAATCCCTTTTCCGGTCACCGGACCTCCATTTAAAAACTGCACCTAGTTATAAAGTCTAGTAACAAGTTTTGTTTGATTATCATAGTCCTTCTCTTCATGAGAAAGAATCCCACAAGTATAGCAGAAATCGAACAACTTTTCATATTTATACGAAACCCACATTGGATCTTTGTCTCCCAAATGAAACATTATCAATTTTCTAGGTAACACAAACTCTAGAGGAATTGTCTTTGAATTTCTCTGGCTCCGGAAGCTCTACAGCTTCAACATTTCCCAGTTTCATAGCAATTTTATGAAAAATATCCTCCTTAATAAAAAGAGGATGAATTCCTTCACTCTGAACCCAAAACGCAGTTTCTTCAAGAAATGAAGGGTCCACAATACATTGTTCCCATCTTCGAATCAATACATGGAACCCTAACAAGGATAGGTGTGTCCTAGTGGTAGAGAAAATAAGAGATCTTGAGTAGAGATTGTACACTTTGTTTTCTAGTGTTGGATATATTACTAGTGTTCTTTCAAAAGGTTGATAGTGTAAAAGTTTGTAGTATCACCTTTCAGAGATAGCAAGAGTTTTAGCGAAATAACTTGAAAACCTTAAGGGTGGACATACATTAGGCAGTGGATGTATGTGAACCAAACCACTATAAATTTTGTGTTTCTCTTCTTCCCGTAACTCTTTACATTCTTTCACGCTATTTATGTTTCATAGTCTATTTAGAATTGCTTAGTCTAAATAGTTGGTATTACGTGCATAATGTTTAATTTATTGTCACCTAAGAATTACCGATAACTAAGATTGCATATTAATATAAAGTTACAAATAGATGGTCTTTTATATTACATTAATTTAGATATTATTTAGTCTGATAAGTTCATATTGACCCCCTCACCTTAAGACGGTATCCTAGTTTTCAATTGGTATCAGAGTCTAACTCTTATATTTACAGTTAACCGCATCTAGAGTAATATACAATATGGAAGCTAACAAACCGAAGGGTATCAGCACTACTCGACCACCATTGTTTGTAGAGATAGAATTTGCATATTAGAAGAAGTGCATGGAGATATACCTCAAAGGACTCGACTAATCACTTCAGAAAATCACTAGAGATAACACATTCATACCATATAGTGATAGAGACACTTTGATAATAAAGACTAAATATGATATTACATGTGAAGATATAAACATAAAGATACAAAACAAGGCTCTCAACACACTTATTTGTGGATTTAGTCCATTCATATATAGCAGTGTAAGAGAGTGTGAAACAACTTATGAAATTTGAAGTTCTTGGAACTATCTTACCAAGTCACTCGTGATGTTAAGGACACAAAGATTTGTCTTTAAGTTACTCGATACAAATTCTTCAAGATGTAGATAGAAGAAAAGTTAAGTCGAATGAATCAATCGTTCTCAATTATTGTCAACAATTTGAGAACTCTCGCTCAAGTCTACGCAACAACGAGATTTCCCACAAGATCTTATTCTCACTACCAAAAGAATAAAAGGCAAAGTACACGCCCATCTGTAAAGCTAACTACCTCTCAAACATGAAGGTTCATGAAGTAATATGCAACCTAATGACGTAAGAACTCGTTTTGGATCAAGAAAATATACGAGATGAAGGGCATAATAAAGAAAAGAACCCACTAGCTTTTAACGTTTGAGAATACATAAAGAATAGTGATAAAGGCATTCGAGAATCATCAGAGAATGATGAATCAAGTGATGATGAAAGGATCACCATGCTAGCAAAAGACATGAAGAGAATCATGAGGTACAAACAATTTTCCAAGAAACAAAGCCACATCAAACCCTAAAAAGGGAGAAATAGAGAATTCAAGATGGAGGAGGCCACTTTCTATCATTTTTAAAAAAAATTGGACACATCAAGGCGTATTTTACCAAACTCTTAAAATAAAAACCCAAGCAAGCACTTCATGCAAATACTGCATGGGACGACTAAAACTTCAATGATGAAAATATTGAGGAGAATGTCGCTACTCTAGTATCCTTAATGGCTAATGAGGTATCATCAATCCCTATGAACCCTTTAGGTTTAATACCAGATCAATTATTTAGTAACAATGAGCCTTATTGGGAAAGGTCTACTAAGAGCGAAGTAACATCCACTAATCTATATAGACCCAAACTAAGTTGGGTACCTAAAGCTTAATCTTCTTTAGATGTAGGAAAAGAGCATTAAAGCGCAAAATGATGGATTCTAAATAGCGTATGCTCGAGGCGCATGACCATAAGTTCATCATTATTTCATTCGTTAATAAATAAAGAAGGAGACAAGATGACCTTTGACGACAACTCTTCTAACTTGCTTAGAATAAGCCAACTATATAACTATATGATGTAGTGTATAGTGTCGAATTTAAAACCTATAATTGTGTCATTTTCAAACAAAAATGGTTTAGATATTTTATTTATTTATAATCTTTGCCATGATGTGCATATTTTTTATTTTGATAGTCTCATATGCAAAAATGTTACGTGTTTGTTTGTTGTTAATTAATTGGTTATGGAACTGTCACCTAGGACATGCTAACATGGATTTATTGTCAATATTTTTCAACAAGTATATAGTTATAGGTCTTTCCAAACATAAGTATGATAAATATATATTATGTGATGCATTCTAACTTGAGAAACAACATAGTTCATCTTTTAAGCTTTTAAAAAGAGTTGTTTCATCTAAACCGCTTCAAATTTTGCATATGGATATATTTGGCCTTGTTAATGTCACTAGTTTAGGAGAGTCAAAATATGTTTTCGTTATTGGTGATGAATTTACTAGATTTACATGGGTAATCTTTCTTACATCTAAATATCTTTCTTTAGATGAATTTGCTGAACTTTTTTGCAAGATACAAACAAAAAATGTTATTTTATTACTTACATTCATAGTGATAATAGATCAAAACATGTGAATTTTCTTTTTAAGAATATTTGTGATGATTTTGGAATTAAACATAACTTTTGGCCTCCTAAGTCTCCCCAACAAAATGTGTAGTAGAAGGAATAACCAAACACTTCAATAAATGGCTAGAACTTTGTTGAAGGAACACAATTTACCTACTTACTTTTGGGGAGACTCCAAATCTTATCGAATCTTCAAAAAACAAACAAATATCATCAAGTGATTAATGCATGTAGATTTTGGTGAGGCTAATCTATTTTGTAAAAGGAACATTTAAGAAGTCAACTCAAATGTGGAGGAAGTCAACCCAGAGCAAGTAACAAGTGAAGTTCATGAAGACCATCCTAGGAGTTGGAAGGATGTGCGAGATCATCCACGTGAGTTGATAAGCAAAAATAAAAATGATCGGGTTTTAACTCAATCTCAAATAAACGCTCTTTGTGCTCACTTTTCCTTCTGATCTCAAATTGAGCCAGATATTATCAAATAAGCACTTCCCGATGATCTTTTAATAAACACCATGCACGACGATTTTAATCAATTTGAAAGGAGCAATGTTTGTAGTTTAGTCGAAATTCTAAGAGATCATACCATCATCGATTCGAAATGGGTGTTTCTAAATAATGTTCGAACGGATATTATGTAATTTTTGTTGACTTGGTTTACACAAATGTTGAAACAAACCAAGTTACCGCGTTCACATGTTAGCAAGTAATTCCGATAACCCCCCCCCCCCCTCTCTCTCTCTCTCTCTCTCTCTCTCTCTCTCTCTCTCTCTCTCTCTCTCTCTCTCTCTCTCTCTCTCTCTCTCTCTCTCTCTCTCTCTCTCTCTCTCTCTCTCTCTCTCTCTCTCTCTCTCTCTCTCTCTCTCTCTCTCTCTCTCTCTCTCTCTCTCTCGTGTTTAGCATTACCTTGCATTTTTTAGTTGGTTCATCAATTTCTATCCATGAGAGGATTTTTGGTCAAATGGATTTTATCTAAGTGTAGACCGGATTGACGATGATTTGATTGATACATTTATGACATTGTAAAGACTAACATTATATATTCACTTGGTAAAATCATTTGAAATTGAATGAGAATTTAAGTCATGAAATTATGGATATATTAATAAATAAATAAATAAAATATATATAAGTGTTAATTTATTTATATGTTTTATATATATATATATACATATATATATAAATAATTCTTATCATTGGATCTGATCCAATAGTTATGTAATTCTTTTACCATTTGTAAACCTTTTACCAAAAGATTCATTACCATTGGGTCAAACCCAATAATTGCGCCTACGTACTTAGTTAAAACGTATGACTTATGTAAAATCATATCTCCAAAATTATAAAGTCACAACATTCTTAAAATGATTTTTAATCGAATATTAATTTTCTATAAATAGTTGATCAACTTAAATAATTTATTCATTCAATTTTAAAAAAATTAAATATTGAAAGTATTAGAGAGAAAGATAGGTAAAAAAAAATAGTATTATTAAGTTTGTTAAATATCTGAAAAATTTATTTGTCTGTTTTTTTAAATAGTTTGTCGTTTAATTTTACAGGTAGAAGTTAACACTTCAAAGGGCATGTCAAATCTAATTCTAATTTCGACAAACAATTTATATTTTGTAGGTTTAATTATATTCTTTTTTATTCTCTATATTTATTTTATTATTTATTTTTAGGATTTTGTTTAGTGGTTCACACAATTACAAAAAGTAATATTTAGTTAGTGTAAGGAGTGAAAAAGAGAAAGTTGACAAAAAGAAGAGAAAAAGAGAAAGAAAAACTTATAAAAATGAACATGGTAATCCATGGTAGATGGTAAATCCTCTCTTTCTTGTCCCTAGAGGTAATACTACAAAAGGGAGGGGGAGGGGGGAGGGGGAGGGGGAGGAGGAGGAGGAATTTAGGGTTTTCTATAATATTTTGTTTCAAAATAAGAGTTAATTAAGAAGTTACAAAACTAGCCATTAGCGCGTTTTTACCACAGCTTGCGTTCAAATTGCTGAAGTAATTTATCGTACTAGGTTGGATTCGATCAATAATGTAGAGTGTGTCAGATAGATCGATATGGAGTGATGAGAAGACAAACAGAAGGCAGAGTTTTACAAGTGTCAGATACAGAGAGGACTGATGATTTAGTTGATCATGACCATGATTCTTTGAATTCTAAACTTTTGGTCGGAGTGGGAGGTGAAGAAGTAGATATTGACCTCTGGTAGATTGTTTGGACCTGCGAAGCATGCATGTATGATTTATGATGTATGTATTCACACATGCTCAACTTGTATATATGTGTTGGATTATCTGTCCAAATTAAAAAAAATATAAGGCTATCTTTTCGACTTAAAAAATAAAAGTATATCATGTTGAGTGAAAGATGCATTTGAAAGAAAATCAAAAGTTATGTCCAAAAGAAAAATTAATTTTAAAAGCAAGAGCATAATGGCAATATTTTTTTTCGATAACAAAACATTTCTTTCTTTTTTTTTGGACGGGATAACAAAACATTCAACAAAGTAAAAAAAAACTAATTTTTTATTTGTTAACTTAAAGAAAAACTAATTCAATTCAGCAACTGATGTCATTTGAGAAAAATTAAACATATATTTAATAATAGATTTTGATTCGAAGAAATTTGATAAGTCTCCTTAAAATCCAAAATTTATTCTGTTGAAGATTGTTTATTAGAGAAGTTACATATTAATAAAAATGAGAGTAAAACATTCACTATTCCCTAAACTATGGTCGGACTGACAGTTTGTCCACTATTATATTTTTTGGTACTGGATGTCTCTTAAATATCATTTTCGTAATCAGATTCTCCTTAACTTTTATTTTTGTGAGTGGATGTACCTTAAGTTTTATTTTCGTGACAGGATGCCCCTTAAAATTCATTTTCGTAACTCTAGAGAGATTAAATAGCGCCTATTTGTTTATCGAGTAAGTGGATGCCCCTTAACACATGGCCATTTAAATATAGGAGTGACTTAAGCGAGGGTGAGATTACAGAGGAGTGACTTAAGCTCTATTCTTAAATACATCGATATGCAAAAATCTAAGAGAATAGAGGGCGAGATTACCAGATTGATTCTACCGATTGCAATTCATACGATCTGGGAGGAGAGAAACAACCGCATCTTCAACCAAACCTTCTTAACTGAGGAAGGTATTATGGAGAAGATCTCAAGCCAAATGATAGAAAACATGGTGAATCTGAAGAGTTTCGCCAGAGAGGAGGTAGAAGCGGAGATGAAGATATATAGAGAGAGTTAGGGTTTGTAACAGATTGAGTTGTACTTTTGAGTACTAGTGGTTTGTTGTGTTGGGTTATGACCCGTACTAGTTAGGGTATCTAGTTCTATTTTGTTTTATTATGTCTGGTCAAAGTGTTTGACCGTGACTTAAGTGTAAAACTCTATTTGTTTTGATATATAATTAAATCTGGCTGGCTTAGCAAAAAAAAATAACTATGTTAAATATCACGAAAGGGGTACCCAGAAAGGGGCATCCATTATGGGGGGTCTGTTTACATTTTCGTGATATTTAAATAGCGCATATTTTGTTAAGGGGCATCCAGTCACGAAAGGGGCACCCAGTCACGAAAATGAAATTTAAGGGGCATCCAATACCAAAAAATACAGTGGGGGCAAACTGTCAATTCGCCATAGTTTAGGGGTAAATGAGGCATTTACTCTAAAAATTAATAAAAATATTTAAATCATAATAATGCATACCCAAAATTTCCATATATCTATATATAAACCATGTAAGCAGCTGCATCATGGCCCGTTCAATCAGTGATGGAAAGGATAGCGGAGGAGACCAAACGAGTCGGTAATATCTCGTTTTGTCATCTTCCTAAACATTTCAATTGGTTGGCGGGCCGACTTATCGAATAAGTTAGGCGTAAGGCGATTGTAAGTAGTGAACCAGCAAACATGCTGTGTAATTTCTCAAGACTAGGTATAGGCTGATATGCCAGAGATTAAGGTGGGTGTGGTGTTTTTGTCCAAAAAAATTACGCCATGTAACACGTACAAATTCTAAACTTATAGCACAAGACTACTCACAAATTTGAAACTATTCTTTCTCTCTGAGATTAATTTTTGTTAGTAGAGCTCGCCCAAAGCTAAGTTTACATGGTTGCTTTTGTCATGGAAAACTTCCCATGAATAGAAGAAGTTTCAAACTGATCTTGCTGGCTGGACGAGGTGAGACCTGCGACTAGGCGTAGCTGATGGTGGAGAGAGACTCAGATCTAATTGAATTGAACGGAACTTAGGGTAATAGGGAACAAGGAAAAGTTGGAAAGTATAACGTATTTTTCGGTGAAAAAAAAAACTGTGGAGGTAAGTTTTCAAATCAGGTATATTTTAGAGGACAAAAATAATATTATCCTTTTTTGTAAATGAGTTATCATTGTTTTATTTATGATTAGCGTGATATTTTGTTTTAAATGCAATTGTAGGCACAACGTGTTCGGGGCTGACGGTCATATTGTTTGACACAGAGAATGCCTGTTATGTATTTCGCTATTTTTGGATCTTAACCTAACCCAGAATGATCAATAACACCATTGTGCATGATGGAATGAGTACCAACACCGACCATGCTCAATGTTGTCTCTGAGCAGTGTCAACTTTGATTATGCTCGGTGATAGAATTTAATCAGTTTAGTGCTAAAAATGATCAAACTCATTCATGACACTGAACAAGCTCAGTTATGACATCGAGCTGAGTCTGTTCAGGGCATAATACAAGTCATGCTCATTGCTAACACTAAACATGCTCATAGTCACCACTAAGCATTATCATGTCAGGATTGCACCTGGTCAACCAAATAAAAAATGACAACACAATTGATACATAAATATAAATTAACACAAATTGGACACCCAAACTTTGAATTAATTCAGATAAACTACAAAGGATCATAGTAATGTTTCACATGGTGATCAATTATATATACCTTTTGATTTGTGATATTCACACATGATTTTCTTCCCTAAATACTTAACCCTAAATAGGATCCACTTCTTTTACAGTCTACTAGGCCAGATCTTGCAAATTGGAAGGGTGATAAATAGCTCACGTTTATCCAACTATAGTCCTAGGAGGGGGGATATAAGCCAAATATAAATCTCCCATAATAACTCTGTCGCAAGAAGGTATGAATAAGTCGAGACCTAAGATATGAGAGTCACGAAGAGAGTATAATGTATCTACCAAGGATAGATGGGTATCAAACTCTCTAGAGGACGGATATTCCAAAGGAACCAAGTTAATCATAATCGACATCGAGGGTAGTGTCTTACTATACGACAAGGTTACATTAGAGTTTGGTCCCCACAACAACCTAAACTGCACAATAGTCTCAGTGTACTACTACGCACAGTGCCAGCTTTGTGTGTGTACCTATGACATCTATAAATACCCCATTCTACAATCGAAATGGGTATATTTTATCTCTCTCTAAAATTCATTGTGGTTATATATAGTTGGATAAATCTTCGTAGCTCACCGGGTCATATGTATACCCCTAGCAATAATGCTAATGTTGAGCGTCAGAGTGCCATCGAGAGTACACCCTACTTTGGCTCTAATTTAGTGTGTAGTTTCAGGAAGCCTCATTACACAGTTGAAGCCTCATCAAGGTTAAAAGAGAGCTTTGTAAAGGTGATCAGAATTAAGGTACGCCGTTCTTATCAAGAATTCTTGTCTTGTTAATTAATTCACCTATTCTTTCCATCCTATTGTTACTCATTCTCATATATGGATTTACTCGTGCCATAAGGTAGATCGGTCGGGCACATTGATCGGGAAGTAGTATTTTCGTGTTCTCTCATTTGACTTCGTCTGTGCAAACAAATTTCTATCCTATTAAGATTCCGCAATGGACATTTTGAGTGAGAAAGGTTTGGTGGCCAAACTAGTGCCAGTAGAGTAAGTCATAGGATTGTCGTTAGGTAACATAGATAAAAAGGTTTAGATTGACAAAACACTCAAAGGACCACAAAGAGATTCTCACTGAGATAAATTGGAAGAATATACACATTTATTTGTGTGGACTACTGCGTATATGGTAGGAATCTAGCGAAGCATATCAGAGCCTTCTTTGACTGTTCATTATATGACCAGGATGATAACTCAAAAGTAAAGAAATTATTCATATGAGAAATATAGGGCAATGCATAAAGAATTTCGTTGACAGTTAGAAGTTGGCCATATATGAGAGGGTACCTATCTCAAATAAATTCCTAATCCAGTGTTGGTAGCAAAAATCGATGGCTCTTGGAGGATGTGTATCGATTACACATATTTTAATAAAGTGTGCACGAAGGATAACTTTCCTCTCCCAGAGATAGATAAGATGGTGGGCGCAATATCTAAGCATACATAATTGTATTTTACGAATGCTATTAATATGAAAAAAATTTAATAGAGGAACAAGATGGAGAAAATGGAGTTTATCACTGATTAAGCCTTCAACTGTTACAAAGTTATGCCATTTTGAACTAAAGAATACGGGACCGACCTATCAACAAATGGCAAATACAGGTTTTGAGCATCAAATAGGGAGAAACATGGAAATCTATATGGATGACATGTTGGTAAAGAGTGCTTAATTCAAAATACAGTTGGAAGATTTAACCAAAGCTTTAAAGATAATACATAATGTCAGCATCAGACCTAGTCCTACCAAATGTATCTTTGGAGTAATTTGGGAAAGTTCCATTGGTTTATGGTCATTCACAAAGGTATGAAAGCTAATTACGATAATATACTGGCAATACTTAATATTTAACCTAGAAGATCTATAAAACAAGTACAAGAGTTGACATGCAAGGTAGCAACGTTATGCCAACTCATGTCAAAATCAGTTGGGAAGTGTGGACAGTGGTTTAGAACGTTAAGAAATCATTATAAATTTGAGTGAATAAAGAAGTATCAAAAAGCATTTTGAAATCCTCACAGAGTACCTATGTACTCCGTCGATTCTTACAAAGGCCGAGATGGAGAGACATTCCTTATATACTTATAGTCTAACAAGAAAACTATAGCGTTAGTGTTGGTTCGTGAGGTAAAAGGAGAATAAAAATCCATATATTATGTTAGTAAAAGGGTACAAGGATCCAAAGAATGATACCCTCCAATAGAGAAAATCGAGTTAGCCCTAATTCACTTCGAAAGGAAATTAAATTACTATTTAGAGGCACATCAAATAAAAGTATTAATGACTTGCCATTAACGCAAGTTTTGTCAAAACCTAAGGGATTAGGTTGATTAGTAATAGGTGATCTAGATAAGCAATACGATATAAATTTTGACTCTCCGGCTGTGATTAAGGCTCATGCATTATCATATTTCATAATTGAGTTCACGTTATTCGACGAGCCTGGGAAAATGGAAGTGGATGACGAGAAAAGTTGGATTGTTGAAGTAGATAGGGCATTAGAGAAACATGGTAGTTGCGATAGACTCTTAATGATCGATCTCGAAGGAAAATATATAGCTTATCTATTAGATTAATGTTCAAGGTGACAAAAAATAAATCTGAGTATGAGGCATTGTTGGATGGGGTTAGATCATCCATAATGTTGGAAGCAAGAATGATTTAAGTATACACAAATTCTTAGCTCATGGTCGAGCAAATTGGGTGAGATTACATGGATCAGAACCCGATAATTGCCGCATATTAGGCAAATCAACCTACATATAATTTTGAATCCTTCCAAATAGTCCATGTCCCGAGGACAAAACATGCATGCACAGATGCTCTGGTTAGAATGTGAGTGAATAATGAAGTTACTAAGGGGGTAACATCAAACACATTAACCGATCTATAATCAAGGAGGATGAAATGTTCCTAATAAAAGTTAGAGAATATTGGAGAAGAGGAATATATATCAATGAAGTGTTAACACTTGTGGATAAGAAGGAAGCTCGGACTTTGATCTCCCATCCAAAGAGATTCCTTATGAGAGGTAAGTATTTATACAAAAGATCATATGAAGGACCTTTGTTAAAATGTGTAGGCACAAAAGAGAGTCGGAACGCTCTGCAAATGCACAAAGGTGTATATGGAAAATATCAAATATCGATCGTTAGAAAAGAAGATGTACATACAAGGGTATTTATATCCAAAAATGATGAAGGATGCCTATGATATAGTAAAATCATGTAGGATGTGTCAAGGACATAAGCCCTTATAACTACATCCAGACACAACCTGATGCCTATCTCAATCCCATGGTCACTTTGGAAATGGGGTATGAACATCATCGGGACTCTAGAATTAAACACGACTTAAATAGGTTCTTATACGTTACAGTGGACTATTTTACTCGATGGATCGAAGCTGAAGTTGTATCAATAATAACTACTCAAACGGCTTGTAAGTATATATGGCAAAACAAAGTCTGCCAATATGGGACAGGGGTACATGATAGTCACAATCCACAAGACTCAATTCATGTTTTCTTATTTTTGAATGTGTTGTGAGGATACATGACTCAAGTTAGTGTATTCTTCAACATTCATATTCGATGTAATAACTAGGTAGAGGTTAGTAACTAAACAATCATATGTGGCTTAGATACAAAAATAACCCAACTCAATTAAAAATGACATGAGGTGTTGCCTAAGGTATTATATGGGTATCAGACAACAGTATGCTCGGAAACAAATGAGACTCCATACGACTTGACATATGGATGCAAGGTTTTATTACTAATAAATATATCTATACTTAATTCAAGATTTATAGATTTTAATTTGAACACAAACAAAAATAATCTCCTAGGAGAGATGGATCTCATTGAAGAAACTCGAGAAAGGGCACATTTCTGGTCAAACTTAGCAAAGTTAGGCGTATCACAAGGTTTTCATGAGAAAGTTCAACCAAAAAACATAAAGGTAGGGGTCTTGATATTGTGAAAACAATAATTCTCCACGAAAACAAAAAGAGGAAAGTTCAAACCAATTGAGAGGGACCTTATGAAGTCATCTCAAAAACTCGCTCAGGAACCTACATGCTAGACGAGAAAGACGACACACGTTTGCCAAATTTTTGGAGTGCCGAGCACTTGCATAAATCATTAGATGAGCATTCTGATCTTGGAGGAGAATGTAAGAAACTAAACCCTCAATAAGAATACTTGTTATTACCATAATTTCTCTTTGGAGTTCTTATGAAACAAGAATATTGCTAGCAAGTTGAAAAGGATCTTTTCTCAAATCCCTAAGATTATCAACTAGGGGATCAGCCAAAGGATTTCCAGACCTAAAAAAGTTGATAGACTAAAAAAATTTCTCGGCTCCCTAAGATTATCGACTAGGTGGTCGTCCAAAGGATTTCTTGACCTGAAAAGTTAATAGATTATAAAAAAATTCTTGGATCCCTAAGATCAATGACTAGGGGACCAACCAAAGGATTTATCGACCAGAATAGTAGATAGATTATAAAACTTTTCGAAATACCAAATTTGCATTGATAACTAAGACCAATTTTGCATTGAAAAACTAAGACCAATTATGCATTGGACTCAAATCAAAAGACTAGTATCTCTGGAACCTAAAAGACCAGCTCCTCTAGCAAAAGTAAATGCTCATCTAGCATATTGATACCGATGCTCTGATCAATCTATGAGGACAAACAATATTCTGCAAACCAAATCTAGTGGCTTTACAGGTCAATACATATATTTTATTGAACTAACTTTTATCATGTTAAGAGCATATCCTTGTATCACCACATCGCACACTTTTTGTGCATTTATAACATGACACACCTGCATATTATTCTTGTCATAAATTCTTGTGTGGTGAGAATTGGATCTTGAGGTAAACTAAGAACATGCTAAAATTTTATCATGCCGCCTAATAAAAAACGTCACCTTGCTTTCGAAAGTGTCAATTCGGTTAAGAGTCGTTTTGCAATATTGTATATATATTTATGGTCGTTGGGAGCTTATTTTATAGTCGTTTATAGTCGTTTATAGTCGTTGGGATATATTTTTTTAGCTATATACTGAGGCTCCTTCAAGGCACAACTCACCCCTTCTTCCCCATGACTTTTATATCATATAAGGGGTCATTCTAGAAGCTACTCTCTTTATTTTATACCATAAAGTCAAGCTTGTTGTATTAATTGTTATATCAACTCATTAAGAGTATTCATTCACTTTCTTTGTACTTAAACATTCACAATTCAAGATAGTTTAGCTCTAGCTCTAGATTAGTATTGAAGATCCAAGAGAAGAGTAGAGTGTATCAAGTTCGATTTTGATTTGAGAAGAAGGCTTCCCAACAAAATTGTTTTACTTGTGTATGTGATTACACAAGTGTTTTAGCTTGAGGTGTTCAAGTACGATTGTGAAATAATCGTTAAAAGTCATGGGTTTGTAGGTTATGCTTTAGCTTATAAAAACCTCATTGTAATGGTTTGTATCTCACCTTTAAGGGCGTGTGTGTACCCAGAAGGGAAAAAAATAATAAAGAAAAAGTGGAGAAAAATTATAAATAAAAAGAAAGGGAGAGAAAAATCTTGTTTGGATTAGGAATTTTTGTGCTGGAAAAAATTCGCAAAGGATTTGTGTATTTTTTATTTGGATTGAAAAAAATATATAAATATTTTTTTACGCTTCTTAACGTAAGAGTTCATGAGATATAATTTTAAGATTTTTTTCACACTTTCAACTGAACAAAGTTCAACGACTTCAACTATCACCTGGTACGATTTTTACACATTCATTTGAAAAAAAAAGTTAAATACGATTTGTGATTTCTTGTATCTTGGATTTATTAATTTTTTATGAAAGTCTATACATCATGAATACGGAAAGAGGCTACTCCGCAGAGACCAAGAGGTCTTGGGATCGAATCTTATTGGAATCAAAATGATTCTGAGTCCAAAGTGGCTCTCATATGTATAAAAAAAAGAATACAGAAAGAGTTTAAACAACTCATCAGATTCTTGTAAATTTGAACTTCCACGACTTTACAGTCAACCACTTGATAATAACAATTCATTTCCCAAGTAATTCAATTTTCAAAAAATTCATCAACAAACATCTATAATTTATATATTTATATATAACTAACTATGTCAATGTAACATCGTTGTAAAATATCTTAAAACTTTGTATGTTTAACAAACACGGTTACATAAAAAATATTTTAGTCGACAAGATACGAATGTGGCATGACATCTAGAATATTTTTTGAAGGCAATGAAACAAGTTTAAAGTATTTTATCCTCGTGTTGTATATATTTTTAATTGGTACTAAAGTTAAGATTTATGAAAATTTGATCAAACAAAAAAGCCTAAACAACATATAAAAAGACATATATCATTCATACATGCACTAAAATACAAAATCACTCATGATACATGGTCCAAAATATCACATAATCCATTCAAAATAACTTCAAGGGAGAAAAAATATTTTAAAAAGGAACAATTGAAAAAAGCAAAGGACAATTACTAGATGAACAACCATTGTTTGTCTTCTTTCAACCTAACTAGTTGCATGAGTAATGTGGATAAAACATCCATGAATAATATATGGAAGATTCTATTCTCTAGTACGAGCCAACATTTTGATACTTGTAAGAAAACCATCATTCCTTCATCAACACATATGTATGGGTTTAGATCCAAGAGGAACCAAGGCTTGAAGAACAGATATAAAAACAACTTCTTTAAAGATAAAACCATCATAACCTGTGAAGCGCTGTCAAAAGTCCATAATTGAAGTAGTAGGTCCAAACCCAACCCCCAATTTAAGCTCAAGCTCCAATTTAAGCTCGTTAAGTAAACAAACCCGCTCGAACGCGTTTGTGAACGAATTGTTTATCTTTATAAATTATGAAATAATATATTATTTACTTGTAAGTATATTATTAAACCTTCTAGATCAACTTGGATATTTTTAATTTCTTTAGACTTTTATTTTTTTATTAATATTACGCTTCATATTTTCATACCACGCATTCTACCAAATACCAACCGTTCATGGAAGTTCTGTTTCAGCCGTAAAAGAATAAATTGTTCATGAGCCGCCTCTAAAAAAGCTTGTTATATAAGTTAAACAAATAAGTTTTAACATCTCTGACTTGGAACGTTGAAAGTTTGGCTCGACTCTTTTAAATTTGAGCTCGGCTCGACTCAAGAAGTTAAATAAATAAGCATGCACATCTTGTATTCAGCTCGATTCAACTCGTTTATAGCCCTGCGAGCGACCATGGTCGAACGAAGATCGGTGGACTAGTGAAACAACAAAAAATTATACTAAATAAATAAGAAAACTAAACTACTACATAATAATTTTGTATAAGTTTGATAATTTTATCATAAAGATTTAGGAAAAGAAATAAAGCCTTATGTTAGTGTTCTGCGTCTCTCACTTATATAATGAGTGATTGACCTATGGAGTCTCAAAGACAAACTTAGTGGCCTATAAGGAACACGAGGCTAGATTCTTTTTCAAAGAGTCCATTATTCAATGTTATGGATGACCAAATGTTAAAATATTCTAAAATAAACAAAAACATATAAGGAGAAAAAAAGTGGTAATAGCATGGATCACCAACTTAGTGAGTATCGACTCATTGTGTAACGAGACACTGGTATCACCAACAACTGCCACTGACCAGTGCCACCGACGACAACCACCGACGACCACCAGAGCCGTCGTAACGAGATACTAGGTATCACCACCAACCACCTGCGTCGCCACCCAGGAACTCTAATATCACTGAGAATCATAAAAATCACTGAATATAAGTAAAAATCAGTAAGTATCAAAAAAAAATTCATTAAGTATACTTAGCAAAAATTGTAAGTATATTTAGCAAAAAACTGAGTAAGAAAAAAACACTGTGTAGACCAACAAAAAACTAAGTAGAGCAATCAAATGCTGAAATTTACTATTACGAAAAAAAATTATAGCACTTAATTTAAGGAAAAAGATAACCTACTAGTTAAAAAATAATAAAAATAATAAGAGTGATGCTGGGTATCACCTAAACATCACCCATAGGGGTGGAAATCGGAAGGAACGGATCAGAAATAAGGTCTTTCGGAAAAATTCCAATTTTTTTCGGAATAGATTTTTTCCATTCCAATTCCTATCCAATTTTTCGGAACTGGAAAAAACAGTTCCGAATTCGGAATTTCGGAATTCACCGGAAATTCGGAAATTTCGGCACGGAAATTTCGGAACTTTTCGTTCGGAAATTTCGGAATTTCGGGTTCAGAATTTCGGAACTTTTGGTTCGGAAATTGCGAAGCTAATGGCTGAAAATTGAAACTATGTAATATTCACCTACTATTTTTTAATTATAAAAAAATTAAAACAATTCAAATTGATATTTACTGCAAAATATTTAAAAAAGTACAGTAGAATGAATAACCAAATTGCTCATTCCAACCGTTTTTTTTATATATGTTTAATATTGTCATTCCCAACTTGACGGCAAATTATGGACCCACAAAACTTACCCACCATTCTCTTCTCATTTACTTAATCACTCTAAATAAAAGACTTACAACAATCTTGGCCATTGTTGGATTTGTATAAAAATATAATAAACATTACGACTGTAATTATACTTAAATTAATATATGAATATTTCATTCTAATTCAACAATTTTTTTTTAAATTTTCAACATCTCAGGTTGTCTAATTTTTTCTTTTATCTTAATATTTATTATATATATTTATATTATAAAATGTAAAATCAGAAATAAAAATCGGAAATATAGTTCAGAAATAAAATCGGATCGGAAAACCCGGAAATTTCGGAAATTTATATGTAGTTCCAATTCCGATCCGATTTTTTCGGAAAAATCGGAAATCGGAATTTCGGAACCTTAAAAATCTGTTCCGAAATCGGAATTTTCGGACCGGAAAAGTCGGAAATCGGAAATTTCAGATCCGATTTCCACCCCTAATCACCTATGATGTGGCGTTTAGGTGGTCCAATTATGGATTTTCTCTTTCCAGATTTATTTTTTTCTCTCTTCTGCATGATTGGACCACCTAACCGCCACATCATGGGTGATGTTTAGGTGATGCCTTTTTAGGTGATACCTAGCATTACTCAAATAATAATTGATGTTTAAAATGGTAAGGAACCTAACCGTTATAATGGTATGTAAAACTTAAAAAGCGTTTTTGTAGGATAAGGAAGAAAATATCAATTTGAATTTAAAGGCTACACAAGAACACTCGAAACCTAATTAAAGACAGAATCTAGCTTTAGGGCCAACTAGCTTATAACAAAGTCCTGGACGTCCATACCCATGATATCAAAAAAAAAAAAAAAATGTCCTGGACGTCGATTATGTCCTGGACGTCGATTATGTACCGCCATGTAAAACAGTTTAAACACATATAGGAGCTCTCTTTCCAGGGAAGGAGGTTACAATTCACTCAGATAACCTTGAAGTGATTCAAGGTATAAAGCAGGTGTCAGCGGCTAGGTGGAACATCCAACCTACCCTTCATAAAATTATCCTTAGAGCTGAAGAGCTTGAACGAATTTCTTTTAAACACATCAAAAGAAAGCTCAACAGGGATGCGGATAAGTTAGCGAAGGAAGCTAGGCACGCAACATTTTTCACAGATCGGAATACTATTAGTATTGTCGATCTCTCTTCGGCTTTTAGTAAATTAGGAATAGGTTAATATTGCTCGTTTTGTTTTGGGGTGCTTTGACACCCCCGCACTGTCCAAAAAAAAAAAAAAAAAAAAGTAAAACAGTTTAAATTCAACTTCACATTTTAAAGTTTAACAGAAATTGGGGCGAAGGTTTTTTTTTTTTTTTGGAACAGAAAAACAATTAAACCCTACTAATATTACTTTATCCTAAGTTTTAAAAAAAACTTATAATTTTTAATTAGTATCACCCTATTATCGGTCATCCACCTATCATTCATTTTCTGTTAAAATGTTTAGGGAGATGATGAAACGAAACCGACCACATATGTTCCGTCAATTCCATTATCTTCTTCACCACCGGCTTCATTAACCACTTTGCTGCTGACGGTAACCTAATACCCTAGATTAATTCAAAGTTATTGGAGAAAATAGTTTTATTTGTATCTGGTAGGTCCATGCACAACATCATAGATTCGAAAAACGCACGTGCTTCTATATGTGTAGTAGAAGAACAGAAAAAAGACCGAGAATGAACCGTTCTGTCTCCAGATCTTTTGTCGTATGTAACAATCCCCACGCCCGTTGGATCCCACTTATTTGTAAACGACGCATCACACGATATTAGAATATCAGTTGGGTTAGCTCAATTGGCCAAAACCTTGATATTTCTTCAACCCTTAAAGGGGGTAAAACAAGAGGTATAGGGTTCGAATCTCCTCCCTGAACATGAGTAACCTAGTTCTTATTAACTGGGAATATATGGGGAGACGTGTATATTTCTCATAAGATTAGTCGTGGTGCGCAAAAGTTGGCCTGAACACCCATGTATTAAAAAAAATAGAATATCACAAACTTGGCCTTCCCTTATCTCCTGAATACTCCTGTGATCATTTCCCAAATTATTTTCAGTGAAAATCGGCAACTCAGGCCACTATGTATCAAACATTTCAATCATAACTTTCCCCGTTTCCCATATCACGCCATTTATCTTAATGTCCATGTGCTCGTGGAACGCCTTCATTTTTGCTTTCCATATATTCCATAACATAATCTTCAACAATCTTTTTAGGCCATCCATTTGTCTTGTATGCTTCCGTAATGTTGACAATCCAATCCCTGGGGTACCATGTGATTCCAGATTTTATCCGGATTTGTAGAGAAGAAATCGCCCAAATTTGAAAACACGCCGTACATGTAAGCAACAAGTGAATAACAGACTCCAGAGAATCCTGGCACCAATAGAAACTGTCATCTTTAGCACATCTCCCTATTGAATATGAATCCTTAAATCGATGTAAACAAGGGTACCGTGACCCTCCACAATGAAGATGAATCCAAAACATTCTATGATTTGGGAAATAAGTACAAGAAGAAGTCATAAGAGGTCCCAACAATCCGAGTTGTGACCAAAGAGGCACAATTTAAGAGCCCCCAAAAAACCGTGAGGAAGGATGAAAAAAATGAGTTTGTGGTGGAAGATGAAGTAGTGTGGAAAGATCACAAACCCGAGAGCATGCCACGAGGATACAAGAATTGTTGGATGGGACCGTTCGTAGTCACTCGATTTGTTTCAGCGAAGGTGATTGAGGTACGAGCAAGGAAAGGTTGCAAGTTCTGACTGGTAGATGTGAATAGTCTCACCCGCTGTTGGGGAGGCTAGATTAAGAAGAAGTAGCGAGGTAACAACATCAAAATTTGAACGACGTAGAATAATAGTGCTTATGGGAGTCAACCCACAATTTTTACAGTTTTCATGCATTTAATTTCTGTTCTAGTATTATGAAGTAGTTAATTTTTTAGTGTTTTAGTGTATATATGTTTAACGAGAAGGGTATTAGTGTTTTTGATGTGTAAGTATCCCAAATTCTAGTTTGGGATGAAAAGGATGAGGCGGTCGCAACGGGTAGGTATTTTTGTTGAATTTTTGAAGTGCTGGTCGATAGGTTTTGTGGTACACTGCAGCTTGCCGCGGCGCACCGCATGATCCATACCGTCACCATGGTCACTATTTAATTACGGATACAGTATTGGGGCCGAGAGCAAGGAGTGGTTGTCGTATAGTACGCCATCCCATGCGGTACACCGTATGTCCGTATCGGCGACTACTGTATCGAGAGATGCGACATACTGTGGCACAATATAAGAAGAAGGAAGGTTGTGGTACACCGTGTTAGACGATTCTGTATACCACACACAAGCGCTGAACATCTATGAAGAAGGGGTCTAGCTCATATCAAAGATCAAATCTTAAACTTTCTTCTTTTCCAACCACCCAAACTCCATTAAATATTCAACCAAACCTTCACCACATATAAAAAAAATAGAAAAATACCATAGATTATCATCAAAATTCATCTTTCCACTCGAAGAAAAAGCTTTCCACCATCCAAATCAATCCAAAACATCTAGAAATTCAAGATTTTTTTTATGAAATTTTTCAAATCTTTTTCCAAATTTTAAATTCCATTTTATCCAATTGAGTTTCCCTCAATACCTGATTCATTATAATCATCCCAATTCAAACTCCAACCCAAATAACACTATATTCATCCTAAATCAAGGGGTACTTTCAAGAACTGTGCGACTTCGAGTTGGAGGTCAATTGAGATGACAAATAGAACAAAGACACTAGTTAGTACTCGGGAGATGGCAAAGAATCGAGAGAAAGAAAGGGTTGAAAAGAGGAAGAGTAGTAAGAATCGCGTGAATTCGGGAACAAGAGAAAGGGTAATTAAAGTAAAGTAATAAGAGAAGGACCGATGTTGCTGAGTTCAAGTCCTCAAGAGCAAACAATTGTGATTTTCGGAACTGACAATACCACAACAACCCCAAGTCGAGATTCTGATACTCGTAAGAAGAAAAGGTTCTAATTTCTTATTAGATATCGCCAAGGTAAAGATGTCAGAATTGACCCCTTCTCATGAGAGAAAATTTGAACAATGGGTTAGAGAAGGTGAGTATAGAAGATTTCTAGAGTTGGGTGATAGATTGGGATAGACTACATTCATGATGAGGCTATGGATATTATGTACTGAGTTAGTATCTGAATTTTATCTTGGCTTATTTAGCCAAGATAGGGAGGGTCGAGTTCTTGTTAAAGCGAAGTTGATTCCTTTCATAATTGAAGAGATTCGAGACCACTTTGAGTTAAAGTAATTAGTTGGACTATGCAAGTATCAAGTAGAGGTGAAGAATATAGATGCTTTCAGTTGGGATTTACTATACGAGCATGTATTCTGTAGATGGTTGGTCCAGAAATGTAAGAGACGTCTGAAGGGTTCTTGGCTTTACAAGTACCTTCAACCCAAAGCACGGGTATAGAACCACTTCCTTGAACCAACAACCTTTGCGAATGTTCGAATCACAAATGTAAATAAAAAATTTGCCATTTTCTCAAACTGTGTTTTACAAAAGGAGGAAATTCATGTTGCGCAAATGATTTTTGATTCGGTAATGCTTTTCGCGAGTGCACCACAATTGGTGTTTAATTTTAAGTATTGAAAAATGATCACGAGCCAAGTGAGGAAAGCGAATGTGGGTCGTGGAGATGAGAAACTTACGTACAAGACGAGGAATAATATCAATGACGAATGGATCATAACAAATTTTAAGGAGCGAGTACGAAGAATCCTTCAAGTGTAGAGACTTCTCGAGTGGATAAGTGTCATATGGATTATAAGAGAAAAATCCCACATAGGATGGGTTTACCATACATAGACGAGAGAAAGGATCGAGTTTGAGAGAGGAGGATCTTTCGTTGCAAGAAAGGATGAGCGAGCGATTTGACCGAGTAAAAGTGGCTCAGCCTTTCTTGATAGACGATGTGGCACAAATAAAAAAATCAAGCACACATTATTACACTCCTAGAGCAAATTCAATGCGCTCTAGCGAAGCATCCACCACACACTACTTTGGTTGATGATCATGCAATGCAATGAGCCTCGAGAGTACGTTTTCTTCTCTACCTTACATCTTATTATCTGTATCCTATGTGTTTACTTGTATAATTTTTAAATTTTATTTCTTTTCGAGTCTGTTTTGAGTCGTGTGGACATAACTCATTTTTTTGTTGTGGTGTGGGGATTCGTTGTCCCTCATTCCCATTTCATGTGTTTTAGGAAAAATTTACAAAATATATTGTATATTTAAAGGAATTAGGTGTAGCTTGTGTAAAATGTTTCAAGAAAGCATAACCTTAGTGAGTTAATAATAGTTACATAATGTATTTGTAAACTAGTCATTATGTATGCTTAAAATATTAACATGAAAACACATCATAAAAGTATATAAATGATTAGTAAGCAATGTGGTAGAAGTAAGTTTGAACTTAGGGAGAATGAGTGGTGTGTAGAACGTAAAATCCAAGCTAGTTGAAGACCAATTTAATGAATGTGAAAAAAGTGAGGAAGTTACGAAATTTGTATATTTTGGAAAAATATAAAGGCATTTCTTTCTTGATCCCCTTGTTGCCTTTTAGCTTGCTAACCAAATATTATCGACATATTATTATTAGCCCCTTCTAGCTTGTAGCATTTTATTGGTAGCCACATTATAACCCATACCCCTTAGATTATAGGACTTTTCTATATGACATGCACTCGAATCGAGATGCTAAGATATTCATCTTTAGAGCTTGACTTTGGGGTGGTTGGTACAATTTTGGGTAACACTTTGGGTGGGTTTAAGATTATATGTATATGTGCTATGTTGATGATGCGCTTTTATTGTAAGCTTTTATCAGGGTCTATTGAAAGATACATAGAGGAATATAAAAGAAAGAAATAAAATAAGTAGCATGGCATCTAGAATAACAAAGAGTGGCATTGCTAACTTAGAAAAAAGGATTGAAATAAAAGGAACGGAAAAGTGGAATATCTTATGTAATCATAGTGTATTATAATGGGTTATTTGGGATGCTTGTTAAGCGCATCAATTGGGTTGAGTGAGAACATATTTGAGTGTAAACTCAAGCTCTAGGGCAATTTGTTGATGGCTAATAAAGAAAGAGCCAAAATCTTTCTTCAAATTATCCATATATACAATCATACCGTCTTTAAGCCAACATTAAAACCTTAAAGACCTTATGATTCCTAGCTATGTGATCTAGAAACTATTGAGATGATATAGATTAGTTGAGGGGACCATTGGAGACTCTGTTAGGATCGATGAACACCCTGTAGCCACTATATAGAACTAAGCAAAAGATCTATCCTTCTTGCATTGTGAAGCTAATCTAATTTTGAAATCTATCGTGTTGATTGTTTGTATGATAAGCGTATGTGTGATTTAGTTTGTAGATATTATTATATGGAAATATATGGGTAGTTGATTTGGTATCATTCTTTACAGTATTTGTCTCACGTTTTTATTTGACTTAGTTGATAGAGGTTTCCCTAGTTTAGTTCTTATTTTGTCAAGACGACAAAATTTTGAGTTGGGGCTCTTGATGTCTAGATGGGCATTTTAATGTATCCTATAATTTGATATAATAATCTAGCATGAGACATAATTTTAGGGTTATATTGTGCTTATTTGATTGATTATTCCCTAAATTTTGATAGTCTCTCATTTCTTGTATAGGTTTGGAGAATTGTTGCTTTTAGAGTTCTTTGTGCGTAATTTGTGTTAATTGTGCAAATGTTTGGTACTAGGATTTTATTAAATCATAAGACAAAGAAATAAGTCTATAAAAGGAGGTCAAACCCAAGACAAGGCGTTAAAGAACCAAGAAGCCACTTTTAGAAAGCGAAAACAGTTCCAGACAGATTTAGAAATTGACTTGTTGGTGTCACCACGTGGAATTGATGAAGACTTTGGGGAACCCTTTGGTTCCTAGAAATCACTTCAAGTTAGGAGCGTATAAGAATTGACGGTTCGTGATTTGGATTTGAATTGAAGAACTTATTAAAGTTGCAGCTGCCCTGGCTTGAACCAATCCTCTCTTCCTTAAAAATGTTTTTGGGTTGGATTATGTCACTTAAAACATAATATAGCTGATCTTCTTAGAATGAATGTTTTGGTTGATCTGGGTAAATACGTAGGAGTGCCAACATCATGGAGTAGATCAAAGGTGAAAAGTATGGAGTGCCTAGTTAATACAATTATTAGAAGGTTAGAGGCTTGGAATACAAAACTTTTATTTACTAGTGGGAAAGAAACATTGACAAAATCTATAATCAATGCCATACCTGACCACTTGTAGACAATTTATCTTGTACCTAAGAAGGTAACTAACCAGCATCACTTGTTTCAAACTCTTGTTGGGGAAATAAAGGTCAGAATAGATCCCATTGGGTGAGCTAGTTAAACTTGATTAAACAAAAATTAGGTGGTGCTCTGGGATTTAAATATTATCATTAAAATAATTTGGCTTTACTAGTTTCTAATGCTTGGAAATTTTTCTTCAAACCTAATTCAGTTGTTTCAAAACATTGAAAGGAAAATACTTTCCAAAAAAAAAAAAACTGTAACTTTTTGGAGGCAAAGATTGTAAATAACTACTTATGGGGTTTTGAAAGTCTAATTACAGGTAGGGACTTGTTTATAAAATAATTTTTTTGGTATAGTGGGAAAGAAAACATGATTGATATATGAGATTCTAAATGGATTTCAGGTTATACTTATCTAGCTAAACCATCTGGAGTATCTATCACTGTGAGTTGTTAAATGATCATGGTACAGGTTGGAATTGAAATTTACTTGGTAATATGACCATGATCTGGTTTCAACCACCCTAGGGATCCATTTCCCCTTTACAGGAGGACATTCCAGTTTGGACTAAATCCATATCTGGTAATGTAACTATAAAGGATATGTATTCTATGTTGAGGAAGACAAGCCAGGAAATGAAGGTTAAAAATCTAAAGGACAAGGACCAATCTTCATTTGTTAAACCAAAGGCAGTATGGGATTTCATTGGAAACTTAGAATTGCCCAAAAAATAAGAAGTTTTTGTGGAGGGCCTATAAAAATGGGCACCCAACAAATGAGAACAAATATAATAAGAAAATGACACAAGATTCTAATTGTGACATTGTAAGGAATTAGTCGAAAGCATTCAACATACCTTATTTCAATGTAACTAGGCTAGAGTTGTCTGGCTTGCCTCTCCATTGATTTTTTTATCTCATAATTGCTCTAAAACTTCTGTAATCTAGTGGGTGACCTTTCTTATGGAATATATGAAGTCGAGAGCTGATGAGAATAATTTTATATCTGGATTAGCTGCAAATGTGGCTTTGTTTATATGGAAAGAAAGAAATAGTTGTGTGTTTAGAAATAAGACATATGACCCTCTCTTAACTATGAAAAATGTTGTTAAGGCCAATTATGAGTATCTATTTGCTAATTGCAAGATCTCTGAGGTCTCAAATGCAAATAAATTTATTGTACACAACACAAGGGCAAATGAAACTAGTATACTAAATGATACTATAGAAATTATAAGCCATGCAGAAAGCAACCCAGTTCTCAATTGTTCTAAAGCTGGGTGGTCTCCCCCACCAGTTGGAGAAGTAAAAAATAACACTGAAGTGGCTTTTGACATCTCTAAGGGTAAATCATCTGTTTCTTGCACTATCAGGGACCATGATGACATTTTTTTTGGATGGGAATGCTAGATATAAGAGAACATTGTCGCCTATGGAGGCTGAAGCACTTGGAGTTATCAATCTTGTAGATTTGCTTCTCATTTTCAAGTGGGAAAATTACTATAGAGAGTGATAGTTCTTGTGTAATAAATTCTTTAGTGTGTGTGAATGTTAAAACCCCTTAGACTATTTTGCATTTGATTAGGGATATTAAAGTGTATTTCCACTCATAAGCTCAGTTCTCTCTTGTCAAAATAGGAAAGAACTTTGTAGCCGATTGGGTAGCTAAACAAAGGCTTAGTGGCGATTTGTTTGGCTTAGATTGTAAATAATCTTCCCAATTAGCTAATTTGCTTTGTAATGACCACAATGCTAAAGGCATTGGGTAACTCTTGTCACTATTTTCTAATATATTGTTATTCGACTAAAAAGAAGTAATCAAAAGGATTAAATAATCATTTGAATTCCTTTAACAATATATATTTTTTAATCTTTCTATTTTGAGGTCATATAGGAGCAAAGGAAAGTTTCATATATAAAAAAAGTCAACAATATCTTTAAATAAAGAAATAAAATAAATTAACAAATCTCATTAAAGATATAAATATAAATATGTACCTAATATTAGGAATTTCTTTCCTTTTCTTTTTCATTCAAATAAAACAATAATACATCATTTATTTTCCTTTTCTTTATTATTTTTCAATAATCCAAACAAAGAAATCATTTTTTCATTACTTTTCCTTTATTATCTTTCTTTTATATTCGTTTAATTTTCTTTTCTTCATCCAATCCAAACAATACATAAGAGTTAAGAATAAATCGAGATCATTTTATAAAGTTAAAAAATTATATACATATATAAAGGGTTCATGACAATTTTAATATTGTGGACCTCTTTTAAGTGACCTAATCCAACCCAAAAACATTGAGTGTATGAGTCGACTAATTCGAACCACGGCAGCGGAAAATTCAATAATTTTCTCATGTCAGCTCCAAATCACGATTTGTCAGTTCCTACACGCTCCTGACTCCATATACTATCTAGAAACCAAAGGGAACCTCCAAAATATTCATTAATTTGCGTAGTAACTCAAACCAGTCGGTTTCCAAATATAGTCTGCCACAACTCACACTTTCCAAAAGTGGTCAAATCATCCTTTTACGCCATTACTAAGGGGTATTCTAGTTTTCTTGAATTCTTATCACTGTATCAGAGTATATTAACATCCAAATACCTAATATTTTTACACTTAACATACAGATTATGCACAAAATCTCTAAAAGCAACATAAACCCGAAACTAGACAAGAAAGTGTAAACATCATATAATAGGGAAATATTCCTCAACTAGGTCCTAAATACCCCTAAAAAGATGTCTCGAGACTAGGTTTATATATTACATAAAAAGAGACATCAACGAATCATCTTTATCGTTGTTTGACTACGTTCTATGATTAATGTTACCTACAAGCAGTGAATGACTAGTAGCACCAGATTCTTCTGAAATGTTTGATTCCACATCATAATAAAATCTAGGTATGATTAATAATATCAAGATCACTAGAAGATGCAAGATTAATAGCATAGTATAGGGGGAGAGTTGGGTCGTTTAGGGGCCTCGAGATCTGCGACAGATTTTAATCTTTAGAGTTGCTCGTTCTACTCTGAACCTTGATATTATTCAAGGAATCAATATCAAGAAAGGGAATAATTGTAGAATTAGACCAATCTTAACTAAAATTAGGAGATGGATGGAAAATTTCCCTGAATGGAAAGTGATTCACATCAAAAGAGAATTGAATGGGGTGGCCGACTGCCTGGCAAAATGCATTAGAAACGACATCGGCATTTTGAATTGCCCTACTATTTCTATTGTTGAGTTTTTCGAGTACCTGAGTACTATTTCTAGAAATATTGGCATAGGATAGTTATGATTCTAGTTTTCTTTACATGACAAAAAATTATTACAACCAGGCTCTAATACCAATTGAAACCAAATAAAATGTCTTAGATAGAGGGTCAATATGATAATGTAGATTAAAAATCTAACTTGAAATCATATTCATTTATCCTACCTAAAGATCCAAGATTTATGGAATTTAGATAGAGTGACTAGAACAATACTTAGAGATAAGATAGAAGAGTATAAATACTCAATCAAACTCTATGTGTATTTATACTATGATGAACATTAGTCAAAGATTAAGGAAGAAATTTAACAAGCACTAGAAATGTATTATTCTAAGCCTAAAGATATATGCAATATGTAGGCAATAAATTAAACAAACAACTTTCACAAAAGTAAATATTTAAGGGAGAGAAGACAACCATGAGATTTACAGTGGTCCATCATTCCTTGCCTACATCCACTACCTAAGATATGAGAATTATTAGGATTCAAACTCTTCCACTAGAACTCTTTGTGTCTATTGAAGGTGTGTCTCATAAAGGTGTGAGCATAAACCTTTACACCCTCTTCAATATATTCTTCAAAGGAACACCCTGATGTTGTACAAAAAAGTAGCTAAACAAGCGGACAATCTCCACTCCGGAGGTAACACTTCCAAAGACCGTGAAGTATTATGTTGTGTATCATTACACAAAGACTAATAGACAATTCATGCCCTGATCTACCACTTCACACTTTGTGAAGCCTTCAAGCTATGTGTTTCTCCTACACAATCTCAAACTCATCCTTGTCTAGTCTATGCAAGACACCTTCTTCACTAGACCAATAACAAATTTTGATGTTTTATGGTTAGCCTAATCTACCTATCCTAGCCAATAAACTTCTAAATGCGTTGATTACGAAATTAATTTAAGCCTAGAGATAAACAAATCAAGTTGTGAGGAATGTTTTTTGTGACTCTCTTAAAGATAGATTAGATAAGATTTGAATTTTTAGAAAGAAAAAGACACTAAATGGAGTCACTCAATGCCTCTCTATATAGATATATTTCTCTAACGTCTTCGTCCATATGTCTATCTTTAGTTGGCTGATTTTTAACTCTGCGTTCGTGTCTTTTGGCCAGATTACTGGTGATGTGGCTCAATGGTGATGTCTCCATATTTGTGATGAATTAATATATTCATGAGACATCATTTTAGGTGCATTATAGTATTAGTTAAGGGATTTCTCCCTATTAATTGTCAATTTCTCTTGCCTTGATTTGGAGATTTATTACTTTTAGAGTATTTTTGGTATAATTTGTGTGTTAAATGTGAAGCTCTAAGGTAAACTGATCTAATTAGATGAAAAATCAATGTTAAGGAGTTAAGAAAAGAAGATTAAAGGAGAAAACAAGAATTAAAAGGAAAGAAAGTTTATTTAGGGAAGTGGAAAAGCTGCCAAAATAATATGTCCAAGTGTAAAGACGTCCAATGTTTTGAATGTTGCAAAAAATCGGCTAGGAATTTGAAGGAGCCCTTTGATATTCAGATTAGTCTTTGAATTGTGGTCGTTTTGATGGGTGGATCACTGAATTTGGCCCCAATAACGAAGGAGTTGTGATTTTTACAAACTCAAGAGGTCAATCCTTGCAAGTTAGGAAAACGAATTTGAGTTGGATTTGGACTCCAATTACTTGGCCCACACTCCAATAATTCGAGCTAGCGCCTATAAATATACTTACCTACCTTTGTAAACATGTTATTTTGCTTCATACACTTCTTATTATCATCTTAGAGAGAGCAAGAAGACCTAGAGAATAAAAAACAAGAGATTGAAGCATCAAAACATAAATTCTACATCTCTCATTCTCTATCAATAGGATAATTAGATATAGATCTTTAGCTTAACCATACTTCTACGCTTTTATTCTTTAGTTTTATTTATCAATTTAATTGGGTTATTATTCTATCTATATTCTAGAGTGTTATTTTGTTATTTAAATGGATTGAGCTTCCTATTTACATATTTGTGTTATGTTCTTTGAATTAATGGTGTAGTCCTTACTAGTGCACGAGTATAGGGTTACCCCATTAGCAGTTGGATTGTCTCCCTGACGGGGTATTCAATTGTTGACAACACCACATAATCGTCTAGTGTGCGGTAGTGATCCTGACGTTCTTGCCTAAATAGATAGTCGCTAAGGTTTGATTTCACAACCGATCATTGTGCAGCGTCCCTTTACCCAAGTCCCCTGGTAATTGTTAGGTTGCCACCTAAGTCTACCCTGATGGGAGTTAGGAGGAATACAAAATCCTGGTTATTTATAATTGCTTAATTCCCTTATCATTAGAATAACAACTTACTAAGATAGGCTCATACTAGAAACCCAAATTATAATCTTATTTGCATTCATATTCAATTATTCATGTTAGATAGTTATAAATCTTATTTTTTTTTAATATCAACATCTAAAATAATCTACACTATTATTAAATACAAGCTTAAGCTAACTATCTAAATCCCTGAGAACAAACTCTTACTTATTTACTATTACTTGCAAATGATATGTGCACTTGTAGATAGTTTCTCATGGAATTTCATAGGTGTGTGTGTGTGTGTGTGTGTTTATTATCTTTTATTATTATTCTATTTATCACACCTTTGGCTCCACCATGTTTTTATGCCGCTGACGGGGATTTTATAGTTACTTATTGTGTTTATCAAGTATAGAAGTTTTTATTTGTTTTCAGTTTTACGCGTTTTTTTTTGTCTCTTTTTAGGTTTCTTAGGTATGTCGAATTTTCATACATCCATGAATAAAGGCATTGTGGATCGATGTTCAAAGTGTGGGTTGCTAGGGAACTATTAGGAGACGTGTAGTTTTCCACAATCAAATATGTATGGGAACTTCACGTATCAAATAAACCCTCGCAACTACATCTTATGTATAATCCGCAAAAAGGCTCCAACAATGAGATTTTGCAAACCATGCAAGATTTCATGACAATAACATAAGAGAACCAAAGAATCGATGCCAAGAGGTTCAAAGAGAACTCTGATGAGGTGAAAATTTTGGGGAATCAAATCTCCAAAGTTGCCAAACAACTAGCCCAATTTACCAACCTTCTTCAAAATCCTCACCAAGAGGATCTATCTCTGAAGGCACTGCCATCTCGCCCGCAAGAAGGTATAAATGATTTGAAAGATATGTTGGAGCAATTCATTAAGACTTCAACCGATAATATGAGAGAAAATGACGCAAAGATCAATGCTACCAAATCTTTTGTGCAGCTCATGCACCAACAAAATCAAGCTGATAAATAGAGATTAACGCGACTCACTATGATCATTCAACTGTTACAACAAGATTCATCTATGTCAATTATTGAGAATCAAGATGAGAGAGTTTGAGAAAGAGTTCAAGCCTTTGGTTAACGAACTTGAAAAAGATACTGCGAAAGAAGAGACAATTTCACCAAAGGTGCAAGAAGACGAAAGTAAGGTGGTGCCGCCACCTACACATCCCTAATCACTACCACTACCAATGAAGGTGGACTATCTCAAATACAAGAGGTTCATAGAGGAGTTGAGCGAAGCAAGAATTAACACCCAAGAAGTCAAAATCTCTAAAGATATAGAACCAAGCGATTTGAACTTAATTGAGGTAATGGTCGCTCGTGGAATATGATAAAAATCAACACAAAAGAAGAGAAGTGACTAATCGCAAGTGTACGGGTCGTCCACGTAATAAATAAGTAAATACGGGAAATTCGTCTTCGCATGGATCACTAGATTATGAAGAAGTGTTACATACGCAAAGTAAAAGTCATTGCAATAATAAATAAAAGCATATATTAGTTTTGTTTTTAAATAATTAAAGACTTATGCAAGAATGGAAATATAACTAATGATTAAAACAAGAATTAACTAAGAAGATTACTTAAATGTGAGAGATATACTTGAGTCTCGCTAGAGAATCGCCCAAGTTAGCAATGTAAAGCATTTGTTTAAGGGCAAAGTCCGGATTCTAATGTCTACCTAAATCCCGTTAGGGTTGATAAGAAGCTATTCTACGGTATTAATGACCTCGTCACAGTGACACTAAAGGTACTTCCGAATGATTATTATTTAAACCCAATTGACTACGTGGTTAGATAAGACCGCTAGGTTCAATAACACACAACACACATCTATACTCTAGTTCTGTATTTTAACCCCCATTTCCCGATGATTGCACCACTAACGAATAGCCTAAATACTAAAGCCTATCACTAATTGGCCAAACTACTAATAGTACACAAGGATAAGAATATAGTAAACATGAAATACTTTACTTAATTTAAATTGAAACACTCTCAAATTCAAAAGACTTTAAATTAGAATACTAGGGTTCATCCCACAAAAGCGATTCTCAAGTATAAAATGTTTAGCTCATAATTAAAGAAATAAAACTAATTAAATTAAATGAAATCATAATTACTAAAACAAATAAACTAAAATTAAACTAAGGGGTGGAATGACTTGAGCTTTGGTTGAGGAAGAATGGTGTTAGCCTTCTTCTCCAGCTTCTACTCCTTGCGTATGGCTTTTTTCCTCTCTCAAAATAATGATATAAAATATGGTGTACTGATTAATGGGGTATAATAAGCCTTATATAGAGATATAAAATGGACTCGTCCCATTTGGGTTTCAGTAAGTGATAAAAATGACAAAATCCGTTTATTAATTCGCAATTGCACTGCGCCACTCCAGTAAATTGTACATAACGTTTGCACCCATAACTTTCATTTGAACCACTAAGTCTGAATCCTCACTGATTGGCGTCGAAAATGGAAACAAGTGACAACTTTATTCTTTCTAAAACTCCTCCACCTTTACCAAAGTGATTTCTTTCGCTCTTTTAATGCTTCTTCTTGTTCTTGGACTTGAATATTTACTTCTCCTATTCATATTTATGCCTCCTAGCATCCATATACCTAATAACTTCACACTAAACACACGAATTAACGCACAAAAGCTCTAAAAGTACAAATAATATCAAAATGAATGAAAAAAATGTGCATTATAGCAAAATACAATGATAAATCTAATAACTAAGTCCAATTAATAACTAAAACAATGTCTCATAAAGGGATTTTTCTCACAAAAAGGGAGACATCAGGCAAAAAAATTGGTTTGATGGGATGAAGTTGAAGATGAAGCTGCAATGAGTGCTATGGAAATTCTAACAATAGAAGAAGCCAAGAAGCTTAACTTAGACCACGTGAAAATTTAAGATGGGGTTAAAAGGCTGAAGAATGTTAGTTGATGCACCAAGAGTGCAAGAGAAGAATAGGGCGGGGGTGCCTCCTCCAAATCTGCTTTTATCACCACCATATCTCCTAATAATTACATGCCTAGTGGTGATATCGAGTCTGAGATGGTAATAGAGAGGTCAAGCCAAGAAGAAATCAACATCCCAGTACTCGAGGTAATTGAGAAAGAACCTACAACACCAAAAGTCTTCAAAGAGATTTCTTTCGAGAAGAGTAAGAGTGTAGAGGTTGAGATCGAGATTGTGGATCTTACTAAAGAAAGCTTGATAACAAGTCCAAATAAGCTACAACCAAAGATGCAAGATCCGGCAGCTTTATACCTCCATGTCAATATAGGTGGTAACTTCGAAACTAAAGCAATGTGTGACTTTGTGTCGGGTAGAAATATCATGCCCAAATATATGTTTGAGAAGTTAGGCATAGAAGATTCCAAAAGAAAAGACATCAATTTACTGCTCCTAGATAACTCCACAATAAAGTCATGTGGAGTCATTGAGAACTTGCGTGTCCATGTAGGTACTTTAGCTATACCTACAGATTTTGTTAGTCTTGATAAGATTGCGGGCCAACACGTCATATTGATACTTGGACGTCCATTCTTGGCGACAAATCGCAGCCAGATTGATATTCATGAGGGAACTGTGACTTTCTAAACTGAAGAAGAATTTGAAACATTCCACTTTGTGGATGAGAAACACGAGGAGTCACGTGAGGTGCAACATTCCTAGTTGTGACCAAAGAGGTTAAAAAGAAAGTCCACCATAAACCCGTGAAGAAAATAGTTAAAAATGAGTTTGGGGTTGGTGGCGAGGTCGCTTGGAAAGCCCCTAAGCAAAGAGAATAGGCCTCGGGGATTCAAAAATTCGTGGATGAGTCCGTTTTTCGTTACAAGAGTTGTTTTGTCAAAACAGATTGAAATTTAAGCCAAGAGAGATCACAAGTTTCGGATAGTAAGTGTGCATAGCCTCACTCGCTGCTAGGGAGGCTACATAATCAAGATTTAATTGAGGTCACACATCGAACTTTAAATGACATAAAAAAAAATGCTTCCAGGGAAACAACTCGTAATTTTTTTTATGTTTTTATGTTTAGTTAAAGTTATTTTCAATAAATATTGTAGTAATAAGGAAAGTAAGAATTGTTTTTGATGTGTTCGTAATGCACAAAGAATTTCGTGTCCCAACTGTTGGGAACAGAATACCAAACCTATAGGTAGTGTACCGTCTCAAAAAAAGTCATGAATATTTTTTACAATTAGGTAATTCCATTAAATAAATAGTTTTGAACAAAAACCCTATACTGAAATAAAAAACTGGAAATTAGTGCAAACATTGAATATAAAAACTGATGCTGGATATGGTCTTTAAAATTTGGACCGTGGTTTCCATTAATGAAGCTTCCATGTGCACTACTAGCCTAAAAGGTTCAATCTCTTGCCGATTAGTACTCTCAGTCAAGATCCATCTGATGGAACAAGACAAAATTAAAACACTAACTGTTTGTAACTTCAACTGAATAACACTTTTACTGCTTCCACTCAAACCTTTTCAAATTATTCAATATTTGCGGCCATGAACATACAATCTTTGCTTGTCTAAAAAGTTCACATATTATACTTACAAATTGCAGTAAAAACGTGCGTATATATAACAACGAATTTAAAAAAAGAGTATGTTGATTTGGCAAGGACTGTATTCTCCGTGTCAATAAATTCGTAATAAACTGAACCAACGAACCTAAATCCGGCTTATATCACGACCAAACACAAATGTTGTTAACCAATTAATCGCCACATAGAATCTATTCCTCCAGCTTAAGACCCGTGTCAAATAAGCCGAACGCCAAATCATCCAGCTCACAAATCCTCTAAGAGACACACCTTTTGCCTCCTGTATAAACAAAACTAGCTAAATATCCAAACATTCTTTCTAAATTTGTAGAAAAAAAAAAGAAAAAAAAAAAGACAAAACAAACCTTGGTTTCTCTTAAATCCACAAGAGCTTTATATCTTCCTACAGTAGCCATGCTTCCTAAATGCTTGTACACAAATGTTTCACCTAACTCCATATCTTTCATAGCACCTGCTCTTCCTCCACCTTCTTTACCCACTTTATTTAAAAGCTGTGCAAGGTATTTCCCTTGCCTCTCCGCCACCTGTTTGTTTTCATGTACGAAAGGGTATTATAGGAATATAATAATTAATCACTGATCAGACATATGACTTCAACTTACTTGGGCTAAAGCAGGAAGAACGGGTTTTCCAGAACTTTCTAGAAAACCACTACAATCACCAATGGCAAAAACATCCGGTTCTGAAGGTACACGTAGCCATTCATCAATCCCTATCCTGAAACAGACAATCTCATTCTCGTCAAACTTTATTTTGAATAAATTAAGGTTACGAAATTAGAAATGTACCTCCCACCAGGTGATTTTGGTATATCTAGGGTATTCACAAAATTTGACGGTCCTACCCCTGTAGACCAAACTAGCAAACCATACGGAACTTCTGTACCATCAGAAAGAATGATCTTCTTATCTTGTACATCATTCACAATCCCACGTACAAGACGCACTCCTGACTGAGAAATTTAATAAATAATTAATTAAAATATTTATAACAATTTTTTTTATATTTTATTAATTTCATTTACCTTATTTAACTGTTTGACCGCATAATGGCGAAGACGATCATCAAAGGATGACAATATATCCTTTGCCTAGAAAAAAGATGTTAAGTTAATAATACATAATCAAGAGTAAATGGTACTAGGTTTTCTTACTTCAATTAATGTAACATGAATATAATCTTTAACATGAGCGTATCTTTGTCGAACATCATTCATAATAAAGTCACTAAGTTCTCCACTAAATTCAACACCTGTGGGACCACCTCCAACTACAACGCAATGTAGAAGTCTTTTCTTTTCATCCTCAGTAATTCCTATTTCATCCCAAATTAAATATATAATGTTACCCACATTAAGAGTGTTTCATAGTAGAATTAATTTAAAAATTGATATACAATACCAGGAACATCAGATAACATTAAGTTGAGAAGTAGTTTTCTCCTGATCTCTTGTGCTTGGTGAACTTCACGTAGAAATATTGCGTGCTCTTTTACACCCTTTATTCCAAATGTTGAAGCTTCTGCTCCTGAGGCTATGACTAATTTATCGTACGAGATATCGAACCCCCATGGCTTCAAGTTATCAGCTCCTTCAGTCCGTGTTACACAGCTTAGCTGTAATGCACAAACTGTTTATGTCATCAAATTATTACAAGTTATTCAATAGTTAACTAGACACTTGTTCAATTCACACCACACTTTGGGCCGGGCTGCAGCCCACCCGGCCCACCCCCTGAGCCGCCCCTGTATCTCACCATGACAAAGGGATTTTAAACATCATGAGTTATGGCCCACTAAACACATTGTTTCCAACTAATCTTTCGAGCTACAATGATGGGTCCACATCACCTAGAATTCCTTAATAAAAATCCTCAATCATGGAAGGGATAAAATAGTAAATATTACGAGGGGGTATAGAAGTAAATACCAAACGTTTCTGAAAATCGACCCGTTTACAGTCCGCCAGGAAAAAATAGGAACCCGGTTCAGAAGAAATTGCGGGTTGAATCCTCCCGATCGGCTCAGCAACGGAGCGAAACTCAAGCGTGCCTACGCAAGTGGATGCTAATAAAGGAGTGAAGACCATATGGTTCCTCGGAGATACGACAACGATGTCATAAATGGAGGTGTCAATTCCCTTCATGAGCCTGCATCCAGCCCATCCAGAGCCCAAAACCACCACCCTGGGCTTCTCATCACCTTTCGTAGGCCTTAATCCACCATTGCTTGAGGCAGGAACAGATGATGATGAATCAGCCTGAGTACTATACTGCAATAATTGGGTCAAAGAAGGTAAGGGTGACTTGAATTTATTCGATGAAGATGGTTTATTAACGTTATAAGAAGCACGTTGAATGATACTTCTAAACCAAGGCATGGCGTAAATGAGAGTGAAGATTGTTTAAGGTTTATTTCAAAAGATTTGGGAAAATTCAAGGTTGTTGCAGTGCTAAATCGGTGTTGATAGTGTCGACTGAAAATGATGATGATGGTTGGTAAATCATAGATTCACAGGTGGCAGGTTTGAAGGGTCAACACATGGCACCTAAAGCGTAGGGAAATAGAATATTGTGGGGTCGGTGGGGGTGTTTTTGGTCTTTAAGTAAGGGACATTTTAGTCATAGAGAAATTATTGTTGGTTGATGAAAGAATCGTTGAGGATATCAGGATCAGGAGTGGGACTCACTTGATCTGTTCATGGCCTTCCACATTTTCTTTGGCTGCTAAACATTGCATGTGGTGGTTATCTTCTTAGTTTGTGAAATTTTATATATTTGTTTACCGAGAGTAATTGGTTGGTAAAGCTGTGAGTAAATTTTACCATAAAATATCTTAATTGTTTAAATATATTTTTAATTCAAGTAAGATTTGATTCTAGATATTAGTTAGTAAAAAAGTGGGATACTAGCACACAGGTCACACCGAGAACGTACGATTTTTAGGGCTAAATTAAATTTACTTTTTAATCTTTCTTTCTTCGATTCATAGAGAGGCTTTAAATTAAATTTACTTTTTAATCTTTCTTTCTTCGATTCATAGAGAGGCTTTAGTATACTATTCTTGAGCAGCAGAAATTCTTACTCGTCCTTGATTTGTTTACCGATCTAGAATGGGTCTTACTTCGGATGGTAATCGAAACGTGTTGGAGCGCAGGAGAAGGGCTTCGTTCAGTTTTAAATCGATTCTTGCTGATTTCAGTTACATATTTAATTGGTATGAGGTTTTAATCACTAATATGGGTCGATGCAAAACTGGGTTTTCAACGAGTTAGAACAGGTATTACGAATTATCAATGGGGAAAGTCCTATTAGATGGGGTATACGTGGAGATTTTGGTTGAATTACTGGGTTGGATGACTGAATATCAACTAGTTTTCTTGAAGAACTTCACCATTAACACTAGCTACCGGTCTGATATATTCTCGGTTCCACTGGAATTATCTACAGAAGAGAACTCAGGGTTTATGGGTTCGGGTCCGAGACAGAGTACACGCAGAGAAACGAGTAGCGGCGGGTCTCTATGGGGCCTCCTGTCGCGTCGGAGCATGATCAATTTTAACGGAGAACGGATTAATGGGTACAGTCTGTGGAGTGAGAAGAGTCAAGAGGCAAGGGTTTGCTACAATGGACCAGATGGGTTTGTCGCGAGGCAAAGAAATACAGTAATTACACAGAAGAAACGCTATTGCACGCTGAGTCAAGAGAGGTGCTGTGGGGAAGCAGGATTCATGGATTGGTGGAAGATGACGGGCACAGTGATTGGGACGGCCGAGCAGTTTTCTGGTATTACGGGGACGAAGATGTATTGTGAACTTTGGGCTAGTCTTTTGGACCTGCCCCCTTTGTGGGCCTTGTGGGCAAATAAGGCTTTACACATGTCTGTTTGGATTAGGAGCGACGCCAGGTTAACAATACAAATTAGTTTTTGGACCTTTGAGACTCTTAACCTTTTAAATTGGATCTGGATTAAAAGATGGGATTGGATATATACGTATACTTTGGTTTTAAATTTATGGGATGTTAATATATGGGATGTTTATATGATTCAAAGTAGGGAGTAGATGCAATTAGGAAGAGGCTATTGTATTAATGCGACAATGAGTATTCATAAGAGGAGCACTGAGTTGGGATTGTGCTCATTAGATGTTGGTATAGAAATAGAGGGCACTGTTTTAGCTCCTAAGTTTGGTAAGAAGGGAAGAGAGATGATTTTTCTGGTTCTGGTGGTGAGTAAGAATTGCACTTTTAATGTGTATAAGGATGTTATATATTTAGATTATATTATATACATGGAGGAAATAGTTTGGTACAATTTGTATCTAATGAATCTGTGCGGAGAAGGAAGAGGACAATACTTATGTAGAGTTACAATATGGATATATGATAAAACAATAATGAAGTACAATCAGAGAAGTGGCTTGACTTTGAGAAAGATGATAGATATTCAAAGTTAGCACTGTAGCATATCTACAGATCGATGGTCATTTTAAGATACACTTAGTAATTCTAAGAAGAAAAGATCGAATGGAGATCGATGGACAATTGGGGATGTACTTTGCAACTCAAATGTGCACTCCTGATTACATCAACATAACAATGTGTATGGAGATCGATGGCCATAGAACAAAGTGTATGGAGATCGATGGCCATAGGTATTTTCACAGTGTTACTCAAAAGAGAGCAAAAAATGGGGAGATTGATGGACAATTGTGGATCCAATTCGCAACACATAAGAGCACATGTGGTTACATCTACATGGAGATCGATGGCCAGTTATGGTTTCACATGGTAACTCAAAAGAGAGCAGGTCTTATGAGAATTGGTGGACTTTGGCGGATCAACTACACTAGTGTAAAAGTATCTATGGACAACTACAAATCACAGGTAACTTATTATGTTTTGTGCATTTTTTAGCTGCACTTTAAATTTTATTTGGTTTTCGGGGTTGTTAGCGAAGTCCGTAGAATTTTTGGTAAGATCGAGACACTTTGGTTAAGTCAAGTTAGAGGTAGCGGCCACCAGGTTTTGGCCGCGGTGGGGAAATGAACACAATATTCTGGAACTGTCAAGGGATTTGGGCCCCCTTGACAGTCCAGATTCTGAGGGCCATGGTGGATGAACATCGACCCACTGTTGTCTGTTTTTGTGAAACATTGTTGTCAGAGAAGGATGCTCCGTTGGTGGTGGGTAGTTTGAAATTTGACAACTTTTTTGTGGTGAACCCCCAGGGTAGGCAGGATCACTCGGGTGGATTTTTGTTGGTTTGGAACTCTAGTATTACTATGACTATCTTGGACTATGGCCCACACTTTATTTCTGTTCTTATCACTGATAATAATATGACTTTGTATTACGTTTTGGTGCATGCTCCTGACTTGTATTCTGAACGACAAGCCTTCTATAACCGCATTACTGAATGGAGGATACAACATGATGATCCCATTGTTATTTTCGGTGATTTTAACGACATTTAAACTGGAAACGAGAGGCTCAGCAAGTCTCCAGCAAACCAACAACATATCCTTAACTTTAATTTCTTTATTGCTAACAATATGTTAACTGAAATTCAGACGTACGGTAGTTACTTTACCTGGACCAACAGAAGGACGAAGGACAACGTAGTGAAATCTAGGATTGACAAAGTCTTTGCAACAACAGAATGACTTGATCACTTTCCTAATGCAATTGCCTATGTACCACCAGCTATGGGCTCAGATCATTCTCCTATCATTCTCTTTCCTCAGGGGAAGGGCGAACGTCATACTAGACATTTTAGATTCGAAACTAACTGGTACAATCATGAAGAATGCAGGGACATTATTAACAACGCTTGGGGGGAACATGTGGATGAAGAACCACTTCCAGAAGTAATTCGTAAAAGGGGTCTCACAACGGTAGCTTTGTCTAATTGGAACAGGAGCATTTTCCCGAACAATAAGAAAAAGATCCAAGAACTAGAACTAAAATTAATTGAGATTTCTAATGCTCCCTTCTCAGAGCAAACACAGATGGAGGAAACACTAGTCAGAAACCAACTTCAAATGTACTGGACGAGAGAAGAGATATACTGGGTAGACAGGGCAAGAGACCAGTAGATCCAATTTGGGGACAAGAATACTAAATATATTTTTGCTTTTACAGCTTAAAGACGAAACTGTAACAGAATTCTGGGTATTAGGAACGAGAATGGGGATTGGCTACAAGAAGACCAAGATATCAAGAGTCAATTTAAGAACTTTTACACAGATCTCTTAGGAGAGCAAGAAAGTACATATTTGGAGGAAACACTAAGAGATATCACACCAAGGGTTACCAGCGAAATGAACCTGAAACTTATGGCAATATCTGACGCAGAAGAAATCAAACGCGCAGTTTTCGACATGGGTCTAGGAAAGGCTCCGGGTCCAGACGGGCTTAATGGCAGATTCTTTCAAACATATTGGGACATTATTGGGGAAGATGTAGTGGCTATGGTTGTGGACTTTTGGGCCAATAATACATCACTAGCCTTATTGAATGAGACCTTGATTACTTTAATTCCTAAAGGGGACGCTCAGGCAGGGGTTGGGGATTATCGTCCTATTTCGTGCGTTAACTTTGGGTACAAAATTATTTCTAAGATATTGGCCAACAGACTACAGGATATAATGAACTCTATCACATCACCAACTCAGACCGCATTTATTAAAGGAAGGGCTATCCAGGACAACATCATCATTGCACAGGAGGTCTATTTTTTCATGAAACGTAAACTAAAACACGAAGCTCATTATGCGGCGATCAAACTGGACATGGCTAAAGCTTACGACCAGGTGAGATGGGATTTCTTGAAATTGTTGTTACAGAAAATGGGATTTGATAACACTTGGATTAACTGGATCTGGAACTGTATCTCGACGGTAACCTTTCAATTAACTATTAATGGGGAACGACAGCCGCCTTTCAGTCCGGGCCAAGGTCTCAGACAAGGGGATCCCTTATCTCCCTTGCTGTTCTCCCTGCTTACTGAATCTCTAATTTCACTTATTGAAACAAAAGTGCTAGACGGCCGCATCAAAGGTATTAAAATTACGAGGAACTGCCCGATTATTTCTCACCTTCTTTTTGCAGATGATTCCTTGTTTTTTCTTTCACTGGACGACCAAGATCTGGAAGAGTTTCAGGAGTGCATCCAAACATATTGTCGATGCTCTGGACAGAAAGTCAACGTTAACAAGTCGGCGATATGTTTTAGTAAACAAACTCCGGAAACGCGGAGACAGGAAGTGACTCTCACTCTGCAAATTAAGGAAACTTTGGACCTCGGAAAATACCTTGGTATTCCTCTTTGCCACAAAAGATCGAAGATTGAAACGTTAGCATGGATAGCGGATAAAGTATTTAAGAAGGCTTAAGGATGGATTGCGAAACTACTGTCTGAACCAGGGAAAGAGATTCTGATAAAAGTCGTTCTGCAATCCATCCCTACTTACGCTATGTCTGTTTTCTCTGTTCCTATTGGATTTTGTCGAAAACTTACATCGATTATTGCACGATTTTGGTGGAACTCCCTGCAAAAAAGGAAAATTCACTGGCTGGATTGGGAGAAGATGACGGCAGCTAAAGTTATTAGCGGACTTGGATTTAAGGATATTAAGAAAGCCAACTTAGCGCTACTCGCAGCACAAGCATGGAGAATCCTGTCGAACCCAGAATCACTGGCTACTAGTGTACTTAAAGGTATATACTTCCCTAATAATAATTTCCTTGATGTTAAACTGCGACAGAGTTGCACTTGGTCCTGGGCGAGTATCATCGAAGGGCGCGACCTGCTACTGCAACAGGGTATTATCCAAATAGGCAACGGGGATCCAACTAATATTTGGAAGCACAACTGGTTACCGTCTGATATTATCAAAGATAAACCAAGCGACACAACATTGGAAACAGTGGACCAACTGATGACTCCGGATAGGAAGGGATGGAATTGGGAGATAGTGGACTCTGTTTTACCCGAGCCGGTTAAAGGTGAAATCAGGAAAATACCCCTACTCAATACGAACAATCAAGATATCTTTACGTGGCCACACTCCCGATCGGGCAAATATACTACTAAATCGGGATACCGAACTATTACTAAACTGGCAGCGGACAACGGGGCTCAAACTTCGAGTCAAGCAAATATCAACGACCCAAAGCTATGGAATACGGTGTGGAAATCCAATGTCCCTAACAAAGTTCGTGCCTTTGCGTGGCGGGCTTGCAGAAACATCATTCCCACCAACCAAAATCTTTACAACAGGAAGTGCAGTGACAACAAAAGTTGCATTTGGTGCGACAATGTGATAGAATACAGTGGTACACCTATTATTATCCTGTTCTTTTAGCAAACAAGTTTGGGCAGGAACTGCTATGCAGATACAAATACCTGAGGCGGATCCTGAATCACTCGGAGAATGGTTGATTAATATAAGCGACAATATGGATGACTCTTTATGGGAAAAGAATAAAGTTATTGCGTATATTTTGTTGACACTTTGGAACATCTGGAAATCAAAAATGAAAATGGTACATGAAAATCAGATCATTGAACGACAATCTGTTATTTTCTCAATTCACGCAGGTATGAAGGACTTGTTTGACCAACAATGGGATTCGCTCCCTCAGAGTGTTCCCAAGAGTCAGCAACCTCACGTGGATAATCCTTGGAACCCATCGGAGCTCAGGGGAACCAAAACTATTTTTACCAGTGATGCATCTTTTATAGACAAAACTCAACAGAGTGGTATAGGGATTGTTCAACGGGATACGAGTACAGGACACAGGCAGATTTTTTCTAAAGCCATTTGGACGGATTCAGTGGCAGAAGGAGAAGCAACGGCTGTCCTGGAGGTCGCGAAGTTGGCCCTTCAAAGGCCAGGAGAGAAAACCATTATTTGCTCGGACAACCTTGAGATCATTCAAGGTATTAAGTCGTTGCCAGCTGCATGGTGGAAGGTTAGACCGTATGTCAAGCGGATCTCTCAGATTGCTGAAGAACACAAGAAGTTGTTTTTCAAACATTTGCCGCGAAGATTAAACGGAATGGGTGACACTGCTGCGAAAAAAGCTAGGCAAACGATAGTTTCGGAAGAAGGGGAGGCGGCCCTACCCTTGAACTTTTCAAGACTGGGGATTGGCTAATTGCTGGCGAGGTTTATTGTCTTAGTTGTACGGACGTCCAAAAAAAAAAGATTCTAGAAATTTTTATTTAAGAACAAAAAAGACTATTTATATTTTTTTATATAAGTATATGACAAGTTTTTTTCTTTTTTTTTTTACATATGAGAGCTATTTGAACACATAATTATGTTAACTCTTTAAAAATAGTATATGACAAGTTATATATGTATAACATAATCTTTGAATATATGTGTCTATCTATATTATAATACAAACTATTTACCTGTCCAAATATTTTATATAAAAGTAGGCAGGATTGTTTAAAAAAGAAATTTCTTTCTTTGCATTAATGTTATTGAATGCTTTTATTATTTTAATACTAAAAAAAGGTAAATTGGTTTTATATTTTTGTCAGTTAAAAAAATAACGTCTAAGAAATTTATGTATTCACGTTAAATGTTAGTAATATACATCTCATCGATTCAATTAGCCAAAAAACTTATTTTATCAATGTAAGATTCTTTAATTGAATCAGTGGAAATCAACATGCAAGGTAATATTGTTCATAATGAATCCAGAGGTGTCCATGTTAAATCAGCCACGAATGGGAGGTGTAGGCCCTTAGTATCCCCGAGGCGTGATTTAAAACCACACTCAGTAAAGCACTCCTCACAAGTTTTCGAGTTATCTCAAGTAGTAAAGGCAAGTATTCTTTTATCGTTCTCCACAAGGATTATGAGGTTAATTCTTGTTTTTTTTATTAATTTTTGTTGGGTGCTAGTTGAGAATAACGAAAAATAAATAATAATGTTGGGTTTTGGTTTTCATTAATTAAATTACTAGATAAGGACTAAATTGCAATTAACTAAGTTTGGATGAAAGATTATGAACAACAGAAAGGACTGAAATGAAATATAATAAGTATTATGAGAGGATAGCTTGATATTAGCAAGTAATTCCCACTATTTACTGAATTATATGTTGATTGACATAAGGGTGAATTGATATTTAGTCGTTAGTCAGGATTCTACTATCCATCTAAATCTCTCCTGGGTATTTGGGGCTACCTTTCAACTCTATAGAACTTTCCCAAGTCATCCTATAAATCTGTCTAGTGATTAAAAACTAACCCTGTTTGACTATTCGTTTAACCAAGACCCCAAAGATCACTGACAAACATCAAACGTCTATATATTTGTTCCATGTTACGACCCCCTCCCAGGCATAATCCAAACACTAAAAACAACCCACTATGTGATCAAGTTAAGGGACTGGCAAATTTACTCAATTATGTAGTCAACGGAAAAGAATAATTCATTTCAATATAAACATCCAAAATACAATTGAACATCAAAATCCAACAACTAGGTTCATACATTAAGCGTTTCTCACGATAAATTTTTTTAGTTCATAATGAAAAGATGAAATACAAGGTTCAAAAAGACCATATTCGATACAATAATAAAAAAGTGGAGGAAATTATACTAAAAATGGAGGAAGAATAATGAAGGAATGCCCTTGTTGTTGTCCTTTCTTGCTTTTCTCCATGCGCGTGAATTGGGTTTGAATGTTGTGTAACCTTTTTTTATACACGTAAATCTGATATATCAAAGTGGAAAAACGTTTTTGGGTAGTGTGGGAGCCACTTGGGCAATCCAAAGTGACCCAAAAGCGTTTTCACCTATTAGGACTGCTTCGAGCAGTAGCAATATCATAACATTGTCTTATCAACTCCAAATCGCGAACCATTTCCTCTTCCACGGTCCCGGTTCAAAGGGATATCTCGGGCTCTAGGGGTTTGATCAGAAACCCCACCAAACGCTTGTCGTGACTCTTTCATGTTGGCTTCAAAGTTTCACCAGAAATTTCTCTCGGTCTCCTAGTGCTCTTGTTTGTATTACGTGGTATTGACTTGGAGTTTGACTTGAATTTATGAATTCTTAGGCCTATCTTTGGGTCTCGTATCATCAAAGTATCTTAGAACTTCACACTTAACATATGATTATCTCTAAAAGACTTCATAAATACAATTAAGTCAAAAATGAGATAGAAAGTCTAATAATGTCATATAAATAGAATAATCCCACTTTAATGTACAAAAAACCTAAAAGAGATGTCTCGTAATCCAATACAACTATCACAAAAGACGAGACATTATCCCCTCATAGAGTATCATATGTGTCCACAAAACTCTGTCGCATAAAGTATCATATGTGTTTTCCTTTCGAGTGTCATCAAACAATAGATCGACCTCAAATAGATAGACGGTTCAACTTGCTTTAATAAAGATCATATAGATGATAAAGGGTTACAAACAGGTAACGTTTTATCACATTCTGAGAAACTTAAATAATCGAGAGGATTTCACAACTAAGTTAGACAGACGGAAAGTCACGGGTCATAAATCCACATCAAATACGACAATACTTTTTCCGCAGCCAGGGATCAATTTATTTTGTAAATTGTATTTACATATTTCTGATAGTTTCTTGAAAAAAAAAAAAGAATAATGTAATTTCTTCAAAATTGAAAAACAACCCGAAAAAGATAGCTCATATGTGTTATATCTGTTAATATTTTCTTTTCATGGTCTTTCTTGCAATTTTTTTTTTTAAAAAAAAACTTGCCACACTTAAAAGAAAGCTCCAAAAATTGTTGTGAAATTTTGAATTAAACTTAAATATACAAATAATATTTGTTTGTCTTTTAAAATTTACACTAATAACAAGTTAGCACACACAAAATCGTAAGTAAAAATCAAATTCCCGTAGATAAATAACCATTTTATTAACCTAAAACTTCAACCAACAAATATGCTTCTCGTGTACGCCGGCCCGGACCGTTAGACTACAGTAGAACTTCACTCCTACTCTCCAAGTACTCTATGTTATTTTCCAAGTACTCTATTTAATAACACTCCACAGTCCACACCATGCGTAGTTTATTACAACACTTAACTTAATATAAGACCTTTTAACATACATATATAACCAACCTTGTTAAAGAAAAAAAGTTAAGGGGTGTCACGGGGTTTTCGACTATCACTGCCCCAACCGCCACCACCGACATCTCTATTCCTCGGATCATGACCACGGTTGGCAGATGCATCATCATAATCATTAACCTTCACCTTAAGAGACCTTCTTCCAAACCTCAACATTATTCTCTCTTCTCCTCCTGCAATAATCAATTCAGTCCAAGGATTTCAATATATGTGAATGTATGTTAGAACTAATTAAACTATGGGGAGGCTGGTTTAACTAAATAACTAGTTGTCAAGTAAGTACAAAATTTTAAACATAATCAACTTCTTTCCAAAAACAGCTGGCTAATGCACACAACACAATGCTCACGTTAGGTTTGGCATTAATTAACACACAACTACTTACTATTCACACTACAATATATCACTCTACATTTTTCGCCTAACGATTAAGCTAACTCATTTCACAGAATATAAATGGTTGTAGATTCATCCTAAATAGATATGATCAGGAAAAACTGGGTGAATATAAAAAGTGATATCATTAATTACTGGTACTCAGATAATAAAGCAACATTAGTATGACATCTTCAAAAAAATTATAGAGAGAACATAAAAACTGATGATGATTTATAAATAAAAGAGGGAGGGGAGAAGCTAAGAGACACGGTCAGAATACCTGACGCAGCTGAAACGTTGTTTCCGCCGCCGGAGTATATAATGGCAAAGGCAACCAAGACTAGGAGACACCAGTAGAGTTTATGCGCAATAACCATTTTAATTTTGCACTTCTTTTATTTATTGGTACTCTCTCCATACTTATAAACCACATGGGGAGGGGGTAGGGGGTGCATGCCACGTGGCATAAAACCGTGTCAAGTGAGCGTTGATGGCTTGATGCATGCAACTAGTGGGTGATACTCTGACACGTCTCCACCCCTTCATAAAATTGAACAAAGTAACGTACGGTTGATAGGTCCAAAACATTTATTGGATGTGTTTTTATGGCTGAGCCGTTTTTTGCCGGATTAGATTGTTCTTTCTTTAAAATGTAGTAAGCTTGGCCATTGCCTCATTAAGAATAAGAACGGTCTCTTTTCGGTAATAATATTATTAGAAACGAGAATATTGCGGCAACTCTAAAATGGTTTTTAATGATTCTTTTAAATACCAAAACGGCTTCTAATTATATTTTTAGAGACAATATATGTCGTGTTGTAAAATTGCCGAATTGCAAGATTGAATTTCAAACAAGGTTTAAACAAAGAAATTGAAGAAAACAGAAAGTAAAGAACACAGGATATATCGTGGTTCGACACAATAGTCTACATCCACATTAGACTCGGATTTGAGAGCGCCAATCCACTATCACCACCGTCCTCACCGATTACAATATTCACAATTACAGAAAATCACCGTATTCGATAAACCCTAAGTGTAAAACTAGCAAATTTAACCAATACTCAACTACGCTGAATATCTAATCTTGAATCAGGAAGATTCAAGAAAATAACAAGATTACACTAACTATTACAGAGGATTTAAGCTTCGAATACAAGAATAGAGCAAACCCTAGTTTGTCTCGTAAAAGAGGCAAGAGAGAAATGTTGAAAAGAGCGAAGGAAAGAATGAAAGAGTTGTGAAGAGAAGAGAGCTTTTATATGAGACATCTCTTGGTTAAATCTCAGCCATCCATTTGATAAAGATCAACGCTCCACATTTGCTCTGAGTTTTACTTAATCTAACGACACCGTATGGCTGAATGTAGAGTCAATAACCAAAGACCATTCTGACTAGGACTTCCACATGTGCCTCGGTCAAACTTCCACATCAACATAATACATACATTTCACATATTCCTACATCTCTACCTTGAAGTGTATATCATCATGGATCAACTACAAGAACATCATCTCCAGCAGCAGTGATAGAGGAGGCACATTTTAAATCTTCATAACCCAAATTACATGCACATCATTCAACCAATACACAACCAATCCAAACAAAGTTTGAATTTGCAGTTAGACACCAGTTTAGTACCAAAATCAGAAGGATTAAGTTTAGAAGAAATTTTTTCTAACTTCACTTCATTATTTGCAATTATATCCCTAATGAAGTCATATTTTACATCAATATGCTTTGTTCTTTCATGATACACATGGTTTTTACTTAAGTGTATAGCACTTCGACTGTCTAAATAGATGACATAAGTACATTTCACCAATTTCACTTCATTAAGAAAATTCTGCAACCAAATAGCTTCCTTCACACAGTCAGTTATAGCAACATATTCAGATTCAATTGTTGAAAGATCAACTAACAGTTGAAGTTGAGATTTCCAAAATATGCAACTTTTTCCCAAGGTAAAACAATAGGCAGTAATAGATTTTCTTGACTCTTTACAACTTGCAAAGTCTGAATCTACATATCCAACAAGTTCAAAGGAACAGTTATGATTACCATATATCAAACCAACATTCAAAGTAGAATTCACATAAGCCAACACATGCTTTATAGATAACCAGTGATCATAGCCAGGATTTGACACAAATCTACTACGTAAAGATATAGAAAATGACAAATCAGGCCTAGTGCTAATCATAGCATACATAAGTGAACCCAACACATATGGATAAGACATATTTTCCATTTTCAGAATATCAGACTGAGACTTGGAACACAATTGTTTAGACAAAACAAAATAACCAGCCAAAGGAATCTGTACATGTTTGCAATTCAAGTTACTATACTTAAAAATAATCTTTTTCAAATATGGTTCCTGATGTAAACTTAATATGCAATTATTTCTATCTATGTTAATAATACCAAGAATCTTTCTAGCATGTCCTAAATCTGTCATATCAAACTAAGATTTCAAAACACATTTCAACTTATCAATTAAAGACAGAGAATTGCATATAATCAATATATCATCCACATACGGTAGAATGTAAATCCCACAATTTATTTTCCAAGTAAAATAAAAACAAGCATCATATTTAGACCTCATGAAATCAAGTAACAAAACAAAAGAATCAAATCTCTTATATCATTGTCTTGGAGACTGTTTTAACCCATAGAAAGATTTTTTTTTTTTGGACATTACCCATGAATTTATACTTGCACTTTGTTAAATTAAAAAAAAAAAACAATAAAGCAACATAAAAAAAATTTAAAAAAATATTAATATCCAACAAACCTACTTAAAAAACATCTAACATGATATAAGTTAAGTCCTTTAAAGATACACTCATTGCCCTCTCAAGAGGGCTACTTACGCATGCCTTTTATATAGCTTTCAAACCCCATCTAAGAACCCCAATAATGCCCTACTTGAATTGTTTTTTGTTGTGGTTTTAGCAGGAATACATTGTAGCCCATAGAATTGTATATATCCCCCACTCAACTACCAACAGTGGAGTATGAATAATATGCAATAACTCACGCATGCTTTAAAAGCAAACTGTATGGGCAGCTCATCACTTTCAAAATTTTAAACCACACAAACATTCATTACTACTTTTACCTGTCACAAAATACTTAATACCATCTCCATAAAAATCATAACATTATACTGTATACAACAATATCAACTACATAAATTGTGCAATAACCCAACAATTCAAACAAATAAATCATCGTTTCTTAAACCCATACTTTTTCCGTTCATAGAACAGATCAGTTTTGGCACTTCCGAGATTGACTATTTTGGGACACCCATCTCGATCTTTCTCCTGTTGGGTACACTCTTTGCAATAGTATGCATCAGAGATTCCTACTCCTCCACAAATTACGCAACGCCCCTGAAAAGATCCGTAATTGCACTCATCGCAAACACGAACAAGTGTGCATGGCCGGACATATGAATCACAAATTACACATTTTCCGTCACATTTTTCGCAGAGCCTTCCAATGGCTATTCCTGGTTGTTTTCTACACATGATCAAATCTGGGTGATGCTTTGCCATACTTGATAATGCTTATGCTAGTTCCTACACATAATATCTCCAATTTTAATTAGACCATTATCTAACAATTTTAATGCACCCTAACATCACAATCAAGGAATAGGAATGGCACGTTTCCTAACAAATAGTACAATTGGTAGCCAAATACAACCCTGTAGGGTAGACTTGCAATGTTAATGTAACACACGGGTATATAATTGCTATTTTTGAAACCTGAGGGACCAATAGTGCTATTAATCTATGATACAACGCACAGTTGCAGATTTCACAACTTTTCTTACACCCAGAAGTAAAAATTCAAAATTGAAAAGCAATTACACTTGGTTATAATAGAGTGATAATAGAGCTACTAATAAATTGATAATCATAAAAATGGACGTCACATTAGATTAAGATTATTACACTAGGGTATCATTTCATTATATTATCAGATTTCAACAAGGTAGTGAATAAATTACAAGTTAAGTAAAGAAAATCAAAGGAAATAATTAGATAAATAAGAGCATCGAACCGTCCAAAAAAAAAAAAAAAAAAAAATAAGAGCATCGCATAAAGCTTACCTTGCGACAGCAAATTGGGATTGAAGCTCGAGAAGTGCGACACCAAATTCTTTCAGTAGGGGAAAGTTAATAATAAACCGACCGAGAGTGTATTGTTGATTTTAAATGGGCTTTTTCTAAACGGGGCAGTGTTAGAATTTATTTGATTGTAATTTCGTATTGGGTAATAGTGGGTTTTCTTCCAAAGCCCAATAATCAATATACCTTAAAGCCCAATTAGCTGAGTTAACCCAGTGACCAGGGAAGCTGAACTTATATATTATCTTTTAGTTATATAATGGTAGCCCACTACAAAGGTTACCTAATGAGTATGAAAAGCTATAGTTTATTTTAATGGATGAAAACAGCATTTAATACTTCAGTCATGAGCAGTCGGGCCCTTAAGCTACATAGTACATGTTTCCTGACATAGATGCATGAACTGATTTCGGAGGGTGCCAGTTTAAAGAATTCTAAATAGAGTTTTTTTTATTTGTAACATATTTAAAAAAAATAATTGCAACAAAAATTTATTCGGTAAAATAATTGCAGAACTAACATATATAGACGCTCTTTCGAGGAGCGCCTCCCTTTTTTAGTCAGCCCATTAGTTTTAATAGCCACTAATTTATTTAATTCGTAGGCGCTCCTTTGAAGAGCGTCTTTACTTAAAAAAATACTTTTCTTGGCCAACGATCTGCCATTAATTTTATACAACTTTTGTTGATCCTTTTTTATAAGAATATAAAAGTAATTAAGATAGGTAATTATCATTGAATAGAATTTTTATGATTTTTTTTTATAATTATTACAGCAAAAGCTTTATTAAAAAAAATTAAAAAATTAAAGAATTGAAGAACTTTATAAAAAATGCAAAACACCTATATATAATTATCTAATTTAAGTATGCGCTATTGGAGTGAGTAATTTGTTATACTTCTTTAATTGTTTTGCCGTAAATACCCATTTAGCCCAACTGCTGGAGATCCACCGTAAGTAATGTGCTGTTAAAGTGAGGAGTTTGTCTTTTTTATAAAAATAGTTTGTTGTGTTATCAGTTTTGTGAATTTACAGAGGATTCCAAAAGTGTGGAATTTCACCATGTTCAACTGAAAAAATTACAATGCACGATAAAACCATTCTAGCAAAGAATGTAATTATGAAGAAGCAACAACCATGAATTTGTGGACAAAGGCAAGTACGAGGAATAGTAAAAAAAAAAGCTTCAGCATTAGTATAAATAATCACAAGGATTGATTTCTTTTTTTAACAAGAGCAAATTGTCTTATACTGCATTTCAGTAAATATCCATTTGGTCATACAACCTTGAAAAGTGATGCGCTTTATTGGGGTGAGCAAACCTTTTTTTTATACAATTTACTTGTATAGCTTTTACGTTAACAATTGTAAAAAAATAAATTCATAAATTTTTTATTCAATGGTAATTATCTAGTTTAAACACATATATAATCATTACCATTTGAATAAAGCTTTATTATTTTTAAATTCTTATAAAGAGGGATTAGCAAAATTTGTATAATACTAATGACAGATCGTTGGCCAAGAAGAATATTTTTTCAAGTAAAGGCACTCTTCAAAGGAGCGCCTATGAATTAAATAAATTAATGGGCTATTAAAACTAATGGACTTATTAATAAAGGGAGGCGCTTCTCGGAGGAGCACCTATATGTTAGTTCTGCAATTATTTTACAATATAAGTTTTTGTTGCAATTATTTTTTTTAAATATGTTACAAATAAAAAAAACTCTTCTAAATATCCCAAAAGTTCAATTTTTTTTTTTAGAAAATCCCTTTTTAGGTCAAAAGTCACATTTTTAAACTAAACGTATATAAAACGTCCATTTTAGGTCATTTCACTAATTTCGTGAGAAATTCATAGATTTGAAGGACAATTTGGACACTCCTAGTTTGTGATGCGGCCAAATAAACATAAAGTACATTTGAAATGCCTAAATTGTCCTTAAAATCAATGAAATATCTCATGAAATTAGTGAAATGGCCTAAAAATGAGAGTTTTGAATACGCTTGGCCTAAAAATAAAAGTTTTGAATACGTTTGGCCTAAAAATGTGACTTTTGAAACGTTTGGCCTAAAAATGGAATTTGCTCTTTTTTTTTGGTTTAGGTAAACGGTTGTATTAATAAAAAATAACGGTACACAAAGAGTTACCTACCTAACCCAATAGGCTAAAGATAGCAACGGAGAAGCTAAATACAACTACCTCATACTAATACTAATACAAGCTAATCTTCCACTATCATCCATAAACGAATGATGAGGGAACAAGGAAAATAATATAGAATATATGCACCACTTAATTTCCTTTGTCACCGTTTCTCTAGATTAAGATTCACCTCTCATAGCTAGGTGATTTCTCGCTTTCCAAATACAATACACGGTAGCTCCAAATCCAATCCTCCATACTTTTCTCCTCAAATTTTCTCTAGCTTTAAGTTTTTAAAACCATTTCAAAGCACTTAGAAGCATGTTCATCTCCTTATCTAATCCTAACCAAGACTTTATCTCAACCCAAACAACCCTCGTATAAGTACAATAAAAAAAATGCTTATTTGACTCAAAATCTTCCCCATATAAATTACAAAGAGGACCCAAATCCAAATAAGTCATGCGATCCTTAGTTTTAAACCTCTCCCTCAAAGTCGTCCAAACAATAATTGCATGTTTAGAAAATACACACAAGTCTCAAATAATATTCGCCCAAGGTTTAATAACAATTTTCTGACGAAATAAATCATAAGGTTTTTTATGTAAAGAATACAATTTCTTACTTGATATCCCATGTGTAATGTGACGCGCATTTCCCGAGGAAAACCACAAAGACAAAATACTCTCCCGGACTTCTACTCCCAAGGACCCACAAATAATATCTTTTAACTCCCAAACATTCTTCAATAAAGGAGAATCACCCTTTTTTGGTTGTCATTCCTAAAATCCAGAAGTTTGAAAATATTCTTCACGAATCCATCAAATCCAAAGTGAATCCTTTTTATCCATAATTTTCCAAAGCATTTTCAAAAGTAATGTTTTTTCCATACTTCTGAATCTTTTAACCCAAGTCTACCTTCAACTTTTGGTACACAAATATTGCTCCAACTAACTTGAGGAGGTTTATTCTTCCAATAAAAATTCCATCAAATGCTAATCACACGATCTCGAACACCGATCGGAATCGGAAATATACTAAACCAAAAACAAATAACCCCTTGGAGGACCGATCTAATTAGTTACAATCTTTCTACAGAAGAAAGAGAAGAATCTCTCCAAGATCTCACAAAAATCCCATCTTATCCAAAAGAGGTTTATAATCTCTAGAAAGGAAAACGGAAGAGCCAAGCGGGACCCCAAGATAACGAAAAGGCATGCCACCTTTTTCCAAGAGTGTAGGTGTCAAACCATTTTCTATGTCATCATTTGATACCCCAATATAATAAATATTATACTTTTCAACATTTAATCGAAGTGCTGAACGATTTCCAAAGGTATTTAAGCTATCTATAAGAATTTTTATTGATTATTCTATGTCAATATTTTTTTTCTAAAACACAACTTAGACCCAAACAAAACTGGTTAATACATCTAAATTTACTAAACGTCCGTAAAAACGCTCACTATAGTATGTGGTGTAGCCCCCCACTTCTTCTTGCATTAAGCCTCTCCATAGTCTGTCAAGTGGGTTCATATACGGGCTCGGTGCCTCCCTTGACGTTGCTCCCATCTTGTCAACCAATCTACGCATGAACTCGCCTCTCGATACATATGGATAAACCCAAAAAAATAGTTTTACTTTCAATTACATTCCTACAATCTACAATTATTTTCTCCGACCAATCCTCCTTATTCCCATATCCCTTCACGAGCGCGTGTAACTCAAACGAGTTAGTCTCAATGAAAACTGTATCATATTTCTGATTGATCGTCATACATAAACCAAAATGTAAAGAAAAAATCTTGGCTTGGAAAGTAGATTTTACTTTACAAGATCCAACAAAACCGCCTATGTAATATCCGTTACTATTACGGAAAAAGCCCCTTCCTCCCACCTATGTAAGCGTAGATGAACTTAGAGGTTTAGATTAAAACAGAAATAAGATAAATATTTGTTTAGCTCGAATAATTAAATACGGATGCAAATAAGATAACTTAGTGTTACTAGTATGAGCCTATCTTACTAAGTCCCTATTTTAATTATGAGGATGAATTGAGCAATATATAAGTAGTCGGGATTCTATAATCCTTCTAACCCGTCAGGATAGCTTAGAAAGGAAATCTCAACACTACCAAGGGACTTGGGTAAGGGACCTTGCACAGATATTGGTGATGAAAATCTAACCCTATTGACTATCTAGTTAGGCAAGCTCGTCAAGATCAATATCGCACACTAGACGATTATGTTGTGTTGTCTATAATTGAATCCCTCGCCAGGTTGACAATCCAACTACTAATAACATTCCTAATATGATCAAGATTAGGGCCGAAATAAGCCAAACACAAAATACTTAGTGTTCTAGGATTTAGACAGAATAATAACCCAATTAATTCATAAATAAAACTACATAATAAAAGCTTGAAAATATGGTTAAGCCACATATATATATATATATATAGCTAATTATACTAATTATAGAGAAAGATAGATGCAAAATCTATATTGTGATGCTTCAGCTCTTCTGTTTCTTCTCTAGGTACTCTTGCTTTCTCTCTGATGAATAATATAAAGGCTATGAAGGCAAGGACAAGTTTCTAAGGTCATATACGGATATTATATAGGTTTTGGATGAAATATATAAGTCATAGACTAGGTTTTGGAGTCCTAGTCCAACTCAAATCCGTTTTCCTTAATAATAGGGACTGGTTGACCTTTGCAGTTTGTAAAAATTATAACTCCTTCATTACAACTCCAAATCCAGTGATCTTAATATCGAAACGACCGCAATTCGAATTCCTTTATAAATACAAAATGGATCCTTCAAATTCCTTGTCGATTTTCTACAGTATTGAAAGTAATACACATCTTTACACCTGGGCAACAACTTTTGGCAGCTTTTCCACTTTCCAAAAACCAGTTTCTTTCCTTTTAAATATTGAATTCGTATTGTATCTTTTTTCCTAAACTCCTTAAAATTGATTTTGAATCTAATATAATCATTGTACCTAAGAGCTTCACATTTAACACACAAATTATACAAAATATGCTCTAAAAGTAACAAACCTCCAAAACAATGCAAGAATTGTTAAAGTAACAATTAATAGGGAAAAATCCCTCAACTAAGCATATAATACACCTAAAAGTATGTCTCATAACTAGATTATTTCATCATTTATACAGAGACATAAATGCCTCTTGTAGCAAATTTTGGTAGTAAAATGAAAGAAAGAAAAGAAAGAAGCTTAACACACAACTATGAAGGCTCATGTGGTTGGGACTTCAGGAACAAAGGACCTGGTAGCGGTTAAAAGCCTTCCTTATCATGTTTCTATTACTTATCCTCCTCCATGTACCTCTATTTAGTTATCTCTACTTCCTTCTCCCCCTATAACATTGCATATTTGATCATGTAGAATGCCATTGTAGGCTAGATGATTATAGGCGCCAAGTGGGGAATCTTAAAGATTACCTTGCTAGAGATTCTCATGATCCTCAAAAAGGAAAGTATCTTCATGTCGAGAGGGATCAAGATGATAATACTTTACTTGTTACAAGGTTGATTTTAGGCAAATGGGTTATCCATTTGTAGTCCGAGGTTATGGATCGCACAGAGAAGCTATGGAGGGTAACCACTTACACCAGATGACTCAAGATTAGCTTTTGAAGGCATTGGAGGTGAAGGGGAAGATGAGGCAAGAGTTGATGGGAAGTTGGGCTAGGTAAAGAGCTTAACCTGATATTTGACTAAAGCAATATATTCGATGTTGAAGGTTATGTGGTGGGTATGTGTGACCATTATTGGAAGAAAGGATTGTGCCAAGGGTTTCAGACCAGTATGGAATATATTTGAGGTCAAAACCTAGATTTAATTGTGTTAGTTTATATGAGCTTTATTCCCTTCCCAACACTGCCACTCCCCGAAGATCCCCAACCAATAGACCTTGATGCTTCCTAGGTATCGATCTATTTAAGTTTGTTTAGGTTTGACTTCTCTTTCTTGTCGATATTTAGATGTGATTTTGTAGGAAAGGTGTGGGGCTTCTTGCCGATGTTGAGGCTAAAGGCATGTAGAATGCTAAGGGTATTGATGCTTTATGATTTCCAGTTTTTATTTGTTATGTTGGAAATCTAAACTTTTTTGTGTTGGTGTATAATGGACTTAAGGCAACAAGTCTTTACTTAAAGGGGTAGCCTAAAGGACTTATCTGTACTTTCATAATTGGGGTTTGAACCCCCCCCTCCTTCCTTTTCTATTCTTTTCTAAACCTTCTATTTTTTATTTTGTATATTGTGCTTGTTTATTGTATGCCTAGGACAATATTTTATATGATTTATTTTTACAAGTTTTAGGGTTGAGTTGCTCTTAGCTGTGGATGCTCGAAGATTCCTATATATGTCAGAATTGGTTTGTTTGTAGGGACCAGTCGCCCAAAGATATATGGATGCAAGTAATCTATATAATAGTTTTGTTATAGTTAGTCTTCGACTATGGGTCATTTCACTCCCATTGTAATGTTGAATAAATCTATTTATTATAAAGGCATATGCTTGTACAACTTTGAATAAATAATATTTTATTTTACTTTTTTGTTTATCTCAACCTTTAGTTTACCACTTCTTTCATGATTACCGAAAAATTGATAACTATCTTATCCTTCTTTATACCCCCTTACTCCGTGAAGGATAAAGACTTTTATTTTAGCTATTTTTCCTTTTTAACTGTCTTGTTTCGGCAAATAGGAATAATTTTTCCTTTAATATATGTTCGACCAGCCCTTGATTCCCAAAAATAAAGATTCTAATATTGATATTCTGACATACCAACATTTGGTGGATGAATCCTAGCTTTGAGTTTATACTCCTTTGACAATTGTTGCCTTTGTCTATCTTCCTTTGGCTTAATATTCCTCCATTTTTTGCAAAAACAATAGATGATATTTCTTATTGCCTTTGTGTAGGGAATATTTAGTCCATGGCCTTAGAGATAGTACTTCAAATTTTTAGTAATGTTATTTGATATTCCTATCATGACAAAGTAAAGATCAGTATTTCGAAAGATTGTGGTTTATACTGATTCGAAAATTAGACTTTTGAACGTTTTTTAGATATGTTGAAGCGAGAATCAAACTATTTTATGATTACGAGATATCCCAATACAAGTATCATAATTTTGAATGAGACATGTTTTTCCGACATAAGTGTTGGACTTTTAGTTTGGTTCCAAAATATGCCGATGAGAAAACTGGTCTTTTATTTTGGTAAAATGTTTTGATCTTTTGACATTTTTAGGTTGGATAATCCTTTGATCGGCCTCCTAGTTTAAGAATATAGAAGATTAGGTAAAAGTTTTATCTTTCAACATTTTTAGGCCAAGATTTGAATAAATTGGCCCTCTTAGTAAGAGTTCGGCAATTTTTTTTTGATCTTTTGACATTTTTAAGTCTAGATTCTCTTTGACCGACCCTTTAGTGTTCGAACAAAAGAGGTTGGTAAATTTTTTTGGTATTTCGATATTTTTAGGTTTGGATTCTATTTGATAGACCCCCTAGTTTACAAACTTAAGATATTTTTTGTTCTTTCGACCTTTTTAGGTTAGGATTTTCTTTGACCGACCCCTTAGTTTACAAACATATGAGGTCGGGTGAAAAGTTTTGGTCTTACAAAATTTTCAGGTCGGGTGCGCTTTGATTGGCCCCCTAGTTTACGAACATAAAATGTCTAGTGAAAAGTTTTAATATTTTTACATTTTTATGTTGGGATTCTCTTTGACGGACCCTTAGATTACGAATATAAGAGGTCGGGTGAATTTTTTGTTCTTTATACATTTTCAAGCCATAATTATCTTAAACTAACCCCTAGTTTAGAATGTAAGAGGCCAGGTAAAAATATTTGGTCTTTCGACATTTTTCAGGTCGAGATTTGAATAAATCGACCATCTTGGTAAGATTTAGGTAAAATATTTTGATCTTTTAACATTTTTAGGCCATAATTCCCTTTGACGGACCCCCTAGTTTACAAACATAAGAGATCGGGTTAAACGTGTTGGTCTTTTGACATTTTCAGGTCGGAATTCTCTTTGACCAACCCCCTTGTTTACGAACGTAAACAGTCAGTATTTCAATATTCTTAGTTTGGGATTTAGTTTGGACGACCACCTAGTTTATGAATGTAAGGGTCGGGTGAAAAGTGGTGGTATTATTACATTTTTACGCCGTTATTGGATTTGCTTGAATGTTAGCGATTTCGTAAAAGATTTTTTATAATCATCGCCTTAACCACGATATTCTTTTCTTATCGAAACCCCTCATGCGGAAAAGAGTGCAGAGGAGAATCTTTAATCAATGTACATTTTTAAAAAAAAAATAAAGGATACATTTAATTCAACGATTCAAATTTGTACAATTTTCTAAACCCCTTACTTCACGGCCATCTTCAATTATCATAACCAATTACAAGGGAATATAGCATTCTCGTTCACGTTGTTGATTTCCTTAGATCACTGTCACAATTTTGGGGTTGGGTATTTCAAACTTAGATGATATGTCGACATAATGGCTAAGATCTTATTGAGACTCATTCACTCAATGATAGCATGATATGCAAAATCGCATTTAGCCACAAAAAACCGTACAATAACGTTCTTGGACAATTTTCCCAAGCCGATATTCATCTAGAGATTGATATAGCCAGATGGTTAGAATCTCTACCAAGTGAATCCCCTGATTGGATATGTGTATGGCTTGATGGACCCCTCGTCTATTTTTAGCTGATTAAACACGCTTGTGTATATGAGATCGACTAATATGACAATATTGACAATCACTCAGTGCGTTAAGTATTACTTAAAGGATTACAAGAGGATCTTGGCGAGGAAATACTAGCATGATCACATCTTTATTTGTGAATCGTATGTTAACCCATTTGTTAATTCCTATAAGGGGGTGAATAGGACACTTAAGAAATAATGACTAATTAGAAACTTTATTAACAAAATTATTAGTTAGAAATCTAATCAAGTCTATTTCACAAAATTTAAAGGACAAAAGTAATAAGATTCAAAAAAGTTTGTTGAAAGAGGGACACAACTTATTCGAACATAAATATTAGTTAAAGAAATTGAGATATTAGTTTTAAAGTTTCTACTATGCAATTTTTCAATACCTAAGGGATCGTGTAAGGGGGGTGATTGCAGATTGAAAATTAAGCTAAGCATGCATATAAAAAATATATGTAAAGAGTTAAATGATTGAAGGCACAAAATTGTTTTAAATTGGTATAAAATCTCGAGGGCCTAATTAACCCTAAGTTAGCCACCTTAGGATTTTGAGCTTCTTCACTAAGATTCTTGTTTTTCTTATCGGTGAAAACTGAAACTGAGTCAAGAAGGTTTTGTAAGGCTCAACTACAATAGATACACCGTGATTTTTACCGGGTTCAGTCACGGCCCTTACCCATGATTTTTGGAAGTCTCAACCACATAATCTAATCGAGACTTTTACAGACTCAATCTCAACCCTTAAACCACTTTGATCACATGAAGCCTTCTCTTCTTCAAAGAGAAAATACGCATCTACTCTAATGTCAAAAGCATCTTCCTAACTTGAGATAGAGTATAAGTTTTTATGATTTGTTACAACAATGGAAAATAAACTCATAACGAGTAGGTATTACAATGAAGAACATAACTCCTATTGAATTAATATAACAATGAAGTGCTTCAAGCTATTTCAATGATATGAAAATGAAGAAGATAGCTTGAGATTTCTTATGGGATGAACCATTTGATGATATGAAAGTTGTGGATTAAAAAGATGTATTTTCCAACAAAAATTGGCTTGTATTTATATCCAAAATATGTCCTAACGGTTATGTCTATATGGCATTAAATTTTGTAGAAAAATGCTCAAATTGGCAACCCAATATTCTCAAATTTGGAATGGTTAGAGACTTAGAGTTACATGGAAATTGTTCAATGTATATGAGATAGAAACAGTTTCATCTTGTTCTAAAATGACATGTCAGTTTGAAGCAAAAAATAGAATGTTACTTTAAAGCAGAAATCCTTTTTGGTGAATAACGAAATTTCAGAATCATTACATTTTTGCACATTTTTAGATTTTTGACTTTTTGATTCGTTGCTCAAATGATGTAAATGAAAAAAGGTTCATAGGTAAGATCTAATAAAGCTGTTAGTTATAATCATCTTCAAATTATTTAACAACATATACGATGCAAAACATGTCCGATCATAAATAATGGAAATGCATGTGATGTCTCCTCATTTGTGATAGATTTATATTAGGATGAGACATCATTTTTAGTGATTTAGAAGTCTTTCTAATTGATTTTCTTGATAAATAGTGCACTTTCCTATTTTGAGTCTTGATTTAGTAAAATAATATTTTTAGAGCATATTGGGTTTAATTGTTTATTTAGTGTGAAGCTTTAAAGATAATTATGGAGATTAATTAGAGTCCAAGTCAAAGACTACAATATATGGAACTAAATTAGCATGGTAATTGGAGATAAGGAAACAAAAGCTAAAAATATGGAAAAGGAAAAGATGTCTAAATCTGAATTTCTGCAGCAACGCCTAAAGAAGTGGTGATAACTCCAAAAGGAAGCTGATTTTGGAAGATTCCTTTCATAGGGACTTAGATAATTCGATGAGGATTCTTTTGGTATATTGTGGAGCAAAAACCGACCAATAACGAAGAAGATATGCTCAAAACAAGTCAGCAGTAATTATCTTTATTTCCTTACGAATTTGAGTTGGGCTTGGAGTCCATTACTTTACCTCTCCCTCAAGAAAACGAATTAGGTCTTCTAAACACCTATAAATACACACTTATATCACTTGTAAATCATCCTTGCCTCATAGTAATTAGTTCTTAAAGTTTTATTCTTCCAGTTGTAGAGAGCAAGATGACGTCTTTTGTAATTTCTTTTAGTTTGTTTCCATCAGGTATGAACCAAACTCCCCATAGCTTGGGTTTTGCATCATGTATAATCTATGAATTCTAATTTCTTTCTATCTAAGTTTCTCTGGGAATTACATGTTCTAAATTGATATTAGCTGCTTACTCTTATATTTGTTTATGTGTTTTGATTTAATGATTGTTTTCCTTGCGGTGCGCAACGTTTAGGATTACCTTAATAGTAGTTAGATGATCACCTTAGCTGGGTGTCTAATTATTGAACCCCACATAACGTCTAGTGTCGATATTAGTCCTGACAAAACTGATTCTAACTAGATAGTCATTAGGGTTTGTTTTAATCACCATATCACCAATTGAATGAATTGTTTGCTTAGGGTCTTAGTAGCGTTTGATAACCCTATTTGAAACAGCTTCTTGGTTGTGACGTAGCCCCCTTAGTCGCTCTCAAGGTCTAAGGAATGGGAATTTAGAATCCTGACTAAATATACAAGAGCTAATATTCTCCCTTATAAGCTAGATCTAATAGAAAGAATTAGAAGGATTAGTGCATACTAGGAAAACCTAAGCTATATCTCTCATATCATATTCTTCGTATTTTATTTACTGTCTTTATTTTTCTTAGTTTAATTCTTAAATCTCGAAATTCTATTGCTTTTAATTTATTGTCTTTTAATTATTTACTTTTACTCGTTATTCCTACCCACGTGATTAACACACTTAAGTCCCTGAGAACGAACTCAACTTATCAACTAAAACTTGCATACGTCCTGTAATACTTGCAGTATTGTGCCTGTCTAGGGTGAGAGTGCGTAGTTTTCTTGACTTTATTTATCTTATTTTTATCACACCCTAGGCGACACCAGCATGTTTTTCATAAGCAAAGATGCTCAAATTATCTTGAACTTAACATACGAAATGTTCTATATAATATATTAAGAAAGAGGGTAGTTTATCACTTTAGAATATTCAATACATATGTGAAGTTGTCTAAGAAGTGTTTAACTATGTAAAAGCCTCTAAAGCATTTAGAGTGATGATTAGGATGATATTGCTTCTAACATATGATGTGTAATAAATATGAAATAATTTTGTAATTGATCACTTTCCCTCACATAATGCACATAACAATTTATATCTTCGAATCTGAACGACTCAAACAAAGCACGTAAAACCTAAAACATGTTTAAAATATGTGAAAGTGTAAAATTGTTTTTTATCAAGTATATGATCAATATAATGATTTTGTATATGTTGCAAGTGGAAATCATATTATCATGCAATTAAAACATAAGCACACAAATATTTGTCACATAAAAACATATGGAAAAATGGGCATTATGCCAACATAATTCGATGAGCTCCCGTATTGCTGACAGTTTGGATTTCTCGCACATATTCTTTTTGCTTGTTTCTCAATCAGCCGCTCTCAGGGCCTCCTATGCTACTATTTACCTCAAATTCATATCCTCGTCCAGTTGGACGAGATCGTAGGTTTGGTGCCTGTTTCTTCGACTCGTTGTCCGGATGTACATGGATCGTTCATCATGTAGGCCTAGCTCGTTGATGATGCATAGGTTTATCTTCCTATTTATTTGGCTTCAACTGGGCCCAAATTTTTTTTCTAACCCCACAATCATTCAGTTTTTCACTTCAGTTGTTTACAATGATCCATTTCGTGCCCATAGTCTCTGTAAAAATGGCAATATCGAGTCACATCTTTTAAACAAGCATCGATAAACATTTTGGCGGCCATCGACCCTCTAGGTCCTTTTCAATATGGAACAACTTTTCATAAGGAGATTTATTTATAATCTGGATCTTCTCTTGTATAGAGCTTTATGAGCCTTTTATAACTTGACTTTTCTCTGAGTTTTTGATATCGATCATGCTTTCCCCAGACTTGTGACTTGTTTAATTTGTTTTATTTTTCTTTGGCCCTCTTTTGGTCATTTTTTTACATTTATTTGGCTCCAATAATGGCTCTTGAATATGCAATTATATCACAAAATGTAAATCAGGGCTTTGATTTTAAATTGATTTGAAAATCCTTGTTGAAAATTCCTGAGAAAAAGCGTTATATGGATTGATCTAAGCCATCCAAATTATACGCAACCCAGTGAACTGGTCTATAAGATATTGAAGGCTGTCACCCTCTTTTTAACATAATCCAATAGGGATGAATTTGTCTATCCGAATTTCCTCTTGGGAAACATGCATCATAAGCCATTGAACAATTGCGCAAAGTTATTAATAATTTTTTGTTCTAACCAGCAAAACAAATTTCGTGCATTCCCATCAAGATTAATTGGAAATGCTCGAAAATTATCTACATCGGTAACTACCACAAGCTCTATGTGCCTTTGATATGCATAGATGTGAGTGACAAGATAAGTTTTCCCATTAAATGCCACCATAGTTGGTGTCCTAAAGTTCTTCGGTATAGGAGCATCTAATATATCTCCCAAGATAAAGGATTCATTTGGTTAACCGATAATATACGATCGATATGATACATTTCTTTCGGTTCATCTGAACTTCTTTTTATTTTACTATATTCCCTCATATATTGCTACTCTCTTCCCATTCCTTCATTAAATTGAGATCTATAACTCCTCGATTATCGTGTGTACACACTTTCAGCATTCCCTTTAGAGTCAACATGTACATGTATAGTCGAGGGTTCTCTTCGCGATTGTGTCAACATAGGGCTCCATTAATTCATGACTTGTTGTACGAATTGTTCAAGGTACCGAATCACCCTCAGCGAGAGCGGATCTTCTTTTGGAGGTTGATTATTCAAAATATTTTGTTGTTAATTTCATTGTTTTCCCACGGTTGTGCATTTCTCTCTACAGAAGAGATCTTCTCCCAGCGTTCAAAGTGTCATTCGTTTCGAGCTCATCTTCCATCTTTCATGACAAAATTCTTGCATATCTCATTAACACCATATGATATCTCAATGGGAATCAAAACTCATTTCCCACAGACGACTTCAACTGATAGAGCATAAAAACTCCCTAACTAGAATTTATTTATGTAGTAATCATAGTAGAATCACCTAATCGATAGTTAGGAGAATCGATGAGGAGTTGAAATAGAAAAAAGAGTGGGCTGAGATGTCGATTTGATCCCCGAAGGACTTTCTCTCCACATAGCTGGCAATACCAACACTAAATCAGGACCACATGGAGTTTTTCTCCCAATGACACTTAAACGCTCAAATCAATATTATGACTGGATGTATTCTTATGACTCGAGGGAGAGATATGAGGTTTTAACTATATTTATGAGTAGTAAGAAGAGAGAGAGAGAGAGAGAGAGAGAGAGAGAGAGAGAGAGAGAGAGAGAGAGAGAGAGAGAGAGAGAGAGAGAGAGAGAGGTACCCTTTTTGGTAGGTGCACATGACATTTTTATAAGCAATCAAGGCCCTTAGTATCTTTTTAGCTGCTTCCCCCTTTTTGGGGTTCATGATGAGAATATACTTGAGTATTGAGCATGTGCATATGCGTTTTACCATATGAATAATGTTAGTTGTTATTTACCCTATGTTGGGGTCATTATGCTCGATCGTAGCGTTATCTTGGCTAAAAAGTTATCGTGCTTCATTATGGCTAATCACAACCTAAGCCTTTATTATTATTGTACGAGTCCCAATTCTTTTAAACTGTTTAGAATTGGTCTTCCCCCACTTGGATTGGATAAACGAAAATTATATACCAAATCCAATTTTTTTGTAGATTTCACTACGTGTGGGCCGCCTACCTATTTCCGAGCTTGGAGGTAGGATACGTATCTGCTCGTTCTCCCCCCTTCAATTCCCATCGATGACGTTCTATTTGGTGTTCTCAGGTTGTCCTCTCTGAGTTTTTGCCTAGTGGATAGTATGGGAGGGGTTGACGACACCTTGTCTGCCTATATTCAATCTGTGGTGCTTGACTTAAATAGGTAGAAGACAACTTAGCGAGATTGTATGAGTAATATTCTTATTTTCTATCTTTGTACTGAGTTGGTAGAGCTTTGACCTGAACTTTTGGGACGTCTCTTAGACATTTTCTCTCAATCTTTATACTCCCAATATCATGTCTTGTGTCCATTTAGACCTATCATCGTTTTATGTTTAATCTATACTAATAAAACATATCAAAAAACCGAAAAAAACACGTAAAATGATTCGGTGTACCACAAAAACATGCAAGCTTATATCTTTCAAAATAGCACATAAAAAAACCAAAATGTCAAAGAAATGATATCTCAAATGCAAGCAAAATTTCCGTCCAAAAAAAAAATGCAAGCAAAAGGGCGTCCAAAAAAAAAATGCAAGCAAAAGGTGATTTGTAAATTTAGATAAACAATGAAAAGAAGAAGTTGGTATATTCGAAGAATGGAAAGGGCGGTTTGTTGGGGATACCAGTAAACATTAAGATGTATTATAAACATGTGTCAGCCAATACATGATACTAGGTTGTGACCATGTCCCAGACAATATTGCATGGACCACCACGGCCAATTGATGATGGACCAGTTCTGTTCTGCTGTGATGCTCCTAGCTAGATTGTTTCTCCATTATTGTTTTTGTCCCATAATTAAAGTATCAACAAGTAACACTTTTTTTTTTTTGTCAAAACAAGTAACACACATATCACAAAACTGTTGGAACATTTGAAAGAAATGAAAAGGCTTTATCCCACATCGGTTGGTGGCCAAAGATTTGGCCTACTTTTATACCTTGTGGTATTAACAAACCCCAAAGAGTCAATACCCATGCACATGGTAAGGTAATAATGAAGCCCACACGCGGGCACCGACACCGGCACCAATCACGCACGCGTTAAAAGAAAAGGAATAATCAGCCGTTGTTACACGTGGGAATATCAAAGGTTAAAGATGTTACAAGATATCAAAACGTGGGGGTTAGAAAACAGTCAACCCAATTAAATCAATTTCGGGAGGGAATCGTGGGATTTAATGGGGAAGTTTTGGCTTGGGTCTTCATCTCCTCACCACTATATAAAGGCCTCACTCTCCACTAGTATTGAACACGAATTACAAAGCAGAAGCAAAACACAAGCAGAAAAATATTTCTCTATATTTTTTCTTTCTTTCTTTTCTGTTAGAGATACCGGTACTACGCCGGAATATCTTTTTAACACCAGGATTATTTTCCCTTTACCGTGTAAGTTGTGTTTCTGTTTTTCCGTGTAATAGCTTTGTAATTCTCGTTGTTATTCAATTTCCGTGTAATAGTTAGCTTACTCATTAATTGATTTTTCCGATTTATTTCGTTTTGGTTTCTTCAAATCTTTTTCTAAACAGTGATACTTTTTCACTACAATTTAAAAAGATATTCAGTAGCTTTTCTTTAATCACCGTTTCTTTATGGCTTTTCCAATGTCGGCAGTTACTTCATCATTGAATGCAAAGGCCTTTCCCGACGTGAATAAGTTGGAGCCTCTTAATGGTTCCAACTACAAGCGTTGGGCACAAAAGATCCTTATCTGTCTTGAACAGTACGAACTGGACTTTGTTTTATACAAAGATCCTCCACTTTTAGTGGACAATGGGGTTCCCACTGAAGAAGAACAGACTAGGCATCTTGCTCTGGAAGCCAAGTTTAAGCGAGCTAACACCATGGCTCGAGGATGGATGTTGAACAATGTGTCAAACCTCATCTTTGATCTTCTTGCCAAAAAAAAATCGGCAAAGATCATATGGGAGACACTTGAGAAAAAATATGGGGCCGAGGATTCTAGTAAGAAGAAATATGTTACTGGGACTTGGTATAACTTCCGTCTCACTGATCAGAAGTTCATGACTGAACAACTCCATGTCTATGAAAACCTTTGCGCGGATGTGATTACTGAAGGTATGAAAATGTGTGAGGTGTTCCAAGCCAATATCCTGCTAGAGAAGTTCCCACCTTCCTGGAGCGAATACCGTAATTACCTGAAGCACAAGAAGAAGGAAATCTAGAGTTAAAAGGAAACAAAGTTGAATTAGGAAAGGAAAAACTGCTAAATAAATCTGCCAAAGCTGTATGACGTCCACTGTTTTGAATAATTCAGGAAATCGGTTATGAATTTGAAGGAGCCTTTATAGGATTATATATATCTTTGAATTGCGGTCGTTCTGATAGACCGTACACTGAAATTGGCAGAGTAATGAAGGAGATATGACCAAATCAATGTGCAGTGTTTATCCTGTCCTATATTTTAGGAAACGAATTTGAAAAGGAACAGGACTCCAATAATTTGACTTCCTGGTGGGGCCTAGGGTGTGATAAAATAAGATATAAATAAAGAGCAAATAATCACCCTAGACTGAGCACGGTTCTGCAAGTATACAGATCGTATGCAAGTTTTAGAAAATAAGTAAGATTCGTTCCGCAGAGACTACGAAGGTTAGGGGAATCTTATGCAATAATCAGGTGCAAATAATTAAGGCTAGAACAAATAGAACGCAATAAAAGTAAAGACAAATAGATATTTATTTGATTTTCTAATTAACTAAATTAAAACTAAGAATTTAAAGACATAAAATTAAATATGGAAGAGAAGTAATATGAGAATATAACTTGAGTCACTAGCATGTAATCCCCACTAGTTTTGCCGTTCTAAACATGTAAGGGTCAATTATGTAGTATTTCAATAATCGGTTCCAATTACGCTAGGTAGTTTTAAATAAGATTTACCTGTGTCAATAAGGCTTCCTAAGCAAACTTTTCCTGAAATTGGTAAATAGTCACAAGAACTAAACCATAGTGATTATCTAGTTAGGTTGATTTGTCAGATCTATACCGAATACTAGACGTTATGTGCTAAACATGTAATTAAACACCGTTGTCAATGGTGACCTAACTACTAGATGGTAATTCTATATGGCAGCCGTCCACAAGAACACAGAATATAAATCCAAACACATAAACAGAGAATAAAAACTATAATTCACTTTAAAACATTAAGTTCCCAAATTAGATAGATGTCAATCAAAACTAGGGTTCATACATATATGCTAAAACTCAAGCTAAAGAAATTTAGTTCATGAAAGAAAAGAAGGAAATTACAAATTTAAAGGTAGAAGAAGACATTGTTGATGACAGCTCCTTCCAGACTTCTTTTCTTGTGTTGTAAGCTTCCTCTTGGTTTAAGGTTTCGCCAAGGATGATTTAAGAGTGTTAAGAGGCTGTATTTATAGTGTATAGGTTGACCTAATTCGTTTTTTGAAGGAGAGGCTAAGTAATGGACTCCAAGCCCAACTCAAATTCGTATGGATAATTACTGCTGAACTGTTTTGAGCATATCTTCTTCGTTATTGGTCGGTTTTTGCTCCACAATATATCAAAAGAATCCTCAGCGAATTATCTACGTCCCTATGAAAGGAATCTTCCAAAATCGGCTTCCTTTTGGAGTTATAACCACTTCTTTAGGCATTGATGCAGAAATTCAGATTTAGGCAGCTTTTCCTTTTCCATGTTTTTAGCCTTTGTTACCTTTATCTCCAATTTCCATGTAAATCTCTTTCCATATCTTGTAGTCTTTGACTTGGACTCTAATTAATCTCCATAATTATCTTTAAAGATTCACATTAAATAAACAATTAAACCCAATATGCTCTAAAAAATATTATGTTACTAAATCAAGACTCAAAATAGGAAAGTGCACTAAATTAAGCTAAATTCAACATATAACCAAATAAATAAGCCTAAAATGATGTCTCAGAGATAGATTTTATCATCACAAATGAGGAGACATCACTTCTACTCCAAGATTTCGACCTTACACTTATAAATAAAGCTATTTGCCTCTGTAAACGTTATCCCTTGGCTAATTAAACTCAATATTCATAAAGAAATCATCATAGAAGCAATCAAGAGTATCTAGAGGAGGAAGAATCAAGAGTTGGAGTTACACCGCATCAATTCTACACATATCTATCTATATTCTTTGGGTAAATTAGTATTAGATTTGTTTTGTCTATGAGGTATTTCTAAGCTATTTATTCCTAGTTTTATTATGCACAATTTATCTTCTAGGGTTGTAATTATATGAATACTTGATTATTGTTAATTTGAATCTGAAATTTTAGTATTTAATTGATTTGGTAATTAATTTCTATTGACTATGATCTTGTATTAATTACTATATCTTCTTTGATCAATTAGGTATAGTCCTTAGTAATTAGGCTATTCGTTAGTGGCAACGATCATCCGGAAGGGGGGGGGGTCTAATTACAAAACTAGGATATAGACGCGTAGTATTCGTTATTGAGTCTGGCGGATTTAACTAACTATGTCTCCAATTGGGTAACATCTTAATTATTCAAAAGTAGCTTATAGTCACCCTGACGGGGTCAGTAATACCGTAGAATAGCTCCTAAGTCTACCCTAACGGGAGTTAGGAAGACATTGGAATCCCGACTATTATGAAATTACCCATTCACCCTTATTCTTAGTAATAATCATTTCAATAGGATAGGTTCATACTTGCATCTTCTTATCTCAATTGCATATTTTTTTATTGTTTATTTTAATTTATTAGGAAAAAAATTACTTTGCTTGTCTTTATAATCATGACATTTAAAACCATCTATTCATATATTGAACACGAATTTATAATAACTACTTAAATCCTTGAGAACGAATCTGATTTATCAACTATATCTTGCTAACGATCTATGCACTTGCAGTGAATTTCTCGTGGTAGTATTGGCTGTGTGTTATTTTATTATCTTTATTTATTTGTTATTTTATCACACCTCTACCGACACCATTAATCCAAAAGGTCCACAACCCAACAAACTTTCTTCATAAGGTCCGGCGCAATTCACTAACAATTTAGGTCCATAATATCCTTCATTGGGTTGTGTGACAGAATTCTCTGAGTTGTGCGACACAATTCACTGGGATATGCAACACAATTCACTGGGCTTTGTGATACAATTCACATTGGGTTGTGAGATAAAGTTCACCAGGTTGTGTAACCATCTTCGGTAGTTGCGTCAAATGAATATTTACTGCAAAACAATTCAAAAAACGCAGTACAAGAAATATTTATTGCAAAACAATCCAAAAAATGGATATGACCAGAAATAATAAGCATCAGTTTTCATACGATCATAAATTGCCATTGTAGGAGTTGTATAAAATATAATAAACATCACGAGACTGTAATTATACTTAAATCAAAAAATGCATATGACCAAAATATAATAAGGGTGAATGACATATAGGGTCTTGAAGACTAGATTTTCGTCCTATAGAAACTAGTGGAAATATTATTTCTTCAAAGGGACCTCTAGTATACCCTTATATGATACAAAAAACACTAAAAGACAAAAACAATTATTGAGTATTGGCATTGTTCATCTCCGGCTACCACCTATCTCCGTCCACCACCCATCTCGGGCCACCACCCACCGACCTCCGACCTCCGACCACCGAACAAAAAAATATTGTGTATCGGAAAAAAATAGAGTATTAGAATTAAAACAATGAGTATCGGAAAAAAAATGTAGAGTATCAAAATTAAAACACAGAGTAATATTCAAAAAATACGGAGTACCCAATAAAAATACAAAATACTCAATAAAAAATGCAGAGTACTCAATAAAATTACGGAGTATTATTAAAAAACACAGAGTAGTAGCTAAATAATTATACTTTATTGAAATTCAAACCCTACACTATTACAACCAGATATACACCAATACAACAGAATAAAAAAAATATCACTACATTTTGGAAAAAAAATAAAAAAGGAAAAAAAGGAAAAAAAGAAAAAAATCAAAGTTTCTAGATGAGCAGCTTTCTTGTCCAGCAGGATTTGTTGATGTTGGAAGATGTCGAGGTCAACCATGGTTGCTATATCGACATACCAGCAAAGAAGCTCCTCGCATGAGCATTGTGACGAACCAGCAAAGATGTTCCTGACCAGCAAAGAAGATCCTCACCTCCAAACGGCGGTCTTGTGGTGTCCATTCTCGGAGCAAAGAAGCTCCTCACCTCTGAAAGGCGGTGTTGTGGTGTCCTATCTCAGAGCAAAGAAGTTGGAAAAGCTGGAGCGAACTAGCAAATAAGTTTTGAGGTCAGGAACGACGGCTTAGAGGACTTCTCCAGGGAATTGGAGGTCAGGAGCGGTGGTTTGGAGGTCCTCTCCGGTGAGGTCACAGACTTAGGAGACGAAGGCTGCTTGCCGAAAACAAACACGAAGGATGCTTGCCATGGTGGCGGGTTGATCACGGTGGATCTCAAGATGGAAGAGGTAGGCATTTTGTTTTTGGGTTGTGAGGTTCGGGGAGAGGGAGGGAGGGAGAGAGAGAGAGAGAGAGAGAGAGAGAGAGAGAGAGAGAGAGAGAGAGAGAGAGAGAGAGAGAGAGAGAGAGAGAGAGAGAGAGAGAGAGAGAGAGAGAGAGATAGATGAGGGAGGAGGAGGAAGAGGAAAGAAAATAATAGAGTTAGGGTTTAAAATTTTTTGACCGCAAAAAGGGGGTAAAAATATAACTGGGTTTTGATTTATAGTGTAAAATCTTGATTGAGATCTTAGTAAGAAGAGAAGGTAAGTAGGGTTGGGAAAGGACGTCGGGGTGTCTTCAAAACTCGTTGGGTCATAATCTCATATAATAAATATCACTTGTCATAAAATTTCAATTGTAGAATTTGTATAAAAATATAATAAAAATCATAACTGTAATTACGATTTTGAAAAATTATGAAAATGATGAGATTAGGTAAAAAATAATTCAAATTAGAGTTTCAATGGTAAAGATTTTTTTTTACCTTAATTTGGGTTCTTCGATTGTTGATGACGTAGCCAAGTCGGGTTGAAGATAGTGGAGAATGGTGCAACGGCGGTTCTTGTGCAGGAGAGCGGCTTGGTGGGAAGAGATTTTTTTTTGAATGCAGGTGTGAAAAGATGACTTTTAGGTTTTAGGTTTCATTGTTTTCCAACGTTTTTGGTTGTATATTTTAATTTAATTTTATTATTTTATAAGGTTATATTGGGTATATCATATGCCAAAAATAATATTTTGTACTTTACTCATCCAAAATTTTGGGATGTACTTTGTAAAGCTTGATTTGTTGGGTTATGGACCTTATTAGCAATTATCTCTAATATAAAAAACTAAGCACTAAAATAAATATTAGCTTTAAAACTTAGTTTTATTTTTATTTTTTAACTCCCCAAGACTCCCCAACTGCCCTACGACCACGACCACACATCGTCATCGCCGTCGTTAGGCCGGGCCAGGCGGGGTCTGGCGGGTGGTTGGTGGTGATGGTGCGCGCGCGTGGGTCCTTCTAAATTTTTCTTTAGTCTACCATTTAAAATTAATAGAAAGGTCATATACTAAATACTCATATTTTCCTACTCCATTTCTTATGTGGGACTTTTACCAAAGGAAAAAGTCACTCCATTTCTTCCAAGAACATGAAAGGATTTATTAAAAGAAAAACTCTTTAATTATCTTTAAATAATTTCACTTTATCTTAATAATTCTCACGATCCCCCACTCAGGTTCTTGGGAGTAAGGTGGATAGGTTTCCATAAATACCGGTAATTAGGTGAATCGTACTTAAGTGGCAGTAACTTTCAATTTTAATTGACACATAGTGAAGTGAGCCAACCACCAGATTCTGTCAAGTGAACGTACTCTTGAACTTGGCGGTCTTTGATCGAGACCCTCACAACACATACACTATCCACTAGTATTTACAGATTCCTCGATCATCACATTTTACTTACACATATCTGATCTTCAAGAACATCTACCCACATTAGCCGACCCCTCTCGGATCCTGAGATTATTAATAGCAAGTAGCAACAGAACTCAGCCTCATCATGTGTCTCCCAAATTCATCAAGTCATTTTTAATTAGGACCACCCCTACGGGTTATGAATTTATGGTGGGTCTAACAATTCATTCTTTAGGATCATCAAGGACGTCTCCTTAAATTCATATTATGTACAATGTATCTCAATATCGTCGGTGAATTCATCAAGTCCTTCTCAATGGGACTACCATTTAATGCCTATGATTTTATTAGGAGTTACAAACACATCATTGAGCTCTTTCAAGAGAAACAAGCATCCACCCTATTAGTGATTTTAACAAGTCCTCCTTTATGGGACCCCTTTAAGGATATGAATTCGTTAAGTAAGAGCAATATATGTCAACCTCAACGGTGAATTCGTCAAATCCGTCTCAATAGGACCACCACGTATGGCTATGAATTCATTAAGTAGGAGAAATATATATCAACCTCAACGGTGAATTTATCAGGTCCGCCTAAATAGGACCACCACACATGGCTATGAATTCGTTAAGAGTTAATATGCTCCTGTATGAAAAATTTACGCCATAGGAGTGGGAAAATAGTGCATCATATAGACTCATCAGCCATATGTTCCTTATCAATAGGTTTAAGTTCCATCTCCCTCGACATTTCTAGGATTACTCTCCTGTTAAGTCTTTAGTAAACGGATCGGCCAGATACTTCACTTAGCATCTGTACTTCAACGTGATCACACCATTCTTCAGTAACGGTTTTACTGAGCTATGTCTGATGTGAATATGTCTCGTGTTTCCAATATAGACGCTATTATGAGTGAATCTAATCATTGTTTGCGATCACGATGCATGCACACTGGTATGACACTTTATTCACATTGTGGTGTATCAAATAGGACACGCCTCAACTATTCATCTTCTTGTCCTGCCAACTCTAGTGCTATGAACTCCGACTCCATAAAGGTTTGTCTATACAAATTTGTTAAGGGGATTTCAACGATATAACACTTCCTTCTAAGGAGAATACATATCCACTGGTGGAGCTGACTTCATCTTTGTATGAGACCCATATTGCATCACAAAAATCCTTCAAGAACTGCAAGAAACTTGTTAAAATGCATACCTAGATTAATAGTACCTCTCACATACTTTATTAAATGACGAAGAATAGCCTAGTGGTCATCACTTGAGTCTTTTTACAATATAGACAATACCAGGTTGAGTATATTTCATTAAGAATATCACACTCCTTATAATTAATGCATATTCATTAAGACATGCACCCATACACAATTCTTTTGTGCATGAATACTTGTATTATAAGGAATCTTACCAGGCACTACATCAAAAGAGTCAAACCTTTCCAACATAGTGAGACTGACTAAGGTAAATCCCATTATTTTCTCTAATGAATTTGACCCTTATGATCATATTAGTTTCCCTTATATATTTTATTCACAATTAGAATATTAAAAGCAGTAAAAGCCATGAATGAATGTACCACAAGATGATCATGACATACACATATTGATAAAAATGTAACACAATATGATCCCATTACTTTAAAGTACAGCCAAGGGTCAGAGGTATTACCTACAAGTCTATCTTTTATTAAGATACTATTTCATTAGCAAGGTGCCAGTTTAAAAGCCACAAAAGGATTTCCTAAGTTTTCATACTTTATCCCCTTGACTCAAAACCACCAACCATTCAAGTTGTACCATATAGATCTCTTTATCTAGATCTTAATTCAAACATAGATTTAACATCCAACTAATATATAATCACGTTTGTGAATGTTATTTAGTGCAATAAGAGTCAAAGAGTGGTTGTACAAAGGAGTAGGGGTCAAAGTAATCTAAAAATTTATTTGATGGTGGAAAATTAAGGACTAATCCTTGAGTCGTAAAACTTTTTTGACTTGTATGTGACTGATTAGATCTTGTTGGGTCATTTCCCGATGACGTATTTCTTATTATTAGAATCATAACCCGTATACCTTTTTTGAAGCGTTTCCTAGATTGTCTTTGCTGATTTCTCAACGACAAACATAAAAAAGGTAGGGCTCGTCACTTTATTCAATATCCACTCCCTAACCACGAACTTAGTTATCTTGAACCTAGCTTCAAGAGCCAAAAGCCTAGACTATTGTTTTTGGTAATTTTCCCTTGGCCTCAACGGCGGGGAGTACCTCGAGAACGACCAAGTCTAGTTCATATTGTTCAAGGCATATCAGTAGCTTTTGTACCCAACGTTAGTAGGTGGAACCATTAAGAGGCTCCAACATAGTCACGTCGGGAAAGGTTTTTGCATTCAAGGATGAAGCAACCACAGAAATATGAAAAAACATTCTAAAAGTTAGTGATATTAAAGACATATTTTTTAAATTGTTGGTAAAAAACAAACAATATCACTGATAACGTAAAAATGGGTTTATAAAAATATATTAAAAAAACTTACACGAAAGAGAACACGATATTAGAAAACCAAAACTTACATGGAAATTCAAGAAAGAAAACAAGATACGATACACAAAATGCGCTGTGTTGAAAAAGATACTCTGGTAGTACTAGTATCTCTAACTGGTGTATCAATATAATCTCTATGTCAAGTATCGTTTTGAAAAAAAGGGAGAAGATTGTTATCTTTCTTTCTGAATTCTTAGTTCTTCCTTCAAAAAAATGCTGGTGACTATGGCTCTATTTACACGATGAATGATCTACATAAATTGTCACATTAATGGTTGGTAATTAAGGCTCATCAATGCAGACATTTTGTTGGTTACATAATTGTCGAAGTCTTCCTTGAAGCCGGACAATCTTCTAGCGGCTGTTTAATGCATGAATGTGGACAGGTTGACCAAACTCTTGTAACTTCCATAACATCTGAGTCTTGATGATGGAATATTCTGAATTGAAGAGTCATCAAGTCTCGGGCATTTTGTCTTCTGCTGGTATTAATATAAAGGACCAAGCACTAGTATAAATATTAGCTTTACAACTTTGGTTTTATTTTCCCAAGACTCCCCAAATCCCCCACGCCACTGCCACCGTCGGTGTCTGCGTCGTCGCCTAGCTGGGCCATACCGGGCGGGGTGGTGGTGCGCACGTGTGGGGATTTTCCAATTCTCATTTAGTCATTGTTCGCCCCCAAGTGACATATATTAAATCAACACTGGAAAAAGTGCCACAGCGTACGGAACGGTGACAAGTATATTTGATAGGTAAGGTTATATCGTTCTCTACATGGATTGTCAGTGAGAATAATTATGCTTAAACTAGTGTAAAGGTGTAAAGTTTGCAATGAAATTAAAGAAATACTATAGACTTTTAGAATAAAATGTTTATTTGGTTTTCAAGTGATTAACAACTAAGAAAGCAATAACAATAAGATTAAACTAATAATGAAAATAAACAAGTAAATAAATAAATGATGTACAAATATGAGAGAGTTTCTTGAGGTATTGCTAGTAATTAATTACTATGTCGCTATTTAATAGTTCTATTGATAAGAGTGAGTTGGTGAATTTCGCATTATTCGGGATTCAACTATCTTTCGAACTCTCGCTCGGTTAGATTTATAAGGCAATTCTATACGTCAATTGGTTTTTCAGATGAGTTAAATTCCTACCTTGTTGACTGTCTAACGGGCAAGACTTTCCGATTCAATACCTCGCAGATGTATATATATTATATCCGCAATCAAATCCTCCTTTTTGGTGAACGCTCCGTTACTATAATAATCTACTATTTAGCAAGAATACAGATAATATTAAATCAAACGTGTAAGCCAATAAAATAAATAATGTAACAAACTAATGGAATAAATAACTTCTAGTCTTTTTCTTTCCTTTTTTTCTTTATACAATATGATAGATCGAAAATCCATATCATATAGTAAGATCTTCATAACCACTTGTGATGCCCATTATATTTTTAGTGAAACGTATTACTACTAGTAAACTCAATTAGGTAACTCAAATGGATTTTTTCTTTTTTGGTCGCAACTCAATTGGATTTATTGTCACGTACAAGTTAAGAACACAAGGGACCACCTTAACACGTGTCAATAATGAATTAATATGTCGGTCCGGCTCTCTCTTAAAAAAACCATATACTATATGTATATTTATATATCCACCTCTCTAGCTCCCGTTAAACTAAAATGCATATTTTTTTCAAACATGTCTCTACCCACTGGTACATTCTTTGATTCTTACCCACCTTTGTTTCGCCAGGCCAGTAGCCTCGACGACCAAGAAATTGACTATGACGAGATATTAGTAAACTACTCCGATCACCCTCTTCCGGTGGTTGATTTTCAATGCATGGATGCTGAAACATTAAGTGAAATCTGCAGAGATTGGGGTATGTTTCGTTTGGTTAATCATGGTATACCAGAGAACCTTTTGGATAAGCTTCATCACTATGCTAAAAAGCTTTTCTCTTATACCTTTGAATCAAAGCAAGCTTCCCTTACAAATCCTATATCATATTTTTGGGGCAGCCCTGCCCTTACTTCCTCGGGTGTAGCGCTACAAAGAGGTCCTCGAGGTGAATATCTCAATTGGATTGAAGGTTTAAATGTTCCATTAACTAAACTTCCTCACCATCACTACTATCAAGATCCATGCCTTGAATCATTTAGGTAAGATTTCTTCCTTCGCAACTTTTTAAGCTACTATCTTTTTTTCTTGTTCACCAATTTATAAATGGATTTACAATATTTCTTTAAATGATTAATTCTTGTAAGGAAATATATAGTTTATATTTTGGTTGTTTTCATAAGTTATAATCTATAATTCAGATTTGTGAATATACATATTCTGTTTACAAGTCCTTTAGAAAGGATTATTTATCTTAGTAATGAACAAAAGAATCTTGGGAACAAAAGAGAAAATCCAATAATTACTAGCGCCACATAATATTCATTTTGATGATGAGTTAAATCACAAGATTCTATGGACGAGGCGAGTTTCAATTGATCCGTCGGAAAAAAGAATGTCATGTTTCGATTGTGTAGAGTGTCTTCATCTCCCAGCCACCGTATGTTTGAAGGTGTCAAATCATGCTTCTTTTTCTACACTCATGATTCCGAAACCATTGGTTAAAGTCCATTTTAAGCTATGTTGTATAGGCGATCCAATATGGTTAAAAAAAGAAATTGGTAGAAATCAGACGGATCGGATAAAAAAAATTAAAAAAACTTTGTTTGGAATTTTTTTTTTTTCAAAATAGAATAATTTAATTCAATTCGTTGAAAAAAATCAAAATTTAAAATTTAATTTCAATTTCGTAATTTCCACAAATTTTTGGAATTTCGAAATTTTTAGAATATCGCTATTTTTTCATTTTTTGACTTTTTTAAAATTTTATTTTTGATAATTTCACAACATTATGTTATCTTTTAAAAGGTATAAACCAATATGAGTATAACTATGTAAAACATACATTAAAATAGACAATACTAATTTAATATTTATATTCTTAAAATGAGATAATTAATTATTAAGTGTTTGACTATGGGGTGGAGACTATTTTTGTGTTTTGTGGCACATGGAAAGTTGTTGATAGATTTCTTTTTTAAATGAGTTACAAAAAAGTAAAATATCATAATATCCTTAAATAAAACAAAAATTATAAGAAGGCAAGAATCAAGTGACAAAAATATTTAAAAAAGATAAAAAATAAGTGGACCACCAAGTCATCTCCGACCACCACACCGATAACCGAGTCATCTTTAGCCGCTACACCGACAACCACCTGAGATTTCCTTAATATTTCTTTGAACACAGGAAAATTCTCCGAGTACTGTTCTCTTAGTACTCAAAGAATTTCTCTGAGTACTAGAAATTCTTTGAGTATTGAGAAATTCTGTGAGTGGAATTTCTTCGAGTAATAGGAAATTCTCTGAGTACTGGAAAATTCTCTAAGTACTAGGCAAAAAACGTTGCGTATTTCATGGTTCCGAATCACAAAGTACTCCAGCCATGGTTCTCTTCGCACCGGAGATGCTGACGAAATAGACAACGTATAAAAAACTATGGCATGAAGTTCTGGAATCAATGTTCACCATGGATTTGAAACACTAAGTAGTCTATGGTTTCGAATTACTGAGAAATCCATGACTCCATATCCATATCACTCAGTAGTACATGAATCTAAACCAAGTACTCAGTGATTCACAAATCACAAATGTGAATTTTTTAATGTTAAATCTTTCGTTTGACCTTTAGTAGAAGTGTGGATTGAGGGGTGTTTAGGTTTTGAGCATGGTTATTCAAGACTTGTTAGTAAATATTTCTTATTATTTTCAAAAGTTAAACAAATATTAAATATAAATATTTAGACAAGAAGTTTTTCTACAGATAAGAATATAGTTCTAAATTTTAACGAAATATTTATGAAATTTCAATTAGATAACTTACAACATGTAACTAATTAATACAATTATAGATTAAAACTTAATTTGGTAATGCAATGGTGAACATTTAATGATATAATTGTTGATCTTTAATTATATGATGATAGTGGTGTGTGATGATGTGGATCATGTGAGAAAAAAGGATTGGACAGTGTGAATAAAAAAAATAAGTGAAACACCTAATTTTGATCTCAAATGGATTTTGTGATCTAAGTTATATAGTTTTATAGTATTATATATAAAATATACATATATTAACATAAATATTAATTATTAAAATATCATTTTACGTAATCGAAAAAATATTTACAAAACTTTAAAAGAAAAAAAAAACGGAACAAAAATTGCAAATTCAGTATTTTTTTATATATAATTTTAATTTTATACCAAAAAATTTCAGAAAGTTGATAAATGTAAATAAATAATTATAAATTCGGATTTTTTAAAGAGCCAATTGTTGATTGATGCCTATTAAAAAACTTATTTAGAAAAAGGTGCCTAGAAAAAAATATTTATTGAAAACAGCCCCCTTATAATTAACAATTAAAAAATAAGAAAAAAACTAATAAACACGCGCGCGCGTCCGTGAAATTTTTTTAAAATCGTCATAACTAATTCAAAAAAAATCAAAAAAATCAAAAAAAATTATATTTGGATAAATCAAATTAATATTTACGTCTATGATTTTTTTCGGAATTTTCTGAATTTTTTGATTTTTTTTGATTTTTTTTGATTTTTTTAATTTTTTTTTTCGCAGACACGAAATTCCATGTTTAAAACATGGAATTTCATGTTTAAAACATGGAATTCCATGTTTATTTCACGGTTTAAAACATGGAATTCCGTGTCTGCGAAAAAAAAATTAAAAAAAATCGAAAAAATCAAAAAAATTCAAAAAAAATCAAAAAAATTCATAGACGTAAATATTAATTAGATTTATTCAAATTTTTTTTTTTTTTAATTTTCTGATTTTTTTTGAATTAGTTATGAAGATTTTAAAAAAATTTCACGGACGCGCGCATGTGATGGAATTAATAAAGGTATAGAAAATATAAAGGGGATGTTTTCTATAAATAATTATTTCATTAGGCATTTTTTTATAAATAAGATTATTGAAGGCATAAAAAAACAATTAGAGAGTTTAAGGAGGATGTTTTCAACAATAACCCCTTTTTTAAATTGGAATCCGTCAGAATCAAAAAAAATTATTCTAATTTCCACCCGAGGAAACTTCAAAAAACAGCCCAAATCCAACCTCAACCCCATTTTAAAGCCTAGTTACAAAATTGTTCTAAATAAAGCCTAGTTTTAAAATATGGTTGGATTTTTCTCAATTCTACCCTTTTCCTTTTTTTTTCCAGCACTTTGTTTTTTATTATTTCTACTGTGCGGGTAGATCCGTACACATAGGTACAGACTTTTTAACACTTAGGGCTGTACATAATTTTCGTTTTTTTGTATACATCCATGTATATCATGTCAAATTTTGTACATTAGGGCTGTACCCAAACCCATTTTTGTCAAAGGCTGTCCAAGTATATGTCCATAGGGCTGTACCCAAACCCGTTTTGTCAAGGATTGTCCATGTCTTAGGTTTTAAAAGTTTCACAATAGTGTTTAATTAATGTTTTATAATTGTTTAATCTTCACCTGCAAAATTAACAAACTAGATTAGCATTTAATTTGTAAAAACTAATCCAAAGATCCCTAATGTCTAGACCCGAGTGTCTGGCCCTAATGTCTAGACCCGAGTGTCTGGCCCTAATGTCTGGCCCTAATGTCTGGACACAACTGTAACTGAGCGTGGTGGTGGGACTGTTGTCGCTGGTGGTGGGTGAGAAGAGGGAGGACTGGTGCGTGGTGGTGGGAAGACGAAGACGAGATCTGGATGACTGGTTCGTGGTGGATCCAGCGTCTTGACTCTGCCGGAGGTGGTGGTGGTGAGATTGGAATCTGCAGCAGCGGTGGCGTAATAGGTGGATCGACTGCAGCTGCGTCAGTGGGAGAACGATGGTGGTGCATCGTTGGAAGGTCAGATAAAGAGCGGTGGTGGATTCGCCGTATTGTGCAGTGCAGTGGTTAGTGGTGGTGGATTCGCCGTGGTAGTGCAGCGTTGGGTGGCTTCGTCAGATCTGCAACACAGTGGTGGAGGCGCGAGAAGAAAGGATCTGGGCTGGATGGTGGCTGGAAGCAGTGATGCAGCAACAGCGATGCAGCAACAGTGGCGACTCGAAGCAGCGATGCAGCAACAGATCTTCGTGGTATCAGCAGCAGCGAGAGAGAAAGAAGGTTAGATGGTGGCTCGTGGTATCAGCAGCAGCAACAGATCTTCGTGGTATCAGCAGCAGTGGTGGTGGAAGCTCAGATCTGGAAGGTGGCTCGGTGGAAGGTGGCTGGATGGAGGGTGTCGGCAGTGATGATAGAGAGAGAGTATAGAGGGGAGGGTTTTCAGAAAACGGATCCCTATATGGGTCTTTTGTTTATGATTTTGGTTTCTCACTGTATGGAATGGATTAGAGTAGTATATAGAAGGGGTTTTTTGGGTATTTTCCTATATACTAGTTGGGTTGTAACTACTAGTTTGGGGTTGGGCTTTAGTTTGGTAATATAAGGTTGTGGGGGCTTTAAATAAATATTCCCCCTTTCCACCCGTACTTGGTATGAAATTTTGTCCAAGTAAATCTGATTCTCTAATGTAAACGTTATAAAAGAAATGAAAAAATACAATGGTGGCATGTTTTTGTTTTACCTAATAAAGTGTGCGCATTAAAAGTATGTCCAACTGCACGTGACTTTGTAAATTTTGTTTCGTAAGGATACATGGCCCGTGGCTTATGGACATGGTTTGTAGGTTATGTTTGGAAGAATATGGAAAGCAGCAAGCAAGGTTAGCAACAACACTGTTTAAAGACATGACGTCAAAACTGAAACTAAGCCCAACAAAATCAGAGTCATATATATCAGCCGCTACTGGATTTTTAAGAGTATATCGTTACCCTCGTTGCTTTGAGGCTGACCAAGCATGGGGTATAGATATGCATACAGATAGCTCCGTGCTTACAATTTTGCATCAAGATGAAGTTGGAGGACTTCAATTTTACAAAGACCAGAAATGGCACGATGTTAAACCTATTCCGAACACACTAATTGTGAATCTTGGAGATATGATGCAGGCAATAAGTGATGACAATTACACTAGTGTGAAACATAGAGTGAAGGTAAATAGACACAAGGAAAGAATTTCATTTGGGTACTTTGTCTTCCCTGCTGAAGCTGCTGTTATTCAAAGCTCAAAGTATAAGCCTTTTACTTATGCTGATTTTCGAGCTGAAGTCCTCAGTGACTTGAAGACCATCGGCTTCAAAGCTGGTCTCCACAAGTTTAAGCTTACACAACCCACTTGTGTCCCAGAAATAAACTAATAAGCAGCCGTTCATGTGGCATTAAATTTTACATGTATTTTAGTGGGCTATGCTTGCATTAACTTTATAATTTCACTATTATATTCTAATAATCAATATATTTATTTTAGAAATTTTGAATTAAAGATCTTGATTCTTTTTTTTGGAAATTTATAAATAAATTTATTCTTATTATAGGCGAAGCTATAAAATATGCTCTTTACCCTATTATACATCTTATTAAATTTTATTTCTAAATCCTATATCAAAAACATAAACACATTGGAAAGTGGAACCCTCTCTACATCATACTATTAGTAGAGGCGGTGGTTATCGACATGGGTAAAAGATTATTTTAGAGTTAAAAATACTTTTTTATTAAAATTAAAATATTTATAAAATATATTAAAAAATATTTTAATAATTAAAATCATTTTAAATGATTATTTCTAGTCTAATATTTTTTCTAAAAGTAATATTAAAGATCTAAAGTTGTTTTATGAATCTAAAATCACTTTAAATGATTATTTAAAACAATCTCAAATTGACCCTAAGACAGTCAGTCGCACACGCACAAAACTCAAAATTTTTTTAGGACCAATTTATTTTAATTATCTAATAAAATATAAATTCAACTATAAAAAATATTTAAAATTATATATTAGTCCAATATATTCAACTTAAATTTTATAAATTAAACAATTATCTTTATCAAATTTCAATTTTCAATTTTCAATATATTTCAACAAAAGTAAAGTACAACCTGTTTTTGGACAAAAAAAAAAAAGTACAACCTGTTTTCATTTTCTATATTTTTCAAAATACTAATAAAAACGTGTTTGGCTAGAGAAAATGAAAACAATTTTTTGAAAAATTATATGAAAACGCGACTATATTAGAGAACATGAAATCAACATTTTCTATCTTTTTTGAAAATATTAAAAATAAAAATTATTTCCTAAAAATATATTTTTAAAACAAAAATAGATTTTCTTTAATCAAACATGGCCTAAACTTTTTTTTACTCCGTTTCTTTTTGATTTAGTAAAACAATTATTATATATCAAAATAGTATCATTTAAAGATTTATATTATTCAATTTTCAAATAATTTTTATTTTGATTTATAAAATTAATTATTTATATATATTTATTAATTTTAGTTTGATGTAGAGTATAATTTTTCAAGATTTTATTATATAGACGTGTTTATCATTCAAGTGATACTGTTTAATTCTCATATTCTCTTCTTTCCATTCAAAGGTAAATTACCTAATTTTATTCATCATACAAGTTGAAATTGTTTATTTATTTATTTTTCCCGACAATTTACTAATTGCAAGTTTTCACGGTGGACTTAGTCGGCCTAATATAGCTGGTTTTTCATATATTTATCTAAACTTTTAGTCATATTGTATGAAATATGCATTGATGAATGAATTAAAAGAAAAATTAATATCAAAAGATATGCTAATTTATAATTATAAATTTGTAATTTTTTATCATTAAAAAATTATATTTGAAGTATTAATAGATTTTTGAAATATGTTAAAAACTATTGAATATGATGGTATTATTGAAGATATTGCTTAAAATAAATTGCTATTAGGTGAAAAATTATTTAACTTTATACTTTGATATGTAGATGTGTTGGATCGATCATGGAGAATATATGGAGAATATAGAAGAATTTTAAAAAAATTGATTTTTTTTGTTGATGAATGAAAATATAGAGCATATATTTTTTCTTTATATTGTGGGGTGTTCTTTTATCTTTATTTGACATTTTATCATATTGGTTTTTCTTATACAAGATTTTAACGAGATCAAAAAAAAATATTGTTTAGATTTATCAATATGAAATTTTGATTTACATTATTAGAAACTTATAACAAAAATATTTTTTATTTTTAGGTTGTAAAATTCCGTAGATGAGGGTCATATTTAAATTTTTTGCCCCAAACTTGACGGAACCGGCATTTACTCTTAGTTTTGGTTGCTCGATTTGCAGCCTTCTATATGGAAATACATTGAAGTTTCATGGTGGCTTCGAGGGAAAGTGGCGGACAGAGGTTCCTCAAGCGAGGTGGTTATGGTTGTTAACGAAGGTTGCTTAAATCTGAATGTGGTTCGTGAGCTTAAACCCCAGAAGGAGCGCATTCGCTTGGTGTCGAGTTGATGGTAGCACCGCTTTGATTAGCACTTATTTTACTGCATTCGATAGTAATTTGACCTTCTACCCCTTCGTTTTAGAGAATAATTTTTCCACTATCGATTCCAGTGACTCTACTTTAGATCTTTTATGACATGACGGTATACCCAAACACATTTCTAAATCCCCTGAGTTTTCGTGACTTGTATTTCAGTTGAAACTTCGTCCTGTACATGTTGAGGTGTCTCTTTACTAAAACATATATCCGATTTAACTAAATTCACCTTTTGACTTGACCTTTGCAATATTCTGTCAAACAATCTTTAAATGCTTGTATTTTTGTGTCATCGATCGTCATGAAAAACATTGAATCGTCTGCAAATAATAAGTATTAAATAACTGGACAATACTCGTAACGTAGGTACCTTTAATGATGTTTCTATTTTCCTAGTTTCTAGTACACTAATCATTGATTCAGTCATTAGAGAAAACAAAAAAGAGGATAAGGGGTCCCCTTGTCTGAGACCTCTTCCTGGTGTGAACTTTTGCAATCTTTCCTTGTTAAAAATAATCTGAAAAGATACTGATGTGATACAATTCCTAATTCATTCTATCCAGCATTCACAAAAACCCAGCTTTTTTAGTAAAAGAAGAATGAAATCCCTTCGAACCTGGTTGTAGGATTATTTCATGTCGATTTTTACGGCCACCATATTCTCCAGATTCTTTCTTTTCATGTTCATATAAAACGAGATCTCTTGTGCTATTATGATGCTATCTTGTATTGCCCTTTCTTTAATAAACACGACCAGAGATGGAGAAACGACGTCTTTCATATTACCTTGTAACGTTTTTTATAATATTTTTGCAATAATCGTATATCCAAAGTTAACATAAGAGATAGGTCTGTAGTCACCTAATACCTCTTGTACATCTCCTATCGGAATTAATCTGATTAGCGTATCATAAAGCGATGCTAATGAGATATTGTTATTAAAGAAATTCTAAATCGTTAAGAACACATCATATCTAATAATCACCCCAAATTTTTGATATAACTTAACATTCAAACCACCAAGCCTGGATGCTTTTGTTGGGGATAATCCTTTCACTGATATTTCAAGCTCTTCCATTGTTAGGGGTTTAGTCATTTCCTAATTCATATCTTCTGTGATCTTAGGTTGAATAAATCGTATTGCTTTCTCCGTTTTTTCATCTGATGCCACCAATTCTTTAAAGAGACCAGTATAAAATCTCAGAAGCAACTCTTAACCTCCATCTCGTCTTCTTTCTGTTCCTTGCTGATATCCTTAATTTTCCAGATTTTATTATAATTTTGTCTCTGGATTGTGGCCATATGGAAAAATTCTATATTTTTATCGCCGCATGTAAGCCACATTAGTCTCGACCTGTCCACCCAATACTTTTTCTCACATTCATATTCAAACTCAATGAGCTGTTTTATATGGCATTCCTTGTGTTGCAGGTCCGGGGTTGATTCAGAATTGGTTGCCTCTGTTAGTCGAATCTATAATTTTCGGATTTGTTTTTTGTGATTCTTAAACGTGAATCTGCTTCACCTTTTGAGCGCTTGAATCGTGTCATATCTCTTCACTATGTATCTTGGGAGTGTTTGATCACACCCCTGGTTTCCACAAGATTTGTTTTACTATATCTCGACATCCTTCATTATCTAGCCAGAATGACTCAAACCTAAACTGCTTTGCCCTTGTCTCATGTTATAATCATGTTGTAGTATGATGGGTGAGTGATCGGACCCCACTGGTGGTACAAATACTTGAGCCCTAGGATACATATTCATCCACTCGTAAGATATCAATGCTCAATCAAGTTTAATTTATACTAATTCATCGCCGGTTCTTTTATTTGACCATGTGTAAAAACATCTGTAAAGTTAACATCCACAAGACTATTACTATAAGTAAAAAAAATTGAATTCCAGAACATGTTGTGTGTTAGGCGGTGTCATGCTATATTTTTCATTAATATTCATAATCTCATTAAAACCGTCCATTATGATCCATGGTTTATTTCTTGTTACTCAATTCCGTTATTTTATTCCAAACTTGTAACCGTTCGTCATATTTATTAGGTGTATGAATGCAAATAAAATAATACAAAAAAGATAATTCATTACCATAAAGTATAATATAGTCTGAGTTATAAAAAGTGATATCTAAGTGGATGTATGATATCTCCCTTTTTGTTCTATTTTTATGCCCTTAGGAGACATCATTTTAGGTGAATAATTGACTAATATGATAGACTTTTAGTATTAATTTGCTATATTTTATTTTCTCTCCTTGGAAATTATTATTTTTCATTTTTAAAAGCTTTTGCACGTTAAATGGTTTGTTTTTAGTGCAAAGTTGTAGGTCCATGGATTAGATGGAACACCAAGACAAGGAAAGGAATCGAGAATTAAAGTCATAGATCGATTGTAAAAGTCAAAGGCGAGAAAAGTTGATTCGAAGAATTTATTAAATGGGAATGGAATCTGGAATGCTGTTACAAATCACTGTTTTTGAGTATCTAGCCACTGATTCATCCTTGGAGCATAAAATAAGAACTATAGAGCTTGAAGTCAGGGAGATTTTCCAAGTTGAACGAATTGATTCTGAGTCCGGACTCAAAAGTTACAGCTGTTTTATTAACAGTTGTACATCAGTTACGGGATTTCATTTAAGGATTGGGCTTTTATTCATTTAACCTAATCCTCTTAATTAAAAAGCCCAATCCGATTTCCCCCACTATAAATACACCTTTAGACCTCATTATTCAGTACCTCTCATATTTTCTTCAAATTAAACCATCCTTAGAGAGAGCGTCAAGAGGCAGAAGCAAGAGCAGGAGCTTGAGAATCCATTTTTCTACAAAAACGGTTCTTTTTATCCCTTCAATTAGGTTTCATATTTTATTTCTATAATTTAGGATAATGTCATTTATTTATTTTATTTAGTTTATCTTTCGAACATGAGCTAAATTATTAAGTACTTGAGAATCGCAAATAATGGGTTGAAGCCCTAGTTAATCAATTCCTGTTTTTGAATTTGGAATTTTACAATTTAATCTGAGTTGGGTATTTATTATTGGATATTATATTATGCTTGTTTATTATTTCTTTTCTGATAAACTAGAAATAAGTTTTAGTAATCAGGCTATTTACTTTAGTGGCGAAGTGATCACCTTGACCGGGGGGGGGGGGTTTAATTATGGACCTAGGTAATAGATGTGTGTTATTCGTCAATGACCCTGACGGGCTTGACTAACCACATAGCCAATTGGGTAAGACTAAAACTGTTCGAAAGTAGGTATAATCACCCTGACGGGGTTTATAATACCGTAGGATAGCTCCTAAGTCCACCCTGACGGGGGTTAGGAGATTATAGAGTCCCGACTAATAATTAAATGACAACTCTACCCTTAAATGAAACATTAATTGCATTAAATTAGGTGAATTCCTTTTCGAGACTCAAGTACCATTCTCTTCTTGAGTCTAGCTTATTTATTTGCATTATTTTCATTTTAGTTTAATTAATTTAGTATTTATTTTTTGCATCTTAGTCCTTAAAACAAAAAACCAAACAACTTTATATTTTATTTTCCGTACTTGCAATTATTATTACTTATCTATTGAGCACTTGGGTTATACCAGTCCAATCCCTGAGAACGAATCCGGCTTATCGGTTTATTACTTGGACAACCGTACACTTGCGGTTTGTGAGTCCTTAATATTTATCGCATTATTTTATAACACACAAGAACCCACCAAGTTTTTGGCGCCGCTGCCGGGGATTGCAGCGTGTGACCCCGGTGTTTAATCCTTAAGTAGTTTTAATTGTTTATTTTTTCTGTTTTACGCTTGTTTTTTTGTCTGTTTTACAGGTTATTTATTCAGGTAATGATCAAGAATTATATTTAAAGATGTATGGAGGACATTACCCAAATCCCGGTCCATTTGACTATTGGGAAGGCTCTTCGGGACAACAACAATGGGGTATTAATTCTTACCAACAACCTTATCATACCCGCAAGAGCAAGGATGGAACAACCAATGGATTAGGAATAATCAACAACAATCATCATATCAATACCCGCAAGGGCAATGATGGAACAATCAATGGATCGGGAACAATCAACAACAACTATCATATCACTATCAACACAAGCATGAATGAAACAACTACTGGGTTGAAAACATGCAACAACCTCCACCTTCTCCACAAAGTTCCGAATTTGATAGATAACTTAAAGAACTCGTGCGCTTATATGAACAAATGCAGGAGTCAACAGAAGAAACTAATTCCAGCCTTAAAAAAATGCAACATATGCTAGACGAAATGGAGTCCATGTACTTTGCCAATAGTAGCAAGTCTTATGAAGATTCAACTCCCCCGAGGAATGGAAGAGATCAAGAAGAAATAATTGAGGAAGAGGTGTTGAAAGAAGATATTATTGATAGTGATATGACCACCGTGCCAATTATCAATGGAGACCACCATGTGGTTGGGAATCTTGTTAGCATGGTGGAAGAAGGAGTAGCAACGAAAATCCTAGAAATTGAAACAGAAATTGCTATTCCTATGGTGCGTGCACATGATCAAGATATAGAACGAAAAAAGGAAGAAGAGGTGATCGAGATTAGAGAGATTTCACACAAAAATATGATGAGGTAATAGTGGAAGAATTGGTTGAAAGCGAAGATGAATCTGAAGTGGTTAAGGAGTCAATTGAAGAATTAAAGGTTCACAATAAAATAGAAGTTGAATCTCTGCCACACAAAGTTTACCAATTACCATCTCCACCAAGAATCTTGATTAAAAATAGAGTTGAAGAATCACTTCCTTTACCGAAAATGATCAATATGTGCTACACAAACAAGGTGCCACACCGCGAGAGTAAAGCGGCAAGGAGGAGCACCTACCCACCACATTTTAAAGATGAACAGAAGATTGAACCAAGGAATAAAAATGAGCTTATACCGTTGAGGACGGTCATCTACTATTATGTGGTGGAGAATGAGTTTCGCCGTGAAAGTAAGAAGGAGAAACGAGGTACTTACCCACCCCCTTACAAAGATCGATTAAATCAAATGTTAGGTGTGAAAGTACCAAAAGTTTCATACAAAGGAAGAGGCGAGTTTAAGCGGAGGAACACCGCAAAGGCCTCAATACCATCTTCATGGAAGGTAACGCGTCGAACTTAAAGACGTAATAAACAAAAGTGCTTCTTGGGAGACAACCCATGTTTTAAAATGCTTTCATGTCTTTAAATTCATAGTGTATATTAGAGTAATTTATATTTATTAGTGTATAATTATAAAGAAATGAGAAAGGTGGTAGTGTTTTTGATGATTTGCAGGTGTAAAAATCCTTGAGTTTGGGGTTAAAAAGGCGTGAGACGGAGTTTCTGAGTGAAAAGGAAGGAAAAAAATTTGCAGAGCTGACCGGTATACCGAATGAAATCCCCAGTATACCAGAGGAGGAAAAAGGGTGGCCTCGGGTCTTTGACTCGGGTATTTTGCCGAGACGAGAAGAGATTAAAAGCGCCTGACCGGTATACCGGCCAGGGGAGCGGTATGCCGGCCTCGAAAAATTGGCCTCGGGTTTTATGACTCGGGGTTTCTGCCGAAGCATTCTTTACAGGACCGGCTAGCCGGTCATCTGACCGGTATGCCGGCCCGCTGTGTCAAAAAAAAAAAAAACTGGGCAGATTCAGTGAAAATTTCGGCAAGCGATATTTTTGCACTCGGAGGTCGAAATTAGGTGATCTTTGAGCCTAAACTGCATAACTTTTTGAGACTTAGCCATTGGGGAGATCGTCGTTTGCGACCAGCTAGCCACTCCTGTTGATGGCATGCCGCTCATCTCTCGGCGAAAGTCATTAAAAAATTAATTCTAGGACGCAGAACTTCGTGTTTTAGCCTCTCACACATGGAACTTCAGTGTAAACGAACCCAAACCCCCGAAATACCTGCAAAACACCATCAAAACACCAATGAAAACTTCGGAAATATGAGTAAAGAGTTCGAGGTAATGAATAACACTTTGTTCAAGATGAACGTAACAAGTAATGATCTTTAGAGCTTGATAAAGAAGTATTCAAAACCTCAACCTGAGACTACACATAAATCGGCCTAGTGTCGATCCAGATATGTTTTCCTACCCTTTTCTCATTTAGTAGTGTAGATTATTTTATTTGCTTTCAGATTCTTTTCGAGTCGTGGGGACACGACTCATTTTTGAGTTTGGGGTGGGTTTCGTTGCCTCATCCCAATTTTAGGTGTTATGTGTTTTACGACTTTTCAATCTTTTTTATAAGGAATGATTTGACTGTAGAGTTTGTTGAATGGCCCCATAAGCATACTTTTTGTAAATTAATGATTGAAAATAGTAGACCTCAGAGTTAATGTAAAACACAACTTGAATGCATGCAAACACTAGATGATTGATAAGAAAAATTAATGAACAATGCAAAAGAAGTAAGCTTGTACTTGGTAAGAATGAGTGGTTTGTAGAACGTGATATCTAAATGAGTAGAGAACCCACTTAATTATGAACTAGAGGTAAACTATGTAACTAGGAAAATGATAGAGGCAGTTCTTTGATAGCCACTTGAGACCTTTTTAGCTTTCTAACCCGTGATTAATGTTATATCCTTCTTAGCCCCATTTTTAAGCCTTTAAGTCTTTCTTTTGAAGCCACATTATAAGCTTATCCTTTAGATGTTAGAACTATACCATATGACCCGCACTTGAATCACGATTGCTTAAGACTAGTTGTCCTTGAGCTTGACTTTGGGGTGAGGGAATCTATTATTACATATGTTGGGTAGATTTGTGATGTGCTTGAATGATTATGCACTTTATTGTAAATTCCTTTGCCGATTTCTATAAAAAAAAATTGAGAAAATAAGTTAGCATGACATCTCACATTAAAAGGAATGTCATGTTTAACTTACAAAAAATTAGATTGAATAAATATTGAAATAAAAGAAACGACAAAGGTATATTTTTGTAATCATATTGATAGGTTGGGTTTATTTTGGGGACGCTAAATTTGTGCGTCAAGTGAGTGAGATCATATGTGAGTGTAAACTCAAACTCATGACAGTTTGTTGAAGGCTAGTGAGGAGAGAGGGCCAAAAGCTCACTTTTCATTATCCAAATGTACCATACTGTCCCTAAGCCTACGCTAAACTTATAAAGTCCTCGTGATTCCTGGGTACATAGTGAATTAATAATTCTACTAATAAGGAGTAAGTTAAGTGGAGCGTTCAAAGCGAGTAAAGATTGATGAACACCCTATAGCCACCATCTCGAGCTAAGTATAAAGTGTAATCTTCTAGCATTGTGAAGTTAATTTTGGATTGAAATTATTTATGTGTTTGATTTTGTATGATAGGTGTATGTGTGCATTAATTCTTAGGTTGTACTATATGAAATTTATTTTGAGTTTTGCTTTAGGTTTATTCTTTAAATTCTGCATGTTGCTTCTTACCTTGGGCCTCTGTTTTATTTTACTTTGTCGGGAAGACAAATGTTTAAGTTTGGGGTCTTGATGTCTCCCTTTTTGTTCTATTTTTATTCCCTTAGGAGACATCATTTTAGGTGAATAATTGACAAATATAATAGACTTTTAGTATTAACTCGCTATATTTCATTTTCTATCCTTGGAAATTATTATTTTTCCTTTTTAAAACTTTTGCACGTTAAATGGTTAGTTTTTAGTGCAAATTTGTAGGTCCATGGATTAGATGGAACACCAAGACAAGGAAAGGAATCGATTATTAAAGTCATATATCGATTGTAAAAATTAAAGGCAAGATTGATTCGAAGAATTTATTAGATGAGAATGGAATCTGGAATGCTGTTACAAATCACTGTTTTTGAGTATCTTAGCCACTGCTTCAGCCTTGGAGCATGAAATAAGAACTATAGAGCTTGAATTCAGGAAGATTTTCCAAGTTGAACAAAGTGATTCCGAGTTCGAACGCAAAAGTTACAACTGTTTTACTAACAGTTGTGCATCAGTTACGGGATTTCATTTAAGGATTGGGCTTTTATTCATTTAACCTAATCCTCTTAATTAAAAAGCCCAATCAGATTTCCTCCACTATAAATACATCTTTAGACCTCATTATTCAGTACCTCTCATATTTTCTCCAAATTAAATCATCCTTAGAGAGAACGTCAAGAGGCGGAAGCAAGAGCAGGAGCTGGAGAATCCATTTTTCTTCAACAACAGTTCTTTTCATCCTCTCAATTAGGTTTCATATTTTATTTCTGTAATTTAGGATTATGCCTTTTATTTATTTAATTTTAGTTTATCTTTAGAACATGAGCTAAATTATTAAGTACTTGAGAATCGCAAATAATGGGTTGAAACCCTAGTTAATCAATTTCTGTTTTTGAATTTGGGATTTTACAATTTAGTCTGAGTTGGGTATTTATTATTGGATATTATTTTATACTTGTTTATTATTTATTTTCTGATAAATTAGAAAGAAGTTTTAGTAATTAGGCTATTCACTTTAGTGGCGAAGTGATCACCTTGACGGGGGGTTTAATTACGGACCTAGGTAATAGACGTGTGGCATTCGTCAATGACCCTGATGGGCTTGACTAACCACATAGCCAATTGGGTAAGAGACTAAAACCGTTCGAAAGTAGGTATAATCGCCCTGACGGGGTTTATAATACCGTAGGATAGCCCCTAAGTCCACCCTGACGGTGGTTAGGAGATTATAGAGTCCCGCCTAATAATTAAATGACAACTCTACCCTTAAACGAAACAGTCATTGCATTGACTTAGGTGAATTCCCTTGCGAGACTCAAGTACCATTCTCTTCTTACGTCTAGCTTATTTATTTGCATTATTTTCATTTCAGTTTAATTAATTTAGTATTTATTTTTGCATCTTCGTCCTTAAAACAAAAAAACCAAACAACTTTATATTTTATTTTCCGTACTTGCAATTATTATTACTTATCTATTGAGCACTTGGGTTATACCAGTCCAATCCATGAGAACAAATCTGACTTATCGGTTTATTACTTGGACAACCGTACACTTGCGGTTTGTGAGTTCTTAATCTTTATCGCATTATTTTATAACACACAAGGACCCACCAATGTACGATTGCCGTAAAAATAAAAAACCCCCGAGTGATACGTGGTGTTGGTGGGGTAAAACAAAATGGTTATCATACCCAAACTTCCTGATAATCTTCTTGGAATCCACTTTACACATCATTGTCTCACAAAAACAAGCCACACCTAGCTTAAACCTAACCAAAACAGACTTAATTTGTGATACCGTCAAGGGTTGCCGGAATCCATTGATAGTTTCTAAATAGCGTACTCATATCACCTTGGAGACCATCTTGAAAAAAATGCCTTCCCTTTTGGATTACATGTGCAGAAAGTTTCTATTTCTGATGTTTATTACTTATTTCCACCTTTTCACTCTCTAAATCCTCACTCCCCAACTCTTGTTCTACCTTCTCCTCACTTGACTCCTCTTCACTCTCTTCCTCCTCTGGCTCGATTTGTGAGTCCTCTTCCGAGATGTTTGTGATCAGATTATCTCTCCTTGCCTCGGTATCTGATAATTGTACAAATCCTTCTATACTATCTGTTAGCCTCACCTTGTTTTATTCCCGTTTTAATATTCGACAAATCATCTTTTAAACTAAAATTCATTTTGGTATCTCTTTAAATGTTCTCCAAAACCCCTCATTAGATTAGTTGTGTTTTTATCCTTGAACTTTAGCTTAGATTCAAATGAACAGCTCCGCGGTACACCGGACAAGTCTTGCGGTACACCGCAGAGTCACGGATCAGAGGAGCGGTGCACAGGATCGCCCGTCAGTAAGCTAGTAAAATTGCATGGTACACCGGATCAAAGGCGCGGTACACCGGACCGATGCACGGACCAGGGGCGCGGTACATCGAGTAGTCCGTCAGTAAGCTTGAAATCTGGACGAACGTTTTCGTGGTGCACCGGACCATACCCGCGGTACACCGCACGAGAGGGTTTTCTGCACTATTACAAGAGGACAAAGCTTATATCCGTTGGAGATAAAATAGATCCGTTAGAGAGAAGCCTTATGACCGTTGGACCATATTTTCAGCTATAAAATGGAGTTCATTCAAGACACAACTTAAGCCTTCCATCTACCAATCTTAAGAGCAATTAATATTATCATTCAAGGAGGTTTCAAAGGAGCATTCAAGTCATATTCATTGTGAAGCTACTTAGTTCATATCTACTCATTTAGGAGTTTAGTTACAAAGCTTTTATAAAGCACCCCTAAACACTTTTCCCCTTTCCTCTTAGTTTTTGTAATAGATTAAGAGAGTAGTGTGAGCATAGATTTTATGCTTGGTTCCTTGTGTTGGTGATAACACAAGTGTATTTTCCTTCAAAGGTTTTTGAAGTGGTTGTAAGGGTTTGTAATCTTGTGTAGGGAGAATCTTGCAAATCCTAAGGAGGCTTCCTTAGGTAGTGGATGTAGGGAAACCGAACCACTATACATCATTGTGTATCGTATTCTATCTCTACACTCTTTACATTTCCGCACTCTATATGCTTGATAAAATGCCTACATGAATAGTTTGATAATATTGTCTTTTAGGATTATCTAGTTCATTACTATTTAGTTTGCTAAAACAATAGGATTCAAATTAGCTTTTAATTTTATTTACTTGAAATAAAATTAGCCGATTAATTTCTATTGTCCTATTCAACCCCCCTTCTAGGACGCATATAGACTATCAATTGGTATCAGAGCCTAGCTCTATTGTACTTAATCGTTTCTAGAGTTAATACGATATGGATTCTAATCAACCGGAAGGTTCATGTTCTACTAGACCTCCGCTTTTTGTAGGAAAAGACTACTTTGGGTGGAAAAAGAAAATGGAGATTCACGTCAAAAGAATTGATTACTTTTTGTGGCTTGCTATCAAGAAGGGTCCTTATATTCCTTATGTTACGGGTAGTACGGTGGTGAAAGATGAAGATGATTACAATGATCAAGACATAGCTAAACTCACCAAAAACAACAAAGCTACGAACATCCTCATTAATGGATTAAGTGTCACGGAATACGCTAGAGTTAGTGAATGCAATTCTGCTCATGAAATGTGGCAACTCTTGGAGCTAATATCAAGGAACGGAAGATATCAAAGAAACTAAGATTGGTCTCTTTATCACTAAGTATGAGCTATTTCGTATGGAGCCCGATGAAGCCTTAAATGCCATGCATCAAAGATTTTCTAACATTGTCAACACCTTGAAGACCCTTGGTCAAGAGTACACCAACAAAGAACAATGCCGAAAAATCTTATTTGCTCTTCCAAGGAAATACAAATCAAAAATCAACTCTATAAGAGACACTAAAGATCTTTCAAAAATGACGGTTCATGAACTCATTTGCAACCTCATGACGGAAGAGCTTGTGCTTGAAGAAGAAAAGATAAGAGATGATGAGGAGAAGAAGATTAAGAAATCTATTGCTTTCCATGCCATGAGTGCCAAGTTGAAAGAACGAAAAGAAAGGAAGGAAAGTGAAGAAGATAACTCACATGAAGAAGAAACTAGTGAAGATGAAGGAGTGGCTATGTTAGCAAGAGATATGAAAAAAATTCATGAGATACAAACGCTTTGCTAAGAAAGGAAGTTCTTCCTCACCTTACAAGAAGAATGATAGAGCTATCAAACAAGATGAACCCACTTGCTATCATTGCAAGAAAGTTGGTCACATCAAAACCTATTGTCCTCTTCTTCAAAAGGAGAAACCTAAGAGAGCAATGCATGCTAATATCACTTGGGATACTCAAAATTCGGAGGAAGAAGAAAGTGATAACGAAAACGTCAATCTTGTTGCTTTTATGGGAGAACTTGAAAATGATGAAGATGCTTCTTCGGATGATGATACCGGCTCAACTCACTTTGCCTTTATGGCAAATCATGAAGAGGTAACTCCTAAATCTAAACTCTCTTTAACTAATGATGATGCTAGTGAACAAGATATTCATGAGGCATTTGATTCTCTTTACAATGATTTTTTAAATTCTATTGAAACAAACAAGGTTTTAACAAAAGATTTAGAATTTGAGAAAAATAGAACTAAAGAGGTTTTGAAAGCTTTGGAAGATTGTCAAAATCTTTGTGATGAATGTATAGATGATAATGAAAAACTTCATCTTATTGAGAAAAATCTTTTGGAAGAAAAAGCTTTGTTAGAGAAAAAGATTGTTGATCAAAATGCCATTATTTTAAAATTCACTAGTGGGCAAGAAAACTTGGATTTGATTTTAGGTTCTCAAAGAATGGCTTGTGAAAAAAGTGGTGTTGGATATGATCCATTCACTCACCAAAAACCTTTGAAAAATGTTTTTGTAAAATCAAAAATTTCAAATGAAATTCCATCTTCTTCAAAATCTTCTATCACTTGCACCTATTGTGAAAAACTTGGTCATGATGCATCTCATTGTTACTATCGTAAATTATTGGATTTGGGATCTCTTGTGCCAATTTGGAAAAGGCCTATATGGGTCTTAAAAAGAAAATCCACTAACCCTCATGGACCCAAACCTAATTGGGTACCTAAAGCTTAATTTATTTTTGATTGTAGGGATTGAGCATCAAGAAGCAAAATATATGGCTCCTTGATAGTGGATGCTCAAGACACATGACCGGGAATCCTTCATTATTTACACGTTTATATAAAACAAAAGGTGATAGAGTTACTTTTGCCGACAACACTAAGAAACGCGTTTTGGGTAAAGGTAACATTGGTAATATGAATTCTTTACTTATCTCTAATGTGTTACTTGTTGAGGGTCTCTCTTTTAACTTGCTTAGTATTAGTCAACTTTGTGATGTTGGTTTTAGTGTTAAATTTGAAGCATCTAGATGTGTTGTTTTTAAAAATGATGAGTTAGATACTATGTTTATTGCAAAAAGATCGGATAATGTTTTTGTTGTTGATCTTGAAAGTCTTATGTCTAAACATATTAAATGCTTATCCGTGGTAAATGATAGTTGGCTTTGGCATAGACGTTTAGGGCATGCTAGCATGGATTTGATTTCAAAATTATCTAGAAAAAATCTTGTTGTTGGTTTGCCTATTCATAAATTTGATAAAGATAAATTATGTGATGCTTGTCAACTTGGTAAACAACATCGTTCATCTTTTAAATCCATAAATAAGGTCATCACCGTTAGGCCACTTCAATTATTGCATATGGATCTTTTTGGTCCCGTTGATGTCACTAGTCTAGGGGGTTCTAGATATGTCTTTGTTGTTGTTGATGATTTCACTAGATATACATGGGTGATGTTCCTTGCTTTAAAAAGTGATGCTTTCAATGAATTTGCAAAACTTTGTAGAAAGGTGCAAAATGAGAAAGGCTACTCTATTACATGCATTCGTAGTGATAATGGTAGTGAATATGTGAATTCTCCTTTTGTGCATTTTTGTGATGAATTTGGGATTGAGCATGATTTTTCGGCCCCTAGAACTCCCCAACAAAATGGGGTAGTGGAAAGGAAAAACCGAACTCTACAAGAAATGGCTAGAACAATGCTAAAAGAACATAGCTTGCCTACATACTTTTGGGGTGAAGCCGTTCATACAGCTTGTTATGTGTTAAATAGAGTTCTTATTAGACCCCTTATTAAGAAAACCCCTTATGAGCTTTGGAATGGTAGACCACCAACTATTGCTTATTTTCGTGTTTTTGGGTGCAAATGTTTTATCCTAAACACTAGGGACTATTTGGGAAAATTTGATGCTAAATCGGATGAAGGCATTTTTCTTGGTTATTCCACTAAAGGAAAAGCCTATCGCATTTTCAACAAACGTACTCGTACTATTGAGGAATCTATGCATGTTGACTTTGATGAGACTAATCCGTTTTGTATCAAGAAAGTGGTAGATGTTGATGAAGATACTCCACTAGATCAACCCTTAGAATCTCCTACTCAAGAATTAAAATCTCATGAAGAACCTCCTAAGGAAAATGATCAAGTATTAAATGAAGCTAGTACGGATTTACCAAGGTGTTGGAAACATATCAAAGATCACCCAAGTGAATTAATTCTAGGTGATCCAAAAGAAGGTGTTACCACTCGCTCTCGTATTATTGCTCTTTGTGCTCATCAAGCATTCTTATCTCAAATTGAGCCCAAGAATATTAAAGAAGCTTTGTTAGATGATCATTGGATTAACGCTATGCATGAGGAATTAAATCAATTTGAGCGTAGCAAAGTTTGGACATTAATGGAGAAACCAATTGGCCCTACTATTATTGGCACTAAGTGGATATTTCGCAACAAGCTAGATGACACCGGCATCATTACTAGAAATAAAGCAAGGTTAGTTGCTCAAGGGTACAATCAAGAAGAAGGTATTGATTTCGATGAAACTTTTGCTCCGGTAGCTAGACTTGAATCTATTCGTATGCTACTTGCTTTTGCTTGTTATATGAATTTTAAACTTTATCAAATGGATGTCAAAAGTGCTTTTTTAAATGGTTTTATAGACGAGGAAGTCTTTGTTAAACAACCACCGGGTTTTGAGGATCCAAAATTTTCAAATCATGTTTTTAAACTCTCAAAGGCTTTATATGGTTTAAAACAAGCACCTCGTGCTTGGTATGAACGATTAAGCAAATTTTTATTAGATGATGGTTTTAAAAGAGGAAATATTGACTCCACTTTATTTATAAAAAGGTCTTCAAAAGATATCCTTCTTGTTCAAATTTATGTGGATGATATTATATTTGGTGCTACTAATGAAAATCTTTGTGAGAATTTTTCTAAAAGCATGCATAAGGAATTTGAGATGAGTATGATGGGAGAATTGAATTACTTTCTTGGACTTCAAATCAAGCAAATGAAGGATGGCATCTTTGTCAATCAAGCCAAATATACAAAAGAATTGATCAAAAAATTTGGACTTGAAGATGCAAAGGAAATTGGAACTCCAATGAGCACATCCACAAAATTAGACAAAGATGAAGATGGTAAAAATGTTGATGAGAAAGTATATCGAGGTATGATTGGTAGCTTACTTTATCTAACCGCTTCTAGACCCGATATTATGTTCCCCGTGTGTCTTTGTGCTAGATTTCAATCCTCTCCTAAAGAATCCCATCTTAGTGCCGTTAAGCGTATTTTTAGGTATTTGAAAGGAACCCTTAGTCTAGGACTTTGGTACCCTAGATTTACTTCTTTTGAGCTAATAGGTTACTCGGATGCCGATTATGCCGGTTGTAGACTTGATAGGAAGAGTACTAGTGGTAGTTGCCAATTCTTAGGTCAATCCCTTGTTTCTTGGTCTAGTAGAAAACAAAATAGTGTTGCTTTATCCACGGCCGAAGCCGAATATGTTGCGGCCGGAAATTGTGTGACTCAAATTCTTTAGATGAAACAAACCTTACTAGATTTTAGCCTAGAGTATGATCGTGTTCCCATTCGTTGTGATAACACTAGTGCTATCAATCTTACCAAAAATCCCATTCAACACTCTAGAACAAAACACATCGAAATCCGCCATCATTTTATCCGTGATCACACTCAAAAAGGGGATATTGTACTTGAATTTGTCACTTCGGAAAATCAACTAGCCGATATCTTTACTAAACCATTACCCCAAGATCTTTTTGAGAAAATTCGGTGTGAGATTGGCATGCAAATTCTCTAACCTTCTCTTCTTGCATTTTTATTTAGTGCTTTTTGTGTATATTCTCTTGTTGCTAATATTTTCTTGATGTGATAGGATCCTTGAAGCTTCTGAATTGTTATCCATTTACTTCCTTAGTCCTTGTTTTACTCAAAATGTATTTTGACCCCTTAAAATTTTCAGAAATCGTATCATTAGTTCTTTTTGTTGTTGACAAAGGGGGAGAAATTTTAGTTAAACTTTTTCAAATGCATTTTGTGAGGGGGAGTTTTTATAAAAACTCTAGTGATTAGATTGAGGGGGAGTTTTTGTTCAAAACTTAATCTTAGGCATCTTCAAAAGTTTATGATTTGTCAAACATCAAAAAGGGGGAGATTGTTAGCCTCACCTTGTTTTATTCCCGTTTTAATATTCGACAAATCATCTTTTAAACTAAAATTCATTTTGGTATCTCTTTAAATGTTCTCCAAAACCCCTCATTAGATTAGTTGTGTTTTTATCCTTGAACTTTAGCTTAGATTCAAATGAACAGCTCCGCGGTACACCGGACAAGTCTTGCGGTACACCGCAGAGTCACGGATCAGAGGAGCGGTGCACAGGATCGCCCGTCAGTAAGCTAGTAAAATTGCACGGTACACCGGATCAAAGGCGCGGTACACCGGACCGATGCACGGACCAGGGGCGCGGTACATCGAGTAGTCCGTCAGTAAGCTTGAAATCTGGACGAACGTTTTCGCGGTGCACCGGACCATACCCGCGGTACACCGCACGAGAGGGTTTTCTGCACTATTACAAGAGGACAAAGCTTATATCCGTTGGAGATAAAATAGATCCGTTAGAGAGAAGCCTTATGACCGTTGGACCATATTTTCAGCTATAAAATGGAGTTCATTCAAGACACAACTTAAGCCTTCCATCTACCAATCTTAAGAGCAATTAATATTATCATTCAAGGAGGTTTCAAAGGAGCATTCAAGTCATATTCATTGTGAAGCTACTTAGTTCATATCTACTCATTTAGGAGTTTAGTTACAAAGCTTTTATAAAGCACCCCTAAACACTTTTCCCCTTTCCTCTTAGTTCTTGTAATAGATTAAGAGAGTAGTGTGAGCATAGATTTTATGCTTGGTTCCTTGTGTTGGTGATAACACAAGTGTATTTTCCTTCAAAGGTTTTTGAAGTGGTTGTAAGGGTTTGTAATCTCACCCGGTTAAGAGTTACGAAGATTAGTGGAGAATCTTGCAAATCCTAAGGAGGCTTCCTTAGGTAGTGGATGTAGGGAAACCGAACCACTATACATCGTTGTGTATCGTATTCTATCTCTACACTCTTTACATTTCCGCACTCTATATGCTTGATAAAATGCGTACATGAATAGTTTGATAATATTGTCTTTTAGGATTATCTAGTTCATTACTATTTAGTTTGCTAAAACAATAGGATTCAAATTAGCTTTTAATTTTATTTACTTGAAATAAAATTAGCCGATTAATTTCTATTGTCCTATTCAACCCCCCTTCTAGGACGCATATAGACTATCACTATCATAATCCTCCTTAGAGGTTTGAAGCTTTCTATATAGTTTATCATATTTGTTTTCTTTGTCCCCCCTGCAACCTTCACAAAGAACCCACGTATGCATTTTAATGTTAGTTGTATACCGAACATCCGGACTCTATCTTGGGTACCCACTGGTTTATCACTTACTTCTTCTTTCCATTATTGCTTGCTAGATCACGTCCCACTTCCAGATTTGAAAATAACAGAATTGGAATGTTTTCCTTTCCCAGTCTACCTAGATTTTTTGTATCAAGTGTGTGCGTTGTTTTTTTCTCGTCACTCTATGGTACATTCAAATCTAACCTATTTGATTGACTAATACCTTCCGTTGTAGACCCACTACCCTATTTACAAGCCGATTCCTGTAAAACCTCATGTAATAAGCATGTTCCACTAGAGTCAATTCCCCATTGTCCATCAAAATGTTGGTTTTTTATTCTCGTTGTTCATGTGAGTTTGTGCTATTCTACCATCTGTATAGCCCATATGTCTTATCTTGGTTGTTTTTCCGTGATGATTCACCTCTCGCTCGTCCACTTCCTCCCCTTGCAGGTCCATCATCTTCTTTATTCCAAAAGAGTTGTTGAGTAAACCCTGAAAATCCATTTCTTATCTTCCGTCTGATCTCATATATCGGTTATATAGGTGGATATTTAGCTATGTTTTCTCCTGACCATGTGACATTATTTTGCTCATCGGGGTTCTCAACCTGCTGTACTATCTGAATATTGCATTCTTCTACCCTGTGACCGATGCATCCACATCTAAAACATAAAGCACCCACATTCTTGTACTTGAAAGTGAGCCACCCCGCCCCACTCTCCCAAGCGAGATAGCACTACGGCGGCAAAGACAGATTAACATTGAACCGAACTCGAAACCTCAGTATCTTAACATCCTCTGTAATGACCTCCAGGTACTCAATATCTTTCATATCCAAAAATAATGATGTTATATCTAACAATGTCTCCAATGCATTTTTTATAAATGCTAAACCCTTCGCTTATACCCATACAGAAGAGAAGTCTAGTGATACATCCTGAAACTGCATAAGTGGTGGTTACTGGGTCATGCTTATATGCATCCTAGTAAACACCCATTGCCTGAGGTCCCAAAGGAACATGTGTTAAATATCTTCAAAGATATCCAGTTTGAACACATTTTTTTTAACTCCGTCAACCTAAAATCCCTTTGCATTCCCTGTTTCTCCCGTATATGTCTTTGAAATCCAGCTACAAACACTTTTGCATCCCCAACATCGTGAAGAGTGACCGAGGCTTCTTCACGCATGGAGTCTACAACCCTTGCTTTAATACCCAATGATATAACCCATAATGTTCTACCATTTTTATCGGTGAGCTAGATTAATGGAAGTGCGTGCCTATCGTGGGTGGCATTATATAGAATAAGAAATAACTATGACTCCTATAATGGTGATGACCAAAATCTTTGCTATATATAATATAAACAAGAACAAATTCGTCAATATGATGATAAATTATGCTATTACTATTAAACTTATAAGAAAGCTCATAGTTGTTGAAGCCTATATTACTGGTATCGATATAGCTTGATTTATTACCTTCAAAAAGCAAAGTTCTTCTATGATTCTGAAGAGAAAACTGAACGGGCTTACTTTGATTTAAGAGCTGCATTGCCTTGTTATTTATAGTTGAAGTAGTGATGTCTTGAGAATAGCATTTAGTTTGCATTCTACAGTAATTACTGCCCACCTTAGCGGTTGCCTGTTTCGCTTCCCTCTTGGATTGACTCCACACTGATTTTTGATGTGTTGTGAGTTCGTGGGGGTATATATATTGCATGAGATTCATCTATCGCTTTGTCGTTTACTGTATGCACTAAATCGAATTTTATACAAAATTCCTTCCTTAATTAAAGATTTCGTCTCTAGAGAATGTCCATAATTAATATGTTGTACGTTAGTTCCTTTTGTTACCTTATGCCTTCTTTATTCTGTGTCACTAATATTTCCTAATTTACATCTGTTTGTTCATGTTTTCATTTCCATAACCCCGTTATTAATTCGTGTAATATGTGTGTGATAAAAAACCTCTTGCCCATAGTGAACGTCTATGTGTAATATATTTTTCCAATGAAACCATAAATACCTTTTCACAGTCGTGTGCCTTGTTATATCTTCATTTCTCTCCCTCTGCTTCCCGATTTTCATTATTCTTTCGTGTATGTTCTCACCTTCCTTGTTAGAATTAGCGACAACTTCGATCCACTTGATTAACGAAAATTGATTACTTCATTCCTTATTGGTATTACTCGTTCTATCTCTACTTGCTCTCCTGAACTTTCCCTTTACCCTTTTGTGATCTATTATTTTATTTGTGTATCTCCGCTCGAATTTTATTGCATTGTCTCTCCCCTTATATTAACCAGACCTTGTGCTGTCTGGTGTTATCTTCATGGTTTCTTGTGTTTGTGTATGTAGGATTATAACTATATTAGTAGTATTAAACTTAGATCTATGCAAAAAGAGAATTTTGGTGTAAAAATTGATTGTCGGTGTGATGAGTGTGATGAACTGAGTTTGGTTTGGATAAGATCCTTAGAAGGTCCTTTGAGAGGTTTCCATCCCTTGTTTAATCCCTTTGCTTGTGAATGCTTCTTCATTTATTATTAATAACCATGTGAACAAGTACAAACATGAAGTTCTTGATGTGTATCTAGAAATTGGTGATATTGGCGTGTAATTTATGTTATCTCCAGTGATTTATTTTGATTCAGAAAGCAAAAATGAAGGAAAAACAAAAAATGCAAAATGACAGAAATGAAAATTAACAGACCTGTTACTGATCGAGGCTAGGATTGGATCCTATGTCTCTAAGGTTTATTAGCCACGCACTGGTGTCTTACGTTTTGTAATGGCTTTAACCTCCAGGATACAACGATCAACACTGCAAATATCAGACACTTGAAAATCTGCAGAACTTCGAACTTTAAATGGTGTTTAATCTCTCTCTTTTATGTTATTTGTTTGATAAAAAAATTGAATGAATGAAAATAATTTTTGGCCAAGTATTTAAAGGTGTAGAAGCACCTGTTTAAATCTGACCTGCAACGTTTCAGACATGGGAGATGATGTTTGAGGAAGAAGAGTGCTGTTTTTTTAAAAATTAGAACGTTAAAGATGACAACTTTTTAATTTTACAAAAAATATAGTCCACACCCAGCCAAGCCCAAGCCCAAAAGCTGGTGCCCCCAAGGGCCCAATCCTTAAGTTCTAAGAACAATATACTAAGTGACTATTATTTCCTTGATTTTCCAAATCTCTTCATATACCTCACATTTAAAACTCAATTTGTCATTCACCTTCCATTTGTTTTACGCAAGTGAATACATGAAATTCATTACCGAAGTAAGACGAACAACTTTCGTCTTTGTCCTGACCTATAAAGAGGTCCAGGACCCACTTAAAAATTGAGCTAAATGGAGCAGTTTCACTTGGGTAACGACCCAAATGATAACAATTTATTTGTAGAGTAACACGATTAGTCAAACTCTATATCTCATCAATAATGATATCGTGTTCCCAAATATCCCTCTTGATTTCAAAAAATCAAAAAAATATATTATTGCTGGCTATGTTGTAGAAATCGCCTCCTAGGCGCGCCTAGGCGCCGTCTAGGCGTCAACTCCCCGCTCAACCGCTTACTCCTAGTAAAAATGCTAGGCGTTTTGGCCTAGCGCCTTAGTCGTCATGGAAGAGGCGCCTAGCCCGCCTAGGCGCCGAGTAATGGCAAAAAATGGCCGTCTAGGCATTCTTTTTATTTTTTTTATTCTCGAGAATTCTTGAATTGATATTATAACTCAAATTTTAGTATTTTTATATATACTATAGTGTTATTAGATGAATTGTAAGACTTAGATGGTTAAAATAGTTATAGTTACTATATATAATATTACTAAATGTACAAAACGACATAGTAGGATTCAAAACCGCCTAATTCCGCCTAGCCCCGTATAATCACACCTAGGCGCTAGGTCCCGGTCGACCGTCTAGGTCGCGAAATTATCGAGATCTATAGCATAGATTGCTGGTATAAGAATGAATATCTTGAAATGGCTAAGTTCATTCATGAATATAACCACTAATTGGGAAAGTCAGTTCAAGCCTTGAACTAACTAATAAAGTTATTGATTAACTCGACTAGTGTTAATGTTGTTTGGAAAGTGATAAAAAAGAACTTCTATAAAGATTACAATACAACTATATTCTTATATTTACGTATACCATGTCTATCTTTTCTATCTCTAATGTAATAATAATGATATAAAATGAAAAAGAGAATACTTGCACGTTTTGTTTTACATAATAATGTGTGTGCACAAAAAAGTATGTCCAACTCTGGGAGAACAATTAAATAAACCATTTTTTGACAAAACAGATAAATAAAATAAAACTATATTATATTCTCTTATCGCGACCTTGGAAATGAATCAATAATAATATAATGAATACGACAAAGGTTTCACAATTTGATATAAGAATCTGTTGCCTTCTTTGTTATTATCGATCAGTCACTGCTAATTGATTAATTAAGTTTGACATTGTCTGGTAAAGCTACATGGCCCATGCCCCATGGCCATGCACTTGAATTTTGTTTCTGGACATGGCTTGTAGGTTATGTTTGGAAGAATATGGAAATCAGCAACACTATTTAAAGAAATAACATTAAAACTGAAACTGGGTCCAACCATGCATGCATAGATGTGCATATTACCGACAGCTCTGTGCTTATAATTTTGCACCAAGATGAAGTTGGAGGACTTCAATTTTACAAGGACCATAAATGGCATCATGTTTAACCTATTACCATGCAACACACTAATTTTGAATCTTAGAGACATGAAGCAGGCAATAAGTGATGACAATTACATTAATTTTGTAACATATAGTGAATGTAAAATAGACACAAGATAAGAATATATAGCATTTAGGTACTTTGTCTTCCTTGCCGAAGCTGCTGCTATTCAAAGTCTAAAAGTATAAACCTTTTACTTATGCTGATTTTCGAGCTGAAGTCCTCAAATTTAAGACTGACCAGTACTGGCTAATTCAAAGCTGGTCTTCACAAGTTTAAGCTTACACAACCCACTCGTCTACCAGAACTAAATTAATAGGCAGATTCAGTTTATGTAAAGGCGGTTGCATTAAATTTTACATTTATTTATTTTTAGTGGTCTACGACTGCATTAAAATATCACTATTATAATACTGATAAACAATATGTTTAGTTTTATTATAAATTACAGCCAAATAAATACATTAGCCAAAATTAATTTCAGTCATTGAAGTCTCAATCAATTCTTCGACCCCAAAAACCACAAGTTACTGCTGAAGTGCTGAGGTATCTTTTGAAAGTTACAAGTCAATCGAGCTCTCTTAAAAGAAGATTGTTTAAAAATACAACTAGTCAATTATCAAGATATATGGAGGTTAATGAATATGAAGTTGAAAAAAAAAAAGTAGAGTTCAGGAAAGATATGTTACTATATATATCAAAATATATAATGTAAAATTTACTCTTTTTAGTTTATTAATTTTTGTCATAATTTCTAAAAGTAGATGTCTACAAAAAATTATCTATTTAAAATATCAATGAACTTTTTTTCCTTTTCTACCAATTTTATCCTTATTTAATGTTCATAAAGTTATCATCATTAAATTTATTTACTTAGTTAAGTGAGGGTAGTTTAGTAAAAATAGAAAGAATTATTTGTTTTTCTTAATTTGTGTGAAAAAAAGGTATGACAAACATTGATGGACGGAGGAAGTAATAAATAGTATATCAAAATTATTCTAATGCAATTAACATTTTACGAATCTACACCTTACTGATCAAATCTTTAATGGCAAATCTTGACTTGTGTAACATCGAAGATTCAGCAGGTCTCAAAAGTACCAGTAGGTCAAACCTGTTACAGCAACAACCAGTATCACAGATGGGTAGGGAAGTTACTGCCACGAATAGAAACCTTGAACGGCGAACGGGGGAATTGGCGCTTAAGGATTTCTTTGCCGATAAACCAAATGCTCCGGATTACAAGGATTTTTTTTCTAGATGGTCTTGAAGATGGGGATCACCGAGTCAGAGAAATGGTCTTCAAGAGAAAGATCAACTTGAAGGATCAGATATGGAGTGTGAAGAAGAGATCGACGACCGATCTCTGATCTCATCATGTCTCCATACCAAGTTTTTTCGAATATTTTTGCTGGTTTTTTACCTTCCTTTTAGTGTTATTTTTATATGTCGTTTACGCCTAATATGCATGTTGGGAATTGGATAACAACCATTTACCCGTTAAATATATTATTTTTGAACGGTAGAGGAGCTAACAATGCAGAGTTTAGGAGAGCCTTCAACGATATTGTTGCACGGCATAAACCGTTTTTAGCGATTATCGTTGAGACTAAGGCAGCCGGAGCAGAGGCGACAAGGATCATCAAATCCCTTTGGATGAACACTTCTACTAGAGTGGAGGCAGTGGGTTTTTATGGCGGGATTCGGGTTCTTTGGAATCACAAGGATTTTGTGGTCCAAATTTTATCGGCTAGTAGACAGGTATTAATCTTCGAATTTCTAGAACCTCATGTGTTTCCTGGATTTTATCTGCAGTATATGCTAGCACCAATGCTTGGATTCGGGATCTTCTTTGGGATGCTCTAGAGGACGCTTCGGGTGATATCATGGAACCGTGGCTGGTTGTAGGCAATTTCAATCAAATATGAGTTTCAGATGATCCTTTAGGAGGCGTGGAAGGAATATCTAGGCATATGGTGAATTTTGAACGTTGGGGAGACTAGTGTGTGTTGGAGGATCTGGGTTTTGAGGGTCCTAGATTAACATGAAGCGATACGTGGAATACAGGGATGAGAATTCTGAAATGACTAGACAGAGCCTACACTAACCATCTCTCGATAAATACTTTTGAAAGCTTATTAGTGTCACACCTACCCCGTGTCCACTCAGGTCATGCTCCTATAATGATCTCCCTCATCAATTACCAGCCACCAGGGTATCAAAGTTCCTAAGAAACGATTCAGGTTTGAGACGGTTTGGTGTTATCATGATAATTTCAGATCGTTGGTTGAAGAAAAGTGGGGAAAGGAAGAAAGAAACCTAGGGAGGAACATAGAGGTGCTAACGAAAGAATTAGAGGTGCGAAATTTGAATCATTTGGTGACATCATCTAGAAAAAACAACGTTTGTTAGCACGGATTACTGGCATTCAGAAAGCCCTCCAATATAAATACAACATTTCGCTTGTTAGTCTAGAGAAATGGCTGAATGAAGAGTTTGAGAGTGTTCTTGCGCAAGAAGAAATCATTTTGTTTGAGCACGCGAGTAACTAATGGATCAATTCAGGTGAGCAAAATACGAAATTTTACCACCTTGTCGCACATATAAAGAAAAGAATAAGAGACAAAGTTTCACCTCAAAGATGAAAATCTACATTGGATAAAAGATGAGGAGGAAGAAAGGAATTGGGTTAGGAGATTTTACTCAGATCTTTTTTCAGTTGAAGAACCAGGCCCTGATTTTTTTTCTTTACCTAGACTTACCAGTTTCAAGATGGTAGATATCGCTATGTTGGCATAAGGGATCTCAGATGATGAGGTTCGCATTGCAGTTTTTAAATGTCCCCGCACAAAGCCACGGGTCCGGATAGTATGATAGCGAAGTTTTACCAATCATGTTGGGATATTGTGGAACCAACCGTTTGTGATTCGATTAGGTTGGCTTTAGTCGAAGGTCATTTCCGAGAGAGGTTCTGGGTACACTAATTCACCTCATTCCGAAGCTGGATAATCCTGATTGTATCTCCCAATTTAGGCCAATTAGTTTAATGAGTGTTACAAGATATGTATGAAAGTTTTGATGAACAGAGTGAGACCTTACTTGCGAAACATATTAGAGCTTTCCAGAATAGCTTCTTAACAGGCCGCTCAACTGTGGATAACATGGTGTTGGTTAGCGAGATCGATCATATGCTACGACGAAATCAGTTGGAGTTTTATAAAGGATTCTCTAGAGTTGCTTGGAGTACCTTCGAGATGGATATCCCTAATCATGACAGGGATGGTGGATAATGAACTTAACGTCCTTTGGAAAGTCTCTCCTCTCCCCCGATCATACCTTAGAGAGGCATCCAACAAGGCGACCCTATATCGCCCTATTTGTTTGTTATCTGCATGGAGAGACCTTCGATACTTATACAACAGCTCGTGGAGGAAGGGAAATGGCAACCTATCCGTCTTAACTCAAAGGGGATTCCGATCTCTCATATTTTCTTTGTCGATGATCTTATTTTATTTGCAGAAGCTACTATTGAGAATTTTTATCCTTTGCAACATACGTTGGATAAATTCAGCCGAGATGCTGGACAAACGATAAGTAAGGAAAAATTCTTAATCTATTTCTATAAAAATATAGATTAAGACATGGCGTTGAGCATCACTTCCAGAAGTGGGTACAGAAGGAGCAAGGGTTTAGGCAAGTATCTCAGAGTCCCCAACCCCGCAGGGAGAAGACCAAAAGTTTTCTATGGATAATTCATCAATGGGCTTAGGAAGAAACTTGCGAAATGGAAGAGCAGCTCCCTAGCGTTGGTAGGTTGCGTAACCCTCACTCACTTTGTCATTAGTGAGGTTCCGATGTATATTATGCAAGTTGAGAAGTTACCAATTTATGTTTGTGAGGAAATTGATCGAATAAGAAGAGAGTTTATTTGGGGTACTTCAGAGAGACAAAGTCGTATAATTGGGTTGCTTGGAAAAAAGTTTGTAGACCTAAGAGCGTGGGTGGTCTTGGTCTCCGTTTAGCAGGGGATATGAATAAACCACTTATATTAGAGTTGGAATGGAAGATTTTAAATGATCATTTAGCTTTATGGACTATAGCTTTGAGACATAAATACGTCAAGATGAATACTCTCCCTTACGTGTCAAGATCGAGTGATTCGCGTATGTAGAGGACCATCGTGGAAGGTATTGCCGTAGTTAGACGGGGATCCCGATGGTCAACTGGTGTCTCCCTTTTTGTTTTAATTGTATGTCCTTAGGAGACATCATTTTAGGTGAGTAATTGACTAATATGATAGACTTTTAGTATTAATTCGCTATATTTCATTTTCTCTCCTTGGAATTTATTATTATTCATTTATTAAGCTTTTACACGTTAAATGGATTGTTTTTAGTGCAAAGTTTGTAGGTCCATGGATGTTAGGGCGCACCAATACAAGGAGAGGAATCGAGAATTAAAGTGTTAGATCGTGTAAAAAATTCAAAGGCGAGAAAAGATTTCCTGAAGAATTGACAAGGAAAGCTGCAAATCTGGAAGACTGGTATTGATTGATGATTTTGAGCTACTTACACTTGGATTTAACCTTTAGGCGTGAAATCGGTTTTATTCCTTATTGAGTTAGGAAGATTTAGCAACTGGAATGGGTCAATTTGGAGTTGATTTGAGAAAGTTGCAGCCGTTTTACTACGGACTATACATCAGTTACGGGATTTGAAATAAAATATTGGACTTGGGGTTTTTAATATTTCATTAATTCACTTAAGCAATAGCCGAAGTCCGATTTTAAGCTTATAAATATACCTTTTGACGTTTATTTTACACACAAATCAATTTACACAAGTCAGAAACGCCAGAGAGAAAGTTAGAAGCAAGGAAAATGAGAAAGCTAAGAGGTGGAGAAAGTCATCTTCTCCAAATCACAGCCAAACTCAATCCTCAATTAGGTTTTCTTATCTTTTATTTTTGTAATAAACATGAGTTCTTTAAATTTAATTTCTTTAGTTTTTAATTCCGTTATGAACTAAATTCATTTGTACTTGAAAATCACGAATTGGGTTGAACCCTAACTTGATTAATTTATGTTTTTCTAATTTGGGATTTCTTAATTTAAATTGAATTCGCTATTTTAGGTTGGCTTTTATTTTATTCTTGAATTATTATCTTTAGATTCATGAACTAAGGGTAATTGTTAGTATCTAGGCTATTCACTATAGTGGCGTAGTGATCACCTTGACAGGGGATTTAGATACAAACCTAGGTAATTTTCGTTGGTATTCGCCAATGACCTTGACATGCTTGAATAGACAATAGCCAATGAGGTAAAGAACTTGAAGCATCTGAAAGTAGTTGTAATCATCCTGACGGAGTTTATAATACCGTAGGAGAGCTCTTAGGTCCACCCTGACGGGGACTAAGAGACTTTAGAGTCCCGACTAGCATAAATATAACAATTCATTTCTTAACAGAAAACATTAATTAAGAAGGTTTAGGTGAAACCCTTGCGAGACTCAAGTACTACTTTTCTCCTTGCGCCCAACTATTCTACTTGCATTATTTTCATTTCAGTTTAAATAATTTAGTCTTTAAATTATTTTTGCATTTTAGTTCTTAAACAAAAACCCAAACAAACTTTATATCATTTAATTTTTATGGACATGCAATTATTTCACTATTTGATCCACAACTGAGTTGTACCTAATCTGTCTGTGCGAACGAATCCGATTTATCGGTTTATTACTTGGACAACCGTACACTTGCGGTTTGTGAGTCCTTAACCTTTTATGCATTATTTTATAACACACAAGGACCCACCATCAACGTATAATGGTAAAAAGGTTTTCTTTTGGTTAGACTTGTGGCTAGAAGATCGCTCTTAATAAACCATGTTAATAGGTCTTTTAGAGAATAGGAAAGGTCCAAGAAAATAATTGATTATGTATTGAGTGATGGTTCATGGAATTGGGACTTGTTTCAACATTTTCTACCAACCTCTAAGCTTCTTGATTTCGCAGGGTGGGGATGGAGATGGACGAAGTTGAAGAGGTTATATAATGGTGGACACATGAAGTTCATGGCATATACTCTGTCAAATAGGCTTTTAGTGCTTTTGATACTAGTACAAATACCCATGTATTTAATTGGGACATTATATGGAAACTAAAATGCCCACAAAAAACAAGAGTTTTGTTATGGAGGGAGGTTCGCGAACGCTTAGCTACGAGGGGAAATTTAAGTAGACGTGGGGTTAATGTTTCAGCCTCATCTCCTTGTTGTGATGATAAAACTGAAACGACGCTCCATTTGTTCTGTAAGTGCGTAATTATAGCAAAGATATGGAACTTATTAAGAGAGAGGTGGAGCTTGGAAGTCGGAATGATAGCGTTGGGAGTTTTCTGGAAACTAATCAGTTTTTTCAGCCTCCTATTATTGCAGGGACCTCATGTGCAATTTCTAGAGAACAGGTTCTTGGCTCAGAGGTATAAAAGTTGTTGTCACCCTTCGTTTACCTGTCTCAGGGGCCAAACGACCAATTTCAGCTTTCCACTTCTACGCTAATCCATGAAGGTTTAATATAGGCGGCAACTCGCTAAGTCACACATGATATCTGGAGCCACGAGGAGCGCTCCTACTGCTAGTTTCACTTCAAATACCAGTCTGACTGAGGAAATTCCAGCACAATAATATGACTTTACCTTGGAGAAGACTAACATGTTATGGTGGAGTAAAAATCTGTCCAGTAACGATCTGTTCTTTGGAGTGACCAGGAATGTCTTTTTTAGCGTTCTAATTGAAATGATATGGTTGGAGCAAAATGATACGGTTTTTAATGGGAGTGTTTTTTCGATTGGTAAAGTTCTATTGCAGAAAGCTATATACTGAGCATATCAATACATCAAGGCATGGGGTAATAATCCTGGAAAATCACCAACTAGAAAAACTTTTGTAAATCTGATTGGTTGGTCCAAACCAAACAAGGGCATCAAGTTAAACACTGATGGAAGCCTTATTAAGTAGGTCATTATGGAGGTGGTAGAGGTTTGCTTCGCGATAGTGATGGTAATTGGATTCGTGGATTCTCGATGAAGATTAGTCAAGATTCAATCCTTGCCACCGAGGTTATCGCTTTGTGTGAGAAACTTCGAATGGCGGAGGAAATAGGGGCAGAAGAGGTTGAAGTGAAAGTATACTCGTGGGAAGTGATTGAGTTAATTGGAAAACTGGAAGTTAGAAGAAGTCCGGCAGCGCAATGGATCACGATAATAAGATATATTCTCAAAAAAATAAACAAGTTTTCGATAAAAGGCATTTAGAGGGAAGCTAACGAATGTGCTGAATGGTTAGCGCATAAAGAACTCTCCCAAGAAGAAACTCATTGTTCATATAGCGACCCCCTAGAGGAATCTGGAGAGCTCTCACACACGACCAAATGAGTTAGAAAACACCACGATTGATTCATATTCTAGGTTTACTTGGAGATGTACTAGATTAGTCTTTACTTTGACCCACGATTCTTTATGAATCTCCTATGTAACAAAAAAACATTTTACGAATAATGAAAAAAAATTATACTTGTTGGTAAAATATTGAATAGAAAGATCTATCCAGATTTCAAACAATTGTATATTAAAACCTTTACATTTTTCACATCTAATCTTAGATCTAACTTCCAAAATATTTGACATGTGTAAATGTTTTACACTTTTAAAAATAGACCTCGAAAAAAAGAGAATAAGAGCCTGGTTGGGATTACCTTTTCAAATTATCACTTGAAGTGATTTTAGATCTTTAAAACTACTCTAAACCTTTAAAATAATTTTAAGAAAAACATCTCTAAAAGAATCACTTAAAGTGATTTTAAATGTCAAAATATTTTTTAATATTTTAAATATATTTTAAGTATTTCAATTCTAATTGAAAAACGCTTTTACCTTCAACATAATCACTCCCAAATGAGATCTAAAGCGTACTTTTTTGAAAAGCAAATTTTATTACATTATGAAACCCTATAAGTAATTTTCTATATAAAATAATTAAAATTTTAATCCACGGATCAAGACACTGGATCAATAAGACGGTGTTTATTTTCACTTAATGCGATATTAATCTGGTTCATTAAAACACTAGATCAATAAGACGGTTTGTTTTTCCTAACCAATTCAGATCTGAATAGCTCTTAACTGGTATGTTTCAATAAGATTTAAAACTAAGGGGATGTTTGTTTGAACTTAATGAGATCTTAATCTGGTTTATTAAGACACTAGATCAATAAGACTGTTTGTTTTTCCTCTCCACTTCAGATCTGAATGGCTCTTAACGGGTCTGTTTCATTAAGATTTCAAACTAAGTCTGAATCATTCAGACACTGCCTCTTAACAGAATAAGTCCTATTCAGCTATTCATTCAGCATTCAGCATTCAGCACTTATTACTTAAAAAAACATAAGTCTGATTAATTCAGACTCCACCCCTTGACAGAATAAGTTCTATTCAGATGTTATTCAATATTCAAAACTTATCACTTAAAAAAATCAAACGAAACCTTAGACTCTCTCATATTAGAATATTAATTATGCTAGAAAAGTAATATACAAATATTATTTAATTATTTTACTTGGTGATTGCCATCTTAGTTATATCGGGATCAAACCTTATGATACTCTTAGAAATATATAAATGAGTATAAATGATTCTTTAGGAGTGTCCAAAAAAATGATTCTTTAGGAGCTCTATGGCTAAAATTCTCTAGGAGCTTTATGACCCTATTGATGAGGAAGAAAAAGTTTACGACGTGATTGATAGCAAAGGGCGAGCAAAAATGTAAAATGTATTGATCAAAGTTAAATTATATAGAACATAACGAAATCGACACTGAGCAACAAATATTACAATATAAGAAGCTAAAAAATCATTTCAATTAAAAAAATTAAAACCAGTAAATGACAAAATACAAAGTTTTAGCAATAATATATAAATATATATATATCCTCGTGGCGACATCAATGTGGCGTCCACACACGTCCTCCGAGGTGTGATATAAAATCAACACTCGGGAAAGTACTTCTCGCAAGTGTACGAGTCATCCCACGTAGTTGAATAAGTATTGTTTTATCGTTCTCCACATGTATTAAATAGTAATATGTAACTTTGTTCTAGTTTTGATTATTTGTTGTTTAAAAGAAAGATAGAAAGTAAAGATTTTTATTTTGTTTTCGATTAAGAATCTAATACTACTATAAAATTTAAACTAGTGATTACTAAAATCAAATTAAACTAAGAGAGTTGTGAGAATAAGGAGAGTAACTAGAAAATTGCTAGTAATCTCCACTAGAAATGATTTATGTTTTTCTTCTTTTAAGGGAAAATTTGGTATTCAACCGCTAACCAGGATTCAACTATCCTCTTAAATTTCCATCAGTTAGATAAGGGGTTTCTCTTGGTACTCTAAGGACCTTTGTCGTGTGACATTACCAAGTATTAAGATGAATAAACCTTATCAATGTTTGTTATTTGATTAGTCAAGACCTCTTGGTTTATTAACACACATATAATGAATATAAACTATTCTTTACACCGACCCCATGTAGGACGATAGTTAAGTTGATAGACTAACCTATTGATTGGCCAAAAGAATAGGTTCACACAATTAAAAAAAATTATAATCTATGAAAATATAAAAAATTCATTTAAATGTAAAAATCTTAAGTTAACAGCAAAGCATTAAATCACTATCTAGGGTTAATACCCTTACAATTCTCATGTTATAGAAATTTAGTTCAAAATGGAAAAGGAAAAAATAAAACTTAATAAGGTCGTGTTAAAGCAAAAATTTAAAGGTAGAAGAATTACACAATTTAAGAAAATAAAAATTGTTGCTTTTGAACTCAAACTCTTGCCTCTTTGATCTCAATGTTTCTCCCTCTTAATAATGATAAGTGGTATGTTTTGATGATTAAAACATGTATTTATAGCCCCAAAATATGTTTTAGCTACATTGGTCCAACTTAAATGACTCAAAACTGACTTAATGGACTCTTTTAAAGCTAGACAGTTTTAGGACTTGCAAGTAAATTACCCATAAATTTCTGTTCAACTCCAAATAGCAAGTCGTTCCTTCTAACACAATAAATACTCAAAAGGCTACCTTGAGATAGGATGTTATGATCAAAATCCTCACCAATTATGAGTTATTGTTTTCAAAAGTTGATGAAAATATTTTGCTGGCAATTCCTGTTGAACTTTAAATGGACTTTTTGGCTGACTTGATTTGTTTTTTTCTTCTTAACTTTATTGGAATCATCTTGGGCTCCCATGTCATCCATGTACCTAAAATCTTCACACTTACACATAAATTACCTAAAAATGCCCCATATATATATATATATATATATATATATATATATATATATATATATATATATATATATATATATATATATATATATTAAGCACGATCTTGTTGAACGTTTCTTTGGTAGTCAGACACTGAAGTTGATCAGCCCCGAATACCCATGCACGTTCTAAAGGCCGGGGGTATACGTCTTGATATTTGAGGTTCAGGTGAAAAAACTTTTACATTAAAGTGAGTACGATCCATACTTCAAGAGGCTGCACCTCAACCATACCGAATCACTTCTTTACCTGATCAACACTGAATAAATCTGCCTTGTGACTTCTAGTTCTTGTTTATGCGATCACCTACACACACACACACACACACACACACACACACACACACATATATATATATATATATATATGTATATATATATATGTGTGTGTGCGTGTGTAAGACAAACAAAAGTTTTAATAAAGCTATTCTTTAAGCCAAAAATGACAATATTCAGAAAATTTATAATTAACCGTTTTTGACATTACTAAATTTTGATTATTTACCGATTAAAGAAAACTTTGTTACAGTATATATAGTTCCATAGACATATATCTAAAACACTTAACTGTATTATTAAAAAAATTAATAACACTAAATTATAAGAAAAAACATTTATATATAATTAAGAAGTTTCATAATTAAATAAAATTATGTCCGTGTTCATTTAACCATTCTTATGATAGGTGTTAATTCATATCAATGCAAAATATTCCAAACTCTAGGATATATATGATTTCCAATTTTATTCCGCTATTATTAATAAAGCATTTTCATTCTATAAAAACATCTCATATAGTAAATAATAATATTTATATTTTATACCAAATGCAAACAATAGTTTACACACCATATATGTGGTCTTTTTTTAATTTTAATCTGAAATAAAGTATATGACCTCTTATATTGTATTTTACTAATAAGCATTGTTTGGCGAATTTAGAAACATAAATGAGGATTGACTTGAACAGTAAAGGGATTCGGAGGCAACACTTCCGATTTTTTTATTGGTATTTAATAAAAATCATATAAAAGATAAAAACATATTACCGTCAAAAAAATTTATTATATCCTATTCAATTCTAATCTTTATTTTTATTTTTCAAATAAAACAGACCCGGTTTAATCAAATAAGGGATAATTTTAATTTATAAATAATCATTTTCTATCAATTAATGCATATTATGATATTAAAAAAGTTAATAAAAAATTAAATAAAAATACCTTATATATGATGACAAACTATAAATAAAGTAAAATTATGATGTGATAATTTTAAAGTTAAAATTTTAAGATAAATGAGTTAAAATTTAATAACAAATTGAATTTAAAAAATATTTAAACAAAGAGAACTTATTTTAATAATTTAAGGGTGGACTCTTTGTATATGTAGATCCGCCCGTGGCTTTGTCTTTCAAAATTAAAATATGTCGTCATACGTTTAAGTTATTTTTTTGTCCAAAAAAATACGTTTAAGTTATTTGTCTTAAACTAGTATCCAAATTATTTTGGTACGAAACTAGCACGTGCATAAAATGGATATATTATACTTAGGTATTTTTTTCCAGATCATTTAGTTGTGATTCTAAGTTATTAACATAAAAATAAGGGGCAACACCCAGTTAATTACACAGAGAGGTAATAATTTCCAACTAATTATAATTTCAACTTAATTCCCACTTAAGCACAAAAAGTTGGAAGATTACAAAAATACCCATAGGCCTATTTTTCTTTTTTGATAGACAAATCAAAACTTTTATATATGAAGCTCAAAACATCAATGTTTTACAACTTTTGCCCTATATCATATGGACTTACACCTTTACCCATATGCCTATTAATTAATTATAATAATATTTATTTAATTTAAAAAAAAAAATCGAATTTTTTTAAATGTGTTCTATGAATACGCAATTCTGAGATTTGTGTGTTGCAGGAACATACATAATTGGAATAACCAAAATAAAGTTTTGTGTATTCCAATTTCTAGGAATACATAAATTCGAGTTTAATGTGTTCCATGAATACACATATTTGAGTTTAATGTGTTCCATGAATACACAAATATAATATTTGTGCGTTCCAAGAATACACAATTCTGAGATTTGTGTGTTCAGGAATACACAGAATTGGAACAAACAAAATCAAGTTTTCTGTATTCCAGGAATACATAAATTCGAGTTTTATGTGCCACGAATACACAAATTTGAATTTTATGTGTTCCATGAATACACAAATTTGAGTTTTATGTGTTTCATGAATACACAAATTTGAGTTTTTTGTGTTCCATGAATACACAAATCTGAGATTTGTGTGTTCCAGGAATACACAATTATGAGATTTGTGTGATCAGAAATACACAGAATTGGAACAAACAAAATCAAATTTTAATAATTAATTTCTTTCATGTTTTTCATCCCACCCCCACCCTTAACCTTATCATTTCCTTATTTTTTTGTTTATCGCCATTAATCATCTTATATTGTTTAAACACGTTGAGAATACAAATTTTCCATTATTTATATTCTTTATTGAGATTTTAATAAAAACTAAAGTAATAATTTTAGAGTCAATGCCACTTAGGGTCTTGAACACACACCCCCCCTCCCCCCTCTTCAAGATAGCACCCCCACCTAGAGTCTCTTCTTACTAAAGACCTCAGAAACTTTTTAACACATGAACCCCAAAACCCTTATTACCTTATTACCCCTTTTTACATAATATATATACTAAATATTCTATTACAATTCTCATAAAATCATTCCCGTGAAAAACTTTTTCTCTCTCTTCCCCTAACCTACTTTCTCTCTCTTCCCCTAACCTACTTTCTCTCTCTCTCTCTCTCTCTCTCTCTCTCTCTCTCTCTCTCTCTCTCTCTCTCTCGCTCTCTCTCTCTCTCTCCCAGAAAACCAAACCCGCCACCACCATAACACCTTCTTCACCACCGAGAACACCACAACCACCACCAGTTTGCAGCCTTCGATCCCGTTCGTGAAACAGCTGGAGCACCACCACCGGAGCTCCCTTCTTCTACACATCGATCCCGTTCGTGAAACTGCTGGAGCACCACCACCGGAGCTCCCTTCTTCTACAGTAATGGAAGCTCGAACGCTAGATCTCGAATCTCGAACAACCAACCATGGTGGTTTGACACTTCAACTGCCTGAGAGATGCGTCGGCGTGAAATGGAGCAGATCTGGACCACCATCGCGCAGCCATGGTTCGTGCAGTGAACCACCATCGATCTGGACCACCATCGCGCAGCCATGGTCCTCTTCTTCTCCGTCCAGAGAGATCCAGCGTGGAAGCTCGAATAATCTTCATGCGGTGGTGTTCGAAGCTCAACTGGTGGCCTCGTCGTTGCTTGTGGTGGATGACGGCGGTGGTGTTTTTGTTCGTGAACATTTGCAGCAGCTCGTCGAGGTTTGTGGTGGCTGACGGCGATGTATCTTGTTCGTGACCACTACAGCAGCTCATGTGTGCGAGAAGGCTGCCATGAAATCTTCTTCCGTGGTGGTGGTTGTGGTGTTATGGTGGTGGTGGTTGTGGTGTTATGGTGGTGGTGTTCGCAGGTTATGGCTTATGGTGTGGTGTTGGTGGTGCTCCGACGAGAATATGGCATTTTTTTTTCCAGATTTAGATCTGGTCAAACACAAAAGTAGTTAGGTTAATTTTATTATTTTTAATTGTATATTAATTTTTTATTTATTTGAAATGTGTAATAAAGATGAATAAAGTGTTTTTTTGACTATTATGCATTGTTTTTTAATAATACTCATCAAATTGACTGAGTACTCATCAAATTTATATATAGTACTCTATAAAATTATCTGGAATACTCATTACATTATATAGAGTACTCATTAAAATATATAGAGTACTCAGTAAAAATATAGAGTACTCTCAGTTTTTCCGATACTCATCAATTTTATCCGATACTCTATGTTTTTTTCCGGTGACCGGTGACTGGTGGTTGCAGGACGGTGGTCGGTGGTCGGAGGTCGGTGCTAGGTGGTCGGTGGTCGGAGGTCGGAGGTAGGTGGGTAGTGGTAGATAGAGGAGTGAGAAATAGTGACATCACATTTTTTTGTCTTTTAGTGTTAGTAAGGGTAGGAAAGACTATTGTAAAAAATGAGGTCCCTAAGAAGAACAAATTTCAAGACACTACTCTATTGAGAAGAAATAGTGTTTCTAAAACCCTATATATAATTCACCCATAATTTTATGAATTCTTTTAGAAGTACGCATGTTTAATAGAAAGATATGAAACAAGAAACATATAAAAAAATCGATAACTAGAAATTATCCTATTCTTCAATTTTTATTGATTGTTAGTAAATTATATAGACATTCCTTTTTCATTTAAAAAAGTTATTGAAGAAAGAATATTATTTTTACAAATAACTAGTCACATTATTGAACAATTTCAAAACAATAATAACCAATTCAACTATGGAAAATATCAATTGAACTGTTTGACCAGATTAATCCATATAGATCAACAAATAGACTACATGTTATATAAAAGAATAATGAATAGGTAAAAATCACAAATATTGAAAATCTGCTATAACATATAACAAAAATCATTAACCCACTTAGCTTACTATAAGCATAACAAAATGGGTCTCAAATCAGAAATCCAAGTGAGAATGTAAGTAGATCTAAAACAAAGGATAAATAAACACAAAATTAACTAAATTAAGTGTAGAAACTTTCATCAAATGTTCACTTACCCAAATCTTACTCAAGTCATGGTTGAAGTTTGATTTAAAGCGACTTGAAAAACATAAAGAGAAAGGAAAGAGAAAGTAGATATAGGGTTGTCGTCTCGCTTTTCTAAGCTAAGATGAGTATCTCGATAATTACGAAGTGGGTAAAATGCTCTCATTCAAGCTCCAACTCTTGAGTCGAAGATATGGTAGATGAAGTAATGACAAATAATGTCGAATCCAAGAATAAATATGAGAGTTGGCTTTCGTGTATTGATAACGGCTTATGTCACACACAATTACATTTAAAAAGCCCATATAAAAATTAATACTTAAAATATATACATTAATATTTTTTTTGTCTACTATACATTAATATTAAGACATCATAAATACTAATATGAGGAATAAAAAAATATTGTATAACAAAAATTTCATATCATAAAATTATAATTCATAAGAAAAAGATAAAGATAAAGATAATTTTTTACGAATTTTGAAATCCTAATATCTAAATTAGTCACAGTCTTTACAATTTTTTTTAAAAAGAGAGTGTAATAGCTCGTATATAAAAGAAGTGTTATATGTTATATAAAAGAAGGGTTATATAAAATATGAGAGTTGGCTTTCGTGGTTAATGGAAGAAAGAAAAATAATTTTGAATTAAATTATCTAACACATCGGTAATTTGTATTATATGTTATTTGACTTTTTCTGCATGTCTTACTTTTTTTTTACTTAAATGTTGAACCTTTAAATAGGTATGTGGGTGGGGAGGAAAAGAAGTGTGAATTTGTATATAAAAAATCATTTGAGAAAAAATAATGAGTAAAAATAATTAATCTTTATTTAAGAAATCTATAATCTTTTTTTCAAAGTATAATTTTCTGCTTGGCGAATTTCAACCTTTATTTAAAAACATATATAGAAATTAAAATCTCAATGTTTAGGTCAACTAAAATTGAAAATTTATTTCAATCTATATTGAGAAAAATGATCAATCTGTCCACAATTGATCTTTTAGTTAAGAAAAAAACTAATAACGACCATAAAGGTAGAGTGGAAAAAAATTGAAAAACTGGACATCACAATGGTAGAAATTTATATTTATTTTGAATTTAAGGGTGGACTTAAGCCCCCATCCGCTCAAAGCATAGATCTGTCACTGATAGCTTAACTTTGAATGAAATTAGATAATAATGTCTTGATTCATGGGCTTTTCTGTGGAAATATATACTTCCTATCGCAGTTAGCCTATTTCACGTGGTAGCCACTATGTCATTTCCTAGTTCCAATTGTGGGGTCCGAACTCTTGTGAAGTTACCAACTCTTTTATATCCTCTTTCCTAATCTCCTTTGAACATTCAAATTTACTTTCCTAAGGTGAATTAGGGCGACGTTCATCCTCCATTTGTGTATCCAATTGTTGTATATATGTATTTCAAAGCCAGTATTTTTTCACTTGGTGAAAAATATGCTAATAGTTGCGAATTTGGCTTTGGATGATAAAAAGTCACATTGGTAGGGTAACGATAAATTAAATAATTATTTATATTACTCTCTTCATCCCATAGTATGTGTCGATATTGTTGAAAATAGTTATCTAAATTTTTTTTTCAATTACTAATATAAGACACTTTTTTTTACAATTTATACACACTTTATCCCGAATTATATATATATATATGTGTGTGTGTATATGTGTGTGTGTGTGTGAGAGAGAGAGAGAGAGAGAGAGAGAGAGAGAGAGAGAGAGAGAGAGAGAGAGAGAGAGAGAGAGAGAGAATTCAGTTATCAAGACTTTATGAAGAATATTTTTGTAATCGTGGTTTCAATAAATGACCTTTCTTTATCTATATACTAAAAATATTGGACATATTGATGCCTCACTTTGAAAGGTCATTAATTTCTCGCAAAATTGATATCCATAAATAAATATTTTGTGACACTATCAATTAATATTTGAATTACTCTTCAATACTATTGTGTTCTAAGAGTTGGACCACTAAAAATTGGTGGTACCTTAGCTAACTTATCTATATAACGTTACTATTCTTATGGTTGGTTTTCTTACAATACGCGAGATTATATTATGGGCTAAGTTGTAGATCTCCCCGCCTAGGCGCACCTAGGCGATACCTAGACATCAATTCCCCCCTCATCCGCTTACGCCTAGTTAAAATTCTAGGCGTTTTTTCCTAGCGCCTCAGTCGATGTGGAATAGGCACCTAACCCGTCTAGGCGCCGATTAATGGCAAAAAATGGTCGCCTATGCACCGGTTAATGGCCAAACATGCCCGCATAGGCCTATTTTTTTTTATTCTCGAGAATTCTTTAATTTATAATATAACTCAATTTTTAGTATTTTCATATTTATGATAGTGTTGTTAGATAAATTTTATGACTTAAATAGTAAAATTGATATAATTACTACATATATTACTAAATAAACATAATTACAATGTAATTCCGCCTAGGCCTCGTGTAATCCCGCCTAGGCGCTAGGCCCCGGTTGGCCACCAAGGCTGCCAAACCGAAATCTACAACATAGCTTATGGGTGAGTGTAAAGGAAAAAAACCATTTAATTAATGTATTCATCATACAGAATTAGTTAAGTATATATTCTTGCTTACTTACATGTTGAACCAGGGCTTAGGTAACCATTTATCGGAACGAATATTACCTAGGCTTTCCTAAATGGTTAACAAGAATCTTCCATCATGAATAGTTATGACCTTGTTTACTATGTATTACTTAACCATGCGATTAATTCCACAAGAGTATAACTTATGTTATTACAATTGGTCAGTGTATTAGAAAGTACCTGTATTTATGAACTGCTTATTCTTAGGTCTATCTCTTTCTCATTCAACTACTTCTTCTTAGCCAGTTTTGGACTAACAACTATTTCATTAAATCATGTGGTAAAAGGCGACTGATTGTAAGTGAAATGTAAAGGCAAAAACTTCAATTTATGATTGGAAGGATGTCTACAATTATCCTAAATCGTCACTCAAAGTGGTGGAGTCTAGTTGTTCATCCTAGTTACAAAATTAAAAAATTACTGTAATTTAGAGGAATTCGATCCACCCATATTTCCCAAAATATTCCCTTATCATCTATCTTATATGTTCCTTGTTTGCCTGAAACCTAATGTTTGTAATAAAAATAAAAGAACAATTATATGACTATGTCACCTTCACCCCAACTAAATACACCTTTCAGGAACAGGTGACAAACACGATGATTGGCACTACATATAAAGACAAAGGTTTGTATATCATTGGAAACCCAACTTAGAAATAGGAGTATATGAGTACTAGCAGTGCTAGAAAGGTTCATTATAAGACACCTATTTAAAGGTATTTTGTTTCATTTTATTTTATTTTTCGGATTTATGTACTGATAAGAAAAAATAAAATATCGATACTAAATCAAGTGAAGAAAGTCCAGAACCGAAGGTAATATTACGATGCCGATGATATATACCTATGTCGAGGATAAAAGTCAATGGACGAGGGAAAACAATTGCTTTTACATAAAATAAACATGCATACAATGGGAAAGGATTTTATACATGTATAAAACACGTGGGTTGTGCCTCATCAGTAGAAAAGAAGAGTTCCACACGTGCCCACTACATCCTAAAGTGTGCACTCATATCATTATAACAATGTGCATCCCCAACATCCTCATGTGTGCCCCAAAGCCTCTATAAATACCCCATCCACATATGTAAAAGGGTAAATTCTACCCACTAAATTCATATTCTCTCTCCTTAAAACATAATGTCGTCATTATACAATATACAATCTCATAATCTCTTAGGTCATAAGAATTAACTTAGAAAATATACTTATGTGGTCCTGACCTAGTCTCTTGTTTCAGGTAGACTGTACTGCATCATGGAAGCATAACATGGATCAACGACAAAAATGTACGAGTTTAACTTTTGGAATCATGTTGTTCTCCTAGACATCGTCGACGCTTCTCATATACCCCTTTTGTTTGTGTTCAGGATTGATCTATCAGATCAAAAAATTTATAAGTGGATTATTTTGACTAAAATGATCTGGCGATGTATGTGGGAACAAGTTTTTAATCCCATTGGGATTCCACATGGGTTTGACAATATTTATGAGGAATTTGTCACGACATATGGAAAATGAAGTGACACACACTACCTTGGTGGATGGGAGAATATATCTCGTCGTAATGAGGGATGATCACATGCAAGAAAATAATGCTAATATGCATCTAAATTTTGTGAATAATCATATTCTAGTTGAGGATCCACATCCATTTTGACAAGCACCGACGAAGAAAGATGTTCATCTTTGATGAATATTTATGTATTTAAACTAGTCGTTATAGTAAATTTCAAACCAATGGAGGCCTCCGTTGACACAACAATATTGAGAGCCTTCGGTTATTCAACTACTAGGTGATTTGAGGGTCATGATGATGGTATGTATACTTGGGAACCAATGATTTATAGAACTATACTTGAGGAGGGAAGAGGAAGAGAACATTAACATCTGAGGGAACTTCGACATAGAATAAAAACCTAGAGGGATTATGAGTATTTCAATCTAATAAAAAATTCTCGGTCAATTATAGGAAAACTTTATAATGAGAGAAACTAGACACTCATATGTGGAAGAAGTTTATGCCTTTTTATATGTCGTTCTTTGGTAGAACAACATATCCTAATGCATATTTATTGCATACCAAACGCAATCTGAATTCACTTCAGGGACTCGTGCTGAACAACATTCACCACAACTCTGATCGGAAATGCACATAACCACTTTTCCAGATTATAACCATAATTAGTTAATAATTTTGCGTAGTTAGTCGATGGTTTGCAACACGCATTTACAAAAAGGAAGAATGTTTGAAAGGATTAGATCAATCGTATATCATGTATTCACATGAGGGTTATTTAATCTAGACTTTCAAATCAATATAGCCCCAAATCCTAAGGATACATTATGTGATGTGATCTCTCAGTTTAGGACCTTCATTAGAGGTGCGGAAATACGAAAGAATGATATAAAAAGAGAAAAAGATAGAGAAAATACGGTGAAAATCGCATATATGAGGATATCATGATTGACATCAAAATTCTAAAGAAAAATTAGGGTATAAGGGGTTCAGAAAGCATGGAAAAGAGAGGACATTAGAGAATAGGACAAAACTCTCATGATATTGTATACCGAATAGAAATGGAGGTAAAAGTTGAGGAATTATGTTGGCCATAGAAGACGTTTTCAAATTCAAGAGCAAGATATAACACCAAATATTTCCATTTTGAAAAATTAATATGGGCTTGATGAGAATCGTTGCAAGCAATCAAAAAGATAAATAGTCTGACTAAAAGAATAGTTAAATTCTTTATACCAGCCGATGACAAGATCAAGCTAAAAGTAGTTGAAGAAAAACAAAATCCTGAACAAAGGGATAAGTCACCTAAAAGAATAATTCACATTGTTTGGTATTAGTGAGCCAAGGAAATAAGCATCAAACAATCAATCCAATCAAGTTGGTCGAGGATATGATTTTGAGGTGAACACAATTACTAGGGACCCTACAATGGCTAGTCAAAGAATGAAAAAAAAATAGTATGTGAAAGAAGCTTGAACACATAAGCATTGTGGTAGACTCTGGAATGGGGATAACATATAATATACCGACAAATTTGTGAACATGATATTTTCCTTCATGATGACCCGCTCGTAAACAAAATTATCATCCCAAACGTATTAATGTGTCAAGTACTTATTGATACATGAAGTGTGGTTAATCTTCTATACACACGTTTGTTTAATCAACTGAATATAGATAAAAGGGTTGTCACACCAGATACATATCCAATTAAAATGTTTATCTAGAAAAGTTTCCACCCTTCGGGCTACATCAAATTACATGTGAATATCGGTTTTGAAGACATGTAAATAAATACTATATGTGCTTTGTGTTAGCTTAATGTGATTTGGCATATCATATGCCATCATCGGGTAAAACACTCTTAAAAAACACTAAAAAATAACTATTATATCACTAAAAATTAACATTATATCACCTAAAAACACTCAATACCACTGCTTGCATTTATCTAATACAAAATACACCAACAATTACATTGTTTAAACAAATAAAAAAAATTAGAAAATACCTAATTTATGGACAAAGTGATGGATGGGACCCACGCGTGTTGGTTGTATCGGAGAAGTTTCATTATTAATGGGCCTGAAAATTATTTGTGGATTAGGGAAAAAATTGGAAGGGTTTTAGGGTTTTTTGAGTTTTTTAGTTGTATTTTTTGCATTAATGGCTAACTGCCCGCTGGATGCTTTTAATTCACCAGAATCATTAGCGAGGACATCAAATCCTCGCAAAATATGTAAATTGTCCTCGTTAAAGATCAATATTAGCGAAGACATAGATGTCCTCTCAAAAGATTAGATCTTTAGTGAGGACCCGCAATGAGGATTTTCTTTTAAATTATTTTCATCCCACGATTAATCCAACCAATCTTAGGCGAGATAATGTCCTTGTTAAACACGTCCTCGCTAAAAACAACACGTGTAGTAGTGTATGTGGAGGATAAAAATCCTAATTTTTTTTTGTATAACGGTTAAATATATGTCACGTAGTGGGGGCTGATTTTTCCTTCTGAAAAAAATTGTATAAATTTGTACTACATCCCAAGTCCAGTTGGTGTTGTAGCCCCCACTATACGTGATCACCTAGTTGCTTTAACTTATATGGTTTAATTTGCACAAATGTTTGTTTAATATTTATTACTAACATTAAGGGTACTTATATTAAGTATTCAGAGTTACCTACAACATTTAAACCAAGTATATGTTCATTCCTTCGGCGATGCAATAACAAATAAGTGTTATCCAATTTTTCCAGCAAAGGCAGTAATCAAGCATTATAATTATCAACTTAATAAAACTTAATAACATCATCTTTTCTAAATTTCTAGAGATATTTGTTGTATCCAAAATTTATTTACCATCCAATGAAGTTCAGGCGACTAAGTAAACAAGTCCACTAGAGACAAAAAACGATCCACTAGTTTTTGGAGAATAATTGATCTTCACTAAAGTAACCCCATTAGGAATTGATATAGAATCTTATTTAAGGTTGGAAGAGAAAAATATATATCATGCAACTCCATAAACGTAAAACATTAGTAATGATCTTGCACACCAAATAAAATTGCATATCTTTAATACTTGAAAGAAGTATCCACTTTGATATTGAAATTTATGGAATTAAGGACACCATAATATCCAATTGGAATGAGATAAGATTTGCTGAAAATATTCATTTATAGAGAAAGCACTAGTAATAGATCATTACACTACTATATAGAATTTATATTAATTTTAACATTTTCTATTGGCTTATTACTTTTAGATATTCATATAGTTTATATGGTAACAATATTTTATATATAGTTTCAATCTATTAAGATCAAAATGTAAATAAGAAATTAATCATATGTATCCAATTAAAATAATATCGAATATTGTCAACATCCTAACTAAAGTGACGTGATGATTATGCCAGCAACCCTTTATAATGGAAAATCATACAACAAAGGAAAATGCTAAACTGATTCCTCACTAATATGAAAATTCTGCAATTCCATAATTGAAGTAATATTTCTACCAAACCTAATTATTTTTCTTATGCAAAGTATTATTACAAGTTATCAATATGATATGACAATATTTAGGGAGACACTTAGTTTTCCATTGACTTTTCTAAATTTTTATGATATATTATTTGAAGATGATACATATTCATAACTCCTTGTGACATACTAAAAGTTGATGGGGCAAATTTGTATATCCAAAAATAATTAATAAAGGGTTTCCTACTTATAAGGCATGTAACCCAACAATTATTTTCTAAAGGGTCCAACCCACAATATTAAAAGTCTAGGACAAAAGTACATTCATGTTCAATAATGCAAGATTATTTCTTATATATATTCAACGCAATCCAATCTCAAGAAGCAAAAAATCCAATAAAAGACAATTACTAATAATAAAGACCAAGGTAAAACCCCCGATGAAAAATATCATTTTTGGGAAATATACATTGTTAAAAGTCATACACCACCTAAGCATTCGTCTCTACACACTCAAACAACACAATATGATGAGTCGATAAAACTAGAACGCGAGAACCCAGTGAACGAAGGTAAAACCTCCGATGAAAAATACTTTTCCGAGCTTTAAGGGGGTTAACCCACCTAGGCGTACATCTCGGAACAATATAAAACCCTAGTTGAAGATTTAAAGAAACGTGAACGTGAGATCACAGTGGCAAAAATTGTTCGCAACCTTGTTATGAATTGACGATGTTATTATTTGGTGGGTTGTGCATTATTATTTGGTTGGTTGTGTGTTATTAGTAGGTGAGATGTATACCTGATTTGGTGGTCTGAATATTCAAGGTGGGTTGTGTGTAATTATTAAGGGAGTTGTATACCCTATTTGGTGGGTGGTTTAGCCATTTGGTAGGATATGGGATTGACAAATGAAAAAGACTCATCATCATCAACTGTTGTCCGTGAAATTTATTAATAATGGAAAGGACTCATATTCAGATCATGATAGAGTTTATTAACATTGGAATAGGATACCGAATTGATGATATATTTGCTCCTTAAAATCCTCCAATACTGTTACGGAAACGAGTTGCTTATGATATGACTGTATATTAAATAACAAAAACGTATCTAATTATTTAATTCTTTTTTTATTTTCGGTAATGAATGATAACTATAAAGTACAATAGACATGTTATAATAACGATAAGTTATTTTAGATCTTAATAAGACAAACTATATAGGTTGACCAGTTCGAACACGATTTGTTTGGTTTAGAACTTTATTAAAAATTACCTCATTATAAATTTTATAAACTTGTAATCAAGATTATAGTACAGCCGAGTAACATAATTTGTTAGAAAGTTTAATTGGATAAAATACCATACAAAATTTATAATGTAGTTGAAAAAAATGTATAACGTACTTAATAAATACACACTATTTGATGAAATGAGAAAAGTAATTGAAGAAAAATTATAAAAAATGGTTCTACCAGAAAAAGTCAAATGCGAGTCAAAGTTGCTAAAACTGCTCTCTACTCATTTATCAAACTCTCTAATTATATCATCTTGTTTTCTTTCCTCCTTTAACTCTTATCCCTCTTTCTTTTTTCACTTTTGTTATTTCCTTTTTTAGATTCAGTGTTGTTTTCTAATCATCTGGTTTCTAACTTTTTTCTTAATCTTTTTCAACCCTTCCCTCACTCCCACATATTTCTCACTCTCTTCCCACCATCAAGTTTATCGTTTCTTCCTCTTTCCTTCACGTCTCAATTTTTATTTTATCTCCATTTAATTTTTTTCTCTTTTTTTCCTTCTTTTTTCGACGACTAAGATGTTAAATTATGCAAGGGATAATTCTTCATCTAATGTTAGCATATCTGAAACCAAAACATAAGAAAACATAATGAGATATAACTAAGTTCATTTGATCTCCAAATGTTTCGGAAGATAATGTTAATACTCTACTCAAACTCAACAGATCTGAAGTAGAAAATAGTTGTAAAGAAGATGTTAGTCAGAATACTACTGATAACTCAAGCGCTAATGATGTTCTACTAGATTTGAGTGAGATACCAGTCAAAGTTGTTGAACAAAGTAAAAGTGAACTTAAACCTTAATTATGGTCTAACCTCTTTGAAGGTTGCGTTAAACAATCTCTTAAACTCGATTATCACGAATCTATATCTCATGAAGGTAAAAACGTCATAAAACCTGCCCCTCATGTTCTTGAGGACAGGGAAAAAATGTGGGAGATATTTTCTAATTAGTTAATTTATGGATAGTTCACCTCTGTTTTATGCTATTGCTAACTTTCTTCGATTTCACTGGGGTAAAATTGAAAAAGTTGACATATCGTCTAGCAGTCAAGGTATATACATCGATAAGTTTGAAAATCAATTATACTATAATAGAGCTTTAGAGCATATGTGGCATGTTAATGGAAAGCTTATTTTATTAAGACCTTTGAAAGCCGGTATGCAATTCGAGAAGATTAATATATCAAAGATTTTCATATGGATTAAACTTTAAAATATCCCTATTGATCTTTAGACACAATCTGGGATGAGTTATATTGCTACTGGTATGGGGGTTACTCTGCAGATGGATTCTATAACTGGGTCAAAAACTAGATTAGGTTATGCTCGTGTTTGTGTTAAAATAAACACCAACGAAATTCTTCCCGATAAATATTATGTTGATATTGGCATGAGTGATCTTTAAGAAGTTCGAGTTGAATACATCTGGAAACCTATTATTTGTTTTAAGTGTGACCATTTTGGTCATTTAGAAAACAAACAATGTTCAAAATGTTTTAGTGCCTCAAAGTACAAAAATTGCTTCCTCCAATGCTCATAAAGATAAAAACAAAGCTCTTGTTGAAAATTGGAAATTTTTTACCCAAAAATCAAGTTCTCATCAACACCACGAAGTATCTAATTATGTTCTTAGTAATAATTCTTTTGAGAAGATATATAGTACTAAATCTAATGATCTAGATCATGACATTATTATGTTTATTAATGATAAGTGTGTTCAAGATATCACACGTCTTCCTAACTTATTAATATAGCTTCATGGAAAGAGGCTTTAATAAGCTTTTTAGGGAACTTGAGGTCAATGATTGTGTTTGCAATGATAATGTTAAACTGCTTGGTCTTTTGGAAACAAAAGTTGAATTCGATAGTGTTTAAGTATAATAAGTGCTCATTTTTCTTATACCAAATGCTGCATGATTATATTAAAGATGAATCCGAGAGAATTTGGATTTTATGGGATAATAATTATGCAGAGGTGAAGCTTATCAAGAAAAATTATCAAGCTGTTCTTGTAGAAGTCATTATCAAAGCGAGTAAGTTTTCTTTTATTGCTTGCTTTGTATATTCTAGTACTGATGAAGGTGAACATGTGGTGCTTTGGCAAGATATTATGAATTAGAGTAACTGATATCTCCATATTTGTGATGTAATTATATAGGTTTGAGACATTATTTTAGGTGTATTTGATTAATAGTTAAGATTTTTTCCCTTTTTATTAGATAATTTCTTAATTTGTGTCTTATTTGATGATTTATTACTTTTCGAGTATATTTGGTTTAATTCGTGTTTTAACGTGAAGCTCGTAAGGTTTATGGAATCTAATTAGATGTCCAATAATTCTAAGGAGCTAAGGAAAGAAGATACAAGAGAAATCAGGAGTTAAAAGGAAGCAAAATTGAATTAGGAAAGGAAAAACTGCCAAATAAATCTGCTAATTTTGCAGCTACATCCACTAAATCGAAGATGACTCTAAATCAGCTGAGATTTTGGACGAGCCTTTAAAGGGTTAGATAGCTCTTTTCTCTGCGATCATTTTGGTATAAAGTGTCAAAATTTGGCCCAATAACAAAAGAGATATGACCAAAACATTTGAGGTTCGGGTGAAAAAACTTTAACATTAAAGTGAGTACGCTCCACAGCTTCAAGAGGGTGCACCTCAACCATAACTAAGCACTTATTTAATTACCTGATCAACACTAAAATAAATCTGACTAGTGACTTCCAGTTCTTGTTTATGCGATCACCTACACATATATATGTAAGACAAGCAAAAGTTTTAATATGGCTATTCTTTGAGCCAAAAATGACAATATTTAATTTATAATTAACTGTTTTTGACATTACTAAATTTTGATTATTTACCGATTAAAGAAACCTTTGTTATCGTATATTTAGTTCCATAGACATATATCTAAAAGACTTAACTGTATTATTAAAAAAATTAATAACACTAAGTTATAAGAAAAATATTTATATATAATTAAGAAGTTTCATAATTATAATAAAATTGTGTATGTGTTCATTTAACCATTTTTGTGATGTGTTAATTTTTTTTTTTTTTTGGTTAAAGATATGTGTTAATTCATATCAATGCAAATATTCCAAACTCTAGGATATATATGATTTCCATTTTTATTCTGCTATTATTAATAAAGCATTTACATTCTATGAAAACATCTCATATATAGTAAATAATAAAATGTATATTTTAGAGGCACTTATCAATACCACCCTAGACGAAGGTGATATTCCCATAAAAGTCATATCTAATATAAAAATAATTAGACAATAATACCTTCGACTAATATTCCCACCAAACAAATTTTTCCCACCAAACAAAATTTTCCGCCAAAAAATTTCCGACCAACTTTTTCGGCCAAATTTTTTCCCGCCAAATTTTTTTTCTCACCAAATTTTTCCCGCCAACTTTTTCCGGCCAAATTTTTTTGGCCAATTAATTTTTCCACCAAATTTTTATGTTGTTATTTGGTGGGAAAAATCCCACCAAATAATCAAATTTTTCCCACCAAATTACATTTGTTTATGTTATTTTGGTGAATAAATCCCACTAAACTAGTTTTGATCCATATTGTTATTTAGTGGGAAAAATCCCACCGAATTATATATATGTTTATGTTTTTTCTGGACAAAAATCCTATAAGAATACAACTATAAAATAAAATAAAAATACAAAATAATGGCTATATAATTACTCCTTTGTTGACTTGTTACTCGCCCAAATTATTTTGGTACGAAACTAGCACGTGCATAAAATGGATATATTATATTTAGGTATTTTTTTCCAGATCATTTACTTGTGATTCTAAGTTATTAACATAAAAATAAGGGGCAACGCCCAATTAATTACACAGAGAGGTAATAATTTCCAACTAAATTATAATTTCAACTTAATTCCCACTTAAGCACAAAAAGTTGGAAGATTACAAAAATACCCATAGGCCTATTTTTCTTTTTTGGTCGACAAATCAAAACTTTTATATATGAAGCTCAAAACATCAATGTTTTACAACTTTTGCCCTATATCATATGGACTTACACCTTTACCCATATGCCTATTAATTAATTATAATAATATTTATTTATTTTTAATTTTTTTTTCGAATTTTTTTAATTGTGTTCTATGAATACGCAATTCTGAGATTTGTGTGTTGCAGGAACATACATAATTGGAATAACCAAAATAAAGTTTTGTGTATTCCAATTTCTAGGAATACATAAATTCGAGTTTAATGTGTTCCATGAATACACAAATTTGAGTTTAATGTGTTCCATGAATACACAAATATAATATTTGTGCGTTCCAAGAATACACAATTCTGAGATTTGTGTGTTCAGGAATACACAGAATTGGAACAAACAAAATCAAGTTTTCTGTATTCCAGGAATACATAAATTCGAGTTTTATGTGCCACGAATACACAAATTTGAATTTTATGTGTTCCATAAATACACAAATTTGAGTTTTATGTGTTCCATGAATACACAAATTTGAGTTTTATGTGTTCCATGAATACACAAATTTGAGTTTTTTGTGTTCCATGAATACACAAATCTGAGATTTGTGTGTTCCAGGAATACACAATTATGAGATTTGTGTGTTCAGGAATACACAGAATTGGAACAAACAAAATCAAATTTAATAATTAATTTCTTTCATGTTTTTCATCCCACCCCCACCCTTAACCTTATCATTTCCTTATTTTTTGTTTATCGCCATTAATCATCTTATATTGTTTAAACACGTTGAGAATACAAATTTTCCATTATTTATATTCTTTATTGAGATTTTAATAAAAGTAATTGAATTATAAAAAATGTTCAAATAACGAAATAAAAAACTAAACTAATAATTTTAGAGTAAATTCCACTTAGGGTCTTGAACACACACCCCCCCCCCCCCCTCTTCAAGATAGCACCCCCACCTAGAGCCTCTACTTACTAAAGACCTCAGAAACTTTTTAACACATGAACCCCAAAACCCCTATTACCTTATTACCCCTTTTTACATAATATATATACTAAATATTTTATTACAATTCTCATAAAATCATTCCCGTGAAAAACTTTTTCTCTCTCTTCCCCTAACCTACTTTTTCTCTCTCTCTCTCTCTCTCCCAGAAAACCAAACCCGCCACCACCATAACACCTTCTTCACCACCGAGAACACCACAACCACCACCAGTTTGCAGCCTTCGATCCCGTTCGTGAAACAGCTGGAGCACCACCACCGGAGCTCCCTTCTTCTACACTTCAATCCCGTTCGTGAAACTGCTGGAGCACCACCACCGGAGCTCCCTTCTTCTACAGTAATGGAAACTCGAACGCTGGATCTCGAATCTCGAACAACCAACCATGGTGGTTTGACACTTCAACTGCCTGAGAGATGCGTCGGCGTGAAATGGAGCAGATCTGGACCACCATCGCGCAGCCATGGTTCGTGCAGTGAACCACCATCGCGCAGCCATGGTCCTCTTCTTCTCCGTCCAGAGAGATCCAGCGTGGAAGCTCGAATAATCTTCACGCGGTGGTGTTCGAAGCTCAACTGGTGGCCTCGTCGTTGCTTGTGGTGGCTGAAGGCGGTGGTGTTTTTGTTCGTGAACATTTGCAGCAGCTCGTCGAGATTTGTGGTGGCTGACGGCGATGTATCTTGTTCGTGACCACTACATCAGCTCATGTGTGCGAGAAGGCTGCCATGAAATCTTCTTCCGTGGTGGTGGTTGTGGTGTTATGGTGGTGGTGGTTGTGGTGTTATGGTGGTGGTGTTCGCAGGTTATGGCTTATGGTGTGGTGTTGGTGGTGCTCCGACGAGAAGATGGCATTTTTTTTTCCAGATTTAGATCTGGTTAAACACAAAAGTAGTTAGATTAATTTTATTATTTTTAATTGTATATTAATTTGTTATTTATTTGAAATGTGTAATAAAGATGAATAAAGTGTTTTTTGACTATTATGCATTGTTTTTTAATAATACTCATCAAATTGACTGAGTACTCATCAAATTGACTGAGTACTCGTCAAATTTATATATAGTACTCTATAAAATTATCCAGAATACTCATTAAATTATATAGAGTACTCATTAAAATATATAGAGTACTCAGCAAAAATATAGAGTACTCTCAGTTTTTCCGATACTCTATGTTTTTTTCCGGTGACCGGTAACTGGTGGTTGGAGGACGGTGGTCGGTGGTCGGAGGTCGGTGCTAGGTGGTCGGTGGTCGGAGGCCGGAGGTAGGTGGGTAGTGGTAGATAGAGAAGAGAGAAATAGTGACATCACATTTTTTTGTCTTTTAGTGTTAGTAAGGGTAGGAAAGACTATTGTAAAAAATGAGGTCCCTAAGAAGAACAACTTTCAAGACACTACTCTATAGAGAAGAAATAGTGTTTCTAAGACCCTATATATAATTCACCCATAATTTTATAAATTCTTTTAGAAGTACGCATATTTAATAGGAAGATATGAAACAAGAAACATATAAAAAAATCGATAACTAGAAATTATCCTATACTTCAATTTTTATTGATTGTTAGTAAATTATATAGACATTCCTTTTTCATTTAAAAAAGTTATTGAAGAAAGAATATTATTTTTACAAATAACTAGTCACATTATTGAACAATTTCAAAACAATAATAACCAATTCAACTATGGAAAATATCAATTGAACTGTTTGACCAGATTAATCCATATAGATCAACAAATAGACTACATGTTATATAAAAGAATAATGAATGGGTAAAAATCACAAATATTGAAAATCTGCTATAACATATAACAAAAATCATTAACCCACTTAGCTTACTATAAGCATAACAAAATGGGTCTCAAATCAGAAATCCAAGTGAGAATGTAAGTAGATCTGAAACGAAGGATAAATAAACACTAAATTAACTAAATTAAGTGAAGAAACTTTCATCAAATGTTCACTTACCCAAATCTTACTCAAGTCATGGTTGAAGTTTGATTTAAAGAGACTTGAAAAACATAAAGAGAAAGGAAAGAGAAAGTAGATATAGGGTTGTCGTCTCGCTTTTCTAAGCTAAGATGAGTATCTCGATAATTACGAAGTGGATAAAATACTCTCATTCAAGCTCCAGCTCTTGAGTCAAACATATGGTACATGAAGTAATGACAAATAATGTCGAATCCAAGAATAAAATGTGAGTTGGCTTTAGTGTGTTGATAACGACTTATGTCACACACAATTACATTTAAAAAGCCCGTATAAAAATTTATATTAAAGATATATACATTAATATTAAGACATCATATATAATAATACGACGAATTAAAAAATATTGTATTCAAAAATTTCAAATCCTAAAATTATAATTCATAAGAAAAAGATAAATACGAATTTTGATATCCTAATATCTGAATTAGTCACCGTCTTTACAATTTTATTAAAAAGAATAAGAGTGTAATAGCTCGTATGAGTTATAATTGGTTAATGGAAGTACGCAAAATAATTTCAAAATTAAATTATTTAACAAATTGGCAACTTGTGTTATATGCTATTTGATTTTTCTAGCATATCTTTTTTTTTTAACTTAAATGTTGAACCTCTAAATAGATACGTGGGTAGGGAGGAGAAGTGTGAATTTGTATATAAAAAATCATTTGAGAAAAAATAACGAGGAACAAATAATTAATCTTTATTTGAGAAGTCTATGATCCTTTTCAAAGTATAAGTTTCTATAGGCAAATTTCAACCTTTATTAAGAAACATATATAGAAAGAAAAACCTCAATGTTTAGATCAACTTAAATTAAAAATTTATTTCAATCCATATTGAGAAAAAAATGATAAATTCGTCCACAATTGATCTTTTAGTTAAGGAAAAAACTAATTACGACTATAAAGGTAGAATGGAAAAAAATTAAAAAATGGACATCAAAATGGTAGGAATAGATATTTTTCAAGAACTTAAGGGTGGACTTAAATCCCTACCCACTCAAATCATAGATTTGTCACTAATAGCTTAACTTTGAATAAAGTTAACAAATCAGGTCTTGATCCATAGAATTTTTAGTGAAAATATATATGTCCTATTGTAGTTAGTCTCTTTCACATGGTACACACTACGTGATTTTCTAGTTCCAATTATGGGGTCCAAACTTTAGTGAAGTTACAAACTCTTTTAAATCCTCTTTCCTCATCTCTTTTGAACATTCAAATTTACTTTCCTAAGGTAAATTAGGGAGTCGTTCATCCTCCATTTGTGTATCCAATTGTTGAGTACATGTATTTCAAAGCTAGTATTTTTCACTTGGTCAAAAAATACTAATAGTTGCAAATTTGGGTTTTGGGTGATAAAAGGTCACATCGGTAAGGTAATAAATCGTTATTTTTATTATTCTCTTCGTCCCATAGTATGTATCGATATTTTTGAAAATAGTTATCTAAAAAAGCTTGTCAATCACAAATATAAGACACTTTTTTACAATTTATACACATTTTATCCCAAATTTATATATGTGTGTATGTGCGTATGTGTTCAACAGATTTTTCAGCTATCAAGACGCAGAATATTTTAGTAATCATGGTTTTAATAAATGACTTTCTTTATTTATATACTAAAAAATTGGAATGCCTCACTTTGAAAAAATTATTAATATCTAGCAAAATTCATATCAATAAATAAATATTTTGTGGCACTATCAATTAATATTTTAATTATTTTTACTACTAGTGTGGTTCTAAGAATTGATCCACTAAACATTGATGATACCTTAGCTAAATTATCTATACAAATTAATATTCTTATGAATGGTTTTGACTTAGAAGTTGGTTTTCTTACAATACCCAAGATTATCTTATGGGGATACATGAATGTAAAGAGGTAAAATCATTATATCAAAGTATTCACTATACATAATTAGTTAAAGGATATATTTTTACTTACTTATATATCATCATATTTTATAAGTTTTCCGGAGGGACAGATCCTATTAAATTTTAAAACATAGGAGTACTAATTAGGCCTTATAAATGTCTCTCTTAGCATCCTATTCTGAAAGTTTTCTCGAGAAATTCAAATTCTCCAAAAACTAAGGAAATTTCGTCTAGGCTTCAATAACTGCCCCCAAATCCCATAGCTTTATGCCATTCTCAGAACAATTTAAAAATAAATATTATCCTTATGCATCAAGTAGGAGAGAATATCACAAAATAACAAATCAGCAGAAGAAGAAAACACAGAGAATATCACAAAATAACAAATCAGCAGAAGAAGAAAACACAGAAGCTGAAGATCCTTCATTCAACAAAATGAAAATATTAATGACCTTAGTCTCATACGAATTCTTTTTGCCTTTGTCCCATAAAGTGAAATGGCTTCAGGTAGCGTTGTCAACCATGAACGATATGATCATTGGCAGCATGTTGAACAAAATTCTCCGGATCGGCTAAGGTCTCCTCATGAGCAGGCATTATAAGGTTATTAGCTTGGTCATCTTCTGCAACTTGGACTATCAAATTTTGGTGTTCCTTCTATCCTCTGTGCAAGCATTTTCCGGGAACGTTCAGCCTCGAATAATATCCCTTCTTCCCGAGCCTGGGCTACCTTCTCTTCCATAGTGCGAATAAGATCATCTAGTGATCGTTGGCACTGGTCAGCTCGTCTTTCACTCAACTGCTTCTCGCGAATTGCAATCCTCAGCTGTTCCTTCAGGGCATCATACTTCTTCCGAGAAACAGTTTGAGGCATGCAACTATCAGTCAGCTGGAAAAAGAGACAGTTAAATAAGTTAATAAAAGGAGAATAAAATGGAATATCAATGTTGATACAATTTTACCTCTAAACATTGGCTTTCCAAGGCACCTGTCACATTAGTAGGACAGTTGAAACCAGGAGGCGTGGAAACAGCATCCAATTTAGAAGGCCCGGCCTGGAGGGTGGATACAACTGGCTTATCCCAAGAAGAAATCTCTGGATGAATGGAGGGGAGCTGATTCAAGTCAATACACATGCGTTGAGAAGTCACCGTTAGTGGGGCCTTGGATGGACGAGAATGAAGAGGAGGCAAACTATATCTTGGAGCAACCACGGAGGGGGAATCAATGGGGTCTTTCCACAAATCTGAGGAGTCCCTACCTCTCTTTCTCTGACTTGTGCCCATGGATATAATCCTCCTCTCATCTGCGAATTCAGCTTTAGGATGTAGCAAAAAAAAGAAAAAAGAATTAATAGCAAAAGAGAAAGTAAACAACCGCATTTAAACACATACCTGCAGGCTCATCATCCTTCATTGTGGAATCTTCAGACTCGCCATTGCCTTGAACCACTTCCTCGCGAGCGTTCGTTTCCTGGGGAACCTGTGTCTCCAGTCGATTCATCACCCAAGCAGTATACCAAGGAAAAATGCCTGACTCTTTGAGAGGTTTACGCGTGACCAAGTCAAGAACCGAGTACCTTTCTGGCCAGTTTCGGATTTTATAAAGCATTTGTTGCTCGGAACGAGACAGGGCGGGCTCCTGTTGTCCTATCACCATAGGAATGACACCCCAATCTGTGGTGATAGGCCAGTTGGGATTTGTTTTGGCGAATACATAACTTGTACGCCATTCTTTGTGACTAGTCCTGAAGTCTACCAAAATGTTCGGAACATCGTGCCGGCCACATAGGTTATACCATCCTCCTTTCACCAACTGATCCTTACCTGCACCACGAGTGTTTTTGATGTAGTAGCATTCTCGGAAAAGACGTGCAGTTGGATTGATTTCTAATTTCTTCACACACACTATATAAAAACCTACTACTGTTGCCCATGAGTTAGGCGAAAGTTGGCCTGGACTAAGACCATAGCCATTCAAAACATCCGACATGAATGGATGAAGAGGAAACCTGAGTCCCATATCAAGACTCTTAGTATAAACCGCAAATTCACCAATATAACCTCGACTCGCACTCTCCTCCTTCTCGGGCTTCCTAATTTCTATACCACTCTTGAAATACCCATTGAGCAGGATCTTGTTGAATGTTTCTTCGGTAGTCAGACACTGAAGTTGATCAGCCCCGAATACCCCTGCGCGTTCTAGAGGCCGGGGTATACGTATTGACATTTGAGGTTCGGGTGAAAAAACTTTAACATTAATGTGAGTACGCTCCACAGCTTCAAGAGGCTGCACCTCAACCATACCGAAACACTTCTTTACTGATCAACAACACTGAATAAATCTGCCTTGTGATTTCCAGTTCTTGTTTCTGCGATCACCTACACATATGTAAGACAAGCAAAATTTTTAATAAAGCTATTCTTTAAGAAAAATGACAATATTTAGAAAATTTATACTTAACTGTTTTTGACATTATTAAATTTTGATTATTTACCGATTAATTAATAAAACTTTGTTACCGTATATATAGTTCCATAGGCATATCTAAAACACTTTACTGTATTATTAAAAAAAATTAATAAGACTAAATTATAAAAATAAATATTTATATATAATTAAGTAGTTTTATAATTATAATAAAATTTTGTCCGTATTCATTTAACCATTTTTATAATATGTGTTCATTCATATCAATGCAAAATATTCTAAACTTTAGGATATATATGATTTCCATTTTTATTTCGCTATATTAATAAAGCATTTTCATTTTATGAAAACATCTCATATATAATAAATAATAAAATTTATATTTTATACCAAATACAAACAATAGTTTATCGGTGGTTTTGTTTTAACTTTTTTTTAATTTTTAAATTGAAATAAAGTATATAACCTCATATATTGTATTTTACTAATAAGTTTTGTCTATTAGGGAATCTAAAAATATAAATAAGGTTGGACTTGAATAGTAAAAGAATTCGGGAGCAATACCCCTAATTTTTTTATTGGTATTTAATAAAAATCATATAAAAGATAAAAAATATCACCGTCAAATAAGTCTAGAGTAATCTATTCAATTCTATTCTTTATTTTTATTTTTTTTCAAATAAAACAGACCAGTTTAATCAATTAAGGGATAATTTTAATTTTATAAATAATTTTTTTTATAAATTAATGCTTATGATATTAAAAAAATCAATAAACATTTAAAAATACCTTATATGTGATGATAAATTATAAATAAAGTAAAATTATGATGTGATAATTTTAAAGTTAAATGAGTTTTAATTTAATAATAAATTGAATTTGAAAAATATTTAAATAGACTATTTTTTTTTATTTGAGGGTAGGCTCTTTGTAAATGTAGATCCGTCAGTGGCTTTGTATTTCATAATTAAAATATGTGGTCATACGTTTAAGTTAATTTTTTGTCCAAAAAAAAAATGCGTTTAAGTTATTTGTCTTAAACTAGTATCCAATTAATTTTGGTACGAAACTAGCACGTGCATAGAATGGATATATTTTATTTAGGTATTTTTGTCAGATCATTGAGTTGTGATTTTAAGAGCCCGTTTGGGACTGATTATTTGAGTCAAAAGCGCTTTTCAGCTAAAATTTATATATTTGTAAAAAAACATCAAAAAATATTTCGACATCTAAAATCACTTTAAGTGATTATTTTAATAATCACATATCTAGTGCTTTTTCTAAAAGTGATTTTAAAGGTCTAAAGTATTTTTAAAAATCTAAAACCACTTTAAGTGATTATTTTAAAAAGCGATCCCAAACTGGCACTAAGTTATTAATATAAAAATAATGGTGTGTTTGGTAATATATTTAATTTTTAAATAATTAATTTCTTTCATGTTTTTTCATCTCACCCCACCCTCAACCTTATCATTTTTCTTTATTTTCGTTTGTCGTCATTATATCGTATTAAACACGTTGTGAATACCAAATTTCCATTATTTATATTATTTATTAAGATTTTAATTAAAAAAAATTGAATTATAAAAAATATATAAATAACAAAATGAAAATCTCAAATAAAAAACTAAACTAATAATTTTGTGAAATTGTTTTAAAAGTATGCATGTTCAATAGGAAGATATGAAATGAGAAACATATAAAAAGTTTAATAACTAGAAATTATCATATAGTTTAATCTTTTAATGATTGTTAGTAGATTATATAGACATTCTTTTTCATTAAAAAAAATTAATTCAAGGAAAATTAGTATTCTTACAAATAACTAGTTACATTATTGAACAATTTTAAAACAATAATAACCAATTCAACTATGGAAATCATCAACTAAATCCTTTGGCTAGATTAATCCATATAGATCAACAAATAGACTATACGTGATATAAAAAGAAGAATGAATGGGTGCAATGACAAATTAATTGAAAATCTGCTATAACATAATAACAAAAAATCATTAACCCACTTAAATCACTACAAGCATAACAAAATGGGTCTCAAATCAGTAATTTAAGTGAGAAGGTAAGTAGATCTGAAACAAAAGATAAATAAACACAAAATTAACTAGATTCAGTGAAGAAAATTTCATCAAATGTTTACTTACCTATATCTTGCTCAAGTCATGGCTGAAATTTGATCTAAAGCAACTTGAAAACATAAAGAGAAAGGAAAGACTAAGTAGATCTAGGTTTTTCGGCTTGCTCTTCTAAGCTAAGTTATTACTATGAAATAAGATATAAGATGAGTATCTCGATAATTACGAAGTGGGTAAAATGCTCTCATTCAAACTCCAACTCTTGAGTCGAACATATGGTAGATGAAGTAATGACAAATAATGTCGTATCCAAGAATAAATATGAGAGTTGGCTTTCGTGTATTGATAACGGCTTATGTCACACACAATTACATTTAAAAAGCCCATATAAAAATTAATACTTAAAATATATACATTAATATTTTTTTTTGTCTACTATACATTAATATTTAATATTAAGACATCATAAATACTAATATGAGGAATAAAAAAATATTGTATAACAAAAATTTCATATCATAAAATTATAATTCATAAGAAAAAGATAAAGATAAAGATAATTTTTTACGAATTTTGAAATCCTAATATCTAAATTAGTCACAGTCTTTACAATTTTTTTTAAAAAGAGAGTGTAATAGCTCGTATATAAAAGAAGTGTTATATGTTATATAAAAGAAGTGTTATATAAAATATGAGAGTTGGCTTTCGTGGTTAATGGAAGAAAGAAAAATAATTTTGAATTAAATTATTTAACACATCGGTAATTTGTGTTATATGTTATTTGACTTTTCCTGCATGTCTTACTTTTTTTATACTTAAATGTTGAACCTTTAAATAGGTATGTGGGTGGGGAGGAAAAGAAGTGTGAATTTGTATATAAAAAATTATTTGAGAAAAAATAATGAGTAAAAATAATTAATCTTTATTTAAGAAATCCATAATCTTTTTTTCAAAGTATAATTTTCTGCTTGGCGAATTTCAACCTTTATTTAAAAACATATATAGAAATTGAAATCTCAATGTTCAGGTCAACTAAAATTGAAAATTTATTTCAATCTATATTGAGAAAAATGATCAATCCGTCCACAATTGATCTTTTAGTTAAGAAAAAAAACTAATAACGACCATAAAGGTAGAGTGGAAAAAAATTGAAAAACTGGACATCACAATGGTAGAAATTTATATTTATTTTGAATTTAAGGGTGGGCTTAAGCCCCCACCCGCTCAAAGCATAGATCTGTTACTGATAGCTTAACTTTGAATGAAGTTAGATAATAATGTCTTGATTCATGGGCTTTTCTGTGGAAATATATACTTCCTATCGCAGTTAGCCTATTTCACGTGGTAGCCACTATGTGATTTCCTAGTTCCAATTGTGGGGTCCGAGCTCTTGTGAAGTTACCAACTCTTTTATATCCCCTTTCTAATCTCCTTTGAACATTCAAATTTACTTTCCTAAGGTGAATTAGGGGGACGTTCATCCTCCATTTGTGTATCCAATTGTTGTATATATGTATTTCAAAGCCAGTATTTTTTCACTTGGTAAAAAATATGCTAATAGTTGCGAATTTGGCTTTGGATGATAAAAAGTCACATTGGTAGGGTAACGATAAATTAAATAATTATTTATATTACTCTCTTCATCCCATAGTATGTGTCGATATTGTTGAAAATAGTTATCTAAAAAAGTTTGTCAATTACTAATATAAGACACTTTTTTTTTACAATTTATACACACTTTATCCCGAATTATATATATATATGTGTGTGTGTGTGTATATGTGTGTGTGTGTGTGAGAGAGAGAGATAGAGAGAGAGATTTCAGTTATCAAGACTTTATGAAGAATATTTTTGTAATCGTGGTTTCAATAAATGACCTTTCTTTATCTATATACTAAAAATATTGGACATATTGATGCCTCACTTTGAAAGGTCATTAATTTCTCGCAAAATTGATATCCATAAATAAATATTTTGTGACATTATCAATTAATATTTGAATTACTCTTCAATACTATTGTGTTCTAAGAGTTGGACCACTAAAAATTGGTGGTACCTTAGCTAACTTATCTATATAACGTTACTATTCTTATGGTTGGTTTTTCTTACAATACACGAGATTATATTATGGGCTAAGTTGTAGATCTCCCCGCCTAGGCGCACCTAGGCGACACCTAGACATCAACTCCCCCCTCACCCGCTTACGCCTAGTTAAAATTCTAGGCGTTTTTTCCTAGCGCCTCAGTCGCTGTGGAATAGGCACCTAACCCGTCTAGGCGCCGATAAATGGCAAAAAATGGTCGCCTATGCACCGGTTAATGGCCAAACATGCCCGCATAGGCCTATATTTTTTTTTATTCTCGAGATTTTTTAATTTATAGTATAACTCAATTTTTAGTATTTTTATATTTATGATAGTGTTGTTATATAAATTTTATGACTTAAATAGTAAAATTGATATAATTACTACATATATATTACTAAATATACATAATTACAATGTAATTTCGCCTAGGCCTCGTGTAATCCCGCCTAGGCGCTAGGCCCCGGTCGGCCACCAAGGCTTCAAAACCGAAATCTACAACATAGCTTATGGGTGAGTGTAAAGGAAAAAAACCATTTAATCAATGTATTCATCATACATAATTAGTTAAGGATATATTCTTGCTTACTTACATGTTGAACCAGGGCTTAGGTAACCATTTATCGGAATGAATATTACCTAGGCTTTCCTAAATGGTTAACAAGAATCTTCCATCATGAATAGTTATGACCTTGTTTACTATGTATTACTTAACCATGTGATTAATTCCACAAGAGTATGAATTATGGTATTACAATTGGTCAGTGTATTAGAAAGTATCTGTATTTATGAACTGCTTATTCTTAGGTCTATCTCTTTCTCATTCAACTACTTCTTCTTAGCCAGTTTTGGACTAACAACTATTTCATTAAATCGTGTGGTAAAAGGCGATTGATTATAAGTGAAATGTAAAGGCAAAAACTTCAATTTATGATTGGAAGGATGTCTACAATTATCCTAAATCGTCACTCAAAGTGGTGGAGTCTAGTTGTTCACCCTAGTTACAAAATTCAAAAATTACTGTAATTTAGAGGAATTCGATCCACCCATATTTCCCAAAATATTCCCTTATCATCTATCTTATATGATCCTTGTTTGCCTAAAACCTAATGTTTGTAATAAAAATAAAAGAACAATTATATGACTATGTCACCTTCACCCCAACTAAATACACCTTTCAGGAACAGGTGACAAACACGTTGATTGACACTACATATAAGGACAAAGGTTTGTATATCATTGGAAACCCAACTTAGAAAGTGGAGTATATGAGTACTAGCAGTGCTAGAAAGGTTCATTATAATACACCTATTTAAAGGTATTTTGTTTCATTTTATTTTATTTTTCGGATTTATGTACTGATAAGAAAAAATAAAATATCAATACTAAATCAAGTGAAAAAAGTCTAGAACCGAAGGTAATATTACGATGCCGATGATATATACCTATGTCGAGGATAAAAGTCTATGGACGAGGGAAAACAAATGCTATTACATAAAATAAACATGCATACAATGGGAAAGGATTTTATACATGTATAAAACACGTGGGTTGTGCCTCATCACTAGAAAAGAAGAGTTCCACACGTGCCCACTACATCCTAAAGTGTGCACTCATATCATTATAACAATGTGCATCCCCAACATCCTCATGTGTGCCCCAAAGCCTCTATAAATACCCCATCCACATATGTAAAAGGGTAAATTCTACCCACTAAATTTATATTCTCTCTCCTTAAAACATAATGTCGTCATTATACAATATACAATCTCATAATCTCTTAGGTCATAAGAATAAACTTAGAAAATATACTTATGTGGTCCTGACCTAGTCTCTTGTTTCAGGTAGACTGTACTGCATCATGGAAGCATAACATGGATCAACGACAAAAATGTACGAGTTTAACTTTTGGAATCATGTTGTTCTCCTAGACATCGTCGACGCTTCTCATATACCCTTTTTGTTTGTGTTCAGGATTGATCTATCAGATCAAAAAATTTATAAGTGGATTATTTTGACTAAAATGATCTGGCGATGTATGTGGGAACAAGTTTTTAATCCCATTGGGATTCCACATGGGTTTGACAATATTTATGAGGAATTTGTCACGACATATGGAAAATGAAGTGACACACACTACCTTGGTGGATGGGAGAATATATCTCGTCGTAATGAGGGATGATCACATGCAAGAAAATAATGCTAATATGCATCTAAATTTTGTGAATAATCATATTCTAGTTGAGGATCCACATCCATTTTGACAAGCACCGACGAAGAAAGATGTTCATCTTTGATGAATATTTATGTATTTAAACTAGTCGTTATAGTAAATTTCAAACCAATGGAGGCCTCCGTTGACACAACAATATGGAGAGCCTTCGGTTATTCAACTACTAGGTGATTTGAGGGTCATGATGATGGTATGTATACTTGGGAACCAATGATTTATAGAACTATACTTGAGGAGGGAAGAGGAAGAGAACATTAACATTTGAGGGAACTTCGACATAGAATAAGAAACCTAGAGGGATTATGAGTATTTCAATCTAATAAAAAATTCTCGGTCAATTATAGGAAAACTTTATAATGAGAGAAACTAGACACTCATATGTGGAAGAAGTTTATGCCTTTTTATATGTCGTTCTTTGGTAGAACAACATATCCTAATACATATTTATTGCATACCAAACGCAATTTGAATTCACTTCAGGGACTCGTGTTGAACAACATTCACCACAACTCTGATCGGAAATGCACATAACCACTTTTCCAGATTATAACCATAATTAGTTAATAATTTTGCGTAGTTAGTCGATGGTTTGCAACACGCATTTACAAAAAGGAAGAATGTTTGAAAGGATTAGATCAATCGTATATCATGTATTCACATGAGGGTTATTTAATCTAGACTTTCAAATCAATATAGCCCCAAATCCTAAGGATACATTATGTGATGTGATCTCTCAGTTTAGGACCTTCATTAGAGGTGCGGAAATACGAAAGAATGATATAAAAAGAGAAAAAGATAGAGAAAATACGGTGAAAATCGCATATATGAGGATATCATGATTGACATCAAAATTCTAAAGAAAAATTAGGGTATAAGGGGTTCAGAAAGCATGGAAAAGAGAGGACATTAGAGAATAGGACAAAACTCTCATGATATTGTATACCGAATAGAAATGGAGGTAAAAGTTGAGGAATTATGTTGGCCATAGAAGACGTTTTCAAATTCAAGAACAAGATATAACACCAAATATTTCCATTTTTGAAAAATTAATATGGGGTTGATGAGAATCGTTGCAAGCAATCAAAAACATAAATAGTCTGACTAAAAGAATAGTTAAATTCTATATACCAGCCGATGACAAGATCAAGCTAAAAGTAGTTGAAGAAAAACAAAATCCTGAACAAAGGGATAAGTCACCTAAAAGAATAATTCACATTGTTTGGTATTAGTGAGTCAAGGAAATAAGCATCAAACAATCAATCCAATCAAGTTGGTCGAGGATATGATTTTGAGGTGAACACAATTACTAGGGACCCTACAGTGGTTAGTCAAAGAATGAAAAAAAAATAGTATGTGAAAGAAGCTTGAACACATAAGCATTATGGTAGACCCTGGAATTGGGAAAACATATAATATACCGACAAATTTGTGAACATGATATTTTCCTTCATGATGACCCGCTCGTAAACAAAATTATCATCCCAAACGTATTAATGTGTCAAGTACTTATTGATACATGAAGTGTGGTTAATCTTCTATACACGCGTTTGTTTAATCAACTGAATATAGATTAAAGGGTTGTCACACCAGATACATATCCAATTAAAATGTTTATCGAGAAAAGTTTCCACCCTTCGGGCTACATCAAATTACATGTGAATATCGGTTTTGAAGACATGTAAATAAATAATATATGTGCTTTGTGTTAGCTTAATGTGATTTGGCATATCATATGCCATCATCGGGTAAAACACTCTTAAAAACACTAAAAAATAACTATTATATCACTAAAAATTAACATTATATCACCTAAAAACACTCAATACCACTGATTGCATTTATCTAATACAAAATACACCAACAATTACATTGTTTAAACAAATAAAAAAAATTAGAAAATACCTAATTTATGGACAAAGTGATGGATGGGACCCACGCGTGTTGGTTGTATCGGAGAAGTTTCATTATTAATGGGCCTGAAAATTATTTGTGGATTAGGGAAAAAATTGGGAGGGTTTTAGGGTTTTTTGAGTTTTTTAGTTGTATTTTTTGCATTAATGGCTAACTGCCCGCTGGATGCTTTTAATTCACCAGAATCTTTAGCGAGGACATCAAATCCTCGCAAAATATGTAAAGTATCCTCGCTAAAGATCAATATTAGCGAAGACATAGATGTCCTCGCAAAAGATTAGATCTTTAGTGAGGACCCGCAATGAGGATTTTCTCTTTAAATTATTTTCATCCCACGATTAATCCAACCAATCTTAGGAGAGATAATGTCCTCGTTAAACACGTCCTCGCTAAAAACAACATCTGTAGTAGTGTATGTGGAGGATAAAATTCCTAATTTTTTTTGTATAACGGTTAAATATATGTCTCGTAGTGGGGGCTAATTTTTCCTTCTGAAAAAAATTGTATAAATTTGTACTACATCCCAAGTCCAGTTGGTGTTGTAGCCCCCACTATACGTGATCACCTAGTTGCTTTAACTTATATAGTTTAATTTGCACAAATTTTTGTTTAATATTTATTACTAACATTAAGGGTACTTATATTAAGTATTCAGAGTTACCTACAACATTTAAACCAAGTATATGTTCATTCCTTCGGCGATGCAATAACAAATAAGTGTTATCCAATTTTTCCAGCAAAAGCAGTAATCAAGCATTATAATTATCAACTTAATAAAACTTAATAACATCATCTTTTCTAAATTTCTAAAGATATTTGTTGTATCCAAAATTTATTTACCATCCAATGAAGGTCAGGCGACTAAGTAAACAAGTCCACTAGAGACAAAAACCGATCCACTAGTTTTTAGAGAATAATTGATCTTCACTTAAGTAACCCCATTAGGAATTGATATAGAATCTTATTTAAGGTTGGAAGAGAAAAATATATATCATGCAATTCCATAAACGTAAAACATTAGTAATGATCTTGCACACCAAATAAATTGCATATCTTTAATACTTGCAAGAAGTATCCACTTTGATATTGAAATTTATGGAATTAAGGACACCATAATATCCAATTGGAATGAGATAAGATTTGCTGAAAATATTCATTTATAGAGAAAGCACTAGTAATAGATCATTACACTACTATATAGAATTTATATTAATTTTAACATTTTTTATTGGCTTATTACTTTTAGATGTTCATATAGTTTATATGGTAACAATATTTTATATATAGTTTCAATCTATTAAGATCAAAATGTAAATAAGAAATTAATCATATGCATCCAATTAAAACAATATCGAATATTGTCAACATCCTAACTAAAGTGACGTGATGATTATGCCAGCAACCTTTTATAATGGAAAATCATACAACAAAGGAAAATGCTAAACTGATTCCTCACTAATATGAAAATTCTGCAATTCCATAATTGAAGTAATATTTCTACCAAACCTAATTATTTTGCTTATGCAAAACCAGTCAAAGTTGTTGAACAAAGTAAAAGTGAACTTAAACCTTAATTATGGTCTAACCGCTTTGAAGGTTGCGTTAAACAATCTCTTAAACTCGATTATCACGAACCTATATCTCATGAAGGTAAAAACGTCATAAAACCTCCCTCTCATGTTCTCGAGGACAGGGAAAAAACATGGGAGATATTTTCTAATTAGTTAATTTATGGATAGTTCACCTCTGTTTTATGCTATTTCTAACTTTCTTCGATTTCACTGGGGTAAAATTGAAAAAGTTGACATATCGTCTAGCAGTCAAGGTATATACATCGATAAGTTTGAAAATCAATTATACTATAATAGAGCTTTAGAGCATATGTGGCATGTTAATGGAAAGCTTCTTTTATTAAGACCTTTGAAAGCCGGTATGCAATTCGAGAAGATTAATATATCAAATATTTCCCTATGGATTAAACTTTAAAATATCCCTATCGATCTTTAGACACAATCTGGGTTGAGTTATATTGCTACTGGTATGGGGGTTACTCTGCAGATGGATTCTATAACTGGGTCAAAATCTAGATTAGGTTATGCTCGTGTTTGTGTTAAAATAAACACCAACGAAATTCTTCCCGATAAATATTATGTTGATATTGGCATGAGTGATCTTTAAGAAGTTCGAGTTGAATACAACTAGAAACCAATTATTTGTTTTAAGTGTGACCATTTTGATCATTTAGAAAACAAACAATGTTCAAAATGTTTTGGTGCCCCAAAGTACTAAAATTGCTACCTCCAATGCTCATAAAGATAAAAACAAAGCTCTTGTTGAAAATTGGAAATTTTTTACCCAAAAATCAAGTTCTCATCAACACCACGAAGTATCTAATTATGTTCATAGTAATAATTCTTTTGAGAAGATATATAGTACTAAATCTAATGATCTAGATCATGACATTATTATGTTTATTAATGATAAGTGTGTTCAAGATATCACACGTCTTCCTAACTTATGAATATAGCTTCATGGAACGTAAGAGGCTTTAATAAGCTTTTTAGGGAACTTGAGGTCAATGATTGTGTTTGCAATGATAATGTTAAACTGCTTGGTCTTTTGGAAACAAAAGTTGAATTTGATAGTGTTTAAGTACAATAAGTGCTCATTTTTCTTATACCAAATGCTGCATGATTATATTAAAGATGAATCCGAGAGAATTTGGATTTTATGGGATAATAATTATGCAGAGGTGAAACTTATCAAGAAAAATTATCAAGCTGTTCTTGTAGAAGTCATTATCAAAGCGAGTAAGTTTTTTTTATTGCTTGCTTTGTATATTCTAGTAATGATGAAGGTGAACATGTGGTGCTTTGGCAAGATATTATCAATTAGAGTAACTGATATCTCCATATTTTTGATGTATTAATATAGGTTTGAGACATTATTTTAGGTGTATTTGATTAATAGTTAAAAAAAATTCCCTTGTTATTAGATAATTTCTTAATTTGTGTCTTATTTGATGATTTATTACTTTTCGAGTATATTTGGTTTAATTCGTGTTTTAATGTGAAGCTCGTAAGGTTTATGGAATCTAATTAGATGTCCAATAAATTCTAAGGAGTTAAGAACAGAAGATACAAGAGAAATCAGGAGTTAAAAGGAAGCAAAATTGAATTAGGAAAGGAAAAACTGCCAAATAAATCTGCTAATTTTGCAGCTACATCCACTAAATCGAAGATGACTCTAAATCAGCTGAGATTTTGGACGAGTCTTTAAAGGGCTAGATAGCTCTTTTCTCTGCGATCATTTTGGTATAAAGTGTCAAAATTTGGCCCAATAACAAAAGAGATATGACCAAAACATTTAAGGTTTGGGTGAAAAAACTTTAACATTAAAGTGAGTACGCTCCACAGAGGGTGCACCTCAACCATAACTAAGCACTTATTTAATTACCTGGTCAACACTAAAATAAATCTGACTGGTGACTTCCAGTTCTTGTTTATGCGATCACCTACACATATATATGTAAGACAAGCAAAAGTTTTAATATGGCTATTCTTTGAGCCAAAAATGACAATATTTAATTTATAATTAACTGTTTTTTACATTAATAAATTTTGATTATTTACCGATTAAAGAAACCTTTGTTATCGTATATTTAGTTCCATAGACATATATCTAAAAGACTTAACTGTATTATTAAAAAAAATTAATAACACTAAGATATAAGAAAAATATTTATATATAATTAAGAAGTTTCATAATTATAATAAAATTGTGTTTGTGTTCATTTAACCATTTTTTTGATATGTGTTAATTCATATCAATGCAAATATTCCAAACTCTAGGATATATATGATTTCCATTTTTATTCCGCTATTATTAATAAAGCATTTACATTCTATGAAAGCATCTTATATATTGTAAATAATAAAATGTATATTTTAGAGGCAATTACCAATACCACCCTGGGCGGAGGTGATATTCCCATAAAAGTCATATCTAATACAAAAAATATAATTAGACAATAATACCATCGACTAAATATTCCCACCAAACAAAATTTTTCCCACCAAACTAAATTTTCCCGCTAAAAAATTTCCGACCAACTTTTTCGGTCAAATTTTTTCCCGCCAAATTTTTTTTCGCACCAAATTTTTCCCACCAAGTTTTTTTGGCCAATTAATTTTTCCACCAAATTTTATGTTGTTATTTGGTGGGAAAATCCCACCAAATAATCAAATTTTTCCCACCAAATTACATTAGTTTATGTTATTTGGTGGGAAAATCCCACCAAATAATTAAATTTTTCCCACCAAATTACATTAGTTTATGTTATTTTGGTGAATAAATCCCACCAAACTAGTTTTGATCCATATTGTTATTTAGTGGAAAAAATCCCACCAAATTATATATATATTTATGTTTTTTCTGGACAAAAATCCTATAAAAATACAACTATAAAATAAAATAAAAATACAAAATAATGGCTATATAATTACTCCTTTGTTGACTTGTTACTCGCCCAAAAATAATAGGCCAAAAGTGAAGTTGCAAATTTGCAATAATTGACCAAAAATGCTCTTTTGTTGAGTTGTCTCAAAAATATTACAATTAATAAAGCACAGCTGCAGCTCCTTTATATCAAACAAAGCAGCAATGGAATCCTTGATGAAAAAGGACGCAAACCAGCACCCAAATATTCTAAAATATCCAAAATAGCTCCACAAATTCTCAAACATAAAACCAAAAAAATACCGCGAATTCTCGAACAATAGCCCGAAGAAATACCACGAATTCTCGAACAAAAGAAGTAGGAATCATCAGCTCCACTCCAAGAACTCACAATACAGTATACACTAATGCAATAGCTCAAAGGTGAAGCAAAGCATTAGAAATATAGCTGCAGGTGAATGAAAAATAATAAAAGAAGCAATTCTAAAAACAGCTATCTGGACATCAATTTTTATGGTATTGAGATTAAATCTAATAATAATTAGCATAAACTGAAGGATCAATATCAGTCATGCTATCGAGTGTGCATTTTCCTTCTTCGATTAGTTTTTTGCACTCTTTTTGATCACCTTGTTCAAGCTTGAATAAAACGATTTGCATCTTAATATAAAGGATCGATTCTTCAATACGTAACTCTTTAGTGTTACGAAGCTTTGCAATTACTCCTTCGAGATAACAAATCGACATTCTAAAGCCTTTAGTTACACTAATCCACATAATTATAAGCAGAATTAAACAATATTTCCAAGAGCATACGAAGCAGCTGATTTAATCTCTTCAAACGGAGATTGAAATGTTTCGATAATAATATTCTTTATATGAGCATGAGAACTCAAATCTTTCCTTCTCCCAATCTCTCCCAAGCATAGTAATGCAAGATGCTGTTTTGCCTATAAAACACAAAATATTAGTCAAAAAAATGGGATTATCAAATCTTTGGTAAGTAAATAACAAACAGTAACTACTTACTGAATTGTTACTGTTATCATCTTTGAGAATATTAGTGAGCATTTGTACTGTGGAAGAACACTTTTGATCACCTGCAGCTAAACATAAAACAGCTACGCATTGAGCGATTGAGAATAACGCATTATTGAGAAGCTTTTTAACTGCAAATGTTAGTTCCGTTAATTAATTTACCCATATAAACAACACCATAACCACCTTCACCTAGAACATTTTCAGAATCAAATCGATTAGTACTCCCTCCGTTTCATAATGTTTGTCCACTTACTAAAAATGTAGTTTCAAAATGTTTGTCCACTTAGAATTTCAAGATACTTTTTACCTCTTTTTTCCACTATTACCTCCACTAAAAAATTAAAATTTATGTTTCCAATACACATTTAAAATATCAAGACACTTTATGAAGGGTACTTTTGTAATAGGGAGTGTAATAATTACATTTCTTAATTCGTGTGAAAAGCAAAATGGACAAACATTTTGAAACGGAGGGAGTAGCAATTTCAAGATCTCGAAGAATAAACCAATGGCCCCACCCAAGTGGCGACATTTCAGGCAAACCAATTAAAGGAGAAGTTGTTCCAATACCACAAGATAGTGATGTACTTTTACGTACAAGCCCTGAACTTCCTTCATCACCTGAATGTTGATACATTGAACTACATTGACTATCAATATCACTTGATTTATTATTTCTACCCAAATGAACTATCATCTTCTCTGAATTCTTTTCACTTGATTTATCATTAATCGATAAAAACACATTTTCTTGATTATGATTATGATGATCATAGCTTGCGTTGATAGAGATCTGCTAAGGAGTTGATGGCGGAGGACGGGGCGGCGTTGATGGCGGGATTGATGGTGGCTGTGACGGTGGCAGTTAGGCGCTTCAGAGTTCAGAGAGAAGAGGGGCGGATGAATTGTTTGAAGAAAGAAAAGATTTATTAATTAAAAGGAAAGGTAAAATAAAAAGAAGGGTAAAATAAGAATGTATAATTTTGTAGGGACTATTATAGACAATTTAAATTAGAATATGTTAGAGGGCTATTATTATTAGTTTTGTGACTTAAATTGCAATTTTCTCTATATTTATACCAAATGCTACATGTGGTTTTTTTCTAAATATTTTAAATTGAAATAAAGTATATGACATCATAATATAAGCTTTATATATTATATTTTACTAATAAGCTTTATCTAGTAGTGAATCTGGAAACATAAATAAGGTTACTTTGAATAGTAAAGGAATTTGAAAGCAACACCTTTAATGTTTATTATTAGTATTTAATAAAAATAAAATAAAAGATAAAAAATATCACCGTCAAAAAAAATTATAATATTCTATTCTATTCTATTTTTTTTTTATTTTTTTCAAATAAAACAGACCCGATTTAATCAGTTAAGGGATAATTTTAATTTTATAATTGAATAATGCTTATTATGATATTAAAAAAATTAATAAAAGTTTAAAAATACCTTATATCTGATGATAAACTATAATTAAAGTAAAATTGTGATGTGATCATTTAAAGTTAAATGAGTTTCAGTTTAATAATAAATTGAATTTTAAAAATATTTAAATAGACTAATTTTTTTTAATAATTTGAAGGTAGGCTTTTTGTAAGTGTAGATCCTCCAATGGCTTTGTCTTTCATAATTAAACTATGTGGTCATACGTTTAAGTTATTTGTCTTAAAATAGTATTCGATTAATTTTGGTACGTAACTAGCACGTGCATAGAATGGATATATTTTATTTAAGTATTTTTGTCAGATCATTGAGTTATGATTCTAAGAGCCCGTTTGCTATTGATTATTTTAGAGTCAAAAGCGCTTTTCAACTAAAATTTAAATATTTGTAAAAAAAATTAAAAAAAATTTGACATCTAAAATTACTTTAAGTGATTATTTTAATAATCACATATCTAGTGCTTTTCTAAAAAGTGATTTTAAAGGTCTAAAGTATTTTAAAAAATCTAAAATCAATTCAAGTGATTATTTTAAAAAGTGATCCGAAACGGGCACTAAGTTATTAATATAAAAATAATGGTATGTTTGGATATATATTTAATTTTTCAAAAATTAATTTCTTTCATGTTTTTTCATCCCACACCACCCTCAACCTTGTCATTTTTTTATTTTTTGTTTGTCGTCATTATATCGTTTAAACACGTTGAAAATACAAATTTTCCATTATTTACTTTATTGAGATTTTAATAAAATAAATTGAATTATAAAAAATTTACACATAATGAAATAAAAATCTCAAAAAAACTAATAATTTCATGAATTGTTTTAAAAGTACGCATGTTCAATAGGAAGACATGAAACAAGAAACATATAAAAAAATCGATAACTAGAAATTATCATATACGTTAATTTTTAATGGTTGCTAGTAAATTATATAGACAATCTTTTCTCATCAAAAAAAGTTATTCAAGAAAAATTATTATTCTTACAAATAACTAGTTACATTATTGAACAATTTCAAAACAATAATAACCAATTCAACTAAAGAAAATAGCCGTTTGACTAGATTAATCCATATAGATCAATAAATAGACTACATGTTATATAAAAAGAATAATGAATGGGTAAGATCATAAATTAATTGAAAATCTTCTATAACATATAACATAGCTAGGAATCTCATGGTCTTTTGTGTTTAGCATGGCTTAGGGATAATATATTACAATTTGGACAACTTTAGAGTGAACTTGTAGCTCTCTCCTCACTTACCCTAATAACTAGCTGCCTAAGAGATTGAGTTTACACTCGTAGATGTATTCAACCGTCCCTTTTGGATGCATCGAATTTGTATACATAATTCCCAAAAACCAACTTTTTTTTGTTGTTCAACAAATTCACTTGTCATATTCTTTTATTTCAATTTTTTCTTCTTTCTTTTTGCATGTCAAACATGAGTCTTTTTTCTATGTAAGAACTCACGTTGACTTATTTTTAATTTCAATTATTTTTTCATTTTTTTTCTTTTTTCTTTTCTTGAATACAGGCAAGAATCATATTCAAGCGCATCATAATGTAGCACTATACAAGTAACAATAACCAACCCAAATGTACATCACAAAACCACAACCACCCACCACCCACCACCCAGCACCCCAAACTCAAGCTCAAAGACAACTAGTCCTAAGGCATTATGACTCGAGGGCGGGTCATATGGTAAAGTACTACTCTCTCCGTTCCACTTAATTTGTCCACTTAGCTTTTCACATATATTATATAACATAATAAATGCATTCACCATTACAAAAATACCCCTAATAAAGTATCTTGATATCTTAAATGTGTATTAGTATATAAATTTCAATATTTTAATAAGGGTAATAGTGGAAAAAGTAGGAAAAAAAGTGTCTTGAACTCCTAAGTAGACAATATATTTGGAACATTATTTTTAGTAAGTGGACAATTTCAGTGGAACGGAGGGAGTACATACTAAGGGGAAAAGGCTTATCATAGTGACTAACAAAAAAATAGGTTTAAAGGATCATAGTGGCTAAGAATGATACATAATTTTTATTTGGGCGTAAAGATAAAGGGTTACAAGTGGCTTATGAAAGAGTCGTCTTGGTCATTTTCCTAGCAATCTAATCTCGTTAAATTTTTTACATCAAAGTCGCAAGTAAAGTATCTTTTCAATTAGGTTCGATCTCATGTTCTACAACTTGAAAATAAACTGTTACTTCATCGCCAAAAAATGTTGTCGATGGGATTGTTCTGGCAATTCAACAAGAAGCTTCAATCTATAGTCTATCAACATGGTATTGTTATATAATATAGTATGGTATGAAACTTTTTCTTCCTCACCAGATAGTGTTGTCAATGGTGAGTTTAAGAAAGATAAAATAAATTAGTATTGTGGATGTATCTTGTAGAAGGCATCCCTAATTATATATTATGGGTCATGTATTAGTGTCAATAGAAAGCGTACTAGACAATCGAGTTGATCTTTTGGGTGTTTTTTTCCGCCTTGCCTACTAACTCGATCTCTGATGTTTAATTAATTCCTAATGATAGTTCTTACCATTTATCCAAATATTTTTTTTGTAACAAACTTAATGTATCGTGTAAATAACTACTACTACTATAAAAAGTAGGCTTATAGGATAATGTCTTTTGTGATATGATATTTACGGTCTTTTGGATTAGATAGATTTTTGTGTGAATTCTTTTATGGAATTTAGGCGAGAAAGCGTGGTGCAACCCATAAAATAGGTACAACTGGTTTTCTTAGAGAACTACTAGCCCGAATTTAATGCAGATGGGTCATGCTTCAGGAATGTGTAGAGCCATCGTGTAAGGTATTGTTGTGTAGAGACGGGGATCCCGATGGCTCGTTCAAAATGGAAAGGATGTGTCCTTTTGGTTAGATTGATGGATAGGGGATTGGTGTCGCCTAAGGTGTGATAAAAAGATGTATAAAATAAGTGCAAATAAACACCCTAAGCTGAGCACGCTTCTGCAAGTATACAGATCGTATGCAAGTTTTAATGAATAAGTAGAATTTGTTCCTCAGGGACTACGAAGGTTAAGAAGAACTTATGCAAATATTCAAGTGCAGATATGAGAGTTAGAACAGATAATACGCAAGTAGAAAGAAGAGATAGATAAATATTTATTTGGTTTTTAAATAAGAAAACTAAACAACTAAATTAAAAGATAGAAAATAAATAAAAGAGAAGAAAATATAGTATGATAGTCCAGCTTGAGTAATTAGCAAGTAATCCCCACTAGTTTTGTCGTTCTAAACATGTAAGGTATTAATCATGTAGTATTTCAATAGTTTGGTTTCAATTGCGCTAGGTAGTTTCAAATAGGGTTTACCTGTGTCAATAAGAACCTAAACAATCTGTTCCTGCAATTGATTAAATAGCAATACACTAAACCATTGACTATCTAGTTAGGCTGAATTGTCAGATCAAACCTTATTCTAGACGTTATGTGCTAATTCTATAGTCAAATATACCGGTTATCTAACTACTATGATGGTAATCCTATATGTTTGCAACCATAAAGAACACAAAATATAAATCCAACACATAAACAGAGAAATCAAAACATAAATTCAATCAAATTAGATAGATGTCAACCAAAACTAGGGTTCATACATATATGCTAAAACTCAAGCTAAATAGAATTAATTCATACTAATAAAAGAAAAGATAAGAATTACATAATCAAAGGTTGAAGGAGACATAATTGATGCACAGCTCCTTCCAGACTTCTCTTCTTGTTGTAAGCTTCTTCCTGACCTTCAGGTTTGGCCAAGGATGATTTTCTAATGTTAAGAGGCTGTATTTATAGTGTATAGGTTGACCTAATTTGTTTTCTTGAAGTAGAAGGTAAGTAGTGGACTCCTAGCCCAACTCAAATTCGTAGCCCAAAAATATGGAATCAGCCCTGTTTTTGTTTTGGTTCTAGCAGCTTCAATACTCATCCATTTGATGCGTATGAGTAGTCGAAATTCATCGTCTCGGAAAGATATTTAACTTTTCTTTTGACCGTTTCTCCAGATTCCTCACCGATTTTGAGATATAAGTTGATTTCTGGTCGTAGGTGCTGGAATTCAGATTTATGGCAGCTTTTCCTTTTCCATATATTTAGCTATTACTTCCTTATCTTCAATTTCCATGTTTATCTCTTTCCTTTAGCTCTTTGAACCAACTTGGACTCTAATTAATTACCATATATCTCTAAAGCTTCACACTAAATAAATAATTAAACCCAATATGCTCTAAAAATTATAAATAATCAATTCAAGACACAAAATAGGCTAGTGTACTAAATCATGTGAAAATCGACCTATAAACTAATAAATACACCTAAAATGATGTCTCCGAGATATATTAAATCATCACAAATGAGGAGACAAGAAGGATTCTTCACTCATTGATCATGTTAGAGGAGAGGAAGAGAGATGTGATACTTTTAAAAGTGTTAAGGAGTATGTGAGATATGATAGGTCATGGGATTAGGAGAAGTTTCATCATTTGCTATCGCCATCTAAATTGCTTGACATTACTGGTATTTGCTTGGAGAGTGGGGAGGCGACAAGAGATAGTTTGTCTTGGATATATGAGCTTAATGGGGAATATTCGGTAAAATCGGCAAGATGGGATGATTTACCTAGCAAGACTAATAGGGATGGTATTTGGGAGAAGATATGGCGGTTGAAGTGTCCCTAAAAGACTAGAGTTTTTCTTTGGCAAGCGGTTCAAGAAAGAATAACAACTAAAGGGAATCTTGTTAGGTGGGGTGTGGAGGTGTCCAGATTATGTGCACTATGTGGTGATCTAGAAGAAAGTGTGTCACATCTGTTTATCAATTGCTCAAGAGTCAAGGAGGTTTGGTCGCTTATCAAGGAGGAGGTGGTCAAGAAATGGGGGAAGGGGAATGGTTCGGCAGGAGCATCTCTTGATTAGGAGGAGGATGTTGCAGCTTCATTGATGGGGAGACATGGAGACGTGTTACAACAGCAGGTACAGGTTCCATCAGGTTCACTTCAGGAACTTATAAATGTTTTTTATTGTACAGGTACAACATAGGGCCACATCAACGCACTACATTCCAGTCGGGGGCCCATCACAGGTCTTCGATCATAAAAGAAGGGAACAACAAATCGATGACAGACCTGAACGGAAAGAAGTAAACTCTGGAAGCAGGCTGGACCAGAGCAACACAGAACTGGAGCAGAACCATCAGAGGAATCCGTCTCAGGCAGCTGCTGATCAGGAAATTAGTGAGGCGACATGGGACAGGAGAAACACAGACATGTCAAGTAGGATATGGTGGCTTTGAAATTTGTCACAAAATAAACTCTTTGCAGGGATCAGTTGGAACGTATTTTTTGGAACGCTAACCGACACGATTCGGGAAGTGCGAAATCAAATAGTTTTCAATAGTGTGGAGTTTCCTCATGGAATAGTGATCCTGAGAAAAGCGAAGTATCTGGCCAAGAGATATGTCAAAGCTTGGGGGCAATTACCGGGTAAGATGTTCTCGCATAAGTCTGGGTGATCCTAGTTCGATGGAAAAGACCCAACAAATGGGGTTGAAGTTAAACAAAGATAGGCCTTGCATTAGGGTAAGCAAGAAAGGTGGTGGAGGTGGAGTTATTAAGGATGAGAACAGAAATTGGATAAGTGGCTTCAGCATGAGAACTGAGCATGATATTCTGGTTGTAGTTTAATTAATCGCGTTGAGTGAGGGTTTAAAAGTTGTGGAAGCTTTAGGAATCAAGGTAATTGAGATAGAAATTGACTGTTGGTAGGCGATGGAGGCAATACATAAGGTAGAAAACAGTAGAGGTCCAGGTGCGTGGCAGATTCATCATATTCGGATGGTCCTAGCAAGAAACATATGGTTCACATTAAAGGAAATATATAGGGAGGCCAATTCGTGTGCAAATTGGTTAGCCCGTGTAGGTAGGAAGAGCGGTGATACATTTGTATTCCTTGAAGACCCATGAGATGGCATTTGGTGTCTCATCACAAAAGACAGAATGGGGGGAAGACGCCTAGAGGAGTCTACAACTCCGATTTGCTTACTAATGTTTTTAGCTTAATTGTGTTTTTACCCAACGATCCTCATGCTCTCCTTTGTAATCAGGAAAAACCAAGGATATATTTTTTTCTTTCCCGAAACCAACTCCAAGGTCACGAAGAGTGATATCTTTTCATGTTTCAAATCTTCTACTTTCTGATTAAAAAATATATCGGACCTTCTGAGATTAAATAAACATCGGAACAAGATTTTTTAATGTTTGTATACATTAATAACTGAATAAGCAGTGGGAATCAACTTGGTTTGGATTGTATACAACTTGTTTTTTATACAACCAGCTTCTATCTATACTTGTCGATCCACAAGTAATACGTACTAGTCCTGATATATGCACATTTTAACCAAAAATGACAATTGAATAACTTCAAATATTTTGATGGACAAATAATTATTTGATAAAATTGATTTGTAACTTAGTACAAAATCAATCTACGTTACCACTTGGTTATGCTAAATCTTTTGAAATTCATGAAAAATTCAAAATAAAGTTCAAAAGTGATATATAAAACAAAATTATTTTATTTTATTAATATATTTGAAATTTTCTCAAGTACATTCAGGAACGGGGCATATATATATATTACATCTATGTGCATTACTGAGTACGTATAGTAAAATACTAAATATAAAATTAAACAAAATAATAATAATAACACAAAATTTATTTTTATATGAAAAGAGAAGAATTACAAATTTATGAAATAAAATTATAATTATCAATAAAATGAGTCGCTGGTCTATTTGATCAAGAAAAAGAAAAAACTTCTCATTTACTCATATACCGGAAAAAAGAAAAACATCAACAACCAGGTCTCTAGTGTTCTCTAGGATTTCTTTACCCGGCCCATAGTATCAGACTTTTTTCTTTTTCTTTCCTTTTCAAAGTCTGTTTTCTTTCCTTCGTAAACTTTTCCTTCTTTTTGGGTGGCCAACGATCACTTGAATGGACCAGAGAGGGCGGTTACCGCCACCACATCCGCCGGAATCAGGCAAAAGCAACAATTGGATATTTTCAAGGGTAATATAGAGGAGCGCTTCCTCCCTCCTTGCGACACCATCTGCTAAAGTTTCAACGCCTAAGGGAAAAAATACAGTACGACAACTCTGTTTATTCATTTAACCAGGTGGACACTACACACATGAGGAAAGAACGCTGAGACTATTCCACTATTTTGATGAGTCGTGTTTGATTCTACGTACCTACAACAATATTTCTTCATTTTCATGGAAAAGGAAATAGGACCATCATACCTATATGAGATCAAAGACTTTGACGCTTGCTGTTTGGATCTCGGCCTCTCTGATCTTCCATGGATGGGTAAAAAAATCACATGGAATAACACAACATTGTCAACAAAAATTGATCGAGCTCTAGGTAACAAGGCTTTGGACATATATGGATACCTTACTCAAACGCACTTCGAGCCAATAAATCAAGTTTTAGACCATTCACCTTGCATTGTCTCACTCTTATGTACATGGAAAAAGGAAAGCCACCCTTCTGATTCTTCAACATGTGGACGGACCAAGAAGAATATAGTAATGTGGTGACTAAAGGATGGAGTCAAGAGCATCGCAATACGAAGAAATTTGTACTTTGCAAAAAAATTTGCAATTTGAAAAAAGACTTCTGACTCCTCAACAAGAAACATTTTGTGCATATTTCAGAAAGAGGAAAACGAGCAAATCTAGCCCTGGAAGAAGTAGGAATCAAACTTCCATCTGATGTTAGAAATTTCTCACATTAAAAAGGAAATTCAAGTATTATAGATACAAGTGTCATCTTTTTCCGATGTAGAAAGGATTTCCTTCCATTAAAAGGTGAAGTGTGGATTCAACATAAAAAATGTCAGATTTACAAAATTTCCATGATTTTACAAGCAAAATAATCGAAGGAAATTCATTGCATCTATTACAACGAATCATGGTACTAAAACTACTTCGAGTGAACAATTACGTGAAGCATTCTTGGAGTACTATGAGTTGACCCTTGGAAAAAACGATGACACATTATATGCGAAGAGGATGTATTCAATTGGGGGACTATTTTGATGAAAGAATAATGTCGTGATCTTTGTTATAAAATATCTGATAAAGATATAAATAATGTTATAGAATCGAAACAAACAAGGCCCCGAGCCCTGACGGGTATACGTATTCATTCTATATTAAATCTTGAGATGTTGTGGGTGACAGTGTAATCAAATCGTTTAGGAATTTTTTATGACATGTTTCTCTTTAAGCAATATAATCACACCATCACTGCACTAATTCCAAAGACGGATGATGCAGATACCATAAGTGGATATCGACCTATATATTGTTGTTATATCATCTATAAAGTGATATTAGTCATTTTATGAAAAACTAGTAACGGTTCTTGATGGGATCACGGAAATGGAATCAACATTCGTGTTAGGCAAACTCATGACAGATAATATCCACCTTATGAAATAACTATTAAATTGGTATATGGGGTCAAGTGCAATTTGCCGAGTTGTACGATAAAAACTGACCTTCAAATATATTTTGATTTAGTTTCTTTAGAATTTGTGAGAGAGGTACTTGAAAGGTTGACCTTTCCAAAATAATTCATCGATTGGGTTATGAAGTATATCACATCTCCTTCAAATCAGTTTCAATTAAAGGAGTTATACATGGGGTTTTCAAAGGAAAAAAGTAACATTAAAAAGGTGACCCACTATCTCCATTCATATTCATTTACGTCTGGAGTATTGATCACGACTTATCAAAAAACCACATCAAAATCCCCTTTAAAATACCACCAAAAATGTGGGAGCTTGAAGATCAAACATCTTTCCTTGGTTGATTATCTTATTCTACTATATAGAGGAGATGGCCCATATATCAAAGTACTTTAGATGTCTATAGGTAACTTTGAGAAAAGACCAGGACTTTGTATTAACTTATTTAAGTTATACATTTATTTCACATGTATCAATCCGAGGCAATTAGAAACAATTAATGAATCTACACAACTCGCTAGAGGAGAAATTCCACTTAGATACCTTAATGTTTTGCTCATGGCTAACAGGTAAAAGTGAGAGACTACGCTCCGTTATATCAAAAGCTAACCGTGTGTCACTGCATGGAAAAACTCATCGTTCTTTTATGTCGGGAAATTGGAATCAATTCGCTCAATCTTGCAAGGAATCAGATCTTTTGTCTCTCGATATTTGATATTACAAAAGAGTTATGTACATGCATTATTCACACCCTGTAGTAACATCTTTTAGAATTCAAAATCGGCTAAGCTCGCATAAGATGATATTCGTATGCCAAAGACTGAGGGGAACTTGGGCTCAAAAACCTTGAGGCATGGAACAGTGCCCCCCTTATAAAAATCCTATGGATAATTTTTGATCGGAAAGAGTCCTTATAGATCAAATGAATACATGTTGAGTTCTTACGTGAGCAAAATATATGGGATTGGCATAAGCAGGATGAAATTCTCAGTTCTCTAAGGTTTTATATCCTATTAAAATTGTCTTATTAATGTGTATCGGAATATAGACATAACCTAGAAAGCAATGCGAAAAGTGATACACTTCTACAGGTACTAATGGTATACCATACCATACCGACGGTAATACTGGAAGAAAACTAGGAGAACATCGCCAATGATGGCGGTATACCACAGATCATCCACGGTAATACTATAATATGCTTCTTTTTTTCTGATATATTCTCATCTCGCCTTATAAGAAGATACTGAATTTTTGTTTCATCCCACCTACACTTATTGTATATCCTTTTGTATGAAAAAATAATTTTTGCTTCTTGTTAGTACATTGATAGCATTTAAGTATAGTATAATGTGGCTAGGTTAAACCAACAATAATATAAATTATTACGTTTCTTACCTTGTTTTTAACATAATTCAATAGTCTAGTATTCTCTACAATTTACACCTTCTCATTCAATTTTTTTTGTTCGAATCTACACCCTCTCATTCACGACAGAGTAGTAATATATAGCACCCAACATACCACCCATGATGTGGCGTGATTTGATTGGAAGTAAATCGTTGATTTATCTATTATTCGATTTAATTAACGATTTACTTCTAACCAAATCACGCCACGTAATGGGCGGTATGTTAGGTAGTATATATCATTACTCTTCACTAGGGTGTAAACGAATCGATTCGATTCGAATATTAGATGTGCATACTCGTTTCATTTAATTATATTTTAAAACTAATCGAGTTTTAGAAGCATTGTTCGAACTCGGTTCTAAAGAAAATCGTTAGGATCGAGCTCGATCTTAAGCTCGAATACTCGTTATGCTTATTTGAAATTTCAAACTCGAGCTCGAAAGCTCGGCCAAATATTTTATTACCTCTTACGAAAACTCATTCGTTGTTTCTTTAAGTTAAATATATGCTAAAATAACTATTCAGATACAAAGTTCACAAATGACCAAAACTAATCCACATTTACATCAATAGAAAATTCAATCAACACATCATAAAATAAGATAATTATCCAAGATTATACATAAACTATTAGGTATTTAAATCCTATCATGTTTAAAGATTCAAAATAATTACATATCCAAACATAAAAATAGCCAAAAAGGTGTTCCTTGAATATGAAATTAGCGAACGATTTGTATTCCAAAATCTGCATTTCAAAATTTGTACATACTTACCTGCATTCCAAAATTCGTGTATAAATCGCCTGTCATTGAATATTTGAATTGAGTCAAAAAAGTATATCAATAAGATGTGACAGAAAATTGTCTGCCTTAATATAATAAAATCAAAATATTTGTTACCAACGGAGAATAAATACCATTTGAATAAAGAATCACACTTATTTACAAAATTTCATCTTTAACTTACTAAGTACTAACAAAATAAAAGAAGTGTTGTTAATAAGCTAAACAATATACGCATGTTACAAAATATGTGATTAGGACTAATTGATAACAGGCAAATAAGTTGCAAAACATGTTAGAAATGAAAAATATTATTTAGAAGAGAAAACATAAAAGAATATGGGCAGAAATAATTCAAAAAAGTTGCAAAACAAAGAAAAATACTAGGATTAACAAATAATGGACAAAAAAGTTATTAGGGACAACAAATCCATTTTTTAATGGACGGAATATTTTTTTGAGTTCTCAATGCATAAATATTCAAGAATTGGCAACTCAACCCAATCTTAAAAATAAGAATGCATTAGTTTGAGTATCACTTATACATTGCCTTTAATAGTCCAAGAAAGTTGTTTGGGATCTACTGCCAATTTTGATGAAAATGGGAACTTTTTATGGAATTGCTAATTTTGACTTCTTTTATTAGATTAGGAGTTCAACAACCATACTGAAATCGCTTTAAAAAATCAAATGGGTCAACTTGCTAAGGTAATTCCACTAGTAAAAAAGTAGGCAAAAATTTGAACAACAAATCATTTTGATAGAAAAAAAACAGCAAATCACACCTTAATTCGAAGACGCTCTATCAATCTACAGTAGAAGGAGAAAAAGAAAAAACAAAAGCAAAAGACTAGCTAACTTAGTTTAGCAAATACATTTCTATAAAATACAGCTAACAAAATATTGAAATAATCTTTGCGCATTTCTTTAAGACAAAAACTCGATTTTTCTGTAATATCGTTGATCATCTTTCTTTAAGACGCAATTTTGTTATAAACCTCTATTAAAAATAAGACATATATACATATATAGTATTATATCTGCCTTAGATTTTTTTTAATTCCGTGAAGACACGAACCCAATCAGAAGCAAAAAACAACATTTCTAACATTTTTATCGATAAAGATGCTCGATATTGATCAATAACTCTACTTCCATCACTGAAAGTAGATTCTGAAGCAACAGTAGTAATCGGAAATGTAAATGTATCCCATGCCAGTTGTGATAAAACACGAAATTTGTGGCTATTCTCGTTCCACCACTCTAAAGCATCAAATCCATCAACATGCATGTAAATACCATCATTGAAATATATATCTAGTTCTAACTTTCTTGGTTGTTCAAATTCAGTCAGCCTCCTAGAAGAAAAAAACTTTTATTTGACGCTAAGATCCTCACTAAAGGTGAAATTAGATGATGAACAACTCCTTCGGGATTGCTCCTCTTCATGAACAGATGAAGTATACAAAACCAAATAATCATTATAGAGCTCATTTAATGTTTCATGAACTTTTTTAATTTGTCCAGCTGATTCTGAATATATTTCAGGAAAACAAAATCCAACAAACTCCATTTTGTACCTCAGATCTAATACAGCTGCCACTTAAATTAGCAATTTACTATCTCCCCAATATTTATCATATTTATCATTCATATTTTTAGCTATATCCTTCATGATCTTACAAGTACTCTTCATCTCCTTATTTATTTTTTCTTTAATCCTCCACATTCCCGCAAGAAATGAATTAGACGTTGGATAAATTAATATATAAAGTAAAAGAACAAGCTTTAGGAGTAGCTCGTGAACAGGCTCGGCTCGACTCGGCTCGTTTGCTAAACGAGTAATTTTTTGAGCTCGAACTCGACTCGTTTAGCTTAGCGAACGATTTTGAACAGTTTTTTCCCAACTGATTTCGATTGATTTACGAGCGGCTTGTTTCGTTTACATCCTTACTCTTCACAATAACATAAACTTCTTCACAATAACAGAAACTTCACTACTAATAGATAATCTTTCAAATATTTCTTTCTCAAATCTCTATATCTCAATTAACATATACATCCTTTTTCAAGGATATACTTCATTATACAAAAACTTAGATATTATTTTGTTAATGCTAGAATTTTCCATATCTATAAACACATTCTTTTTTATTTTTCAAGCCACATTTTCTTATGATCAGACAAGCACTTTAAAACTTTTAAAGCCCAAGCTTCCCCTATATTTCCACAACTATAGCTTAAAGTTATATCCGTATACATAATTCTAAAACCGATACTTTATATTTAAATATAAACATTACTCTAAAATTAAGTCTTAAACATATATTAAGCGTGATACAATACTTAAATACTTCGACTTTATTTTCAGCACTATCTTAATCACTTATGCATTGAATCAGGCGTAAACCCTTAAATACAGGTCCATCTTTTTGTTATTTTTCCTATTAAATAGTGTGAATATGGGTATGATACCCACACCACGTGTTTGCATGGTTAAAAGAGGTTGTGATTGCATCGTGTAATCATATGACTTTTTTTCCTTTTCTTTTCTACAAAGTGTATAACTCCTAATGCTAAAAAGTACCTGATTCCTAACTTAGAAAATAACATATCCGTAATCCGTATTGATAAAAGACATTGATTTGTGGCCCTCCTTCTATCCTTCATCGTAATGGCGTCCCTTCGATTGTTGAATCCTTTCAAATTGTGATGATAGTGTACAAAACCAAATCTTTCTGCCACTTCCACAATTTTTCGTAACAAAGGTTGAATTTATCACCTTATTGCTCACGTAGCCTAATACCTTGAATAAATCTCAAGATATCAAAGAAAACAAATTTCTCTACTAAATTATACTTTTCACACATTTTTGTCGCTACCATCACCACATGAGCTTCCCGTTCAGTAATTGGCGCATAATTTACAGTTTGAGAATGAGACAGGCGCATCCCATTACTTTTGTGAATTTTGACAATATCAACACCCGTAACCTCCCACTTGTTGGTAAATGACGCATGAATCGTAGATGAACGACATGTCACTCATAAATTCTTGGGATGGATCCTTTGGCAATGGGATAGAGATCCCTTCTTGGCCGCGCACATGTTCAATCCAATCTTACCAAAAAATATTGTAATTATTATATCAGTTGATCAAATCATTGTCGTAATATTAATTTTCTTTCTCGTGATATGGTCTTATATTACCTTTTCAAATATTCCAAAGTATGATGAACTTATATGAGCTTATTACTCTTCCATACCATCTTCCTAATTCATAAGTATGCACAATATAGTTATATTCTCCAAAATCCTTTTCGACTAAAAATATTACATGTATTATTTGATAACTTTTCATTTCTTGTGAAAAATCAAACATTTTTAATAAAAATCAAACACAAAAAGAAAAATTATATTAGTAGTTCATGGGGACTTAGGATGTATAAAACAAAAGGATTTAAGATAAAACAACTATGTTTAAAATAGATGATAGATATTTTTATATTGTAAATTTGGGTGAATATATAGGTGAATTAAGTAAAATTGTATGTATTTCTTTTAGTTGAAATTAAGCTATTCTTTATTGGCATAAAGTATGCCACTATTAATAGGCTATGTGTTATACATATGATACAAATATACTATTTCTTTCGTTTTAAAATATTTGTCTACTTATTAAAATTGTTTTTTTAAAATATTTGTCAACTTAATATTTAATATTTTAAGATTTTTTTTTAATTTTTTCCATTATTATCCTTTTCCAAAATTAAAATTTATACTCCAATACACATTTAAGATATCAAGATAGTGTATTTTTTTTTTTTTTTGGACATATGGGGGGTGTAAAGACACCCCAACAAAACAATAAGTTATCCTATTCCTAGTTTACTAAAATAGGTTGATAGATCGAACACGCTAAGCGTGTTTCGACGTTGTTCCGTTGCCCTGTGTCTAGCTTCTTTTGCAAGTTTATCTGCGCTGCTGTTGAGCTCCCTTTTAATATGGCGGAAAGTGATCTGCCCGTACTCTTCAGCGTTGCTGATAATCTTGTAAAGGATGGGTTGGATATCCCAACGCGCTGCTGACACCTGCTTCGTACCTTGAATGATCTCAAGGTTGTCTGAAAAAATCGTAACTTTTTTTGTTGGGAAGATATTACCAATTTGGGTAGCTCTAAAAATAGCTTCCGCTTCCCCTTTCAGTGCTGAGTCACAATTAGTGTTCTGGCTATATTCAAATATTTTATTTCCGTTTTCCTCACATCCTATAATTGCCACTCCCGTAGGATATCAAGATAGTGTATGAAAAGTAATTTTATATCATGAATTGTAATTATTACATTTCTTAATATATATGAAAAATAAAATGAATAAACATTTTACAATATTATAATATATGGATAAATTGCACCACAGACCCCTATGTTATACAAATCAGTCAAATATATTAATGTCTCAAAAAGTCACAAAAATAGTATATGATAAATTTAATCAATATTCTCTGTATCATGCAAATAGCTAAATATACACATGTCTCAAAAATTACAAATATTATATAGTATTTCTTCTGTTTTTAAAAAATTATTATACTTGTTTTTTACACATTACTAAATTACTTTTTATTAAATGTTTTGATATCTGAAATGTTTATAAAAGAAATAAATTATAATTTTTAAAAATTAAAATGATACGAAAAATAAAAAAAATGTCTTATTTTTATAAATAAATAATTTTTTATAGACAACTATTTTTAATAATAATGACAATGTTTTAAAAAAATATATAAATCACCCTTGTGGTCCGTATTAATCAAAGTAGTCAAATATTTGTTTTTATCTTGGACAAGTACAAAAAAACAAGAGACTCCAATCTCAAGTTTCATAAATTAGATCTCTAGCTGGAACCAAATATCTATCTTTAAAGGTTATGAAAAAACTTTATAGATGAAAATAAACAACTTGTTAAAAAAAAATTCTATAAATTTATTTTCAAAAGGAAAAATCTTCCAATCAAATACATCCTAAATATATCAAAAGACTACTTTTCACTTTTGTAACATGCCTAACAATTAACATGAATTCTAAATTCAAGCCAAATAAAATCAATATACCAAAAGATTTTGAGGAACTCTGGTATCACTGGATTTTGAGGAATTTTTGTAACAAGGAACCTTAAATGGAGCCTAACAAGATCTAAATATCTTTTCCTAAATTCTTTCATATTTCAGAATATATAATATTTCTGTTTATAATTTGTATTCTTTCTTTCTATATTTCTCAAAAATTTACTCATGCACTAAATATTAAAAGCAATGTACTCCACAATTTAATATCACTAATATGCAATCTAATATTATTTTCCCTAAATACAAATCAATTTTTCCTTATTTGATTAAACAAGTTTGCAAGTCTTCCAAAATCTCCACAATAAAAAGCAAGAAAAAACTAATACTCTCTTGTAATCCAAACCATATAAACAACAACAACAATAAACAACCACTTATATTATGTGACAATGATTAAGAACAATCTCCACTCATAATGTGAAAAATATTGCCTTCAAATATTGTTTTTTTTATGAAACGAAAAATGGAAATAAAAAAATCTGTGTTCTCTTTTATGCTTTATCGAATATTGTAATATTAGATTACGGTTGAGTCTCACACGTTTGTAAACACCCATTCCCCCACTACAATCTCTTATTACATATTTCAAAAACAATTTAAAAACCAAAAATAAAATAGTAAATAGTTTCAGATTGTACGATGAGAAAGAGAGAAAATAAAAAACATAAATTGCACAAAAACCAACACAACAAAAAGGGCCTGACAAAGACCCAAGATTGTCCAACATTCTACATTCACACACTAAAAAAGCCTTTTTCTTATGAAACTTGGGTACCAAGAATATATGTATATATACACATTAACACACATACCCACACTTACTTACACATAAGTTTCCGCTACACACTGATACAAGTGTAACCCCTATCGCGAAATTCTCTCTCTCGAACCATATCAAAACTTGACTCAAAGATCGACCCTCTCTCTATATCTCTCTACACCAGCTCTTCTTCCATGGCGGCCCATCACCGGAAAAATAAACGGAAAAGGATCGATCAAAATCATCCAAAGCTTCTTTCTCACCAAAAAGTCGAGGTATTTTTTATTTTTTTTAATACGTGAACTTTATGCGGCTTTGATTTCTGGGTTTAATTTGAGGTTTTTTTAATTGCGAGGTGTTTGCAAAATTTGATTCTTTGGGGGTTAAATCTTGATCAATTATCGATTACTTTTTAATTTTTTTTAATCACATTGTTCTCATGTGTGGATTATTAATCAGATATTCTTACATGCATAGAGTGCTGGTTTATAGCTCTATTATGATTTGCATGCTTTTGTCCAGTTCGATGTTTCCGATGCAGCAGAATTAATGTGTTAAGGTTTAATTGCACAGTGGGTCCCTGTGATAGGCAAACTAGTAGCCAAATCTACTTCTTTGTTTAGTTATTTCCAAATACACCCCTGTATTTAATTATTTCCATATACCCATGTGTTACATTTAATAATACATATACACAGGGGTTTTACTTGCATTTAATTATAACACGGACATGAATATCTATTTTAATATCTCCAATGTAGAGAATTTTTTGAAGATTCAATTGCACCATTGGTCCTTGATTTTTCCAAATCAGTCACATAAGCCACTCTAATTTTACAAATCACCTAATACGCCAATTATACCCCAGGGACAGGGAGGACTAGTGATGTAATTTATCCATTTTATCTATCAATTGGTGTCAATCTTGTTGATTTAATTATTCTGTAGTATACAAAAAGCTCACCTTTATGCCTATAAAGTTAGTAAAACTTTATTTAGTAACATAGGGGGTAAATAATATTTACTATTCACACAAATTTTTTCCAATTCTAAAAAATTAAAATATTTTACAGGTGAGAAGTATAGAAGAAGGCTTCCGAGGTTCATGGCATTTAGCCACGGTAATTAAACAAGCTCAGTTAATAAGAGAAGTACAGTACGAAAACATACTACAGGATGATCAAAAGGGCAACTTAATAGAGTCCATCACAGTGGGTCCCGCTATAGATGGACTAGACTCACACGAAGCGCCACCTGTCACTTACCGTGGTCTTATAAGACCTTCACCACCTGTAATTCATTTTGACAAACTATCTTTACAGTACGGACAATGTGTTGATCTTTACTACAACGATTCATGGTGGGAAGGAGTAATATTTGACCATGAAAAAGGTTTAGAAGAAAGGAACATATTTTTTCCAGACATGGGTGATGAAATGAAGGGTAATTTGGGTAATATACGTGTTACTCAAGACTGGGATGAAGTAACAGATATATGGAAGGTTCGAGGAAGATGGTTTTTTCTCGAGATATGTGAAGAAATTGAGATTGATTCAGATCTTATGGTATCTGCTAAACAGATTTGGTATGATTTAAGGTTGAAGAAAGGTTTTTTCGATAATATTAAGGAATGGTGTATTAATGGTAGTAAAGAGATTTGGAGAAAACTTGTTTTAGAAGTTTTTACTGATAATTATAAGTTAACTGCTAAACAGATTGTTCATAACTTGAATTTGGGAGATGCGTTTCAGTTTCAGGTATCTGAATTAGCCCTTGATGATTTAATTAACCCTGAGTCAATTTTTGGAACCATGGTTAGTTCTGATGAGTTAGACTCAGTTGAAGTGACTGAACCTAAAGTTATGACTATTCTACCCTTGGATTCAGAGAGAAAGAAAAAACGTGGTAAAGTAGGGAGATGGAAATGGTATAAATCAGGTTTAGGAATGGTACCTGACCCAGAAAACTGCCCGAATGCAATATCAGAGTATTGTAAAAGCTGGACAGGTGCCCGGGGCAGAACAAATTACGCTTTAAATGCTCGAAAACATCTTTCTTATTTAGGTTGGAAAATTGAATACGCAATACCTTCAGATAATGTTCCGAAATTTCGTTATATTTCACCTGAAGGTGAACATCACTTTTCACTTCTTAAAATCTGTCAAGAAATGGAAAACCCGGGTATACAAGTTAGTCTGCCCGTTAAAAAACCGGGCAGGCCATTGAAGATAAAGAAAACAAGTTCTAGTTCGAATTATCGTGATGTAAGTTTCGGAAAGGAATATAATCCTGAATCAGTTAAAGACTATTTAAACGGTGTAAAAGGTGATTTATGTATGAAAGTGAAAAAACATTTAGAATATGAAGGATGGAGATTTAGTGTATTCTTTAAAGAGAGAAAAAAAGGGATTAATAAAAAAGAATTACGGTATTATTCACCTTGTGGTAAAGTTTTTTACTCTTTAATGACAGCTTGTGAGTTTTATAACAAAGAAGAAAATCTCGAAATTAGTCAAGTCAAAAAAGTTACTGAGTTACCGAAACGTCGTATAATTATTACCGGTCCTACCCGTCCAATTGAACCTAAACCCAAGGTTCTAGAAAGTTCCGAGATATTACTAACTGAAGTACCAATTAAAAAAATTACTAAACCAAAAAAGAAGAAAACAAAGCGTTTATTAAACTCACCTCGATCAAACGGTCAGACTTGTACGAGGTTAAACGGTAAATTATCACCTTCTTCAGTTCGTGTACGAGGTTTTAGTAAAAGAGCACGTGAAAAAGTTTCAATTTTAGCTAATGAAACACCAAAGACTATATTATCGTGGTTAATCGATAATGATATTGTCTTACCGAGGGCTAAAGTGCAATATCGAGGAGATGATGGTAATTATTTAGCTGAAGGAAGGATAAATCGTGAAGGGATAAAATGTAGTTGCTGTCAAAATATATTTACGCTTAGTAATTTTGAAATTCATGCTGGAAGTATAAAGAAAAAACCTTGTACGAATATTTTTCTTGAAGATGGAAGATCACTTTTAGAGTGTCAGATTAAATTAAATGAATTGAAAAAGAATAAAAATCCGGTTTTAGAGGTTTGTAATTCGAAGAGGATTAAACATAATCGAAAAAGTGATTATATATGTACGGTTTGTCATGATGGTGGTGAGTTATTGTTATGTGATAAATGTCCTTCTTCGTTTCATGCTAGTTGTCTTGGTTTGACGGTAAGTTTATTTTATTGCATTTTTTGCATTTATACCCCTGGGTTTTAAGTTAATATTTAGTTTTTATTTCACAGGAGATCCCTGAGGGAGATTGGTTTTGTCCTTCTTGTTGTTGTGGAATTTGTGATCAGACAAGATTTGAAGTGTCTGAAGATGATTCTGTTCTTAAATGTTGTCAATGTGAACATTCATGTGAGTTTTGGAATTTTATTTTAATTAATTTTAATTTATGTTACTAATTTGATTTTAATTTTATGTAGTTCATTTTGAATGCTTAAAAAAGAAAAATCTTGTGAAGAGTGAAAGTTACCCTATTGGGGATTGGTTTTGTAATGATAAATGCGAACAGGTAATTTACTTTTTTTGACATGTTTGATTAATGTGTGTGTATTTATTGAAAATTTGATTTATTATTGGCAGATTTTTAAAGGTTTACAAGATTTAAATGGAAAGCGTATACCAGTAAGGGCGGATTATACTTGGACATTAGTAAAATTGACTAAATCTAAAGAAAATGAAATAGATGAATCAATGGTTGAGACTTTAAGTAAGTTAAATATTGCGTTAAGTGTAATACATGAGTGTTTTGAACCTGTAAAAGAGCCTCTTACTGGTCGTGATATAGCTGAGGATGTTATATTTAGTAGAGGGTGAGTTAATTTTCTCGTTTACTTTATTAATTATATTGTATTATATTGATTGTGTTATGTTTTGATTATAATAGATCGGAGCTGAATCGTTTGAACTTTAAAGGTTTTTATGCTGTCTTATTAGAAAAAAACGACGATTTAATTACAGTCGCCACTATAAGGTATGTTATAATTGTGGTTTCTTTTTTTTAATCTAAAAAAATTGTTTAAGTTTTTATGATTTTTTAGGGTTTATGGAGAAAAAGTGGCGGAGATACCACTTGTGGCTACAAGATTCCAATATCGAAAACAAGGGATGTGTACGATTCTAATGAATGAGCTTGAGAAGGTATTATTTTTTTTCTATATATATAAATAAAGCGAGTATTTATATTAAGAAAATATAGTGATGTGATATATAATTTGTTTTATAGAAATTAATGGAATTAGGAGTGGAGAGACTAGTATTACCATCAGCTCCAAGTGCGCTCGAAACTTGGATATCTAAGTTTAATTATTCGAAGATGGATATATCTGAACAGGTTAAATTCAAAAATTATACTTTTCTGGGTTTTTACGGTACAATTGTGTGTCACAAACTTCTCCAGAATATTACTTCAGGTATGTAAATTTGTAAATTTGTCTCAGATATAGTTAAGAAACTCGCTATCTTCTGAAGTTAACTTAGTTAGTTACATTTTTGTGTAGAACAAGTAAAACAAGTAAAACAAGTAAATGGAGATTGTGCAATAGATGAATCAAATCAGCTTCACGAGACTGTACTGGAATATGAGTATGTTTTATTTTTACGCTCTTTCATAGTAATTTGATTTGTGAAACTTAGAGATTTTTTTATTTATGAACAGGATTGAACAGCTCAGCCTTATGACTGGAAATGTTTTTGAACCTATGGTGCTTATTGATGAGGTATATATATATATAGTATAATTAACTCTTTGATTAAACTGTTGATGAAATTAATGTATGGTTGTTTGAACTTTGAATAGGCGATTAAACAACCATCAATTGATGATTCTTCTGTGAAAGATACTGATCCTGATTGGGAAAGGGAAGAAGAAGAAAGACGAAAAGGCCCCTGGAAATACTATTACAGGAGAAGAAGAAGAGTGTCAGCAGCCCAATAAGGGATTTTAGTGTGTAATATTTATACATAATATATAACTGAATCTAGACTGTTTGCATTTTTGTATAGATGCTCATAACGGGTGGTTTTGAGTATATTATTTATCTTTTGGTAAACCACATTTTTTATGGAAATAATTTCAATATTTTGTATTTCTAGTATTGTTTGATGATTGACGGAAAAAAGTAAAAAGTATTGTTTCATAAGTTCTTTTCTATTCTTTGAAATGCTTCTTCGTATGTGCGTTTTCTTTATAGTTATTTTTTGAAAGATAGTAAATGCAATTAATTGAACTCTCATGTGAGATATGTTCATAGAATTTTTTCTATTTTCGAATTACAAAATTATAACTATTGAAAGTATCTTATTTTTCATAACAAGTTCATATAAATAAATTAGTTTCCTTTGGATTCTGTCTTAGCAACTCATTTGGAAGATACCTGGGGACGCCTATATTGTCAGGGAGATTACCGAAAGGCTTCTACAAGAAAATCGTAAGACCTTTAGCTGGTCGTGTTACATTAGCTCAATCAGTACTTAGTGCAGTTCCGATATATCAAATGCAAGTGATGAGACTTCCTAAATATGTTTGTGATGAAATTGATAGAATCGTGAGAAATTTTATATGGGGTTCTTTGGGCTCGGAAAGAAAGGTTCATTGAGTAGCGTGGGAACACATTTGTAAACCAAAAGAAGCGGGTGGACTTGGATTAAGAAGTGCGAAAAACTACAATCTAGCGCTTCTTGCAAAACTTGGTTGGAAAGTACTAAAGGATCAGAAGGTAGCGTGGGTGGAAACCTTTAAAAATAAATATTTTAAAGATGGGTTTCTTGATCAGGAAGTAAAAGGAAGGGATCCGGATATTTGCAAGGCCATACTAGCAAGTACGAAAATTTTGAAAGATGGGCTATTTGAATTGAATGGAGAATCGGGTTCGAATGTTGTATGGAAGCTTGAGTCATCGGTGGATTTTACGGTGAAATCGGCGTATAGTATCCTAGAAAATAATATAGGGAATTTGTCATTTAAATGAGATTTAATTTGGAAACTCAAATGCTCTCAAAAGATTCGTATGTTAATTTGGCAATTAGCGAGAAATAGAATTGCCTCAGCTGATAATCTTTATAAAAGAGGAATTGTTGAGTCGAAATACTGTGTTATCTGTGGAAATGTAGTAGAGGACATTTGTCATGTAATGTTGGGATGCAAAATCTCGAAGCGGGTGTGGCAAGTGTTTGGACTGGATGATACTCGAGTGGGTAATGCTACCAGTGTTCATCAGCTGCAGGTCGAAGGTACATTACTATCTGAGGAATTGAAATTATTGCAACAGGTAAACATTGCGTGGAGTCATGGAAATCAAGAAGTCAACGATCAATCTCCATGGCATGCGTCACCTGTTGATGCTAGGATTGATAGTCCAGGGACAGAAGGAGTGAAAAAGTGGTTAGCTGGACATTTGAAGTCAAAAGCAATAATTGATGGCCTAGAGTGGCGGTTCATATTTGCTGCAATTATTTGGGTCATTTGGACCAAGAGAAATTCTGCAGTATATAATGGAATATACTCACTACCATGTGGAGAGGTAATCAAAAATGAAATTATTCGTCTAGCAAACAGCTTTGTTTTAGCTTGGGGAAAAGAAGTGAACGGTGGTGTGGTTAAATTATCTAAGAGCATTATGGTTAAATGGGTAAGCCATCGAGAAGATATAAGTTAAACGTGGATGGTAGCTTCGATACAATAAGGAAAATCGCGTGGATTGGCGGAATTTTGAGAGATAAAAATGGGTCGTGCATTGCCGGTTATATAGGGTCATGTCTACTTGACTCCTCGATCATTTCAGAAATCATGGCGTTTCATTTTGGACTTAGATGGGCAATCAATAAGGGTTATACAGAGTTAGGTATTGAGACAGACTCGAAGGAGTTTCATGCGCTAATGAAGGGCGGTCGGAGTTCAAGGAGTCGAGGAGCTCATATGGTACACGAGTGTAAGGATATGTTAAAAAAATTCCCTAAATTCGAAGTAAGACAAATATTTCGAGACAAATTCATGTGCGAGTAAACTAGCGAAGGAAGGGGCTAATGCACGAATGCGGCCGGTGGTATTTGTTGATCCCCCGAATTATTTATAGAACTATATTACGAAAGATGAGAGTGAATGTGCGACTATTAAGGTCGTACTAGACTCGTAATTATGTTTTGATTATCTTGTAATTGGTTCTTAACGGCGTTTAACCCTCTCATGTATGAAAAAAAAAATTGGTTTCCTTTGCAATTAATCTCAATTGTTTCAATTATAAACGTAGTACAACTAGAGAATGCCATATTTAAATAAATAAAAAAGATAAACAAAGTGAACTCATATAGATGAAGTGAGTTTGTCTTTTTATTTTTTTTTACAAAACTAAGCACGAATCTTCATTCATATCCTAATCTGATGTCACTCCGATTGAACTCGCCATCTTTGAGGTCATTGCAAACCCTCGTGTTCCAGTGACTTCGTTTCTAGCATTTTTTGCAAACTTGTCTGCATGGGCGTTCGACCTTCGTGGAATGTTTGTTGCTGACACTTGCCAATACCTTGTATAAATTCAAGGTTATTAGTTAGTATTGTCTTGTCTTGCTGTGGGAATTCCTTGCATCTGGTTGTCGCTTTCATTAGTACGATTGCTTCCCCTTCTAAAATTGAATCACATATTACAATTTCCTTAGTTTCAACTCTGCTTCCCGTGATCTTGTGGAATTGTACGATTCAGATTCTTGTTCTAATATAAATTTTTGAAATATGCATCACATAAAAAAAGTGATTGATGTATCCGTCTCTGTTGTGCCTCTTCTTGTGATATTCTTTGGTGTTATAGATGTCCATTGAGTTCCATGAAATTCTTTCATAAGATTGTTTGGTGAAAATATGACTCTATTTCTATTGATTTGAACGTTTTCATGAATTGCTTTCATTTTTGCCTTCCAAATATTTCGAAACTAAATCATAATATAATCCGCTATTTTATTTATTTTATATCCTCCTTCCGTGTATGATTTTATTATATTTAAGATCTAGTTTCCATTGTCGGATTGATCTTTTAGTCTAACTCTTATCTGTAGTGTTGAGTCTGCCCATATTGCTTGACTAACTTGACATTTGATGAATGCTCCACAGTCTCTATATTTCCTTGACACCAGGGACACAATGCTTGTATCTGCCCACTTTTTTTCTAGGTTTTGTTTGGTTAGTATTGCGTTATTACAAGCTTTTCGCATAAAGATTCTAATTTTATTTGGAATGTTAGAGATCCATATTATCTTCCGAAGTCCTGTTCTAAAACTCTCTGCTCTATTCGCCAATTGTGGCTCATGAATCACCTATTTACTAGTTAATACTTTATATCATGTTTTAGTTACATACTGTGAAAAAGGGCAAATAAATTTATCTTTCGTATCATTCTCCACAATGTGGATCTTGGTAATTTTAGGAATAATTGGTGATGGAAAGAAGTTATCAAAATTTCAAGATCCCATTCCTTCGGACGTTGTTTCCAAAATTGATTTACTATTTCCAATGTGTGGTGTCGTGGTTTTTTCCGACTTTCAATCTGAATTCACCCATTTATCTGTCCATATATTAATATTTTCCACATTTCCGACTTGATAGGAATCATACTTTTTAAGAAGATCTCTTCCTTCCATAATGCTCGCCAACTCCAGGAGTTGCTTTGACATAAGTTAACCTTTAAAAACATCATTCTTTGCATAGTAAATACCTTTCAGAAGTCTTGCTGCTAGCGTGTTTGGATTTGTCATAATCCTTCATGCTTATGTTGCTAAAAGAGTCGTATACATTCGTTTGAAATATCTGAATCCAAGTCCTCCTAACAGCTTAATGGCTGCAAGTGTATCCTATGCCAACAAATGAATTTTATTTTGTTCTCCCGAATTCCACCAAAAATTTGAAATAACTGTTATAAGTTTTCTACAGAAAGAAATAGGATAAGAAAAGATCGACATATTGTAAGTAGGTATGGCCTATAAAATAGCTTCGATGAGAACTTCCTTCCTCCTCTTGATAATATTTTGCTTTCCATTTTTCAGTTATTGTAAAAAGTTTCTTAGCTATCCAATCCAACACTTCCACATTTGACCTCTTGTGACACAGCCAAATGCCCAGATATTTGCCTAAGTCATTCGTTTCTTGTATAATAGTTTCTTCTACCACCCAGTCTCTCTAACCTTGTTAGGACTCTTTATTGAAATACATAGTTGATGTATTAAAAATAATTCTTTGATCAGATCCTTCACAATATGTTGTTAGACATTCTTTGGACGCTTGCATTTCCGTATTTTCCAAAGTCATACAAAATAATGAATCATCTGCAAATAGCAAATGAGAGATTACAAGACAAATTATGTTAATTTGAATACCTTTAATAGATTTATTATCAACAGACTTATCAATGTGACCGGTGAAAGACTATGTCATGAATGTGAAGAAAAAGTGGGGTAGAGGGTCACTTGCTGAATGCCTTTACCGGGTGTGAACTTGTCCCATTCTATCCCTATTAAAATTTATTTGGAAGGACACTGTTGTTGTGAGTTTGTTGATATTGATAGTTTAAATAACCCTCCTTTGTGTATGTTAACAAGATTTTATTTACTCTCTATTAAATCCTACGAAAGAAAAAAAATTCTTTTTATCATAATCCAAGGGTTATAGAAAAAGGAAAGCGAAGAAAAATCTATATCTATACATTTCTAGATTGGGCTAACATCTCATTCTTTAGGGTTTTCAGGATATGTTGTGGATTATTTGTCTAAACTTTTGGCTGGTTTCTTAAATAGCGTAAAATGAATTCTTTCCAAAATATGTGATTGATTTCAATCAGATTGAGTAACCTCTTACCCCGGTATATCTTTTTTTTTTGTCAAATAACCCTAGTATATTATCTTTTCTCCATTATATAACAGGGTTTCACTACTTAATTTGGATATCTGTATATATCTTTAGTGTTGGTATGTATATTAATGGATGTGTTTGTTTAATTTCTCTTAGATCCTATAAGATTTAACCAAATTTAATCGTTTGTGGGTTTATTCAACGATGACTTATGTCAACAAGAGATCTGGATTCTCTTGTTATGCATCTTCTCTTTTGGCATATATTTTTCTATCTATGTTGGACTATCTCAATGCAAAATACTTGTGTAAGATTAGAGGGTTCTTGGTTATTTATCACAAGCTTAGTTGTAGCACAAACTGCTCAGTTTTGTTGGCAAAGAAATTGATAAAAAAATATTTGGTAATTTTCTTCCTCAGTTTCGATTATGTTGATTAAGATGGAAAAATTGATTAAAGGTTAGATCTTGGTGGTACTCTCAAATCTATGTTTTATTCTCTTACTCCTAAAGTTTACACTAGCAAACTAATTGACTATACCCTTTCTTTAATATCATTTTTAATTATGAGAGATTAGATCCAAATTGGTAAATTACAACTTAAACAGAATATTGACATGAGCCTTAGTTGTTGTAAGTGGACATTGGTATATGTCATCATAATAGGAAAGTTGTAGATATCTGTTGGTAACTCCTACATACTTATGGAAGACTTGCTTATGTATCTTGGTGTGTGGATAACTCAAAGGTTTGTTCGACCTTTTTCATAAGAATGGTTGTGCTTATAAGAATAGTTGTTGTCATCTGAACCTTTTGTGTGTGTGTGTGTGTATATATATATATATATATATATATATATATATATATATATATATATATATATATATATATATGAACTCCAATAAGAAGGATGGAAATCTTTGTTCTATGAGAGCTTGTGTTATTCTTGAAAAAATACTAAATGAAGTTTATCGCTCTAGGGTAGCAACAGGGGATATATTTCATTGTAAAAATATGGATTACTCCCAATGAGGATTTTGATTTTTGGAAACTTTTTTTGGGATTGTGGTCCTTTAATCTCTTGATTTTCAAAAACATTGGACACCTCCAAAAAAAATCCCTAGCAAAATCAAAAAATGAGGGTGTTTATATGTTATCCGAAAGACCCTTCCTCTTTTGGCGCTATTATGGAACAATATTGCAGGGTTTAATGGTTGGAATTTGTATCATGTAAAACAGAGTCTCCTCAATTCTCTTCTTTTTTATGATCGAAATCTGGCATTGCAATGAATTAGGGTGTAACTAGTTTATTTTCTTTTTGTAAAGTTATTGGTATCCTCAACGATTAAATAAAAGTATGTTGTACTTACCTACCATGTCAAAACTTATTCTCATTATCAACTATTATGAAATGAGAACACTTAGCTTGTCCAAAAGACGAGTTGTATAAGATAGTGATGAACATTTTGAAGGGTTTTAGTATCGTAGGTTAGGATTTTTTTTAATTTGTGAGATGGTGGCATTTTCTTTTTTTATTATTTATTACTTTTTAGTGTAAGTTTTTCTAGATACGGGGCAGATTATTACCCCTTACTTGTTTTTTTTATATATTACTTAATCGTGTAAGTTTTTTTAGATTCGAGGTAGACTTACTACCCTTACTTATTTTAATTGTTGGATTGTACTTCAACATCAAATTAGTTCGTGCAACTGGTAGTGAAAAAGATAGTGGAGTTAACTAAACAACTGAGTTTGTTTCGTTCTATCAACTCCCATAACATTTAAACAAGCAAGCAGGTCGTGTTGCAAGAAATGTTAGGCAGATGACTATTGATTAGGTAATGTAGATGGAATTGGATATGTTTTTCTAAAAATTATAAGAAAAGAAAAAATAAGGTAATACAACTACAAGTATACAACTAGATTATAAATCTGTATTTTATTTTGTACAAACATGTTACCGTAAAACTTATAAAAACCAAATTTAACCTTAACTATTAAAAAAATCCAAACCATGAAACCAAAAGGCCCAATACAAAGACATGGGCCGGATAATGAAATTGTCTCTCTCGATACAAAGAGATGGGTTGTGTCTCAAAAGAGAAGACTTTAATGCACAACTTTATAGGTTTCAAGATTTCCCCGCGGTAATTGTAATATAGTTGTCTAGGAGAAGCCCACATTTTCTTTGTGTTACAATACTAGCAGTTATCATCCTGTTGTTAATTCATTATATTCCTACTCATGCTGTTTACTTTTTTTTTCCGAAGCTCATGCAGTTTACTTGTTATAAGACTAACCAGTCTATCTTGATAAATCATAATTTATGTTGTCCAGAATTTATTTTGTTAATTGCACTAAAGGTTCCTATAGTATGCAAAAATTGTACATAGATCCCTATATGGTTTTTTTGTCAATTATACATAATAAGTCTCTGCTTTTTATTATATTAAAAAACAAAGTATTCATACAGATAAAAAAACCTAATATGATAATTATTTTAAAGAAATGGGGAATCAAATGAAAACCTAAAAATTTGAAGGGCCCTGAAATGAAATATAATTGTTTATTATAGGGTGAAAAATAAGATTTAGAAATTAAGGATCGGCCATGATATAGAATCTAATTGCTCAAATTCTATGAGATATCTGATTTTTGAAGCTTTCTGTATGCCTATTATTGAGGATCTTGGACTTTACTTAGGTCTTCCCACTGAGTGGGGAAATCCCAAAACTAAAGCTATGGATTATTTGATTGATAAGGTAGCTTCTAAACTCAGTGGCTGGAAAAATCCTTGTTATCTATGGCAGGGAAGGCTGTTCTTATATCTTTTATCATTCATGCTTTCCCTACTTATTTCATGTCTCTATTAGCCCTCCCTAAAGGGGTTATCAAGAAAACTAATTCTCTGACTTTCCATTTTCTGTGGGGTAATGAAGAGTATCATGGTATCCATTGGATTAACTGGAATAAAGTCTCTTCCCCCAAAAGCGCAAGTGGTCTTGGTATTAAAAATCTGGAAGCTTTCAATTTAGCCCTCCTTGCGAAACAGGCCTGGTCCATTCTTTTGCGTCCCTCTTCACTTGTTCATCAGGTCCTTAAGGGAATTTACTTCCCTGACAAGGATATGCTTGATACTGGTGATATTAAGAAGGGATCATGGATTTGGAACAACATTCGTAAGGGTTGTGCTTTCCTTAAACCCCTCCTAGTCAAAGCTATAGGTGATGGTCATAATACTCTCATTTGGGAAGATAACTGGACTGGTAAGCTTATTGATAAACCAGGTAACTATTCTGATGATCCTATCTTTCCTAAGTTCGTGACTGATCTTATTCATACTCCAACCAAGACTTGGAAGATGGATTTGTTGACCCAATCGTTCTCTCCGGAGGTGGTCACTATTATATCTTTTCTTAATATCACATGGAACACCCAAGATGAAGATTGGATTTGGCCATATACTAAGGATGACTCTTATTCTTGTAAATCTGGTTATATCTCTGTATTTTTACCACTGTCTATCCCTTCACATCATCCCTCTACTTCTTTCTTCCCCAACTCTGATATTCTTAAGTTGAATTGGGATTCTCAGGCTCCCCCTAAATTTAAATTCTTTTTCTGTCGTGTTATGATGAATGCCCTATCCACATAACAGAACATGTTTTCTAGAAACTGTTCCACTACTGATCTTTGTCATATATGTCTCAAGGAAGAAGAATCTATTGAGCATTTATTCTTGAAATGTGAATGGACTAGAACCTTTTGGTTCTTATCTCCCCTTCATTGTCATATTCCCCCCTTTTATGAATTTGGATTTAACTCGTGGATTGGTTCTATTATTGAAAATGGGAAGAATGTTAAAGAAAGAACCAACCTTTTACTTACTATTATCCTTTGTTTATGAGTTATTTGGCTTACCAGGAAAAAATTTATATTCTATAATATCCCCATTGATTTTGATTCTTGCATTAATTTGATTGATATTTTTCACAGGCAAATTTTCTTTGATGGTGATACGAGCTTAATTGTAACCTCTGATGGGCCAAATAATCCTATTAATGTTGGAATTTCCTCTATCCCTATTTGGTTACCTCCTTCATAGTTAAAATTGAAAATGAATGTTGATGCCTCCTTCAAGATGGGAAAAGCCACCGCTGCCGCAGTAATTCGCAACTGGAAGGGCGAGATCATTAATGGGTTTACCATGAACATCTCTGCCTCGTCCAGTTTTGAAGCTGAAGTTAAATCTCTGAGAAATGGTGTTCACTTTGCTATAGCCCATGCTCCACTCTGCGACAAGATAGAAACTGACGCTGAAGCCGTTCTTAAAGTCGTATTATCATCGAGCCCGAACTGTCATTGGAAGGACAGGGCTATCCTCGTTGATATTAAAAATATGGTGAGTGACCACATTAATCTTCGAATCTGTGGTGTTAGAAGAACGGCGAACAAAGTTGCTGATTGGCTAGCGAAGGCTTTTTTCAATTCTTCTTTATCTCCTTTATGGACTTGTAACATTCCTTTTTAACTTCAAAATTTGGATTGTAATGACTTTAATACTTTTGTTACTTTTGGAGTTGGTTGAACTCCGTAACATTTTATTTTAATATATTAGTTTCCTTTGTCTAAAAAAAATATAGCTATTTCTAGGTGATAAATGTAATTTGGCTTGAAGTGCAAATACATATAATTTTGGACTTTATAGGATGTTTGCTATTTTAGGATCTTTAATAGTAGAAGTTATCATTTGGTAATCGAAGGATGAAGGTTTAATACTTTTTTTTTTTTTTTTGTTCTGATGAAGGTTTAATATTTTGAAAGGTCATTTTTACGCAACTAGAGGGATAGGACCTTCCAATTCCAGAGTGATCAACTGATATACGCAAACATCGCTATCAAGACTTTTCAAAGGAGCTGATGGAGTCTATTAATGCCTCACCCCACAGGCAAAACTCTTGCATTTGCATCTGGTTGTTTAATACTTTAATGTGGTCAAGCGTGAGTTGGGGTTCACCTCAGAATTATTAACGCTATTAAATGAAAAATGTTTTACGCAAAATTTAGGAATTTTTCTTAACGAAGTTCGAAAATTTTAATTTTTTTATCTAATTATATTTGCATGAATTATAGATAAGTTTTAAAAGGAAATTTCTGACCAAACCATATGGTTAAAAGATGTTTCTAAATTAAATAATAATTGACTTAATAGTTAGAGTACTAATATAACACTATAACGCATAGAATGATTAGCGGTTAAAAACGTAGTCGCTAAATCCTAGTAATGTGACTGTGAATTGACGTTTTGAAGGTTTAGCGGCCACAGGGTAGCTAATCGTTTGCCGCTATTGGTTGATCGCTAATTGGTAAGATTGACGCGGTCACACCGAAATTTCTTTAGTGGTAATAATAATAATAATAATAATAATAATAATAATAATAATAATAATAATAATAATAATAATAATAATAATAATAATAGGATAAAGAAAACTTGGATTGGACCATACCTGTTTTTTTATTGAGGATTCCACGTTTTAAGGCCTAAAATTTAAAAATGTGATTTTTAAGGGCCCAGTTTTTTTTTAATGTTTTTTAAGGGTCTAACTAGAAATTTTCTAGTTAGGTTCACGATTTTAGGGGGTACACACCCGTTATTTTCTATTTTTTGGGGGTAGAATCCCCCTATTTTAATTTTTTGGGGGTATAGGCCCACCGTTTTTTAAGTTAAATCCATTTTTGTTCGGAGTCCATATTGTCCAAGGCAGTCCAGATAATCAGGTCAGTCCAAAACGGGGGGTATATACCCCCTAAAATATCATTTTTACCCCCTAAAAATCATGGTTACCCCCTAAAAATCATGGTTACCCCCTCCATTAATTGTTTAACCCTGTAATAGCAAAACAGTACCCCCTGAATTTCTACAAATGCAAAATGCAGCCCTGCAAAAAAAAGTTTAAAAAAAACCCTAACAAACGAAACGGATCTAACGTGAGTTTTGGTTGGTGTTGTAAAGGCTGAGGTGAGTGGTGTTGAGGGGTTTGGTGGGGTGTTGGGTTAGCTAGATGAGTGGTGGTGGTGGTGGTGGTGGGAAGCTCGCTGGTGCGTGGTGGTGAGCTGGTGGTGGTGGTACTGATTCGCTGGTGGAGGTGGTGTTGGGTTAGCTAGATGAGTGGTGGTGATGGGAAGCTCGCTGGTGTGTGGTGGTGAGCTTGTTGATGGTGGATGGTGGTGTTGGTGCTGATCGAAGATGCCGGTGGTGGTGGACCTCGAGCTGGCGGCGACGAGGGTAGTGAAGATCTCGAACGTGGTGGTGGTCTCGAAAGTGGTGGTGGATCTCGACGGAGAAGGGAGGGGTGGTGATGGGTGGTGGCTCGAGCTCGGAGAAAGGAGGGGTGGTGATGGGTGGTGGCTCGCGCTCGGAGAAGGGAAGGGTGGTGATGGGTGGTGGCTCGCGCTCGGAGAAGGGAGGGGTGGTGATGGGTGGTGGCTCGCGCTCGGAGAAGGGAGGGGTGGCGATGGGTGGTGGCTCGGGTGGTGGCGGGGAGGAGAGCATTTGGGTCGAGAGAGAAAAGAAGAATCTGGGGAGGGGTGGGGTATTCAGTCGAGAAACAATTGGGTGGGTGGGTGGGTGGGTGGGGTTTTATTAGTTTTTTTTAGTTGGATCTCAACTGGATAGTTGGTATTTAAATTGGGCCCTTTTTCAAAAAACAAATGTTATAAAAGCCCTTATACATAGTTTACCCATGATTTTTCAATTTTGTTTTGACGGATAGATGAACCAGTTTGGTCCGGACTTACTCAAATGGATTCTGATTGATTCTGATTTGGTGGCAGGAGGAATGTTGTTCCAACTTTTGAAATAAAGTGCTCAACGAAATCAGGACATAAGTAAAGTCTACAATTTTAAATTGAATGAGATGTAACTGGATTTAACATATATATTTCAAATGATTAGAAAATTAATCACAGACGGAATTCATGATCACTGAAAATCGCAGCTTCCGCGTGTACCCTTTTATTCGGCCATGAGTAAAAGGAAAGGAAAGAATATAGCCTTTTGCAAATCTTAGCTTTTAATTCCTTATCAAGCATTCCATTGTTGTATTCATTTATTTTGTTGTATCTAATTGTTGCTTTATCTTTTTCTTATGATAATGTGAATCATTCATTACGTGAATTATACACATTTTAAGGCCCCTCCATGTACCAGACACTATGAATTGGCCCCATAATGCAAGTTGGGAATTAAGGGTGACCTTTGCCTTTTGTGTGCCCAAAGTCTGCTATGTTCTTTGGAAAGAATGATAGTTCAACATCCTTGGTCCCTTACACAACTACCCCTTCTTCACTTTTGTATTAACCTTGACATACTTTCAGTTTTCTCCAACATTTCTACCCACTCTTTTGCAAGAAATTATTTCCGAAATTCATGTTGTGTAAATTAAAACACAGTTAAATTTAATTTTTGTTATGAAATATTTATAAGTGTATATTCTTTAATAAAGTCAGGACTTGTAAAAATAAATATACATAAAAATAACGGAAATTTAACAACAATCAAAACTTTTATTGTACAAATAATAGTTTGATGTTAAATTTACAATAAGTTGAAATAAAAGAATACGAGATATTACAACAAACCAGAATATGTATTAGCGTAAACTCGGTCACTACAATAATAACGATTTCTGGTACAATTAAAAGATGATACCACTTAAGATAATATGAATATTATCTTGATAACTATGTACGACGTAGACTCAACAATCCACTAGTAAGATATTAGATGGGTAATCTAGATAATTCAAACATGGTAGATCAAGGATCAAGATTGTTTAAGTCGATACTCTGTATATACAATATTCATCCGTAGGAGTTCAGTCGTATTTTTATAGTGGGGCAGTTACACGATTTTTGGTTGGATAACAACTCTACCCTAGTTTACTTAAATGTCAAGAATAAAGATATCTTTTGATCCCTTCTCTGGAAGTTAAGTTGATTTTTGTTGTTATAATTTAACGTGGTTGCCATAAATAAATTACAATGAAAATAAAAATAGAAGAGGATTTAGTTAATATTCTAATAGATATAATAAAACAATGTTTCTAATATTCTTTTTGATTTTAAATAGATTAATAATTAAAAGAATTTTTTTATAATTATTATCTTATTTTAGCAATATTTATTATTTGCTTAATTGATAAAAACAAGATAAAGATTTATATATAATTCTTATATTATAATTTGATTAATATTATTATAATATCAGTTAACTTTGAAATTATTCAATAAATTCAAAAATTACAGGAAATTAATTGGAGAATCCAGCCAATTGTTAATGAAATTTGGAAATGGATGAAAAAAAATCTCGGAATGGAATGTAATTCACATCAGAAGAAATGTCAACGGCCTCACTGACACACTGGCTAAATGTGTGAGGAAAAATGTCAATTTTTCACATTGGAATTTCACGTCGATTCTGGAAAGTTTTTGTTTTGTAGCATATGTAGACGTAACGAAATAGGTTGAGTCTGTTTTTCTGATTTTTAAATCCTGGTGTTTGTATTTTTTTCTTGTGCTTTTCAATAAATGGCTTGGAAAGAAATAAATGAGACTTAGGCCATATTTTTTTAACGGATAATTGTTAATTACTGAATAAACATATGAATGTTACTTAATATGTTAAGAGACAGTGTTCTAATGAACCATACTTCATTGGAATCTTAATGAAACGGGGTAATTGATAGTTATTCGGATCTGAATTAGTAAAAGAAAAGTCTTATTGGTGTGGTGTCTTAATGAATTAGATTATGAGCCCGTTTGGCATTGCTTATTTTAGAGGTAAAAGTGTTTTTTGATAAAACTTAAAACATTTATCAAAAATATTAAAAAAATTCTTGAGATCTAGTATCACTTTAAGTGGTTTTTTTCTTCAAAAGTATACTATAAAAAGAAAATGACACTTGGGTTACAAAGAGATCGGTCGATCCCTATCTTGTTACTAGTTCCTCCTATCGTCCTAGTTAGATCGGGATAGGAACCGATGGCCAGAAAAGTGAAAGGAGCTTAGACCTAAAACTTCTAGTTAGCAAGTCTGTCTCCTCATTTCTAGTTCTAAAAATATGCGGAATACAGATATTGGATCTCAAAGAGATAATATCCTTAATATTTTGCATAAGAGGGTGGACTTTCCAGCAGACTTCAAATGTAATTTTGCGGCCTTAGGTGACACTGAGGCAGACAGTGTGAATCGTAATATTCCTACCCCACATGGGAGCTACTTGATTACAAGCTAAGAATGCTGCATCAGCTTCCCCTTCAATAACCAAGGTACACCAAATCTCGTTTCCTTTGAAGATAAGTGAGAAATTATCCTTGTAAATATAAATTGTTGCAATCCCCGTAATTTCTTCGCCGCTCTTGAAAGAGGCGTCACAGAAAATTGATGTCAGAGCTGACCAATTCTGAGTCATGTGATATACTTGTTTAGAAATCAAACACTAGGAGCTTGTTTTTCATTTATTTCCATGGAAATCATCAATAATATTGTTACGCGTGAGCGCAATCATATGGGTGTTCCATTTTGTCCATTCAAACATGAATTTCATCTTAGTTGTCCAAATGCACTATGGTCAAGGTGAAAGTAGTATAAATATCTATGATCCATCCTTCATTGGATCCTCCTTTAATGATGTCCATGATCTTGAATTCAAAATTTCTCGCACCTTTAATAATTCCTCCATGAATCGTGTCTGTTTCCTCCTAAACGTCAATACTCATTGCATAATTTACATCTAGGAAATATCGCAATTTATCTTGAGAAGTGTTTCACCACAAGGAATGGATTCATACAACATTTCCAGATAAATGCTTGAACTTTCTTCAGTTCTTTCGTATACCACAGTCTTCCAAATTTTTTAATTCCTAGATGTACTTGAGGATGAAGCATCAGGATTCACAGATGCATTAAAAGAATAAATTGCATGATATCTTGATTTAGTAGTAAAAATTCCTTTCATGGCATGGACCTAGGCCAGTTTTCAGCCTCATCGAGGGCATGGAGAGGTATCTTGCAGATAAATTTGGCTGCTATACGATGAAAATGTTATGAATAGGAGGAATATTCCATCCCATACCATCACCCCTGATTAGGTCTTGAACCAGTTCAAGATTATAACCATTGGGGTTTGACACGTGTATGTGCACTGGTAGCCATTTGTCCTTCAAGATGTTAGTGTTGTCGACATTACCAATTTTCATAGTACACCCTTGTTTCAAGACATCCATTCCAGCTAGGATTCTTGTCCATGCACATGATTTAACTGATTTTGGTTTACGATCCCAGAAAGATGCTGAGTGAAAATAGATACCTTTAAGAACTTTTAAAACAAGCTAGACCTCTTTACGAAGTAGACGCCATGCCCTGGAGGCTAGTAAGGCAAGGTTCATATTCTCGAAATCTCGAAATACAAGGCCCCCGTATTTCTTTGGATATTGCAATTTTGTCTAAATCCTTCCAATAGATACGTCTCTTATTTCCAAATACCCACCAAAAATCCGAGACCACTTTGGAAAGTTGTGTACAAAAAGTTTTATGGAAACAAAGGATGGACATAGTGTAGTTTGGGATTGACTGAAGTACTGACTTGATTAGAACTTCACTCCCACTATCTGAGAGAAGTTTTTATTTCCATCCACTTACCTTTTTTACCAATCGATCTTTAACCCGTTGTAAAGTGACAACATTGTATCTTGTGTATGGGAACCAAGGTATTTTTTGATTGATTTTGCTTATTGGATCTCAAGGTAGCTTGCAATCTGATTTGCCACTAGGGTAGGTAATACCCTTACCAAAACAAATGCTAGATTTACTGAGGTTTTCCCTTTGGCCGATTCCCTGCAATAGAGTTGTATGACCTTTCGAAAGGCTACAATTTCTAATTGTTAAGGCTTACCAAAAACAGGGAGTCATCAACAAAACAGAAGGTGAGAAAGTGGGGGAAATTCCCTAGCAAGTTTGATGCCTTTAATGTTACCTTCTCTAATCTCAAAAGTAACTAGTCCAACTAAAGCTTCAGTATGGAGGCAAAAGAGGTAGGGAGAGAGAGGATTGCCTTGTTTAAAACCGTTCAATGGAAAAGTATTCGTAGTGTCCTCGCCATTAATGGATAGTTGGTAGCAGACTGTTGAGACACAAATCCTAATCCATCCAATCTAGGTATGATGATAGCAAAGTTTGGCTAACACAAGTTTAAGGAATTCTGATCTGACATGTTCGTAAGTCTTTTCCATGTCCAATTTAACCGCATCACAGTGCTTGTTGCAGTATCTACTTTTCTTGAAAATATAGAAGAAAGTTTTAAGAAGCACATATCCAGTGCATCTTTCAAAAGTTATTTTAAGGGTATAAATCACAATTAAATTTCAAGAAGATTTTTAAGTGCTCTTGAAAAAATCAACCGCAAACAAGCTCTGAGATCTCATTAAGTGCAAACAAAAAGGGTCTTAATTTAGAAGTAAACCTCTTTTCTAATTGGCCAAAATTACTAGATTTAAGATCGATAGTTGGTCTAGTGGTTAGACTACTCCGCAGAGACCAAGAGATCCTGGGATCAAATCTTATTGGAGTCAAAATGTTTCGAGTCCAAAGTGGCTCTCATATGTATTCAAAAAAAATTACTAGATTTGATTCTAAAAGATAAAGACCAAGAAAACGTTTATTTTCTTGGACTTCATTATTTATTCCATTAAACAAGAATTTTTTTTCTAAATTCTCTCCTCCTACTGCTAGGGCCGAACCGTGTTCCCTTGGAAATTGGAATATTCCAAATTCCAATTCTTGCCTTTTGTAATTAAATCTTTCATAAATTGTAATCTAGAAAATAAATGAGCACACTCTCAATAGATTTTATATTAACAGCTGATTAGAGGAGAAGATCAAGGTAATTCAGAGGTAATCTAGTGTTAGGAACCTTGAGGTTCGATGGCTATTTTTTATTCAGATTCTACCTACAATCAATCCGGTGAAAATATATAGAAGTTTGTAAGGATCTAATTTGATTGTCATGATTAGTATTTTAGAAAAATATGACAAATCTTATAATTCTACTGTAGGTTTGATTGTTTATTCGTAACAAGTTTTTGTTTATCATACCTAGGAGCCCCGATCCGACCCCATCACGATAAGGTATATCATTTCTAAATTTGTCTTCATACTCTACAATTAAGATACACACAACATTTCAGTATAAACAAACAAATTTATATACCTTTCTTCCTATAAGACCAACTATTAGCAATAGATCTCCTCCATGTTTAATTCATTAACTTAATTGTCAGAGCATCATCAAGAGGAAACCTCCTTTTGTCCTTTTGACCAGTTTTTATAGGTAAGACATGTGTCCATACCAGTATCGATTTAGTCTATGGTATCACTATAAATTTAGATGGTCGAGTTTTTTATCACTCAAATTAGTTTCATATGTGGGAGTTGTACATGTTTTTACCAAAATATGTTATCCATTGCTTTTAATTAAGAGTAATGTTGGGTATCACCCAAAAATGTATCACCTAAAAATCGCCCATGATGTGGCAGTTAAGTGATCCAATCATAGAAGAGAGAGAAAAAAGTAAATCTACAAAGAGAAAATACATGATTGGACCACCTAATCACCACATCATGGATTTATTTGGCATCTTTTTGTTTCCTAATTCAACTTTGTTTCCTTTTAACTCTAGATTTTGCCTTGGATCTTCTTTTCGTAACTCCTTGCAATTGATTTGGCATCTAATTAAATCCGTTTACCTAAGAGCTTCACATTAACAAACAAATTATACAAAAAATGCTCTAAAAGTAATAAATCTCCAAATCAAGACATGAATTAAGAATGTAACAATTAATATGGAAAAATCTCTTAATAATTAATATGATGCACCTAAAATAATGTCTCATGAATAGATTAATTCATCACAAATATGGAGACATCAAGACCCCAACTCAAAGTTGTATCGTCCCGATACGATAAAAAATAAGAACATAGAGAAGTCTCTAAATATATACCTAAGTCAATTAAACACAAAGGAAGAAGATAAAAGAGTGTGAATAATAATACTAAAGAAACTATTTATCAAGTTTCATGTAATAATATTTACAAACTAAATTACCTATATACTTATCATGCAAATAATCAACACGGCTCGTGCGGTGCACCACGGGTGGTGGTGCAGTATACCGCACCTAAGTACTGACCATAATGTGGCACAGTACACGCGTAAGTGACGACACGATATCCATAGGGAGTCTCGCACGTGTACCTAAATTCATACATCGTGAGACAGGTTTTGGTGGTGTGGTGCACCGCAACTCCCGTGCGGTATAACGGACCTAGCTACTAGTTTTGCGAAAATCCTATCTTTTTTCTCTACAACTCTACCCAAAAACCAGTAGTAACTTTTTTTAAATTTTATATCCAATTAAGGTGTTCTCTACTCCATTAGATAGATCTAAAAAAGATATGTGATTTAGACTCGAGAAAAAGGGAATTTCAATACCCGAGCTCAAAGTTATGTTAGTTCGAAGTTTTGGTCGATTTCTGTCGTTGATGGGTGCGGTATACCGCGAGTAGCCGCGGTACACCAAAATTTCTCTCTGTCGAGCACTTCTTAACTTCAAAAAATTTCCAATTTTTACCCTAAACTCGAAACTTTACATACCTACACATCAAAAACACTCATACCTTCCTCATTACTGCAATATACACATAAAACACATAAGCTAACTAATCAAAACAAAAACAAAAACAATAACATAAAAACATAAAAGAACTGCAGGTTGTCTCCAGGAAAGCACTTTTGTTTAACGTCTTTTAAAGTTAGACGTGTTACCTCGATCATCTTTTGATTATATTGTCTCCCCAACAGCAGGTGAGGCTGTGCACATCTACTATCCGAAACTTGTGACCCTTCTTAACTTGAATTTCGACCGTTTTGGAGAAACAACTCTTGTAACAAAAAATTGACCCACCCATGAATTCTTGAATCCCCGTGGCCTATTCTTTTGCTTAGGGGCTTTCCAAGTGACCTCGTCACCAACCGCAAACTCATTTTCAACTATTTTCTTCACGGGTTTATGGTGGACTTTCTTTTTAACCTCATTAGTAACAACTTGAAGTGTTGTGGACCTCATGCGAATTCTCAAGCTTTTCTTCCACAAAATGGAATATTTGGGATTCTTCTCCAGTTCGGAGTGTCAGGGTCCCTCATGAACATCAATTATGCTGCGACTTGTAGTTGTCGCCAAGAATAGACGTCCAAGATCAATGGAAAGTGTTGGCCCGCAATACTGCCAAGAATAAAAAAATCGGTAGTATAACTAAAGTACCTAAATGGACAAGCACGGTATCAATGACTTCACATGGCTTTATTGTGGAGTTATCTAGGAGCAGTAAATTGATTATTTTCTTCTCGCATCTCCCATGCCTAACTTCTGAAACATATTCTTGGGCATGAAATTTCTACCTGAACCCAAGTCACACGTCGCTTTAGTTTTGAAGTTACCACCTATATTGATTTAGAGGTATAAAGCTCCCGGATCTTGTATTATTGATGGTAGCTTCTTTGGATTTATTGTCAAGCTTTCTTTAGTATGATCCACTGTCTCGACCTCGACCTCTACACTCTTTCTCTTCTTGGTAGAAACCTTTTTGAAGACTTTTGGTATTGTAGGCTCTTTCTAAATTACCTCGAGTACAGGAACATTGATTTCTTCTTGGCTTGACGTTTCAGACTTAGTATCACCACTAGGATATGTAATTCTTAGGAGATATGGTGGTGATAAAAGCGGATGTGTAGGCGGCATCTCCGCCCCATTATCTTATTTTCTAACCTTTTTAACCTCATCTTTAATTTTCACGTTGTCTAAGTTAAGCTTCGTGGGTTCTTTTATTGTTGGAATCGTTGCACTCATTGCAGCTTTATCTTCAACCTCATCCTCATCAACCCAATGTTCGATTGCTACTTCGGTTATATTCAACTCGATTGGTTCTATCTCTTTCAAATTTTTAGCTTCGAGGGTCTTGATTCTTGTTTCTCTCAATTCCTTTATGAACCTCTTGTATTTGAGACAGTCCACCTTCATTAGTCGTGGTGGTGATGATGGATGTGTAGGTGGCGGCTCCATCTTACTTTCTTCTTCTTGCACCTTGGGTACAATTTTATCTTCTATCTTAGTCTCTTTTTCATCTTCAATAACCACATGTTTGAACACTTTTTCAACCTCTTTCTATTCTTGATTCTCAACAATTTCCTCATCTAAGCTAAGCTTGGTTGGTTCTTCTATGGTTGAAACCTCGAACCCAACATTGTTATCGCCCAGTGTTGTATATAAATCTTGTTGTAATTGTTGAACAATCATAGTGAGTTGCGTTAATCTCTGCTCCATCAATTGATTTTGTTGGTGCATGAGCTGTACTAGTGATACAGTAGCATCGTCCTCCATTTTACTTTTGCTTATGTTATCTGTTGAAATCTTGATGAATTGCATAAGAACATCTCTTGAATAAATTAATTCCGCTGACTGTTCTACGACTTTCTCAGCAATGTGTTTCATGTTGGTTAATGTTAGTCCCATGACATCGTGCAGGGTTTGCAAAACCTTATTGTAGGAGACTTCTTGCGGATTATACATGGGTTGTGGTGGAGCTTGAACTTGGTAGCTCAAACCTTCTTGATAGAAATTTTGACATGCATATTTGTATTCCTTGCTGCATAATAGTTCTCCATACTTAAGAAACCTTGAAAAGAGACTAAAGGAAACACGTAAAACTGAAAACAAATAAAATCTTCTACACAAAATAAACACAATAACTAACTTCAAAAATCCCCGACAATGGCACCAAAAACTTGGTGGTGGCAAAGGTGTGATAACATAATAGATAATAATAAAGGACACACACCCTATATTACCACGAGAAACTCACTGCAAATGCAAAATCGTTTGCAAGTCATAGTTAAATAAGTAAGAGTTCGTTCTCAGGGATTTAGGTAGTTAGCTCAAATTTGTATTCAATAATAGCATAGATGAATTTAGATGTTAATATCAAAACAGAAATAAGATAAATAATTATCAAACGCTAATAAATAAATAAGAATGCAAGATGATAATTAGGGTTATTAGTATGAGCTTATCTTATTAAGGATTTATTCTAACCTTAAGGGTGAATTGAGCATTATATATGTAGTCGGGATTCTAAATTCCTCCTAATCGTCGTTAGGGTGGACTTAGGAAGCAACCTCTTCACTATACCAAGAGACTTGGGTAAGGGGTACCTACACGATGATCGGTGGTTAAATCAAACTTTAGTGACTATCTAGCTGGGAAAGCCCGCCAGGATCAGTACCGCACACTAGACGATTATATGGTGTTGTCAATAATTGAATCCTTCATCAGGGTGTCAGCCCAATTACTAAGGGCAGTATTAAGATTGGAGAAATCTAGGGCTGGAATAGGTCAAAGCACATAACACATATATACGCCAAGCTCAAATCAATAAAAATAACAAATAGTGTTTAGGTTTTAGACAAAGTAATAACCAAACATATAATGAAAAAAACTTACAGAATAAAAGTTTAGGAATATGGTGAAGCCACATATATATAGCTAATTACCCTAATTATAGAGAATCGGAGATGTAGAAGAGGAGTTTGTCACTCTCCAGCTTCTTGTTTCTTGTTTTACTCTACATGTTAGCTTGCTTCTCTGGATGATCTCTAAGTGTTATATTGAAGAATAATTGAGCAAGGAATGGTTTACAATGGTATCTAGGCAGGGCCGGTCCTGACATTTTGGGGGCCCAAGACAAACTTTAAAAAATGGGCTCTTCCAAAAATCTTATGTAGTATTATATAGGATAATTTTTTTTTTACTCAAAAAAGACAAACTAGAATTTTTGTTTTAAGTTGGGTCAAAAGTGGGCCTTTTTTAAGTAAAAAAAACTATATTATGCATGAATTTTTGTTTTAAATTGGGCCAAAACTGGATCTCTTTTAAATAGAAAAAACTATATTATTTATGGAAAAAAATTAAGGGGCCCTAAAAATTGTAAGAATTTGGGGGGGCCCAAGGCCCTGGCCTCCTTGGCCTCCCCTCAGGACCGGCCCTGTATCTAGGTGTATGTATTTATAGATGCTAGTTCGAAATCTTGGAGTATGGGTCAGTTACTTGAGTCCTAATCCAACTCAAATTTGTATTCCTAAGTTGTAGGACATGATAAACATTGGAGATTGAAACACGCGTGATACTTTCGTTTCTTAGACAAATTCAGTGTACCACCTATCAAAACGACCATAATTCAATAACCTATTTGACCCTAGAAAGGCTCCTTCGAATTCGTAACAGATTTTCTCTAGTCTTCAAAACACTGGATGTCTTTACATCATCCCAGATTTATTTTGCAGCTTTTTCTTTCCTAATTCAACTTTGTTTCCTTTTAACTCTAGATTTTGCCTTGATCTTCTTTCCTTAACTCCTTGCAATTAATTTGGAATCAATTAAATCCCTTTACCTAAGAGCTTCACATTAATACATAAATTATACAAAAAATGCTCTAATAGTAATAAATCTCCAAATCAATGCATGAATTAAGAAAGTAACAATTAATAGGGAAAGATCCCCTAACAATTTATATAATGCACCTAAAATGATGTCTCATGAATAGATTAATTCATCCAAATATCGAGATATCCCCGAGATATGGTTTAGAAGTTGAAAGAGTTGGACATTTGTTTCGAAGGTGTGGCAGGTATAATGAAGTGGTTAGTTCGTGTTTAACAAAGGCATTTGGATAGAGAAGGGAGCAGTAGCCGTTGGTTAGGAGTTGCGCAACAGGCTATGCAACTACATTTCAGGCTAACGTGGATGGCCCAAGTGTACACCAGATTTGGCCCATTGATCGAAGGTCTAAGTGCTTCGCTTATTTGAGCAGGTTTGACGATCAATCCTTCAACTCGCAGCAACAGTCAGAGGCCAATATGAGAAGTAGTTCACTGCAGCAGCAAATAAGGATGAAACACAATGCTGTGATGGAACTTATAGAGTAGCTGCGCGGGGTTGATGAGACCCGGTGTTGGGTAGAAATGTTATCCCACAAAGGAATGGTGAACGTCATAGATCAGCAGAGTATTATAGCAACACTGGTTTGACATATTTGGGTCGACAGGAATACAAGACTATTTGATCAATCCGCGAGGAAGAGAACGGTCAATGAATTACGAGCTATTATTAAGAATACGACTATTGATTATGTGCGAGCTTGTGGGTTGAAAGAGATGGTGGATTAATCACGTCGGCTAAAAGTTTTATGGTTGAGTGAGTTAAGCCAGAAAGTGGGGTTAAATTGAATGTGGATGGATCCTATGATGCAGTTAAATCCTTAGCAGGAGTTGGAAGATTGTTCCGCAATAATAATGGGGACTACTTGGAAGGATTTGCAGGGAGTTGTGTTGCGCGTACACCTTTTGAAGCGGAGATTCTTGCATTACATTTTATCTTGCACAGGGTGGTGTGTCGAGGTTATACTTCTATTATTGTCGAAATTGACTCGAGTGAATTGCATGCGCTAGTGAAGGGCGGTGTGAATTCAAGGGGATTTTCGGATGATATAATCGGTACTTGTCGTGACATTTTAGTATCTAAGGAGCGTTTTGAGCTGATTCAGAGCTTCCGCGAGGCAAATAAATGTGCGGATTGGATGACTAGGTTTGGCGCGTCTAGTACAGATGGACCGGTTCCATATACAGATCCTCTAAAAGGTATATGACGATTGTTAACAAGAGATCGTTATGAATGAGATGTATCAAGAACATTCATTGTTAATCAATAATTAATAGAAAGTTTACCTCCATCGTTTACACCTCATTTATAACAAAAAAGAAAATAGTAATACACATACTATTAACTTTAATTAATCGAGAATTTTCATATGTATGAAAAGAGTAATGATATATACCACCAAAATACCACCCCATGACGTAGCGTGAATTGGTTGGTTACAAATCTTTAATCAAATCAAGAAAATAAATACATTACCGATTTGTAACCAACCAATTCACACCACGTCATTGGGTAGTATGAATTTGGGTGGTATATATCATTACTCTTTTCATATAAGTCGAGATTGTTTTTTAAAATCTTATACTTCTCGTTTTACCCTTTTAAACATTCTTTAAATGTTAAAAGAATAACAACTCTGAATTCAATAACCTTGGTTAGTCCAGATCTTTTTCTTTTTAGTCGAGATTTAACCGAGTTTATATATAGAGACGAACAACAAAGAAACACTTATGTAACCTGTACTCCAGTAGAGACGTAGGTCCAAAACCTTGAGCTAGTGGACAATAATTTATTCTTTCTTCTCTTGATCTTCTTCAATAAAAACTCCATTCACTACCATAGGCATTACGTAGCTAGCTCGTTGAACCATGTTACTTTCATATCAATACATCAAGGCAGAGGATTATCCATCAGCCACCGTCAACACCATTTTTTGTTAACAACACTCGTGAACCCAATATGTCTAATTAGCTGCCTTGTGCCTGCCTTCACATGCACACAATACAACAAAAAATTCCCTCCCACCTCTTTTTGGTCATATATACCTCCAATACCATCTCTTTCATTTTCTCTCTCTTTCCTTTTCTTCATCATATTTCTTTTTCTTTTTCATTATATATTTAGTACTATTATTCCATTTTATTGTTAAGTAGTTATGGCGTCTTTTCATAGTTATACTTTTTATATTACAGTACTTGTAAGCTTGATTCTGTTAGAATACTATGTGGTATCGTCGGAGGTTTTGGTAGGTTTAAGGAACCGAGGTAGAAGACAAGGAGGAGGACATCATAGAAAGCCAATGCTACAAGCTAACCAAAGCAGTTGTGATTTGTTTATGGGAAGTTGGGTTCGAGATAATACTTATCCATTGTATCAACACTCTGCTTGTCCTATAATTGATGCTGAATTCAATTGCTTAATGTACGGTCGACCTGATACAGACTTTCTCAGATATCGATGGAAACCTGCCACTTGTGATATTCCAAGGTACCTTCCATGTTTTTCTTTGTCTCCTGTTCTTGTTTTATAATGAAGATAAGTTGATTATTCATTAATTTATATTCTTTTTCGTGTTTTACTTAGGTTTAATGGGGTTGATTTTCTGACAAAAATGAGAGGGAAGACTGTGATGTTTGTGGGTGACTCATTAGGACGTAACCAATGGGAGTCATTGATTTGCATGATTTTAGCATCGGTCCCACAATCACCAACATCAAGGATAGGAGGAGATCCTTTATCTACTTATAAGTTCTTGGTAATTATTAATCTCTAATCTGAAAATTTTGCTAAATAAAGCAATTAGTGTTAACTTGTATTGCATGAAAATTTGTCAATTCAGGAATATGGTGTATCAGTATCATTTTACAGAGCTCCTTATTTGGTAGACATAGAATTAATAAATGGAAAGAGAGTGCTTAAATTAGATGTTGTAGATGGAAATTCAAATGCATGGAAAACTGCAGATGTGCTTTCTTTCAACACAGGTCACTGGTGGACACATAAAGGAGCTCTACAAGGGTACACCTACTATACTTTACTACTGTTTACCTTTCCTTTTCATTTTGTATCTTTCTGTAACTAAATTTTGTATTTTCTCAACAACCAAATAATAGTTACTATTTTAAAAGGTCAAATGAAAATATGTAAAATAATAGGAAGAAAAAATAAAACATGGATTGGTTAAGAGAATAAAACATGTTTTTGAACATTTAAATCAATTAACTAAAATAATAATAAGATATAGTTATGAATTTTTCCTCTGGGGTTTAAAGTTAATTAAAATATTGTGGTCAGAGAGGAAAGAACATAGAAATAGTTGGATTAATATGATGTTTTTTTATTTTGGTATGCAGTTGGGATATTATGGAGTCGGGAGAAACAATTTATCAAGATATGGATCGTTTGGTTGCTCTTGAGATCGGGCTAAAAACGTGGGCCAGATGGGTAGACGCGAATATTGACAGGACCAAAACCAAAGTTTTCTTTCAGAGCATTTCTCCTACCCATTACAAGTATAATATTCTTTCTCTTTTCCATTACATTTTCAATATTAGTTTACAGAATTTAATGATCTTTATTGCACGTTAAATTGGACATTAAAAATCTTGAAGTTGATCTATAAATGACATTTTCTGTTCCTTATTAAAGTTACAACTTTATTGTAGTACTTGTTGAAAAGAATTGGTCTGATCTATAGGCTGCCCCTCTATTAGCTGTAGTAACCAACTTGGTCCTATTGAGCTTCAATTATTGCAAATCGTTTAAATTATATAAACTTATAAATATGATTTAGCCAAAAACATTGACTAGAAAATCGGTTCTAGGAGCTAGACTATTCTATTGAAAAAAGAAAAAAAACTAAACTATATTGTATTGAATATTGATCAAGATATTTCATCCTAAATAAATTATTTGTACTAATTATCTTATTTATATTTTTTTTTACCCGACCAATCAAAGAGATAGAATATCATTCCAATTTCTTCTTAAGGTTAGTTTATACTAATACTACCTTCTAATTTGGAGCGATTTAAAAATCTGTTATTTAACCTAAAAAGGCTAATACTTATTGATATTTAGTTTCTAAAAGAATTGAATAAATTTTCTTTTGCATCCTAAATTTGTCATTGCGTACCATTTCTTTTTTTTTTTTTTGCATACATGAGAGGCTTAAAAGCCGTTAAGAAAAAGTTAATACAATCAGAACAAATGTTCTTCTTTAACTATCTAGTACAACCCTAACGGTTGCACTTTCACTTCTATCTTTAGTAATAAACGTCCAAAGATAATCCGGAGGGTCGGAAAGAGTCATTGGTTGAAGTTTGGACAATGCCCCTTCTTTCGCTAACTTATCAGCACAGAAATTCGCTTCTCGGAATATATGATTCAGTTCGAACTTGGGAAATTTCCTTAACATATCCCAACATTCCTTAGCAATTGAAACATAATGACTACCTAAGTTCCCACCGCCCTTCACTAGCGCGTGGAACTTCCTCGAGTCTATCTCATAACGAGTTGAGCTCCCACCGCCCTTCACTAGCGCGTGGAGCTCCTCCGAATCCGTTTCAATAATCATCTCAGTATAACCTTTACTAATAGCCCATTTAAGACCAAAGTGTAGAGCAAAAAGTTCCGAAATAAATGGGGAGTCAACAAGACACGACCCCATAAAACCTGAGATGAATGTGCCATGTTTGTCTCTCAATAACCCTCCTATACCTGCTAAACTTTTTCCGGAAATAAAACTTCCATCGATGTTAAGTTTAATGCAATTAACCGGTTTTACCCATTTTACCATGACATTTGTTGCAACTTTAACTATACCTCCATCAAAACACTTGCCCCAAGCCAAAATAAAATTGCTAGCTAATGCAATTATCTCTCTTTTCAGCTCAACAATGTGAGGTATAGTAGGCGCCTCATCAAATAGCAAAAAATTCCGTTTGGTCCAAATAACCCAAATTGCCGCAACGAACACATAAGGCCACTCGAACCCGGCTATTCGAGCCTTGGATTGAAGGTGGCTCTCGAACCAGGACTTCACAGCCCTTGAATTGCGCGCTGCAGGGCTGCTTCCTGGATCATGTACACTCGCATCAGGCCCACCAGGAGGCCCACCAGGAGGCCCACGGTAGTCATCACTGTTGCAGCGATTCTGCTGCCAGGCTGCATTCACGGCCAGGAGCTGCAGCCGGTCCTTTTCCTGCAATTTTCCACTTCCCAGCAGATCCGAGCTCCAGCAAACAGCAGCAGCACGATCTCTTCTTCCATCAGCAGGTCCCGCGATCGATCTTCGTCCAATCCAAGCTCGCGCACCAGGAGCTAAGTTTTCTCCCCCTGTAACATGACACAGTAAGTTCCAAACAATAATAGGGACTTTACATTCTATTAAAACATGGAAAATATCTTCCCTTTCGGCGCCACAAATCCGGCAAACTCGAGATTCAATAATGTTTCTCTTATATAAATTGTCCGAAGTTGCTACACGATCTAGTACAGCTCTCCATATGAAGTAACGAATTTTTTGAGAGCATTTTATCTTCCACACGAGGTCCCAATTAAATGAGTCATCAATCTCTTGTTCCTCCATGTTTAAATAGGCCGACTTAACCGAGAACAAGCCCGTGTTTTCGAATTTCCATACTACACCAGGTCCATCTCCATTGCTACGCTCAACAATGCCATCCCGAATAGCCTTAATGCCAGCTGCAATCGCCTTACATGCATTCGATTCATTCCCGTTTAGAACACGATTTAATATCCCATTCTTGAAGTATTTATTTCTGAGCACTTCCACCCATGCTACCCTCTGATCACCTTGTAATATTCTCCACCCAAGCTTAGCGAGAAGTGCCAAATTATACCTTTCCGCGCTTCTAATCCCAAGACCACCCAATTTCTTTGATTTACAAATTTGATCCCACGCCACCCAATGGACCTTTCTTTCCAATACCGAAGAACCCCAAATGAAATCCCTGACCACTCTATCTATCTCCTTGCATACATATTTTGGCAACTTCATGACTTGCATTTGATACACCGGTATAGCATTGAGAACCGATTGAGCTAGGGTGGCTCGACCAGCTAATGATAGAGTCTTTGTCTTCCAAGTAGCTAACTTGCCCCTCATCTTCTCTACAATACCCTTATAGAACCCTTTAGGTACTCTACCAGCTAGGATCGGAACCCCTAGATATGTACCAAAAGAATTACTATGACAGAAACCACTAGCCAGGGCCAAATCCATTTGAGTTTGTTCCGGAACATTAGCTGAAAAATAAATTAATGATTTCTCCTCACTGATCGTTTGTCCAGCTTCATTACAAAACCTACCCATCGTCTCCAATATCGTTTGTACCTGCAATAAAGAGGCCTCACCAAACAAAATTAAATCATCAGCAAAAAATAAATGAGAAAGCTTAGGACCCTGTCGACCAATCTGGATCTCTTTCCACTTCCCCGCCACGCAAAGCTCTTGAATTAAAATAGATAATCTTTCCATGCACATGACGAAAATGTAAGGTGAAAGTGGGTCCCCTTGCCGAATCCCACGGTGAGGGGTAAACGGTGGAAGAGGCTCTCCATTCCATAACACCCGCATCTCATTCTCCTTCATACTAGACATTATTAGCTTTACCCAACTCTCCGGAAGACCAAAATGTGTAATAGTTTCTTCAATAAATTCCCATCTGATTTTGTCATACGCTTTCGCGAGATCTATTTTGACCGCCATGAATCCATTCTTCCCCTGCTGGTGCCGCATCTTATGATCAACTTCTCGAACGAGCACAACATTATCTATCGTGGAACGACCTGGCAAAAAACTACTTTGGCAAGGGCCAACAATATTAGACAAAATAGGCCTAAGTCTATTGACCATAGCCTTCATAATAAATTTAACAGGACAATTTATGAGGGAAATAGGCCGAAACAAACGTACCCGGATCGGGTCTGAACCCTTAGGGATAAGGTGAATGAGTGTACCGTTCAGACCCGGAGGTAAAATACCTGTTCGGATAGCTTCGCGTACCATCTTACAAATCGAGGGACCTACTTTGGTCCAACATTTTTGGTAAAAAGCTGCTGACATACCATCCGGCCCAGGGGCTTTGGTAGGGTTAGATTGAAAGACAACTGTACGTATTTCTTCATCGGAAAAAGACCGCTCAAGATCATTCATCTCATTAATATCAATCGGTCCAATGAAGGGTAGGGTTTTACCATTGGCTTGATCACACGGCTTGTCATAAAGACTCATAAAATAATATCGAACTAATGATTTCAGTTCCTCTTCTTCCTCAATCCAAACATCAAAATCATTTAATAATCTTTTACAAGAAGCCTTTTTCTTACGTATAGATGCAGCTAGCTGATAAAAGCGTGTGTTCCTGTCCCCAGATTCCACCCACTTTTCTTTCGACTTTTGAAAAAACATAACTTCTTCCTTCTCAAGCACACTCTCATATTCCTTAGTCAGTTCGTTACCCAAGTGACGGAGAGATGAATTATAAGATATTTGGAGTGATTTCTGAATGCCTCTAATCCTTGCACACAACTCCCTTTTTTTCCGATTTAAATCACCAAAAATTTCTACCTTCCATTTGTTGATGCGATTCTGGAACTCTATTATTCCATCCCCAACACCCAATCTATCTCCCTCCCAGTTATTATTGACAAAATCTTGAAACCCATTATGGAGGCACCACGCTGATTCAAATCTAAAACGGCGTGAATTTATCCTAGGCCTTTGATGCGGACAAACCTGAACTAAAATAGGCATATGATCAGAATGGAGTCTAGCCAAATGAATAACCCGTGTATTACGAAAAAGAAGCTGCCACTCCACATTGCCATAAGCTCTATCTAGGCGTTCCATAATTCTTTGTCCCGAATTCCATGAATCAGACCACGTGTATCTCGGACCCTCAAAACCAAGATCAATCAATCCACAGCTATGTCTCCATTCCTCAAATTTCTCCATCCTCCTTGTTATACCCGAAGTACCACCTTTCTTATCAATTTCCTTACCCACTTGATTGAAGTCCCCAGCTACAAGCCAAGGAGTTTGTATATTGTGAAAAACTTGGTGTAATGCCTCCCATAAAAATTCTCTTTGCTTGTAGTCCGGGCTTGCATAAATGGCCGAGAAGAACCATGTTTTGCAACCTTTTTGGCTTATTTCGATATTAATTACTTGACGGCCAGCTGATAATACTCGTATATTAACATCTGAATCATTCCAAAGAAGCCAAATCCCCCCTCTGTAACATTCTGAATCGACTCGGATTGAATTATCCTTCTGTAGAGAATTAATTATTTTATTCGCGTTAAATCCGCTTACACGTGGTTCCACTATAACTGTAAGCCAGACATTATTATTGATCATCATTTCTCGAAGTACTTGTCTAAATCTTGGTTTGGCCGCTCCGTAGCAGTTCCAAATCAATATATTAATGGGATACTTTGATTTCTCCCATGACATACCTGTAATATCTAAACAACTCATTAGTAAACAAAATAAATTAACGAATAATACCTCCAGGCGCATCATGCGCGAGACGTCATGTCTACATCACCATCTTTGCGCGGAGGTCCCTGTGATTGCGCTTCCTGACTTTCTTCAGCTGAGTCCGCTACCAAACTTTCAAGACCCATTACCTCGTCCTCGCTGTCATGGATTTCCGCCTCCCAAACTGGATCAGGTGGCTGTTCCGGCAATCCTAGCTGCTGCAGGCTACTGGCGCAAGGACTGATGGGCTGCGCTGGACTCTGAAGTTGGTCCACCCGAGGCCCATGACATGGAGTTACAGGTCCTTGATCAGTAGGTGTTACATTTAAAATATTTGCACGGAGGTCCCTGTCTATTCCAGCCCCATCAACTATGTTAACTTCAACTAGACCCTCATTAACATCCACCAAAACCGGCCCCACCTGTGGCCTGCCCATTTGATCAACTCCAACAACAGTACCTCCCAAAGCCCCACTCCCATTTGAGTTAACAATTACACTAATCTCTTTGGTCCCTTTAATTCCTTTTTTCTTACCATTTAAAATCTCCCCAGCCCTCGGTTCAGCCACCTCCCCACTACAAACTTCTATAATATCCTCTAAGACTTTCCGTTGCTCAAAATTAGGAGACGCAATAATATTGTGTTTTGCGTTTCCTCCTTTTTTATTATTTAAATTCGTACCTGAGATGCTTTTCCCCTTATATGAGTTAGATTTAGATCCGGAGCTTTGCCCTTTACTAGCTACACTACTCACCGAAAACCTCCCCTCATTCCGGTTTTCTTCCATTCTTAGCGCTTCGAAACGAGTGCCAATATTCGCATTAAAAGAGACTTTTTGACCACTACTCGCAGCACCTCTCCCGTTTCCTCTATTTCCTCGCCGTACCGTCATCCACTCTCCATATTTCCCCTTGTTAACCTGTTCTTCCGGGCCATTTTCTACTATAGCTTCTTTTCCCTTGGCATTGTTTCTTTCTTCCGCCATAGGAGTCGGTAAGTTCGGAGGACAATTTTCTCTCTTGTGTCCAAATTTACCACATTCAAAACATATCAAGTGTAGCCCTTCGTATTCGACTTTGCAAATATCCGATCCAATTCTAACCTCAGGTTCAAGTGGTTTTTTCAAATCCAATTCAATAGCTAGTCTCGCATAATTCCCTCTTAGCCTTCCCTTCGTCATAGGGTCAATTTTGATTGTTCGGCCAAGTTTATCCCCTATTTTCCGCAAGATACGTGTTGTATAATTTTGCATTCCAACATTAGATATTCTTACCCAAGCAGTTGTTGTTGTGATTGAGTTTGAGATTGCATTAAACATTAGCGTCCATTCCCTAACGATTAGATAATGGTCCAAAACCATCCATGGGCCACCTGAAATAGCAAAATCGAAGTCATCCCTACGCTCAAATTTAACCATGTAATACCCATGACCAACATCAACAAGCTCAAAATGACCCTTGGGTGTCCATATTTGTTTCAGTTTTGCAGATAGATAGGTAAATCCTACCTCCCTACCCAATAATCTAACCACTGCTGTGTTGCGCCACAATCTAATCCCTTCCTGAATTTCATCTCTTGTCCTAATAACGGTAGGGATTGAATCATTCACTATTATATCTTCATCATCCTCTACTAAATTTTCCAATTCGAGAAATTCCTCCTCATCCATTATATGACTATTTCTTTTTTCCTCACTATCCTCCATAATTGGAATTACTATATTATTACCCGTTAAAGTTCCTTTCCAACCACCCAATTTAGGTTTAATGAAACTAGTCGAATTGTTACCTGAATTAAACGTTGGAGCTCTAGGGTTTTGCACTTGCACAGGTATCTGCTCGTTATGTTGATTCAATGTTGTAGTAGGTGCATTGGTGTTCTCATGAGATGCTCGTTGTCTCTTACCCGCTCTGCCATCTTTAATTGCAGTTAGTAATTCTGGAAAATCCGCCATGTTTTGATCGACAGCCGCCACATTATTACCCATTCCCACTTCAGTTTCGAGGGCTATGGTTGCAGGTTCCATGGTTATTTCAGGTGGTTGCTCATGCTGAGGTGTGTCGCCGGCCATTGGTGGCGGCGCAGCGGCCATTTCTGGCTTGAAAGTTGTTGTTTAGCGCGAAGAAAGAGGAGCTTTTGAAAGTTACCGTTGAGAGCTTTTTTTTTTTTATATGTTTTTTTGTTTGGTTACCGTCCGTACCATTTCTTTCTTTTAAACCAAAGTGTATCCTATGATGGGACGACTTATAAAAGACCCGGAAATTATTCCTCTTACATAATTTAGTTTTTAAGACCGACTCTAGATATATACATAATCTAATCTTCACATGTTACTATACTTAAAAGTTGGGACCAATAAGTTGTGTATGTTTGTTTGTTTGTTCTGTGTCCTTTTCAAAGTCGTGAAAATTATTCACCCGTCAAATGCAAACATACTAGCCCCCATTTAGCGCACTCGGCCCATATAATAGTGAGGCTGCATTATTTTTGATCACTTGTTTCGTCGGTGGCATTTAACATGTTTATTGTCTACAACCGAATCATGTGGATTTTTCAATTCTACAAGGGCGTCTACCTCTTTAATTTTTAATAATATATAAATAAATTAATATACATATTATGATTTTTTATAAATTTCTGAAACATTTACAGTCCAAGTGAATGGAATGCCGGAGCAGTATCAACACCTTCCGCAAGAAGTTGTTACGGTGAAACAACACCGATGACAGGAACAACCTACCCAGGAACATATCCTAATCAAATGAAGGTTGTGGAAGCTACAATTAAAGATATGAAAAACCCTTCATATTTGCTTGACATTACATTACTTTCAGCCATGAGAAAAGATGCACATCCTTCAATATACAGTGGTGATTTCACGCCTGAACAAAGAGCTAATCCAGATCATCATTTAACTGATTGTAGTCATTGGTGTCTTCCTGGTTTGCCTGATACTTGGAATGAACTCTTTTACACTGCTTTGTTATTCTAACTTGTTATCTAATTATTTTTAGTAATGCAACCCAGGAAATGCCAAAATGGCTCTTCTTTCCGCTATGTAAAGTATTGTTTGCAAGATGTATCAATATTGCCGATTTCACAGTGAAAACATGAAATCTAGAAATTTTAAAAATTAGTTTCACGGTTTGAAATTATAATTGTTGTTACAAATGAAATATTGTTCTTTTGATGCAGTTAGACTAAGAATGTTTTGATGTAAATGGATCATTAAACCCACGTGGTTTTTCTTTGATTTACACACAAATTAATATCAAAGTTGTATGCAACATAGTTACTTATGTGTAACCTCAAATATTAAGTGTAAGGATACTCAAAAGACTAAGCTCGGAACTATTTACCACATAGGAAGTGAGTCGAACTATTTTCGATGAACCTTAATATGAGTTTTATTAGCTTAACACATATCACCACCTCAAATCTTCAAAATATGGTATTGTGAAGCTCTAATGCGCAAGTGATCAGTTAAGCCCATCGATGTAATAAATTAATTGGATCCGAATAGAGCGTGAAATGCACTATCAATTAGAATGTGTAAAGTGTTGAGTTTGAGCTAATGACTCCAAAGTTTGTTTATTTGGTGGTTACCCAAGCATGGTGTTATCCGAGGATAAAGGCTTGAAATTAGGTACAAGGTTAGAGACTAGGAAGTTTTAGGACTTGGATGTTATTAGATCCCAATACAAAGGATAAAAAATCGAGAAAGGAAGGTAAAACCCAATCCAAGACAATAAAGGACCAAGAAGCCACTTCTGGAAAGCGAGACCAATTACCGACCAAATTTACAAATTGACTTGTTGGTGTCACCACGTGTAACTCATGCAAATTCTGGAGGAGCCCTATGGTTTCTAGATATGACTTGAAGTTAGGAGTGCGGAGAAAATAACGTTTTGTGATTTAGAGCTTAATTGAAGAAGTTACTAAAGTTGCAGCTGGTGAGTTGAACCAAACCACTCTTCCTTGAAAACGTTATGGGTTTGATTAGGTTACTTAAAAGGGATCCACAACCCATAAAATATAACTGAACCTTTGAATATCGGTTTTTTATCATTAGAAAAGAGTCCTACATTAGTTACCATTCATTATTATCAAGTTACACGCTGGAGAAGAGTAAAAATTTTGGAGACTCGGAGTTGGAGCCCTGCTGCACCACTTTTACACCATTTCAACTTCAGTATTAGGGTAATTAGTATTAGTTTCTTGTCTTAAATATTATTCTGATATTCTTACTAATTAGTTTTATTTCTTTAATTATGAACTAAATTCTCTTAGCTTGAGTTTGCAATATGCATAAACCTTGAATACTTATTTGATGCTTTTATGTTATTTGAGATATTTAAGTTTAATTGAACTGTAAATTCGTTTATAGTTGTTTATGAATTGAATGAATATATTTGATATATATCACCCAAGGGGGTCTATGTCACCCTAGAAGGGGGTCTAGGGATAGACATAGTACATATATGTTCAATGTACGGTAGTGATTCTGACGGGCTTGCCTAGCTGGATAATCGTATAGGTTAAGTAGTTTGTAGAGGCGAGCTTTTGCGTAGAACAATATCACCCCTGGACTCTAGTATGAGTTAGGTAGCCTTCTAAACTATCCTGATGGGAGTAATAAAGATATTAGAATCCCGATTCGCATAATGACCAAATTCACCCTTATAATTGGAATCATCGACTTAGTAGTTTTAACCTTGCATCTTAGTTTAAAATAAAACCAATTAAGTATTTCTATTTATGTCTTTTAATTAAATAACCGAATTGTCTACACTCTTTAAGAACACGATCGTGAAATCAACGACTTTAGTCCCTGTGGTGAACAATTTATCACTTAATTTATTACTTGTGAAAGACTTGTACACTTTTGGGGAGTGGTGGAGGCAAATGTGTGATAAAATAATTAATAAATAAATATAAAAAAAAAACACCCAATACTACCACGAGAAACTCACTGCAAATGCACAGATCGTTTGCAAGTTATAGTTGATGAATAAGATTCGTTCTCAGGTATTTAAGTGGTTATTATAAATCCATGTTCAATATTAGAATAGATGGTTTTAAATGTTTTGATTAAAAATCAAGTAAAGTGTTTTGTTTTCGAATAAACTGAAATAAACAATCACTAGTTATGCAAATAAAATAAGGAGATGCAATTATGAACATATCCTATTGAATTAATGATTCCTAAGAATAAGGGTGAATGGGTAATTTCATAATAGTCGGGATTCTAACGTCTTCCTCAACCCCGTCAGGATAGAAAGGAAGTTATCATACGGTATTACTGACCCCGTCAGGGTGACAATAAGCTACTTTCAGATGATTATAATGTAAACTCAATTTATTATATGGTTAGTTAAGTCTGTCAGGTTCAATAAGGGACACCACGCGTCTATGTCCTAGTTATGTATCTAGACCCCTCCCCCTTCCGGATGATCCTGCCACTACGAATAGCCTAAATACTAAGGGTTATACCTAATTGATCAGAGAAGATATAGTATTAATACAAGAACATAGTTAATGGAAATTCATTAAAAACCAAATCACTTACATACTAAAATCCCGGATTCAAATTAAAACAGAAAAGCAATAATCAATTGTTCATATAATTACAATCCTAAAGAGAAATTATGCATAATAAATCTTTGGAATAAATAGCTTAGAAATAAATCATAGACAAAATAAATATAATACTAATTTACCCAAAGAATAGAGATGGAGAAGTGTTGAATTGATGCAGTAAAACTTTAGCTCTCGATTCTTCCTCCTCTAGATCCTCCTGATTGCTTCCATGATGATTTATTGATGTATATTAAGCTTTGACAGCCAAGGGATGACTTTCTAAGGTTAAAAATTGGTATATATAGGTGTTAGGTCAAAATCTTGTAGTGTAGGCCAAGTCTTGAAGTCCTAATCCAACTCAAATTTGTTATCCTAACTTGTAGGACTGGTTGACCTCTGGAGTTTGTAAAATTCATAACTCCTTCGTTATTGGGCCAATTTAGTGATCTACCCATCAAAACGGTCGCAATTCAAAGAACTATCTGAATATCAAAGATCTCTTCAAATTCATATCCAATTTTCTGCAGCAATCAAAACACTGGGCGACTCTACATTAGGCAGAACTACACCATTCTGGTAAATCGGCTGTAACTTATGCATCGTAAGTCCAAATTCACTGATTCCACTAACTCAGAGGCGCATCGTTTTCATTTGAACCATTTATCTGATTTTGCAACGATAATCCTCGAGAATTGAAACAAGTGACGACTTGACTTCTTCTAAAACTCTTCCACCTTTACCAAAGTGGTTTATTTTGCTCTTTCAACGCTTCTCCTTGTTCTTGGACTTGAATCTTCACTTATTATTTTCATATTGGTGCCTTCTAGCATCCATATACCTAATATTGTAAGGCAATTTATCTTAGGAGTGGGAAGAATCTCACACCGTCTACTTTCCCGATCATGAAGGAGAAGGAGACAACTGTCAATCCAAATGAGGTAAAGGATGTTGTTGGAAAAGAAGTGGAACCGATTACAGTTGAATATGTAGTTGATGATATGATTAAGAAGTTGACAAGGATCCTAGCAAAGCTACGAAGGAACAACCAACAAAGATCTAGTCGTTAAGGATAATCGCCCTTCCCCTCCCTTTCCATCACGTATCCAAAAGAAGAACAATGAAAAAGAGTACAAGAAGTTCATGGACATGGTGAGAAAATTACATATTAATTTCCTGTTTGTGGAAGCCATCCAAAATATGTTGAAGTATATATAAAATTCATAAAGGAGGTGCTTTCCAACAAACGAAAATACTATGAGGGAGAGATTGTTGGTTTGCCGAAGAAGTGTAGTACAATATGTCAAAGTAAGTTGCCTTTGAAGTCAGAAGATACCAGAAGCTTCAATATTCCTATATCTATTGGTAAAGAGTGGACCGGGAAAGCTTTTTGTGACTTGGGTGCAAGTATCAACCTCATGCCTAGGTCAGTGTTCGAGAAGTTGAGGATTGGGAATGAAAAACCTACTACCATGGTCATACAAATGACAGATAGGTCATATTCCTTAGTTATAAGACTTTCCATATGACCAGCACTCGAATTGCAACCCTATGACTAGTTATCTTTAGAGCTTGAGTTTGGGGTGGTAGGATTTATCATTGGAAATACATTGGGTGGGACTTTGATGCGTTTATATGTTGCACAATTATAATGATGTATTAATAGTAACCCTTTGCCTAGGTCTTTAAAAAAAGAGAAAAAATATATGAAAATAAAAGTAAATGAAAGAGAAAATAAGAGACATGACAACTCACCTCAAAATGAGTGTCATGGGTATCTTACAAAAAAAGTGAAGTGAATAAATTAAAAAAGAAATGAAAATAAAGTAATCGGCAAAGTGGGATGTTAATGAAATGTCCTTGAGTTAATTGGGAAAGCTAATAAAGAGTCATCAAATTGGGTTGAGTGATAAAATCTTCAAGTATAAACTTAAGTTCTAGGGCGATGTGTTGATGGTTAGTGAGGAGAGAGACAAAAGCTCACTTCACATTACCCAAATACATATCATACCAACCCTAAACATACGTTATAAACGAAATGACATTAGGATTCCTAGCTACATGGTTAAATCATAGTTGATAAATTAGGGTCTAGTTAGGTGGAATATTAGAAGTTAGGTAGGACCAATGAACACCCTATAGCCTCCATATCAAATTAAGTGAAAATCGCTCCTTCTTGCATTGCAAAATTAATCTGATCTTGAATTTAAGATTTGTTGATTGTTTCCATATTATGCGTAAGTGTGTATTAATTATTGAAAATCACTACATGAAACTTTTTAGGGCAGTTTTTTTGGGATCATATTCTATTATCTTCTTCTTCTTTGATAAGCTACCTTAAGATTTCCCCACTAGTCTTTATTTCTATTTTGTCGGGACGACGAAACTTTGAGTTAGGGGTCTTGATGTCTCGTTTTTTGTGATAGAATAATCGTATTACAAAACATCTTTTTGGGGGCTTAGTGGACCTAAGAAAAGTGATTATTCCCTAGTATTTGATGTTTCTTACTTTCTTGTCTCATTTTGGACATATTACTATTTTTAGAGTCTTTTGTACTTTAATCGTTTGTTAAGTTTGTAGATACTTAGTTACATGGTTGACATGAAATCATAAGATGATATGGAAAAGTCAAGAAGTCAAATTCAAACCCAAGTCATGGAGTAAAGAGAGCAAAAAGTCACTTTGGAAGAACTTGGGCGTTTACCAGAAAGTTTTGACGTAACTTGTTTCAGTAACCACGAAGAATTGATTAGAGATTTTTAAATTATTACTTTTTATTTGGAAAGATCTTGAAGTCCATGGCGTGTGAGAGGTGACGGAAATAGATTCCGAGTTGAGACGAAAGCGTCATGACGATTCTCCCACGGTGACTCGAACTTGGCCAGCAATAGGTAAAAACGGGGTGGGCCTTTTGGACCCCCCAAAGGGGGCCCATGTAGACCTAAAACGTTTTGCAATGATTGTGTGTGTTTTAACAGCTGAAAAACACACACAAATTAGAGAGAAGCAAAACACGCCTGGAGTTAAGGAAGAGAAGAAGGAAGGATTTTCAACATCAATTCCATCATTCTTCATCATCCAGGGTCCATTTTAGCTAATTCTTTAGAGTAATTTTATATTGTTTTTAGTTTTAAGAATGATTTTCATAGTTTTAATTATTAATTTCCAATCCATTTTATACGAGTTAAACTCTTATGTGCTTGAAAATCGCGTAATGTATATTTATTTGATGATTAATTTGGTGGTTTTAACATTTAGGATATTTACATTTAAATAAATTAAACTCGTTTTTGTTGGTTATATTGTTGCATTGATTGACTATTCTTACCTTTGTCAAGTATAGGTTAGTAAAAGTACTTAGACTATCGCCCGAGACGGGGGGTTAATTACGAACTTATGATATAAACGCTTGGTGTGCGTTAGTGAGCCGGAAGACCTCGACTAGTCGAGTAGTCAATAGGGTAGGAACCAATTACGTATGGATATATTGTAGGCTCACTCGAGAGGGTCCCTAGTATCTTAGGATAGCTCCATATTCACTCGGGAGGGGTTAAGAAGAGAAATGAATCCCGACTAACATAGAATGATCAATTTACCCTTACGTGTAGAAACATCCAATTAATCAACTTAGAGGATTACCAACAATGATCAAACACGGCTCTGTCATATTTCACACCTCTTCTTAGTTAATTTTCATTTATTTTTAGTTAATCTATTCTTCCTATATTAGTAATTTAATTTTTTTTAATTTAGATTAATTTAAAGGAAACCAAATAAACAATTTTCTGTTAATTATTTGTTTCCCAACTAATCCACGATTTTCCTAAACACAACTAAATTAACTTTTATACTCCCTGAGAACGAAACCCTTTCTACTAACTCATTTAATTACTTGTAAATGAACCTTGTACACTCGCGGGTGGTTAGATACCTCAAATTTTAAGTGATTATTTATCACACTCACATGACTGACACTCATCTTTATTCCTCATAGTTTATTTACTTTCTTTAATAGTTAATTAATTAGTTTTAATTCTTTCATCGTAGCTTAAAAGAATACCAAATAAATATTTCTATTTCTAATTCTGTCTTTTAGTTATAACAGCTGATTTGTCTACACTCTTTAAGAACACGAGTTGAAATTAACGACTTTAGTCCTCGTGGAGAACAATATTATTACTTACTTTATTACTTGCAAACAATTTGTACACTTACGGGGAGTGATCTCTTGAGGTATTGATTTGTTAGCTGTTTTTATCACAGATCGAGAGACGACAAGTGTTTGGATAGGCTTGACCTTAAGGATTCATTTACTCAAGGAACTCCTCTTCAAGGGAAACATGACAAGTTGTATTGATGTCTCCTCATTTGTGATAGATTTATATTAGGACGAAACATCATTTTTAGTGTTTTAGAAGTCATTATAGTAGATTTTCTTGAGAAATGCTACACTTTCCTATTTTGAGTCTTGATTTAGTAAAATAATATTTTTAGAGCATATAGGGTTTAATTATTTATTTAGTGTGAAGCTTTAAAGATAATTATGGAGCTTAATTAGAGTCCAAGTCAAAGACAACAACTTATGGAAAGAGATTAGCATGGTAATTGGAGATAAGGAAATAAAAGCTAAAAAGATGGAAAAGGAAAAGCTGCCTAAATCTGGGATTCTGCACACACATCCAAAGATGTGGGTTTTTACCTAAGAAATAGGCCGAATTTGGAGATTTCTTTCTTTAGGGGCAAGATAATTCTGTTGCGATTCTTTTGGTATATTATGGAGCAAAAACCGACCAATAACGAAGAAGATATGCTCAAAACGGTCCAGCAGTGTTTATCTTTATTTCCATACGAATTAGAGTTGGGCTTGGAGTCCACCACTTACTTCTCCTTCAAGAAAACGAATTAGGGCTTCCAAGATACCTATAAATACACCCTCTTATCATTGTAAACATGTCCTTGCTCAGTTCTAAACATTAGCTTAAATTATAAACAATAGCTTAGTCCTTTACATTAATATTCATCCTTAGAATCAAGCTATTCATCCAAGGAGCAAGCTGACCTATAGAAGAAGACAAGAAGAAGAAGATTGGAGACTGACAACCCCTCTTCTACATCTCACCTTCTCTATATTTAGGGTATTTAGCTATAGATCTATTCTCAACCATATTTCTAAGCTTTTATTCTGTAAGTTTACTTTTAATTGTTGGATTATTATTTTGTCTTTTAATACTATTTGTTATTTTAATTGATTAAGCTTGGCGTATATTGTTATTATGTGTTTTGACTTATTCCCCTAGATTTGATCAATCTTAGGATTATTCTTAGTTATTGACAACACCACATAATCGTCTAGTTTTGATTCTTCGCCTAACTAGATAGCCATTAAGGTTTGATTTAATCACCAATCATTACTTAGGAATCCCTAGTAGTGGAGAGGTTGCTCCTAAGCCTAGAAAAAGCTAGGCTAGGTAGAATTTAGAATCCTGGTTAATATATAATGCTTAATGTGACAGGTTAGAATAACAATTGAGTAATAGACCTACTAATCCTAATCTATTAGACTTACATTCATATTTAGTTATTTGTTTTGTTTAGTTGTTTTATTTATTTAGTTACATTAGATATTTATTTATCTTTTTATATTTTATCTAAAAAATCTAAATTCATCTACGCTTGTTAAACATAAACTGATCTAACGGATACAATCCCTGCGAACGAACTTGACTTATCATTAAAACTTGCAAACGATCTGTGATACTTGCAGTGAGTTCCGTGGTTCTCAAGGGTGTGAGCTCTTATTATTATCTTTATTTATCTATTTATTTATCACACCTTTGCCCCCACCATGTATCATCAAACACTTGATGATATCATTGCGAGTCAAAATCACTTCTATTTGCTCCTAGTCATGTGGAAGAGATTGAATCACAACTTGAACACATTGTTCATCAACGAGAACATGAATAACGGTTTAAATTCCCTAATCATGCTAGACATCTCCCAAATATATTTCTACATGCTTCGATTAGGACTTTTCTTGTAAGTATCAAACTTGATAGTTAACTAATGCAACTTCATCACTAAAGTATTCCCAAACTTCTCCTTGAGAGAGTTCCACATTTGAAATGCAGTAGGATTTTTGTTGATACTCACATATTTGGTCATAATACGTGGACCCAATTAGAATTTCCCGCAAATGGATCCTTCATTTTCCAGGCCTAATAGGGCTTCATGCCCCCTTTAACGAGTTGTGTTGCATTTCTAATACATAGGTATCACATGGTTAATAGTCTCTAGAGAATCTTGCTCATCAACTACATTATGTAGCTTGAGGTTACATAGGTTATAGTTGTCATCTATCACTTTGTCTAAACAAAATCGTTGTGTAGATTGACAATGATCTTTTCAAAGTCATTTTCTCCAATAGTTCTATAAACATCCATTAGTCTACACATATACATAATTAATTGTTATGGAATATATTGAACCCGTAATGTTTATGGACACGACCACATCGATACAAATAACCCAAGTTTAATATGTAAATATGCAAGTAATAATTCATATTACACTAAACGAAAACTCATGTATCAGAACGCATATGATACAAAATATAGCAATGAGCAACTATTGTTTAGAGGTTAATCATTATAGGTTTATTTTTATCGGTTATACGTAGGCACGATTCATATCTACTAACAATAATAGTTTAATTTTCATATTGTATAAACGTATCATAATTATTCATATATATAATTATGTATATATAAGAAACAAAAAACAACTAATGGGATGTATTATATAATCAAAACAATAACATTGTCTGAAGGTAGCATGCATTTTGATAAGCAAAAATTAATGGTTCATAATATATGAGTTTTTTACTAGAAGCTTTCCCTAAATAAAATAATCCAAAGAAAAAATAACCCAATATTAAGGTATATCTTATCCATTTGCATGCTCTTTAACCACCAAATTGATCACATCTTAGTAGATCACAACTCATCATAAGGAATTGAATTACTATTTCAAAATTTAGCACTTTACAGTTTGATCTCATATAAACTGTTTTGTCCAATTACAAACTTTAATTTTTTTTTTAAAAATATACAATATAATAAACTTTAAATAATCTGGTGCACAACCTAGCATACAAGTTAAAATTTATCCAACGAGTTTGAAGGTCGCCAATTAGCTAAAAAAATTAAAGTCTTTTTTAAGTGTGTTCTTTTATAAACACTATTCTTTTCGACCGAAACTCAGAAACACAGTGCCCCGGTTTTAGACAAAAAGAAATCTCAAAATCATAACTCAGTCAGTATTTAATACAAATCAATAAATTGTATATGATTGAATTTGAAGTCAAACATAAAAAGAATTACATAAAAATATTACAAATATAAATATCAATTAAAATATAATTTTGATAAAAATAACATGATTGCGGATGAAATACAAAACAATATGGCTCTGATACCATTTGCAAATAGTAAAGAGGGGCTCACACATTACCTCTTGCGGCAAAATCATATTTGAATTGTCTTATTAAGTCGACGTGAATCTTTACTCGGAGAAATTCGTATATTTACAAGTTATGATACCTTCATGTGTTTATTTGATTGAGAGATATATGAAAGAGGTTGAATAATATTTGTTATCTAGTGGAAAAATAATCTAACCGTGTAATTTTCACTCTAACTCAAGAATAAAGGCCTAGAATTCTTTTTTAGGTAGATTATTTTTTGAATAATAATTTTTTAGAGAAAGAAGTAAGGTGGCAAATGAGGGAATGAGAGGGTGTGAGAAGAATAAGTGGTTGGTAGAAAGTAAAATATCTAAAGTATTGTATATAATGAAAAAGTAAAAAAACGTTTATTAAATATTTGATGATCCAATATTACTTTTAACCAATTGTATTATGACACGTATCTTATGTATAATTAAAAAGAAAATTCTTATAGTTTTTAGCTAATTAATCTATTGACACGTAACTAATGGTTATGAGAATTATAATTAAGTCAAAACTTTCTTTCTCTATCTTTTGTTCTCTTATTTATCTCTTTCTTTTCTCTTTCCTTTATCTTCTTATCTAAAACTTTTTTTAATCCTTTTTCTTCTATTCTCCATAGATAAAAATTGTGTTATTCAAAAACTCTTATTCATGGTTTCAAGGTTTAATTTGTTGGTCGTAGATTTGTTCATATCAAATTGTAGTCTTGACTTTTGCCCGATTGAATTTGGTATAGATTCAGATTAATGGTCCATGTTATTTTATTTTGATGTGTTTAAAGAGTTTGAAATTGTTGGAGGTTATTTATCTAAAAGTTGGTGTTATTTAGGTATGTTTCCATTCCTTAATTTTTCCGTGACTCAAGTTTAGTGTTTTTCACTATTGTAGTTAATGGTTGTTGTTTTTTAACCGTAATTAAGATCTTTCGCTTGATTTTGAGATATGTATTTTTGTTGGTTTCTCAATGATGGCAGACTCGAATGCCTAGTTATATTACTTGAATAATTGCTAGCAGTAAGAGATTTTCTTATACTTTGTTGGTTGTTATGTAATGTTATTGTTAATGATCTGTCTTTTTACTTGTTTTTCATCAACGATATGTATTTATTTGTTTATTGTTTACTTTAATAAATAAAATTACTTTTTTAACTAAAAAATTTTAATGGTTATGATATATATCAAAATATACAATATTAAGTGGAAGATTTATAAAAAATAGGGTGATTGACATACAGGGTCTCGGTGATTAGATTTTCGTCCTATAGGAACTAGTGAGAATCTTATTTCAAAAAGATCTCAAGAATGACCAAATACTAAAATCCTACAAAAAATACTAAAAGACAACAAATATTATTGAGTGTTGTCACTATTCATCTCCGGCCACCAGCTACCGGCCACCACGCCACCAGTGGTGTACTCAGTGATTTTAAAAATATAGAGTATCAGAAAATATATAGGGTATCAGAAATAAATAGAGTGTCGAATAAGAGTATCGGAATTCAAAACAGTGAGTATCGAAATTAAACACAAATCAAATATTCAAAAAATACGGAGTACTTCATGAAAAAAAAAAAATACTCTATAAAAATATAGAGTATTATTAAAAAACAAAGAGTAATACTAAAAAAATATTTTATTTACATCTCAAACACCCTAATATTACAACAATCAACTAACCTAATATTGCAACAATCGTCCTAATACTTCTCGGCAGCTACTCACAAAAAAGATGTACATTGTATTACACGAATAAAAAAAGCGGAGCATTTCCAAACAACTCGAAGCTCCATTTTTTAGCAATAAAAAAGTACAACACTGCTGGATTGCTTTCGAACGGAGATCGAAGCTCCATTTCCGAGCAGCTGCTGGCGCAAACCAGATTTCGAACCACCGGGACAGGCACAACTTCTACCAGCGAGCTTCTCACGTGACAACTGAGCTTTACGATAAGAAAATGGCTGCAAAAAAAAATACTCTGGCAAGTTGTTCTTCACTCCAGCGTCAGATCTTTAACTCTTCAAACTATACACAACAAGCTGCGAACCAGATCGAGCAAAATGGATTCGAACCAGCAAGATGGATTTGAACCAGATTTGAACCAAATCAAGCAAGCTATTCTTCAACTCTTCACTGTTGCTGCTCGGATTCAAACCAACAAGATGGATTCAGACAAAGCAACGAACAACGAGGCTGCAACGGCTTGGAGGTCATCTCTCCTTTCTTGTTAGAGATCTAAAGTTTGCCATGGCTGTTGTAGTCACTCGCAAGAGTCTTCTTTGAGATCCAGGCGGTTTTCTTGTGCATAGGAGAGGAGCTTCAGGCGGTGGGAGATATACAAGCGGCGGCGGGGGTGAACCATGAGAGCTCCGACGAGTTTCATTGTGCGATTGTGAGGAAATTAAGAGACAGAGAAAAAATATGAAAGAAGAGAGGAAATAATGCGTGGGTTGACGAAAAAGTGGAAAAATAAGAAAAAGAGTAGGATTTAAAAATAAAATAAGTAATATATATATAGAAAATAAAAAGAGGTAAAATATAATTGAATTTTAGAATTATAGTGTAAAATATTTGAGGTTTTTATTTGTTGTTTGAAATATTTGAGATCCTTATAAGAATAACAGGTAAGTAGAGTTAGGAAAAAATATTAAAATATTTTCAAGACCTGTTAGAAAATAATCGAAAAAAAAAATTCAAGTACCTTATATTTTTCAGAAACTAGAATTGGGTCTTAGAATTTAAAGATTTTTTTAAGTTTAACATTTTTTTTATAAATAATTGACGATTTGGTATAAAAAGAAAAATAATTTCAGATCTGACACAAGAGCGATTCTTGAACACACCGCCCTTAGGCAAAATTGTATTTTGTTAAGGGCGGTCATTCAAGGGCGGTATCCTGAACACACCGCCCTTAGGCAAAATTGTATTTCTGTTAAAGACGGTGGTTGAATAACTGCCCTTACAATTTTGCCTAAGAGCGGGATACGCTCTTGTGCTAAATCTGTAATTATTTTTCTTTTTATGTCAAATTGCTAATTATTTATTAAAAAAGTGTTAAAAATTAAAAAAAAAACTCTAGAATTTTTGGAACCTACAAATGATTACGTAGAAACCGATTTCAATACGTTTTTCCCCCAACGAAACAATACTTTTTAATACATTCTTGTTATTCTTTTCAAAATTGGTTAATCCTGCAATTTTTCAGTAAACATGCCTAAGAAAGCAAGGAGCTCGTTTAGATACGTAGTGGTTGGATATACGACCTGTAGCTACGTACAACTATGAGATCTCTAGTTTTTACCAAAAAAACATGTTTTAGATTTATGAAACCAACTAACAATTTTAACAAATATTTAGAAAAACTTGTTTTGAATTAACATATTACAAATACAAATACTTATATTCCTTGTTGCTACCTTAAGCTTTCGAGCCTAGGTAGGTAACACCCATGTATAGTGTACAGTTTTGATATTTTAATACAACCCATATTACAAATACTACTGAAATTATAATACAATTTGATCATAGAAAATAGTAAAACAAGAAAATACGCAATATTACTATACTAACAAGCTATTATATTAAATATACACACATAATAAGTAGAACAACATGGCATTTAAAAGACATGTTGTTAAGTTGAACAATAATCTTTCAAAGATAAAGCTTGTTAGCTCTTGATTGTGAGCCCGGGTGCTCCCGAACCGTTAACACCAATCATTCGAGGCACATCATCCACAACTTTTGCTCCCAAATTCCCTTTAGTTACATTAGACGATAAATTCTTGGCATATGCAGAAGTATGTACTCCTATTGCAGCCCTACCAGAAGGATCAAGGTTGTTTGACCAAGAAGCATCCCACTCAACAGCCTTCGCAGTACTACACGCCACACTAGCACCTCCCGGAACGGTTAATTTTGCCGAGTTCTTCACAACAAAAAAATACGATTCAACTAAACATCATTTATGAAATTAATTGACTCGAAAAATATTTATTTTTTAATTTTTTACCTGAGGAAAGTATCTCTCGAAAATCATTCTATAGTAGTACGCTTCCTTTGTGGTAGGGGTATTGTGTGGGAATATATGAGCTGCATTAAACATCATCCTATCCGTCACCTGAAAAGAAATCACACCATTAGTCTTTGTGTTATTCATAATACACAAATATATTCCCACTTACATTTTCTTCAGCATGTGCTTTAAGCCCATCAATCCAGCTATATCCTACACCATCACTGAATTGTTCTTTCTGCCTGTATAGGATATGCTGCACAAATAAAAGATTCTTTTAATAGAGGTTACTTATTTATATAGATGAAGTAGAACCAAAGATAAGTGATAATTTTCTTGAACCTTTGGAAGGTAAGGTTTTTCTTCATCATCAAAAGCCTTCCTTAAAATCCACTTCTCAATACGACCCTCCTCGGGTTTAATCTGAAACAATCAAATCAATTAGAGGGGTAGTTACGGTTTCTTACACTATGATAAACAAGATTCAGTATAAATACCATTTTCCACTCAGGATCAATGTTCATTGCAACATTAATGAATTCTTTATCTAAAAACGGAACACGAGCTTCTAGACCCCACGCAGAAGTGGACTTATTTGCCCTTAAACAATCATACTGATGAAGAGCCTTTATCTGCATACATAAAAGTGAGAGTATAATTAATTCGATCATTATGAATTACAAAACATAGTTCGTTCGAGTACAAGAATAATTAGGTATGTTATTACCTTGTGACATGTTTCTTGGTGAAACGCTTCTTTGTTAGGTGCCTTGTGGAAGTACAAGTAGCCACCAAATATCTCGTCAGAACCTTCACCAGAAATGACCATTTTGACCCCGAGAGATTTGATCTTGCGTGACATAAGAAACATAGGAGTGCTTGCTCTGATTGTAGTAACATCATAAGTCTCGACATGATATATAACATCCTCAATCGCATCAATACCATCTTGTACCGAGAAGTGAAACTCATGGTGAACAGTTCCCAAAAAATCAGCAACTTCTCTACCAGCCTTGAGATCAGGTGAGCCCTGTTCAACGAATACACGTAAATTTCCATGGAGAACAAAAAAAAAACCATGACAAGGGTAAAGAGGTAATTACCTCAAGGCCAACACAAAAAGAATGGAGTTGAGCTCCCCAATGCTTAGCAGCCTTGGTGCCTGATAAATATCGAGCAGTAATAGCAGCAACCAATGATGAATCAAGGCCTCCAGATAACAATACTCCAAAGGGTACATCAGTCATTAATCGTTTTATCACCGCCTAATTATATTTTCACACTAATTAATATCCTTTCTAATAAGTTAATTTTAAAAATAAATCTGAATTTATTAAGTCTCACATTTTCAAATGCATGTCTCAAAACTAAAGGTTCATAAGGAGATGATGGAATTGCCTCAGAGAACCAAGGCGGGTTGTACCATCTTCGGAGGGCCGCAGTCTTGCTAGAGTACAAGTGTCCCGGTGGAAACACTTCAAAATGTTCACAATCATCGTTTAAACCTTTCATTTCTGATGATATCCAGATCGAGCCTAAATGGAAAGTAAAATAAATTAATCAACATATAAAAGTAATTAGAGTTTCATCTTATATCTCTTAACAAATTTTAGCCATTCATTAAAACTATAGATATGTATAATTAGATCACATGTGTGTTATTACCATAAATGGATGTAAGTTCAAAACACTATGCAGGACAGATCCAAATTTTCTGTCAGGTGCTAAAAGTTAGAATATCCATTGAAAAAAATTGTTGGGGTTAATTTTTAGTTTGTGGAGAACTAATTTTCAAGATGGGGACTAATATATATTTTTACTAAAAACATTTCCTTAGACAAAAATTCGGGCAATTAGAGATACTTAAATATATATATATGAAATCATGGAATAATTTAAGCTTACCATCAAGTCCCCAACCGATATAAAGTGAAGTGATTCCAATGGCATCACGAGCCACAAGAAAGCTGTTGTCACGAGTGTCGAGTACGACAAAAGAAAACATTCCATCGAGCATGTCCACAAATTCTTCTCCATATTCTTCATACTGATTGAATTAAAATGTTTAAGTTATAATAAAACATAAGCATATGATGTATATGACATAAAACACTTACAAGATGGGCAATAACATCACAATCACTGCCTGTTCGGAACTTATGGTTAGGTAAAAGTGTTCGTAAAGCCTCATGGTTATAGATTTCTCCATTTACCTATATATGAGCATGGAATGTCCTCTATTAGATCAGAATTTATTATAGTTAAAAAATGAAATATATTTTGATTTATATTCTGACCGTGACAACAATCTTTTCATCTTCATTATAGAGAGGCTGATCTCCTGAGGCAGGATCTACAATTGCGAGGCGCTGGTGCGCCAGATAACAATCACCATGCTGATATAACCCGCTCCAATCAGGACCCCGATGCTTCAATCTAAATAGTAACAATTATATTATTAATGCCACCATAATTTCCATATACAATGATACTAGAACTTTGGAAGAATATTCACGGAATATACAAAAGAATTCTATTATATACTATGATTGAGGAAATGGTTATTAATCGGCTAAAAGAAAAGTTGTCCTGATGTTGATTTTCTGTTTGTATTCTACAAATAACATCACTTGCTTTTTTGACATCACTTTCATGGTCACACGTAAAGTCACAAGATTTTAGCATTCTCGAATATCTAGCTAGCTAATTAAGTGTCACCTAATTCTTTTGAATCTTCTTTCTTGCTCGCTCTATTTTGTTAACCTAATGTTAATTTATATAAAAAAAACCAAAGTAATTCTTCTTCTTTAAAAATAAATATTTAAAACTCAATATCATATTATCTTTATATTTGTTGAAAACTGAAATAGTAACAAGAATGGAGGGAGTAATATTTAACTAATATTGCATAATTAAATTCTGATGTCGAGGTATTTTTCGTTGGTTAATGCGGGGACATAGTTAAATCACGAGGTAGTATTAAATATATATTTATAAAAGTAAGAAAAGGATCTACAATTATTCCTACTTTTTGGTTAGTTAGTGTCAAATGAAACTAAATAAAGAATTGGTAATTTGGTTTTACACGTGATTTAACATATTCCATGCATGTTTCGTGAAATTACTCCCAGTAACATACCAGTAACATAAGAAGTTAGAATTAAAGAGAAAATAAGTAAGGTTATATAAAATTGGTAAAATCAAAGAGAAAAGAAGTATGGAAAATTGTTTCTTGCCTACGGGAGAGCTCAAGAACACGAACTCTTTTGGTATGAGAGTCATCTGCACAGCCCAAAACAGCTAGAATTCCACACATGATCACTATATAAAATATGTTATAGTAGTAATTTATTCTAAGAAGATAAAGAAGAAGGACGACAATGTCTCAAGAAATGAACAAAAAGAGTTGCAGAGTTTTGGGAGAATACAACACGTAGCACAATAATATATTGACAGTTTTTATGTTTGTATTTTGTGAATGCACCGCTTCCATAGCTTAAGCCACGTATTTATAGCCATTTCTGCGGCCTGCCTCTCTTACATCATAACTAACCATTCCAATTCTACTCATTAAACGCCGCCGTTGAATTTGCCTTCCTATTTTTTTTTTTTTTTTTTAGGGTCAACTTTCCTATTTCTTTTATATATTTTTTTCTTTAGTAAAACATAGAAGATGGATAGTATACTGGACCCCAACTGTTTGTCATACGTGTTCTGATGCTACTCGTGAATCGCCAAGTTTATCCATTCACCATTTTAACTAGCTGACTCACATTTTTGTTCTTTCCTTCATCTTCGAAAGTTTGGATAACTTTTGCCCTAAATAGTTTTATCCACGTCACGTGTTAAACTTACTGTAATGATATTAATATAATTGAACAATAAATTTGATTAAAAATTAATAAAACATATACAATTGAATTATGCATGGCAGTGTAAACCATCCCTACACGTAGGGACATGGTTTTAGTATTAAAAAACAATACTATTAGTGATAAGTTGATACTAAAGTGTGCTTTTTTTTTTCCGAAAGTGTGTTGTTTATTTTTGGTAAATCGTATTCTCCTTTTTGTTTTATTTGTTGGACGAGTGAAATGTATCCATTTTATTAAGATGGAGTAACAATTTCTTTTTTCAAACATAATATTTTTTATTTTTATTTAATATCATATTATAGTTAGATAAATTAATAGGATACCAATACTATTACAGATTTCTCCTTTGAGGACCATATAAGCCGTCGCTAAAGGTATAAAAATCGGTTGCTAGAGCCTTTATCGACTGCTGGTGTCCTTGAGTCTACCATTTAACGGTTACCGTTATACTTGTTTTCTTTAGATGGTAAATCTTTTACCGACAACCAAAGTGGTCGCTAGAGGTTGAAATTTATAACGACCATCTTAATGGTCGATAAAGATCTTAAACTGAAATAAGCATCAAAAAAATCAAATAATGTATAAAGCAAACGAATTACAATAAAAATTTAATAACAACAAATTACAAATCAAAATAAAATTAAATTATGTGAAAAGTCGAATACAGTCACAGTAGTTAATGTCAACAACCTCTAGCGATAACGAAAGTGGACGTTAAAGATCAGTAGTCAATAAAGTATAACGGTAACCGCTAAATGATAGATCTAAGGACACCAACGGTCGATAAAGGCTCCAACAACTAGTTTTCATGCCTTTAGCGACGGCCTATGTGGTCGTCAAAGAAGAATTTTGTAGTATTGTTGGTCTCCTTTTAATTTATTTAACTATAACATTATATTAAAAAGTTATATTTTTTGTTACATGGGAGAGCCATTTTTGGATTTGGTGTCGCTGATACTGTTCGAACCTGTATCGCTTAAAAGGATGACCAAAGTTTTAGCAAGTTGAGCTAACCCTAATTGATTAATAAAAAGAATTATATTACATTTGTGTAAAAAGAATTTTAAAGAATAATTATTACTTCATTTTAAATGTTACAATTCACTCGTTCAAAAAAATAAAATATAAGCGTCCAAAAAAAAAAAGAATACAATTCGCTAGACTAAAACAACAAGCTTTCCGACAAAAAAGAAAAAAAACAACACACTTTAGACTTAGTAATCATGATATTTTTTTAATACTAAAACCATGGCTCTACGCGTAGGGATGGTTTACACAAGTTTTTCCCGGGTGAGAGGCAACAAAATTGAATCCTGCAGTTACCAATGACAAGGTAATTATATGTTCGAACAGTTTTGAATTACTTAATTTATTAAGTCATGGTCAGTGACAGGATGAAAAATTAAATCAATTGTTTTATATATTCGAGATATGGCTAAATGTCATAGTTTCACGCGATTCAAGTATATTTTGCATCGTTTTAATAATATGATTGACTACATCGCGCGTTTAAATAGACAGGATTATTATTTTTAAAGTTGAAAACTCCTTGAAAGCCCTTTTCAATCGACTAGTGATTCAGGATTGCTTATGCGCACGACTAATTCCGCGGGGATATACACGCTTCCTCGTGTATATTCCCAGATAAATCAGAATTAGGTTACCCATGTTCAAGGAGGGGTTCGAGCATTGTACCGCTTACTTTACAACCGTTAGGAAAGAGATTCGAACTCTAGACCTCCTTTTAAGTGCTGAAGAAATAGTAACGCTCTGGCCAGTTAAGCTAACTCAACTGGTTAAAGTGACAGGTTTGTGGGTCGAACCACGTACCTCCAGTGGTGTGAAATGTGTCACTAATCGACTTGGAACTTGTTAATGCTTTGCAATGTTTTTTTTTTTTGTCACAATGTAAAAAAAATTGTTATATAATTTTAAAGTACATATATATATATTGTATATTTTATTTTATATAATAATTTCTTACTTTACGGATAATGTTTCTTTAATTTTTTTTAAACATCGGATAGATTTTTGGATTCAGAATTATTGACTCAGAATCTATACCGCGTACACTACTACACGCGTGATCTTTAGCGACTAAATCTTTCCCGACTACTTATTTATAGTCGCTAAAGGTATATCATTAACGACTACAATTTAATTAGGACTACTTTCCATCTTTGTCGACTACAAAATCGTCGTAAATACATTTTCTTATTATCGACTACACAAAGTAGTCGAAATGATTTATACGTAGTCGCTAGAATTTTTTTATTTTTAATTATTTTGTTCACCGACATAAGTAGTCGCAAATGACCTTTAGCATTTTACGACGACTTGTGTAGTCGCTAGTAGTTTTTAATAGCGACTAATTGAACATCTTTATCGATTACTTGTGTAGTCGCGAATGCTCGTAGCGTATTTATTACAAAGAGTTGCGAATTGAAATCATTAATACCCTCTATTTTTTATCTTTTCCACTATTCTCTCAAAACTCTACCAATTTTTTCCCATAAATCATCGTCAAATATTATTTCAACACGTGTAAAAGCTTTCCGGGGCCAATCAACAAAGTGGGACCTACTCAATTCTCATTTTCTCCAACCAAATTTGCTCAAAAGTATGTATTTTTTCTTCCTTAAAAATTTTTAAAATTTCTTTTCTTTGATTACGATTGTGTATTTAATGTTAAATAGTATGATTAGGTTGTTGGAAACATGTTTTATTGTTATAATATACATGTTATAGTATTGTATGAGAATTAAATGCACAAATTAAATATTTAATTTGCATTCTTTTATATTGGTGTAGTTGATTATATTGGTAATAGAGGATGGCTTCGGGTATTGATAAAAGTTGGATTAATTATGTTCATCGTGTTTCGCGTGAATTTGTTAAGGGGGTAGAAGAATGTCTCATATTTGCTCAAAAAAATATGATTTTAATGAAACTTTGTTTTGTCCGTGTAATGAGTGTTCGAATAATCACCGGTTTAACGTGGACAAAGTTAGGTCACATCTTTTACAATTCGGGTTCTTGCCCACGTATGAGATTTAGACAAAGCATGGTGCGAACGATGAAATTCATGAGAATCGGTATGTAGGAAATGAAATGTTGAATGTCTATGAAGATTTGAGACCTAATTACGAGGGTGGTGGTCATTCGAGTGACACGAAGATGATAGACTCGAACAATTCAACACGTGGCAGTTTCGAAACTATGTTTGAGGAATTGGAGACTGAATTATACCTTGGTTGTACAGTATGAGTTCATTAAATTTCATAGCGAAGCTAATGCACGTGAAGGTGAAGAACAAGTGGACTGACACATCTTTCACCGAGCTTCTTGAACTGTTGTGTCGCGTGTTTCCCAAACCTTGTACCTTGCCCGAGTCTTACGAGGAGTGCAACAAAAAGTTAAAAAGTTTAGGTATGGGGTACACCACCATCGATGTTTGCGTGAGAGATTGTGCTTTATTTTACAAGGAGAATGAATTCCTCGACAAGTGTCTAGTATGTAGAATCCAGATGGGACCCGAAGAAGGGTCAGAAAGTAGCGCATAAGAAACTCCGACATTTTCCGATTGCCCCGAGGTTGCAGAGTCTTTATGCTTCGAGACATACGGCCGAAAATATGATTTGGCACCGTACAGGGAAGAGTACCGACCCAGATTTTTGTTGCGTCATCCGGTTGATGGTAATAGTTGGAAGAGATTTGTACAGTTACATCCTGAGTTTGCTAGTGAACCTCGAAATATGTTCGTGGGTCTGGGTATTGATAGTTTTTGTCTATTATCTATGCAGAACAACTCGTACATCATGTGGCTGGTCATATTGACCGTCTACAACTTACCACTGTGGAAATACATGAAGGAGACCACATTTCAGCTTTCGTTGTTGATTCCGGGACCCCATTCACCCGGTAAGGACATGGGTGTCTTTTTTTCAACCTGTTATAGATGAGTTGGACGACTTGTGGGAGAAAGGGATTCTTACATATGATTCCCACACAAAGCAAGAGTTTACTATGAAGGTTTGTTTGTTGTCCACGACTAATGATTACCCCGCTAGGTCATACACTTCAGGATGGCCGGGTCAAGGTTACTTAGCTTGCCCAGAATGCATGGATTCTACTCCATCATTGAGGGTGAATAAAGGGGTGGTTTACTTTGACCATAGACTTTGGTTACCGCCCAGACATCGATTTAGATAAAGACAAGGTTTCGTACCCGCCTGCCGATCATAAGGGCCCACCGAGGAAACATACTTCTGCTGATATTCATACACAGTTAGATGGGATGCTCATTGTGTTTCCCGGTAAGCACAAGGATTTTGGGGGCAAGATCATGAAGCAAACTGTTCCTCATCGATTCAATTGGAAGAAAAAAAGTATTTTTTATCGTTTACCTTATTGGTCCAAAAATTTGTTGAAACATAACATTGATGTTATGCATTGCGAGAAGAATGTGTGTGATAGTTTGCTCGGTACAGTTATAGGTTTTGATGGGAAAATAAACAAAGATAACGTGAAAGCGAGAATGGATCTTAAGGATATGAACATCAGGAAAGATTTGTGGTTGACATCGATAGGAGGTAAGGCGATATTGAATCGAGCAAAGTATACTTTGTCAACGGAAAAGCGGAAAATATTTCTTGACTGGTTGAAGGCACAGAAGTTTCCCGATGGTTTCACATCTAGTTTATGAAATAATTTTCAAAGTGATACGGGAAATATTATCGAAATGAAATCTCACGATTGTCACGTGATGATGTAGTATCTTTTCGTGGCTAGTATCCCAGGGCTTATTGAAGATAACTCGATTAGTGATGCGATGATTAAGTCAGATAACGTGTTTAGAGTCGTTTGTAAGAAAAATCTCAGCAGGAAAGAGATAGAATCAGGTAAGGCGGGAGTGCTTGAAGTTATGTGTAGACTGGAAATGATTTTGCCTCCCGCGTTTTTCGATATAATGATCCACTTAGTTATACACTTACACGACGGGGCTTTGTTAGGGGGGACCGGTTCAGATGCGTTGGATGTACCCTTTTGAGCGGTATATAAAGAAGTTAAAGGAATACATACGAAACCCGGCTAGCCGGAGGGATCAAACGCCGAGGGGTACGCCATAGAGGAGACTTTAACTTTCATATCGCCTTATCTTCAAGAGAAAAAAACAAAGTTCAACGAACCGGGTAGATATACCGAGACTGTAGCTCAACCTAAATATTTATCTGTAATTAAGAGCCAGTGTACTCTATTAGGTAAAAAAGAGTTTGGTGTTTGTAATACTTAGAGATGGAGCAAATAAACTAGTACATCCTACTTAATTGCGACGAAAAACAACATTTAATGACATAAGTTTATCATTTTATTTATTATTTTTTGCATTCATTATGAAAAAAGTATTGACTTTAGTCTTCAACTGTGTAGAGAACACAAAGCCACGCTATCGGGCTCTGTAGCCGATAAAGCGAGGCAACACCGACAAAATTTTCGAGATTGGTTTATGCATAAGGTATAGATCCATTCAAATACCAAATTAAGATTCAATATTAGACAATATTGTTATAATTGTTCTTGTTTGTAGGTTTATGAAATGGAATAAGTCGGTGATGCATTTGCTACAAGTGAGATGATTTAATTGGCTAGTAAGTCTCATGGTGCGGCTTATAAATACGATTCATGTGTTGTGAACGGTATCAAATGGGTTACTCGTGAAAAGGGTGAAAAAAGACTGACTGTGTATTACAGGGTATGCACCACCTATGAAGATAAACCGTATTACGGTGAATTAGTCAAGATTGTAGAGGTAACATTTGATGGTGGTTATTCTGTTGTGTTATTCAAGTGTAATTGGTATAACACAAGCACTGCGAGGACAGAGAAAGGGGTAACCTTTATTAACACGTCTATTTTTTTTTTGGAGAGATGGACCATACATCTTAGTGACACAAGCAAAAAAAGTGTTTTACATTGATGAGATTAATTCAAGAAAACACAAAAAGGGTGGAAAGTTGTTTGGGAAATCAATTATCGGCATGGATGGAGTCCCGGGTTATGGGGTGTAGAATCACTACCTACTGAAAAAGAGAGTATTACGATCACTTTGGTGAATACGGAGACGGATTACTCACATCTACACTTGACAACTGGTGAGGAGATCCAGTCTGACCCTTCTCAATTGCATGTAGATTTATTTATTGATGAAGAGAATGAGTTTTTGGACGAAACGATAGACGAGTAGCCCGATGATGAAATAGAGGAACCAACCTACGTTGATAGTGATGATGAAGTTGTGGACACGAGTGGTTATGAAACGGATTAGAGTCTAGTCAATTTCATGTTTTTTTAAATTTGGTATTTAAGTTTGATGATTTGTTATGTTACGTGTTTTGATTGTTTGGAATTGATTACGTTACTATTATTGATTGTAGAACAGGTGTTTGCAAATATAATATGTTCATTAAACTTACATAAAAATAAATAAATATCACTTTTATTATTTGCGACTACAAATTAGTCGCGAATGATGAAGAACTAGTCGGGAATAAGTAGGGGTCATTCACGACTACACATGTAGTCGTTAAAGGCTAATTAAATATCTATTAAAATTGGGGGGTCCATTGTCCCGCTTATTAATTGACACGTTATGCACCCAACATTTTACGACTACAAATAAGTCGCGAATGAGGCACGTGGAGGTCACTTCCCTGACGCGTGTCAGTCACTTCACTTTCTAGCGACGACTTCTTCATCTTTCGCGACTACAGGATGTAGTAGCTAAACAAAATGTACTATATGTACAACCTGTCGAGCCTCTCCATTTCACTCTTCTCCATTCTCTTAACAAAAAAATGATACTCAATTGATAAAACCTCCATTTTCAGCAGCGATTGAAGCTCCTAACACGTTCAAATAAACTTCAAAGGTAATAAAAACATCTCCTAATCCAACATTTCCATCAATTGCTTGTGACTTCCAATGATTTCAATAATTATTTTTTCTAACCTATTTTTTTATTGTGTTTATGTACGAATCAAATGGGCATGGATACTACATCAAAGCATCTTCTATTTCATCATCTAAGGTGTTATTTTCATCCATTTTTAGTGTTTTATTTTTCATGTTATTTTTTTCAATTTTTTTTCTCTTTGATCTTTAGTTGATGTAGTTTAATCCGAGAGTAATATGAGGTTTTTAGTAGTGATTGGTGGTAGTTTTAACATATTTGTGTAGCTAATATGTTGTACAATCAATGGAAATTTTTTAAATATATTATTGCATAAAACTTTAGGTTATGAATGCATGTAGTTGAAAATATATGTGATTTTTTTTTTTGGATTCCATTTAGTAATGTATACTTCATCGTTTTGGTAGATTTTATTGGAATAATTTGGATTTTTGATGATTTAGGGTTACAAAACAATTTTTTGGAAATTTTTAGGGTTTACTTTGAATTTATAAAAAAAATAGACCAATTTGCAATTTATAAAAATATTATACAAATGTATAAGGACTAATTTGCAACTTAATAAGTTTTGATAATTTTAACATAAAATTAAATTTATTGAATTTTTTAGGGTTTACTTTGTATTTATAAACAAAAATGGACTAATTTGAAATTTAAAAAGTATTATATAAAAGTATAAGGACTAATTTGTAGCTTAATAAGTTTTGATAATTTGAACATAAAATTAAATTTATTGAAATTTTTAGGGTTTACTTTGTAAGAAATAGACTAATTTGTAATTTAAAAAATATTATATAAAAGTATAAGGACTAATTTGCAGCTTAATAAGTTTTGATAATTTTAACATGAAATTAAATTTATTGGAATTTTTAGGGTTAAATTGTATTTATAGAAAAAAAAGGACTAAGTTGCAATTTAAAACAATATTGAAAAAAAGTTTAAGGACTAAAAAATAAGCTTTGATTATATTTTTGAGTTCTTAAATAATATTTTGTATTTTAAAAAAAAAATTAAGGACTATTTGCAATTTTAGAAAATATTTTAAAATGGCTATTTTGTATTTTAAGAAACACAAGGACTAATTTGCATTTTTAAAATGTAATAAATAAGACAAATAAGTATTTTTTTAATTAAGAGTTTTAGTATTTATTTGTTTTACACTAATTATATTTAATTAATTATTTAATTTGGTTGTGTAATATTTTTATTGCATTATTTAATATTTTTTATTAGATTATGTAATATTTATTTAATTTAGTGGTCTAATTTTTATTTAATTTGGTGATGTAATAATTAAATTTTATATTTGTGTATTTAATTTGGTGATGTAATGATTTATTTTTAGTTTTTCATTTTTATTTTTAATTATGTATTTTAAATATATCTGGGATTGCAAAATAGATGGCTGATGTGATGTCCAGAAACCACATCGAGGATGGTGGGGGACGCAACCTAAACCGAAATCCAAACAGAGACCTTTCGAATTGTAACAACCAACCGGGTATATAAAAGATAATTTTTTTCTCCAAAATTATTTTTATTTAAAATATACATTAATTAAATCTAATTTAAAGCAGAACCAATTAAGCGGAAAAAGAGGGGGACAGTGTCACTAAAATCTGCCATCCAGGCAATAAAGGCGGTTAGGTATCCTTTACCGGTCAACTTCTGCGTGCTTGATGACACGTGAAATCCTTCAGGTAAATAAGGTAAACACGTTAGCCAAGTGGTCGGGCTAACTGGTCGGGAGAGGATACCACCCTGCTTCGAGGCATGGGAAAAAGTTCTCCAATCAGATAAAGACGCAGTTGTTAAGCGATTATTGGTAATTTTTAAACTACATTAAATATTAATACATATAAAGGAAAATTTATTACTTTTATTTAACTTTAATTAATATTTTGGATATAGGAATTTTTTGATATTGCTAATTGGAGGAAAAGGCCTAATTGGGCATATCTTGCCGGGAATTTAGATGATACCATGTGAATTAGGTATAAAGACTACAAACATAATGTGAAGAAGGAGTATTACTTGCAGGGAAAGAAACCGAGTGACTTGTCAGATGAAATTTCGGGGAAGAGTTGCAAATTGTGGGGTTCAAAAGAAGCAAAGGTCTATTTTTAATTCTTTATTTGTTTTATTATTTAGATTATATAATGTTATTAATATTTGTATTTTAAATAAACCAGCACCAGGCTAAAATGAATAAAGAAAATCAAAAGAAGCAAAAGAGTAAAAGTGGTGCACGGTCTCGAAAATATTCCCAAACTAACGATATTCTTTACGAGGTAGTTAGTTTTATATATAGGTGTTTAGATTATTTAGAATATTAATTGAATATTTTGAATGAAACAGGGTGTTCTAAAGGCGACCTCGGATGGAACGATGACAGTGACGGATGAGGCTACCCAACAACAAGTCCCCATTCCTCAAATGGGTAGGTTTTTCGATGTTGTCGGCAAAAGCAAAAAGACAAAGAAGTGGAGGTCTGATGGTTTTAAGAATGCGGATGTAAGTTTATTTACAAATTTAATTTTTAATTATAATTTTATTATTATTTGACTTTAATAATAATTTATTTATCATGTCTTTAATTAAACAGAAAGTGTTAAAGGAGAAGATGAAAGATAAAGTGACTCAGAGTCAATCTGACTCAACTGAAGCTCATGACTTGTCGTTTAAGGAGCAAGTTGAGGCGGTGAAGAAAAATGCCAAGGAGGTTATGGGCTCGCCGAAGAGGAGTTGGACATCGGGTGTGGGACGACCGAGAAAGAAGAAGCATGTCTTGGGTCCTTCGACTACCCGGGCCCAAGACGAGCAGAACGCGAATATGATGGCGGCAATAAACGAGCTTCGGGTAGCCCAAGGATTGACACCTTATATACCCCTACTACTACAGCCTCTACTAGCTCTGCTCCTCCGGTTTACTCACAGGCTATTGTGACCGATGCGATGAGATGGATTAATCAGATGAGGGTACAGCCGTACAACAGGGTTTGCCCCCTTACCAGCCTATGCAAGAAAACACTACTCCTCCAGCAGGTAATGCATCTGAGAGTCGAGGTGATGAAGAGGATGATGAAGATGATGACGATGAGGATGATGATGAAGATGATGAGTCTGATGGAGAACAGGAGTCTCGTTTATATAGCATGTAGGTTGGGCTATGTTGGTTATCTTGTTATTTATTTTTGTTATTAATTTTATTATGTAATCGTGGTTTGACTATATTTGACTTTGGGTTGACTTTTATTTTGACTTTTTGGTTGACTTTTGTTTGAAATGATGCAGTAATATATTATTGGTATTTTAATTAATTATTTATTTCTAATTAGTATTTTTAATTATTAATTGTATTATTTTCAAAAAAATAAAAAATATGTTTTTTGAATTATATTTAATTACAATAATTACTAAAATTGCAATTAAATATATAATTGAGAAACGTATTTTTTATTTTTATTTAAAAAAAAAGAAAGTTATTCGCGACTACATGTAGTCTACAATAACAACAACAAGTAGTCGCTAATGCGGAACCTCTAGCGACTAAATAAGTAGTCGTGAATACTTTATTAATTTACGACTACATATGTAGTCGTCAATTTAAAACTAAGTAGTCGTAAATGTAAACATATAACGACTACCGCCTAATCGTTATATTTAATAGTTAGCGACAACAGATGTAGTCGGTATTGGTGTTTGTTATTTACGACTACTTGTGTAGGCGTTAATGGCGCTCGAGCAATTACGACTACTTATTGACTTTTGTCATTAGATATACCCTCTAACGACGACTTTTTAGCGACTAAGTTATCACGACTACAAGTAGTCGGCAAAGCCAAATTTTGGCATTTGCGACTACATTTTCCTTCTTCCGCGACTACAAATGTAGTCGCGGAAAGAAGGACGCGGTGTAGTGTTATAAGAACAAAGGTTCTGGCCAGTAGAACTTACCTAACTGGTTTTTAACTTAATCTTGTACACATGTTAAAAAAGATAATACATATTTAATAATAAATTTATATTCTTTATTCTCAATTACTAGGAAAGAAATTTTTACTTATGTATATCATGTCTTCCTTCCATCATCCTGACTCATTGTGATCAATTTGAGAGTTTGATACAAAACTTTTGGTGGTCCTCTGGGGATCAACAAAGAATGGATTGGGTTAATAAAACCAAAATGCAAAATAAATAAAAAACTATGGGAGGAATGAACTTTAGGAATCTTGAAATAATGAACCTATCACTACTAGCCTCTAATGCCTGGAAGATATTAAATAAACCTGAATCTGTCTTAGCTAAAGTTTACAAGGGTCTCTATTACTACAACTTTGACTTCTCTAATGCAAAAATAGGGTATAACCCCTCTTGGGGATGGAAGAGCATTTTGGAAGGTAGGAAATACTTCTCTAATGATATTGATTGGAAAATTGGTCAGGGAAACAATATTCATTTGTGGGATTCTACTTGGCTGCCCAATGGGGAGAAACTGGATAAACCCAATAACTTTTCAGTTAAATGGGCCAGTTATCTAATTAATGGGGTAACCCACTAATGACCACTCTCTTCTTCACCAATTATTCCCCACTGAGGTAGCAGAGTATAATCTTACAATTGATGTCCCCATTTCTATCTGTAAGGATACTTCTATATGGAAACACTATACTGATGGAAATATTACCACTAGTAGGATGTATGCTTACAAAAAGAAAAAAGTGGATAACCTTAATCAAACTATTGAGGATCGGATAGTTAAAACATTAACTACCCAACCTAAAAAACTTTGGGATAGAATATGGGCCCTCAAAAACCCCTCTAAAGTTAGAAAATTCATTTGGAGGGTGTGTAACAATGCCCTCTTAACAGAAGATAACAAATACAAAAGGAAATGTGCATTAAACAACATTTGTAAAATTTGTAATGTGGAAACTGAGGATATTGAACATCTCTTATTTGATTGTAGTTGGGCAAGAGTTGCCTGGTATGCTACTCTTATGGGATTCTGATAAAAAAGATGGTTATATTATGGAACATACTGATAAAAAAGATGATCCCATAGTTGAGAGGGCTACCTTGGTAGTCTGATATATATGAAAAGTCAAGAATGATTTAATATTCTAAGGTAAAAAGTTGGAGCTCATAATTGTTGCTTCTAAAGCTATAGATGTATGTGACGAGTTTCTAAAACTTCACCAAAGTCCCTATGAACCTAAGGCAATTCAAAACACCACCCTGAACTTGAAAATTGATAAAATAAAGTACCAAAACAAAACCACTAAATTTACAATGGAAAAGAAGGCCCTCTTTATTGTTAATATCAAAGTTGATGCTAGTTTTTGTAAAACCACTAACATGGCAGGAGTGAGATTTATATTTTTTGATTCACAGGATAATATCTTGGGTGGACAAGCATGGAGCATCAAGGTTGAATCCCCACTTGAAGCTGAAACCATGGGTATTAGGAAAGCTACTTTGATCGTGCAAACATACACAAGGGCAAATGTTATGATTTCTAATGACTGCTCCAATACCATCAGTTTTTTAGAAATAAGGAAGAAGCTATTTGATAGAAGAATTAGAACTTTTTTTGATAATATTTGTAATATTGTGTGTAATAAGAATATTAACTTTCTGTTTATTCTAAGAAGTAAGAACACTTGCGTTAAAATATCGAAACAAAGTTTAAAGATTTGTTGTTTGGAAATTGAGTTTTTAATCCTACTTTTAATTTTGCAAAATATGATTTTGAATGATTCCTAATCTAAAGGTATTGGATAATCCGTTATAGCCACTTGGGCTTTTAAAAGAGATTGGAGAAAAATGAAAAGGTTTATCATGGGGATTGGTTTATAGATGGATAAGTGTTAAATCTTCTCTCCTTTCCGCAATAATAGAACAAAATTTTGGCATTGGTAGTGAATGTGTTTGTTGGGTGGTCGATCTCTCCAACATATATTGTCTCACCCAAATGACTATCCTTTATGTTTCAAAAGCCTTGACTTGTGATGTGAAGAAGCTTCGTTTTGGCCCAATAGCATGGTCCAGTTTTAATACACGACAAATATAAGATATGTGGCGGCGTTTGTAAGGATTGACCCAATTATTTGTATTTTAACAAGAAATGGAAATAAATCTAATAAGACGTGCTTCGAAGATTTCTTTTATTTTTTTCGCATTTTTTTTTCAGATATTACTTCATATTAAAAAACACCTCTACATAGTTTAACCAATTTTCGTAGGAGTCGATTCGTTATGAATAATCTTAGCTAACCTACTTGAGTACGCAACTAATTGCGAGCTATTCATATTGCTAGAAAACTTATATTTTGCTACCTCATCGGCTAAGTTATTACTATCTCGGTTAATCAATCGAAATATAGGGTTACATTTTTTAGAAATAAAGTAGATGCTCTTAATAATATTACAAATTTTAGGAATAGAAATGAGTTTGTTTTTCTCCAAAGGAAGCATAACATCTTGACAATCACTCTCAATAATAACCCGTGCTTCTTTTAAGTCTCTTTTTATCGCAGTTTCCTGCAAATACTGGGTGAGATTTATGCACAGACGACTTCATTTTTTGGCTAATATATTATTATTTTATAGTACAAAATTCCAAATTTACATCACTAATTCTTTAAAAATAGTCTTCGAACCCTAATAAACTGTTTCATCGTACAAGAGTCGTTCCTTAAGTGTTTTCACAAAAATTTAGATTCCCACTCTGTTATTTATAATCTATTGTTAAGTCATAACTTGAAATATGTCCTATAAAACATGAACCTATAATCATAACCAATGGTTATGAAATCTCGATGATTTTTACTGCTTGAACAAAATCTTATTAGTCTCAACTCAAAAACTATTTGCAAGGATTTCAAGCATTGATAGGTAATCTAGTTTTTATTTTATTGAAGTAAAATCTATAATTATTTAATAAGTTGAATAGTTACACCATTTGATTGCTAAGGTGTAGGGAAGGCCATGGTTACGGTTTAAACTCAAAATCAATTGATAAACTAATCGATTTTAATTGTTTATGTAATTGTGATTAAAATTATTAGATTATGGTTTTGAAATGTATATCAATAATTAAAATTATTAGGTAATTGTTTTAATTATAAAATAAACCAAATAATAAAAAATTGTTTTACACGTAGATAGTATCTTAGTTTTAAAAAAAAAGTAATTATGTATAAAATAAATTTGCGGTTATTAGAATTGATTTTTTATTTAGCTTTTTCCATTAATATCAAACAAAACTTCCATCAAAGTCTGTCGTTTGATTTTTTAAAGTGATAAGTACTTAAAGCTTCATCTGATAAGTGACAATGTCTGAATGAATTAGGTGTCGTTTGTTTTTTAAGTGATAAGTGCTAAATGCTGAATGAACTGCCGAATATAACTTATTTTGTTAAGAGGCAGTGTCTGAATGATTCAGACTTAGGTGGTGTTTTTTTTTAAGTAATACGTGTTGAATGCTGAATGAATAACTGAATAGGACTTATTTTGTTAAGAGGCAGTGTCTAAATGATTCAGACTTAGTTTGAAATCTTAATGAAACAGACCCGTTAACAGCCATTCAGATCTGAATTGGACAGTAAAAACAAACAGTCTTATTGATCCAGTGTCTTAATGAACCAGATTAGGATCTCATTAAGTGCAAACAAACACCCCTAAGTCTGAAATCTTAATGAAACGGACCAATTAAGAACCATTAAGATCTGAATTGGTAAAAAAATTGTCTTATTGATCAAGTGTCTTAATGAATCATAGTAAGATCTCATTAAGTGCAAATCTTAATGAAACAGACCAGTAAAGAGGTATTCAGATCTGAATTGGTTAGGAAAAATAAACTGTTTGATTGATCCAGTGTCTTAATAAACCAAATTAAGGAGAGCAACAATCTTTCAATGCCAAGTTTACTGAATAGAGTGTCGCGTTCAAAATCTTATAGAATCAAGTAGCTCAGATGGCAAAGCAGCTAAATCAGCATCCACAAGGGCAACTCCTAAGTGACACTGAAGTCCCGAGACAGAGAGGAGGTTGCAATGCCATTGCACTCAGAAGCAGTAAGCAATTACCACCACCACCACCTTTTCCCGTTATGAAAGAAAAATATATTGTAAAAACGAAAATGGTAAAGAAGGTGGTGGAGAAAGAAGGTGAACCAGAGATAATCTCGGTGGAAGTTGAGAAAATTCTAGAAAAGCAAAAGAAGAAAGATGTTTTAGTGGAAGAGAATCGCCCTCCTCCACCTTTCCCCTCGAGAGTTCACAAGAAAGGAGATATGAATGAATATCAAAAATTCATGAATGTAATTAGTAAGTTTAATATCAATTTTCCATTTTTAGATGTTGTTCGAGGAATTCCAAAGTATGTAAAATCTTGAAAAGATCAATCACCAACAAACACACATATCTTGAGAATGAAATGGTAGGTTTGCTAAAAAAATGTAGTGACATATGCCAGAGTAAGTTGCCCCCTGAATTGGTTGATCCTGGGAGTTTTAATATTCCTATTTATATTGGTAGGAGTGGCATGGGAGAGCTCTGTGTGATTTGGGTGCGGGTATTAATCTTATGACTAGGTCGGTTTTTGAGAAGTTGAAGATAGGAAGCGCAAGACCTACCACCATGGTCTTGCAAATGGCTGATAAACCCCTCGCATATCCAGAGGGAAGGGTGGAAGATGTCCTCGTCAAGGCAGGTAGCTTAATTTTTCCTTGTGATTTTATTATACTTGGCTACGACGCGGATTCCCCATCATTTTGGGAAGACCATTCCTGGCCACGGGGCATACTTTTATTAATGTAGAGAATGGAGAATTAATAATGCGTGTTCAAGACGAGGAGGTAATGTTCAACGTGTTTAGGGCAATGAAGGTTCCAGATTCCAATGACGAGTGTTTCTGGGTGGATTCCATTGATCATGCCATGCAATAGGTATTTAATGAGATGAATTTTGATGAATTCTTGCTAGCTGCCCTAACACATGACTTGCCGGAGATGATGGAAGAGCTTTCCGAAATAGTGGCAGCTCTAAATTCTAAAAATACAAAGCCTAGGCGTCTTGCCTATGAGCCAGTGAGAGGATCAAAGGATATTGAATCTCAAAAGAAGCCATCTATTGAGTCTCATCCGCAATTAGAGGAGAAGCCGCTTCTGTCACACTTGAGGTATGCTTATTTGGGTATTAACAATACGTTACCTTTTATTGTTTTATCTACTTTAACATGTCCTCAAGAAAATAAACTGTTACGTGTACTACGAGCCAATAAAGAGGCAATTGGATGGACTATTGCTTATATCCAAGGTATTAATCCTACCATTTTCCAACACAAAATCATTCTGGAAGATGAAAGTGCACGCTCAGTTGAAGGATAAAGGAGGTTGATGTCAGTAATGAAGGAGGTGGTCAGGAAAGAAGTAATCAAGTTACTAGATGTGGGGATTACTTTCCCATATCGAATAGGGAATGGGTGAGTCCGGTTCAATGCGTTCCAAAGAAGGGTGGTATCATTACTATCCTGAATGGTCAGAATGAAGCCATACCCTCGAGAACTGTTGTTGGTTGGAGAGTATGTATGGATTATCATAAGTTGAACAAGGCCACCAGAAAAGATCATTTTCCTCTTTTGTTCATAGATCATATGTCGATAAACTAGCTGGAAGAGAGTGTTATTGCTTTCTTGATGGTTACTCTGGGTATAATCAGATTTATGTAGACCTTACAGATGAACACTAAACAACTTTTACATGTCCTTTTGGTACCTTTTCCTATCGAAGGATGCCATTTGGATTGTGTAACGCACCTGCCACTTTTCAGAGGTGTATGATGGCAATATTCTGGGACATGATCGATCGATTCCTTGAGGTATTTATGGATGACTTTTCGGTTTTTGGTGATAACTTTGATGATTGTTTGCATAATCTAGAAAAGGTGTTAATTCGATGCAAGGAAACTGACTTGGTTTTTAATTGGGAGAAATGACACTTCATGGTCGTGAGGGAATAGTATTAGGGCATAAGGGTTCTAGTGCAGGTTTGGTGGTTGATCGCGCAAAGATTGAGGTGATCAAGACTCTTCCACCTCCTATTTATGTTAAATGGGTGAGAAGTTTCTTGGTCATGATGGGTTCCGCTGTCGTTTCATCAAAGATTTCTCTAAGATCGCCAAGGCTTTGTGTAACTTACTTGAGAAGGACACCAAATTCCTTTTTTATGACAGCGGCATTCTTGGAGATCAAGTAGAAACTCATATCCACACCGATTGTACTTACCCCTGATTGGAATATTTTGTTCTAAGTTATGTGTGATGCTAGTGATCTTGCTATGGGTGTTGTGTTGGGTAGGAGGAAAGAGAAGGTATTTAATTCCATAAATTATGCTAGTAAGACCATCACAAATGCTTAGATTAATTATACTGTTATGGAGAAGGAATTGTTAGTTGTTGTGTACGCTTTTGATAAATTGTGTTCCTATCTTCTTGGGGCGAAAGTTTTCGTATACACAGATCATTATGCAATTAAATACCTTATGGAGAAGAAAGATGTAAAGTCGTGTTTGATTAGATGGGTATTGTTATTGCAAGAGCTTAACTTAGAGATTCGAGATCGAAGGGAAGTGAGAATCAAGTAGCACATCATTTGTCGCGTCCCGAAGTTTCTAATGTTAATAGTGGACAAAAGTTGGTCAACGATGAGTTTCCTAGATGAGAGTTTATTTCTGATACACGCAACTGGTACTCCGTGGTATGCAGATATAGCAAATCTCATTGTGAGTGGGTCCTTTCCTAAAGTGTCTAATTCACAAGAAAGAAAAGATTAGTTCACGGTGCTAAGCAGTTGTTTTGGGAGGATCCTTTCCTCTACAAAACATGTAGTGATCAGATGGTGAGAAGGTGCATACCTGAAGGTGAAGTCTATGTGGTAGTTGAAAGTTGTCATGATTCACCTTACGGAGGACATTGCAAAGGTGATCGTACAGCTGCAAAGGTACTTCAATCCTGTCTTTATTGGCCTACTTTACATAATGATTGTCATGCATATGTCAAATAATGTCACAAATGCAAATATACCGGTAATATATCAAAGAGAGATGAGATGCCACGTAATAATTTTCTTGAAGTTGAGATATTTGATGTATAAAGTATGGATTTAATGGGCCCTTTTGTATCATCCAATGGAAATCAATACATCCTACTAGCTGTTGATTACGTGTCCAAATGGGTAGAGATTTTACCTACGAATGATTCGCGGGTGGTGGTAAAGTTCTTGAAATCACACATCTTCACGAGACTTGGTACGCCTAGAGTTATTATCAGTGATGGAGGTACGCACTTTGTGAATAAGTACTTGAAGGCGGTATTATAGAAGTATGGGGTGAGACATCATGTATCTACTACTTATCATCCACAAGCAAACGGTTAAGTCGAGGTCTCAAATCGAGAGATCAAATCCGTTCTAGAGAAGACTGTTGGACCAACACGTAAGGATTGGTAAATGAAGTTAGATGATGCATTGTGGGTGTATCTTATACTGCGTTCAAGGCGCCCGTTGGTGCATCTCCGTATCGCATGGTTTATGGTAAGGCATGTCACTTACCTCTTGAGCTTGAATTAGGTGCATATTGGGTGATAGTGGAGTTGAACTTAGATCCTACTTTATCCGGTGAGAATCGTATGATGAAACTACATGAACTTGATGAGTTTCGATTTCATGCATATGAGAATGCTAAAATGTACAAAGAAAAGACAAAAAAATGGAATGATAACCGCACTCGTGAGAATAGATTTGAAGTTGGACAGATAGACCTTAAATACAACTCCAAGTTCAGTAATTATTCGGGGAAGTTGAGATCGAAGTGGTCTGTTCCTTATATTGTGACCAAATTTATGCCTCATGGAGCTATTGAAATCGAGCATCCAATCGAGCATCGCACCTTCACGGTGAATGGGCATCGATTGAAGATCTATCATGGAGGCGAGGATACCAATCGCATGGAGGATCCATATCCTGGGGAGGTCATGGATCTCATTGAAGCTGAATAAATGAGAGAGGTAACCCTTCGAGCTTAGGAAGTTAAACAAAAGCCATTTTAGATGTATATTAGTTTATTACTTTCATTTATTTAAATTTATAGTGTACATTAGAGTAATAGATGTTTATCAGTGTATAATTTTAAGAAATGAGAAAGGTTGGAGTGTTTTTTATGTTTACATGTACTTAATCCTTGAGTTTGGGGTTAAACAGGTGTGAGGCAGAGAAATTAGTGTTCTAAGTGGTAAAATGCAATCACACGGGCCGACAATGCCGGTCAAGCTCTTGGAGAAGAGCCACTTAGACGCACGTGTAAAGTGAATCAGTGAGAAAACAACAATTCGTGACCGGCAAGCCGGTCAGATCGCCAGCATGCCGTCCAAACTCTCTCGATCTCGAGCCTTTACACGCAACTATAATGTGCGTCAGCGAAAAATCGATTTGCGCATCCGGCTAGCCGGTCAGATCGCTGGTATGTCGGCCAACTCTCAGCGAAATCATTAACAATTAATTCGTAGACGCAAGAAGGGTGCGAATAGAAGAAAGAGAAAAAGAAATTCCCGCCGGCAGGCAGGTCACTTCGCCAATATGCCGTTCCGAATGACTGGATTTGACCTAAACCTTTTACAAGCCAAATTCTTTTTTTTAACCTAGCCTCTCACGCAAGACACCATTATTGACGAACCAAAACTCATTAAAAACCTGTAATCCGCCATTAAAACATCCAAACGCCATTAATTCTTCCTTCTAATCCATTCCAAACACATAATCAAACATCAAATCCTTCCAAAACACTAAGAAATCTTCACTTTAATCCAAACTACTTTTTCATCAAAGCTTTAATTTTAGCCATTAAACCTCTCATGTACCATAACATAATCATTACCCATCTCATATAACACCACATACCTTATTCCTATATCCTCAAAACATCAAAGTTCAAAACTTTTTTCTCTAGTTTTTGAATTTTTGAAGTTGGAGTTTGGGGTTCATTGAGATGACAAACAGAACCGATTCCTTTTGCTACAATCGTAAGATGAGAAGTGATTCCAGGACTATAAATTCTCTTGGGGCTACTCCAGAAAAATTAGTTGAGATTCCGAATTTGAGTTTTATGCCTAAGGTTGGAGAAGTTAAGAAAACCATGAAGAAGAAAGAGAACCCAAGTAAGGCTACTCATGAAAATCCAAACTTGGAAGAAAAAGAAGTTGAAGAACCAATTGTTAGTGAACAACGTTCTGTGAGAAGAAAGATAATGGCCGTAAAATCTAGGAGGCCATTTATGAGTTGGAAAGAACAAGTTTGTGAACGGTTTGCTAGTTTGAATCTTGGTGTTGAAAAGGATTTATGGAGGACATAATGGACGGTGAATTCAAAGATTACGCAGTGGATTGTGACGGGTTTGGATGGAAAGAGTTGAGAAAGAGAGAGTTGTTTTACATTCCAGCCTTAGTTCGTGAATTTTATGAAGAGTTGGTTTATGCGGAAGGTAATTCGATTGAAGTTCGTAAGAAGATAGTTTCTTTATCAGTTGAGCGCATTCGTGAGTTATTTAAATTACCAAACTTGAAGGGTCCATGCCAATACCATGAGGAACTTAATGATACGGCCCGCGAATGGGATTCATTCTACAAACGAGTTTTGATTCATGGGGTTCAACCATTCCCGTAGGCCATAGATATCAAGGTCAGGTTATTAGTAGTCAATTGCTACCATGCGCGAGAGTATGGTCCCATTTCATTATTCCTACTTTCTTTGGAAATGCCCATATTTATGAGTTAACACGTGAGCAACTCATCTTCATTAAATGCATACTTGAGAAGAAAGAAATCGATGTAGCTTGCGTAATCTATGACCTTTTAATGGCTTACGCAAAATCTCCTATTGGTCAACGCAGCCTCAAGTTCCCGTGTTCAATTACTTTGATATGTTTGAAAGCAAAAGTGTCACGCAGAAACAAGGAGGATGAACCACTTGAATTAGGAGAGAACCTCACTACTATAGCAATTGTGAATATTCATATGGAAGCCAAGAAATTGGGTATAGAGTTGGATAAGCCCTTTAGGGAAGATAATGGATCAAGACCTCCACCACGAAAGAAAAAAACTGCCAAAGATAATGATGTAATCGAGAGAATGAGAAGTTTGGAAGAGAAGCAGGAAAGGATGGTGAAGACTTTGGAAAACATTACAGAAGAGTTCGAGTTGATGAAGGAAACTTTGTATAAGATGAGCTCAACAATTAATGACCTATACAACTTGATGAAGAAAAATTCACAACCTCGACCTAATACTACACGCAATCAGCCTAGTGCTGATTGAGATAAGTTCCCTATCCTTTTATCATTTAGTAGTGTATATTATTTTATTTTCTTTATTGATTCTTTTTGAGTCGTGGGGACACGTCTCATTTTTTAGTTTGGGTGGGGTATTCATTGTCCTCATTCACAGTTGTATGTGTTATTTGTTTTACTACTTTCAAATAAAATTAATCAAGGAATGTGTTGACTGTAGAGTATTTTAAATGCCCCCATAAGCAGACCTTTTGTAAATTTATGATAGAAAATAGTAGACCTTAGAGTTAATGTAAAAACACCTTGATTGCATGCAAACATTAGATGATTGATAGGAAAATTTGATGAACAATGCAAAAGAAGTAAGCTTGTACTTAGTGAAAATGAGTGGTGTGTAGAACGTGAAATCTAAATGAGTAGAGAACCCACTTAGTTATGAACTATAGGTAAACTATGGAATTAGGAAAATGATAGAGGCAGTTCTTTGATAGTCATTTGAAACTTTTTAGCTTTCTAACCCGTGATTAAATATATCCTTCTTTGCCCTATTTTTATCCTTTAAGCCTTTCTTTTGCTACCACGATATAATCCATACCCCCTATAGGACTTTCCATATGACATGTACTTGAATCACAATCCTGACTTTTTGTCTTGAGCTTGAGTTTGGGGTGGTGGGTTTCGTTATGGGGAATTACATTGGGAGGGAATTTCTGTGTGTTTGTATTTTTTTTGTTGATGATATATTAATTGTAACCCTTTGACGGGGTCTTCGGAAAAAAAAGGAGAAAAAGATTATTTTTACAAGATACGTGACCATTCATATCAAAATGATGGTCAGGGATATCTTACAAAAAAAGGAATAAAAATATAAAAGAAAATAATGTAACCGGCAGAGTGGAAGTTTTGGAATTCATCTTTAGTGCTTATTGGCCTATTGGGTTAATCTTGGGGACCCTAAATTAGTGTCAAATGGGTTAAGTGAGAACATATTTTAGTGTAAATTCAAGCTCTTGGACAGTTTGTTAATGGTAAGTGAGAAGAGAGCCAAAAACTCACTTCAAATTTACCATATATACATACCCATACCGTCCCTAAACCAACGCTAAAACAGTAAAAACCTCATGATTCCTAGGTACATAGTGAATTAATAATTCAGCTAATAGGGAGTAAGTGGAATATTCAAAACAAGTGAGGATCGATGAACACCTTATAGACACCATCGCGAGCCAAGTATTAAGTGTAATCTTCTAGTATTATGAATTTAATTTTGGATTGATACCATTTGTGTTTGATTTTTCATGATAGGTGTATGTGTGCATTAGTTCTTAGGTTATACTATATGAGATTTATTTTAAGTTGTGCTTTGGGTATCATTCACTAGACTCTGCATATTTGCGTCTCACCTAATAAGACCTCTATTTTTGTTTTACTTTCTAGGGACGTGGCGTCGACTAGGGTGTGATAAAAATATGATAATAAAATATGAAACTAACACCCTAACCTAAATACGACACTCTTGCAAGTATCACATGCCGTACACAATTTTTAATGATACGTACAGATTCGTTCTCAGGGACTTAATGTGTTATACGAATGGATTAACAGAAAAGTGTAGTAATAAATAGCTAATGAATTTAAAGATAATAAAAGAAAATATGATCGATTGAGGAGAGATTGATTAAGTAAACTAAATACAATAAATTAAAAGATGTAAGAATAAGATGAGAGAGTATAGCTTAGGTTTTGCTAGTATGCACTACTCCTTCTATTTCTTCTACTAGTTAATAAGGGTGATTAAAGCTCTTAGATAAGTAGTCCAAATTCTATATTTCTCCTAACCCCCTTCCGGGTGGACTTAGGTGGCGACCTAACAATTACCAGGTGACTTGGGTAAAGGGACCCTGCGCAATGATCGGTGATTAAATCTCAAACCCTAATGACTATATAGTTAGGCAAGCCCTTCCGGATCACTAACGCACACTAGACGCTTATGTGATGTTTCAATATTTAGACACCCCTTCTGGGTGACCATCTAACCACTGTTAAGACAATCTTAATGTGATCAAGATTAAGACTGGAAATAAATCAAAGAACATAAAACAAATATATGGTTAAGAAGTAGAATCAATTTAAAAGGTTTTCCCAAACAAACTTAGATAGAAGAAAATAGAATTCAAAGATTATATATATGCAAAACCTAAGCTATGGGAAAATTAGTTCATGCTAACAAAAAAATAAACTAAAATAAAGATACATACTGTCTACTTGCTTCTCTTGAATGATTTCTATGATTAATAATATTAAGGACTAGTTTAAGAGAGGCAAGGACTGTTTACAATGATTAAAAGGTATATTTATAGGTGCTAGGAAGACCCTAGGTCTAAATCTTTAAGTAAAAGGCAAGTAACTGGACTCCTTTTCTAATTCAAATTCATTTCCTAAAATATAGGAGAAGGTTTAAACACTACTGTCTTGTTTTGGTCGTAATTCCTTCGTTATTGGTCCAATTTTCTCCTACTTTATATCGAAACGACCACAGGAAAAAGATATAAACTTTCTCTTTTGATATCTCATCGAAATTTCCAGCCGATATGAAGTGATCTTCACTTTAGTGGACGTAGCTGCAGAATTTCAAATTTACTTGGCAGTTTTTCCTTTCCTATTTTATCTCTTGATTCTTTCCATATCTTCTTTCCTTATCTCTTTAGAATTGATTTGGCATCTAATTAATTTAGATATATATTTAAAGCTTCAAATTAACACACAAATTAAACCAAATGTGCTCTAAAAATAATAAATCATCAAATCAAGACAAGAAATAGGAATTTATCAAAATACGAATAAAAATCAATAATTAATTAACCATAAACACCTAAAATGATGTCCTAAACCTAGATTATTATATCACAAATAGAGAGACATCAGGACAACAAAGGTTTGAGTTTGGGACTTGATGTCTACCTTTTTGTGATAAATATATGCCCTTAGGAGACATCATTTTAGGTAGAAATTGGACTTATTAGATAGACTTTTGAGCTTATTTTTTCATATTGCACTTTCTTCCCTCAAAATTATATTATTTGCGTTTTTAGATATTTTGTATGTTAATTCGTTTGTTTTAGCATGAAGTTATTAGGTACATGGATGCTCGGAAGCACCTAGATGAGTAAGAGAAGTGAAGTTTACAGTCTTAGATCGAAAGGAGGGGTCAAAAGAGCAATTGGTACCACTCAAAGAGATGAAGATAAGCATACGAATCTAGAAAGTTGTCACTTCCAGCTGATTTTGAGCCCAACCGGTGCTGATCTAGGCCGGTTGGTTCGAATGAAAAAGGTGTGCCTCTGAGTTAACTCGAATTGAGGATTAGAATCAGGTGATTTGGACTTAAGACGCAAAAGTTACGCCTATTTTACTGGAGTGTGTACAGTAGTTACAGGAATTACTAATTGGACTTGGGCCTTTAATCATTTAATTAAATAAGATAAAGGCCTAGTCCGATTTTATTTACTATATAAAGTCATTTAGACCTCAATTTTTAGTACGCTTCATATTTTCTAAAGTTAAGAAAACAGCAAAAAGGCAGAAGACATAGGAAGAGTTGGAGAATTCATTTTTCTTCAACAACAGCTCAACCCATTCCTTTAATTAGGTTCTTTACCTCAATTCTATTTTAGAAAACATGTATGCTTTTAATTTATTTATTGTTTTTACTTTGAATATGAGCTAAACATTTAGTGTTTGGGAATCGCAACATGGGTTAAGCCCTAATTTATACAATTTGATGTTTTTCTGAATTTGGGATTTTTTATTTAATTTAAGTTAGGTATTTTGTATTGACTATTATCGCAAGCTTGTTTACTACTTTTAATTTGGATAATTAGAATTAGTTATTAGTGATTAGGCTATTCACTAGTGGCATTGATTACCTTGATGGGGGGTTTAATTACGGACCTAGGTAATAGACGTGTGGTATTCGTCAATGATACTGACGAGCTTGACTAACCACGCATCCAACTGGGTATAACACTTCAGCATCCGAAAATAGCTTATAATCGCCCTGATGGGGATTGTAATACCGTATGATAGCTTCTAAGTCTACCCTGACGGTAGTTAGGAGATATTAGAGTCCCAACTTATACATAAATACCGACTTTACCCTTAACGGAAGCATTAATTGTATGAATTAGGTGGGTCCCTTGCGAGACTTAAGTACACACCTCATCCTTGTGTCTACGAATCTTAGTTTTTAATTTATTTACTTTTATTTAATCTTTAGCAATTTATCTGTTTGCGTCTAGTAGTTTAATCTTTGAAAATCAAACAAATATATCTTTTATCTTTTATTTTCCGTACTTGCAATTAATTCTATGTATCTCTTGAACACATTGGTTATACCTAGAAGACCCTGAGACGAAATCCCTTATATCTATCTATTACTTGGAATGACTCATACACTTGCGGTTAGTTACTCCTCCTATTTAGTGTTGATTTTTATCACACTTTAGGAGCGACCACTTATACTTGAAGAAGAGCCCAAAAAGAGATCGTTGCACCAAAAATGAAACAGGAAAAAAGGATTGAATCGCCTTCAGGTACATCTAGTGAAGTGGAAATTCCAAAAGAGCAATCAAATTTCACATAGACGGGGTAACAATTGAAGATCGGAATAGTGAGGATGAGGTTGAAGATAAAGCTGCAATAAGTGTAGTGATTTAACAAAAGAAGAACCAACGAAGCGTAACTTAGACAATGTGAAAATCAAAGCTAGGGTTAAAAAGGTTGGAAAAGAAGAGAATAGGACAGATATGTCGCCTACAAGTCTGCTTTTATCACCACCATATATCCTAAGTATTACATATCCTACTGGAGATACTAAGTCTAAAATGTCAAGCCATGAAGAGATCAACGTTCTGTACTCGAGGTAATTGAGAAAGAGCATACAGTACCAAAAGTCTTCAAAAGGATTCCTTCCAAGAAGAGTAAGAGTGTAGAGGTCGAGGTCGAGACAGTGGATCATACTAAAGAAATCTTGACAACAAATCCAAAGAAGCTACCACCGAAGATGCAAGATCTAGAAACTTTATACCTCCAAATCAATATAGGTAGTAACTTCAAAACTAAAGCGATGTGTGACTTGGGTTCAGGTATAAATATCATGCCAAAGAATATGTTTGAGAAGTTAGGCATGGGAGATTCGAAAATAAAAGACATCAATTTACAGCTCCTAGATAAATCCACGATAAAGCCATGGGGAGTCATTGAGAACATGCTTGTCTATGTAGGTACTTTAGTTATACCTACTGATTTTGATATTTTTGACGGTATTGTGGGCCAACACATTCCATTTATACTTGGACGTCCATTCTTGGCCACAAGTCGCAGCATAATTTATGTTCATGAGGGAACCGTGACTCTCCGAATCGAAGAAGAATCCACAACATTCAATTTTATGGAAGAAAAGCTTGAGGAGTCGCGTGAGGTCCCAACACTCCGAGTTGTGACTAAGGAGGTTAAAAAGAAAGTCCACCATAACCCGTGAAAAAATAGTTGAAAATGAGTTTGGGGTTGGTGAAGAGGTCGCTTGGAAAGCCCTTAAGCAAAAGAATGGGTCACGAAGATTCAAGAATTCGTGGATGGTGTGTTTTCGTTACAAAAGTTGTTTCACCAAAACGGATTAAAATTCAAGCTAAGAACGGTCACAAGTTTCGGATAGTGGATGTGCACAGTCCCACCCACTGTTGGGAAGGCTATATATTAAAAAGACGATCGAGTTAACACGTCTAACTTTAAAGACGTTAAACAAAAGTGCTTTTATGGAGACAACCCGCAATTCTTTTATGTTTTTATGTTATTTTTTTGTTTAGATTAGTTAGTTTATGTATTTTTTGAGTGTATATTGTAGTAACGAGGAAGGTATGAGTGTTTTTGATGTTTAGGTATGCAAAGGTTCGAGTTTGGGGTGAAAAATTGGAAAAGTTTTGAAGTTAAGGAGTGCTGGACAGAGAGAAATTGTTGTGTAACGTAGCTAACCGCGGTATATTGTACCCATCGGCAATAGAAATTGACCAAAACTTTGAACTAACATAACTTTGCGCTCGGGTATTGGAATTCAATTTTTCTCGAGTCTAAATCGCATTATTTTTGAGATCCATCTAATGGAGTAGAGAACATGTTAATTGAAGATAAAATAAAAAAATTACTACTGGTTTTTGGGTAAAGTTGCAGAGAAAAAAGATAGTATTTTCTGGAAAACCAGCAGCTAGGTTCGGTATATCGCAAGAGAGCTGCGGTGCTCCGCACACCGAAAACCGTTTCCACGATGTATGAATTTAGGTATACGTGCGAGACCCTCCTATGGAAACTGTGACGTCACTCACGCGTGTACCATGCCACGAGATGGTCTGTACCCCAGTGCGGTATACCGTACCACCACCCCCGGTGCACCGCACGAGCTGCCGACAGAGAGGGTAGTTGAGGTTAGATTATTTAACACTTTTAATCCTAAACCTTATACCTCTTTCTTCCCCAAGCCTCCCACACTCCATTACAGCTTTACCAAACCTTCACCTGACATCAAAGCACCACCAAATCACCATAAATTCATATAAAAATCCTTCCCTACAATCCCACAAATAAAATTTAACCACCCAAATCATTCCACAACACCTAAAATCCAAGAATCAAAATTCAAAATTTCCGAATCTTTTTCCAAAATTTATTGAACCTATATCATTCAAGCAAGAGTTCATCATACCCACATAAAGAATCATCATCCTTACACCTTTCCTAACCCAAATAACAACTTATTTGTCTATAATCAAAGGGTAGTTCAAGAGTATTTAAACCTTTGAGTTGGGGATCAAAAGAGATGACAAAAATAACATAGATACTATTTATTGTTAGGGTGATGAAGAAGAATCAGAGTGAGGTAATGGGTGAGATTAAGAAGGATTCAAGTAAGAAGTGTACTAATTCAGGTATAAAGAAAAAGGTAATTCAAGTCAAGTAATTAGAGAGGAGCCGGTTATGGTGAAATCAAATCCTTAAAAGCAAGCAATTGTGATTAAATGAAATATAGATGTCATACCTTCTCTAGTCAACACTCTTACACCAGAGATAAGCAAAGCTTCTAAGGCCTTATTAAATGTTGCCATAACAACATATTCCTGGATGAACACCTTCACATGAGAAAATATTTCAGAACAAAATTGGAGAAGGTAAGAACAAGAGGTTTCTAGAGTTGTATGATTGATTGAGATGGACCATATTAGGAGGTAAGGGAATGCGAAATTGGTGATACAAGAAAATTACATACAAAAGAAGTATTGAACCCTATTGTGGATATTTATCATAAAAGGCAATAGCCTCGAGAGTATGTTTTCCTTCTTCCCTACCATCTTTCTTTACTTGCAATATATGTGTGTTAATTTTTAATTTTTATAGAGTCTGTTTTGCATCGTGAGGACGCGGCTCATTTTGAGTTGGGGTGTGGGGATTCGTTGTCCCTTATCTCCATTTTATGTGTTTTATGTGTTTTTCGTAGGTAAATTAAAAAATTTGAGAGATAGGAATTAGATGTAGATTGTTTAATGGATTAAAATCATAAAGTAGTGAGTTAATGATAGTAGGTAATATGTTTATTAACTTTTATTTTGTATGCTTTCAACATGATAATGAAAACACACACTGATAGTAAAGAAAAGACTAGTGAGCAATGCGGTAGAAGTATGTTTGATCTTAGGACGCCTTGAAGGGTTTGTAGGTCGTGAGATCCGAGGTAGTTGATAAACCCATTTAATGAACGTGCTAGAGGTGAGAAAGTAACAAATTGAATAGTTTAGAAAGTGATTAAGGCGGTTCTTTGATAAGCCTTTGTTGTCTTTGAGCTTGTTGTCTAAATTTATTATATTTATATCCTTCTCAGCCTCTTCTAGCCTTTCTAAAGCCTTTTTGTTAGGCACATTATAAGCCATATCCCTTAGACTTTAGAACTTTTCCATATGACTTGCACTCAAATTGCAATGCTTAGACACTCTCTTTAGAGCTTGAGTTTGGGGTGGTGGGTTCACATTATGTGAAACATTGTTGGGTTGGTTATTTTCGAGCTTATTATGTAGTTGTGCTCTTGATGGTGATTCACGTGTTATTATATTGTAATCATTTGTTGGGGTAAAAGAAAAATTCATGAAATGAAAAGAACTACGTTACAAAAAGTAGCATGATATCTCACATCAAAAAGAGAGTCATGGCCAAACTTACAAAAGTAAAATGAATTGAATTGAAAAATATTATATGATTTGGACCGAAAAAGTGGAAGTTTTACGTGTTCATATTGATGCTTTATATTGGGTTATTGGGAATGCTAATTAGCGCATCAAATCATTGGGTTGAATGAGAACATTTTATGAGAGTAACTCAAGTTCGAGGGCGATTCGTTGATGGCTATTGAGGAGAGAGCCAAAAGCTCACTCTACATTATCCAAATATACGATCATACCGCCCCTAAGCCTAACATTACAACCTTAAAGACGTTATGATTCTTTGATATGTGATTTAGGAATAATTAAACCAATAGAGAGTAGTTAGATGGATCATTGGATACTAGTTAGGTTCGATGAACAATCGATAGCCTCCATGTTAAACTAAGTGAAGATCTCTCCTTCGTGCATTGCAAAGCTAATCTAATCTTAAAACTGAACCGTATTGATTATTTGTATGATAAGTATATAGATAATTTAGTTTGTAAATATTATTACATGAAACTTTCTAAGTAGTTGCTTAGGTATTATTACTCACATTATTCTATCTTTTTCCATTGTGCTTAATTGACTTATACTTTTAAAGACTTCCCTATGTTCTGATTCTTTATTGTATCGAGACGATACAACTTGAGTTGGGTGTCTTGATCTCTCCATATTTGTTATGAATTAATCTATTCATGATACATCATTTTAGGTGCATTATATAAATTGATAAGGTATTTTTCCACATAAATTAATAATTTGTAATTCCTACCTTGATTTGGAATATAATTACTTTTGTAACATTTTTGGTATAATTTGTGTGTTAATGTGAAACTCTTAGGTAAAAGGAAATATAATTAGATGCCAAATATATTGTAAAGAGTTAAGGAAAGAAGATCCAAGGTGAAATCAAGAGTTGAAAGGAAACAAAGTCGAATTATGAAAAGAAAAGTTGTCAAATAAATCTTTGATGTTGTAAAGACGTCAAGTGTTTTGAAGACTGCATAAACTATGTTTCAAATTTGATGGAGCCCTTTTAGGGTCAGATAGGTCTTTAAATTGCGGTCGTTCTGATAGGTTGTATAATGAATTTGGCCCAGTAATGAAGGTGTTATGATTGTTTTAATCTCTTGTGTTTATCATGTCCTACAATTTAGGAATACGAATTTGAGTTGGATTAGGACTCAAGTAACTTGGCCCATACTCCAAGATTTCGAACAAAAACCTATAAATATATGTAGATACCATTGTAAACATGTCCTTTCTCAATTGTTAATCCTTAGCATCAAGTTTTATCATCCAGAGAAGGAAGAAGACCTATAGAGGAATATAAGAAGCAAGAAGTTTATTTCTGCTTCTTGTATTCCTCTTATTTGCATTCGTATTTATTTCTTCATGTTAGATAATTAATTATCTTATTTATGTTTCAATATAAACATCTAAATTCATCTACGCTATTATTGAATACAAGTTTGAGTTAACTACCTAATCCCTGAGAACAAACTTTTACTTATTTAACTATAACTTGCAAACGATCTATGCACTTGTAGTGAGTTTCTCGTGGTAGTATAAGGCGTGTGTCTTTTCTTATTATATTTATTCATCTTTTTATTTATCACACCTTTTCCACCATCAACATGTATTTAATTTTTACTCATGTATTATGCTTGTAGCCGAGAAGATCGTAACCAAAAGCTTCTTTCAACTAAGATTTAGATATATATTAAGGTAAGATACAAACCAATTACAAAATGATTTTTCTAAGGCTCAATCACAACCCAAACTCAAACACCTCAAGCTAACTCCCATGTGTAATCACATACACAAGTTAACGCTTACTAGTTAGTTTGGTAGAACCACCTTATCAACATAGTGGTTACACACATAACTTTGCAGAAATGGGAGAAAGCTTCACCACTTTCTACTAATGACATCACTGTCTCTTTCTTTTAGGAGCAACTTTGTATAAATTTATACATCTCACAAGATTGAAAATACACTTGGTAGATTTGTTGAAATCAAATGCCACCTAAAAAAGAGATTGATATTTCCCTACCCATTGTAGGAATCTCAAATGCTAAAATGGATCAGAGGCCTAACATTAGAGTTTCAAGCTCACTCAAGGTCATGGGTTTGATTTTCTGTTAAAAGATTGGTGAAATGTTCTAGTTCTACCAATTCAAGTACTTATGGCCAACTCGTTTGATTCTTGCTCGGATCCATGCTTCGAATTCAATGATACAAAGATACTATACATCCCATATTCAAACCCTTACTTTTAGGTTCTATGATGAGGAAGTTGTTGCTTATAATATCTTGTTTTTTAAGGCGAAACCAACACCAAAAAAGTGTTAAGGAGTTTCTTACTTTTATGGAAAATAAAAACGAGTTGTCATAAGAGTTGAAAGGCAAATGCCAGTTTTGGGTTTGGTCAATGTTATTATTATATCATCCTATTCAATGTTGTCAACTCTAATGATAGAAGTGAAATTGATGGAGGGTCTTTTGCTATTGACAGGGCATGTAGGGTTGTCCCTTGTCAACCCTCTCCGGGTATATGACACGTATATGTTAAAATTGTAAGTGGATTGGTTCCCTCCTTACAATTCTAACATTAAAAATATGATTAAAATCACAAAATTCTCTGGATATATTCTTATCTAAAACTAATAAATAAATTATGAAAAATTGATAAAGTTGGTAAAAATTGGTAAAAGTCTTCATATGAATGTTGTTCATGGTGTTGAGCAAATAAGAAATGAAGGTGAATTTGTTCCGCTTGATGTGTCACAATTTTATTATGTCAAAGTTCTCGAGGCTCGTACTAATTATATTTATGTGATATTATTGATGCATTTGAGTAAACCTATGTGTATATTTTGGTATATGATAATTTTAAATATGTGGTGATTAAAAAAAATTAATTTTCACTTTTTGAAATGTAATTTTATCCCTTAAAATGTTTTGGGGAATTTTAGTATGATTAATGAGACGTCTGATACTTCGGACGTCTCCCAACACCACTCTTCCCTGAGGTTTGGGAAGGGGTCATACCTATCCACTGGGTTGATAGTAAATTTACGTTTTTTATAACCGGATCAAGTCAAAATAATGATCATATGTACATGTATTAAGGATATCACACTGTTAGTTATGCACATGATTAAATACCTCCTGTGTGCTAAGAACCCCAACTTGCATCTCGAGTGAGAGAAAAATGCCAATGTCAGCATGACATTAAACATTCCTATGAAATATTAGAAAGTTCTAACCTGGACTTAGGGGTGTTTGTTCGCACTTAATGGGTCTTAATCTGCTTCATTAAGATACTAGATCTTATTGAAGCTATCCTTCCTTGTGTTACACTAATATAAACTTAGAACTTATTGAACATGTCACTATAACAAAGGTTAGTGACGTTATTACAAGTTGGAAAGCCAATAAAAAACATCTATGCTCCCTGAGTCAATCTTACTAACCTATAAACAACACCTAATCTAATCCCTAAGATTAAAACTACTAGTTTGCTTGATCAATAGAGGCTCTTTAGTTGGTCAAACTTCTGCTACAAAACATTTTCTTGTATTTTCACTTCATTATTTCTTCTCCGGAGTATTCATATCCAAATCAGATATGATTCACTCTGATTCAATATAGACTCTGTATTAGCATTTTCTACCTTTTTATCATAATCCGGTTAATATATAAATGATCTTCCCAGTTCAATCGCTTTAGCTGAATTTTGCTACAATTTAGCTACATTTCGTATCAAGTGCCACCAAAGCCTTCTATAACTCTTGGATTCTCATGGTTAATTCTCCGTTTTCTACATCAATTAAAGTACACCTCGTGGCTAGGAATAGTCTTCCCAAAAATAATAGAGACATTCCTATCTGCGTCGTATTCAAGAATAACAAAATCAACAAAAAAAATTAATCGTATTCAAGAATAACAAAATCAACAGAAAAAATTAAAATATCTGCCTTGACGAGGACATCTTCAATTCGTCCCTCGACATGTATGAGTGATCGATCAGCCATTTGTAAGACCATAGATGCAAGTCTCATATCTCCTATCTTCAACTTATAAAAAATTGATTTAGGCATAAGATTAATACTTACATCCAAATCACATAGAACTTTATTCTTACCCCTCATTACCAATTGATATCGGAATTGTTAAAGTTGATTTGGGTGCAAGTATCAATCTTATGCTCAATTCAATTTTTAATAAGTTGAAGATGTGAGACCTATCTATTTGGTCATACAAATGGCTGATCGATCCTTTTTTTTTGAATACATGAGAGAGCCACTTTAGGGGGACATTTTAACTCCAATGAGATTCGATCCCAGCAGAGTAACCTAACCACTTGGCTGATCGATCCTTCATCCTTCATACAAACTGAGAGACGAATCAAAGATCCTCGTCAAGGCAGGTACTTTAGTTTTTCCTGTTGATTTTGTTATTCTTGAATATGACGCAGATAGAAATTTCCCCATCATTTTAAAACAACCATTCCTAGTCACAGAGCCTACTTCAATTAATGTAGAAAACAAAGAATTAACCAAAGCCTTATGGTCAAAATAGGTATTTTGCAATCAGAGTCTCAACCTACAAACCAGAGCTTTAATGGGGTTTGAAAAGTCCATCGAGTCCGGTTTTAACTGCAGCCTCACACCATTATTATCAAACAACTTTCAACATCCTTAACTACCAAAATTTGGTATTTTATTCCTAAATTATTATTTCCAAAATCTGATTAGCCCATGAAGCTTGTATATCAACAATACAAGTTACCTTATCAGCCATCTGATCCGACACATCTGAATTTCCACAAATCAGCCCTTTTTACACATTAAAAACACAACTTTATAGGAAGAATTGGTACCGTGGAAAAAACAAAGAAATTAACCTAAAGAATATACAGAGCTTAAACCCCATTTTGAAATTTTTAAACCAATATAAATGAAAGGTGATTTGTGGCAATTTCATTTTATGGACATAATTAATAACCTAAATAAATTTTCAAGAGCAGCATTGAAAATGTAACAACGTTTACTGAACCCATATATCATTAGAAAATCAAAGGGTTCACCCAATAACACTGAAAAATTAATATTCCTGACATATCATTAGAGGCATATTCACAATAAGGCAATAAACCCCTGCTTTTTTTATCAGGTTATAAAGTAATTATAATTGCAATTAATTCAATAAAATGTAGAAAAAAATTAACTCATATATAAAGAAATGTAGTTCCCCAACGTCCAAATGCACTATAAGAGAAGCACTGGATAGCGAGAGGAACACTATCTTGCTTTACTAGACATAGCAGTCTCACACCAAATATGTGACCCACATAATTAACAAATGTAAGTAAAGCTGAATCATAAATTAAAAAAGGAAACATAATATTGGAAAAAACAACTCAGTCCCTTAGATGTTCAATAAATTTGCGATCATTTTCGCAAATCATTACAGGTCTGTGTGTCTGTAAAAATTACTCATCATTGTTGATTTCACCAATAATTTATGAAAAACTTTAATAAAACATAATGTAGCTGCCCAATTTATTCCCTAAAATAAATGAAACGAATTTCGCAATAAGAGAGATTTAAAAATAGAGCAACACGATCGATTTAGCTTCAAGGGAACGAGTCGGTCAGAAATTGATCGATTCTGCCAACCAGATTGCGAAGCTTTAACAAAAGAAAAGAATTTCTTAATAAAATCGAAACACCAATAATGTTATGAAAGAAGGTAAAGCTTCAAGAGGAGGCTGCAGGTTAGGTTAATTAGGGTGTAAAAAGCACGAGTGTTATATATAAGAGTTTCGAGTTTGGAGAGTGGGCTCAAAGCCCATTATTTGGGACTCCCTATTCTATCCTAAATTTCATCTAATAAACCAGCCCAAAGTGTGATTTCATTATGTCTTGTTAATTTAATTTAATTTAGTTTTGGTAGAAGGAAATTTATATATAAAAGAAAGAGTAATGATATATACCATCCAAATAACACCCAATGACGTGGCGTGAATTGGTTGGTTACAAATCTTTAATGTATTAATTTTCTTGATTTGATTAAAGATTTACGGTTTTCTTTTTGTTACATGGGAGGTTCTAAAACTGTGGTAAAAGAGACCACACATACCTAACTAGTCAGTCAGAAATTGATTGATTCTGCCAACCAAATTGAGAAATTTTAACACAGAAAAGAATATCTTAATAAAATCGAAATACCTAAAAAGTTATTAAATAATGTAAAGCTTTCAAGAGAAAGCTACAAGATAGGTTAACTACGGTGTAAGAAGCACAAGTCTTATATAAGAGTTCTAGGTTTAGAGAGTGGGCTTAAAGCTCAATATTTGGGGACTCACTGAAGACTCGTATACACTTCTATACTAAATTTCATTTAATAATCAAGTCGGCCCAAAGTGTAATTTCAAATATATATTATATATAGTATTCTCAGGCCAAGATTGCTTCTCAAGCAAAACGATTAAGTGGTCATGTTCATTTAGTTCTTGTACATCTAACAGAAATACACTATGCATACATATAATCAAAGGTGAGTATGGTGCATATGATATATCGGTAAGTACAAATTTGAATTTCTATAATAATGTTTGTGTATGTGAATCACTACTTCGTAATTTAACTTGTTTCGATTAGCCACATGGTATACGTTATAGTTGCAATAGCAATATGTCATGCTTTCTTTCTTCAGGCTGCTCTCGCCAGTGTTTTCTTTAAACATTTTAGTTCACTTGTGATGGTGTTCATCTTCCTCGAGATAAGCAACCACTCTCTCACTTTTCTCTAGATTTCCTTAGGATTTCACGTTCAAAAATTAGGTGTCTCAAATCCCCTCAACATAGAACGCAAAACAAATTGAATATAATATACCTAAGTCAATATTTAGTTTAGAGCTTAATGTGGATTGTTTTACGAAAAATTAATTGTTTAAGAGTAGAACTTGCACCCCATGTAATTCCTGCCCACGGTTTCGATGTGGAAATTTTTTGAAAAAAATCATTCGATGTTTATTTATCTCACTAGGTATATCACATATTCCAGCTTGCCACTATCGTTGTTGATTGATGTCTAGATGTCTTGTATCTAGACTAGTCAAGTAGTTCTTTCCAATTATGTTGTCTCTGACAAGTGTACTACCTGGTTGCATAAGAACCCTAATCTGCTATACTTGTGAGTTGTTGTTGTTCCATTGTTGACCAACTTGCTTTTGGTTCTTGCATATTACCTCGTGAATGGCCTCTCGACTCATAATTTATTTTTTTATAGATGTTGTAATTGTGGATTGGGTCCCGATAGTTCATTTACGCTTCAGCCCAGATGTGGTTGTTTGGTGTATATTAGACCCCGGTTTCCATGCCACTGATTATTGTGCTTAAATTCAATGCCTTATTTACTATTGAAACATTAGGATATTAGACTCCTCAAAATCTACACAAACCCATTTAAGGTCTTATTTCGGTACCCATATCACCTTAAAGAGTGGTGAGAGACGTTTTAAACGTTTTTATCTCCAATCCCTACACCTTTCAAGTATTCTCAGTGCAGACATTTAATCCGAATAAATTTTTTATTCTCAACTACTCTCCATATAATTTTAAACAATAGTACCTTGGTCCAATTATCAAGTCCTTTAATCCCTACCCTCCCTTATTTTTTTACAAGTAACATATCCTTCATGAAATTGTTAGAGCTTTCCTATTCCAGAATAAGGTGTGACGCATCTTCAATTATTACTCATGTATTGTGGATGTAATCGAGAATATCTCTAACCAAAAGCACATTACTCAGTGGAGTACCGATCTCAATAGTTTTAGTATATTGGGATAAGAAAGTGATGGGTCATTCTAAGACTTGTCGTAATTATTTAGCTTATCAAATAATGTTTTATAGTATCATGTAAAGAGAGTAGAAACCCCAAGAGACACTCCAAAGTAACAAAATGGGATTTCTCCCATTTGTAGTTGAGTAGACTCTTCAATTATACCAAGCTCATCTTCCTAAATTGATGTGTGGTAATATGTTTGACTATATGATATTTGGGTGCAATCCCTAAGAACGCATAAAGGGATGGGATGGATATTACTATCCGGAAGCACTCTTAAGATATTAGGGTACCACATCTACCAAAACTTAGTGGGGCCACCCCTATCTGTGTGTGAGATCTTATGCATGATGTTGGGTTGAGCTGGAACCTTGATCTCTTATATGCAGTTTTCCCCAAATCCATTTCTTTTACTATTTCTTATATCCAGTTATTGATTACTAACCTCTTAGCTTTGTAATTTTTGAAACCTTTTCGTAACAACTAAAATTTGATTTTGTTGCAGGGACTGATTGAGCAAATTCAGGATTTTTGTAACTTCTGTAACATTATTCAACTTGAAAACCTGTTGTGTATCATTAATAACTAATCTGGGTTGTGCTGTTATAGATTCAGTTGGTAATAAATTAGCTGCTGCAGAATTTCCGAGGCCTTCCTTGTGCAATTTCTGAAAAGTTTCAACTTATGTGCTATTACTAGGTTGTAAAAGTTGTTGTGTATCATTACTAAATAATCCCCGGGGCTGGTTTGTTGATATATCTTTATTGAACTTAAAAGAACTTTTGCAGAATTTTTAGCATAAGTTGAATAAAAGGAACGTTCAACTAATTAAAATCATTACATAGCAAATATTACATTTTATTATAAAAAAAACGACAAAATAATAAAGCATCTCATAGGCATTAAATATAAAATAGCTTTAAGCATCTCCATTTTCTTGCCATACATGATTCACAAGATCTTCTTGTAGTTGTCTATGCATCTCTCGGTTTTCAAAGCGATGATGAGCTTGAATAAAATGCACAACATCATTCGTAATCTCATTTGAAACTGCTGAGTGTGAACTTGAAGTAGCAATAGTGTCATAGTGGTGGTCCTTTGTGTGTTCTAAATAAATGCAATAAATAATCGAACCACAACCGCAAGTGTACGGTTGTCCCAAGTAGTATAATTGATAAAACAGATTCGTTCCAAGGACGGGATGGTTGACTACAATGCTTAACAAGTAATGATTGATTGCACTTATGAAAGCAAATAAAGAAAATATGTTTGTTTGGTTTTTGTATTAATGCTAAGTAAATGAAAGACAGTTATTAAAATGCAAATAAGAGCTAAGACGCAAGCAAAATGATGTAAAACGCAATATGAGAAGTAGCAACGCAAGGATCCTCCCAATCCTATTTCCTAACTTATGTTGTTTAAGGGCTAAATTGGTCAATTACAATGGTCAGGATTCTAAATTCCTTATACCCCCGTCAGGGTGGACTATAAGGCGATCCTAGAGTGTCACTAGTCTCGTCAGGGTAAATATGATCCACTTTTGGATGTTTAAGTTCTATTACCTCATTGGCCCTAGAATTAGCTAAGTTCGTCAGAATCAATAGCTTCTATCCTAGATTGAATAAATGGTTTTGTATTTAAACCCTCCGTCAGGATGATCCAATTGCCACTAATTGGAATAGCCTAAATACTAACACCTGTTCCTAGTTCATGACGCTAAAAACAGTAAATATTCACAATTTATAGAAAAAAGTAAAATCCCCAATCTAATTTAATTTAAAAGAAACCCAAATTCAACATTCGAAATTCAATAAGATTGGGATTCACCCATTGTTTGTTCTCAAACACTAATAAATGTTTAGCTCATATTAAAAAGAAAAACTAAATTAATTGAAATGGAATTCATATTTGATTACAAAATTAAAATTGAAAGAAACCTAATTTCCGGAGTTGGAATGACTGAGAACGGAGAAATAGACCCTCTCCAGTTCTTGCAGCTTCTCCTTTCTTCCTTCTGTTGCTTCTCTCTGATGTTTAATCTTGTGGAATGTGAATTTATGAAAAATAGAAGTCAAGGGCTCCTTTTATAAGTGTAAAAACGGATTAGGGCTTGGACCTAATAATAAAACACTAATTAAATGTCCAAGCCCAAATTCTAAGCCCAAAATCCCTTAACTGCTGATACACCTTCACTAAAACGGCTTTTCCCGCTTCGTTATGACTCCGATTGACCTCATTCCAGTTGCTAAAGTTCCGTAACTCGATAAGGAATGTTTTCTCTTTAAAGGTCAGCGGCTAAATCAGATCTTAAGCCCCTTGAAATCAGCAATCTCTGGCCTGGAAAACAGATTTTCAGCTCTAAAAATAATATCTTCGGGATTTATCTTCAAGTCTTGACTCCATATCACGATCTTTGACTCTCTTCTCGGATTCCATTCCTAGCTAATAATCAAAACCTACAAACTTTCCACTAAAATACACAAGATTACGCGCAAAAGTTTAATAAATCAAAATTACTAGAAATAAAATGGAAATTCCGGATTATTGTATTTTTAACTCAAAAGTCTATCAAAATATTCAAATAAACATAAAAAATGATGTCTCCTAAGGGTCGAAAATAAGAACAGTTGGGGAGACATCACATAGTTGTAATCTGGATTAGGAATATCCTTTTCATCTTCAATTATCATATTATGCATTATTATACATGCTTTCATAATATATTCTAACGTTTCAACATACCAAAGACATGCAGGCCCACGTATAATTGTCCATCGAGTTTGAAGAACCCCGAATGCACGCTCGACGTCTTTTCTTGCCGACTATTGTCTTTTGGCAAAGTATTTTTTCTTGTTACCTTGCAGGCACGATATGGTTTTGACAAAGGTCGACCAAGCTGGGTATATACCGTCTGCAAGATAATACCCCATTATATAATTATGTCCATTTATACAATATCTAACCTTAGGGGTTATGCCTTCAGCTAAATCACTAAATACCAGTGATTGATCCAGTACATTTATATTATTAAGTGAGCCAGGTAAACCAAAAAAAGCATGCCATATCCAAAGATCATACGATGCAACATCATCCAAAATAATAGTTGGTTCATGATTACGACCTATATACATACCTTTCCAAGCAGTTGGGCAGTTTCTCCATTTCCGGTGCATGCAATCAATACTTCCCAACATTCCAAGGAATCCTCTTGTTTCTCCAACAGCTAGCAATCTCGCAGTATCTGTCTCATTTGGGGCTCGTAAATATTCATCACCGAAAACCATTACTAGCGCTTTGACAAAGTTTCTCAGAGTTTCTATTGCATTAGATTTTCCCATTCTACTATAATCATCTATGGAGTTTCCAACTGCTCCAAATGCAAGCATTCTAAACGCAGTTGTGCATTTTTGTATTGTTGAAAACCCCTTCACTTTAGCATTATTTTCACATTGAACAAAACTATTGTCATATGATTCCACACCATTTAGAATTCGGTAGAATAATGACTTATACATTCGGTACCTCCTTCGAAAATATTCTTTAGGATAAACTGAATTTTATGCAAAATAATCTTGATAAAGTCGTTGATGACCCGCTCTCTGTCTCGCCATAGAAAAGCATGCCCGAGAATCGAACCACGATGCTTTTTTTCCTTTTTTTTCTTGATCGTGACGATACGCCATTTGTTGAACCATTTGCAAATCTTCATCATCGTCAGCTTCGACACCACTTAACAATATGTTGTAACTAAGATTCTCGCTATTAAAATAATCTGACATTTCTTAGAAGATATATGTTAGAAAGTAGAGTTTTTTTTAGACAAGGGAAGGTGCCTAAAGCACCAAGATGGGAAAATTAGCATATTCCTAGTCTAGAAAAGGATAACGCAAGCTCGAAACAGCTGACTTGAGCTTCCGACTGAAAACTTGCTTCGTGCCTAGCTCTTTTTGCGATCTTGTCCGCTCTACCATTGAGGTTCCTTCGTTGAAAACGGAATTCTAAAGGACCAACCTCATTAGCCTGAGAAATGACTATCAGGACAATCGGTTGTGTTTTCCAACATGTTGCTGACACCTGCTTAATACCTTTGATTAATCCAAGTTTATTTGAGATAATAATCTTCCTCTTTTGTTGAAATTTTTTATTGATCTGAACAGCTTCAAGTAAAGCTAAAGCTTCACCTTTGGTGGCTGAATCACAAATTACTGTCATTGCCTTCTCAGATGAAACACCTCTTGATTTATTGTTACAAATTATTGTTATACCTGTCGGTTCGTCTTTCCTCTTGAAGGACGCGTCACCAGATATGATGATGTTGCTCTCCTCTTCTTGTTATACGAGAAATTATGACTCAAGAAATTTTGATTATTATTATCCTTTTTCCAATCTATTCCATGAACCTTTGTTATAGGTTTGTTGGATAAATGTATGATACTTTCCCCTTCCACTTTCGAATCCTCATGTAGAGCTTTCATTTTTGCCTTCCAAATATTCCAACTTGTAACCATGAGGTAGTCGCTAACCACTTCAAAGGACCACCCCCCTTTAACATAGGTATCAATGGTCTGTAAGAACCATTTACCAAAGTCTTCCTTCATCTCATCTTGGATTCTGATTTTTCAAGATGTTCCTGCCCAAATTTCTTTACACATGTTGCATTGAAGTAACAGGTGTTGTGCGTTTTCCTCCTCCTTATTACACCATAAACATCTTTTAGTTTCCGAACATTTCCTTGCATATAGATTCTTCCGTGTAGGCAACACATCATTCAGGGGCGGAGCTGTGGTATAGCTAGGGGGGTCCATGGCCCCCCCTGAATTTTTTGAAAAAAAAATCTATAACTATCTTTAAAAAAAAAATATGAGTAACTAACCCTTATATTTTTTAAAAACATTCATTGGCCCCCCTAACTTTTAAAATTTATTTTATTAGACTATAAATTATTTTATTTATTGATTAAAAAGTTAATATCGAGACTTATATTGCAATATTTACACAATATAGGGACTTGTAGTGTATTTTTGCATGATATAAGGACCTATTTGCAATTTTGGCATAATACATAGACTTGTCGTGTAAATACGGTAAAAAAAAAAATCGGGGCGTTGCCCCCGAACCCCCTTGGCCCCCTTAACAATAATTCCTGGCATCATTAATATTCTCCATGTGAACATTTTGATTTTTTTGGGGATATTAGATTTCCATATGACTTTCCAGATCGGTGAATTATGTTTTACTATTTCGACTGCCGATGTAGGTTTATTGATCACCTCTATCTCTGAGAGAATTTTGTAGCCCGTTTTTGTATTATAAGATCCCTGATGTCTCCTTAATTGTTCGTATTTTCGACCCTTAGGAGACATCATATTTGGTGTTTATTTGACTATTTAGATAGACTTTTGGTGCTAATATGCAATAATATGATTTTCCTCTTTTATTTCTGGCATTTTTGATTTATTAAGCTTTTGCGCGTAATATTGGTATTTTTAGTGAAGATTTTACAGGTTTTAGATGTTAGCTAGAAGAGGAATCCAAGGAGAAAGTCAAAGATCGCGATATAGAGGCAAGACTTGAAGATAAATCCCGAAGATATTATTTTCAGAGCTGAAAATCCATTTTCCAGGCTATAGATTGCTGATTTCGAGGTGCTTAAGAGATGATTTAGCCGCTGACCTTTGAAGAGAAAACATTCCTTATCGAGTTACGGAACTTTAGCAACTGGAATGAGGTCAATCGGAGTTGTAACGCATCGGGAAAAGCCGTTTTAGTGAAGGTGTATCAGCAGTTACGGGATTTTGGGCTTAGAAATTGGGCTTGGACATTTAATTATTGATTTATTCCTAAGTCCAAGCCCTAATCCGTTTTTAACATTATAAAAGGGCTTTAGACCTCTATTTTCACATACACTTCATATCTTTTTCATAATACAACATACGCTTAAGAGTCAGACACCAGAGAAGAAGCTAGAGGCAGGAAGAGAAGAAGCAAGAGCTGGAGACGGTCTATATCTCCACTTCTCAGCCAATTCAATTCCGTAATTAGGTTCTTCTATTTTATTCTGTAAAACATGTTGAACCTATTTATTTCTTTAGTTTTTGTCTTTTCAATTATTATGAGCTAAACTAATTTAGTGCTTGAGAACGCATAATGGGTTAATCCCAATTTGATTTCGTTTTATACATTTGGATTTGGGATTATTATTATTTAAATCAAATTGGGTGAATTGTATTTTTCTTTAATTTGAGCTTTATCTACTATAATTGACGTAATTAACCAATCATAGGTTTTAGTATCTAGGCTATTCCAATTAGTGGCGATTGGATCACCTTGACGGGGGGTTTAGGTACCGAACTAGTTAATGAATGTAGGTTAGAAATTATTGACTCTGACGAGCTTAATTAAACCTATGGCCTATTGGGTAATTTGAACTTAAACACTTGAGAGTGGACTATAATCACCCTGACGGGGTTTGTAGCATTTGAGAGTTGCTCCTTAGTCCACCCTGACGGGGGTAAGGAGATTTTAGAATCCCGACCAATACAAATTTACCGATTTGTCCCTTAAACAATGTATGAAATGAATGATAGTTAGGTAAACCCTTGCGCCTCTCAAGTACTACTTGCTCTTATTTGCGTATCACTTTTATTTACTTGCGTCTTAGTTATTTATTTACATTTTCGCATTAGTCTTTCATTCCTTAGAATTAATACAAAAACCAAACAAACATATTATCTTTATTTGCTTTCATAAGTGCAACCAATCATTAATAGATAAGCATTGTAGTCAACCATCCCGTCCTTGGAACGAATCTGTTTTATCAACTATATTACTTGGGACAGCCGTACACTTGCGGTTGTGGTTCGATTATTTATTGCATTTATTTTTAGAACACACAAAGGACCACCAAGTTTTTGGCGCCGCTGCCGGGGACGGTAGCGTGTGACCACGGTGTTTATCCTTTAGTGATAGTTGCATTTAATTTTATTTTTTGTTTTTATCAGTTTTACGCTTTTTGCTTGTTTAGTTTTCTCAGGTTTTTAGGTTTGGTGTATGCGAAGGAGACTCTTTAAGGATCTAGAGCCAACACCTCCGATCCTTAATAATCCAGAATCATTAATCAGACTTGCTAACAAGAGAAGAAAAGAACAAGAATCCTTAGAAGTAGAAGAATTAATTCACCAAATGGAGAACGTTAATATTCAGAACAATAACGGACAAGCTCAAATCGTGATGAATCAAGATCCTTGGTTTACTAATGGTCCACCAGAAGTTCCATTCCGTGCTCCTGCTATAGGAGTAGGTGCTCCAGATATAAATGTTCCGAAGTTTCGTCCAGATCCGGGTATGATAGCTCAATTCCAAAACTTTGGAAATTTTCGTGGTAGAGTTGGAGAAGATCCTCTTAGAGCGATACAGAAATTCAAACAGATATGTGATTCTTACATCACACAAGGAGTTTCAAAAGAACAGATGTACTACGCTGTGTTTAAATTTTTTGTTATTGATGGAGCAAGTGAATGGCACGATACGCAAGATCCGACAAAGATTACTAATTGGGACCAACTAGAGATTGCTTTCTTTGACAGGTATTACCCAAGTAACATGAGGTTAGATGCTGAATTAGAGTTGACGCATTTCCGTCAAGAATATGATGAAACTTTGGGTAGGAGTTGGACAAGATTTCAGATGTGTTTACGTAGAGTCCCCAATCATGGCTTTTCAGAACAACAACAATTAAAAATATTTTATAGAGGCCTTGATGGGACTTCAAGAGAGAAATTGGATATGCTATGTGGTGCAGGTTTTCTTCAAGTTCAACCCGCTCATGCAAAGATCATCTTAGAGAGAACAGTCAAGAATGAAGTTGGGTGGAGTTCAGTAAGAACACCAGTTAGAGGAGGAGTCAATAATGTTAATATCGAAGAAAAGTTTGCTACGCTAGAGACAAAGCTTCAAACCACACTAGAACAACAACTGAGACAACTTACTCTAGCCGTGAAAGAAGGTTTTTCGAACAAAAGAGGTGAGGTAAAGGTTGCACAAGAGGTATATGGATGTGAGTATTGCGGTGTCAATGATCATAGTTGGGAAAATTGTCAAAACAATCAAGAATCCGTGATGTTCGTATCCAATAGAGGTAACTTTAATTCAAGTGGTAATGGATATCAGCCTAACAGAAACCATCCGGGGTTTCAATACTCAAATCCTGATGGGGCAGCAAATCCTACTTATGCGTATCAACCGCGTCCCCAAGGTAACAACTACAATCCAAGACCACACAACAATTATCAAGGAGGACAGAATCAAAATTATGTTCAGAGACAAGCTCCTCAAGACAATTATGATGACACAATGAATCAGAAAGCCTTACCTGCCCATCCACAAGAAGGAGTTACCCTTCAGAAAACAGTTGAAAGTTTAATCGCTCTTCAGACACAAGCTATGGAACGTCAAAACGCAGCATGGGAACGTCAAAACGTAGTTGAAGCAAATATGAAGATATTCCAGGATCAGCTAAGTCAAATTAATAGACTGTTGAATCAACGTCCACAAGGACAACTTCCTAGCGATACTGAGAATCCAATCCAAATCGAAGATTGTAAAGCTATTACTCTCAGAAGTGGTAAGAACCTTCCTCCACCTCCTTTTCCGATTATGAAAGAAAAAGAAGTTAGAAAAGAAAAAGAGGTGGTGACTGAAGATAAAGAAGTTGAAGTAGAAGAAGTGGAGAGGCCTAATGAAATTCCGAAGAAGAAAGATGATACTATAATAAGCCGTCCTCCTCCACCATTTCCATCAAGAGTTCAGAAGAAGGGTGATATGGCTGATTATCAAAAATTCTTTAACAAGGTAAGAGGTCTTAGCATAAATATTCCGTTGTTAGAAGCTATTAGAGATGTACCCAAGTATGCTAAGTTTCTGAAAAGAGCCCTCACCAACAAAAGGCCGTATTGTGATAATGAGATGATTGGTCTTCCTGAAGAATGTAGTGCCATTTGTCAAGGTAAATTACCTCCAAAATTAGTTGATCCTGGGAGCTTTACAATTCCGATATCTATTGGTAATGAATGGAGAGGTAAGGCACTATGTGATTTGGGTGCAAGCATCAATCTTATGCCCAAATCAATCTTTGATAAGCTTAATATTAAAGCAAGACCCACTTCTATGGTCTTGCAAATGGCGGATCGATCTCTTGCACATCCGGAAGGCCGAATTGAAGATGTCCTCGTTAAGGCAGGTACGTTAATTTTTCCCGCTGATTTCGTTATACTTGATTACGACGCGGATAGGAATGTCCCCATTATTTTGGGAAGACCATTCCTAGCCACGGGGCGTACTTTGATTGATGTAGAAAACGGCGAAATGATCATGAGAATCCAAGACGAGGAGATGAAGTTTAATGTGTTTAGACCTATGAAGCTTCCGGATTCCAATGAAGAATGTTTTCGTGTAGATGTAATGGAACCGGTAGGAAAAGAGCCAATTAATGCTGTGGAAACTTTAGGGGTGGAAGAGAAAGAGTTACGAAAGAAACCACCGATCAAAGTTCCGCCAAATCCTAAGAGAAATCCACTACTCAATCATGCAAAGAAGAAAGAGAAAACACGTGTCACGAAGGTTTCGAAAGAACCTAAGAAGGAAAGGAAGAAAAAGGAGTTTAAAGTAGGCGAAGAAGTTGCTATGAAAAAGCCTAAACCTCCTCCAAAGACATGTGAATCAAAAAGTTCTTGGCTCGGACCATTCGTGGTTGCAAAAGTTATCTCAGATAAGTTAGTTGGAATAAAAGCTAAGGGATGCAAATTTCGAGTTGCAACTATTGACAACCTCACTCACTGCTGGGGAGGTTATGTCAATGACTAGAGAATGAGGTAACCCGTCGAGCTTAACGACGTTAAACAAAAGCCATTTCTTGTATATTAGTTTAAGTATTTTAATTTCGTAGTTTAGTTTAGTTTGATTTTCGTTAATTTAGTGTTTATTATTAAGAAATGAGGAAGGGTAGTTGTTTTTGATGATTTCAGGGGTATAATGGTCATGAGTTTGGGGTCAAAACAATGAGAAAACGGAAAATTATGGAGTCAACAGCAGGTTTGACCGGCTAGCCGGCGGATACGCAGGCATACCGGCCAAAACGCTGAAGACCCCCAAACTCTCTGACCACTGCGTCAGCGATGACGCAGCATTGCTGCGTCACCATTCGCGCCAGCGAGAAATCCACCGGCATGCCGGCGAATCCGCCGGCTAGCCGGCCAAAGAGGAAGGAGTTTCTGGTCCTTGCGTCAGCGACGACGCAAGGTTGCTGCGTCTCGAAATGCGCCATCGCGTATTCGCCGGCATACCGGCGTATCCGCCGGCTAGCCGGTCAAGGATTTCAAATTCCCTGACCATTGCGTCAGCGACGACGCAATGCACTTGCGTTTTGAGGTAAAAAAAAAAAAAAAAAAAAAAAAAAAAAAAAAAAAAAAAAAAAAAAAAAAAAAAAAATCGCCGACCTCTCGGCCGGCATACCGGCCAATCCGAAGGCATACCGGCCAGCTGTTACGAGAGGCGGTTTTAACTTCATTAAACCTAGTTTTTTGCCTCTTTTCCAAGCAAAACCTTATAATCCGAATCCTAGCCTCCAACTACTCCGAAAATCATCATTAAAACAACATTATACCATCAATCCTTCTCTCTAAACATCATCCAAGCTCACAATCATACCATAAATCATCCCAAAATACCAAAGCTTCACACTTTAATCCGAAGTTTTCTTTCACCAAAGCTAAAATTTATCCATTAAACCCTTCCCAAACCTTGAAATATCCATGACCCAGCGCTACACAATCCATAATTCAAAACCCAAACCTTCAAGAACATTAAAATCACAATTTTATCCAAACCTTTTGAGGGTCTTGAAGCTTTGAGTTTGGGGTCATCGGAGATGACCATGAAGGTTAGGAAAGGTACGAAGAACATGGTGAAGAAAGAGAATTGAGTATTGAGGAAAGATTTTACTATAGGAGATGATGCTTAGAGGGCAAGTAATAAATGAAAACGTGGAAAATTTGAAGAAGTTCGAGGTAATGAAGAACAATTTTAACGCAACCATTGATGAAGAATTCAAAACCTCAACTTGGACGCAACACCGACACCAGCCTCGCGCTGGTTAAGATACGTTTTCTTTCCCTTCTCATTTAGTGTATATTATTTTATTGCTTTGAGTCTTTTCGAGTCGTGGGGACACGACTCATTTTTGAGTTTGGGGTGGGGTTCGTTGCCTCATCCCAGTTTTTATGTGTTTATTTGTTTTAATTGCTTTCAATAAAATAATTTTCGGAGTTGCGTTTGACTATAGAAGATTTTAAATGTTCCTTTAAGCATACTTTTGATGAATCAATGATAGTAAATAGTGGACTTTAGGGATTGATATAGAACGCACTTACAATTGCATGCGAACATAGGTAATTGATAGGAAAAATTAATGAACAATGCAAATGAAGTAAGCTTGTACTTAAGGAATATGTTTGGTGTGTAGAACGTGAAATCTTAATTAGTAGAGAACCCACCTAGATATGAACTAAAGACAAGCTATGTACTTAGGAAAATGATAGGGGCAGTTCTTTGTTAACCATTTGAAGCCTTTTAGCTTGCTATCCCTTATTATAATTTTATCCGTCTTAGCCCAATTTTGAGCCTTAAGCCTTTTCTTTTGTAGCCACGATATAAGCCCATTATCCTTTAGATTATTAGGCATGACCAAATGACCCGCACTTGAATCACAACCCTGAGACTTGTCTCGAGCTTGAGTTTGGGGCGGTGGGACCACATTTGGGGAATTTATATTGGGAAGGGATTATATGTGTTTGTATTGAGGCACAAAAATGAGAGATGATATGATTATTTGTAACCCTTTGCCGATATTTGAAAAGAAATAAAAAAAAAAAAAAAAAAATTATAAGAGACATGACCTTTCACATCAAAACGAGGGTCATGGGTATCTTGTACAAAAAAAAAAGAAAAGAAATGAAAAAGAAATTAAAAAGAAAGAAAGAATAAATAAATCGGCAAAGTGGAATATTTTTGGAAATCATCTTAGTTGTATTTGGGTTGACATTGGGGACGCAACATTAGCGCGTCAAATGGGTGAGTGAGAACATCTTTGAGCGTAAACTCAAGCTCGAGGACATGTGGATGGTAAGTGAGGAGAGAGCCAAAAGCTCACTTCAAATTTACCAAATATACATCCATACCGTCCTTAAGCCAATATTAAAACCGTAAAGACCTCTTGATTCTTAAGTACATAGTGAATTTATTATTCTGTTGATAGGGAATAGACTAGGTGGAGCGTTCAAAGCAAGTTAGGATTAATGACCACCCTATAGCCATCATACAGAGATGAGTACAAGTGTAACCTTCAAGCATTGCAACTTTAATTTTATGATTGAGATTATTTATGTTTGATTTTGCATGATTAGTGTATGTATATGTTAGTTCTTAATGTTTTCTATATGAGATTTATCTTTAGCATTGCTTTAGGGTTTATTTGCTAGCTTCTATTTTCTCTTGCATCTACTTCACTCCCCTTGTTTTTAGTTTTGCTTTGTCGGGACGACAAAGGTTTGAGTTGGGGGTCTTGATGTCTCCTTAATTGTTCGTATTTTCGACCCTTAGGAGACATCATATTTGGTGTTTATTTGACTATTTAGATAGACTTTTGGTGCTAATATGCAATAATATGATTTTCCTCTTTTATTTCTGGCATTTTTGATTTATTAAGCTTTTGCGCGTAATATTGGTATTTTTAGTGAAGATTTTACAGGTTTTAGATGTTAGCTAGAAGAGGAATCCAAGGAGAAAGTCAAAGATCGCGATATAGAGGCAAGACTTGAAGATAAATCCCGAAGATATTATTTTCAGAGCTGAAAATCCATTTTCCAGGCTATAGATTGCTGATTTCGAGGTGCTTAAGAGATGATTTAGCCGCTGACCTTTGAAGAGAAAACATTCCTTATCGAGTTACGGAACTTTAGCAACTGGAATGAGGTCAATCGGAGTTGTAACGCATCGGGAAAAGCCGTTTTAGTGAAGGTGTATCAGCAGTTACGGGATTTTGGGCTTAGAAATTGGGCTTGGACATTTAATTATTGATTTATTCCTAAGTCCAAGCCCTAATCCGTTTTTAACATTATAAAAGGGCTTTAGACCTCTATTTTCACATACACTTCATATCTTTTTCATAATACAACATACGCTTAAGAGTCAGACACCAGAGAAGAAGCTAGAGGCAGGAAGAGAAGAAGCAAGAGCTGGAGACGGTCTATATCTCCACTTCTCAGCCAATTCAATTCCGTAATTAGGTTCTTCTATTTTATTCTGTAAAACATGTTGAACCTATTTATTTCTTTAGTTTTTGTCTTTTCAATTATTATGAGCTAAACTAATTTAGTGCTTGAGAACGCATAATGGGTTAATCCCAATTTGATTTCGTTTTATACATTTGGATTTGGGATTATTATTATTTAAATCAAATTGGGTGAATTGTATTTTTCTTTAATTTGAGCTTTATCTACTATAATTGACGTAATTAACCAATCATAGGTTTTAGTATCTAGGCTATTCCAATTAGTGGCGATTGGATCACCTTGACGGGGGGTTTAGGTACCGAACTAGTTAATGAATGTAGGTTAGAAATTATTGACTCTGACGAGCTTAATTAAACCTATGGCCTATTGGGTAATTTGAACTTAAACACTTGAGAGTGGACTATAATCACCCTGACGGGGTTTGTAGCATTTGAGAGTTGCTCCTTAGTCCACCCTGACGGGGGTAAGGAGATTTTAGAATCCCGACCAATACAAATTTACCGATTTGTCCCTTAAACAATGTATGAAATGAATGATAGTTAGGTAAACCCTTGCGCCTCTCAAGTACTACTTGCTCTTATTTGCGTATCACTTTTATTTACTTGCGTCTTAGTTATTTATTTACATTTTCGCATTAGTCTTTCATTCCTTAGAATTAATACAAAAACCAAACAAACATATTATCTTTATTTGCTTTCATAAGTGCAACCAATCATTAATAGATAAGCATTGTAGTCAACCATCCCGTCCTTGGAACGAATCTGTTTTATCAACTATATTACTTGGGACAGCCGTACACTTGCGGTTGTGGTTCGATTATTTATTGCATTTATTTTTAGAACACACAAAGGACCACCAATCCCTCATAAGAGAAGGGTCAAATAAATTTATCTTCACAGGTAGTATCATAAATCTCAAGGCTCTTAATAATTGGAGTAATGGGTTCTGGAAAAATATCGTCAAGAATTTCTGAGTTCCACTTATTTGTACCATGTATAAATAAATCTTCGACTTTATATATATTACATCCCTTCGGTCGATCGAGTTTCCAATCAGTATCTAGCCACTTATCCTCCCATATATTGGTATTTGCCCCATTCCCAATAATGGTACCCAACTCCACAACCGGTTTGTCGTAACTTAATATTCATGAAATAGGATTTATTATAATATCCTTTGAGGAGTTTAGTAGCTAAATTGCCTGGATTATTCATGGTTCTCCAAGCTTCCGCTGCTAACAGAGCCGTATTCATTTTTTTAAAATCCTTGAATCCTGATCCTCCGGTGAGTTTCCCCATTGCAATTTTTTCCCACGCTACCCAGTGAATCCTATTCTTCTCACCCGAGTTCTACAAAAAATTAGAAATAGCTGAAATAAGTTTTTTGCAAAAGGTAATAGGAAAAAGAAAATATCGACATGTAATAGTTACGAATAGCATGTAAAATAGCATTAATGAGCACTTATTTTCCTCTTTCAGATAATAGTTTCGCTTTCCGAACCTCGGTGATTTTAAACAATTTTTTCGCTATCCATTCAAGAGACTCAATTTTTTACCTTTTGTGACATAATGGTATTCCTAAGTAGTTCCCCAGATCTTTGGTTTCCATGATATTCATATAAGAGGAAAACTCGTTCTTGATCTCCTCAGGAGTATCTCTGCTAAAGACAATAGCTGATTTATCAAAATTAATTCTTTATCCCGAACCTAAACAGTAGATTTCCAAACATTCCTTGAAGCTTTCTAAATTAGTACCCTCGATATCCAGGAAAAAAAAAACGAGTCATCTGCAAAAGGTAAGTGAGATATAGTAGGGCAATTACGATTAATTTGAATACCTTTATTTTTGCCTTTTGTAATAAAAGAATCCACAATACTAATCAAGGATTACGTCATAATAGAAAAAAGGAAAGGAGACAGGGGGTCTCCTTATCTGAGTCCTCTCCCTTGTTTAAATTTATCTAACCTTTCTTCATTTAAATTAATATTAAAGGACACCGTAGAAATACAATTCTTTATCCAGATTATCCATTGTTCGCTAAAGCCTATTTTTTTGAGAACCATAATGATAAAATCCTATCTAACTTGATCATATGCTTTAGCCATTTCTAGTTTAATTGCTGCCATGTGTTTATCCTTCTTCCTTTTTCTATTCATAAAGTAAGAAATTTCTTAAGCAATTAAAATGTTGTCTTGTATCGCCCTAACTTTAATAAAAGCTGCTTGGGTTGGAGAAACGAAATTGTTCATAATATTTCTTAGCCTATTAGATAAAATTTTAGCAAATCTTAGAGTTGAAAGTAATGTCTTTGCCTTCAACATTGTGAGGTAATTTATAGATCTCAAAATTGTAATAGTTTTCACCATGACATAAAACAATTGATACGACTTGATATGATAGGACGAAAGACATGAAAAGATATAATGATTGACATGATGAGACAAATCAATGACTTGACGAGACAAAACAATGACTTGATGAGACAAAACACTGACATGACAAGACACAATAATGACATGAAGAGACACCACGAATGATATAATTGTTCTAATAATGCATTATATTATTGTGATCAAAGACGGAGTCAAAAAATTTGTCTCGTGAACTGTAATAACTTAAACAATTAGTGGAGTCTGGGTAAACTAAAAGTGTATCTAGGCCACGTAAAGGAGAGATTATTGTATTATTTTTTCTTGATAATTTAAAAATTTAAATATTAAGATTTTAGAATTTTTCAGAATATTTTTATTATGAGACATAATTCATATATGTATTATAATATTGTATTTAATTATAGAAATTATAATAATTTAAAAATATTTTTGTTTAGAAAAATCAAAATAATTAAAATTAATAATATTTTAAATATTAATTTTGAATATTTTTTTACTAAATAAAAAACTAAATATCAAATATATACAGATAAAAGAGTTCAATTAAAAATTATAACATTAATATATTAGTTAAAATAGAAATGTTGTTGGAGTAAAATTTAAATTGGCAGAGTCAATTTCCGAATACGCGGGTTATACATCTGGCAAGGATTCATTCAGATCATATGCCAATTTTAATTCAAGTATGCCCGTCTCAAAGGCCTAAGGTGAACTCGCGGAGATTTAGATTCGAGGCAGCTTGGTGCCTCCACAAGGGGTTTTTAGATTTTGTGAAAGAAAATTGGGAAGGTAATAGTATGGGTATTGGTGAAGGAATAGTGTCGATTCAGGATAGAATAAATAAATGGAAAGTAGAGGTTTTCGGGGACTTGAATCGTAAGAAAAGAAAACTAAGTGCTAGAATTAGAGGTATTCAGAAATCGCTTCAGGTTTCATATAATTCTTCGCTTAGGAATATGGGGTCCCAACTAACAAAGGAATATGAAAGCGTACTTGCACAAGAGGAGATGATGTATTTTCAGAAATCGAGAGATATGTGGATCGAATCGGGTGATAGAAATACACGGTTTTATCAAATTGCAGCATCCATACGTAAGAAAAAGACAATTTGTACAAGACTCCTGAATAATCTAGACATTTGGGTTGAAGAGGAGGAAGGTTTAAAAGCTATGGTTCGGGATTATTTTGTTACTTTGTACAATGAGCCAGAGGATTGTATGGTAGGTAATAATTTACCGTCTCTTGGGCCTATTGATCAAGGAGAGACAAGGGGTTTGGAACAGCCTTTCTCGGATGAAGAAATTCGAATTGTGGTTTTTCAATCTAATCCGACTAAAGCGCCGGGTCCGGATGGTATGGCAGCAGCGACTTACCAGAAGTGTTGGTCTTCAGTGGGGTCTTCAGTTTGTAAGATGGTTCGGGAAGCAGTTAGTAATGGTCATTTACCCTTGGGCCTGAATGGTACTCTAATACACCTTATTCCGAAAGTAGCAGATCCAAATAGGGTACATCAATTCCGTCCGATTAGCCTTATAAATTGCCCGGTTAAATTTATAATGAAGGCAATGGTCAACAGATTAAGACCTATTCTTTCGAATATTATAGGGCCATGCCAGAGTAGCTTTTTACCGGGTAGATCAACAGTGGATAATGTAGTCCTTGTTCGTGAAGTAGATCATAGGATGAGACATATTCAAGGTAGGAAGGGAATCATGGCGGTTAAAATCGACCTTGCGAAAGCTTATGATAAGATTAGATGGGAATTCATTGAGGAAACGATAAGGTTTTTTGGTCTTCCGGAAGGTTGGATTAGGATCATCATGTCTAGTATGAAAGATAATGAAATGAGGGTCCTTTGGAATGGGGAACCGTTAGCTCCATTTACTCCTCATCGTGGAATCCGTCAAGGGGACTGGTGTGGCCTAAGGTGTGATAAAAAGATGTATAAAATAAGTGCAAATACACACCCTAAACTAACACTGTACTGCAAGTATTACAGGACGTATGCAAGTTTTAATGATAAGAAGATTCGTTCCTCAGGGACTGACGAAAGTTAGAGAGAACTTATGCAAATTATCAAGTGTAGATATTAAAGATAGATAATAATACGCAAGTAGAAAGAAGAGAAAGATAGATATTTATTTGGTTTTTAATAAGAAAACTAAACTACTAAATTAAAGACAATAAAATAAATAACAGAAAAGAAAAGAAGATAGTATGAAAGATATAACTTAGGTTTTACTAGTATGCACTAATCCTTCTAATTCTATCCATGGATCTAGTTAATAAGGGAGAATATTAGCTCTTGGTATACTTAGTCAGGATTCTAAATTCCACTACCTTAGACCTTGAGAGCGACTAAGGGGGCAACGGCACAACCAAGAAGTGATTTAAAATAGGGTTATCAAACGCCACTAAGGCCCTAAGCAAATACTGCAATCTTGGTGATATGGTGGTTAAAACAAACCTTAATGACTATCTAGTTAGAAGTATGTTTTGTCAGAACTGCTATCGACACTAGACGTTATGTGGTGGTTCAATAGTTAAACACCCTTACAAGGTGACCATCTAACTACTATTAAGGTAATCCTATACTCGTGCACTAGCAAGGAAAACAGTCATTAAATCAAAACACATAATCAAATATAAGGGTAAGTAGCTAATATCAGATTAAAACATATAATTCCCAAAGAACTTAGATAGAAGAATTAGAATTCATAGTTTATACATTATGCAAAACCTAAGCTAAGAGAATTAGTTCATACAAAGAAAAGAAGAAGAAAGAATTACAAAATAAGAGGTTGAAGGAGACATGATTGATGCACAGCTCCCTCCAGACTTCTTCTCTTGTATTGCAGCTTCCTCTTGGCCTTAGGGTCTGGCCAAGGATGATTTTAGAGTGTTAAGAGGCTGTATTTATAGTGTATAGGTTGACCTAATTCGTTTCTTGGAGATAACTTCAAGTAATGGGCTCCTGGCCCAACCCAAATTCGTAAGATAAACACTGCTGCGTTGTTTTGGTCATAACTTCTTTGTTATTGGTCGGATTTTGCTCCACAAGATACCAAAAGAATCGCAACAGAATTATCTAGGACCTTTAGAAGGAAATTACCAAATTCGGCCTATTTCTTAGGTAAAAACACCAATCTTTGGACGTGTACTGCAGAATCCCAGATTTAGGCAGCTTTTCCTTTTCCTATTTGAACTCAGTTTCCTTCTATCTCCAATTTCCATGCATATCTCTTTCCATAAGTTGTAATCTTTGACTTGGACTCTAATTAATCTCCATAATTATCTTTAAAGCTTCACACTAAATAAACAATTAAACCCAATATGCTCTAAAAATAATAATTCTACAAATCAAGACTCAAAATAGGAAAGTGCACTAAATTAAGCTAGAATCAACCTATAAACTAATAAATAAGCCTAAAATGATGTCTCATGAGTATATTTTACTATCACAAATGAGGAGACATCAAGACCCCCAACTCAAAGTTGTATCGTCCCGATACAATAAAAGTAAAGAACAGTAGGGTAGTCAAGAAGAAGAAGTAGGAGGAGAATAAGAACAGAACACAATGAATGATCCTAGAGCAAACTATCTAAAAAGTCTCATGTAGTAATGCTCAAGAAATAATGCACAAATATGCTTAATATACATGTAATCAACAATCCATAAATTCAAGTTAAGATTAATTTCGCAATGCCAGAAGGAGAGGATGATAACTTAGTTCAGGATGATGGTTATAGGTTGTTCATAGGTCCCAAATACAGCATCCAATGGTCCACTTACCTACTACCTAATAGCTCAATTGTTTCTCCATCTAGTAGTTAGAAATCCTAAGGTCTTTGGTCATAACTTGGCTTAAGGACGGGTGTGGTATATTTGGATAATGAAAAGTGAGCTTTTGGCTCTCTCCTCACTAGCCATCAACGAATCGCCCTAGAGCTTGAGTTGTCACTCGAAGATGTTCTCACTCAACCCAATTTATTGATGCTTTTTAATGTGCATCCCCAATAATCCCAATTAAAACCTTTGATGATATAAAATCCACTTTGCCGGTCCGAATATATATTTTCTTTTTATATCAAATTTTTTTCTTTTTGTATAGCTATGACTCTCTTTTTGATGTTGAGATATCACACTATATATATATATATTCTTTCTTTTTAATTCCCTTGTTGGCAAATTTAGCTCGTAGCTTCTTTTCCATTCACTATTACCCCGGCAAAGGGTTACAATAATAACAATTTCATCATCAATAAAATCACAAAGATAATTACCAAACCCAATGTTCCCTAATGATGAAACCCACCACCCCGAACTCAAGCTCTAAAACGAGTTGTCTCAGGTTTTGCGATTCGAGTGCGGGTCATATAGATAAGTCCTAAAAGCTAGGGTATGGATTATAATGTGGTTAATAAAAGGCTTTAGAAAGGCTCAGAGGGGCTAAGACGGATAAATAATAATCAAACAAAAGGGTGAGAAGGTATAAGAGGCTTCAAGTGTTTTAATCATGAAAGAACTGCCTTATTCATTTTTCTAACTACCGGATTTTGTTACTTTTTCACTACTAGTTCATAGATAAGTGGGTTTTCAACTAATTTTAAACCTCACGTTCTACACACCAAATAACTATTCCTAAGTTTCAACGTGACTTCTTAGCATTGCTCATTAACTTTTCTATCCTTTATTTCCTGTTTTCATACATGCATCTAAACAAACTTATGACATCTTTCAAAAACATACTACTTACTATCATTGACCTAATAAAATCATGCTCAAATAGGTACATTCAAAGATATTCTATGCCTAATTCAACCCAAAAAAAAAAAAATTAAATTTTATGAAAAACAAAAAGGAAGATGAGGACAACGAATCCCCACCCCCAACTCAAAAATGAGCCGTGTCCCCACGACTCGAAAAAGACTCAAGAAAAATAAAATTTAAAATTAGCATACATATTGCACATAAAGAAATGGTAGGGAAGAAAGAAAACATACTCTTCGAGGCTATTACCTCGCCTTGTTGATACTCGGATTAAATTCTAATGTATCTTCTTCACCCAACTTCTTATTCGCTTTTTGTTCAGGACACTTGATCATAATAGGATATTGCATTATATACCGTCATGGGAGAGATCGAAGATTCGTATCACCTCCTCATAGATCAACTGTGCCACATCTTCCTCTTCTCTTCACAAAATACAATTCACAAACAACCCAAAGCATTCCAAATCTCCATGAACCTTCATGTATTCACCTTCAACTTCTTCTTCAAATACTTTCTCATAAGAAAAAGGTAGTTCCTTTAATTGTTGCTTCGGAGAAGCTATCATGGCCATTGAAGCTTTCTCTATTTCTTCTGGGTATAAGGTCTTTGATTTGTAGAGGCTGTGTTGTCTTCTTCACTAAAGATAGAACCTTTTTGCTCATTGAATCAACACAGCATGCTAACCTCTCTTCTCTTGACTTGTTTTACCCATTGAATTGGAACTAGGACTTGTCTCACTTGATTTCTTCTCAATTAAATCCAACACCTTGATTTCTTCAACTCCCATACAGTAGATAATGTTCATGTTCTCTTAATCATCTCAATTGACCCCCAACTCAAAGCTTTAACCACTCTTGAAATTTGAAACTCTTGATTATTGGTTGTACAAGCTTAATTTGGGTTAGGAAAGGTGATTGGATGATGATTCTCTATGTGGGTAAGATGGATTCTTCATGGATTGGTATGGATTTAAGAAATTGGAGGATGAATTTTTGAAATTTAAGCTTTTGATTCTTGGATTCAAGGTGTTTTGGGATGATATAGGTGGTTGAATCTTCCTTGTAATGATGTGGAGAATGAATTGGATGTGTTTTCATGGTGATTGGGTAGCGTTTTGATGATTGGTGAAGGTTTTGATGAGCTTTAATGGAGTTAGTAGAGTTGTGGAGAAGAAAAAGAGGGTTTGGGTTTATAAAATTCGGAACTAAAAGCTTAATACCTCCTTTATAATCAAATCCCGTAGGTTTTTCTCTCCCTTGCGGCGCTGCGGACTACCCCTGCGGACCATGGGGTGTACCGCGGGGTATACCGCGCCTCCTACGTCAAAAAACCCGTGGTAGGACCCCGTGGCACGTGTTTGTGCGGTGCATGGCGCGGTATAGGGTCCGGTATACCGGACCCATCAGCTATTTTTTTTTTTCGTTTCTGGATAAAACCCGCGGTAGCAACCCGTAGTACGGGTTTTTGACCACGCGGTGCACCGCGGCTGAGGTCCGGTGTACCGCACGTGGCAAAAACCTCCCCAGCAGCTAGATCTCGAAAAGTTATGCAGTTTAGGCTCAAAAATCACCTGATTCCGATATCCGAGCGCAAAGATATGGCTTGCTGAAGTTTCTCCGTTCCGAAAACTTTGCTCGCTTCCCTAACTCGATTTCTCCAATACCTAATCATCAAAAACACTAATACCTTCCTCAAATATGCAATATCAACTAAAATTAACTAATCTAAACATAAATTAAAAACTAAAAACGTAAAAACATAAAAGACATTACGGGTTGTCTCCCGTACAGCACTTTTGTTTAACGTCTTTCAAAGTTAGACGTGTTACCTCGATTAAGGATGACGAAATTTCCACCCTTTGCCTTTAATTCCCACGAACTTTTCAGCTCGATTCTTAATAATCATGGATGGTGCCATCCAAGATGTCGTGGGAATAGGTGGTAACTCAATTCCAAGTGTAGCATTACACTCCTCTGGTAATCCATTCATCTCGAATGTTCGTTTGTTAGAAAGAATGTCCTTCATGAATTGACCGTATTTTGACATTCTTGTTAGAGCTTCTACAAACGGGCTGCTGTTCTTTAATTTGTTCATCATGTCAACGAACTTCTTGAATTCCAGGTCATTGTCCTTTCTGACACGTGAAGGGAATGGTGGAGGAGGACATGTATTGGTTACCACTGGGCTCTCCTTTTTTTCTGGTGTCTTCTCTTGGACAAGTTCTTGTTCAACTACCTCTTCGACCTTATCTTCTGTTGCTTCTTCCCCCCTCTGATCTGGAATAGGGACTGGTTCTGGTTCTGGTCTTGGTGGAGGTAATTGTTTTCCACTTCCTAATTCAACTGCATGACAAACTTTGTTTTCTGGAGCAGTAGTGTCACTTCGGAGTTGCCTTTCTGCAAGGATTTTAGTTTTTTCCACCATTTGTGACATTGTCTGCATAAGCTTGTCAATCGCATCATCTGAGTTTTGGATTCTTTGCTGGTTATTCTCCATCTTTTCAATTAGGTTCATCATCTTAGCCATGCTTGAATTCAAACTCGGAGGTTGTTCTTGTATGGTTTGCTGCATTGAATAAGGATGTGGTTCTTGATAAGCTTCATTATAAATCGGCGCTTCTTGATAGATAGGTTGTGGAGGATAGTAGGATTGTGGTCGTGGTTGATAATAATCATCATAATAATGATTACTATGATTATAATTCTGTTGATCTCCGACCCAATTGTAACTCTGTGGGGGTTGATAGTCAGCGTAATTTCCTTGAGATTGATAATAACCATCATAATAATGGTCTCTTTGATAAGGCATGAAGGAAATTGAGGCTGGATTGTTCATGCAATGTCCCCACGAGTGATCTCTTGCTCCACAATTAGGACATGAAGGTGAGGCATGTACTAGATTCCTCTGAGCTAGTTGTTGCGATTGTTCTCGTAATTCCTCAAGTTGTCGGCTTAACTCCTTGAGCTTTAGAGATTCCATCTTTTAATAGCTTCTTCAGGATCTAATAGCACGAAACCTTTATCTCCTAATAAATCTGCTCTCGCCTAGAAAAAATCTGTAAAGACAAAAACTAAAAAGAAAAGCGTAAAATAGAACTAACTAAAATAAAAACACAAGATAATTGCACAAGGACTAACGATGTAGTCCCCGGCAGCGGCGCCAAAAACTTGGTGTGGCCTAAGGTGTGATAAAAAGATGTATAAAATAAGTGCAAATACACACCCTAAACTAACACTGTACTGCAAGTATTACAGGACGTATGCAAGTTTTAATGATAAGAAGATTCGTTCCTCAGGGACTGACGAAAGTTAGAGAGAACTTATGCAAATTATCAAGTGTAGATATTAAAGATAGATAATAATACGCAAGTAGAAAGAAGAGAAAGATAGATATTTATTTGGTTTTTAATAAGAAAACTAAACTACTAAATTAAAGACAATAAAATAAATAACAGAAAAGAAAAGAAGATAGTATGAAAGATATAACTTAGGTTTTACTAGTATGCACTAATCCTTCTAATTCTATCCATGGATCTAGTTAATAAGGGAGAATATTAGCTCTTGGTATACTTAGTCAGGATTCTAAATTCCACTACCTTAGACCTTGAGAGCGACTAAGGGGGCAACGGCACAACCAAGAAGTGATTTAAAATAGGGTTATCAAACGCCACTAAGGCCCTAAGCAAATACTGCAATCTTGGTGATATGGTGGTTAAAACAAACCTTAATGACTATCTAGTTAGAAGTATGTTTTGTCAGAACTGCTATCGACACTAGACGTTATGTGGTGGTTCAATAGTTAAACACCCTTACAAGGTGACCATCTAACTACTATTAAGGTAATCCTATACTCGTGCACTAGCAAGGAAAACAGTCATTAAATCAAAACACATAATCAAATATAAGGGTAAGTAGCTAATATCAGATTAAAACATATAATTCCCAAAGAACTTAGATAGAAGAATTAGAATTCATAGTTTATACATTATGCAAAACCTAAGCTAAGAGAATTAGTTCATACAAAGAAAAGAAGAAGAAAGAATTACAAAATAAGAGGTTGAAGGAGACATGATTGATGCACAGCTCCCTCCAGACTTCTTCTCTTGTATTGCAGCTTCCTCTTGGCCTTAGGGTCTGGCCAAGGATGATTTTAGAGTGTTAAGAGGCTGTATTTATAGTGTATAGGTTGACCTAATTCGTTTCTTGGAGATAACTTCAAGTAATGGGCTCCTGGCCCAACCCAAATTCGTAAGATAAACACTGCTGCGTTGTTTTGGTCATAACTTCTTTGTTATTGGTCGGATTTTGCTCCACAAGATACCAAAAGAATCGCAACAGAATTATCTAGGACCTTTAGAAGGAAATTACCAAATTCGGCCTATTTCTTAGGTAAAAACACCAATCTTTGGACGTGTACTGCAGAATCCCAGATTTAGGCAGCTTTTCCTTTTCCTATTTGAACTCAGTTTCCTTCTATCTCCAATTTCCATGCATATCTCTTTCCATAAGTTGTAATCTTTGACTTGGACTCTAATTAATCTCCATAATTATCTTTAAAGCTTCACACTAAATAAACAATTAAACCCAATATGCTCTAAAAATAATAATTCTACAAATCAAGACTCAAAATAGGAAAGTGCACTAAATTAAGCTAGAATCAACCTATAAACTAATAAATAAGCCTAAAATGATGTCTCATGAGTATATTTTACTATCACAAATGAGGAGACATCAGGGACCCTCTCTCACCATATATTTTTGTTATGTGTATGGAAAGGTTATCTCTTTTAATTCAGGAGTTGTGTAATTCGGGGAAGTGGAAAGAGATTCAGATTGGGCGCCAAGGTCCTAAGTTATCTCACCTATTTTTTGCAGATGATCTAATCTTGTTTGGTGAGGCCTCTTTATTGCAGGTACAGGTAATGCAAGAGGCGATGGATGGTTTATGTAAAGAGGCAGGACAGACAATTAGCGCTGAGAAGTCATTGGTTTATTTTTCGTCAAATGTCCCGGAACAAGTACAAGTTGAATTAGCCTTAGCTAGTGGTTTTTGCCATAGTAAATCTTTTGGTACTTATCTTGGAGTGCCAATTCTATCGGGTAGACTACCTAAGGGTTTTTACAAGGGTATTATAGAGAAGATGAGGGGGAAATTAGCTACATGGAAAACAAAGACGCTATCCCTTGCTGGGAGAGTCACGTTAGCCCAATCGGTGTTAAACGCAATGCCGGTTTATCAAATGCATGTGCTGAAATTACCCAAATACGTATGTAAGGAGATTGATAAAGTGGTTAGGGATTTTATTTGGGGATCATCGGGCTCGGAAAGGAAGCTACATTGGGTTGCGTGGGACCAAATTTGTAAGTCAAAGATGAGGGGGGTCTTGGGATAAGAAGTGCCGAGAAATATAATCTATCATTACTAGCGAAGCTTGGGTGGAAAATTAGTCAAGAGGAAAACTCCGTAGCATGGGTGGAGATATTCAGAAACAAGTACTTTAGAAATGGTGTGCTAAATCGTGTTAAGAATGGGAGTGAATCTAATATTTGTCAAGCAATCCTAGCCGCGGTGGAGGCTTTTCGGGACGGATTCGTGGATCAAAGTGATGAAGGGGGGACGAAAATATCATGGAAGTTTACAAACTCGGGTTCTTTTTCGGTAAAATCAGCTTTCGCAAGCATGGAAGAGGAGGAAGTGAGTGATTCCTTTCGATGGGACATTATATGGAAACTAAAATGTACCCAAAGAATACGGATCTTTTTGTGGAGAGTGGCGCTTAATAGAGTCGCTACTGCGGAAAATTTATACAAAAGAAATGTTATCGAATCGCAATCATGTGCCGTGTGTGGAGCTGAAAGGGAGGATCTAATTCATATTTTCTTAAAATGTAAAATTGCATCAGTAGTCTGGAACTTATTTCGCATTTTTTCAGGTAATGCATTGGATGGTGTTGATGCGCGGCGAGGAGCAGCATCTGGTGGTATGGGGAGGATGCTTGGACCTGCTGCTGGAGTGGAACAGGTTGAGGGACTGGTGAATTTTGGGCCGCTTAAGGAACGTGACAGATCATCATTGGGCCTCCTGAATAGCGCCTGGCTGCTGGACCGATGCTCCAGAACATGGCGAGCTGCAGCAGTCAATGGAAGTTCTACTCGACTGGAAGCTGTGGCGGATGAAGATGCTGTAGCTGCTGCAAGTTCGAGAGGATTACAGCGTGTTCAAGCTACTGTTTCTGGACCGACGAATATAGCAGCAGATTCGAGTAATATTAAAGCCTGGATCGATGGTCATCTTCGATCTAAGGCCCGAATTGACGGCTTGGAATGGCAATACGTATTTATAGCTGCGTTATGGGTAATATGGGGTAAAAGGAACTCGATTTTATTTAACAAGAGGCTAGATATACCTAATGCATTAGAACTTAAGAAAGATATATTTTCCCTAGCTAGTAGCTTTGTTTTAGCTTGGGGAAAATCGTTCGATGGCGGTATAATCAAGTTGGCAAGTAATATAATGGTAAAGTGGGTAAAGCCTACTAATGGGTTTAAACTTAATATTGATGGTAGCTTTTTTAAAGCAATGAGAATGGCAGGTATTGGTGGTATAATTCGGGACAAGGATGGTGCTTGCATATCTTGTTTCTTGGGTAATTGTACGGCTATATCTCCTTTTATATCAGAATTAATTGCTTTGCATTTTGGTCTTATGTGGGCTAGTAACAATGGATACACGGAATTGATTGTTGAAACGGATTCGGAGGAGCTCCACGCGCTAGTGAAGGGCGGTGGGAGTTCTACTCACTATGAGATTGACTCGGGGAAGCTCCACGCGCTAGTGAAGGGCGGTGGGAGTTTAGGTCGTTATATTTCAATGATAAGAGAATGTTGTACATTGCTAGGAAGATTTCCGTATTATGAGTTTAATCATGTCTTTCGAGAAGCGAATCTTTGCGCGGATAAACTAGCAAAAGAAGGGGCGATTATGTCATCCCAACCCGTAGTACTTAACGAGCCACCGGACTACCTTTGGAACTTGATAACGCGTGATAGAAGTGGTTGTGCAATAGTTAGAGTTGTACTAGATAGTTAATAAGAACCTTGTTCTTCATGTAATCTCTTGTTCTTATCGGCTTTAAAGCCTCTTATGTATGCAAAAAAAGAAAAAAATTTAAATTGGGAATCCTAAAAATTAAAATACTGAAATTAGGAACTTTCCGATTGAAATACTGATATTAGGAACTTTCCGATTTTTGGTTATAGTACTGGAAAGATGTTGGACTATAGAGTATGGAGTCCCCAACTATTGGGCTTTGAGCCCACTCTCCGAACTCGAAATTCTTATATAAAACTCTCGTGCTTCTCAAACCTTAATTAACCTAACCTGCAGCCTCCTCTACCTTCTTTCATAACTTTATTGGTATTTCGATTTTATTAAGAAATTCTTTCCTTTGTTAAAGCTTCGCAATCTGGTTGGCAGAATCGATCAATTTCTGACCGACTCGTTCCCTTGAAGCTAAATCTATCGTGTTGCTCTATTTTTAAATCTCTCTTATTGCGAAATTCGTTTCATTTATTTTAGGGAATAAATTGGGCAGCTACATTATGTTTTATTAAAGTTTTTTCATAAATTATTGGTGAAATCAACAATGATGAGTAATTTTTACAGACACACAGACCTGTAATGATTTGCGAAAATGATCGCAAATTTATTGAACATCTAAGGGACTGAGTTGTTTTATCCAATATTATGTTTTCTTTTTGATTTATGATTCAGCTTTACTTACATTTGTTAATTATGTGTCTCACATATTTGGTGTGAGACTGCTACGTATAGTAAAGCAAGATAATGTCCTCTCGCTATCCAGTGTTTCTCTTATAGTGCATTTGGACGTTGGGGAAGTACATTTCTTTATATATGAGTTAATATTTTTTCTCTACATTTTATTGAATTAATTATAATATAAATTACATTATAACCTGATAAAAAAAGCAGGGGTTTATTGCCTTTTCTGGTTCACTTTGGGAAAGAGCTGTGGTTCGAGAGTGTTTTGTTGTTTTTTTTATTCTAGTTATTGTAGTCTTTTCCTTGTTATCGTTTGTATGTCTTTCTTTGGGTTTGGTTGGTCAAACCCGGATATTTTGTAAGCTTGGTTTTAATTTTTAATATAAGCGTTTGGAACAAAAAAAAAAGAATATGCCTCTCAAAAACCAAACTGTGGTAAAGCTCAAGTGCTGATGTTGGTTATGAATTATAAGCAAGCTATGAAATTCTCTCTACACTCCCTCCTCAAAAAATACACAAACACCTAATCAAATTTCTCCCTACCCTATCTAACATCTAAAATCTTAACATTTTAGCTGTTTCCCTCCTGAGATTTAGTGTTTCCTGATTTAATATCTCCATACACTAGATCTCATAATCCTCCTTTTCCTCTCTCACCTTCATCTCCTTTTCATCCTAAGCTTCCTGTCATGGAATTTTTTGCTCCTTCTCATCCCTTAGCAAAAGATAAGGCTCTCATCATCTCGCCTGATACTAATTCCATCTACAAAAAAGCTAAAGAGTTTAAACTTACTACAAAACTCCTAGCAATGGAGAAAGTGAACCACATCTTTATCAAAAACCACATAAACAAGTATTGGTCCTTAAAGGAACAAGTTGAAACAGAAAGATGCGCTGCAAATGTGTTCACTATTACCTTCAAAAATGAGGAAGATGTTAACAAAGTTTGGAACCAACGGCCATGGACGATCCAAGGTAAACACCTAGCAATCAAAAAATATGAAAGTCACAATAAAAATGAGGTAAACCACACAACTTTGTGGATTCAACTCTCAGGAATCCCAGCTAATCTACTTACCAAACATTGTATTGGTAAAATGATGAGCTACTTCGGTTCTGTCCACCAAATCATCCTACCTGAAGAGCTCAACATTGACGAAAAATCAGTTACTAAAATTCAAATTGATTGGAATTTATTAACCCCTCTAATACCAGGCATCAAATATTGGGAAAATGAGTCTTCAGCTGCTTGGATCAAATTCATCTATGAAGACATAGGCCAAGTTTGTTATGGTTGTGGGCTTTTCGGTCACGAAGAGAACAGCAAGACATATCAATGTCAAAACCCTAAAGTTACCCCCAAATTGGGAGCCTGGATCAAAACCTCAACTAGAGGACCTACTCCATTGGCATCTCAAAATATGAACAAGAGGAAAACGACTTACCAACAAACTTCATCAAGAATACCACCTATTTTGAATCAGACTTGGATCAACCCTTCAGAAAGAGTCAACTCGGTCTCGATGAAGAAATCAACGAGTGGTGTGAACTCAGAGTCCAACAATCAACTCGCCAACCAACTCACCACTCAGCCAAAAGGTACAACAGGTACCAATAGCATTTTCAAATTTGGTACTAATTCGACAATTAACAATGAAAGAGGAAAAGGACAGCGTTCGGTACCTAGGAGAGAGAAGCACAGCAATGGTAATGGAGCGGAACCCTCTCTCTCTCTTCCTTTGTCCTTATCGGATACCAAAAATAAAAATAAAGGTAAAGAGGTGATACCCGACCCAATTTTGGATAAGGAACAAAACCTTGCCACGCTGGCTAGGTCTTTTATCAAGGAATTAAAAAATAGTCCAGCCCAAGAAAACCTTTTAACTTTTGGCTCATATATTAGCCCACCAAATTTTATTAAAAGCCCACATGTCATTTTACCCAAAACCCATTCAACCCATGACCCAAACATAGTATCCGACTTTAACACCCCAACTCATAACACCCATCAGACTAAATCTCTTTTCTCAAAATCCCCAAATGAACAAACCCTCAATCAGAACCCGTCGCCCACCATCTCAACTCCGACCACCACACTCACTCAAACCAATGATGCCTTCACCACACCGAATCACACCTTACCCCTCAACTTCACATCTGCTTTTTCAACCACCGTCTTCAAGAACAGTGAGACAATCGAGGGATCTCAACAAGACATGATGAAGAAAAAATTTTTTAGCGAGTTACCAAATAGAGTTTCAATCAAATCCAAAAGTGTAAACATTAAGAGGAATCAACTCACAATATCAAATGCTAAACGCCAGAAATCGCTTTGGGAAGCTAGAAACGTCAGTCAACCTAGTAAGGTGATTTTACAAAGCCCTGAATCAAAGATGGAGGAACTTGAAGAAAAGGCTAATACAAAAGGAGTAACCAGCAGTTCGATTCAAGACAAGGATATGGTAACAAAGGAAGAGGTTTGCGGGGTTGACCTTGATCAACCCCTTCACGATCAATGAGACACCTATCCTGGAACTGTCAGGGTATTGGCAACACCTTGACAGTCCAGGCCCTAGCCGATATGGTCAACAAGTATCGGCCTCAGGTACTTTTCCTCTCGGAAACCAAAAATTGTTATAATACTGTTAAGAAAATTGAAAAAATTATTAATATGTCCCTCATAGAAACAGTAGAGCCTAAAGGACTTAGTGGTGGCCTTGCAATTTTTAGTAAAAACAATTATGAAATTGAAATCATTAGTAAATCAGTGAACCATATACATTGTAAAATCATAACTGATGGTAAAGTATATTTCTCTACCTTTGTATATGGTGCCCCTCTTGATAAAAACAAAGAAGAATGCCTCAAATTATATGCTAGCTGTAAACCTACTAGTGATGCCCCCTGGCTACTTCTTGGTGACTTTAATAACATTAGATACACTTCTGATAAGAAAGGAGGCAACTGTAAGATTAATAAATATATGAATATGTTCAATGGGTTTATAAAACACCACAAACTTGATGAAATTATCACAAGAGGATGCAAATTCTCTTGGTCAAATAAAAGAGATAATTATGAAATGATAAAATCTTTTATTGATAGAGGGCTGTGTAATAAAGCTTGGACTGATCTTTACCCCTCAGCTTGGATTGCACTACTTCCAGCCCTGGGGTCTGATCACTCCCCACAAGTACTCACCCTCTGTGAAAACCATATTAAGAAAGATAGAAGATTCTATTTTGAAAATAGTTGGTTGGAGGAATCTGAATGCCTTGAGATAATTAAAAAAGTTTGGAACATTAAAAAATGCCCTACTGGCCTTATTAGAAATGCCCTTACTCAAAAGCTTGAAAAATGCAAAATACTACTTACTAAGTGGAGTAAAATTAAGTTTAACAACACAAAAAATATTATCAACATTCATATAAAAAATTTAGAAAGAATCTATAATGACCCTCTCACTAAAGACTGGACTGAGTATAACAATATTATTAAGATAGTGGAAGAATTGTGGAAGAAAGAAGAAGACTTCTGGGCCTCGAGGTCCAGGAATATGTGGCTAAAGAAAGGTGATAAAAACACCTCTTTCTTCCATGCTTCCACTAAAGAAAGAAGGAAAATAAATACCATTACTAGACTAAAAAATGATGAAGGTAATTGGGTGGATAACTTCTCTGATATTACTAATGAAATCACTAGTTATTTTAATAATATTTTCAAAACAGTGGGCTCTAGAAACTATGACCCTATTCTTGAGTGTATTGTTCCTACTATCACTGATAATATTAACAATAATCTCAATAAAACTCTTGAGATATCTGAGATTGAAAAGGCTATCAATGAACTAGGGGCTAATAAAGCCCCTGGACCTGATGGATACCCAGGGTATTTTTTTAAAAAATATTGGCCCATTATTAAATTGGATATTATAAGAGCTATTAATAACTTTTGGTATAATGGTGGGACCCTAGATGATATTAACCATACTTTCATCTCGCTTATACCTAAAATTAACAATCCCACATCTATTAAACATTTTAGACCTATAAGCTGTTCAAATTTTATATACAAAATAGTGGCTAAGATTCTCGTGAATAGATTGCAACCGGTCTTGAATGCATTGATTGATGAAAATCAGTCTGCATTCATACCAGGACGGCATATTCAAGAGAATACGATGATTGCCCATGAATTGATACATTTTATCAAAAATAAGAGAGATACGAAAAAATATTTTATGACTATTAAAACAGATATTCAAAAGGCGTATGAAAATGTTGAATGGGATTGTCTTGAGGACATTCTACTTAAAATGGGTTTTAACTTCCAATGGGTTAACAAGATTATGAGATGCGTGAACTCTGTATCCTACTCGGTCTTGGTTAATGGGTATCCAGTTAAGTTAGATAAGCCCCAAAGGGGTTTGAGACAAGGGGACCCTTTGTCCCCTCTTCTCTTCTGTATTATTACTCAATTACTATCTTCACTTATTAAACAAAAGATGGAAAATAATGACATGGAGGGTATTAAAATTACCAAATCTAGCCCCCAAATATCACATCTGCTTTTCGCAGATGATAGCATCTTCTTTATGAATGCAAATAATTTAGAAATTGAAAGCTTTCGCGATGTTATCAATAAATACAGTTACGCAACTGGAATGAAATTGAATCTTAACAAGTGTGGGGTAAAATTTAGCCCCAACACCCCGCTTTTTCTACAAAATATTTTCGCAAATAAACTTAATATGCCTATAACTAATAACTTAGGCAAATATCTTGGGTTACCCACAGAATGGACTAGATCTAAAGTTAAAGACCTTAACTGTCTAGTGGAAAAAACTCTACAAAAAATCGAAAATTGGAAAAACCTCTTCCTATCAGCTGCAGGTAAAGAGATCCTTATAAAAGCAGTCCTACAAAGCTTACCAAATTATTTTATGTCCTCCTTCCTCATTCCAAAAAAGATATGTGATCTCATCACATCACAAATCTCTAACTTTTGGTGGGGAGCAAATGGAAATAACAAAATACATTGGGAAAAATGGGAAAACCTTACTAAAAGTAAATTTTCTGGGGGGCTTGGATTCAGAGATTTAAATATTATGAACCTAGCCCTTCTTGGAAAACAAGCATGGAACATCCTCAATAAACAAGAATCCCTGCTTTTTAAACTTCTTAAAAGTAAATACTTTCCAAATAACAATTTTCTTGAAGCTCAGCTAGGAAACTCACCCTCATGGGGTTGGAGAAGTCTAGTGAGTGGAATTCAAACCATCAAAGAGAATATTAAAAGGAAACTTGGGAATGGAAAAACTATTAATCTCCTTACTGATGTATGGATACATGGTAGTGTGAATGTTATTAAACCAAAGAGAGGTAATGCATTATATGCATCTGATCTTATGTGTATTAACAAGAGACAGTGGGATATTAATAAGGTACATCAAGAATATGATCATGAAACAGCTGCTAATATTCTTAATACCTTTATTCCCTATACAGGGGGTAGAGATACACCCATCTGGAATCTTGACCAAGATGGTCTATTTACTGTTAAGAAATGTTATCAAATATTAAAAGAGAAACATGAAAAAAGTCATTGTAAAAACAATACTAAACCTACAACATCCCATATTATCAATACAGATATATGGAAAATGATGTGGAATTTAAATATGCCACCCAAGATAAAAAACTTCATGTGGAGGGCATTGAAAAATCTCCTCCCCACAAATGAAAACATCTATAAGAAAAAAGCTATAAAAAACCCACTATGTGACTTATGCTTTTCAGAAACTGAATCAACTGAACATCTCCTTTTGAATTGTTCTTGGGTTAAGGCCCTTTGGTTAGCCTCTGATCTAAATATTAAAACTTGCAACCAAAATTCAACTAGATTGGATTCTTGGATGGCAAATATTTGGGAATGTACAAAGAAACAGAAAATTGATAAGAATGAATATATGGAGAAAATATGTTTCCTTCTTTGGCATATATGGAAGTCCAGAAATGATAGTAAATACAAATATATCAAGGTAGACCCGATGGTAACCCTTAAAAAAACGTACATGCAATGGAACATTTATAAAAATATATCACCTAATGATGTTAACAATAAACTGAAGGTTATAAATGTCAATGAAAATATTGATAAATGTATGAACACGAATGTAAGTGGTGAGAAGGTATTATCTGATTATAAAACGAATCCAAAAAGCGAATGGATTCCCCCTCCAAAAAACTTTATTAAGATAAATGTGGATGCCTCTTTTGTTAATAACAGAGCCGCAATTGCTTGTGTGAACAGGGATAGTAATGGCACAATCTTGGATAGCAATGCTTGGAAAGTGAATGTGGAATCTCCTATAGAAGCTGAAGCCCTTGGCATACTCAAAGCCTGCGTAATTGCTCGTGATTTAAAGACTAAGAGAGTGATTATTGAGGGCGATTGTCAAAGGATCATGCTTCCGTTAGAGAAGAACACTTTTATTCAGATTCCAATAATTTGTAATATCATTAATAGTATTTATTTCATTTCGGAGTTATGTAATCCTATCTTTAGATGGACTAATAGAGATAGTAATATACTAGCTGATGGATTAGCCAAAAGAAAGCTACTTAGCAACTCTTTTGACACACTTCCTATAGTGAATCCTTGTAGGCTAGTTAGAACTAGTAACCACCAAGCCTCTCCCTCGGGAATAGGCTAATTTTGTAATCGGTTTTAGTTATCTTTAATATATTATGTTTGGAACAAAAAAAAGAATATGCCTCTCGTATATGTCAGGAATATTAATTTTCAGTGTTATTGGGTGAACCCTTTGATTTTTTAATGATATATGGGTTCAGTAAACGTTGTTACATTCTTCAACACTGCTGTTGAAATTTTATTTAGGTTATTAATTATGGCCATAATAAGAGGAAGATAAAAAGGAGGAAATTACAAAATGGAGCCTCAAATCTAAAAACATTATATTTTAGAGCCCATGTACTTAGATGTTCTTATAAAGTCCTCAGTTGCAAGTATTGGTTGGCTAGTTTACCTATATACCCTTTTCATTTTATTTAATTAATTTTACTTGCTTCTTTTTTTCAATTTGAATTTTAGATTCGATATGGACACACGTCCCTTTTATAATAGGTTTTAAATTAGTTTTAGTGTAATTTTGCATTACAGATCCCTGTTAAAATCAAAACAACACATTTATAGGTCAATGTCCAAATCAATCATTAGGAATTCAGCCATTTTGTCCTGGAATATTTGAGCATTCAAGTCCTCTTACGGATTCAATTGCGGGTTTGCAGGTGATTTTTTATTAACTGTAGTGTAATACAAAATATGATCCCTTATACAATAAATAGTCCTACAGTCAGTTGGGGCCTGTATCCAGTTGGGGCCTGTATCCAGTTGGGGCCTGTATCCAGTTGGGGCCTGTATCCAGTTGGGGCCTGTATCCAGTTGGGGCCTGTATCCAGTTGGGGCCTGTATCCAGTTGGGGCCTGTATCCAGTTGGGGCCTGTATCCAGTTGGGGCCTGTATCCAGATGGGCCTGTATCCAGTTGGGCCTGTATCCAGATGGGCCTGTATCCAGATGGGCCTGTACCCATTGGGTCTGCACCCAGATCAATTGGTCCACAGTCATGGGTTAACGTTGTCAAACGCCGATTTTTAGAACGTAAAGGGGCTGTGCCCAGTGGGGGTTCAAGGGGCTGTGCCCAGTGGCATTCGATTCCGCAAAAGAAAACAAAGATATTAAATTAAATAGCACATTCAAAAATAAAAAATAAAACAAAACGTACATATTGCAGACCTGGATCCAGATTTGCTGCAGCAGTGGTGGAGGTGTGCAGCAGTGTCGAAGGTCTTTTGTGCAGCATATGTCACGAGATGGAGACGAAGGTAGAAGAGGCCTACGGATGGCGGAGCGCAGCAGGGCAGCAGCACCACCACTATGACGTCGGTAGATTATGTTTAGGTAGCTGGATCGAAGCTTTCATGGAAAACAAACGTACCTAACGTAGATCGAAATGATGCAGTTCGTGTTCGAACGTGTGACACACTGTTCAGCAGCAGCGGCGATCTCAGAGGGCGGCAATGGCGGTTCTGGTTCGCGCGAAGCTTCGTGGTGGACTGGTTCATCGACGTGGTGGATCTGGTTGCTCCGGCGTCTCGAAGGTCTGCAGCAGAGGCTATCTTCTACGCGCGTTGCTCCGTGGTGGCCTGCTGCGTGTTCGTGGCTCTCTTATTTGTTGTCGTGAGGGCTTGGTTCGCAGCCATGGTGGTGGATCTGTTCGCTCCGGCGTCTCGAAGGCCAGGAGCAGCGGCAATGGTGGGAAGGTACGCAGGTCACTGTGGGAACTAATGGAGATGCAGGTTTACAGGAGAGAGAAGAGGGATGAAGGTGCGGTTTGTGTGGGAGAAGAGGGTGAGGGACGGGTTGTGTGGGAGAGGAGAGAGAACAGAGAGAAGGAGAGAAAGGGGTGGGGTGGGGTGCGTACGCTATAATGGTAAAATGCAATGGGGTTTTTCATTTTCACAGTAATAAAGAAGAGGATGAAGGGCTATTTGGGCTTTTTTGTGTATTTAGTTAGATAGGTAATGGGTAGTTAGGGGTGGGGATTTTTTTTATAAAGTTGTATGTTAGGGGGGCCTTGTTTTATAATTCCCCCGATAAAAGGAGGATATAGATGTGTAGGAACAGAGTTTGTAATTATTAAATGTTTGAGGTCTGATACGTGCTGTGTTGTCGATATATTTGCTTCAGGGACCATCAGATTATTAATGAAATTATATATCCTTCATTTTTTTAATCTGATATATATAACAAGGGTGCAAACACGTTAGAAATTAATATTATGGTGGCAAATTTGTGGAAATTTACTACCATTGGAACTGAGTTGGTATTAATCGAAAGTACACGGCCTGGTATTTGTGTAGCTGATAAACAAACTTGGGGGACTTTTTTTGAAAATATTAGAAACTTCAGGGATCATTAAGTTAATAAAATAAAATATATCAACTTCTACTCTGTCTTTGGTAGCTAGTGAAGTTGTTAGTCAAGCGCAAGAGATACTTTTGATAAAAAATACAAGATGTTGTGCGGCTATTTTGGGATATATATAGGGTCAATGCCTCAAAAAATCAAAATAATATTATACTTGCCCCAAAGAATCATCTATTAAGTTACTATTATAAGATTACATATTTACCCTTACACCATAAGAACTATTCCCGTCACGGACGATTCCCGTCACCTGACGAATCCCGTCAACACGACGAATAATGTATAACATAAGTAGAGATAGTATAGTCAAATAATGTATAAAATAATTCAATTGATGATTTTATTGGGCAGAAATTTTGTCATTGATGTTATTGGGCTTAAAGTAATATTATTTTGATTTTTTGGGTCATTTTCCCGTATATTATATATATTCAGGGTCTATATTGCAAAGTTCAGATATTGCGGGGGCTGGAAACTTGCTGGATAATACTATGGCTGCAGCACTGAAAATATAATGTCTAGTGCATCTGATTTAGGAAATAATAATTCAGGGACTTAATTGCTAATTTTGGTAATTAAGGATACGGAAAGTTGCTTGATAAACTCAGGATTTTACAGCACTAGATGAACTTTTTGGACCTGATAAAAGCTTTGTTTTGCAGGTTGGGACTTTGAATGCAAAACACGAGAATTACAACACCTATAATTGGAGCAGTAGAGAACGCATTTTCGTTCATATATTTTGGTCAGATGAACTCCATTTTTTATTGGTCAAGACAGAAGAACATCCCGTAGTTCAAGGAAGTTGTTCAACCTAGTAATATTGGCGAAATTTATGTTATAACTTTCTAAATTTTCATACTAAAATTCTCTAATTTTCTGAGCATCCCAATCCCATCTTTAAGATTATTATAGACCTAAATATACACATAGATTGTATATAAAAATAATTATTAGAAGCTTCAAACAGTTTGATATTAGTATTAAATCTATACAACAAGCATAAGAAGTTCACTTGCATTCCTAATTTGGTCAACAATATGAACTACCATTTATATGAAAGATTTTAACACAACCTTTTTAAGTGCTAAAATAGGTTACTCACCATTTAGTGGCTGGAGAAGCTTATTAGTATTAGCAGGGAGAGACATATTTCAAAATAAGGTTGAGTGAAAAGTTGAAAATGGAAAAAATATTTTTTTTATGAACATATTCTTTTAATGGAAAAAATGATGCCAACCTCCTGATAATGAGCTTTTTAATATGGATTGTAAAAATCCTAGAACAGCTATCTTGTTAATAATAACTTTGATATAGCTTTCTTAATGATAAACTGTTTGGCAACGGAGACACTTCCTTTCCTCTTAGTTAGCTATTTTGTTAGATAATTCTATATATGAAATTGACTAATTCTCTATTTTAATATATACTTCAATTGAAAAAAAAGAAGTTATTAGTTTTACCATAATTTATTCTTTGTTTAATATAAGAGTATATCCAGAGGATTGTGAAACTATGATCACATCCTTTAATGTTAAAAATGTGAGGACTAATCCACAATATAGGCTTGACATTTAGTAAAAAAGGGCCGAGAAATGACAACCCTACAATATTGTTGTAAGTACAATATTGCACTTGCGTTACTACCACATTGTATAGTTGCCCTTATGTTTGAATTTTTTTCATTCGAACGGGTTTCCCTTTCCACTATCAAGAACAAACAGTGTGATAATTCCGGCAACGAAATGAGGAGGAATTTTATAAACTCAAGTCATCCCAAGTGAGAAACTTATTTCATATTTGATTAAATCATAAATAATTAATCTTTGTGTTTTATAAATAATTAATCTTTGTGTTTTGATTAATTGTGATATATGTAGGCATTAGAGAAACTTGTTGAACTTGATATTTGTAACTAAATTATATATGTTTTTCTACAAGCTAGAACAAGTAGCATTTGACTCTGCATTTTCTTTTATATATGATTTTCATTCGAGTACTTGTATAAATTAATTATAAATTTTGCAAAATCAATTATAAATTTTTTAAAGTAAATTTTACTCAAGTACCTTCAGGTACGAGGAATATTCTATTATATGTATGGCCTCCTTGCATAAAAAAAACCTCTCGTGAAACTCAAATTCAACCATACACTATCTATAGATCTCAGTTTTGCAGCCTAGGCGGTCGCTTGGGGCCTAGCGCCTAGGCGGGATTGCACGGGGCCTAGGCAGAATTATACGGTTTTGAATCCCACTGTGTAATTTTGTATATTTAGTAATACATATGTAGTAATTATAACAATTTTAACTATTTAATTTATAAAATTTATCTTACAACACTATAGTAGATATGAAAATAATAATAATTGAGTTGTAATATTAAATAAATAATTATCGAGTTATAATATTAAATAAATAATTATCGAGAATAAAAAAATAACAAGAAGGCCTATGTGGGCATGTTTTGCCATTAATCGACGCCTAGACGGCTATTTTTTGCCATTAATGGCGCTTAGACGGGCTAGGCGCCTATTCCACGGCGACTAAGACGCTAGACGAAAATGCCCAGAGTTTTAACTAGGCGTAAGTGGCAGAGGGGGGAGTTGACGCCTAGGCGGCGTCTAGGCGGAAAGATCTACATCCTAGACTATCGTAGACTCAAGAAAATTCACTAACTTGTTCTTACATTTTTACATCACAAATCCAAGCTTAGGGAAATGTTTGTTCTTCCTCAAAACTACTCTTTTCATATCAGTCCAAGAGGGAGATCAAACTACAATCTACAACCTTATATCCACTCGACAAACTGATCAATGTTCAAGCTACAACTTTCACATCTAACTATTCTACGAGTTCACATTCATTCATGTTAGAATAACTCATCAAGGAGCACTTTCAGCTTGGTTATAATTGTATTTATCAAACTATATAGGTTATTTCTCTTTATTTATAATAGAGACGATGGAGTTTCCATAGTTAGGATTTTACCTTGTAAAAATCTATCGGGTTGTGACTTAACCGCAGAAAGTCTCATCGGGTTGTGAATTAACCGACAAAAGTCTCAAGAGTTTTTAGGGTGTGGTTTAGCCCGGAAAAACTTTGGTGTAAAGGTTTATATCTCACACCTAATATCAAGAAGCTTATTGGAGAAGCTTGCAAATTTTATTGGGATGACACTAGGAAAACTAGACCACTCTAAATTTCCTCGTGTAATATCTTTACCCTATCTTTTACTTATCGCATTCATTTACTTACTTACCTATCTTTCTTAGCATGCATTATACCATCCTATATTTTCACTATCCTCTTAAGGTCCCTTATCATTGACCTTAGAAATCTTATACCTAGCTTGCATAAAGGTCCCCATACTCTAGTAGTTTAATTCTTTAAATACCTTAGACTTATATCAATCATAATCTCCCCTTTATCACAATTGAATTATGATTCTTAAATTTCCCCTTCAATTAGCACTCCTATCTCTTAGATCCTATATTTAGCTAACTCTTTTAGAAGACTTCTTAGTACCCTTGCTTAAGAGTTTGTCCTATAGGTTTAACTAACCTTAGTTTAGGAGTATTTAATTTTTTAATTAGGCATTTATTATATAAGTTCCCTATTGAACCTCCCTCTAGGACCCTATATTGGTTGGTTGATGTTTCTCCAAGGTTGGAAAGTCTTACCCGAGAATCCTTTGATTGAGTTTTGGTAAGGCCTTATAGCGTTGTGATCAATCTTTAGTTGATCAAAGGTTGCTATATATATGATGTCTCTATATTTGTGATAAATAATATAATCTAGAGACATCATTTTAGGTGTAATATGTGCTTAGCTAGGGGGTTTTCCCATTATTTGTTAGTTTCTCAATTCTTACCTTGTTTTGGAGGTTTGTTAATTTTAGAGCATTTTTGGTATAATTTATGTTAAATGTGAAGATATTAGGTACAATGATGTTATTAGATATCAAATAAATGTTAAGTAGTTGAAGAAAGAAGATCCAAGAAAAAAACAAGAATTAAAAGCCCAAAAGACGTTGTTTTTGGAAAGTGCAAAAGCTGCCAAAAGCTACTAGCCAAATATAGAACGCGTGGTATTTTCAATTCTGCATAAAATAGACATAGAATTTGAAGTATCCCTTTTATACCAGAAAGGTATTTTAATTGCGGTCATGTGACAACTAAATTCGAGTGATTTGGAGTTGTAACGAAGGAGTTATGAATTTTACAAGCTTTATGGTCCAACCAGTCCACTTAATAAGGGAAATAGGTTTGAGTTAGATTAGGACTCTAAAACCTAACCCATGACCTAAATTTCGTCCTTACACCTATATATATTGGTATTGAGTAATGCTGGATATCACCCAAATCGCATCACGCATCGCCTTTTTATCTCCCCTTATGTGGACCAATCATAAAAGAGAGAGAAAATGATAAATCAGGAAACAGAAATCATATAATTGGTCCATTCAAAATCCACCTAGGAGGCGATAAAAGGGTGATACGATTTGGAGTGATATCTAGTATTACTCATTGGTATTTGACATTAGAAACATGTCCTTGCATCCATAGCCTTCATATTATTCAAGAAATTCATTAGGAAGAAGCAAGTTGACTTACAGAGGAAGAAAAGAAGCTGGAGAGTTACAAACTCCTCTTCTCCATCTTTCCATTGTACCATTTGGGTAATTTATCTTAGATTCTTGGCTTAACCATGTTTGTAAGGTATATAATATTCAGTTTTATTTCTTTTAGTATGAACTAATTTTCCCATTGCTTGAGTTTGCACTACGTATAATCCTTGAATACTATTTTCCTATTCTATATTATTTGGGATTTGAATTTAGTTGATATGAGCTTTTACTTTGTAATTGCATTTTGTGTTTGCCTTTATTCCGGCCCTAGTCTTGATAAAATTAGGACTACCCTTAGTAGTTGGATTGTCACCCTGGCGGGGGATTCAATTGTAGAAAACAACACATAATCGTCTAGTGAGTGGTAGTGATCCTAACAGGCTTGCCTAACTAGATAGTCAATAGGGTTTAGATTTTCACCACCGATCTCTGTGCAAGGCCCCCTTACCCAAGTCTCTTGGTAGTATTGATGTTTCCTTCTAAGCTACCCTGGCGCGAGTTAGAGGGATTATAGAATCCCGACTACTTATATATGCTTAATTCACCCTTATAATTAGAATAGTGATTCACGAAGATAGGTGCATACTAGCAGACCTAAACTATATCTCATCTTCATTCTTTTTAGTTTATTTATTTTCATTAGTATTTCATTTAATTGATTTTAAATTCTTATTTCGAAAACCCAATAAATATTATCTCTTATTTTCATTTTAGTTTAAACAAGTAATTTCTTCTACACATCTTATCTAAACACGAGTTTGAGCTAACAAACTATCTGTGCACTTGCAGTGAGCTTCTCGTAATAATATTAGGTGTGTGTGCTTTTATATCGTTCATTTATCACACCTTTGCCACCACCAATTTTTTGACGCCTCTGTCGGGGATCTTTCTAGTTAGTTATTGTGTTTTGTTTAGTTTAGTGTAGTAGTTTTATTTGTTTCACTTTTATGCATGTTTTTTGTTTTTGGCTCTTTCAGGTTATTTAGGTATTGAGGTATGCTCTCGGATCCCGAGAAGTTATTCCAAGCTCAGAATAAACGACAAAGGAAGGAAAGGCAGAACGAATCAATGGCTAAAATCGTAGATCCATTGATAGTAGACAATAATATATCACCTGTAACAATATTAATCAACAAAATCCAATTCCCTAGGTAGTACCACCACAAGGAGGATATCCAAATGTTATTCAACACCGCAAACAAGGTCTTACTGGTCAGGGAGCACCTTTTCGAGTACAACCATTAGGGATTTCCCCTCTAGTGATCCAAGCTGTGAGATTCAAGCCCCATCAGGGTATGCTAAGTCATTTTATGAGTTTTGGACACTATATTGGTGCAACATAAAAAGATCCGGCGAGGTCGATTTAGAAGTTTATGCAGATTTGTAATGCCTACATTACTCAAGGTATTACATGCGAGCAGTTGTAGTATTTCACGTTTATGTTTTTCTTAACCGGATGTGTTTGTGAATGGTTGGATAGTTAACCATCTGATTCGATTACGTCATGGGATGAGTTACAAGTTACATTATTTGATTACTATGGTTTATAAGGAGTTGGGATTAAACAAATCAATTACTATGGTTTATAAAGAGTATGCAGACACGTAGACGAGTTTCATTAGTGTCTTAGATAAAAAAGTAGAGTAATGATATTTGTCACCCTTTTTGTATCACCTTTTTATCACCTCCTACATGTATGCCTACATGTACCAATGAATTGATTTCTCTATCCTATTTTATTTTTCTCTATCTTCTATTCAAGGAAATCATAACATATATATAGAAGGGTGATAAAAAGGTGACATGAAAAGGGGTGACATATATCATTACTCAAAAAAGTATAAAATACCTTAACAAAAAGTACTCAAGATTTAAAAAAGACTTAATATTAGATAACATCCCAATTTAACCTTATCATCACTAAAATTCTACCTTATTTCATTTACTTGTCTTTATTTACTTACTTTATCTACTTGTTATTTACATGTTTTATTAATAGAATTTCGACCCAACAAGCCTTGTGAACTGGTTTGAACGCTAGTATGGAGAGAACGAATAAATTATTCCTACTAGGGGTCACATATTGAAATACATTTGACCGAAGACTAAATATCAGGGTTGGTTGGTTATGGCCTAAGATTTTGAGTTTCTAGTCTTAGGCCCCAATGAATTTGAATTTTTAAGGAACCCCAAATTTTATTAAATAAATCAATTTTTACCTAGCTTATTCATTTTAATATATTTTTTTAACCCATTTTATAGTTAAAAGATAAAATAAAATAAAAATTATTAGAAAAGAAAATAGGAGAGTTGGAGGGTGTCAAAGGAAAGGGGATATAGTTAAAAAAAATCATGAAAAAATTATTAGATTACTATCAAAGTCTAAAGATTCCTCCCGTCTTACTCGTGTACATATGCTTTTTTTGTTTGAGTTTTCCATTTGATATGTATTCGTTAGTTTTCAAAATGTAGAAAATTTTATAGAAAGACATGTTGTGTAAAAATAGTCTTAGGCCCCTAAAATCTTAAGTCTGACCTTGCTAAATACCCTCAATTAAAAAAGAACCTACATAAAGATAAAACCAAGTGAAAAAAATAAACACTAAGCAGGCTCAACGAGCCATTGAGCACACCACACACTGTTCACCGCCAGCGAGGATAGAATTTAGGGAGTTTAGTTTTTAATTAGATTTTATTTGCTTGTTGCCTCTACCCTCTAGTGAGAACACAATAAAAAAGTGTTGCCTTTGGCTTTTAAGGGAGTCTCTCCAAGATTCATTGAGGAATTATCTATTTATTTATCAGTTTTATTCAATTATTTTCTCGCTTTAGTTTACATAAAATGTCTAAAAAAAATCCCCTTACGAATCTATGTTAGGTAATTTTCTAAGATAAGTCTAATTCGAAGTGGATTGACCCTTGGAGGCACTACATGGTAAAGAAGAAATAAATTACAAGGCTGATAATATTTTTGTAATCATGAGAAAATACTTATCTTGATTGATTTTGTGAGACATTTAAACTACAACTTGCAAAAAAGTTAGCTATTGATCCTCTAGTTGGTCTAAAGGTTACCAAGATCCATTTATAAGTGTAACAATCATTTTGTTTTTCACCATAGGTAGTGTAGTTGACGACGAGTTGATATCTTTGACGGACAGTAAAATAGTAGTCGACTTTCACTATCTGAGAACTAAGTTTGTCTCTATAAAGGACCAACATTCTTCTAACTATTGTGATAGCAACAACATTATAGGTTTTTTTCCAAGAGAATGTTGATTCTTGAGCTTGTTATGCTTTATTTTATTATGTGTTTTCATTGTATATTGTTTGTGTTATGTCTTGTATTGGGAATACAAATTGAGCTCTAGTGGTGGTTGGACGGAACCTGCAATCACCTTTCATTAATTTTGTAATAAAAAAAGTCAAAAGAATTAACCGTAACTTTTGATACATATATATAGAACTACATAATTATTTTAAAACATAAGAGACTAAGTAATTACAAGTATTCAAACATAAGGCTTATTTGAACAAATTTTTGTTGATCGATAAATCAAATTTTATATCATTAAGGATAAAATTCCAACGTCTTTACAAATCACTTATCCCAAACCGGGAAACACTACATAAACTATTACAAAATGAGAAATGTAAATAGATAAGACTATCAGGACTAAGCTGATATTAATTCCACGCAACTACCATACTCTGATCCTATGCAATGCTGAACTTTAACCAGGTAAGATTAAGTGAGACAAACGATGATACTCTATCAAAGATTTGATCTTCAGATAGTGTAGGACCTCTACGAAATCTTGAATTCCTTTCACTCTAAACAACATGCACATAGCTAGTGAAGCACACTCCAATGATAAAAGTTGAATCCTTACTTGAGCAGGCTTTAAGCATAGTTTGAAAAATATAATCCCAAGTTCTTAGATCAATGATTAATTCAAAACTCCTCAATACTTTCTCCAGTATTCTATTGGAGAAGAAACATGTATTATTATGCAATCCATATCTTCCGAATTTATGTGACAAAATTTGCACACTGGATTGATATTCATTCCCCATTTGATCATCCTACTCTTAGCATCAAGTCTGTCATGGAATGATAACTAGGAGATAAATGAACACCTTGGAACACAAATTGTTGCCTAGACTATTTTATACCAATCAACTTGATCTTGTGCTTGTTTTAACTTCAACAAAGTTTTATTAAAGGAAAATTTTCCTTTTAACATTTTCATTCCAACTAGTGATATCATCTTAAGCCAACAAGAAATATTCTTCATGTGGTCTGTTAATCATCATAGCATATGAGGATTATGCCATATACCATTACTCATGCAAGCAACAACAGTTGCACCATGGTCCATATTTATGAATTTCTCTTTTCAATATACTATCCATATTTTGATTGTCAACCCATCTATCCCACATATTATAGGTTGACTTACCATTTCTCACCTTATAATTGATAAAATCAAATGCGCAAGGTCTGATCATCATTAGCTGCTTCCAAATCCAAGTTGAGCCTTGTTTTGTGTTTAAAATCCATATACAATTTTCTTTAATTATATTGGTATGAGCCAATCTACTCCACAAATTATCATTTTTCTTGTACATTCTCCAAAAAGTGTATAGCAAGCATACTTTGTTCGTTTCCTCTAGCCTTAGAATATTTAATCCTTCTTTTCATTATATGTTCATATTTTACTTGAAGAAATCTTAACTCCTTGTGCACCTTCAGTATTACCTTTCCACAGAAATCTTGATAGCTTTTGATTGATTTTATATATCACTTGTTTAGGGAAGAGAAAAAATCTACACTAGAAGAGGACCTTGTTGATGAGAACAACCTTTATTAACTCTGCTTTGCCTGCATGTGTGAGAAGCTTTGATCTCCATTCATTGATACATTCACAAATCTTTTCAACTAGTTTATTACCATCTTTTAGACTCAATTTTTGGAGTTTAAAGGTACTCCTAAATACCTGTGAGCCATACTTCCTTTTTTTTATATTCAAAATTGAAAATATTTTTTCTTCTTCAGAATTTGATATGCCTCCAAAGTAGACTTCACTCTCACGACTATCAATTTTTAGACCTGAAAGTGTAGAATATAAATCTAAACCTTCTTTAACAACTTTAGCTGAATTCATATCAACACTGACTCACTGAGGAATACTAGTAGATCATCAACAAAAATTATGTGATTGAGCTCAAGATATTTTCATTTAGGATGTAACTTGAATTCTTTCTTCCTTCCAATCTTGTGAAAAAGAGTAGTGAATACTTGCATACAAATAACAAATAGGTAAAGGGATAGATGCTCCCTTTGCCTTAAATTCTCTCTTGCCTTCAAAACAACCACACATATGACTAGTAACACAAATGGAGTAAGTAGGAGTGCTGACACACTTTCTTATCCATTTGATGAATTCTTTGGGAAAACAAGAAGCTTGTAAAGTGTTACCATCATAAGATTTCTATAAATCAACATTTATGGTACATCTTTGTGATACATTCTTCTATTCATAGCCTAAATCCACATCTTGAGCTACCAATATATTGTCACTTATGAATCTACCTCCAACATAAGCAACTTGTTATATAGAGATGATTGAATTAAGTATTTTCTTTAACCCCTTTTGTAATTAATTTTGATATAGCTTTGTATGAACTATGAAGTATTCACACAAGATATATGCCTAAAATTTTTGACACTTGATGTCTTTAATTCTTTAGTGATTAGTATTGTTTTTGTAGAGTTCACTTGCTTCAGCATTTCACCTGAGTTAAGATATTGTTTCACAACTTTACAGAAGTCTTTCTCTACAACATTCCATGCTTTTCTATAAAAGCAAGATGTCCATCCATAAGGACCAAAATATTTATCTTCTTTACTGGAGAATACTGCAAGTTTGATTTCTTCACTAGATACCGAAGCTGTTAGAAGATCACATTGTTCTTGAGTAAATTGTTTGCCAATAATTTTCTTGAGTACTAAGCTTGATCAAATTTCATGATTAGTTTCAGCAGGTGCAATCAACTCTTTATAAAATTTGACAAATTCAAATTTGATCTGCTCAGGAGTATCAATTATAATTCCTTCATCTGTAGTTAGAGTTGACACTTTGTTTCTAGCAATTCTGCCTTTAATCATCTTATAGAAGTATGTGGAACTACATTCACCTTCATTAACCCAGGTAGCTCTAGAATTTTTCTTAATAATTTTTTGCTCTATAGTATTAGCCTCCTATAAATATTTAAATAATATCTTCTCTTCATCAAGTAAAGTTTTCTCATGAGTACCCTACATAATATTGATTTGAATATGCTCCAGTCATTTTTTAATTTCTGAATTTTGTTTTGACTATCTTATGTAGCATTTATTATAAAGCTCATTAATAGCTTTCTTGCCTTCTTTTTGTTTCATACAAAGTTGGAACATGGGATTTCCATTTAAAATATGTACAATAAGCTTCCTTGACAATATTCGAAAAAATCTTTGTGTGTGTGCCCATATGTTTAAAAATTTGAAGGAACATGGACTCCTGCTTTTACTCTTACCAATAGACACTTTTAAGGCACAATGATAAGGTTGAAGGAGGGGTAATAATGAAACTATATTGAATTAAGTCAATCCATATTTTGCATTAGTCAGCACATTGTCGATTTTGCTTACTCTTATAAGCTATATAGTATTTTTATTGGTCCATGTGAAGTAACCACCACCATATTGATGATAAAATAAATTAGAGTCATTAACGCAGTCAATGAATTTTAATGCATATTTGGAAAGAGAATCACAATTTAACCTATCTTCAATTTTTATATTTTGTTGAAAATCACCTAAGAAACACATGCTGTTAGCTGCATATTGATTGCTCCATTTGATAATGTCCTTCCATAGAATATCTCGTTCATCTTCATCGTTTCTTTTTTTTTAATACATGGGAGATCCACTTTAGACTCGGAGTCATTTTGACTCCAATGAGATTCGATCCCAGGACCTCTTGATCTCTGCGGAGTAACCTAACCACTAGGCCAACTATCTATCTCATCTTCATCGTTTCTAGCATAAACAAAACATATAATAAAATTAGTTTTTCATTCAATAATCTCAACTTGCACTATTATAGCTTGAAATGTTTCAACTATAAGTTCAATCTTAATATAATATTTGTCCCATAATATCCAAATGTGTCTAGCCTCATCTTTATTAAAATTGTGTATCCACCCGAACTAAGAATAGTTCTCTTTTATCATACTTAAACTTTAGTCTCCAAAAGGACAATAAGCTTTATCTTGTTATTTATAATGAAGTTATTTACATGAAGCTGTCTAAGGGACGACTTGAAGCCCCTTATGTTCCATGAGGCAATATTCATATATCAGGTGGAATACTGACCTCATGGTTACCATCAACATTATAAACTTAAGTATATCAACATCAATTTTTCTTTAGGGTGTGACTTGAAGATTTTTGAAAGGATTAGTACTAGTAACAGAGCTTTCACCATTTTCTTTGTATTACTTGTTTTTTTTGTTTTTTACTCATTTTCAAGTTTCATCCACTTTACTCTTTCCTTTGTTTGTTGTTTCAACAACATTAATGTAAAGAGTATTTTTCACCTTCCATACTTTGATTATATTCTGGCATTTCAGTGTGACCATATTTGTAACACTTTAAACATACTACTGGGTTTAAATCATAAGTGACAATAACTTCTTGTAACTTATTTCAACGTATACTTTCTCTGATAATACTTTTTTGGTGTCCACCTCAACATAAACATAGGCATAGCCCAAACGAGCTCTTGATTTTGTGATGATGTCCATTTAGAGAGGCTTGCCTACTCCACTTGTTACATAACTTAGCCCATCTTTAGTTCACACTGCCATAGGTATGTTTTGAAGCTTTACCCGTATAGGTATTTTAGTGACATCAATCTTCTCGAACTGCAATCTTCCACGGTCTGAGTAAAAAGGTTTGCCATTTACATGCCAAATTTGTTCAAGTGCTATGTTACAACTATTTTCATCCTTGCTTTTAAAAAATAAAAATTCACTGTCCATTAGGTTTAATTTCAACTTTCCCTAATTTCTTCAATTAAAAGTTAACGAAGTTACTTATGATATAAAATGTGGGTGGATTTTCAAGGAACTGTCTACTCAAACAATTTTCCCATAATTCAGCACCTGCGTTAAAAATATGAACTTATGGTTTGATGATCTTCTTTCCTTCATGTAATATTGGTTTATGGTAGCTTAACTACAAAGAGTCTTTGATTTTTGCTTGAAACAGATTTGATCAAGGACTCTGTGCATTTACATCATCATTTTGAGCGTAATCCATCTTGTTTGACTCATTTTGTCCTTCTGCAGATTCTTAACTTCCTCTACCTCTTCAGATCTATCATTGCTCTTATTATCTTGAGGAGTAACTACTGTACTACCTTCAGTAATGATTGTACCAGTAGTGGATCCATTGTTAACATTTTGTATACTACATGTTCACTAGCAATTGATAACATCCTGTATATTACCATGTTCACTCTATTTTGGTGTGATTTTTGAAGCAGATGGTGTAGGAACAAACTTTGGTATATCATGATACCTTGTATGTTGACTTTTTGGAGCTTGAGCGGACATGTTCTTTTGATTATTACTTTGAGTAGATTTGTTCTTTGTAGTCATGAAAAAATTGTAATGGTGTATAAAAGAAGAGAAGAAACTGAAATATAATGTTTAAAGAGGGTCAAGAGAAAAGGAAAAATAAAAGAAAAATAAAGTGATTCAGTTGAAGAAATGTATGAAGATTCTTTATTAGATCCCAGAATTATAGAAAATAACAAATAATATAAAATATGGGTCAATTACCCAAGGAGACTTGAGAAACATCAATGTGCCACTTAGGAGCTAGTCAATTCCTCTCTCCTTCTTAGAGGCCAATAAAATGTCCAATGTCATAACTACCCTTCTAGTGCATATAAGACAAAAAAATAGATTATTTCTCTCTCCTCCACTACCATTACTCTCTCTCCTCCATTACCATTAATCTCTCTCCTCCTTTATCATTTTTTCTCTCTCCTCTTTCATTAATTATCAAATATTTTCCAGCTCCGACCACAACCACCGATCACCGCCGGCCGCCTCCGGCCACCGCCGGAAAAAGTTCTGAGCATGGAAAAAAGTTCTGAGTCTGGAAAATAGTTCTGAGTCTGGAAAAAAAGTTCTGAGTCTGAAAAAATAGTTCTGAGCATGGAAAAAAGTTCTGAGTCTGAAAAAATAGTTCTGAGTCTGAAAAAATAGTTCTGAGCATGGGGTATTGGACATGGAAAAAGTACTGAGCATGGGCTACTGAGCATGAAAAAAGTTGTTGAGTATCGTAAAAAAGTACTGAGTATCGGAAAAAGTGCTGAGTATTGGAAAAATTTGTTGATTATTCGAATTTTTTGTTGAGCCGCTTTACTGAGCATGCTTGTTTGCTCAGTAACTTTACTGAGTTTGCGAAAAAAATTGTTGAGTTTTATTGATTCAAATTTATTTATATAGAAAAAACATCTCAAATATTACAAATTGCTAAAAAAGAAAAAAAATTAGAAAGTATTACATTATAATTACATAAAAAAATTGGTATATAGTAAAAGGAGCATACATCGACAAAACAAAAAAAAGATAAAGAAGCACACTGCTGCGTGTAACAAAATTAGGCTAAAGTGCTGAGTATTCAAATGAAAAAGCAAAGAAAGATGTTGAGCATACATTACTGACTTTTCAATTATCAATCGTGACCCCACAACTTTTTAGCTCTTTCACATACCAACACCTCCCACACCTTTAAACGCTACAAAAGCCTATACCCAATTATGTGTTCGTCTCATATTCTCTGCTGAAGCACTTGATTTGTTTTAACAAGTTGAGCAGGCATGACTAACTCCTCGTATTGTGCTTCCATATTCAAAGTTTCTTCATCAACACTAATATCAAAATCGATACTATCAGGAAAATCAGCCATGACTCCATGGATGCAGATCCACTGCCATGGCTCCGATCTGCAAGCTACACGAACGTACAGCTCGAACGAAACCTATTCTTTGGATCTTGAACAGCTCGAACGACGGCATTGGCGGAGGGACCTTCGGCTGAACCGCCATGGCTCCGATCTGCAACCTACACGAACACACATCTCGAACGGAGCCTAATCTTCGGATCTTGATGGCTTCAGATTTTGTTCTGCTTCAGCTGTTCGATGGCGATGGCTCTTTAGCTGGCCTGAGCTTCGTGAAAGACACCGGAGAAGAGGCTCAGAAGAGGCTGCCGTTTCTCAATAATGGAGGCTGCTTGAGAGAGAGGCGTAGCTAGAGAGTAAAGAGAAAGAGAAAATAAAAAACTAATAATTAGGGTTTTTAAAATATTATGATATAAATTAGTATATATAGGAAAATTAAAAACAAAAAAAGGGTAGAAATGTAATTGGATTTTTGAGGTATAGTGTAAATTTTTTGTTGTGGCCTTTAGTAAGAAGAGGCTAAAGAGCCGGTCTTGTTAGGTCACGAGGTGCTGTTTTCAAGACCCTTTGGGTAATAATCTCTTGAACAAAAAAGTTGAGATGGATTGAATTTTTTGGCCTAAACTAGAAAAGAAAAAAGATGCGTGAAATAAAGTGAAATAACGAGCTACTAAAAAAACGAAAAGTGTCTGAATCCATTTTTCTTACCGACTCTAATTATTTTTGAAATAATTTTACTCATGAAATAATTTTTATTCCAAAAAAATAAAAAACTACCAAATTAAAATTTCCTCACGCGCATTGGTTGGTTCATATTGAGGTTTGGTATCACTTTCAGCTGAAGTAACGTGGCAAGGGTGATCTTGACAAATAATAAAATGTGTAAATACTAAAAAAAACTACGCTAATAACGCGGATGGGCCATGGACTAAAAGTTTGACTTAACATGGACGATTCAAAACCCCCCCGATTCATATAAATACCTTCTTTCACCTATTCTCCTCATATTTATTCTCACACACAAAAGATCAAAGCAAATTCGAACGTTAGAAAAAGAGAAAACCCATCAACAGCTAACATAAGTTAACGTTAGAGGAAAACAAACACAAAAAAAAAAAAAAAAAAAAAAGCAAAACAAGAAAATGACTTGCGGCATCGCAATTTCAAAGTCTCCGGTCTTCTCACCATCGTCATCTCTATTCTGTAAATCGACTTGTTCTACTTCTGAATCATTAACGTTGACCCACTCTCCGTCAGCTTCTTCTTCTTCTTCGCCGTTATCTCCGGCGCGACTTCTCCGCCTTCAAAAGCCACCGCCTCAACCAAGTGGGTTTATAGTTAAGTCTTTCTCTAAAGACTCTTCTTCTTCTTTGGTTTCCGATTCAACCTCTCCAACGCTTTCGAAGAGAAAGAGACCCACAAGATTGGATATTCCGATTGTTTCGATGAGTTTTGGGAATATTCCCAAGGAGACACCTCTTGCGAAGGCTGATGTGGAGGTTGAGGAAGACGGATATGCTGTTTGCTGTAAGAAAGGGAGGAGAGAAACCATGGAAGATCGGTTTTCTGCTGTACCAAGCTACCGAGGGGATTTAAAACAGGTATGCTGGTTTTTCACTTCTTTATTTTCTAATTATCTGTAATTCCATTAAATTTATAATCTTTTTGGAGTTTTAGCTCAATTTGAAGTTAATTTCATGAAATTAATATGCATAAATGAGTAGTTGTACATAGTTGAGCTGATAAAAGATGCAATTTTTTATTTTGTTTCCTTAGGGTATCTTTGGAGTATTTGACGGGCATGGAGGTTCAAAAGCAGCTGAATTTGCAGCTAATAATTTGTATAAAAACATTATGGATGAAGTGGAAAAACATAACGATGATGAAATTAAGGAGGCAATTAAGCAGGGTTACTTAAAAACTGATTCTGAATTTCTCAAACAAGAAATTAGAAGTGGATCGTGTTGTGTTACAGCATTAATCAAGAACGGTAAACTTATGGTATCAAATGCGGGTGATTGTCGTGCAGTTGTAAGTAAGTCAGGTGTAGCTAAAGCCCTCACTTCTGATCATAGACCTTCCCGTGAGGATGAGAAGCACAGAATCGAAACTCTGGTAAGCATTTTTTAAATTGTTATATGAAAACGAGTTAAGAGCTAATTGTTTTTCTTGTTATGAACTTATAGGGTGGATATGTGGATAATTGTCGTGGTGTTTGGAGAATACAAGGTTCTCTTGCTGTGTCAAGAGGTATAGGTGATCAATACCTTAAACAATGGGTAATAGCTGAACCTGAGACAACAATTTTAAATCTTGAACCGGATCTTGAGTTTATAATCTTAGCTTCTGATGGATTATGGGATAAGGTTGAAAATCAAGAAGCTATAGATATTGCTCGTCCTATGTGGAAAGCACAACCATTATTAGCATGCAAGAAGCTTGTTGAGTTGTCAGTTTCACGAGGTTCTGCTGATGATACAAGTGTTATGCTTGTTCAATTGGGACGATATTTATGACAGACTTAATAGAGGAATCATTTAACAGATTTATTTATTCTCCTTGATGGTTTTAGTTAGAGTCAATTTTATAGGATTAATATGACATTCTTAGTAGAGACTTTCATCTGTATATTTTAAGATCTCAGACAGACTCAGATTCTTTATTTGTTGATTCTTTTATCCGGTTTGTAAACTCGGATTCTATATTAATTAATTATTATGCTTCATGACTATAACCTGATCTCTGACCGGAGGTGAATTTATTACTTTGATAATCATTGGTTTCAATTGTTCTATTTTTTGTGTTTATTTTTTAGCATGGAAACATTGATACATACATCATACTACGTGTACATTGTCTGATGAGAATCTTTAGTGTATCGAAAATTGCAGAAGGTCATGGATACCTGGAGTTAAGTTCATTTTTAGTCGAGAACATGTATTGAAAGGCAAGAATCCACGAAATAAAGCCAAAGTCTAGCACCTCGAGGGAACGAGCTAGATAGTAAAGCCAACTCTGGAAGCTTGAGAAGACCACCAAAAACGTTAAAAAAGCAAAATGGTATTGTATGGTCTCCCCATCTACCCTCAAATTAGAGGACAAGAAATCAAAAATAAAACACCAAAGCTGAAATAAATATTCTAAACAAAAAAGGTGTCGACAAGCACGAGAAACAACTCCATTAACCCACCCTGAGCGGAACCAAACAGCTCTAAATCAAAAAACCACAAATCGCCACCAACCAACACCAAATCCATGAGGTAGAAATATTCGTCAAGAACAAACTCAAGCCCTAATTTATACCTACAAACTGGATCATCACAATAAATGATTTTGAAACCGTGAAAAGGGGTAACTTTCGAGAAAGGTAAAGACGAAACACCAAGATAAAAGTTTAGACAAGACACTGAAACAAATAACATAATTCCACAAAGATTCGATAAATGCACGCATCACTCCTCCATCAAATCCACACAATTGCGAACCAAGATTATATTGAAAGGCAAAACCATGCACCAAAAATTTCAAATCAACGACAAATACCTAAAACTTATAATGTCGGAATTGTCCGATCCTAATGTCGAGTCTAACTTAAAGTTTATAATAATATATATTTTTGGCAAAGTAGAATGTATGTTTTATTTTGGTGGATTTTTTTCCTAAATAGGTAACCATATATAAAGAATAATAATAAAAACTAGTTTATTTTTGGTTAAACTGATCTTAATGTTATAAAGGAGAAACATTTACAAACTTAGTCAATTATTGAAAAGGAATTGTCTATCAAAGGTATGTTAACTACTTGGATTACCTTTTCTTTCAATACGTGGGTGGTTTGGGTCAACTTGCGCGCACCACGACTAATCGTATGAGAATATGCAAGCCTCCTCATGCATATTTTCAGGTAAATCATAACTAGATTACTCATGTTCAAGGAGGGATTCAAACCTTGTACCTTTTACTTTACACCCGTAATTTTTTTTTAGCAAAGGGACTAATATATTAAAAACAAACGCAAGAGAGTTTAACCAACTCCGGTTGCGGCAAAAGGAATAAAGTGATTACAAATTAAGTCATTTAACTCTAAAGGAATGTTACATATCCAAGAAGGAGACAAAATAGAATTGGAAAAAGCCTTCACTAGCCAATCAACAACTTTATTCGTTGTTCTTCTAACACCACAGATTCGAAGATTAGTGTGGTCATTCACCATATTTTTTATATCAACGAGGACACCCGTAACTAAGATTACTTATACACAAGTCAATTGTCAATATATCTATTAATGTAATATTCAAAAACAATTATATTACTATTAACCCATAGTGGGCTATTAATATATCTATTTAATGAAAACGTATAATCTAACAACAATTATAATTTACTTTACAAAATAATTTTTTAAAATTAAAAATATTGTTTTCTAATTCATACAATCACGATTAGTAAAATCATATCATGTAATAATTACTTACTAATATAATTTTAAGTGATATAAAAAAAATCACTAATAACACTACTGAGTAATAAAACAAAAATTTAACGTAGATGATAAATTCTCACCAAAAGTTACTCACACATAATTTTTATAGAAAAGTTCTCACACTTCTGATTTTTTTCCTTCGTCGGTTCGGTTTTGTTTGGGTTTTTTGGTATGGTTTTTGCATAGTAAACCGAACCGAACCAAAAAAATTCGGATTTTAAAAAATTGAAAACTGAACAATTTGGTTTTTCAGTTTTTGTTTTTTTGGTTTGCTTTTATCTGGTTTTTATTTGCCCAGCCCTACTTACAAACATGCTATAGACGTATCATATAAAGAATGAGCAACATCACAATTTATCTTAAACATATTATGTGGTGGGGGTTACAATTTTTCTTTGTTAAATCTGGTTCCGCCACCACTTTCACCTGTATTAATATCCATAGACAATAAAGAAGTAGATGCATATAAAAAAGATGTCTAAATAATGTGCATAACAGAGGTAGTAGCCCTTTTGATAGTCCTATCATAAATACGATTTGCAGACCACATAATCCAACTGATTCCCACGTGCGGGAACATATTAGCCAACTTACTAATATCTTTCAGGGGTTGTAAACACTCTCCAATCAAGTGCATGGCTAGTAAAACCGATGTCTCGAACAACAAATAATGCGTCACTCTCAATGGAGGCGCCTGATAGGCTAGAATGTCGTACAACTAAAAAGCCCTCCTCACCCCAAGACACTATGCGGAAAAAGTAAAAAAGTGGTTACTTTATTCGTGTTCCCAAAAATAATGGCACAAGATTCGTTTCTTTTGATAAATCATGTAGTCATACTACTCAAACAAAAAGCTATATTCATATTAAACTTGATCGAATCGTGGGGAAAGATATACCAATTCAAAATGTTAGTTGCGGCATCAATAATAATAGGGGAAGATGAAGGGTGGGGAAATAATAGTTCACATCATGCCCATATAAATCAAATAAAATGCACTTTAAGGTCGAAATAATACTGTTTACGTTGACATGAGTATGTTCCATTGAAATATTTTTACTGGCTTTCCAGATGACCAAACAAGAGAAAGCAATCATAAGTATGATTTCCTTTTGATGGTATCCAACTTCAGAGAACTCTAAGCTAAAGAAGGACAACCAATCATCGAATAGGCCACACCTACTAGATGGGAATAAGGCCATATACTGAGAAATTGCTCATAATTTACGTGTTCATGTACACTGTAAGAAAATACGTGCTACTATTTCATCAACCCTATGATAGAGAGTGCAACTAGCAGAGGGGATACATTTTTTACGTACTTGATTGAATTGAGTAGGTTGAGCGTTGTGCGAGACCTCCATAAATTGTTTTTCAACTTAGTTGGAATAGGTGAATTCGATATCATCTTTTACATAGAAACGTGTTTTTTTACAGTCCCATTTTGTCTTTAATTATGAATCGTTTAGATTTTATCTTCTTTTATTTTTATCATTAAATAATTCCTTTTTTTGTCCAAAAACTTTCTATTAATAAACGATAGGTAAATCAGCCTATCCCCACACTTGGAGATTCGGCTTTGATAAGTTCATCTAATATGGATGGGATACTCCCTCTACCTAACTCAAAACTAATGTCATAGGGCGAGTTTTTGGTTAGCCAATCAGCTACTAAATTACTTCTTCTCAAAACAAATGAGAAAGAAAGATTACAACATTCACTAATAAAATAAATACTACGAATAATGTTCCTAATACAAGCATTAATTATAAGAGAATTAGAAGCAAGTGGCCCCATGATGCCTAAGTAATCGTTCTCAATAACGCATCTAATGCCCTTGAAATCTCTAGCCCAAAGACACGCTTTCAAGATACCAAGAGCCTCAACTTCCATAGGGTTATCTGCTCCTACCTCCCATTAGCTCAGCTTGATTACTTTGCCTTTATGATCGTTGATTACACAAGAAATGACAGATTTATCAATTTTAAAAGAAGCATCATAATTAATTTTATACCAGTTAACTGGGGGAGGTTGTCATTTAATACTTGCATTTTTACTTTTAGTATCACAGTTATCATCTTTCAAAACATTATTTAAATTCTTACCAGTAGTTGAAGAGGAACTAATCATCTTACCAGTTAAGATTTTTTCCTTTTTTTCTCCCAGACTTAGTAAGTCATCCTCGAGATATGTTAACCCACTAGAATTTACACTATTAGCCGAGGTGTTTATTTCATATTTATTCATGATTTTTTTCAGATTTATAAATCATCCTTAGGATAAAGTATGTCAGCTTGTTCTTTCCATAACATATCAGCTTGTATAAGTGTTCTCAATGGACATAATTTCACATTTTTAAAAATAAAGTCATTCCTTGCCTTCCATATATGCCATAAAATAATAGCAACTTTATCAATAATATGGGTTAATTTATCACTTTCTTTGTTAGCTTTGCTCAAGATATTAGCCATCCAAACATCCATTTTAAAAGGTTGTTGGTTGCTAAACTTGAACCCATAGGAGATGCAAACCAAACTGCTTTAGCCCAAGGGAATTCAAAAAATAAATGTTCAGTGGTTTCATCCTCATTGTTACATATAGAACACATCTTTGATTTTTGTATTTTTCTATTAAATAGATTAACACCTGTAGGTAGCAAATTCTTTACAGCTTTCCAGAGGAAATAATTCCCCAGTAGCTTCCAATACTCGAAAATATGAACCCTAGTCTTTACTTTGGATCTTTTTGTATTAATATGGGGTTTCCAAATTAAATAAGATAGGGGTTGGTGTTGTTGTAATTATCTTGAAATTATTGTATGACGGCCACAAGCATAGGGTTAATTAGCTATTAGTTTACGTATGGAAGGGGAATTTAGTAGTTGTACTGGTATAATTATGCCTTCTAAAATTAAAGACTCGAAAGAGGTAAACTAATTAGGAAATAGTGTGAGGGTATAATAGTCTTGATCGTTAGTTAATAATGTAGGTTCATTCGGAAGAAACTCATAGAATTAAATAATAACTCCTACTTACTCTAAAGAGACTTAGGGTGTACAGTTGAATCCTGATTAGCAACAACGACCTATTTTGCCCTTAAAATTACAAATTACAATTAAGTCCTTGTCTTGACTCATAGCAGTATGAGTGTCTTCAACTACAATTCTATTCCCTCGTTCACAACTGTAGTTTAATTTACTTTGCTAATTTAGTAGTTAATCCTTAGATTAGTAGTAACCTTATACAAAAATCAAATAAAAATATTTTCTTTAGTCTTTTTTAGTAACTACGAATTGCGAATTCTGAACTTAAGTCCTAGATTAACTCATAAATCCTTGTGGAGGCGATACTCTACTTAATTTTTATACTACTTGGAAACACGTACAGTTGCAGTACACAACTTCCTTAGTGTTGGTTTATTATCACCCTTCGGGAGACAATAGTGGGTTATGAAGGCTTCGTAAGTAGGCTATACTTAGTATCAGGTAGTTTATAATGGTTGGTGGTTAGGTTAATTTAGGGTAGGTTTAAGGTTTTATACCAGACTGGTTCAATCCAATATACTATAGGTTTTTATCGGGGTTTCAGGTTTGTAAGCGGTTTAGGTTTTTATCAGTCTTATTTGAGAACAATAAAAACCTAACTTAACCTACTATAAACGGTCTAGTTGGACCGATCCAATCACTATAGTATCCGGTTTGGTGTGGCCCCTTCATTGGTTGAACGAGATCGATTGCCACCTTGACACAATCCCAAAATTTTAAAAAAGGAATACAATTGAAAGTGTGTTTCGTTATTGTTTTGTATATACAGACACAATAAAAGAATGTAGAAAAACAAAATATGCAGAAATGAGTTATTAGAACTTATTTATTTTATTTTTTGTTCTATACAAACTTGAATAATAAATAATTAGATTGTTGTGTTTTATTAGTAATGAACATATGATGCAGAAATGAAGGATGAAAAAGCGCATGAAAATTACTTGTTGACGATAGAAAGAAAAAGTTAATAACCTCGAGAAGGAAGGAAAGAGTAAATGCGTTAAAGATACATTATCCTCGATATCTCCTCAAAGTTCGTAGTCTATAGAACTTTCGACCGTCAAAGTTTCATGTGATTATACATGACAAACTACGCTCCTACATAGTCAGTTGTCAACCAATCAACGTGGGAAAGTACAAAGGCGACGTAGCTATAATTATCTTGGCGGTAAATCCCAACCACGATGGTAAGAGTATAGGACACTAGTATAAACAGTTAGTCCAAAAAAACTACAAATATAAACAAAATAATAATACACGGGTAGAATCATGATGTAATCATAGGGATTTTACGCCAATAATTTTTGCCATGATTTTTTTTTACTATTTTTGCATTTTATCTGGTCAAACAAATTATCAGTTGTCAAACTCAATCACTCCAGTTCTTATTTTTTTTATTCATTATGTAAATTTTTCTCTATCAAATTAGCCCATATGTAGGAAACGACTAGCTTTTTAACCACTGAGATACCACAAATGGCAAAAGCCAGAGCCAGCAAAAAGACGCAAGCACATAACAAAGAGTAGATGGTTGAAGCAACAACTTCCCACTCGACCGAATCACACAATGCATAATCCTCAGTGTAATAGGTAGAAGTTCCACTTCTAGAAACACCATTTCTAGAAACACCACCGACAATAATGGAAACCTACGTGCCCATTAGAGTAAAAGAAGTAGCCCTCTCTAGAACCAAGGGTTGTAAAGGGCTCAATAAACATAGACGAAGCATCCCTAACGGGTCAAGAGCATATGATTCCTCTCATGACAAAGATCAATGTAGCTGTATACGAAACAACCCCAAGGGTCAAACTCAACCTTCAAACATTGGGCCAACTGTTGCAAACTCTACATCAACTTTTGCATGACACATGCTTACAGAGTCATTCACACGCGCTTTATCCTTCACTTTCAAGAACACGTTGGGATTATAAGAAGATAGATATTTTATGTTTGTTGTTGAATAACTTTGTTTAAATAACAATTCATTGATAATCATCACCTCGAGTAGTTGCCCTAATATGAATTTTTACTGTAAAACTATTCAAAAAATACAGTACAAGACCAAATTTCTCACTCCAACAAATGGATATTTTCTACAAAACAATTCAAAAAATACAGTATAAGACCAAATTGCTCACTCCGACGAAATGGTTATTTACTGCAAAACAATTCAAAATATTCAGTATAAGACCAAATTGCTCACTCCAACAGTCACGGCATCTCCCTCCCCATATACTCTATACTCAGTCGCGCACGGTAAAAGACATCTAAAGATCATAAAATGGTCATTCTAGGATTTGTACAAAAATATAATAACATCACGACTGTAATTATATTTAAATTAGATAATTTTGAAAATTTGTAAAAATGATGATATTAGATTAAAAATAATTCAAATTTTTAGAGTTTCAATGATTAAAATTATTTTTTATTTTAATTTGGGTTCTTCAATTGTTGATGGCGTAGCCAAGCCAGATGATGATTGTGGAGAATGGAACACGAGTGGCGGCGGTTTTCTTGTGCAGGAGAGTGGCGGGCGGTTGATGATGGTGGAGATTGGACCACGAGTGGCGACGACTTTTTGTTGATGATGGTGGAGAATGGACCACGAGTGACGAGATTTTTTTATGCAGGAGAGCGACCGAGAAGATGAGATGACCCGGTCATTTTCTTGAAGAGATTTTTCGTTTTGGTCAGTAATGATAGATACTTTCGAAAAAAAAAGAGTAATGATGTGTAAATGATGACAATGTCATGCTGGGGTGGTGGGTACATGGCGCTGATGTGATGTCACGCGGTGTTGACTAACGGTTTCTTGATAAAAATTGGTAAAGATGGCTAAAGGTATCACAAAATACTAATATAAATAACCAGATGGGATTAGCTCACTGGCCAGAGCCTTGGTCTACCAATCTAGTGGTGCAGGTTCGAACCGAGTCAATGACTCCGAGTCCGAAGTGGCTCTCCTATGTAACCAAAAAAAAAAAATACTAATATAAATGACTATTTTTGCGACATTTTGTAAATCAAGTACCGCTAGTACACTTTCTTAAAAGATATAAAGTCAAACATGGTTTTTACCCTTCTTTTTAATTGGAGACTTCACTCTATTAAACAACTCTTGAAGCTTTAGCACATACTATCTAAGATTTTAGTTTCAATTTTCTACTAAAACAAATATAATTTAGAAGAACACAAACAAGAAAAAGCCTGGCTAAACAACTTTCATCGAATTGACTAATCATGACCACTCCTTAACATATTGCAAATTGGTGACCACACCTTAAGAACTTTACCTCGCCGAAATTAAAATTTTGGTGATGGAAATAAATCGTGATATGCTGTCTTCAACCCTATTTTAATGAAAGCTATTGGAATAAAAAATAAGAAAAACCCTGTGTGCAAGTTGAACCAAGAGATTCACATGATTTTGATATGGTGTCTTAGTTTCCACCTACATTTCACGTTGTTATAGCTATGTGGGGTGCACTCTGCGTTTGACAAAAAAAAGGGTGCACTCTGCTAAGACAACTAACTTAGTCTCTGTTTGGTCTTTCTCTGTTTTTTCTCTTTTCTTCACGTTATATGTTTAATTCTGGATCGGATCTTTTTATATATATATATCCAAAACCTCATCAACACGAAATTCCTTTCCAGCAAAAATATATAGTTATCAAACGTTGTGCCTAGCTTGTGACTTTGTCTGTTATTTACTCTTTTGTATACTCCTAGAGATCATAGTAACTGGTCAAGCAATATTTAATACAATACTCTAACTAATTAGGAAATAAAGTAACTCGAGCGTCTCATAGGAGAAGAAGAAACATTCCGTTCTACTCCAAAAAATAATTACTAATTTGAGAGAATATTTGAAAAAGAACCATGCTGTATATAATATTTTTTTTATTCAATTCTTGTATCATTTTCTATAGGTTATATCTTATGTAATATTAAATAAAATATTAGTAATTAAGAAAAAAACAATATTATTAGTATCCAAGAAAGGTGGGTTTTTTTTGACAATTTTCGTGTTCAACCTTTGTTAACTAACTTTTATTAAGGACGGGCTTTTTCTAACCCGACCAACTAGTTCACTCCATATAAATTAAATTTAAATTAGATGGATTTATTATACAGGGTGAGTTGTGTATTTTGAAATTTAACAAAAATATACATAGTTTACTAGTTTTAAAACTTAAACCAGCAAACCGACACTAACCCGATTACCCTTTGAATATAAAAAATAAAAAAATTTATATTGTTTAGCTTACTTGAATAATAAGACTGTTAATTGCTAGAGTGGTTAAAATATTTTTACAAGAATAAAAATGACTCTGAGTCCAAAATGGCTTTCAGATTTATTAAAAGAAAAACATAGAGTCCCTCTATATTTATTTTTTCTTCCTTCTTATTTAAAATTTCTTAAAATTTCATTAATAAACTAAATCTAATTTCATATTATATTATGATATTATTTTTATTTTTTTTAATATCTAACATGTGTTTTTTTCCTAAATCTTAAGTTATATTTTCTAATATTAAAAATTATTTGAGTATAGTTATATGTTCTCGGTTATACTTTTTGTTACAACTTTCATTATATAAAAATTCTGTTCAATGATTCTAGATTCAAATTTAACATGTTTATCAACCCAAATCATCTTAAATGCACCCAAAACACGTCACACTCAAAACTTAACTATTTGTATAATTTTTAGACAAACTCCAGAAACTAAAAATGCTCTCTCAGGCACATTCTCCCAAAAACCCCCTCACCGCCTAAACCCTCCCCTTCACCACCGTTTACAGCACTTCCTCCTCCGTCTTTAACTTACATTTTAACACTGATCTAACGTTTTTGGGTGTTACTCATACTAGATCTATAAAATTTAACCTTATATTCATCTCGTTTGCTAATATTAGATTCATCAAAATCTCTATCTCGTTTTTCTTCGATTTGAGCTTTACACTGATCTTCTAGTTTTATTCTCACTTTCTCTCTGTAGCATTTATGGCTACTATTAAATATGATGGGATGGATGGAACTGAAGATGATTTCACTCTCTCTCCTGACCGAGAGGAGATTTATGCTAGTTTTGATGAACCTAAGCTGTTTCTTCGAATCATTGCGACATGTAATATCAACTTAAACTACTTGAAAAAAATCATTATACAACACTAGGGTATTTCTGGAAGAATAATTGTGGAAAAGCGAGGCACAAAACTTTGTGTTATTCAGTTTGAGAAACAGGATGATCTTGATATAGTTTGGATTAATAGACCTTATCATATATTCGATTTTCATGTCTTGATTTAGAAATATGAAGAGTGTGTAAAAAACCCTAAATTGCTTGAACAGACCTCCTTTTGGGTTAGAATTCTGGGTGTTCATCCTTTGTTCTTTAAGGAAGGAAATGTGGTTAAGATTGCTTCTAAATTGGGTAAAGTGTGTGAAATTGAACTCCCGAACCCAGACAATTTTAAAGAGAACTCAATTGTTAGAGTAAGAGTGGACTGTTTGATCTCAAAACCTCTTGTGTCAGGCTTAATGTTCAAAATTATGAATGGAAAATCAGTATGGATCTCGTTTAAGTATGAGAAATTGTTTGATTTTTGTAATTTATGTGGAATTACGTCACATGAAGAAGGAAAGTGTGATAACCCTGAGAAATTAGTTACAAAACTTGGTAACTGGATTATATTTATTGAGACAGACAAGAGAGGAGATGTATTTGTTTTCAGAGCTACTAAATCTGTAACCAAAGTGCATAAGAAATGAGGCAATAAACCTTTAAAGAAGAAGAATTAGATTAAAGATACTCTAGAGGGGAGAGAAATTGATTTGAATAAAAGAGGGGCCCAAGTCAATAAAGTCCAGGCCTCGCTTTTATTACCTTCAGTGGATTTGGGTGATAAAAGTCTTCCTAGAGTCTATTTTAAGTCTAATGTCAGGCCTCTCAGCCTAGGAGAATATAATAAACTTTGTGGGCCTGCTGGTCCTCTAAAGATAGAAAGCCCAAATGTGAAGATTAACATAGTTATAACTCAAAATTCAAACAAGTCCATTTGCTTTGGTTCACTTGAGAAGAATAATATTAGAACAAAACAAGTTAGGGTTGATCTTGGTCTTCCTGCTGAAGATGAGAATGACACTTTTGTCCCTGCAACTCTTGTCGACTCTATTTACAATGGAGGAGATGATGAGATGGCAGACCTTGAACAAGAGTGTAATGAAGAGGCTAATGAGAACAGGGAAATAGAAGGCTCTTATGATGGTTTGGATGTTGAAGTGGTTTGCGAGGTTGACCCAAATCAACCTCAAAACCTCCAACGATACAAGCTTGGAGATGTCAAGGCATTAGCACGGCCTTGACAGAGATGATCCTAGTGGATATGGTTAAGGCTCACCATATAGAGGTACTTTTACTTTCTGAAACAAAACGCAAATTTGATTATGTTAATTCTTTATGCTCTAAATTGCAATTATCTTTAGTTGCTCATGTTGATCCTGATGGTTTATCAGGAGGTTTAGTAGTATATGTCAAAAATTCTGAGAAATTCAAGCTTATAAGTACTGATAAGAACTTAATTCATTGTACCTATTAGGGTTCTAAATTTGGTAACTGTGAAATCGTTTTATCTATGGACCTACAACAGATACAGATAAAGAAGTTTTTCTTAGGAAAATTTCTGATGTCTCTTTTATATCTGATTGTTGGTGTGTTTTAGGTGACTTTAATTTGATCAGATTCCCATCTGATAAACTTGGTGGAGAGATTAGCAATATTCATAAAAGGAATATGAGCCTTTTTAATCAATTTATATCTACTAATAACTTGGTTGATCTTGCAACTAAAGGATGTAATTTCACTTGGCCTAACAAGAGAAATGGAAACCAGCTTATTAAACAAAAGTTAGATAGAATTCTAGTAAGTAAAAGTTGGATGGATAAATTTCCTAATTCATGGTGTTTGGTTTTACCCTCCACATGGTCTGATCATACACCAATTGTGCTCGATTTTGGAATTTTGAAACGAAAATAGAAAAAGAGGTTTATTTTGGAGAAAGGATGGATACATAATAATCATTTTTGTAAAATGATTATTGAGAAATGGAAAAACTGTCCCTCGGATGATATTAACGGAGTTATGAAAATTTCTCTAAAATTACACTACATTCATAAACATGTTGCTCTTTGAGCTAGAAAGAGGGTATTAAAAAATAGATTACTTATTGTTAAAACTCTAGCTCAAATTGAGCGGCTGTTTAATGAACCCTATTCGGATAATAACAAAACTGCTTTTGATACTTTGAGTCTAGAACTTGAAAATACTTGGAAAAAATAAAAACTTTATTGGTCTTTGAGATCAAAGAATAGATGGATGAAACTTGGTGATAAAAATACTAAGTTTTTTCAAGCTAGTACAAAAGTAAAGAGAAATGCAAATAGAATTACAAGACTGAAAAAATGATGAAGGTGACTTGGTCACTGAAGAATCTAATATTCAGAATGTGATTAAGACACACTACAATAATGTGTTTAAAACTAGTGGTAAAAGGGATTACATTCCTATACTTACTAAAATAAAGAAAGTTATGACAAAGGAGATGAGTGATTAATTGATCAGACCTATGCAACTGAATGAACTTAAAGAAGAAGTGTGGGCTCTCAGTAGTGACAAATCACCTGGCCTTGATGGATTTGGAGGGTTCATTTTCAAAAAAATCTGGAAAGAGTATAAAGCTAATCTTTTATTTCTAGTTTCTGATTTTATGAGAAATAATTCATCTCTCAAAGATATTAATAGTACTATCATTGCTTTGATACCTAAATGTACTAATCCAGATGTTCTTTCTCCCTACAGACCTATAAGTTGTGCTAACTTCATATATAAAGTTATCTCGAGAATTCTCACTTCGACACTTCAACCATATTTGGGTGAAATTATTTCTGAAACGCAGACTGCATATATTCCAGGAAGGTCTATTTTTGAAAATATTTTAAATTTCCCAAGAGGCAACACATTTTTTGAAAAATAAAAGAAATTCAAATAAATATACTTTGGCTATCAACGCAGATATGAGCAAAGCATATGAGAATATATAATGGGATTTTCTTATTGATTTATTATCAGAGATGGGTTTTGATAGGATTTGGATTCATTAGATAAAAAACTGTATCACTACAGTCTCATATATAATTCAAGTCAATGGAGAATTAATTGATATTGATTCACCTCAAAAGGGGTTAAGACAAGGTGATCCCTTATTACCTTATCTGTTTTGTTTAGTAACTCAAACTCTTAATCATCTGTTTGAGTATTATGTTGAAATTGGGTTCCTGAAAGGTATCAAAATAACAAGAAATGCTCCTATGATTACACAAATACTATTTGCAGATGATAGTCTCTTTTTCCTTGAGGCTGATGAATATAATGTTGAAATTTTTACAACAGCTCTGAATTGGTATTGTTTTGCAACAGGACAAAAAGTTAATCTCAACAAAAGTGGAATACTTTTTAGTAAAAATGCGCCAGGAGAGATTAAGAACAAGATTTCTAACATTTTAAGGATGAGTAAGATTAGTGATCTTGGGAAATACTTGGGAATTCCTTCTTCTTGGGGAAAATCTAAAGTCAAATCTCTTGAATGGCTTATGGAACTTATTTTAAAAAGAATGGATAATTGGGAGACAAGAATGCTTTCGAAAAGTGGGAAGGAAGTCCTAATTAAATCAATAGTTGGAGCTATTCCAAGCTATATCATGTCTGTGTTCTTGATTCCTAATAAAATCACCACACATATTACATCCTTGATAGCTGATTTTTACTGGAATAATAAGGGTGAGAGTAGATGCCATTGGGTAAAATGGCAAACACTTATGAACTCTAAAGAGGATGGAGGTTTGGATTACAAAGATTTTCATGCTCAAAATGTAGTTTTTTTAGCTTCAAATGCATGGAAGGTTATGTTAAATAAAAATTCTGTTTTATTTAAAGTGTTGAAAGGAAAATAAGAGAGAATTTTCATTGATGGAAAAAGAGACAAAAAAAAAAGATGAGAGTAGGATGGATTTTCCACCTAGTACCCCATTGATGTCACCACCCATTCCTACGAACACTAATTGTTCAAGGGTTGACATCTACAAAGAATTTGTAGAGGCGTTTAGTGAAAGTAACATCTACACCCAAATGCTTGATATTGATGAAGTGGGATTCACGCTGCAAAAAGTATTCATGGAAGCTATCTTGGAAGCGAGTGAGAATGCGAGTATAGAGATCGACGTTGAAACCGTCACCCTTATAACGAAAGATAATTCCGAGACATTCCATGTTTTGGACAAGAAGATTGAGGAGGTGTCACTTGAGTTCCCCATTATTCCTATAATGCCCAAGGAGATCACAAAGAAGGACCACCACCATGAACCTGTGAAGAAGAGAGCAAAGGATAAGTTTAGGGTAAGCGACGAAGTTGCTTGGAAGGCCTTTAAACAAGAGAATAGGCCACGAGGCTTAAAAAATGCGTGGATGGGACCAATTGTTGTTACTCGAGTCATGACGACAAAATTGAAGGAAATACAACCGACGAGAGGTCAAAGGCTTCGAATTGTAGATGTGCATAACCTCACCTGCTGTTGGGGAGGCTACATACTCAAGGAATAATAGAGGTAACACGTCAAACTTTAAACGACGTTAAACAAAAGTATTCGGAGACAACCCAAGTTTCAATTGCTTTATTAGTTTAGATTTATAGTGTCTATTAATAACTTATTTATGTGTTTTAGTGTATAATATATGTAAGGAGAAAGGTAGAAAGTGTTTTTGATGTACAAGTGAGATGAAAATTGAGTTTGGGGTGAAAGAAATGCAAAAATTATGCTCACCATCAGGTCGAGTAGTATACCGCGCCCTACGAGCAGTATAACGCACCATGTCACACCATCACAACCTACATGCCAGGGGTCAAATGGTCAGAGAGTTTCATTGATCGCGCGGTATACAATGCCATATTTGCGGTGTTCTGCTGCAGAAATCTTGACAGTGGGGCGAAAAGCAACGCGATGTACATTGATCAAAAGCAAAAAAAGGCTGTGCGGTATTACCGTGCCCTACGAGCGGTATGCCACTGCACGACATAGTGTCACAACGGGTAGAGCATGGTCAACTTGGTTAGATACTATGAAGGATCCATTAGTATACCGCGCCATATAGGCGGTTACAGCTCCATAAGCAAAATGTCACCACTCCAAGTCCACCGTCAAGCAAGTTAGGATCCTCAAGACTTTGGAGCGGTATACCGTGATACAACTTAAAGGTCAGCAAGAAAAAGGTTAAGTGTTCTTCATTTACATAACAAACCTAAACCCTAGCCTCCTTCTTCTTCCCCAACCACCTAAACTCCATTAAAGCTCAACCAAGCCTTCACCACACATTAAAATAACACCAAATGACCTAAACTTCATATCCAAATTCGTCCTTACATCATTCCAAACAACAGTTAAACACCCAAATCATTCCAAAATCCTAGAAATCAAGATTCAAGTTCAAAATATATCCAAAACCTTTTGCATAATTCTTAAATCCTTATCACCCAAATATAATCTTATCACACCCACATAGAAAAACATCATCCTTACACCTTTACTACTCCAAATAATACCTTATCCTCCCATACAAGGGGTAATTCTAAAAGTGGTAGAACTTTGAGTTCAAGGTCAAAGGAGATGACTTGAAGAACGGAGACACTAGCTAATGTGAGGGGGATTGAAAAAAATCAAGGCAAAGAAGTGGATAAGGACAAGAAGAAATTGGAAAGGTAACGAGATTTCTAGAGTCGATTGATTGAATGTACCATATCAGGAGGAAAGAAAGGATGAATCATGGTGATACAAGAAGCATACGTATAAGATAAGCACCAAACCCTATCTTGAGTGTTCGCAACACGAGGAAACAACCTAGAAGAGTATATTTTCTACCTTTTATACCATTTCTCTATTTGTATATAATGTGTTTTATCTTTAATATTATTGAATTTGTGTCGAGTCGTGGAGTCATGGCTCACCTTTGAGTTAAGGGTGGGGATTCGTTGTTCCCATCCCCATTTTATGTGATTTATTTCTTTTTATGTAGATTTTCTTTTGAGATAGAATTAGGTGTAAAATGTGTTCAATGGCCTAGAAACATACGCTTTAGTGAGTTAATGATAGTAGATAATTTGTTTATAAACTAGTTGTATTATGTGCTTTGAAATATGAACATGAAAACACACATTAACTGTAAAGAATAGATTACTAAGAAATGCAGTAGAAGAAAGTTTGAGCTTAGGGAGCCTTGAGTGGCGTGTAGTACCTGAGATCCGAGCAAGTTGATAAACCCATTTAAGAACGTGCTAGAGGTGAGAAAGTAATAAATTTTAATAGTTAGGAAAGTGATTAAGATTTTTCTTCGATAATCCCTTTTGTGCCTTTTTAGCTTCTTGTCCATATTAATTAAATATTATCCGTCTCAACCCCTTCTAGACTTTCTAAAGACTTTTATTAGACATGTTACAATCTATACCCCTTAGATTCTAGGACTTTTCCATATAACCCGCACTTGATGCTTCGAAACTCGTCTTTAGAGCTTGAATTTGGGTCGTGGGAACGATTATGGGAAACGTCATTGGATTGGTTTTTGTGCTATGTGTTTCAGATTTTGATCATTTGCTTATATATAATAACCCTTTGCCGGGGTAAAAGAAAAAAATATTTAAAAAAAATGGAAAAAATGTGAAGCACAGTAGCATGACTTCTCACATAAAAAGGAGAGTCATATCTAACTTGCAAAAGAAAAGAAATACATTTGGACCGGCAAAGTGGATTTTTAGGTGATCATTATGGATTTTAGTTTGGTTATTTGGGATGCGAAATAACTGCATCAAAGTTGGGTTGAGTGAGAAAATTTATGAGAGTAACTCAAAATCTAGAGCGACTCGTTGATAGATAATGAGGAGAGAGCCAAAAGCTCACTCTAAATTATCCAAATATACAATCATACCGTCCCTAAGCCTACATTAATACCATAAAAGATCTTATGATTCTTGACTAAGTGATTTTGGAGCAATTGAACCAATAAAGAGTAGTTAGATGGACCATTAGAGACTATGTTAGGGTCGATAAACACTCGATTGCCTCCATATCAAACTAAGAAAATAACCTCTCCTTCGTGAATTGCAAAGCTAATCTAATCTTGAACTTAAACCGTATTGATTGTATGTATGATAAGTGTATATATATTAATTATTTGTAAATAATATTATATGAAACTTGCTATGTGGTTGCTTTAGGACTATTATTTACATTCTCCTTCTCCCGTGCTTATTTGCCTTAGCTGATATTTTAGAGACTCCTTTATTGTTCTTTATTTTATTTATCGGGACAACAAAGTTTTGAGTGTGGGGTCTTGATATCTCCCTTTTTATGATAAATATATCCCATCGAGAGATATATTTTTAAGTTCATTTTGTGCTAAGATGAGTGATTTTTCCCTATTATTTGAAATATTCTTGTTTCTTGCCTTGTTTTGGAGATTTGTCACTTTTAGATCTATTATACGCATTAAGAGAAAGAAATGTAAGTCTTTATTACGGAATCCATAATACCAGACTACTAACTAAGTCACTATTAGAAATATTTTTTGTGTACATTTTACCTTCGTTGGATAGAATGAGCGTAGAACCCCTTAGTTTCCCCCACCGATCATCATGTCCGGCTCCCATTTCTACTAAGCAATCAAACCTAAATGACGTTAATCATTTCGTCAGTGCATCAAGATGATTTAACTCTATTTTAAAGTGATTTATTTCTATATGTAAATTATATGCCATCTCTTTCATGATAAGATATTCGATGTTAATGTCTTTGAATTTGATCACTTCCTTTGTTTCTTAAATATCTACCTCCTACCCTGTTGTCACAGACAATCACAAATGGTCTTTCTACATAGGTCAGTGGTCTTTCTATGTAGGGAAGTATTTGTCCATTAGGATTTGAACATATGGAAATATCACTCAACCATATTACAAAATTTGAGGCTTCATATCAAGCGGTAAACATGGCCTCCATGATTAATGTGGCCACCAAAGTTTGATTAGTGTTTTTCCAACTTATGGTTCTACATGAAATCATAAGAACATATTCAGATGTATATTTCTAGTTATCCACACATCTAAAAAAATCCAAATTTGGGAAACATGCCAGTTATGTAGTGGGCTCATCAAACTGTTAATGACCTTCCAATATCTAAACCTAGTGTATCATATGTACCAGGTAGCATGCCAAGGACGAATGTTATATCTATCATTGTGTAGAGTTGGGTGTACATAAAACTCTCAATGACTGATGAGTATGTCATCCTTTTTATTTCTTTCTACTCTAAGTTTGAAGTTGTGCATTTATTGCAAAAAATCAAACTTAACACCATGCACTAGTGGCGTGCTACATATGTAGATATATATGAGCATCACATAACACAAGAAAATTTTGTCAACATATTACTTTTTGAAATACCAATATATAGTTGGATGTGGTCCCTATTAATTTACTGCCAAGAGTAAATGAAGCGACTCAGAGGTGTTTAATTTCGAAACTTGATGATAGAATACTCTTGGTGTCGTCCAACATAATATTGTTGTTGTATGCGAGAAGTATGTCACCAATGTATATGGCGAGGATGCCTAAAGTTGAGATAAGTACACTTGTCAAATATTTTTTCTTGAACCCGTGTTCGCACACAAATTTGTCTAATTTCATGTACCAATGTCGAGAAGCTTGTTTTAAACCATAAATGGACTTGTTCAGATTTCATAGCAGGTGCTTAGAGGTTAGTATTCAACATCTTTGGCTAAACCATGTAAATTTTTTTCTCAATGTCTTCATTAAGAAACACAATTCTTGCATCCATTTTGTGCAACTCTAAATAATAGTGTGCAACAATTGCATGGCGATCCCAAGGATTTTTTTTGTAGAGACGGGGGAGTACATTTATGTATAATAAATACCTTTCCTGTGAGTGAACCCTCTTGCTATTAGAAGTATTTTTTTACCTTTTGACATTACCCCAATGAGTCTTTCTTGGTTATAAATACCCATTTTAAGCCACTGGCTTTCTTTCCATTAGGTAATTCAGTCAAGGTCCACATACTATTATCATGCATTAACTTTAAACCTTTGTGCATGGATTCAATTAGTGTTGCAGAATCCAGGTTTGACTTTACCTCTTCTAACAAATTTCTATTTCTTTTCAAAGACAAGTCAAGGTCATGCACATTACAATTTACAACCATAGTTGTATGGCTCTACTATGCTAATTCTTTAAAATCGACAAAATACTAGAGGGTTTTGCATAAGCTCCTCATTGTTGTTACCATGGTTACTATCCTTACCTGTATATCCTTTACCAAGGAAAATATCATCTTGTAAATATTTGTAATAGGGTTAATCGTGGGTGTGTTTCCAATCTTTATATCAATCAAAGGAATAGTCATCAAGTTGTTCTCGATGATTGAAGGAAAGATACTTTCTCTTTCTTCCTCGAAACTTATTTAATTTTTCACGTTATTTCACCGTCCTCTAAAAATTTACAGTTACCAATTCAAAGAATAATACCGAGGATTGAGAAACATATATACTCACGACTTCTCATTATATCTTGTAAAGTAGCAACTAACACTTTTTTAAATCTGGATTTCATTATGCGGGCCTACTAAGCAGAATTTTTGTTGGACATGACTATCGATCGATTCCTTAATATCCTCTTTTCCTAAATGGATGATTTGTATTGTTTTGTTGGTTTGACTTGTGTTGCACGGGATTAATATTTTTAGTTTTTGGACATTATTTGTTGAGACTGATTTGATTTTTGGCCAATATATGATCGTTGGATAAGATTTGATCGTTGGCCAAAAAAGAAGTTCTGAATGAAGCTCCTAGTGTGAAGGAGTCATCTAGTTAATTTTTTCTTGCTTAATATCTGTTAGTTTGTTTCTATGTTTTAGGGATAAACGTTATCTTATTTTTCAGTTAAGATTTAGCCTTTGACTGTGATCTATTTAAAAGCACTTTCATTGCTAATAAAGATTATCAAAGCATTTGAGCTTTTGCTTGAGTATTAGTTAAACTCTGAGACAACAAATCTGGTATTAGAGCCATAAAACTTAAAGTGAGAAAAAGTGATCAACAAACACACTGTGAAACATGGGGGAATCAAATAATTTTTCACATCTAAACATGCCAAAATTTGATGGGGATTATGATCATTGGAGCCTTCTCATGGAAAATCTTATCAGATCAAAAAGTACTTTGAAGTTGTGAAAGATTGAGTGGAAGAACCTACCAATGAAGAAGCACTAACCGCAGTGAAGAAGAAAACTCTTAATGAAGCAAGGTTAAAAGATCTCAAAGCAAATGATTATTTGTTTAGTGCCATTGACAAATCAATTCTTAAAACAATCACCTTGAAGTGAAGCTCCAAGTAGTTGTGGGATTCCATGAAGACCAGGTATCAAGGAGAGTAAAGCGTGCACAATTGCAGACATTGAGAAGAATGTTTGAACTGCTGGATATGAAGAATGGAGAGTTTATCTTAGATTACTTCACAAGAGTAATGGTGGTGGCGAATGACATGAGAAATTGCGATGATGATATGCAAGATGTTAAGATCGTGGAGAAGATCTTGCGTACACTAACTGCGAACTTCAGTTACATAGTATGTTCAACTGAAGAATCTTAGGTTATTGACAGTTTATCTATTGATACTTTGCAGAGCTCATTGTTGGTACATGAGCAGAAGATGAAAAAGCCAAGTAATAGAGCAAATGAGTAGGTACTTAAAGTCTATTACGATAACCGAGCTGGTGGAGGTCGGGGAAGAGGAAATGTCAGAGGAAGAGGTAGATTTAACAAAGCAACATTGGAGTGCTATAGATGTCATAAGCTCGGCCACTTTCAATATGAATGTTCAGAGGAAGGTAATGTGAATTATGCAGAGATTGATGAAGAAGAAGGTGATGTACTTTTAATGACATTCATTCCCAAAAAAGAACAAATAGAGTTATGGTTTCTTAATTCTGGCTGCTCAAATTACATGTGGAGACAAATCTTGGTTCTCCAAGTTGGATGATGGATTTAGATGCTCAGTGAAGTTGGGACACAATACTATGCTATATGTGATTGGAAAAGGTAATGTGACTCTACTTGTAAATGGAAAGTCCCACACTATTCCAGATGTATATTTTGTACCAGAATTAACAAGCAGTCTAATAAGCCTGGGACAGCTAGTGCAAAAGGGATGTGAGATTCTAATACAACATGGGTCTTGCAAACTTTATCATCCAAAATTAGGACTTGTTATGCAATCAAATATGAAAATAAATAAACTATTTAAAATTATGGCAGCAAAGTGTAGCATAACAGCAACAAAGACATGCTTGAAACTGCCAAATAGAAAGATCGACAGTTGTGACATCGAAGATATTGTCATTTAAATTACAAAGGGCTGAGAGATTTGAAACACCAGACAATGGTTAAAGGAATACCATATCTAAGAACAGAGGAAGCTGAAAAGTGTGACAGTTACTTAGTAGGAAAGCAACATGGGGAAAGTATTCCAATGAAAAGTGTCTGGAGGTCATCAAGAAGATTGTAGCTGGTTCATTCAAACATATGTGATCCAATATCTCCAACATCAAGTAGCAACAAGAGATATATTCTCACATTCATTGACGATTTTAGAAGAAAGGTTTGGATATCTTTCTTATCTTTAAAGTCTGAAGTTTTTGTTGTATTTACTCGATTTAAAATTCACGTGGAGAGACAGACTAGAGAAAACTTGGTATGTTTAAGAACAGATAGAGGTAGAGAGTTTACATCAAATGAGTTCAATGAATTTTGTGACAAAGCTGGCATAAGTAGACAACTCACTACTGCATTCACCCCTACACAAAATGGGATAGCTAAGCGCAAGAATCGCACAATAATGAACATGGTTCGATGTATTCTAAATGACAGCGGAGTGCCTAGGAAGTTTTGGCCGGAAGCAACTAAGTTGGTCATGCATGTTCTAAACAGAAGTCCAACCTCAGTGATACAAGACAAAACACCTGAAGATATGTGGAGCGGAATAAAGCCTACAGTCGATTACTTCAGAGTATTTGGATGCTTGGCACATGTTCATATTCCAGACCAAAGACAAAAGAAGCTTGATGACAAAAGCATCACATGTGTACTAATTAGAGTTAGTAATGAATCAAAAGGATATCAACTGTACAATCCTATAACTGATAAAGTTATCACGAGTAGGGATGTGTTATTTGAAGAAGATAAAGGATGGAATTGGGAACAACAGACTAAAAGATCTATGAAATACTAATATGGGAGGATGGAGAATCTGAAAATAAAGAGATTAATGATGAAATGACCCAGCAACCAGAAATAGAGAACAACAATGGAGAAGATTCAGAGGAAGATGCATCACCAGTTCCAACTCATCAAAATTCTGTAACTGCAAGAATTAGAAGACCGCCATCATACTTACATGATTACGTGACAGGAAGGGAAGAAGAGGAAAATGTTGCAGGTCTCGTAATATTTGTCTTATAAGATGATCCTACAACATATGATGAAGCTAAGAAAGATGAAAAATGGTTAAAACTATGAAGATATAGCTAAAATCAATAGAAAGGAATGGAACTTGGTTTCTCACTGAACTGCCAACAGGAGCAAAGAAAATTGGAGTTAAATGGGTTTATAAAACAAAGCCAAATGAGATGGGAGAAGTTGAAAAGTACAAGGCTCGGTTGGTAGTAAAAGGTTATGCTCAAGAAGAAGGAGTGGATTATAGTGAAGTCTTTGCTCCAGTAGCAAAATGGGATACTATACGAATGATTCTAGATGTGGTCGCTCAAAAAAATTGGTATGTCTATCAGGTGGATGTAAAGAGTGCCTTTATATATGGTGAGCTAACATAAGATGTATTTGTGGACCAACCACAAGGCTACATAAAGAAAGGGAAGAACACAAGGTATACAAACTAGTAAAGGCACTATACGGTTTGAAACAAGCACCAATGGCTTGGTACAACAAGATTGAAACCTATTTTGTCAAGGAAGGTTTTCAGAGATGTGATCATGGCATACACACTTTGTCAAGACAAAGAAGGTAACAAGATTCTTATTGTCAGTATTTATGTAGATGATTTAATTTTCACAGGCAATGATGAGGGGATGCTTAAGGATATTAAATCATCTATGAAAGAAGAATTTGAGATGACAGACTTGGGAAGAATGAAATACTTCTTAGGTGTTGAGGTGACACAAGATGAAGATGGAATATTTACTCATCAGAAGAAATGTGCAGAAGAACATCTTGAAAGGTTCAATTTGCATAATAGAAATGAAGTCAAGAACCCATTCGTACCAGGCATAAAATTGTCAAAAGAATGAGATGCTAACAGAGTTGATTCTATGTTGTATAAACAACTCATTGGAAGCTTGGTGTACATCACAACCACAAGACCAGACTTGATGTCTGTGGTATAATTGCTGAGCAGATACATGGCTGATCCAAGAGGAGAGCATATGCAAGCTGCAAAATGTGTGCTAAGGTATATTAAGGGTACTTTGGGATTTGGTGTGTTTTAAAAAAAATGGTTGGGGAGTTGACCGTCTACACAGACAGTGACTACATCGGGGATGTTGATGACAGACGTAGCACAAGTAGTTATGCGTTCTTGCTGAGTGGTGTGGCTGTCGCATGAGCTTCAAAGAAGCAACCAGTAGTTACTTTGTCAACTACAGAAGCTGAGTTTATTGCAGCATCTTATTGTGCATGTCAATGTGTATGGATAAGAAGGATTCTGGAGGAATTTGGTTTAGTACAATTAATATGTACGATACTATGTGACAATAACTCAACCATAAAACTGACAAGAAATCCGGTTCTTCATGGTCACAACAAACACATAGTCAGGTTTCATTTTCTTATAGATCTTACAAGGAATGAAGTTGTGAAATTGGTTCATTGTGGTACTAATGATCAGATTGAGACATTAAGCCACTGAAGTTGGATGTCTTTGTTCGATTAAGAGATAAGCTTGGAGTTTGTGAAAAGATAAACTGAATTTACTACTTTCAGTTTAGGGGAGGCATTGTTGAGACTGATTTGATCGTTGGCCAAAAAGAAGTTCTAAAGTGTGAAGAAATCGTTAGTGTGAAGGAGTCAACTAGTTAATTTGTTTTGCTTAATATCTATTAATCTGTTTCTATAATGTATTTAAAGCACTTTCATTGCTAATAAAGAATATCGAAGTCTTTGAGCTTTTGGTTGAGTATTAGTTAAACTCTAAGACAACATTATTAATGTCTTATTTCTATTTTTCTTTGTAATTTGTGATATTCGATCACAAGATTTCTTAGTTATTTTAAAGTATTCTAACCACTAGAGCACCTATCGATCTTAATATTTATATATTCGTTAATAAATTAAAGTTCTTCATTTTCATTAAAATAATTGTGATTTGGTCAATTTAAGACTCCTATACCTGTAATTAGTATGATATATTTCGAATTATTCTATATAGGTTTCTAATAGCCTATCATTTCTTAGTAGAATTTCTAAAATATATTTTTTTAACACATTCTTATCATTACAATTAACAAGGAAATGAATGTCATTATATTTTTACCATATAAAATTTGAGTTACAAAAGTTTAAGAATACTGAAGGTGATATAACGATTTTTTTTTTTGGACGGTAACGATTTTTTATATTATTTTTTGTTCGATGATCTCACGATTAAAACAATTTACTTTAAAGTTTAAACTATCGATAGATATGTAGTGTTAACATCATGCTTAAGGTGAATAAGTCACTTTACTAACTTGGGCCAAATTAAGAACCCTTGGACATACACTATCATATTTTAAATTCAAAACAACTTAGGTGCGTTGGTTATGCAAAGATCATGCGTTAAACTCATAACAACTTGGAAGACTTAGACTGCGCATGCATGAACATGTTGTGATGTTAGTATCAAATCTTGAGTGTGTGAATGAGGTCTGCATGACAAGCTTAATATAAGGGAAACGTTTTGGTCACACGCAGTTACGTTGTCGGTCGTTTGATTTACTACTTAATTTGCTTGTCTTCCTCTCTTAGGACAAAGGTCCGCAACAACCGAACAAATGTTCGCAACCCCGTCCTTATAATTTCGGTATTCGGAGGATGCGATGTCCTCGTTGCTTTCCATTTCTTTTTTTGTTCAAAGTCCTGGTTGCTTTCACGGTGTCACTTGTTATGACAAATCATAGGATATATATTTTTATTTTATTTTTGACGCAAATTATAGGGTATATTATGTTTCTAGTATTTGTTATATCCAACAAATTTAGGAAATTTATGCTTTTGGTTGTTATATGTTGTAAGCTTACCTTTTTTCCCATAAATCATAGGTTTTCTTTAAAAAAAGCCGTTAGCTAACTAATCAACTAACAAAACCTTTGAAGGGAATCTACTACTAGTTTAAGATACGCAGAGCCGGTCCTGAGGAGAGGCCAAGGAGGCCATCGTCTTAGGCCCCCCAATTCTTATCATTTTTAGGGCCCAATTTTGTTTTTGTGCATATATAGTATAATTTTTTTTATTTAAAGAAACCCAATTTTTGCCCAACTCGAAACAAAAATGATAATCTATCTTTCTTATTTTAATAAAAATTATTTAATTAAGTTAAGTAAAAAAAATAATCGTCTGTAATACACGTAAGATTTTTGGAGGGGCCCATTTTTCAAGGTTTGCTTTGGGCCCCCACAATGTCAGGACCGACCCTGACGATACGCACAACCACTCTTATCTTTCGTTATAAAACTCCATAATAATCTGATGGATCCAACAATACACATATATCTCCGTTCATATCCACTCCTTCTTTCGCTAAAATATCTGCAAAAAAATTTGCCTCTCGATAAGGCTGTAAACGAACCGAGTCGAGCCGAATACTAGATGTGCAAGCTTGTTTGATAAGATTTACGAGTCGAGTCGAGTTGAGCTCAAATTTTAACGAGCCAAGCCGAGCTCAAATTTTCAAGCTTGTTAACATATCGAACGAGCTTTTTTCGACCCGATCTCAAGTTATTAATGAATAATTTGTTTTTTATAGGTTTAACAGTATATTTATTGATAACTAAAACATTAATTTACATATGTTAAATTATTAACGAGTTAACGAACGAGTTCGAACAAACACGCTTTTTTAACGAACAAGTTCTAACAAACTTTTTTGTTTATATATATAAACGAACGAGTTCGAACAAGCTTTTTCTCTAGCCGAGCTCGAGCGGCTCGTGAGCGGCTTGGTTCGTTTACAGCCCTACCTCTCGATAAGTATAAAGTAGTACGATTCTTGAGTGTGCTCGTAGTATTTTCACACACTCTCGACTTATATGACAATTCCAACTCTTCGAACTCCTACCACCCTTCACTAGCGTATAGAGTTCCCTCAAGTCTGTTTCGACATCTATCTCATCAATTTCCTTACTTATAACCCATCTTAAACCAAAATGTAACGCAAGTATCTCCGAGAAACCAAGAGACTCCCCATACACAGCCCCGTACATCCCGATATAAACGTACCTTCACTATCCCTCAATATTTCGTCAATCCTGGCTTTCTGATTTAATGCAACAAAACTGCCATCAACATTTAACTTATATCTCCCCACTGGCTTCACCAACATAATCAAAGAGATCCTCGCTGAAACGATTACACCTCCCTCACACTCTTTTCCCCAAGCCATCACAAAGTTCGTTGCGGTTCTCAATACTTCAAGTTTCAAGTAAGCTTATCTTAGTGATCAAAAAAATTTCTTATATTTTATTTTCTAATAATGTTGGGTATCGCCTAAAAAAATCACCAAAATATCACCCAAGATGTAAACAGTAAATGATCCAATCATGTCATTCCTTCTTTTTGTTTAATTTTTTTTTGCTTTTAATTTATTATACCATTTACCATATATATCGTGGGTGATATTTTGGTAATGGCTTTTTAGATGGCACTCAACATTACTCTTTATTTTCATATATGTGTATTTAAAGTATTTTACTATTTACATTTTGTTGCATGTGGTCTCTCTTAAGTGTACTTAGAGAACTAATTCTAATGAACAACGAGGATGAATCACAGAAATTTACGAGTATCAGCTCTATCTGCTATGGACTAGTGTCGGTCCCGTGAGTGTGATAAATAATGCGTAAAATAATAGGACTTTTAAACACCCGCAAGTGTACGAGGTTCGTTGACAAGTAATATGAATGGGTAAGAAAAGGGTTTTTGTTCTCAGAGACTAGCAAAGTTAAGACAACTGATGTCTCCTCATTTGTCATGAAGTAATATTAGTTAGAGACATCATTTTTAGTGTTTTATAAGTCTTTCTAGTCGATATCCCCTTTAATTATTGCACTTTCCTATTTCTAGTCTTGATTTAATGAATTGTTATATTTAGAGCATATTGGGTTTAATTATTTATTTAGTGTGAAACTTTAAAGATAAATATGGAGATTAATTAATTACCAAGTCAAAGTCGAAGAGATAAGGAAAGAAGATATGCATGGAAATTGGAGATAAGGAAACAAAAGCTAAAGTATGGAAAGATAAAGGTGTCAAATAAATCTGAATTTCACCACCCCGACTACAAATAAGCTTATCTCTCAAAATCGGTGAGGAATTTGGAAGAACGGTCAAGAGAAAAGTTAAAGATCTTTCTGAGATGATGAATTTCGACTATTCATACGCATCAAACGGATATGTATTGAAGCTGTTAGGACCAAAGAAAAAACAGGTCTGATCTCATATTTTAGGGTTACGAATTTGAGTTGGGCTAGGAGTCCACTACTTACCTTCTCCTTCAACAAAACGAATTAGGTCTTCTAAACACCTATAAATACACCCTTATATCACTTGTAAATCATCCTTGCCTCATAGTAATTAGTCCTTAGGTTTATTATCATCAGAATTATTGAAGAGTGCAAGATGAAGTCTTTTATTATTTCTTTTAGTTTAGATCCTTCAGGTATGAACTAATTTTCCTATAGCTTAGGTTTTGCATTATGTATAATCTATGAATTCTATTTTCTTTCTATCTAAGTTTATTTGGGAATTATATGTTTTAATCTGATATTAGCTTCTTACCCATATATTTGTTTATGTGTTTTGAATTATTGCATGTCCTAAAACTGATCACTTTAGGCTTTCTTAAGAGTAGTTAGATGCTCACCTTAACTGGGTGTCTAATTATTGAAACACCACATAACATCTAGTGCCGATATTGGTCTTGATAACATTAATTCTAGCTAGATAGTCATTAGGGTATATTTTAATCACTATCACCATGTTTGGAATTGAATTTCTTAGTAACCTAGTGGCGTAGGATAACCCTAAGTTTAGTTTGCCTCATGGTTGTGTACGTAGCCCCCTTAGTCGCTTTCAAGGTCTAAGAGAGGGAATTTAGAATCCTGAGTAAGTATCTAAGAGCTAATTTAGAGTCCCTTATTAAATAGAATTTGATAGAAAGAATTAGAAGGATTAGTGCGTACTAGCAAAACCTAAGCTATATTTCTTATATTTTATTTTACCGTCTTTTAATTTCATTAGTTTAATCATTAATCTCTCAGTCGTTCCTATTTATTTTCTGTCTTTTAATTAATTACTGTCTACTCTTGATATTTGCTCATTCGTATAACACACTAAGTCCCTGAGAACGAATTCAACTTATCATTAAGACTTGCATACGTCCTGTAATACTTGCAATACCGTGCTTGTCTAGGGCGAGAGTGCATTTTTTTTTGGCTTATTTTTATCTTATTTTTATCACACCCTAGGCGACACCAACAACTATGTTTAGAAAATCGTAACTTAGTTGCAAAGACGATAAAGTAAAATAGAGATATTTTTTGGTTGTCTTAAAATATAAATAACTGAGTATGAAGATATTTAATAACTAAGATCAAATGCAATTAAACTAAGAAGAGATTAGTAGTATGAGAGAGTAGTGCTTGATTCTTGATGGTAATCCCATAAGTTGCTTAATTATAATTTTCTAGACATAAGGAAAAATTGGTCATTCTACGCTAATCGAGATTCTAGTATCTTCCTAACCCCTCCCAGGTGAATAGGACGCAATCCTCCACCTCTAGTGACTCCTCCCGGGTGACCCTAGTTGATCTTAGACGAATTCTTTTTACCCTATTGACTACTTGGTTAGTCAAGGTCTCCCGACTCATTGACTCGTAACAAGTGCTTATACCCTAGGTCCGTAATTTAATTCCCCTCCCAGTCGACAATCTAATTACTATTACTATCATATACTTTATCAGGGCATGAATAGATTTCATGCATAAAGATATAAACAAAGAGAATTTAAAACTATTTAATTAAATACTAAAGATATCCCAAAAACTAAAAACATCAATTAAATAACTTAGGTTCATACCTTTTTTTTGTCAACAACTTAGGTTCATACACTATGCAATTCTCAAACACAAATTAGTTTAGCTCATATTAAAATATTGGGAAGAAATTACTAAAACTAAGGAATTCATAATTAAACCTAAACACAAAAATAAATTACTCTAAGATAAATGATGAACGGGTTTTGGATGATTAGGAATTATGGAGTTGCTAGTGCAAGACCTCCCTCCTTCTCTACTAGGCGTATTAGCTTCTCTCTAATATGAATTGTGTGTGTGTTTCTCAGCTAATAAAAGGTATTTATAGAGGTATAGGTTGTTTTTAGGTCATATGGGCCCTTCTGGAGAGTCCAAGAGGCCCAACCCGTTTTACTAATACAGAATTGCACTGAACCACTTTAGTAGATCGGACATAACTTTTGCATCGTAAGTCCAAATATGCTGATTCCACTTCTCAAAATTCACTGACTTCAAGGCCCATCTTTTTCATTTGAACCACTAAGTCTGAATCTCAACCGATTTGGCTCAGGAAGGGAGATAAGTGACGACTTTCCAGTTTCTACAACTTTTCCACCTCTGCTAAATTGAATTTTTTTGCTTCTTTAACGCCTTTTCTTGGTTTTGGACTTGAATATTCACTTATTTTGTTCATCTTGATACCTCCTAGTATCCATGTACCTAGGTATTCACACTAAAAGAACAAATTACCGCACAAAAGCTCTAAAAATGCAAATAGTACTAGAATGAATGGAGAAAGTGCATTATGTCATAATACGACTCTTAATCTGTTAAGTAAGTCCAAATTAAACCTTAAATGATGTCTCCTAAGGATATTTATCTATCATAAATAGGAAGACATCAACTAGGTAGCTCACTACAAATTGATTGTTTGGTATCCTCAAACGGGAACCAGTATAAAATCATGAACATTATAAAGGAACAACTAGCTTATAATATGGAAGAAGGGAGAAAAATAAGACAATTATGGGACAATTTCACAAGACTAGGGGGGTCTGCGAGCAAAGTGGTAAAAGGAATGGGAATACCAATAAAACATTGAATACTCAAGTGCTTATGGTTTAAATGAAGATGAAATGGAGTTGGTTGATGGTCTACTGGAGTTTGCAGAAGGTAGTGACAGCCTGCTACATAATGAAAAATGTGGATTTGTATTATTGTTAATAGGAAAATCGAGGTTTTCACCAAAACCAAAAAGAGGAAATTGTGGATTGACATTTCAAGGAGTGGAAAGATTGACCATGGCAGCAACTTAACCAAACAACAAAAAGTTGAGCAATTTGTCATTAATCTTCCAAACTTGGATGTTGGTAACGCTACAGGTCCCTCAAAAACTGAGATGAAGAAAGTTGCACGAGGACAATTTAGAATGTTGTTAGGTATTTAACTAAGACTAAAATTATCAATCAGAAAATGGTCGACTACGACGATGAATTAACATGGGAGGAATGATCCGGGAGATAAGGGAACAAAAAAGAATGATGCGACTGGCCTCGTGGAGAGCCTCGTTGATCCCATGTTAGGATCATTCTAAAAAATTACTTTGAATTTTTTTGATTATGATAAAGACTATCTTTATCACATTGACCCATAGGTGGTGGTTTGGTTTATTGGGTAGTATTGGGTGGTGTTGAATGAGTAACTTATGCAAATGGAATCTTCTTAATCTTCTCATATTTTATCATAAGAGTCCACTTTGAGTGGTTCAAGGGTAAAACCAAATTTCCTTTTCTAAAAGTTTTTAGTGTCCTTTGAGGCTAATTTTGATGATAGAGTTGTTACCCATACATGACAAATTTTCTCTTAAGTTCAAACCTAGTCAGTTCGAGAGATTTCAGATGCTGAGAAGAGCAGGACATGGAATACACTAGACAACTACCAAGAAGTTTTGTTATTTAGTTAATTTAACCTTCAATTTGTTTTTTAAAATTTTGGTATCATTTTCTCCTTCTTTGGAGAATGTGGGTTTGTGTTTAATATTTTTTTATAATGGGATATCAATCATGTAAGGAAGCTTCTTATGTTAATGAAAATAAAAGTTGTGTATAGAAAATTAGTTCTACAATAAAGGAGGAAACTCATATTTATATTTATAAGAAAATACATGACCCTTTGTTCATACATTCATTATGCTCTATATGAGAAATATGATAGAATTATATCCCATTAAATTTTGGAGATCTTAATCAAATCGTTCATATTACACCTATTCAGGTACCAGTCCTTACGATATACGTCTCAATAGAACCTTGCCACAAAAATCATGTAGGATACAAAAGAATTATCGACATAAAGAGTACAATTTATATGAGACTTGTTAGGGTGAGATAATATGTTGTTGAATTCTATGGAGAAAAATTAGTGGGACAAAATTTGAACGAAGGAAAAAAGTGTGTAGGCCATATATATTAGAGTTGTTGAATTCCAATGTGGTGGATCGTCTTTCTAAAAGTTGTAGTTAATAATACTTTGGTAAAAAAATATTTAAACTATTATTCAATTGTAATTGATGAACATCAATCTCATTATTCCTTTGTAGCTAGTGTGTGTAACAATATGAACGATATATGCCTCATTTTGTAAACTTTTGAATAGTTATGTTTATCTTTTATGAACGATATATGCCTCATTACACCTTGATATTTCTGGTCTGCCTTAGCCATAATCACATATGTGTAAACCTTGTTTCTAGGAGGGTACCTAGGACTAGATTTTAAAAATAAAGGAGATTAGAGAAGAATCAAAGGTCTCAGAAGTTTAGAAAGGAAGGAGGGGAGGTGACGAACAACGCCCAGCACACACCAATCGGCGGCATGGCAGCGGTTATGCCGTGAAGCTAGCATGGAAATAGTCTACTAGGTAGATAGTGTACCCTAAGTCATATGCTATAGCAGAAAAAACCCTAAGATTCTCAGTTTTGTGATTGAATAACGAATGAACAAAAAGGAAGTGAGTTAGTAGACCATTACACGTCGTGGAAGGATTGAGGATCGCCTTATAGCCATTACTTCGATCTAAATATTTTAGTATCCCTTTTTTTTTGTTTCTAAGTTAATATCTTTTGGAACTTTAATGTGTTGATTGTGTGTATGCATAGCATATATGTGGATTATTTCTTGACTAAGACTTTATGAAACTTTTTGCATATTGTTTTTATGAATTCATACATTCTTTTCCCTTGTGAACTTTTTGTTCTAGAGACCCTAGTTTTGTGTTTATTTTGTCGGGACGACAAAACTTTGAGTTAGTGGTCTTGATGTATCACCTTTTGTGATAGATTAAAAGACTCCCGATTAATCATTTGAAAGGTTTTTAGTGTTTTAATGTGGGTTTATCCCTTTATTCACATGCTTTGAGTGATTGGATTATCCTTGGATTTCGACTTGTTCGAAGTATTTTGAGTTAATTTGTGTGTTAAGTGTGTAGCTGATAGAGCCATGTATGATATGAGAACTCAATAGTATGCCAAGAAGACAAAAATCTAAGTAGAAACCCAAGACAAGCCACAAGGAGTCAAAAAGTTCACTAGAAGCTCAACAAAAAGTGTCGACAAAATGCTTACATCGACTTTGAAAAAAACAAAAAATAATTGGTGACTATTTTGATCATGACAGTGTCCCTCAAGGTATCTCTTGGAGTTAAGAAGAAATAAAGATCAATTTGGAGTTGTGATGAATAAGTTACATGCTTTTTTCTATGAAAATCCAAAATTGATAAGATTTACATAGAGTCCATTGGACCACTTTTGACTCACTTAAGTAGGTCCATCTTGTACCAAACATTTTCTAGGGATATATTCTAGTATTTAAGCAGCCTAACAGACCAATTATCATTTTAAGCTAAAAATATATGGAGCATGGGAAAGAAGTAAGGAGTTCATCTTCAACATCTTATTTCACATCCTTGTCATCACAATTATTGTATTTCTTCCAGTTTTCCATTCTTAATTTAAATTATGACTATTCTATTATGAACACAACTTCTTAATTGTTTGATATACTTGGGTATGAACCCTAACTATTAATTATGGCTTAATTGTATAAATTTTGGATGTCTTATGTGTTTGTAATTACCCTTATGCTTATTCTTATATTTTTAGATGACGACCATATATTTATGGTTTTTAGCGATTGAATTATGCCCATGAGGGGAATTTGGTAGTGGAACTAGGTTAATTTTGACTTTTCCAGTTGAAGAATGTGAAGAGCAAAATAATCACGAGAGGATAAAAAATGTTAATCGTTAGATAATATTGTAGGTTCACTCGGGAGAGGTTCCTAGTATTAAATAGTAGCCCTTACTTACTCGGGAGAGACTTAGGGTAATACCATTGAATCCCTATTAGCAACAATGTCCCATTTTGTCCTTTGAACAAGTAGGTCTAAGCTATAGTTAGTGGAGATTACAAGTGTCTTGATCTACGCCTTCTTCCAATTATTCCAAACTATTTAGTTAATAGCTTTAATTAGTTATTAGTTTAAAATAGTCTTAAATTTATTAAATCAAAAATCAAATAAAAATATTTACATTTAGTTTTTATTCTCAACGAATATCTAAATAAAGCAAAAATTATTTATCAACTCTTAAACCCCTAACTTACTTATCTATTATATAACTTGTGACTACTTCTATACTTGCGAGATTTCATCTTTCGAGTGGTTGATTTCTTATCACACCTAGGAAGACAACAGTAAACTATCCCCATCTTTGGTATACCAGAAATACCTCCTTGAACTACAAATTTTAATTGTGAAGAGAGCACAAATAAGTTGTTATTATTGCATGAGATTTCAATGTAAGAAATCGTGGATGGCTCGGAGCATCTCGACAACTTGATGGCAAGTGCTAACACAAACAAATCCATGTATCATAATACTCTTCTCACTAATCCAAAATCTGGCATAACATTGAAAAAATATCTAGTTCAAAGGGGACAACACTTCAAGCATACATATGATGACATCAAGACAATGGAACAAGCCTATGGATATGCATTCACGTCATTGTAGAAATACTTGGTAGAGAGGTGGTAGAGAAATTGATAAAGACATGGGGGTTGAATGTGATCTTTGACTTTACCAAAGTAGATGGCTTATATTCAAATTTAAACCTGTGGATGTAGAGCAAAGGTATTGATTGTGGGAACTCATCACATCTTTGTTAGACAACTCATGTATGCAAACATGCCAAAACAAATCACTTTCGATAACTATTAAATTTCAAAGATACACATTTGGATCCAATTTGAAAACTTATCAGGTGAAACTTGGACAAGAGATGGTCTTAACAAGATAGTGGCATCAATTGGAATACCAACTGAGACAGATATTCCAATAGAATCAAGAGAAAGAGCATCACATGCAAGATTCTTATCGAGATTGATGTGGCAGATACCCCGATCCATAGCCTAGAAATCACAATACTAGATGGAAAAGTCATTAATAAACCGATAAGGTATGAAAACTACCCTCTATTTTGTACGAAGTGTAGATTTATTGGTCACATAGAGAAAAATATATTTTTACACTAGATGGAAAAATGTGATTGTTGGTTGTGGCTCCACCAATCTTGTGGACCCATTTAATAAAATACACGCCTCAAATTAGAAAATTTGGATTATGGTCCAAGGGAAATCATGAATAATGGGAACTAGTTCCAAACATCTATACCACAATAAAGTTAAAATCCAACAACAGTTCTTAAGCCAAATATACATCCATACCGTCCTTAAGCCATTATTAAAACCGTAAAGACCTCGTGATTCCTAAGTACATTGTGAATTTATGATTCTGTTGATAGAGAATATGCTAGGTGGAGCGTTCAAAACTAGTTAGGATTAATGACCACCCTATAGCCATCATACAGATATGAGTACAAGTGTAACCTTCAAGCATTGCGACTTTAATTTTATGATTGAGATTATTTATATTTGATGTTGCATGATTAGTGTATGTGTATGTTAGTTCTTAATGTTTGCTATATGAGATTTATCTTTAGAATTGCTTTTGGGTTTATTTGCTAGCTTCTATTTTCTCTTGCATCTACTTCATTCCCCTTATTTTTAGTTTTGCTTTGTCGGGACGACAAAGGTTTGAGTTGGGGGTCTTGATGTCTCCCTAAATGTTCTAATTTTATACCTTTGGGAGACATCATTTTTTGTGTTTATTTGATTATTTAGATAGACTTTTGGTGCTAATATGCAATAATTCAATTTTCCTCTTTAGATTTTAGTATTTTTGATTTATTAAGCTTTTGCGCGTAATATGAGTTGTTTTTAGTGAAAAGCTTGTAGGTTTTGAATACTAGCTAGGAGAGGAATAAAAGATTAAAGTCAAAGATCGTGATATGGAGTCAAAGCTTGAAGATAAATCCCGAAAAGAAATATATTTTGAAGTTGCAAATCTAGAAAATAGGCCAAAGATTGCTGATTTCGAGGCACTTACAAGTTGATTTAGCCGCTGACCTTTGAAGAGATTATGTTCCTTATCGAGTTACGGAAATTTAGCAAGTAATTTGAGGTCAATCGGAGTTATAACGAATCGGCTAGAGCTGTTTTAGTGGAGGTGGTGCAGCAGTTACGGGATTTGGGCTTAATTAGTGGACTTGGGCTTTTCTAATTTTTACTTAATCCTTAAGTAAAAGCCCTAATCCGATTTTATCATTATAAATAGGCTTTTAGACCTCATTATTCAGTACATCTCATTATATTCTTCAAATTAAAACATCATTAGAAGAGAGCGTCAAGAAGAAAAGAAGCTTGGAGCTGGAGACTGTCTATATCTCCACGTTGCAGCCAATTCATCTTCCTAATTAGGTTTCTATTTTCCTTTCTGTAAAACAATTATGAATTCCTTTTTATTTATTTTCTTAGTTTTTCCAATTATGAGCTAATTTTAATTAGTGCTTGAGATCGCATTATGGATTGATTTTGATTCTATTTTATTCTATGCTTTTGTATTTGGGATTTTTACAATTGAAATCAAATTGGGTATTAGGTATTTTTCATTAATTTGTTCTTAATAACTATAATTGACGTAATTAACCAATCATAGGTCTTAGTATCTAGGCTATTCCAATTAGTGGCGATTAGATCACCTTGACGGGGGGTTTAGGTACAGAAATAATTAAATGAATGTAGGATAGAAATTATTTGACTCTGACGAGCATAATTAATCCTATGGCCAATTGGGTAAAATAAACTTAATCACTTGAGAATGGACTATAATCACCCTGACGGGGTTTGTAGCATTTAAGAGTAGCTCCTTAGTCCACCCTGACGGGGGTAAGGATGACCTTAGAATACCGACCATTACTTTTTACCAATTTGTCCCTTAAACGAAACATGGAATAAATAAGAGTTAGATGAAATCCTTGCGTATCTCAAGTGCTACTTTCTCATACTTGCGTTTTACTTTCATTTACTTGCGTCTTAGTTATTTATTTACATTTTCGCATTAGTCTTTCATTACTTAGGATTAATACAAAACAAAACCAATCATATTACTTTTAATTGCTTTCATAAGTGCAATCAATCATTAATAGATAAGCATTGTAGTCAACCATCCCGTCCTTGGAACGAATCTGTTTTATCAACTATATTACTTGGGACAACCGTACACTTGCGGTTGTGGTTCGATTATTATTTGCATTTATTTTAGAACACACAAAGGACCACCAATGAGCCTCACTCTATTGGAAGATTTAAGGGTAGCGACATCAACTCTCGATGACCTCACCTCAAAGGGTGAATTGGTGAAGCACAAACCCAAAATTAGTGGGCTAGAAAAAATGTTCAATGTTGTTCTTCTCCGGAAGGAGAATTTGAGATCAATAAGAAAGAGTAAAACAGAAAAACCACCGGAGGTCGGTAAAGAACCAAAAGATAAGAAGCAAATTGAGCTAATTCAAGTGTGCAAGAAGAGAATGGAAAACCTCATATCTCTCAATGTTTATTACATTTTGTAATAATAAGGGCTTTGTTGTCTCACAAAAGAAATATAGGGTTGTTTCTCTTATTTGTGCAAAAATGTTGATGTCTTAGGCATCCTCGAAACACAAATCAACTAAATGGAAATCGAGAAATTTGCTAATATACGACTCTTTGGATGGAAATTCTTTGACAACTTTGATTAAAATGAAGGAGCTAGAATATTCATCATTAAAATCCGCATAAAGTAAAAATAGAATGTAGTCATGTCATTCCATAAGTTGTGAATAACGTAGTAGAGTGTGAGGTGACCTCTCACAGCCTTCACAATAGTTTTGTTTATGCATTTAACTAAGTGGGACGCCACACTATCTTGTAGAAAAAACTAAGAGACTGTGCCTCCATTTTTCGTGAACCGAGGTACTTGGAGACTTCAACAATGTTCTTCACTTTCATGAAAATGGGAATAAAGTCACTATTACAACATATGATAATAGAGATTTTGCAATCAGTTGCTTAGACCTTGGCCTCTCCAATCTTCGATAGACGGGTCAAAAATCCACATGTCATAACACAACGGTATCTATAAATATTGATCGAGCTTTAGGGAAAAAAAGCTTTGAACATCTATGGGCACCTTGTCCAAACACATTGTGCACCGACCAATCAAGTTTCTGATTATTTGTCATGAATTGTCTCACTTTTCTTGCATAGTGAAGAGGGAAAACATGTGTTTTGATTCTTCAATATATGGACCGAACATGAAGAATATCGAAATATAGTGACCGGAGGATGGAATCAAGATCAACATGGAACGAAACAAATTTTTTTACAAAAAAATTCATACCTTGAAGAAATACCTCTGAATCCTCTAGAATAAACACTTTGCGCACATTTCAAAAAGTGAAAACCTAGAAAATTTATCCCTTGAAGAAACAGAAATAAAACTCCAAACTAATGTTGGAAACCGAAAAATTATGGAGAACATTGGAGTATTTCGAAAGAAAATGATCGTCCTATATGATACCGAAAGAAGTTATTTAGAAAAAAAAGGCAAAGTGTCGTTTTAATGAAAAATGATAGATATACAAAAACAATCACGATTTTGTCAAGCAAAATAATCGAAGAAAATTCATTGTATCTATTACAAATATGGACTATTATAAATATGGACAGTACAAAAACCACATCAAGTGAACAAGTTCATGAAGCGCTTGTTGAGTACCATGGGTCTCTCTTGGATGGAAAAAGGTAACATTGTATAGGTTAACGAGGATGTATTCAACTGGGGGACTATCCGGTCATAAGATTAAGGTTTTTTCAATATCTGATGAAAAAAAATGCAATATACTAAATCTGAACAGACAAGGACCTAGGTCCTGGCAAATTCACTTCTCAATTCTTTAATAAAATCTTGGGGTGTGGTGCGTGAGGGGGTAACTTTAGTAATTAGGGAATTTTCACATCGGTATTTTTCCTCAAGCAAACTCACCCATACCACCAACACACTATCCCCAAAAGAGAAGGAGTTACCATTAGTGGATATCGACCTATATCTTGATGTAATATCATGTATAAAATGATGACATCCTTAACCCAAAAAATACTAGTGATGGTACTTGGTGGAATCGTGGACAAAGTGAAACCAAGATTTAGTTCCACGGGATATGGGGTTAAACGTAATTTGTCGAGATATACGATAAAAATTGACCTCGAGAAAACTTTTGATTTGGTTTCTTGGATATGTGTGAGAGAAGTCCTTAAAGGGTTCAATTTTTCTAATCAATTCATTGATTGGGTCTTGGAGTGTATCTCAAATAATTCATACTCAATTGCAATTAATGGAAGTATACATGGTATATACAAAGGCTAAAAAGGGACTCTGGTATTTACATTCATTCTATGTTTGGATTACTTATCACGAGTTATCCAAAAACCACATCAAATGCCCTATTTAAGAATTACCTAAAATGTAGAATCTTGAAGATCACACATCTCACCTTTGTTGATCATCTTATGCTACTCTACAAAGGAGGCTACCCATTAATCAAAGTTAACTAAGTTTGTTAATATTGATATTATGTTTTAAAGGAGTGTCGATGGATGTAGTTGTTAACTACTAAAAGACAGAAATAAAATAATAGATTTTTGTTTGGATTTTGTTTAAATACTACGATGCAAAAAATAAACTACGAAAAATATTAAACTACAAATAATAAGAGATATATCTAGAGTTGTAAGTAATATCGTATCGTGGCAATGATTGATTCTAGTTATAAGGTGAATTTGGGCAATTATTGTTAATCAGAATTCTGACTTCATTCTAACTACCTCAAGGGCAGCTTAGAAGGCTACCTAACTCTTATTAGAGACCTCGGGTAAGATTGTTCTAAACACAAAAGCTCAGTGCTAAAAAGTACTTAAAATATGTGATTATCCGGCTAGGCAAGCTTGTCAGGATCTCTAGTGCACACCAGACAAAAATGAATTCTCTTATGTTCTCTAACCCCTCGCTAGGGTGACAATCCAGGGCACTAAAGAGATGTCTATGATAAATCAGGTTATAAAAACTATTCAACTCAATACATATGCAACAAAATAATATAAACCAATTAAATTAAATTAAAATATCCCAAATAATATTAAAAAGAAATCAATTGTTGGTGGGGCCTAGGGTGTGATAAAATAGGATATAAATAAAGTGCAAAAACACCCTAGAACTACACGGTTCTGCAAGTATACAGATCGTATGCAAGTTTTAGATTGAGATTCGTTCCGTAGAGACTACGAAAGTTAGAAGAATCTTATGCAAATATCAAGTGTAAATAATTAAAGATAGAACAACTAAACGCAAATAAAAGTAAAGACAAATAAAGATGGATTGATAAGTAATTAACTAAACTAAAACTAAGAATTAAAAGACAGAAAATGAATACGAAAGAGAAGTGATATGAGAATATAGCTTAAGTTATTAGCATGTAATCCCTACTAGTTTTGCCGTTCTAAACATGTAAGGGTGAATTATGTAGTATTTCCCTAATCGGTCCCAATTCGCTATCGGTAGTTTCAAATAGGATTTACCTGTGTCAATAAGGCTTCCTAAGCAAACTTTTCCTGTAATTGGTAAATAGTCACAAGAACTAAACCATAGTGATTATCTAGCTAGGTTGGGTTGTCAGATCATACCTAATACTAGACGTTATGTGCTAAACATGCAATTAAACACCGTTGTCAATGGTATCCTAATTACTAGATGGTAATTCTAATGGCGGCCGTCCACAAGAACACAGAATATAAATCCAAACACATAAACAGAGAATAAAAACTATAATTCTATTTAAAACATTAAATTCCCAAATTAGATAGATGTCAATCAAAACTAGGGTTCATACATATATGCTAAAACTCAAGCTAAAGAAATTTAGTTCATGAAAGAAAAGAAAGAAATTACAAATCTAAAGGTAGAAGAAGACATCATGATGAACAGCTCCTTCCAGACTTCTCTCTTGTGTCGTAAACTTCTTCTTGGTTTAAGGTTTTACCAAGGATGATTTAAGAGTGTTAAGAGGCTGTATTTATAGTGTAGAGGTTGACCTAATTCGTTCCTTTAGAGATAACTTAAGTAATGGATTCCTAGCCCAACTCAAATTCGTAAGGAAATACAGATAAACACTGCTGCGCTGTTTTGAGTGTATCTTCTTCGTTATTGGTCGGATTGAGCTCCATAAGATACCAAAAGAATCGCAACAGAATTATCTTGACCCATTAGAAGGAAATTACCAAATTCGGCCTATTTCTTAGGTAAAAACGCATATCTTTGGACGTGTATGCAGAATCCCAGATTTAGGCAGCTTTTCCTTTTCCATCTTTTTAGCATTTGTTTCCTTATCTCCAATTTCCATGAAAATCTCTTTCCATAAGTTGTAGTCTTTGACTTGGACTCTAATTAATCTCCATAATTATCTTTAAAGCTTCACACTAAATAAACAATTAAACCCAATATGCTCTAAAAATAATAATTCTACAAATCAAGACCCAAAATAGGAAAGTGCACTAAATTAAGCTAAAATCAACCTATAAACTAATAAATAAGCCTAAAATGATGTCTCATGAGTATATTTTATTATCACAAATGAGGAAACATCAATTGTCATCCAAGGTTCATACATAAAACAAATCAAGCTAATGGAATTTAGTTCATAATAAAAGAAATAAAACTAAGTGGTATAATATTGGAATCCTGTTTAAGACAAGAAACTAACAGTAATCACCCTAATGATATAGGTGAAATGGTGTAGAAGTGGTATAGTAGCGCTCCAACTTCTATTCTTCTTCTCCTCTAGGCGATTCCTCTCTTCTCTACTGAATAATTGACTTCTAACTTGCTAAAAACTGAATGTAACCTTTTTCTAAAGATAAACACTAATATATAAAGGTCTAGTTATATTTTTTATGTTGTGGGCCCTCTTTAAGTGACCCAAGTCAACCCAAAAATGCTTTCAACAAAGAGGGGGCTAGTTCTGCCATGTCATGTGCAACTTTAATAACTTCTTCATCTTAGCTCCAAGTAACGAACTGTCAGTTATCACGTGCTCATGAATACAAGTACTATCTAGAAACCAAAGGGCTCCTCCATAATATTCATTAATTTCTCATGGTCACTTCATCTTGTCGATTTCCAATGTTAGCAGGCAACCGCTCTTGATTTCCAAATGTGGTTTTTTGGTTTGTTAACTCCTTGAAATGGGTTTTACCTGACTTTAACAACTTATTATCCTCGTATTGGGATCTCATATCATCCAAGTACCTAATAGCTGCACACTTGACACACAAATTACGCACAAATAGCTCTAAAAGTAATAATTCTCCAAAACTAGACAAGAAATGAGGAACTATCTAAATATAGGGAATAATCCCTAAAATATGCACTAAGTAATCCTAACAATATGTCTAGTGGCTAGATTTATATATCACATATATGAAGACATCAGTATGTGCTCGCATTATATAAATTTAACGTAACTTCTTTTGGAAATTAAAAAAAATGGCCAAAGTAGCATGGGATGGTATTTGTATGCCAAAGACTGGGGGGAGATTAGTCCTTAAAAACCTTGAGACATGGAATGACGCACTCTTTACAATATTAATATAGAGAATTTTTTATCATAAATAATTCTTGTGGATAAAATATGTACATTGTGCATTCTTACTTAGGCAAAATATATGGGATTGACACAAGCGTGATGAGGATTATTAGTTTTATAAGGCGTTGTATCGTGTAAAAATCGTCTTATCGATGCGTATAGATATAATGACTTAGCAATGAAATCACTTCAGAAGTGGAATGCAACAGCAGGTGTACACGGTATGACGCACCCCAATAGTGGTATACCGCAGCAAATTGGTAAACTAGACCCTGCGATGGTGATATACCACAAATCATCAATATTATACAATTTCAATCAAAGAATGCCCCCATCGAGACTGTGTGTGAATGTCCTATAGAGTCCATGCATCACTCCCCAAATGCGCAATCATTGTATGGCTTGCGCTCAGGGGAAGACTTAACAAAAAAGACCGCTTAAGTTACATGGAACTTGATCTGGTTTTTCTACTTTACTAGGAATAATCAGAAATGGAGAAGCACTTATAATTTAAATGCAAGTTCACCGATAAGATTTGGGATACTATACAGATATGGGTGGGTCTACAGAGAGCCATGTCCACCATTCAACGCACCCTAAAGTGGCTAAATAAATACAAGAGTGGAGTAGATTATAAGACAAATATATGGAGGATTGCTTTAACCTCGACTGTGTATTTGATTTGGCAAGCTCGGAACAAACTTAGTATGGAAGGTGTACTCCCCAATATGAAAAGTATAGTGAAAATATTATGATTCATGTTTACAATTTTCTTTTTTTATGTAACCTCATCTCACCTCTTTCGGAGATAGTGGACTTTTGATTTTTCACCTAGACTCATTGTATAGGATTATGTGGGGGAAGTATCTTTTATTTGTGCTAGCTCATTGTTACCATCTAGCTCGAGTGTTCTATGACCGAGTCAAATCGGCAATGATATAAATTTTATGCTCGTGTATTTTTTTTAATATATTTACTAGATAAAAAAATATCTCTTGAGGTGCCTAAGATTGTTATTACTAATTTATCCTTTTTTCATATCAAATATTGTTTCAAAATCTATAATATACGATCCTCTACTAATAAAAAAAATAGTGATTATAGGAGTTTTTCATCAATAATAAAGTCAAAATCAAGTACATAGAAAACATTTATTCATTTTTTGGAAATTACCCTTTACAAGGAAAAATTGGGGTATTCATGAAGGAAGACAAACTTACTTAACTTGGCTTTTATGCAATTTTATGATTGATTGTCATGTATTTGGTAATGGTGGAGGTGCCAAATTCAAACTGAGACACAATGGCTATGTGTAATGAATATTCATGCATTCTCTAGAGATTGAGTTTCGTTATATCGATCTAGTGAGGACAAGAACAACTATGTGACCTTGATTGTTAACAATAGTTTCACGTAATAGTAGTTCATGAATAATGTATGCTCTAACATCTTCTAGAGATCAAGGTGTGATATATCTTTTCAATAAGAACAATAATCATTACGTGACTTGATTGTTTACAACTGTTTCACGTAATATTAACATATACGTAAGATAATAGATGCTATTGATACACATTAACACCACATTGTGCCAACATATCATTTTCCTTATCAAACACAATATTTTTATTGCCATCATAAAATATCCTTGACCACATTACGTAATATAGTTTGGATCAAGTCATGAAACTTGTTGTACCTTGACATAGTAATAATGTTAATAATCCCTATAAAACTCAATGTTTCTACAACTATATCCTTTACAATCTAACGTACTATAAATTGGCGCAGGTGAAGATTGTTCTTAGACATAGTAAACAATGTTAGAGAGTGGTTAAGACTAATAACATTTATGTAACATCCATACTTTTGTTTAATATGTTACTTTTATATAAATTTATGCATGTAACTCTTCCTTCAAGCAAATTGGACATGAAAGATTTCAATTAATAGTAGGGTGATTGACACATAGGGTCTTGGAGACTAGATTTTCTTCCTGTAGGAACTAGTAGGAATCTTACTTCTTTAAAGAGACCTCAAAGATGACCAAATACTAAAATATCCTTACCAACACTAAAAAATAAAAGGAGTGACGTCACTGTTCAGCTCTCTCCACTACCCACCTACCTCCGACCACTGACCTCCGACCACCGCCTCCGACCACCGGAAAAACATTGAGTATCGAAAAACAATGAGTATCGGAAAAAATGAGTATCAGAATAAAATATAGAGTTTCAAAAAAAATTATGAATACTTTATAAAAATTGATGAGTACTGTATAAAATTTGATAAGTACTCTATAAAAAATAATGAGTTTAAATAAGACTTAATGAGTATTATCTAAAAAAACAGAGTATTGTTGAAAAATGCTTCAAAAATACAAAGTATCACTTTTATCACAAACTTATTACAATAAAAAATGGAAAAAAACTAACTGGTTTGATCATATTTGGTATGACTAGATCTAAACAAAAAAAAAACTCATTTGAGCTTCTTCTTCTTCGAACCGTTTTACAGATCTGTTCACCACCTAAAAAATCGCTGCCATGGAGAAGCTCCTTTACAAATTTGCTCGAGGTTCGTTCGTGCAGCTCGTTCGCACCACCATCTCGCCTGATTCCCGTCACCACTCAAGCAAGCAGGTCCGAGGTTCGAAAAGACTGCATCAACTCATCTTCTAAGCACGCAAGAACAATAATACAGCAAGTGAGGTTTCTTCTCCGTATCAGAACACGAACAGAGCTCTTCCTCACTGTCTCAGACCACGAACGGAGTCTTCTCGCTAGAAAATCTCCGACGAGGCCATCAGCTCACCATCGTTTCCATTCGCCGGAAGATGAAGTAGGTGCGAGAACTCCGGCGAACGCGAACCAGCTTCATCTCCTTTGCCTGGACGCTTCGAGATTGATAAGTACCGGAGATCCTTTGAAAATGCATCTTCGTGAATGGTGAGCTATTCGCCTGGCCATGGCCACGATGGTTCTTTGTGGTAGCGTGAATCTCGAGGTAGTGATGATGCTCGGCCATAAAGGTTCGAAGCTTCTTATTTCATGTGATTTTGGAGATCCGGCCTTGGTGAGCATGGTATATCTAGAAAGCTCTTCACGAGAGAGAGAAAGAGAGATTTTGTGTGTGCAGGGAAGTAGAGCGAAACTGAATCTGATAAATAGAATTATCAGGGTTTATAAATTAGTATATATATGGATAAAAAAATAGAAAAGGGGTATAATTGTAAACGGGTTTTTGGATTATAGTGTAAAAAATTAGTTGAGGTCTTTACTAAGAAGAGAAGGTAGATGGGGTTGGGAAAGGGAATAGGGGGGTTCCTTCGAGACCCCGTAGGTAAAAATTTCTTAGTAGTAATATGGGTAAGTAATAATAACAATTGATTATTTTTGTCATTTGTGATAAATTCCTAACGTGTCTTTCATCTTGGATATTTTTGTCAATTATCTTTTTCATTTGTGATAAGTTCTTCGCTTATCTTTTAATCTGAATGTTTTTCTCCATTATTTTTTGATTTTGTAATAAATACTCACTCAATCGTTAAATCCAGTGTTCTTATTGGGTAAATATTGTCACAAATTTTAGTAACAAAGATAATAGAAATTAAGGGAATACCTCTGGTGCCTTCTCTACTATTAAACGTTTTGACTCGTTTCCTTTCAGATCCTTAAACATGTATGCTTACCCCCCCAAACTTTAATCAATTCCCATGTTACTGTTTTACAACAACTTTTGTTAGTTTTTGCCATTAAACTTGGCATAATTATAATATTTACGGGGTAGTCACACATAAGAATAGTATTCATAGGATATATATTCCTTAGTGTATCACACACATTGTGTACTTAATGGGGAAACTAACAAAAATTTCCAAAAAGGGGTAATAGGGAATGGTGTAAAGTTTCAAGGGGCAAGCATACATATTTTAAGAAGCTGGTGGTGCGACAAGTCAAAACGCTAATAGTACATGGGGCACGAGGAATATAGTCTTAATTAACTTTTCTTTTATGCAATCATATTATTTGTCATGTATCCAGGGGCGAATCTAGGATTTATTAGTTCGGGGAGGTCTTGGGGGCGACTATTTAGGCAGATAGTCTATTTTTACTAAGGCTTTTTGCTAAATTTGGAAAAATTGTCAATGCGTCCCAAGTTCTCACCCTCACCCTCACCCCCACCCCCACCCCCACCCCCACCCCTGCTACCCTATATCCTCCCCTTCATGTATCTAGTAATAGTTGAGGTGTCAAATTCAAATCGAGACACAGTGGCTAGGGATAATGTATGTTCTTGCATTCTCTAGAGACTATGTTTTGTCATATCTATCTAGTGAGAACAAAAACTATAGCGTGGCCTTGATTGTTTTCAAAAGTTTCACGTAATAGTAGTTCATGCATATTTTATGCTCTTATGTTCTCTAGAGATCGAGATGCGTCTATCCACTACGAACAAGAATCATTATGTGACTTGAGTGCTCACAATAGTTTCATATAATATTAGTATATGCGTCAGCTATTAGCTGTTATTGATACACATTAACGCCACATAGTACCATCATATCATTTTTCCTTATCAACACACAATGTTTTAAAGCCACCGTAAAAGATCCTTGTCCATATTATGTTTTATAAATTAGCACAAGCAGTGAAATTGATGTTTCTTGACATGGTAATAATGTTAAATATCAAACTCAATGTTTCTAAAACCATATTCTCAACCATATTACATATTATAATTTGGCTAAGTCGATGAATGTTCCTGGACATAGTAAAAAATGCCAGACATTGGTCTAGACTTGTCCTATTCATGTAACATCAATATTTATATGTTATTTTCATCTAAATTTACATATGTAATTCTTCTTTCAAGCGAAATGGGCGTCAAATATGTTAATTAATAGTATTAAGGGTAAGTATATGGAACAATTCATCGTTTTTGTTATTTACGACAAATATCAAACTCGGATTTTAATTTGAATGTTTTTCTCAATTGTCTTTGTAGTTTGTGACAAGTTCCTCAATGATATTTTAATTTGAATATTTTTTGACTTACGAAAACTAATTTCCTAAATATATGCAACCAATCAATTAATTGCAAAATAAAAAAGGAAAAACATTAAATTAAAGTACAAAACAAAACGAATAAAATGAATAGAAATCAATGATTGTATATCTTTTTTCAATATTTGTGTAGTAATTACAAATGAAATTGCACCAGTAATTACAAACCACCTATATTAACTAGCACACCGCTGATATTTCACACGTAACCCATCAATACAAACCACCAATATTAACTAGCACACCACTGATATTCCACACATAACCCATCACAACAGAAAATTGAATATTTCATGTGCAGTGTGTATACCCCTATGTTTTTGCATGTTACACCATCACATGTTAAAAAACAACCCATCAAGACCAGAGTATGAACTGCCACAATATTTTAGCTAGCATTCTTCCTTTGAAAAACAAAATCAAAATTGTTTGTGGAATTAATACAGATTTCGGGTGGACTATCCATATGGAGCCTAGTATTATTTGTTCTGCTAAAAAGTAACTCAGAGAGCATTGTAAAATTTTATATATCTTCAAAACAAGAAAACTGCCACAATATCAAACTACCACACATTATTCACATCAATATATCTAGACTTAAATAAAATCTATTCTCATTGCATAAAAAATTCAACGATGTGTATGACGACTATATACATAATTCATACAGTTTCAACGAAAAAAACAGATTTTTTAGGGAACATCTCAAAAAATTGGATTTAATCGTTTGAAGCTAATATTCCATTAAAAATAAAATATAAAACATTTGATAATGAATTTTAGGGTTTCAATTGGAAAAAATTGGATTTTTTCCATAAAAATTTGTTATTTTTTGAAGAATATCTTCTAGTCGATGGTGCAGCAGTGTTGGACGGTGGTGGAGAATGTCCTCCAGTGGCGGTGGTCTTTTTGCGCAGGAAAGCGGCTTGGTGGGGAGATGAGTGTGATTAATTTTGTGCAGGAGAGCGGCTTGGTGAGGAGATGGTGGAGAATGTCCTCCAGTGGCGGTGGTCTTTTTGTGTAAGAGAGCGGCTTTGTGCAGGAACGGTTTCTTTTTCTTTTAAGATGCTATAATTGAAGGATGTATTAGATACACTACCTATATGGAATAAGTTACAAAAAAATGAAAATGGTAAAAATCAAATAAGATTATTAAAGCAAGGGTATGGATGGAAGAGATATTATAAAACTAGACCTTTTAAGGAAGAAATATGATGTTGGACTTGATCATTGGGGTGGATTAATGTGTTTGTGGATTTAATTGATAAATAACTCTTCTTACATTGTATTTGAGAAATTACGGTAAATTTAGATAAATTGTTCACGACAGAATCCTTGAACTTACGGTGAATTAGAAATAAAATCAACAAAACTGAACTTTAGCGACACTGCAGAATTCCTGAATTTTTTCTATAGATGAAGAAAACTTTAAATTTTCATCCAGTAATTTCATAATCATTATAATTAAATCTTAAATTCATATAAAAATCTAATAATTTACGTATTATCTAAATTTTTATAAAAACACTCAAATAAAAAAACTTACTGTAACATTTATTTTTTGTTAAAAAATAATTTGCGACGGATTAAATAAATACATTAATTCATCTCTCCATTTTCTGTGAAAAGGGGGACAGGGAGCAGAATTGCATTCCGGATTTTTTTTTCTTTTTCTATCCTTTTTAGTTTCGCATTTCTCATCAAACAAATAGGAGAATTCTCATTACTTCAACTAGGCGGTGAATGGATCCAAAGTTACTTTTGAATTTGACTAAAATGATGTTTGTAGATATAATATCATGTAATTTATAAAACGTAATATATATCGAGTATACGTAAGTTAAAAAATATTTAGAGACTTATAAAATTAAGAAGGGCTTTTCTTTTGTTATATAGGAGAATCATTTTGGATTTGGAGTCATTGATTTGGTAAACCTATATTACTAGATTGGATGACCAAGACTTTAAGCGGTGAGTTAATTCTATTCTTTGATAGAAAGTTACATATAGAATAAAAAAGTTAAAAATAAAGTCAAAAAAAATAAAAAAGGATGCATGTTAAATAAAGATCCGCCTCTGGATATATGTTTTTTTTTTTTTGGACATATCCACTTCTGGATATCACAATCACTGGAATATCCACTTTCCTTTGACATGTTAAATAAATATTCACATTCCCACTTGTGAATAGATAACTCTTCACTACTTGACGAAAAAAAAAAGATAACTCTTCGCCGAATGAATAACACCACAACCGAAAGGACAATTTGCAACCGATCAATGTAAGCCAAGGCTTGATTCATGGACTTCTAAAAGTTAGCTGATTCTACTAGACCTTGTCTTTAATGTCGACAGAGATGAATGAGTTTTTAATTTTTTTTTTCATTATAAACAGCTTATGTCTCGTTTCTAAAATGCACAGCTTTATAAAAAAAAAAAAAAACCGTACCAGTCCTACCATGTGAGATACTTCAACTTCTAACGGTTTTGTGACCCATAACAAAAAAATATCGTATACGGGGTTTCAACTTTTAATCGAGGTTTATTATCACATTCAAATCTACACTGATTTTGACATTGTTTTCGTTTTATCGATCATGTAGAACGTACTTTGTGGTCAACAAACACTCTATTTTCCTTGTCTCGCAATCTAGTATCTTGTTCTTACTTATCCATATGTTGGACCCCATTATTTTTTTGATTCATTAACATAATACCAACATATATAAGAATTCATCTTTACATGCGGCAGTAAATTGTTCAGTTTGAGTTCATACATATTTACCATTTGAAATGGATTTTTAAATTGCATGTATATACCCGAACGATCTCAATTATTACAGGACATATCCTAAACCAAAAACCATATTGAAATAGTTATTGTTAAAGTGTGTAACACGTATATTCTCCCCAAACAGTTTTTATACCTAATTGACAGAATTATCGATTTGAAACCATTTAACTAATTTGATGGTTGATTTAGAATAATTTTAATTAACTGATCATCGATTTGGAATTATTTTCATACACTTATAGTTGATTTGAATTTTTTTAATAAATTAATGAGTAATTTGAAAGTTTTATTAGTTAAGTGTTTTCAATAAGAGTAATGATATATACCACCCAAAATCATACCACTCAATGACTGGCGTGAATTGATTGGTAATAAATCGTTAATTAGATCAAAAAAATAAATAGATTAACAATTTATAGCTAACCAATTCGCGGCACATCATTGGGTGGTATTTAAGTGCAGGGGCGGAGCCAGGATTTTTTGTTAGGGGGGGCTAAGGGGGTTCGGAGGCAACGCCCCCGGAAAAATTATTTTGCCGTATTTGTATGATAAGTCTACATATTATGCAAAAATTGCTAGATAGATGCTAAAATGCACTATAAATCCTTATATTGTGTAAAGATTGCAATATAAGTTCGGATATTATTTTTTAAAATTAATTATCTGATAAATTTCCTTTTTTTTAATACAAAATAACATCCATTTTGTTGTAAAAAAACAAAAAATCCTATAAATAAAATAATTTAAAGTCGAATAAAATAAATTTCAAAATTTAGGGGGGCAAATAAATTTTTTTAAAACATTTAAGAGTTAATTACAAAAAAAAAATCTATGAAAAAAATTAAAAAGAACCAAGAAATTGAATATTTAATGGTATTTACGTTCCAATTTCGTCAATAAATTTTATTATTTGATAAAATTAATCTCTAAACTTTAAGTTAGGGAGGGCTAATTTTATGCTATAATTATTTTAAGTTATATTTTTATCTATTTTTTTAAATAAACTGGTTAAATTATAATGGGCTGGATAGACTGGGGTGGGCTGCAGCCCACCACAGCCCACCTATCCGCCCCTGTTTAAGTGGTATGATTTTAGGTGGTATATATCATTACTCATTAAATAAAACAAAACTAATGTGATAGTTTAATGACCTACAAATTATAATTTATATCTGTTAAAAGAACAAAATTTAAAAATGGTTAAAAGAAAAAATATTTAAATAGTTTGTCTCGGATCCGAGCATTTAAAGATACTTTTTTTTGTTAAGGGTAAAACTAAACAAAATACAAATTTAGCCGATACCTCTACTATACCATAAAATATAAATACTTATTAAAAAAATCAACGATAGAATTGCAAGGACATCCAGTGATATTAATGTTGAGCCGGGTACATTTCGCCAGTTTGTCAGCCACCCCGTAAACTTAACCATCCATTAATAATTGGCTTGAAATTATTTTGATAAATTGATGGTTGATTTGAATTTTTGAAATAAATTAATGAGTAATTTGAAATTTTTTATTAATTGAGTATTTAAAAAAAAACTACTGTAATAGTTTAGTGACCTACAAAAATATTTACTCTTTTCATAAAAATAAAAAATGAAATTAAAATTGGTCAAAAGAAAAAAACATAAAACAGTAAAAACTTTGTAGTAAAAACTTTATAAATTAATACACCTGCGACCATCAAAATTTATTAAGTAATTAATAAATCAATATTTATTAATTTTTTTAATATATATATATATATATATTAATATTTTATTAATTTATAATGAAATACTAATTTACAAATACCATTTAAACTTCTAATTAATTATTATACCATGCATATACAAACATGTATCAAATGAATTGTCTAATTTGAAAAAACTTTTCAATCTCTCACTTTAAATGTTTATAGAATTTTTTAAAATATAAATGACCCCAATTTAAAGTGAAAGATACATTGAAGATAATAATTCACTTTATGGTGTTTGCCTATACATTGTATTGATAAGAATATAAATTATCTTTCATTTATTCTTAATTTATATTTATTAAAAATAATAATTATTGACCATATCACTTTATAGACATTAATAAATATAAATTTTAACAAAAACAAAAGACAATTAAGTTATTTTTCAAGAAACTTTCATAAATATTTCATGTAATATATAATATATAAGAAATTATTAATTTATATTTAAATTGGGGTCTATAGAATCATAAAAAAATGTATTGTCTTATAATTTTAGTGAATTATTAATTTAACATACTATCGGGACCGGCAAAAAATATTATTTTAGAGAGTTTATTAAATAATCGAGTTTTTATTGTAAATTGTTTGTCCCAATCATCCATTAAAGCATCTAAAATATATTAGAACATTAATACAAAATATTCTCGATTGTTAAAGTAATTATTGATTTACATGTAATTATTATATTAAATGATCATAGTTTTTTTTTTTTGCTGGGCTAAATGAGCATAGTTATACTAGTTAATAAAATAAATATGTAACTATACATTTACCAAAAGATATTTTTAATATTTACCACGGTATAAATTCAATTTAAAGTTATATATACAACCACAAGAGGAATTGGGTGGTAATTATCTTAGACCTTATCCTAACATCTATCTGAATCGTGGCCCTTTATGATAGTGTTCCAACTCTTGTGGTAGGCACAAGCATAAAATAAATGGAACTTAGAGAACATGTAGAGGTGCCCTGATCTTTATAAAAGATACGAAAGAAAGTGGATATATATTAAAAAAGATATTCATGATAGGTGCATATATACCTATCTTTATGTTAAAAGTTAAAAATTTGTGAATGAAGCTTGGCGGTGCACGTCAACAGGATGTCCATGATAATACATTACAACACATTGTGGCCTTATATATAACCATAAATAAGTTACTATAGCATTTGTGCGCACAACTCGACATCCATTGTTATTGTTTTTGGTATAAATTGGCATCTATTTTCCAGCCTCTCGTTTCAAGATTTCTTGCTGTTACCTAATTAACGCGAACCTACTATTTCCCGCCACGTCACGGACTTAGTAGGTCCTTTATACTACTTCAGTTCTAACTCAGTGACAGATCGTTGTCTACTCTTTTCCATGTGGACTAGTTGCCTTATGTCCTTTTGGTGTGATTTAAGTTACTTTCCCTTTCCATAAATGATGAAGAAAAAAGAACAGAATTAAAAGGATTGGGGTAAAATGTCCAGTTTGGCATGATATTTGGTGTTTTAACAAAACAAAATTAAATTTTGACAAAAGAAGTTACAAAACAACATCATAATTTTCTTTCATTCCAGGTTTGGTCCCCTATTTTTATGACAAAATACATGTTTAACGTCACTAATGTAACAAAAATTTACATTAGACATATATTCAATAAAGAAAAAACCTCCTAATTATTTGGTATTTAAATTTTTTAATGAATATCCAAGTTTTAAGAAATAAGACATTTAGCCAGGGAGGAGCCCGGTTTTTTGCTAGAGGGGGTTATAGGCAGCACCATAGAAAAAATAAATTGGACTTATTTGTACTATAACTCCATATATTATACAAAAATTGCAAATAAAATTCTTATATTACACAAAACTACACTATAGATCCATATATTATGTAAAGATTGCGTTATAAGTTTTAATATAATTTTTCTCACTAGTATCTAGAGTTGTAAATGAACCAAGCCGCTTGCGAGCAGCTCGAACTCGAAGAAAAGCTCGTTCAAGATCGACTCGAATATAAACAAGCTTAAACTCAACCTCCAATTAAAGCTCGATAAGTAAACAAGCTCGTTCGAACTCGTTCTAAATGGCTCGTTTATAATTATGAATTATGAATTATGAATTAATATATTATCTACTTATAAATATATTATTAAACTTTTAATTTCAACTTAAATATTTTTAATTTCTTTTGACATTTTTTTTGATTAATATTATATTTCATATCCTCATACCATACAGTCCATTAAATACCATCCGTTCATCGTTCATGAAAGTCGCATTTCAACCATAAAAAAACAAATTGTTCATGAAAGTCTCTAAAATCAATTGTTTAATAAGTTAAACAAACAAGTTTTAGCATTTCTGATTTGGATCATTGAAAGTCCGGGCTCGACTCGTTTAAATTTGAGCTCGCTTCGACTCGAGAAATTAAACAACCAAACCTGTATATCTAGTATTCGTCTCGACTCGTTTACCACCCTATTGGTATCTATCAACATAATTACCCTCTCTTATTTTAATAATTGTTTTGTTAATGATGGCCATGATCACTACCAATAATTTTTTAACTTAAAATTCTATAATCCATATCATGTATTTTTTTTTTTTTTACTAGTGTCCATATCATGTATTCACGTAGTCTACAATTATATTACCACTGAGAACAAAACGTAGTTAATGTAATAACCATATTGACTAAAAAAAAAAAAGTAATAACAACAATTCTAATTTTAAAGGACAACTTCTTCATAATAACCCCAATGCAGCCCCTTGGATAAGGATAAAACCCAGTATATACTCAAACGTCACCGAACCATTGTTTTACAGATAATTCCTTACTTTCAAATCCACCCCACCCCACCCCACCCCAAACACTACCCCCATACCCCAACCCAACCCCAAACAAAACTAGTACTATATATTCTCACTAGGGCCCTGGTCAAAATCACTCATAAAAAACTTCAAAAAAAAAAAGTGATATTTTCTTCTTCAAAGCATTTCCAACATGGTGAACCTAAAAGCGCAGTGGGTTAAGGAAAAATGTATAGGCAAAGGAACATTTGGAACAGTTTATTTAGCTGTCAACAAATCAAACGGCAACGTTTTTGCAGTAAAGTCTGTTGATCAAAACTTAGCTCTGCCATCTCATGTTGAAGCTCTAGAGAATGAAATCAGAATTCTGCAAAAACTTTCTTCGCCGTACGTGGTGAAGTATTTAGGTGATGATACAACGATGTCGTGCCGGAACTTGCATATGGAATTCTTGTCCGGTGGCACGGTTGCTGACGTGGCCAAAAAGAACGGCGCTAATTTGGATGAGGAAATTCTCCGAAGTTACACTTGGTGCATTTTATCAGCGTTAAATTATGTTCACTCTCAAGGTATTGTACATTGCGATGTTAAAGGAAACAATGTTTTGGCGGGTCCCACTCCTGGTACCGCTAAATTAGCCGATTTTGGCTCGGCGGCGGAGATGGAGTTGTTGTCGCCAACGTCAAATGCTCTGATCATGCCACGTGGAACCCCGCTTTGGATGGCACCGGAAGTGGTTAGAGGAGAATACCAAGGTCCGGAATCTGATATCTGGTCACTTGGGTGTACAGTGATCGAGATGGTGACGGGAAACTCGGGGTGGGAAAATAAAAAATCGGTGGCTGATACACTGTGTCAAATCGGCTACTCGAACGAGTTACCTCGGTTTCCTGAACAGTTATCAGACATGGGTAAGGACTTTTTGGACAAGTGTTTAAGAAGGGACCGTAGTCAAAGGTGGAGTTGTGAACAATTATTGGATCACCCATTCATGTCATTATCTTCACCGCCTGTGAATTTTCATGTTTCACCACGTTGCGTGCTCGATTGGTTCAATTCAGATTCTGAAGATGATGAAGGAAATTATGAAGAATATGATAACAATATTGATGAAGATATGGATTTTGAAGTGAATAAAAGGATTATGGAATTAGTTACGAATTCAGGGGCAGATTGGGAATCCGAAGGTTGGTTAGTGGTAAGGGATGAAGAAGAAGAAGATGATGGAAGGACAAGTTTGGAATTTGGGGAAGAATTCGAAAGTGTTGGGGTCAGTTTGGAATATTCTAATTCTCTTGGGATTGATGAAGTTAGTACAAGCTCGACGGCGTTAGAATCTTCAAGTTCTAATTGCAGACATTCATCGGGAATAGGACCTACTAAATACAATTGCACTATTAAATTACTATTAGATTTTTTACTAAATGTATTAAGAAATTTTGCAAATATTATCTCCTCAACTAGCGTAAGTATTGTAAATATATATTTTAATAAAATTTACCGAGATTCTTAACTTTATGGACGATGAGATTTTTTTAACGAGATTCTTAATTCTTAATTTTAGACATTTTTTATGAAGTTAATTTATTTGTTGTGAATTGTGATAGACTTCTAACTAAAGAGAGAATGATGTGTCGGGTCTACAATCAAGTGTCTTATGTGATTTTTGCCTATAGAGATAGGAAAGAAAAAAGAATTAAAAAAAAAAGATAAGAATAGGGATGTTTTGTTCAATAAATGTCTTTTTACCGGCAGAATCCTTAATAACATTCGTTGTTAGATATGCTCTCCCCTCTCTCCTCTCCCCTCTCCTTCACCGACTAACCAAACACCATATCCACCATATCCACCACCACAAATACCACCACCATACCAAATTTCTTAACCTTTTCCAGTGTTTTATCGAGTTTTCCCTACTAAAATCATAAGCTTGATACACTCCTCTCCCTCTTTCTCCCACTAATCTCCCTCTCTCTCTCTCTCTCGTTTTCTCTTCATCTTCATAAATCTCATCCTATTACTAAATCACTTCCTTTCTATTATGAATTTCTACTCTACTAAACACCCTTTGGCGGGTGAAGGGAAACTTACGATTACTCCTGAGAATAACCCAAGATACAAAATAGCAGAAGAATACAAACTCATTGCTAAGTTGCTCCATAAGGAACCGATTAATTTTGTGTTCCTGAAGAACCACATCAACAAACATTGGAATCTATCAGATGAAGTCGAAACAGAAAAGCTATCAAAAAACTCAGTGATTATCAAATTCAAAAACAGCAAGGATCAACAAACCGTATGGGATCAAAGACCATGGACGGTTATTGGAAAACATTTTGCTATAAATCAGTTTCAAAAGAATACAACAAATGAGGTAACAAACACAACTCTATGGATTCAACTTACAGGAACACCAATTAGTATACTATCGGTTAATTGCTTAGAAAAGATTATGAGCAACTTTGGAAAAGTTCATACAATCAAACTTCCAGAAAATCAAATCATTGATGAAAACTCAGTTACTAAAGTTAGGGTCGATTGGAACTTGAAGAACCCTCTAGTTGCAGGTTTTAATTACTTTGAGGAAGATAACACACAATCTTGGATTAATTTCAAATATGAAAACATAGGCCAAGTGTGTTATGGCTGTGGCCTCTTTGATCACGAGGAAGCGAACTGTAACAATACTAAAGTCTATCCAAAATTGGGGAATTGGATTAAAATCTCAACACGAGGACCTTCAAAATCCTCTGCATATTATAAGGGTAACAACAATCTGAAAGCTAACAAAATCAATAATGGAGGTAAAACCAGCTTCAAACCGAGTTGGAACCGAGTCGGGAAAGCCAACTCACCGGTAGCAAACAAGGTAGATAACGGACGAAAAATAAACGCCGTTACTCGGGTACAAGAAGGTACTGATACAAAACCAAAGGACACCACCCCACACCAAAATATTTTTGAATTTACCGGAAAAAAAGTAGAAGGTACAAGTAGTGGGATGGAGGGTAATTTGAGGGGTACTATGGATATCGACAAAAGAGCTACGGAGAAGAAAGAGAGCCTTATAAAATTTTTAGAAAAAGAAAAAAATCTTAGTGGGCTGGCCCTCTCTATGGCAGAAAAACTGGAAAAGAGCCCAAAGCCCATTAATATTGATGATATCTCTTTTGGGTCATTCCCTAGTCCGAGTGAAGGAGGCCCAACACCGGATTTTAAAAAATCCACATCAATTATTAAATCGACCCAAGAGTACGAACCAGCCCAAAACGCTAACCCGGATAACACAAGTCCAATTACAACCCCGGTCAATGCTAACCCAAATTATACCCCAACTTCTAACATCATCCTTAACCACTTCATCACCAACCCCTCACCTTCGAGTAACCCTAACCCCTCTTCTGCAAAACTCACAAACCTTACTGAATCTCTAAACCTCATCAACACCACTAATCAAACACCAATCAACATCCTACAATACCAAACCCCCACAACACAACCTACAAACAAGCCCTCTATAGGTATTATACCGATAGAAAACCAAAATTCAGTCACATATGAGTACGAAAATGAAGATGAAGACATGTTCCAATCGAGAGCATCGCTATCAAATAAGGAAAAGAGACACCAAGATAAAAAAGCTTTTTCGGAGAAGAATCGAACTATTAAACTATGGAATCTCAGATCAACTAAAAAGGGTCAAACAACAAAAGAAGGAAATACTACGAAAGGAGAAGAAGAAATTTCAAAAATGGAGCTACCACAAACTGAAGCTAAGGCGCAGCTTGAAGAAGGTGAGGTTTCCGGGATTGACCTGACTCAATCCCACTCAACTCAATGATACAAATAGCCTGGAACGTTCAGGGGATTGGCACACCCCTGACGGTCCAGACCCTTATTGATATCTGCAATAGATATCATCCAGAGGTATTATTCCTTTCAGAAACTAAGAATCCGTTTGTTACTATTAAAAAGTTAGAAAATGTTATTAAAATGACCCTTATTACGACTGTGGAACCTAAGGGGATCAGTGGGGGTCTAGCAATCTTTGCCCTTCATAAGAAAGATATAAAAGTAATTAGTAAAGATGAAAATTTTATTCACACTGAAATTATTAATAGAGGCGAAATCATTGAAACAACCTTTGTATATGGCTCTCCTTTGGACAAATATAAAGCCTTAAGCCTGGAAAAATTTGCTAACTGTGCTCCTAATACCAATACCCCCTGGAACATTATTGGTGATTTCAATAATATAAGATTTACTAGTGAAAAATTTGGGGGTATTATCAGCTATAAAAAAAACATGAAGATGTTTAATAAATTTATTAAGAAACAAAAATTGATCCAATTGGAAAATAAAGGATGCTCATTTACATGGTCTAATAGAAGATGTAAAGACAAGCTTATTAAAATGGTACTGGATAGAAATCTTCATAATAAAGAATGGGCTAAGATGTTTCCTAGTGCTTGGATTAATGCACTCCCAGCACTTGGATCAGATCATAGCCCTCTAATCTTAATATTTGAGGATAAAAATATTGGTAAATACAAAAGATTCTACTTTGAACATTTCTGGACAGATGAAATTGAATGCTTAGGCATTATAAAAAATGTGTGGCTATCTAGAAATTCTACTAGTAGAATTAATAAAAGCAATCTTAACACAAAACTCACTATGTGTAAAAGAATACTCACAGTATGGAGTAAGAGAAAATTCAAGAACACTAGGAAAAAAATTGATGAATATTTACTTATACTAAAAAATATCACCAATAGTAAAAATCCTAAGGAATCAGATAAAGATGAATATAATATGATAGTAAAAGAAATAGAAATCTTATGGAAAAGAGAAGAGGATTTTTGGCCTGCTAGGTCTAGAAATAAATGGCTTAAAAAAGGAGACAAAAACACTGCCTATTTTCAAGCTACTACAAAAGAAAGAAGAAGCTTTAATAAAGTCTCCTCAATCATGAATGATAATGGAGACTGGATAAATATCCAAGATGAAGTAAATCAAGTGATCTTGACTTACTTTAACAATGTCTATAAAACTGTGGGCCCAAGGGAGTGTTCACCCATATTAAATCTGATCCAACCAAGAGTAAGTAAAGAGATGAACCATAACTTATTAAAACCCATTCTGATTTCAGAAATTGAGGCAGCCATTTCAGAGCTAGGTGCTTTTAAAGCACCAGGGCCTGATGGCTACCCTGGGTTTTTCTTTAAGAAATATTGGCATATAATTAAGCTGGATGTAATAAGAATTATAAATGACTTTTGGTATAATAATGGAAGTCTTGAAGAGATTAACCATACTTTTATATCTCTTATCCCAAAAATAGAAAGACCAGGCCATATTAAACAATATAGGCCGATTAGTGTCTCAAATTTTATTTATAAAATAATTGCTAGGATTTTAGTAAATAGACTGCAACCTCTCATGAGTTACATCATAGATGAAAATCAAACAGCTTTTGTACCTGGTAGAAGTATTCAGGAGAATACTTATATTGCTCATGAAGTGGGTAACTACTTGAAAAATAAAAAAACCACAAAAAACTATAGTATGGTAGTAAAAGCTGATATACAAAAGGCCTATGAATTTGTAGAATGGGACTTTCTTTATAAACTTATGTTAACTATGGGTTTTGAGAAAAAATGGTGTGATAGGATTATGAACTGTATTACTACTGTTTCATACTCCATATTAATAAATGGACAACCTAATAAATTGGATAAACCCCAAAGAGGTTTAAGGCAGGGGGACCCACTGTCCCCCCTAATCTTCTGTATAATTACCCAAACTTTATCTGATCTAATCAAAGATAAAATTGCCTCAGGTAGTTTGGAAGGTATTAAAATATCTTCAAAAGGCCCAACCTTAACACACCTCTTATTCGCAGACGATAGTATTTTCTTTTTAAAGGCGAATAACCAAGACTCGAATAGTTTTAATGATATTATTACTAAATTTGGTTACTCTACGGGTTTAACCTTGAACCTTAACAAATGTGGGGTCAAGTTTAGTGCTAATACACCCCATTACATCCAACACATTTACTCCTCGAGAATAAATATAAAAATTACTAAGGATTTAGGGCAATATTTGGGCCTACCATCTGAATGGGGTAGATCAAAAGTAAAAGACCTCAATACTTTAGTTGAAAAAGCTGTGAAGAAAACTTTTAGTTGGAAAAATAATTTTTTATCTGAAGCCGGAAAAGAAATTCTTATAAAATCTGTTATACAGAGCATTCCAAATTACTACATGTCCTCGTTTCTTCTACCAAAAAAAATTTGTGAATTAATCACCTCACAAATAGCAAAATTTTGGTGGGGAAAAAGAACTAGTAAAGGTATCCCTTGGACTAAATGGTCTAACCTAACTCATAGTAAATTTGAAGGAGGTTTAGGCTTTAGAGACCTCAATATTATGAACAGGGCCCTATTAGCCAAACAAGCCTGGAATATACTAAATAATACAAACTCTCTCCTTTATAAAGTTTTGAAAAGCAAATACTTCCCAAATGAGACCTTTCTATTAGCAAAAATTGGAAATTCTCCTTCATGGGGCTGGAAAAGTATAATTTCTGGAAGAGATGATCTAAAAGATAATCTTAACTGGAAAATTGGAAATGGGGAAAACATTAACCCCCAAGTTGATAAATGGATAGAACTAAATGATAGTATAATAAAACCTAAGAACACAAATATTAAAAAAGTCTCAGACTTCATTATTGAGGGAACTAGAAACTGGAATATTGAAGTTTTGAATCTAAAATTTAACCCGGAAGAAGTTGAGAAGATTACAAGGAAATTTATTCCTCTAATCCCAACTGAAGACTCAGTTAGCTGGGCCTTAAATCCAGATGGGAATTTCTCAGTCAAAAGTCTTTATCATTATATAATTTCGAAAAATATTGAAAAGAAAGATAATATTACAAAAAAACCATCTTCCTCCCATTTGATAGATAAAGAAGTATGGAAAATGGTGTGGAAGATTAATACCCCACCTAAAATTCGCAATTTTATTTGGAAGACTATTAAAAATATTCTACCTACTAATCAAAACCTCTTTAGAAAAAAATGCACAGATAATATAAAATGTCCCATTTGTTTACATAGTGATGAAAGTGTAGAACATCTACTTTTTGAATGTGATTGGGCGAGGGCCACTTGGTTAGCCTCCCCATTGGGTTTTAGAACTAACAACCAAGCCTATTGTAGAATGGACTTATGGATGGCTAATATACTAAAACCAATGGCTAAGGAGGCTAAAAAAGAGGCTTTCCTAACTGAACTAGCATGTAATATAGCTTGGTCCATTTGGAAGGATAGAAATGCTTTTGTCTTTAATAGACAAAATCTTGATCCTAATAGAACAGTACTAAAGGCAGTTCAAATATGGAAAGAATATCTAGATGCAAATTGTAAGAAAGGTCCTTTGTCTAATGAAGAACAAAATCAAAGTGTAAAGGAACAACAAAGTATGAATGAAAATGGAACAATTCCTAATGATGAGATTAATAATCTGAAGGAACTCCAAACTCACTATAACTCAGTTACTGTGAGGAAAAAACAAGATAATATAGCTATCAAAAGTAGTAAGTGGATACCACCACCTCCTAATTCTATTAAAATTAATACAGATGCTTCATTTACTAATAATAAATCCACAATATCTTGTGTGGCCAGGAATCATCAAGGGAAGCTATTAAGGTGTATGGTTTGGAGAATAAGCGCTACAAGTGTTCTTGAGGCTGAAGCGTTGGGAGTACTTAAAGCTTGTCTATGGGCAAAAGAACTCAACAATTTCCACATCATTGTGGAAAATGATAATTTTCAGCTGATGGATCCTCTCTCTTGTAATCGCAGTTTAAATTATCCTAGTATTAGAAACATTGTTAGAAGTATTTATTATATTTCGGAACTTTGTAATCCTAACTTCTCTTTTGTTAGTCGTAAGAGAAATAGTGTAGCGGATTGGGTTTGTAGAAATCTGCCAAGTGGTGTAGTTCTAGATTACTGCAAATTCCCAATCCCACTAGAATTAGCTAAACTTATTAGCCTTGACGCTACCCCTACGGGGGTGGGTTGAGCCTCTTTGTATTTTGGTTTTGGTATTTAATATAAGCGTTTAGAACAAAAAAAAAAAAAAATTAATAACATTCGATAAGAAATTGGAACGGTGAAATGTTTGATAGGTGATTGAACCTTATTATAACAGCTATGAATGATAGTAAAAATAAAAAAAAAAAAATTCTTTGTCCTTGATTGTGTGCCTTCTTCTACGGAATACTACTATGACATAGAGAAACAATAGAACTCATGGCAGAGGTGTTAGGATTGAAGAGTAGTTGCAGAGTTGTGTTATTTGTCAACACAAATTTGAAGCTCAAGAAATATGTTAAAAGGCAAGAAGTATAACTGATAAAAGAGTATTGCAGGTTTTTGAGTCAATTTAGTTGTTTTGCAGTCCTTTTGTTTGTTTTTTTTTTTTTTTTTTGGACACCAGTCCTTTTGTTTGTTTAGATTGGCTATCTTGTTACTTCATTGGTTTTTATTGTAGATTTATAGTACCTCCTTTTTTTTTCATTCAGCATATTAATATTGTTCTGCAATATTTGATAATTATTCATTCTTATTTTCCTTATTCCCTCGGTATTTGTTTTTGGATGTGAGTGGAAGGCTAACTTGTATTAGTATAGTATGAGGTAGTTGTTTTTATATTCCTTGTTGCTACCTTAAGCTTTCGAGCCTAGGTAGATAACACTCATGTATAATGTACAGTTTTGATATTTTAATACAACCGTTTACCTGACCCAAAAAAAAAATTGATAAAATTCTACACATATACTAATATTTAGCCTTATAAAAATATAATTTAAGTTTAGACTTTACATTTTATGCTATAAAACAAATGAGTTAATTATTTACAAAGTTCAAAAATAGGTATTTTTATTCTTTACAAGTTTAATTTTGTTTTTTCAAAAAATCTATTATTATTGAATTGGTTTTATTTTTTTAATAGATTACGATTTTGTTAACAATTATTTTTAATGCATCCTGTGTATTTTAAATAAATTAAATATATTCTTTAATCGATTATAGGTGTATAATTAATGACTGGTAATAGTTTTTTCCGATAATTTTTTAATCAATCACCTTATATAAAATCTGCAGTGAACACGTGAACAACTTTATCTACTTCCTTTTCGATAAATCTATTTACTAAGAATTTATAGTTTAATAAGATTATTAGGTTTAGATGATTTGCATACAAAGTATAAACCCTTCTTTTAGCTTGGGCCTTGGTGGATGCGGCTGCGGCTGAAGTGGGCCCAAATTATATCTAATTTGAATTTCTGGGTGGGGTGAATAGGCGCTTATTTATTGGTTCTAAGATGAGATTGAAGGTTTTTGGTTCTTTTCTTTTGCTTAGTAAGCAAGAAAATAGTTTCACACGTAAAGATTATGAAAGTTAAAGAAAGAAGGTAGTATTAGCAAGATACTAAGATTAGTATTCGGGTTTCCTTACCCATATTTCAAATTATTTGATCATTTCTGTATTAAGGTTTGGACAAGTAACTTATCTAGCAAAATGATTTTATTTTCTATTACTACTATTGAATTTGAATTTTTCACCGACATCTCAAATTGTTCAACATTATCCTATTTGCTAGCAAAATGTTTTTCTTTTTCCAGTTATTTGATTGATATAACATTGTTTTAAGAAAATTGTTGAGTATAAACTATTCTAGGTGTGTGATACTACATCAAATACTTTCGGTTAATACATACTCATAGCAAGTATCCTTACAGTATATACATGCCTCAATCTTATCTAAATAAATTCATTGATTACTCTAATATATTAAGATACGCGGTAATAATTACAAGATCACGTGATCGAAAATTGTTCCAAATTAATGTGACTCTTAGATATAGTTAAAAAATTAATTAAGATTCCGTATATTATAAGTTATGAGTATTTTTAACTGGATAAGCAAACTTATCAATTATGAGATAATATTTTAAAATCAATAATTATTTAATAGTCATAATACTTACACTGACCAAAAGATCATTTTAATTGAAATCTTAAGTAAATAGACCAATTACAAACTAAATAAATTAATATAATCTTATTAATTTAACATCTTATTCAATCAAATTATATTTCTATTAATTATAAATAAAAAACTTTAATAAGCTTTTTTAACAATAAAGAATCTATCGTACTTTCGAGTGAAAAAAAGATTGTCAAAGACAACTACTACCATAAGAAGAATTTTTAATTAAGGAGTCACTATGGACAAAAAAAAAATTCAAGAGTCACTAAATCACACTATTGGATCAATATATGAATACTCTAATTCATAAGTTAGATAATAAAGTACTATTAATCATATAAGATTGACCTCATGACTAATGAGGATGTTGGTAATATTTAATATGTACTAAATGTATAAGTGTGGTGTAGGTCGTGAGGCATGCTTTCAATTAGTTCTCAAATTTTGTTCCTCTTTATTTTTTACTTAATATTATATTTAATAAAATATCTTAATATTTTAAACATTAAATAAAAAGACATTACCGTAGTCATTCTCATAGAATTTCATAATATCATAAAAATTATGTTTAATATAAAATATATAATAAACAATATTAAACTTAACAATATTAATGTCATAAAAAGAATGCCCCAATCGAGATCGTGGGTGAATATTCTATAGAGTCCATGTGACAACCTCAAATATGCAATCATTGTATGGCTTGCGTTTAGGGAAAGACTTAACAACAAAGACCGATTAACTTACATGGAACTTGATTTGGTTTGTCTACTTTAGAAGGAATATTTAGAAATGGAAAAGTACTTTTATATTAAACGCAAGTTCGCCGATATGATTTTGGGTACTATACAGATATGGTTGGGTCTACAGAGAGTCATGTCCACCATTTAGAGCGTCCTAAAGTGGCTAAACAAATACAAGACAAAAGTAAATTATAAGACAAGGTATAGAAGATTGTTTTCACCTCAACTATGTATTTGATTTGGCAAGCTCAGAATAAACTTAGTATGGAGGGTGTACTCCCCAATATAAAGAGTATAGTAAAAGTATTATGATTCATGTTTAAAATTGTCTTTTTTATGTAACCTCATCCCACCTACTCTCGAGATAGTGGACATTTGTTTTTTTTTCCACCTATTGTATAGGCTTTTGTGGGGGAAATATCTTTTACGTTTGCTAGCTTATTGTTAGCATCTAGTTAGAGTGATCTATGGTCGAGTCAAATCGGAAATGATGTAAATATTATGCTTCTTGTATTGTTTTTAATATATTATTTACTAGATAAAAAATATCACTCGAGGTGCCTAAGATTGTTATTACTAATTTATCCTTTTTTCATATCGAACAATGTTTCAAAATATATAATATATACTAGTAAAAAATGAGTGATTATAGGATATTTTTTCATCAATAATGAAGTCAAAATCAAGTACATACAAAAAATTTATTCACTTCTTGGAAATTACCTTTTATAAGGAAAATTTAGGGTATTCATGAAGGAAATACAAACTTAATTAACTTGGATTTTTGCAATTTTATGATTGATTGTCATTATCTGGTATTGGTGGAGGGGTCAAATTCAAATTGAGACACAATGGCTACGTGTAATGAACGTTCATGCATTCTCTAGAGATTGAGTTTTATTATATCGATCTAGTGAGGACAAGAACAACTACGTGACCTTGATTGTTTTCAATAGTTTCACGTAATAGTAGTTCATGCATAATGTATGCTCTTACATCTTCTAGAGATCAAGGTGTGATATATCTTTTCAATAAGAACAATAATTATTACGTGACTTGATTGTTTATAATCGTTTCACGTAATATTAACATATGCGTAAGATATTAGATGTTATTGATACATATTACATCATTTTCCTTATCAAACACAATATTTTTAAAGTCATCATAAAACATCCTTAACCACATTACGTGATATACTTTGCCTCAAGCCATGAAATTTAATGTACCTTGACATAGTAATAATGTTAAAAATCCCTATAAAACTCAATGTTTCTAAAACTATATCCTCTACCATCTAACATAATTAAATTGGCTCAGGCGATGATTGTTCTTAGACTTAGTAAACAATGTTAATAGGGTAATTAGATATAGATATATGACTCAACCATACTTCTAAGCTTTTATTCTTTAGTTTTATTAGTTAATTGATTGGCTTATTATTTTGTCTAAATCCTAGAACACTATTTTGTTATTTTAATTGATTTGAGCTTGACTTTATAATTATTTTATGAATGGTTTAATTAAACTTGCTAGAGCCTCTACACCTCTAATTTGACCTTAGTATCCTAAATTGTCACCATGGCGGGATGATTAGGAACAGAAACACATCATAATCGTCTAGTATGCGGTAGTGATCCTGACGGGCTTGCCCAACTAGATAGTCAATAGGGTTAGATTTTCTCCACCGTTCTTTGCGCAAGGTCCCCTTACCCAAGTTTCTTGGTAGTGTTGAGGTTGCCTTATAAGCCACCTTGGCGGGAGTTAGAAGGACTATAAAATCCCGTCTACTTATATATTGCTCAATTCACCCTTATAATTAGAATATAAACTTAGTAAGATAGGCTCGTACTAGTAACCTTAAGTTATCTTATTTGCAGTCTAATTGATTATTTACGCAGAACCATTATTTATTTTATTTCTATTTTTTATATCAACATATAAAATCATCCACACTAAATTAAACACAAGCTTGAGCTAACTACCTAAATCCTTGAGAACTAACTTTACTTACTTAACTATTACCTACGAACGATTCGTGCACTTACGGAGAGTTTCTCGTGGATCCATATGTATGCGCTTTTATGTTCTTTTATTATTGTTATTTTATCACATCTTTGCCCCTACCATAAGTTCTCCATTTTCTTGAATGTAGTATGGTAATCTTTGATTCGGTAATGCGTTTTGCAAATGCACCACTGTCAGTGTTTAATCTGAAGTACCCAACCATTATTACTCACCTGATTATAAAAGAAAGTGTGACTTGTGGGAACGATTTATATACATACAAGTCAAGTGACAACATCGATGACGAGTTGATTAGAGTAATTCTTCAAGGAGCGGTCACAAAAACTCCGTCAACTATGGAGACTTCTCATGTGGATATTGAGAAGGGTCCTATGAATCCTAAAGGAAAAAGCCCACATAAGATGGGTTCACACATAGCCGAGAAGTGATTGAGTTTGAGCGATGAGGATCTTTGTGGCCAGAAAGGATGAGCGAGTGATTTAACCGAATCGAGACAGCTCAAATTTTCTTGGAGGATGATGTGCCGCAAATCAAAGCAAATCAAGTTCACATTATCAAATTGTTGGCCTAACGTCCTTTTAATCTTGTTTTAATATTTTCCAAACCGTGTTTTAAATATCCCAGAAATAGTGCACTATACTTGTCCTAACTAAATATCTATTATTCATGTCTTTAACACTATTTCTTAAGATTTCTACACCAGCCGGACCGGCTTACCGGCGCCAGGACCGGCATACCGGCGGGGGAACAGAGCTTTGGTGCGGTACACTGCACAGACCTCGCAGTGCACAGAAAGTTAGGGTTTTCTGCGTTTTATTAAAGACAAAAGGCATATATCCGTTGGGAATATTAATAGATCCGTTGGACACAAGCCTTATGACCGTTGGGAGCATTTTGCAGCTATAAAATGAAGGTTCTTCAAGGCTACAATCACATCTTCTATCAACAAACACTAAAAGGCTTAATTGTTAGCATCCAAGAAGGTGTCAAGAGCTATACATTGTCAAAATATTCTTAGTGTACTATAAAGTTTTTATCCACTCATTCAAGGAGTTTATTCAATAAGCCACAAAGTTCTATCTACTCAAAAGGAGTCTTTCATGCTTAGTGTTTTATCTACTCATTAGGAGATTGTTAGCAAAGTTGTTTCACCCTTTAAACACTTTGTATTTATCCTCTTAAGTCTAGTTCTTGTAATAGATATATTAAGAGAGAATTTGAGTATCGGGAGTATACTCGGTGTCCTTGTGTTGTGATAGCACAAGAGTTTGTCCTTCGTGGTATCGAAGAGGTTGTAAGGATTATTGTGTTCTCGCCCCGGTTAAGAGAGACACGGAGCTTAGTAAAGAAGCTTGGAAATCCTAAGGTGGCTACCTTAGGTAGTGGAGTAGGGAAACCGAACCACTATATATGCTTGAGTATTCTCTTTCCCTAACTATCTACTTCCGCACTCTATATGTTTGATATTATGCGTGTATGAATATCTAGGTGATTATTATCTATTGCTCATTAATCAAACTTATGTACATCTAGTTTAGAAAGAGAATATGATTTAAATTAGCTTTTAATTATATTTACTTAGAATAAAAGTAGCCGATTAATTTCCGTGGTCCTATTCAACCCCCCCTTCTAGGACGCATATAGACTTTCACATATTACTTGAACAAATTCTTTGTGATCTCGCGAAGGATCCAACTCAGCCTACCTTGGCTGACGATCATCCGGGGTAATAATCTTTCCTTTTCTTTTATCAGCTTGAATAATCTATTCAGTAGCTCATAGAATGGTGTTTCCTTACACCATTCTACGTGTTGCTCAGTAAATTTTTCTTCACTCAGTAACTTTACAAGTGAAGCTAGACTGGACTTGTATGTTTCTTTAAATGTCCTCTTTTCTGCTTCTACTTCATCTTCTGCTTGATTATTCACTTTTCTTCTTGGTGCCATTTTCACCTGTTTTTACACAAACTCCAAGCACAAGAAAACATATTAGTAGTCTGAATTGAGTTAATTTCATGTTTAATACAGTTATCAAAACATGGATTTCCATGTTTAATACAATTATTAAAATATGGAATTCCATGTTTAATACAGTTACCAAAACATTCTGCAGAACACACATGTTTACCTTCTAACTGTCTATATTATGCAGTAATTACACTATAAGGTCCCTAAACTACACATTCTGTCTATAATCTGCACAATATTTGCAAAAAAAATCAGTCTCAGGCCCCTGTTCATGTATATTTGACAGTTATACCTCAATGTTTTTGAAATAATTGCACTATAGGTCCCTGTTTAACGCATTATTCACGTTTTATGACTCTAATCCATCTTTCGTTCATGTTGATCACACTAAATTGAACACATTCATCAAATAATCCTATTTTAAACCCTAGAAACTTCTAAATTTGGTTTTTATATAGAAATCAGTAACAAATTAGTAGAAATCAAACAAAATCAACATGCACTATATTTTTGCTGTGTTTTTCTTCATGAATCGCCCAAAAATAGTTTTGAAAGTAAGAAACACTATCAAAAACCTCAAAATAAACATAGAAATTAGATTATATCTGAGTTTTTTCACTTACGTATGGATTATTTTGGGTTTTGGAGTCGAATCTTTGCTTTAATCGATAGATATTGTTTCCTACTTTGCTCGCCAGAGTAGACTGTCCTATCTCGTTTTCACCGTTGTCGCCGTCGTCGCTGATTCTTCTGCTCTCAGACCTTTCGTTTCTTTTAGTGTGTGTGTTGTGTTTGTCGCGTGTGTTGTGTTTTTTTAATAACTGTTTTGTACAGAATAACCTTCTAATTTCTTTTTCTTTTTTTTAATTATTATTTGTAGAGGTATTTTGGGTTAAGACACTTTTTTATAAAATGTCTTATTCTAGGTACTTTTTTACTAATATTTTTTTTAATAGACATTTATTAATAATTGGCTACAAAATAATGGTCAGTTTTCACATGATTATCACTTTAAATGATAATATATTTCTTATAATAGTATGACAATAATTGTTTGTTACAAGTGATTTCTTGCCCAAGTGTGACACATAGTCACTTTCATACGGAAATACTATCTCTTTTTCGTAACGTAATTCCCTTTCATGTGATTTTTGGGTAAAAGAGGTTTGGAGGCCCATTACAACCTCAACATTATAAAATAGGGCCCCAATTGAATACCAATTATCCTACTTAGGATCCAACTAAAAAAACCCAATAAAAACCCACCCACCCACCCCATTTATCTGTCGACAGCAAAATGAAAACCCACCCCCTCCCCATTTTTCTCTCTCTCTTGCAGCTCCACATCCCGTCGCAGCAACACAGCACCACCACGTCGAGCCGCTGGCCGCCACCACCAAGCGCAGACCAGATCGAGCCACCACCACAAGATCGCGGTTCACCAACAGATCGAGCCACCACTACCATCAATGGCACCCACCAGATCGAGCCACCACCACCATATCGCGGTCCACCAACAGATCGAGCCACCACCACCATCAAAGACCGCTGCTGCTGTGATTTCGAGGCCACCACGACCTCCGTAGCAGCCCTTCGCACCACCACCAGCTATTGCAACCCCACCAACCCTCCAAAACCGCACCACCACCACCACGCCACCGCGCTACCACTCTGCTTCGTTCCCTCCAGAACCACACCAGCACCACGAGCAGCGCACCACCAGCGAATCAGTACGTGAATCCGAGCTGCTGCTGTGATTTCGAGGCTACCACCACTAAACCACCCCACCAGCAACACCCCACCACACCAGTGACCTTCCCAACCCCACAAACGAGATCTGGCCTAAGTTTGTATTTTTTTTTTAAAATTTTTACAGGGGTGTGATAATGTGATAATTTTAGGGGGTAAGTGTTATTTTGGGGGGGTAATTAGGGAAAAGTGTGTTATTTTAGGGGGCAAATTGTTATTTAGAGGGGATAAACATGTAATTTTAGGGTATGTTTGGATTGAGGGATTAGAAGGGGAGGGAAGGGATTATAAAAGATAATAGTTATCCTTCCTTTGTTTGTTTTATAAATTTTTGAAAGGATAAGTTATTAAAGGATTAAGATTATACCTTATAATCCTTTATATCTTATCCCTCCAATTTGGAGTCATTAGAAGGAAGGGATTAACTTTAATAGTAAAATATCTTTGTTACCCTTATGTTCTATTTAAAATATATTATATTAGGGGTATAAAAGTAATTTAGTTATAAAATAATCCTTTCCTTTCCTTTATTTATACAATCCAAACACAAACTTCAACCAATCCTTTACTAATACTTTCCTTTCTTTTTCTACTCAATCCAAACAAGATTAATACTCTCCTCTCATTTCCTTTAATATACTATCATTTCCTATCCTTTAATAATTAATCCCCTCTATATCCAAACAAACCCTTAGGGGGTAAAAACCCCCTATTTTGCTATTGGAGGGGTAAATAGGGAAAATCTTGTTATTTTAGGGGGTATAAATGTTCTTTTATGGGGTAAGGATGCTATTTTCGTGGGTAATGGACTGACCTGGACAAAGATCGATTTTGAACAAGGACTGATCAATATAGACTCTAAAAAATATGGACTTTAACTTAAAAAACATACTCCAAAAAATTAAAATAGGGGGAATCTACCCCAAAAAATTAAAAAAAGGAGATGTGTGCCCCCTAAAATAGGGGAAATCTACCCCCAAAAAATTAAAAATAACGGGTGTGTATCCCCTAAAAACGTGAACCTAACTAGAAAAATTTCTAGTTAGGCCCTTAAAAAACATAAAACAAAACTGGACCCTTAAAATTCTCTTTTTTGAATTTTAGGCCTTAAAATGTATATTCCTCATGAATTTTTTACGTTAGTAGAAACGTTGTTGCTATTTTTAGATGGTTCTTTAACTTTAATTTCACTAAAAAAAAATGATTCGGAAAAATTTGATCTCAAAATATTATTATAAATAAAACTTCTTCCCATTACCAATTCTTAACTTTATACATCCACTTAAACTTAATTTAAAAACAAATATACAAACTTTGAACGCGGGTGTCAAAACTTTGTGCAAGAAGTTTTCATATTCACATGCGAATGTGATAGTGCAGCTTCTACTCGCAGCCTTTGATAAATCTGAAGAGAGACACACCAAAATCTGAAAATGGTGCCAGCTAACTTGGGGAGTAGTATCATGGATCAATCGAGCTTATTATATTTCACTACAGCTGGTAGATTTTGTAGCAAAATATATTAGTTCAATATTTGTCCGCTATGATCGTGCGGATCTCTAGTAAATACAGCAAATGGCTGCTAGCTGTTTGATATTAAGTTTCGTTTTTAATTCTTGTGAGATAGGTTCCTTCTATTTTAATTAGAGTAGATATTGGCATCAAGTATTTTTTTAGTCGAAAATGAAATGAAATGCATTAAACAAAATAAAAAAAAAGTTACAACTTAGCCTATCCGGATGAAAGTCACTAAAAAATAAGTTTACTAATTGAGGAGGTGGGACGAAACTCCAAAAACTAAACAAAAAGCCTCTAAATTTTTGTTTAGTCACCCAGTTAGCAGTCACATTGCTAGATCTCTTAACAAAAGAGATTTTTCAAGTTATACAAAACCTTACACTTAATAATATTCTTTACCAAAAGACTAATATTACAAAAGATGTTACTGCTAGAAGAAACTTGGTTAATTAAGTTAATGCAGTCATTCTCTATCTCTACACTGCCTGAAGGATAGTTTGATGTCATTTCACAAGTTGCATACACTTCTCTAGCCTCTGCTTCAATAACTGAATTGACTGTCAAAGTCTTTGCAACACCTTCAATCATTTTTCATGCTGAATCCCTAACTATACAAGCAAAAGCAGCTTGATTAGATTTCAAGTCAATCGAGGCATCACAATTAATTTTAAAAAGACCAGGAAGGGGGTGGGGTTTCCAACTGGAATTTCTAACAATCTTAGGATAGTGGCCTAGAGAATTAAATTTTCTGCCCATATCTTGTTCATTACCCATTGAATGCTGATTACTCAAATTCAAATTAGGGGCCCTATATTTTTCTTTGCAAGCCTCAGAAAATTGTCTATTTGCAAGAATATATTCATCACAGGTTGTTATAGCATTTTGCAAGATCAACAGAGGGTATGGGTGTATCCCTTTAAATACACATTCATATCTCCCTTTCCATATATACTAGCTAACTCTCCCATATTGGTGCTTTGATTTTCATTCTCTTTTAGGCAAAGCCTAATAAACTGAATCCATTTCTTGACATTAAAGGATGGTTCTGAATCTGAGTTAAAGCTAAGTGGACTGTCCATCCATACAGCTCTTTCCCATGAGCAATGAAACATAATATGTTCAGCATTTTCATCACTTACACCAGGGTGAAACCCCCGTGAAGCCCCTGATGTTTCGCCAAAGTGCAGAAACCGCCCCTTATCTTTTTTTTTTCTTTCCAAAAAACGCCCTTTAGGAAACTTTTTTTGTCACCGTTAGCCCTTTTTACCATTTTCTGTCAGTTGACCGTTAGTCAATGCCATTTGGCGCCACCTCACCGACACATAAGCTCCACTTCATCGATATTTTACATCTTATTAATTTTTTATTTTTTTAAACCCATCTCCTTCTTCTTCTTTCTCCTCCATCAACACAATCGAAGAATCTAAATCAGAAGAACCCAAATTGAAGAACAATCGAAGAACCCAAATCAAAAAATGCAAAGTGTCTCTCCTATTTAATTAAAACCCATAAAAAATCGAAGAACCCAAATCAGATAGCGAGGGTGTTTCAGATTCGTTAAAGGAGGTTAATTCTGGTTCAGATTTTGAAAAGAAGGAAAATTAAAACCCGATAGCAGATGAGCCACCGAAGATGGAAGAAGAATTAAACGAAGAATTAGTCAAGTTCAAAGAAATGCTCGAATCCAGGAAAAAATCCACCATGGATGATGATGAACCAGAATTAGTTGGACCCAATGCCATTACCAAAAGCTGAAGGTCATATAAGCTATGGAGGTGCACTTAGACTAGGTGAAGGAGATGCAATATCTCAATACGTTCAACAAGGTAAACTTATACCACAAAGAGGAGAAGTGGGTCTTTCTGCTGATGAGATTTCAAAGTTTGAAACTCTTGGGTATGTAATGAGTGGTAGTAGGCATCAAAGAATGAACGCTATTCGTATCAGAAAAGAGAATCAAGTTCACCGTGCTGAGGATAAGAGAGCTTTAGCTATGTATAATTTGATGAGGAGAAAGCTAAGCGTGAACAGAAGGTTATGGCTGATTTGCAGAGGATTGTTCAACGTTAAAGCTAAGAAGATGATAGGAGGAAGAGAAAGCGAAAGTCAATTTACAGAGGCTTATATCTAAATTGATGAAAATTTGTATTTTTGGTTTAAAAAGTCCACAAAAAAGACAATTTTGTTTCTGATAGATCAGGTCCAAGAGATAGGCCTGTTGAGTTTGAGAAACAAGTTGTTGAAGAAGCTGGTCCGTTTGGTCTTGATCAGTTTTTAACGGAGGTGAAAAAAGGTAAGAAAGCTATGGATAAAATTGGGAGGTTGGGAACTATGAATGCTAGTGGTGGATCTAGCATAATGAGTATGTGTCCGTGTGTAAGTAGGTTAGCAAAATGATGTTACAGGTCTGGGTTTGATTCATCTCTTTTTTTGGGTCGGTGGTTTGGGTTTTTTTCTATAGTTGATTGTTTAATGGGGTTGAGTAATTTGATTTTATACTGTATTTTTCGAGTTGTAATGAAGAACAGCAAGAACTTCAAAAACACCAAGAACACCAAGAACACACAGTGATCAAAGAAGAAGAATAATTAAAAAAAATGATTGTGTAATTGCTGATGATGTCATGCCTAGGTGGCGGTGAGGTGGCAGTGAGGTGGCACCAAATGGCATTGACTAACGGTCAACTGACAGACAATGGAAAAAAGGGCTAACGGTGACAAAAAAAGTTTTCTAAAGGGCGTTTTTTGGAGAAAAAAAAAGATAAGGGGCGGTTTCCGCACTTTGGCGAAAGATCAGGGGTTTCACGGAGGCTTCACCCCCTACACCACAAACGTTACATGTTGCACACTCAATAGATTTTTTTTTTTCTATTCTCATTAGTAGAAAGTCCATTCTCACAACAATTCCAAATAAAATTCTTAATTATTGGCATCATTTTCATTTGCTAAATAACTTGTGTTTCAAATTTTAAAGATGTATCACCTTTTTTTTTTAACATTTCTCCCTTTTGTTGAGCCCTCCAAAGTCTGTTTATAACTTTCTTTTACTATAACTTCCCCATTGTTTGGGTGAACCCAATAAGAAGAGTCAATACAGTAATAAGAAGGAAGAAAAATATTAAAAATGGTTGCTACAACTGAAGGGGACAATAATACATTCAACAAGTCAACTTTCCATCCTTTATTATCTGAATCAATAAGTTCAGATACATAAATAAATTCACAACCCCTGAGGTTTGATTAGATTTTTGCAATTTGGGATCCATGAATCTTTCCATATTCTAATATCATTTCCATTGCCCACTGTCCAAAAAATGTCATTTTTAAAACAATTTATGCCCTCAATCAGACTTTTCCAACCCAAAGAACAATTGCAAGTTAAAGAAGCATTGAGAGAATCAGTGTTTGGAAAATATTTTCCTTTCAAAATTCTGTAGAGTAAAGAATCCTTTTTGTTTAAGAGTTTCCAAGCATTGGAAGATAGTAAAGCAAGGTTTTGAGAGTGAAAATCCTTAAAACCAAGGTCTCCATTCTCTTTTGAATTCATAAGAGATTGCCATTTAACCAGTGACACCTACGCTCTCCTTGATTGTTCCCAGTGTTCTAAAAATCGGCCTAGGTGACCGCTAGGTGCTAGAAGGTAGCGTAACTTCCAGAAATGGCCCACGCGGCCTCCAGGTGGTCCCCGAAGGTCCTAGGCGGTCTGAAGCTAAAAAAATCTATTTTTTAATACAAAAATTTTAAAACAAAATTCAACACAAAAAATTATATAGATCTATTTTAATTATATAAATTTAGAAATAATTAAAATAAATATCAAAACCGCCTAGCAAGAAAACGCCTAGACTCTGCCTAGGCGCTCAAAGGTGGTCGACCGCCCGCCTAGCGCCTTTTAGAACAGTGATTGTTCCAATAAAAGTTTGAAACTAGAGAGGTAAGGTGTGAGGTAACTTTTTCAGGAATAAAAAAAACCGACATTATAAAGTTTGGTATATCACCAATAATTTTTTTAACTAATATTTCTTTCCCACTTTTAGACAGCATTTTTGTGTCCCAACTATCCATCTTTTTCAAAACCATCTCAATTAACCACTCAAGGGATTTTACCTTGGACTTACCCCAGCTGGATGGTATTCCAAGATATTTACCGATATCTTCCAACTTTCTCATTCTCAGTTGGTTTGAAATGCTAGATTTTAGCTCCATTGGTGTGTTCTTACTTAAAAGAACTCCATTTTTATTGAGGTTGAGTTTTTGACTTGTAGCAAAGACATACCAATTAATAATGTTAATATAAGTTTCAATATTATACTCATCTGCTTCAAGAAAAAAAGACTATCATCAGCAAATAACACATGGGTGATCATAGGGGCAGATCTAGAAATCTTGATACCCTTAAGAAGCCCCATATCAACATAATAGTCAATTAAGTGAGTTAGAGTCTGTGTGACAAGACATAACAAGTATGGGGACAAGGGGTCCCCTTTCCTCAGTCCTTTTTCTGGTTTGTCAAGACTATAAAGTTCTCCATTAATTTGAACCTTATATGAAACAGTTGAAATGAAATTCTCAATCCAGTTGACCCACCTTGAATGAAAACCCATCTTAGATAGAAGATCCAATAAAAAGTCCCACTCAATATTCTCATATGCCTTGCTCATGTCAGCTTTGATGGCTAGACAATATTTTTTTTGAGTATCTCTTATTCTTGAGATAATTAGTAGCTTCTTGTGCTATTGAAATGTTCTAAAAAATGGGTCTACCTGGGATGACAGTTGTTTGTGTTTCTGAAACAAGGTTCCCCATCCATTGTTGTAATATGATCCAAGTGGTCTTGAACACCCACCCTCTAATCCTAACCCTACCCACTTCTTTTGTTCTTATTACTAGGGACCTCAATAAGATTTTAACACTATAGGCTAAATCCCCATTTACAAAATTACCCATCCTGTTTTTCATTTCTAATATATATGTTATTTTATTTTCAGAAATCATTTTATTTAAACCCTAGCTTTACAATCTCTTTTCTCTCCCGATTTATCAGCTCTCTCAGCCATAGCCATGGCTTCACTGTATTTTTCGGCGAAGACTGTCAAGCACCACCACCGCTGCAACGAACCTCCAGCGTAGCACCACCACATATTCTCCACCATCGCTGCTCTACTCTCTATCCCCTCTCTCATTTTATTAGCTATCTCAGCCATAGCCATAGCTGAACTTTTTCCGGCAAAGACTGCTCGATGCTGCAAACTAACCACGTCGGCGAAGCACTGCTCAAAGAAGCTGCAAAGAACGGATCTAAGCCATGGTGGTTCACCGGAGTTGCAGAAAGCTTCATAGACTCATTTTTCGCTCCAACTCCAGCGCCGCGCAGCACCGCACTACCTTGCGAATCCGTTCGTGTTCATTTCCTGCAAGCAATCTTCATTTGCAGATCCATGGCAAGCTTAGAGGAACGAAATCGGAGAAGCCAAGCTCGAGCGCAACACTGCCGAGCTCCACCGCACTGCAGATCCATGGCATCTTTCTCGATCTCGCCGGAATGTATTGCGCTCCGTCACAGCTCCGTTCGCAGAGATTCTGTTCTAGCGTGACATGGTTGTAGCATGTTTGAGCTGTTCGAGCTCCGTCACAGCTCCGTCCTTTGTCCTTTTCAGTTTTTTTCAGATCTGGTTTGACCAGACTGGTCATACATAAAGTAGTTTATTATTTATTTATTTATTTTGTTTAGCTTTTAGTTTAGTTTATTTTCTTTTTCTTGCTGTTGTAAATTAGTTTTTTGTTCTGTTTGAATAAAGTAGTTGTAAAAGTGATACTCATCATTTTTTAATGATACTCAGCTTTTTTATTGAATACTTTGTTTTTTTTATAGAAACTCATCAATTTTTGCAGTAAACTCATCAATTATTTTTTGAAAAACTCTGTATTCTTTCCGGTGACCGGAGAACGGTGGTTGGAGGTCGGTCTCGGTGGTCGGTGGTCTAAGATAGGTGCGGTAGTGGAGAGAGATGAACAGTGTCATCATCTTTTTGTATTTTAGTGTTAGTAGGGGTATTTTAGTATTTGGGTATCTTTGAGGCCGTTTTAAAAGAGTAAGATTCCCACTATAGTTTGTTTAAGAAGAAAAACTAGTCCCTAGGTGTCAATCACGGTTAAATCAATTGGTCCTTTAATATTTGAGTTTTATTTATTTTTTGTATTTCTCTTTTATGTTATATCTATTTTGTTTTTAGTTTATTTTTGTTTCAAAAATTATGCTTAGTAAAATGCATAAACTGATTCATATCCATGGAGAAAAGCCCAATAAGAAATGGACTGCCAACAAAATAATTCTCCCGGAATACGATTTTTAGTGACTTTTACATATGTATGGGCTTTTATTGCACCCAAAAAGAGCATTTGGGCTGACTGTGTCGAAACTTATGCTTCAGGAGCAAAGGCACAATTGATAATTGTTAAACAGAAAAAATTTATCTAGCCTATGTGGGGCATAGTCATAATCTATTAATTTTTGACATATTAAATTTTATTTAAACAGAAAATTTTATAATGATAATTAATAATAAATAATAAAATAATACTAATATGTTATATTAACCAATTGAAAAAAATTCTTTTATTATAATTAAAGTTTTAATGGTTAATGCACTTTTATCCCTAAGTTACTAGTTTATAACAAAAAAAATTATGAGGTTAATATTTTACATTATGATTATATACTTCTTTATTTATATTTATTTTAAAAATATGTATTTTTGTATTATTGATAGCTAAAAGTATTTATATTCATTATTTTTGAACAAAATTTTATATATTCATTTGATTTAATAACAAAACTAGTTTCTTTAAAAAATTAAAATTCAGATTGACTAAAATGTAATTTTTAATTTTATAAATAAGGTAATTTTTTTAGAAAGACGCTTAAAAAATTGATCTATTTCGAACAAAATTATGAATCGAAATAACAATACACATAAAATTGAGGTTTCAATTTTACCATCAGTAAAGGTGGATACAAAAAAAATTCGAAAGGTTAAGAGTTAGAATGGTTGGTAGGGTTAGGGATATCTTTTCGAAAAAAAATGTGATTAAGTTCTACTTCAAAGATATTTTTTTGTTTCGGAATAGGTTAAAAGCATTATCTTTAAACATGGGTTAATACTTAAGTTGTGGGCTAATATTTAACTAAGGTGACTAATACTTTTTATTAACATTAAAATTTCGAATAAATTCTCACTAGATCCCGAGATCTAGGACTCTTAAAAATATCACGAAGATAAATGTAAGCCCCACCTTAATATAACCCTTTATGAACTAAAAAACAAAAAAAACTCTCTAAAATAGAAATTAATCCCAATTTTTTTGAATCGATATCCCAAACCCCACAACTATTCTAACATTCAACGCCCCCCCCCCCCCCTTCCCCCTCCGTATTATTTTTTGGATCCACCTCTATTACAGATGGTGAAAATTAAATCCTCATTTTCATGTGAATAGTTATCTCGACTTAAAATATTGAATCCATATAGATCAAAATTGTAAAACCATTCATACAAGTTTTATGTAAGGTACTATTTAAAAAAAACTAGTAAAATCCCTCACTTATGCTCAATAAACTCCCAAAAGAATGTCTTTTGAATGGACTAATCCATCACAAAAAGAGAGACGTCAATAATATGTATAAAAATTAAAAACCTGAAAATGGAATACAGTTCATGATGAGTATATAACCTCAAGTATTTTTGGATTAGCATGGTAATCACATTGCCTCAAAAAAAACCATAGAGGGAAGGGTAAAAATTATCATGTATAACGATAAAAGAAATGATAGGGAGATCTTACCAACCGAGGCATGTGTTGACCAAAAAGGATGATAACTTCTTATCAAAATCTTCCATCAAAAGTGGATGCTAATAATATTGAGCTTCTTCTACACCTTTTGTCTCAACAAGAGATATTAGCCAAAACAGCATATACAAATGTAAAACGAGCAAGAGTAGAGAAACTCATAGTCAAGATTCACATAAGATGGATTCAAAAGATAAAGAGATATTAATTATCATAAATATCACTCACAATACCATATGGCATTATAATTACTAAAAGATACAAAAAATAACACTTAAGCAACATAGACTCATAAAACAACATGTCATAAAAGAAATATCAAGAAAAGGCACAATATGACATGAATGATCAACCCATATAGCATGTGATGAACGATTACATGAAGAAGTGTCGTGTAACAAATATGATCAATAAATCTCCTCTAATGATAATCAAATTAAGATCATTGTAAGCGAACATAGCATGTGAAACAAGTATGATTAATATAGCATATAAACATATCAATAGTCATGATAATTCTCTTCTAAGAAAATACAATTAAGAAAGAAAGAAGTAATTAGAATGCATATCAAATATAATCAAAATATGAGATAAAGCAAAAGATGTCAAGCATGAAATTCTCCATATTAGGTATAAGGTCAATAAACAACCTACCAAGGGAGAAGGCAAGATATGATATATATGCAAGTAGAGCCTAAGAACAATCACATAAACACAAAGGATCCTAAAAGGAAGAGTATGCAAAAAAAAAATCAAGATAACTCAAAAAGGAGGAAATTAATGATCTTACAAACCGATGAATGTCTCATGAGCTTTCTTCAAAAGTAAATACTTGATATACAAGATATCATTATAGACAAACCATAATTCATTAAATACCTGCAACCCACCATAAAAAAACAAAATATTTAGCATCTTCAATCCTATCAATATCATCCTTGCAAAGCCTTTTTGTGGACGTGCTTCAAGTGGATATTCGTCTTCTTTGAAAGAACTTGAAAGATGATGTCTCTTAACTCCCACATGCATTCTTATACAAAATCTTACAAGTAGATGCATTAATGAAACTAATTACAACATCAACACGGAAATGCCAAAAGATAATATAAATGAAGGTCAAATTCCAAGATCATAGTTGATGTATTTTTTGTGATATATTAATCGTATCACGAGACATCTCTTTAGGGATTGTTTGGACTTATTTGAGGAATTATTACCTGTAAACGTATTCATAATTTTTTTTTCTGTTTAGGATATTTATTACTTTTAAAGCTATATGTGCGTTAATTGTGTGCCAAGTGTGCAAATCTTATATACTTGGATGATATGAGACCCCGATACGATGATAAGAAGTTGAGAAGGCAAGGTCAAACCGAATTCATGGTGTTAAAGGACTAAAAACCCACTTTTGGAAAATTAAAGCGTTTACCATCCCAACTTGGAAATCAACTTAAGAGAGTCACCACGTGCAATTGCCAAAATTTTTGAGATATTACTTTGATTTCATGGTAACACTTGAACTCAGGAGCATGTGAGATGTGACAATTTGTGATTTGGAGTTAAGAAGAAAGAGTTAAGAAAGTTGCAGCTGCCGTGGCTTGAACTAGTCCACTCCTCATTTGAAACAATCTTGGGTTGACTTGGGCCATTTAAAAGGGTCCCATAACTCCAAAAACATTTTGGCCCCTAATATATCATCAAATACAATTTAGAAAGAGTTACACTTCATTACCAAATATTAGACAACTAGGGAGGAAAGGAGAAGAAGATAGAAGTCGGAGCCTTATTGCACCACTTCTACACCATTCCATCAACATTCTTAAGGTCATTGGTATTAGTTTCTTGTTAACATGAATGTTGTACTTATATCCTTCGATTTTATTGCTTTAATTATTAACTAATTACATTTAGCTTGAGTATTTCCTTTATGAACAGTAATTGACTATTGAATAAATTTAATGTTATTTGGGATTATTTACATTTAATTGTATTGGGTAATGAATGCCCATTATTTATGAATTGGAATTATTATTTGTCTGGTCAAATAATAGGCAGACTCTTAGTGACCTAGACTATCGCCCTAACGGGGGGTTTGGGAACCAAAAAAAATTCATATACGTCTGGTATGCGTTAGTGATCCTGACGAACTTGACTAACCAGATAACTGTATAGGGTAATTACCTTTAGTGTCAAGCATTCATTTAGTGTTCACTTGTAATAAGTCTCTTACGGTGTTAGGTAGCCTTTTAAGCTACCCGGAGTGAGTTAGAATTCCGATTAACAAAAAGTTCCCAATTCTCCCTTACAACTAGAATCATCATATGTCACTACAGAAGATTACTAGCAAGACTCACGCTATACTTCCTATATCTTATCTCCTTTGTTATTTTCATTATTCTTATTATAATTATAAATTAGTTTACTTTTATTGCACTTTAGTACCTTTATTGAAAACCAAAACAAACATTATATTTTTTACTTTTTGTATATTTCGCAATCACAACTAACCCCACACGCTTTATAAAAACATGATAGTAGTAAACCTCGTAGACCACGTGGAGAACTATATTATATACTTACTTATTACTTACAAATAACCCATACACTTGTGGGGAGTGGTCTATCGAGGTATTTATTAGTAAATTGTTTTATCACACTTTGATAGACGACAACAGTATAAGAAGCATTAAGGATTTTTTGAGAAAGATTTTTCATAAGATTTTACAAATGAAACCATTTCGAGAGGAAGTTCACTAAAAGCTTTTGGAAAGACGGTGATGATGATAACGCGAATATCAAAAAACATATGCGAGAAAAGAGAAAGCACACACCGAAGGGATTTATTTTGAAAGCAGTATTTTCAAGAGGAGAGTCTATATGTAAATCAACAAACAAAGGGATGAAAAAGATGGTTTTAATGAGTTTTAAAATTCGGAAATTTCGGTTTGAACAAACCTGTGTCCCGGTTTGTGCTAACAAACCAGTTTTTGCACTAAAGTTCCTACGAATTTAAAACTCACAATTTCAACTCCTTGATTTTTACGAAAGATGATTTACACCAAATAATGACATATAAGCACAAACATGGAAATGATCTTTGAAATAAATGATCTATACGTAATTAATATTTATGCCAAAAATATCAATTATTTCTAAACCAATTTGTGAAACAATTAGTCTTTTGTCCAAAGTGACTCTCATATGTATTAAAAAAATAAAAAATAATTAGTCTTTTTGTAATACCGGTAGTAAAGAAACATGCCTCGACAATGTATGATTGCCTGTGTTTTGCAAGAGGCACACAACCCACTTTATAAATAAGCCAACACTGCCGAACCCTAGCTATATGTACGGGTCACGACGAGATCTTATAGCAAGTGAAGATATATGGATTCCACCCCAATATTCTTTACAATAGGAATTTATACCCATAAATCACAAATATAATATAAGCACTCGCATATTTTCGCAAGGTCTCATCATCGGCATCCACAGACAGGTCTGCTAAAAAAGACGCTTTGTTATATGTTGGAAATATTTTTAAAATCAATGCCATTTAAAATCATAAAATAGATAAAATCACGTGAAAAGTTTCTTTTAGCCAACTAAACTGTATAAATTTCTTACACCTAAAGGTATCTTAACCCCACCCTTCAGGGAATGGATCCCGGTCGAGAAGTTTCAAACACGTAACACTTAAATCTATTGCCATATCTGCGTGTGTAATAACTTCACCATCAATCGGTAACCGTAGTATCATTGCGACATCCTACAATTTCACCATCATGTCACCAACATGGTGGAACATGTGAGTCTCTCGCCTTCACTGTTCTAACTTTGTGGTGCACATAGCTCAACCTATCACTACTTTAGGTATCTTTAAAATACACCTAAATCCAACCTCTTTAACGAATAACATAGACAAGAATCTATCATAACCTATGCCATATCTACAACTTTGTTTGCTAATAGTTTGGGGAAAAAGGCTTAATAGACAAGATATATATCATAACCTATGTCATATCTACAACTTTGTTTGCTAATAGGTTAGGGGAAAAGGCTTGATATTCTAGATACCTAGGTGAGGGTGCTCATGCCTAGAAGATTTCTTACCAATATACATATTCAGGTTTTGTTTATTCATATAAGATTCAACACTAACGTTGATGTCAACATTTTTACCACTTCTAAATATGGTCACAACATTCATGTTATTATCAACATTGTAAACACTACTAATGTTAGGTACCCTAGGGTTTTCTAGATGTTGAGCATGTAAAGTTACTTCTTTTATAGTATTTAGTTTATTATTAACACGTCCAACTTGGACTTCTAAATTTTTAATAGAATAAGCATGTGATTGAACTAGTTGATTAGTATTTTTGAAACTAAGTTCCATCTTATTCAGCTTATCTAGTATCACATTGTTCGTTTTAAACCTATCATGTTGTTTAGGAGGGCTTCGATTTACGTACCTTTTCTCATGTATGAACCAAAAAACGGGTGGTCTATATTGATATGTATGCACTCCTTGATATTTTTCATCTTGAGTTTGACCACGGTCGCTGTACAGATTAAAAAAGTTGTTATTATTTCCTTGTTTCCGGTGAAAGATGGCCAGTTCCATATCCCAAAATACTTGGTCCTCAGTTGCATCTTCTCATGGTTGCACAATATCATTAGTATTATCATTAAATGAACCATCATAACCTGGGTGTGAAATTGTACCACAAGCTACACAATGGTCTTTCAATTGCTTGGATGTAATTTGGTTGAGCAAGCCTCAAGTCTTTCAATTGCTTTCAAATCTTCTTGAATTTTAGTGTTAATCCATCTCCTTGTATTACTTCATATACCATTTATTATGCTTTGGTTTGCAAAAAATTTTCCTTCGTGGTGGATGATAAGGCACTGAGTCACGTGTTATCCACCATGTTTAGCAACTCTCATGCATCTTCCACATGCTTTCTCATTAAGCTACATGCACATTTATAATCTACAAGATTCATACTCATATCAATTAGTTGTGATAAAATGCATGGGTAAGTGTCTATGCGGTAAACTATGGTGATGACAACTCATTTAAATATCAGAAAACCTATCCCATGCTCCATGCAATTCTTCATTTTCGTTCTGATAAAACTCTTAAGCTCAAATATTACATGTTCAGTATGACTAACATCAAAATTACTTATTAATAATTTATTCCGAAGGTCTCCGCATGAAAGTATAGATATCTTAGGTAAAGTCTCAAAGAATTGGGTGGATTTGTATTTAAGGGAAAACCATAATAATCTTATCTCATTTTTTCTTCTTCAAGCATAAATTTAATTTAATGACTTGACATACTTTTTGAAATTCCCTTAAGTGATAATAAGGGTTCTCTTTATTAGTTCCAAATAAGGTCAGCAACATGCTAAGTAGATGAGCTTACATCCATAGTTAGTCTCTTTTGTCAAGGTATGTAAATTTAAAGGAGAACTATGTACAACGGTGGCATCATGCAAAAAGTCATTTGAAAATGTCATTTGTTTAGTCATCTTCTAGGTCGCTTTCGAAGATATTTCTTAGTGTCGAGATTATAAGTTACTAATTTTAATTCTAATGATCTCTTACCATTCATAAACTAAACCTATTTTTTTGGTATTTTGTAATTTTTCTAAATTTAAAAAACAGTAATTAAACTACTTAAATAAGAAAATATCTAAATAATTAAAATGATAAAAATAGTAAAATTAAAAGAACTTACCAAGATGTCCGCCAGTCCCCAACGACAACGCCAAAAATTGATGGGTTTCGTAAGGTCATTTAGTTCTTGCAAAATCATTATCAATCAAGAATAGTTACGAGACATTATCAATTCTAATATTTATACCCTTTTTACCAGTACGTGGTGCCAAGAGTCGATTTAATAAAGACTTAGATATCTTAGCTAAGTTCTCTATCCAAATCTACTATGATTAAGGGGAAGGGGGTTTTCTTAAGTGAGTTATACATTAGTGTCTCCTAATACGATAATTACTTAATAGGTGATTGGAAAGGGTGCGAGTTTTGGATAAAGTTATCACATATTATATAAATAAATAATACTTAGATTTTTGGAATACCGACTTGCTGAATCAGGGTTGTCTTCACTAAATATCAAGGTAATGTTTGTCACCCATCACCTTTCACGACTAGTTACAACCTTGGCTATGGAATATGAACATAATTGGATCCTTAAGTATATAGCCATGTCAATACAATTTGTCTATTATTGTTGAACCTCGCCATTAATGTTGCACGTATTCATCACCTTTAGGCTTAGCGTGACTTATGACAATACAATTAGTTAGGGACTTGAGGAGATTGCTTGCAAGTTATAAAAGAAAACCAAACCTTCACTTAATCATCATGAAGTCTTTTAATTTTGGCTCGAGGTTTGAACTTCTAATTTTCTTTGTAAACTATACTAAAAAACATTTTCCTAATTTTGTTGCAATATCTCCTTATTGATATTATATTAGTTTTCTTCAAAAGGGATGGAACTTGTACGATACATGTCAATACCACAATAACACCAAATAACGACTTAAATTAGACCTAAAGTGTCCTAGATAATAAGTAAATATATTGTACTATCTGGATACATCAAGCGTATTTCCTAGGTGGAATACACAACCTCTTCTACCACTACAAGAATAAGAGAGACCCAAATTGCGGCGTGAACCATAACCCCATTTTATTAGTATGACTGGCATGACAATGAGTTGTCAGCGAGTCAATTAAGAGAATCATCACATTTCCCATAAACGACGCTGAACAGATAAGGCAAACAAGTATATCCTACACTGTAAATATGTAACCACATATATCCGAATTATCCTCTTCACGTCTATAATGTACACCAACGATCACATGTACGAAGCAAATAAGTATGCTCGAACCACACGAGAGCAAGACCATTGATGGTACTCTTACAGCCAAGTTAGTAAGTGTATAAAATAAAACCCCTTAGATAGAATCTGGCGAGAGTAATTATCAAAGAGCTAAGTTGTATAATCAAAAATATATTACAAATAGACCAGTTAACTCAACCATTTCAGAATAAGGCTCATATAGTCCATAAACTATCAAAAAACTATTTGGTTGTCACATCTTTAACCTACGTTGATCGGTGACGACAGTTAGACTACTCCCCAGTTATGTAGTAGGTTGATCCACGTTGCATTTGGTGTATTTGACCATACTTGTCCAGACGATTGGGGTAGAAGGAATATAGGAGATTTTGTTAATTGGAACGTGAGAGGTATTCGAATTAAACCAACCGAGTAATCCTAACACCCAGAACTTATGACACTTGATCAGTACGATCAAGAAATGCTATGCATAAACTACTAGTGCTTGAGACCTAAGGGGTGGGGCATTAATAAGACTATCAATCATTAGGGCAAAACATAAATTATGTCAAGTCAATGCTAAAAGCACATGTACAGACACATGTATAGAATAATTGTGGATATTTTTTAATAAAACATATTTAACCATTAGACCAAAACATAATTCTGTAACCTTCGTTAACTTAACATAATTTATATTTTTACTTAGCAATTGTCGTTATTTAAATAATATTAGTAATACCTAAAATTACATTTAAAAGGAGATCATTTTTTTGAAATAAAAATAAACCCTAAGAAGATAAAATAACAAAACCAAGCAAGAAAATCACTAAACCTAAAGTTTTTTCTAAGTTTAACAATTTTTTATAATTACTTGACGATTTGGCATAGAAAAGAATGTAATTTCAGATTTAGCACAAGGGCGGTATCCTGAACACCGTCCTTAGGCAAAATTATATTTTTGTTAATGGCGGTGGTTGAATGACCGCCCTTACATTTTTGCCTAAGGGCGGTGTTCAGGATACCGCCCTTGTGCTAAATTTGAAATTACTTTCCTTTCTATGCCAAATTGCCAATTATTTATTAAAAAAATGTTAAAACTAAAAAAACTCCTAAACCTATGCCTTAGGCTAAGTCCAATAGGATCTCAATTGTAGCAAAAAGCTACAATTGGGGGTTGAACAATGAAAAAACCAACTTCAACAAGTTCACATTTCTGGCTAAATCCATAATAGGGATCCCAATTTTAAAGAAATGTTAGCCACATGTGGCTAACCCCAATTCAACTTTGCTACATTTTTTTATTTTTTCTTATAATTTAAATATGGTATTTATATATATAATTAAGTTTTAAAAATTAAATTATTCAAATATCAATATTATATATGTGAATATTTTTATTATAAGTTAAAAAAATTCAATAAAAAATTTATAATTATTAGAAAAATTATTAATTAAGAGATTTTAAAGAAGTTAATAATCAAATTAATTGAAAAGAAATTATATCTTCATAATTTATTAAATAATACTAATATATTTTAATTTTATTGGATGATGAAAAAACTCGTTTCAATTGAAAAAGAAAAATAAAAGAAAAATCGTTTGATTATTCTTTTGAGAATTATAATTTAAATATTAACATTATATTTTTTTTGTTTCGAATATTTTTTACAAATATAAAAGTAATATAGTAAATAAATAATTGTATAAAAATTTTAAAAATTAATTTATTTATTTAGTTAATAATTTTTTTAAATAAAATTAAAGTATAGTTTTTTGAAATTTGGGAGTTAAAATTGGGAAGCTGTTGGAGTAGAGTTGTTTTATGGGTTAATTAGAGATAAATACCTCTTTAATTAAGCTTCTAATTTTTTTAAGCCTCTAATTTTTTTATTTAGAGATAAATGCCTAATAGAACAATTATTTATAGAAAACATCCCCTTTATATTTTTTATACCTATACTATATTATTATTAAATATATTATTTTATTTTTAATACAATATTTATTTTTGAATATTAAACAAATAATAGGGTATTTCTATCACCACCACCATCACCACCTCCACCACCACGACCACCACCACCACTAACATCTACTACTAATTCCATCACACGCGCGCGTCCGTGAAATTTTTTTAAAATCGTCACAACTAATTAAAAAAAAACAGAAAATTAAAAAATTTGCATTTTTGGATAAAGCAAATTAATATTTACGTCTATAATTTTTTTTGATTTTTTTTGAATTTTTTGATTTTTTTTTTTGCAGACACGAAATTCCATGTTTTAATCAGTGAATTTCGTGTCTGCGCAAAACAAATTTCTTATTTCAAAACATGGAATTCCGTGTATGCGAATTAAAAAATTCAAAAAAATTCGAAAAATATCATAGACGTAAATATTAATTTGCTTTATCCAAATATATAAATTTTTATTTTATTTTTGTTTTTTTAGAATTAGTTATGACGATTTAAAAAAAAAATTACGGACGCGCGCGTGTTTATTAGTTTTTGTTTTGTTTTTTTCTAATTTATTTTTTTTAATTGTTAATTATAAGGGTAGTTTGAGATGATGTTGTTTTCTGTAAAATATCTTATTCTAGGCACCTTTTTTTAAATAAGTTTTTTTAATAAGCATTAATCTATAATTGGTTCTTGTTTTATAAGGTTAATATTTGATAGGGATTATGTGTTTGACCTCTGATTCTGATTAAATTATTGGATAGCTGTTGAACTTAGCTTTTTGTGCCGGGAAAGAAGTAGGATTAGAAAAAGAAAAGAACTCTTTAAATTATCTATAACACCCTGGAAAAGGGACATAATCCAACAATCTCTACGTGGAGAATAAAACATTGACAGCTAAAACCATGTGTTTTTTAAAAAATTGTCTATTTACTTTCAAATTAAGAAAAAGGGAGATTTTATTTTCGTTTTAAGAAAAAAAAAAAAACAATTACGCCTTGCATTTGACAGAAGAAAAAAAAGCGTAGACCTCACGCCTCACCCTATATAAATCTTCTTAATACTTTTGCTGAAACCCTTCTTAACCACCTCCTCTCTCTAAACATTCCTTTGACTCTCTCTCTATCTTTAAAAATGGCTAGCAATGATCCCGAGCACAGAGAAGAAGAAGAAGTCACCGGAGCCGAAGATGAAGACACCGGAGCTCAGGTTGCTCCTATCGTCAAGCTTGAAGAAGTTGCCGTTACCACTGGTGAAGAAAACGAAGATTCTATTCTCGATCTGTAACTTTTTTACACTCTTATAAACATCAATTTTACTTTTATTTCCCGATTGTTTCGTTAATTATTATTTTTAATCAATTTGAAAAACATTATGCAGAAAATCGAAACTTTACCGATTCGATAAAGATGGAAATCAATGGAAAGAGAGAGGAGCAGGAAGTGTAAAGCTATTGAAGCATAAAGAGACCGGAAAAGTTCGTCTCGTTATGCGTCAAGCCAAGACTCTTAAGATCTGCGCTAATCATTTAGGTTAGATTTTGTATATTACTCATCTAAATATAATTATGTACTTTGTTATTGTAATCTGATTGGGTTTATCTTCGTTTTTTCAGTAATTGCGACTACATCAGTTCAGGAACACGCAGGGAATGAAAAGTCTTGCTTATGGCATGCTGCGGATTACTCCGATGGTGAATTGAAAGATGAACTTTTCTGTATCAGATTTCCTTCTGTTGAAAGTAAGTTCACTTTTCCATTCGATAATTATGTTTGATAAAATGCTTGAGTTAGATTTGGAGACATTTATATAATATATTGATAAAAGAGCTTCATCTGCCTGCTTTAGTTATTTGCAACATTGGTCCCTATAATAAGCTAAATCGGCAGATATCCTGTATATCAAACGTAACAAAATTACCTGTATTAAACGTTGCACAGGGACCAATGATGCAATTTACCTTACTTAAGAATATTGTTAGAAATGTATATGAGCAGAGGAATAATAAATTTATAATGTTTTACTTATCTAAGAGTTTGGGTTATTTGATTAGATTGCAAATCATTCATGGAGACTGTGCAAGAGATTGCTGAATCCCAAAAGAATAAAGAGGAGAACAAAGATGCATCAGCTACTGCTGGTTTGCTTGAGAAGTTGAGTGTTGAAGAGGATAATAAAGCTGAAGTCAAAGTAGAGGAGAAAACTAAAGAAGAAGAAGCTTCTGAGGAGGAAAAGAAACCTGAAACTGTGGACAAGGAGAAGGATAAGCCTGCTTCTTCAACTTGAGAGAAGAAGATACATGTGGCATTATTAAGTGCTGTATTGAGTCTCCACAAGAGGTCCGTTAATGGTCAATAGTCAATGGTCAATGGTCTGGTCTGGTTTATCCTCCTTCGCTACAGCTCGTTTCGTTGTAGTTTTGAGTCTGGTTAAGAGTTCAATGGGATATTGATTTGTGGGGAGTTATGTCATGGGTTTGGCTTTAATGGTCTGTCTTTGTTTGGTCAAACTTTTAGTCAAACTTTTTGGGTCTGAGGTTTTATAAATCAGCCTCGTGGTGTAAGATGGTTATTGAGTCTTTCCTCAGGGTGTAGCTTTTCTTGTACTCGTATTATTCTTGGTCTATCTTTTATTCAATATTCATATATGCAATTTGAAGGTTTTTATGAGATGGGAAATATTCTTTTCTCAGATTATTTTGGTTCTATATTTAATTTATCAAATGGTTTATGACAAGCCTTACACTAAATTACTGGAAAATAAAGTTATGGAAGACTAACATAGATAGAAAACAATAATTGCTTGGATCATAACCCAATCAAACATAGCTAGATCCGAACTATCAACCAGCCCAAACCAAAGCATGAGTAACCTTATCATCTCTATCTAGTATCTACTGGTTATCATCTTTATCTAGTATCTACTGGTGTCAAGGTAATATAATAGAAAAAAATATATGAGTTTATTATAAGTAGAAGTTAGAACCACGAAAGGCTTGACCTTACTGTCAAGCTTGTACCATCTATTCACCTTTTTCCTATTCTTGAGTAAAAACAGGTTTTACATGCAATAAAAACAAATGTGAGACTCACCATCTAAAATATTGTGGAAAATATTGGTATGGGAGTATGTAACTGGTACTTTAACAACTTTATAATCCCCACATTATTCATAATTAGTCCCTAAGGGGTTTTCTTTTTTAATACATTGGAAAGCTACTTTGGACTCGGAGTGGTTGACTCGGTTCGAATCCCCCTATATAAAACAAACATTTCGTTTTTCTATTAATCAATAAAAAATTGTTCAATGCATACGAGCACAAACTAAACATCGTTTTGCAAAAGAGAAAACAAGTAGTAGAAACTTATGTAGGAACAAGAAAGTCTCCAACATATAATTAATTTCTGCCCACTAGAAAAACAAATAAAGGGGAGTTTGAGCTCCTTTATTGGGGGATAGATTGGGTTGTGATAGATCATTAAACAGTATCCATATGCTTTGCTAATGACTAAGGGACAGTTTGTGGTTTGATCGTGTTAACCGATATAATAGCTACCAATTGTAACCAAGGAACTCTCACGGTTTATCACACTGAAAACTAAGGCAAAAGAGAAATGACTAATACGCCCATTAGGTCAATGAAACCTAAGATCTCTTTCACAAGGGCCTCCCATACCAATTTTAGGAGAACACGGATGAAGTCAATATTCTATGAACTATGGTGTTCAAGCATGGGGAGGGGGGGAATGAATTCCTAATCAAACCAAGCCTTAGAAACATAATCACATATGATTACCAAGGTTCACGTAAACACACGATAATAATAAATAGGCAATCCCACAAATCCAATTAACTCTCTATCACACTTAGCTCAAGTGCATACAAAATGTGTCTCAAATCACAAATCCAAACTAGAAAAAAAAGTATATCTACCATAAAAAACGGGTGTGGATCCTCCACTAGCAAAAACCTGTACAAGTCTCTATGAGTGATGATGTGTCAAAATTTTAACCACAAAATTTATAAATAATCAATGAATATTTTAAAATAGCTTTATTAGTTTTTTTTCTATCTTAACTTTTCTTTTTCGGTTTTACGGAAAGGATTCTAGATTTTTTTTTTTTTTTTAATTTTAGTTCTTTCTAATTTTGTCTTTTTCTTAGTTAAACATAAAAAAGAAAAATACATAGAATTTTTAATTGATTTTTAATTTCATTATTTTTTTTCATTTTTTTAATAATTTAAACAAAACTGAAAAAAAACATTTACTTTAGAATTTTTTGATAATTTTAACTTTTTATGAAACTTTTTAGGAACAATTAATCAAAAAATCCAATTTTAAAGAAAAAGTCTTTTAACTAAATTTTTTTTATCAATTGTTAGATTAAAAAAATTTGATATAAAAAAACTAAAATTTATTTTTTACAAGATAAATTCAAAATCACGATATATTAAAATCATATTATAAATATTTTTGAGAGTTGGATGGTTGACGAAGCCCTAACGATTAGGCAAAATTAAACAGTAACGTTTTATATATAATATCTTAATATTACTAACAATGTATTATCAATTCTTATTAAGCGAAACAATTTACGTATGTTTAGTTTTGCAACACACGCAGTTGAAACTTTAAAAAAATTGAGATATGAGAAAATACATAATTAGTATTCTTATCCATGAATTTAATATTTAAAATAAAATCACAGATTTTACGATTTGAGCAAGAATTCTTGTTATTAAGCGGCTTTATTATAAAAAACAGTATTTTGAAAACCGACCTATGTTGTCTAGGCGCTAAAAGGTTGGTCACCTTCCAAAAATGGTTCAGGATACGTCCATACGGTTCCATGCCCCATTGGTTTATATAATAAATAAACTAATAGCATATAATTTTGATTAAATAATATTCAAAACTGCCTAGCATTTCCTTCCTAGGCGGTCTTAAATTTTATTTTGCCTAATCGTTAATGTATCGTCGACTATCTAACTCTTAAAAAATATTTACGACATAATTTTTGATATCTCGTGACTTCGAAATTATCTTGTAAAAGAAATTTTTTAGTTTTCTTTTGACAATTTAAAATGTTTTGTATCAATGTTTTTTCTTTAAGTTAAAAGACTTTTTCTTTAAAACTAAATTTTTTGATCAATTATTTCATAAAAGGTTTTTTTGTTACATAGAAGAGTCATTTTAGACTCGGAATCTAACCTGCACCACTAGATTGGATGACCAAGCTCCTGTCCAGTGAACTAATCCCAACTGATTTATAAAAAGTTTCAAAAAAAAATTAAAATTATCAAAAAGAAAATCTAAAAATTAGATATGGTAAATGTTTTTTTTTCAATTTTGTTTGAATTATAAAAATGAAAGAAAATAGAAATTTAAAATCAATTAAGGACCTATAATTTTTTTTATGGTTGACTAAAAAACAAAATTGGAAAGAAGTGAAATAAAAATAGAAATTTTTCCGTAAAGATAAAAAAATAGTTAAGATGGACAAAAGAAAAAAAAAAGTAAAGCTATTTCAAAATATTCATTGATTATTTATAAATTTTGTGGTTAAAATTTTGCCACATCATCACTCATAGAGAGTTGTAGAGGTTTTTGCTAGTGGAGGATCCACACCCATAAAAAACACATAAACACGTTATAAATTGAATTAAAGATGGAAGAAAGTTAAACTAGGATCTTTAATTCAATTATAAGTTAAACTAGGATCTCACAAATCCAAACTAGAAACATGAGAATTTACTTGCTTACCAGGATTATAAGGTCACCCTAAGTCTCTCTATCCCAAGTAAATAGAGGTTGTATCAAATCCTATGAACCTCTAGTGAGTGATCCTAAAGAAATATCTAACACCTAAGTTCTAACCATATATAGATTAGTCAACTAGTTTTGATTAACTGATTCTAAATTAAGTTAGACATTCATAATCCTAATTCCTTAAATTGAACCCCTATCTTGGGTGTAGTTCAATACTTGATCAGAATATATGAATTTAACAACAATAATAAGCATGACAAATAACACTGAATTGCCCAGTTGTTTATATCATGGAATAATCTCAAATATCATAAAATAACGCCCAAATCAAAACCAAGGCGCATACATATAAAATGTCGATGTCTCCCGTTTTGTTCTAATTATTAGCCCCTTGGAGACATCCTTTTAGGTGAATAAATGACTTGTTTGATAGACTTTTAGGCTTAATTGATCATATTACACTTTATCCCCTTGGAAATTAACTATTTGCAGAATCTGAGCTTTTGTGCATAAATTTGACTGTTTTTAATGCAAAGTTAATAGGTTCTTGAAAGACCAATCCAAGGAGAAAAAGTGAGAATAAAGTCTTAGTGTATTTTAGAGTGTTAGGAAATGATTTCTAGTCGAGTTTCTATTTTTAGAGTACACTTTCCTATTTTGATTTCTTGATTTATTGATTTATTCTTTTTAAGCATATGCGGTTTAATTATTTATTTAATGTGAAGCTTTAAAGAGATAAATGGTAATTACTTAGAGGCCAAGTCAAGATAAAGATGAAAGGAAAGAAGATTTACATGGAAATAAGAAGATTTGGTAAAGATTTATTTAAAGGAGGAAAAGATAAAGCTGCCTTTTGAAATCTGAAATCCAGCCACGTTTTAGGAATTAAATCATAATAAAAGATTGGCATGGATTCTGGACGAATGGTCTGCACCAATAGAAAGAGCTTTCCAAGACAAGCAGTTTCATATATTGGAACTTCTCAAACGGATAAGTATTGAAAAAGATATGATCAAATCAAATCAGCAGAATCTTACCTTCTAAAGAGCTACGAATCTGAGAGTCTTTGACTTGTCTTCCACTCCAAGCAAAATTCGACCTAGACTCCTCCAACACCTATAAATACACCCCTTAACCTCCTACTTTCACACACTTCAGAGAATATACAAGAGGCTTAAGGTTTTCAAGTCAGAGCACGAAGGAGAGAAGGAGCTAGAAGCTGGAAGAATCCTGTTCTTCCATCCATAGTCATTCTACCCTTTAGGTTTTTCAATTATCTTTTGTATTTGAACATGAATTCCTTTTATTTAATGTTAGTTTTTAATTTCATCATGAGCTAAATTTCTTTATACTTGAGAATCGCATAAAAGGGATGAACCTTAATTAATGTTTTCTATGTTTTGAATTTGGGATTGTTAGATTTAAATTGAATTGAGTTTTAGGTATTGGATATTACTTTGTTTTCATTACTAATTCTTTTAGGAACAACTAGAATTAGCTGTTAGTATTTGGGCTATTCACTTTAGTGGCGAAGTGATCATCCGACAGGGGGGTTTGAATACAGATCTAGGTAATACCCGTGTAATGTCCGTTATTGACCGACAGGCTTAACTAGTTACATAGCCAAAGAGGTAAAATCATATCATCCGAAAAGCCATATTCGACCATGCAGGTGTTTATGATACTTTAGGATAGCTTCTAGGTCCACCCGACAGGGGGCTAGGAGATATTAGAGTCCCGACTAATATTCTAATTCCAATTCTACCCTTAAACATAGCATAGATTACATTGATTAGGTGGATTCCTTTGCGAGGATCAAGTATATCTCCCTTATCTGAAGTTAGTCATTTATTTGCTTTATTTCTTTTCTGTTAATTTAATCTTTAGTCTTTACTTTATTTGCATCTTTTAATTTACAAAAAACCAAACAAAAATTCTATCTTTTATTTTTCTGTTTAACAATTATCTCTACTATCTGATTAATATTTGGGTTGAACCTAATCCGTCCCTGAGAACGAACTTGATTATCATATATTACTTGGGACAACCGTACACTTGCGGTTAAGTGGTTCCTCTATTTTGCACTTAATTTTATAACACCCCAGGACCCACCAAGTTTTTGGCGCCGCTGCCGGGGACGGTAGCGTGTGACCCCGGTGTTAATCTTTAGTAGTTTAATTGTTAGTTTAGTTTTAGTTTTATTTTTCAGTTTTACGCTTTGGGTTTTCTTTCTTTCTCAGGTTTATAGGTTTTGGTTTATGCGTGAAGATATCGTGATTCTTGCAAATCCCGAAAGCCTAGTTCGTGAAGCAAACAAAAGAAAGAGAGACGCTAAAGCAAAAGAGTCAGAGGAGCAATTAGCAAGAGAAACAATGGCTGGTCAACTCAACCCAGCTGCTCCTCGAAACAATGATCCGTGGTTCGCCAATGGCCCTGCAGAAGCTTCGTTTCGAGCTCCTCCCCTCGGAATTGGCCCTGCAAATATCAATGTCGAGAGATTCAGACCCGATCCTGGTATGCTATTTCAGTTTCAAAGTTATGGCAATTACCGAGGAACACCCAGTGAAGATCCGATCCGTGCTGTACAGAAGTTCATGCAAATTTGCGATTCTTATATTACGCAAGGAGTAACTAAGGAGCAAATGTATTTTGCTAATTTTAGATTCTTCGTTATTGATGGAGCAAGTGAGTGGCATGATTCACAAGAACCCGGAACAATTACAACATGGGACGCATTACAAACCGCGTTCTTCGATAGATACTACCCAACCAATATGAGATTAGATGCGCAAGTTGAATTAACATCATTCAAACAAGAGGAAGACGAGACTTTGGGTAGAAGTTGGAAGAGATTTCAGATTTGCTTAAGAAGAGTCCCTGATCATGGCCTCACAGAAGTTCAACAGATGAAGATATTTTACCGAGGACTTTGATGGCTCTTCAAGAAAGGATCTAGACTTTCTTTGTGGTGGTGGATTCCTACAGGTACAACCAGTTCATGCGAAGATTATTTTGAATAGAACTGTAACAAATGAACTTGGTTGGAACACTGTAAGAACACCTGTTCGAGGTGGAAATACTGCGTCAATTGAAGAAAAATTCACCGCCATGGAAAACAAACTCGAACAACAACTGAAACAGCTTACTCTAGCTGTTACAAAAGGTGCTACTGGTAGAAGAGCAGATGTTAATGTTACACAAGAAGTTTATGGATGTTCTAACTGCGGTACACAAGATCATGATTGGGAGACCTGTCAAAACAATCCAGAATCCGTAATGTTCATATCCAACCGAGGAAATTACAATTCAAGTGGTCAAGGCTATCAACCAAACAGAAACCATCCGGGTTTCCAATATTCAAATCCAAATGGGGCTGCTAATCCAACTTATGCATATCAACCACGCCCCCAAGGAAACAACTTTCAACCAAGACCTCAGAACAACTATCAAGGTGGACAAACATACGGATATCAAGCTCAGAGACAACCTCCTCAAGATGCTTATACTGAAACCATGAACCAAAAAGCTTTACCTGCTCAACCTCAAGAAGGTGCTCTAGATGTTCAACAAACCTTGACAACACTAATCAGCATTCAACAGTCTACCACGGCAACACTTAAGATGATGGAAACACAAATGGCCCAGATAAATAATCAATTAAATCAACGTCAGCAAGGACAACTTCCGAGTGATACTGAAGAACCTAAGCAGAGAGAAGAATGTAATGCAGTAACACTTCGAAGTGGTAAGAAGCTCGCTCCACCTCCTTTTCCCGTAATGAAAGAAAAAGAAACAACTGTGAAAGAGAAACCGGCAAAAGAGGTGGAAGAAAAAGAAGATGAACCCGAATTAGTGGAAGTGGAGAAGATTCCGGAGAAGCCAAAACCGAAAGATGTTACAGAAACCCGGCCTCCTCCACCTTTCCCCTCAAGAGTTCAGAAGAAAGGAGACATGGCCGAATATCAGAAGTTCTTGAATATGGTACGTGGTCTCAATATTAACGTTCCGTTCTTAGATACTATACGCGATGTTCCGAAGTACGTTAAATTTCTGAAAAGAGCCATTACCAACAAGAGACCATACCGTGAGAATGAGATGATAGGATTGCCAGAAGAATGCAGCGCTATATGCCAAAGTAAGTTGCCACCTAAACTACTTGATCCTGGGAGTTTCACGATTCCTATTTCTATTGGTAATGAGTGGCAAGGAAAAGCTTTGTGTGACTTGGGTGCGAGTATCAATTTGATGCCCAAGTCAATTTTCGAAAAATTGAAGATAGGAAACGCTAGACCAACTACCATGATCCTACAGATGGCTGATAGATCCCTCGCTCATCCAGAGGGACGAATTGAAGATGTCCTCGTCAAGGCAGGTACGTTAATCTTTCCAGTTGATTTCGTTATTCTTGAATACGACGCGGATAGGAATGTCCCCATCATCTTGGGTCGACCATTCCTAGCCACGGGGCGTACTGTTATTGATGTAGAAAACGGCGAATTAACCATGCGAATCCAAGACGAGAAGGTAAAGTTCAACGTGTTTAGGGCTATGAAGTTTCCAGATATTCCTGAAGAGTGTTTCCGAATGGATATACTTGATTTAGCTACGCAAGAAACGTTTGACTGTATGAATTTTAATGATATCTTGCGAGCAGCCCTAACACTTGACTTACAGGAATTGATGGAAGAACTAACCGACACCGTAGCTGCTTTAAATTCCGGAACTATGAAACATAGGCATCTCGCCTACGAGCCATTCCGAGAACCTGGGGAGATAGTATCTAAAAAGAAACCATCTATCGAGTCTCCCCCACAACTAGAAGAAAAGCCGCTTCCATCACACCTGAGGTATGCGTATTTAGGTACTAACAACACTCTACCTGTTATTGTTTCAGCTACTTTAACAGGTTCTCAAGAAGATAAACTGTTGCGCATACTGAGAGCTAACAAAGAGGCAATTGGTTGGACTATTGCTGACATCAAAGGTATTAGTCCTTCCTATTGCCAACACAAAATCATTCTAGACGATGAAAACGCGCGCTCAGTTGAAGGACAAAGAAGATTGATGCCAGCTATGAAGGAAGTAGTGAAGAAAGAGGTTATCAAGTTGCTAGATGCGGGAATCATCTATCCCATAGCTAGCAGCGAATGGGTGAGTCCAGTTCAATGTGTACCAAAGAAGGGTGGTATTACTACCATCTTGAACGAGCAGAATGAAGCCATTCCCTCAAGGACCGTCGTTGGTTGGAGAGTGTGTATGGATTATCGAAAGTTGAACAAGGCCACCAGAAAAGATCACTTCCCTCTTCCGTTTATCGATCAGATGTTAGACAAGCTAGCTGGTAGAGAATATTATTGCTTTTTGGATGGATATTCAGGATACAATCAGATTTATGTAGATCCAAAAGACCAACACAAGACAACCTTTACATGTCCTTTTGGTACCTTTGCCTTCCGAAGGATGCCATTTGGATTATGTAATGCACCCGCTACTTTTCAAAGATGTATGATGGCAATTTTCTGGGACATGATTGATGACTTCCTTGAGGTATTTATGGATGACTTTTCTGTGTTTGGTGATAACTTTGAGGAGTGTTTACGAAACTTGGAGAAGGTATTGATTAGATGCAAGGAGACTGACTTGGTTTTGAACTGGGAGAAATGTCACTTTATGGTTCGAGAGGGTATAGTGTTGGGTCACAAGGTTTCAAGTGCTGGTTTGGAAGTTGATCGTGCAAAGATTGAGGTAATCAAGACTCTTCCCCCTCCTATTTCTGTTAAAGGGGTAAGAAGCTTCTTGGGTCATGCTGGTTTCTACCGACGTTTTATCAAGGACTTTTCCAAAATCTCTAAGCCGTTGTGCAACTTACTCGAAAAGGACACCAAATTCCTTTTTGATGAAGCTTGCATAAAGGCATTCAACGAGATTAAGGAAAAGCTTATTGCTGCACCTATTGTATTACCTCCTGATTGGAAGATTTCGTTTGAAGTTATGTGTGATGCTAGTGATCTTGCGATGGGTGTTGTTCTGGGTCAAAGAAAAGAAATGGTATTTCATTCCATCTACTATGCTAGTAAGGTCTTTACAAGTGCTCAAGTGAATTATACCGTAACTGAGAAGGAATTACTAGCAGTAGTATATGCATTCGACAAATTTCGTTCCTATCTTCTTGGGGCGAAAGTTGTTGTTTTCACTGACCATTCTGCGATTAAATACCTTATGGAGAAGAAAGATGCGAAGCCGAGGTTGATTAGATGGGTTTTACTGTTGCAAGAGTTTGATTTAGAGATTCGGGATCGAAAGGGTTGTGATAATCAGGTTGCTGATCATTTGTCACGTCTTGAAGGTTCTAAATCTAATGGAGGGCCTGAGTTGGTTAGAGAAGAGTTTCCGGACGAGAGTTTGTTTTCAGTTTATTCATTAGAGACTCCTTGGTATGCGGATATTGCAAATCTTATTGTGAGTGGTTCTTTTCCTCAAGGAGCTACTTCACAAGAGAAAAAGAGACTAGCCCACCGTGCTAAACAGTTCTTTTGGGAGGATCCTTTCCTCTACAAAGTATGCAGTGATCAGATGGTGAGGAGATGCATCCCAGATAAAGATATTCTATCCATTATTATGGGTTGTCATGATTCACCATACGGAGGGCACTTCAAAGGAGACCGTACAGCTGCAAAGGTACTACAATCCGGTTTTTATTGGCCCACTTTACATAAGGATTGTCATGAGTATGTCAAGAAATGTCACAGATGCCAGTTTACTGGTAATATATCTAAGAGAGATGAGATGCCGCGTAATAATGTTCTGGAAGTTGAAATATTCGATGTATGTGGTATTGATTTCATGGGTCCTTTTGTACCTTCTAACGGAAACCTGTACATCCTACTAGCTGTTGATTACGTGTCTAAATGGGTAGAGGCTGTAGCTCTACCAACTAACGATTCGCGAGTAGTGATTAAATTCTTGAAGTCACACATCTTCACTAGACATGGTACACCTCGAGTTATAATCAGTGATGGAGGTTCACACTTTGTGAACAAATATCTGAAGAAAGTTCTAGAGAAGTATGATGTGAGACATCGTGTATCTACCGCATATCATCCACAAGCCAATGGTCAAGCTGAGGTCTCTAATCGAGAGATCAAATCCATTCTTGAGAAGACAGTTGGTTCCACACGCAAGGATTGGTCAATGAAATTAGATGATGCGTTGTGGGCATATCGTACTGCGTTCAAGACGCCTGTGGGTGCATCTCCGTATCGTATTGTGTATGGTAAGGCTTGTCACTTACCTCTTGAGCTTGAAATGGGTGCCTATTGGGCAATTGCGGAGATGAATATGGATCCAACCTTAGCTGCGGAGAATCGTATGATGAAGTTGAATGAACTTGACGAGTTTCGATTTCATGCCTATGAGAATGCCAAGCTTTACAAAGAAAAAACGAAGAGATGGCATGACAATCGGATTCGTGAGAAGAAATTCAAAGTGGGACAGATGGTCCTCAAATATAACTCCAAGTTCAGCAACTATCCGGGCAAGTTGAGATCAAAGTGGTCTGGTCCGTTCGTGGTGACCAAAGTTACGCCTCATGGAGCGATAGAGATAGAGAATCCAGACGAGCAACGCACCTTCATGGTGAACGGGCATCGTCTAAAACTGTACCATGTAGGCGAGGATACCAATCGCAGAATTGATCCACATCCGGGGGAGGTCATGTAACTCCTTGAAGCTGAATAGATGCGAGAGGTAACCCGTCGAGCTTAACGACGTTAAACAAAAGCCATTTCATTGTATATTAGTTTATTGCTTTCAGTTTTTCAATTCCTAGTGTATAATTCTAAGTTAGTGTCAAGTTTTAGTGTCTACTTTTAAAGAAATGAGAAGGGTATTGTGTTAATGGTGCAGGAATCGAGTTTGGATTGCTTGGAGAATTTTTTTAAAAATCAAAGGCTGGCGCGGACTACCCCCGCGGTGTACCCCCTATACCGCAGGAATGTACCGCGCCCCAAAAACCCGTACCACGGGTTTTATCCAGAAGCAAGAAAAAAATGAAGTTGATAGCCGCGGTGCACCGCGCCCTATACCGCGCCTCAAAAACCCGTACCACGGGTTGTGTACCGCGGGTTTTTTGACGGAGTATGTGCGGACTACCCCATGCACCGCACCCCTACACCGCAGGGCAAAAACCCGTACCACGGGGTGCTAGCTCGGGGTCAAGACAGAAGCGAAAAAATCAATAGCTGTTGCGCGCGGACTACCCCGCGGACTACCCCGCGGACTACCCCGCGGACTACCCCCTGCACCGCAGGGATGCACCGCGGACTGGCGGTTTGTGAAGAATTCGAAGCCCAGTCAACTTCTAACCTTAAGGTGATAAACCCTAGCCTCTTCCACACGAATTTCCCAGCTCCCAACCCTATAAAAACACCTTGAAGCTTGATTAAACCTCTACAACAAACCCATTAACATCATCAAATCTCTCCTCCATCCTCCATAAACACATCCTCTTCATCAAATTCATCACAAAACACCATTAACCACAATCAAGATCATCAAGCTTTCAAGAGTTCTTCCAAGATTCATCAAGAAAACAACTTCCTTCATCTAATCCAAGCAAGAAACTCAAGCTATACCAAGTTTTCTTAACTTTATTCTATCCTTGGTATAAACTTGAGTTTGGGGTCAATTCAACCATGACAAACAGAACAGATGCTTTGGATTATAAGAGGAGGTGTTGTATCCTAGGGAAGAACAAGAGTTTGCCTGGTTCCACAATTGAAAAGGCCATCAATCTTGATGAGCCTACTGAAGAAACACAAGAGAAGGCACCTGCACCACCACAACACGGGAAATTAACAGCAAGGATGAGGGTATCATCAAAGCCTGAAGACAAGCTACAATTTCAAGTTCAAAGTTCTTCTTCTTCTCAAACTGATTCTGGAATTCCTCCATGGGCTCACAATTTGCAACAAGAGTTCAAACTTTTACGATTAGACATCGGAGCACTTTGGAAGGAAATTACACATATTAAGTCAACATTGGAAGAGGTAACTTTATTCATGGATATTGATAATTATACTCCCTCTTCGGAGGAGGACACTATGGATCTTCATGGCCAGGTACCCCGTTCTAATTCTTCTTCTTAATTGATGGTAGACACTAGTTAGGTAGTTTAGTTTAATTTTATTGCTTTATTGAGTCTTTTTCGAGTCGTGGGGACACGACTCACTTTTGAGTTTGGGGTGGGGTTCGTTGCCTCATCCCAATTTTTTGTGATTTACATGCTTTCAATAAAATTAATCTTAGGGTTGCGTGACTGTAGAGACTTTTAAATGCCCCCATCAAGCATGCTTTTCATGAATTAATGATAGAAAATAGTTGACTTTAGGAGTTAGTATAAACTGAACTTTGATTGCATACAAACATGAGATAATTGATAGGGAGAATTAATGAACAATGCAAAAGAAGTAAACTTGTGCTTAAGGATAATAGGTGGTTTGTAGAACGTGAGATCTAAATGAGTAGAGAACCCACTTAGGTATGAACTAGAGACGAGTTGTGTAGATAGGAAAATGATAGAGGCAGTTCTTTGTTAGCCCTTTGAATCCTTTTTAGCTGTCTATCCCTGAATTAATTGTATCCTTCTTAGACAAATTTTTAGCCTTTAAGCCTTTCTTTTGTCGCCACATTATAAGCCAATTTCCCTTTAGATTATTAGGCATGACCATATGACCCGCACTTGAATCACGATCCTGAGACTTCCTGTCTTGAGCTTGAGTTTGGGGTGGTGGGTCCACTTATAGGAATTTACATTGGGATTGGGAGTTTTGAGCTTATCAATGATGCTTTGTGCTTTACATGATGATGATTCACAGGTTTATTGTATTGTAACCCTTTGCCGGGGTAATAGTGAATGGAAAAGAAGCTTCGAGCTCAAGTTATGAATAGGCATAACTATGAAAAATAGCATGATATCTCAACATCATAAAGAGAGTCATAGCTATAAGAAAAGAAAAAAACGAATGATTTGAAATGAAAATATATTCGGACCGGCAAAGTGGAAATTTTTTAGTGAATCATCCTTAGTGCTTATTGGGTTAATTTAGGGACGCTAATTAAGCGCGTCAATTGGGTTGAGTGAGAACTTTATTCGAGTGTAAACTCAAGCTCTTGGACAGTTGTTGATGGTAAGTGAGGAGAGAGCCAAAAGCTCACTTCAAATTTACCAAATATACATACCATACCGTCCTTCAGCCTATGCTAAAACCGTAAAGACCTCGTGATTCCTAGATGCACAGTGAGTTAATAGGGATTATTCTAAGTGGAACATTCAACACAAGTAAGGATCGAGGAACACCCTATAGCCACCATCTTGAGATAAGTATAAAGCGTAACCTTCTAGCATTGTGAAATTAATTTTAAATCGATATTGTTTTGTATTTGATTTTGCATGATAAGTGTAGGTGTATATTAATTCCTAGGTTAGACTATATGAAATTTGTTTTAAGCTTTGCTTTGGGATTATTTACTAGTTTCTACCTTCTGCATTCACCTAAAAGATCCTTGTTTTATTTTTATTTTGCTTTGTCGGGACGACAAATGTTTGAGTTTGGGGTCTTGATGTCTCCCGTTTTGTTCTAATTATTAGCCCCTTGGAGACATCCTTTTAGGTGAATAAATGACTTGTTTGATAGACTTTTAGGCTTAATTGATCATATTACACTTTATCCCCTTGGAAATTAACTATTTGCAGAATCTGAGCTTTTGTGCATAAATTTGACTGTTTTTAATGCAAAGTTAATAGGTTCTTGAAAGACCAATCCAAGGAGAAAAAGTGAGAATAAAGTCTTAGTGTATTTTAGAGTGTTAGGAAATGATTTCTAGTCGAGTTTCTATTTTTAGAGTACACTTTCCTATTTTGATTTCTTGATTTATTGATTTATTCTTTTTAAGCATATGCGGTTTAATTATTTATTTAATGTGAAGCTTTAAAGAGATAAATGGTAATTACTTAGAGGCCAAGTCAAGATAAAGATGAAAGGAAAGAAGATTTACATGGAAATAAGAAGATTTGGTAAAGATTTATTTAAAGGAGGAAAAGATAAAGCTGCCTTTTGAAATCTGAAATCCAGCCACGTTTTAGGAATTAAATCATAATAAAAGATTGGCATGGATTCTGGACGAATGGTCTGCACCAATAGAAAGAGCTTTCCAAGACAAGCAGTTTCATATATTGGAACTTCTCAAACGGATAAGTATTGAAAAAGATATGATCAAATCAAATCAGCAGAATCTTACCTTCTAAAGAGCTACGAATCTGAGAGTCTTTGACTTGTCTTCCACTCCAAGCAAAATTCGACCTAGACTCCTCCAACACCTATAAATACACCCCTTAACCTCCTACTTTCACACACTTCAGAGAATATACAAGAGGCTTAAGGTTTTCAAGTCAGAGCACGAAGGAGAGAAGGAGCTAGAAGCTGGAAGAATCCTGTTCTTCCATCCATAGTCATTCTACCCTTTAGGTTTTTCAATTATCTTTTGTATTTGAACATGAATTCCTTTTATTTAATGTTAGTTTTTAATTTCATCATGAGCTAAATTTCTTTATACTTGAGAATCGCATAAAAGGGATGAACCTTAATTAATGTTTTCTATGTTTTGAATTTGGGATTGTTAGATTTAAATTGAATTGAGTTTTAGGTATTGGATATTACTTTGTTTTCATTACTAATTCTTTTAGGAACAACTAGAATTAGCTGTTAGTATTTGGGCTATTCACTTTAGTGGCGAAGTGATCATCCGACAGGGGGGTTTGAATACAGATCTAGGTAATACCCGTGTAATGTCCGTTATTGACCGACAGGCTTAACTAGTTACATAGCCAAAGAGGTAAAATCATATCATCCGAAAAGCCATATTCGACCATGCAGGTGTTTATGATACTTTAGGATAGCTTCTAGGTCCACCCGACAGGGGGCTAGGAGATATTAGAGTCCCGACTAATATTCTAATTCCAATTCTACCCTTAAACATAGCATAGATTACATTGATTAGGTGGATTCCTTTGCGAGGATCAAGTATATCTCCCTTATCTGAAGTTAGTCATTTATTTGCTTTATTTCTTTTCTGTTAATTTAATCTTTAGTCTTTACTTTATTTGCATCTTTTAATTTACAAAAAACCAAACAAAAATTCTATCTTTTATTTTTCTGTTTAACAATTATCTCTACTATCTGATTAATATTTGGGTTGAACCTAATCCGTCCCTGAGAACGAACTTGATTATCATATATTACTTGGGACAACCGTACACTTGCGGTTAAGTGGTTCCTCTATTTTGCACTTAATTTTATAACACCCCAGGACCCACCAAATGTCAATGGTAAAAGATGTTTAGTTTCATACTAGGAATAAGAAATACAAAGTAAAAGTTGTTCATAACAAGAAAGAAATAAAAGATTTAAGATTTACACTAATATATATATATATATATATATATATATATATATATATATATACACTCTAGAAAATATTTTACATAAGCTGAGTCCACTTAAGTGGGTTAAAAGTGTTCCAATAGTATTTTTGTTGATGCTGGACAATTTGCGTCTACATAGTAAGATGCATGTAGCTCCATCAATTCAAATCCGATTTATTCTTCTCTACCCTTTTTTTCCGGGTAAGATTTTTCCGTATCGGAATATCAACTATCCATTTTATCGTTGATATCATTTGATAAATATGATCCTAACCTCCTATATCTCAGTTTTAGTCAAGTAAGATGAAGAAATCCCAACTGAAAACAGCTGGGCGAGTTGAGTGTGAAGAGAAGAGTTATGTTTTTTATTTTAGCATTCTTGAAGAACGGGGTGGGTAGGGGTAAGTGAAGAAGGTGAGTTTGAGTTTTTTTAAAATTGTTTCTATATACAAAAAATCATTTAGATTTGTTGACGTGGCAAAAATGACCATGTAAGGGTGACGTGGCATCCAAGTGGCATTGACAAACAACAACAAAAAATGGGAAAAAATGTCAACGGTGTCAAAAAAACTCAAAGATAAGTGTTATTTGGGGTCTTTCATTAAATTAGGCTTCATGAGCGCCAAATACGTTGGTGGTGTTTACCATTTTATATAAGAGCATTGATATATATCATCTTAATTTGTTTCACCCTTATTTCAACATCTATGTGTCATCTTATGTGACATTAAACGAAAGAGAAAAAAATATATAACCAGGGGAGAGAAACGATTTGATTAGTGATTAAAACTTCTACATATTTGTTGATGACCTTATTCTATTTGTGGAAACCTCTATTCATAATTTTGATTTGTTACAGGATACCTTGAACACATTCTGTCGCGACGTGGGTCAAATGATTAGCAAGGAAAAGTCCATCATATATTTCTTGAGGAACGTTGATGAGGAAGTAACAATAAGCATTACGACGCGAAGTGGATACCAAAGGAGCGAGGAGCTTTGAAAATACTTGGGTGTCCCTATCTTGTCGGGACGTAGGCTGAAAGGTTTATTCCGTGAGATCATTAACGAATTGCGAAAGAAGTTAGCAAAATGGAAGGGGAATACACTGTCTTTAGCGGGCTGCATAATGTTAGCACAATCAGTATTAAGTGCGGCGCCAATGTATATCATGCAGGTAGAAAAATTGCCGATCTATGTTTCCCAGGAAATCGATAGGATTCAGAGGGGGTTTATTTGGGTATGTAAGAAAGACTAGAAGCGCATAAATTGGATAGCTTGGAAGGATGTATGTAGGCCTAAGAGTATGGGTGGACTTGGGTTTCGTCTTGCAGAATACTTAAACAGGGCACTCCTAGGTAAACTTAGTCGGAAGTTGTTACATGATGATACTACTATCTGGCCCATTTTTATGAGACAAATATATTTTAAATCGAATCTGCTTCAATATGTACAAAAATCGAATGATTCGCGGATATGTAGAAGCTATCGTGGAAGGTATTGTCATTTTTGGGATGGAGATCCCGATGGCTAGTACAAAATGGTAGAGAGTGGCGCTTTGGTTAAATTGGTGGGTAGCAGGGTAGGTGATTCTCCTTTAATTGATCATGCAATTGGAGTGATTGAGGGTACGGAGAAATTGAAATAAGTAAGTGATTATGTGAGGTGTGATGGTACTTGGGATTGGAGTGTTTCCAACAATTGCTTCTAGTTTAAAAAATTCTTGAGATCATAAATATTCGAGCAGGTAGAGGAGGAGGAAGTAGGGACAGACTTTCATGGTTACAGGAGATTAATGGAAAGTATACGGTGAAATTGGCCGTGTGGGAATACGATCCTAGTGAGGTTGACTTGGGATAGTATTTGGAAGCTAAGATACCCTCAACGTACACATGTCTTAGTGTCGAGAGCGGTTCAAGAGAGGCTTGCGACGAAGGGAAACTTTGTAAACAAAGTATGAGTATCATCGTGTTTTGTTCTTGGTGCGGAGTTAGGGAGGAAAATGAAGTACATTTATTTGGGGATTGCAATGGTTAAAGAGTTGTGGCATTTGATTCGAATGGAAGCTATCAGAGGAAGTAACCGGGTGCATAGAGTTACAAATCAGGGGTCAGCCAGGATTGAGGAGAGGTTTTCTGCTGCAGGGACCTTGGCTGCAAATTCACAGAATCAGCAACTTTATTATGGGGTGCCGTCACAACAGCAGGTGGAAAATTTATTGCACCAGCCTTCCTTCGAGTTGACTTCAAAGCAGCAGGAGATTTTTTTCGTTACAACAGCAAGTGTTCATCGCTCCACTTGGTCAGACATGGTTGGGAACTCTAGGCCTTCAGCTCCAGCACAGCAGGATCAGTGCAGACCAATTACAGAATTACAACAGTTAGAAGCTCGAAACAGGGCTTGGTGGTCAAGAAATTTGTCAAACAAAAATATCTATGCTGGGGTAAGTTGGAGTTTATTCTTTGGAACTATTACTGAGACTATTTAGAAAGTAATAAACAATGTGGTTTTTAAAGCATGAGTATTTCCAACAAGCATGGCGCTGCTTAAAAAGGCGCAATACCTAGCGAAGTTCTGTGAAAAATGTCGAATCGTAAGAATAAAGTGCACCTTATTGGGTAGAATAAATCGAACCGCAGGTTTAAACTTAACACGGATGTGAGACTTAATAAGTGGAGGCAATTAGGAGGGAGTGGTGGTGTTCTTAGAGATGGTAATGGTTAGTGGGTACGTGGGGTTGCTATGCAAATTAATCATGATTTGCCGGTAGTGATTGAGATAATAGCTTTGTGTGAGGGCCTAAGGATGGTCGGTGGACTTGTAATAAGGGAGGTAGAAGTAGAGGTAGACTCTTAGGATGCAATTGATGTCATTGGTAAAGCAAAGAATGGTAGGGGACCAGCGGCTGCATGGATCCAACAAATTAGGTCAATTCTCAACAAAAATACTGGTTTCACGTTGAAGAGTGTATATAGGAAAACTAATGTATGTGCTGATTGGTTGGCTCGAGCTGGGGTATTGCAAGAAGACATCTATTGTGCTCATATTGACCCTCCGGATGGAGTTTGGAGCATACTCACCCGTGATAGGATAGGATGGAAGACACTGTGGGTTGTTTATAACCCGGGTCTATTTATAAATGTTCTGAACTAGTATTGCAACAATCCGTTGGATCTCCATCGTTATTTAAAAAAAAATCTTCTACATAAGAAGTGATATAAGGGTGAAATAAATAAAAATGATATACTTCCTCCATCTCCAAAAAATTGTCACAATTAATTTTATATTCCGCCATCTCCAAAAAGTTGTCACAATTAATTTTATATACAAACTAAGAAATGTCATTTATTATCTATTTGATTATTAAAATAATTTTCATAAAATATCTTGATATCCTAAATGTTTATTAAAAATATAAATTATAATATTTAATTAACCAAAAATAATATAAAAATAAAAAAGTTATTAATTTTATAAATTAATAATTTTTTGTAAATAACAATTTTAATATAACAATTTTTTTTAGATGAAGAAGAATAATTTTAATCTTTAAATTATTAAAAGGGCACATAGACCTCGTGGAGTGATACTCAAACCATTCAAGGAACAGGGTAATCATGATATCAAGTCTTTATATAATTATAATTTATACGTAGGAAAAAAATAGTATAGCAGATTAGATTGTTAAATGCAAATTATCATGTATTTTGTCTAGTAATTGGGTTGAAAAAATCCATTTTCAAATAGTTTTTAGTTCTTTTGTTAATTTTAGAGAAATTGGTTGAATTATTTTTTTATAATGAACCTTAATAGCGTTTAGTTTAAAGTTTAAAAAAAAAAAGATCAGGGTAATCAATTTTGTATATTTAAAAAAAATGCTAATCAGTTCGTTTACATATATAGTAGAATAACTGACAGCTGCATTTCCATTTTTTTGTTAAAGTCTCAACCGAAACTATAGGTATATGTGGTAGGTTTCCTTTAAAACAAAATTACTCGAGTGTGCATCACTGCAATTAGCGCAATAAGTTAGACGTATTTATTTTTGTCAAAATATTAATCTTAAAACCTCCCAATGCTAATTTACTTATCTTTCTCCTCAAGAAAAATATTGTAAGTATCTGAAATTTAATAATTCACATTAATATGCCGATAACTGATTACTTAATTAGTTTTGTTAAAATAGGATAATGACTCTACCCCTTACCCAAGTATATTAACAAATTAAATGAAATGCCTTCTCCGCAAGAAAACTCTCTAATTTCACCGTCTTATTTTCCTACCTTTTCGAATCTACAACCACGACCACTCAAACACTATATATCTCCACTTCCGTTACCTATTCCTTCTCGTACTAAACACTCATTTCCGACACTTGACTTCCTTAATTTTCACAAAGAAAATGGAGACCGTGACAAGCTCACTAGACTCATGCAAGCCTTTCAACAATAACCTAGGTTGTCCAGCAGGAAACACCTCCTCTTCTTCCATGCAAGGTTCTCATTCATCTTCCAATTTGGCTGGTCTTGATGCCACCTTAGGCGGTCATATCGCACGTAGGCTTGTCGAGATTGGTGTTAATGATGTTTTCTCAGTCCCTGGTGACTTCAACCTCACGCTTCTTGATTACCTCATTGCTGAACCTGGTCTTACCAACATTGGTTGTTGCAATGAGCTTAATGCAGGTAAGATCAGACGTGTATTTAAATTGTACAAGATTGAAAAATATATCTTATTATGAATATATCATGCATGCAGGCTATGCAGCTGATGGTTATGCACGACAACGAGGGGTTGGTGCATGTGTTGTGACATTCACAGTTGGTGGATTAAGTGTGATTAACGCTATTGCTGGTGCTTATAGCGAGAATCTTCCTGTTATTTGTATCGTTGGTGGGCCTAATACTAATGATTATGGAACCAATAGAATCTTGCATCACACTATTGGATTGCCTGATTTTAGCCAAGAGCTTAAATGTTTTCAAACTGTTACATGCTATCAGGTATAAATCCTAGATCCTTCTTTCATCATTTTTTAGATTTCCATTACATTTGGTATATAAGTCTTTTTTTTTTTAATTTATTCATATAGCCTCTTTGGACTCATAATCATTTTGACTCTAATAAGATTCGAATTCAAAACCTCTGAGTCTACAAACTATAGATTGTATATAAGTCTTTTTTTTAGATCTCTTTTACATACTACAATTATTTGCATAGATATTCAAACCTAGTTTAAATTTGTAGTGAGTCTTGAATACTTAAATTATTGAATATGGATAAAAATTAAACCCCCACTACAATTATAATTAAATCTGTCATTGCTTGGCGTCTAAAATTGTGAAAGATCTAACTCTATATGTTAACAATTGTATATATTTCTAAAAATCTTGATTTTTTTATTTCTGTTGAATTTCTTGAAATGATAATGCAATAAGTTTCATGATTCGTATTATTGTATTAATTAGGCTGTTGTGAACAACTTGGATGATGCTCATGAACAAATAGATACAGCAATATCAACTGCTTTGAAAGAGAGTAAGCCTGTTTATATAAGTATCAGTTGTAACTTACCTGGAATTTCCCATCCAACTTTCAGCAAAGAGCCCATCCCATTTTCTCTCACACCTAGGTATATATGTATTTACACGTCAATCTTCCACATATTTACATGATTTTGGATTAACCTAAATACGTTTCTGATGATATGCAGAATCAGCAACACGATGGGTTTAGAAGCAGCTGTAGAAGCAGCAGCAGCATTTCTAAACAAGGCAGTGAAGCCTGTTATCATAGGAGGACCAAAACTACGTGTAGCAAAAGCTTCAAGTGCGTTTGTGGAACTAGCAGATGCATGTGGCTACCCTGTGGCAGTAATGCCCTCAGCTAAAGGGATGGTTCCTGAGCATCATCCTCGTTTCATCGGCACTTATTGGGGTGCAGTTAGCACTTCATTTTGTGCTGAGATTGTTGAATCAGCCGATGCTTATTTGTTCGCAGGTCCAATCTTTAACGATTATAGCTCAGTTGGATACTCACTTTTACTCAAAAAGGAGAAAGCCATTGTTGTGCAGCCTCATAGAGTTGTGATTGGTAATGGACCTGCATTTGGTTGTTTGTTAATGAAGGATTTTCTTACCGAATTAGCGAAAAGGCTTAAACCTAATGCAACTGCTTATGAGAATTATAAGCGTATTCATGTTCCTGAAGGTCATCCTCTTAAATGTGAACCTAATGAGCCTTTACGAGTGAATGTTCTTTTTCACCATATTCAGAAGATGCTTTCTTCTCAAACTGCTGTGATTGCTGAGACGGGTGATTCTTGGTTTAACTGTCAGAAGCTTAAGTTACCAGAAGGTTGTGGGTAAGTAGCAAAAACCGTGAAAAGTATTTCGTATATTTTCATTTGTGTAAATTTAAAAGAGCAAAAGTTGGTGTTGTAAATCCAGGTATGAGTTTCAAATGCAGTATGGTTCAATTGGTTGGTCTGTTGGTGCTACGTTAGGTTATGCTCAATCTGTGCCGAAAAAACGTGTGATTTCATGCATTGGTGATGGAAGCTTTCAAGTAACAGCACAAGATGTGTCGACGATGATTCGTAATGATCAAAAATCAATAATATTTTTGATCAACAATGGTGGATACACTATAGAGGTTGAAATTCATGATGGACCATACAATGTTATTAAGAATTGGGATTATTGTGGAGTAGTTAATGCCATTTGCAATGGAGAAGGAAATTGCTGGACTACGAGGGTAACTATAAACTATTCTTGGTTTTGCGCAATTAGCTTATGCGTTATGAAAGGGGACTAAATATACCCATGTGTATTGATTGTTATTTATAATTATATGTTATATGGTGGTGTTGTAGGTACGTACTGAAGAGGAACTTATAGAAGCAATTGCAACAGCTACTGGAGAGAAGACAGATTGTTTATGCTTCATTGAAGTGATTGCTCACAAAGATGACACAAGCAAAGAGCTTCTTGAATGGGGATCTAGAGTTTCCTCTGCTAATGGCCGCCCACCAAATCCTCAGTGATGGATAGACTTGAATCGAATGCAATATTTTGTTATTGAAATTTCTAAATTATGAGGTTTACTTTTGGAACAAGGTTATTTTAAATTTATCAAGTATTTGCTTAATGAAATGATTTTTCTGATTAGTTTTGATGGGGTTCAGATATGATTTATCGTATGTTTGATTATTTTTACTTTTTTACGTACATAGATAAAGTTGTAAACAACAACTGGGTTGTTAACTATATTAACAGTCCTAGCTACGAATAAAAGTAACTTTAACATGGGAGAGCTCATTGACGAAATATAAAATCTTGTAGGAAATGTCATGATTTCAAATTACAGACATTATAGCCTTCAGGACAGCCTCAGCAATAGCAGTTTGTTACTAGAAAGAGGAAGCATCATTAACATTGATGTTGAGGGATTAAAACTGAGGTGGACACCATTATGTAGGAGCAACATTAACCTTCTTCTCATCTCTAGATAATTATTAATCATAATTTTGGTGCTCACCAATCGAATGTAAATAATTGGCTATCTAGATATGAGCCAACTTAAGAGAATGCCCTTATTTAAATGCAATTGTTTATAAAATCCATTATCTATAATCTAAATCTCTAATACAAGTCACGTTGGAAATAGAGATGATCCAAGGCACATTGTGATGAATCTGACCTCTTTTATGGTTAACTTTTGATGGGGCAATTGTTGCAAGAAAAGAACATAGTGTTACAAATGGAAGACTATGAACACTTCAATATGCGAGGGGAGAATGGGATTTCTTGATTTTTTTCACTTCATGAAATCATGACTTGTTCAAAATGCATAAAAAGTTCTTTAACTCGCGCTACTAATCCTTGTTAGGAAAAGGAAAATGCTATTACTTATACATTTCTAACTTTGGGAGACTTTTCAAGGTACATCCCTATGGGGTGGAGGATCCTAATATTTGAAGGGACACGTTACTAGAAGAACCTAAGGGTATGTTTGGTTTAAGGAGGGATTTTTTATTAAAGGATAGGAAGAGAGAGTATAACAAGGGAATGGAAAGAATAGTATTTAATCTTGTTTGGATTGAATAAAAAGAGAAGGGGGGATTTTATTAAAGGATAACATTTATCCGGTGTTTGGATTAGAAGAATAATGGGAGGAACGGATTCTTTTTATAACTAAATGACTCATATACCCCTATTAAAATATTTTATAAAGAAAGAATAAGGGTAACTTAGACATTACAACGTAATAAGAGAATCCCTCCTTCCTAATCCCACCGAATTGGAGGGATTGAATATATGGATTTGTAAGGGATTGCAAGTATCCTTTAATAAACTATCCCTTTTACTTATTTCCAAAACAAACAACAGATGGGATTGTCATTATCCTTTAATACAATATTGGAATGGGATATCGATATTTGAAAATACTATTGAGTTATTTATGTTAATCTCCTCTTTAAACCTAGAAAAGTTAAAGATTTTATGAGTGATAATAATATTAGTCGTAATCTACCTTGTTTACCTTATTTTTTTTATGTGGTAGATTCGGGCTAGGTTACACGCATCACGACTAATTCCACGGGGATATACACGTCTCCTTATGTAATTCTTTTGTAGTACTCGTCATCTTTTAAACTTTAATTTTATCCTACATTTCTAGAGATCATATAATTGTATGTGTTGCTAATTAGATCTTATATTTAACTATAAACTTTCTCACAAAGACTTTATATACATTTTTCTTTTATTGCATTATTCTCTTTTGAGTATCACAACATGAGTTGATTTGAACATCTTTGAGACTATACGGGTAAAAATGCATCATGTCACAACTTTGTATACTTTGAAAATTGATTTTGAGTTAAGCTATACTTATACTTAAAAAATTATCCCTAACAACTCTTGTGAATAAATTTTTTTCTCAATTAGTGAACTATGATTAAAGGAACAAAATGGAACCCTACTTTGTAAAATGACCTGATTTGGCTTGCAAAACCACAAAAATAAAGTCTGTTTTACAGGATCCCGAGATATAATGACGACATCCCGATTTCAGAGTTCGTCGTCTGACTTTGAAGAAGCGTCATCTCGGTTTGAAATGAACTCCTGAATTTCGCATAAAAACATCAGCCCGTTTTCCAATCTCACACCAGCTCAGAAACCATTCGATCGCTTAGAGACACGTGATGCAAAACGAGATCCCGGTTTATGTCAAAAAGGTGAACAACTTATTATATCCAGTATACTTTACTTCCCTATATATATGGTGTTATTATGCATCATCTAACTCACCTCTTGAACCTACAATTCATCACCATATCACCGCACGCTTCAAGAAGAGTCCACAAGCCATAATCTTCACTTTGATATTATAAGTATAGGCTTGTTGTATTAATTGTAGTATCTACTCTAGGATTCAATTTACTATTCTTGTAAACCAAACACTTATCATAAACAAGATAGTAACTCTTTCTCTAGAATATGATTGAATACCAAGTAAAGAAAAGAGCGGTCCAATATCGAGTTTAATTCAATTAACCCATAACTGTATTACTTCCCCAATCATTTGAACTTTATAAGTTACAGAAGTAATACAATTATGGATCCAATTAACCCATTTTGAGTCGAATCCTATTTTTCTCAATAGATCAAGAAGAAAAACTCATCTAATGTTCTCATAAGCTTTACTAATATCTACTTTAACAACTATATTATATTTCTCAGTGGTTCTCTTATTCTTAAGTTAATGGCTAGACTCCTGGGCAATGAGAATATTCTCAAAGATAGATCTCCTCGAGATAAAGGCTGTCTGAGTTTCAAAAATAATATCATTCAACCAAGGTTGAAGTCTATTAGCTGAAATTTTAGAGATCACGTTGTACACAAAATTTGCACAACTTATTGGTCTAAATGCACTAATCATCAAGGATAGTACATTTAGGTATAAGGGCAATAATTGTGTTGTTAATATCTCTAAAACTTGAGTTACTCATGATAAAATCAAATACCAGTCTAATAAAATATAGTTTTATCAAATCCTAAAAGTTTTTAAAAAAACTCACAAAACCATCAGAACCTGGGGCTTTATCAGCCCCTAAAGACCAAATAGCTTCTTTAAGTTCTCTTTCATCAACATTTTTTATTAAATCTAAGTCCATCTCAGGAGAAACAATTTTCTAAACATAATTTAAAATAGGTGCATAGTCTCTAGGACCATAACTTTTGAAAACATAGTTATAATAAGATGTTATTTCATGGATTACTTCCCCTTCAGTATGCGCCCAATCACCACTATCAAGCTTAAGTCTACAAATTCTATTTCTAGCTCTCTTAACTTTGGTTATAACATGAAAAATATTTAGAATTTTTATCTCCTAACTTGAGCCAGAAGGTTCTTGATCTTAAAGCCCAATAAAGTTCTTCTTTTTTTCAATAATCTTCCAAAGCTGTAGCTAAATGTTCCAAAGAAATTTTTTTATTTTCAGAAAAAAGGTTCATTATTCAATTTCTTCATCTCAAAAAGAGTTTTTTTTAATAAGAATTTTGTTATTTAGTACTCTTTTTATAGCCCACATTGACACTTTTATCAATTCTATTCAATTTATGCTTCTCTACGAACCCCTCTCCCTTGAATATTAGAAAGATATTTCCAAGCATCAATAATAGTAGTATTACAAGCTTACTTATGTAACCGACATTTCTCAAGAGTGAATCTTTTCTTTTTCTTAGTGAAAGGTATTCCTAGCTAGATTAAGTATAATAGGACTATGATCAGAACCTGTAAAAGGCAACACAGCTCTCCAAGAGTCTAGATACTTAGTCAACCACTCCTTGTTAACAATAATTCTTTCAAGAACTTGTTTTATCAAATCCTTACCATTCCTTTAAGTGGACCATGAAAAGTTACAGCCATTAGAAGGTATTTCAATGAGATCATTACAATTTATAAACGTATTAAACCAGTTCATAGTTCTTTTATTCAAACTTCCCACTTCTCCCCCAAGTTTTGCAGAGGCATGTCTGATCATATTAAAATCACCCAAAATACACCACAGATGATTAATAAGGTTTCTATCAGATTTAAAAAAAAAAATCTTTCTCATTCTTAGAAATAAACCATAAACAAAGGAAATTTCACAAACACCCCATCTAGGAGAATCATAAATACATTGAATTAAGTTCTTATCAGAACTTATAAGATAAAAAAAAGAACTATTTTTCACAAAAATAGCTAAACCCCCTGAGTGCCCCTCCAGGACCACATAAGCCACAAGATTCATATTTAATTTGGTACTAAGAGTCTCAATATAATTAAACTTGTGTTTAATTTTAGAGAGAAATAATACCTCAATAGTATGAGCTTTAACCATATCAATTAAGCTCCATTTTGTCAAGGTCGTATCGATGCCTTGACAGTTACAAACTTGAATCGTTAACTTAGGTGGGGTCGTTGTGGGACAACGCCGCAAACCACTTCAGTATTTTGTGTCTCCATAATATCTGATAACCCTCATTTTCCCATTTCTTATATCCTTCTTCTTCCATCATTTTATACATTTCCATATTCTCTGCCATCTCATCATCCCCTCCTTGAACAGTCTCAGCAACCACTTCCTCACTGGTGTAACATCATCCTTAAGAGGTAGACCAAGATCTACTCTGACTTGTTGATTTCGGATTTTATTCTTCTCGAGAGACCCAAAACAGATGTTATTATCTAAATAGAGCATAATAGAAGGGTCTATAATAACATTAGGGTTCTATATTTTCTTGGTGGGTTGGGCCACACAGTTTAACAACCTCTTCAGCATTCAGAGGCCTTATATTATTAGACATCAAAACCCCTTCATGAGTTGAACAACCCAAGTCCACATTTGGTAAAGTCAACATTGACTGAACCTTATTTGAAATTTCAACATCCTTATCCCCATTAGATGATAGACACGCTCTCTTATCAGACCCATACCCCATATCCTTCCTCGTATCTATTTTGTTCTTATTTTCAGAGGCCTTTTAGTCCTTCTCTTTTGATGATCCTTACTCATCGGTCCCACTTTTAGCATCTTTTAAGACAAAGCCTTGAATTCCTTTTCCGGTCACCGGATTACTGTCTAAAACCGCATCCAATTTTCAAGTCTACTAATGAGTTTTGTTTGATTATCACAATCTTTCTCTTTATGAGAAAGATTGTCACAAGAATAACAAAGATCAAACATCTTTTCATACTTATAAGAAACCCATACTGGATCTATATCCTTCAAATGAAACATAAATGCAGCTAAAATGATTTTATTAATTTTCCAGGTAACACGAACTCGAGTAGTAGAAATTTCTTTGAATATCTTTGGATCTCGAAGCTCTAAAGCTTGATCGCTATCCAATTTCATAGCAATTTTACGAACATTATCCTCCTTAATGAACGGAGGAGGAATTCCTTCATCCCGTACCCAAAACACAGTTTATTCAAGAAGCATAGGGTTCATAGTACATTGTTCCCGTCTTTATATCAAGACATGAAACCCAAAAGCATGATAGGGTATATTAACCCAAACATGTTCCAGATCCCCTTGTTTCTCAAAATCGGATAAAACTAATGTTCATACTTCATTTTTCAGTATAAATCCAACCTTTAATACCCTAGTGTTGAATAATTATTTTCTTTAAATAGCTAAAAATAATGGTGCCAGAAGCTAAGATTCAAGCAAAAAGTTTTGGTTCATCATATTGAGCATAAATAAGATCTTTATCGGGAAATAAATAGAGCTCCTCATCAGACCCCACAATCCCATCACCATTAATGAGCCATTACAGCAAATGAAGGACCACAGAAGACTTAAATGCATAATTAAAAGACAAATGTAAAGGAAAAATAAATAAAGCACTCTATTAAGAGTTTAATTAACCTAATGTTGGCAAACGAAATATATATAATAAGCTTATCCTCATAAGGAGACAATCTTTTAAAATAAAGGTAAAAACGGGGTTAATTTTGGCGGGTGGTGGTAGTGAAGAGGCGGATGAGGGTGATCTGTGTGCCATCTCGGTAAATATGCCAGAGAGGGTTTTTTAGTTAAAAATGTTATGTAGTATTAGACTAAAAAATATGTTGATGGATTTACATACTGAATAAACGCGTGTCCTGTTTGTAAGATATTGTTACATGTATGTCTAATAGTATATAAATATATTTTTTTAAAGAAAAGTGTCATCCTCACTACGAACTACACAAAATATATTATTAAATATATAACTCACATGCATGCTTTTACCTTTATACGAGAGAATATCAATATTTGATAAGAAAAAGATTCGCAACAGTTGTATTCAGTGGCGGACCTACAAGTTTAGTTCGAGGAGGGCTAACTATAGTTTCAAACTATAAAAAAATTTCTTAAACCTTGAGTGCACAACTTATGTCACCTTTGACTTACCACTAAGCCAACAAAGCTATTTGCTTGTTTTAAACACTGAATATTACTTAATGCATAAGAGAGCTAATTAATTTTTTCGAAAAAATTACACATACATTGTTAAAAATCTTGGGGTCCCGGTGGGCTTGAGCCCCCCGCGGACCCACATAAGTCCGCCACTTGTTGTATTCCTCTTTTACTTGTGAGGAGTACTTTTGATTTGGAAAAGATGAACACTAGTCATGTATTTCGTATAGCAAGATGAATATGAAAATAATTGTAGGATTGTCTTTAATTAATATTACGAATAGGGTAGAGATTTTGTGTTGATAACGTGTTGTAAAATTATAGCTAAAAGAATAACTATAAGTGTGTATTAGATTCATAGTAATTCTAATATGTTACAAATGATATGAATATCGAACTATACATAGAAAAATGAAAGTAGTTGCACAACTATTATCTTAAACTGCTGCGAAACTTAAGCAGCTGCGCAGTTAAACTGCAAATCATTTAAACGCTGTTTGAGATTTGATTATTTACAGTTAAAAGTGATTTTCGATTAAAATTAAAATATTTGTAAAAAATATTAAAAAACATTTTGACATCTAAAATCACTTTAAACGATTATTTTAATAATCACTAACGTAGTGTTTTTCTGAAAAGTGATTTTAAGGATCTAGAATATTTTTATGAATCTAAAATCATTTCAAGTGATTATTTGTAAAAGTAATCCCAAACATGATTTTATGATTTTATACATGTTACTATTTTTGGTATATATCCAATTAATATATAATATTTCATAACAACTTGAACTATATTTAAATAACGCTAATATACAAGATATTCATTCAAATTAAGAAGAAAAAAACCCCATTTTTTTTATCAAAGGACTTTTTTGTTTTTTTTTGTTTACATGATTTATTTGAGCGAGTTTGCGCGTACCCAATGTGATTAAAAGTAATCACCGGTTTTACAAAAAAGAAATGGATTCCGAAAAACCAAAAAGGTAAAAACAGTTTAACGTAAACTAACTATTACAATAAAACTGAAAAGTGATTACAAAAATCGAATAACAATACACGGAAATTCGATTACAAAATTACACGGAAATAGTTACGAAAACAAACTTACACGGAAAGAAAGACAAGCCTAATCCTCGGTCGTTAAAAAGATATTCCGGTGGAACCCGGTTATCTCTAACAGAACAGAAAACTAACAGCTAGTTTAGTGTTTTAGAGAGTGAGAGAAGAGGCAGAGATTTTTCCTTTGTAATTCGTAGCTGTAGAGAGTGGAATGGGAGCTCTATATATAGGGGTGAGGAGAGGAATCCCAAGCCTTCAGAAACGTCCCCATTAAGTCCCAAGATTCTCTCCCGGAATTGGCTTGATGTTTTTGATTGCCTTGTAACCCCCACGTTTTAATATTCCCATTCCCACATTCCCACACGTGTTTGACTTTTGACTTGACTAAGTAACAGCTGCTGAAATATCCTTTCCCTTTAACGCGTGCGAGATTGGTGGAGTCTTGTCTCTACGTTATAAGTTTGAGTAGTCAACCACCACATAAGAGCTGGTACAAAATCCATTTCATTTTTCATTTTTTGACTCCCCAAACTCCCCACGCCCCACGCCTTACGCCGGTGCCGGTGCCGGGCCGGGCGGGTGGGTGGTGGTGGTGGTGGTGCGCGCGTGTGGGCTAGATCAATGCCTTGCCATGTGCATGGGTATTGGCCATTTGGACTTTGATGATATCCCAATCTATAAAAGGAGGCCAAAGGCCTTTATCCCTTCCGATGTGGGAGAATCAAAAAAGCCTTTTTGACTTCAAATTTTCCAACAATCCCCCACACATTTGAATGTCAACAAAAGGTTTAGCGAGAAGGTTCCAGAAAGAAGAATGGGTGAATTGTACTTAAGTGTCAATATCTTGCGATTTGAATTGACACGTAGTGAAGTGAGGCAACCACCGAATTCCGTTTAAGTGAACTTACTCTTGAACTTTAACGGTTATCGATCGAGACCCTCACAACACATACTCAACCCAATTCAAGGTTATGGTTCCCTCTAACATTACCTTTTGGTTCATCAAGTCCTTCTCTAAGGACCACCCTTTAAGGGCTATGAACTAGGTGGATTTATTCATTTGATAGCGGTGTAAGGACGTCTCCTCAACACTCTACCATGAATATTTGGGTTTCAAAGTTACCCTTGAATTCATCAAGTCCTTCTCAAAAGGACCACCATAAAGGCTATGACTTCAAATGTGAGTTTCAACACTCGGTACGCCTTTTTTTATCAAGTCCTTCTCAAAAGGACCACCACAAGTGGCTATGAACAAGACGATTTGGGTTTGAGCCTTAGGGATGGGGAAATCACATTGACTCATTAGTCACATGTTCCCACTTAATGGGTTTTAGACCCATCCCCCTCGACGTCTCCAGGACTAGTCTCCTGGTCAAGCCTTTGGTGAACGGATCAGCTAGATTCTCCTCTGATCGTACAAATTCCAAGGCTATCACACCATTCTTCAGTAATTGTCTTACTGACCCATGTCTGATGCGAATATGTCTCTTCTTCCCATTATAGGCGCTATTATGAGCGACTCCAATGGCTGCTTGTGAATCACAGTGGATACATACAGGTGTGGCACTTCCTTCCCGAAGTGGCACATCCGATAAGAGACTTCTCAACCACTCAGCTTCTTGCCCAGCTAACTCTAGTGCTATGAACTCAGACTCCATGGTGGAGCGTGCTATACAAGTCTGTTTGGAAGACTTCCACGATACAGCACCCCCCCCTAAGGAGAACACATAACCACTGGTGGAGTTTACTTCGTCATTGTCAGAGATCCAGTTTGCATCACAAAAACCCTCAAGGACTGCCCGGAATTTGTTATAGTGCAAGCCTAGATCGATGGTACCCCTTAAGTGTTTCAATAGACGGCGAAGTGCAACCCAGTGGTCACTACTTGGGTTATGAGTATAGCGACTAAGTCTGCTCACGGCATAGGCAATATCGGGTCGAGTATAGTTCATTAAGAACATTACACTTCCTATGATTTTAGCATATTCATTTTGGGATACAGCATCCCCAACATGTTTGGATAAGTTAATGCTAGAATCATAAGGAGTATTTACAGGCGTTACCTCAAAGGAATTGAACTTCTTCAGCATCCTTTCTACGTAATGAGACTGATTCAGGGTAATACCATTACTGCTCCTAATGCTTTTTACCCCAAGTATTACATCAGCTTCTCCCATATCTTTCATGTCAAATCTGGAAGACAAGAAGCGTTTAGTCTCATTTATAATATGAATAGTAGTACCAAAGATAAGCATGTCATCTACATAAAGGCAGATGATAACACACTCTGAATTTGTTACCTTGGAGTAAACACATGAGTCAGAAGTGTTAGCTATAAACCCATATGAAATGAGAGTACTATCTAGTTTTTCATACCATTTTTTCGGTGCCTGTTTCAAACCATACAAGGATTTTTTCAACTTACACACTTTGTCCCCTTGACCAGGGACCACACACCCTTCAGGTTGAGCCATGTAGATCTCTTCATCTAGATCTCCGTTCAAGAACGCGGTTTTGACATCCATTTGATGTATTACAAGTTCGTGAATGACGGCTAAAGCAATAAGGATTCTTATCGTGGCAATTTTGGTCACTGGGGAATAGGTGTCAAAATAATCTTGACCTTTCTTTTGGGTGAAGCCCTTAATAACAAGTCTGGCTTTGAATTTTTCTATTGAGCCATCGGGTCTCAATTTTTTCTTAAAAATCCATTTGCTACTAATCGCTTTGCTACCCCTAGGTAAGTCGGTTAATTCCCATGTATGGTTACTTTTAATTGACTCAAGTTCACTATTAATAGCCTCTTTCCAAAAACTAGCATCTATAGATTTTAAAGCATCATTATAAGTTTTTGGGTCATCCTCCATGAGGAAGCAGTTGACTACCTGTTCGTCTAATAGATCAATGTGAGAACCTTCTGTTATAAAGGCTGTTATAAAGTCAGGGCCGAAGCTAGACTCGATCCTTCGCCTCTTACTTCTCCTAGGTTCTTCCTCGGGAATACTACTAGGCTCCATGGAAGTGGAGGGGTTAGGAAAAACATCACAAAGAGGTACAAAATTATTAGTAGATAAGTTATCAACAGGTAAAGAAGCATTGACAGTATTTAAATCTTTCAAAGGGAAAATATGTTCAAAGAACTCAGCGTCTCTAGATTCACAAATAGAGTTATCTTCTAACGACAAGAATCTGTAAGCCGCACTATTCTGAGCGTACCCTATGAAAATTGAGTCAACGGTTTTGGGACCAACGGTGACAGTTTTAAAATCAGGTAGTTTGACTTTGGCTAGGCACCCCCACACTTTTAAAAATTTCAGGTTTGGTGGAAAACCCTTCCACATTTCATACGGGGTCTTTTCTAGGGATTTATGAGGTACCCTATTAAGAACATAACAGGCTGATAGGACAGCTTCCCCCCACATGTTGTTTGGTAAACCTGAACTTATTAACATGGCATTCATAGTCTCTTTAAGGGACCTATTCTTTCTTTCTGCTATGCCATTTTGTTGGGGTGTATAAGGGGCACTAAGTTCGTGGATAATCCCATTTGTTTCGCAAAACTCTTTAAGGGAATTAGAACTATACTCGCCTCCTCTATCGGACCTAAGTCGTTTGATTTTACAGTCTAGTTGGTTTTCAACTTCGGCTTTATATTTTAAAAACGCATTTTCCGCCTCATCTTTAGTTTTAAGGAGATACACTTTAGTAAACCGAGAGTAGTCATCTACGAAGGTTATGTAATAAAGTTTTCCACCTCTACTAGCGGAGTTTTTAAAATCAGCTATGTCCGAATGAACTAATTCAAGTAGTTTAGTTTGTCTCGTGGTAACGGGTTTAAAAGGTTTTTTCGCAAGTTTGGACTCTACACATATTTGACATTTTTCAAAGTCATCCACGTTGTTAACGGGTATTAGTCCAAGATTTTTAAGTCTTTTAATAGATGCAACATTTAAATGACCTAGTCTACCGTGCCACGTTTGAACGGACTCAACAATATAAGCGGAATTAGATGCATTCTCATTAAGGGTTACAGTGTTTAAAACAAACAAGCCATTATTAAGGTACCCTTTACCCACGAATTCGTCATTTTTTGTGATAATGACTTTACCCCCCTCGAAGACAAGTTTGAGACTAACTTTGTTAAGGAGAGCCCCAGAAACTAAGTTCCTACGGAGAGAGGGGACGAAGAGAACATCATTTAGTTCAAGAGTCTTACCAGAGGTGAGTTTGAGGGGAACCTGACCTTTCCCGAGAACAGTAGCGGTGAAGGAGTCACCCAAGTACACACACTCACCATCAGTTGCCTTTTCGAATTTCTTGAACAAGGCTTTGTTTGCGCAGAAATGGCGAGAAGCTCCAGTGTCAAGGATCCACTCGCTCTTATTCTCTACCAAGTTTACCTCAACCATTACCGCAACGATTATTTCTTCGGTCTCAGTCAGATTCGCGGCGGCTTTGGGACCCTGGCCAGCTCTCTGGGGACATTCGAAAGCTTTGTGTCCTTCTTTTCCACAACAGTAACAGGCCCCTTTAGTTTTTTGAATCTTACCAGAGATCTTGAATCCTCCACCTTGTTTGTTGGTGTTGTCGCGATTCTTGTTTCCCCCAGACTTAGATTTGTTTGACCCTTGTTGCTTTCCCTTCCCTTTGAACCTGTCTTTGTTACCTTGGCCAGAACCTTCGACTAGATTAGCTTTGGAGGAATGAGAAGGGAAAGAGATTGACTTATCCTTTAGTCGATTCGCTTCTTCGACTTGGATGTGGCTGATGAGCTCTTGGAGGGTCATTTCTTTCTTTTTGTGCTTGAGGTGGTTGCGGTATTCACTCCAAGATGGGGGAAATTTCTCAAGCAAAATGTTGGCTTGAAGAATTTCACACATCTTCATGCCTTCGGCGATAACCTCCGCACATAGGTTCTCGTACACATGGAGTTGTTCAGTCATGGGTTTCTGATCCGTAAGTCTAAAATTATACCAATTCCCAGTCACGTACTTTTTCTTACCCGAATCATCAGCCCCATATTTTTTCTCGAGAGTTTCCCATATGACCTTTGCCGATTTCTCTTTGGCAAGGAGGTCAAAAATGGGATTAGTAACGTGGTTCAACATCCAGCCCCGAGCCATGGTATTAGCTCTTTTGAACCTAGATTCGAGGGCAGCATGCCTAGCTAGCTCTTGTTCAGTATGTGCTCCAATTTCCAAAAGAGGAGGAGCCTCGACTATAGCAAAGTCGAGTTCATACTGTTCAAGGCAAATCATGATTTTTTGCGCCCAACGCTTATAGTTAGAACCATTAAGGGGTTCCAACTTGTTTGCGTCGAGAAGTGGCTTTGTGTTCAAAGAGGAACCAACAGCCGAAATCGGAAGAGCCATTTTCAAAAATAACCGGTGAAAAAAGAAAATGAATATCTTTTTAAATTGTGATTAAAAGTAATCAACGGTTTTACAAAAAAGAAATGGATTCCGAAAAACCAAAAAGGTAAAAACAGTTTAACGTAAACTAACTATTACAATAAACTGAAAAGTGATTACAAAAATCGAATAACAATACACGGAAATTCGATTACAAAATTACACGGAAATAGTTACGAAAACAAACTTACACGGAAAGAAAGACAAGCCTAATCCTCGGTCGTTAAAAAGATATTCCGGTGGAACCCAACCCGGTTATCTCTAACAGAACAGAAAACTAACAGCTAGTTTAGTGTTTTAGAGAGTGAGAAAAGAGGCGGAGATTTTTCCTTTGTAATTCGTAGCTGTAGAGAGTGGAATGGGAGCTCTATATATAGGGGTGAGGAGAGGAATCCCAAGCCTTCAGAAACGTCCCCATTAAGTCCCAAGATTCTCTCCCGGAATTGGCTTGATGTTTTTGATTGCCTTGTAACCCCCACGTTTTAATATTCCCATTCCCATCCTTTCCCTTTAACGCGTGCGAGATTGGTGGAGTCTTGTCTCTTTGTTATAAGTTTGAGTAGTCAACCACCACTATAAGAGCTGGTACAAAATCCATTTCATTTTTCAACTCCCCAAACTCCCCACGACCCACGCCTTACGCCGGTGCCGGTGCCGGTGCCGGGCCGGGCGGGCGGGTGGTGGTGATGGTGCGCGCGTGTGGGCTAGATCAATGCCTTGCCATGTGCATGGGTATTGGCCATTTGGACTTTGATGATATCCCAATCTATAAAAGGAGGCCAAAGGCCTTTATCCCTTCCGATGTGGGAGAATCAAAAAAGCCTTTTTGACTTCAAATTTTCCAACACCCGACTTATCCCACAGAGATATACATGTCTCTCCATATATATTATCATGGTAAATCAGAACTAGGTCATGTATGTTTAGAAAAAATTTAAATCTTATACCTCTCACTTTACACCTGTTAGGGAGGAATTAGAAATCATGGGACTTTTCTAATTAGGCAAAACGTTGGTTGAGTGCAATAATAACTTTGTTGACTTGAAATTAAAATACCAATTGCCCTTTCCTTAAGGCATGCACACAACCAAATGATTGAAATGGCAAAACATAAATTAAATTTTCTTGAAAGCCTTGTTCCCTTCAAATTCCTTTTACAGCAAATTACGACCTTACATTCTACATCTTACCAAATACTTATTAAGGTCACTCAAACCAATCCGTCCCGCAGGTCACAGCTCCCTTATCAATCGGCAATAACAACATTTAAGAATAAGGACTAATCTACTAACTACCACAACTACCTTCTGGAGACAACCCATAAAATGTGACCCTCAACACAGGTCACAGCTCGTTATCACAAAATTGTATATAATTTACGTAGTAGATGAGTTTTCCTCGCAGGGTATTTACTGAAAGTAACTTGTGATCAAGGTCTAGTCAATATCTCAAATGAAAATCAATCCTACTTCATCGAATATTGGCTAAGCAAGAATTGAGTCCAATCTGAAGTTTAGATCCAAACCAAGCCTAACTCGGGGTATAAACCCCGCCTGCATTAGCTCAATAATATATTCGGTTTAAGGAAAAAATTAGGATCCAAACATTGAGGTCTTGGGTCAGATTTTTTTAAGGTCGGGTTGAACCCGACCAACTCAAGTACCGTAAGAGTGACTTTATTCATTTCCATTTTATAGGTAAACGATAATGGCAGCATCTGAGTTGTTTTTTGATATTAACTAAAATAAATATTAATTACAGCTTATTATGAGACTAGATACAAAGAGGAGAGCACAGATTATGGGTTTGTAATGGCGAATTTTAATTTTTCTAAGAAATTTAACATGGTGGGGAACTGTCTCAATGTTAATATTACGTACAAAGTGCGACATCTACCTTTAGTTTATAAGGATCAGAAGGAACATAGATGGCGTCTTGTACTAGAGCAGAATCAACAGTTTATAGTGATATATCGGAATTTGGAGAAGTTTACAGAAGAAATTTTGATAGATAAAAAGAAGATACAGGGGATGAAGATTTGGAGTACAGGGGTGAATTGGGCCAGACATTGTTGGGTCTGGGTCAAATGTAGGATACTTTATGGAATTAGGCTAATAGGTTCAAATGATACTATTCGTTTCCAGTACGAGTACCACCCTCGGCCTTTCCTCTTCTCCGTGGTTCAAACCCAAATTTGGGTTTTGCTTATTTGGGAGGACTTCTGGTGTTTTACACTGGGGCAAGTCACGGTAGCGATGCTAATCGTGATTAAGTACCTCCTGACGGTTCTTGGTTTTTGTATGTGTGGTGATGGTGTTGTTCTTTTCACGAGGGCTTGGAGAGGTGCGGGGGATTATAAGACTTGCGATCTGAGGACGAAATTGTGTTATTTCTCGACGACTAGTACATCTTGCAATCTACAAAGGTTACAGTGGGATAGTTGGATAATAGGCATTCGGATAGCTAGTTTGACAAGTTTCTTGTATGTTAATATTGGTACTGTATATAGTGGTTGTAACACCTTGTTTTGAAGTAATAAAAGTGGATTGTTGAACAAAAAAAAAAAAAATATTTAAATTAGTTTTGTGTAATGGCGTTTTTCTAAAACGATTTTAGAAAAATTTAAGAACAGATACGAAACAGGAAAGTAAAAATAAAAATGAATTATCGTGATTCGATAAAATTCTACATTCCGTCGAACTCTGTCTAACGAACCTCCTCTACTATCAAATGTTTCGATTACAATTTACAAGTGTTCCTCAAAGTATTCAAATGAATAATTCATAAATTTTAAACAATTTCGATAATACTAAGAAAAACTCTAGCAACTATTCTAACTATCTAATAAGAATTAAGAAGATTAGTGTTTAGATTATCCAGCTATTACAATGATTTCAATCGATCTAATATATTTAGAGTAAGAGAAACCCTAAGTTTCTTATTTGAAACCGAGAGAAAAGACCAACAAAATGAGAGAACAAGAGAATGAGTCAAAAGTTGAAGAAGCGTGGTTTATATATGGGAGTGGTAGGATTTTGATCAGAGTCGTCCAAATAGATCAATGTCTAAGAATCATTTCACCTTTACTAAATAAAACGCTACCGTATTGGACTGAAGTCCAATAACAATAAGACCAAGCAGCCCAATAAACCAAACAGTCCAAGATTAATATAACATGACAAAAGTGGACCTACTGGTCGCTCCTAGAGAGTGATATAAATTCAACACTAAAAAAGAGAAGCAACTAACCGCAAGTGTACGGGTCGTTCCAAGTAATAGATAAGTAAAATCAGGATGTTCGTCTCCACAGGGATTTAAGTAGTTATTCTATCTTTGTATTCAATATTAGAATATATGGTCTTATATGTTTTGAATAAAAAGCAAGTAAATAAAGTATTTTGTCTTCTAATTGAATATAAATACAATGAACAATAAATAAGTATGCAGATAGGATAAGGAAATGCAAGTATGAACTTATCCTATTGAATTTATGATTCCTAAGGATAAGGGTGAATGAGAAATTTCACAATAGTCGGGACTTTGTTATCTCCTAACTCCCGTCAGGGTAGACTTAGGAGCTATCCTACAGTATTACGAACCCCGTCAGGGCGATTATAAGTTACGTTCCAATTAATTAAGAAATTACCCAATTGGCTACGCGGCTAGTCAAGTATGTTAAGATCAATGACGAATACCATACGTCTATATTCTAGTTTTGTATTAAACCCCCTCCCCTTCCGAATGATCCCCACCACTAGTGAATAGCCTAATTACTAAAACGTACCCTTGATATGCTACGTCGATAATAGTAAGAAAGCACAATAATATAGTCAATGGAAATTAAGAACCAAATTAATTAAATACTAAAATCCCAGATTCAATTTAAAACAGAAAATCAATAATCAATTGTTCATATAATTACAATTCTAACGAGAAATTATGCATAATACAACTCTTGAATAAATAGCTTAGAAATATCTCATAGACAAAATAGATCTAATACTAATTCACCCAAATAATAGAGATAGAGAAGTGTGGAATTGACGTAATTAAGCTCTAGCTCTTGCTTCTTCCTCCTCTAGATCTTCCTGATCGCTTCTATGATAATTTATGTATGTATATTAAGCTTAGGAAGCCAAGGGATGATTTATAAGGTTATAAGATGGTATATATAGGTGTTTAGGTCAAAATCGTGGAGTGGAAGTCAAGTCTTGAAGTCCTAATCCAACTCAAATTCATTTTCTAAAATAAAAGCAATAAACACTGCTTACTGATTTGGTCATATCTTCTTCGTTACTTAATGGATTTTCGCGCACTTTATATTATTATATAGAAACGACAGTAATTCAAAGATCTATCTGCTCATAATATATCTCCACCAGATTCGTAATAGATTTTCTGCAGTTTTCAAACACTGGACGTCTTTACAGCATGACAGCTTTTCCTTTCCAAATTCAACTTTTTGTCCTTCTAATTCTAGATTTCACCTTGGATATTCTTTCCTTAACTCCTTGAAATTGATTTGGCATCGTATTAAATCAATTTACCTAAGATCTTCGTATTTAACACACAAATCACATTAAAAATGCTTTAAAAGTAATAATTCTTCAAATAAGGTAATAAACTAGAATATATCAAATAATTGGAAAAAATCCCTCAATTAAGCACATACTACACCTAAAACGATGTATCACAGATAGATCAACTAATCACAAATAGGGAGACATCAAGACCCCCAACTCAAAGTTGTATCGTCTCGATACAATAAAAAAAAGAACATAGAGAAGTCTCTAAAATATCAGCTAAGTCAATTATGCATGACAGAAGGAGAATATAAAGAATAGTCCTAAAGCAACTACTTAGCAAGTTTCATGTAATAATATTTACAAACTAATTACTATAAATATACTTATCATACAAACAATCAACACGGTTTAATTTCAAGGTTAGATTAGCTTTGTAATGCACGAAAGATAAGTTCTTTTCTTAGTTTGATATGGAGGCTATAGAGTGTTCAATGATCCTAACATAGTCTCTAATGGTCCATCTAACCATTCTCTATTAGTTCAATCGCTTCTAGATCACATAGCTAAGAATCATAAGGTCTTTAAGGTTGTGATGTAGGCTTCGGGACGGTATGATCGTATATTTGGATAATTTAGAGTGAGCTTTTGGCTCTCTCCTCATTAGACATCAACGAATCTCCCTAGAGCTTGAGTCACTTTCATAAATATTTCTCACTCAACCCAATATTTGATGCACTTAATTCGCATCCCCAATAACCCAATATAAAGCATCAAGATGATCACAAAAATTTCACTTTACTGGTCCAATTCATATAATCTTTTTCAATTCATTTTTTCTTTTGTAAGTTAGCTATGGCTCTTTTTTATGTGAGATATCATGCTACTTCTTTTCAACATATTTATTTTCTTCTCAAAACTTTTTCTTTTACCCCGGCAAAGGGTTACAATAAAAATAAGTGATTCATCATCAAAAGCACAATTACATAGCTCGAAGATACCCAACCCAATGATGTTTTATATAATGGGAACCCACCACCCAAACTCAAGCTCTAAAACGACTGTCTAAGCATCGCGATTCGAGTGCAGGTCATATGGAAAAGTCCTAAAATCTAAGGGGTATAGCTTGTAATGTGGCTAATAAAAAGGCTTTCAAAGGGCTAGAAGGGGCTGAGACGGATAATAATCAATTGAATTTGGACAGCAAGCTGAAAGGCACAAATGGCTAATCAAAGAACCTCCTTAATCACTTTCCTAACTATGCTATTTCGTTACTTTTTCACCTCTGGCATGTTCATTAAATTGGTTTATCAACCAGCTCGGATCTCACGGCCTACAAACCCCTCAAGGCACCCTAAGATCAAACATACTTCTACCTCATTGCTTACTAATATTTTCTTTACTTTTAATGTGTGTTTGCACGTTCATACTTCAAAGAATACAATACAACTAGCTCACAAAAAAATTCTTCTATATCATTAACTCACTAAAGTTCATGCTTTTAGGCCATTAGACACATTCTACATCTAATTCCATCTATTAAAAATTTTAAACTTCTCCTGAAAAAACGGTAACTCACAAAAAATGGAGATGAGGGACAACGAATCCCACACCCCAACTCAAAAATGAGTCGTGTCCCCACGACTCGATACAGACTCAATGAAAAATAAAAACTAACACATATATTGAAAATAGAGAAATGGTAGGGGAGAGAGAAAACATACACTTTGAGGTTATTGCCTCGCATGATAAATACCCAAGATAGGGTGCAGACGTGCAGTGACTGCATGATGTTGCTGGTTTTCGCAAAAAAAAATTATTTTATCTCCAAACCAGATGTTCACTAGTCCATTGGATAATCTTGAAGGAATGTGTGATTTAGACTCGAGAAAAAGTGAATTCCGATACCCAAGCGCAACGTTATGTAATTTTTTGGTCAAATTCTATCACTGATAGGTGCGGTGCACTGCGTGTGGCTGCGTACAGAAATTTCCCTCTATCCAGCACTCCTTAACTTCGAAAACTTTCCAAATTTTCACCACAAGCTCGAATTTTTGCATATTTACACATCAAAAACATTCATACCTTCCTCATTACTGCAATTTACACTTATAAAACAAACTAACTAATACACACTAAAAAAACTAAACTAATAAAGAAATTAAAAATTGGGGTGTCTCCCAAGAGCACTTTTATTTAACGTTTTAAAGTTTGACGTTTTACCTCCATTGTCCCTTGATTATGTAGCCTCCCCAATAGTGGGTGAGGCTATGAATGTCTACTATATGAAGTCGGGAGGAGGAAGGCTACTTGGACAGTAGCTAACATTGCTAAATACCCCCAACCCAACCTATCTACGGGATTAGGAAGAAAGTTGGAAACAAATTTGAGAAGGTTGTTCGACATTTTTATTGGGATAGAAATGATAATGATCATTCCAAAGGCAATCAAGGTGGAGAAAGAGGTGGCCCATCTCAACCCCACAATCAAGATACAGACATGGGAGGTTATTCTCAAGCGGGAGAAGCTCGTAATAGGAGACAAACTGAGAATAGAGATTAGAGGTTCGAAGAACAGCATCATGATAGAAATCAAAATGAGTTTCATGGGACAGGATTACTCAATAAGGTGGTTCAAAAAGGTTTACGTGATCGTAATGATTCCAAAAATCAAAACTTAAGACATGCTAGACACGATTTGGATCTTAATATAGCTCAACAAGAAACTGGAAGGACTGAGAGTGTTACTCCTACTCAAAACATTGAGCACAGTAGGAGGGAACGCAGAAGAGGTAATGAACCAATGCAGAATAGCAGCGATGTTGGATGGAATAGACTTAGAACAGACAACTATCAAAATTTCAAGCAACTGGAAAGTTAATAAACAAAATGAAATTGTGAAGAAGAGACGTCACAAATTGTATGATCGAATGGTTAGTGAGTTAGGTGGAGGAGTTGAGAAAAGAAAGGAAGGAATTGCGGGTAGAACAAGAAGCAGCATGAAGAATGGTGAACGAAACCCTAAAAGGATGCGAATTGATTTAGCAGGAAAAGGAAAACAAGTTGTTTTTGCTACTACATATAGTGACGAGGACACACCCACTGACAAAGGTTTCGTCACTATCTCAGACTCAGAAACTTCGAATGAGAAGGTGAAACAAGGGCTCAACGAGGATGACTCCCAGTTCGAGCCTGAGGAAGAAGAAGAAGAAGAGGAGTTTAGTGAGGGTTGGAAGAATAGATCTTTGGCGAATGAAGAAGTGGAAAGTGGTGAAGAAGTGCAAAGCGTGTGTAAGTTCAAGAAGAATAGAAATGTTCCCTTAACCATCCAAAAGGATCGCGGCCTTCCTAAGGTCGCCAATGGAAAATGAACTACATTTTTTGGAACTGTCAAGGGATACGGGCTCCCTTGACATAAACTATTACTAGATCCCTTTCGAACAGGTATACGCCCGACTTAGTTTGTTTTTGTAAAAAAAATTTACGTCAGGTTGATGCGAAGTAATCCCTTCGAAAGTTTGGTTTTAAAAACTTTTATATTTTTGACCCCCTTCGGAGTGCGTTTCACTCGGGGTTTTTTTGTTTTTGTTGCATGATAGGTTGCAAGTAGAAGTATCTTTTTGTAATACGCATTACGCCATCCTATATATTAATGACCCGATTGTCCCGTACTATATTATTTGTGTTCATGCGCCCAATAACTATTACAAATTTGGAATCAAATTACTAATTGGAATGATAATAATAATAACAAACCATGGCTAATAATGGGCAATTTTAACAACATCCTCAACATGGAATACAAGAGTGGTCTCACCCACCCACCCCTAAATACTCAACACATCATCGACTTTAAGAATTTCATCAATAACAACGGACTTGGAGAAATCAATTCTAATGGATGCAACTTCACCTGGACAAATAGACAAACAGGTAATAAGGTTGTACGGAGTAAAATAGATAGAGTACTGGGCTCATATGAATGGATTATGATATTTCCTCAAGCAAGTGTGCATATCCCTCCTGCAATTAGATCAGGCCACTCACCAATTATATTACATCAAGACTCGAATGCGCCAACTGGTAAAACTTTCTTTAAATTTGAATCACATTGGCTTGATAACAATGAATGCAGGGAGGTTGTACAACAAAGCTGGGAAGAAATTAGTAATCAACAACATATGGTTAATTATTCAAAGAAAAAACAACACACAACTCAAGAATCTTTCACCTACTAAAGCACCGGGTTCACATGGCCTTAACGGTAAATTATATACTGAATTTTGGGATATCATAAAATAAGATGTTTTTAAAGTAGTACATGATTTCTTTAATAATAACATTCCCTTGGAAGATATTAATAACACCTTGATTACTCTTATACCGAATGGAGATATCCAGGAACTATTAGGGGATTACAGGCCAATCTCATGTATAAACTTTGGATATAAGCTAATCGCCAAACTGCTAGCTAATCGACTTCAAATATTTATGAATGACGTCGTTTCTCCAACACAAGCGTCCTTCATCAAAGGTCGGGATATACAAGATAATATATTAATTGCGCAGGAACTGTCCTTCTATATGAAACGCAAAAGAAAAGATCCCAAACCAATGGCTAGCATTAAAACTTATATGGAAAAAACGTACGATCAAGTCAGATGGGAGTTTATAATAAAACTACTCAGTCAAATGGGCTTCCATGTCAAGTGGGTTAACTGGATCAAGAATCGTATTACGGAAGTGACTTTTTAAATTAATCTTAACGGACAAAGACTTCCGAAATTTAAATCGGGACGAGGTCTTAGACAGGGAGATCCTCTCTCACCTTTTCTCTTTTCTTTTATGACAGAAACTCTTATTAGTCAGATTGAATCGGCGTGTGATAATGGATTGATACAGGGTATCCAGATTACTAGATGCTGCCCTGAGATTTCTCATTTTCTATTTGCAGATGACTCACTTTTTTTTTCTCACAATCAATAACACAAATATTATGTCCTTTAATCAATGTCTGGCAGATTACTGTGAAGGCTCTGGACAACAAATCAACTATCAAAAGTCATCTATTCTTTTCAACAATGATACCCCACAGGAACTTAGGAAACAAATAGCAGAGGAATTACACATGGTAGAAATGGAGGACCTAGGGAAATATTTGGGTATACCGTTATGCCATAAAAGATCAAAGATAGAAGCCTTAGATTGGATTGCAAAGAAACTTTTCGCGAAAACGGAAGGATTGAAAGCTAATCTCCTTTCTGGCGGCGGGAAAGAAGTGCTTATTAAAGCAGTTTTACAAGCCATTCCTGTATATACTATGTCAATCTTTTCATATCCGGTGACTTTTTGTAAGAAACTTGTTTCAGCTATTGCTAACTTCTGGTGGAGCTCAGGAGAAAGAAATCGAATACACTGGTTGGCATGGGAAAAACATACTATCAAAAAACTTCTTGGAGGCCTTGGATTCAAAGACTTTAAAAGAATGAATACAACTCTTTTAGGGGCTCAAGCTTGGAGAATCTTTCAGAATCCCAACACTCTTGCAGTGCGCTTGTTAAAAGGTATATATTACCCTAATTCTGATTTTATGAATGTTAAACTTAGACAGAGTAGAACTTGGAGTTGGGCGAGTATTATCGAAGGCAGGAACTTTATTAAACAACATGGTCTTATTCAAATTGGGAATGGACGGAGGACTAACATTTGGAACGATAAATGGATAGAGACTTCTTAGAAACTTGAGAAACCAGAGACGTGTGAGTATCAAAAGATTAACGAACTATGGAAACAAGATACAACGGAATGGAACACCGAGATCCTAGACGAAATATTTCCGCAACCAATTATACCAGAAATTACAAAGATTCGAATTCTAAATCAGGATCAAGAAGACCGTTTTATATGGCCCTATTCAAAAGAAGGAATCTATACTACTAAAACGGTATACAAAGTACTTACAAATATAGCAATCCTACAGGAACCGCAAAATACAACAACCGCGGAAAGTATCAGGCCCAAACTTTGGAAAATCATTTGGAACGCTAATATTTCGAAAAAGATACGACTGTTCAATTGGAAAGCTTGCAATGAGGCGATTCCTTCAGCCATTAATCTTAAAGCTCGGAAATGTACAGTTTCCTCAACATGCACATGGTGTCAAACAACAACGGAAACGACTGAACATCTGCTTCTTCAATGTGGTAATAATAAATCAATTTGGACGGCTTCGACCCTTCAAATTCACATTCAACAAGAAGACATCAACAACCTTGGGGATTGGATGATAAAAGTGATTGAAGCTTATAATAAAGGAGGATGGGTGAAAGAAATAGTAACAAATTATATTCTTATTCTTATATGGAACATCTGGAAAGCTAAAATGAAGGCGATTCACGAAAATACAAGTTTAGATATCGATCACACCATACGGGCCACCAATAAGCTAATGGGCGAACTTCATGGAACAGATTGGACAAAACAGAATCCACAACCAGTTAACAGTTTAACGACCAATGTTACGATAGGTCCGGAGATCCAACCTACAGAAAACATGATATATTATTGTGATGCCTCTTTTAATACTAAATATGAACATACAGGTATTGGAATTGCTATAACTAATCGTAGAACGGAAAGAACAAGAACAGTCAGGTGCAACTCAATTTTAGAAGGAGAAGCACTTGCATTTCTGGATGTCGTCCACTTTAGCATGGAATATAAGGAGGAAACGAAGGCTATACTTTCGGATAACCTTGAGTTAATACAAGGTATTAGGCAAATGTCAACTGCGAGTTGGACCATTCAACCGATCTTACGTCAGATCTGACATAAATCGGAAGAAGCAGGACAAATTTCCTTTTGGCAGGATGAACAGTTTTGCGGATCGACTTGCGAAACACGTTAGACATAGAGCCGGTCACACAGGCAACGTCTACTCAGATATCATTGATACCTTTAGAAGAATGGGAGTTGGATAAGAACGGAGACTAGCTTTTATATTTCTTGTCCAAAAAAAAAGAAAAAAAAAAAGCTAAGGGTAGGGTAAAAAATATATTATATATATCTTACTTCATAAGCAAGGCCATGCATTTCACGGAAAGACCAAACTAAACAACTTATATTAGTTTCAATTTCTGCTTCTCCTAACTCACCTCAGGGAGAAAATGCCTTCAGATGCATCTCTAATCACCTTCCTTAGAAAAGAACTCGAGTCTTCACTATCAAGAATTCATCAACTAGAGAGAGAAAATCAAGAATTTAAGCAAGAAGTCTCTCGTCTTAAAGATCAAGTTAATACTCTTAAATCTGATGACATTGACAGAAAACCCGTTTTATGGAAGAATTTGCAGAACTCCATGATCGCCTCCAGCTCTACCTCCACCTCCACCAACATTTCTGATGTATCTCCAAAGAAACTGGTTTTAGAAGTTGAAGTAACGGAGTCCAAGACACCATTTGCGAAATTAAAAACCATAGAAGATATCCTGAAACAGAAGCCACCACCACCACCTCCACGTCCAGCAACACCGCCACCACCACCGCCACCACCTTCAAAAATGAACGGTGGTGGATCAAAAGCAGTTCGACGTGTGCCAGAGGTTATGGAATTCTACCGTTCACTTATGAAGAAAGACACCCAAAAGGAGAACAAAAGTAACATAACAGGGACAGTACAAGACACAAATCCTAAGAACATGATCGGAGAAATCGAGAATCGTTCAACTTATCTTCTGTCTGTAAGTTTTATTAATACCTTCATATATATTTGCAATTTGCATATCATTATATGTAAATAATATTCGATCTGCAGATCAAATCAGATGTGGAAACACATGAAAAATTCATCAAATTCTTATCAAGAGAAGTGGAAAAAACAACATTCACAGACATATCTGAAGTGGAATCATTCGTGAAATGGCTAGATGGAGAATTATCATGTCTAGTGGATGAAAGGGCAGTATTAAAGCGCTTCCCTGAGTGGCCTGAAAGAAAAGCAGATGCATTACGAGAAGCTGCTTGTAGCTACAGAGAGTTAAAGAATCTTGAAACCCAAGTTTTATCATTTAAAGACAATGCTAAAGATTTGCTCGCACAATCCTTGAGGAAAACACAGTTACTTCAAGACAGGCGAGCATGAGGTACTATAGTGTAACATGATATAATTGAAAATATTGCTAAACAATTGTTTGTTTTATGTTGATTAATGTAGGTTGGAGAGAAGCGTTAGTAATATCGAAAGGGTGAGAGATGGTACGAGTAAAAGATACAAAGAGTTTCATATTCCTTGTGAGTGGATGTTGGAGAATGGTGTTATTGGTCGGGTATAAATTGCTAATTAAACCCTCGATTTTACTACGCTTATTCAAACAAACCCTATAAATTTGTAATTATAATAGTTCCTTAACTCTTTGCAGTTGAAATTGAGCTCATTACTATTGGGAAAGCAGTTGATGGAAAGGATAACTAAGGAACTACAATGCAAAGAATCAATGCAAGAAGATGGTCTTTTAATTCAAGGGGTTCGATTTGCTTATAGAGTCCATCAAGTGAGTCATGCTTTAATTTTCTGTGTATTTTGATAAAAGGCTATATTTACATTAACTGATTAGAAAATCACTTTTTTAGTTTGCAGGTGGTTTTGATCAAGATACTACTTGTGCATTTGAAGAGCTAAAGAAAAAAGCATCAAGATATAGAAAGTAATTGACTACAAAATATATGTTCTTAATATCCAGATACTTAAAAATGTTTGAGAAGCAATTGAAATTTAAATTTACTTATAGATGTGAACATTACATTTCCACTAAAATCTACATTGGATCTTCAAAAGCTATTAAACGGTAGTTTTTAATGCAAGTGATAGTTTGGCATGACCCAAACGTTGTATGAATCTCAGAAGTTAGCTGAGTTACTCTATGGCAATCTAGTATGTGTGAAACTTTGTATGACTTATGGTAATCTGGGATGTGTGAAATCTTGTAAGATTCGTGATATTGATCTATATATGTAACTCATTTTAAAGTAGTTTCAATTGGAAAATAAATGCTTATGTTTAACTCCTAAATCTGCCCTCATCAGACTTCAGATTTTACTTAAATTAGTAAAATAAATGGCAATTCAAGGATTAATATATAATAAGTTATTTTATTTGGAACTTTACAAAATAAAATCAACTTGGTCAAGTGTTTTTTGGCGTGGCATGTTACAAAGGTAATATATCGACTGAAGTCAATATATTGTCGAGTTTTATTGTTCCACCGTTGTACTTAAAAGATAGACGTGTCGCATTGCTGGGAACATTGATCTAATATAAGGTTAGACGGTTGTGATTAAAACCCTTCACTCTCTCGTATGTTTTACTTCTTTTTTGGTCACACTGGGTCTTCTGTCTTTTGACTTCACATCTTCTTCTTCTTTTTTGTATTCTTTTGTATTTTTTCAGCAGATAAACCTAGGGTTTGTTTAAATCGAGTTCTATGTTATGAACAACTTCGATTAAAATAGAAAACAAGTATCTAATTTGTGTATTGAATAGTATTTTCAATCGTGATGTAAGGTTTTTGATTAAAACCTTAACTTTTTCTATTCATTGTAATTGGTGAAAAATTGTTGTCTGAAGTTGTAACTCTATTTGTGGCTCAATTTTATCCAGATACTGAAGTTTTGTTTATTATAATAAATAATAACATTAAAAGTTACCTGACAAATAACTTTCCTTCCTCATATAGGAATATGACAAATAATTTTCCTCCCTCATAAGAATATTTTGATTTTGTACAAGGATATCTATAATACTACTAAAGGCAGAAACATTAATTGTTTCTTTAATTCGAGAAATAAGAATAGAGACGTTGTAAAATCGAGATGTTAACTGAATTGTCAAAAATTATCTCAATTAGTTTGTTTAGTAATTGAGACCACCAATTTAGTTTGCTAAAAAGTATGTTAGTAATCACCTAAAAAATTATCACCTAAACATCATGTGATGGTCAAGTGGTCAAATTATAAATTTTCTCCTTCTAAGATTTACCTTTTTCTCTTTCTTTCATGATTGGATCATTAAACCATCACATCACTTTAGATAATGTTTTTTAGATGATATCCAGCATTACTTTTGTTAAAATGGTTTTTGAGGAATCCTTTCAAGTATTGGGGGAACCTTTTTGTAACCTTTGGATTTTCACCCCTTTTGTAATCTAATTCTGTTTGACTGAAAAAAGATAGCTGAAAACTCCAAAATTTAAGCGACACAGAATGGAACCACTTATCGTATTGTTTCACTTGGATTGGTTGATGAGTATGGGGTCTACTGTGTGTATATGGAAACAAATAAATATAAAATTGTGCTTGCCACGGAAAAAGATAAATCTTTTAGAAAATCATGAAAAAGATTGAATTCTATGCAACCCAACTTTACCAAGAAATGGGGAAGATGTTGAACATGCAATAGCCGATAGAGATAAGCAACACCCATTTTTCCTTTTCTTGTTAAGATTCAATCTTTGAGAGGAAATCGAAGGTTTCTTGAGGAAATGAACGGAATTGTGGAAGGAAAGTATTGTCTTGGTGGTTTTTGGTGAGGTTTAAGTGGTGTTGGTCGTGGTGGATTCGAAAGCAATGGGATTGATGTCATTTTCTAGATTGAGAAAGTTTCTTTAGAGGATGGAAAAAAAGAGATCTTCGCTCGCCGGTAGAGAATTCTGGATGGTTCCGGCGAGGGGACAGGGAAGGAGAGGAGTGGAGTGAAGTAGGAAATGAGGTGATAATTGATATTTTATTCTTCTGACCAAAAAGATTAATGATATTTTTTAGGTATTTATTTTGTGATGGATGTTGAGGGTATTAAAGTAAATGTCATTGGGATTTTTAGGTAGGCTGCTGTTGTACCATAAGATATTTATATTAATGTGTTAATTGCTCGTAGTATAGTGAATTATACCTTTAAGAGGAGAGTTGTCGGTTAAGGTTAAGAGTATTTTTAGTGATCATAAAACATTCAACCAATTTAAAAGTCAGACATACTTTTTGAACTAGTCTAGCTAACGCTGCAAAACCCATACAATTACAGTCTCATTTTTGCACCTAAAATTAAGCTCTAACAAGGTGGTTTTGATCCTATCTGAAAACGTATGCATACATGTAAAGAGCTAACAGATAGAAGAATCACAAGTATAAGCATTTGGAAAATCAAAGTTTTAAATACAAGACAACATATCAAAACCCATGAATAACACACCACAAAGCTGTTCATTACCAAGCAAACTTAATTTCTCAAAACTAATTATTTAGTGAGCTAAAAATACACAAAAAAAACTCTTATATGTTTAAAACTTTTGGGTTCTACCGCACCACACATTTGTATAATACAAAAAACAGTTCATGTATTTTATAACTTGCTTCGCAAATAACAAGACTATAATGAAATTGAAAACTCTTATGCTCATTTCCTTTGTTAGAATCTAATCGAAAATAAAGAAGATTAAAAAAACAAATTTCAGTAACACAGAAGTAAAAATCACACGCACTCCATGGTATACTACTGAGATAAAATTAAAACAACACTCAAATCAATCAAATGACAGATATAATTCGAACAATTATAAAAATCATAAAATGGATATTAGATATTAAAAACCGATCTGATATTAAAAAACATAAGGTAGCACTAATACAAAATCATAAATGTTATGTTTCCTCACAAGTTCAGAACATAATAAAAACTTAAATCTAAAAGACAATATAACAAAAACCCTCATCTTCCGTCGGAGGCGATGAAAGATGGCACTTGTAAACGAAACGGTGTTGGCCGATGAGTTCTACTTAGATCTCTGTCTCATCTTTCGGCGCTTCCTCTTCAATCTCCTCATCCTCTTCTTCTTCCACTGAATACAAATACATACATATGTTTAATGTCAAAGATATAAACAGTAATTGAATTATAATTACAAAATTGAAATGTTTATGTGTACCTTGGCCCTCATGGTGGTGTTGCGATGAAACTGTGAACAATCTAGTTAGCTCCTGGTGTGAGCGGAACAGCTGCTTGGATGTGGCAGTAAGGGAACGAGGATATGATACTAGGGTGATGGTGTTTTATAAAGCAAACCCTAATGGGCTTTTGCAGTTGGCCTTCTTTGTTCTTATGAGTTTATTGGGCCTCACCGATGGGCCTTGGTTTGGGAGTTCTGTTTTTGCCCTTTTCCTATTTAGTACATTTCTAAGTTTGTTTAGGGGTCATAAACTTGTGACGACAATTTAAAAGAAGTATTATTTTCAGAGGAAAATACTCTTTAAGACCTCAAAAAACCCACTTTTATAAATAAAGTCCTAACTAGAAAAAAATATTTTTAAAGCCCATTTCTAACTTTCTAGTTGGCTTTTTTGACCTTTTTACCCTTATTAAACCGTTCTTCCTCGGTGGTACAGACCCATGTCCGTAATGATTTTTTCAAGCTGTTTTTTTATTCTTGTTAATATGGGTTGTACCCACGACCTTTTCTTCACACATTTGTTCACCGTGGGCACGGAACCATGTTTTATGTTTTTATATTAAGTCATTACTTTGTTTTGTTAATTAACTACTTTAGGTGGGTTGTACCCAATATATTCCAAAAAAAATTACACCTATACTGGGCCAGCCCCATTACCACCAACATTTACAATGGGCTGGCCCCATCAACATTAAAACACGTAATAGGGCTATACCCATGAACCAACAAGCAGAATAAAAACAAAAAAAATTCAGCATAGACCAAATACATAAAACGATATATATGATTTATAACAGGATATTGGGCTGGCCCCATTACACAGAACAGCCAAAAAATAAAAAATATTGGGATACTGGGCTGGCCCCATAAGCTGTATGACATAAACCAAATAAAAATACAACAAAAATTGCAATTTGGGCTGGCCCCATCACAGCAAAACTATAAGTTGAGTTGTGCCCATCAATAACTGTAACCCTTATTGGGCTGGACTCATTTGCACGGTTCAAAAAAAAACCAGATCGCGACCCTTCGTAAATCAGCATATCTGAAGAAGAAGAGGGAAGCCGTTGATGTGGTGGTGCGAAACTGAACGAGGTGAGTTGATTGGTGGAAGGTAAGATCTGCAGGAGGTGCGAATCTGCTGGAGGTGGGTTAATCGGACCTTACCGGTGCGAATCTGCAGGCGGTGGTGGTCTTCTCTGCAATGGCGCTGGAGATGGTGTTGCTGCTGATGCTTGGCGCTGCTGCTTCCTCCATGGCCAGAACTGCTGCTGCGAACTAAGGTTGTTGGTGGTGGGTTTCGTTTCTGCAGATCTGGTGCAGCAGTGGTGGATTATTCGTGGTGTTTCATGGTGGTGGTGGTGGATGGTTGGTGCTGCAAGGAGATGGCGACGGGTTTCTTGGACGGTGGTGGTGCTGTCTCGTGGCTGCTATTGGTGCTGCAGTGAGTGGTGGTGAGGTTTGTGAGGGTGGGGATTGGTGGTGATGAAGCAAGAGATGGTGATGAAAGTGGGTGGTTCGGTGATGAAGATGGAGGGGGAGTTGGGGTTATGGTGAAGGTGGAGGTGGGGGGTAATTCGCCGGCAGAGACAGAGAGAGAAGGGATGGTGATGAAGGTGGGGGATTTTGGTGGCCATGGTGATGTTGGTGGTGGGGGGCGGCGGTTTAGGTAATGCTCCGGGAGAGAGAGAGAGAGAGAGAGAGAGAGAGAGAGAGAGAGAGAGAGAGAGAGAGAGAGAGAGAGAGAGAGAGAGAGAGAGAGAGAGAATGGAGGGTAGGGGAGGGTTCGATGGTTAATAGGGTAATGGATTTTGGGTTTTCAGCTTTTGTATATGGGTAGAAGGGTGGGAGGGTAGTTTAGGTACATTTGGGCTATTAGTTAGGTTGTAATGGGTTTAGTTACACCAGGCTTTTTTTATAAAGTGATATGGCCTTTAGGCCGTTTAAAATAAAGAGCCCTTATTTTCATCTACAAAATATTTGGTTCATCAAATATAATATGTTATTTCGATTCTTATAAATCAAATAACTTAATGAAAATAGGTTTAAATATTAAAAATTAAACAAATATTATATGTTATCACTACTGTGAAATATCTAGGGTGTTCTTTGATTTCTTTAAGTGATAAGTACTGAATGTTGAATAACAGCTGAATCTGTTAAGAGGCAGGGTCTGAATGAATCAGACTTTGTTTGAAATCTTAATGAAACAGACCAGTCTAGAGCTATTCAGATCTGAATTCGTCAGGAAAAACAAACAGTCTTATTGATCCAGTGTCTTAATGAACCAGATTAAGATCTCATTAAGTGCAAACAAACAGCTTCTTATTTAGAGATAATTACCTTTTGTAACTAAAAAAAATTATCCAGCCAATGTTTATATTAAAATGTGAGAATCATATAATATATACAATATTTTCGGAATTAACTGATAAAAAATATTTTAGCTAAATTTTAATAATAACCTAACAAATCAGTTGAGTTATTTACCCCACAAAATCCTATACAGTGAGTTTATGTGGGGAAAAACAAAGTCCACTATCTCCTAAATAGGCAAGATGAGGATACAATAAGTTTATGTGGGAAGAAATAAAAGTCCACTATCTCCCAATTTAGGCTACGACTCTGATGGCGTGCTTTCCCATGTCGACTTACCTGTGATAGATTTTATCGTCTTGCCAGGTTCCTCTATTCCTTTTGCTGACGATCCTATAGGTAATATTTTTCTTTTTCTTGATGGTTCTTTTACATTCTTTTGTTCTTTCCTCTTATACTTATTCTTTTATAGCTCCTTAGGCTCTTAACAAGGGTAAACAACCATATTTGTTGTGGCATCCCCCCGCGCTCCTCATGCTCATGCTCGGAAACATAAAAATAGTATTCCAGACTCATGCCGAGGCTGGTACATCCACAACTGATGAGACCCATGTCGTTATTTTTATATCTCTTCCGAGCCTTTCCACTATTATTCCCGACCTCCCATCCCAGGGAAACTTTATCTTACCTGAGAGAATCGGAGCAATAGCTCTAACCAATAGTGATAGGGCCAAGCTCGCTAAGTTTGAGTAAAAGTTTGTGGAGTTGTTGAACCAACTTATTCAAGCCAAGAAAATAGCTAGGAAGGGGTTTGAGAGTGAGATCAACGATAATATGATGGAATGTTGCACTCCTTTGATCAATGATATGTTCCAGGGATATAAGATTTGCATGAATGACATACTTAAGATTGATCCTTACCTCGAGAGAGTGGTCAATACTACATCATTCTCGATGATTGTTGAGTCGGTTGTCGAGTGTTCTCTAACCAATATGCCAATCAACTTAAGGATGTGTTGATTTTTTAGCTCCTGAAGAAAAATGTTATTGATCTTGTTGTTTCCCGTATCGATAGGGGGTAATGGAGTTGCAGATGCTGACAAGCCCGTAATATCTTTTAATGATTAATCATAATCTTTTTCCTTATACTCTTGAACTTTTGAATGACAGTTTGTGATGAGGCCTTTGGACTTAGGATCTTATTTTGGCACTTTCTTATTCTTTGTGATGTAATATCGGTTTTCTTATGGTCGTCTGACTATATTATTATTATTATTATTTTGCTATAGGCGGTGTTTGGTTTGACCATCCTCAGATGATGATTCGGGGGTTTCCCCTTCATTTAATGTCTTTCTCCGTATATTTTGCTTTCCATATCTTGTATGCCTAACATTTTTATGCATGGTTCGGGCTACCTCCTTCTTGTGTCTTTTCCTTGTTGACAGGTTATAGTCTTGGAATTTTTGGTTCCTAGTGGAAACGCTTCAGCTTATCCTGCTGGTGGGAGTTTAGCTTTAAGAAAATATCTTAAGGAGCATATGCCTTGGGGTGCATATTGTTTCTTCGGCTCATATTGACTTTTTCTTTGTATGTTCATTTGTCGCTAATATTACCTTCAACTTTGTAGCTTTCAATTGTAATTTTGCAATAAAATTTGTTAATAAATGATTTATTCCTTGTTTCCTCCGCTTTCTTTCTCTTCTTTATATTTCTCGACGGATCTGGTGGGTCCGGGGGTGTGATAAAATTAAGCAATAAAATAAAGGATCCACATATCGCAAGTGTACGGGTCGTTCAAGTAATATTCTGATAAATGGGATTTTGTTCTCAATGATTGAATTGGTATAACTCAAGTGTTCAATGAAATAAGTAGTAGTAATTGCAAGTACAGAAAATAAAAGATAAAATATATATTTGTTTAGGTTTTCAAGGATTAAACTATTGGACACAAGAAAATAAGGCAACTAAAATTAACAGAATAAAAATAAGTAATGAAAAAGTAGACGCAGATATGAGATCTATATTGAGTCTCGCTAGGGATCCACCTAAGTTCATACATTTAGTGCTTTCTTTTAAGAGACAAGTCGGTAATTCTATATAAGTCGGGATTCTACAATCTCCTAACCCTTGTCGGGTGGACTTCTATCCTACGACAAGATAAACTTCTCTCAAGTAGTCTATTTACCCAATTGTCTACGTGGTTAGTCAAGACTTTTGGTCAATAACGGACACCACGCGTTTATTACATAGGTTTGTAATAAACCCCCATGTCGGATGATCACTCGTTATTAAGTGAATAGCCTAATTACTCAAACCTAACTCTAATTCCCAGCTAAATTAAAATTAGTAAATAAGCATGAAATAATAAACAATATGAAAAATATAACTTGAGTTAAATTAAGATAATCCCAAATCCGAAAATACTAAATTAAATAAACTAGGGCTTAACCCATTACGCGATTCCCAAGTATAATTAAGTTAAATTCATACTGAAATTAAATACAGAAAGGAAATTAAAAGCATTCATAATTCCTAAAACAGAAGTAGGATAAAAACCTAATTAAAGTAATGAGTTGAGCTGTTGTTGAAGAAGAATGATTTCTCCAACTTTTCCTCTGCCTTCTGCCTTTTTGCTCTGCTCTAACTTTAGAAAATAATGAAGCATATGTAAAAACGAGGTCTAAAAGCCTATTTATAATTACTAAATCGGATTGAGCTTTTTATTTAATAATATTTCATTTAATTGAAAAAACTCCAAGTCCAATTTAGCAAATCCCGTAACTGCTGTGCACCCCTAGTAAAACAGCCGTAACTTTTGTGTCTCACGTCCAAATCACCTGATTCCCGTCCTCAATCCTTGCTAACTCAAAGGCGCAACTTTCCTTTCAGACACCAGGTCTGAATCAGTGATGATGTGGCTCGAAATCAGAAACTAGTAACAACTATCCAGATTTTCATCTCTTTTAGTCAACTATGCGGGTGATTCTTTCTCGCTTTTGACCTCACCGCTTGATCTAAGACTTTAATATTCACTTCTCCTCCTTAACTTGGTGCTCCACAGCATCCATGTACCTAAAAAGTTTATACTAAAAACAAATAAATTAAAGGGGTGTCATCAATCTGGATTTCAAAAGAGTTTATTAAAGTTTTTAAAAGTCATTGACTTTGTATAGTCCATTGATTTTAAAAGAGTCTATCCAGATTTTTAAAGATTATTTTTTATTTTATTAGAATTTGACAGATTGTTAAAATGGATTTTAATGGATTTCAATGGATTTTAATATTTTAAAAATTTGATAATTTGCTATTTTTATAATCCTTTAAAAGGATAAAAGTGAACACTTATGGACGGATTGTTATGCTAGATATCTCTCGAACTTTAAAAGTTGAGAGGTGGAAGCCACTGGCTAGCACGGAAAATTATTACGATGAATCTTTCTGTTTAAACTATTAATGGAAAAATTCCATAAATATAAGTAATTGCAATACTTTTAAAAAATAAAGATGAAACCAACAATGCAGAGATAGTTGATAGTTATGAATGATAAGACTCTATCATGACTATGATGTTATCTTATCAAATATTGTTGTTCAAGGTATTCTCAAAGCTAAGGAAATCAGCTGGCGAAATCGTCCGATCTCTGAAGCGTTGAGATGGATGAAGAGGTTTCCCGAATGGAAAGTCTATCATATCAAAAGAGAATTTAATGAAGGCAGACAAAACGGCTAAATGCACCAGGGCAAATATTGATATTTCTGCTTGTCCAATGGATTATATTATCCTTTCGGAAGTAAGGAAATGGTTAGGTCGTGGTTCAGATTGGAACATTGCCCATGTGGATAGAAGACATAATTCTACAGCAGATGCGCTTGCTAAGTGTACTAGGAGGGATATGGACCTCTCTGGATGGAAGGATTTATCTCTTATTGCTTCGAATGATTATCTAGTGAACTTATGTAATACTTATAAATAACTTGTTTGTAAAGTTTCTTTGACAAAAAAAAATGGATTCTATTATCAAGTTTTATAGTCGTGTGTCCTCCTTCTGTAGTAATAGAGGGATAGAATAGTTTTGTTTCTTCTTGCTATTTATTTGACAAAAAAAATATATTCCTACAAACATTCATTTCATCTAAATATAATTTGATGATGTCTTCGATTAACACAATAATTAGATACTGTTAACCAGTAGTAACTTTTACTATTTTGTGCAGTAATTACATTTTATACTATACTCTACTTTTTTTTTCCCCAAAATACTATACTTTACCCATACTATCTACAACATTATAACTTCGATATTAAGAAAAATCTGATCCTGTCAATTGAACATAGTAAATTAGTAATCATCACTTCATTACGGTTTATATTAAACAAATCAATATATATTAAAGAATTATATATATGCACTCTAAAACCAAAGTATAACTATAAATAAATTAAAAGCTTTTAGTCAAGGAAGAGAAAATTGTAGGATATTTCCAAATCAAATTATTATCCGACAAAAATAAAATTTAAAATTCAGTCAATAACATTCTCAAAGCAAACTAACAAAAATTATTCAACGGAAAAAATTCAACAAACCAAATTTATCAAAAGCTTTAAAATAATAATTAAGGAATTTGATTCTTGTGGAATATCTAATTTGATCGTTCTTTAACATACATCCTCAAGAACATATCTTTTTTTGTTTTACTATCAATCAATTCAACCCCCTTAAAACGAGTATCATCGTCCAAGTTTGGAATTTCCTTGATAGCATCCCATATCGTGTATTCTTTCTCCTTTTGTCTCTCATTTTCCCTCTTTTCTAGTAAGTTGTACATTCCTTCAAAACTAGCAGAAATGATATCAAATTTCTTCATCATGCTACTTTGAGAGGAGTTTCTCTCAAATTTAGTTCTACTTCTTTTGTTTTGAATTGTTTTCTACATAGGAATTTCAACAATTCCATGAGATTGGAGCAACAATGAGTGATGAGATGATGGATCACTTTGAGTTGATCTTATAAGGGTATTACTATATGCATCATATTCTAGATCATGAACCTGTATGCCATTACTTCCCCCCAACACCTAACATATGTGTGTCAGTAACACTGCCCAATCCAATTGATTTTTTTTCCAACAACTACATTGTTCCCAACAACAATGCCTAAATATTCATAATCTTCATGTGTTGTATACCGTAACTCAGCGTCTTTTGGATGAGCCTAGAAAAAACATATTTGTAATTAAAGTACATTTATTTTTTAGTAGTATTTAGACATCTCACCTTAATATATGCATCCCGTACTCCATCGGTAGCAGTAAACATCTTTTCCTTTGGATCAAACCCGAAACCGTAATTAAAGCGCGTAAGGGTCGCAAAATAAATATATTGATTTTTCAACCATTTCAATCGACTCTGATAGTTGTTGTACGTTTTTTGACATTTGAGTTTTGAATTAAGAGTTGGAGGTATCCTTTCTTTTACTGTTTCCTTGCTTAGACTTCCAATATTATAACTAAAATCAATCATTATCATAATAGGGGATTCTTACAACTTGAATTATCGCTCATATTTTATTCTTCGTACTTTAATTTCTTTAGTAGTTTAATTCAAAATTTATCTTATTTTAATTGCATCGTAGTCTTTAATAAAAACCAAATAATTATTATATTTAATCTCAGTGTTTTTAGTCGTAGCAACTAAATCATTTACATTGCGTGAAAACACGATATTAAGATTAACAAACATAGTCCTTGTGGAGACGATAATTCTTGTACTTACTTTTATTAATTGTCAATGATCCGTACACTTGCGGTTAGTTAAGCTCTCTCGAGGTGTGAATTATTTAAGTTATTTTATCACACCTTGGGAGATAACACTTAGTGTATTTTTTCCTAGTTCTAATGATATATAAATCAATCAATATTGAAGTGTTGCTCAACGTTTTTTTGTTTAGTGTTAATATATATTGATCAATAAAAAAGTAAATATGTACTCAATGTTAGATGAATACGCTCCGTGTTTATAATTGTTTGTGTTTTTTACGGCTCATTGTTATTACTGACCATACTAAGCGTCACCACAAATTATGCTTAATATTACTAAACGAATATACTTAGTGTCACCACCGATCGTTCTCAATATTAGTCTTGAAATCCGGTCATACTTTATGTCATTAGAAATCGCCTGACCCATTTAATCAAAATTTGAGACGTAATGTCGGCCAACAATATGATATCTTCTAGGACCGACATAGATCTTCAGCCTGCTACATTGGTGGGAAACTTGATTTCTTAGATCACAGCTAAAACATCACTTTTGATGGTGACCCAAACAAAAGAAAATTGTCTGACATACAAAATAACACTCATGATGGCCAACCACCTTACTATAAAAACGGTTCAAGGCCCTGACTAGTTTGCCCACATACAACAACTCATCTATGGTCTTTACCAATGAAACCTATAACAACTCCATGAGGGCCCACGCCTGCGTCTGTGTTGAGTTTAATGGTATCCTACATAGGAAGTGTCCAATAAGAGTTGTCATTTACAACCGATGCATTAAGGGGATTAACATGGGGAAGGGAGTGCATGCAAAATATGAGTAAATAAATAATCTATACTATTATCGTTGAATGAGCATCGTAGACACATGTAAATTTTTTTGTTCCAAAACAAATTTATTTTGTGTCATCCAGATAGACCAACATAAAGGCTATCCTAGGTATTATATCCTTCTTCTTAGCGCCATTCTTTGCGTAGTTAGAGGAGAGGTTCACGAGCTACCGATTAAATCGAGGCTCCTAGGGAAAGGCATACTGGTAGGTAAAGAAACCTTACGCTAAATTTCTCTGGTCCAAGTGCACTAAAATAGCATATGGTCGACTGATTCTTCAGCGAGATGACATATGCTACATGTAGAGGATATCACACACTTCTTACAAAATCTATTACTTTGAATTGGGGAAGTATCAATAGAAGCTTTCCAAAGAAAAGTCTCCAGCTTAAGAGGTAATGTACCATTCCATATTATATCCCAAGTTATTGTGTCAGAGGTAAGAGGGGTATTTACTAGACTATTTGGCGAAGTTAGGATTTTTAGCATTTGTTTGTACTTGATCTAAGAGGAATATATCTTGATAAACAACGAGAGAGGAATAAATTGCACTAATTAGTCACTTTCCTACTTTATAACTTGGATAATTAGTTGGGAGTTCCATATTTTAGTTTTTAGGTTAATAAGGGCTCGTTTGGAAGTGCTTATTTTAGAGCAAAAAAGCGCTTTTAGAATAAAAATTGAAATTTAAAATAATTATTTAAAATAATTTTGAAATCTAAAATTATTTTAAGTGCTTTTTTCAAAAAGCACCAAATTGGTGCTTTTCAGAAAAGTGCTTTTCAGGATAAAAAAAACTCTTAAAATGCTAGAAGTACTTTTAAGTGCTTCTCCAAAAAAGCACTTCCAAACGGGCACTAAGTTTGGATACATTCATAGGAAGATTTCCCAACAAAGAAGAAGTTGGTGGGTGCCCTTAAATCCCAGTGTCAATACCAAATTGATATTGCCGAGCCATCCCTATAGATCAAAGGGATGAGTCTCGATAAAAATCTTTTCCCTTGTTAATGCTACGCCATATTTATAAGTAATGATTTTCCATATATGTGTTCCAAAATGAGTTTCTTGACAATACCTATATATAAAATTGGATAAGGTAAAATGAGATTAAAGATATATAATATGCGGATATACCTATATTGTATATTCGTGGGCGGTCCCATAGTTTATCCTTTTGCCATGGGCGGTCCCTTGTTTATCCTTTTGTCATTTTCTTGGAGATAAAGTTAACAAAACCTTTTTGTAAATGATGTTTTAATTCTTATTATATTTGATCTTATGATATAATTTATTTGGTTTATTGTTATTGAGTAAAGAAAAAACTGAGCTTACACATGCCACTCAATAAAAGTTGATAAAATAGTTTGTTTTGTAGTAAATGAAAACTATTTCCCTTCACTTCTTATCGAAAGAACACCATCAACACGCAACACCAGTCATCCTTTTCTGCACATATCCACTCTTTTATAGCAACTCTTATAATAACACCATTATATAATCATTTTTTATATACATATTATCTCTATGATCCAATTAATCTAGATATATAAATCTGTTGTGGCGCAAAACAAAGGATCAATGGGAACAGGCGTTTCGAGAAATGCGGACAGTAGCTCCGCCGAAGAGCATGGCGGAGGTCAGCTCTTTGTATCGTTGAATATGGAGAATTATAAGCTCAAAGATGAACTTATCCCACATGTTTACGGCTCCGTTCCTCTTGTCGGGTCTTGGGACCCTTCCAAAGCCGTAATTACATCTTCTTTTAATCATTTTTCTTCAATTTAATGAATTTAATGTGATTAATTTCACTAATTTTGTACGATTGAAGTTCAATTACATTAATTTTGTTGATTCTCTTGTATCATCAGTTAGCTATGGAACGTGAATCCACCTCAATGTGGGAATTAAGCTTTGTCGTTCCACCTAATCATGGTAAACTCTTTCTACATTTCAGTGAATCTCAAATCAATTACACTATTACCCCTGTGTTATGTGAAATATCCATATGTATCCTTTAATTATGTAGATATATTGGATTTCAAGTTTCTATTAAAGCCAAAGAATAGCTTCGTACCATGCATAATCGAGGAAGGACCAGACAGATTATTAACAGGTGGAACATTACAAGGAGATATGAGAAGTGCAATGTTTAGATTAAGCGAAGATGCAATAGTAGAATATCGAGTACTCATTAAAGCAGATAGAGTTTCTCCTTTCGATTTAGCAGCTAGTTGGAGAGCATATCAAGAGAATTTACGTCCTTCAGCTGTTCGTGGTATCCCAGATATTACTATAAATTCTGCTTCTGAACCTGGAACTGAGGTATTATCATTTCCTTTAATTTCAACAATTATCATATATTTAACCTCCACAATATATTAAATCCAGCTTTCGGGGGCAAATGGGTCAAGTTTAGAGCTAGATCTTGAACATTACGTTGTACCAGCTCCTACAGCTTCGGGACAGTCAAGTCAAGACTATGCTGCTAATAAAACAGAGAATCCAAGGTCAATCCGTCATGCTGGGTCAAAGGTTTTTTACTTTTTACCTTTTTACCCAACAAATCTCGATTACAATATTATATTAGACATTATAATATGTTTGTATATAGGAACAAATGGAAGTAATTATTCCGGACACAAAATTAGATTCAGGGCCAGGCACACTTGAATCAAAGTCAGTAGGAACATTTTCACCTTTGCAAAAGCAAGAAAGTCATAAAGGACTACTTGTGGATAGGGGTGTAGGATCTCCAAGGCTTGCGAAACCTTCAACTTTTGCAGTTGATCTTAGACATGATTTAGAAGCTAAGGTAACTAGATAAGGGTATTTCTGTCTTTTTACACACTTTTGGATTTAACTTTTTTTACTTGAATTCTTTAGAATCCAATGCCAGCAGCTGCAGGAGCTGTTGCTGCTGCAGCTGTAGCTGATCGTATGCTTGGACCAAAGGAAGATAGACATTTAGCTATTGTCCTGGTATTTTTTTATTTTTTTAATTTTTTTTTCACTTAATATTACATATAAATTGTTATAAAATTAAATATATAGGTAGGTTTACCTGCTCGTGGAAAAACTTTTACAGCAGCGAAACTTACTAGGTATCTTAGATGGTTAGGACATGATACGAAACACTTTAATGTTGGAAAGGTAATTAAAATGTTATTTGTGTTAATATAACAACATTAAAATATTTATTTATTGTTCTTTTTTATAATTTGTTACAGTATCGAAGACTCAAGCTAGGAACTAATCAATCTGCTGATTTTTTCCGAGGGGATAATTCTGAAGGGATTGAGGCACGAAATGAGGTAAGTGTTTATATATGTATATATGTATCTTATGGTATATTGTGTTATAAGTGTGGAATATATGAAGTGATTTTGGAAGGTTTTTTGTGTTAAGGAAATGATTTGAATTAAATTTAAATATTGTATTAACGTATGTTTTTTGTACATAGTTTTAATACATGACGTGCTACTAGGTAGCAGCTTTGGCTATGGAAGATATGATTGCATGGATGCAAGAAGGTGGACAGGTAAGTATACATACATACATACATAGATACATAGATACATACATACATACATACATACATACATACATACATGTCTGTGACTGATACTTCATGTCCAGGTTGGAATATTTGATGCCACAAATAGTACAAAGCAAAGAAGAAATTTGCTAATGCAATTAGCTGAAGGAAATTGCAAGGTATAACTCATTAATCTCTATGATTACTCTTCTACATGTTAAATTTTTTTTTTGTTTCAGATTATATTTTTGGAAACTTTGTGTAATGATCCGAAACTCATTGAAAGAAATATACGCCTTAAAATTCAGCAAAGCCCTGATTATGCAGAAGAGTATGATTTTTTATTCAATATCTTTTCTCATTCTTACTATAATACATAGTGTTCTATTCATATTTTATCTTTTATCTTATCTTACAGACCAGATTTTGAAGCTGGATATCAAGACTTTAAACGTAGACTTGATAATTATGAAAAGGTAATTTTAATTTTTTATTTTCCTTCGACCTTTTTTAAATTAATCTCCTTAATGGTTATAGGTGTATGAGCCTGTAAATGAAGGATCTTATATCAAAATGATTGATATGGTTAGTGGAAATGGTGGTCAAATACAAGTGAGTCATCTCATTTTAATAACTATAATTAATAATTTAATTTTTAATAAATTTCTATTAATTATATTCCTTTACATTGTAGGTCAATAATATTAGCGGTTATCTTCCTGGAAGAATAGTATTTTTCTTGGTAACTTTTTTATCTTTTTAATAATTTACCCGATAATTAATATTCTTTATATTAATTTAAAACTAAATCTTGCAGGTAAATACACACTTGACACCTCGTCCAATATTCCTTACTAGGCATGGTGAAAGTAGATACAATGTTCGAAGCAGAATTGGAGGTGATTCTGCATTAAGGTAAAAATAAAATTAACTTCAATTTTTACAGTTTTATACAAAGTTTGAAACTTCAATTTTCACTGTTAACTTTGTTTAACAGTGATTCTGGAGAGCTTTATTCTAAAAAACTTGCTAATTTTGTCGAAAAGCGTCTCAAAAAGGAAAGAGCTGCTTCTGTAAGTTTCACTCATTAGTTCAATATTTAGGTCCCAAAAAAATTATAATTTATACTTTTAATTTTTATTTTAGATATGGACTAGCACATTGCAAAGAACAATTATAACTGCTGGCCCTATTATGGGTTTCCCTAAGGTTAGTATTAACTATAACATGGTATCTCATTTTCTTTTTTAAATAAAAATAAAAATTAATTAATATATATGAATGTATATGTAGATACAATGGCGTGCACTTGATGAGATAAATTCTGGTGTGTGTGATGGAATGACTTATGATGAAATAAAGAAAAACATGCCTGAAGAATATGAGTATGTTTTGACCTTTTTTTTCTTATTAAAAAAATTATATTTGCTTCTTTAGTAAAAATAAAAACACTTGAAATTTACAGGTCACGTAATAAGGATAAATTGAGGTATAGATATCCTCGTGGAGAGTCATATTTGGATGTTATACAAAGGTAATATATAAATTTCTATTTATTAAGGAATTAAAAACTTGAATTTGAGTTGGGTTAAAAAAAAAAAATTATGTGTAGGTTGGAGCCAGTAATAATTGAGCTTGAACGTCAACGTGCACCTGTAGTGGTGATATCTCATCAGGTTATTAAAAAAAAAAAAAATTCACATTTTAATTTTTTAACACATTCTTTAATAACAATGTATGGTTATTTAAATATTGTTTTTAGGCGGTGTTAAGAGCTTTATATGCATATTTTGCTGACCGACCATTAAGTGAAATTCCGCACATAGAGGTAGGTAATTTATATATTAATAATGAGTAGTGATAATTGGATATTAACTAGTTATTATGTATTGGAATATTTAGGTGCCTTTACATACAATAATTGAGATACAAATGGGAGTTACTGGAGTTCAAGAGAAAAGATATAAACTCATGGATTGAATTTTGGTGAAGGAAATTTAATAAATTTAATAAAAACTAAGCAAAGCAGAAGAAAGATGACACTGTTGCTCACTCGTTGTATCAACTTTTGTTCATCCATTAGCTGTGTATCTTTTTATTTTTACACGAAACAATATTCATTACCCTAATTTTACTTTCTCGCTTCCTCTATATTGAATCTCTCTCTTTTTCAGCATTTCTGCTGTTTAATACATACATATATATACTTATATATGCTCATTCGTTTCCTTTTCATTGTTTACTTCTTTCCTTTTTTTTACCTTTTCCTTCTACTTAGTTCCTGGTTTACATGTCTGCGTGTGCATGTGTTTTTGTACCTAACCAAAATACAGGACATCACTTAGGCAAAACTTTTTGTTGGAATCTCAATTGGGGACTTGACTATAGAAGTTCCCTACTCTAATGTTTGTAATACTTTTAGGATGTTGAAATCACATATTTTCTAGAAAAATGTTGTATTTTGCTCATCTCTTTTATTTGGGAAAAAATGAGAGTACAAATAACATTAACTCCCACTAGGGTTGATTTTGGGTAGGTTAACTGATCTGTACCACTTCTTCACTAGAGCGACCCTGACAAGGTTGGGTTGTAAATTTTAAAATCCAACACTTATTAAGAGCATATTTTTAATAGAGATTATGAACAGCACGTAATATAATCATGGTTACCAACTAAGGCCGATTGTTATGACTTATTAATCTATAATTAGTGTGGTCCAAAACGTGTATATATTGGATCAATATTTCCTACCAAGTACTAACACAACATTTTATTTCTTCTATTAAACCAATAATTTAAGAAGTTGTAACAGCATGGTCGATGCATCTCTTTCCATGCTCATCGAGCCATTGATTTCTAATATCGAGGAACGGCTAACAGAAGAGATATCGTTAATCAAGAATGTCAAACAACAGCTGAAACACGTCTCTTTTAAACTAAGAAGTATTCAAAATGTTCTGCAAGATGCAGAGAAAAGAAGCGTGACAGAAGAGACTGTCAAATGTTGGCTTGATGAATTAAAAGACATCTCATATGAAATGGAGGATGTGCTTGACGAATGGAATACTTCCATCTCCAAACGTAAACTTGAAGATCAGCTTAACTCTGATCTTCCTAGGCAAAAAGAAAAGATAAGTTTTGCTTCCTTGTTTACTTCTTGTATTTCACCTTTTAAACAGATTGGTTTACGACATGATATAGGATCGAAAATTAAGGATATTGATGAACGATTAGATTATGTCGTGAAAGATATGAATGATTTCAAATTTATTCTTAATCAGAATATTAGTTATGTTGATTCTTTGAAAATTGATCGAGTCACTAACTCTATAATAAAAGAATCAGAAACATATGGGCGACAATCTGATGAGAAAACTATTTTAAGCAAGTTATTGTCAGAGGATAGTTCTAAAGAAGTAAATAGAATAATACCTATAGTCTCTTTAGTAGGTGTTGGTGGATTAGGAAAGACAACACTTGCAAAACTAGTTTTCAATAATGATAAGATTGTGAAAAGGTTTAGTAAAAGGATATGGGTTTGTGTTTCGGATCCTTTTGATATGTATAAGGTTGCTAGAGAAATTATTGAAGCTATTGAAAGGAAACCCCCTAATGAATCCTCACCTGATTTGTTGCTAAAACATTTAAAAGAATCCATATGCAATGTCAAATTCTTACTTGTTTTAGATGACGTGTGGGATGAGGAAGGAACAAAGTGGGTTGATCTTAGGAATTGTCTCGAGGATGGTATGTTTGGAAGTAAAATTTTAGTCACAACTAGGAAAGAGAAGGTAGCAAAAGTAATGGGTACAAAAACTATCAATATCCACCATTTAGAGAAACTTTCTGAGGAGGCTTGTTGGTCTTTATTTAGCCAAATAGCCTTTGATCATGAAAATGAGAAGAAGGAGAAACTAGAAATGATTGGTCTAGAAATAGTCAAAAAGTGCAAGGGATTGCCACTTGCTGTAAGGACTTTAGGAAATGTTTTAAGATTTAAAAATACAATTGAAGAGTGGGAACATATTTTACGTAGTGAAATATGGAAAATAGAAAATGTAGATGTTGAGCTTTTCCCTCATTTATATTTAAGTTACAATGAATTGCCTTCTGCAATAAAAAGGTGTGTTTCATATTGTTCTATCTTTCCAAAAGACACTAGGATAGATGTTAGTGAATTAATTAAAATGTGGATGGCACAAGGTTATGTGACATCAAGTATTGGAGAATTTGATGTTGAGTTAAAAGGAAAAGAGTACTTTAATAAGTTGGCGGCAAGTTGTTTTTTTCAAGAGTTTGAAGGAGGTAGAAATATTATGTTTTGCAAGATGCATGATATAGTGCATGATTTTATCCAATATCTCACGAGTAACGAGATTATTATAATTGATAATGAGATACAAAACTCATCTTCCCAAAAAGCTCGTCATCGTCATGTTAATTGGCCATCTAATAGTAGTGGACAAACTGAGGAAGAACCCATTTGTGACAACATGGGAAACCTTCGCAGCGTTTTCATTCATAATTATCCACACCAACAACTAGGTGATCTAATCAGTCATCTAAAATGTGTCAGATCACTAGTCTTAAAGAGTTGCAACTTGAAAAAACTCCCAAAGGAAATAGGGAGTTTGGTTCACCTTAGGCTCCTAAACTTGGCTAATAATAAGTATCTAGATGAGTTGCCAGAATCATTGTGTGAATTGTATAATTTGCAAACCTTAAATATTTGCTATTGTTACCTTAAAAGACTTCCACAAGATATTGGAAAATTGATAAATTTGAGACACCTCTTAAATGGAGGGGCCGGTATGCTAGTATACCCCAAGTCTTTTGAGAGATTAACAGGTCTTCGAACACTGCTAGAATATATGGTTGGAAAAAAATACGGCAAGTTGGAGTACCTAAAAAATTTTAAGCATATTAGAGGTACACTTAAAATTCAGATTGATTGTAGTGATTTTGAAGTAAAAGAGATGGTAAACGATGCACATAAGTCACAACTCATCAATAACATATACATCCAATATCTTGAGTTACGTTTTGTGGATAATAAGGAGGCTGGGGTACATAATGCAGTGTTGGAAGCTCTAGTACCACCAAGTAATGTAACTCGTCTAAACATTTCGAGATTCTATGGAACCCAGTATCCAAGTTGGTTGACCAACAATTCTAATTTCAACAAACTTACACAGCTTACTATACAAGTAGACGACTGTTTTATATTGCCTCCTCTCTGGAAACTGCCCAATCTTGAATAACTTGTTATAGAGAATAATTATCACATAAAGCACATTGGGCGAGAGTTTTTTGGAATAAAAGACAGTACCATCCTGCGCAATAGCAGTTTGAGTGCAGCTCCACTTGTATTAGTCTCTTTCCCGAAGTTGAAGTTTTTACAATTTATTTACTTTGTGGAATGGGAAGAATGGGAAGACTATGATGATGAACCTAGGAGTCGTAATTGTATTCAGATAATGCCACAACTTCAGGAGATGAATTTACATGTTTGCACTAAACTTCAACAATTACCATATAGAATCCTTCGTAAGGCTTCATCTTTAAAACGCTTGGAGATCATGAATTGTGCTATTTCTCAACTTGAATTGGAGCCACTTCGATCTCATATTCCCTACATACGATTTGATGACATCATTTACTCAGAACATAAGTAAGATAGACAACTCTTTATAACTTTCTAATTTATATATACAATATATCACAATAAAGTTTGTTTTTAATCTTCAATCTTTCTAACTCATCAAGTTTAAATTATGATCATATACTGTCTTTTTGTAGTCCTACTGGAATCGAATTGCGCTGGGATTGAAGGCAGTCAACTACTGCATCATTTGGAATATTGTGACCATTTTGAACTACCTAGCATGCTCAGGCGATGCAATATGTGATGTTTTTCGCATGGCTTTTTCCTTATCCCAAGCAAATATTTGGTCTGTTTTGTTAGATGTTTTTTATTTTGTGTCAATAATGTTTGTTTGGATTTTTGTTATTTTTAATTGTTTGTATCTACGCCACCACACGACAATCTTTGTGTTTACTGTTTGTATATTTTTTATATCCATACTTCAATAGTATTTTTGGATTTGAAAATCAACATGAATAGTTGACTTATGAACCAATAAACCTAAATGCGAGAAAAGAAAGATGATGGAAATAATTTGTTCATCCCCGTTAATGTGGTCGCAATTCGTACAACAGTGGTAAATATTGCGAAGGTTATACAAGAGCCATTGTAAGATCAGACATATGTTCAGATTGATGTTTAACTTGCAGGTTTAGTGAAGTATGAAGATAACGTATACATATTTTCTTCACTAAACCTGTAAGTTAAGCATCAGTCTCGACTCCTCTCGTAAGATCAAACATATGTTCAAGATCCATTATTTTGTCACTACAATATATCCTTTAGCTAGCTAGACTATATTGGAGAATTATATATACAGTGAGGAATTTGTCATTCAAAATCATAGACTTTAAAGATAATCATCTCAAAGAAAACTGCATTTATTGAATATTTGACTGATACTTTGTGTCCAGATTGGAATATTTGATGCCACAAATAGTACCAAGCAAAAAAAATATCTGCTAATGAAATTAGCTGAAGGAAATTGCAAGGTATATGCATGGAAAACTCATTAATCTCTATTATTCTTCTACATGTTTAATGTTTTTTCTGTTTCGAATTATATTTTTGGAAACTTTGTGCAATGATCCAAAACTGATCAAAAGAAATATACGCATTAAAATTCAGCAAAGCCCTGATTATGCAGAAGAGTATGATTTTATTCAATTTCATTAATTCTCATTCTTACTATACATAGTGTTTGATTCATATTTCTATCTTATCTTACAGACCTGTTCTTGAATCTGGATATCAGGACTTTAATACTACACCATTGCTTTTTTTAATTGTTATTTTCCTACAACATTTTTAGATTATTCTCTTTAATGATTATAGGTGTATGAGCCTGTAAATGAAAGATCTTATATCAAAATGATTGATATGGTCAGTGGCCATGGTGGTCAAATACAAGTGAGTCATCTCATTTCAATACCTATAATTAATAATTTAATTTAAGAATTTATGTTAATTATATTCCTTCACATTGTAGATCAATCATATTAGCGTTTATCTTCCTGAAAGGATAGTATTTTTCTTGGTAAGTTTTCATTTATCATATAATTTAACCCAATATTAATATTCTTTATATTAAGTTAAAATATTCACTTAACTATATCTTGCAGGTGAATACTCAATTAACACCTTGTCCAATTTTCCTTACTAGGCATGGTAAGAGTAGGTACAATGTTCGAAGCAGAATTGGAGGTGATTCAACATTGAGGTAAAATATTCACTATAATCGTTACATTTTTTAAATTTTTTTGCAAGATTAAAAGAGTAATAACTTTGTTTAACAGTGATACTGGGGAGCTTTATCAAAGAAACTTGCTAATTTTGTTGAAAAGCGTCTAAAAAAGGAATGCTTCTGTAAGTTTTACTCATGAATACAATTTTTGGTTCCGAAAAATTATCAATTATTTATACTTTTGCTTTCTCGCTTCCTCTATATTAAATCTCTATCTTTTCCAGCATTTTTGCTGTTTAATACATACATACATATATAATTATATATACTTCAAGCTCATTAGTTTTCTTTTCAATTTTTTCTTCTTTCCTTTTTTTACCTTCTCCTTCTACTTAGTTTCCTATTTATTACTATATCTATAAGCAGATTATCTATATCTTATATGTACACTTATCCTCCCTCTTATCAAGATCCAACTCCTGAATATCACCTTATGACGAGGCTTTCAAATTACTAAAAACTTATGAGAAAAAGCTCTCAAGAATCCTATTTTTTCGCAATCATCATCAACATACGGGAGAATTACTGACAATAATCAGAGTTGTCATGGCACCTCAAAAAGTCAACAACAAGCTGTCAGATCCCTCCAACATTGACAGTACCAACCCAATGGAGCATTTAAGCTCATGTCATCTATGTGCTCTAACATTCAATTCTAGTGATTCAAACATGGAAATGAAGGAAACTGTTGTAAAATAGCACTTAGAAATAGTTTTCGTTTGAGGCAAAACAAGTTTCCAAACCCAGAAAACAAGATCAAAAGAAAATAGCAGCGAAAAAGAAAAACACAAGATTTATCGTGGTTCAGCACAAATATGCCTACATCCACGTTGAAGCCCTTCTTCAGAAGATACTTCACACACTAAAGAACACGGTTACAGCCTCAGTACAAATCTTACAGCACAAATCAGAATAGAACACCACTAAGGCTTCAATCAGAAACCCTAATCTAACAATCGAGAAATACTACTCAATCAATCAAGCCAGATGCTTGATTTACTATTCTAATTGTTGATCTTTATAGTATAGATTCAACAATATTACAAAACCCTAAGTTTTAGTTGCTGAGAGAAATGAGAGAAAGAGAGGCGTCGAAACGAAGTGAATGTTGGCATATAGCCTCCCTTAATAGGTTGTTTTAATGTGACAAATCCTCTTGTGTTTAGTGTGCTAATTATTCTTGTTATAGATATTCTATCTTGCACTCTAATTCATCAAAAACACTTTCTTTATCATTTAGATCAAAGCTTTATTGTTTTATCTTAAGAAACTAATTCTCATACAAATAGTTTTAACCTTATCTTTGTGTACATTGAGAATTAGCTTTAGTGATCAACTACAAAGTTTATAAGAATGATGTTCTCTACAACTCTCGTGAAGAAGGTTTTCTAATCCGAGCATCACAGTAAAAGATATACTCACTAGAAGGTGTTTTAGACCTTTGGTGCGGTACACCGGACCTTGGGTGCGGTACACCGCAGATGTGCGGACCAGGGCACGGAGCATGGCTAGCCCGGGACTAGAAAATGAGCAATAAGCGAGAGTTCATGCGGTACACCGCACGAGACCCGCGGTGCACCGCAGGTTAGGGTTTTCTGCAGCAAAATGAAGACAAAAGGCATATATCCGTTGGAGACAAATCTTATGACCGTTGGGAGCATTTTGCAGCTATAAATTGAAGGTATTTCAAGGCTACAACTACACCTTCAACCCATATACACTAAGGGGATTAATTGTTATCATCCAAGAAGGTGTCAAGAGCTATAATTGTCATATCTACTCATTCAAGGAGTAAATCAAAGGAGCTTCAAAGTTATTATCTACTCAAGAGAAGTTTTAAGCTTATAGTTATATCATCTCTTTAGGAGTTCATTAGCAAAGTTGTTTCACCCTTTAAACACTTTGTATTTATCCTCTTAATTCTAGTTCTTGTAATAGATAGGTTAAGAGAGAATTAGAGTATCGGGAGTATACTCGGTGTCCTTGTGTTGTGATTACACAAGAGTTTCCTTCGTGGTTTCGAAGAGGTTGTCCTTCGTGTTATCGAAGAGGTTGTAAGGGTTATTGTGTTCTCGACCCGGTTAAGAGAGACACGGGAGCTTAGTGAAAAGCTTGAAATCCTAAGGAGGCTTCCTTAGGTAGTGGATGTAGGGAAACCGAACCACTATAAATCGCGTGTATCTTTCTATCCCTACTCTATTTACTTTCCGCACTTTATATGTTTGATAATATGCTAGCATGAATATTGTGATATTGATTATCTAGTTTATCTAACATATTGTCATCTAGAGTAGTAAGAGATTAGAAACTCATTTTACTTGTATCACTTATATATCGAACCTCTTAGCTTATCCATTGTATGATCCCTTAGGATTTTGATATATTAGTTGACTTAGAAGTTTCTTTCTTAAACTTATAATCTTATTAGTAATCCTATTCACCCCCCCTCTAGGACTTTCAGTGAAGAGAAGAGAGAGAAGACCCACTCGTGAATGAGGGGTATTTATATGAGACAATGAGCAAGTCTTAATCTGTACCATCCAACATAACAAGAGATCAAGGGTGAATAATAAGCCACGCATAAAACCCTCCATCAGCTTAAGTAATAGTCTACATAAGCCTCCACATCAGCATAATTGACTTTACTTTATATTTGACTGAAAATATATAACAATCTCCACCTTAAAGTCAATATTCTGCAACTTCTTCATCATCAGCTGTCTTCCAAGTGTCCAGTGTGCAAAGCATCTTCTGGTTGCTTCAAAACCTGCAATAATTTACTAAAACCACGAGTTAGTAAATAACTTAACATAATTAAGGATTATAAAGCTCATTCAATGTTCAACAAACTCAAGCAATGCTTAAATTTGCTAACAGTTACTACTTTTGTTCCCATATCAGCTGGATTGTCCTCAGTACCAATTTTCACAAGTTTTATTCTTTCAGATGTTAACCAAGTTCTGATAAAATGAAACTTTACATCAACATGTTTGGTCCTTTCATGGTACACAGGATTCTTACTCAAATGTATAGCACTTTGACTGTCACTAAAAATTGTAGCAGTTGACTTAGTCAACTGTAATTCATTAGTTAACCCTTGTAACCAAATAGCCTCCTTGAAACAGTCACAAATAGCTACATATTCAGACTCAATTGTAGATAGAGCCACTAAAGGTTGCAACTGAGACTTCCAAGTTATACAATTTTTCCCAAGTAAGAAACAATAAGAAGTAGTGGATTTTCTACTATCCCTATCACCAGCAAAATCAGCATCCACAAAACCACATAGGTCAAATGGAACATTAAACTATCCATAACTCAACCCCACATTCAAAGTACCACTGATATATGAAACCACCCATTTTAAAGCAATCCAATGTTCAGGACCTGGATTGACATGAACCTACTGAGTAAGGATATAGCATAGGATAGATCAGGCCTTGTACTGATCATAGCATACATTATAGAGCCAATCACATTTGAGTAAGGTACATAGCTCATCTTGACTTTCTCAGAAATATCTTTGGGACATTGGCTTTTACTTAGGATAAAATGACCTGCTAAAGGCATTTCAACCCTCTTACAGTTCAAATTACCAAACTTCTCAACAAGCTTTTCCAAATAAGGTTTTTGATGCAACCTCAGGCTGCAATCTTTTCTATTTCTTTCAATAATCATACCCAAGATTTTCTTAGCTTTTCCCAAATCCTTCATATCAAACTCAGAACTCAGATTAGTTTTCAATTCATTTATACTCTGCAATGAATTACTAATCAGTAACATGTCATCCACATATAATAACAAGAATATCATACTATCAGATACAATTTTAAAATATAAGCAACTTTCATATTCACTTCTTTTAAAACCTAAACTCAAAACAAAAGTATCAAATCTTTTGTACCACTGCCTAGGAGATTGCTTAAGGCCATATAAAGATTTTTTAAGTAAACACACATACTCAGGATGTTTAGTGTCAATAAATCCTTCAGGTTGTTTCATATACAACTTTTCTTCAAGTTCACCATGCAAAAAAGCAGTTTTTACATCAAGTTGTTCCAACTCTAAGTCATAACAAGCCACATAAGCTAACATAGTCCTAATTGTTTTAAATTTTACAACTGGAGCAAAGATTTCATGAAAATCTATCCCTTCCCTTTGTGTATAACCTTTGGCAACTAATCTAGCCTTATATCTAGGTGGTTCAGTATCAGAAACTCCCTCTTTCAACTTATATAACCATCTACATTCAATTACTTTCTGGTCATGGGTTTTTTTAACTAAAATCCAAGTATTATTGACAAGTAAAGAATTCATTTCCTCTTTCATAGCATTTAACCACTTACACTTATCCTTAGATTTCAATACATCAAGATAAGTCTCAGGTTCAGTATTTATTAGCTCAGCAGCTGCAACTAATGCAGTGTATACCAATTCTGCATAAGAGTACCTTGTAGAAGGTTTTGGGTCCCTCTTTTCTCTATCTCGAGTTAATTGATAATTGGCAAGGCTTTCCTGAAGGGACTCCTGAGGTGTCTCAATCTCTGAGTGTGGCTCAGAGTTACCTGGCTGCTCAGATGGTTGAGTATATCAGCTTCTTCTTCAGTGACTGGATCAGATGAAGGCTCATCATTTCCAGTTTGAAGTGGCTCCACCTCAATCTCAGTACCAGCAGAAGTTGCTTCAGGTTCACTATGTTCATCACCTGAAATCACAATACTTTTCTTGCAAGGAAAGTTAGTTTCATCAAAGATAACATCTCTACTTATCAATATTTTAATACCATTTGCATTTTTATCCCATAATCTATAACCTTTAGTACCATGCATAGATTTATAACCAAGAAATACACATTTTATGGATCTAGGGTCTAATTTACCCTCTCTATTATGAGCATAAGCAGCACAGCCAAAAATTCTTAGTTCAGAAAGGTCAGGTTTCTTATTGTTCCATAACTCCATAGGGCATTTCATATCTAAAGATCTATTGGTACTTCTATTTATCAAATAGGTTGCAGTATACAGTGCCTCACCCCAAAAAGATTTAGACAAGTCAGAAGTAAACAATAAACACCTAATTTTTTCAAGTAAAGTTCTATTCATGCGCTCAGCAACCCCATTTTGTTGTGGGGTTTTCCTAACAGTTCTATGCCTCATAATACCTTACAATTTACACAAATTATCCATTTCATCATTGCAAAATTCTAATCCATTATCAGTTCTAAGGGTTTTAATGGTTTTTCCAGTTTGATTTTCATTCAAAACAATTTAATCTTTTATAACACTAAAAGTATCACTTTTATTCTTTAAAAGAAAGGTCCAGACTCTCCTAGAATAGTCATCAACTAAGGACAAAAAATATCTTTTCACACCATGTGTTTCATGCTTCTCAGGGCCCCACAAATCAGCATGTATGTATTCAAGAATACAAGTAGACAAGTGAACACCAGTTTTAAACTTCATTCTATGTTGTTTAGCTAAAACACAAGGTTCACAGAATTTTAAAGAAGTAATAGAATCCTTACCAAACATTCCTTCTTTACTCAACACATTTAGTCCTAATTGACTCATGTGTCCTAACCTGAGGTGCCACTTTAGTGTATCTGCACTTTCAACACTTGTTTCAACATTGTTAGAATCAGATAATACACATATACCATCAAGAACATATAAACCAGAAACTTTCTTTCCACACAGGACAAGTTTATTATTCTTATGGACATTTAACACACCATTGCATACATTATATACACAACCAAGATCATCTAACATTCCTAAGGATATTAAGTTCCTTTTTAGGTCAGGTATCCATCTCACATTAGTGAGGGTTACCACATTACCATTGTTAAGCCTCAAATCAATGCTACCTATACCAGCCACTTGGCAAGTATTATTATTACCCATATAGACAGTTTCAGAAGTGGTAAATTTCAAGTTATAGAACCATTATTTATTGGGGCTCATGTGAAAAGTACATCCAGAGTCTAATATCCAACTAGTCTTACAAGTAATATCAGATACATTCAACACTTCACAAGTATCATCATGTTTAGGGGGCATACAGGCAACATTAGTCTCAAGTGTAGCATTGTTCTTATTTTTAAGGGCATAACAATTCTTTTAGATATGACCAGGCTTACCACAATGATAACACTTTCTAGTTTCAGATTTGTTCTTATTACCTTTGTTCTTTTTCTTGAACTTATTAAGTTTATTTTGCTCAGGGGGGTCAACTTTATATTTCACAAACAAGTTGTTACCAACTCTTTTTAAGTTTTTCAATTCAAGTTCCCTAGTTTTCAAAGAAGCAACAATTTGATCAAATGTAGGCATCACGGAAGAGTATTGGAAAGCATCTTTAACTACTTGATATGAATCAGGTATAGAATTTAATAGGATCATGCTTTTACTAGTCTCATCTAGGGCCATTTCAGAACCTTTTAACACAAGATTAAGTTTCAAGAATTCATCAACAATTTCATCAATTGTTTTAGCAGAATCCATTTTGTAAGAAAATAGATTTCCCTTAAGAAAAGCAAGATTAGGAGCAGATTGAACAGAATATAAAGTTTCGAGTTTACCCCACAGTTCAAGAGCAGTCTCAGCACCATCTACCTTTCGAATTACATTGTCAGATAGGTTTAAGAAGAGAAGATTATAGGCATCTTCTTTAATTTCATTTACTCGCTTTCGAGCATCTTCTGACCAAAGATCCATATTAGGTTCAAGAGCTGCTAACACCTTATTATGCGATAATAAGACTCGCATTTTCTTTTTCCATACTCCAAAATCACCTTTACCATCGAACACAGAAACTTCTAACCTTGTAGTTTCCATTTCTTAATACCTATATATCAGAAAAGATACACAACACGAGGCAATCAATTGTTAGGGTTAGATTTTTAAAAAATCACAAACCCTAGAAAAATCAATTCTAGGATTCGGTTTGATTAAACCCCAAAAAATATGTAAGATCCGTGAATAAACAATAAAAGAAAACAAACTTTTATTGTTGAAAGAGATTTTAGAAGATTTTTATAAAGCCAACAAACTATTCACCGATCTGTAGAAAAACCGACAAATCTTTTCGAAAACGATTTCCACCAAGAATCGATAAAGCTCTGATACCACTGTTGTAAAATAACACTTAGAAATAGTTTTCGTTTGAGGAAAGACAAGTTTCCAAACCCAGAAAATAAGATCAAAAGAAAATAGCAGCGAAAAAGAAAAACACAAGATTTATCGTGGTTCAGCACAAATATGCCTACATCCACGTTGAAACCCTTCTTCAGAAGATACTTCACACACTAAAGAACACGGTTACAGCCTCAGTACAAATCTTACAGCACAAATCAGAATAGAACACCACTAAGGCTTCAATCAGAAACCCTAATCTAACAATCGAGAAATACTACTCAATCAATCAAGCCAGATGCTTGATTTACTATTCTAATTGTTGATCTTTATAGTATAGATTCAATAATATTACAAAACCCTAAGTTTTAGTTGCTGAGAGAAATGAGAGAAAGAGAGGCGTCGAAACGAAGTGAAGAGAAGAGAGAGAAAACCCACTCGTGAATGAGGGGTATTTATATGAGACAATGAGCAAGTCTTAATCTGGACCATCCAACATAACAAGATATCAAGGGTGAATAATAAGCCACGCATAAAACCCTCCATCAGCTTAAGTAATAGTCCACATAAGCCTCCACATCAGCATAATTGACTTTACTTTATATTTGACTGAAAATATATAACGGAAACGTTACCAAACAATGGCTGACGGGATCTTGTTCGAGCTCTGAGCTCTCCTTCTTCCATGTCTTCGCAGCCTGTTGTTTTTTTGGTTTGTAAGATCTGGTCAAACCAAATTTATTTAGGTTTTCTTTTTGTAATTAGTTAGAACGTGTAAACAAGTTAGAATTAGTTTATTTTTTCTTATTATTAAATAGATGTTAAGTTAGCTATTTGGAGAAAAATGTAACAATCTATTTTTTTATAGAGCAATTTTTTTTTTCATAGAGTACTCCATATTATTTAATAGATACTCAATATTTTTTTAAATATTCTTTATTTTTTAGTGGATAATCTATATTTTTAATGAGTATTCTATATTTTTGAATATTACTCACTGTTTTAATTCCGATATTCATTATTTTTTCCGGATACTTATTGTTTTTCTCCGATACCCTATATTTTATTCCAGTGGTCGGTGGTCGGAGGTCAGAGATCGAAGGTTGGTTGTCGGTGGTCGGAGGTCAAAGGTAGGTGGGTAATGGAGAGAAATGAACAGTGACATCACTCTTTTTGTTTTTTAGTGGTAGTAAGATTATTTTAGTTATATGGTTAGCTTTTAAATTTTTTTTATAAATGTAAGATTTCTACTAGTTTTTATAAGAAAAAAATTTAGTTTCCAAAACCTTATGTGTTTTTTTTGGGTTAGGTAGACGGTTGTATTAATTAAAAAAAACTGTACACTATACAAGAAAGTTACCTATCTAAGCCAAAAGGCTAAAGATAGCAACTAAGAAGCTAAAAACGACTACCTCGTACTATACCTAATACAAGCTAACCGCCCCCCATCATCCAAAAACGAATGATGAGGAAACAAGGAAAACAAAATGGAAAATATGCACCACTTAATTTCCTTGATAACCGTTTCTCTAGATGAAGAATCACCTCCTATAGCTAGGCGATTTCTCGCTTTCCAAATACAATACACGGTAGCTCCAAAGCCAATCCTCCATACTTTTCTCCTCCAATTTTCTCTAGCTTCAAGTTTTTTGAGTCATTTCAAAGCACTTAGTAGCGTATTCATCTCCTTTTCCGATCCTAGCCAAGACTTTATCTCCATCCAAATAGCCCTCGAATAAGCACAATAAAAAAAGAGATGCTTGTTTGACTCAAAATCTTCTCCACATAAATTACAAAGAGGATCCAACTCCGAATAAGTTATACGATCCTTAGTTTTAAGCCTCTCCCGCAAAGCCATCCATACAACAATTGCATGTTTAGGAAATACACACGAGTCCCAAATAATATTCGCCCAAGGTTTAATATAATATTTTCGACGGAATAAATTATAAGGTTTTTTATGTAAAGAATAAAATTCCTTACTCGATATCCCAAGTGTAATGTGACTCGCATTTCTCAAGGAAAACCACAAAGCCAAAATACTCTCCCGGTCTTTCACTCGTAAGGACCCACAAATAACATCCTTAAACTCCCAAACATTTTTCAATAAAGGAGAATCACCCTTATCTTATAATATTTTATAGAGGAAATCTCATTTTTAGGCCATTACCTATGGCCTAAAAACATTTTTAGGCCAAACGTTTCAAATGTCACATTTTTAGGCCAAACGTATTCAAAACGCCCATTTTTAGGCCATTCCACTAATTTCATGAGATATTTCATTGATTTTAAGGACAATTTGGACATTTTAGACCGAGTTTCTAGTTTGTGATGCGGCCAAATAAACATATAGTTTATTTGAAATGCCTAAATTGTCCTTAAAATCAATAAAATATCTTATGAAATGGGTGAAATGGCCTAAAAATAGGCATTTTGAATACGTTTGGCCTAAAAATGCGACTTTTGAAACGTTTGGCCTAAAAATGTTTTTAGGCCATAGGTAATGGCCCAAAAATGGAATTTGCTCTATTTTATATATAACACGATTTTTATTCTTTTTTTTTTTTTTTTTGAGTACATGAGAGAGCCACTTTGGGCTCGGAGTCATGTTGACTCCAATGAGATTCGATCCCAGGACCTCTTGGTCTCTGCGGAGTAGCCTAACCACTAGGCCAACTATCTATCTCATTTTTATTCTTTTTCATATATATAGAGGATAGGTAAAGGAAGATTCGGGATTTGGGTGAATCTTTAGCAAAGTTGTCCAATAGCTAGACTTAAATCTAATACCGCCGCTTAAAGGACAGAACCGTACGGCAGTCGTGAACAAAGACACGATTTGTGGCCCCAAGCAACATGTTTAGCAAAACAGAGTTTCTTTACTATGTATTTGAATCATTTGAACAAAAAAAAAATTATGTATTTGAATCGAGTTTTTACTCTTAATGCAAACTAAAAAGTAATTGCTATAAAAACTTTCATCAATAAGTAAATGCAATAAAAGCTTCGACAGTCTACCGTCTTTGCTTAATTAAATTTCTTATCAAAGGCTGGTATTCTCATAATGTAAATATCAAAAAATACATTCTCATCTTCAACTTAAAATTTCCTATCTTTTTTTTTTTTTTTTATTCACCTTACAGCATGAAATCTACCTTCCCTCCACCACTACCACCAACACGATTGCAATCACCTAGTTCAACCAAACAAAAGTTGATCTACTTGAATTTCATTTTTTTAATTCTTTGAAAACGAAATGTTAAATGCACCATTAGTTCTTGGCTTATGCGATTGAATTCGTTTCTGGCTTATATAATTGCACCATTGCTCTGTGTATTACGCGAGTTGGTCCATTTTATACAATATAAATACCTGTTATACATTTAATTATACAATTGGTCCCTGTCAAAATTGGTTCAATATTATACTAGCACCATTGATGAAATAATTTATTCGTTAATGTTAATGTTAATTGGACCATTTCTCCTTGTCTAAGAAGGTTTCCCTCCATGTGTTATAAGACATAGTTAATTACATTGCTGTTTCATAATGAATCTTTGACATGTTTATACACAATCTGATTGTTCCAATGGTCCTTTTCTAGATGTGAAATTGATCCCTGTGGTGGCATGAAAACTTAAAGTGTTCTACGATATAATCTCGTGTTATACGTAATTTGATTGCACCCTCATGTCATAGGTATTGTTTGATTCACGAAAGGTTGTTATCTGAAAACCGTTCTTGATTAAAAACTTAACTGAGTAAAGTCTGTCTCTCGAGATAGTATTTTTCTTGCAATTATTTTTTTTAACAAACGGTTTACCGGTAATTTTCTTATTTTTATTTTGTGTCAACTCCTTGGAGTCCGGTCAAAGGTCACGAGCTGATTTCACCATCTTCGCCTAAAACATGCAGGAAAAGACGGGGAAGCAAGCCTAGCCACCAAGCTACCAATACTAATGAGTATTATTGTAAAGTAGCGCATCAGCTAATACCCCAGTACTGAATAGTGAGCGGTGGCTTTATAGGTCAAAAAGGTTTCTTCTTCACAAGTCACACCTCAAAGCTATTATTAAGTATTCAAGACAGTTTTCTATTTTTAACATTTAAAAAATAATAATAATTGCAAGAAAAATGTCAATGGAAAAATAATTGCAAATGAAACACATAGGTATTCTCTGCGAGAGGGTCTCTTAATTTTTGTAAGTTAATAAAATAGTCAATAATTAACGTTAATTAAGTAAAAATACTGTATCTTATAAAAAATGTTATCCGTTTCTTTTTGTAATTATTTTCTCCCAATTATTTTTGTCAATTACTTTTTTAAATGTTAAAAATAAGTAAAACTCATTTAGAAACGATCATGCTCCATATACCACCCCCAACATTTGATAAAAATAATTTTTATTTACCTTATATGATGAGGTTGTTGGAATTATTAAAAAAAAGTAAAAAGAATTTTTCTATTATCTGTTTATGTTATTAGAAGGAATGGAAAAGATTTTTTATGAGATTAATGTTTATTAAAAAATTTATTTAAAAAAATGTGTCTATAATAAGATTTTTTATAGAAAACAGCCACATTCCAAACTACCCTTATAATTAACAATTAAAAAAATGAAATTAGAAAAAAACAAAACAAAAACTAGTAAACACACGCGCGCGTCCGTGATTTTTTTTTTAAAATCGTCATAACTAATTCTAAAAAAATTAAAAAAATAAAAAATTTATATATTTAGATAAAGCAAATTAATATGGGGTTATTGTTGATAACATCCTCATTAAACTCTCTAATTGTTTTTTTATGCCTTCAATAATCTTATTTATAAAAAAATGCCTAATGAAGTAATTATTTATAGAAAACATCTCCTTTATATTTTCTATACCTTTACTAATTCCATCACATGCGCGCGTCCGTGAAATTTTTTTAAAATCGTCATAACTAATTCAAAAAAAATCAGAAAATTAAAAAAAATATTTTTGAATAAATCTAATTAATATTTACGTGTATGATTTTTTTTGATTTTTTTTGAATTTTTTGAATTTTTTCGATTTTTTTTTAATTTTTTTTTCGCAGACACGGAATTCCATGTTTTAAACCGTGAAATAAACATGAAATTCCATGTTTTAAACATGAAATTCCATATTTTAAACATGAAACTTCTTGTCTGCGAAAAAAAAATTAAAAAAATCGAAAAAATCAAAAAATTCAGAAAATTCCGAAAAAAATCATAGACGTAAATATTAATTTGTTTATCCAAATATAATTTTTTTTTTATTTTTTTGATTTTTTTTGAATTAGTTATGACGATTTTAAAAAAAAATTCACGGACGCGCGCGTGTTTATTAGTTTTTTCTTATTTTTTAATTGTTAATTATAAGGGTAATTTGGGATGGGGCTGTTTTTAATAAATATTTTTTTCTAGGCACCTTTTTCTAAATAAGTTTTTTAATAGGCATCAATCAACAATTGGCTCAATTAATATTTACGTCTATGATTTTTTTCAGAATTTTTTGATTTTTTTTGAATTTTTTAATTCGTAGAACATGGAATTCCATGTTTTAAACATGGAATTCCAAAACATGGAATTCCATGTTTTGATATAAGGAATTTGTTTTCCACATACACGAAATTCACTGTTTAAAAAAACATGGAATTCCATGTTCTGCAAATTAAAAATTAAAAAAAATCAAAAAAAATCAAAAAAACAAAAAAATTCTGAAAATTCTGAAAAAAAATCATAGACGTAAATATTAATTTGATTTATCCAAATATGATTTTTTTCGATTAATCTGATTTTTTTAGAATTAGTTATGGCGATTTTTAAAAAAAAATCACGGACGCGCGTGTGTGATGAAATTAGTAGTAGTAGGTGGTGGTGGTTGTGGTGGTGGAGGTGGTGATGGTTGTGGTGGTGGTGGTGGTTGTGATGGTGGAGGTAGTGATGGTTGTGGTGGTGGTGGTGGTGGAAATACCCTATTATTTGTTTAAGATTTAAAAATAAATATTGTATTAAAAATAAAATAATATATTGAATAATAAAGATAGTATAGGTATAAAAAATATAAAGGGGATGTTTTCTATAAATAATTGTTCTATTAGGCATTTATCTCTAAATAAGAAAATTAGAGACTTAAAAAAATTAAAGACATCATTAAAGAGGCATTTATTTCTAATTACCCCATTTTTTATTTTATTTTAACAAGTACTACATTAGAAATGGAGAAAAAAATTAATATTATAATCTTCCTATTTATTTTAAAAGATATTATACTATAAAAATTAAAAAAGAAACAAAACATTATACACGAAAATCAAAAAAGAAACAAAACACTCTATACGCACACACCACTTCCACTCCCTCGTTCTAGCATCAAATAATTATTTATATCCAAATATCATAAAAGATAAAACTAAAAAATGATCTCTTTAGAAAATTCTCTCACTCTTCCTCCACCATAACCATTTTCCTGCACCACCACCGCCACCACACACAACACCACCATCAATTTTTCCTGACCTCCCTATTACTCATAGCTAGTGATTTCTCCTACTAAATTCTCATCACAAGCTTTCTTGCTTACCTCCCTCAATCTCTTTCTCTTCCCTCTCCAAATATGAATTTCTACTCCTCAAATCACCCTTACGCAAGTGAGGGTTAGATGATTATAACCTTAGATTCAAACTCAAGGTATAAATCAACTAAGGTGTACAAACTGATTGCCAAACTTCTCTGCAAAGACATTGTAAACTTCACTTTTATTAAGAATTACATAAACAAATTTTGGGCTCTTAAAGAACAAGTGGAAACAGAGAAGATTGGAAAGAATGAAGTGCTTATTAAATTCAGAAATGAAGATGACTACCTTAATGTTTGGAATCAGAGGCCATGGACAGTGATGGGTAAACACTTTGCAATAAACAAATACACACCGAGACCAAAAATGGGAGTTGATCACACCACTCTTTGGCTTCAACTTACTGGAGTACCTGCTGGATTATTAACTCTCAAATGTATTGAGAAACTGATGTCTCATTTCGGTGAAGTTTATTCTATTGAGCTTCCAGAATCTGAGGAAATCGATGAACATACGGTTACTCGAATTCAACTTGTTTGGAGTCTTAAACATCCAATAATTGCTGGAATCAACTACTAGGAGGATGTTAACACACAAACTTGGATAAACTTCAAATACAAAAATATTGGTTAAGTGTGCTACTCATGTGGAATCTTTGAGCATGAGGAAAAGGATTGCAGCAACAGAAGAATTGAAGCGAAAATCGGAAGCTAGGTAAAAATCTCTACGAGGGGCCCTTCACAATCATCAATCCAATACAAAGGTAAAGCTATCTCCATAGCTTAATCACAAAGCAAAAGAGCTAAGAAGAATATCAAACCGAGTTGGAACTCACATGGCCACAAAATCAACTCGGATGGATCTGACTCACTGAATCGTAACTCGATGGCTCAGCTTAGTACAATAGTACCACGTCAGACAAATGGTACAAAATCTCCCACAACATACGTGGTAATGGGTGTACAATCCATTTTTGAATTTAACGCTATGAAAGAAAAATGGAAAGAGAAAGAAAGAGAAGACAAAATTGAAGAAGTGGTGGCTGTACAATTGAATTCGGAAGAAGATAAGGTTAAGAAGAAGGAGCTTTTTTTTATTAAAAGAAAAAGAATTAAGGGAGAAAGCGGGTGTGTTGGCAGTTTCTTTATTCAGCCCATAGCTACCCAATGAGAATATATTATTTGGATCAATTTCAAGCCCAAGTATTCTAAACCAAGTTGGGCCCAACTCAAAAGTAATAATATCACCTAACGTGATTAAACATAGCCCGAACCCCACCCCTCTTACAGTCCAACCCAACATCACTCCAAAACAACCCAACAACACTGACCTTACTAAAAACCATTCTAACACACCGACCTCTTATTCCTTCTCCCCCAATTCGTACCTTACCGCTAACCCAAATCAAAAAATCTCTATAACCTCTCCCTTCCAAACCATAGCTAATCTACCAGTACCCTTTACCCTCATCCATAACCTAGTTATTAAAAGTAGAAACAAGTCAGCTCGTAGTTCAATAAGGAAAGCTATTAACCTAAGAAGGAATAATAAGGGTTTTTACTTGGAGGCAAATCGCACTAAAATTTTTTGGGAGTCTAGAAATGGAAAGACTACTGCAAAAATAATGAGATTGTTGTTGCTAATTTCGATGAAGAAGAAAACTCTGAGAAATGGGTGGATATTAAAGAAGATGCTGATACGGTTTGCGAGATTGTCATAGAACAATCCCACACGGAGTCATGATACAACTTGCTTGGAACTGCCAAGGGATTGGCACACCTTTGGCAGTCCAAACCCTCAGCGATATTGAGAGGGGATATCGACATGAGGTAAACTTTCTTTCTGAAACTAAAAACCAACCTATTGTTCTGCGTAATCTAGCTAACACTCTCAATATGCATCTTATTGATACTGTGGACCCTATCGTGATAAGTGGAGGTTTAACTCTTTTTAGTAAATCGAAATATAATATTAATATCATCAAGAAAAATATTAATTTTATGCATTGTGAATTAATTGATAAACTTACACTACTTTTGTCTATGACTCAGCGTATGAAGCTGAGAAACTTATGTCCTTAGAAAAATTTGAAACTTGTGCCCCGACTAATAATGCTGTTTGGAACCTTGTTGGCGATTTTAATAACCATAGATATATAAGTGAAAAATTGGAAAGTGATAATAAGTTTACAAAGCGAATATTTAGATTTAAGGTGGATGAAAATTTACTTTTACTAAACTTTTTCCGCTAAATAAAAAAGTAAAGCAAATTCTTATTGCATTACGAGGTCGGGTGGGCCGTCGTCACCCCTAGGTCCGGTCCGGGTGTGATGGCTTATTTTATAAAATTTTGCTCCCCCAAAGAAATTGAGATCGTTAGATTTGACCCTATACCATCCCATCTCATTCATGTACTTCAAATAATATACTCATTAAATTTGTAGATATATACTAATATAATATAGCTTTGGGATCTTCTTCATCCACTAAAGTAGACCTCATAAATGTAATAATAATAATCTATTTTGCCGTCGCCTTCACGAGACCTTTATTTCAGCTCCTTTGCTTTTTCTAATGCAACGCAACCAATCCTTATAATAAGCTTCTTCTTGGACACATGATTCTTCCTTGACCCTAATGAGGTATAAGAGTCACATATGATATGGAGATGCATTCCTATAGACGCAAGCAATCTCTTAATTATATTGCACAGGCAAATTTCCCCGTTTTCGCGACTTTAAATTCACGTTAACGTACTTAGGGGCAAGCATTAAAACAAAATTCTTGACTAACTTTTATGACTAAAAAAAAAAGAATGACTAGGTTTAAAAAGTAAATAACTTTTTTACCTCATGTATTATGGTATGATTGACTAATTACTATTTATTTTCGAAAATGTGACTATTTACCTTTATACTAAGTTTTCATGACTCGTTACCCCACGTTTTTCCCACTTAACGGAATCCATGACGTTCTCGTGACTACCTCCTATACGAAAATATATGAAAACTTAGTATAAGGGGTAAATAGTCATGAAAACGTACATGGATTCCGTTAAGTGAGAGAACGAGTCACGAAAACTTAGTATAAAGGGGTAAATAGTTGCATTTTCAAAAACTAGGGGTAAGTAGTCAATTGGGCCAAAGAACAGGGGGTAACGACTGTATTTACTCAATTTTAAATAGTGGGGATATTGTTAAAATATTGGTTGTAGGGGATAATGGTACGGTAAACGAGTCGAGGTGAATTGAATATTAGCTGTATAGGCTTGTTGTATGACATATTGAATTTAGCCGAACTCAAATCTAAATGAGTCGGTCAAAGTTGTTGAAACTTGTTTGTTTAACTTATCGAATGAGATTTTTTGAGGTGAACTCTATTTGCTCGCAAATAATTTATTTTTTTATGGTTGAATTTAAAGTTCTATAAACGGTTGGTATTGGATGTAGTGTGTAGTATGAAGCGTAATATTAAGAATAAAATAAAAGTAAATTATAAAATATCTAAGTTGATGTTAAAGGTTTTATAATATATTTACAAGTAAATAATATATTACTTCATATTTCATAAAGATAGGTACGAGTCGTTTACACACGAGTTCGAGCGGGTTTGTTATTTCACGAGTCTAAATTGGAGTTTGAACTTTTTATAAATGAACGAGTTCAAACGAGATTTTTCTCGAGCCGAGCTTGCTCTGCTTGTGAGCGGCTTCATTCTTTTAAAACCCTAGATAACGGATCTAGAAAATCCGTGTGATCACGGGCTAAAAATGTAATTATTATCTAAGTAATGTTGAGTATCACTTAAAAAGGTATCACCTATATATCATTTATCATATGAATGTTAATTAATCCTATCATAAAATAGATAAAAAAGTTAATCATGTGAGATAATGATATTTGCATCATAGGTAATATTTAAGTGATTTTTTTTTGGTTTATACTCAACGCTGCTCTTATTATTTATACGAAAATCCAATATGAGATTTGCATTACTTTTGATAACTCTATAAAATGTCATTACATTAAAGGGGTAGGTAGGGGTCGGTTAGTTGCCCAATACAAAAAAAATCTACCTAAACCGATATACATTCGATGTTAAAAAAATCTATCTAACCAACACAAGTATGGCAAATTCTTTAACTTTCCAAATATATCCAAACTTTCCTTTTCAATTATGACTAAGGGATTTTCTTTGCGTTTCTTCAATCTTCACTTCTTATCATTAGCCCAAGTGTAATAACTTTCAATACCTAAGTGCTACACAAATAACACACAAATTACGCGCAAAAGCTCTAAAAATAGCAAAACACCTAAAACTAGACAAGAAAGTGTAAATCATAAATAAATGGAAAAAAATCTCAAAACTAAGTATTAAATACCCCTAAAATGATGTCTCGTGACTAGATTATTCTATCACATAGATAGAGACATCAGCACCTCCATGTGGTCCTGACTTAGTGTCTGGTTTCAGGAAGTTTGGAGAGGCGAGCATATCCTTGGACATTCATTCAAATCCTTGAGAGAGTTAAGATAAAACTACTCGATTATTATCAAGACTAAGGTACACAACTAACAACACTTCTCACTACTCAATTATCTACTCCTAACTCTTCTCCTCTTCTACCTATACATACACAATTATGTTACTGTGTTTTTGGTTCCACACTTTTTCATTGAGCTGAGTGTGATGAGGGTGTGATTTTTATACTCTACCAACCATCATCGAGTAATCAAAGGACATTAAAAATTTCAGAATCAAACGGAGGATCCTAGTTATGATAAACAGACTATTTAACCATGTCTTGTGTATCAGTAAAAAAATACCACAATTTCTTTAAAATACTATTTAAGTAGAAACTCTAATAAAATATAAACAAAAGAAAACATAATACACCAAATAAGAATATATAATTATATACTTCTTAAGTAGTCGAACAAATATTCTTTTGAAAAAAAAAATCAATCACTAAAACATTGTTAATCCTTCTCCCTCTACTTTCCAAACAAATATTCATGGTAAAGCCCTCACTCTACTTTCCAAGAACCTCCTTTCACAGATTCATTTACTCACCAGCCACCACAACACAACCAACAATGCAATCTCTCCCCCCTCCTCCCGTCACATCTCAACTAACTCCTCAAATGACAAACAACAACGCAGTCCATAATATGTTATCATACGACAGCAACATCATGCTCGCAGCAATCATATCATTACTCCTAGTAATCCTCTTCGTTTTACTTCTACATATCTACGCAAAGTGGTTTTTAGTTCAAGCTGCTCGTCAAGGAAGTAGAAGAGCTGTGTCCGTGGGTCCACGCTTTCATCACTTTCAAACTACATTTGGAGTCGAAACTTTTACGACCTTTGGTAGCTCTCCGACAAAGGGTCTTGAACCTGAGGATATATCTTCAATACCTTTATTTCTTTACAAGAGAGAATTAAACCATACACATGGATTAATGGAATGTGTCATTTGTTTAAGTTTATTTGAAAACGGAGAAATGGGTAGGAAATTAACCAAGTGTAGTCATGTATTTCATGTCCAATGTATTGATATGTGGTTGTGCTCTCACACTACATGTCCAATTTGTCGAGCTCCGGTGGTCTGTGACGTCAGCAAGGAACTGCCAGGCGATGGTCGTGATCAAGAATTCATGTCGGAGACAAGATTGGAGATTTTGGTTCAGGTACCAAGTTTGGATAATGATCAAGATGTTGTAAGGACAAACGATTCGCCATCATCATCATCTTTGGGCGCTTCACTAAAGAGGATAATGAGCAGAGGTAGGTGCGAACATAAGGTTCGTCCATCAGAGAATTGTCCCGAATCAAACGTTAGTGAAAGAGAAGGAGACGAGGAGGTCCCGTCCAAATTATCAATTTGCACATCTTGTACAGTTTCCTCATAACTATATATCTTCCCCAAAAGGAAAAATAATTTAAAGAATTTTCTGAAAAGTGTTTTTTTTCCTAATACACTGGAAAACTATTTTAGATTCAGAGTTATTCAGTCGTTCAAACCTATACCGAACTTATACCGTTTAGAAAAAAAATCAACCCAATTAGGCTAATCCTAAATGATTTGAATAATATTTTGAAGAGTCCTATATTTTTTTTGGCATTACAAAAATCTTATATAGAATGGTTATATATTTTATTTTTGAAATCATATATTATAACATATATTTTAGGGATTTTTAAGTTTATATTCACTATAATGATCGTCTAATTATTTATTTAATCAAATATTAAGTGTTTATTATTATAATCATAACTAAGATTTATTAAGAGATATCACCTATTATAGTCTTGGTAGTAAGTGTGAGCAAATCCTAACCAAAAAACGAATCTGAACCAAAAATGGAAAAAAACGAAAAAAAAAAAAACAAAGACCAAAAATCGTTTGGTTCGGTTTGGTATAGTACGCAAAAGCCGAACTAAAAATCTAAAAATAATCTGAACATAAACCCGAGATTGAGGAGGTCGATTAAATTTAATATTTTGTTTGAATATTTTGTGGTTATTTTTTTTTGGATGTAAGGTAATTAGGAGTGAAATGCTGGAATTTTGTATATAACTGTAGACTTTGTTTGACTATCTTTATTTTTATGTTGTTTATGGATTATTTAAATTTTTAATTTAGTTGAAAAGACGATTCAATGTTCTTAATTGGATACATCTAGATTTTAAAAGAGTTTTTAAAATTTAGATTGAATATCTCAAGATTTTAATAGACTTTTAAAAATCCTGATTGAATATCTCTGGACTTTGAAAATCCAAAAAAATCCAACAGACTCTCACTTGAATACACCCCCCTAAGATTTTTTTTAATCCATTAAAATTTATAGGGTATTCAAAAGTTAATGAACTTTATAGGAGTTTAAGATTCTAGTATAAATAAAAAAGTCTTCTACAAATCCTTTGGCAACAGAGATTTTATAAACTCCAACCACAACAACGCCTGAGGTAAAAAGAAAATCATAAACTATTTTATAATTATTCTAATACCTAATCGTTCATGGCCGTTTTTCTCTAATAGATTGGGATTAGGAATTTATGAATTAGATGAGTATGAAAGAATTTTTTTTTCCAAATGCCAAGGTGAAGAGATAGGTTTTTAGGTTTTATCACGCGTCATTGTTTTTTTTTTTAAAAATTGTGAAGGAATTATTTTTGTTATTTTTTTCCAATGCAAGAATGAAGAGATGGGTTTTAGGTTTTATCATGTTTTACGTTGTTTTTTTTCAAATTGTTTTTTCAAACAATGAATGAGTATGAAAGAATTCAATTTATTTTCTTTTCCATTACTAAGGTGAAGAGATTGTTTTTTTTTTTCAAAAAGTAAATGAGTATGAAAGAATTCAATTTATTTTTTTTTTTTTTTTTTTGGACAATTCAATTTATTTTCTTTTCCATTACCAAGGTGAAGAGACGGGGTTTTAGGTTTTATCATGTTCCATTGTTTTTTTTTCAAATAGTGAGTGTAAAGGATTTTTTTGTTTTCTTTTTCCAATGCCCATATGGATTTAAGGTTTTATCATCTTTTTCATGAACGAATGAATTCTTTTTCTTTTCTTTTTCCAATGCGAGGTTGAACAGATGGGTTTTAAGTTTCATCAAGTTTCATTGTTTTAATGGAAACCCAAACAAAAATAAGAAATTTCATGTGGAGAACTATAAAAAACCTTTTATCTACAGGAGATAACCTTTTTAAAAGGAAATGTGCAAAAGATAATATTTGTAAAATTTGTGATAATAATATTGAAACAGTGGAACATATGCTTTTCAGATGCCCTTGGGCAAAAAGTGTATGGTTTATTAGCCCTTTGAATTTAAAAACTGATAATGATACTACTTTAAATGTAGAACTTTGGATTTTAAATCATGTACAAAACATTATTAAAAAGTTTGATAATCATGATAGGATTTTTGAACTTATATGCATTATAATGTGGCATATATGGAAAGATAGGAATAATTTTATCTATAATGGAAAAAAATGTGAACCTTTGAATACAGTTAGGAAAGCTACAGAGAATTGGAAAGAATATTATAAAATCTCAAACCCTAACGATTTAAACTTTCTAGATAAGTTAGAGGAAGTTAATAACATTAATGATATTGGAATAAATATTAATAACAATATTCCACATAATCAAAAATTTAAAGATAAGTGGAAAAAACCTCCACCAAATAAATTTAAAATTAATTGTGATGCAGCTTTTTCCGATAAGGGAGCTGCAATAGCATGTTTAGTTAGAAACTCTAATGGGGAATTTGTAGCAGGTAATAGTTGGAAGATTGCGGCAGATTCGGTGTTAGAGGCAGAGGCCACGGGGATCTTGAAAGCTACAGAGATGGCTTCAAATTATCCTTTTGGAAGCGTGATTATAGAGAATGACTCAGCCACTATTATGAAGTCTCTTTCGTCAGGGTTACCGGTGTTGAGTCATTCAATTAAAAACTTAGTTTGTAATATTTATTATTTTGCTGAACTATCATCTCCTTCTTTTTCCTTTGTAACTAGAAGTAGAAATGGGACAGCTGACTGGATTGCCAAACAGGAGCTTCTTAGCACTCTGTTTGGTAATTGGGGTGCTTGTATGCCTACCCAGTTAGCTAATTTGATTTGTAATGAAGCCGAGCCCTCTGGGGTGGGCTAAACCTTGTAACCTCTTCTACTATCTATATATTATTATGCATTTGAACAAAAAAAAAAAAAAAATTTCATTGTTTTAATAGTTTTTTATTTTTTATTTTTTATTTTTTTTCTAAATTTTCCAACGTTTTTGTATGTATATATTTTTTATTTGAAAATCTATTATTTATTTAATATTCAAAAGATAAAATCAGAATTACAAACTGAAAATAAAAATTGAATCCACCATTATGGTGGATGAATATTTTATTTTGTTAAATTGTTTAAATGACTGTATAACTTATTTTTTAGAAAAAAATTAAAATCTATTAAAACCCGTTAATTTTTTTTTAAATCTTTACATAAGAATCCGTTAAATTCTATATAGAATTAAATAAAATCTTATAAACTCTGCATGAAATTAAAACAATCCGTAGAATTTACAAATTCTATGACTTTTAAAAATCCAAAAAAATCCAACAAACTCCCAGTTGAATACACCCCCCTTAATAATTTTTCTTTTCTGTTTGTATCAATCAAGTTCGTCAATCCGGCCAACACTTAGGTAAAACCTATTTGACCAACAATCTCCATATGAATGGAAATCGACTAACCAACTATAAAAAATATGCCAGAGAGAGAGAGAGAGAGAGAGAGAGAGAGAGAGAGAGAGAGAGAGAGAGAGAGAGAGAGAGAAGAGAGAGAGAGAGAGAGAGAGAGAGAGAGAGAGAGAGAGAGAGAGAGAGAGAGAGAGAGAGAGAGAGAGAGAGAGAGAAGAGAGAGAGAGAGAGAGAGAGAAGAGAGAGAGAGAGAGAGATTATTTAATATTCAAAAGATAAAATTAGAATTACAAACTGAAAATAAAAATTGAATCCACCATTATGGTGGATGAATATTTTATTTTGTTAAATTGTTTAAATGACTGTATAACTTATTTTTTAGAAAAAAATTAAAATCTATTAAAACCCGTTAATTTTTTTTTAAATCTTTACATAAGAATCCGTTAAATTCTATATAGAATTAAATAAAATCTTATAAACTCTGCATGAAATTAAAACAATCCGTAGAATTTACAAAGTCTATGACTTTTAAAAATCCAAAAAAATCCAACAAACTCCCAGTTGAATACACCCCCCTTAATAATTTTTTTTTTCTGTTTGTATCAATCAAGTTCGTCAATCCGGCCAACACTTAGGTAAAACCTATTTGACCAACAATCTCCATATGAATGGAAATCGACTAACCAACTATAAAAAATATGCCAGAGAGAGAGAGAGAGAGAGAGAGAGAGAGAGAGAGAGAGAGAGAGAGAAGAGAGAGAGAGAGAGAGAGAGAGAGAGAGAGAGAGAGAGAGAGAGAGAGAGAGAGAGCTGTGCTATGTTGAGAGATGTAGCTTTTGGTTTTGAACATTATATAGTAAGAGCTATCATATTTACTTGTTAACCAATTATCATGATGTCTTTAACTATTCAACCTTGTGTAAACCATGCCAATAGAATTTACAAAGTATCCTTCCAAATATTATGGTTTTCACGGTTGTGTCAATTTACGATCATGGACAACTCCTGGCATTTCATAGATAATTGTCAGAGAATTTTGTCTTAAAAAATTCTTGTAGGATGGCTCAACCTATGTTATTAATATAAATGGTATTTTTCTAGAGTAATTTGCATTATTGTGTCTTATATAATTAAAGATACAAGAACCATTAAAAGGTAAACTTATCATTCATTGCTATATGTAGCACTGTCAACATTGTCCTAGAAATAGTTTGAGGAGGTCTTCCCATAGTGGGTCACGCCAAGCTGTAGTTTCATGATTCAGATCCCCTTTTGAACCTAGATTTTTGGATCTATACTTTTATTAGGTAACTTTTCATCATGGAAACCCAGTTTTCATAGGCTTAAGACCCATTCACCCTGACAATACTCGTACTTGCTTTCTTTATAGACCTTTGGTTAGTGAATTCTTTATGTTATCCTTTAATTGAACGTAATCGATTATGATAAATACGTTTGAGAGTAATTGTCTGGCGGTATTATTTTACAATGTATATGTCTAGACTTGCCTTTATACATATCGTTTAGTACCCTACCTGTTATACTCTAAATATAGTAATGTATGCAGATAACTGGCACAAGCATTGGCTAATTAGGAATATCTTCTAAGAATTTTTGAAGCCACTCGACTTCCTTGACAACCTTTTTTAGCTATAAATTCATATTACATAGTGGAACTGGCAATGCACGTTTGCTTAGTGGATTTTCAAGATACGAATGATCCGCCTAACATGTAGACAAATCCACTTGTGGATTTTGAGTATGTGGAGTCTGATATCCCATTTGCATCGTTGTATCCTTCTAGTACATTGAATTTCCTATGTATAGCAAACATTTGTTCATAATGTATCTGAGACACCTTAGGATTCTTACAATAGCAATCCAGTGGTCATTTCCCAAATTATTTGTAAACCTATTTAGCTTTCTTATTGCATGAGAAACATATAGCCTAGTTTAGATTGTTAGGTACATAAGACTCCCTATAACACAAGAGTACTCTAACTGGTTGATCGAATCACCAATGTTTTTAGCAAGATGTAAGTTACATCAACATGTGTCCTAGTGATATTTGTGTTTCTATTACTAAATTTGTTTAGTACTATCGACATGTAGTGTGGCTGAGATAGTATTATTCTTTCATATGTTTTGAGAATCTTGATGTCCAGAACAATATCTACGAGGCCTATATCTTTCATGTCAGATTTGCATATTATTATTTTCATAGTGGATGTAATCACATTAATACTTTCAAAGGTCAACATATACAATGACATATTCTTTATTATTTTGTATTACATTTACACATTTGTATTATATACTGATATATTCTTTATCACACACAATGACATATTATTTCGTATTACATAGACATATTCGTCACATTCATTTATCTTGAAGTCATTCAAGGTCATGACTTTGTCAAATTTATCATGTCATTACATTGGTGCATGTTTTAGACCATATAGAGATTTAGCAAGTTATATACTTGATTCTCTTTACTTTGAGCAACGTAACTCTTAGGTAGTTTGATGTATATCTCTTTCTTTAGTTTTCCATTCATGAAAGTTCTCTTTACATTCATGTGATGAATTCAAAATTGTATATCAAATTTATAAAAATCAACATCGAATGAATGATATTCTTGTAACTAGAGAACATTTACCCAAATATACAAATTACACCTAATGAGATTATAAAAATTGCTCAAGCACATGTTTTTCTTTTCCATATTAAGTTTGTTGGCATATAGCCTCCCTTAATAGGTTGTTTTAATGTGACAAATCCTCTTGTGTTTAGTGTGCTAATTACTCTTGTTATACATATTCTATCTTGCACTCTAATTCATCAAAAAGCACATCTTTATCATTTAGATCAAAGCTTTATTGTTATATCTTATGAAACTAATTCTCATACAAATATTTTTAACCTTATCTTTGTGTACATTGAGAATTAGCTTTAGTGATCAACTACAAAGTTTCTTAGAATGATGTTTCCAACAATTCTCGTGAAGAAGGTTTTCTGATCCGAGCATCGTAGTGAAAGATATACTCATTAAAAGGTGTTTTAGACCTTTGGTGCGGTACACCGCACTATGGGCACGGTACACCGCAGATGTGCGGACCAGGGCACGGACCAGGGGGCTAGCCCGTCAGAGAGCAAGTGAATTTAGCAAGCTTGGCGCGGTGCACCTCACCAACCCCGCGGTGCACCTCACCAACCTCGCGGTGCACCTCACCAACCCCGCGGTGCACCGCAGATTAGGGTTTCCTGCAGCAAAATGAAGACAAAAGGAATAGATCCGTTGGGGATATTAATATATCCGTTGGAGACAAATCATATGACCGTTGGGAGCATTTTGCAGCTATAAATTGAAGGTCTTTCAAGGCTACAATCACACCTTCAACCCATATACACTTAGGGGCTTAATTGTTATCATCCAAGAAGGTGTCAAGAGCTATAATTGTCATATCCACTCAATTAAGGAGTTAATCCAAGGAGCTTCAAAGTTATTATCAACTCAAGAGAAGTATTAAGCTTATAGTTATATCATCTCTTTAGGAGTTCATTAGCAAAGTAGTTTCACCCCTTAAACACTTTGTATTTATCCTCTTAAGTCTAGTTCTTGTAATAGATAGATTAAGAGAGAATTTGAGTAGCGGTAGTATACTCGGTGTCCTTGTGTTGAGATAGCACAAGTGTTTGAGTATCGGGAGTATACTCGGTGTCCTTGTGTTGCGATAGCACAAGTGTTTGTCCTTCGTGGTATCGAAGAGGTTGTAAGGGTTATTGTGTTCTCGACCCGGTTAAGAGAGACACGGGAGCTTAGTGAAAAGCTTGAAATCCTAAGGAGGCTTCCTTAGGTAGTGGATGTAGGGAAACCGAACCACTATAAATCGTGTGTATCTTTCTATCCCTACTCTATTTACTTTCCGCACTTTATATGTTTGATAATATGCTAGTATGAATATTGTGATATTGATTATCTAGTTTATCTAACATATTGTCATCTAGAGTAGTAAGAGATTAGAAACTCGTTTTACTTGATAAAATGCTTATATGAATAATTTGATAATATTGTCTTTTAGGATTATCTAATTCATGACTATTTAGTTTTGATTATATGCTTACTAGTATGAATATCGTGATTATGTTTTTCTAGCTAATCAAACTTTGGTCTTCTAAATTAGTAAGAGAATAATCGATTTACTTGTTTAACTTATATATCGAACCTCTAACTTGTCCTTTGCATGATCCCATGAGTGTTTGATATATTAGTTGACTTAGAAGTTTTTCTCTAAAATTTATTATTGTCCAAAAGATTTTTTATTATGCATTAATCTTATTAGTAATCCTATTCACCCCCCTCTAGGACTTTCAATTGGTATCAGAGCCTAACTCTACGTGAATAGCTTAACCGTTAGTAGAGTAAACGATTTGGAATTTAATCTTTTGGAAGAGTTGTTTTCTACACAACCTCCATTTCTTTATAGGTAATCGTTACTTTGCTTGGAGGAAACAAATGGAAGAATTAATATACGAAAGAACGCTCAAATCTCGAAAAAAGAAAATCCGGTGATTTCTTTTCTTTATCTCGTATATTATATTGCGTTTCCTCCTTATGGCTTGCGTTTTTAATTATGTTTTGGGTTGTGATTTGATTAGTTGTGTTTGTTGTTATCATGTTTTATCTTTGGATATTATCTTGTGATTCTTATCATTGTTTTAATGTTATTAGTGTTATTGCATCTAATTCTCATGAATGATGTTTTTGCACTTTAACTCTTAGAATTTTGGTAATTGCATCTTAGTCCCCAAAATTTTCAAAATTGCACTTTGACCCCTCATAGTTTTAAATTCTCCAAAGTGTCATAGTTTGGACTTCATATTCTTTCACATGTAATATTTGCCATCTTAGTTCATATTTTTTTTTTTAAAAAAATTGCATTTTTAGTCCTTACTATGTGAAATTGCTTTTTAGTCTCTCAACGATTATAAATTGCACTTTTTATTCTTACAAGTTTTTATATCCTTTTAAAAGTGCCTATTGATTGATAAGAGGGAAAAAGATCAAAGATATTAGTTTACTCTTTCAAATCTTAATTTATCTTTGATCACAAATTTGCATTTTCATATAGGTGAGTTTTTAACGAAATTGCTTTTCAAAATATTTTTCCGATAATCTTTTGCATTTTCCATAGCATTTCAAAAATGTTTTTATGCATAGAATTATGGGAATTTTATCCATTATTGGTCATTAACTCATTTGCATGAATTTGCTTAGCCTTACTATCTATATGTTGTGCTTCATTATGTGCTTATATGGTTTATTCCCTATTGTGCAAATATCTTGTATAACTTGACCTTTGATGCTTAAAATTGCTTAGTTTTTACATTGGGTCTTTTTGTACTTTTTTAAAAATATAGGGGTATTTGTGTAATAAACTGTTTTATGTGTTTTCGCGTTTTACTTTGTGTTTCTTTTCAAAACAAAAATTATCTTATAAGTTTTATACCATTCCGAATCTTTTGGGGAAGTTTCGAATGTGTTTCGGGTGTTTTTAAAAGAACCAAAAATTTCCTTCTTGTTCACTTCGCCGAACGTTTTTGCGGTGCACCGTACTACTCCGCGGTACACCGCGATCCAGGGTTTCTGTCTTTGTTATTTTTCTTTATCTTTCGCCCAGTTTATTCGCAAACATATTCTACAGTGCGGTACACCGCACAGTAATCGCGGTACACCGCGGAATAGGGTTTCGCCTGGATCCATGTTTTGGATATTTAGGACTTTATTGCTATATTTGGTATGATTTGGATAATTGGTTTAGTATGCTATGTTTTAATTTCAGATATTTGATGTTTTAGATGCTTTAATTATATGCTTCGGATTTTATATTGTTGTGTTGATGTTGCTAACTCTTTCCTTGATGATATAGGTACTATTGCATCATTTATCCTTGATCTTGTTTTATTTTGCATTGTGGTCCCTAATGGTTGAAAATATTGCATTGTGATCCCTATAGGTTGGAAAATATTGATTTGAGGTCCCTATAGTTTGAACAAGTTGCATTTAGCTTTCTTATGCTTGAAAATTACACCTAGGTCCCTATTATCTTGAGAAAGTTATACTTAGGTCCTTGAAATTTTTCAAAATTGCATTTAGTCCCTAAACTTTTGAAAAATGCATATTGACCCCTATACTTTTCAAAGATTAAAATTTTACCCCTTGATCTCTTAAAATCGGTTCAAATATTCTTATTGGTAAAAAGGGGAGAAATTTTTGGTCAAACTTTTTCAAAATTGAAACAAACTTTCTATGCATTTTGTGAGGGGGAGTTTTTCTTAAATTATCTTTAAAAACTCAAATGCTTGGTTAATCGTTTGCACTACTCGTTTATCTTATAATTGCACTAATCGTTTGTGTTGTTAGAAAGCTTATAAAGATGAAAACGTTTCAATCAAGAAGTTGGTAAAATGTCTCTATCCCTTGTCTCATTATTTCATATTGATTCATGCTTTACTAATCCTTGTGCATTTCATTTTGTTAAAATGTTTTAATTGCTTTAAACTCTTGGACTCTTTTTATCATTGTTTAAAATCTATTCACTTGAGTTCTTGCTCTTCTATGTTTAGTTGCTTGATATTATTTTTATTATCCCGTCTTTTTGATGAAGACAAAGGGGGAGAAATATGTGCACTAAAACTTTCAAAATTGCACTTTTTAATACTCACAAATGCATTTCATATCTTATATTCATTTTTACTTAAATGCTTATTGTGAGGGGGAGCTTAATTGCATTAGAGCTTAAACTTTCATATCTTTCCTAAGGTGTTTTAGTGAAGGATTTGTCATCATCAAAAAGGGGGAGATTGTTGGCATATAGCCTCCCTTAATAGGTTGTTTTAATGTGATAAATCCTCTTGTGTTTAGTGTGCTAATTACTCTTGTTATACATATTCTATCTTGCACTCTAATTCATCAAAAAACACATCTTTATCATTTAGATCAAAGCTTTATTGTTATATCTTATGAAACTAATTCTCATACAAATATTTTTAACCTTATCTTTGTGTACATTGAGAATTAGCTTTAGTGATCAACTACAAAGTTTCTTAGAATGATGTTTCCAACAATTCTCGTGAAGAAGGTTTTCTGATCCGAGCATCGTAGTGAAAGATATACTCATTAAAAGGTGTTTTAGACCTTTGGTGCGGTACACCGCGCTATGGGCACGGTACACCGCAGATGTGCGGACCAGGGCACGGACCAGGGGGCTAGCCCGTCAGAGAGCAAGTGAATTTAGCAAGCTTGGCGCGGTGCACCTCACCAACCCCGCGGTGCACCTCACCAACCTCGCGGTGCACCTCACCAACCCCGCGGTGCACCGCAGATTAGGGTTTCCTGCAGCAAAATGAAGACAAAAGGAATAGATCCGTTGGGGATATTAATATATCCGTTGGAGACAAATCATATGACCGTTGGGAGCATTTTGCAGCTATAAATTGAAGGTCTTTCAAGGCTACAATCACACCTTCAACCCATATACACTTAGGGGCTTAATTGTTATCATCCAAGAAGGTGTCAAGAGCTATAATTGTCATATCCACTCAATTAAGGAGTTAATCCAAGGAGCTTCAAAGTTATTATCAACTCAAGAGAAGTATTAAGCTTATAGTTATATCATCTCTTTAGGAGTTCATTAGCAAAGTAGTTTCACCCCTTAAACACTTTGTATTTATCCTCTTAAGTCTAGTTCTTGTAATAGATAGATTAAGAGAGAATTTGAGTATCGGTAGTATACTCGGTGTCCTTGTGTTGAGATAGCACAAGTGTTTGAGTATCGGGAGTATACTCGGTGTCCTTGTGTTGCGATAGCACAAGTGTTTGTCCTTCGTGGTATCGAAGAGGTTGTAAAGGTTATTGTGTTCTCGACCCGGTTAAGAGAGACACGGGAGCTTAGTGAAAAGCTTGAAATCCTAAGGAGGCTTCCTTAGGTAGTGGATGTAGGGAAACCGAACCACTATAAATCGTGTGTATCTTTCTATCCCTACTCTATTTACTTTCCGCACTTTATATGTTTGATAATATGCTAGTATGAATATTGTGATATTGATTATCTAGTTTATCTAACATATTGTCATCTAGAGTAGTAAGAGATTAGAAACTCGTTTTACTTGATAAAATGCTTATATGAATAATTTGATAATATTGTCTTTTAGGATTATCTAATTCATGACTATTTAGTTTTGATTATATGCTTACTAGTATGAATATCGTGATTATGTTTTTCTGGCTAATCAAACTTTGGTCTTCTAAATTAGTAAGAGAATAATCGATTTACTTGTTTAACTTATATATCGAACCTCTAACTTGTCCTTTGCATGATCCCATGAGTGTTTGATATATTAGTTGACTTAGAAGTTTTTCTCTAAAATTTATTATTGTCCAAAAGATTTTTTATTATGCATTAATCTTATTAGTAATCTTATTCACCCCCCCCTCTAGGACTTTCAAAGTTCCTCTGGGTCATTAAGTGTAAAAAAATTAAGATCAACTACAAAAATAAATGCACCTCTTGAAGAGCATATCTCCAGAAAATGCACCTTTTAATTATTAGATCACCAATATTTGTAGATAATTATATATCTAGAACATGTTCAATCAAGGATTTTCTGCAAGATAAGCTACCAAACCCTCGTAACAATTTTAAGATGCAAGATAAATGGCAATGTAACCCATGGATTTGGTGAAGTGTGATATGAAACCAAGTAAAACTTGCATTTTTTAAATCATACAACAAAATAATAAATCAAAGCCTAAAAAGGACAATTTTTAAAAAGCTGAGGAGGTACACTGAATATTCTAAAAAATTTCTAGACGTATAAATATAATTCTTTTATGGGATCAAAGTAAATATTTAGTGGAAACTAACCAAAAATACCCATGTGTTATATAAAATATCCAAAAATACCATATTTCCCGGTGCTATAAGAATTAATTAAAAATACCCCTACATTATAGAAAATACATGTGTAACCTGATACCATATATACATAATATTGTTGACGACTCAATGTGGTAAAATGAACATAAATTCCCTATTAATGAAATGAAAGTTATTTCATCAGACCATCGTGTGTGTTTGAAATTTTTTTAAGTGCACCATCTATCATCGCAATCAATAAGGACATTCATAATTAACTATAACACATGAGAAATTTGTTAGTGATGAATAATGCAATAAATATGGAGACGTCCAAACTGAATGAGAAATATAATGTATGTAATCTCCATGATGTGTTTGATGCCACCAAAAGAGGGCATAACAAGCCTGAGTTACTCCGTAAGTCATTGTGGTAGGAGCTAAGAGTCACCTGAAGACGAATCGATGAATCAACCTAAATTTTCCACAGTGATAAATGCCGAAACTAATTTAGCGATACAAAAACTATGAAGTTTTAATTATTTTTATTGCACTTAACCACGGTAAGTTGAGCAAGATTGGCAAGCACTCTACTGAGTGATGGTACCTTAATAACTTAGCAGAATGCTCAACTTCAGAAGGATCCCCCATCTTGATTCTCGTGAAAATGTCTGAAAAAACTACATCAATACCACAAGTTGCATCATAGATAATACTGCATATATACAAACAAAATCCGCCACCTGAAACAATCATCGCTTAAACACATTGGCTTACAGTCACAATGTCCCTACTTTCAAGCCTATTGGAATAAAAACTAAAACAAAGTGTTCAAGAAACAGTACTTACCTAATAATTATAACATAAACCCTATTAATACAGGGATCAATAATACACATACATAATATTTGGCCTACATAAACAAATCCCAGATCAGACAATGAAAAATGTGAGTAAGCAATTAAATAAATAAGCAATGAAATTGAAAATTAATGTCAGACTCGAGACATAAAATAATTGTACTTTTTATTTGTTGAATCATATTAAGAAGTATAAGATCTAGATAACATGTCGTTTCTTTCCAATTTCGAACTCAAATTTTAAAACCAATGATAGAATACAATTTTGTCAAAACAACCATTTGTAAGAGAATAACTTTTTTTTTGACAACTTAAAATATTGTTGGAGTGGAGTATGATCTTCATGTGGTATGCTTGTGATTACGGATGCGTGAGTAGGACAATGGTAGCAGGGCATTTGTTGGTGAAAGCGAAAAATATAAAATTTAGAAATGTAAACGTTGATGGGTTTGTCATGTCCAAAAAAAAAACGTTGATGGGTTTGAAAGAGAAAAGTGAGTGCAAGAGATGGATTTGAGAATTAGAGATATATGCGTCTAGATTTGAGACGTGTGGAAAAGTTGATAGGATATTTAAATGATTAGATTTGGATTTATGGAGGATTATATGTGATTTGATTATAATATGATTTAGAGTTAAAACAAAAAATAATATTGAGTTTTAAAAATTTAAATAATTTTGAACAATTCAAGCAGTTCATAATGTAAAGTATTTAAACCATAAAAAAAATGTTTTATATTATTGATATCTATATTATTTTCATTATGTATGTATGAAATATATAAAAATAAGGATATTAGTTATTTAGAAATAAAATAATATATTAATTCAATAAGTATATTAATCCAAACAATAAATATATAGAAAATTCGTTACTAAATTCTTGTTTTTCTTTTTACTTGATGTAACCAACCTTTAAATACTCACATTCCCTTCATTTACTATACTTACCTTTTTCTTTTTTACTAAAAATATCTTTCATTAATCTAAACATACTCTAATGATTAAATTAGACAAATTTTAGTTAAATAATTAAACATCGAGATATTAAAATTAGTTTAGGGACCATTACCTCAATTCAACTACTTTAGAGATTACTTTGATAACCTGACTTTATTTTAAGAAACCGTTTTATTTTTTGCTTGACTTAGTAGTTAGTACCATTCAAACTTATTTATAACCTTTAGTAGAGAAAAATAGTTTTTTTTTTTAACATGGGAGAGCCACTTTTAGACTCGGTGGCATACGGTTCGAATATATACAACCAAGACTCTGAACAGTTAAGCTAACCTCAACCGATTAAAACAATTTATTTCTGTCGTGTAGTAATATATCTACAATTTGGAATTTGGATGTTAGAAGTAGATATTTCTTGATTAATGACTAAATTAAAGTATTATAAGCACGACTCGAGTTCGTGGAACCAAAAAACAGAATTTGTAATATTGAGTTAATTTTGACCCAAAATGGTCAAAATTAGTTGTGTTAACCGAGAAAAAACGAGCAAACAAATGGATTTCTTTTATCTAACTTCACCACCATGTGCAGCTCATTTGTTCGGCCCATTTTACTTTTAAGACCCATACAAAACGGCAGCCCAAAAGTCACAACCCAAACGCAAAAAGATACTAAGTGATGATTTATAGAATTGGTTCTGGCGGGGCTCGAACCCGCGACCTTCGGCTCATAAGACCAACGCTCTAACCAACTGAGCTACAGAACCAACCTGTTTCATTTTAAATTCTTTACAAAGAAACGCACACAAAGATAATTTTACTTAATTATATAGTAAATATATTAATAAAACATAGTAACACGAGGCATTACAGGCGTTTTCAAAACAAATAAAGAGACAACTGTTATTACCATTATTGGTGTTAATAAAGAAGAAACAACTTCTAGGAAGTTAAATACCAGATGTAAGGTCAATAAAGTGATTGAATGAGAAGCTTGAGCCTTAATTATGACCATGAGATCGTGTAAAGACTTTTCTAGTTAGAGAGTTTCTTTTTACTCTGACAACCTTGAATTAGTTCAAGAAATCTTGGGGTTGACCGGACATCATTGGAGTCTTAAACATATTCTTTCGGAAGTTAGAAAATGGTTAGGTCAGTCTTCCTGTTGGGAAGTTACCCATATTGATAGAAGATATAATTTTACAGCGGATGCACTACTAAGTGCACTAGAAGGAACATGGATTATCTAACTGGAGGGACTATTCTCTTACTGCCTCTAATACGTTTCTTACTAATCTTTGTAATAGTTATAGGTAGTTATGGTGGCTTTTGTCGACAAATAAAACACAAAAGAACAAAAAATAAATAAATAAATCCAACAAGACATGAACTCTACATAACAAGTAGGAATTAGAAATAAAAGTTACAACGTTCGAAACCCCTCTTAAACATATGTAACCTAGTTCTGATTTACCTGAAGATATGCATAAAGAGGCTTGCATATTCCTGTAGCTTCAGTCATGGTGCGAGCAAGTTGGCGTGGACAACCCATGTATCAAAAGTGAAAAAGAAAAAAGAAATTAAGGATTGGACCTAATAAAAGGAGTATAATAAAATAAATGTGATTTACTTACTAAACTAATTACGTAATTATGATTAAAATTATTAGATTTTAATTTTTGTAAATTTAGTTAATAATTAAATTTGTTAGCTTTTGATATTAGATATTAAATAAATCGTAACTGAAATCGTTCATATTATACATATAATTTTATATAAACCGATAAAATGCTAATAAAACCAAAACTTAATGGTTTTGTATGATATATTGTAAGTGTCATGTGGGCTGACAAACATGGTGTTTATAAGTTTTCATAAATGCACACTTATATACATGATCAATACCATTTTATCACACAATCCACACATTAGTCATACCAATCCCAATATTCACGAATTCGATCTCAGTGAGAAGGTTTGTTAAAGATACCAACCAATTGGTTCAACGAGTCTAGAAATTCTAAGGAAATATCTCCCTTTTTATTGTGATCCCGAATAAAATCATTTTTAATCTCTATATTTATTTTTCTAAGGTTTTGGACCGGGTTCATAGTTATATTAATAACACTCGTAGTAACAGATCAAATACGTGCACTATCATAGACAAGGACAGAATTCAACAAAGTTGGTTCAGCCAAAAAGGATTGGCTAACACAATTTTTGGCTGGTACATATTGGACCTCGATCATGAAAAAAATAACACTATTTTGTTTTTACTAGACAGTGAATTATCATAATAACTGGAAACTTCCACTCATAATTTTTCTATCAGGCATACACCCAACATAATAGAGATTTGAATATTTTAATAAATCAAATGATGTATACTTAGGATACCAAAACCCTGCATGCATGGTGCCTTTCAAGTATCTAAGAATTTGTTTTACGACATTGAGATAAGATACCTTAGGGTATGATTGAAATCTATCACATGATTATAAGGTAACATGATATCAGGTCTAAAAGTTAAGTATAAGAGATTACCAATCATACATTGAAACATTCTCTCAACCACGTCTTTATCGTTTTCATCTTTATCTAGCTTTACGGATGTACTCATAAGAGTTTCGATTTATTTTTATCCTCAAGACTGAATTTATTGATGAGATTTTTAGTGTTAGTTGGATTGATTTACAAATATTATTTCATTTATTTTCCTAATTTGGTTTCCAAGAAATAAGTTCATTTCACCCAATGCTCATTTCAAATTCCTAATGCATACTTGTCGAAAAATTTACATAAAGATTCTCATTAGTAGCACAAAATAATTTTGTACATGTGGCACATCAAATTAATTTATTTTAAGGAAAATAGTAGAATTAATTTATCCTCTTCGAATACCATATTTTATCAATAAGCTATTCAATCTTTCATACCAATCTCGAGTGATTTGTTTCCATCCATACAAGGGTTCTGTAAGTTTACAAGTATGATTTGACGAATTGGGATCTTTAAACATCGAAGGTTATTGTACATACACTTATTCATCAATAACCTTTTTAAAAAAATACTTTTGACATCTGTTTGATGTGAATTAAATTTTATAAAAAATAGCAAGAAAGATGCGAATAGATTCAAGACTAGCTACTCTGACAAAAGTATCATCGAAGTCTATACATTCGCTTGATTGTAACCCCAAGCAACTAATCCTGCATTATTCCTATCTACAGTATGTGTATCATTCATTTTACTTTGACAAACACATTAAGTTATAATTATTGTATTAACATATGGTCTCTCAACAAGTTTCCATACTTTACTTCTTTCAAATTGATTTGTTGTAAGACCACCATATCTTTCAACAAATCATCGACCTCATATGCAACACTTGTGAACTGGTTGCTAAAGAACTGAATTGTCTCTCCTTCCTAGTAATACATCTCCAAGAGGAACGATCCTGCTCATCTCAGGTTCCTCTTAGGGAAGAAAGCCTTTATTTCTCATTTATTTTGTCAAAGTGCTTGGTTGTAGGGCCTCAAGACAGGAGAATTAATGTTGGGCTTTCCCTGATAATATAGAGGGGAACTCCTTGCAGCATGGTGTGTTCAAACTTGTTACAAATTCCATATACCTCGTGCACATACTGATGTGATACTGGTCGCTCCTAGAGTGTGGTAAAATATCAACACAAAAGAAGATAAACAACTAACCTCTAGTGTACGGGTTGTTCCAAGTAATAGACTAGTAAAGTCAGATATTCGTATCCACATGGATTTTGAGGTTATGATTAAGTGTTTAATACGCAAAGTAGAAGTAATTGCACTAATAATAGAAATACGCAAGGTGACACTAAATTAACTAAAATATTATGTAGATATGAGTGGTATACTTCAGTTTTGCTAGAGAATCACCAAAGTTCATTAATTCTTAATTTATTGTTCAAGGGTAAAATTGGTATTTTACATTAGTCAGGACTCTAATGTTTTCCTAACTCCCGTCAGGGTAGATTAAGGAAGCTATCCTATGGTATTACTGACCCCGTCAGGGTGACAATAAAGATACTTTCAGATAATTAAGAAATTAACACAATTGGATACGCGGTTAGTGCGTCTATAATATAGTTGAGTAATTAAACCCCTCTCCCGGATGATCGTCGACACTAACAAATAGCCTAATTACTATGGGATATACCTAATTAATCAGATAAGATAGAGTATTTAAAGCAAGAATATTATCAATGGAAAATAGTACGATTTAATTTAAATTAAAGAAATCCCAAGTTAAATAAACTCTGAAATAAAAAATAGGGTTCATCCCTTAATTGCGATTCTCAAGTACAGTAAATTTAGCACATAAAAATTATGGGAATAACAGAAATAAAGAAATACATGATTTGGTGCTGAATTATTGAATATTAGCCAAAGACCAATCTTCTTCTCTTCTGTTCCCTGCTTCAAGTGCTTCCCCTCTCTTAAAAATAAGTAATATAATGAAGTGTATTGATTATGGGGTCTAATAAGACTTATATGGAGGTAACTTGGGGCTAATCAAGTGATTAAGGGTCCAAATCCGTTTTATTAATCTCGCACTGCTGTACACCACTCCAGTAAAACAGGTGTAAGTTTCACATCGTAAGTCCAAATCAACTGAAACCACTTCTCAAATATCGCTAACTCAGAGGCCCATCGTTTCATTTGAACCAAAAAGTCAGATTCTGCATCGTTTAGGCTCGGGAAGGGCTAGAAGTGAAAACTTTCCAGTTTTTAACGCTCATCCACCTTCACTAAAGTGGTGTTTTTCGCTCCTTGAAAGCTTTCTGTTGATCTTGGACTTTAAACTTCACTTTTTCTCTTCACCTTGGTGCCTCCTAACAACCATGTACCTAAGAACTTCACACTAAACAAGCAAATTAACGCACAAAAGCTCTAAAAGTAACACTATTTTAATTCTGAAGGAAGAAAGTGCAATATAGCAAAATATTACTATAAATCTATCAACAGTCCAAATTCAACCTGAAATGATGTCTCCTAAGGAGATTTATCTATCACAAAAAGGGAGACATCAGATACTTAGGGTTTGTTGACCCATTGATGGTTGGTACAGTCGGGGGTCTTGACTTTGCTGGCATCAATGAATCTAAGCCCGATTTAACTATCCTTGAGGTGGGGTGAATATGGTTACAAGACCTAACACGTAGATAAAAACCAATTTTTTGTAACAATTAAGCATATGGTTGGGATAAATACTTAGCAAGAAACTAAGTATCATATGATGTAGAATAAGATAGTTAAATTATATAACCAACAAATACATCATCAAGTGGCTAGTTATTACTAAGCTTGTAAGCATCGATTTAACTAGAAAGAATATGGTCAATAGGGTAGTCAAACCCAAGTTTGTGAAATAAGCTAAACAATATATAATTAATACCAATACTAGCAATGCTAATAGATAATAAACTATGTTAGATTAGCTAAGGTATTAATTTAAGAATTATCACAAAAATATACATATATGATATTTAAAGAGAGTATAGGGATAGATATACATATGATGTTTAAAGAGAGTATATGGATATATATGACACATAAGGATTTATATCAGTTCATACTTTCAAGGGATCCTCCCGAGAGCCTAGTACACTACCTAAAATCATCTAATCTTAAGATTACAAAATTCCACTGATCATATTTATAACTTCAATTAGGCGTGACAGTCGATTTTGAAACCTTTCGAAATCTTCTAGAATTTCCATTCGTATACCACAAGGCATAAAGTGTTTTACTAAAAACATATAAACAAGTTGTTGTCTTTACAAGGTGAGAATAAGCTATCCTAATCCTAATTCTAGACCAATAACTATTAAAAATGAGGTACAAACAAGTGAAATTATCATAGTTTCTATAATACTCCTTAATGATCAAATTTAGGAATTAAGTGCAACATGTAGCTAAATATTGATAATATAATTAGCTTTATGCTATATGAGATCCATAGCTATAATATGGATGAAATGGTGTAAAAATATGTTTTCTAGAGATGGAAATTAAGTTACGAAATAATTGGGTATTTATAGACAAAGCTCCCGAACTTGTTATATTTTGTAGCTATCAACTCGTATTCTAAAATTCTATTATGGTCACATTTGGTCTATTTTACCTTGTTACTCGATGATATTTGAAGATTTATAGTCAAAAGAATATTTTCAATCCTTGAATAGTAAACAAGATTGAGAATGCGATATTTCAACTACATTAAGGAAAGCGAGAGGTTTAGCAGCTTCCATAAGAGTAAATAGAAAATCAGAACTGACCAGAGTAAAGAAATCACAATTAGACCAATGATGTCTCGTGTTTTGAGATAGATAAATATGGTCACGAAACATCTTTTTTAGGAGTTATTGAACTTAGATGAGGGATTTATCCCTATTATATGACATTATTTAGATTCTTTGCTTATCTCAGATATTATGATACTTTTGGAACCTTTGTGCGTTAATTGTATGTTAAGTGTGTAGCTCTTAGGTACCTGTATGATATGATACCCTGAGATGACGCGAAGAAGTAAAAAACTAAAGTTCAACCCCAATTCAACGCATAAAAAGAGAAAAAAGTCACCTTAGAGTACAAGTGCGGTTGTTGGTAAAACTTTGAAGTCAACTTGAGAGAGTCACCATTTACATTTGTTGAGGTTTTTTATCAATCCCATGGAACTCAATATAGTTCTTCGAGTCAGGAGCGCGCAGAGGAAGCAATATGCATAAAGTACTTGAGACCACATAGTTATGCTAATGTTGCCACTGTGACTTGACCAGTCTAGAATTAGTAAATACGTTTTGGGCCACTTTTGACCCACCCAAGTGGCCCCCACAACCAAAAAACCAGGTTTTATCATTACTTAGGTGAAAATTAAGATTGAAATCAGCTACACATCTATTTTTTTGAAATAAAATAAGCACCTGGAGCTAAGGAGAAGAGAAGACAAGACCATTTCACCTCTTTCGATCAGTTCTTTTGATCAAGACTTTGATTTTGAGAGCATTTTATTCTACTTTTCCTTGCTTATTATGAAAATGAATATGTTTATTGTTTATTTTCCCTCTATTAGTAGATTGAGAAGTGTTATTAAACCTAGATTATGATTTATGTCATTTTAATGTAATTTGGGATTTGACAATTGAAATGAATTGATATTTTTCCGTTGAATATGAAATTGTATCAATGTGTGAATGTATTATTATTATTTCCAATTAGTGGTTTAGCATAGAAATTATATTACGTGGAACTAGTTCCTGTTTGTTTAATGTGTCCTATTGAACCGAGAGGTCTTGAACAATAAAATAGATATTAGTGTTAGAGTTTATCGTCCTAATCCTTGGTATTGTCACTCGGGAGAGGTTGATAAAGTACCAAGGGCGTATATTTTCTATCCGGGAGGGATTTAGGAGGATAGTTGGATCCTGGTTAATGTGGAAAAAGTCAATTCACCCTTAAAACACGAAACGGTTAAGTCAAGACAAAGAGTCAGGGGCCTAACTGAAAAGATTAATGTACTAGTAGAAGTCCCCATATCTTAAATAGTCAAGAATAACAGAACAGTAAGATGAACGTCTAACGGGGATTACGAGAATTTCTCAAGCTATCTTATCATCTTATTTTTCCATATTTTCATTACATACCTTCTTTATCTTTCATTATTATTGCTTAAACCTTGTTAATTGCATTTTAGTCCTTTCATAATATTTAAATTACAAAAATTATAATTCAAAAACCATCATTTCATTACGTTTTTGCAACTAACACCCCGATCACTTTATAAATCACGACAACTAACCTCATAGACTCTATGGAGTACGTTACATAATAATTACTACGTGATCTAGAAAGAGATGCGATTAAAAGGCATTAAATAATTACTTAATTCTTAGACATGAATCAAGTTATTTACGACTCATTATATAGCCAGATGGCATACACTCATAGGGCGTGAGATAAGAAATTAGGATAATATGATCAAAGAAATCTGACTGCATTAGGTTTGAATTGTAGATAACTAACTATATTGTCATAAACAATACATTTAGGTTTCCAATTCAATCTCCCCTAGTTGGGTAATAACAACCAGTAAGAGTCTTAGCTATATTTAAAAGTGTCTTAGATTGACTAAATAGGAAAGTCCCTAATTGAAATGTCTTATAAGTGTCAATGCACTTAATGAGTTGAAGTAGTATTATCCTAGATAGCGTTCCATGTTATACTCTTTACCATATAATATACATCTAAAAAATTAGCTTAGTGCCTGGATTATATATAATTAGGCACATAAGATAAATCTACAAAAAGAACCATTTTTAATGAATCTAAACATAGTAATTTACCCAGATCATCCCAAGTCCTCAATGGTTCATCCATTGTGTATCACACATAGATAAAAAAGAATTATAGATAATAAATCCAGTAAAGCTTAATCTTATCTTTATTGTCATTTTGTAAGAAATTGATGACCTTGTAGAAGACATCATTAACCTCTACTCTCTGGTGGTTATACAGTTGTGCCAAGTAGTCACTGGAAGTCATGTGACCTAATGTTAAAGTTTTTAGTCGGTGGATGTCCAAACACTTAACCACGTAGAGCATGTCAACTTAACCGTGCATACCATGATGGTTAAAGGTGGAATTTTTTTAAACACAGTTTTTCTAGAACTATTATAAATACCGCCCATTTAGAAAACCACACATGATATATTGTTTAGAACTAGTATTCGATTGACTCATTTTAACGGTAGTCCATTATGTGCACACAAGGATTTGGAAAACATTTTAAAGCCAAATTTTGTTGTAAAATTAATAAAATGTGTGAGGGATAACTTTTGACACCCAATCGTTTTCATAACCCAACTTATTTAACGACATGATACATATCACAATTCATAAAACATTTAACTGAAAGAATGTTGTTTTTATCAAGTTTTTGAAAGATAAATTTAAAACAAGTTTGTTCATTTACACAAACATGTAAAGGTCATATATCAATACAATGAGATTGGTCAAATTGTGCAAATAAAATCATCAGCACATGAGAGATACAAGGTGGGATTCTTTACTTCGAGAAGTAACTTTGTTTTGTGAGATTTACAAGATCATCACGCCACATATAGATTATGATTTCATACATCGAGGACGACCTCATCGTAATTTCCCTTCCAAAAAATATTCACACCACTATCGAATTGATCTATTTTGTGGGGTTATTGATAAACAACTTTAAGAACTTAATAATCGTTTCGATGAGGTAAATACAGAATTGCTTACTTGTGTTGCTTGTTTGAATCCTGATAATTCATTTTCAACAATTGATAAGACAAATCTGATCTGTCTTGTCAAAATTTATCCTCGTGACTTTTCAAATGTGGAACTTGGTGCACTTGAATATCAACTTGATAATTATATTTCAAGATATGAAGTCCAAAAATGGGTTCTTGAGAGTTAAAGGGATAGGCGATCTTACAAAAACAATTGCTAGAATCGAAAAAGGATCAAGTATCCTTTAATTTATAGGATTTTGACGTTGGCTATGATTTTGCCAATCACTACGGCTAGTATTGAAAGGCGTTTTTCGTCAATGAATATTGTAAAAAATCGTTTGTGCAATCGAATGGGAGACATATAGATGAATGATTGTTTAGTAACATATATCGAAAAGGAACTTTTATGCCCTATCGATAGGGAAGTACTTTTACAACGTTATCAAAAGATCTAATCACCCAGAGCAATTATAATATGGTAAGTTTACTAATATTAAAACTTCTATCAATTCTTTTGTTTAAATAATTATTTGATAATAAATATGGATTTTTTTAATTAATCAGGTAATAATGGACACAAATTTACATCATATTATGTAATACCTAGTTGCTTACTGCTTTTTAGCTACAATAGAAGTATCGTGAATATTAAGTATGAGTTTGTTTATGACTGAAAATAATTTTTTGAAACAAACACACAAGTATTATATCAAGGTGAATATGATTCGTTTTGCGTCGTGTGTAATTTTTTTGTGGGTATATTATAATGATTTTGTTAGATATATAAAAGCTCTATTGGGTGTGATATGTTTTCTTAATAATAATAGCTTTCACCGATTCGAAATCTTGGATCCTCCCATATGTTTGAGTGACTTTGCAATATCTAGTATGTTAATATCTATTGTAAATTTGTGATATATGAATCTTATATAGGTGAATTATATTAAAATTGTTTATCTAGGTACAACTTGAACATGCATATGAAAATGTAATTGATAATCATATGAATAATAATTGCAATTACAACATGAGCAAAACACTGATAGGGAAAGTGTTGTTATCAGGTGAGGTTTAGTGCGTGACAACATTTATCTAATGGCTAACGAAGGAGTTAACAACAAGTATAATAGTTACAATGTATTTCGGCTCGAATATAAACAAGCTCAAGTTCCATTTTAAACTCGATAAGTAAACAAGTCCGCCCGAACTCGGCTCGAAGGTTCGTTTAAAATTATGAATTATAAATTAATATATTATCTACTTATGAATATCTCTATTATTAAACCTTCAATATCAATTTGGATATTTTTAATTTCTTTAGACATTTATTTTTTCATTTATATTATTCTTCATATTTTCATACCACATACTCAATCAAATACCAACCGCTCATGAAAGTCTCATTTCAACATAAAAAACAAATTGTTCATGAGTAACTCGTACTTGGCTCTAAAAAGTATTTTTTTCTATAAGTTAAACAAACAGTTTTAACATTTCTGATTTGGATAATAGAAAACTCGGGCTCGGCTCGTTTAAATTTGAGCTCGGCTCAACCGACTCGTTTAAATTTGAGCTCGACTCGTGTCGGCTCAAGAAATTAAACAAACAAGCATGTTTATCTAGTATTCGACTCGACTCGACTCGTTTGCACCCCCAAGCCTAATTGAGATCGTCTTCTCATTGTATTCTCATTGTAATCGTGTTCTTATTGGCTTTTAAGCCTCATCATAGCCCAATTTTTCTTCTCGTTTATCAGCATTGAATCATTGATGGTGGGTTGTGTGTAGACTTCAATTAAAAGCTTAAGAACAAAAACTGATGTTCCATTTATGGTCTCTTATTGCAAAAGTACGAAAATTAGGAGAAAAGAGCACAACTGCTTCCATTTCCACTAACTCCACAATTGTCTTCGTCATGCATTCAGACTCATCGTCATACTATATTTTATCTAATAAATTGCAATTAACTTTTCAAAATAAAATAAAATATACTTTCTTTTTAGTTCTTACAAGATTTAAAATCAACAGAATAAAACTAATTCTTATTCGATTTTGAGAAGACCTTGACAACAACTCATTAATTAGTAAGAGGCTTTATTATTTCTTATCAACAATCCGATCCGAATAAGCTATGATTTTATTACACATCTTTTTTTGAAACAAAGTTATGCCCAGAGGGCAAGTATAGACATAGATGTAGAGCCAAGAAGAAGAGCAATAAAAGATGCCTTTTTCAACAATGGTTGAGAACTCATTAATTTGCTATGGAAGAAATCAAGAGCTATGAGATCAACTAGAGCCATATATATTAGTATTCCAGAAGAAAGTGACCCTAATAAACCTTCAAGAATCAAAGCATTTGGGCTATTATCATCATAACCAGTTACTGAAAACACAAGCATCCCCAGCCCTATTCCCATTGGTGTTGTCACGGAAAACATAAAACACATGTACGATGTTGTTGTTAAGCTAAATCCAGCCTGCAAATGTTCAAGAACGAACTTGAGTTATAAACCAAAATTACATAAAATTTGAAGCAAGATTATGTACAAATCACCTGTGCAATGCAACCTCCAAGACCCATTCCTTCAAATATTTGGTGGAAAGCAAGTGCAGCAACTAATGGCTTTATAGTACATTGATTTTGAGACATCCCTAATGTTAACCCTATTATCACCGAGTGAAATATTATTCCAATCTCCAAAACTTGAGACACCAACTTTTGCTTCAGCTTTATTAACTCTGCTTCTTTCCTCTCATCTAACTCCACCACTCCCAATTCAACTACCCTCTCCCCTGATCTTTTCTTCAACATCGCTAGTTCTTCACTCGTCCCAAGTGGTGTGTAATCCTCACTCGCTTTATGTGCATGTCCATGACCATGACTCTCCACGTGTGATGTTGCAGTTAAATCAACCAACAGAGCCAATAAAACTCCCACCAAAGTTACAAGCCCTGAAAAAGGGAAATCTTTCCATGGATGATGTGATGCCACTTGGCAATCTGCCAGTGCGTCAAAAGCATCAGGCAAAACATGCACTAATGAAGTAGAGAGGATAACTCCAGCTGCGAAACACTTGATTATTAATATAGCCTTGTCGTAAACTGGTTTACCGTGAAATAAACGTGCTAGCAAAACTGGTGCGGCTATTCCAACAACACTAGTGAAGAATATTACGAAGATAGAAATTAGTTTAAGTATGGTCGCAGCTTTACTGTCCCTGCATGACAAGGCTCTAGAAGTGTCCGTAACACACAAAGCCATGATATAATGTTGAGGAAAACTAATAGTAATGAAAATTCTAAACTGTTTAGTAATTCAGCATAAGTTTTGTAGACTTTATTAAGGATGTTGAAGATGATTTATTGAATCTTGGTGGTGTCTTTACTTTTCTAAAGGGAAGGCTAAAGATACAACTTTATTTGTTGAGTTGGTATAATGTGTAATTCCACTAAGCTCCATCACTTTTAGGATTGGGTTCAAACATGAGGAACATTAGAACTAACTCAAGACGTACAGACCCAAACTTTTCAGTTGGGGGTTATATTTTTAAAGTGGTTAGGCTGAAATCTTAACTTGTTGAATTTTCTGTTCTCTCGTTCCATTATTTGTTCCCTCTTTAAGCTTAAACATTTAGTAATTGAATCTCTTAAATTTGAACTCGACTATTAAATTTTCAAATTTAATAAAAGATAATCGCTCTAATCTAGTTTATGGCTGGTGGACTCGGTACTTTTATAGCTTTTAGATGTCACAATGAGAAACGGGATTAGGATAATGACCCACAAATATTGCCGATGCAATTAAGCAATACTACAAACTATCTGATTTTTTTTTGGTGGATACAAAATTAGAAACTATCTGACTGAAACATCAATTAAAAACTATTGTCGATTAATGGGTGGTGAAAAAAGAGATACGTGAATATATAATTCTTGCACGCAATTGTTAACTCGATTATATTAACCATCATAATAATAGTTTTCATAGATGATATAATAAAGCATGATAAAAAGCTAATAACAAATATGGATGTCGACGACATGCACGTCGTATTCCTGATAGAAAGCGAACTTTACATATACAATCCGAATGTACACGGCGGAGTCAGGATTTATTATTTAAGAGCGTGAGCAAAATTTTAACAAAACCGAAAAACCGTGTTTATTTTAACTAAAGCGATCTAAAATATATGTTAATTTTACCTTGGCCAACCTTACCCATCGGGTTACCTTATGATTTTTCAGGTTTATGTATTTTACCCAAGCTATTGGGTTGGGGTTACCCAAACCGAAAAACCGTGTAAATAAAAAAAAAAATACAAAACATGTATATTTGAGAAGTCATTTCATTTGGCTTCTCGAATATTCCGAACACGTATAATTCATTTTGAAGTATTTGATTCACGATATTTTGGTTTCTAATGTCAAGATTGTATCTTTGATCTTTCGAAATATAATGATATAAGTGTTTTCAAATTTTCTTATTTATTTAATTTTTTCATGCGTTAAAAAAGAGTTTGACTAATGTTGACTAACGAGGGTAAATCGAGGGTAACCGAAGGGTAAATCGAATTAACCCGAGGGTAAACTTTTTTTTACCCTACCCTTGGGTTACCCTATCAATTCCTTAAACCGAAATATATTACCCTTGGTTTACCCTAACCTCAAAACCGGGTAAAACCGACTCATGCTCTCCCCTAATAAGGTCCATATATTGCAAACTAAGTTCTTATGTTACACTATAAGTTTCTATATTATGTAAAATTATACTATAAGCCTTCATATAATATTTTTAAATTATTTATCTTATAATATATAAAGTAAAATTTATTTTACTAATAAAAATAAAATATTACATATATAACATAATTATAAGTTTAATAAATAAATTTTAAAAATTTGGTAGGTTAAAATGAATATTTTAAAAGTTTAAGGAGACCAAATATGTTATAATAATTTTTTTATAAAGGATAAATTTTTTTAAAGTAATTTCTTTTTTCGGAAAATCAGGGAGCCAGGGCTCCCAACCTACAACGTGGCTCCACCACTGCGAAGGTAAAAGAAGGCTAATCACAACAATTTTTTCAAAGTAATACCTTTGGATTAAAATACGCAAAAGAGACCCAAACAAGTTGTCTTTGGATTCCAAATATGTTTCAATCAGAGCCGACCAATCCGAACACGGTAGCATTTATTTTCATATATATCAAGTCACTCTTCAAAAGATTTTTGGGGTTAATTCTTACAAATTTGTTATTTAAGGTAGTTTTTTTATTCACCCTTTGGTATATAAGGTAATTTTTTGTAATTTTAGAATATTTTTGCGGTGTTTAAGTTATTAAATTCTATTTTTAAAGTAGACAAATTTTATTTTGACCAACTTTGATTACTATTAACCACCTCTAACCCAAGGTGACCCCGAACTAATCAAAGTTTAACATGTTAGTAAATTACACTTGGTTAGTATTCCCAATATAGCAACCCGAGGTAGTTACCCTCGGGTTGAAAATTTTCTCAACTCGAGATGAACCCGACCCGTGCTCACCCATAATATATATATATATATATATGTATATATGAAGACAAGTACGAGTATAAAGAAGAAGAAAAGAAAATTATTGGCAAACCAATAACAACACTATCAGACCCGTAATCGTAAAAAGTCTACCCCAATGTTCCTCAAACCACCAACTTCTTTTGCTTGCCATATATTCGGTCGTGCAATGACATTCGACTTTGAATTGTATGCTCTAAGTACGCAGAAAAATGATACTGGTTTGTAACGCCTTGCCATTTTCCTAATCTTTAGGATGATTGGACGGATCCTCCAACTTGATGCTAACAGTGGTTGTATTACTTGAATAACTTCCACTCCACATGTTCTCGATCCCTAATCTTTTAACTAACAACCTCTCCTCACAATATCACTAAAACCAAAACTCCAAAATATCCTTTTAAAATTTACTAATTTATTATGAAATTATCAAAAACAATTCATCCAAATTAGGCACAAAGAAGATAGAGGGGGTAAATTAGGCGTATCTATAATTATTTTTGGTCGATTTAATTTTTTATTAAAACAAACAAGAAATACATTCTTAATACACAAAAGAAAGCAAACAAACAATATGCACAAAACAAACTAACAAAGCTATCACACCCTTTCAACTGATACCAGACTTTTGAAGTTTTCTAGAAAGATCTGGTAATATTAGGAATGTTATGTGGGTAATTTTATGCACAATGAGTATAAACTGAATCTATGTATTTTTATATTAAAAAAATAGGTGGTATGTTATGGTCGCTCCTAGAGGGTGATATAAATCAACACAAAAGAAGAGAAGCAACTAACCGCAAGTGTACGAGTAGTTCAAAGTAATAGATAAGTAAAATCGGGATATTCGTCTCCACAAGAATTACAAGGTTATGATTAAGTGTTCAAATCGAAAGTAGAATTAATTGGTAAAAGAGAAAGAGTATTTTTTTGGTTTTTAAGTATTAAGAGCTAGACGCAAGAAAGTAAATCTAATGATAGACTAAATTAAACTAAGAATGAAGTAAAATAGATTACTTATATGGGAAATATACTTGAGTCTCGCTAAAAAAATTACCAAATTTTATTAATTCATAGTTTACTGCTTAACAGTAAAACCTGTATTTTGCATTAGCCAGGATTCTAATATCTTCCTCAATCCCGTCAGGGTAGAACTGATGCTAATACACGGTACTAATGACCTCATCAGAGTGACATTACAATACTTTCAGTTGATTGTTAGCATATACCCTAATGATTATGTGGTTAGTTAAGACCGCCACATTCGGTAACGCACACCACACGTCTATGTCTGAGTTTTGTATTTAGACCCCCTTCTGGATGATCGCGCCACTACGAGTAGCCTAAATACTAAATCCTATATCCAATTGATCAGGGAAGAGATAGTAATTGATGCAAGAACATAGTCAATAGAAAATGGTATGAATTAATTTAAATTAAAGCAATTCTAAATTAAACAAACTCTGAATTAAAAACTAGTATTCATCCCTTATATAGTGATTCTCAGGTAAGGGAAATCAACCCATAACTAAACTACACACAAAAATAAATAACAAGACATACATAATAATCATAATTGATTTGGTGCTGAATCATTGAAGCTTGGTCAAAGACCAATCTTCTTCTCTTCTGCTCCCTGCTTCCAAGTGTTTCCTCTCTCTCAAAATATTGTTTCCAATATTGTCTACTGATTAATGAAGTCAAAAGGAGTTTAAATAGATGTGTAAAATGGATTAGGCCCACATTGGGTTAAGTAAGTGATTAAAGGGGTCCAAATCCATTTCAATTCATTCGTACTACACTACACCACTTTAGTTAATAGGCCGTAACTTTTGCATCGTAATTCCAAATCCATTGATTCCACTTCTCAAATTTCACTGAACTCAAAACCTAGCTTTTCCATTTGAACCACAATGTCTGAATCCTCACCGATTGGCGTAAAAAATGGAAACAAGTGTCGACTTTACTCTTTCTTAAACTCCTCCACCTTTACCAAAGTGGGGTTTTTGCTCCTTTAAGGTTTTTTCTTGGTCATGGAATTGAATCTTCATTTCTTCTTTTCATATTGATGCCTCCTAGCATCCATATACCTAAGAAATTCACTTTAAACAAACAAAGTAACACACAAAAGCTCTAAAAGTAACAAAAAGTCTAAAACAAAGGAAGAAGGTGCATTATCGCAAAATACGACTATTAATATATTAAATAAGTTCAATTTACACCTAAAATGATGTCTCCTAAGGGGTTTTTTATATCACAAACAGGGAGTCATCAAGACCCCCCAAGTCAAACCTTTTTCGTCCCAACAAAGTAAGAACAAAATATAAGGCCTAAGTCACGGAAAAATGCAGAATCTAAAGAACGATACCAAAACGAAATTTAAAATAAATCCCATATAGTACAACCTAAGAAATAATACCCCTACCCTACAACATCAAACACATAGATAATTTCAATTCCAAATTAATTTCACAATGCTAGAAGGTTATCCTTGATACTTAGCTCGAGTTGGTGGTTATAGGGTGTTCATCGATCCTTTCTTGATTTTGAATGCTCCACTAAAATTACTCCCTATTAGCAAAATTGTTATTCCACTACGTCTCTAAGAATCACGAGGTCTTTACGGTTTTAGTGTAGGCTTAGGGATGGTGTGATACGTATATTTGGAAAATTTGAAGTGTGATGCGGGTCATATGGAAAGTCATATACAACTAAGGGATATGGATTATGTCATGGCGACAAAAGAAAGGCTTAGAGGCTTAAAATGGGGCTAAGAAGGATATAACATTAATATTTGGTTAGAAAGCTAAAAGGCTCAAGTGGTTATCAAAGAACTTCCGATATCATTTTCCTAGCTATGTACTTTCACTCCATTCTTACCTCTAGTTCATAATTAAGTGGGTTCTCAACTAGTTTAGATCTCACGTTCTACATACCACTCATTCTTACTAAGTTCAAGCACCATTCTTTTGCATTGCTCAATAATTTTTCCTATCTACAATCTAGTGTTTGCATGCATTTAACGGCGCTAAGCACTAACTCTAAGGTCTACTATTTTCTATCATTAATTCACAAAGAGTTTTAGTTTGGGGACATTCAACAAACTATACACCCAAATCACTCCTTAAACTAGTTTTTATTCGGTTTTTGTAAAAAAATTCGAAAGCGAGAAAAACAAAAAAAATAGGGACGAGAACAATGAGTACCCCACCCCCAACTCAAAACTGAGTCGTGTCCCCATAACTCGAAAAGACTCAAAAAACAAATAAACTAATATGCACTACTAAATAAGAAGGGATAAGGGAACAAATCTTAATCATCACTAGGCCGAACACTTTCATGATCGCGTGCATGAGTTCAATCACACCTTCTTTCTTCTCGTTTAACCTTCCTAATCACTTCATCATATCATCTCCTTTGACAGATCTTCTCGAATCCTCCTTCTATTCTGTCTAGTATTTTCTCTTTACGTTCTTCCTAGCTTCTTTAACCTTAGACTTTGAACTCAAACCCGTTATCTCAATTGCCTTTTCCAGAGTTTCCCCAAGAGAATTATTACGGTTAAAGGACAAGAATTTGGTTCTTCTAGTAATCTCAAATGACCCCTAACTTAATTTATCACTTACTTGAAATATTACTTGGACATTATATGAGAGTAGGCTCAAACAATTCACAATTACTCCAATAAATAACTAAAAATTCTTAATTCCAAACTAGTGATAGAAAGAAAAGAAAAGCTCTAGATATTTTACGGGAGTGGACGTGGAATTTGTGATAATTTGATACGTCGAATACTGTTGCAAGCTCCGACCTTCAAAATACAAAATCTATTGATGAAATTTGTATATTTTGTTGTTGTTGAAGGTGGCAAAGTAGTGGGAATAATTTGGTATTTGAGAGGTTTAATAGATAAAATTCAAGATTTTGGTGAAGATTTTTTTGGATTAAAGTAATAATTTCTTGGTGTTTTGCAAGGATTTGTGATTTTCTTATGTGTTAGTGGTGTCCGCTAAAGTATGATAAAAATAAGATAATAAAGGATAATAACGATGCATTAACACCCTATACTAAACACTGTACTCACTGCAAGTATCACAGGTAGTACGTTAGTTTTAATGATAAATAAAGATTCGTTCTCAGGGACTTAGTGTGTTATGCGAATAGGTAAATAAATTCGAGTAGCAATTAATAATTAAAAGACAGGAAAACCAATTAAATATGATGATTGAGGAGATTTGATTAAACTAAATTAAACTAAAGACAATAAAATAAATATGAAGGAAATAAGATGAGAAAGATATAGTTTAGGTTTTGCTAGTATGCACTAATCGTTCTATTTCTTCTACTAATTAATAAGGGTGATAAAAGTTCTTAGATAAGTAGTCATGATTCTAAATTCCTCCCTATCCCCTTCAGGGTGGACTAAGGTGGCTACCTCACAATTACCAGGGGACTTAACTAAGGTGCTCCTACGCCACTAGGTTCTTAGATGAGACTGGCCTGCAAATAATGATTGGTGATTATATGAAACCCTAATGACTATCTAATTAGGCAAGCCCTTCCGGATCACTACCGCACACTAGACGTTTATGTGATGTTTAAATAATTAGACACCCTTTCGGGGTGACCATCTAACTACTATTAACATAACCCTAAATTGATCAGGTTTAAGATAGACAATAAATCAAAGCACATAAAACAAATATATGGTTCAGAAGTTAGAATGAATTTAAAATAGTTTTCCCAAACACAATTAGATAGAAGAAAAGAGAATTCATAGATTATACATTATGCAGAACCCAAGCTATGGGAAATTAGTTCATGCTAGAAAGAACTAAACTAAAATAAAGATACATACTGTCAACTTGCTTCTCTTGAATGATGAATAAACTTAAGGTTTACTTCTGGAGGCTAAGGACTAAGCAAGGACCAGTTTACAATAATAAGAGGGTGTATGTATAGGTGTTAAGAAGACCTAATTTGGATTTCTTGGAGTAGAGGGCAAGCAATTGGACTTCTTTTTCAAATCAAATTCGTAGCCCTAAAATATATACTAGGTAATAAATTGTTGTTGTCTTGTTTTGGTTGTAACTTCTTCGATATTGCTCCGATTGACGCGTTCTTTATATCGAAACTGATCATATTGGGGAGCTCTACACTTTTTTCTTCAAAACATTCTTCCAAATTACAAGTATTTTTTGAGTTATGATCACTTTAGTGGACGTAGCTGCTGAAATTCAGATTTACTTGACAACTTTTCTTTTCCTATTTTATCTTTTACTTCCTTTATCTCCAATTTCCATCCTTATCTTCTTTCTTTATCTCTTTGGAATTGATTTGACATCTAATTTCTTACGATTATCTTTAAAGCTTCACACTAAATAAATAAATTAAACCAAATATGCTCTAAAAATAATAAATCATCAAATCAAGCCAAAAAATAGGAAAATACTAAAATATAAATAAAAATATATAATTAATTAAATAAATACACCTAAAATGATGTCTCCAACCTAGATTAATTCATCACAAATAGGGAGACATCAGTTAGGATTGGTTTACAGGGAAGAATTTATGTGATTTCGGTGTTTTGATGGTGGATTATAATGTTTCATGGAGTTTGGGTTTGTCATCAATGGAATTTCTTGTGTGAGAGGCTAAAGCAAAAGAAAGAAAATGATTTCTATAAAATTTAGGTTAACTACCACTGACTCGACCGGCGAACTAGTTACCGGACCGGCCAGCCGGTCAAGAACTTTTCTCTTTCCTTTCTTTTCCGTGTTCGCACAGAATAGTTGCGTCTAAGGCATGATTTTCGAGGAGATTACCGAGAACTTGACCGGCAACATCAGTCGCAGGATCGGCCAGTCGGTCGCGATTGCTGACTGTCGCGGGCACATTCTTGAGTTGTGCCTAGGTGTCGTTTTTCCAAGAACTTTTCGTTGTAAGTCAAACCGTTGATCGACATATACCGGTCACAGGGCGGGTAGCCGGTTGCAAATTCTTTTTCTCGCTGACGCACTTTTTCCTTGCGTGTAAGTGGGTAAATTTCAGGAGCTTTGTTGAGAGCCTGACCGGCATACCAGTCACAAGGTCGAATAGTCGATCTATGTAATCGCCAAAGACCACTTAGACATGCACAATTGCGCAATTTCTCACACTTATCACCCCAAACTCAAAGGTTAACACCTACAAACAGAAAAAACAATCCAACCCTTCTCATTTATTTAAATATTTAACTAATATACATACTACTAAATATATTATTACTACGGAAGCATTTTAAAACATGGGTTGTCTCCCAAGAAGCACTTTTTTTTTATTATGTCGTTAAGTCGGACACGTTACCTTTCACAAAGATTGGCTTGAGGCCTTTGCGGTACTTCTCCGCTTAAACTCGCCTCTCCCATGATATGGAAGCTTTGGAACTTTCCCACCTAAAATTTGATTCAATCGATCTTTGAAAGGGGGTGGGTAGTATCTCTGTTCCGCCTTCTTGATCTCATGATGAAACTCATTCTCCTCCACGTAAGATATGAGGATTGTTCTTGCCGGGTTAATTACCCGTTTATCTCCATCAAGCTTAGCTCTAATCCATTTCTTCGCAAGAAAATTGTCTTCTATACATGCTTCTATCTGAAGTGATCCAACTTCTCTACTCACATATTTATTATTACTAGAATCCACAAACTCCTTCCAATCTATGCTTTGGTGGACTTATGGTGGTGCAAGGTGAGCGTACAAAGTATCCATGATTATCTTACAATTTAGTAGACTTGGGGGACACCCCCAATCTAGTCCCATTTCAAGGATGGTCCACTCATGTTTTACCTGCTAGCCGCTGGAGTCTAATTTTTTGAATTTTTATTAAATTTTCTACCACAATACGAGACTACATCATCAAATCGCAATTTACCTCTTGAATCTCATTCAGTTTGTAAGCTTGAAGTTCATTCACATTTTTATTTAGTTCGAAAAGAGTTAGTTGTGGAGGTAGTTGGAAATGCCCAGTCCATTGGTTGTTCCATTCTTGCTCTTGCGGGTATTGATAAGGTGGTTGGTAGAAGTCATTACCCCGTTGTTGATATCCCGAAGAGTCTTCCCTATAGTCGAACGGAACGAAATTTAGGTAATATCCTCCATAAATCTTTAATGAAATTTCTTGATGATTACCCTAAGTATAGCACCCATGGAAAAGACAAAATCCAAAACCAAGCGTAAAACGGAAACACTTAACTCTACTAAAGAAATAAACACAAAACTTAACGCCGTAATTCCCGACAGCGGCGCCAAAAACTTGGTCTCTCCTTGAGTGTGATATAAATCAACACAAAAGAAGAGAAGCAACTAACCGCAAGTGTAGTGTCGTTCAAATTAATAGTTAAGTAAAATCAAGATATTCACCTCCACAGGGATTACAAAATTATGATTAAATGCTCAAATCAAAAGTAAAATTAATTGCTTAAATAAAAAGAGTAATTGGTTTTTGAGTATTAAGAGATAGACGCAAGAAAGTAGATCTAAAGATAGACTGACTTAAACTAAGAATGAAGTAAAATAGATTACTTAATTGGGAAATATACTTGAGGCTCACTAGGGAATCACCAAAGTTCATTACTTCACAATTTATTGTTTAAGGGTAAAACCGGTGTTATGCATTAGATGGGATTCTTATATCTTCCTCAATCCCGTCAGGGTAGAAAGGATGCTAATCTACGGTAACAATCAATTGATTGCTAGCATAAACCCTAATGACTATTTTGTTAGTTAAGACCGCCAGGTTCAATAACACAACCACAGGTCTATGTCATAGTTCTGTATTTAGATCCCCCTTCTGGATGATCCCGCCACTACAAACAGCCTAAACACTAAATCATATATCTAATTGATCAGAGAAGATATAGTAATTGATGCAAGAACATAGTCAATGGAAAATAGACATAATTAATTTAAATTAACAGAATCCCAAATCAAACAAACTCTGAATTAAAAACTAGGGTTCATCCCTTAAATAGCGTATATTAGGTAAGGGAAAATAATCCCATAACTAAATTAAAGACACACATAAATAACGAGACATACATAATAAATGGATTTGGTGCTGAGATATTTTGGCATTCTTTTGATTGCTTCTACAAACAGTATGTTGATGTCTAATATACTCACCATGTCGAGAAACTTCTTAATGTCTTTCTCATTATACTTATTTTTTACACAGGATGGGAATGTTGGTAGGAAACATGTCTTGTTCACCACTAAGCCTTTCTTCATTTTTGGTGTCTTCTTTACAGGGACACTCAGTGGTTCAATTACCTCTTCGACTTTATCTTCAACTGTTTCTTCAACCACCTCTTCTGGGATGGGGGTGGGTTCTTTGGTTGTTCTTTCTATACTATTCTGAGAGGAGGTAATTGATTTCCACTTATGAATCCAATTGCACGAGAAGCATCATATTGGGGGTTTATGGGATTGCTTAGAAGTTGACGTAATAGTCCGCTTTGTAAATTATTTTCAAGCTATGACACTTGACACTTTAGTTGCTTCATGATGTTAGCTTGTTTATCAAATCTGTTTTATACATCCTTGTGTTTTCTGCCGCAAATTTCATTAATGCGGTCATCTCTTGTGCAAATTCTCTCGCTGAAGGTTGTCTTGTAGGAGGAGCATAGCTTGCTTGCTACGTGAAATTGGGCATATGGCTTGACTCTTGTTGATATATCAGTTGTGGTTGAGCTTGATAGTTATTTTCCTGAGGTTGAGGGTGATATGAATTACCTTGATATTTGGCCTCACTGTGATTATGTGGAGGATAAACTTTGGTTTGATTTGCTAGATTTTTAGCATAGATCTCTCACGAATGATCTCTCTTTCCACAACCTGGACATCGAGATATTGTGTTTACATGATTCACCTGAGCTGGGAAACTATTTTCCAAACGTGTATGTAGCTCTTTTAGTAGTTGGTTGCATTTTTCGAACCTTGCTTCCGGTAAAGGATCTTTTGGAACTGTACCTGAAAGCCAACTTCTTTCTGTACCTGAAAGCCAACTTCTTTCAGTTTCAACATCTCTTTCCATGGTGATGTTTGCTTCTTTAGGATCCAGTAACACAAAACTCCCACATCTGAGATCATCTACTCTTGCTTTAGACTCATTGTTGAGCCCTGTATAGAACATGGTCAACTGAAATTTGGACGAGGAGATATGGAATGGACACCTCGCTTTCTTATCGTTAAACCTCAACCATGCTTCACGAACACTTTCTCCCTCTTCTTGCGTGAAATGATCAAACTCCAACATATATTTTAAGCGCCTACTTATTGTATAGAATTAATCAAGGAATTTTGCTTGGAGCTTATCCCAGTTTGGGATTAAATCGGGGTGTTGGCCATCATACCAATTGCTTGCACTTCCGATAAAAAAATTGGAACATGACGTAGTATATCTGTTCCTTTGTGACACCTTTGGTGATGTAGGCATCACAAATCTACATAAATTTTTTAACATAACGAACCAGATGTTGTTGTGCAGCGCCACTAAATCACCCATAACATGCCTGGGCCAGGCCTGAAATAGTGGCTTGGATATCTGGAGTGCGAATTCCCCTAGGTTTCACTCGGAATAAGATAGGATGTCCTAAGATTCTTGGAATTTCCATCTGAATAACCTGGAATAGACAAAACTAAAAAGAAAAGCGTAAAATAGAACAACTAAAATTGAAACAGTAAGTAAAAACACTAAACTAATGATGTAGTCCCCGGCAGCGGCGCCAAAAACTTGGTGGTTGCTAGGGTGTGATAAAATAACGATATATATAAGCGAACAGACACCTTATACCACTACGATAAACTCTCCGCAAGTGCACAAATCGTTTTCAAGTAACGTGTAAGTAAAACAGATTTCGATCTCTGGGACTACGAAAGTGAGCTATAATTAATGTAATTACGAAGTTCAGTAAAAGTTAAGACAATAAAATATTTGTTTGGTTTTATGACTCTAAATGATTAACTAATTAAACTAATAAAAGTAAAGTCATGAAAATAAATATAGAAGAGAAGATGTATGAGCGTTTAGCTCGAGAATTGGAAAGTAATCCCCACTAGCCTTGTTCTATGGATATTATCTAAGGGTCTGTTTGGACTGATGGTATTGAAAAGAAAAGAAAGGAAAGGAAGTGATTTTTTTAATATTTTCTATCGTTTGTATTGGAGAATTTTTGAAAGGAAAGTAATTTGGGTGATTATAAAAATCACCTATAATCCACATTTTATAATCACTCCAAATCGGGGTCAAATGGAAAGAAAAGATTTCAATAAATAACTAACATGCAAAAAACAACTTTGGCATCTTTCAAACAATGATAAAAATAAAAATATATTATTATATTTATATATTTTTCCTTATTTTTTTTACAATGTAGACGAAAAATATCTAAAATCTTTTATGAATTTTTTCTTATAAATTTTTTCTAATCCAAACAAGAATGTTCTTTTCCTTTCCTTTCTTTTATAATTTTTCTCTCCCTTTCTTTTATTATTAATTTTCCCCCTGAATACAAACATACCCTAAGGAAGAATTGTGTGATACATTTGCAATATCCAGGATTATATATTCCTCCTAACTCCCGTCAGGGAGGACTTAGGAGTCAACCTAACAATTACCAGGGGACTTGGGTAAGGAGACCTTGTGCAGTGATCAGTGGTTAAATCGAATCAAGCCTGTTAGGCTCAATACCGCACACTAGACGCTTATGTGGCGTTTCTATAACTGAATCCCCTGTTAGGGTGACAATCCAACTACTATGGTAATCCTATACGTTGTGAACCGAAAGATCTACAAATATTAAATCAAAACACATAAAACAGAGTTATCACTACTAATTTCATTAAATGTAAAAGGACATCCCAAATACAAATAATATTTAAAACAAGTCTAGGGTTCATACACATATGCTATTCTCAAGACGAATATAATTAGTTCATACTAAAGAAACAAAGAAATATAATTATAAACGGGAAGGGTTGGAATGACATGAACAACTTCCAAGACCCTTATTCTATAATCTCTCTTAATCTAGGCTTCCTATTGATCTTTAGATGATTAGGGACGGACCAAGTATGATTTTACTAAGGTACAAGTGGATATATATATATATATATATAGGCCTTAGGTCAAAACTTAGAGTGTTCCCCAAGCCAAGGAGTTCAACTCTTACTAAATGTTTTCCTATCTTGTAGGACTAAATAAACCTTTCAGATTGAAATTACCATAAATCCTTCGATACTTATCGGAATTTGATGCATTTTATATCAAAACAAATGCGACTCAAAGAGTTGTATGCCTGTCAAAGGGCTCCTCTAAATTCATAAAGGATTTTCCGTAGCATTAAAATTAGTGGACATTTTTTCAACATGGCAGATTCTTTTGACTTTCCAAATATATCTAAACTTTCCTTTTCAATTATGACTAAGGGGTTTTATTTGATTTTATTTACTTCTTATAATTAGACCAAGGTGCAATAACTTTCAATGTTAAGTGCTACACAAATAACACACAAATTACGCACAAAAGCTCTAAAAATAGCAAAACACCCAAAACTAGACAAGAAAGTGTAAATAATGAATAACTGGGGGAAATCCCAAAAATAAGTACTAAATACCACTAAAATGATGTCTTGTTACTAGATTATTCTATCACATAAATGGAGACATCAATTTCCAAAATAAAAAATAAGGCGATAAACTAAAAGGAGAACACCTAAGAAACGAGGAAAACGGAAAGACTTACTTGAGTGAAAAGAGCCAAAATAAAGCTTGATTGAAAGCTGAGATACCCCTTTAGAGCGCTCTTAAATAGTTTCATGTAGAAATAAGGATAATGAAAGAAGGAGATTCTCTTTATGTAGGAACAAGATAATGATTTGGATCCCTCAAATAGGGGGAGGGACAAATAGCGTTGCCCTAATCATCGTCCACCACATGTGCAAAAATATCAAAATGCTATAACATACCACGTATAAATTCTAAAAAGTTTTGATAATTTACAAGTAGATCTATATTTGAAGTAACGTCTACCAAGAAAATTAAAATAGCCTCAGAAAATAGTAAAAATACAAGGATATCTCTTGAAAGTTGGAATATAAAAAAGAAATATGGAGACATCTTCCAATACTATGAGAAGGTTAGGCTTGCCAATTATATGAGGCTAAAGGGGTACCTGAAGGAAGGTATCCTCGGATAGTCATGAAACCAAAGGAAATTTCGCTAAGAAAACTCATCCAAAGATTGCTTCGGATAAATAAGGAATGTTATCAGGCTCGGTCATTAGATTCGACAACAAAAATAAAAAGCTTAAAAACAGATTAACGAGGAAATATATATATATATATATATGTGTGTGTGTGTGTGTGTGTGTGTGTGTGTGTGTGTGTGTGAAGCAATTTGATCTTATATGATTTTTTTCCCAGTAAATTTTCATTTGGCACAATTTGTTAGAGATGGTCTTATAATGGTCCGCATGTAATATAATGTAAATTTATGTGATTTTAAGATTCAACTTGTTATAAATTCTTTGTTAATCACATGATAATATTTAGATTAAAAAGACATAAAGTCATTGGATTTTTTCATACTTTGTACTATTTACTTTTAACCCTGACTTTGTTAAGAATTTCTAATTACAATTCTAGTTTTATTCTTGCAGAAATGAAGTGTGACCATATGAATTGATTTGTTTTTTATTCATTGTTGTTGCTTTTGGGATGAACTTAAAGGTATTTTTGTAACCGAATGTATCAAAATTGTCGGCCTGATGTAAATAATTTTGCTAATGGTGCGATAGGTTATTGCACGTGATACAAAATTTACAACTCAAGAGATTTATATCAGAAATGTCATACATGGTTTTTCAAATATATACCTAACCTTTGTTCTTGATTGTTTAAGTTCTCACACTTGACCAATTGGGTCAGATTAAGACGTTAATCTCTTCCATTTTAGAGTAAATTATATCAAAGGTCGACTATCTTTGGGAATTGGATCTTAAATAATATGTAAAATATCAAATAAAGTCAACATAATAGGATCATTGGATCGAGGTAGAGGAAGTGGTAGATCAGTGAAAAACTCTAAAGGCATCATGGATTTCAATGATATTGTATATCAGAATCTTCTATAATAGATATTCATGTACCGACTTTAGTTTAGGTATTCATGTTTCGATTTTAGCCTTTTGTCCTTGTGGGAACGCCATATGGCAAGCCCTATTCATACGTTAGTTTTAGGTTTCATTTAGTTATTAGTAAATTTAAAATCAAATCTGGTTTTTGGATCAATTCTGTAATTAAATTACTTTCATAAATTTAATATATAATTTTTTTTATTTGTGTTTCATATTTTTTTGCATTATATTATTAATCAATAGATTAAGTGACACATAAAATTTCCAAATAAAATTATGCTCAAAACAAAAACAAATTATGATGGTTGCGAAATTGTCACCATTACACATTTGTTTATAATGATGGTTGAAAAGTTGTCATCGTTATACATTTGCTAATGATGACGATTAGAAAGTTGTCAACGTTACACATTTGCTAATGATGACGGTTAGAAAGTTGTCATCGTTTCACATTTACTAATAATGACGTTAGTGTTAAAGCGTCATTAATTTATTATTAAGATGACGATTTTCTAATCGTCAAGAAAATTATTTGATCGTGACGATTGTGGTCGCCGTCATTGTAGACAAACAATGACGGATTCATAGATGATGATCGAATGACGACGACTGAGGAAGCGTCATATTTTTCTATGATGATGCTAGATAATCGTCATAAAAGCATATATAACGTCACTGAAAACCCATTTTTTTGTAGTGTTTGTTATATATTCTTTTTCCTTATAATGAAAGTTCTGTTTTTTCTTCCCTTATCAATTGGTACATTGTTTTTTTATGTAAGATTTATTTTTGAAATTATATTTCATTTTTTGTAAGATTCTTTCTAACAAAGTAAGAAACTATCGGAAAAAAATATAAATATAGACAAAAATACACAAAAGAGTTTCATTATAGATTACCTACATGTTGGTAGGACCGGCCATTTTTTTATCATCCGTAACACACACACACACACACACATATATATAATAAATCTTGTGTCCATTAACTATGAAAGATAAAAGAGTAATAATATTTATCATTTTTTTTTCGTTCATCCTTTAATCACCCATTATGTATCAATTTATGTGGCATTAAATCAAAAAGAGAGAAAAAAAGTAAATAGGAGAAAGAAACACCCTGATTGGTGTTTAAAACATCCACATAGAAGGTGGTATAAGGGTGATGTCTCCTCATTTGTGATAAGATAATATAATATAATTCTGAGACATCATTTTAGGCTTATTTATTAGTTTATAGGTCGATCTTAGCTTAATTTAGTGCACTTTCCTATTTTGAGTCTTGATTTAGTAACATAATATTTTTAGAGCATATTGGGTTTAATTGTTTATTTAGTGTGAAGCTTTAAAGATAATTATGGAGATTAATTAGAGTCCAAGTCAAAGACTACAAGATATGGAAAGAGATATGCATGGTAATTGGAGATAGAAGGAAACAGAGTTCAATTAGGAAAAGGAAAAGCTGCCTAATCTAGGATTCTGCAGTCCACGCCTAAAGAAGTGCTATTTTACCCAAGAAATAGGCCGATTTTGGTAATTTCCTTTCACAAATGTAGAGATAATTCTGTTGCGATTCTTTTGGTATCTTATGGAGCTCAAACCGACCAATAACGAAGAAGATATGCTCAAAACGGTCCAGCAGTGTTTATCTTTATTTCCTTACGAATTTGAGTTGGGCTTGGAGTCCACCACTTACTTCTCCTTCAAGAAAACGAATTAGGTCTTCCTATACCCTATAAATACAGCCTCTTAACACTCTAAAATCATCCTTGGCCAGACCCTAAGGCCAAGAGGAAGCTACAACACAAGTGAAGAAGTCTGGAAGGAGCTGTGCATCAATCATGTCTCCTTCAACCTCTTATTTTGTAATTCTTTTCTCTTCTTTTCTTTGTATGAATTAATTCTATTAGCTTAGGTTTTGCATCATGTATAAACTATGAATTCTAATTCTTCTATCTAAGTTTCTTTGGGAATTATATGTTTTAATTTGATATTAGCTACTTACCTTTATATTTGATTATGTGTTTTGATTTAATGATTGTTTTCCTTGCAAGTGCACGAGTATAGGATTACCTTAATAGTAGTTAGATGGTCACCGTAACTGGGTGTTTAACTATTAAACCACCACATAACGTCTAGTGTCGATATTAGTTCTGACAAAACATGATTCTAACTAGATAGTCATTAGGGTTTGTTTTAATCACCATATCACCAGGATTGCAGTATTTGTCTAGGGCCTTAGTGACGTTTGATAACCCTATTCTTCATCACTTCTTGGTTGTGTCGTAGCCCCCTTAGTCGCTCTCAAGGTCTAAGGTATGGGAATTTAGAATCCTGACAAAGTATACCAAGAGCTAATATTCTCCCTTATAAATTAGATCTAATAGATAGAATTAGAAGGATTAGTGCATACTAGTAAGACCTAAGTTATATCTTTCATACTATCTTCTTTTCTTTGCCTTTATTTATTTTCTGTCTTTTATTTAGTAGTTTAGTTCTCTTTATAAAAACCAAATAAAAATCTATTTTCCTTTTCTTTCTTTGCGTATTATCCTTCTATCTTTTATATCTGCACTTGATAATTTGCATAAGTTCTCTCTAACTTTCGTCAGTCCCTGAGGAACGAATCTTCTTATCATTAAAACTTGCATACGTCCTGTAATACTTGCAGTACCGTGTTAGTTTAGGGTGTTTATTTGCACTTATCTATATCATTATTTTATCACACTCTAGGCCACACCAAAGGGTGAACAAAAAAGGGGTGATAAATATCATAACTCAAGATAAAAAAAGGAAAGAGATAATTTAGAGATTATTATTTGAGATATTTAACTGAACATGTGATCAAATCCTATTTGTTCGATGAGTTGGAAAATATATTTTTTAAACAAATTCGGTAAAAAAAGAAGGATTAATGCCCAAGAAACCTCTCAAGTTAGAATTAATTCCCCTTCATCATATTCATATTTTTTCCCATAAACGGCACCATACATTTTATTCTTTCCTTTTTTATCCCATAAAAAAAGCAGATTGAGTTATGGGAAGTTTTCCAGAACTTAGATTTTGAGTTTTGGGAGCGAATTTAAGATATCTTAGAAGGTTAAAAAAGACAGTGCTTTTTACAGAATAGTAGACAAGATTGCAGGGGTTTATTGAGCATTAACCCAAAAAAATTAGAAAGAAACTAACGCTGATATTGTTTGAAATTATTTTCGGTACTTCCCATGGGACCTGCTCTGACTTTGATTATTATATTTTTAAATATGTGTAAAAAATTAAGTTGGAAACCTTTTAAAAACATAGAGTAGTTAGCATAAATATTTTCCTTTTTATTAAATAAGATTAAATAAAAAAGAGAAAAAAACTTGGCATATAAAAACTTTGTAATTACTTTAAAGTCCTAAAATATGAAATAAAATAGTAAACAAATAAATATAAATGTATATATTTACTATTTATTTTTAATGATATGTTGCCCCTGGATATTTGAGTTCAAGGTTTTTTAGTGCTCTAAAACAAGGCTGCCTATCTGCCTAGGTGTTCCAAAGTGCGATCCGCATAGAATTTCTCTTAAAGGTGCCTCGAAGGTTTGCCTACGTATAATCAAATTAATAAACTACTCAATTGAATTAATGGGTCGTCCAACCCGAATACTACCTAGTATGTTAGCCTATAAACAACTAATTCATACTAATCAAACCCAACACATCGACAAAATATAAAGAAAAACTATTAAAGTTGGAATTTGAATGCGCGAGAAAAGAAAGAAGGTAGGATTTTTAAAATTTCAAGTCTAGAATTCCTGAATTGGTCATTTATAGGTTGTTTATAATAAGAAATTTTTATTATTTTATAGTTTAATATATCAGGATGTAAATATTCTTCAAATCAATGTATTAGTAATATTATTTAATATAAAATATTATAAAAATCGCTTAAATAAAAACCGCCCGAATTCCGATTAATAGGTCGCCTAGCCATTTAGGCGCCCGAAGGTGGCCGGCCACACTAGTAGCGCCTAGCGACTTTTAGAACCATGGATGTTTTATAGTTATCCGATAATTAGTTTTTTTGGGTTATTAATTTATCTTTCAAAAATAGATAAACGTTTTTTCGTTTGTCATATATTTTATATTTCTCAAAAATTAAAGTATAAGTTTTTAGACAGATATGGATCCTCAGTGCCCCTCTCCCGGGAACCCCTCCTCACTCCTCTCTCTCTCCCCCCTCCCCTTCCCTTTTCTTTTTTCTTTTTTTTTTGTTACATAGGAGAGGCACTTTGGACTCGGAGTCATTAACTCGATTCGAACCTGCACCACTAGATTGGTTGACCAAGGTCCTGGCCAGTGAGCTAATCCCAACTGGTTACCCTTTTTCTTTTTTCCTCCTTCAAACTTGCAGCTAATTCTTAAGCTTCTTTTTCTTTTCTTTTTTAGCTTAATATTTTTTATTTTAATCTAATTTTGTATACTCACATATATAAATTTAATTAATATATTTTATAATATAATATGAAGAGTGATTTTTATTGAATATGTAAATCATAGTTAAGTATTGATTTTTATAAATTTATATTTATTTATATTTCTAAAATTAATTAAGAATGATGTCATCAAACTCTTTATATCTTAAATCCTTTCTTATATTAGTTCTAAATTTACCCCTAAGTTTAGGTAGTAAAAAAAAAAAAGAAATCCCTTTTAATAAGTGAATCCTTGATTCTAAAGCAAAATAAACTTTTCTTTTCATACAAAAAAGTTTTATTAATGAATCTGTTGTATCTATATTTTGTTTTTAAAATATAACTTAAAAATCATGAATAAGGTGTCATTTGATTTTTTTAAGTGATAAATACTGAATGCTGAATAACAACTAAATAGGACTTATTCAGTTAAGAGGCAGTGTCTAAATGAATCAGACTTGCTCTGAAATCTTAATGAAACATACCAGTTAAGAGGTATTCAGATCTGAACTGGTAAAAACAAACAAACAGTCTTATGGATTCAGTGTCTTAATGAATCAGATTAAGATCTCATTAAGTGCAAACAAACACCCCCTACGACGTTATACTGTAATTTAGGTAATAAATAGTAAGAGTAATGTTATATATTATTACAGATAATATTATTAAATAATGTTAAATAATAGCTGAAGACAAATTGGTGTTTAATAACTATATCAATAATAAAGCAAAACTAAACATTCAGATTACCGTAAAACTCTAAGGCCTCGTTTGGTTCGTAAAAATGATAATCTTTTTTTTTGTACTTTTTGTAATTTTCAAAATACTTACGAAAACGTGTTCGGATAGAGAAAATAAAAACAGTTTTCTGAAAGGTTAACAGAAAACAATGTTATATCGAAGAACATGAAATCGACGTTTTTATATTTTTAAAAAATGTTAAAAAAGAATACGAAAATTATTTTTAAAAATATATTCAGAAAACAAAGACATCAAATATTTTTACAAATTAAGCAAGGACTAAGTTTTTTTTGTTTTAGACAGAAAATATCAAAACTATTGACCTATCCTACCGTACAATCATTCATCTCTAATCTCTCAAAATCCTCCTGTACAATATTAAAAGGATAATTATTTTTAAAGGCTCTAATAACATTGAAAATAATTTCAAAGCCCCCCAATTAAACTAACTAAACCCAACTAGAACAAGATAAAATCCCAAAACACTATCTTTACTAGTACAAAAATAAAAGCAAAAAAAAACCCTATTAGGTTCTGATTTCAAAACCGATCTCCCACTCTCCTTCCCCACTCGCTCTCTGTCTCCTCTCTCTACACCCACTGTCCTTTCTATCTTTCCCAACAGAAAAATGATGGCCTCCCTCCCATTCTGTCATAGCCATCGATGGCCTCCCTCATCTTCACACCGCCGCTTTCCGCCACTCTCTCAGCACCACCAATAGCGCCCGCAACACCACCTCATACTCGCAGCACCACCAACAGCCCACCTCACTCTCGCAGCACCACCATACTCTCGCATCACCACCAATAGCCCCTACTTGAGACCAACAACCCTCACCCCACACCAAGCCGCCCGGTCGTGGCCTTCCTTCACCACCATCCGCTTCACCACCATCCACCGCGCCAACATCATCTTCGCCATCAACGCCACTCTACTGCACACTAAAACCGACGCCTTGTTCCAGATCTCGGCGACACCTATCGTCTCCGCTCAAGATCTCGCCGCTCTCCAGCACACGAAGACCGACACTGCTCCACTGATCCATTCTCCGCTCAAGATCTCGCCGCTCACCTTCGTGGGCATTCTCCGATCTCCGCCGCGGGTTCGTGGCTCCGCCCATCTCCTCTCCTTCAGCCATCGTCGAACCAGGCCCAACCATCCATCGTCGAACCCTGCCTCACCGTTCGAGGCCTCACCAGCGCCGCCCCCTTGGCCTATTCTCTACCATTTTTCCATCTCGGCGCAGCCACAGTCTTGCACAAGAAACCCAGGCCCAACCAGCAGCGAAAAGAACCAGGCCCAACCATTTCCAAAGCCGACTGTTTTTTATTTTTTAATTATTGTTTAAATTAGTATTTTCCTTTTTTTTTAATTCCAATTTTTATTGTAAAAGATTTCTTTTAGTTTTTCAATATAAAAAGTGTGATATATTCCTGATTTTTTTTGTTCAGATTTAGATCTTTTCGGAATGTACCAAATTGATCTGTTTGTTACACACCAAAACAGATCAAAGTTACCGTGTATAGATTTGTGTATTGTTTCTGTTGGAAAAACTTTGTTTGACGCGTAACAGTGTTTGGACCATGACACGATAACTTTGATCGGGTTTCTAAATAAGTCTGGACATTAACCTTGGACAAAAACAAAAACCATTTAAGTCTAGAAAAATACTATTAGGGACTCATCATGCAATTACAAAAATGAACGTATAAAGGCGAACATAATAGTATTTGGTACATACCAAACAGAAAAATTGGTACGTTCCAAACAAACAAATATTGATGTATACCAAACGTAAAAATGTTGATATGTACCAAAGACGAACTGAATAAAGGTATAAGGATAAATATTCATTTAAAAAATTAAAATTAGGCTTTTCTTAGAATATTTTTTTAGTTAAAATTTGTTGAGTAATTTTTTGAAATTCTAGGCTATTTAAAGGTAATTTTCTCTATTTACAAATGATGTCCTGCCGTTCAAAAGCTTAAGCTGCCAGGAGGGATGGTCTTATACAATACGCTTTCTTACGTGCAAGCTAGATTCATGTCATTACGTCCGCTCACGTGCAAACTAGATTCATGTCACTTTTTTGCATGTCTAGTTTTTGCTAAGTGAATTTTTATAATAAGACTCGAACCTACGACCTCTTATAGATCTGAGCTTTAATACCCTATTAGATAACCGATTCTCTCAAAAGTTTAAACTGTAAAAAAAGATAGTCTTATAATTATATATAAATATTACATAATCTATTTCTTCAGCTATAGTCTTGATATTACTCATGGGCTTGAAAGACCATAAGTTAGATGGCCCATAAAGCATTCTACGTGAGTATTATTTCATGTGATAATATATAATAATGTGTGACAGTTTTTATTGACAAAAAAAAGTGTCAGTTTCGTGATAAAGTCATTTAGATATCAAGAATCTCATTCTCAGTTACCTGCAAATTCTATATTGGCCATTTAAAATGTATAACATTTTCATCATAGAAAAAAAGAAGAAGCTGTTTTAATTAAGGTTCCAATTTTTTTTCGCCATTTAGGTGGTAATTACTTAAATTTTCATATTTTTCCTTTCATAATAAGATAATTTTGTAACTTACTTTAGTTGATTAATTTTAAATAAAAGACTTTTAAGGGTTAATTTATCCATAAATAAATGGGTAAAGGTTGGCTTTAAAAACCTATAACAAGCGAATGAGACTAATTGACTGAAACAAGGGGAAGGGAGTACTAGTAAGACCCGTCGTTTGTCATAGGGGGAGGGATCCGAGCCACCTGAGAATGAGACTTTGCCTCTGCCACCTATTAAAAGATTTTTTTTTCCAAATAGGATTTAATGAGAAAAAAAAACAGGTGGCAGAGCAGAGACTACGAGCGATCAGATGTAAGTTTTATAAAACTTAAACTTTTTTAATCTAAAATAATTCATTAATATTTTCTTTACTTTATAGGCGGCATTGAGGTCTATTCTGGAAACCTGAGTGCGGGAATCCCAGACTCAGAGTGGATATTCTTCATCTACCCCCACCTTATCGGAGCAAGAGCAGGTTGACGATGTGTTGGAGGCGGCGAGTGTAAGATTAGGAGGCGGGACCCGAAACTGGATCCCGGGAGTTGGACACCCGCTATCGCAAAGGAGGTTGATTTCAAATTCTTTCGATCCAGTCAACGAAAAGATGTTGAGGGACTACCAGTGGATAGTGCGGTCGCTGAATGAGTTTCTTGTCTCTATCGGTAAGGAACCTATGCAAGATAACGCCTCTCGATCATCTACCTCTACATCGAGTACCCGCCCCTCTAGGGATGTGATCCAGGAGCAGATGACTACCGCCATCGAGATGATTAATCGATGCAGGAGGAAATATGGACAGGAGCGCTTGATCCCCATCTCCCCCTCGAGCCTCTCCATCTGCAGCTAATCCTTCTCGACACACTACTCCGGCTGATCCGACTTCTGATTCCGATGAAGACATATCTCTACCTTATTTTACATGTTTTTATCTATATTTTGACTTTATCTGACTATATTTGACTTTTTTATTTTGATTATGAATTTTGGTTGGTTGTTTTTATGTTTTTTTGGATGGTTTTGGATGAATACGTTTGTTTGACCGAGATGGTTCGGATTTATGTTACATTTTTCTATATATTATCGGTTTTCTTTAAATTTAGTCTTTTATTTAATTAGTTTCTATTCTAAAAAAAACAAAAAAAACAAAAAAAACAAAAAAAACAAAAAAAACAAAAAAAACCCAAAAAAAATTTGTCTTTAACGAGGAACTTTTCGTCGCAAAAGAGTTTCTCGTTAAAACAAAATCCGTCATTAGCGACGGAAAAGTCGTCGCGATTGTTCGGTCTTTTACGAGAAACATTTCCGCCGCAAAAGACTGGACTGTTGCGACAAAATTGTGTCGTCGCAAAAGGGTATAACCTCACGCGATGACTGTCAAATGTCGTCGCGACAAGGTGTAACTCGCGACGAATCTTTAGCGAGGACCCTTTCGCGACGACATGTCCTCGCGAAAGGCTTTTTTGGTCTTTTGCAAGGACTTTTGAATTTTTTCGCAACGACAAATGTTCTCGCGAAAGAGCCTGCGTGTAGCAGTGATAGGTAATATTCTACGGCAACTGACTAGCTAGGTTGATCAATTGAAAGACCAAAGCTTAGAAATATGAAGAATAAATTCGGGGCACAAATTAAATAAAGTAGGTAGTTCTTATATGTTAGGTGGCTGCAACATATATCAATAATCCTAATCTAAAGCTTCAATTCATGTATATATCTCTTAGTTTTTCTTTTCTTTTATACTATATATTATTGATTATTTATTGGCGGTGATGGTTAAATACATGCTGCATTTTCTGTAGTCCTGTGTCCAGAACCACAGACAGAATGACACACATATATAATCTTACACGTTGCTTTAAATCATAGAGAAATATTAATAAAGTTGCAGATCTATCTCAGTATGTACTGTCAAGGTTTGGGATAATGACTATTTGTCAACTTAATCCCGCCAAGAGTGTTTGCATTTTCAAGTATTAGCCCCAACTTAAAATTTTGGATCCACTCTGAGAGTGGGTGAATATTTTCTTTGTTAATAGCTACCTCTAACTATTTCTTTTATAAATTAACTTAGCACCTATTTAGGTATTACTCTAACTAATTTATGTTGAAGTTTTTGTGATTAATGATGAACGCTCTTTCAGATCTCAACCAGAAGAAACCAGTAAATAGATATTAGGATTAACAAAAGATAAACCCATAGAACCCATAATTTTATTTCTTATAGAAAACAAATTGACGTACACTGCATGAACATTAGGTCCAAGTACATGAAAGCAGAAATTGTTCATGGAAAAAGTAAAATACTGAAATCGCTCATGCTAAGTTCAAAAGGAAGCTAAGTCTTCAATGGCGTTTGCAAGAGATGCAGAGAAGGTTCTTCCAGTGGCAACTAAACCACTACTACAGTGCGGATATCTAGCGACGAAATTTCTCGCGACTACGTGATGTAGTCGCTAAAGACAAGAACCATTAGCGACTACTTCTCTTTAACGACTACTTGATATGTTTCTCGACTACACAGTAGTCGTAAGTAATTTTCGTCTTTAACGACTACATGAGGTAGTCGTTAAAACGTAGTACGTAGTCGCTAGTGTTTTTTTATTTTTTAATTATTTTCCCACCGCCAATGAGTAGTCGCTAGTGTTTAGCTACTTCATGTAGTCGTTAGAAGTTATTACTAATGACTACTTTTGAGTCTTTGGCGACTACACGTGTAGTCGCGATTAGTGGTGGCGTATTTATTACAGCAAGTTGCGAATTGGGATCCTCAAAACACCATTATTTTATAATTTCTGTTTCTTTCTCTCAAAACTCTCCCAATTTTTTTCCACAATTCATCATCAAATATTATTTCAAGACGTGGAAAAGCTTTCCCGGGTCAATCAACAACGTGGGACCTCCTTAATTATCAATTTTTCCTTCTAAATTTGCCCAAAAGTAGGTATCTTTTGTTCCATAAAACTCTTTCAATTTTCTTTTATTTGCATACAGTTGTGTAGTTAATGGTAAATAGTATTACTTATTAGGTATTTCAACACGTGGAAAAACTTTCCCGGGTCAATCAAAAACGTGGGACATCCTCAATTATCAATTTTCCTTTTAAATTTGCCCAAAAGTAGGTATATTTTGTTTCATAAAACTATTTTAAATTTCTTTTATTTTCATACAATTATGTAGTTAATGGTAAATAGTATTAATTATTAGGTATTTCAACATGTGGAAAAACTTTCCCGGGTCAATCAACAACGTGGGACCTCCTCAATTATCAATTTTTCCTTCTAAATTTGCCCAAAAGTAGGTATCTTTTGTTCCATAAAACTATTTTAAATTTCTTTTATTTGCATACAATTGTGTAGTTAATGCTAAATATATAGTATCACTATGTATCTCTAATCATCTTATAATTTTATATGACAATTGAGATATATTATTGTATGAGAAATAAATGCATAAACGGGATATATATTTATTTAGTGATTTAATATTTTGTATACTTTTAATTTTATATTTATGTATATATTTGGTGATGTTATATTTCGTATGCTTTTAATTTTATAATTATGCATTTATTTTGTGATGTAATAATTTGTGTGCTTCTAATTTTATATTTATTTATTTAATTGGTGATATAATAATTTTTTTTTCATTTTATATTCATGTATCTAATTGGTGATGTAATAATTTTTTTTTATATTTATGTATTTAATTGGTGATGTAATAATTTTTTTTCATTATATTTATGAGACATTTATGTTGTATTCTTTTATATTGGAGTAGTTGATTATGGTTTCGGGTATTGATAAAAGTTGGATTGTTTCCGCTCATAAAGTTTCGCGTGAATTTATTAAGGGGGTAGAAGAATTTCTCGCTTTTGCTCAAAAAAATAAAGATCCTAAAGAAACTATTTTTTGTCCGTGTAATGGGTGTTCGAATTATCGTCGGTTTACTATGGCCAAAGTTAGGTCACATCTTTTACAATTTGGGTTTTTGTCCACGTATGAGATTTGGACAAAGCATGGTGAGAACGAGAAAATTCCCGAGACTCGATATGAAGAAAATGAAATGTTGGATGTTACGAAGATTTGAGACCTAATTATGAGGGTGGTGGTCATTCGGGTGACACCGAGATGATAGACTCGAACAGTTCAGCACGTGGCAAATTCGAAACGATGTTTTCCGAACTAGAGGCCGAGTTATACCCTGGTTGTACAGTAATGAGTTCATTAAATTTCATTGCGAAGCTAATGCACGTGAAGGTGAAGAACAAGTGGACTAACACGTCTTTCATCGAGTTGCTTGATCTTCTGTGTCGTGTGTTGCCCAAACCTCATACCTTGCCCGAGTCATAGGAGGAGTGCAACAAAAAGTTAAAAAGTTTAGGTATGGGGTACAATACCATCGATGTTTGCGTGAACAATTTTGCTTTATTTTACAAGGAGAATGTCTCCCTCGATAAGTGTCTAGTATGTAGTTTAATAATTAGTAGCAAAAGTCATGTTGTCACATATATTATTAAGCGATACTAGGATCTATTTCTTCCGCCTATCATACTTTTTTTCACACAGATTAAAAAAAACAATTAATATTTTCGACTTTTACTAAATTATCTTCAACTAACTAAGTAAATAAATTTAATGATAATAAGTTTGTGAATATTCTCTCCGTTCATTAATGTTTGTTATACTTTTTTTCACACAAATTAAGAAAATCAATTACTCCCTCCGTCCATTTTTATTTATCCACCTTTTTTATGCACAAAGATCAAAAGGAGCATTTAATACTCTTTTTCTTTACACAATTTCCCTTAATTAATGTACCTGGAGTTATTTAATGCAATACTCTTTATACTATTTAATTTAGGGTAAAATTGGAAAAATTATAGAAAAAGTGTCTTGATATTGAAAAAGGGACAAACAATATCGGACACCTCCTTTTAGAAAGTTAGACAAATAAAAATGGACGAAGGGAGTGATTCCTTCTATTTTTATTAAAGTACTCTCAACTAATTAAGTAAGTAAATTTAATAAGGATAAACTTTTGAAAATTAAGTATGATAAAATTGATAGAAAATGAAAAAAAGTTTTCTTGCTATTTTAAATGGACGCCTTATATCTATTTTTAGAATTTGTGATAAACATTGATGGACGGAAGAAATATTAAATAAAAGTAAAATTAATTGAATAAATAAAAAAGATTGGTATTTTAAAGGGTCAATTACCCAAGAAGACTTGAGAAAAATCAATGTGCCACTTAGGAGCTAGTCAATTCCTCTCTCCTTCTTAGAGGCCAATAAAATGTCCAATGTCATAACTACCCTTCTAGTGCATATAAGACAAAAAAATAGATTATTTCTCTCTCCTCCACTACCATTAATCTCTCTCCTCCTTTATCATTTTTTCTCTCTCCTCTTTCATTAATTATCAAATATTTTCCAGCTCCGACCACAACCACCGATCACCGCCGGCCGCCTCCGGCCACCGCCGGAAAAAGTTCTGAGCATGGAAAAAAGTTCTGAGTCTGGAAAATAGTTCTGAGTCTGGAAAAAAAGTTCTGAGTCTGAAAAAATAGTTCTGAGCATGGAAAAAAGTTCTGAGTCTGAAAAAATAGTTCTGAGTCTGAAAAAATAGTTCTGAGCATGGGGTATTGGACATGGAAAAAGTACTGAGCATGGGCTACTGAGCCTGAAAAAAGTTGTTGAGTATCGTAAAAAAGTACTGAGTATCGGAAAAAGTGCTGAGTATCGAAAAAATTTGCTGAGTATTCGAATTTTTTTATTGAGTCGCTTTACTGAGCATGCTCGTTTACTCAGTTACTTTACTGAGCATGCTCGAAAACTCAGTAATTTTTTTAAGCATGCTCGTATGCTCATAACCTTACTGAGTATGCAAGAGTAAAGTATTGAGTATAATTATTTTTTTGATTAATTTTTAGAAATTATTTTTATATACAACACAATATTTCATAAAAAGCAAAAATTCCACCATGTCTCCCCTTGTTTCACATCTTTACTATCTGAATCAAAATGCTCATCCCATTTATCAAATCCTTTTTTCGATTAAAAAATACTAAAAAATAATCCCCATTGGGTTCAAAGTTTGCTTTTGAAAAATTAGATTGAATGTATTGATCTTTCGACAAGGCTTCAGTGAAGAAGAAGGACCGATTCAGTGAATGCTGATCTTGCAAGGATTATCAATTCTGATGAGGTTCAATCTGTTGTTAGGCCGATTAAGAAGAAGAATAAGATGCTCAATCTGTTCAATCTGTGAAGAAGAGTCCATTGAAGAGTTTGAATAAGATGCTCAATCTTGACCCACATGCTAAGACTGCTAAGAGGATGGCTATTTTGGCTGAAACACAGCGTGGCAGTGCTTCTTCTCCGGCGAATCTCAAACCGCCATAGCTTCGAGATCTCCGGCGAAGTAGTGAAACTCCGATGGAAGCAGCGAAACTTCTTCGTCGAGGTCATGGTTGGATTCGCAACAGATCTCTCCGGAGCAAGTCTTCTCGCCATGGCTGCTCGGAGCTTCATAAAAGATGCAGATCTGCTCCGTCGCGTCGGATCTGCTCTTCCACAAAGAAAACACCGCCACTTGTGCTGCAGAAGAAGAAGGCGCGAGACAGGTTCTCGCCATGGCTGCTCGGAGTAGTTGAAGCATTTTTTGAGTTCATCAATCTGATGGGAGGAGAGAGAAATGGATAAAAGCTACGTGTGATTTTTTAGGTGTAGAATTGATTGTAAAAATATTAATATATATAGAGAAAATAAAAAACAAAAAAAGGGTAGTAATGTAATTGGATTTTTAAGGTATAGTGTTAAAATTAATTTGTGGCCTTTAGTAAGAAGAGCCAAAAGAGGCGGTCTTGTTGGGTCACGGTGTAATGTTTTCAAGACCCTTTGGGTAATAATCTCTATTTTAAATGAACAATTTTTTATGAATATTTATTTTTAGAAAAGTATATCTTATCTTTAAAAACGAAAGGGGTCTCAACCGAAATTATCCCAGACTTCAGTGAGTGAGCGTGAGTCAATATTTCCTTGTTAGTCTCGATCTCAACAATTTTTTTTTATTATTTATTACAATACAATAGAGAGTATAGATATAATATATTATCAACCATAACTGTCCATAAGATTTGACTCTACAATAATAAGCAACTTTTTTTAGGTAATCGTCGACTAATTTAAGTTAAGTTGAAGTTTTCCTTGATTAATGATGAAGAGAGCGAACTTTTAGATTTGAACAAGGAAAAAACGTAAAACCATGTTAACATCAACAAAAGTTAAATCCCTAGGACGCTTGGTTTTATTTCACTATTGAAAATAACTTTGGCGTACACATCATTAACACTAATCAAAGTACAAGCAAAAACAGTTCATGGAAAAAGTAGAATAAGGGAATGGATATCCCTGAACTAAGTCACGCTAAATTTAGAAGGAAGCTTTGCCTTCTGTTGTGGTGGGTGGGAGAGTTCCAGTGGCGACTACTTCATTAAGGTAATTGTTGAGTGTTGCATATTTATACCAAGGCCATAGCTTAGTTGCCTCAACACCGAAAGAAGGTTGAATCTTATAGCTATCATAATCATTCTTTATTGCTACTGAGTAGCATACTGAAAGAAGGATGTTTGGTCCGAATGGAGCATCTGGAAAACAAAACAACAAAACAAATTAAGAATTTATATATTTTACTAAAAAAAGTACATCCAATAACTCATAACAATTACATACCCTTGATCATCTGAAGTAGCTCGGCTTCTGGAATATGAATCTTTGTAAGGGTCTTTCCACTCTTCTTTTCCCACAATGCGAACAGCTCATTATAAGATAAAGTGTTTAATTTAGGCTTCAAATAAAGAATCTTGTTTAATGTTCTATCATCTTCTACTGCTTTTATCACATACCATGCTACATCTTCCTCTGCCGTAGCGATGACTATTTCATTGGAAAAAATAAAACACAATTATTAGTTAGTAATCATATTTCACCAGTTTTATATTAAATATTAAAAAAATTGAAGGAGTTAATAATATATACTTTTTGAGTTTCCGTCTCCAAAAGCTGTGGCTGTAGTAAGATTAGGGAGCAGACCATCCATTTGTGCCAAATTAGGCCAAAAACGCCCAGCAAACCCATTTGCTACAACAAAAGTATGAGGGATACCAGCTGCTTCAACTGCCCTACGAATTGCAGCCTTATTTGCAAACATACCCTTAGCAGGGTCAACTGGGTCCTGGAGGCGATCCACATCAATTGCGTATTCTGAAGGAAAGAATCTCTGTATATATGTAACATACAAGGTTCTCATATTATTATGAGTTGTGATTATTAACATGCAAATAATATAAATATATATAACGAGCTTAACCTTGATACAACCAGCTTTCTTTATGGCTTCGATGATGTAAGATTGATCAGGAACCTGTACTCCTCCTACGCTAGAGATCACAACATCAACACGCTTCATCGCGTTGACCAATATTGTTTGATTTAATTTGAAATCTCCCTGAAAATCAACAAATAAAGATCCAGATTCAATATGAGCACACATACATTTGATATATATATATGTAATCCTCAAATTAGTTTTCATTCATAACTACTTACATAAACTATTTGAACACCTTGGGTCTTGAAATTCTCAACGAGTGCTGCCTTATCAGGATCATTGAGTGCGCTTGGCCTGACTAGTGCCCAAGTGGGTTGCCTTGCATTGATACTTGCCTGCACAATGTATCTTCCGAATTTTCCTGTTGCTCCAATTATTAAAATTTTGCTCTTCCTTCCCCTTTGAATTGCACCTGCAATGAGCAATATGAAGTTGGTAGAGTTAGGGTTGTTTCTTTCAGCAAACAAAAGGCCTTAATTAGCTACTAGAGAGAGATGTTGACCTTGAGGTAGTTGAGCTTGAGCTACATTAGCCTGAAGGCTGAAGATAGCAAGAAAGTAGAAGGCTGAGATCAGACACAAAAGAATACATTTAGAGGACATCATGATCACTTTAGTTTGCAATATTTGTTATATCGAATACATTGATATTTATAGACCAAATTAACAAACCTACCTCATCAATAGAAAAACTATTTTCATTAATCACGTGGGACAATTTCTTTTAAAACTATCAACTTGTCAACAATGATCAGATCTACAATGTAGATCAGATCTTAGGTAGTCCATGATCATATTTAGCAATTAATGTGGACTATTTAAATACGATGTCCTTGTTTTTGTCAGACATGTGACTACTATCTCTATTAATATAGGGCTATTAATCTAGGCCAACCCCCACCTCTATTAACAAAAAAACATTTATTCTGGAGCTCTTAAAGGAGATAAGCAAGAGGTGCAAGGTTCGAGTTCCCTCCCTCTCCCCTCCCCTCTTGTTTCTCTGTGATATTGAACAACCCACCACCGCCCCCCTACAATCAGATCACCGAACCACCACCACCACCATCATCATCAAACCCACCACCACCTCATCTTCCCTCTCGGCAACACCCTCTCCACCAACATCACAACCCAAATCCACTGCTCCACCATCCCACCACCGCCCCCTTACAATCAAATCACCGAACCACCACCATCATCATGAAACCCACCACTCCCCTCTTGTTCTCTCTCCCCGTTCTCTCTTACTAACCGTCCCACCCCACCCACTGAGCCCTCGCGCCACATCGTCCCCACCCAGAACCACAATCTTCATCAACAGGAGACCCCCACCCACCGTCCAATTTTCACAGCTTCGAATCCAATTGTCCAGCCCAAACAATTACACCATGGCCCAGCCCAAGAACACTATCCTCCTGGGTCCAATCCAATCGAGCCCTGTTGTGGGTGTCAATGCAGTACGTATCTTTTTGCATCTAGTGATTCTGTTGTAGCCCAAATCAACACTGAAACCGTATTCTTCACCACTGCCCACCACCGTTGAAGGCCTATCCCGTTATGGGGCCAAACCGTGAAGGCCTATCCCGTGATGGGTCCAGACTGTTGAATTGAATTCCTGAATCATTAGGTAAGGATCTGCGCCGCACTGCTTCACCGGCCACCATCCACACCTATCTGCGCCACACTGCTTCACCCATTACGCGTGTGATTAGTTGGTTTTTTTTGATTTGTGAATGGTACAACCCGTGTGTAATGACTTGTTGGCTTTGGTCATTGTCAGTACAGCGCAGGAAGTTGATGATTGTAAGGTAAAGTACGAGTCCTTATTTGGCACATGATTGATTACATTGGATTGTAATAATAAACATGTGGTGAATGTTTGCAGGTTAGTAGAGTTGATCTGTATGATTTACTTTGGCAGGGAGCTTATATGCTATTGTATACTATGTAAGTTTTTGTTTTTTGTTTTTTGTATAATAACAAAATATGTTGTTTGGTTTAAACAAGTTACGGCCTAGACCAAGTTCATTGTACCCATTAGAGTGTAAAGGAGTAAAAGGGATGAAGAAAAAGGAAAAAGAATTGGAGCAGCCTTCACCAAAACTAAAGGTTCAATGCCCCACTAATTCAGAATGACATGTTGATAAAGAAGAAGAAACATAAGATATTTGTTCCAGTCCCGTGATGTTTTTATTCATATATGATAAACAATTGAATGGTATTATGTAATGTATAGTTTTATGAGTTAATCACATATAATCACGTATAAACACATCTTTATTCTTTTTGATTGAATGTGTTTATTTGTTCATTCTTGTGTGGTTCTGATTTAGTAATTCATTGTTGTATGGTATTGAAGTAGTTGTTTTGATATACAATTACTTTGTGTTTGTTTGTTTGTAAAGAATTTGGTAAACAATTTAGTGAAGAATTTGGTAAACACAGTAATTGAAGTAGTTAGTGTGTGTGCATAAAGGGGCCAGCCCCATTAGCAGTAATGAGCTGTTTTGTTTGATCCTAGTGACTGTGGGTGCAGCCCCATGGTAATTTATGTGATGTGTTTGTCGCACCGGTCTGTACCCATCGAGTTAATAATCGAGATGGGTCTGTACCGTGTGGGATTTGACTTAATGAAATAGGCACGTAGCACTGTACCCACCACGAACAGAGGTAAAACTGACAAAAACCCAACTAGCAAAGTTAGAAAATGGCTGTATATAGGATTTTTGGTAGCCTAATGGAGTCTGTATAAAGTAATTTCCTCATTAATATATTTCATTTTGGGAATCGAAGTGAATGAAATTTTTCTTTTCCACATATATTAACGACAAAAGTCTTGTTGTTTTTTTTCCCCAAATCTTACTTCATTCAAAATAAACATTATTACAAAATCAACCTATTCTCGAAAGAATTGTTTCGCCCTTAATTATCTTAGCTAACCTACTAGGGTACATGTCTAAACACAAGCCTAGCATGTTGCCACTTAGCTTATGTTTGGCTACCCCGTCAGCTAACTTATTCCTACTACGATTTATCCATCCAAAAATAGGATTGCAGTTTTTCAGAAACTAAATAAATACTCTTATTAATATTACAAATAATGGGTGAATTAATTGACAACCTATTTTCTAAGGGAAGCATAATTTGGAGGCAATCGCTCTCGATGATTACACGTTGAAGAGTAATATCACGAGCTATAAGACAAGCTTTTAGAATCCTCAAAACTTCTGCTTCCTTTGGATTTTCAGCTGCAATATCCCACACTTTGCAATCAACAATCCTACTTGTAGAATCCCTAGAAACACAAGAAATAGCACACTTTAATTCCAACTGCTACGTCCCAATTTATTTTAATAAAATTACTAGGTGAAGGGATTCATATCATACTATTCTTAATAATATTATCATTTTTACCCTTTCGTTTAATTTGTTATTATCCTTCTCAGAAGCTATATTATCTAGCTCCATATTCATCTTATTGGTATTGTTATTAATATTCTTATTGATATTATTCTTTAGTGAATTTCTTACATTATTAGGATAATTAATATTTTATATTCTTTCCATTCTTTTGTTGCATCTTGTAATATTCTGAGGATCAATGCTTTTATTTTTATACTTATAAGCTATGCTGTAGATATCGCCGCCTAGGCGCGCCTGGGCGCCGTCTAGGCGTCAACTCCCCCCTAAACCGCTTACGCCTAGTAAAAATGCTAGGCATTTATGCCCAACGCCTTAGTCGCCGTGGAAGAGGCGCCTAGCCCGCCTAGGCACCGATTAATGGTAAAAACTTGCCGCCTAGGCCCTCCATTAAATTTATTTTACTTTCGAAAATTCTTGAATTGATATTATAACTCTAATTTTAGTATTTTTCATATTCAATATAATGGTGTTAGATGAATTTTATGACTTAAATAGATAAAATTATCATAATTATACACGCGTATTACTAAATATATAAAATTACATAGTAGGATTCAAACCGCGTAATCCCGCCTAGGCCCCGCGTAGTCCCTCCTAGGCGCCAGGCCCCAGTCGACCGCCTAGGCCGCGGAACCGAGATCTACAACAGAGCTTATAAGCGACAAAAGTCTTGTTTGTTTGGATCTAATAGGATACGTTCTAATCTGAACTGATAAAACATGAAATTAATAAGATAGGTTTTTATTTTTTAATACCAATTTTTAGTTAAATAACTCTAAATTTTGGTTTCTTCTTTTGAATTTTCAAAGTGAAATCCAAAATATTTTATAATATTATTCGTCATTTCAGCTACGTCTTATTGTATGCAACATGTTTATTTTAATCAAATTTGATAGGCGTTTATAATACAATTATACACATATATGGTAATTTTTTAGAATTCTAGCAAAAAAATTAAATTAAGAGTTGAGTATCAGATTTTAATATTCTAAAAATTTCCCTAATATATATAAGGGACTCTAATTTTTAGCTTTTCCCTTAGCTACATATAGCGAATATATTACTTTTACCTATATTTTATTTATTTATTTTACTTCCTAACTTGATTGTATGTCTATTTTTTTTTAATTTCTTTTAGAATTCAACAAGAAATTTGAATTAAAAAGAAAATAATTCAACAATTCTAGTTGATAAATTGCTAATATTTTAAAATGAAGTAATAAATTTTAATATTATATAAACAAATAATATATTTTTTGAAAATCATAAGTATATAAATAACTAAATTTAATAAAAAATTTAAAAATAATTAATTAAAATAGAAAAATTATTATAATAAAGTTAAGAGTATAGATTCTTACTATTTACTAATTGAAATTGAAAAATGGTTAGAACAAAATTGTAACAAAAAATTAAAATTAAAATGAATTTTTAACTTCTAAATCATAACTAAACAATTGATTTTTTTTGGAATATGGCTATACTGAGCAACAAGTTTACTGTATAAATAATAAAATTAGGAAGCAAAATGTTACGGGCGATCAATACTTATTACTAAGTAACACGATTATGGCAATTCTATGTTTCTAGATATGGTGTAGTTAGTTTAGAAGTTCGAACAAATTATGAGTAGTTTTGTATGAGTGATGCTCATTTGACAAATGGTTCACAACAACCGTAAAAAAATGTTTCTAATAATGGATGGGACAAGAAATACCCAGTAGCCTTTATCTTGGGAACAATGTGGTTTATCTGGAAAGCAAACCTAGAAGGTTTCTTTGAGAAAAAAAGATAGGACATCCAAGGTATAAATAGAAGGACTAATAGACTTATGTGCGAGTTTTTGAGGAAAGATGCATGGGGGAGGAGTATAAAAAATAACAATACGAAGGAAAGATTGGTCGTGGTAAATTTGCTTGTTTGCCAAGACAAAACATATCTTATTTGGTTGAATGATACTTCCTTCACTAAAGAATGTGAATATGTAGGGATTGCCTCAGTGGAGATTAATAAAGATGAGAATATAATACACTAGGTTATGAAGAAAGGAATGATATAATTATGCACCAAAGGAGAAGATTATGTTGTTCTCTTTGCAATGAGTTCAGCGGGCGGTCATAACCTCACAAGTAGCTCTTTCTACTCAGCCTACCTTGAAGTTATTCAAGGAATTCAAAAAAGGGGGAACTAACTGGAGAATCCTACCAATCATCGGTGAGATGTGGAAATTGATGGCGAAATTCCCAAATTGGAGAATCTATCATATCAATCGCGGCATGAATGGTATTGCGGATCGAGCTACAATATGCGGTAGACTGGACATTGACGTATCTAATTGAAAATGTAGTTTGGTTATAGATAGTCTTAGTTATCTTGACATCTTAGGCAGAAACAAGGGAGTAGGATAGGATGGTAAAATAATATGTATTAAATCGACAAAAATAATTCATTTGAATAGATATAACACATAAACTCACGATAATAACTAGTGGAAAAATATATAATGTTGGAAATAAAAAAAAAATTAATGGTTTTTTATTTTATTGGGAAAAGAAAAATCCATAAGTCTTTTCTCTTAAAATGCCTTATATAGAAAACATGGGGATATGAAAATTATTAGTTTATAATATTTTATCATACTATAAATTTCAAAATAATTTATACTATGAAGACAAATGGAGATATGAGAATACTCCACACGTGCGCACCACCATTACCACCACCACCTCGACCCGGCGCCGGCAGTGGTGATGACGGTGGGGGATTTTGGGAGTAGGGATATTAAAAAATAAAATAAAACTAACTTTGAATCTAGTATAGAAACACAATAACGACATCCAAGCATTCATTGGCCCCATCCCCAGCGTTAGTAATTGCCAATAATGATGGTTCAATAATTACAAGAGTTCAAAAGGTATGTGCGGATTCGTCCTCCAGCTGCCACTAAAAAGTATCCAGGTTCATTCTTGAATTTCAAAGTCAAACATAAAACGTTTTCCATTATTACCAACCTTATGGAAAGGTAATAATGGTGGACGTTTTTTCTAGAGGCCTTTACTTCTTAACCTCTATATAAATAGGGCTGGACTCACTTGGACGTAATACAACAAAAAAAATCACCAGAAAGCTCAAACTCTTTCCAATTATTTAATAATTAGCAGCGGTAGAGGTGTGTTAAAATAATGATATAAATAAAAGACGAACAGCTTCGACGACTACGATAAACTTTCTGCAAGTGAACAGATTGTTTGTAAGTAATGTGTAATTAAAACAAATATCGGTCTAAGGGACTATGAAAGTAAGCTATAAATAATTCAATTACGAAGTGCGATAGAAGAAGTTGATAAAATAATACGCTAAAGACACTAAATTATTTATTGGGTTTTTAGTGACTCTAAACTATTATTAATTAAACTAAGAATGGAAATAAAGACATGAAAATAAGTCGCAATAGTCATGATTCTATATCCCTCCTAACCCCCATCAGGGTGGACTTAGGAGGCAACCTAACAATTACCAAGGGACTTGGGTAAGGGGACCCGACGCAGTGATCGGTGGTTAAAATCAAACCTTAATGACTATCTAGTTAGGCAAGCCTGTCAGAAACACTACTACACACTAGAAGATTATGTGTTATTTCTATAATTGAATCCCCCGGTAGGGCGACAATTCAACTACTAATGGGGTAATCATGTACGTTGTGCACCGCAAGAACTACAAACATCAAATCAAAGCACATAACATAGAGTTATCACTACTAATTTCTAGTTAAATATAAAAGGACATCCCAAATTCAAATAACATATAAAACAAGTCTAGGGTTCACACACATATGCTATTCTCAAGCTAAATAGAATTAGTTCATACTAGAGAAAAAAATAAACAATTACAATTTCTGGGAAGGGTTGGAATGGCATGAACAACTTCTAAGCTCCTTCTACTATTCTCCTCTCTTGATCTAGGCTTCCTCTGGTCTTTAGATGATTAGGTAATGACCAAGGATGATTATCCTATGGTAAATGTGGATATATATAGGTGTTAGGTCGAAACCTAGAGTGTAGCCCAAGTTTTAGAGTCCAAATCCAAATCTTCTTCGTTTTCCTAAATTATAGGATGAGATGACCTTTGGAGATTGAAATAAGCATATCTCCTTCGTTACAACTCAGAATCCAGTGACCCACCTATCGAAACGACCAAAATTCAAAGAGCTATCCGAATATCAAAGGTCTCCTTCAAGTTCCAAGCTGATTAACTGTAGTATTCAAGATACTAGACAGTTTTACAACTAGACAACTCACTTTAACTTTTCAAATCTATACAAAGTTTCCTTTCCCATTATGAATAAGGGGTTTCCTTCCTTTTCTTCACTTCTTATCATTATCTCAAGGTGAAATAGCTTCCAAATACCTAGGTGCTACACAAATAACACATACATTACGCATAAAAACTTTAAAATTGCGAAATAACTAAAACTAGACAAGAAAGTGTAAATTATGAATAATTGGGGGAAAATCCCAAAAATAATTATTAAATTCCCCTAAAATAATGTCTCATGACTAGATTATTCTATCATATAAATGGAGACATCAAGACCCCTAACTCAAAGTTGTGTCGCCAAGACACAATAAAGATAATAAAAGTGGGTAGTCAACAATAAATACAGAAGAAGAAGAAGAAGAAGAAGAAGTAGTAGTAGTAGAAAATAATTAATGATCTTACAGCAAATATTCTAACAAGTCTCGTGTAGTAATGTGAAAGAAATAATGCACACACACTTAATATACATATAACTGACAATCCATATATTCAAGTCTATATTAACTTCACAATGCCAGAAGAAGAGGTTTTTACTTAGTTCGTGATGACGGCTATAGGGTGATCATAGGTCCTAATATAGTATCCAATGGTCCACCTAACTATTCCCTAATTGTTCCATTGTTACTTAATCAATTAGTTATAAATCCTAAGGTCTTTACGATTGTAGTGTTGGATTTTGGCTCTCTCCTCACTAACCATCAACGAATCGCTTTAGAGCTTGAGTCTCACCCGAAGATGTTCTCACTCGACCCAATTTTTATGCTTTTTGCTTTTAGCATCCCCAAATAATCCAATAAATCTTTTCATGATGATTACATAATAATTTCCACTTTGCCGGTTCGATTCATATATTATTATTTTTTATATCATTTTTTCATTTTGATAGCTAGCTATGACTCCCTTTTAAATTGAGATACTGAGATACCACACTACTTTTTCATATTTATTTTCAATCTTTTTTTCCTCTATTGAACCAGAAAAGGGTTATAATAAACTCATCATCAATCATATCACAATGTTCCCAAATGATGAAGTCCTCAACCCCAAACTCAAGCTCTAAAACGATTTGTCTCAGGGTTGCGATTCGAGTGTGGGTAATATGGATAAGTCTAATAAAATAATGCGTATGACTTGTAATGTGGCTAATAAAAGGCTTTAGAAAGGCTCAAAGGGGGATAATATTTATAATAATAATTCAATAAAAACAGGTGAGAAGTTGAAGGCTTCAAGTGGCTTATATGAAAGAATTGCCTTATTCATTTTTTTAACTTACTAGATTACGTCATTTTTTCACTTTTAGTTCACAGGTTAAGAGGGTTTATCAACTAATTTCAGACCTCATGTTCTACACACCGCTCAAGGCTCCATAAGACTCAAATTTTATTCTTACACATTGCTTATTAATCTTCCGTATCCTTTATTTGCTGTTTTCATACATGCGTACTTAAGCGCGTTGTTACACCGTTCAAAAACATACTATACGTTTGCTGGCTTAAACCTCCAGGATACAATGACAAAACTATTCGGAAGAAACTGGCACATGAATTATTTAAAATTTCAACGAACTTCATAAAGCTGCTTCTTTTCTATCTCTCTCTTATGAATTTTTTATTTTTAATGCTTAATGCTTTACAAAACTGAATGAAGAAAATGTTTGAGTTGACCAACTATTTATAGAAGATGAATAGGTGGCTAGGCATCCATTAGAAAGGGGTGTGACATTAAAATTTGGAGTTGTGTCTTTTAAATAAAAGATACGGTAGATAGTAAAAGACATAACTATTGGGCTTGGCTCAATAATACTTATTATAATTTTACTGTTGGACCAAAACGATATTAATACTAAGACTTCCATATTAAAGAAAAAAACTATTGTGCTTGGCCCAATAGTAATTTTTTTTCTCCTTTTTTCACCTTTACTATATCGAGAAAGGTAGCTTTTGGCCTTGAACTTCTCTAGTAAGAGATATCAGATTTACTTTCTGACTAGTGAACATGATGTCTTGAACTATTCAGCTTTTGTGTAAACCAAGTCAATAGAACTTACATAGTACACTTCCAAACATTATTTGGTTCTCACGTCTGTGTCCGTTTACGGTCCTAGACAACTCCTTGTATTTCATAAATAACCGTCAGAGAATTTTGCCTTTAAAATTCTCATAGGGTGGCCCTACCCATGTTATTCATATAGGTGGTCTCTTGTCAAGAGTATTTTGCATTACTCTATCCTATGTTATCGAAGATACAAGAACCATTAAAGTTTAACTTATTCTTCACTTTTACAGGTAGAACTATTTAATTTTATCCTAAGAACATGGTTTGGGGAGGTCTCCTCACAGTGCGCCGCACCAAGTTGCAGTTTCATGATTCAATTTCCCTTTGAACCTAGATTGTGGGATCTCCACTCTGCTAGGTAGGGTTCCCATCATGGAAACTCAGTTTTCGTAGGCTTAAGACCCATTCCTCTTGATAACACTCGCACTTTCTCTCTTTGTAGACCTTTGCTCAGTGGATCAGCTATGTTATCCTTTACCGAACGTAATCAATTGTGATAACTCCGTTTGAGAGCAGTTGTCTAACAGTATTGTGTCTACGACGTATGTGTCTAGACTTATCGTAAACATCTCGTTTAGTGCCCTACCAATGGCACTTTGACTATCACAATGTATGCAAATAGCTGACACAGACTTTGGCCAATTAATAATATCCTCTAAAAAAATTTGAAGCAACTCGGCTTCCTAAACATCTTTGTCTAAATCTATAAAATAAGATTCTATAGTGGGTCTGGCTATGCACGTTTGCTTAGTGGATTTCCAAGATATGCCCGCTCCTCCTAACATGTAGATGAACCCACTTATGGATTTTGAGTCTGTGGAGTTTGATATCCAGTTTGAATTACTGTATCCTTGTAATACAGCTGGATATCCTGTGTATAATAACCCTTTGTTCATAGTGTATCTGAGATACCCCATAACTCTTACAATAGCAATCCAATTGTTCTTCCCTGGATTATGTGTAAACCTACTTAGCTTGCTTACTACATGTGCTATATCTGTCCTAGTGCAGTTTGTTAGGTACATGAGACTCCCAATAATTCGAGAGTATCCAATTGGTTGATCGTATCACTAATGTTCTTAGCAAGATGTAAATTTACATCAACATGTGTCTAGGCGATATTTGTGTCGCCATTACTAAATTTGTTTAATAATTTCTCAATATAGTGTGACTAAGATGGTACAATACCTTCAGATGTTCAGAGAATCTTGATACCTAAAACAACATCCGCAAGGCATAGATCTTTCATGTTGAACTTACTTGAAAGCATTCTTTTGGTGAATGTAATCACATCATTATTATTTCCAATGATTAACATATCATCCACATATAAACAAAAAATTACATATTTTGTCTCATTTTGTTTTACATAAACACATTTGTCACATTCATTGATCCTGAAACCATTCGAGACCATGAATCTATCAAATTTGACATGTCAAAGCTTCGGTGCCTGTTTTAAACCATATATGGATTGACAAGTTTACATACTTGCTTCTCCTTACCTGGAACTACGTAACCCTCAGTTTTTTCCATATATATCTATTCATTTAGTTCTCTATTAAGGAAAGTTGTTTTTACATCCATTTGATGAATTTTGAGCTTGTATATCGAAGCTATTGCAATTAACATTCGAATGGATGATATTCTCGTGACTGGAAAATAAGTATCAAAATAGTCAAGTCCTTCCTTTTGACTATAACATTTTAAAATAAGGCGAGCCTTGTATTTTTTTAATAAATCCACCGGTCTTTAGTTTCTTCTTGAATATCCATTTGCATCCGAGTGATTTATTCCCAAGAGAGAGATCCACTAGTTCCCACATATGGTTTTGCATAATGGAATCTATCTCGTTGTTTACTGCTTCTTTCCAGTAAGGGGCGTCAGGGTTTGACATAGCCTCCTCGAATGTTCGCGGTTCGTCATCTAGCATGTAAATTAAAAGTCAGGACCAAAAGACGTAGAGGTTCTCATCCACTTACTTCTTCTTGGTTCTCCTTCATTTGGGAATGATTCTTGATCTTGCATTTTGGTTGGTAATGATTCTTGATCTTGATCTTCTTAAATTGCATCATGTATTCTTTTTTTAAGGAACCAAATTATGGTGTGGTCTTGTATGGAAAAGCTGTTTCAAAGAAATGTTTATTTCTTGATTCAATCATCGTATTGACGTGAATGTCAACATGACAAGATTTGTGTACCAAGAATCTATATGCAGTATTGTTGTGAGCATATTCAATAAAGATGCAATCAATGGCATTTGGTCTTAATTTTACCATTTTAGGAGCAGGGTTTGCTAACTTTTCCAATCATCCCTACACTTTTAATTATTTGAAGGAAGGTGGTTTTTCTTTCCATAATTTGTAAGGAGTTTTATCTACCTTCTTGTGTGGTACCTTGTTAAGGATGTGGTTTGCGGTGAGTAAAGGCTCTCCTAACAAGTTCTGTGGTAAGACTGAGTTAATCAACCAGGCATTCATCATTTCCTTCAATATGTTGTTTTTGCATTCAACACTTCCGTTTTGTTGAGGCAAATAAGGGGCCATGGTTTGATGGGTAATTCCATGTTCAACACAAAAATCTTTAAAAGAAGACACATATTCTCCTCCCCTATCTGATCTAATATTCTTGATCTTTTTATTTAGTTGATTCTCAACTTCAGTTTTGTATTGCTTACATGCTTCTAAGGCCTCATCCTTACTTCAAAGCAAGCATATTCGATAATACCTTGTGCAATCGTCAATGAAAGTTATTAAATAATTTTTCCCACTTCTAGTTTGCAAAAAAATTGAGTAAAAAATGTCACTATGAATTAACTCTAAAGGTACTGAAGCCCTTACTATAGATTTAAATGAGGTTTTGGTTAATTTTGAATCTACACATACTTCACATTCCTTTTGAGAAATGAAGTTCACATTAGGTAATAACCCGACGTGTACTAACTTATTTAATGAACTGAAATTAACATGTCCTAATCTATCGTGCCATAAATTAGGCGAGTCAAGCATATAAACACAATTAGAATTTTCATTCATTTCTTTATCGGTTACATTTTTTGTAGGTACTAGGGTTATTACATTCATCTTAAATAGACTGTTGCAGAGGTACCCTTTTCCTACATACATTTTGTTCTAAGTTAATACAAACTTATCAGCTACAAATACAAGTTTCAACCCAGCCTTGCTTAGAAAGGAACCAGAAACTAAGTACTTGCTAATGTGTGGAACATGGAGGATATTATTCAAGGTCAGCTCTTTCCCGGAGGTCATCTCCAACACATTATTTCCAGTACCTTGAACCTTTGAGGTGGCGTAATTTCCCATATATAAGTTTTCTTCATTTGTAGCTTGTAGGTTTTGAACACATATTTGTCCAAGCACACATGTCGGGTTACTCCAGCGTCTATCAACCATGTCCTTGGGTTGCCGACGAGGTTGACTTCTGAGAATGTTGCTGCCAGGTTCAGATCATCAATACCCTCAGATATCTTAGTCACATACGACTGATGCCCTTGGCTTTCTGTTGGTTTCCTTGTGCCTTTTTGTTTCGATATTTATTTACACGATGTCCATGATTTCTACAGTTGTGACAATCCTCGTTGAATTTCACCTTTTTATTGTTTTCATTAATTGACCGTCCTTGCCTCTTACACTTGTTGTTTTGGTTGGTCCTCCCTTGTTCCACAACATTTGCCTTGGCTTCATATGATCGAGGGTTTCTTTCATTTTCAGCCATTCGATTGTCTTCCTTGATTCTTACATTACAATTATATCTCCAAGACTTATCTGTTTGCGTGCGTTTTAGGTAGTTCTTGAAATCGTTATACAATGAGGGTAGCTTTTCCACAATAGCACCAACTTGGAAAGGCTCTAACAGATTCATACCCTCAGCTATCAACTCATGAAGAATCAACTGGTATTGTTGTACTTGAGACATTAATGGTCTTGAATCCACAATTTTCAAATCAAGGAACTTACCGATCATGATTTTTTTTTGTGTCGGCATCTTCAGTTTTGTATTTCTTCTCAAAAGAATATCATAATTGCTTGGCAGTTGTTGTGGTGTTGTACACATTATATAAAGAATTAACCAAACAGTTTAGAATGTAATTGTTACATAGGAAATCAACATGCTTCCTAGCATCTACTGCGTTGTATGTCTCACTATTTGGATTGGATCCCATTTCCGGTGGATCTTCCTTCAGAAATTTTGCCAAGCTTAGAGTGGTCAAATAGAACAACATCTTATGCTGCCACCTCTTAAATTCAGAACCATTGAACTTTTATAGCCTATTGGCTAGTCTAATGGGTGTTGGTGCGGGCACACAAACTTCTGTTCTTAGTTATTACCCGTCTCAGGTTTCTTTTCACTTTAATTTGTATTTCCCCCTATATTCTATATGAAGCAGAAATCCGACGTTAGTAAGTGAGTAATTTTCTAGTATGTATACACAAGCCTAGAAATCAAAATAAGAGAAAATAAATAGAATGTAATATTCTCGTCCTGTATACAGAGACCCAATTTTTTTGAAAAAGTAGAGTTTATAAAACGAAAAGAAAATATTTTCTAGTTTATACAACGTGAATCTTAAATACCTTAAATTGTTGTGTTTTAGATGTATAAACCAGTAAAACAATATAAAAACTAATGCAAAAATAAAATAAAACGTAAATAAATAAGCAACTTTACTTTTCGAGGCTTGGATTGGATCCGATGTCTTTAAGGTATTTAGGCCACGTACCGGTGTCTTACGTGTGTTGGCTTTAACCTCCAGGATACAACGACAAAACTATTCAGAAGAAAGTGACACACGAATTCTTCAGAATTTCAAAGAATTTAATAAAGCTGCTTCTATTCTATATTAGGGTGGCTAACGGTTCCGGTCCACCGGTCTGCCGGACCGAACAAACCGATTCTGGAACCGGGACCGAACCGTAGCTATAGTGGGTAATGGAACCGGAATGAACCGTGGTTCGTCTAAACGGTCTGGTTCCTAAAAAACAAAACAATGTTAAGGGCCGGTCCGGACCGATACCCATGTATATATATTTTTTTTTCTTTTTTTCATTTATATCACAATTCACAAATCCACCGCCCAATTATCCCCTTCTCTCTCTCTCTGCGTATTTATTCTTTTCACCAAACCCACCGCCCCCAATTGATTATCCATCTATCTACTCTCAAATTTTATCTCTAATCTCACTAACAAGCTTTTCTAATAGTGGTGGTGGTTGGTTGTGTATTCGCCGATTGTTCTATTTATTATAGTGGATGAGATTTGTTGGTATATTTCAGATATTGATCATGGATTATGGTTTAATATATTCTTTTGGTTGAGGAATTGATTTTCTTGATTTGATTCATTTTTCTGTCTTGGTGAGTAATTGTTTTTCTTGGAAAAAGATTTATCCATGTCAAATTGCCAGTCCAATTAGGTGAACTAATTATCTCTATATGTTCTTAAATTTCTGATATTAAAGTAGTTTGTTTCTAATTTCCTGTTTTGTTTCTAGATATTTCCTGATGATTGATTATTGATGTGGAATTGATGAAGGATTGAGTTATTGATCATGGTTTAATCACATATTATGTGGGTAAGTAGATTGCTTGATCCCTTATGATAGTTGGAGTAGCTTTATTGTGTGATTTTTCTGTTTTAGTCCCTATATAACACTGAAATGCGAAATTGATTGCTAATAGTCCTTGTGATTGCGAAAGTGATTCTTAAGCCACATGTGATTTTTGATGGTTTAAGTTTTTGATATTCGAAATTAAAAGGAATGATATTATGTTAAGTTTAATGCATGGTTTAAGTCCCTATATAACACTGAAAGGAAATGATAGGAGTATATAGATATTAAAGGAATGGAAAGGAAAGTGATAACTGTGTTTAGATTACTAAAGTATTAGTAAAGGAAAAGAAAGTAATTGATTAACGAATCACTTGTTTGGATTCACATTATTAAAGGAAAGGAAAAGATTGTTTTACATAAAACTACTTTTATACCCTTTTATATGTTACGTGAAATATTATATATTGAAATTATAAGCTTATTTGAGACATTTTAAAAAGTAATCATTACCTTTCTTTTCAAATGACTCCAAAATGGGAGGATTAAATAATTTACATTTTTAAAAGAAACAAAGGATTGTGTAATCCACTGAATTACATTCCTTTAATAAAAAATCGAATTCAAACAAAGGAAAGGAAAATTCATTCCTATCATTTCTTTTCCTTTCCTTTAAAAATATGAATCCAAACAATACATTAATGGACACTGATTTCGGTTATGTAAAGCCTTTTGTTGTGAGTAATTGTTTCATATCTTGGCTAAAATGTGTGATTTGATTGTGGAAATTAAAGAATTATTTCGAAATTGATATGGAAACTCCTTTTTTTGTGTGAAATTGTTAAGGAAAGTCCTTTTGTTGTGAGTAATTGCTCCATATATTGGCTAAAATGTGTGAATTACCGGTTGTAATTGAAAGTATTGAAAATTGCGAATTGATGTCCCTATGTTTTATTGATTTGCGAATTGAAGTTGGTAAGATCAAGTAGTTGAAATATGTTTTGAATTGACGACATATTTAGAATTGACAGGTTTAAAGTTTTGGAAAATGCAAATCAACCCCTATTTAATACAAAAATGATGAGAAAACCTTTATAGAAGATAACTATCTTTATGAATTTGCCCATTTTTTTCTAAAATAGTTCAATTGGACCAAAATCCCTTCAAAACATTTTCTTTAAGTGTTTAAATGATGATTATAATTCAGAAAATTTACAAAATGGACCCTAAACTTTTAAGAGATGTTTTTTTTTGGTTCCAAATGCCCTTGTGCGGTTTTATGATGACATTGCATTATTATTTTAAATTGTAAGTGTTTATAATTTGCAAAGTAGCATTTAATTGCCAAGGTGTTATATTTGAAATTTTTGAAAAAAGAATTTGGGCTTAATATTCCGATTTGTTAAATTATGTGAGGTTCTTTTGTATATTTTCTAGAAAACTAAGCTCATGTCCTTGATCAGGCTGGGGTGAGGTATATTTATTTTCTTTTTTGTGTTGGGTTGAATATAATATTTATTTGTTACTATTATAGTATGTTATTCTTGCTGTATCAGGTTTTGTGATGTGAAAAGTGGGAAAATAGTTCTTACACTGGAGACAAAATCTCTTGTAGCAAATGCTGAAGTGAGTTTAGATGGGCGATATATTACAACTTGTGATGGATCTAGTGTCAAGTTTTGGGATGCTAATCGGTAAGTTTTCTCAAATTATATTTGCATCATAGGTCCTTACAGTTTAATTACATTTATTTATGGTGTAACAATTATGACCTTGTGAAAAACTATGATATCTAGCAATGTGGAATCAGTTTCGTTAAAGCCAAAATATGGTAAAAACTTTATTGTTGGAGGAGAAGGTATGTGGGTGCATATGTATGATATCCAAACAGGAGTTGAAATTAGTAGGTCCTGATATTATGTTTGAAGTAATTTTGTATTTTGTAAGGGTATAATAAAGGACACCATGGTCCAGTACATTGTGTAAGATTCTCTCCAAATAGGGAACATATGCATCAGGATCATAATGAATTATAGGCTTCATTTGCATGTTGCAAGTTGTATGAATGAAATATAGGATCCATCTTGAAAAAAAACTATTACGTTTTACTTTGGTGTGTGACCCAGTGTTGGCAATGGTATTAGGTCCCAAACTACAAACAAGATTCAAGGGGAGAAATTGTTTATTCTTGAGTGTTTAGGTATTTTAGTTAGGCTTTTCCTACAATAGTGTAATTATATTTATCTTTTTATCTGAAAGTAGGGTTTACCCCACTTGAATGTTTGCCTATTACACTTCAAATATAACTCAAATTTGAAAAAAAAATGCTTTAAAAACTATTTTTTTAAAAACTCTCTACCTATATATTAAATCAATAAAAAAACCCGGTTGGAACCGGTAAGACCCGGTTCTCCTTAACGGTTTGTAACCACCATAATCTTAACCAAGAACCGGACCGAACTGGTCCGGTAAGAAGGGACCGATAAGTCAAACCGGACCGGTGAGGCCCAGGACTGGTCCTAACCAGTCCAAAACGGACTGATAGCCACCCTGAGTTCTATATATCTCTTATGAATTTCTTTTTTCTTTTAATGCTTAGTGCTTTAAAAAGATGAATGAAGAAAATGGTGAGTTGACCAACTATTTTTAGAAAATGAATAGGTGGCTAGGCATCTATTAAAAAGGGTTATGACTTTAAAATTTGGAGTTGTATCTTTTAAATAAAAGATACGGTAGATAGTAAAAAACATAACTATTGGGCTTGGCCCAATAGTAAAGGATCCTTAGTATTCATTATAATTTTACTATTGGGCCAGACCCAATATTAATACTAAGACTTCCACATGAAAGAAAACAATTATTGGGCTTGGCCCAATAGTTAATTTTTTTCTTTCTTTCACCTTATATATATATATATATAAAAAAATATTTATTTTTTACTCATTTTCCTCGAAAAATTTCATGACTCAATTTCTCATTCAACTTCAAATAATTTTTATCCAAGTGAATATATTACGTTAGTCTTTGCAATTAGATAAACGTATTAATCAAGTCATCGTAACTCCGATCAACACTTTGGAAAAATCCCATTTGACCAACAAAGTTAGCCCTTATGCTAACATTAATTAATGTGATTAATTCATAAAAAATTGATACTTTTTATTGTTATATGCAACTAATGCTAACATTGACTCGGTTTGAACTTACACCACTAAATTGGATGACCAAAACCCTGGCCAGTGAGCTAATCCCAACTAGTTAATAAATTGATACTTTTATCTAATGGAAATATATAATTACCATCTTTAATGTCATATTTAGGTCAAATTACATAACTACGAATTTTAATTGACTATGTAAAGTCAAAAGTTCATTTAAATTACTTTAATATTCCTTGGAGGCTATATCTAAAATACGATAGAACATCCCCAATTGTATTTCAAATGAATACCTGTGTAATGGACATTTCTTTAACAACGATTGAAAACGAGTCCAAGTGGCCCTTACAGTCTCTCCTTGTTCTTGGCGGAATTTTGCCAAATCGAATTGTTCGCTCAACGGAACACTTTGAGGATATTACCTATCGAAAAAGGGTATTTGTAATTGATCCCATGTATTAATTTCATCATTTTGCTGTTGATCATACCATTCACTAACTCCTGTGGTGAGGAAAAATGGAAACATAACAAAGTACATTTGTTCCTGAGTAACTTTTTGAGTGACATATGCATCACATATTTGCATGAACTTGTGCATTTCTCGAATGGGATCTTCACGAGCAGACCCATGTAGTGACCATAACTAACAAATCGATTGATCATACCTACGGCAGACTTGAATCGCAGGTAGGAAAATCCCAATTTGTGGCAACAGAATGGTTTCTGGTCATGAGGTTGCATGAACCAATGTATATCCCTAGGTGGGACTTGTACACCTTCGTTGTCATTAAATGGTGGTTGGTCTCTAGGAGGATCTTGAAGTTGATTATTTGCGTTATCTCTTGGTGGAACAGCCCCATCCCGTGAGACTCTTGGGTTTCCCATTTTCATTGAAATCCAACTAAGCATTTGCATTCACGGCGACCATTTTTGCTTTTCTTTCTTCCCTTTCTCTTTGCTTTTGAGCTCAGATTAATATCTCAGGGTCTGAGAGCATGTATCAAACCTATTAGCAAAAATATAACCTATGTAATCCCCAGCAACGGCGCCATCTTGTAAGTGTGATAAATAGATACTAAAAATAATATGACTGTAACCACCTGCAAGTTTACGGGGTTCATTGATAAGTAATATCAATGGGTAAGAAAAGAGTTTTCGTTCTCATGGATTAGAGAAGTTAAAATGGTTGTGTTTAGAGAATCGTGGCTTAGTTGCAAGACAATAAAATAAAAGAGAATTTTTTTTTGGTTTTCTTAAGATTAATTAAATACAATTAGTTAAAAGACAAAATTAAATGGCTAATGATTAACGAAATACTAAACTCGAAATAAAAGCAAACTAACTAAGAAGAGATGAATAATATGAGAGAATAGTGCTTAATCATTGCTGGTAATCCCCTAAGTTGCTTAATTTGATGGTTCTAGACATAAGGGAGAATTAGTCATTCCACGTTAGTCGGGATTCAGTTATCTTCCTAACCCCTCCCAGGTGAATAGGACGCTATCCTCCCCTATTAATGACCCCTCCCAATCGACACTACAACAATCTTGGATGAATTGGGTTTTTACCATATTGACTACTTGGTTAGTCAAGACCTTCCAGATCAATAATGCACACCAAGCGCTTATATCTTAGGTTTGTAATTAAATCTCCCGGGCAAAAATATAACTACTACTACTATTCTATACTTGATCAGGGTAAGAGTAGCTTCAAGGCACAAAAATATAATCAATGTGAATTTCAATTTATTTAAATACTGAAAATATCCCAAAAAGTAAGAATCATCAATTAATTAACTAAGGTTCATAAACTACGCAATTTTCAAGCACATAAGGGTTTAGATCATATTAAAATACTGAAAATGAATAACTTAAACCAAGAAATACATATTTAAAACTAAAAACATAAATAAATTACACTAAAGAAATAGGTGAAACGGGTTTTGGAAGATGAAGAATTGTGGACTTGCTGTTGAAAACCCTTCCTCCTTAGCTTCCAAGCGTGATTAACTTATCTTTGATATTATTTGTGTGTCTTTTCCATCCAATAAAAGGTATTTATAAGAATTCAGGTTGTTTTTAGGTCACATGGGTTTTTATTAATGTTGTTCAACTTTGAGTCACTGTGGTAGGACTGTCATAACATTTGCGTCTCAATTCCGAATTGACCTCTGTCACCTCTCACGCGATACTGATTTTAAACTCCTTCTAAACCAAAAGGAATAAGGTCAAATTCTCTTGCCAATTTTCCGTGGTGATTGGAACAAGTTGCATTATCTTTCCAGATTAATACTCAAATGCCTCCAAACTTGACTTTTGGCTCTATCTTTGCCTTGACTTGGGTGTGGATATGACTTTCTCGATTTCTCCATATCATATTGAGGTTCCATATTAACTATGTATCTAAGAAGATACACATTCAACACACGTTTAAAACGCAAAATACTCCAAAAATAACAATACATCCAAAATGAGATAAGAAAGTAAGAAACATCAAATATTAGGGAATAATCCCTTTATTAGGTCTACTAATCCCCCAAAACAATGTTTCATGATACGATTATATTATCATAAAAGACAAGACATTAGTTGTGTTATTCATATTTCTAATTTGTGTAATAGTTGTTGTTTTTAATTTTTAAAATATAAACCGTTGATTTATTTTTTCAATTGGTGGTTTCCATTGTATTGCAGGTTTTGTAAGCTCATGTTCGAAGGTCTCTCCTATTATTTCGGAAATGCTAGCCCTTCATTTTGGACTAAAGTGGGCGATAAATAAATGCTACAAAGAATTGTGTATTGAAACGGATTCGGAGGAACTCCACGTGCTAGTGAAGGGCGGTGGGAGTTCAGGTAGTCACTACGTTTCGATTGCATGAGATTGTTGGGAAATGTTACGCAAGTTCCCGAGTTTTGAACTTAATCACATATTTCGTGAAGCAAACTTTTGTGCGGATAAATTAGCAAAAGAGGGGACAGTCATGGGTGCACAACCGGAAGAATTTGATGATCCTCGAGAGTATTTATGGAACTTTATTACGAGAGATTGTAGTGAGTATACAACTACTAGAGTTGTGTTAGAGTCCTAATAAGAACATTTGTTCTTCCTGCTTTTATCTTGTATTAACTAGGGCAGCACACGGGTCGGCTAACCGACCCGTGGGGGTAAACCCAATACCCAAACATTGTTTTCGGTTTTGAATATAATAAACCCAATATCCAATTTTTTAATGTAAAATCCTCGGGTTGGGTGGTAACGGGTTGGGTTGGGTTTGGGTCGGTTTCGGGTAATTGAGGGATTTAAATTAACTATCTGATGTACCTAAAAAAAAATTAATTTACTTAAATAAACCATCTCGTACTGTTTTTTTCTAGTTTCTCAAACATAATTCAGCTATTACATGGTTTAATTCTCAATGATTGAATTGAATTACATCACATTAAATTGAATTACAGAATTACATATCAATTAACTGAATTACAGAATTAGAAACCAAATTGGTAAATCAAAAATCATCACAGATTGACATGTTGTAACCATAACTTGTGCAAAATCACCAATTTGTACAACCTTGGGTGCAAATGTTGTTGTGAATCCAAAATCTGTCCAAAATCAATCCAAAAAGTCCACCCTCCAACTTTAACATAACCTGCAAATTTCCAAAGAATGAAGTTAGATTGTTTGAGCCTCAGAAGGAGTCTCATCATTGGCTACAATTATTGCCTCAGATTTTGTAATCTTCATTGGCATCAAAACCTTAGAGACATGTTTAGGGACAAGGGACTTATCAAATAACTTACAAGAAACAATAATCAAGTCACTTGTTGCCAACTCAACCAATTATTCAACTCCTATTTACTCATTCATTAACCTTAACTTAATCATTGTAGTTAGGTCAAACTAATTGGGAGATGCATACAAAAGTGAAATGATTAACAATGTTAACTTGTAAGTTATAAGAATTCAGCTATATACCTTAGGTTATTGGTTTCTAACTTGTTAAAGTTGAGTCTTGCGAGGACTCACTTAACTCGTCTAAGCCAAAATAACCTGCCAAATGTCAAAAAACAACAAAAGATTGATTAGTATGTCTAATTAAATAGTCAACAAAAGTTAAAAACTAAGAATTCATAATGTATTTACCTAATTCAGCCTCCAGATCTTCCACTAACATCTGGGGGTTCAAAAACTGTCCAACAGTTGTCTATTATTTTCTTAGGCTTCTTAGCATCTGGGGGTTTGTTAGAAGAGGGTGGAGGATGGGTTTGGGTAAGAGAACTACCCTCAGGGGGTGGTGTTGATGTTGTAATATCAATAACCTCATTTTCATTATCCATTTTCCTGCAAAAAACATAACATTCAAGTGTTATTTGATTATCATTTAAACAAATCAAGCTTTGAAAGGAAAAAACATAGAAATTTGTATTAATAATACCTGTAAATTGTAAATGGATAAACAAATCAAGCTTCGAAGTTCAACGATCAAATCCAGAAAAGTTCCAGAAAAAGTCAACAACAGTTGCGAATCATGCCAGAAAATCAAGGGAACAACCTATTAGCAAATATACAATACACAACACGAAAATGTAACCAAGAAAGATTAGAAGATACCTTTAATTTGATTAACAAAGCAAGAACAAGACAAACACCCACAACAATTGAAGAGTTGAACAATAGCGAGACCATGCAAAACACAAAATCAACACTCTATTAGCCAATATCAATTATTGAATGCAAATCCTTCAATACAACATTTATTTGATTATAACTCATAAGATTCACACAAACAATCAACTAAATTTCAATCATAATTACATAAAAGACAAACACGCACCTTAGGGTTTCGAAATGGTATTTTAATGTAGCCGTTCCCTATATAGCCGTCGTCTTCCTCCAACCCACGGTCTAGATCTCTAACCATGGTTAGATGATTAAACCCAGAACCCAAAGGACGAGCTTTATCAGAGCAATAAATGCAACCCACAGAAGTAGGTGAGAAGGTATTAATGCGGTGTATATTATCGCTCAAAACGCCAGCGAGATTAGACGGGGAAGGAGAGAAGCAGGGCTAGGGGGTAGGGTTTTCGATCGAAAGCAAGAGAGAGAATGATGTGAGATGGGTGAGAGAAGAGAGAGATGAACTATTCGCGTAACGAAAGGGCAAAATGAAGGGTCAAAATGAAAAACGCGTAAAGGATAAGCCACTTTCAACTTTTCTTTTGTTTTCTTAATTATTTTTATTACATATATATAAAAAAAAAAAAAAAAAAAAAGAACGGGTCGGGTTCGGTTAACCGCGGGTTTGGCTTTGCCAAACCCACCAACCGGCCCAATACCCAAATTATTAATATTTTTGGCCCAATGGGTTCGGGTGGGGCTCGGTTTGGGTTTTTTCGGGCCGATTTAGGGTCGTTTTTTTGGGTGGGCGGGTTTGGGTTAAACGTGTGCAGCCCTAGTATTAACGGCTTTTAAGCCTCTCATGTATGAAAAAAACAATGAGTCTCCAATAAAATAAAACAAATTGATATTATTTAAGTGTAAAAAGGAAAATTAATACTTCAAAAAAGTTTGACGCATTCAATAAAGGTTGGTAAGGTTTACTGGTTTATTAAGTCACCTCAACCTATTACTCTATATGTGCAATTATGTTCGATGCCATAAACAAAACGAAACCGATATGATCGACGCTCATGGATATATTAAACACAATTTAAATAATTCGTTGCTTTCTGGCGTGGCTTGTTTTTCTATTCTTGGTTGGGTAACGTGGTGGGGTCGTTATCTTTCCATATTTAACCCTAATTATTTCTTGAATTAAAATTTGTTTTTTAATGTTTTCTCTGCTAGTTCTTAAATGGAAAAATATTGGGAGGATGGGAGACCCCTTTGTTGCTGTGAGCCTGTAAAGGTTTTACTAATTAACCGGGGAGTAATTGAATAGTTTTGGCCATTGTTCTCTTAATACAGTTTGTTTCTTTCGCCCGATTTGTGGCAGCCCTTTTGTTTCTTCTACATGATGATTTTTTGCTTGAGAAAACGTTAAAATAGCTTTGATATAAGATAATGGGTCAGACTATCATAGGTTTGTAATAGATAAAGGAGAAAAGAGCATAAAATGTATTTTTGTATATTTGTTATATTTAATGAATTACATTTTATTTATATATATATAGAGAGCTCAATCACACCAAGTGTGTTACAACGAATTATGATCTTCTCCTAACTTGAATTCTATACTAACTCTCCTAACTCCAATCACAATTAAGTAATTAGTTTTTAGTATTATTTTTATTTATAATTGAATTACTATGTGAGATATATCAAGAAGAGAGAGAAATAAATTATAAATAAAAATAATACTAAAAACCAATTACTTAATTGTGATTGGAGTTAGTAGAGTTAGTATAGAATTTTAAGTTAGGAGAGGATCCAAATTCGTGTTACAACAGCTGTACTACCTATATAATATGATTTGTAACTGTTTTTGTCTTAGAGTAAAACAACTTCAATAGTATGCGTTGCAGTATATATTTCTTCTTGTGGAGACGCTTTGTCTTATTCCTTATCATCCCTCCTCAAGCTGATGCGCTGAAGGAGTGGAAGCTTGATAATAAGTGAAGAGAAAGTTGCAGAGGCAAGCCCCTTAGTAAAGACATCAGCCACCTGAAGATAAGAAGGAACATGATGAATAAGTAGCAAGTTTGCTTTGACCTGTTCTCGAACAAAATGAAAATCAACGTCTATATGATGTGTCCTCGAGTGAAAAAACTGGATTAGTAGAAAGTGCTATAGCACAGATGTTATCACATGCCACCGAGGGAATAGAATTCGAAACATTTAAACTTTTTAACAAATAAGTAATCCATTTTAATTCAGCTTAAACATAGGCTAATGCACGATACTCCGCTTCAGTTGAGGAACGAGAAACAATAGATTGTTTCTTCGAACCCCATGAAATCAAATTATCACCAAGGAATATACAATAACCGGTGATTGAACGACGATCCACTGAGTTACTTGCCTAATCTGAGTCGGAGAAAGCTCGAATACTAGGAGTAGAGTTAGTAAAAACTAATCCAATGTGCAATGTATCGAAGAAGCTTCTTTAAAGCATCATAATCAGCGTTTGTTGGATGATGCATTGCTTGGCAAATTTGATTAACTGCAAACGCAATATCCAGTATAGTAATCATAAGATATTGCAAGACACCTGTAAGACTGCGAAGTAGAAAAGGATCTTCATATGGAAGCAAACCATGATCAGTTTTAACAGAATATTTATTTAAAAGTAGGTATAGGTGATGATTCACAATTACTCATTCCTGCTTTCTATAAAGTAGAAGAAGCATAATTAGATTGTGATACGATAAGATGATCTGCAGATCGATTAATGTCAAGGCCTAGGAAATAAGTCAAGTAACCAAGGTCCTTCATATCAAAACGCTTCTTCAACGCAAAAATAATAGAAGAAATGCCATTTGAATCACCTCCAGTAATAATTAGATCATCCACATAAACTAGGATAATAGTTAAAGTATCAAATTTTGAGCGAATAAACATCGATGTGTCTGCAACACAAACAACAAAACACTGAGCCTCAAGAAACGAAGTAAGTAAATGATTTCAAGCTCGATGAGCTTGTTTAAGTCCATACAAAGTACGCTTGAGCTTGCAAACATAAGATGGATAATCTTTATTAATAAAGCCAACTGGTTGAGTCATATAAACATCTTCAAGTAACTCACCATGGAGAAAGGAATTTGATACACCTAATTGATGTATAGGCCAATCATTATTCATTGCAAGAGATAAAACAACGCGTATTGTTTGATGTTTAATAACTGGGTTGAAAGTCTCAGTGTAATCAAGACCATATTCTTGAAGAAAGCCACGTGCAACCAATCGAGCTTTGTAGCGAGCAATAGATCCATCAGTATTCTTTTTAATCTTAAAAACCCATTTACAGGTAATTGGATCACGTCCTAAAGGAGGAGGAACTAAATCCCAAGTCTGCTGTTGTAAAAGAGCAATATATTCTTCAGTCATTGCTAATTGCCAACAAGGAATTTTACTAGCTTCTTTAAAGGAGGTAGGCTCTATTTCAGAAGGATAAACAAAGGTAGGCTGACATTTATCAGATGGTTTGAGAGTGCCGATTTGTGTTCTAGTGACCATAGGATGTTTATGTTGTGGTGGTGGTGGTGAAGTGTCTATAAGAGTCTCAATAGCAGGTTCAGAAATAGACTCAAGTGGATGGGAAAGTGGTTTAGCTAAAGCTAAAGGATTAATATGAAATAAATCCACAAAATCAGTATATATTTGTTCCTGTGTAGTATTAGAGGAAGAAGAACTGGAAGTTTGAAAGGGAAAAACTGACTCATTGAAAACAACATGCCTGGATATAAAAAATTTATGAGAAGACATAGAGTAACACTTATACCCCTTAGTGTAATTACAATATCCTAAAAACACACAAGCTTCAGACAAAAGAGATAACTTCTTAGGAGAATATGGTTTTAACCATGGAAAACACAGACATCCAAAAGTTCTCAAATGAGTATATGAAGGAAGAGACTGACAAAGATTTTGGTAAGGAGAAATATAAGACAAAATTGGAGTAGGCATGAGATTGATTAAATATACAGCTATAGCTAAAGCTTCCAGCCAAAACTCAGAAGGAGCTGAACTATGAGCTAAAAGTGATCGAGTTGTTTTAATTAAATGGTGATGTTTTCTTTCAGCCACTCCATTTTACGCAGGAGTATAAGGGCAGGTTGTTTGGTGAATTACACCATGAAGAGAAAGAAAATATTTAAACAAATGTCCTGTAAATTCTCCACCATTATCTGAGCGAAGGATTTTTATTTTGGTGTTAAATTGTGTAAGTATCAAGTTATAAAAGGATTGAAAAACAAAACAAACATTAGATTTTAACATAAGTGGATAAACCCAGGTAAAACGACTAAAATCATCAACAAGAACAAGATAATATTTAAAAATTGGAGCAATAAGATACAAGGGAAGGTCCCCAAACATCTGTATGTATCAAGTCAAAAGGAGAAGCAGATTGTGAAATAGATAAATTAAAAGACAGTTTATGTGCTTTTGAGATAGCACAAGCAATACATTTAACACCATTAAAATCTAGTTTAACATCTAAAATAGTAGAAAAGTACTAGAGGCATGAGTTGAAGGGTGACCCAATCTGTAATGCCAAAGCTGACTTGAAGAAGGCACCAATGAATATGAGAGACACTGGGTTTGAGAGGAAGAAATAGATGGCTTGAAACATGGTTAACTAGAGCCAAAAGTAATAGGATACAAACCATTTTCAGAGGGGCCCTGAAAAAGAAGGGAATGAGTAGTGGAGTCATACAAAGACACATAAGAAGAAGTAAAAACAACATAACAATTGTTATCCTTAGTAAGTTGAGAAATGGATCATAAATTAGATGATATTGAGGGTACATGAAGAATAAAGTTAATGTGAAATGAAGAGCAAGAAGAGTAAAACTTACTATGTCCAATATTGGCAATATCCAATGACTAACCACTACCAACTGCAACAACGTTAGTTCCATGATAAGGTGTAGCTTGTTGAACCAAAGATAGATCAGGTGTGACATGATTATTGGCACCTGAGTCTAATACCATTGCTCTGGATTATAAGTGGTACTAGGCTGAGATTGAGCAGCTAGAACAAGCTTATTTCGAGCTTTTGGTGATGGAAATGTAACAAAATCTGTTCCAGACCAACAATCAAGGGCAGAGTGACCATACCTGCTGGAAATCTGACAAGTAGGTACTGAATGTGAAGGAGAACCACCATTGTTTGACCGAGGTTGTGCTCCTAATATAGAATTGGAATAAGAACCCCTTGAGCGACCTCTTCCTCTACCTCGATTGTTATAACCACAACCAGAAGGAACATATTGAGCAATAGATAAAAGAGCTGGGAAACTGAATTCTCACTTTGCTCACACATTTTCATATGTAATTCCTCTGAGACTAACAAGCTACCCAAAGAATGAAAGCTAATAGAGAATTAGTTATTTGTATACTTGACTTAAATTGATTATATTCCTGAGGTAAACCCTTCAAAGTATACATTATAACATCTTCTAAGGGAAGAGAAGATGAATCTGTGTCAAGGCCATCACAAATAGTTTGGATTTCAGCTAAGTAATCTGTCATACACCTAGCACCCTTCTTAATATTACACAGTTTCATTTTTAATTGGTGTATGTGAGTACGACATTGTGAGACAAAGATTTCCTCCAATTTTAACCAAACATCACACGCATGAACAAGTTTGACAACTTGAGAGAGAATTGAAGGTATCATTGAAGAAAGCAGAGATACCTTTAACTGTTGATCTTCAATGACCCAAGTCGAGTACGATGGATCCGTTGAGGAAGGTGATCGGCTAGACCCATTGACGTGACCTAAATATCCATGGGCTTCGAGCACGGCTTCTAATTGAGCTCGCCAAAGAACATAATTGGACGAGTCAAGTTTGACTTGAACCAGGCTACTCCAGTTTTATCGGAGTAGTAAGAGCCCAGCTGGAATAGAGGAGCTCGAGCTTATGTTTTGGCGTAGAGGAAGAAGATGACGATGAGGCCATATATAACGCGGAAGCAAGGATAAAAAAAGAGCTGAGATATAGGTAAATTTTCAAAGCTAGCCTTTAATGGCAGAATAATAAAGCTTCGAAAAAAATCTCATATGGCTCTTGATACCATAATAGATAAAGGAGAGAAGAGAATAAAATGTATTTTTGTATATTTCGTTGTATTGAATGAATTACATTTTGTTCCTATATATAGAGAAAGCTCAATCACACCAAGTGTGTTACAACAGCTGTACTACCTATATAATATTATTTCTTAATATTTTTGTCTTATAGTAAAATAGCTATAATAGTATGTGTTGGAGTATATATTTGTTCCTGTGGAGACGCTTTGTTTTATTCCTTATCAGTTTGTTGTACTTTGAGGAGGTAAGTCAGATTATCACAGATTCGTTGTAGTTTGGGGAGCTAAGTTAGGTTAAACCCAACAAATATCCGATTAAACAGTCAAAATTAAGAGTCAAATAAAATTTTTTTTCACATATTAATTTTGAAAAAGGTGTTACGCCAACACAATAGTTTATCAATCAACCTCTCAATCTTATTTCAAATTTATTTCAACAATTATTCTGATTCAAATAATTTGTAAATATTTATATATTTTTAAATTTATACACAAATATTTAAAATTATTATTAATATATTTAATATTAACTTTTTATTAAATATAATATTACCATAAATTTAAACATAGTTATTATTTATCATTATATCTTTTATAATAATGTCAATTATTTTCTATACGAGAATCTTAAAATATTAGTTTTTTAATATTTTTCCAAAAATTTAATCCGAATAAATAATATTCATATATTAAAATAAATTAACAATATGAGTAGATTAATTATGTCGTCTTACTGAATATATAAGTTAAATTAATAAAAAAGATTGTTGGGAATAATTTGTTGATTAATGATATTTGTCACCCCTTTTTGGTTCACCCTTGTATCACCCCTTATGTATCACGTTATGTGGCATTAAATCAAATAGAGAAAAAAAAAGGTAATTATGAAAAGAAAACACTCTGATTGGTGTGTAAAACCTCCATGTAGGAGGTGAGATAAGGGTGAACCAAAAAGGGGTGACAAATATTATTACTCTAATTGGTTTTGGTTAATGAAAATAATATAAAATATTAAAAAGTTGAATAGGGGATGAGATCTTGGCTAGCTACATGTAGCTAACATTTTTTAACAATATGTAGCTGGAATCGTAACAATTTTGATTTATCAGTTTCTCAATTTCAACTCCCAATTTAATAGTTTATAGATTTAATAGCTTAAAAAGTCTAAATACATAAAATCCAACCCCTACAAAGTTCATATTTGTTTATCCTCTCAAAAAGTCTATAATTTTTATATTTTACCATTTCTACCCCTATATTATAATAAAATAATTAAACATTACCTTATATAGTAATATTATAAAATTTTAGATTAATATAAATTTTAAGATAAATATAAATTTTAAGATAATAAAAACAAAGTCAACGTTTGGAGAACAATGAAACATAAAGCAAAAAAAAAAATAAACGTTGAAAAAATAATGAAACATAAAACATAAATCTCGTCTATTAAATTAGCACGCTAAAACAAAAAAAAAATCATTTCTTTCACATAAAACCTGCCGCTCTTCCACACAAGAAAGCCACTTCCATTTGGCCAACAAGCCGCTCCTGCACAAGAAAACCGCCTCCATTCCGGAGTTCTTCTCCACCATTATCACCCGGTTTGGCTACGCCATCACCAATTGAAGAACTCAAATTAAGGAGGAAATTATCCAAAGGGTTTTGAAGACACCCCCTTAAGACCTAACAAGACTTCACTAATATCCTCTTCTTACTAAAGGCCACAAGATTTAGCACTATAAGCCAAAATCCTAATTACCTTTCTATCCTTTTTTTTGTTTTTTCTTATATATGTTAATATTTTTACAATTAATTCTAAACCCTAAAAAAATCACTCAAACCTCTCCTATCTCTTTCTTTCTCTTCTCTCCCGCAACTTTTTTTGTTACAGAGCTTTCTAATAGCAGCCATGGCTGCTGGTGAAGCTTGTGAGATGATGTCCATATAAGGTTCGAGATATGAGCAGATCTGGTTCGAGATATGAGATGACAGCGGTTCGAGATATAAGCAGGAGAGAACGGCGAAAGTCTTCTCTAAAAGGAGGTTCGTGGTTAGCCATTTTCGCCATTCACGAGCGAGAGTTGAAGACGGCGGTTCGTGCCCAGCCATTTCCGGCGACCATGGTTTCTTGTTCTTCTCAGGCGGGTAAACCTCTTCCCAATATCCCAAATCTCATTCCACTTTACAATATTGCAAAAATTTAATTTATATTAATTATTATTATTAGTATCAATAGTAAGGGTATGACTTCATCACATATCGGTGGATGAGAACATTTGAAAATTCGTAAAGAGAGGTATGACTCAATCACGGATCGGTGTCATTCTTCGTGACTCTCACGGTATTGCTCAAGTGAAGTGTGTAACTGGTAACAAGATCTTGCGTATCCTCAAGGCTCATGGTAATGAAATTGATTATTTAATTATCATTTTATCCCGATTTCAAATGATTTATATTTTATAGGGCTTGCTCTTGAGAAAAGGCTTGTTCGGGGTGAGATGTGAGCTCTCCGGCAGGGTGAGCAACGGTGAAGCAACGTGTCAAATGCGGCAACATTTTTTAATCTTTAGCTTTTAAGTAAATAATGTGATTTGAAGAAATCATTTACTGTTTTTTTTAGTGTAATTAGTTTTTCTTGTAATTGTAAGTTATTAATGTAACAATTTGAGGTTTTTTATATAAATAAATTTTAATTAAGAAAATAATGAAATTCTAAAAACTCATTGATTTTTTCCCATACTCAGTAAAATTACTGAGCAACGAGAATACTCAGTAAAGTTACTGAGCATACGTGAACACCCAGTAAAGGTAATGAGCATACTCAGTATGGTTACTCAATAAAAAATTCGAATACTCAGTAACTTTTTTTGGCGACTCAGTAACTTTTTCTAATACAACACTTTTTCCATACTCAGTATTTTTTTCAATACTCAGTACTTTTTTCGGCGGTGGTCGGCGGTAATCGGCAATGGTCGGTGGTTGTGGTCAGAGTTGGAAATTATTGATACTTAATGAAGGAGGAGAGAAAAAACTGATAAAGGAGACTAGAGAAAAATGGTAATGGAGGAGAGAGAAAAATGGTAATGGAGGAGAGAGAAAAATGGTAATGGAGGAAAGAGAAAAATCTATTTTTTTGTCTTATATATAATATAAGGGTGACATCTCCATATTTGTGATATATTAATCTAGGTTTGAGACATCATTTTAGGTGTATTTGATTGATTGTTAAGGGATTTTCCCCGTTATTAGGTAATTTTTTAATTCGTGTCTTGATTTAGAAGTTTATTACTTTTAGAGCATATTTGGTTTGATTTGCGTGTTAATGTGAAACTCTTAAGGTTTGTGGAATATAATTAGATGTCAAATCAATTCCAAAGAATTAAGGAAAGAAGATCCAGGAGAAATCATGAGATAAAAGGAAACAAAGTGGAATTAGGAAAAAAAACTGCCAAATATAGTGGTCAATTCTACAACTACGTCCATTAAAATGAATATAACTCCAAATAGGCTGTGATTTTGGTCGAGCCTTCAAATGGTAGATATATATTTTCGCTGCGGTCGTTTTGATATAAAGTACGCAAATTTTGGCTTAGTAGCGAAGAAGATATGACAAAACTAGTGAGCAGTGTTTATCCTGTCCTATATTTTAGGAAACTGATTTGAATTGGACTTGGACTCCAATTACTTGTCTTCCACTCCAAGATTTCGACCTAGGGTTAGAAAACACCTATAAACACACCCTCTCATCATTGTTAACATGTCCTTGCTCAGCCTTTAATTATTATTACTCTTAGAAGTCATCCATAGAAGCAAGAAGACCTAGAGAGGAAGACAAGAAGTTGGAGAGTTACTTGTCCATCCTATCCCTCTATCATTAGGGTACTTTGTATTAGATTATTTAGAATATATTTGTTTTAATTACTTTTATCCTTACTTTATTTCTATGACTTTAGTTATGAAATGATTTTCCCATAGCTTGGGTTTGCATATGTATAATATTTGAATTCTAATTCTTTATTTGAGTGAGCACCACGAGTGCGTCCTCTTCCTCTTCCACCTCGAGGTGAAAAACCATGACCTCGAGAAGGCATAGATGAAGATTGAGTAGATGGCGTGAACAACGCCGTGTGAGCAACACCAGAATGATCAGAGGAATCCGCCATTGACATGTGTAGTTCTTCTGATACGAGGAAGCTACCCAAAGAGTGAAAACTGAGAGTAGAAGTATGAGTATTAGTAATTCTAATGCTCGATTTAAATTGATTATAGTCGTGAGGCAGCCCTTTTAACGTATACATGATGATATCTTCTAAAGGTAGTGCAGATTATGCAGTTTCAAGACCATCACACAGATCTTTCACCTCAGCTAAATAATCAGACATTTTCCTATCTCCTTTCTTTATATTGCACAGTTTCATCTTTAGTTGATGGATGTGAGTCCGGAATTGTGAGACAAATATTTCTTCAAGCTTTTCCCAAACCTCAGTAGCTCGAGAAAGCTTAACTACCTATGTCAAAACTGAAGGAACCATGGATGACAGTAAAGACACTTTTAATTGTTGATCTTCGAGAAACCATGTGGAAAACGATGAATCAGTAGCTGAAGGTAGTTTATAAACACCAGTATCATGGTTTAATTATCTATGTGCTTCCAAAACCGCTTCGAGTTGAGCTTGCCATAAAACATAGTTGGAGGAGTCTAGTTTTATCTGAACAAGACCACTCCAGTTTTGACGAAGAAACAACAAACCAGGAGGTATAGATGAACTGGAAGCTATGAACGGAGCTGGTGAGAATGAAGAAGACGCCATTGATAGAAATATATATAGCGGAAGTAGAAAATAAGAGAAGGATCGAGGTGTCGGAGAAGAAAGCTTCTAAAGCACCATTAATTTTGTATGAAGAAAACGAAGCTTTTCTAAAAAAAAATATCATACGCTCTGATACCATATTGAGAGAGAAAACAAAACAAACTTTTGTATATTGTATTGATTGTATGTTTCATGCTTTACAAAGAGGGAATATAAATAGTACTACCACTACTCTATGTGAAGAAAAAGATGCTAATAGATTTTGTCTTATATGTAACTCACTATTCTATTTATATCTTTATCTTTATGTACATTATCAAGTTTATGTAAGTTAATTAATAAAATCAATTAAAATATTATTTTATTTTATGTATATCAATTTTTATAACAAATATATTTAAAATTAGGAAGATATTAATTGATTATGTTATTGAAGAAAAGAAATAAGATTTTTTGGCAAGAAATTTTGAAAATGATATATTGATATTTGGTTTACTATTTTTTGTATTTTGTTACAATTTCATTTTCATGTCCCACTATTTATACAAAAGAGTATGATAGATGAATATGCATATAACTCTCCTAATAAGTTATAATAATAGCCACCTACTATATCAATTTAATATAAAAACTTGAAACTTAATTTTTCACTAACTCATGAATTATTTCTCCACTAATCATAACTTATTTCTCCATTAACTCAATTAAATGGAGATTATACAAATTCTAATTTATTTTACTTTTATTCCATTTTATTCTTTTATGTTTTCCATTTATTCCAACAATGCCTCCCGTAAATTGAATTTGTTCTTCATTTCAAGAGTTTCAATATTTTTTGAGAAATGTGTTTACAAAAACACTTGGAGGATACATCAAGTTTCCTATCAAGCTTCGAAACATTGTTGTATCAACAAATTTGCCTTCTCCTTTTTTGCTTAACTTCAATCATGTAATGCAAGGGGTTGAAACAGGATTCGAGTTCTCCATCTTGAATTTCTTCAAAATTTCAGTTGCATATTTTTCTTGAGAAATGAAAATTCTTTCATTTGATTGTTGCACATTAATGCCAAGAAAATGATGTAGTTCTCACAAATCGGTCATTTCAAACTCACTCATCATAGAAACTTTGAAAGCGTGCAACATTTCCAAATCGTTACCCGTGAAGATAAGATCGTCAACATAGAGACTAACGATCATAAATCCACCCTTAGAATTTCTTTTGATATAAAGGGTATGCTCAAAAGGACAACGTTAAAAAAAATTAGAAAATAATTATTAATTCTATCATACCATGCACGTGGTGATTGCTTCAATCCATACAACGACTTTTTGAGTTTGTACACTTTCTCTTCTTCACCTTTCTAAGCAAATCCAGGAGGTTGCTCAAGATAAATTTCTTCTTGGAGAAATCCGTTCAAGAAGGCTGATTTGACATCCATTTGATACAATTTCCAACCACTTTGAGCAGCAAGAGAAATAACTAATCGAATTGTATCAAGTCTTGAAGCAGGAGCAAATACTTCATTGAAATCGTCACCTTCTTTTTGTTTGTAGCCTTTTGCAACTAACCTTGCTTTATGTTTGTTGATGGAGCCATCAAGATTGGTCTTCATTTTGAAAATCCATTTCACGCCAATTGGAGACTTATGAGTGGGTAAATTTGTGAGCTCCCAAATTTCATTTTTTTTGATCAAGTTGATCATAGTTTCGATCCAATTTTCTTCTTTTGAGGCTTCTTCATAAGAAATAGGATCCTCTCCAGCAAAAAATGCAAAGAAAATATTATTTTCTTCATGTACCTCCTCTGTTGCATCATAAATATCTCACAAACTTCTTGTTTTTCTTTGAGGAGATGGTGAACCTTCAAGAGAGTAATTTTCATCATCAGAGATGTGTGTTTCTTGAGAATCTTTTACTTGTTAATAACTTTCTTCATCATCAAGAATCTGCCAAGTTAGTGAATCTGAAAGTTTTGAAAAATCATAAGAAGTTTTTTCATCAAAGTTAACATCCCGACTTATTACGATTTTCTTTGTTTGAGGATTATAAAGCTTGTAAGCTTTAGTCCTTTCACTATATCTAATAAATATAAATTTTTCAGATTTATCATCAAGTTTGGTTCTCAACGCATTTGGAATATGTGAATATGCAAGACAACCAAATGTTTTTAGATGACTTACATTTGGCTTCTTACCATACCACGCCTAGTTAGGAGTAGAATTTTCCAAAACTTTTGTTGGTGACCGGCTGATCAAGTAAACGGCACAAGAAACCGCTTCAGCCCAAAACTCCGATGGAATATTTTTCTTTTTCATCATGCATCGAACCATATCCATGATTGTTCTATTTTTCCGATCTGCAACACCATTTTGTTGTGGTGTACATCGCGCCGTTAATTCATGGCGAATGCCATTTTGTTGACAAAATTCTTCAAAGAGAGAGGACAAATACTCACCACCACGATCACTTCTCAAGTTCTTTATTGTATAACCAGAGTAATTTTCAACTTGAGATTTAAATTCTTTGAAACATACAAAGGCTTCCGATTTTTTCTTCAAAACCCAAACCTTTCTTGTAAAATAATCAATAAATAACAAGAAATAGTGATTACCTCCCAAGGAAGGGACTCGAATTGTCCCGCAAACGTCACTATGAATGAGTTACAATGGTGATTTAGATTTCCAGTTTGACTTGGATGGAAATGGCTCACGGTGTTGCTTACCCATTTGACATTCTTCGCAAACTTCATTGACAACATTGATATTTGGCAATCCTTGAACAATTGTTTTATTTGACAACTCCTTCAAACTTTGGAAGTTAAGGTGCCCGAATCTATCATGCCACAACTTAGACGTTTCCTCATTAACAGTTAGATAACAAGAAACATTGAGAGTATTAAGTTTGAGAGGAAATAAATTATTCGAACTCAAACCAATATTTGCAATAATTTGATCCCCTTTTTTCATGATGCAAGTGTTGTCAACAAATAAAATATTGAAACCTTTTTTTACTAAATGACCAACACTTAACAAGTTGCTTTTCAAGCCAGGTACAAAGAACACCTCAGACATTTTTTTGGTTTTTTCCGAATTTTGTTTTGAAGACAATACGCCTATGCCTTCGATTTTATATGATTTTGCATCTCCGATTGTAACCTGGCCATAGTTAGTTACAATAAGATTTGAAAACAAACTTTTGTTTCCCGTCATATGTCTACTAGCACCACTATCCAAATACCATATATCTTCGAAATTTCCATCAAAAGCAATTAATAAAGTTTCTGAATTTTCAATTTTTTCTTCATGCATATAGCCAATTTATTTTCTTTTTTCGGGATATTTATTCCAACAATCATAAACTTTGTGTCCTGGTTTATGACAATAATGACACTCAGTATAAGCTTTTGTACCTTTATACGTACCTCGACCTCGTCCTCGACCTCTATCGGATTATTCTGAAAGGTTTTCTCCTCTTCTTTTGTCTCATCTTGTCCACGATTATTGTGAGAATTTCTTCCACCTCTTGTTTGAACGCGACCTCTACCACGTCCACGATTTGAGCCGCGGCAACTGTGAATGAAACATGAGATTGTAATGCTTGATCGGAAGAAGAAATTTGAGGACTTCTTAGAAGAATTTTGGCTTCATGTGCTTCCAATCTTCCTTGCAAGGTTTCCAATTCAATGGTCGAAATATCTTGTGACTCTTCAATAGCCACGACTACATGATCAAATTTCATCGGTAGGCTACACAAGACTTGTTCAACAACCCGTTGAATTTCCATGATTTCTCCATTTGAAGCCATTTGATTAACAAGAGATGTGACTCTTGAAAAATAATCACCAATTTTTTCATTTTCTTTCATATCTAACTTTTCGAATTCGGACCGTAGAGATTGCAAGCGAACTCTTTATACTTGATCTTTTCCGGCATAAGTCGTTTGAAGAATATCCCATGCTTCCATGGAATTATCCGTCTTGGTTAGTCTTTCGAAAATTGGAATTTCGATGGCTTGATATATTTGAAAAAGATTTTTTCGATCTTTCTTCTCACCTTTTAGAATTATTTTTTGTCCTTAGTTTAATTGTGACTCATCTTCTAGTATATCTACACCATCTTCAACAACGCTCCAAAGGTCTTGAGATTCAAGACAAAATTTCATGAGATGACTCCAATATTCAAACTTTTCGCTATTGAAACGAGGTACAAGAGAAGCAAGATTGTTGGACATTTTTTACCTTGCTCTTGATACCAATTTGAAGAAAAGAAATAAGATTTTCTGGAGAGAAATTCTGAAAATGATATATTGATATCTGGTTTACTATTTTTTGTGTTTTGTTACAATGTCATTTTCATGTCTCTCTATTTATACAAAAGAGTATGGTAGATGAATAAGCATATAACTCTCCTAATAAGTTATAATAATAGCCCACTACTATATCAATTTAATATAAAAACTTGTAACTTGATTTTTTACTAACTCATAAATTATTTCTCCACTAATCATAACTTATATCTCCACTAATTATAACTTATTTCTCCATTAACTCAATTAAATGGAGATAATAAAAATTCTAATTTATTTTACTTTTATTCCATTTTATTATTCCATTTTATTCTTTTATGTTTTCCATTCATTCCAACAGTTATGTTAGTCACCACGATGAAGCAAGTCGATGTGGTGATATCTTATGTTGGAGGAACACAGGCTGCTAATCAAGTCAACATAATTTCAGCCATAACAGAAGCTGGAAATATAAAGGTCTTTATCATATATCAATTATAGACTCCTAATATATTATTATTAAATCTGCTCTTGAAAATGAAACATTATGTATTACAGAGATTTTTTCCTTCGGAATATGCAATAGATGTAGATCGCCTCAATGATCCTGTTGAGCCAGCTGCAAGTTTATTTGCAGCAAAGGCGACAATTCGTAGGGAAATCGAGGCTGTGAGTATTGCACATACTTTTGTTGTAGCAAATGGTTTTGCTGGGAGATTCTGGCCTAAATTAGCAAAAAATGGAAAGTCTGCTACCTAATATAACTGATGTGGAGGCTTTTGGAGATGGAAACTCAAAGAGTAAGACATATAATTTATTTTCTTTGCATTCTAAACATTTATGTAGTACCAGGACTAATTATTAACATTTTGTTTTCGAAATTGAAGTCACTTCTACTATGGAGGAAGATGTAGCTACATATGTTATTAAAGCCGTAGATGATCCAAGAACACTGAACAAAAATCTTTATTTGAGACCTGAAGCGAATATTATATCCTTTAATGATTTGTTAGCGTTGTGGGAAAAGAAGAGTGGCAAGATCCTAGAGAAAACATATGTTACCAGTATCCAAGGCACGTATTTAATAATCAATAAAAACTACTCTACTTGCTTCCTAAACTATTTTTTTCTGTTTCTCAATTATTTACTGTTATGTTGTAGAGGCTCCATATGGATTGAACATCCTTCTTTCAGTTTGCTACTCTGTTGCCATAAAAGATGACTACGCTAGCCACGAAATTGAACATTCTTTTGGCGTTGAGGCTACAGAGTTGTATCGTGAGGTGATATATACGACTGTAGATGAGTACCTGAATCAATATCTCACCACTTTCTCTATACTCTCAAAGAAAAAAGAACCCACACTTTCTTTCTGAAAACGATAGCTTTATGTTACCATTTGTTGGAACTTGGAAACCATATTCCTTAATATCCAGAAAGTAATTCAATAAGGTTGAAGCTGTTTCACCTAATTCCTAAAGAAGACATATAATACATCAATAAACTTAAATACTATCCGAAAATTAAATGGAATTAGGTTTTTTTTTAATATTACATTTGAAATTTTATTTTGTAAAATTCAATTCCAATATCCTTAAATTTATCACTATATAAGTACTCTAACAGGTAGTATTGTCGATCTTAATTATAAGCCTTATTTGCTGTCAAGGGTTTTCTATGTAATTAATATAAATATAGCACTTTGATGGTGTACTATATGTTGGACAAATGAGATTCTACCTAAGTGTTGACCATGTTTACGATGTTAGTCGGTGACTCAATTTAATGAAATGATTCAGATATTAATACATTTATTCAAGTTGTAAAGATTAACGTAATATATTCACTTGGTTAAAATCATTTGAAATTGAATGAGAAATTGAGTCATGTAATTTGGAGAAATTAAAAGGAAAAAATCAATATATGTTTTTTTTATAAAGCAAAGAAAGAAAGAAAAAAAGAAAAAAAAACCTGGTAGGGGTTGAACCTAAACCATTAGCTTTGTTGGATTTTTGGGTCTTAGGTCCATACCTTCTGGACCAGCCCAAGTTTTTTGGTCTTTTAAGTAAACGTTGTATCTTAAATTAAGACAACGTAACTCCAAAATGAAACATCACAACCTTTGGCAAGCCACCTTTTCATTTTCTATAAATAGTTGGCCAACTAAACCATTTTCTTCATTCATTTTTCAAAGCATTAAAATTATAAGAGAGAGATAGAAAGAAGCAGCATTATTAAGTTTGTTGAGATTCTTAAGAATTCGTGTGTCAGTTTCTTTTAAATAGTTTTGTCGTTGTATCCTGGAGGTTGAAGCCAACAAACGTAAGACACCTATACGTGGCCTAAATACCTTAAAGACATCGGATCCAATCTGAGTCTCGACAAGTAAAGTTATTTAATTATTTACTTTTATTTTATTTCTACATTAGTTCCTATATTGTTTTACTGGTTTATACAAATAAAATACAACAATTTAAGGTATTTATGATTCACGTGGTATCAACCAGAAAACATTTTCTTTTTATGTTTTTATAAACTTTACATTTGTAAAGTTTTTTGGGTCTGTGTATACAGAACATGAATATTACATTCTATTTCTTTTCTCATATTCTGATTTCTAGGCTTGTGTATACATACTAGAAAACTACTCGCTTACTAACGTCATATTACGTTGTAATATTAGTGTATTTTTTAACAACTAATATCAATCTGCTAGTATCTGCATACTTGTCGAACCTTGTGGTTTGAAAATTTTCTGCTAAAAGAATTCTTAATTGATTGAGATTCTTCTTTTACATGAATTGATTATCTCTTTAATTTCTTCGATCCTCTACAACAAGAATATAAAAACTTGGGGGACTAATAAGAATATAAAAACTTGGGAAATTAAAATTTATTTAATCATTTTGTCGTAAGAAATAATCAAGTTTTTGTGTTGTCTTTTAGTGAGAAAGGTTGAATAATTCGTTTATTTGAATTATCTATAATATTGTGTAATCCTTGGTAATTGAACGTACCAAGATAAACAATATGTCCAGAAATGATGGAATCGATAACAACATACCATCAGCAATTTCACTTATGGAAAATACATTTGTGAGACATGATCCCGACTCTTATAGACCCGTTGAGGAGTCTAAGAGGTTAAATGGAAATTACTATCTGTGTAAAGGAATAGACGACCAAAATCACAGAGGGTAAAGGCAATTACATGAAAGGAAAATAAGGCCAAGCAACCATGACTAAGATTAAATAAGATTTATTTTACTACAGTATTTTCTAAAGTAAATTTGGTTGGCAATACCAAACACTGGTGGGTGGATACTGGGGCCACCTAACATGTATGTTCAAGACATACAAAGTTGAGTATGGGAAATTTCTCTACACCAAAAGTAGTTGGATCTGGAATCATTATTCTAATAATGACTTCTGAAAAAGAGTTGAGTCTCTATAACGTTCTCCATGTGCCTGACATTAGAAGGAATCTAGTTTTAGGTTCGTTATTGAGTAAGAATGGCTTCAAGCTAGTATTTAAGTCTAATAAATTTATTCTCACTAAAGGTGGGATACTTGTGGTCAAAGGGTACCTATGTGATGGTTTATTTAAGATGAATGGAATGACCATAGTACCTACCAATATATAACCGAGAAAGTAATATATTTTTGATTCACCTTATTTATGGCACGATAGATTAGGAGATGTTAATTTTGGTTCATTAAATAAGTTAGTAAACGTCGGGTTACTATCTAATGTGAACTTCAATTTTCAAAAAGAATGTGAAGTATGCGTTGAGTCAAAATTAACAAAAACCTCATTTAAATCTATAGAAAGGAGTTTGATACCTTTAGAGTTAATTCACAGTGACATATGTGACTTGAAATTTGTGCAAACTAAAAGTGGTAAAAAGTATTTCATAAATTTCATTGATGATTGCACAAGGTATTGTCAAATATACTTGATTCGAAGTGAGGATGAGGCCTTAGAAGCATTTATGCAATACAAAACTGAAGTTGAGAATCAACTAAATAAATAGATTAAGAATCTTAGAACAGATAGGGGAGGAGAATATGTGTCTCCTTTTGATGAGCTTTGCGCTAAACATGGAATCATCCATCAAACCACGGACCACTACTCACCTCAACAAGATGGGATTGTTGAACGCAAGAACCGCACGCTGAAGGAAATGATGTATACCTTGCTGATACCACAGAACGTGTGGGGAGAGGCTTTGCTCACCGCAAATCACATCCTCAACAAGGTACAACACAAGAAGGTAGATAAAACTCCTTACGAATTATGATAAGGAAAGCCACCTTCCTTCAAATACTTAAAAGTGTGAGGGATTCTTGGCAAAGGTATCAATTACTGCTGATAAAATGGTCAAAATAGGATCAAATACCATTGATTGCGTCTTCATTGGATATGCTCACAACAGTTATGCATATAGATTCCTGGTACTCAAATCTTGTCATGTTGACATTCACGTCAATACGGTGATTGAATCAAAAAATGCACATTTCTTTGAAACAACCTTTCCGTACAAGACCACACCAGAATCTGGTTCCTTGAAAAGAACACGTGATACAGTTCAAGAAGAGCAAGATCAAGAATCATTGCCAACTGAAAAGCAAGATCAAGAATCATTTCCAAATGAAGGAGAACAAAGAAGAAGTAAGCGGATGAGAACCTCTACGTCTTTTGGTCCTGACTTTCTATCTTACATGCTAGATGACGAACCACGAACATTCAAGGATGCTATGTCAAACCTTGACACCTCTTACTATAAGAAGCGATGAATATCGAGATAGAATCCATTAGGCAAAACCATACGTGGGAACTTTTGTATCTCCCTCCTGGAATAAACCACTTGGATACAAATTGATATTCAAGAAGAAACTAAAGACCTATGGGTCTATTAAGAAATACAAGGCTCGCCTTGTTGGAAAAGGTTATAGTCAAAGAGAAGGACTTGACTATTTTGATACTTATTCTCCAGTCACGAGAATATCATCCATTCGAATGCTAATCGCTATAGCTTCAATATACAAGCTTGAAATTTATCAAATGGATGTAAAAAACAGCTTTCCTACATGGAGAACTAAATTAAAAAATATATATGAAACAACCCGAGGGTTACGTATTTCCAGGGAAGGAGATCCAAGTATGTAAGTTTGTTAAATCTTTATATGGTTTAAAACAGGCACCGAAGCAATGTCATGACAAATTTGATAGATTCATGAATGTGACAAATGCGTTTATGTAAAACGAAATGACACAGGATATGTCATTGTCTGTTTATATGTGGATGATATAATGGAAGTAACAATGATGTGATTACATTCACCAAGAGGATGCTTTCAAGTAAGTTTGACATGAAAGATCTAGGTCTTGTGGATGTTATTTTGGGTATCAAGATTCTCCGAACATCTAAAGGTATTATAGTATCCCAGTCACACTATATTGAGAAAGTATTAAACAAATTTAGTAATGGCGACACAAATATTTCCAAGACACTTGTTGATGTAAATTTACATCTTGCTAAGAACACTGGTGATATGATCAACCAGTTGGAGTACTCTCGGATTATTGGGAGTCTCATGTACCTAACAAACTGAACTAGGCCAGATATAGCAAATGCAGTAAACAAGCTAAGTAGTTTTACACATAATCCGCGGAAGAACCACTGGATTGCTATTGTAAGAGTTATAAGGTATCTTAGATACACTATGAACGAAGGTTTGTTGTACACAGGATATCCAACTGTACTAGAAGGATACAGTGATGCAAACTGGATATCAGACTCCACCGACTCAAAATCCACAAGTGGATTTGTCTACATGTTATGAGGAGGAGCCATGTCTTGGGAATCCACTAAGAAAACGTGCATAGCTAGATCCACTATGGAATCTAAGTTTATAGCTTTAGACAAAGCTACTGAGGAAGCCGAGTGGCTTCGGAATTTTTTAGAGGATATTCCTAATTGGCCATAGCCTGCGTCAGCTATCTGCATATATTGAGATAGTCAAAGTGCCATTGGTAGGGCACTAAACGAAATGTATAACGGTAAGTCTCGACACATACATCATAGACACAATACCGTTAGACAACTGCTCTCAAACGAAGTTATCACAGTTGATTATGTTCGATCAAAGGATAATATAGCGGATCCACTGACCAAAGGTCTACAAAGAGAGCAAGTACGAGTGTTGTCAAGGGGAATGGTTCTTAAGCCTACGAAAGCTGAGTTGCCATAATGGGTATCCTACCTAGCAGAGTGGAGATCCCACAATCTAGGTTCAAAGGGAAAACTGAATCATGAAACTGCAACTTGGTGCAACGCACTGTGGGGAGACCTCCCCAAACCATTCCTAGGACAAAATTAAACAGTGCTACTTGTATAAGTGAAGGATAAGTTAAAATTTTAATGGTTCTTGTATCTTCGATAACATAAGATAGAGTAATACAGAATACTCTCGACAAGAGACCACCTATATGAATAACATGGTAGGGCCGCCCTATGAGAATTTTTAAAGGCGAAATTCTCCGACGGTTATTCATGAAATACCAGGAGTTGTCCAGGGCCGTAAATGGACACAACCGTGAGAACCAAATAATGTTTGGAAGTATACTATGTAAGTTCTATTGTCTTGGTTTACACAAAAGCTGAATAGTTCAAGATATCACGTTCACTAGTTAGCAAGTAGATCCGATAGCTCTTACTACAGAAGGTTCAAGTCCAAAAGCTACCTTTCTCGATGTGGTATTCTTCTACGCTCCCCTCTCGCTCTCTCTCAAGTGTTTAGCATTCTTTTGCATAATATTTTAAGGTGGTTAGTCAATTTCCATTCATGTGGGGATTGTTGGACAAATGAGATTCTACCCAAGTGTTAACCATGTTTATGATGTTAGTCGGTGACTCAATTTAATGAAATGATTCGGATATTAATACGTTTATTCAAGTTGTAAAGATTAACGTAATATATTCACTTGGTTAAAATCATTTGAAATTGAATGAGAAATTGAGTCATGTAATTTGGAGAAATTAAAAGGAAAAAAACAATATATGTTTTTTTTATAAAGCAAAGAAAGAAAGAAAAAAAGAAAAAAAAACCTGGTAGGGGTTGAACCTAGACCATTAGCTTTGTTGGAATTTTGGGTCTTAGGTCCATACCTTCTGGACCAGCCCAAGTTTTTTGGTCTTTTAAGTAAACATTGTATCTTAAATTAATACAATGTAACTCCAAAATGAAACATCACAACCTTTGGCAAGCCACCTTTTCATTTTCTATAAATAGTTGGTCAACTAACCATTTTCTTCATTCATTTTTCAAAGCATTAAAATTATAAGAGAGATAGAAAGAAGCAGCATTATTAAGTTCGTTGAGATTCTTAAGAATTCGTGTGTCAGTTTCTATTAAATAGTTTTGTCATTGTATCCTGGAGGTTGAAGCCAACAAACGTAAGAAACCTGTACGTGGTCTAAATACCTTAAAGACATCGGATCCAATCCGATTCTCGACAAGTAAAGATATTTAATTATTGTTATTTAATTATTTACTTTTGTTTTATTTCTGCATTAGTTCCTATATTGTTTTACTGGTTTATACAAACAAAACACAACACTATAGTCTATAAGAGTAATTATATATACTAGGCGTCGATATAATGAAGGTTTTAATTAATATGCTAATTTGAAGAATTCATTGCCTACTAATGTCACATATATCTCGAGTGTAGCCATCCTTCCCATGTGAAAGATTAAATACATATTTCTGACTAATATTATTGATCACTAAATTATTGAATAGTCTTATTCTTGTCACTTAAAAAAATAGTTCTAAAATAATTATTATTTAATTAAAAGTATTTAGATCACCAATTTCGTCCACGGATAGTTTTGACAATTACATTATACAAAAATCAAGACACAAACTTGAGAAGCTAAAATAGTTTTTACTTAGTGGCCAAAATTATAATTTAGCCCGCTAGTTTATCATTACTCGGTCATCATAAGTAATCTTTCGTCCAAGATATCGTCCACGATAAGAGATAGATGACAAACTAAATTCGAGGAAACAATCATTGGTCCAGTTGATCGCTCATCCAGAACCTACCTTGGTCAGGTGAGCCAGTTACTCGTACATAATCACCTTTGGTCAGGCCATGCTTAGAATCCCACATTTAACGAGTAAGCATTGGGGTAGACGCTGAAGAGATACACACAATCAAAAGAAGATAAAGAGCAAACTTCTTAGTTTATATGATCAGATCCTACCTAGAGATTATCGACCCAGAAATGTCAGGATTCGTGATAAACTCTAGTAAGAGCCTTAACATTAATATGAGTCCTCTAACAACTGAATATTGTGTCTATAAATACAAGTAGTAATTTCACAATCAAGTATCTAATTTTTTTATCTCTAAACTCTCTTCAAAACATATGGCATTCATATATTCATTCCCTCCTTGATTCTTATATCACTAAGGGCCTTCTTTCCACGTTCATAGTAATAAATTTTGTGTCGGAGTGCCAATTGTATCATACCTATCTCTTGGTCCTTAGTTATGATTTTACTAGTATGGAGAACGGATTGCCCAGCTGACTAGTCCATCTAGTACACTCGATCTATTTTCTCATCCCAACTATAAAAGTAGAAGATCGGAGAAACTAAAAACTAATTTGGTAGAAATATTTTCTGTCATATTGATGTCATATGTACATGTTTTTACCCAAAATATTGATAAATACCACATTGGCAAGGGCACAAGAAATCTGAGGAAAGAAAGGATGTCGTACCCAAGGGAACCTGGTCGAGGGCAGTGAACACTTCAACCCCTGAGAATGGGTACATTGCCGCAGATACCGAGAGAGAACAAAGCTAGAGTTAACACGCTCCTGAGGCTCTACCGTAATAAAATGATATTGAACTACCCAAGGGCCAACCTTACGTGGTCATAGTGGATTAAATCATATCGTCACCGTTTGATTAGAAAAGCTCTCCTCATGCCACTCAACTTACATTGCCAACTAGAAATCAATTCCCCTAACACCTTGGGGATCCATCCCACGTACACTATGTCGGGGCACAAGGGCTCAATATCAATCCACAACTTCTCGACGATGTGTATTGGTGCCGCCTATGTTTACAATAACAATAACAACATCGAGGTATGTACCTATGAATCCAATACCATCAGTTGGGCCCCACCATCACGTGCATCAAGCATGTCATCATATTCATCATGGACCTTATCTTGGGGGTCCTCATATTCAACATGATCATCTGGTTCATCATGGACCCCAGCTAGAGACTCCTCACATCTAGCAAGTTCATAAGATTCAGCACGACCCCAACTAGAGGGGCCTCACGTTCACCAATGTCATCTGATTTAGCACGAACCCCGACTAGGATGTTCTTTCGTCCAGTTAGGTCATATATATTATCTTTTGCTTTCCAGTGTCACCAATGATAGGGTGACATCATCCCATGATTTATTTCCCTAACATCCCATGGAAGTTGTGGGAAGTTATACAAGGAACTATGAAAGTTCCTTATACTACTAGTTAATTGTCGCATTAAGTTTAAGAATGGAGTTGCATACTTATTTTTTCAGTGTTTTAGATGTGACCTCGTCACGATGACTAGTGTTTAGTTTCTCTTTCTGATTTAATTATTTGTTTGGAGAATTTTGTAATAGATTTGGCATGTAATAACTTTTGTGAACTCTTTCCTAATTTTATTATTATTGTTAATTGGAAAAAAAACGTATACGTGTTTAATTGATAGTTTTGTATAAATAGTTATAATTAATTCAATGTAAGTCGTGTATTTTTCTATTATGTGTTGTAATGTACATTTAATATTTGTTGGGCATGTGTTGAACTTTCGTTGCTTGAAAAAAGAATTCATAAGTTGTATATAAGATATATTTTTTATTAATAAAACATTACTCCTTATATAGAAAAAGTTTATCCTTCGTAAAATTATAAAATCTATTGATGTTAGCATGTTTGATTGACAATTATTTGAGTAGTTAGAGTACTTATAAAGTGAGACTCTTATAATTTTTTTTTTGTCAACCTGAAATTATAGGTTGCTCGAATCAAAATGGTTTTTCTCAAGTATTTAGAAAATTCAACATGATAATACTTTTAACAATATACATATGTTTAAAAGAAGAAAGGAGTTGTGATTTTATATATTCAAACTCAACCTCACTCTCATCATATTACATAAATACATTAAGACTCAATGACAAAGAGAAACATATAAACTTCATCATCTACTAAATTTTTACACAAAAATAGAAAGTAATTGTATGGTTATTTAATTAAGGAAGGCAGAAATTGAATCATCATTATATGGAAGATGAAACAGTTCTTAAAACCTTTAGTACAAAACAAACACATGACACTTAAGACTGAAATACTATATATAAACTAGTTGTTTCATAATCTCTGCTTTTGGGACCCTTGATCTTATTTGCATGTGCATGGATTACATTTGCAATTTGGTCCACACTTGCATCTGTCATTCTCTGCTGGTGAACTTATCTCAGAACCCTCATACAATCTGCATCAACCAATGTTATAAAACACCAAATATAGCCCACTTTAGATGATAAAAATAAATACTTACGGCTTCTGAGGTGCAACACCCAAGATGTGAGGGGTGGTTGTGGTGGCGGCTTCAGTGTAACTCATGTCGGGGTACATCTTGCATCTACATATATACCATAATTTATTGAAATTTGTCATAAATCAAATATGAAAATGCAAAATATTTATAAATAATAATGCTAAACTAGAAAAAAAAGTTATTAAAAAGTCCAGAAAAATTGTATGCAAAAATATATAAAGACAAAGTATGGCTTACCCTTTGCATCCGCTACCACACTGGCAGTTAGATCCACAACCACAGTTTCCATTGCAGCAAGACATTTTTGCGTTGGTTTATCAAAAAGTTGTTAAAAATTAAATTAAATTTTGGAGTTATTGAAGGAAGGAGATAAGAATAATTCAATGGCACATGTCCCTTTATTTATAATGTAGTTGAGATGTGGGGTTGAAAATATATCTACCGTCCACGTAGAATGTTAATGGGTGGATAATTCTTCTATGGGTCTCACACGCATCCACATTTTTCTTACCACAACTTCATTCCTAAATCTAAGGTTACTTTGCATTCCTAAACTCTATAATCACTGACATTAAGTTTATAAAATTACATAACAAAATAATTACTTACTTTTATGGATATTAGAATAAAATTTAAAATATGATAAAATTCATATGACAATAGTATAAGTATCAATGACATTAATATTTCGTTGTACTGTACTATACAATATTTCTTTACGATTTTGTAAATTTTACGATACGCCATTATAAAACTAACATTATACAACGACCTACTACATACCATTTTTCTGACAACTTACTTGGGATATTGGTAAAGATGATCTCGAAGAGTTTAAAATACATCTTCCATGATATTTAAAATACAATAAAATCAGCATAAATATTTGGTCCATGTTTGACATAAAATAATGGGAAATGGTGTTCTCGGCTATCCCTTTTTTCTTAAGTAACTCAATCTCAACTTCTAACTATGTTGTCTAAAATTAACGGATAACTCTGCTACAATATCTAAACATCATTAATCATAAATTAAAATTTTTAAATTTCAAATACCTCAAATTAGTAACTCTATAAAAAAATTATAAATTTTGAAGTTGTATGTGTATTGTAAATTTATCACTACCATCTTTAGTTGATGGATGTAGTCTGTTTAGTGTTGTTTATGATTCTGTAATGATTCAGGTGAATGATTTGTAAGTTATTCTTGGTAGGTCAGAAAGAAATAAGTTTAGGAACTTCCTTTAAACTTACATCACGTTTTCTGTTTGCAAACAATATAATCATTGACTACATGGTTGTCTCTAATCATGATACTCACTATTTGAAGGTTAGTCCTTTTGTAGGCTAAATTTCAAAAAATAAATTGTTTCATTATTCGCCACATTATGAAAATAAAGGACCAAATTTGTTTATGTAAATTAGCTAAATATATAATTTCTCCATTAGTCCCTATGTTATGCGAATGAATGATCAAATGCTAGTCGATGTATAAATTTTTTTTGTCGTTCTATGATGATTCCCGTGTTCCATGAAGTAGTTGGTAAATTCTCCATTTTTTATTACTAACTTGCACTGAAAACTATTAGCCCGTTCTCGTTTTCATACCTTCAGCGATTGGAAGAAAGTGAGAGAGAGATTTTGAGGGAAGAGGTTTCAGATGATGAGATTAGATAGGTGGTCTTCCAGAACAATCCGATTAAGGCGCCTGGCCTGGATGATTTGTCTACAACGTTCTATCAGAAATATTGGGACTCAGTTAGACCAGCAGTTTGTATGATGGTTAGACTCACAGTGATATACCTTGAAATTTTAATGGTATGCTGATACACTTGATTGAGAGAGTTTAACAATCACCCGCCTCGGTAGACACAATTTTCCTTACTCCAAACGTTTCTTTTCTCTCCAATGTGATTAGTTATCTGTTTTGAGGCTGAAAACGGTTATATATATAAACTCCAAAAATATTTTCCATCAGTATGGCCAACTTAAGTGAGTCAAAAGTTTCCCAATTGACTCTTTGTAAATTCTAGACGAAATGGATCTTCATAGAAAAGCACTCATAGGTTCTTCAATTCAATTTTGATTTGTGAAACTTTTCTTCTCACGTGATTTAGACTCCAAGAGATACCTTGTATGAAAGTATCATGATCAGATTCATCACCAATTATTTGTTATGAATTTTCAAAGTTGATGGAGACGTTTTGCCGATAATATGTGTTGAACTTCTCATTAAAATTTTGTCTCCTTAGAAACTTGACTTGGGATTTTCCTGGACTTTTTGACTTCCTAGTTTCATATTGGGGTCTTGTATCATCCATGTTCATAGGAGTTACACACTTATCACACAAATAGTCTCAAAGTTCTCCAAGAACACACACACACACGCTCACATATATATATATATAATACTAAAAATTCAAATAGTGCAGAATAAATGGATAAATACCAGATTAAAGCTCAAAACCCCCTAATAATGATGTCTCGTGAGATGTTGAATATATTACAAAAGGAGAGACATCAAAACCCTAAACTCAAGGCTTTGTTGTCCCTATAAAGTAAATACAAAAGTAGGGTCTAAGGTCCAAAAATTTCATAAGGAGTGAACATGTAATAATCTCATGCATGAACAAATCACTTCTCATCAAACTCTACTCTAAGAAATATTCCACAACAATAATTTACATGCAAATAATAACACTATTATGATGAAAAAAACGATTAACTTTGCAATGCAAAAAATGATACTAAAATACATAGCTCTAAGTGGAGGCTATATTGTGATCCTCGATCCTTCCATGAAGTTTGAATGGCCTACTTACTCACTTTAGTCCTCTCAATTGTCATTCAACTACATAACTAAGAATCTTAAGGTCTTTCCTGTTATAACGTAGTCTTAGGGTAAGGTAGGATATATAATTGGATAATTTAGAATGAGATTTTGGCTCTCTCCTAAGTATCTAAACAACTAACCGCCTAAAAATTTAATTTTACGCTCAAGATGTGCTCACTTATTCCCTTTTGATGCATTACATTAGCATCCCCAAGAAACTACTCATTTTGATGTTTCAAATCATTCACTTGTTGAATTATTTTATTTCCACTTTTTTGTTCTTTATTTTATAAAGTCAAACATGAAACTTGTTTTGCTATAAGGATTCATGTCGATGTATATTTTTCAATGTTTTTTCCTTTATTGAATACAACAAGGATCACAACAAAGTTCATAAAACATGTAGAACTATATAAGCATAAGACCCACCCAATATATCCCAAAACCACAAACACTCATCACCACAACCTCAAGCTCGAAGACAACACTTCATGAGGTATTATGACTCAAGGGCGGGTCATATGGTAAAGTCCTACGAACTAAGAGGTATCAATTTATAATATTTGGTAACAAATAAAAGCCTTAAGGCTAAGAGGAGCTAAAAATGATAATTAATTTCAATTGATAAAGGGAACAATGGCTAACAAAGAACTACCTTATTCATTTTCCAAGTTATGCGATCTCATTAATTCGTTTATGTAAACCTTACAAGTAAAGTAGGTTTTCAACTAGGTTGAACCTCACGTCTACACACCTACTCAATTATTTTTGCATTTAAAGGCCCCTCGTGTATAACTGGTAGGGTGTTGTGCATCGCAAATACCTGCAACATAATTCCTTTTTTTCATATAAATCACCCCTAACTCAATTTCTTTACTACCTACACACAAAGAATGGCTATATACTTGATTAAATTCAATACACATAAAATTAAATACTTCACACTACTAAATAGAAAAATTAAATGAAAGCTTATTGAAATGTGGGTTGTCTCCCACGAGCACTTTTGTTTTACGTTGTTAAAAGTTCAACATTGTTACCTCATTACTTATTTTTCATGTAGCCTCCCCAACAACGGGTGAGAATACTCACATTAACCAACCGGAATTTTACATCTTTATTTTCTCATACCTCGATCACTTTCATCAAAACTACTTGAGTGACAAGGAACGACCCCATCCAAGCATCCTTATATCTTCGTGGTCTATTCTCGGGTTGGGAGATTTCCACGCTACTTTGTCTCCCACCCTAAACTAATTTTCTTCTTTCTCACAGTTTCTTGGGGGCTCTTAGATTTGATTTCTCATTCATAATTTGTATTTTCGAGACATCTCATAATCGTTCATGATCTTCTTTCCCAAAGCATAAAACTTTTGGGATTCATCTTCAACGCAGAGGGTCACATTTCCTTAGTCTACATTGATTATGGTGTGTCGCGTGGCCAATAATGGACACCCTAGTATAAAGGGGACGTTATTATCTGTATCATAATCAAGTATAATAAAATAAACGGGAATAGAAAGATTGCCTACTTGAACAATCACGTCCTAGATTACTTTCCATGGATTTATTGTGGATCACTCCGCCAATTGCAAGGTGACCGATGTTGGTTTGGCATCTCTAATGCCCAAATATCAAACACACTCTTGGGCATGAGATTCACACTCACACCCAAGTCACACATCACCTTTCCTTCGAATGTACCACCTATTTTGATTGCGAGGTTGAACCCCCAAGATCCTTAATTTTAATGGTAAATTATGATGAACTTGTGCCGATACCTCTTCAGTTAGGGACACAGTTTCATACTCAATAAATTTATATTTCTTGGAGAGTTTCTCATTGAATAATATTTGATATTTTGGTTCCTTATTGATGGCTTTGAGTAATAGGATGTTGACTTTTAATTGGTTTAACATCTTTATATAACTCTTGTAATCGGAATCGTCGCTCTTCTTAGCGACTTGTGATGGACATGTGGGTGATAAATGGATATGTGGTGGTGGAAGTTCCGCCCTAAGTTTATCTTTCATCATTGGTATTTCAACTACCTCTTTTGACTTCTCAACCACTTTTCAAACCCATTCTTTGACAATCACCACATCTGAATTTGGATTTGTCGGTTTTTCAAATTCAGAATCCCCACTTTACTAGATATAACCTAGGGAAATTCCGCAATCTCTTCACTCCAATGTCCAATGGCCTCAAACGAATCATAACCAACATTATTATTAACATTTTGAATTGCCTTAACATCGGTATTCGTACCTTGTCAAATTTGCATCGGTGGGCCTTGTTGTCAGACTAGTAAGTGGTTGGCGATTTGTGAAACTTGGTTCTCTAATATCTTAAACAACATGTAATGTTCATTGAACATATCATTGTTTTCTCTTAAATTCTCTCCAATCATCGCCATAAGTGATTTTAAGGATTGTTGTAGCTCACTAGTGGAGCCTTCTTGTGGATGAGCCGAAAGTGCTTTTTTAGCAAGATTTTCTGCATACGCATCATACGCGGATTGTGTTGGAGCTTGATTACCATAGCCTTATCCCCCTTGATAATGATTTTGGGACCTTGGCTAAAATATATTCTCTTGAGGTCTTGGTTAATACAATTTATCTTGGTAGGAATTACCTTGATTCACGGCCTTATTCATATTTGACCATTAGAGGCCCAGATGATTACGATTTCCATGTTGATACCCTTGACTACCAAAATGACATTTCCCTTTATTCAACACAAGAAACAATGATTCTAGATTACCTTGACACTCTTTCCAACAGTGATCATTCACTCCACAAAATGGAAAACTTTGAGAGTCTTGCACTACATTTACTCCAGATCGTCTACCTTGAAGATGTTCGCCAACTGCTATAACTGCTTATCTACAGAGGAAAATTTTCCTTCCATATCAGTGTCACTATCTAATGTACCTCTAGTGGCATTCAGAATTTGAGCCTGAAAAAGTGGCTAACTCCTCTCAATATCTACTATCTTCTCCATACAAACTAATACTTTATTCGGATTCATGGACACAAACCACCACCACCAAGATTATCGACCCTTAATCATGAATTCTCTTTGCATCCTTTATAATACATTTCTAACTGTAGCTTCGGGTAATAACCATGAAGTGGACATTTTGCTAAACTTTGTTTAGATTTTGCCCATGTCTCTCCTACGCTTTCTTTATCGTCTTGTCCAAAATTTGTAAGCTTCATTTGATCCTTCATCCCAACACTCTGATGGTATAAACGGTCAAGGAATATAGCTTGAAGTTTGTCGCATTATATAAATGAATCGGGTGATTGACGATCAAACCACTCACTCGCACCCCCGGTCAAGAAGAATTGATACATAAATTAGTACATATGCTTTCGTTTGATGCCTTAAGTAATGTAGGTGTCATATATTTGCATAACCTTTTGAACGGATCCGACCAAATTTTGATGTGCGGCTCTGCTATAATTTTCATAGCTCAAAATTTGGTTCAGCTTTCCTAAATCAAGCATAAATCGTATGGCTTGAATTACTGGAGGGAAGATCCTTAATGGTTGAGCTCGAAATTGGCCTCCTTGTCCAGGAAAACCTTGTTATCTATGTTGATATTTTTGAGCATTTGGTGGGAATCATCCATTTCCATTAGATCCTAGTGGTTGTTAAACCCCTAGAGGACCTTGATTTTGATTGACATGTTCCATCCTAGGTGGTGGTATAACCTCTGGTGGGATTGGATTCCCATCCAAATCTAGATTAAGTGGCGCATTCAAAATCACCACTCTCTTTATTGGTCTCTCGCTCGCCTATGTTCAGCTCAAAGCAACCTCTCAGGAATCGAGAGCATATATGAAACACAAAAATCTGTGAAAGAGATAAAAATCAAAAGTAAGCGTAAAACGTAAACAACTAAAATCTATTACACTAAATAAAAATTCGATAATTAACAAAATAGTTCCCGATAGCAGTGCTAGAAACTTGTCGCCTCCCAATGTATGATAAATAATCTACTAATCAACACATCTTGAAATCGTTCCCCACAAGTGTACGGGTCATCTACAAGTAATAAATACATATATAAGATTGTTCTCCACAGGGACTATGAGGTTAACTACTATCGTGTTTTTATAAAGCGTTGATAATTTAGTTGCGATTATAGAAGGACAAAAAGTGAAAGATATAATATTTGTTTTGGTTTCAATTAAGGTACAAAAAAACAATAAAAGTAAAAAAATTATAATTAAACCGAGAAGTATAGGTTTAGTTTTTCTAGTAATCCCCTATAGCGCAAATGATGATTCTAGTTATAAGGGAAAATTGGTACGTTTACGGTAATCGATATTTTGACTTCCTCCTAACATCCCTTCTGGGTAGTTTCGAAGGCTACCTAACACCGTAAGAGACCTCTTCCAAGTGAAATCTAAACAATTGCTTGTCACTAATGGTAATTAACCTATACGATTATCCGGCTAGTCCATCCCGCTAGGGACACTATTAGATACCAGACGTATATGAATTTTTTTCTATGTTCCCGACCGCCCCCCCTTTTCCGGATGTAATCAAGAGAACTAATGGTCTGGCTAATGTTTGATCAGGATAAAGGCAACGAATAAATTTAATTCATAAAAAAATAGGACTTCATTACCAAATTTAATTAAATATAAAAACAAAATAAATAATCATCAAACATCACTAAAGTTCACACATAAATGCAATAATCAAGCTAAAATGTAATTAGTTCCTAATAAAAGAAATAAATTAAAATGATAAAGGTATAAGGATCATGTTTAATACAAGAAACTAATACTAATTACCCTAAGAATGTGATGGAATGGTGTAGAAGTGGTGCAGTATGGCTCAATCTTCTCTCCAGGCTTTCTCTCTATAAACGTTTTCTTGTAATTTCTAATGAATTCTAACTGATGTTCCCCCTTTCTAAAATGTATTTTCTGATATAATAAGGGTCTAAAACGTTTTTAGACTTGTGGGTCCCTTTTAAATGGCCCAAGTCAACCCAAAAATATTTTTAAGGGGAAGCCACTGGTTTGAGCAATGGAAGCTACAACTTCAATAACTCATTCATTTTAACTCCAAATCACAAACCTTCACCTCTCACGCGCTCCTGTCTACAAGTGATACCATAAAACCAAAGGGATCGCTCAGAATCTTAGTCACTTCCATGTGGTGATTCTTTAAAATCGATTTCCAAGTTTTGCTAGTAAATGCTCTAGTTGTCCAAAAGTGTCTTTTTGGTCCTTTAACGCCATGACTTGCGTTTAACCTTACTTACTCAACTTCTTATCATTGTCTATGATTCTCGTATTATCCAAGTACCTAAGAGATTCACACTTAACACACAATTAACGCACAAATAGATCTAAAAGTAATAAATTTCCAAAAAAAGGACAAGAATTGAGAACATGTCTAAATATAGGGAAAAATCCATCAAATAAGTCCACATAACCCCTAAAAGTATATCTTATGATACGATTCATCTATCACGCAAAAGGAGACATTACTAATCTTATAGTCATTAATGAGACTAAGAACTTGTCATCTAAATTAGAGATGAAAGACATGGGAGAAGCTGATGATATCCTAGGGGTCAAGATAATAAGAAGTGGAAATGAGATATCTCTAAGTCTGACTCATTATGTAGAGAAGATGTTGAGGAGACTCAACTCTTTTGACATTGTGCTCGCTTGAACCTCATATAACTCTAACATTAATTTGACTGATAAGAATGAAAATGCAGTACCTCAAAATGAATACTCTTAGATTATAAGAAGTAAGATTTTATTAATGAACTACACTCGACTTTATAGTCCATATGCCATAAGATGACATGGTTGTTATACCCACCCTAGTGGTGAACATCGGAATTTGCGTTGAATATTACAGAAATACCTGAGAGGTACTACATAGGTATACACTATAACAAGTCCCTTGATGTCTTAGAAGACAATTTTGATGCAAACTGGATATCAGATAACGATGAATTAAGTTCTTCAAATAGTTAAGTGTTTTCTTTAGGTGTAGAATCTATATCTTGAATGTCTTTAAAACAATCATGTATAACACGTTCCACCATGAAATCTGAGTTTATAGCGCTAGATTTGGCTGATCAAGAACCTTAATGGTTGAAGAGACTCCTAGCAAATATTACATCATAGGAAGATAAATTCGTTTCAGTTTCCCTCCACCGTGACTCGCAAGCAGTAATTAGTGTTGCTCAAATAGAATTTATAATGGTAAATGGAGATATATTCACATCTGACATAGTTCATTAAAACATGTGTATCAAATAATATTGTGATAGCATTGGATTCTGTCATATTAGAGAAGAATCTGGCTAATCCATTCACTAAAGGTTTAACTAAAAGATTAGACCTAGAAATGTCAAGGGGGATGGGGCTTAAGCTTATTCATATGGGACATATGGTAGACATATAATGCACTACCTACCCATCCCTGTGGAGTGCAACAATGCAAATAAGTTTTAGTTTTGACTCTTAATGATGCATAACCTTTTGTGGTGGTCCTATTTAGACGGTCTTGTGAAGTCACTAGTAATCAATTTAAAGTTGAGTTTGCCTCTTAATGTTGTTCATAGCCCTTTGTGGTGCTACTTCTGATACAAACTTGATGAACTCACTGGTATATTATGAGTTTGAGCTCTTAATGATTTCAAGACCCATGTGGGGTAGTCTGTTGGCTTATTGCCCCCATCGATTAGGTGTTTTAATGTGACAAATCCTCTATTGTTTAGTGTGTTAATTTCACTTTATTATCTTGCACTCTAAATCATAAAAAAGCACAATTGACATCATTTTGATCATTGCTTAACTATCTTATCCTTAGTAGCTAATTCTCTTACCATTACTTTTAACCTTATCTTATGTGTACATTGAGAATCAGCTTTCATGATCAACAACAAAGTTTCTTAAAATGATGTTTACAACAACTCTCGTGAAGAAAACTTTTCCATCCGAGCAACGAATCAAAAAATCATAATCTCCAAGTCAGTAGAAACCGGGTACCCGCATTTGGGAAAACCGGGAACCCGGTTTGGTGAAGCTCAAGTCAACATCAAGTTAATATAGCCGTTTTATAGCCGTTACAATTGAAAACCGGGTACCCGCATTTGGGAAACCGGGAACCCGGTTTGGAACAAAGTTCTCCATAAACTTTATATCCGTTGGGGACTTTCTTGTGCTATAAATATGAGCTCTTTGAAGGAGAAACTCACCTCTAACATTTCAACTATCATACATATCTTTCTCCTACAAAGTTAGAGGTCACAAGCTATCAAAGTTAATTATCCAAGCTTGATCAAGAGCTTAAACCAATAAGCTTCAAAGTTATCATCTACTCTAGAGGAGTTTACAAGCTTATAGTCATATCTACTCTTTAGGAGATTATCTAGCAAAGTTGTTTGCACCCCGTTAAACACTTTGTATCCATCCTCTTAAGTCTAGGTCTTGTAATAGATAGATTAAGAGAGAATTCAAGTATAGGGAGTATACTTGGTATCCTTGTGTTGAGATAGCATAAGTGTTTGAGTATCGGAAGTATACTTGGTGTCCTTGTGTTGCGATAGCACAAGTGTTTGTCCTTCGTGTTATCGAAGAGGTTGTAAGGGTTATTGTGTTCTCGACCCGGTTAAGAGAGACACGGGAGCTTAGTGAAAAGCTTGAAATCCTAAGGAGGCTTCCTTAGGTAGTGGATGTAGGGAAACCGAACCACTATAAATCATGTGTATCTTTCTATCCCTACTCTATTTACTTTCCGCTCATTATTTGTTTGATTACTTGCTAGCATTAATATCATAATAATATTCATCTAGTTAATCAACCAATTGCCATCTAGAGTAGTAAGGAAATAGAAACTCGTTTTACATGTTAAACTTATATATCGAACCTCTAGCTTATCCTATGCATGATCCCATAAGTGTTTGATATATTAGTTGTCTTAGAAGTTTCTTTCATAAACTTATATTTATCCAAAAGATTTTTTAATTAGGCATTAATCTTAATAGTAATCCTATTCACCCCCCCCCTCTAGGACTATCAATTGGTATCAGAGCCTAACTCTACGTGAATAGCTTAACCGTTAGTAGAGTAAACGATTTGGAATCTAATCTTTTGGAAAAGTCGTCTTCTACCCGACCTCCACTTTTTGTAGGAACTTACTATTTTAATTGGAGAACAAAAATGGAGAAATCTATCAAAGCCAAAGATCCCGATCAATGAAGAATCATTATGGAAGGTCCATTCGTTCCATATAAAGAGGAGTTAAATGAAGCGGGAGTTTGTAAGTCAAATCAAGAAGAAATAGATCATAATGAACTCACAAATGAGAAGCTCACTCAAAATGAAAAACCGACATGGATCGTGAAAAATACTAATCGTATTCCCGGATCCATTCCATCTCGGTTACCATAGTAATATTCATTAAAGGTGTTGAGCGTCAAGAAAATTGAATTATATGCAAAAGGACGTTCATACCTCGTAAAAGGAAAATACGGTGAATTCTCTCCTTTCTTCCTTTTTTATCTTAATGTTTACTATGTGTTTTATGTGCTTTTTCCTCTATGTGCTATATCTTGCTAGTCTTGACCCTTTCATGCTTTAAAATTGCTTAGTTTTCACTTTGGGTCTTTTGGTACTTTTTAGAAAATATAGGGGTCTTTTTGAAATAAACCGTTTTCTCTTTTTTCGTGTTTCCCTTTTCATATTTTTTCATAACAAAAATTATTTTGGGAGTTTTATAACATGTCTAAACTATTGGGGAGGTTTCGAACTAGTTTCGGGTGGTTTTTGAAAAATGTCTTTTTCCTTTCTTACCCCTCTTTGTCGAGGAAACCGGGTACCCGGTTTTGGTGAATGCGGGCACCCGGTTTCGAGTCTGTGTACACCCGAACTAAGTCAAAACCCTTGGTCTCTCTTTTATTCCCTCATTTCTCAAACCGTTTTTCATCCTCTTTCTCTCTCAAAAACGAAAACCTTCAAACCCTAACTCCTCCATTAAACATTCATCTCCTTGGCCATGGCTTCATCATCCAAATCTTCTAGAGCATCAAGGGCTTCCAAAAACAAGAGAATAATTGATGAAGAAGATGAAGATATTGAGATAGACCCAATTTATGAAGATGAAGAAGATGATTTGGAGCTTGAAGAAGAACCCACAAGACAAAGAATGGTGAGGAAGAACATCAAAATCCTTTGGGGAAGATCAATTTCATCTCATTCACTTAGTGCTTCCATCTCTTTGGTAAATGGCTCAAATTCTAATCTCTTCCATTTATTTCAATTCCAAGGATTAGATTTTTTCCTATCTCTTGAAAATAAGTCTTATGAATCCCTTGTTAATGATTTTTACAAAAATATCCATCCACTAGATTGTGATTCTTGCACTTTAAAATCAATGGTTTCAAACAAAAATCTTTCCATTACTCCAAAAACCATTGAAAAAGCTTTTAAACTTCAAAATAGTGGTTATGAAAATTTTATTGTTTCGGGTTGGAATAGAAGTAAAGAGTTGATTGATATTCCTTTGAAAAACGAGGTTGAGGCTTTTATGTCTTCGAAAATGATTCAAACCCATACTCAACCTTGGCTATCGAGTTTATTTACTCCGGATATTCGTTTGGCACACAAAATTATCTTGTTTTGTCTTTTGGGAAAAGATAGGAAAGATGGTACAATTGCTCCTTATGAAGCAATCCTTCTATTTCATCTTTATTCGAAAAGGCCTATCAATTTTTGCAAAATTTTCATTCGTAACTTGGATTATCGTGCTCATTCGAATTCTACTCTACCATATGGTATTGCTCTTAGTTATCTCTTAATCAATGTTAAGAAAATATCTCCCTCTCTTGACCCTCGTGATTTTGAACCAATTTGGAGGTTTGATATTCCTTTTTTGAAAACTATGAAAATTTTCGTTTACAATGGAGAATACATTGATAAGCATATTTTTGATCATCTTCCCGAAAATCTTCGTAAAACTATCTTGAAAAATGTTGGTCAAAATATCACTTCCTCGGGTCCCACTATTGAGTCTCTTAACATTCCTTCCCGTGAGGTTATGCCTATTAATCCTCCTCCGTCTTATACCACTTCCCGTTCAAAATCTTCCATTGGTTCTTCCTCAAATGTTGCTACTAAAGATGATCGTGATAAAGTTGAAACTACTTTGTTGAATGTTATTAAAGAGGGTTTTGCGGAAATCAAAGGATGGTTTGAAAATATGAATAATCGTATTGAGGGGTTGAAAAATGAAGTTTCATGTCTTCGTGATGATGTTGGAAATGGAAGAAGGTCAAGGAGCCGCTCTCCTCGTGAAAATCGCTAAATCGTTCGTGTTTGGGTGTTTTAGTTTTATCTTCATTTTACTTGGCTTTTATGTGTTCTTAGTGTTTTGGACTAAGTTTGTGGTGTTTATGCTTTAATTGTTTATGGGTCCGTGTTTTGGACATCTAGGATATTGTTGCTACATGTTTTATTTGGATAATGGTTTAGGATGCTTTATGTTTAACTTGGTTTGATTTGGATATTTGATCTAGTATGCTATGGTGTTTAAATTTGGATATTTGTTTTAGTATGCTATGATTTTATTTTGGAATTTTAATGTTTAGTTGCTTCAAGTTTATGCTTTGATATTACTAACATTTTCCTTGATGATATAGGTACTATTGCTCTCTTATCCTTGATCTTATCCTATATTGCATTTAGGTCCCTATAGTTTGTTCATATTTGTCTTAATTCCCAAAATGATTGAAAATTGCATTTAGGTCCCTAAAAGATTTTTCAAAATTGCTTTTGAGTCCTTAAAACTTTTGAAAAATATTTTTATTACCCATGCTTTTCAAAAAATTACAATTTACCCCCTAAAGTTTTTCAAAATAATTTCAAAATATTCTTCTTAGGGAAAAATTATAGATCAAAACTTTTTACAAATTGAAACAAACTCTATGCATTGTGTAAGGGGGAGTTTTTGTTAAAACATATTTAAAAACTCAAATGCTTAGTCTAATCTTTCATCTCATATATTGCAACTAATCGTTTGTGTCATTAGAAAGCATATGAAATGAAAATCTATCGATCAAGGAGTTGGTAAAAAGTCTCTATCTCTTAGCTCTTACATTTATCTATCTTTGTGCATCTCTTTCCAAAAAAATTGTTTTAAATCTCTACACTCTTGCACACTCTTAGCATATTTGTGTAAGATCTATTCACTTGAGTTTTAGCTCTTCTTCCTTGTTATGGTTTATACATTTATTTCGTCTTTTTGATGAAGACAAAGGGGGAGAAATATGTGCACTAAAACTTTCAAAACTTGCACTTTACAAAACTCACAAATGCATGTCTTTTTCATAAAAATACACTTTGACTTAATGCTTTTTGTGAGGGGGAGTTTGACTCCATATGTGTTTTAGTGATTGATTTGTCATCATCAAAAAGGGGGAGATTGTTGGCTTATTGCCCCCATCGATTAGGTGTTTTAATGTGACAAATCCTCTATTGTTTAGTGTGTTAATTTCACTTTATTATCTTGCACTCTAAATCATCAAAAAGCACAATTGACATCATTTTGATCATTGCTTAACTATCTTATCCTTAGTAGCTAATTCTCTTACCATTACTTTTAACCTTATCTTATGTGTACATTGAGAATCAGCTTTCATGATCAACAACAAAGTTTCTTAAAATGATGTTTACAACAACTCTCGTGAAGAAAACTTTTCCATCCGAGCAACGAATCAAAAAATCATAATCTCCAAGTCAGTAGAAACCGGGTACCCGCATTTGGGAAAACCGGGAACCCGGTTTGGTGAAGCTCAAGTTAATATAGCCGTTTTATAGCCGTTACAATTGAAAACCGGGTACCCGCATTTGGGAAACCGGGAACCCGGTTTGGAACAAAGTTCTCCATAAACTTTATATCCGTTGGGGACTTTCTTGTGCTATAAATATGAGCTCTTTGAAGGAGAAACTCACCTCTAACATTTCAACTATCATACATATCTTTCTCCTACAAAGTTAGAGGTCACAAGCTATCAAAGTTAATTATCCAAGCTTGATCAAGAGCTTAAACCAATAAGCTTCAAAGTTATCATCTACTCTAGAGGAGTTTACAAGCTTATAGTCATATCTACTCTTTAGGAGATTATCTAGCAAAGTTGTTTGCACCCCGTTAAACACTTTGTATCCATCCTCTTAAGTCTAGGTCTTGTAATAGATAGATTAAGAGAGAATTCAAGTATAGGGAGTATACTTGGTATCCTTGTGTTGAGATAGCATAAGTGTTTGAGTATCGGAAGTATACTTGGTGTCCTTGTGTTGCGATAGCACAAGTGTTTGTCCTTCGTGTTATCGAAGAGGTTGTAAGGGTTATTGTGTTCTCGACCCGGTTAAGAGAGACACGGGAGCTTAGTGAAAAGCTTGAAATCCTAAGGAGGCTTCCTTAGGTAGTGGATGTAGGGAAACCGAACCACTATAAATCATGTGTATCTTTCTATCCCTACTCTATTTACTTTCCGCTCATTATTTGTTTGATTACTTGCTAGCATTAATATCATAATAATATTCATCTAGTTAATCAACCAATTGCCATCTAGAGTAGTAAGGAAATAGAAACTCGTTTTACATGTTAAACTTATATATCGAACCTCTAGCTTATCCTATGCATGATCCCATAAGTGTTTGATATATTAGTTGTCTTAGAAGTTTCTTTCATAAACTTATATTTATCCAAAAGATTTTTTAATTAGGCATTAATCTTAATAGTAATCCTATTCACCCCCCCTCTAGGACTATCATAGTCTACAATGGATAGAAATTCTAAAAATCACATATGTGAGTGTGAAAGTGGGGTTCATGGCCCTAAAGGCGCTTGTGATAGGATCATAGAATATGTATAAAACTAATAGGTTAGAGTATGTGTTGTGGGGTTCTCAACTAAAGAACGTAAACCTCATGAGGATGTTCACATGGTTGGACCTGGTTGCTATATCACTTTACTACGTGTCAATTCAAATCGCAAGTTATTGGCACTTAAGTATAATTAATCCATTTTTCGCTCAAAAAAAAATATTTTTTTCAAAGCCTATATCTCTTTGATGTCTTAGATAGTCAATGTATAGGTTATTGTTGGATACATTAATTATCTAAACAATATTGTGGCAGTAGTGGGTAGAAGTTATTAATTGACTTATGCATCATTAACTAATCCTTATCCCACATCGGAAAAATAAACTGGGAACAAGCCATTTAAAAACTTTGTGACCGTACTACTTTCCAAACAACCACAACCATAAATGAAATGAGATATATAGTTCATCCCCACACGTACGCACCACCACCATGACTCGTCCTGGTTATAGGTCATAGGGATTTAAAAAATAAAAAGAAACTTATTTTTATCACCAAATTTATTTAATTTTTCTGAACAGATTGGAAAAGTCTTTCTTGACCAAATTTTCACGTTTTGTAACAATTTCGACATGTTATGCCCACTTTTGTAGTATCTATACTATAACAACTATAATATATCCCACGTTTAACAGTCTTGACTATCCCACGTTTAACAGTCTTGACTAGTGTAACAACTATATTGAAACAACTAGTTTTTGCTGTTATAAATAGAGCTTTTATTTCAATTCATTCTACATATTCACAACACATGTTCAAAACTTACAAAGTACTCTCATTATCATCCTTTTTCTTTCTTGAGCGAAAAATATACATATTTCATACCATCTCTTGTGAATGCACACGAGTGAGGTTCGTCGTGGTCATACCTTGGAAAAGCATTCAGATATACAGTTTAATATATTGGTTGTTCCAAAAATGGTTCTTAAAGTAGTGGATTCTCCACGCTACTATAATTTACGTTTCTATTGTTCTGTTTTCTAACCATTTACGTGTCTGCCAAACGTTATTCTTTGTTTAATTTAAAACGCTTTTCTAGTTTCAAATAATTTTTTCCGAAACTTTTTGGACTTTGTTACAAAATTGTTATTTTAAACAAGACCCGCACCTCCGCCTCTAATTAATCTTTTCAACAATGTAGTAAGATACCCATAACCCATCTTTTATTAAATTTATCTTTCAAATTTAATTATATAGAGAAGGTTGACTGCATAAATTTGTTTTTAAAACTTATAATAAGGGTAAGGGTAGTTGTTTTTAGTGCATGTTTGGAGGTGTTTCTTTTAAAGAGATACTAGTCAATTCAGTCCAAAAACCCAATAACCCACCGCATAGAGTCCACTGAACCCCCCCCCCAAAAGGTCCAGATTTTTAATCTTATACCTTTCATACCCTTGCGTTCAACGATCTTATTTACGACTATGAATATCTATGTGTAACGAATTTCATATATATCACGTATCTAATAAATCCCACAACCATAGCATTTTATAATGGAAAATTTGTTACATTCAATCACGTTCAAAGATATTCACTCCATCAGCTACATCATCATTTTGCAATACTCTCAGCAATTCTCACAAAGGTATAAATCTCTTCAAATAAAGGTATGAATATTATCAACAACAAACAAACATCTTCTATTTGTTTTTGTTATACAGTTCGATATCAAATTCTAGATATTAGGTTGTAAAATTTTCTGGGAACAAGGAGCCTTCGAATCAGGTCACAGAAAATTCTATTGCAGGATATAAACAACATCTAAACGGTGGAATCTGCTGCAACCCATTGTATTTATTTGTATAACGAATTCTATTGCACCACATCATTTATATTTTATCACAAGATGCATTTAGTTATGGATTTTCTTTGTTCAATAACAATTTGTTGTTTTCTCAATAATAGTCATCCTTAACCACGTTTATCTTTTTTCAGTTTTATATGTTTACTTTTCACAAAAAATCCACACCATCAATTTCAACAATCACACCATCATAATAAAATAAATAACCCACCTCTGTTAACTTATATCGTTTCGCCCTATACACACACCATTGATTTCACTCGACACACCACCGAAATTGCTTACCCTACGACAAATAAGATTAAATAGACATCCCACCACACCGTTAATTATACTTAACACACCAACACAATTACTCTATCAACCCTACTAACGTGTTTCTCCTCCAAAATCATAATAAACATCACATCACCACTAAACTACACACCATTTATTTCTCACAACACACCACCAAAATTGCACACATTACCCAACGACATGTAGTGGTACATACACATCCCCACCATACACCATTAGTTATAACTAAAGCATATACAAAAATGCATAGCCAACCCTACGCCTTTTTCATGGAAAGAATTTCACGATACACAACAGCTCACCAATACATTCTTTTGAAATTAATAATCCACACACGAAATACTAATAAATCATGTGTTTAATTTCCAAAACAAAATACAAAACATAAAGTAGTTAAATTATAACAGACATAAAATCTAATAAATTTAATTTAATATTTTTGGCAATTTTTTCCTTTTTTTTATATTAATTTATTGGTTGCATGTAATTAGGAAGTTAGTTTTGGCAAGTCAAAAGACATTAAATGGAGTAAAAGGACACTCCAGACTTTTTAGGTAGGTTAGACTTGATGGGCAATTGACAATAGTATGTGGACTGTATGAGTCAATCACCCTTTTTTTTTTTAAATGCCCAAAAATGCTTTTAGATGTTTAAAAGTGTTAGTACATTTAAGAAAAACACCAAATAAGTGCTTATTAAAGAAAATACCTAAAGTAATTCAAGATTTCAAAATTATTTCTAATAATTTTTTCAAAATTTAAAATTTATTTTAAAAGCATTTTTTTTTTAAAAAAAAGCACTTTCAAATGGACCCTTAATAATCTTATTAAAATACTTAGTCGATAAAATAATGGGTGATTTACTTATACAGTCCACAAGTAATCAGTGATTGCCCATCAGGTCCAGCCCACCGCAAATGACAGACTTGCCCCTAGTTACCCATTAATTGGAGATTTGTTAAAAAAAAAACGCTAAAATCATGCAATCAGTTGAAAATTAAAACAAACAATCAATAACCCAGAAAAATTACAATCAGTAACTAATAAAAATTCAAATGCAACAACTGATGAAAAACTTGAAACTTTTGTTCAAATGGACGATGGTGGGCTGTCCACTAAACTCGATGGGTAATGCTTTGTAATATTGATGGTGCGAATGTTGAAATCGTTGGGTTAGCAAAAACTGGTGCAGACTATGAAGGTGGGAATGAAGATGATGGGTAATGCTTTGTAATATCGATGGTGTGAATGTTGAGTTCGGTGGGTTAGCCTTTAGTGTTGTCGTATATTGGTAGTGGGTTTTGTGTATGATATTTATGGGTTGCATTTTAAAATTAATGGGTTATGGTGGGTCGGATGTCAGGCGCTGATGGTCGGAATTTGGATCAAGAGGGGCGGCGTGAATAGAGTTTGGTGGTGGTCGGTGTTGAAGGAAGAACGATGGTGCATGGGTCGGTGTTGGGTGCTGCTTGTTGGGTCGGCTTCAATGTTGTCTGGTACACCAGCTTTGTAAAGTTCCGCACTTAATTCAATAAAAAGCACTGATGCTCTGAGTTCAACAACAAATTAAGATATTCAAACAATATATAGTGTTATTTTCTCCATTTATAAACCAAGAAAAGCTGATACTTACATTAAAGAAGCAGCTGTTTTCTCCAAGCTACCCTCTACTGGTGCCTGAGAAGTGAACTTCTCGTAAAAAAAAGACCTTAATCAACTAATGTTATATTTTTCTTATCTGCAAATATTACTCTTCATTACAGAAAACAAAGACCTTAAAACATCAAACTATAAGAAAGAAATAAAAAACATACCTTGCATACGATTGATGAAGAATGGATTGCTGTGTATTGTTGTAGTTGATAAACGATGGTGTGTGAGATAATAGAGTTGTTGATTCATTAAAGAAGCTTACCATAACGAAGTGCAAAATTTAAGGAATTTGATTATATTAGCTAATAATATGGGTTGGTTAAATGCGAGAATAAAGGAAATATTTGATTTTATCCGATTCTGCATGAGGGCAACGATGACATAATATTAAAACGTGTGGACCTCTTTGGGTAGAAATGAGGGTCTGGACTTGTTGGGGTAAGAAGTTGAGTTCTAGAACTCTATTGGCATTTATCTCTAAAATAATTTGTGTTTTTAACTATTTGGTTGAAGTTTCTAACTAATTCATTCAACTTTCTCTTTTAATTGAACAAATTTATTCAGATAATTATCAGGCATTCTATTCATCACTTGAAAGAAAATTATACATTAACTTTTTGACTGATTTTATAAATATTGATGCCTACTTTGTCTCTTCCTTATTTCCCATGCAGTTACCTGCCTCCTCCTGTCTTTCGAAATTTTTACCCATCATTCATAACAATCTAATTTGAAGTAATTTAAAGTAATTTGAAGGATTTGAAGTTCCTTCAAGTGAAATTATTTTTACTATAAAGTGTCTGCTTCTACTTAATTCCTTGCTATCTTCAGCTTCCACGTTGAGGTTTCTCAAATGCGATCAGATCCAGGTGAATATATAAGTATTTCTAATTTTCTCTTTATTTTCACGTTGGACTTTCCAGGATTTGATGCTTCATGTTGGTATATAAAAATTATTATTAAAATTTGCAGTTGAGAGAGCAAAGAAGAGCAAGATATTTATAATTGGAGGAACTGGCAAATTCAGAAAGTACGTAATGCAGGCGAGCGTAAATGCAGGACATCACACAGTCGCGTTGGTGAGGCTAAGCACAATAGTCGCTGATGCTGAAAAAGCGGCACTTATAAAAACTTTTATGAGGTCCAAAGTTGAAAAAATCTTTTTTTTTTCTCATGTTACTTCTACAGCAGAGAAAGATGTAGCTACATATATTATCAAACCAGTAGATGATCCAAGAACATTGAACAAGAATCCTTATCTAAGACCACGAGCTAACATCAATTCACCTTGTGGAAACGAAGAGTCGTGTGATCCTAGAAAGGACATATGTTCCAGAGGAGCAACTACTTACTAGGATCAAAGTAACTTCATGAGCAACTGCTTACAAGTGTTTTTTTATGTAATTTGGCGATTTAATGGTATTATAATAGATTAACATGTGATTCATTTTAGAGTAACATATTCGAAGTGTTTATATATTTCTCACAACCGAAAAACAAGATTTTTTTGGTTTTTTATACATTAAAGAGTCATATTACTCGGTTATAATTTTGCATTTCAAACCTTTTCTTAATTGATTTTTTTAGGTAGTTTCTGTATTTCGAATTACTAATTAGATATGCATTTCTTAAAGATCATATCTTATCATTAAGAAGCAACTTCTGGTTATTGAAAAAACGAATGGATCTTTTCTTTTTGTTCATTCAAATATTTGTGTTATCAACAACCCTAGACCTTAATCTTGTGCCAGCCTTAACCCTTGTACATCTATATAGAACAACAAGACAAAGTCTGATGTTCTAGCGCATATTCAAGTGGAAAAAAAAAACCAGAATAGACTCTTAACTAATAACACAATATTTAAGCATACAATCTCACAACTTTCAAGATCTTTTTCCTCATTTCCCAATTTTTAGCATAACTTTTAAATCATATATCATTGAAAAGAAAAATACATCAATGCACCCTAAACACATTGGAACACTGCAGTACTCAATCAAGTCAATTAGGAACTTATCATTTCCTAATTCAATATATTATATACCGATTGAATAATCAAGGCTCTTCTAAAATCCATTTGAATAATCATCACCTGCAAAACCAGGACCTCTCATGTTTGTTGAATTTGAATAAGGACTGCCTCGTGTTAACCGGTTTTGTGCAGCTGTACTACTTCTTGTTACCTTTTGACGAGCTTTTCTCCCCTGTATTAACTCAAAATAACTCAAAACATAACTCAAAAAAACTAAAACCGTTAGTTTTATTAAAAAAATAAAAATACCTTTCCCATACACTTCTCTAAATGAGGAGCAAATCGACCAGCCATAATTGATCTTCCACAGTTCATACAATCAAATACTTCATTAGCTACAGAAGGATGATCTTGTCCAAATATATCAACCACATATTTGCTACTTGTTTCAACATTATTGCTTGGATCAGCTATTCTTGCTCTAGCTTCAGCTGATAATTTTAATTCCTCTTCTTCATCATCTAAATTACGATCTAGCCCTAATCGTGCTATGCGATGACACTCAGATGCAACATCAACGATAATACAATCAAGAAGCTCCGATAGAAATTCAGATGAGAGCTGACATGTTTAGAAATTCAACAATTTAAAATATTAAAAGGTTTAATAGTTATCATAGTATAGTTTTAGATTACCACCTCAGTGTTAGATATATGATCTTCATTAGGGATTGACATTTGTATTACATACACTAGAGCTTACCAACCCTGTAATTCACATACACAAGATTTAGCCATGTTAAAATACAGGGTTAATTGTACCCATTGGTCCCATGTAAAGTTAGATAGCCAATATATCCCTGTGTTTCATGAAAATAGCAAATTGACCTTGGTATTATACATTCATGTCCCAAATGGCCAAATCTGCCCCAGGGGTATATCTGCAATTTTTTGGATTAACTTAATTATACATATGTGATTAAAGATTAGAGATTGGAGATTATGATTTTCAACCATATGATTTAATTAATTTTTTAAAATTATGAATTAAAATCTCCAAAAACAGATGTTAAATAGACTAAATAATTTTTAAAAATTATGATTAGAAGATATTACTAAACAGTGCTTATTGAGCTGTTATAGCAAAATTTATGTTCCTTCGTGGTCAATTAACGATTTTATTTAATCATAAATTGATTAGTATAGGGTTTTAGATAGATGTAGTGTATATATGTCAAGAAAAGATTGAAGAAGAAAACTTACCGATGAAAGTGAATAATCTGAGCGATGTGTACTGGAGGTGAACGTTGCTCTGAGATTAGCGTTCGATTTGGGAACGACGAAGCTGGGAAGTGCGAACTTAGTTGAGCTATTGGGGGCGTTCGTTACTTTTTACCTACTAGGTATTACCCGTGCGCCTTAAGGCACTTCGATGATTAAAAAAAGTTACGCAATAATAAGAAAGGTCGATGATTGAATTGAGCTAAAAAAATTACATATAAACATGTTGTAGATCTCCCCGCTTAGGCGTCAACTCCCCCCTCAGCCGCTTACGCCTAGTTGAAACTCTAGGCAATTTTGCCTAGCGCCTTAGTCACCGTAGAATAGGCGCCTAACCCGTCTAAGCGTCGATTAATGGCAAAAAATGGCCGCCTAGGCGCCGAATTAATGGCAAAACATGCTAGCATAGACCTTCTTGTTATTTTTCTTATTCTCAAGAATTCTTTAATTGATATTATAACTCAATATTTAGTATTTTTAAATTTACTATAGTGTTGTTAGATGAATTTTATGACTTAAATGGTTAAAATTGCTATAATTATTATATATATTACTAAATATACAAAATTACACAGCGGGATTCAAAATCGTATAATTCCGCCTAGGCACCGTATAATCCCTCCTAGGCGCTAGGCCCCGGTCGACCGCCTAGGCTGCGAAACCGAGATCTACAGCATAGCATATAAAACAAAAAATATTGACGATTCTCAAATCCTTAAGTGATATATGAAGAACATGAAAATTCTCTTTAACCACCGTATTTTACCTTTGATCCTACATTTTTTCAGATTTTATTTAAGAATCTTTTTAAAAAATCCACGAATATATGTGACATTTTACAAAATGTATATAATTTTCTATTTTAAATAACATGAAATATGTCTAGAAGTACAGTAAAATTAGAAATTAAGAAGAAAAACCAAAAAAATTCAAAAGAGGACCTTTTTTGTGTTTTCTCTAGTGAGTTTCCACCCAATTCCACATTAGAAAAAAAATAATAACATCCACAAAATTTCCCATAGAGTTACTATCAATTAAAAAAAAAGTGAAACATAAGTCATCCCCAACTTAATGAAACATTATGAATTTTTTATTGTGGAATGACCAACTAAAAAATATATCACTTATTAACTATGACCAACTGAAAAACCTAGCATAATTTTCAATTATGAATTCTCCATCTCATCTGGCACTTAACTGCTCCTCGGTTCACCTCATTCTTAATACAATACGATGAAACCGCAATCCCATTTTGGCTCCACTTGAACATCCGTTATCATTCCAATGAAACCTGATTCTTCAAGTAGTGCTACATGAAATACATTATTCAATTTATGTTGTACCACTAATCCCTGTAGATTTTCCAATTTGAAAACCGGGACAGTTAAAACGGTTTATCACATTTCAACAATAAGAATATGAATATGGGGACCAACGATGCAATATATTTGGTCATTTCCCATAATACATGTACCAATGAAGCGTTTCACCCAAAATTAGAAAGAAATTATAAACACTGATCAATCAAACCCAAATCTTACATGCCACCTTCTTGTACTAAAAGCTCAACAACTTGAACTAAACCTCAAACTGCACGCCAGTGTATTGTTTGACTTGTATGATCCTCTGCATTTACATCTTTTCCTTTCTGCAAATTATCATCATAATATTAACATTCAACTGATACAGTTTAGTGCAAATTCCAGTTTTTATCTAGCTCTTTACAGTTGAGATGGACAATTCTTCCGCGTGTATAGTTGAATCAAAACTTTTGAGACATTTACAATACAATTTTTTTTATTAAAAGCATTTTCCTCCCAAAGGCAATATTAAAGATTTACATGACATTCATATCATACACTTCGGCCTTTGTGGGATAAACTTCAGATATATGAAGTGATTTTGTGAATTAATCACAATAACACTTCATATATCCTTGTGTACAAAAAACATATGAAGCTATTACAAAAATCTGAAAAGATTTCTATTTGTCCTTACTTCATATATCCTTGGTTACAAAAAACATATGAAGTGATTACAAAAAAGTAAAAGATCTCCGGCTGTCCTTACTTCATATATCCCTGGTTACAAAAAACATATGAAATTATTACAAAAAACTGAAAAGATCTCCAACTATCATTTTCATCATAATTTTCATCTGTAACCATTAAAAGATTCTTTTTTTAACATCACTCAAAAAATAAACATTTATGATACTAACAACATTAAAAAGTAACTATCTAAGATTAAAATAATACCTACTTCGCAGATTTACCAATTTTTTCCAAATCGTCAAGCTATTAAAAACAAACAACAAAAACTATCATCCACGATCCATCACAATACAAAAGAAAAATGTAGACCTTACAGACTTAAATGGATTAGGAGAATTTTCACGTAATTCAAGAATATAAGTAGCTCTCTTCACTTTAATACCCTTAAATCCTTTCAACTCTTCCATGTTGATTTCACGTTTAATTAGTGAGGAAAAAGACGAAAGCAAAAGAATAAAAAATGTACTAATACTCACTTGCTAGTAGAAGTGAGGAACTTGAGATATTCCTGAACATAAGAGTTCTCCATGCGCGAGTTTTGCTGGCAACATGATAATGGATTGAGGGTTAAGGTTTAGTTTAAGGTTAAGTTTAATGGTAAGGTTACGGTTAAGGTTAACGTTAATGTTAGTTTACGGTTTAAAAGATAAAGTTTTAAGGTAAAGTTTAAGGTTAAGTGTTTAGGTTAAGGTCATGGTTAAAGTTAAGGTTAAGGTTTAAGGTTTAAGGCTCAAGGTTAAGATTAAATCTTAACGTCAAGGTTATGGTTATTTTTAAGGTTAAGGTTAAACATAAGATAAAGGTGAAGGTAAAGGTTAAAGTTAAGGTTTTAGGATTAAGTTTTAGGGTTAAAGGGTTAAGGTTAAAGGTTTAAGGGTTAAATTTTAAAGTTAAGGTTAAGGTGAAGATGAAGATTAAGGTTTAAGGTTTAATGTTTAAGATGTATGGTTTAAGGATAAATGTTTATGCGTTAAGATTAAATTTAAGGTAAGAATAAAGATGAAGATTAGGGTTTAAGGTTTAAGGTATAAGATTTAAGGTTAAAGTTAAGGTTAAGGTTTAAGATTTAAGGTTCAAGGTTAAGGTTAAGTTTCAATATCAATGTTAAGGTTATGCTTAAGGTTGAGTTTAAAGTTAGATAAAGGTGAAGGTAAAGGTAAAAGTTAAGGTTTTAGGTTTTAGGTTTAAGGTTTAAGGTTTAAGGTTTAAGGTTTACGGTTTAAGAGTTAAGGCTAAAGGTTTAAGGGTTAAGGGTTAAGTTTGAAGTCACGGTTAAGGTGAAGATGAAGATTAAGGTTTAAGGTTTAATGTTTAAGATGTAAGGTTTAAGGATATATGTTTAGGCATTAAGATTAAATTAAAGGTTAAGGTGAAGATGAAGATTAGGGTTTAAGGTTTAAGGTGTAAGGTTAAAGTTAAGGTTAAGATTAACGTTTAGGTTTAGGTTAAGGTTAAGGTTAAATTTAAGGTCAAGGTTAGGGTTAAGGTTAAAGAAATAATAGTTAAGAAGTTGAGGTTATGGGAATTAAGGTTCATTTTAATCCTATTCAACATTTGGTCCCTTAATCCTAAAAAAATATATCATCAATTCAAGTCATGAATCAATATAGTAAGTAAATTATACAGGGAAGGCCCAAGGCCGGTCCTGAGGGTAGGTTGAAGAGACGACCGCTTCGGGCCTCCGATTTTTTGATGTTTTTAGGGGTCTTCAACTTCTAATATTTTTGCATAAAGGAGTCTCATTTTGCAAATTAGACCCCTCGAGGGAAACATTGCTCAATCTTTTCTATTCATTTTTTATTTTTTTAATTTCTATCTTTGTATATAGTTATAATTTAAACTAATGCATGTAAATGAAATATACCATTTACATTAAAAGGTTTACCAAAAGGTGATAAGGCTTTATTTATCTGTGGTGATTAAGATATTCTACTAATTAAGTTTTCATGTCACAAAAAAAATTAATTAAAAAATTATTATTACGTACCATTGTCATTATCATAATGTTCATGTCTCAAATGAGATTATTTTTGTATATTATTTGCATTATTAGTATATTTCATCTTGTTCAATTTAAAAAATAAAAATAAGACTTTTAATTCTTTATTTTAGAAAAAATATATAACTGGTGAGATAAATTTTTAATTTTTTTTTGTTAAAATTATACATATATGAATATAATAAATGAGAGAATGAAAAAAAAATAAGAGAATTATTATATAAAATTTACAAACCAAACGAAGCCTAATTTTTGAGAAGGATAAGGAGCTATATGGGGGATTTATGAGCTAAAGGGGGAATGAGGGAAAATAGGGAAAATTAGTTAAGTCCTATTATGTAATATAGATTATAACAAGCCACGTAAGCTGATACGGTCAAAACATTTTTTGGAAAAATTTCCCATACAGACCCCAAATTATTACCTGTTTCGGTTCTCGAATTTCAAAAATTCTATTGGTTCGTGAACAATTATTAACTCATCGATAATCCCATGCCAAACTCCATCCACAAATTGTCCATATGTCCCATGTGGTTTTAAGGCATTTTAGTCACATAAGGTCAAGGTTAACGTAAAGGTTAAGGGGTTAAGGGGTTAAGGGGTTAAGAGGTTAAGGGTTATAGTTAAGGTATAGGTAAGGTTAAGATTAAGATTAATTTTAAATTAAGGTTTAAGATTTAACGTTTAAGGTTTAAGGTTAAAGTTTAATTAGACTAAAGGTTTAAGATCGAATATCAATGTGATGGATTTTCATCTGGTTAAGGTTAAAATTAGTTTTAAGTTTTAAGGTTCAAGGGTTAGGGTTTAAGGTTAAAGTTTAATTAGACTAAAGGTTTAAGATCGAATATCAACGTGATGGATCTTCATCTGGTTAAGGTTAAAATTAGTTTTAAGGTTTAAGGTTCAAGGGTTAAGGTAAATGTGAAGATTAATATTTAAGGTTTAGGGTTCAAGGTTTATATTTAAAGGTTAAGGTTAATATTAAATTTAAGGTTAAGTTTAAGGTTAAAGTTATGTTACGGTAAGTTCAAGTTAAGGTTGAGGTTAATAGTTAAGGGGTTAAGGTTAAGATTAAGGTGTTAAGGGTTAAGGCTAAGGCTAAGGTTAAGGCTAAGGCTAAGGCTAAGGCTAAGGCTAAGGCTAAGGCTAAGGCTGAGGCTAAGGTTAAGTCTAAGACTAAGTCTAAGGATAAGGCTAAGGCTAAGGTTATGGTTAAGTTTTAGGTTAAGGTTAATGTTAAAGTTGAGGTTAATAGTTAAAGGGTTAAGGTTAAGATTAGAGTGTTAAGGGTTAAGGCTAAGGCTAAGGCTGAGGCTAAGGTTAAGTCTAAGACTAAGTCTAAGGATAAGGCTAAGGTTATGGTTAAGTTTTAGGTTAAGGTTAATGTTAAGGTTGAGGTTAATAGTTAAGGGGTTAAGGTTAAGATTAGGGTGTTAAGGGTTAAGGCTAAGGCTAAGGCTAAGGTTAAGGATAAGGCTAAGGCTGAGGCTAAGGTTAAGTCTAAGACTAAGTCTAAGGATAAGGCTAAGGTTATGGTTAAGTTTTAGGTTAAGGTTAATGTTAAGGTTGAGGTTAATAGTTAAGGGGTTAAGGTTAAGATTAGGGTGTTAAGGGTTAAGGCTAAGGCTAAGGCTAAGGCTAAGGCTAAGGCTAAGGCTAAGGCTAAGGCTAAGGATAAGGATAAGGCTAAGGTTATGGTTAAGTTTTAGGTTAAGGTTAATGTTAAGGTTAAGTTTTATGTGAAGGTTAAGGTTAAGTTTTATGTGAAGGTTAAGGTTAAGTTTTATGTGAAGGTTAAGGTTAAGGTTAATTTTTAAATTAGAGTTCATGATTTACCATTTAAGGTTTTAGGTTAAAGTTTAATTAGATTTAAGGTTTAAGGTCAAATATCAGCCCGATGAATATGCTTCTAGTAAAGGTTAGAATTAAAGTTAATTTTAGGTTTACGGTTAAGTTTAAAATTGAGGTTAAGCTTAATAATAAGATGAAAATTAAAGTTAGGGTTTTAAGTTTAAGGTTTCAGGTTTTACGATCTAGTTTAAGGTTCAAGGTTCAAGGTTCAAGGTTCAAGGTTAAGCTTAAGTTTAAGTTTATGGTTAAGGTTATGTTTAAGGTAAAGGTTTAGTTTAATGTTGTTCTCAAATATATTTACACATATTTAAATAATTTTTAATTTATGGTTCATGATTTTTAATTTCTTTTATACATATATCTTTATGCTTATAATACATTTTTGTATTTAACTTGCATGTATTTCGTAAATAAATTAATCTACTGTTAAAATTTTAAGGTTCAAACTTCATGGTTCGTGATTCAAGATTCAAGGTTCATGGTTTATGAAAAAAAAAGTTTGGTACATTAACATGAATTAAACCATGGTACCTAGGTGTAACCGTTGGGACAACAAAAGTTTAGATGAACGCAGTCAGTGTGGGTAAAAAACGGGAACTTTAGATCTATTGTAGAGTAATTTTAGAGTCTCTAGACAATCCTAATCGTCTTGTAAGTTAATGATATGGACCGTTTAAAAAGTTCGTTTTATAATATAGACTGGGTAAAGCCCGTGTATGAAGATACTTAAGAAAAAAATTATTTCATTAACATGATACGAACCCAGGTCCCCCTGGGTGAAAATCAAGTTTAAGGTTAATGTTTTCCTTTTTTCGCTCATCAAGGTATGGTTATGTCCAGACCATTGAAAAAGTTTTTCTTTATAGTATAGAGTAGGTAAATCATGTGACTGAAGACACTTAAGAAAAAAATTGTTCAATTAACGGGAGTCAAAACCAGATCCCCTGGGTAAAAGTCAAGGTTAAGTTAAGGTTTTTATTTTTTTCTCGTTAAGGAGAAGGTTAAGGCTCAAGTTAAGGTTATGGTAAAGATCAAGGTAAGGTTTAAGGTTAAGGTTAAGGTTAAGGTTAAGGTTAAGGTTAAGGTTAAGGTTAAGGTTAAGGGTAATGTTATAGTTAAGGGTAAGGTTAAGGTTAAGGTTAAGGTTAAGGTTAAGGTTAAGGTTAAGATTAAGGTTAAGGTTAAGGTTAAGGTTAAGGTTAAGGTTAAGGTTGAGGTTAAGGTTAAGGTTAAGGTTAAGGTTAAGGTTAAGGTTAAGGTTAAGGTTAAGGGTAAGATTAAGGTTAAGATTAAAGTTAAGGATAGGGTTAAGGTTTAGGTTGATATTAAGGTTAAATTTAAGGTTAAGGCTGAGGCTTAAGGTTAAGGTTTAGTTCAAGGTTGCGGTTAAGTTCAAATATCAGTGCAATGCACCTTTATCTGCTTAAGGATAGTTTAAGCTAAGATGAAACTTAAGGTTAAGGTTTAAGGCTATGTTTTAGATCTCGTTTTTGGGCGCTAGGTGGTCGACTGGGGCTTAGCGCCTAGGCGGGATTACACGGGGCCTAGGCGGAATTATACGGTTTTGAATTTCGATGTGTAATTTTATATATTTAGTTATATATATGTAGTAATTATAGAAATTTTAACTATTTAAGTCATAAAATTCATCTAACAACACTATAGTAAATACAAAAATTCTAAAAATTGAGTTATAATATCAACTAAAGAATTCTCCAGAATAAGAAAAATAACAAAAAGGTCTATGCGGACATGTTTTGCCATTAATCGGCACCTATGCGGCCATTTTTTCCATTAATCGGTGCCTAGATGGGCTCAGTGCCTATTCCATGACGACTAAGGCGCTAGTAAAAATGCCTAGAATTTTAACTAGGCGTAAGCGGCTGAGGGGGGAGTTCACGCCTAGGCGGGGAGATCTACAATATAGGTTTAAGGTAAACTTTTAGGTTAAATGTTGAGTTCGTGGTTATGGTTAAAGTTAAGTTAAAGTTAAGGTTTAAGGTTTAAGGTTCAAGGTTAAGGGTGAGTTGTAACTGGTGTGGCCTAAGGTGTGATAAAAAGATGTATAATATAAGTGCAAATAAACACCCTAAGCTAACACGGTACTGCAAGTATTACATGACGTATGCAAGTTTTAATGATAAGAAGATTCGTTCCTCAGGGACTGACGAAAGTTAGAGAGAACTTATGCAAATTATCAAGTGCAAATATGAAAGATAGAAAAGATAATACGCAAGTAGAAAGAGGAGATAGACAAATATTTATTTGGTTTATAAATAAGAAAACTAAACTACTAAATTAAAAGACAGAAAATAAATAAAAGAAAAGAAAAGAAGATAGTATGAAAGTCTAGCTTGAGTTATTAGCATGCAATCCCCACTAGTTTTGCCGTTCTAAACATGTAAGGGTAAATTATGTAGTATTTCCCTAATCGGTCTCAATATGCTATCGTTAGTTTAAAATAGGATTTACCTGTGTCAATAAGGCTTTCTAAGCAAACTTTTCCTGTAATTGGTAAATAGTCACAAGAACTAAACAATAGTGATTATCTAGCTAGGTTGGGTTGTCAGATCAGACCTAATACTAGACGTTATGTGCTAAACATGCAATTAAACACCATTGTCAATGGTGACCTAATTACTAGATGGTAATTCTATATGGGCGCGCATCCACAAGAACACAGAATATAAATCCAAACACATAAACAGAGAATAAAAACTATAATTAAGTTTAAAACATTAAGTTCCCAAATTAGATAGATGTCAATCAAAACTAGGGTTCATACATATATGCTAAACACTCAAACTAAAAGGAATTAATTCATACTAAGAAGAGAAAAGAAAAGAATTACAGAATAAGAGGTTGAAGGAGACATAGTTGTTGCACAGCTCCCTCCAGACTTCTTCTCTTGTGTTGCAGCTTCCTCTTGGCCTTAAGATCTGGCCAAGGATGATTTTAGAGTTTTAAGAGGCTGTATTTATAGGGTATAGGAAGACCTAATTCGTTTTCTTGAAGGAGAAGGAAAGTAATGGACTCCTAATCCAACTCAAATTCGTAAGGAAATAAAGATAAACACTGCTGGACCGTTTTGAGCATATCTTCTTCGTTATTGGTCGATTTGAGCTCCATAAGATACCAAAAGAATCGCAACAGAATTATCTTGACCCTAAAGAAGGAAATTACCAAAATCGGCCTATTTCTTAGGTAAAAACGCAAATCTTTAGACGTGTATGCAGAATCCCAGATTTAGGCAGCTTTTCCTTTTCCTAATTAAACTCAGCTTCCTTCTATCTCCAATTTCCATGCATATCTCTTTCCATAATTTGTTGTCTTTGACTTGGACTCTAATTAATCTCCATAATTATCTTTAAAGCTTCACACTAAATAAACAATTAAACCCAATATGCTCTAAAAATAATAATTCTACAAATCAAGACTCAAAATAGGAAAGTGCACTAAATTAAGCTAAGATCGACCTATAAACTAATAAATACGCCTAAAATGATGTCTCTGAAGTATATTATATTATCACAAATGAGGAGACATCATGACCCCCAACTCAAAGTTGTATCGTCCCGATACAATAAAAGTAAAGAACAGTAGGGTAGTCAAGAAGAAGAAGTAGGAGGAGAATAAGAACATAACACAATGAATGATCCTAGAGCAAAATATCTAAAAAGTCTCATGTAGTAATGCTCAAGAAATAATGCACAAAGATGCTTAATATACATGTAATCAACAATCCATAAATTCAACTCCAGATTAATTTCACAATGCCAGAAGGAGAGGATGATAACTTAGTTCATGTTAATGGCTATAGGTTGTTCATAGGTCCCAAATACAGAATCCAATGGTCCGCTTACCTACTATCTAATAACTCAATTGTTTCTCCATCTAGTAGTTCGAAATCCTAAGGTCTTGGTTATAACTTGGCTTAAGGAAGTGTGTAGTATATTTGGATAATGAAAAGTGAGCTTTTGGCTCTCTCCTCACTAGCCATCAACGAATCGCCCTAGAGCTCGAGTTTTCACTCGAAGATGTTCTCACTCAACCGAATTTACTGATTCTTTTGGTTTGCATCCCCAATTAATCCCAATTAAAACCTTTGATGACATAAAATCCACTTTGCCGGTCCGAATATATGTTTTCTTTTCATATCATTTTTTCTTTTGTATAGCTATGATTCTCTTTTTGATGTTGAGATATCACACTATTTTTTCATATATATATTCTTCCTTTATATGCCCTTGTTGGCAAATTTAGCTCGTAGCTTCTTTTTCATTCACTATTACCCCGGCAAAGGGTTACAATACATACTTTTCATCATCAATAAAATCACAATTACAATTTCCAAACCCAATGTTCCCAAATGATGAAACCCACCACCCCAAACTCAAGCTCTAAAACGAGTTGTCTCAGGTTTTGCGATTCGAGTGCGGGTTATATAGATAAGTCCTAAAACTAAGGGTATGGATTATAATGTGTTTCAATAAAAAGGCTTTAGAAAGGCTCAGAGGGGCTAAGACGGATAAATAACACTAATCAAATAAAAGGGTGAGAAGGTCTAAAGGCTTCAAGTGTTTTAATCATGAAAGAACTGCCATATTCATTTTTCTAACTACCGGATTTCGTTACGTTTTCATTATTAGTTCATAGACAAGTGGGTTTTCAACTAATTTTAAACCTCACGTTCTACACACCAAATAACTATTCCTAAGTTTCAACATACTTCTTAGCATTGCTCATTAACTTTTCTATCTTTTATTTCCTGTTTTCATACATGCATCTAAACAATTTTGTTGCATCTTTCAAAAACATACTACCTACTATCATTAACTTAATTAAATCATGCTCACATAGGTACATTCAAAGATATTCTATGCCTAATTCAACCCAAAAAATTTAAATTTTATGCAAAAAAAACAAAAAGGAAGATGAGGACAACGAATCCCCACCCCCAACTCAAAAATGAGCCGTGTCCCCACGACTCGAAAAAGACTCAAGAAAAATAAAATTTAAAATTAGCATACATATTGCACATAAAGAAATGGTAGGGAAGAAAGAAAACATACTCTTCGAGGCTATTACCTCGCCTTATCGGTACTCGGATTAAATCTAATGTATCTTTCGCTATTCGTTCAGGACACGTGATCATAATAGGATATTGCATTATATAACGTCATGGGAGAGATCGAAAATCCGTATCACCTCCTCATAGATCAACTGTGCCACATCTTCTTCTTCTCCTCACATAATACAATTCACAAACAACCCCATATTCCAAATCTCCACGAATCTTCATGTATTCTCCTTCAACTTCTTCTTCAAATACTATCTTATAAGCAAAAGGTAGTTCCTTTAATTGTTTCTTCGGAGAAGCTATCAGGGCCCTTGAAGCTTTCTCTTTTTCTTTGGGTGCAAGACCTTGTGAAGGTTGTGTTTTATCCTTTGCATAAAAGTAAAGCTTACCATTACGATCAAACAAAGGTATTCCACTCTTCTCAACTTTCTTTTTACCCTTTGAGTTAGAACTAGAACCTTTGTCAATTGATTTCTTCTTGTTTAAATCCAATCCCTTGTTACTCTTCACCTCTCTCTTGGTAGCTAAAATTGCTGTTCTATTAGTCATCTTCAATTAACCCCCAACTCAAAGCTTTAGCAACCCTTGAAATTTGAACTTGTGAATTATTGATTGAACAAGCTTGATTTGGCCTAGGATAGGTGAATTGATGATGAATCTCTATGTGGGTAAGGTGGATTTGTAATGGGTTGGCTTGGATTTAAGAAATTGTAGGATGAATTTTTGACAATTTAAGATTTTGATCTTGGATTCAAGGTGTTTTGGGATGATATAGGTGGTTGAATCTTCCTTGTAATGATGTGGAGAATGAATTGGATGTATTTTCATGGTGATTGGGTAGTGTTTTGATGATTGGTGAAGGTTTTGATGAGCTTCAATGGAGTTGGGAGAGGTTTGGGGAAGAAGGAGAAGCTTGAGGTTTAATAAATTCGGAATTAAAAGCTTAATACCTCCTTTATACACTTGAAACCCTTTCTCTTCTCTCTCTGGCGGCTCGTGCGGGCTACCCCTGCGGACCATGGGTGTACCGCGGGGTATACCGCAGCTTCTGTTGCTCGAAAATTGCCCACTGGATGATACACGTGGTAGGACCCCGTGGTACGCGTTTTGGCTTGCGGACATGGTGCGGTGTACCGCGGGGGTGCTCCGCGCCTCCTACGTCAAAATACCCGTGGACCTACCCTGTGGCACGTGTTTGTGCGGTGCATGGCGCGGTATAGGGTCCGGTATACCAGACTCATCAGCTATATATTTTTTTTTCTTTTCTGTACACAACACGTGGCTGCTACCGTGGCACGGGTTTTTACCCTGCGGTGGACCGCGGCTGAGGTCCGGTGTACCGCACGTGGCAAAAACCTCGCCAACAGCTAGATCTCGAAAAGTTATGCAGTTTAGGCTCAAAGATCACCTGATTTCGACATCCGAGCGCAAAGATATGACTTGCCGAAGTTTCTCCGTTCCGAAAAATTTTGCTCGCTTCCCTAACTCGATTTCTCCAATACCTAATCATCAAAAACACTAATACATTTCTCAAATATGCAATATCAACTAAAATTAACTAAGCTAAAAATAAATAAAAAAAACTAAAAATGTAAAAACATAAACGAAATTACGGGTTGTCTCCCGTATAGCACTTTTGTTTAACGTCTTTCAAAGTTAGACGTGTTACCTCGATTAAGGATGACGAAATTTCCACCCTTTGCCTTTAATTCCCACGAACTTTTCAGCTCGATTCTTTATAATCATGGATGGTACCATCCAAGATTTCGTGGGAGAAGGTGTTTCTGGTGGTAACTCTAATTCATTTGTAGCATTACACTCCTCTGGCAATCCATTCATCTCGAATCTTCGTTTGTTAGAAAGAATGTCCTTCATGAATTGACCGTATTTTGACATTCTTGTGAGAGCTTCTACAAACGGGCTGCTGATCTTTAACTTGTTCACCATGTCAACGAACTTCTTGAACTTCAGGTCATTATCCTTTCTGACACGTGAAGGGAATGGTGGAGGAGGACATGTGTTGGTTACCACTGAACTCTCTTTCTTTTCTGGTGTCTTCTCTTGGACACTTTTTTGTTCAACTACCTCTTCGACCTTATCTTCTGTTGTTTTTTCTCCCCCCGTTTCTGGAATAGGGACTGGTTCTGGTTCTGGTCTTGGTGGAGGTAGTTGTTTTCCACTTCCTAATTCAACTGCATGACAAACTTTGTTTTCTGGAGCACTAGTATCACTTCGGAGTCGCCTTTCTGCAAGGATTTTAGTTTTTTCCACCATTTGTGACACTGACTGCATAATCTTCTCAAGCGCATTGTCTGAGTCTTGGATTCTTTGCTGGTTATTCTCCATCTTTTCAATTAGGTTCATCATCTTAGCCATGGTTGAATTCGAACTCGACGGTTGTTCTTGTACCGTTTGCTGCATTAAATAAGGAAGTGGTTCTTGATAAGCTTCATTATAAATCGGCGCTTCTTAATAGATAGGTTGTGGAGGATAATAAGATTGTGGTCATGGTTGATAATAATCATCATAGTGATGGTTATTATGATAATAAGTTTGTTGATCTCTGACCCAATTGTAACTCTGTGGGGGTTGATAGTCAGCGTAATTTCCTTGAGATTGATAATAACCATCATAATAATGGTCTTCTTGATAAGGCATGAAGGAAATTGAGGCTGGATTGTTCATGCAATGTCCCCACGAGTGATCTCTTGCTCCACAACTAGGACATGAAGGTGATGTATGTACTAGATTCCTCCGAGCTAGTTGTCGCGATTTTTCTCGTAATTCCTCAAGTTGTTGGCTTAACTCCTTGAGCTTTAGAGATTCCATCTTGAATTAGCTTCTTCAGGATCTGATAGCATGGAACCTTTATCTCCTAATAAATCTGCTCTCGCCTAAAAGAATTTGTAAAGACAAAAACTAAAAAGAAAAGCGTAAAATAGAACTAACTAAAATAAAAGCACAAGATAATTGCACAAGGACTAACGATGTAGTCCCCGGCAGCGGCGCCAAAAACTTGGTGTGGCCTAAGGTGTGATAAAAAGATGTATAAAATAAGTGCAAATAAACACCCTAAGCTAACACGGTACTGCAAGTATTACAGGACGTATGCAAGTTTTAATGATAAGAAGATTCGTTCCTCAGGGACTGACGAAAGTCAGAGAGAACTTATGCAAATTATCAAGTGCAAATATGAAAGATAGAAAAGATAATACGCAAGTAGAAAGAGGAGATAGACAAATATTTATTTGGTTTTTAAATAAGAAAACTAAACTACTAAATTAAAAGACAGAAAATAAATAAAAGAAAAGAAAAGAAGATAGTATGAAAGTCTAGCTTGAGTTATTAGCATGCAATCCCCACTAGTTTTGCCGTTCTAAACATGTAAGGGTAAATTATGTAGTATTTCCCTAATCGGTCCCAATATGCTATCGGTAGTTTAAAATAGGATTTACCTGTGTCAATAAGGCTTCCTAAGCAAACCTTTCCTGTAATTGGTAAATAGTCACAAGAACTAAACCATAGTGATTATCTAGTTAGGTTGGGTTGTCAGATCAGACCTAATACTAGACGTTATGTGCTAAACATGCAATTAAACACCGTTGTCAATGGTGACCTAATTACTAGATGGTAATTCTATATGGGCGCGCATCCACAAGAACACAGAATATAAATCCAAACACATAAACAGAGAATAAAAACTATAATTCAATTTAAAACATTAAGTTCCCAAATTAGATAGATGTCAATCAAAACTAGGGTTCATACATATATGCTAAACACTCAAACTAAAAGGAATTAATTCATACTAAGAAGAGAAAAGAAAAGAATTACAGAATAAGAGGTTGAAGGAGACATAGTTGTTGCACAGCTCCCTCCAGACTTCTTCTCTTGTGTTGCAGCTTCCTCTTGGCCTTAAGATCTGTCCAACGATAATTTTAGAGTGTTAAGAGGCTGTATTTATAGGGTATAGGAAGACCTAATTCGTTTTCTTGAAGGAGAAGGAAAGTAATGGACTCCTAATCCAACTCAAATTCGTAAGGAAATAAAGATAAACACTGCTGGACCGTTTTGAGCACATCTTCTTCGTTATTGGTCGGTTTGAGCTCCATAAGATACCAAAAGAATCGCAACAGAATTATCTTGATCCTAAAGAAGGAAATTACCAAAATCGGCCTATTTCTTAAGTAAAAACGCCTATATTTAGACGTGTATGCAGAATCCCAGATTTAGGCAGCTTTTCCTTTTCCTAATTAAACTCAGCTTCCTTCTATCTCCAATTTCCATGCATATCTCTTTCCATAATTTGTTGTCTTTGACTTGGACTCTAATTAATCTCCATAATTATCTTTAAAGCTTCACACTAAATAAACAATTAAACCCAATATGCTCTAAAAATAATAATTCTACAAATCAAGACTCAAAATAGGAAAGTGCACTAAATTAAGCTAAGATCGACCTATAAACTAATAAATACGCCTAAAATGATGTCTCTGAAGTATATTATATTATCACAAATGAGGAGACATCAGTAACTTCAAGGTTAAAGTTAGCTTTAAGGCTAAATTTATGTTTTAACTTCAAGGTTAAGTTTATGGTTAAGTTTAAGGTTAAGGTTAAAATTAAGATGAAGGTGAAGGTTAAAGTTTAAGGTTTAAGGTTTATTGTTAAGATTAAGGTTAAGATTAATGTTCGGTTAAGGTTAATGTTAAATTTAAGGTCCAGGTCAAAGCTAATAGTTAAGGTTAAGGTTAAGGTTAAAGTTAAGGTTAAGGTTAATGTTAAGGATAAGTTTTAGGTTAAGGTTAAGTTCAAGGGTTAGGTTAAGGTTAAGGTTTACGCTAAGGTTGAGGTTGATATTAAAGTTAAGATTAAGGTTAAGGTTAAGTTTAAGTTTAAGTTTAAGGTTAAGGTTAAGGTTAAGTCTAAGGGTTAAGGTTAAGAGTTAAGGTCAAGGTTTAAGTGAAGGTAAAGTTTAAGGTTAAGGTTTAAGATTTCACGTTTAAGGTTTAGGGTTAAAGTTTTATAAGATTAAGGTTTAATGTCGAATATCAACATGATGAATCTTCATCTGGTTAAAGTTAGAATTAAAGTTTAAACCTTCGGGTTAAGGTAAAGGTTAGGGTTAAGGTTTAAATTAAGGTTAAGTCTAAGGTTAAGGATTAAAGTTCAAGGTTTAAGGTAAAATTTACTGTTTAGTGTTAAGGTTAATGTTTAAGGTTTAAGTTTCAAGGTACAAGGTTCGAGGTTAAGGTTAAATTTAAGTTTAAATTTATGGTTGGTAGGGCCAAAGGTGTGATAAATAAACGAGTAATAAAAGATAATAAAAGAACACACACATATGAAAATCCACAAGAAACTCTCCGCAAGTGCACAGATTGTTCACAAGTAATAAATAAGTAAGTAAAAGTTCGTTCTCAAGGATTTAGGTAGTTAACTTAAACTTGTGTTCAATAATTGTCTAGATGATTTAAATCTTGATATTTAGAATATTAATAAGATAAATATATGTTTACCGCGACTAATAAATACGAATGCAAATAAGATAACTTAGGGTTACTAGTATAAGCCTATCTTACTAAGTCGGTATTCTAATTAGAAAGGTGAATTGATCACATATAAGTAGCCGGTATTCTATAGTCCTTCTAACTTCCTCCAGGGTAGCTTAGAAGGAAACCTCAACACTACCAAGTTCTTATGTTAGGGGTTGATTAAAGTGGACCTATTTGGTTTAAATTCATATATTAAAAGTTAGTGTAATGCTGCTTCAAATATTTGTTTCTGAGACATGAATATAGATCTTCTATGACATTAATGCTTTAGCTTTAAGATAATGGATATGTGCATATGTGGTGTAAACGAAAAAAATAATCCTTATGTAGTTGTCTAAAGACAGTTGTATAGGTATATAAGGAGGAAGTAGTGGTCATTGAATAAAATCATGTTACCCTACAACATAATGCTTTCTTATGAATATCCCATTAAGTAAAGAGAAAGACATTGAAAAGCATATTGCTTTACATGACCTTAATTTTAACCTTAGATTTGGAGGTATGTTGGTTCGATTATAGTGTGTGTGTGTGTGTGTGTGTGTACACATAAGTTTACTTTTGAAAAGGTAGATCTCTTATGTGTGTGGAGGATGGAATTTATTTCTTGCGCCCCTTTGGCACTAAAGTTACCAAGGTCTGGATAGTCTTAACAAATTGATATATTTTGATATATAATTAGAAAACTCATTGGATAGCAAGCTTAGTTAACTCTGTTGTACCTATAAGTAGCAATTATTACATCACTCTTGAAATCCCAATCTGATAAACCCAACAAGACTGTGAAGTCAAAATGTTATAGGATAAAGCTATTGAGGAAGCAAGCTTCCAAATCAAGAGCTTATAGCATTAAAAATTAATATGTGTACTTTCACATCTGTGAGTGGCCATGTTCATATGATAATTGAAAATAAAGATTTCATGTAGAAGTTCCAATCTCAACGTGTTATTAGTACATATAGGATAGTTTCATTGATGACGATAATTAGGGAAGGAAATAAGATTGGCACGATAGTTATGGGAATACAACATGGGTACAAAAGTTATCAAAAATATTAATGGGGAGAAGACTAGTAAAGCAAACGCAAAAGAAGAAGAAGACCATGGGAAGAAAAATACAAATAAAGATACATGATAAAGATAACATGTTCACGTAAAGGGGAAACAATATTAATGGTTATAGGGGCTAGCCAAACATAACCCAACACAATGTGAAATTTCTAAGTGTGGATGACTCCATTGGTAAGGAGATGTGATTAAGGAGGGTGGAATTGTGGAATTTATGTGTTTGTAATGTATAAGACTGCTAGGGCATCCGGTTTTGAAAACAAAGATAGTGTGTGAGCAAAATAAAAAACCCAAGTTGATAAATTTAGTGGTCCGAATTGGTATGTTTGGTGGGTAAAAAGAAGGGGATTTTGAATAAGATGAGGTGACAAGCATATTTAAGAAATATTAAATTTCAAAAGTTGAGAAGGGAAATTTTAGAGAAAGGAAAAAAACAAATATTAAAGATACTCGAGTTTTTGTTGCTTTTAGCACTATTTTTGGAAATATTTGGCAATTTGACACGTATAGAGGAAGAATTGCAAAACTGGCACATGGGCTGTGGTCAAACTTCCGCCCTTCTAAGAAGGGCTGGGTCAAGATTGCCGCCCTTCTTAGAAGGGCGGAAGTTTGACCACGGCCCTTCTTAAAAGGGCGGAAGTTTGACCACGACCCTTGTGCTAGTTTTGCAAAAACTTCTACATAGGTGTCAAATTGCCAATTACTTATGAAAATGATGCTAAAAGAAAAAAAAACTCAAGATACTCTTATCTGACGAGTAATAAAGTCGTCATAGCCTTCGTACAAGTTGCATATCTCACTGGCAGATTGAAAAGACAAAATTACATTTAGTACATACTCAAATTACCATAAAGGCTTGCCTTTTTAGTACTTTATCTCATGATTACTTCTAAATAAATAATTATTACATTATTATTAGAGATAAAAGATCAGTTACAAGCATTTAAATGTTTAAATGCCTTATCCCATCTAAAAAGTTTTAATAATGCACGTTTAATTCATTTTCAAAAAAAAAGGTTACTCCAAAATATGGTTATTTTACATATTTGTACATGAGATATTGTTGGAAGGTTGGGTGACAAGGAGGGTATTGTTGGTTCATTCTACATCTAATCCTAATGCATCAACCAAGTGTATAAATATAGAAAGTTGCAATACATTTTTTCATCTTTGCACGACTCAAGTAGAGCTTTCAAAGGTTAGAATATGCTCAAACCCAAGTCCCTTCTTCTTAATCTTCAGTTAATAAGAAAATATTATTGCTGGAAAAACATTCTTGTACCTGAATATAAGATTTCATACATGGTTTACTAATTTATTTTTTCCTTTTTCTCAATCTTTTTACAGGTTATCACATATAAAAGAAATGGCAGAAAAAATCCGAAAGGATTCTTCAAATTTGTCTTTTAGCTTTAAAAACCTCCCATAGCCCCCAACCAAACACTCCATTAAAATATATTTTTACGTCGAACCAAGAAGAAGGTAGTAGTAGTGAATCTAGTCGTAATGCATTAGAGAATCCTTATAGAAAGCGTGCCACTAGTCGTCTTACAGTTGATCAAGCAATCGAATATGAACTGAAAAGCGGTCATAAAATTGATCCCAACGTGGACAAACAAAAACTTAGAAAATAATAAATAAATCTTTTCAATTTTTTATTTATGTGGTTTTCATCTAAAAGATGCAAACAAACTAACAATATTTTTTCATATTTTGTTTTAGGACTGTATCAAATCGTCTTTCTGCGCGAAGAACACTAAAGAAACAGCTAGAGTATAAAAAGTATTTGGAGGATTAAGTGAAGAAACTACAGGTAGATATAACTAATGTTTCTAATTAATATTAATTTTCCTTTTTAAAATTTAATTAGGTATAACACGTTTGGGTGACTAAAACTGAGAAAAAAAATGGTTTGGACCAAATATTCCAATATAGTTTAAAAAAGTACTTATTTCAATTTATCATCATTTCATTTATCCACTCTTATATGTGATCCTTTATAAAATTAAATAATAGGAAGCATAAATAATCATATATGATATTTCTCTTTTATGTTATTCTCAATTAAATTAGTACCAAATTTTTAAAGTTTATGAACCATACATTTTATGTACCATTTATGTAGGAAACCATATCTGTTCTTTCTAGACAGATAAACAGTTACGAAAAATCACAAAATAATTTGAAGGTGGAAAAACACTAAGTTACAGCAACAAATCAAATGTTGCAAGGATAAATCTGAACTCTGCAAAGGTACACTCAATTTCTCCTTATTATATTTAGCTATTATATCAATGAGGACCTCATAATATTTTCTACTCACTAATAAATGTAATTAAATTTGTATATCAAAAGGTGAAATAACAACTCTCAAATATCAAAAAAATTGAGTTTGTAATTAGTAGTTTCTCCTTAATTACAGTGCAATACCAAGAGAATGAAATGGAGGTGCAGAGACTAAGGGAATATGTGCATATCGAATGCAGAAAAAACATTATTCAGAAGTTGAAGAAGAGATGCCAGCAGCAACCAATATGACCTTGGTCAAAACCCACCAGTGACATAAAATAATATCGATGATGATGATATTGATCAGTATCTAATTCTGGACGCTTTCATTAATCTCAATTAACAAGTAACAAATATTAGACTGTACATTTATTAGTATAAAATAGAAGTCTTGCCTTCTTTTTCATTATTTTGATGTTATGAATTTTGAGTGTATTGTTATCAATAGATTGTTTTCTATTTTTTTATTTGATGTATTAATGCAGAGTAAATTTAAATGTTTAAATTATAATAATTTTTATATTTTATACATAAATATTTAAAATATGTTATAACTTCTAAGACCTACAATTGTATATGATTGTAGAAATTAGAAGAAATAATAGGTTTCTATGATTCTAATTATAATATTCTAAATCAAAATTTTAATGTAGATAAAGGTGAGTTTAATAGATCATTAATATTATATGTTTAAGATATTGGAGTATACAATATTTCTTCAATTTCTTTTTATTGGAAAATAAATTTTTTATGTATTGTGGTCAAATAACCATAGTCATTACAATATGATTACCCGGAGAATGTATTTTAAAAAACCAGGGATAAATTTTTAGCAAAGCCTAAACACAAAAACAACAAAAATTACGATCAAATTATTTAATCCTTACAAATACTATCGGCTAAAACAAAGCTCACTTTTCCTTTAAAAAAATTTTCACTTCAATTTGATGGAGATGAGCAAGATAATGCGATTAAAAAATTTGATCTTCATCGAGAGAAAAACCTTGTGAAGACTATTATTTCTTTTTCCTCAAATGAAGTAGATATAGGATGTAATACATATGCTAATAATGAGAGTGGTTTCATTATTAACACATGTTTGCAAAACTTTATCAATCATATTATTCAAATCATAAAAAGTAATTTCTCAAGATTCTTATGAGAATTTTGTTAGATTAGGAGCACTTAATCAAAATATGGTCCAAATATTCAATTAATTGAGATCAGAAATCGCAGAGTGAATTAAGGTTTAATCCCCATTCAATCTTTGTACTTTTTGTAGACAGTGTCTTATGACACGCAAACTAAGAGATAAATAAGCATCTCGGTATGCAAGTCTTTTCCCAAATAATCTTGCTCCAAAAGTGTCTTACTAAATGAGAATGTTTTCTTAATACTTCACTCCAATATATTCTATCTTTTCCAGGAGATAGAGATAAGATTGAAGTTGTGGAGGAAGCTTACAAATCCAAGGTGGAACCATATCAAGAAGCTACATTTTTGTTGCAACAGGAGCCATATTTATCCAATTCAAAATTAAAAATTTCATATAATTATTTTGTTCAATTTAATTGTCCCATAGAATAAAAGTGTCATTTCCATCTTTCCCTTCATTCTGTATAAATTTGAAAGCTAGATCTCCAATATTCAGGATTTCTTTTCATATCCATGTATTAATTTCTTTGATATCTAGACTCCAAATACACTTATCATTGATAATGTTTGAATGTGCCCATTTACTCGATAAGTTGTCCTCTTGTGAGTACATCCTCCAAAATGTATAAAGAAGACAAACTTTATTAATGTCTTTAATATTAGGAATACTGAGTCCACCAACATCTTTCCATTGTGCATACATTAGACCAAGAAAACTTTGCACCCTGAGCACTTTCAATAGTTCCCTTCCTAAGATAGCTAGAGTTTTTTTGATTGAGCTTACAAATAAATTTCTTAGGGAGTGAAAACACTCTACACCAGAATAGAATTCTACTAACTAAAACAACTTTGATAAGCTCAGCTTTGCCTGCGTAAGATAGAAGTTTTGAGCTCCATTGATTGGTGATATGACAAATTTTATCTACTAAAAGATTTCCATTTGAAACACTTAGTTTTTTGGAATTGAGAGGTACACCTAAGTACCTAACTGCCATGTGTCCAACTTTAATATTCAATATAGTAGATATTTCTTGTTGTAACTTATCATTTATTCCACCAAAATACAAATCACTCTTTTGAAAGTTGATGTTGAGACCTGAAATTCTTGAGAAAAGATCTAGTGATTTATCAACAACTTTTGAGGATTTGTTATCTTCTTTAAGGAAGATCAACTGATCATCTATAAAACTAATATGATTGAGATTCATATTCAAGTACTTCGGATGGAAGTTTAAGTTTTTATTATTAGCAACATGATAAAACAATCCAGAAAAAATCCACATAAATAGAAAATAAATAGGGAGAGAGGGGATCTCCTTGACTGAGACCTCTCTTCCCTTTGAAATAGCCACAAGGTCGGCCATTGATATAGACAGAGTAATGGGGAGAGTACACACATATCTTAATCAATATTATAAAAGTATCAGGAAATCCAAATGCACTGTGAGTGCTGAGAAGAAAATGCCAATTAACACTATCATAAGCTTTTTGCATATCTAAACTGATTATACATTTTGGATATCTTTTTTTCTTATCATAGTCAAGCACAATATCTTAAGAAACTATGATATTGTCCATCTAAATTGACCTCCCTCATATGCAGCTTGATTAACGGAGATAATAGAGTTGAACACCTTTTTTAATCTATTTGATAACAATTTAGAAACGTCCTTATAAGTGGCATTAACACGGACTATAGGTCTAAACTTTCTAACATTAGATGATTTTTTCTCCTTGGGAATCAATACAATGTTATTTGCATTAACTTAAATATGTAATTATCCAGAAGAAAGGGACTGTTTAATGGCATTACAAAAGTCCTCTTCAATAATATTCCAAGAGGACTTATAAAAGCAAGACTTCCACCCATCAAGTCCTGGACACTTATTCTCATTATCAGAGAATACTACATATTTTATATCTTCATTAGTTATTGGAGCAATGAGAGAATTACTTTGCACTTTAGTGACGCTAGAGTTGATCAGCTTTTTTATAGTAGAATTGAAGCAAACTTTTTGATTAACCTCTTTAGGACTAAGCAGATTCATATACAATAATACAAATTCCTTCTTAATAAGCTCAAGACCAGTTATATCATTACTTTCATCATTGATTAGAGTAAAAAACATGTTTCCTAGCATTTCTACTTCTAATCATTTTGTAAACATATAATGAACTGTAGTCACTATAATTTTAAAAAAAAAATTGCTCTACATTTTTGCTTCATGAGCTCCTGCTGAGTAATGGTGGCATCTTCAAGAGCTTTAACAAGATTTTTCTTCTCAGATAAAGTAGCAAGATCATGAGCGTACATAATTTTCATCTAAATAGACTCAAGATGTTTTTTAGTTGTACTTATTTGGTATGAATTTCTGTAGAAATATTTGTTATTGAGGATTTGTAAAGCCTTTTTCACCTCTTTTTCCTGAAAAAGAAAATATCCTTTGATGTTAATACTCCATGCATTCAAAACAATATCAAGATAATCTTCCTGATAAGTTCATACATTAAGAAACCCGAAAGCACATGGATCCGAGTACTTAGTGTTTCCAATAGTAACTTTTAATGCACAATAATCTGAGGTGGAAGGAGGAATCACAAGACTATTTGATTGAAAGGTGTCCATCCACTTGCTATTGATAAACAATCTATCAATCTTGGTGGCTTTAAATTGACATGTATCATTCTTATTAATCTAAGTAAAAAAGTTACCATCATATTGAAGCTCATACAAATTTGATTCATCAATGCAATCAATAAACTCCTTAGAAATCTTAGTTGAAGAATCAAAATTGAGGTGATCTGTAACCTTGGAAATCTCATTTAAATCTCTAAGAATAAAAACATTTTGATTAAGATAAGTATTACTGGTGGTTGGTGTGGCATGATAAGATAATGATAAATAAAGATGCGAACTATGACCCTAACCGATCATGTTACTCACTGCAAGTAACACAGATCGTATGCAAGTTTTAATGATAAGTAAGAATCGTTCTCAGGGACTTAGTGTGTTATATGAATGAATTAGAAGAAAGTGTAGTAAGAATTAGTTCGTGGACTAAAAGGACAATAAAAGTAAATATGAATAGTGGTAGATAGAATAATGATTAAACTAAAGACTAATGAAATAAAATAAAATATGTAATGAGATGAGAAATATAGCTCAGGGTTGCTTGTATGCACTTATCATTTTATTTATTCTACTAGTTATAAGGGTGATTAAAGCTCTTAAAGTAAGTAGCCAGGATTCTATATTCCTCCTAACCCCTTTCCGGGTAGACTTAGGTGGTGACCTAACAATTATTAGGGGACTTGGGTAAGGGGACCTTGTGCAATGATCGGTGGTTAATCTCAAACCCTAATGACTATCTAGTTAGGCAAGCCTGTCAAGATCACTACCGCACACTAGACGTTTATGTGGTGTTTCAACAATTAGACACTCTTTCCGGGTGACCATCCAACTGCTATTAATGGGGCAGTATATACTCGTGCACTAGCAAGAGCTACGGTCCATACATCAAAGTACATAAAAAAATAAAAAGGTTAAGAAGCTCAATCGATTTAAAAAATATTTTTCCCAAACAAACTTAGGTAGAATAAAATATAATTCAAAAATTATAAATATGCAAAACCAAGTTATGGAAAAATTAGTTCATGCTTGAAAGTGTTGGTTTTTAATTAAAGAAGGAAAAAAATTAGAAATGAATTTATTAAAGACTTTTATATTGGAAGAAAATAAAAGGAATTGTTTAATAGAAAATAGGAATGATTTTTAATAAAAAGTGGACAGAAGATTATTTTTAAATGGAAGGAAGTTGAAGGAGTAAAATAGTTTTTAAATAGAAAAACTTTTATTAAAGAACTAAACGTACAAGGTTTTTAGTGGACTCTTGAATGAATCCTACAAATGCATTTCATTGTATATTTATACTAGTCAGTATGACAGTGCATTTTCACTAGATTCTTCTAGTATTATTTTTTTAATATGTTTTCTAATATTTCTAGAAATTTCTATATCTTTAAGCTACTAATTAACTCTAGAATTATCTAGAGAAACTTAGATTAATCTAATAATTTATCTAAACTTCTAGATAAAAAAAACATTAATTTCAACACTCTCCTTTAATGTTTTTTTCCCGTAATTCCGAGCATCTCTCGTAGTGTCTCGAATTTCGGTCGTGAAAGTGCTTTCGCAAAAATATCTGCGAGTTGTTCTTCTGTCCTTATGTATTGAAGCTCAATTTGTCCTTCATTAGATGCTTCTAGAAGAAAGTGATATTTGATAGCAATGTGTTTAGTCCTACTATGATGGGCAAGATTTTTCTCCATTGCTATAGTTGACTTGTTGCCGCAGTAGATTTTTGTTGGTGTTTTTTGTTGTTCACCCATGTCTTCAAGTATTCATCTAAGCCATATTGCCTGACTTGTTGTTAGTGCTGCTGCCACATATTCCGCTTCTGTTGAAGATTGTGCCACGCATTCTTGTTTTTTCGATGACCATGAGAATATACCTGAGCCGAGTGAGAATGTATAGCCTGAGGTACTCTTCATATCATCTATCGATCCAGCCCAATCGCTGTCTGTGTAGCCAGTCAATCTTGAGTCTGTGCTAGGATCGTACCATACACCATAGTACTTTGTACCTTGCAAGTATCTTAATATTCTTTTTCCTGCTCCATAGTGGACTTGACTTGGACTATGCATGAATCTCGATAGTAGACTCGTAGCGTACATGATATCTGGTCTCGTAGTTGTAAGGTATAGCAAACTTCCAATAAGACTTACGTATGTTGATGGGTCTATCTTTGCTGAGCCGTCTTCTTTAATTAGTTTTTCGTTAGTGACCAGTAGAGTAGCAACAGTCTTGCACCCATTCATCTTGTACTTCTTTAGAAGTGACTCTGTGTATTTCTTCTATGAGATGAATATTCCTATCGTATCTTGTATGACCTAAATTCCGAGAAAGTAATGCATTAACCCAAGATCTGTCATCTCGAAGGTTTTCATTATGTCTTCTTTGAATTCCTTGATCATTTTCTCATTGTTTCCTGTATAGATGAGATCATCTACATAAAGAGAGACAATGAGTCTGTTATCATTACCTTGGTTTTTAATATATAGAGTAGGCTCGTTTTGACTTCTAGTGAATCCTCGATTAGTGAAGTAATTATCAATTCGAATGTACCATGCCCGAGGAGCTTGCTTGAGTCCGCATAGTGCTTTTTGTAGTCGTAGAACTCGATCTTCTTGGCCTTTCTATATGAACCCTTGAGGTTGCTCGACATATATTTTCTCTTCTAGATAGCCATTGAGGAACGCTGACTTCACATCTAGTTGATAGGTTTTCCATTTCTTTTGAGCTGCTAATGCAATAAGTGCTCTTATAGTGTCTAAGTGTGCAACTGGAGAAAATGTCTCGTTGTAGTCAATACTTGGTAGTTGTGAGTAACCTTTAGCAACCAGTCTTGCCTTATGTTTTTGGATTGAGCCATCTTGGTTGAGTTTTGTCTTGTAGACCCACTTGACTCCGATGACTTCTTTGTTGGCTGGTCGATCTACCAACTACCATGTTTTATTTTTCTTGATCATTTTGATCTCTTCCTCCATTGCATTTACCCATTCCTTTTGTTTTGATGCTGCTTCAAAGCTTTCAGGTTCCAAAGTCACGAAATTGCATGTTTGATATATGTCTCTAAGTGACCTTGTCTTGCCTGGTAGTTCTGAAGATGACTCGTCATCGCTAGATGAAGATGAAGATGATCTTGTAGTTCTTGGTGATGTGGGTTCCTGAGTATTCTGTGGTCCTTCTTCTTCAGTGCTATCCATATTGTGCACTCTTGGTACCATAATACTTTGTCGTTCCACCTTTCCTTCATCCCAATTTCATGTTGCATTTTCGTCGAACTCGACATCCCGACTGACAGTAAGTTTCTTTGTTTTGATATTGTAGATTCTATAGCCTTTAGATTCTGAGCTATAGCCGAGGAATATTCCTTTTTCCGTCTTTTCTTCTAGTTTGTGACGTTTTTCTCTCGGGATATGCACATAGCAGATGCTTCCGAAGACTCTAAGGTGTTGTGCTGACGACTTCCTTCCACTCCATGCTTCAATTGGAGTTTTATTTTGTACAACCTTTGTTGGAAGTCTGTTGAGAAGGTAGACTGCAGTGTATACTACTTCTGCCCAGAATTCCTTTGACATTCTTCTTGCCATCTCCATGACTATTCCGTTCTTCCTTTCTGAGACGCCATTCTGTTCTGGAGCGTAGCCGACAGTTAGTTGGTGTTTGACTCCTTCATCGTCACAAAATTTATTGAACTCCTTTGTGGTATACTCCTTTCCTCGATCACTTCGAATGACTTTGATTCGTCGACCACTTTGATTTTCGACAAGATTTTTGAATTTCGTGAAGATACCAAGTACTTCTGACTTTTCTCGCACGAAGTAGACCTAAGTCATTCTAGTATAGTCATCAATGAAAAGGATGAAGTACCTATTATTTTCAAATGTTGGAGTCCTCATTGGTCCACATATGTCAGTATGGATCAACTCTAGCACGTGTTAGGCTCTCCATGCTTTGCCTGAAGGGAATGAATTTCTGTGTTGTTTTCCTTCTAAGCATCTCTCGCACACATCGTTATTTACTTGAATGACGGGTAGATTTTTCATCATATTCTTCTGATGTAGAATCTTTAACCCATGAAAGTTGAAGTGCCTGAACCTTTGGTGCCATAGCCATGATTGGTCTTCTTGAGCTTTCATGGCCTTTTCAACATACTTCCATTGGATTAGAAAATTTCTTTGTTGCTGCATTTTTACTACAACTATTTCTTGATTTTTATTTTTATTGTCATATATCATGCACGAGTCATCTTTAAATAAGAGTTTATATCCTCTTTCTATCATTTGACCCACACTTAATAGATTTGTATCTAGTTTGGGGACCAACAGTACATCATGGATTAGTCGCGTACCTTTTTGCATATTGACCGTGATTGTACCTTTGCCTTCGACCTTCACTATATCTCCATTTCCAAGCTTGGCTTGAGATTTGACCGATTTGTCTATATCTCGAAAGATTTTTTCATCGCCAGTCATGTGGTTGCTACAGCAGCTAATATTCCAGGTGTCGTCTTTCACTTCTGAGGCAGCGTGACATGCGTAGAATAGGTTGTCTTCATTTTTATTTTCTTCGGAGAAGTTAGCTTGATGCTTTTGTTTGGACCGGCAATCTTTCTCCAAGTGACCAAATTTTTCACTACTCTTGCATTGTGGTTTTCCACGAAACCAACAATCTTTTTCAAGATGATTAGTTTTCTTACAGATACGACATGGTGAATATTTCCCCGTTCTTTGATTAGACTCACCATTTTCTCTGTTTCTAGAATTTTCTCCAAATTTTCTCCCCCAATTTTTAGAATTTTGAGACCTTATGTTGAGTTTAGACTGAAATGCATTTTCCATGGATTCATTTTCACGCATACTTAGTATTTTCTCGTAAGCTTCTAGAGAGCCTACCAACTCTGTTACTGACAGAGTGGCTATATCCTTAGTTTCTTAAGTAGTAGTTACTATCTGATCGTATTTAGCAGGAAGAGTAATTAATATTTTTTCCACGACCCTTTTATCGGTTATATCATCTCCATAGGCTCTTAATTGATTAACTATTTCTCGTAATTTAGTGTAGTAATTTTTTATGGTCTCAGATTCTTTCATTTTCATATTTTCTAATTCTCTTCCTAGAGTTTGAAGTTTAATATTGCGTACCTTTACGTTTCCTTGAAACTCCACTATTCCTTGAGAACAATGAATCTGTCATGGCCATTTGTATGCTACACAGCGCCAAATTATCTTTCTCCATATTCTTAGTTAATTTTTATTTCTCCGCTGCAGATATAGTAGACGTGTCTTCTGGAATTGTATATCCCTTGTCAACAATATCCCATAAACTTTGGGGCATACAGTATGTCCTCATCTTGATTGCCCAATAGTCATAATTTTCTCCTGAAAAAATCAGGATCGAAATTTGGGTATTGCTTAGGAAAGTAGCCATGAAAATATTATATGGTAGAGATATTTTTGCGGAAGCTAGTTATCGCCTAGTTAATAATCGAATGTAGATCTGATACAACTTGTTGGTTTTTAATTAAAGAAGAGAAAAAATAGAAATGAATTTATTAAAGACTTTTATATTGGAAGAAAATATAAGGAATTGTTTAATAAAAAATAGGAATGATTTTTAATAAAAAGTGGACAGAAGATTGTTTTTAAATGGAAGGACTTTTGTTGAAGGAGTAAGGTTGTTTTTAAATAGAAGAACTTGTATTAAAGAATTAGACGTACAAGGTTTTTAGTGGACTCTTGAATGAATTCTACAAATACACTTCATGGCCTATTTATACTAGTGAGTATGGCGGTGCATTTTCACTAGATTCTATTATTTTTTTAATATGTTTTCTAATATTTCTAGAAATTTCTATATTTTAAGCTACTAATTAACTCTAGAATTATCTAGAGAAATTTAGACTAATCTAATAATTTATCTAAACTTCTAAATAAAAAAAATTAATTTCAACAGAAAGGAATAAACTAAAATAAAGATACATACTGTCAACTTGCTTCTCCTGAATATGTTTCTTGAGAGTAAGGACTAATAATTTAGCAAGGACATGTTTACAATGACAAGAGGGTGTATTTTTAGGTTTTTTCTAACCCTAGGTCAAAATCTTGAAGCTGAAGGTAAGTAATTGGAGTCTAAGTCCAATTCAAATTCGTTTCCTAAAATATAGGACACGATAAACACTGCTCACTGTTTTGGTCATATCTCTTTTGTTATTGGGTCAAATTTTGACACTTTATACCAAAACGATCGCAGAGAAAAGATCTATCTGACTCTTTAAAGGCTCGTCCAAAATCTCAGCTTATTTGGAGTCATCTTCACTTTAGTGGACGTAGCTACAAAATTGACAGATTTATTTGGCAGCTTTTCCTTTCCTGATTCAAATTTGCTTCCTTTTATCTCCTGATTTCTTCTGTATCTTCTTTCCTTAAATCCTTAGAATTGATTTTACATCTGATTACATTCCATAAACCTTACGAGCTTCACATTAACATACAAATTAAACCAAATATACTTGAAAAGTAATAAATCATCAAATCAAGACACAAATTAAGAAACTATTTAATAACAAGGAAAAAACTCTTAACTATTGATCAAATACACCAAAAATGATGTCTCCAACCTATATTAATATATCACAAATATAGAGATACCAATTACTCCAATTGATAATATCTTGCCAAAGTACTGCATGTTCATCTTCATCATTACTAGAATATACAAAGCAAGCATAAAAAAAGAAAACTTACTCGCTTTGATAATGACTTCTACAAGAACAGCTTAATAGGTTTTCTTGATAAGCTTCACCTCTTCATAATTATTATCCCATAAAATCCAAATTCTCTCGGATTCATCTTTAATATAATTGTGCATCATTGTCATATAAGAAAAATGAGCGCTTATTATACTTATCAAAATTAATTTTTGTTTCCAAAAGACCAAGCAGTTTAACATTATTATTGCGAATAAAATCATTGACCTAAAGTTGCCTAAGAAGCTTATTAAAGCCTCTTACGTTCCATGAAGCTATTTCATAAGTTAGGAGGACGTGTGATATCTTGAACACACTTATCATTAATAAATATAAGAATGCCATGATCTAGATCATCAGGTTTATTACTCTATAGCTTCTCAAAATAATTATTACTCAGAACATAATTAGATAATTCATGGTGTTGATGAGCACTTGATTTTTGGGTAAAAATTTGCCAATGTTCAACAAGAGCTTTGTTTTTCTCTTTATGAGCATTGGAGGTAGCAATTTTAGTACTTTGAGGCACCGAAACTTTTTGAACATTGTTTGTTTTCTAAGTGACCAAAATGGTTAAACTTAAAACGAATAATTGGTTTCCAGTTGTATTCAACTCAAACTTCTTAAAGATCACTCATGCCAATATTAACATAATCTTTATCGTGAAGAATTTCTTTGGTGTTTATTTTAACACAAACACGAGCATAACCTAATCTAGATTTTGACTCAGTTATAGAATCCATTTGCAGAGTAACACCCGTACCAGTAGCGATATAACTCAAACCAGATTGTGTCCAAAGATCCATAGGAATATTTTAAAATTTAATCCATATGGAAATCTTTGACATATTAATCTTCTTGAATTGCATACTGGCTTTCAAAGGTCTTAATAAAAGAAGCTTTCCATTAACATGCCACATATGCTCTAAAGATCTATTATAGTATAACTGATATTCAAAATTATAGATGTATATACCTTGACTGCTATACTTTATGTCAACTATTTCAATTTTACCTCAATGAAATCGAAGAAATTAAAAATAGCATGAAACAGAAGTGAACTATCCATAAATTAACTAATAAGAAAATTTCTCCCACATTTTTTCCCCTTCTTCGAGAACATGAGGGGGAATTTTTATGATGTTTTTACCTTCATGAGATATATGTTCGTGATAATCGAGTTTAAGAGTTTGTTTAACGCAACCTTCAAAGAGGTTGGACCATAATTAAGGTTTAAGTTCACGTTTACTCTGTTCAACAACTTTGACTGGTTTCTCACTCAGATCTAGTAGAATATCATTAACACTTGAGTTATTAGGAGTATTCTAACTAACATCTCCTTCGCAACTATTTTCTACTTCAGATCTGTTGAGTTTGACTAGAGTATTAACATTAGCTTCCGAAACATTTGGAGAGCAAATGAACTTAGTTATATCTCATTATGTTTTCTTATGTTTCGGTTTCATATTTGCTAACATTAGATGAAAAATTATCCCTTGCATAATTTAACATTTTAGTCATCGGAAAAGAAGGAAAAAAAGAGAAAAAAATTGAATGGAGATAAAATAAAAATTGAGACGTGAAGGAAAGAGAAAGAAACAATAAACTTGACGGTGGGAAGAGAGGGAAAAATATGTGGGAGTGAGGGAATGGTTGAAAAAGATTAAGAAAAAAGTTAGAAAAAGTGTTGATACCAAATGATTAGAAAACAACACTGAATCTAAAAAAGGAAATAACAAATGTGAAAAAAGAAAAAGGGATAAGAGTTAAAAGAGGAAAGAAAACAAGATGGTATAATTAGAGACTTTGATAAATGAGTAGAGAGCAGTTTTAGCAACTTTGACTCGCATTTGACTTTTTTTGGTAGAACCATTTTATATAAAAAAATTTCAATTACTTTTCTCATTTTATCAAATAGTGTGCAATAGTTAAGTACGTTATACATTTTTTGCAACTACATTGTATATTTTGTATGATATTTTATCTAATTAAACTTTTCTAACAAATTATGTTAACTCATCTGTACTATAATCTTAATTACAAGTTTATACAATTTAAAACGAGGTAAGTTTTAATGATGTTCTAAACCAAACTAATCGTGCTAGCTCAAACTGGACAACCTATATAGTTTGTCTTATTAAGATCTAAAATAATCGCTATTATAACATGCCTATTGTACTTTATAGTTATCATTCATTACCAAAAATAAAAAAAGAATTAAATAGTTATATACGTTTCTGTTATTTAATATACAGTCATATCATAAGCAACTCGTTTCCGTAACGATATTGGAGTATTTTAAGGAGCACATATATCATCAATTCGGTAGCCTATTCTAATGTTAATAAATTATTGAATATTTCGAATAGGAGTCCTTTCCATTATTAATAAATTTCACTGACAACACTTAATGATGATGAGTCTTTTTCATTTTTCAATGACATAGCCTACCAATGGCTAAACCACCCCCCAAATGGGGTCTACAACTTACTTAATAATAACACACAACCCACCATGAATATTTAGACCACCAGGCCAGATATACATCTCACCTACTAATAACACATAATCAACCAAATAATAATGCACAACCCACCAACTAATAACATCGTCAATTCATTAGCAAGGCTGCGAACAATTTTTGCCACTGGGATCTCACGTTCTCGTTCCTTTAAATCGTCAACTAGGGTTTTATATTGTTTCGAGATGTAAACCTAGGTGGGTTAACTCCCTTAAATCTTGGCTTCATCGGAAAAGTATTTTTCATCAGAGGTTTTACCTTCGTTCACTGGGTTCTCGCGTTCTAGTTTCATCGACTCATCATATTGTGTTGTTTGAGTGTGTCGAGATGAATTTTTAGGTGGTATATGACTTTTAACAATGTATATTGCCCAAAAATGATTTTTTCATCAGAAGTTTTACCTTGGTCTTTATTATTAGTAATTGTCTTTTATTGGATTTTTTGCTTCTTCAGATTGGATTGAGTTGAATATATAAGCAATAATCTTGTTTTAGTGCACATGAATGTACTTTTGTCCTAGATTTGTAGTAATGTGGGTTGGACCCTTTAGAAAATAATTGCTGCGTTACAGGCCTTATAAGAAGGAAACCTTTATAAACTATTGTTGGATATACAAATTCGCCCCATCAACTTTTAGTATGTCACAAGGAGTTATGAATATTTATCATCTTCAAATAATATATCATAAAAATTCAGAAAAGTCAATGGAAAAGTAAGTGTCTCCCTAAATATTGTAATATCATATTGATAACTTGTAACAATACTTTGCATAAGCAAAACAATTAGGTTTGATAGAAATATTACTTCAACTAAGGAATAGCAGATTTTTCATATTAGTGAGGAATCAGTTTAGCATTTTCCTTTGTTGTATGATTTCCCATTATAAAGGGTTGTTGGCATAATCATCACGTCACTTTAGTTAAGATGCTGACAATATTCTATATTGTTTTAATTGGATGCATATGATTAATTCTTATTTAAATTTTGATCTTAATAGATTGGAACTATATATAAAATATGTGTTACCATATAGACTATATGAACATCTAAAAATAATAAGCCAATCGAAAATGTTAACATTAATATAAATTCTATATAGTAGTGTAATGATCTATTACTAGTGCTTTCTCTATAAATGAATGTTTTCAGCAAATCCTATCTCATTCCAATTGAATATTATGGTATCCTTAATTCCTTAAATTTCAATAACAAAGTGGATACTTCTTGCAAGGATTAAAGATATGCAATTTGTTTGGTGTGCAAGATCATTACTAATGTTTTACGTTTATGGAATTGCATGATATATATATATATATTTTTCTCTTCCAACCTTGAAGAAAATTCTATATCAATTCCTAATGGGGTTACTTTAGTGGAGATCAATTATTATCCAAAAACTAGTGGATCGGTTTTTGTCTCTAGTGGACTTGTTTACTTAGTCGCCTGACCTTCATTGGATAGAAAATAAATTTTGGATACAACAAATATATCTAGAAATTTAGAAAAGAGGACGTTATTAAGTTCTATTAAGTGTTGATAACTATAATGCTTGATTACTGCTTTCGCTGGAAAAATTGGATAACACTTATTTGTTATTGCAAAAGGTATCATCGGAGTAATGAACATTTACTTGGTTTAAATGTTGTAGGTAACTCTGAATACTTAATATAAGTACCCTTAATGTTAGTAATAAATATTTAACAAAAATTTGTGCAAATTAAACTATATAAGTTAAAGACTAGGTGATCACGTAGAGTGGGGGCTACATCACCCCCAGACTTGGGATGTAGTGCAAATTTATACAATTTTTTCGGAAGGAAAATTAAGTAAAAAATATATTAGCCCCCACCACGTGACATATCTTTAACCATTATACAAAAAATTATGATTTTTATCCTCCACATACACTACTACACGTGTTGTTTTTAGCGAGGACGTGTTTAGCGAGGACATTATCTCGCCAAAGATTGGTTGGATTAATCGTGGGATGAAAATAATTTAAAAAGAAAATCCTCGTTGCGGGTCCTCTCTAAAGATCTAATCTTTTGTGAAGACATCTATGTCGTCGCTAATATCGATCTTTAGCGAGGCCATTTTACATATTTTGCGAGGATTTGATGTCCTCGCCAAAGATTCTGCCGAATTAAAAGCATCCAGCAGGCCATTAGCCATTAATGCGAAAAATACCACTAAAAACTCAAAAATTACATCAAAACCCTCCCAATTTTTTTCCCTAATCCACAAATAATTTCCAGGCCCATTAATAATGACACTTCTCTACTACATCTAACACGCGTGGGTCCCATTTTCAAGCAAAATTATCCATCACTTTGTCCATAAATTAGGCATTTTCTAATTTTTTGTTTAAACAATGTAATTGTTGTTATATTTTGTATTAGATAAACGCAATCAGTAGTATTGAGTGTTTTTAGGTGATATGATGTTAATTTTTAGTGATATAATAGTTATTTTTTAGTGTTTTTAAGACTGTTTTAACCGATGATGGAATATGATACGCCAAATCACATTTAGCTAACAAGAAGCGCACTATAGTATTTATCTAGATGTCTTCCAAACTGATATTCACATGTAATTATATGTAGCCCGAAGGGTGGAAACTTTTCTCGGTAAACATTTTAACTGGATATGTATCTGGTGTGACAACCCTTTGATCTATATTCAATTGATTAAACAAACGCGTGTATAGAAGATTAACCACACTTCATGTATCAATATGTACTTGACACATTAATCCGTTTGGGATGATAATTTTGTTTACGAGTGGGTCATCATGAAGGAAATATCATGTTCACATATTTTTCGGTATATTATATGTTATCCCCATTCTAGGGTCTACCGTAATGCTTATGTGTTCAAGCTTCTTTCACATACTGTTTATTTAATTCTTTGACTAGCCACTGTAGGGTCCCTAGTAATCGTGTTCACCTCAAAATTATATCCTCGACTAACTTGATTGGATTGATTGTTTAATGCTTATTTCCTCGGCTCACTATATCAAACAATGTGAATTATTCTTTTAGGTGACTTATCGCTTTGTTGAGGATTTTGTTTTTCTTTAACTACTTTTAGCTTGATCTTGCCATCGGCTGGTATAAATAATTTAACTATCCTTTTAGTCGGTCTATTTATCTTTTTGATTGCTTGCAACGATTCTTATCATGCCCACATATTTTTCAAAATGGAAATATTTGGGGTTATATCTTATTCTTGAATTTGAAAACGTCTTCTATGGCCAACATAATTCCTCTACTTTTACCTCCATTTCTATTCGGTATTCAATATCATGAGAGTTTTGTCGTATTCTCTGTTGCCCTCTCTTTTTCCATGCTTTCCGAACCCCTTATACCCTGACTTTTCTCTAGAATTTTGATGTCAATCATGATATCCTCGTATATGCATTTTCTCACCGTATTTTCTCTATCTTTTGCTCTGTTTATATCATTCTTTTGATTTCCTCACCTCTAATGAAGGTCCTAAACTGAGTGATCATATCACATAATGTATCCTTATGATTTGGGGCTATATGGATTTGAAAGTCTAGATTAAATAACCCTCATGTGAATACATGATATACGATTGATCGAATTCTTTCGAACGTTCTTCCTTATTGTAAATGCGTGTTGCAAACTGTCGACTAACTACGCAAAATTATTAACTAATTATGGTTAAAACCTGGAAAAGCGGTTATGTGCATTTCCGATAAGAGTTGTGGTGAATGTGGTTCAACATGAGTCGCTGAAGTGAATTTCAGTTGCCTTTGGTATGCATATAAATATGCACTAGGATATGTCGTTCTACCAAATAACAACATATAAAAAGGCATAAACTTCTTCTACATAGGAGTGTCTAGTTTCTCTCACTATAAAGTATTCCTCTAATTGACCGAGAACTTTTGATTAAATTGAAATACTCATGATCCCCCCGGGTTTCTTATTTTATGTCGAAGTTCCCTCATATGTTAATGTTCTCTTCCTCTTCCATCATCAAATATATATCTTTAAATCATTGGTTCCCGAGTATACATACCATCATCATGACCCTCGAAATCACCTAATAGTTGAATAAGTTAAGGCTCTCCATATCGTTGTGTCAACGGAGGCCTCCATTGGCTTGAAATTTACTATAACGACTAGTTTAAATATAGAAATACTCATCAAAGAGGAACATCTTTCTTCGTCGGTGCTTGTCCAAATGGATGTGGATCCTCAACAAGAATATGATTATTTACAAAATTTAGATGCACATTAGCATTATTTTCTTGCATGTGATCATCCCTCATTACAACGAGATATATTCTCCCATCCACCAAGGTAGTGTTTGTTACTTCATTTTCCATATGTCATGACAAATTCCTCATAAATATTGTCAAACCCATGTGGAATCCAAATGGAATTAAAAACTTGTTCCCACATACATCGCCAAATCATTTTAGTCAAAATTATCCACTTATAATTTTTTTGATCTGATAGATCAATCCTGAACACAAACGAAAGGGGTATATGAGAAGCGTCGACGATGTCAAGGAGAATAACATGATTCCCAAATTTAAACTCGTACATTTTTGTCGCTGATCCATGTTATGCTTCCATGATGCAGCAGAGTCTACCTGAAACAAGGGACTAGGTCGACACCACATAAATATATTTTCTAATATTATTCTTATGACCTAATAGATTTTGAGATTGTATCTTGCATAATGACGACATTATGTTTTAAGAAGTGAGAAGATGAATTTAGTGGGTAGAATTTAACCTTTTACATATGTGGATGGGGTATTTATAGAGTCTTTGGGGCACACATGAGGATTTTTGGGGTGCACATTGCTATAATGATATGAGTGCACACTTTAGGATGTAGTGGGGCACATGTGGAACTCTTCTTTTCTAGTGATGAGGCACTATCCACGTGTTTTATACATGTATGAAATCCTTTCCCATTGTATGCATGTTTATGTTGTGGCATAGCATTTGGTTTCCCTCATCCATATACTTTTATCCTCGACATAGGTATATATATCATCGACATCGTAATATTACCTTCGGTTTTGGACTTTCTTCACTTGATTTAGTATCGATATTTTATTTTTTCTTATCAGTACCTAAATCCGAAAAATAACATCAAATGAAACAAAATACCTTTAAATAGGTGTCTTATAATGAACCTTTCTAGCACTGCTAGTACTCATGTATTCCACTTGCTAAGTTGGTTTTCGCATGATATACAAACCTTTTTCCTTACATGTAGTGCCAATCAACGTGTTTGTCACCTGTTCCTGAAAGGTGTAGTTAGTTGGGGTGAAGGTGACATAGGCATATAATTTTTCTTTTATTTTTATTACAAACATTAGGTTTCAGGCAAACAAGGAACATATAAGATAGATGATAAGGGAATATTTTGGGAAATATGGGTGGATCGAATTCCTCTAAATTACAGTAATTTTTGAATTTTGTAACTAGGATGAACATCTAGACTCCACCACTTTGGGTGATGATTTAGGATAATCGTAGACATCCTTCCAATAAAAAATTGAATTTTTTGTCTTTACATTTCACTTACAATCAATCGTCTCTTACGACATGATTTAATGAAATAGTTGTTAGTCCAACACTGGCCAAGAAGAAGTAGTTGAATGAGAAAGTGATAGACCTAAGAATAAGCATTTAATAAACCCATGTACTTTCTAATACACTGAACAATTATAATACCATAAGTCATAGTCTTGTGGAATTAATCGCATGGTTAAGTAATACATATTTAACAAGGTCATAACATTCCATGATGTAAGATTCTTGTTAAACATTTAGGAAAGCCTAGCAAATATTCGTTCCGATAAATGGTTACCTAAGCCCTGGTTCAACATGTAAGTAAGCAAGAATATATCCTTAACTAATTCTGTATGATGAATACTTTGATCTAATGGTTTTTTTCCTTTACACTCACCCATAAGCTAGGTTGTAGATCTCAGATTTGCAGCCTTGGCGGCCGACCGGGGCCTAGCGCCTAGGTGGAATTATATGGTTTTGGATCCCACTGTCTAATTATGTATATTTAGTAATATATATGTAGTAATTATACCAATTTTACTATTTAAGTCATAAAATTTATCTAACAACACTATCATAAATATAAAAATACTAAAAATTGAATTATACTATAAATTAAAGAATTCTCGAGAATAAAAAAATAACAAGTAGGCCTATGCGGGCATGTTTGGCCATTAACCGGCGCATAGGCGGCCATTTTTTGCCATTAATCGACGCCTAGACGGTTAGGTGCCTATCCCACAGCGACTGAGGCGCTAGGAAAAAACGCCTAGAATTTTAACTAGGCGTAACCGGGTGAGGGGGGAAGTTGATGCCTAGGTTTTGCCTAGGCGCGCCTAGGTTTGGAGATCTACAACATAGCCCATAAGATAATCTCGCGTATTGTAAGAAAACCAACCTCTAAGTCAAAACCACCCATAAGAATAGTAACATTATATAGATAAGTTAGCTAAGGTACCACCAATTTTTAGTGGTCCAACTCTTAGAACCACAATAATATTGAAGAGTAATTTAAATATTAATTGATAGTGACGCAAAATATTTATTTATGGATATCAATTTTGCGAGAAATTAATGACCTTTCAAAGTGAGGCATCAATATGTCCAATATCTTTAGTATATAAATAAAGAAAAGTCATTTATTGAAACCACGATTACAAAAATATTCTTCATAAAGTCTTGATAACTGAAATCTCTCTCTCTCTCACTCTCTCTCTCTCTCTCTCTCACTCACACATACACACACACACATATATAATTCGGGATAAAGTGTGTATAAAATGTAAAAAAAAGTGTCTTATATTAGTAATTGGCAAACTTTTTTAGATAACTATTTTCAACAATATCGACACATACTATGGGATGAAGAGATAAATAATTATTTAATTTATCTTTAACCTACCAATGTGACATTTTATCATCCAAAGCCAAATTCGCAACTATTAACATATTTTTGACCAAGTGAAAAAATAGTGGCTTTGAAATACATATATACAACAATTGGATACACAAATGGAGGATGAACGACCCCCTAATTAACCTTAGGAAAGTAAATTTGAATGTTTAAAAGAGATTAGGAAAGAGGATATAATAGAGTTGGTAGCTTCACAAGAGCTCGGACCCCACAACTGGAACTAGGAAATCAAATAGTGGCTCCCACGTGAAATAGGCTAACTGCGATAGGAAGTATATATTTTCGCAGAAAAGCCCATGAATCAAGACATTATTATCTAAATTCATTCAAAGTTAAGCTATCAGTGACAGATCTATGCTTTGAGCGGGTGGGGGCTTAAGTCCACCCTTAAATTCTAAATAAATATAAATTTCTACCATTGTGATGTCCAATTTTTCATTTTTTTTTCCACTCTACCTTTATGGTCGTTATTAGTTTTTCTCTTAACTAAAAGATCAATTGTGGATGGATTGATCATTTTTCTCAGTATTGATTGAAATAAATTTTCAATTTAAGTTGACCTGATGGTGTGGCCTAGGGTGTGATAAAAAGATGTATAAATTAGATGCAAATAAACACCCTAAGCTGGCACGGTTCTGCAAGTATACAGACCGTGTGCAAATTTTAATGATTAAGTAAGATTCGTTCCGCAGAGACTACGAAGGTTAGGGGAGTCTTATGCAATAATCAAGTGCAAATATAAAAAGCTAGAACAAATAAAACGCAGAAAAAGTAAAGACAAATAGATTTTTATTTGGTTTTTAATTAACTAAATTAAACTAAGAAAGTAAAGACAGAAATTTAAATGCAAAAGAAGAAGTAGTATGAGAATATAGCTTGAGTCAATAGCATGTAATCCCCACTAGTTTTGCCGTTCTAAACATGTAAGGGAAAATTATGTAGTATTTCAATAATCGGTTCCAATTGCGCTAGGTAGTTTTAAATAGGATTTACCTGTGTCAATAAGGAGTCCTAAGCAAACTGTTCCTACAATTGGTAAATAACAATACACTAAACCATGACGATTATCTAGTTAGGTTAATTTGTCAGATCTAAACCGAATACTAGACGTTAAGTGCTAAACATGTAATTAAACACCGTTGTCAATGGTGCCCTAACTACTAGATGGTAATTCTATATGGGCGCGCTTCCACAAGAACACAGAATATAAATCCAAACACATAAACAGAGAATAAAAACAATAATTCAATTTAAAACATAAAATTCCCAAATTAGATAGATGTCACCCAAAACTAGGGTTCATACATATATGCTAAAAACTCAAGCTAATAGAAATTTAGTTCATACTAATGGAAGAAAAGAAAGAAATTACAAATTCAAAGGTTGTAGAAGACATTATTGATGAACAGCTCCTTCCAGACTTCTTTTCTTGTGTTGTAAGCTTCCTCTTGGCTTAAGGTTTCACCAAGGATGATTTTCTAGTGTTAAGAGGTTGTATTTATAGTGTATAGGTTGACCTACACGTTTTCTTGAAGGAAAAGGTAAATATGGGCTCCTAGCCCAACTCAAATTCGTAGCCCAAAAACATGGAATCAGCCACGTTTGTTTTGGTCCTAGAAGTTTCAATACTTATCCGATTGACGCGTATGAGTAGTCGAAATTCATTGTCTCGGAAAGATCTTTAACTTTTCTATTGACCGTTTCTCCAGATTGCACAACGATTTTAAGATATAAGCTGATTTGTGGTCGTGGGTGCAGAAATTCAGATTTAAGGCAAATTTTCCTTTTCCGTGTTTTTAGCTTTTACTCCCTTATCTTCAATTTCCATGTTTATCTTCTTTCCTTTAGCTCTTTTTACCAACTTGGACTCTAATTAATTACCATAAATCTCTAAAACTTCACACTAAATAAATAATTAAACCCAATATGCTCTAAAATAATAATTAATTAATTCAAGACCCAAAATAGAAAAGTGTACTAAATCAAGCTAAACTCGACCTATAAACTAATAAATACACCTAAAATGATGTCTCGGAAATAGATTTTATTATCACAAATGAGGAGACATCACCTGAACATTGAGATTTTAATTTCTATATATGTTTTTAAATAAAGGTTGAAATTCGCCAAGCAGAAAATTATACTTTTAAAAAAGGATTATAGATTTCTTAAATAGAGATTAATTATTTTTTACTCATTGTTTTTTCTCAAATGATTTTTTATATACAAATTCACATTTCGTTTCCTCCCCACCCACATATCTATTTAAAGGTTCAATATTTAAGTATAATTAAACTAAGACATGCAGGAAAGTCAAATAACATATAACACAAATTACCAATGTGTTAAATAATTTAACTTAAAATTATTATTCTTTCTTCCATTAACCAATTATAACTCATACGAGCTATTACACTCTCTTTTTGAAATTTTTTTTTGTAAAGAATGTGACTAATTTAGATACTAGGATTTCAAAGTTCGTAAAAAATTATCTTTATCTTTTTCTTATGAATTATAATTTTAGGATTTGAAATTTTTGTTATACAATATTTTTTTATTCCTCATATTAGTATTTATGGTGTCTTAATATTAATGTATAGTAGACAAAAAAATATTAATGTATATATTTTTAATATTAATTTTTATATGGGATTTTTAAATGTAATTGTGTGTGACATAAGCCGTTATCAATACACGAAAGCCAACTCTCATATTTATTCTTGGATTCGACATTATTTGTCATTACTTCATCTACCATATGTTCGACTCAAGAGTTGGAGCTTGAATGAGAGTATTTTACCCACTTCGTAATTATCGAGATACTCATCTTATATCTTATTTTATAGTAATAACTTAGCTTAGAAGAGCAAGACGAAAAACCTAGATCTACTTAGTCTCTCCTTTTTCTTTATGTTTTTAAGTTGCTTTAGATCAAATTTCAACCATGACTTGAGCAAGATATAGGTAAGTAAACATTTGATGAAAGTTTCTTCACTGAATCTAGTTAATTTTGTGTTTATTTATCTTTTGTTTCAGATCTACTTACCTTCTCACTTAAATTTCTGAATTGAGACCCATTTTGTTATGCTTGTAGTGATTTAAGTGGGTTAATGATTTTTTGTTATATGTTATAGCGGATTTTTAATTAATTTGTGATTTTACCCATTCATTGTTCTTTTTATATCACGTATAATCTATTTCTTGATCTATATGGATTAATCTAGCCAAACGATTTAGTTGATGATTTTCATAGTTGAATTGGTTATTATTGTTTTGAAATTGTTCAATAATGTAACTAGTTATTTGTAAGAATAATAATTTTCCTTGAATAAATTTTTTTAATGAAAAAGAATGTATATATAATCTACTAACAATCTTTATAAGATTAAACTATATAATAATTTCTAGTTATTAAATTTTTATATGTTTCTCATTTAATATCTTCCTATTGAACATGCGTACTTCTAAAACATTTCATAAAATTATTAGTTTAGTTTTTTATTTGAGTTTTTCATTTTGTTATTTGTACATTTTTTATAATTCAATTTTTTTTATTAAAATCTTAATAAAGAATATAAATAATGGAAATTTTGTATTCACAACGTGTTTAAACGATATAATGACGACAAACGAAAAATTAAAAAAAATGATAAGGTTGAGGGTGGGGTGAGATGAAAAAACATGAACGAAATTAATTATTTAAAAATTAAATATATTACCAAACACACCATTATTTTTATATTAATAACTTAGTGCCAGTTTGGGAGCGCTTTTTAAAATAATCACTTAAAGTGGTTTAGATTTTTAAAAATACTTTAGACCTTTGAAATCACTTTTAGGAAAAACACTAGATATGTGATTATTAAATAATCACGTAAAGTGATTTTAGATGTCGAAATATTTTTTAATGTTTTTTTACAAATATTTAAATTTTAGCTGAAAAGCGCTGGTGACTCAAAAATAATCAATCCCGAACGGGCTCTTAAAATCACAACTCAATGATCTGACAAAAATATCTAAATAAAATATATCTATTCTATACAAGTGCTAGTTTCGTACCAAAATTAATTGGTACTAGTTTAACACAAATAACTTAAACGCATTTTTTTTTGGACAAAAAATAAACTTAAATGTATGACCACATATTTCAATTATGAAATACAAAGCCACAGACAGATCTACACTTACAAAGAGCCTACCCTCAAATTATTAAAAAAAAATAGTCTATTTAAATATTTTTATAATTCAATTTATTATTAAATTGAAACTCATTTAACTTTAAAATTATCACATCACAATTTTACTTTATTTATAGTTTATCATCAGATATAAGGTATTTTTAAAAAAATTATAAATTTTTTCAACATCATAAGCATTAATTTATAAAAAAATATTCATTTATAAAATTAAAATTATCCCTTAAAAAGAATAGATTACTATAAATTTATTTGACGGTGATATTTTTTATCTTTTATATGATTTTTATTAAATACCAATAATAAAATTAGGGGTGTTGCTCCCGAATCCTCTTACTATTCAAGTCCAACCTTAAATATGTTTCTAGATTCGCCAATAGACAAAACTTATTAATATAATACAATATATGAGGTTATATACTTTATTTCAATTTAAAAATTAAAAACTCCACGTGTAAACTATTGTTTGCATTTGGTATAAAATATAAATTTTATTATTTACTGTATATGAGATGTTTTTATAGAATAAAAATGCTTTATTAATAATAGCGGAATAAAAATGGAAATCATATATATCCTAGAGTTTGAAATATTTTGTATTGATATTAATTAACATATAACATAAGATGGTTAAATGAATACACAGACACAATTTTATTATAATTATGAAACTTCTTAATTATATATAAAAAAAATTTCTTATAACTTAGTCTTATTAATTTTTTTAATAATACAGTAATTAAGTGTTGGAGCTATATATACGGTAACAAAGTTTTATTAACTAATCGGTAAATAATCAAAATTTAGTAATGTCAAAAACAGATAATTATAAATTTTCTAAATATTATCATTTTTGGCTTAAAGAATAGTTTTATTAAAATTTTTGCTTGTCTTACATATATATGTGTAGGTGATAGCATAAACAAGAACGGGAAGTCACAGCAGATTTATTCAGTGTTGATCAGGTAAAGAAGTGCTTCGGTATGGTTGAGGTGCAGCCTCTTGAAGCAGTGGAGCGTACTCACTTTAATGTTAAAGTTTTTTCACCCGAACCTCAAATGTCAAGACGTATACCCAAGCCTCTAGAACAAGCAGGGGTATTCGGGGCTGATCAACTTCAGTGTCTGACTACCGAAGAAACATTCAACTAGATCCTGCTCAATGGGTATTTCAAGAGTTGTATATAAATTAGGAAGCCCGAGAAGGATGAGAGTGCGAGTCGAGGTTATATTGGTGAATTTGCGGTTTATACTAAGAGTCTTGATATGGGACTCAGGTTTCCTCTTCTTCCATTCATGTCGGACGTTTTGAATGGATATGGTCTTAGTCCAGGCCAACTTTCGCCTAACTCATGGGCCACAGTAGTAGGTTTTTATATCGTGTGTGTGAAGAAGTTAGAAATCAATCCAACTGCGCGTCTTTTCCGAGAATGCTACAACATCCAAAACACTCGTGGTGCAGGTAAGGATCAGTTGGTGACAGGAGGATGGTATAATTTATGTGGCCGGCACGATGTTCCGAACATTTTGGTAGACTTCAGGACTAGTCACAAAGGATGGCGTACAAGTTATGTATTCGCCAAAACAAATCCCAACTGGCCTATCACCACAGATTGGGGTGTCATTCCTATGGAGATAGGACAACAGGATCCCGCCCTGTCTTGTTCCGAGCAACAAATGCTTGATAAAATCCGAAACTGGCCAGAAAGGTACTCGGTTCTTGACTTGGTCATGCGTAAACCTCTCAAAGAGACAGGCATTTTTCCTTGGTATACTGCTTGGGTGACGAATCGACTGGAGACAGGGGTTCCCCCGGAATCAAACGCTCGCGAGGAAGTGGTCCAAGGCAATGGCGTGTCCGAATATTCCACCATGAAGGATGATGAGCCTAGTATGTGTTTAAATGCGGTTGTTTACTTTCTCTTCTGCTATTAATTCTTTTTTTTTGCTACATCCTAAAGCTGAATTCGCAGATGAGAGGAGGATTATATCCATGGGTACAAGTCAGAGAAAGAGAGGTAGAGACTCCTCAGAGTTGTGGAAAACCCCTATTGATTCCCCCTCCGTGGTTGCTCTAAGATATAGTTTGCCTCCTCTTCATTCTCGTCCATCTAAGGCCCCACTAACGGTGACTTCTCAACGCATGTGTATTGACTTGAATCAGCTCCCCTCCATTTCTCCAGAGATTTCTTCTTGGGGTAAGCCTTTTGTATCCACCCTCCAGGCCGGTCCTTCTAAATTGGATGCTGTTCCTACGCCTCCTAGTTTGAACTGTCCTACTAATGTGGCAGGTGCCTTGGAAAGCCAATGTTTAGAGGTAAAGTTGTATCAACATTGATATTCCATTTTATTCTCCTTCTATTAACTTATTTAACAGTCTCTTTTTCCAGCTGACTGATAGTTGCATGCCTCAAACTGTTTCTCGGAAGAAGTATGATGCACTGAAGGAACAGCTGAGGATTGCAATTCGCGAGAAGCAGTTGAGTGAAAGCCGAGCTGACCAGTGCCAGCGATCACTAGATGATCTTATTCGCACTATGGAAGAGAAGGTAGCCCAGGCTCGGGAAGAAGGGGTATTATTCGAGGCTGAACGTTACCGAAAATTGCTTGCACAGAGGATAGAAGCAGAATATGCGCCCCAGTACAAGGTGGCCGAGAAAGAACACCAGAATTTGATAGTCCAAGTTGTAGAAGATGGCCAAGCTAATACCCAGATTGTGTCCAAAGATCCATAGGGATATTTTAAAGTTTGATCCATATGGAAATCTTTGATATATTAATCTTCTCGAATTGCATACCGGCTTTCAAAGGTCTTAATAAAAGAAGCTTTCGATTAACATGCCACATATGCTCTAAAGCTCTATTATAGTAGAACTGATTTTCAGACTTATCGATGTATTTACCTTGACTGCTAGACTTTATGTCAACTATTTCAATATTACCCTAGTGAAATCGAAGAAGTTAAATATAGCATGAAACAGAAGTGAACTATCCATAAATTAACTAATAAGAAAATTTCTCCCACATTTTTCCCCTTCTTCGATTACATGGGGGGAGGTTTTATGATGTTTTTACTTTCATGATATATAGGTTCGTGATAATCGAGTTTAAGAGATTGTTTAACGCAACCTTCAAAGAGGTTGTACCATAATTAAGGTTTAAGTTCACTTTTACTCTGTTCAACAACTTTGACTGGTTTCTCACTCAGATCTAGTAGAACATCATTAACACTTGAGTTATCAGGAGTATTCTGGCTAACATCTCCATCACAACTATTTTCTACTTCAGATCTGTTGAGTTTGACTAGAGTACTAACATTAGCTTCCGAAACATTTGGAGATCAAATGAACTTAGTTATATCTCATTATATTTTTTTATGTTTCGGCTTCAGATTTGCTAACATTAGATGAAGAATTATCCCTTGCATAATTTAACATTTTAGTCATCGAAAAAGAAGGAAAAAAAGAGAAAAAATTGAATGGAGATAAAATAAAAATTGAGACGTGAAGGAAAGAGAAAGAAACGATAAACTTGACGGTGAGAAGAGAGGGAAAAATATGTGGGAGTGAGGGAATGGTTGAAAAATATTAAGAAAAAAGTTAGAAAAAGTGTTGATACAAAATGATTAGAAAACAACACTGAATCTTAAAAAAGGAAATAACAAATGTGAAAAAAGAAAAAGGGATAAGAGTTAAAAGAGGAAATAAAACAAGATGGTATAATTAGAGACTTTGATAAATAAGTAGAGAGCAGTTTTAGCAACTTTGACTCGCATTTGACTTTTTTTGGTAGAACCATATTAATTGTATAATTTTTCTTCAATTACTTTTCTCATTTCATCAAATAGTGTGTAATAATTAAGTACGTTATACATTTTTGCAACTACATTGTATATTTTGTATGGTGTTTTATCTAATTAAACTTTTCTAACAAATTATTTAACTCATCTGTACTATAATCTTGATTACAAGTTTATACAATTTAAAATGAGGTACTTTTTAAAGAAGTTCTAAACCAAACAAATCGTGCTAGCTCAAACTAGTCAACCTATATAGTTTGTCTTATTAAGATCTAAAATAATCTCTATTATAACATGCCTATTGTACTTTATAGTTATCATTCATTATCGAAAATAAAAAAAGAATTAATTAGTTAGATACGTTTTTGTTATTTAATATACTGTCATATCATAAGCAACTCGTTTCCGTAACGGTATTGGAGGATTTTAAGGAGCAAATATATCATCAATTCGGTAGCCTATTCTAATGTTAATAAAATATTGACTATTTCGAATAGGAGTCTTTTCCATTATTAATAAATTTCACTAACAACACTTAATGATGATGAGTCTTTTTCATTTTTCAATCACATAGCCTACCAAATGGCTAAACCACCCACCAAATGGGGTATACAACTCACTTAATAATAACACACAACCCACCTTGAATATGTAGAGACCACTATGCCAGGTATACATCTCACCTACTAATAACACACAATCAACCAAATAATAATGCACAACACACCAACTAATAACATCGTCAATTCATTAGCAAGGTTGCGAACAATTTTTGCCACTGGGATCTCACGTTCTCGTTCCTTTAAATTGTCAACTAAAGTTTTATATTGTTTCGAGATGTACGCCTAGGTAGGTTAACTCCCTTAAAGCTCGGCTTTCATCTGAGGTTTTACCTTCGTTCACTGGGTTCTCGCGTTCTAGTTTCATCGACTCATAATATTGTGTTGTTTGAGTGTGTCGAGATGAATACTTAGGTGGTATATGACTTTTAACAATGTATATTGCCCAAAAATGATGTTTTCATCGGAGGTTTTACCTTGGTCTTTATTATTAGTAATTGTCTTTTATTGGATTTTATGGTTCTTCGGATTGGATTGCGTTGAATATATAAGCAATAATCTTCTATTAGTGAGCATGAATGTACTTTTGTCCTAGATTTGTAGTAGTGTGGTTGGACTCTCTAGAAAATAATTGTTGGGTTACAGGCCTTATAAGATGGAAACTTTTATAAACTATTGTTGGATATACAAATTTGCCCCCATCAACTTTTAGTATGTCACAAGGAGTTTTAAATATGTATCATCTTCAAATAATATATCATAAAAATTCACAAAAGTCAATGGAAATCTAAGTGTCTCCCTAAATATTGTCATATCATATTGATAACTTGTGACAATACTTTGCATAAGCAATATAATTAGGTTTGATAGAAATATTACTTCAACTAAGGACCAGCAGATTTTTCATATTAGTGAGGAATCAGTTTAGCATTTTCCTTTGTTGTATGATTTCCCATTATAAAGGGCTGCTGGCATAATCATCACGTCACTTTAGTTAGGATGCTAACAATATTCGATATTGTTTTAATTGGATGCATATGATTCATTCTTATTTAAATATTGATCTTAATAGATTTAGACTATATATAAAATATGTGTTACCATATAGACTATATGAACATCTAAAAATAATAAGCCAGTAGAAAATGTTAACATTAATATAAATTCTATATAGTAGTGTAATGATCTAGTACTAGTGATTTCTCTATAAATGAATGTTTTCAGCAAATCCTATCTCATTCCAATTGGATATTATGGTGTCCTTAATTCCATAAATTTCAATATCAAAGTGGATACTTCTTGCAAGTATTAAAGATATGCAATTTATTTGGTGTGCAAGATCATTACTAATGTTTTACGTTTATGGAATTGCATGATATATATTTTTCTCCTCCAACCTTAAATAAGATTCTATATCAATTCCTAATGGGGTTACTTTAGTGGAGATCAATTATTCTGCAAAAACTAGTGGATCGGTTTTTGTCTCCATTGGACTTGTTTAATTAGTCGCCTGACCTTCATTGGATGGAAAATAAATTTTGGATACAACAAATATCTCTAGAAATTTAGAAAATATAATGTTATTAAGTTTTATTAAGTTGATAATTATGCTTGATTACTGCTTTTGCTGGAAAAATTGGGTAACACTTATTTGTTATTGGAAAAGGTATCGCCGAAGGAATGAACATTTACTTGGTTTAAATGTTGTAGGTAACTTTGAATACTTAATATAAGTACCCTTAATGTAAGTAATAAATATTAAACAAAAATTTGTACAAATTAAACTATATAAGTTAAAGCAACTAGGTGATCACGTGGAGTGGGGCTACATCACCAACTGGACTTGGGATGTAGTGCAAATTTATACAATTTTTTTCAGAAGGAAAAAAGATATATTAGCCCACCACGTGAAATATATTTAACCGTTATACAAAAAAAATTAGGATTTTTTTCATGGGTTCAACCTTCTTTCACAGACTATTTTTTTTCATTCTTTGACTAGCCACTATAGGGTCCCTAGTAATTGTGTTCACCTCAAAATCATATCCTCGACCAGCTTGATTGGATTCATTGTTTGATGCTTATTTCCTTGGCTCACTAATACCAAACAATGTGAATTATTCTTTTAGGTGATTTATCACTTTGTTCAGGATTTTGTTTTTCTTCAACTGCTATTAGCTTGATCTTGTCATCAGCTGGTATAAAGAATTTAACTATCCTTTTAGTCAGTTTATTTATTTTTTTGATTGCTTGCAACTATTCTTATCATGCCCATAATAATTTTTCAAAATGGAAATATTTGGTGTTATATCTTGTTCTTGAATTTGAAAAAGTCTGTTATGGCCAACATAATTCCTCAACTCTTACCTCTATTTTTATTCGGTATACAATATCATAAGAGTTTTGTCCTATTCTCTATTGTCCTCTCTTTTCCATGCTTTCGGAACCCCTTATACCCTAATTTTTCTCTAGAATTTTGATGTCAATCATGATATCCTCATATATGCGATTTTTCACCGTATTTTTACAATTTTTTTCACTTTTTATATCATTCTTTCGTATTTCTGCACCTCTAATGAAGGTCCTAAACTGAGAGATCATATCACATAATGTATCCTTAGGATTTGGGGCTATATTATTTTGAAAGTTTAGATTAAATAACCCTCATGTGAATACATGATATACGATTGATCGAATCCTTTTGAACATTCTTCCTTTTTGTAAATGCATGTTGCAAACCATCGACTAACTACGCAAAATTATTAACTAATTATGGTTATAACCTAGAAAAGTGGTTATGTGCATTTCCGATAAGAGTTGTGGTGAATGATGTTCAACACGAGACCCTGAAGTGAATTCAAATTGCGTTTGGTATGCATATAAATATGCATTAGGATATGTTGTTCTACCAAAGAACGACATATAAAAAGGCATAAACTTCTTCCACATAGGAGTGACTAGTTTCTCTCATTATAAAGTATTCCTATAATTGACCGAGAATTTTTTATTAGATTGAAATACTCATAATCCCTCCAGGTTTCTTATTCTATGTAGAAGTTCCCTCAGATGTTAATGTTCTCTTCCTCTTCCCTCCTCAAGTATAGTTCTATAAATCATTGGTTCCCAAGTGTACATACCATCATAATGACCCTCAAATCACCTAGTAGTTGAATAACTGAAGGCTCTCCATATTATTGTGGCAACGGAGGCCTCCATTGGTTTAAAATTTACTATAACGACTAGTTTAAATACATAAATATTCATCAAAGAGGAACATCTTTCTTCGTCGGTGCTTGTCAAAATGGATGTGGATCCTCAACTAGAATATGATTATTTAAAAAATTTAGATGCATATTAGCATTATTTTCTTGCATGTAATCATCCCTCATTACAACGAGATATATTCTCCGATCCACCAAGGTAGTGTTTCTTACTTCATTTTCCATATGTCATGACAAATTCGTCATAAATATTGTCAAACCCATGTGAAATCCCAATAGAATTAAAAACTTGTTCCCACATACAACGCTAAATCAGTTTAGTCAAAATTATCCACTTATAATTTTTTTGATCTGATAGATCAATCCTGAACACACAAAAAAGGGGTATATGAGAAGCGTCGATGATGTCTAGGAGAACAACATGATTCCAAAAGTTAAACTCGTACATTTTTGTCGCTGATCCCTGTTATGCTTCCATGATGCAGTAGAGTCTACCTGAAACAAGAGACTAGGTCAGGACCACATAAGTATATTTTCTAAGTTTATTCTTGTGACCTAAGAGATTTTGAGATTGTATATTGTATAATGACGACATTATGTTTTAAGGAGAGAGAAGATGAATTTAGTGGGTAGAATTTACCCTTTTACATATGTGGATGGGGTATTTATAGAGGCTTTGGGGCACGCATGAGGATGTTGGGGATGCACATTGTTATAATGATATGAGTGCACACTTTAGGATGTAGTGGGGCATGTGTGGAACTCTTGTTTTCTAGTGATGAGGCGCAACCCACGTGTTTTATACATGTATAAAATCCTTTCCCATTGTATGCATGTTTATGTTATGCAATAGCATTTGTTTTCCCTCATCCATAGACTTTTATCCTCGACATAGGTATATATCATCGACATCGTAATATTATCTTCGGTTTTGGACTTTATTCAATTGATTTAGTATCGATATTTTATTTTTTCTTATCAGTACATAAATCCGAAAAATAAAATCAAATGAAACAAAATACCTTTATATACATGTCTTATAATGAATATTTCTAGCACTGCTAGACTCATGTACTCCACTTTATAAGTTGGGTTCCCCATGATATGCAAACCTTTGTCCTTATATGTAGTGCCAATCAACGTGTTTGTCACTTGTTCCTGAAAGGTGTAGTTAGTTGGGGTGAAGGTGCCATAGTCATATAATTGTTCTTTAATTTTTATTACAAACATTAGGTTTCAGGCAAACAAGGAACATATAAGATAGGTGATAAGGGAATATTTTGGGAAATATGGGTGGATCGAATTCCTCTAAATTACAGTAATTTTTAAATTTTGTAACCAGGATGAAAAACTAGACTCCACCACTTTGGGTGACGATTTAGGATAATTGTAGACATCCTTCCAATCAAAAATTGAAGTTTTTGTCTATACATTTCACTTACAATTAATCGTCTCTTACCACATGATTTAATGAAATAGTTGTTAGTCCAACACTGGCCAAGAAGAAGTAGTTGAATGAGAAAGAGATAGACCTAAGAATAAGCATTTCATAAACCCAGGTACTTTCTAATACACTGACCAATTATAATACCATAAGTCATACTCATGTGGAATTAATCGCATGGTTAAGTAATACATAGTTAACAAGGTCATAACAATCCATGATGTAAGATTCTTGTTAACCATTTAGGAAAGCCTAGAAAATATTCGTCCCGATAAATAGTTACCTAAGCCCTGGTTCAACATGTAAGTAAGCAAGAATATATCCTTAACTAATTTTGTATGATGAATACTTTGATCTAATGTTTTTTTTTCCTTTACACTCACTCATAGGCCATAAGATAATCTCGCGTATTGTAAGAAAACCGACCTCTAAGTCAAAACCACCCATTAGAATAGAAACATTATATAGATAAGTTAGCTAAGGTACCACCAATTTTTAGTGGTCTAACTCTTAGAACCAAAATAGTATTGAAGAGTAATTAAAATATTAATTGATAGTGTCGCAAAATATATATTTATGGATATCAATTTTGCGAGAAATTAATGACCTTTCAAAGTGAGGCATCAATATGTCCAATATTTTTAGTATATAAATAAAGAAAAGTCATTTATTGAAACCACGATTACAAAAATATTCTTCATAATGTCTTGATAACTGAAATCTCTCTCTCTCTCTCTCTCTCTCTCTCTCTCTCTCTCTCTCTCTCTCTCTCTCTCTCTCTATCTCTCTCTCTCTCTCACACACACACATACACACACATATATATATAATTCGGGATAAAGTGCGTATAAATTGTAAAAAAAGTGTCTTATATTTGGCAAACTTTTTTAGATAACTATTTTCAACAATATCGACACATACTATGGGATGAAGAGAATAATATAAATAATTATTTAATTTATCGTTACCCTACCAATGTGACTTTTTATCATCCAAAGCCAAATTCGCAACTATTAGCATATCTTTGACCAAGTGAAAAAATACTTGCTTTGAAATACATATATACAACAAATGGATACACAAATGGAGGATGAACGACCCCCTAATTCACCTTCTGAAAGTAAATTTGAATGTTCAAAAGAGATTGGGAAAGAGGATATAAAAGAGTTGGTAACTTCACAAGAGCTCGGACCCCACAGTTGGAACTAGGAAATCACATAGTGGCTACCACGTGAAATAGGCTAACTGCGATATGAAGTATATATTTCCGCAGAAACGCCCATGAATCAAGACATTATTATCTAACTTCATTCAAATTTAAGCTATCAGTGACAGATCTATGCTTTGAGCGGGTGGGGGCTTAAGTCCACCCTTAAATTCTAAATAAATATAAATTTCTACCATTGTGATGTCTAGTTTTTCAATTTTTTTCTACTCTACCTTTATGGTTGTTATTAGTTTTTTCTTAACTAAAAGATCAATTGTGGATAGATTGATCATTTTTCTCAATATTGATTGAAATAAATTTTCAATTTAAGTTGACCTGAACATTGAGATTTAAATTTCTATATATGTTTTTAAATAATGGTAGAAATTGGCCAAGCAGAAAATTATACTTTGAAAAAAGGATTGTAGATTTCTTAAATAGAGATTAATTATTTTTTACTCATTATTTTTTCTCAAATGATTTTTTATATACAAATTCACACTTCTTTTCCTTCTCACCCACATATCTATTTAAAGGTTCAACATTTAAGTATAAAAAGATTAAGACATGCAGGAAAAGTCAAATAACATATAACACAAATTGCTGTTGTGTTAAATAATTTAATTCAAAATTATTTTTCTTTCTTCCATTAATAAATTATAACTCATACGAGCTATTACACTCTCTTTTTAAAAAAAATTGTAAAGACTGTGACTAATTTAGATATTAGGATTTCAAAATTTGTAAAAAAATATCTTTTACCTTTTTCTTATGAATTATAATTTTAGGATTTGAAATTTTTGTTATATAATATTTTTTTATTCCTCATATTAGTATTTATGATGTCTTAATATTAATGTATAGTAGACAAAAAAAATATTAATGTATATATTTTTAATATTAATATTTATATGGGCTTCTTAAATGTAATTGTGTGTGACATAAGCCGTTATCAATACACGAAAGCTAACTATCATATTTATTCTTGGATTCGACATTATTTGTCATTACTTCATCTACCATATGTTCGACTCAAGAGTTGGAGCTTGAATGAGAGTATTTTACCCACTTCGTAATTATCGAAATACTCATCTTATATCTTATTTCATAGTAATAACTTAGCTTAGAAGAGCAAGACGAAAAACCTAGATCTACTTAGTCTTTCCTTTCTCTTTATGTTTTCAAGTTGCTTTAGATCAAATTTCAACCATGACTTGAGCAAGATATAGGTAAGTAAACATTTGATGAAAGTTTCTTCACTAAATCCAGTTAATTTTGTGTTTATTTATCTTTTGTTTCAGATCTACTTACCTTCTCACTTAAATTTCTAATTTGAGACCCATTTTGTTATGCTTGTAGTGATTTAAGTGGGTTAATGATTTTTTGTTATATGTTATAGAGGATTTTCAATTAATTTGTGATTTTACCTATTCATTATTCTTTTTATATCACGTATAGTCTATTTGTTGATCTATATGGATTAATCTAGCCAAACGATTTAGTTGATGATTTCCATAGTTGAATTGGTTATTATTGTTTTGAAATTGTTCAATAATGTAACTAGTTATTTGTAAGAATAATAATTTTCCTTGAATACCTTTTTTTAATGAAAAAAGATTGTTTATATAATTTACTCACAATCATTAAAAATTAAAGTATATGATAATTTCTTGTTATCGATTTTTTTATATGTTTCTTGTTTCATATCTTCCTATTGAATATGCGTATTTCTAAAACAATTTATAACATTATTAGTTTAATTTTTTATTTCTTTATGTGTACATTTTTGTATATTTTAATTTATTTTATTAAAATCTCAATAAAGAATATAAATATGGAATTTTTTTATTCTCTACGTGTTTAAACGATATAATGATGACAAACGAAAAATAAAAAATGATAAGGTTGAGGGTGGGGTGGAATGAAACAACATGAAAGAAATTAATTATTGAAAAATTAAATGTATTACCAAACATACCATTATTTTTATATTAATAACTTAGTGCCAATTTGGGATCGCTTTTTAAAATAATCACTTAAAGTGGTTTTAGTTTTTTAAAAATACTTTAGACCTTGAAAATCACTTTTAAGAAAAGCACTAGATATGTTATTATTAAAGTAATCACTTAAAGTGATTTTAGATGTCGAAATATTTTTTAATATATTTTTACAAATATTTAAATTTTAGTTGAAAAGCGCTTTTGACTCTAAAATAATCAATCCCAAATGGGTTCTTAGAATCACAACTCAATGATCTGACAAAAATACCTAAATAAAATATATCCATTCTATGCATGTGCTAGTTTCGTACCAAAATTAATTGGATACTAGTTTAAGACAAATAACTTAAACGTTTTTTTTTGACGAAAAATTAACTTAAACGTATGACCACATATTTTAATTATGAAATACAAAGTCACTGACGGATCTACAGTTACAAAGAGCCTACCCTCAAATTATTAAAAAATTAGTTTATTTAAATATTTTTAAAATTTAATTTATTATTAAATTGAAACTCATTTAACTTTAAAATTATCACATCATAATTTTAAATATTTATAGTTTATCATCAAATATAAGGTTTTTTTAAATTTTTATTATTTTTTTAATATCATAACCATTAATTTATAAAAAAAATATTTATTTATAAAATTAAACTTAATTGAATAAACGGGTCTGTTTTATTTTAAAAAAATAAAAATAAAGGATAGAATTGAATAGGATACTATAAATTTTTTTGACCGTGATATTTTTATCTTTAATATGATTTCTATTAAATACCAATAAAAAAATTTATAGTTGTTGCCTCCAAATTCCTTTACTATTCAAATCCGCACTTATTTATGTTTCTAAATTCGCCAATAGACAAAGCTTATTAGTAAAATACAATATATGAGGTCATATACTTTATTTCAATTTAAAAATTTAAAAAAAACCGCGTCTAAACTATTGTTTGAATTGATCTAAAATATAAATTTTATTATTTACTATATATAAGATGTTTTCATAGAATGAAAATGCTTTATTATTAATAGTGGAATAAAAATGAAAATCATATATATCCTAGAGTTTGGAATATTTTGCATTAATATGAATTAACACATAACATAAGAATGATTAAATGAACACACAGACACAATTTTATTATAATTATGAAACTTCTTAATTATATATAAATATTTTTTCTTATAATTTAGTCTTATTATTTTTTTTTAATAATACAGTTAAGTGTTTTAGATGTCTATGGAACTATATATATGGTAACAAAGTTTTATTTAATCTGTAAATAATAAAAATTTAGTAATGTCAAAAACAGTTAATTATAAATTTTTTAAATATTGTCATTTTTGGCTTAAAGAATAGCTTTATTAAAAATTTTGCTTGTCTTACACATATATGTGTAGGTGATCACATAAACAAGAACTGGAAGTCACAAGGCAGATTTATTCAGTGTTGATCAGGTAAAGAATTGTTTCGGTATGGTTGAGGTGCAGCCTCTTGAAGCAGCAGTGGAGCGTACTCACTTTAATGTTAAAGTTTTTTCACCCGAACCTAAAATGTCAAGACGTATACCCCGGCCTCTAGAACGCGCAGGGGTATTCGGGGCTGATCAACTTCAGTGTCTGACTACCGAAGATACGTTCAACAAGATCCTGCTCAATGGGTATTTCAAGAGTGGTATAGAAATTAGGAAGCCCGAGAAGGAGGAGAGTGCGAGTCGAGGTTATATTGGTGAATTTGCGGTTTATACTAAGAGTCTTGATATGGGACTCAGGTTTCCACTTCTTCCATTCATGTCGGATGTTTTGAATGGCTATGGTCTTAGTCCAGGCCAACTTTCGCCTAACTCATGGGCCACAGTAGTAGGTTTTTATATAGTGTGTGTAAAGAAGTTAGAAATCAATCCAACTGCACGTCTTTTCCGAGAATGCTACTACATCAAAAACACTCGTGGTGCAGGTAAGGATCAGTTGGTGAAAGGAGGATGGTATAACCTATGTGGCCGGCACGATGTTCCGAACATTTTGGTAGACTTCAGGACTAGTCACAAAGAATGGCGTACAAGTTATGTATTCGCCAAAACAAATCCCAACTGGCCTATCACCACGGATTGGGGAGTTATTCCTATGGAGATAGGACAACAGGAGCCCGCCCTGTCTCGTTCCGAGCAACAAATGCTTGAGAAAATCCGAAACTGGCCAGAAAGGTACTCGGTTCTTGACTTGGTCATGCGTAAACCTCTCAAAGAGTCAGGCATTTTTCCTTGGTATACTGCTTGGGTGACGAATCGACTGGAGACAGGGATTCCCCCGGAATCGAACGCTCGCGAGGAAGTGGTCCAAGGCAATGACGAGTCTGAAGATTCCACAATGAAGGATGATGAGCCTGCAGGTATGTGTTTAAATGCGGTTGTTTACTTTCTCTTTTGCTATTAATTCCTTTTTTTTTTTTTTTTTGCTACATCCTAAAGCTGAATTCGCAGATGAGAGGAGGATTATATCGATGGGCACAAGTGAGAGAAAGAGAGGTAGGGACTCCTCAGAGTTGTGGAAAGACCCCATTGATTCCCCCTCTGTGGTTGCTCCAAGATATAGTTTGCCTCCTCTTCATTCTCGTCCATCTGAGGCCCCACTAACGGTGACTTCTCAACGCATGTGTATTGACTTGAATCAGCTCCCCTCCATTCATCCAGAGATTTCTTCTTGGGATAAGCCAGTTGTATCCACCCTCCAGGCCGGGCCTTCTAAATTGGATGCTGTTTCCACGCCTCCTGGTTTCAACAGTCCTACTAATGTGACAGGTGCCTTGGAAAGCCAATGTTTAGAGGTAAAATTGTATCAACATTGATATTCCATTTTATTCTCCTTTTATTAACTTATTTAACGGTCACTTTTTCCAGCTGACTGATAGTTGCATGCCTGAAACTGTTTCTCGGAAGAAGTATGATGCCTTGAAGGAACAGCTGAGGATTGCAATTCGCGAGAAGCAGTTGAGTGAAAGACGAGCTGACCAGTGCCAACGATCACTAGATGATCTTATTCGCACTATGGAAGAGAAGGTAGCCCAGGCTCGGGAAGAAGGGATATTATTCGAGGCTGAACGTTCCCGGAAAATGCTTGCACAGAGGATAGAAGCAGAATATGCGCCCCAGCACAAGGTGGCCGAGAAGGAACACCAAAATTTGATAGTCCAAGTTGCAGAAGATGACCAAGGCCATTAATATGTATGGGACTAAGGCCATTAATATTTTCATTTTGTTGAATGGAGGATCTTTAGCTTCTGTCGTGTTTTCTTCGTCTGCTGATTTGTTATTTTGTGATATTCTCTCTTACTTGATGCATAAGGATAATTTTTACTTTTAAATTGTTCTGAGAATGGCATAAAGCTATGGGATTTGGGGGCAGTTATTGAAGCCTAGACGAAATTTCCCTAGCTTTTGGAGAATTCCAATTTCTCGAGAAAACTTTTCATAATAGGATGCTAATTAAGAGAGACATTTATAAGGCCTTAATTAGTATGTTTTAAGATTTATTAGGATATGGTCCTTACAGAAAACTAATAAAATATGATGATATGGGGCATTATAAAGTCTTGTTCGTGGAGGCCGGTAAAACATGTTTGTTGAAAATAAAAAGGATAAAACACATTTACTTGAATTTGATCCTTTCTCTTCTAGTAAATTCTTTTCTCCTAATAAATTCTTTAGCGAAAAAATAATCTTTTATAACTTTTATTTGATACCTAAGTGGTTCAGGCCAATTTGTGCATATCATACCATAAATAATAGTGTTACGATAACTCGCTTTAATAATGACTTCTACAAGAACAACTTTATAGGTTTTCTTGATAAGTTTTACCTTTTCAAAATTATTATTCCATAAAATCCAAATTCTCTCGGATTCATCTTTAATATAATTGTGCAGCATTTTCATATAAGAAAAATGAGCGCTTATTATACTTATCGAAATTAACTTTTGTTTCCAAAAGACCAAGCAGTTTAACATTATTATTGCGAATAAAATCATTGACCTCAAGTTGCCTAGGAAGCTTATTAAATCCTCTTACGTTCCATGAAGCTATTTCATAAGTTAGGAGGACGTGTGATATCTTGAACATACTTATCATTAATAAACATAAGAATGTCATTATCTAGATCATTACGTTTAGTACTTTATAGCTTCTCAAAATAATTATTACTCAGAACATAATTAGATAATTCATGGTGTCGATGAGCACTTGATTTTTGGGTAAAAATTTGCCAATGTTCAGCAAGAGATTTGTTTTTCTCTTTATGAGCATTGGAGTAGCAATTTTAGTACTTTGAGACACCGAAACTTTTTGAACATTGTTTGTTTTCTAAGTGACCAAAATGTTTAAACTTAAAAAAAAAATTGGTTTCCAGTTGTATTCAACTCGAACTTCTTAAAAATCACTCATGCCAATATCGATATAATCTTTATCGGGAAGAATTTCTTTGGTGTTTATTTTAACAGAAATACGAGCATAACCTAATCTAGATTTTGACTCAGTTATAGAATCTATTTGCAAAGTAAAACCCATACCATTAGCGATATAACTCAACCCAGATTGTGTCCAAAGATCCATAGGGATATATTTAAGTTTAATCCATATGGAAATCTTTGATATATTAATCTTCTCGAATTGCATACCGGCTTTCAAAGGTCTTAATAAACGAAGCTTTCGATTAACATGCCACATATGCTCTAAAGCTCTATTATAGTACAACTGATTTTCAAACTTATCGATGTATTTACCTTGACTGCTAGACTTTATGTCAACTATTTCAATTTTACCCTAGTGTAATCGAAGAAGTTAAAAATAGCATGAAACAGAAGTGAACTATCCATAAATTAACTAATGAGAAAATTTCTCCCACATTTTTCCCCTTCTTCGAGAACATGGGGGGAGGTTTTATGATGTTTTTACTTTCAGGATATATAGGTTCGTGATAATCGAGTTTAAGAGATTGTTTAACGCAACCTTCAAAGAGGTTGGAACATAATTAAGGTTTAAGTTCACTTTTACTCTGTTCAACAACTTTGACTGGTTTCTCACTCAGATCTAGTAGAACATCATTAACACTTGAGTTATCAGGAGTATTCTGGCTAACATCTCCTTCACAACTATTTTCTACTTCAGATCTGTTGAGTTTGACTAGAGTACTAACATTAGCTTCCGAAACATTTGGAGATCAAATGAACTTAGTTATATCTCATTATATTTTTTTATGTTTCGGCTTCAGATTTGCTAACATTAGATGAAGAATTATCCCTTGCATAATTTAACATTTTAGTCATCGAAAAAGAAGGAAAAAAAGAGAAAAAATTGAATGGAGATAAAATAAAAATTGAGACGTGAAGGAAAGAGAAAGAAACGATAAACTTGACGGTGAGAAGAGAGGGAAAAATATGTGGGAGTGAGGGAATGGTTGAAAAATATTAAGAAAAAAGTTAGAAAAAGTGTTGATACAAAATGATTAGAAAACAACACTGAATCTTAAAAAAGGAAATAACAAATGTGAAAAAAGAAAAAGGGATAAGAGTTAAAAGAGGAAATAAAACAAGATGGTATAATTAGAGACTTTGATAAATAAGTAGAGAGCAGTTTTAGCAACTTTTACTCGCATTTGACTTTTTTTGGTAGAACCATATTGTATAGTTTTTCTTCAATTACTTTTCTCATTTCATCAAATAGTGTGTAATAATTAAGTACGTTATACATTTTTGCAACTACATTGTATATTTTGTATGGTGTTTTATCTAATTAAACTTTTCTAACAAATTATTTAACTCGACTGTACTATAATCTTGATTACAAGTTTATACAATTTAAAATGAGGTAATTTTTAAAGAAGTTCTAAACCAAACAAATCGTGCTAGCTCAAACTGGTAAACCTATATAGTTTGTCTTATTAAGATCTAAAATAATCTCTATTATAACATGCCTATTGTACTTTATAGTTATCATTCATTACCGAAAATAAAAAAAGAATTAATTAGTTAGATACTTTTTTGTTATTTAATATACTGTCATATCATAAGCAACTCGTTTCCGTAACGGTATTGGAGGATTTTAAGGAGCAAATATATCATCAATTCGGTAGCCTATTCTAATGTTAATAAACTATTGACTATTTCGAATAGGAGTCTTTTCCATTATTAATAAATTTCACTAACAACACTTAATGATGATGAGTCTTTTTCATTTTTCAATCACATAGCCTACCAAATGGCTAAACCACCCACCAAATGGGGTATACAACTCACTTAATAATAACACACAACCCACCTTGAATATGTAGAGACCACTAGGCCAGGTATACATCTCACCTACTAATAACACACAATCAACCAAATAATAATGCACAACCCACCAACTAATAACATCGTCAATTCATTAGCAAGGTTGCGAACAATTTTTGCCACTGGGATCTCACGTTCTCGTTCCTTTAAATTGTCAACTAAAGTTTTATATTGTTTCGAGATGTACGCCTAGGTAGGTTAACTCCCTTAAAGCTCGGCTTTCATCTGAGGTTTTACCTTCGTTCACTGGGTTCTCGCATTCTAGTTTCATCGACTCATAATATTGTGTTGTTTGAGTGTGTCGAGATGAATACTTAGGTGGTATATGACTTTTAACAATGTATATTGCCCAAAAATGATTTTTTCATCGGAGGTTTTACCTTGGTCTTTATTATTAGTAATTGTCTTTTATTGGATTTTATGGTTCTTCGGATTGGATTGCGTTGAATATATAAGCAATAATCTTCTATTAGTGAACATGAATGTACTTTTGTCCTAGATTTGTAGTAGTGTGGTTGGACTATCTAGAAAATAATTGCTGGGTTACAGGCCTTATAAGATGGAAACTTATATAAACTATTGTTGGATATACAAATTTGCCCCCATCAACTTTTAGTATGTCACAAGGAGTTATAAATATGTATCATCTTCAAATAATATATCATAAAAATTCACAAAAGTCAATGGAAATCTAAGTGTCTCCCTAAATATTGTCATATCATATTGATAACTTGTGACAATACTTTGCATAAGCAATATAATTAGGTTTGATAGAAATATTACTTCAACTTAGGAATAGTAGATTTTTCATATTAGTGAGGAATCGGTTTAGAATTTTCCTTTGTTGTATGATTTCCCATTATAAAGGGCTGCTGGCATAATCATCACGTCACTTTAGTTAGGATGCTGACAATATTCGATATTGTTTTAATTGGATGCATATGATTAATTCTTATTTAAATATTGATCTTAATAGATTTAAACTATATATAAAATATGTGTTACCATATAGACTTTATGAACATTTAAAAATAATAAGCCAGTAGAAAATGTTAACATTAATATAAATTCTATATAGTAGTGTAATGATCTATTACTAGTGATTTCTCTATAAATGAATGTTTTCAGCAAATCCTATCTCATTCCAATTGGATATTATGGTGTCCTTAATTCCATAAATTTCAATATCAAAGTGGATACTTCTTGCAAGTATTAAAGATATGCAATTTATTTGGTGTGCAAGATCATTACTAATGTTTTACGTTTATGGAATTGCATGATATATATTTTTCTCTTCAACCTTAAATAAGATTCTATATCAATTCCTAATGGGGTTACTTTAGTGGAGATCAATTATATATTCTCCAAAAACCAGTGGATCGGTTTTTGTCTCCAGTGGAATTGTTTACTTAGTCGCCTGACCTTCATTGGATGAAAAATAAATTTTGGATACAACAAATATCTCTAGAAATTTAAAAAATATGATGTTATTAAGTTTTATTAAGTTGATAATTATAATGCTTGATTACTGCTTTTGCTGGAAAAATTGGATAACACTTATTTGTTTTTGCAAAAGGTATCGCCGAAGGAATGAACATTTACTTGGTTTAAATGTTGTAGGTAACTCTGAATACTTAATATAAGTACCCTTAATGTTAGTAATAAATATTAATCAAAAATTTGTACAAATTAAACTATATAAGTTAAAGCAACTAGGTGATCACGTGGAGTGGGGCAACATCACCAACTGGACTTGGGATGTAGTGCAAATTTATACAATTTTTTTCAGAAGGAAGAAATATATATTAGCCCCCACCACGTGACATATATTTAACTGTTATACAAAAAAAATTAGGATTTTTATCCTCCACATACACTACTACACGTGTTGTTTTTAACGAGGACGTGTTTAGCAAGGACATTATCTCGCCTAAGATTGGTTGGATTAATCGTGGGATGAAAATTATTTTAAAAAAAAATCCTCGTTGCGGGTCCTCACTAAAGATCTAATCTTTTGCGAGGACATCTATTTCTTCGCTAATATCGATCTTTAGCGAGGACATTTTACATATTTTGCGAGGATTCGCTAAAGATTCTGCTGAATTAAAAGCATCCAGCGGGCAGTTAGCCATTAATGCGAAAAATACCACTAAAAAACTCAAAAAATCCCCAAACCCTCCCAATTTTTTTCCCTAATCCACAAATAATTTTCAGGCCCATTATTAATGAAACTTCTCTGATACATCCAACACGCGTGAGTCCCATTTTCAAGCAAAATTATCCATCACTTTGTCCACAAATTAGGTATTTTATATTTTTTTTTTGTTTAAACGATGTAATTGTTGGTATATTTTGTATTAGATAAATGAAATCGGTAGTATTGAGTGTTTTTAGATGATATAATGTTAATTTTAGTGATTTAATAGTTAATTTTTAGTGTTTTTTAAGAGTGTTTTACCCGATGATGGCATATGATATGCCAAATCACATTAAGCTAACACAAAGCACACTATAGTATTTATTTACATGTCTTCAAAACCGATATTCACATGTAATTTGAAGTAGCCCGAAGGGTGGAAAATTTTCTCGGTAAACATTTTGATTGGATATGTATCTGGTGTGACAACCCTTTGATCTATATTCAATTAATAAACAAACGCGTGTATAGAAGATTAACCACACTTCATGTATTAATAAGTACTTGACACATTAATACGTTTGGGATGATAATTTTGTTTACGAGCGGGTCATCATGAAGGAAAATATCATGTTCACAAATTTGTCGGTATATTATATGTTATCCCCATTCCAGGGTCTACCATAATGCTTATGGGTTCAAGCTTCTTTGACAGACTATTTTTTTTTCATTCTTTGACTAGCCACTGAAGGGTCCCTTTTAATTGTGTTCACCTCAAAATCATATCCTCGACCAACTTGATTGGATTGATTGGTTGATGCTTATTTCCTTGGCTCACTAATACCAAACAATGTGAATTATTCTTGTAGGTGACTTATACCTTTGTTCAGGATTTTGTTTTTCTTCAACTACTTTTAGCTTGATCTTGTCATCGGCTGGTATAAAGAATTCAACTATCCTTTTAGCCAGTTTATTTATCTTTTTGATTGCTTGTAACTATTCTTATCATGCCCATACTAATTTTTCAAAATGGAAATATTTGGTGTTATATCTTGTTCTTGAATTTGAAAACGTCTTCTATGGCCAACATAATTCCTCAACTTTTACCTCCATTTCTATTCGGTATACAATATCATAAGAGTTTTGTCCTATTCTCTATTGTCCTCTCTTTTCCATGCTTTCGGAACCCCTTATACCCTAATTTTTCTCTAGAATTTTGATGTCAATCATGATATCCTCATATATGCGATTTTCACCGTATTTTCTCTATTTTTTTCTCTTTTGATATCATTCTTTTGTATTTCTGCACCTCTAATGAAGGTCCTAAACTGAGAGATCATATCACATAATGTATCCTTAGGATTTGGGGCTATATTATTTTGAAAGTCTAGATTAAATAAACCTCGTGTGAATACATGATATACGATTGATCGAATCCTTTCGATCATTCTTCCTTTTTGTAAATGCATGTTGCAAACCATCGACTAACTACGCAAAATTATTAACTAATTATGGTTATAACCTGGAAAAATGGTTATGAGCATTTCCGATAAGAGTTATGGTGAATGTTGTTCAACACGAGTCCCTGAAGTAAATCAAATTGCGTTTGGTATGCATCAGGATATGTTGTTCTACCAAAGAACGACATATAAAAAGGCATAAACTTCTTCCACATAGGAGTGTCTAGTTTCTCTAATTATAAAGTATTCCTATAATTGACCGAGAATTTTTTATTAGATTGAAATACTCATAATCCCTCCAGGTTTCTTATTCTATGTCGAAGTTCCCTCAGATGTTAATGTTCTCTTCCTCTTTCCTCCTCAAGTATAGTTCTATAAATCATTGGTTCCCAAGTATACATACCATCATAATGACCCTCAAATCACCTAGTAGTTGAATAACTAAAGGATCTCCATATTGTTGTGTCAACAGAGGCCTCTATTGGTTTGAAATTTACTATATCGACTAGTTTAAATACATAAATATTCATCAAAGAGGAACATCTTTCTTCGTCGGTGCTTGTCTAAATGGATGTGGATCCTCAACTAGAATATGATTATTCACAAAATTTAGATGCATATTAGCATTATTTTCTTGCATGTGATCATCCCTCATTACAACGAGATATATTCTCCCATCCACCAAGGTAGTGTTTGTTACTTCAATTTCCATATGTCATGACAAATTCCTCATAAATATTGTCAAACCCATGTGGAATCCCAATGGAATTAAAAACTTGTTCCCACATACAACGCCAAATCATTATAGTCAAAATTATCCACTTATAATTTTTTTAATTTGATAGATCAATCCTGAACACAAACAAAAGGGGTATATGAGAAACGTCGACGATGTCTAGGAGAACAACGTGATTCGAAAAGTTAAACTGGTACATTTTTGTCGCTGATCCCTGTTATGCTTCCATGATGCAGTATAGTCTACCTGAAACAAGAGACTAGGTCAGGGTTCACATAAGTATATTTTCTAAGTTTATTCTTATGACCTAAGAGATTTTGAGATTGTAGTTTGTATAATGACGACATTATGTTTTAAGGAGAGAGAAGATGAATTTAGTGGGTAGAATTTACCCTTTTACACATGTGGACGGGGTATTTATAGAGGCTTTGGGGCACGCATGAGGATGTTGGGGATGCACATTGTTATAATGATATGAGTGCATACTTTAGGATGTAGTGGGGCACGTGTGGAACTCTTCTTTTCTAGTGATGAGGCGCAACCCACGTGTTTTATACATGTATAAAATCCTTTCCCATTATATGCATGTTTATGTTATGGAATATCATTTGTTTTCCCTCATCCATAGACTTTTATCCTCGACATAGGTATATATCATCGGAATCGTAAAATTACCTTCGGTTTTGGACTTTCGATATTTTATTTTTTCTTATCAGTACATAAATCCGAAAAATAAAATCAAATGATACAAAATACCTTTAAATAGGTGTCTTATAATGAACCTTTCTAGCACTACTAGACTCATGTACTCCACTTTCTAAGTTGGGTTCCCCATGATATACAAACCTTTGTCCTTATATGTAGTGCCAGCCAACGTGTTTGTCACTTGTTCCTGAAAGGTGTAGTTAGTTGGGGTGAAGGTGACATAGTCATATAATTGTTCTTTTATTTTTATTACAAACATTAGGTTTCAGGCAAACAAGGAACATATAAGATAGGTGATAAGAGAATATTTTGGGAAATATGGGTGGATCGAATTCCTCTAAATTACAGTAATTTTTGAATTTTGTAACCAGGATGAACAACTAGACTCCACCACTTTGGGTGACGATCTAGGATAATTGTAGACACCCTTCCAATCATAAATTGAAGTTTTTGTCTTTACATTTCACTTACAATCAATCGTCTCTTACCACATGATTTAATGAAATGGTTGTTAGTCCAACACTGGCCAAGAAGAAGTAGTTGAATGAGAAAGAGATAGACCTAAGAATAAGCATTTCATAAACCCAGGTACTTTCTAATACACTGACCAATTATAATACCATAAGTCATACTCTTGTGGAATTAATCGCATGGTTAAGTAATACATAGTTAACAAGGTCATAACAATCCATGATGTAAGATTCTTGTTAACCATTTAGGAAAGCCTAGAAAATATTCGTCCCGATAAATGGTTACCTAAGCCCTGGTTCAACATGTAAGTAAGCAAGAATATATCCTTAACTAATTATGTATGATGAATACTTTGATCTAATGTTTTTTTTTCCTTTACACTCACCCATAGGCCATAAGATAGTCTCACATATTTTAAGAAAACTGACCTCTAAGTCAAAACCACCCATAAGAATAGTAACATTATATAGATAAGTTAGCTAAGGTACCACCAATTTTTAGTGGTCCAACTCTTAGAACCACAATAGTATTGAAGAATAATTAAAATATTAATTGATAGTGTCGCAAAATATTTATTTATGGATATCAATTTTGCGAGAAATTAATGACCTTTCAAAGTGAGGCATCAATATGTCCAATATTTTTAGTATATAAATAAAGAAAAGTCATTTATTGAAACCACGATTACAAAAATATTCTTCATAAAGTCTTGATAACTGAAATCTCTCTCTCTCTCTCTCTCTCTCTCTCTCTCTCTCTCTCTCTCTATCTCTATCTCTCTCTCTCTCACACACACACACACATACACACACATATATATATAATTCGGGATAAAGTGCGTATAAATTGTAAAAAAAGTGTCTTATATTTGGCAAACTTTTTTAGATAACTATTTTCAACAATATCGACACATACTATGGGATGAAGAGAATAATATAAATAATTATTTAATTTATCGTTACCCTACCAATGTGACTTTTTATCATCCAAAGCCAAATTCGCAACTATTAGCATATCTTTGACCAAGTGAAAAAATACTGGCTTTGAAATACATATATACAACAAATGGATACACAAATGGAGGATGAACGACCCCCTAATTCACCTTCTGAAAGTAAATTTGAATGTTCAAAAGAGATTGGGAAAGAGGATATAAAAGAGTTGGTAACTTCACTAGAGCTCGGACCCCACAATTGGAACTAGGAAATCACATAGTGGCTACCACGTGAAATAGGCTAACTGCGATATGAAGTATATATTTCCGCAGAAACGCCCATGAATCAAGACATTATTATCTAACTTCATTCAAAGTTAAGCTATCAGTGACAGATCTATGCTTTGAGCGGGTGGGGGCTTAAGTCCACACTTAAATTCTAAATAAATATAAATTTCTACCATTGTGATGTCTAGTTTTTCAATTTTTTTCTACTCTACCTTTATGGTTGTTATTAGTTTTTTCTTAACTAAAAGATCAATTGTGGATAGATTGATCATTTTTCTCAATATTGATTGAAATAAATTTTCAATTTAAGTTGACCTGAACATTGAGATTTAAATTTCTATATATGTTTTTAAATAATGGTAGAAATTGGCCAAGCAGAAAATTATACTTTGAAAAAAGGATTGTAGATTTCTTAAATAGAGATTAATTATTTTTTACTCATTATTTTTTCTCAAATGATTTTTTATATACAAATTCACACTTCTTTTCCTCCTCACCCACATATCTATTTAAAGGTTCAACATTTAAGTATAAAAAGATTAAGACATGTAGGAAAAGTCAAATAACATATAACACAAATTGCTGTTGTGTTAAATAATTTAATTCAAAATTATTTTTCTTTCTTCCATTAATAAATTATAACTCATACGAGCTATTACACTCTCTTTTTAAAAAAAATTGTAAAGACTGTGACTAATTTAGATATTAGGATTTCAAAATTTGTAAAAAAATATCTTTTACCTTTTTCTTATGAATTATAATTTTAGGATTTGAAATTTTTGTTATATAATATTTTTGTATTCCTCATATTAGTATTTATGATGTCTTAATATTAATGTATAGTAGACAAAAAAAATATTAATGTATATATTTTTAATATTAATATTTATATGGGCTTCTTAAATGTAATTGTGTGTGACATAAGCCGTTATCAATACACGAAAGCTAACTATCATATTATTCTTGGATTCGACATTATTTGTCATTACTTCATCTACCATATGTTCGACTCAAGAGTTGGAGCTTGAATGAGAGTATTTTACCCACTTCGTAATTATCGAGATACTCATCTTATATCTTATTTCATAGTAATAACTTAGCTTAGAAGAGCAAGACGAAAAACCTAGATCTACTTAGTCTTTCCTTTCTCTTTATGTTTTCAAGTTGCTTTAGATCAAATTTCAACCATGACTTGAGCAAGATATAGGTAAGTAAACATTTGATGAAAGTTTCTTCACTAAATCCAGTTAATTTTGTGTTTATTTATCTTTTGTTTCAGATCTACTTACCTTCTCACTTAAATTTCTGATTTGAGACCCATTTTGTTATGCTTGTAGTGATTTAAGTGGGTTAATGATTTTTTGTTATATGTTATAGAGGATTTTCAATTAATTTGTGATTTTACCTATTCATTATTCTTTTTATATCACGTATAGTCTATTTGTTGATCTATATGGATTAATCTAGCCAAACGATTTAGTTGATGATTTCCATAGTTGAATTGGTTATTATTGTTTTGAAATTGTTCAATAATGTAACTAGTTATTTGTAAGAATAATAATTTTCCTTGAATACCTTTTTTAATGAAAAAAGATTGTTTATATAATTTACTCACAATCATTAAAAATTAAAGTATATGATAATTTCTTGTTATCGTTTTTTTTATATGTTTCTTGTTTCATATCTTCCTATTGAATATGCGTATTTCTAAAACAATTTATAACATTATTAGTTTAATTTTTTATTTCTTTATGTGTACATTTTTGTATATTTTAATTTATTTTATTAAAATCTCAATAAAGAATATAAATATGGAATTGTTTTATTCTCTACGTGTTTAAACGATATAATGATGACAAACGAAAAATAAAAAATGATAAGGTTGAGGGTGGGGTGGAATGAAACAACATGAAAGAAATTAATTATTGAAAAATTAAATGTATTACCAAACATACCATTATTTTTATATTAATAACTTAGTGCCAATTTGGGATCGCTTTTTAAAATAATCACTTAAAGTGGTTTTACTTTTTTAAAAATACTTTAGACCTTGAAAATCACTTTTAAGAAAAGCACTAGATATGTTATTATTAAAGTAATCACTTAAAGTGATTTTAGATGTCGAAATATTTTTTAATATATTTTTACAAATATTTAAATTTTAGCTGAAAAGCGCTTTTGACTCTAAAATAATCAATCCCAAATGGGTTCTTAGAATCACAACTCAATGATCTGACAAAAATACCTAAATAAAATATATCCATTCTATGCATGTGCTAGTTTCGTACCAAAATTAATTGGATACTAGTTTAAGACAAATAACTTAAACGTTTTTTTTTTGACGAAAAATTAACTTAAACGTATGACCACATATTTTAATTATGAAATACAAAGTCACTGACGGATCTACAGTTACTAAGAGCCTACCCTCAAATTATTAAAAAATTAGTTTATTTAAATATTTTTAAAATTTAATTTATTATTAAATTGAAACTCATTTAACTTTAAAATTATCACATCATAATTTTAAATATTTATAGTTTATCATCAAATATAAGGTTTTTTTAAATTTTTATTATTTTTTTAATATCATAACCATTAATTTATAAAAAAAATATTTATTTATAAAATTAAACTTAATTGAATAAACGGGTCTGTTTTATTTTAAAAAAATAAAAATAAAGGATAGAATTGAATAGTATACTATAAAATTTTTTGACCGTGATATTTTTATCTTTAATATGATTTCTATTAAATACCAATAAAAAATTTTATAGTTGTTGCCTCCAAATTCCTTTACTATTCAAGTCCGCACTTATTTATGTTTCTAAATTCGCCAATAGACAAAGCTTATTAGTAAAATACAATATATGAGGTCATATACTTTATTTCAATTTAAAAATTTAAAAAAAACCACGTCTAAACTATTGTTTGAATTGATCTAAAATATAAATTTTATTATTTACTATATATAAGATGTTTTCATAGAATGAAAATGCTTTATTATTAATAGTGGAATAAAAATGAAAATCATATATATCCTAGAGTTTGGAATATTTTGCATTAATATGAATTAACACATAACATAAGAATGATTAAATGAACACACAGACACAATTTTATTATAATTATGAAACTTCTTAATTATATATAAATATTTTTTCTTATAATTTAGTCTTATTATTTTTTTTTAATAATACAGTTAAGTGTTTTAGATGTCTATGGAACTATATATATGGTAACAAAGTTTTATTTAATCTGTAAATAATAAAAATTTAGTAATGTCAAAAACAGTTAATTATAAATTTTTTAAATATTGTCATTTTTGGCTTAAAGAATAGCTTTATTAAAAATTTTGCTTGTCTTACACATATATGTGTAGGTGATCACATAAACAAGAACTGGAAGTCACAAGGCAGATTTATTCAGTGTTGATCAGGTAAAGAATTGTTTCGGTATGGTTGAGGTGCAGCCTCTTGAAGCAGCAGTGGAGCGTACTCACTTTAATGTTAAAGTTTTTTCACCCGAACCTAAAATGTCAAGACGTATACCCCGGCCTCTAGAACGCGCAGGGGTATTCGGGGCTGATCAACTTCAGTGTCTGACTACCGAAGATACGTTCAACAAGATCCTGCTCAATGGGTATTTCAAGAGTGGTATAGAAATTAGGAAGCCCGAGAAGGAGGAGAGTGCGAGTCGAGGTTATATTGGTGAATTTGCGGTTTATACTAAGAGTCTTGATATGGGACTCAGGTTTCCACTTCTTCCATTCATGTCGGATGTTTTGAATGGCTATGGTCTTAGTCCAGGCCAACTTTCGCCTAACTCATGGGCCACAGTAGTAGGTTTTTATATAGTGTGTGTAAAGAAGTTAGAAATCAATCCAACTGCACGTCTTTTCCGAGAATGCTACTACATCAAAAACACTCGTGGTGCAGGTAAGGATCAGTTGGTGAAAGGAGGATGGTATAACCTATGTGGCCGGCACGATGTTCCGAACATTTTGGTAGACTTCAGGACTAGTCACAAAGAATGGCGTACAAGTTATGTATTCGCCAAAACAAATCCCAACTGGCCTATCACCACGGATTGGGGAGTTATTCCTATGGAGATAGGACAACAGGAGCCCGCCCTGTCTCGTTCCGAGCAACAAATGCTTGAGAAAATCCGAAACTGGCCAGAAAGGTACTCGGTTCTTGACTTGGTCATGCGTAAACCTCTCAAAGAGTCAGGCATTTTTCCTTGGTATACTGCTTGGGTGACGAATCGACTGGAGACAGGGATTCCCCCGGAATCGAACGCTCGCGAGGAAGTGGTCCAAGGCAATGACGAGTCTGAAGATTCCACAATGAAGGATGATGAGCCTGCAGGTATGTGTTTAAATGCGGTTGTTTACTTTCTCTTTTGCTATTAATTCCTTTTTTTTTTTTTTTTTGCTACATCCTAAAGCTGAATTCGCAGATGAGAGGAGGATTATATCGATGGGCACAAGTGAGAGAAAGAGAGGTAGGGACTCCTCAGAGTTGTGGAAAGACCCCATTGATTCCCCCTCTGTGGTTGCTCCAAGATATAGTTTGCCTCCTCTTCATTCTCGTCCATCTGAGGCCCCACTAACGGTGACTTCTCAACGCATGTGTATTGACTTGAATCAGCTCCCCTCCATTCATCCAGAGATTTCTTCTTGGGATAAGCCAGTTGTATCCACCCTCCAGGCCGGGCCTTCTAAATTGGATGCTGTTTCCACGCCTCCTGGTTTCAACAGTCCTACTAATGTGACAGGTGCCTTGGAAAGCCAATGTTTAGAGGTAAAATTGTATCAACATTGATATTCCATTTTATTCTCCTTTTATTAACTTATTTAACGGTCACTTTTTCCAGCTGACTGATAGTTGCATGCCTGAAACTGTTTCTCGGAAGAAGTATGATGCCTTGAAGGAACAGCTGAGGATTGCAATTCGCGAGAAGCAGTTGAGTGAAAGACGAGCTGACCAGTGCCAACGATCACTAGATGATCTTATTCGCACTATGGAAGAGAAGGTAGCCCAGGCTCGGGAAGAAGGGATATTATTCGAGGCTGAACGTTCCCGGAAAATGCTTGCACAGAGGATAGAAGCAGAATATGCGCCCCAGCACAAGGTGGCCGAGAAGGAACACCAAAATTTGATAGTCCAAGTTGCAGAAGATGACCAAGGCCATTAATATGTATGGGACTAAGGCCATTAATATTTTCATTTTGTTGAATGGAGGATCTTTAGCTTCTGTCGTGTTTTCTTCGTCTGCTGATTTGTTATTTTGTGATATTCTCTCTTACTTGATGCATAAGGATAATTTTTACTTTTAAATTGTTCTGAGAATGGCATAAAGCTATGGGATTTGGGGGCAGTTATTGAAGCCTAGACGAAATTTCCCTAGCTTTTGGAGAATTTCAATTTCTCGAGAAAACTTTTCATAATAGGATGCTAATTAAGAGAGACATTTATAAGGCCTTAATTAGTATGTTTTAAGATTTATTAGGATATGGTCCTTACAGAAAACTAATAAAATATGATGATATGGGACATTATAAAGTCTTGTTCGTGGAGGCGGGTAAAACATGTTTGTTGAAAATAAAAAGGATAAAACACATTTACTTGAATTTGATCCTTTCTCTTCTAGTAAATTCTTTTCTCCTAATAAATTCTTTAGCGAAAAAATGATCTTTTATAACTTTTATTTGATACCTAAGTGGTTCAGGCCAACTTGTGCATATCATACCATAAATAATAGTGTTACGGTAACTCGCTTTAATAATGACTTCTACAAGAACAACTTTATAGGTTTTCTTGATAAGTTTTACCTTTTCAAAATTATTATTCCATAAAATCCAAATTCTCTCGGATTCATCTTTAATATAATTGTGCAGCATTTTCATATAAGAAAAATGAGCGCTTATTATACTTATCGAAATTAACTTTTGTTTCCAAAAGACCAAGCAGTTTAACATTATTATTGCGAATAAAATCATTGACCTCAAGTTGCCTAGGAAGCTTATTAAATCCTCTTACGTTCCATGAAGCTATTTCATAAGTTAGGAGGACGTGTGATATCTTGAACATACTTATCATTAATAAACATAAGAATCTCATTATCTAGATCATTACGTTTAGTACTTTATAGCTTCTCAAAATAATTATTACTCAGAACATAATTAGATAATTCATGGTGTCGATGAGCACTTGATTTTTGGGTAAAAATTTGCCAATGTTCAGCAAGAGATTTGTTTTTCTCTTTATGAGCATTGGAGTAGCAATTTTAGTACTTTGAGGCACCGAAACTTTTTGAACATTGTTTGTTTTCTAAGTGACCAAAATGGTTAAACTTAAAAAAAAAAAATTGGTTTCCAGTTGTATTCAACTCGAACTTCTTAAAAAACACTCATGCCAATATCGATATAATCTTTATCGGGAAGAATTTCTTTGGTGTTTATTTTAACAGAAATACGAGCATAACCTAATCTAGATTTTGACTCAGTTATAGAATCTATTTGCAAAGTAAAACCCATACCATTAGCGATATAACTCAACCCAGATTGTGTCCAAAGATCCATAGGGATATATTTAAGTTTAATCCATATGGAAATCTTTGATATATTAATCTTCTCGAATTGCATACCGGCTTTCAAAGGTCTTAATAAACTAAGCTTTCGATTAACATGCCACATATGCTCTAAAGCTCTATTATAGTATAACTGATTTTCAAACTTATCGATGTATTTACCTTGACTGCTAGACTTTATGTCAACTATTTCAATTTTACCCTAGTGTAATCGAAGAAGTTAAAAATAGCATGAAACAGAAGTGAACTATCCATAAATTAACTAATGAGAAAATTTCTCCCACATTTTTCCCCTTCTTCGAGAACATGGGGGGAGGTTTTATGATGTTTTTACTTTCATGATATATAGGTTCGTGATAATCGAGTTTAAGAGATTGTTTAACGCAACCTTCAAATAGGTTGGAACATAATTAAGGTTTAAGTTCACTTTTACTCTGTTCAACAACTTTGACTGGTTTCTCACTCAGATCTAGTAGAACATCATTAACACTTGAGTTATCAGGAGTATTCTGGCTAACATCTCCTTCACAACTATTTTCTACTTCAGATCTGTTGAGTTTGACTAGAGTACTAACATTAGCTTCCGAAACATTTGGAGATCAAATGAACTTAGTTATATCTCATTATATTTTTTTTATGTTTCGGTTTCAGATTTGCTAACATTAGATGAAAAATTATCCCTTGCATAATTTAACATTTTAGTCATCGAAAAAGAAGGAAAAAAAGAGAAAAAAAAAATTAAATGGAGATAAAATAAAAATTGAGACGTGAAGGAAAGAGAAAGAAACGATAAACTTGACGGTGGGAAGAGAGGTAAAAATATGTGGGAGTGAGGGAATGGTTGAAAAATATTAAGAAAAAAGTTAGAAAAAGTGTTGATACAAAATGATTAGAAAACAACACTGAATCTTAAAAAAGGAAATAACAAATGTGAAAAAAGAAAAAGGGATAAGAGTTAAAAGAGGAAATAAAACAAGATGGTATAATTAGAGACTTTGATAAATGAGTAGAGAGCAGTTTTAGCAACTTTGACTCGCATTTGACTTTTTTTGGTAGAACCATATTGTATAATTTTTCTTCAATTACTTTTCTCATTTCATCAAATAGTGTGTAATAATTAAGTACGTTATACATTTTTTGCAACTACATTGTATATTTTGTATGGTATTTTATCTAATTAAACTTTTCTAACAAATTATGTTAACTCAACTGTACTATAATCTTGATTACAAGTTTATACAATTTAAAATGAGGTAATTTTTAATGAAGTTCTAAACTAAACAGATCGTGCTAGCTCAAACTGGTCAACCTATATAGTTTGTATTATTAAGATCTAATATAATCGCTATTATAACATGTCTATTGTACTTTATATTTATCATTCATTACCGAAAATAAAAAAAAATTAAATAGTTAGATACGTTTTTGTTATTTAATATACAGTCATATCATAAGAAACGCGTTTCCGTAACGGTATTGGAGGATTTTACGGAGCAATATATCATAAATTCGGTAGCCTATTCTAATGTTAATAAACTACTGACTATTTCGAATAGGAGTCTTTTCCATTATTAATAAATTTCACTAACAACACTTAATGATGATGAGTCTTTTTCATTTTTCAATCACATAGCTTACCAAATGGCTAAACCACCCACCAAATGGGGTATACATCTCACTTAATAATAACACACAACCCACCTTGAATATGTAGAGACCACCAGGCCAGGTATACATCTCACCTACTAATAACACACAATCAACCAAATAATAATGCACAACCCACCAACTAATAACATCGTCAATTCATTAGCAAGGTTGTGAACAATTTTTGCCACTGGGATCTCACGTTATCGTTCCTTTAAATCGTCAACTAAAGTTCTATATTGTTTCGAGATGTACGCCTAGGTGGATTAACTCCCTTAAAGCTCGGCTTCGTCGGAAAAGTATTTTTCATCTGAGGTTTTACCTTCGTTCACTGGGTTCTCGCGTTCTAGTTTCATCGACTCATCATATTTTTTTGTTTGAGTGTGTCGAGATGAATGCTTAGGTGGTATATGACTTTTAACAATGTATATTCCCGAAAAATGATTTTTTCATCGGAGGTTTTACCTTGGTCTTTATTATTAGTAATTGTCTTTTATTGGATTTTTGCTTTTTTCGGATTGGATTGCGCTGAATATATAAGCAATAATCTTGTATTAGTGAACATGAATGTACTTTTGTCCTAGATTTGTAGTAATATGGTTGGACCCTCTAGAAAATAATTGTTGGGTTACAGGCCTTATCGGATGGAAACCTTTATAAACTATTGTTGGATATACAAATTTGCCCCCATCAACTTTTAGTATGTCACAAGGAGTTATAAATATGTATCATCTTCAAATAATATATCATAAAAATTCACAAAAGTCAATGGAAATCTAAGTGTCTCCCTAAATATTGTCATATCATATTGATAACTTGTGACAATACTTTGCATAAGCAATATAATTAGGTTTGATAGAAATATTACTTCAACTAAGGAATAGTAGATTTTTCATATTAGTGAGGAATCAGTTTAGAATTTTCCTTTGTTGTATGATTTTCCATTATAAAGGGCTGCTGGCATAATCATCACGTCACTTTAGTTAGGATGCTGACAATATTCGATATTATTTTAATTGGATGCATATGATTAATTCTTATTTAAATATTGTTCTTAATAGATTTAAACTATATATAAAATATGTGTTACCATATAGACTATATGAACATCCAAAAATAATAAGCCAGTAGAAAATGTTAACATTAATATAAATTCTATATAGTAGTGTAATGATCTATTACTAGTGATTTCTCTATAAATGAATGTTTTCAGCAAATCCTATCTCATTCCAATTGGATATTATGGTGTCCTTAATTCCATAAATTTCAATATCAAAGTGGATACTTCTTGCAAGTATTAAAGATATGCAATTTATTTGGTGTGCAAGATCATTACTAATGTTTTACGTTTATGGAATTGCATGATATATATTTTTCTCCTCCAACCTTAAATAAGATTCTATATCAATTCCTAATGGGGTTACTTTAGTGGAGATCAATTATTCTCCAAAAACTAGTGGATCGGTTTTTGTCTCCAGTGGACTTGTTTACTTAGTCGCCTGACCTTCATTGGATGGAAAATAAATTTTGGATACAACAAATATCTCTAGAAATTTAGAAAATATGATGTTATTAAGTTTTATTAAGTTGATAATTATAATGCTTGATTACTGCTTTTGCTGGAAAAATTGGATAACACTTATTTGTTATTGCAAAAGGTATCGCCGAAGGAATGAACATTTACTTGGTTTAAATGTTGTAGGTAACTCTGAATACTTAATATAAGTACCCTTAATGTAAGTAATAAATATTAAACAAAAATTTGTACAAATTAAACTATATAAGTTAAAGCAACTAGGTGATCACGTGGAGTGGTGCTACATCACCAACTGGACTTGGGATGTAGTGCAAATTTATACAATTTTTTTCAGAAGGAAAAAAGATATATTAGCCCCCACCACGTGACATATATTTAACCGTTATACAAAAAAAATTAGGATTTTTTTCATGGGTTCAACCTTCTTTCACAGACTATTTTTTTTCATTCTTTGACTAGCCACTATAGGGTCCCTAGTAATTGTGTTCACCTCAAAATCATATCCTCGACCAGCTTGATTGGATTCATTGTTTGATGCTTATTTCCTTGGCTCACTAATACCAAACAATGTGAATTATTCTTTTAGGTGATTTATCCCTTTGTTCAGGATTTTGTTTTTCTTCAACTGCTTTTAGCTTGATCTTGTCATCAGCTGGTATAAAGATTTTTTTTTTTTTGATCATTAAATCAATTTTATTAATTTAAGCTCAACTACAAATATCTTTGTGGTACATTTCTACTGAATTCTTTTGTTTTTTCGGCCCAGCATGACCAGAAAAAACCAAAAGAATTTTACACCTTCCTAACAAACACTTAACAATACACTTTCTTTAAAAGGCCTACACTATTACATGAAAACAGCCCATTTGTTATAGCCCATTACTCTTTCTTTATCTTCTCTATCAGACTTCTTGTTTTTTTGTTTTTAAATTTCTTTCTTTTGCACTTCACATGACTTAGGCTTATGATCTTTTTCCACAATTGCTCTTCATTCAATCCAGCTGCTCCGTGCTCTCTTTCATTTCTTTCACTCCATAAGCAGTATATAAACGTTGTGAGAAGTATCCCCTGTACATTTATCATCTCCTCGCATCCATTTTGAATCATTTGTTCAATTAATTCATCAAGATCATTCGGATAGGTTCTTATTTCACACAGCTCTAACATTTTGTTAACTATTCTTTTTGAGACAGAGCAATTAATAAGTAAATGATCAATATCCTCCGAGCAAGCTTTACAGAAGTTGCACAGTGAATTTACCTGAATACCCCAGCTCACCATCCTCAACTTTGTGGGAAGCCTATCTTGAACAGCAAGCCATGCTATAAAGGAGCATCTAGGAATGCTCTGTTTTGCCCATATTAGCTTGTACCATTTAACATCAGGATTGTGACTAGTTATATGATCAAGAGTTTTTCTGAAAGAGAATTTATTCTTACAGCTCTGTATCCACACTTTCTGATCATCTCCTTGTGTTAGATGTATGTTTTTTAAGTAAGGTAGTAGCTTACCAATATTTGGAGGTAATCTCCATCTTTGCCTTCCAAAACAAGATTCAACTATTTTGTCATTGTTTAAGCTTTGCCTTTCTATATCACAATCTAAAACTTCCTGGACATTTTTCCCATCTAACCATCTGTCCCACATGATGAAAGTACTCTTACCATCCTTTACTTTGTGATAAATGAGGTTATATGCTGTGCTTCTAACTTTCATCAACTGTTTCCATATCCATGAATGAGCACTTTTTATATCTAAGCTCCAAACACACTTCCCTCTGACAATGTTATGATTTACCCACATACTCCATAAATTATTTGATTGGGAGTACATTCTCCAAAATGTGAAAAGCAGACATACTTTGTTTAAGTTTTCTATGTTAGGAATACCTAGACCACCTTGTGCCTTTGAAACAGTTATATTTTGCCAAGAAACTCTTGCACCTAAGGCTCCCTCTGCATTTCCTTTCCATAAAAAACTGCTGATCTTTTGGTTAAGCTTATATATTACTTGTTTTGGTAATAGATAAACTCTACACCAAAAAAGTATCTTACTGATTAGCACTGTCTTTATTAGTTCTACTCTTCCTGCATATGAAAGAAGTTTTGAGGACCATACATTAATACAGCTGCAAATCTTCTCCACTAGTTTGTTGCCTTCAGATACATTTAATTTCTTTGAGTTTAGAGGAACTCCAAGATACCTTACAGGTAGCATTCCTGTCTTTATGTTAAGAATTGAAGCTATACTTTGTATTACATTATTTTCAGCCCCTCCAAAGTACAATTCGCTTTTTCCATAGTTTATTCTAAGTCGAGACAGTCTAGTGAAAAGGTCTAGAGCTTCTTTAATTATCTTTGCTGAGCTGATGTTTGCCTTCATGAAGATAAGTAGATCATCGGCAAAAATCATATGATTGAGCTTTAAGTCTCTACATTTATGATGATAGTAGAATTGATTCTTTTTTTCCATATGATCAAATAAACCTGTGAATACTTCCATGCTAATAGCAAATAGATAAGGTGAGAGAGGGTCTCCTTGTCTGAGCCCTCTCTTACCTTTAAAATACCCACACAGCTGTCCATTTATACTCACAGAGTAATGAGGAGTACATACACACATTATAATCCAGGAGATGAATTTTTCTGGAAAATTAAAAGCTTTGAGTGTGTTTAGTAGGAATTTCCAGTTTACACTGTCATATGCCTTTTGGAGGTCAAGATTAATAGTACACTTTGGCTCAGCTTTCCTTTTCCCATAATCTGAGACTATATCTTGTGCTACAAGTATGTTGTCACTTATATATCTTCCCCCTACATAGGCAGCTTGATTGACTGAGATAATAGAGTTTAGGACCTTCTTCATTCTATTAGCTATTATTCTTGAGATTGTCTTGTATGTAGTGTTGACACAAGAAATAGGTCTAAACTTTTTGAGATTTGAGGCATTTTTCTCTTTAGGAATTAGTACTAGTTTGGTAGCATTAACTTGAGAGAGCAACTGACTTGTTTCAAAGCATTGTTTAACAGCTTTAGTGAAATCCTCACCAATAATGCTCCATGATGATTTGTAGAAGCTTGAATTTAGACCATCAGGTCCAGGGCTCTTGTTCTCATTTATTGAAAATAGAGCATCTTTAATTTCTTTGTCAGTTATAGGAGCAGTTAATTGTTGGATTTGCTCTTCATTCACTCTAGCCTTGATAATGTGTTCAATGGTTGAAATTGAACAAACTTCTTCCTCACTATCTTCTGAGCCAAGTAGGTCTTTATAGAAGCTAATAAATTCTTGTTTAATCAGTTCAGGCTCAGTTATTTCTTCACCATTGTCATTTATAAGTAAAGTTATGTTGTTCTTAGCTAATCTTCCCTTTATGATCTTGTAGAAGTACTTTGAACTACAATCCATATCAATGGTAAAGTTAGCTCTTGCTTTCTGCTTGAGAATATTGTGTTGATTAATCATGGCTTCCTCAAGTTCTTTCTCTATTATTTTTTCTTCTGTAAGAATCTGAGACTCCATCTTGCCTTGCATAATGCTTTGTTGAAGTTTAGTAAGTTGATTGCCCAAAGCCTCAATATTATCAGCATTCTTCTTAAAGTATAGCTTATTAAATTTCTTCAGAGCTTCTTTTGTGTTTCTTTGTTTAATACATAATTTGAACATCCAATTTCCATCCAAATTTGTTTGCCAGGCCTTCCTCACTGTCTCTATGTACTTTTCATGATTAGTCCAAGCATTATAGAACTTGAAAGAGCTAGGATTGAACTTCTTGTCTTCACCAATATTCACTACTAGTGCACAATGGTCAGAAGTAGAAGGTGGGATTACTCTAACATTTGATATTTTCTTGTCCATCATTTTTGAGTTAATAAAAACTCTGTCGATTTTACTTGCTCTAATACTGTCTTCAGAGCCTTTGTTTGTCCAAGTATAATATTGACCACTATAGCTATGTTCAAATAGGTTTGCATCATCAATACAATCTGCAAATTCTATAGCTCCTTTCTCAAGAGAATCACAATTTAGCCTATCTTTTATTGTGAGTATTTCATTGAAGTCACCTAGTATACAAACTTTTTCATGTTTGTTGTTCTCACTCCATTGAATAATATCTTTCCACAGGATTTTCCTCATATCATCATCATTATATGCGTATACAAATCCAATAAAATACACCTAATTATTATTAATATTCTTCACTTCAATGAACATGGCTTGGGCTGATTCCTTAATGAGTTTAACCTCAAAATATTTCATGTTCCATAATATCCAAATTCTGCCTGAGTCATCTGAATTGTAGTTGTTAAGTGTTTTAAGGTTGGAGAATTGAGCTTTGATTATACCTTCATAGTTTTGGCTTTTAACTTTAGTTTCCAAAAGACCAACTAAATTAACTTTATTACTATCTAAGAAGTTCTTTACATCGAGTTGACGCAGAACATTATTCAAACCCCTAACATTCCAGGCTAGAAAATTCATATATTGGGAGGTCTTGTTATTTCTTCCCCTCCATTATGTTTAATAAACTGCAGGATGTCTTTATCAATATTGTTCTCATCTTCCTGTAGGTTACTAAACTTATTTATAGAAGCCACCAAACTTTCATTTGTGCTTTGCCCCTTACTCGATTCTCCCTGATAGTACTTAGCATTTTTGTTCTTGACTACACTCCAACTTTCAACTGCCTCCTTTTGTTTATCTTTATCTTGGTTTTCAGTTGCATTTTGTTTTGGTCTCCAAACTTTTTGTATATTGTTGCATTTTTCTTCAACATGTCCAAGCTTTTTGCACTTTAGGCAAATTGTTGGTTTCCAATCATAAATAACTTTTACTTCATGAAGTTCCTCAGCTCCAATATCCACATACACAACTTCAGGAAGCTTCTCTTCAGTATTAACTTCAACACAGACACGAGCATATCCAAGCCTGGTCTTAGATTCCGTCACTGAGTCCATTTGAATTGGAACACCAATCCCACTCGCTACATACCCTAAGCCTCGTTTTGTCCATAGATTCATCGGTATATTTACGAGTTTTGCCCATATTGGAATTTTCGTAACATCAATTGTTTCAAATTGAACCTCTGCACTCCACGGTCTAAGGAGAAGGGGTTTGCCATTTATATGCCAGATCTGCTCCATAGCTTTGATACTCTGTTGTTGGTTTTCGAATTTAAAGACATACATACCCTTTCCACTTCACTTCACTTCAATTTTGCCTAAGGTTTTCCATTGAAAGTTGACAAAATTTGTTATAGCATAGAAATTCGGTGGACTATCTAGAAATTGACCGATTAAACAGTGGTCCCATAACTTGTCTCCTTCTTCAAACACGTCTGCAGGTGGTCTAACGATTTTCCTTTCTCCATCCTTGTTCGGTGAATGAAAGTCAAGTTTATATACTTCATCGACCTTCTTTTTGAACAACGTTGACTATATTACAGGTATATTGTTCTTACCTTCTTCCGATTTGTCTTTTGGAGTTTGAATCGGAGTGATTGTCGGCGTTTGGTTTATAGCTTCTTTCGGTGATTCAACCATTTTACCCGACTGTTGAGCTGCTTCACTCTCTCCACCAGGTTCAGAACTGGAAGGAGAGAACATTAACTTTGTAATATTTGTGTATTTCGTTTTCGTCTTTGGATTCGAGTTCCCCGATTGATTTACTTTGGTTGATTTTAACATTTTTGTCATTTCGAGAGTTTTAGCACAGCAGAGGTAGGCGGAATGAGGGTTGGGTTAATTTCTGTAGGTGGTGGTCGGTTGAAGGTTTAAAGGAATGGAAGAATTTTTTAATTTGATTTGGTGATAGATCCCAGATTATTGGGATAAACACCGAATCAGATAAAAGGAAAAGCAAAAAGTTGGGAATGAAAGAGAAAAGTGGTGAAATCGAGAGAGATTCTTATGGAATAAAAATTAGTTAATATGAATGGCTAGAGAGGGTTTTTTGCTGCTTTGACTCTCATTTGACCTTACCCTGGTATAAAGAATTTAACTATCCTTTTAGTCAGTTTATTTATTTTTTTGATTGCTTGCAACTATTCTTATCATGCCCATATTAATTTTTCAAAATGGAAATATTTGGTGTTATATCTTGTTCTTGAATTTGAAAACGTCTGCTATGGCCAACATAATTACTCAACTTTTACCTCCATTTCTATTCGGTATACAATATCATAAGAGTTTTGTCCTATTCTCTATTGTCCTCTCTTTTCCATGCTTTCGGAACCCCTTATACCCTAATTTTTTTCTAGAATTTTGATGTCAATCATGATATCCTCATATATGAGATTTTTCACCGTATTTTTTCAATTTTTTTCACTTTTTATATCATTCTTTCGTATTTCTGCACCTCTAATGAAGGTCCTAAACAGAGAGATCATATCACATAATGTATCCTTAGGATTTGGGGCTATATTATTTTGAAAGTTTAGATTAAATAACCCTCATGTGAATACATGATATACGATTGATCGAATCCTTTTGAACATTTTTCCTTTTTGTAAATGCATGTTGCAAACCATCGACTAACTACGCAAAATTATTAACTAATTATGGTTATAACCTAGAAAAGTGGTTATGTGCATTTCCGATAAGAGTTGTGGTGAATGATGTTCAACACGAGACCCTGAAGTGAATTCAAATTGCGTTTGGTATGCATATAAATATGCATTAGGATATGTTGTTCTACCAAAGAACGACATATAAAAAGGCATAAACTTCTTCCACATAGGAGTGTCTAGTTTCTCTCATTATAAAGTATTCCTATAATTGACCGAGAATTTTTTATTAGATTGAAATACTCATAATCCCTCCAGGTTTCTTATTCTATGTAGAAGTTCCCTCAGATGTTAATGTTCTCTTCCTCTTCCCTCCTCAAGTATAGTTCTATAAATCATTGGTTCCCAAGTGTACATACCATCATAATGACCCTCAAATCACCTAGTAGTTGAATAACTGAAGGCTCTCCATATTGTTGTGTCAACGGAGGCCTCCATTGGTTTAAAATTTACTATAACGACTAGTTTAAATACATAAATATTCATCAAAGAGGAACATCTTTCTTCGTCGGTGCTTGTCAAAATGGATGTGGATCCTCAACTAGAATATGATTATTTAAAAAATTTAGATGCATATTAGCATTATTTTCTTGCATGTAATCATCCCTCATTACAACGAGATATATTCTCCGATCCACCAAGGTAGTGTTTCTTACTTCATTTTCCATATGTCATGACAAATTCGTCATAAATATTGTCAAACCCATGTGGAATCCCAATAGAATTAAAAACTTGTTCCCACATACAACGCTAAATCAGTTTAGTCAAAATTATCCACTTATAAATTTTTTGATCTGATAGATCAATCCTGAACACAAAAAAAAGGGGTATATGAGAAGCGTCGGTGATGTCTAGGAGAACAACATGATTCCAAAAGTTAAACTTGTACATTTTTTTCGCTGATCCCTGTTATGCTTCCATGATGCAGTAGAGTCTACCTGAAACAAGAGACTAGGTCAGGACCACATAAGTATATTTTCTAAGTTTATTCTTATGACCTAAGAGATTTTGATATTGTATATTGTATAATGACGACATTATGTTTTAAGGAGAGAGAAGATGAATTTAGTGGGTAGAATTTACCCTTTTACATATGTGGATGGGGCATTTATAGAGGCTTTGGGGCACGCATGAGGATGTTGGGGATGCACATTGTTATAATGATATGAGTGCACACTTTAGGATGTAGTGGGGCACGTGTGGAACTCTTGTTTTCTAGTGATGAGGCGCAACTCACGTGTTTTATACATGTATAAAATCCTTTCCCATTGTATGCATGTTTATGTTATGCAATAGCATTTGTTTTCCCTCATCCATAGACTTTTATCCTCGACATAGGTATATATCATCGACATCGTAATATTACCTTCGGTTTTGGACTTTATTCAATTGATTTAGTATCGATATTTTATTTTTTCTTATCAGTACATAAATCCGAAAAATAAAATCAAATGAAACAAAATACCTTTATATAGGTGTCTTATAATGAATATTTCTAGCATTGCTAGACTCATGTACTCCACTTTATAAGTTGGGTTCCCCATGATATACAAACCTTTGTCCTTATATGTAGTGCCAATCAACGTGTTTGTCACTTGTTCCTGAAAGGTGTAGTTAGTTGGGGTGAAGGTGCCATAGTCATATAATTGTTCTTTTATTTTTATTACAAACATTAGGTTTCAGGCAAACAAGGAACATATAAGATAGGTGATAAGGGAATATTTTGGGAAATATGGGTGGATCGAATTCCTCTAAATTACAGTAATTTTTGAATTTTGTAACCAGGATGAAAAACTAGACTCCACCACTTTGGGTGACGATTTAGGATAATTGTAGACATCCTTCCAATCAAAAATTGAAGTTTTTGTCTATACATTTCACTTACAATGAATCGTCTCTTACCACATGATTTAATGAAATAGTTGTTAGTCCAACACTGGCCAAGAAGAAGTAGTTGAATGAGAAAGAGATAGACCTAAGAATAAGCATTTCATAAACCCAGGTACTTTCTAATACACTGACCAATTATAATACCATAATTCATACTCTTGTGGAATTAATCGCATGGTTAAGTAATACATAGTTAACAAGGTCATAACAATCCATGATGTAAGATTCTTGTTAACCATTTAGGAAAGCCTAGAAAATATTCGTCCCGATAAATGGTTACCTAAGCCCTGGTTCAACATGTAAGCAAGCAAGAATATATCCTTAACTAATTTTGTATGATGAATACTTTGATCTAATGTTTTTTTTCCTTTACACTCACCCATAGGCCATAAGATAATCTCGCGTATTGTAAGAAAACCGACCTCTAAGTCAAAACCACCCATTAGAATAGAAACATTATATAGATAAGTTAGCGAAGGTACCACCAATTTTTAGTGGTCTAACTCTTAGAACCAAAATAGTATTGAAGAGTAATTAAAATATTAATTGATAGTGTCGCAAAATATATATTTATGGATATCAATTTTGCGAGAAATTTATGACCTTTCAAAGTGAGGCATCAATATGTCCAATATTTTTAGTATATAAATAAAGAAAAGTCATTTATTGAAACCACGATTACAAAAATATTCTTCATAAAGTCTTGATAACTGAAATCTCTCTCTCTCTCTCACACACACACACACATACACACACATATATATATAATTCGGGATAAAGTGCGTATAAATTGTAAAAAAAGTGTCTTATATTTGGCAAACTTTTTTAGATAACTATTTTCAACAATATCGACACATACTATGGGTTGAAGAGAATAATATAAATAATTATTTAATTTATCGTTACCCTACCAATGTGACTTTTTATCATCCAAAGCCAAATTCGCAACTATTAGCATATCTTTGACCAAGTGAAAAAATACTGGCTTTGAAATACATATATACAACAATTGGATACACAAATGGAGGATGAACGACCCCCTAATTCACCTTCTGAAAGTAAATTTGAATGTTCAAAAGAGATTAGGAAAGAGGATATAAAAGAGTTGGTAACTTCACAAGAGCTCGGACCCCACAATTGGAACTAGGAAATCACATAGTGGCTACCACGTGAAATAGGCTAACTGCGATATGAAGTATATATTTCCGCAGAAACGCCCATGAATCAAGACATTATTATCTAACTTCATTCAAAGTTAAGCTATCAGTGACAGATCTATGCTTTGAGCGGGTGGGGGCTTAAGTCCACCCTTAAATTCTAAATAAATATAAATTTCTACCATTGTGATGTCTAGTTTTTCAATTTTTTTCTACTCTACCTTTATGGTTGTTATTAGTTTTTTCTTAACTAAAAGATCAATTGTGGATAGATTGATCATTTTTCTCAATATTGATTGAAATAAATTTTCAATTTAAGTTGACCTGAACATTGAGATTTTAATTTCTATATATGTTTTTAAATAATGGTAGAAATTGGCCAAGCAGAAAATTATACTTTGAAAAAAGGATTGTAGATTTCTTAAATAGAGATTAATTATTTTTTACTCATTATTTTTTCTCAAATGATTTTTTATATACAAATTCACACTTCTTTTCCTCCTCACCCACATATCTATTTAAAGGTTCAACATTTAAGTATAAAAAAATTAAGACATGCAGGAAAAGTCAAATAACATATAACACAAATTGCTGTTGTGTTAAATAATTTAATTCAAAATTATTTTTCTTTCTTCCATTAATAAATTATAACTCATACGAGCTATTACACTCTGTTTTTAAAAAAAATTGTAAAGACTGTGACTAATTTAGATATTAGGATTTCAAAATTTGTAAAAAAATATCTTTTACCTTTTTCTTATGAATTATAATTTTAGGATTTGAAATTTTAGTTATATAATATTTTTTTATTCCTCATATTAGTATTTATGATGTCTTAATATTAATGTATAGTAGACAAAAAAAATATTAATGTATATATTTTTAATATTAATATTTATATGGGCTTTTTAAATGTAATTGTGTGTGACATAAGCCGTTATCAATACACGAAAGCTAACTATCATATTTATTCTTGGATTCGACATTATTTGTCATTACTTCATCTACCATATGTTCGACTCAAGAGTTGGAGCTTGAATGAGAGTATTTTACCCACTTCGTAATTATCGAGATACTCATCTTATATCTTATTTCATAGTAATAACTCAGCTTAGAAGAGCAAGACGAAAAACCTAGATCTACTTAGTCTTTCCTTTCTCTTTATGTTTTCAAGTTGCTTTAGATCAAATTTCAACCATGACTTGAGCAAGATATAGGTAAGTAAACATTTGATGAAAGTTTCTTCACTAAATCCAGTTAATTTTGTGTTTATTTATCTTTTGTTTCAGATCTACTTACCTTCTCACTTAAATTTCTGATTTGAGACCCATTTTGTTATGCTTGTAGTGATTTAAGTGGGTTAATGATTTTTTTTTATATGTTATAGAGGATTTTCAATTAATTTGTGATTTTACCTATTCATTATTCTTTTTATATCACGTATAGTCTATTTGTTGATCTATATGGATTAATCTAGCCAAACGATTTAGTTGATGATTTCCATAGTTGAATTGGTTGTTATTGTTTTGAAATTGTTCAATAATGTAACTAGTTATTTGTAAGAATAATAATTTTCCTTGAATACCTTTTTTTAATGAAAAAAAGATTGTTTATATAATTTACTCACAATCATTAAAAATTAAAGTATATGATAATTTCTTGTTATCGATTTTTTTATATGTTTCTTGTTTCATATCTTCCTATTGAATATGCGTATTTCTAAAACAATTTATAACATTATTTGTTTAGTTTTTTATTTCTTTATGTGTACATTTTTGTATATTTTAATTTATTTTATTAAAATCTCAATAAAGAATATAAATATGGAATTTTTTTATTCTCTACGTGTTTAAACGATATAATGATGACAAACGAAAAATAAAAAATGATAAGGTTGAGGGTGGGGTGGAATGAAACAACATGAAAGAAATTAATTATTGAAAAATTAAATGTATTACCAAACATACCATTATTTTTATATTAATAACTTAGTGCCAATTTGGGATCGCTTTTTAAAATAATCACTTAAAGTGGTTTTACTTTTTTAAAAATACTTTAGACCTTGAAAATCACTTTTAAGAAAAGCACTAGATATGTTATTATTAAAGTAATCACTTAAAGTGATTTTAGATGTCGAAATATTTTTTAAAATATTTTTACAAATATTTAAATTTTAGCTGAAAAGCGCTTTTGACTCTAAAATAATCAATCCCAAATGGGTTCTTAGAATCACAACTCAATGATCTGACAAAAATACCTAAATAAAATATATCCATTCTATGCATGTGCTAGTTTCGTACCATAATTAATTGGATATTAGTTTAAGACAAATAACTTAAACGTTTTTTTTTTACGAAAAATTAACTTAAACGTATGACCACATATTTTAATTATGAAATACAAAGTCACTGACGGATCTACAGTTACAAAGAGCCTACCCTCAAATTATTAAAAAATTAGTTTATTTAAATATTTTTAAAATTTAATTTATTATTAAATTGAAACTCATTTAACTTTAAAATTATCACATCATAATTTTAAATATTTATAGTTTATCATCAAATATAAGGTATTTTTTAAATTTTTATTATTTTTTTAATATCATAACCATTAATTTATAAAAATATATTTATTTATAAATTAAACTTAATTGAATAAACGGGTCTGTTTTATTTTAAAAAAATAAAAATAAAGGATAGAATTGAATAGGATACTATAAAAAATTTTGACCGTGATATTTTTATCTTTAATATGATTTCTATTAAATACCAATAAAAAAATTTATAGTTGTTGCCTCCAAATTCCTTTACTATTCAAGTCTGCACTTATTTATGTTTCTAAATTCGCCAATAGACAAAGCTTATTAGTAAAATACAATATATGAGGTCATATACTTTATTTCAATTTAAAAATTTTAAAAAAACCACGTCTAAACTATTGTTTGAAGGGTCAATGACCCAAAAAATCAAAATAATATTATACTTGCCCCAAAGAATCATCCATTAACTTACTATTATAAGATTACATGTTTACCCTTACACCATAAGAACTATTCCCGTCAAGGACGATTCCCATCAAGGACGATTCCCGTCAAGGACGATTCCCGTCAAAGACGATTCCCATCAAGGACGATTCCCGTCAAAGACGATTCCCATCAAGGACGATTCCCATCAAGGACAAAATTTAGTTAATGATGTTATTGGGCAGAAATTTTGTCATTGATGTTATTGGGCTGAAAATAATATTATTTTGATTTTTTGGGTCATTTTCCCTTGTTTGAATTGATCTAAAATATAAATTTTATTATTTACTATATATAAGATGTTTTCATAGAATGAAAATGCTTTATTATTAATAGTGGAATAAAAATGAAAATCATATATATCCTAGAGTTTGGAATATTTTGCATTAATATGAATTAACACATAACATAAGAATGATTAAATGAACACACAGACACAATTTTATTATAATTATGAAACTTCTTAATTATATATAAATATTTTTTCTTATAATTTAGTCTTATTATTTTTTTTTAATAATACAGTTAAGTGTTTTAGATGTCTATGGAACTATATATATGGTAACAAAGTTTTATTTAATCTGTAAATAATAAAAATTTAGTAATGTCAAAAACAGTTAATTATAAATTTTTTAAATATTGTCATTTTTGGCTTAAAGAATAGCTTTATTAAAAATTTTGCTTGTCTTACACATATATGTGTAGGTGATCACATAAACAAGAACTGGAAGTCACAAGGCAGATTTATTCAGTGTTGATCAGGTAAAGAATTGTTTCGGTATGGTTGAGGTGCAGCCTCTTGAAGCAGCAGTGGAGCGTACTCACTTTAATGTTAAAGTTTTTTCACCTGAACCTAAAATGTCAAGACGTATACCCCGGCCTCTAGAACGCGCAGGGGTATTCGGGGCTGATCAACTTCAGTGTCTGACTACCGAAGATACGTTCAACAAGATCCTGCTCAATGGGTATTTCAAGAGTGGTATAGAAATTAGGAAACCCGAGAAGGAGGAGAGTGCGAGTCGAGGTTATATTGGTGAATTTGCGGTTTATACTAAGAGTCTTGATATGGGACTCAGGTTTCCACTTCTTCCATTCATGTCGGATGTTTTGAATGGCTATGGTCTTAGTCCAGGCCAACTTTCGCCTAACTCATGGGCCACAGTAGTAGGTTTTTATATAGTGTGTGTAAAGAAGTTAGAAATCAATCCAACTGCACGTCTTTTCCGAGAATGCTACTACATCAAAAACACTCGTGGTGCAGGTAAGGATCAGTTGGTGAAAGGAGGATGGTATAACCTATGTGGCCGGCACGATGTTCCGAACATTTTGGTAGACTTCAGGACTAGTCACAAAGAATGGCGTACAAGTTATGTATTCGCCAAAACAAATCCCAACTGGCCTATCACCACGGATTGGGGAGTTATTCCTATGGAGATAGGACAACAGGAGCCCGCCCTGTCTCGTTCCGAGCAACAAATGCTTGAGAAAATCCAAAACTGGCCAGAAAGGTACTCGGTTCTTGACTTGGTCATGCGTAAACCTCTCAAAGAGTCAGGCATTTTTCCTTGGTATACTGCTTGGGTGACGAATCGACTGGAGACAGGGATTCCCCCGGAATCGAACGCTCGCGAGGAAGTGGTCCAAGGCAATGACGAGTCTGAAGATTCCACAATGAAGGATGATGAGCCTGCAGGTATGTGTTTAAATGCGGTTGTTTACTTTCTCTTTTGCTATTAATTCCTTTTTTTTTTTTTTTTTGCTACATCCTAAAGCTGAATTCGCAGATGAGAGGAGGATTATATCGATGGGCACAAGTGAGAGAAAGAGAGGTAGGGACTCCTCAGAGTTGTGGAAAGACCCCATTGATTCCCCCTCTGTGGTTGCTCCAAGATATAGTTTGCCTCCTCTTCATTCTCGTCCATCTGAGGCCCCACTAACGGTGACTTCTCAACGCATGTGTATTGACTTGAATCAGCTCCCCTCCATTCATCCAGAGATTTCTTCTTGGGATAAGCCAGTTGTATCCACCCTCCAGGCCGGGCCTTCTAAATTGGATGCTGTTTCCACGCCTCCTGGTTTCAACAGTCCTACTAATGTGACAGGTGCCTTGGAAAGCCAATGTTTAGAGGTAAAATTGTATCAACATTGATATTCCATTTTATTCTCCTTTTATTAACTTATTTAACGGTCACTTTTTCCAGCTGACTGATAGTTGCATGCCTGAAACTGTTTCTCGGAAGAAGTATGATGCCTTGAAGGAACAGCTGAGGATTGCAATTCGCGAGAAGCAGTTGAGTGAAAGACGAGCTGACCAGTGCCAACGATCACTAGATGATCTTATTCGCACTATGGAAGAGAAGGTAGCCCAGGCTCGGGAAGAAGGGATATTATTCGAGGCTGAACGTTCCCGGAAAATGCTTGCACAGAGGATAGAAGCAGAATATGCGCCCCAGCACAAGGTGACCGAGAAGGAACACCAAAATTTGATAGTCCAAGTTGCAGAAGATGACCAAGGCCATTAATATGTATGGGACTAAGGCCATTAATATTTTCATTTTGTTGAATGGAGGATCTTTAGCTTCTGTCGTGTTTTCTTCGTCTGCTGATTTGTTATTTTGTGATATTCTCTCTTACTTGATGCATAAGGATAATTTTTACTTTTAAATTGTTCTGAGAATGGCATAAAGCTATGGGATTTGGGGGCAGTTATTGAAGCCTAGACGAAATTTCCCTAGCTTTTGGAGAATTTCAATTTCTCGAGAAAACTTTTCATAATAGGATGCTAATTAAGAGAGACATTTATAAGGCCTTAATTAGTATGTTTTAAGATTTATTAGGATATGGTCCTTACAGAAAACTAATAAAATATGATGATATGGGACATTATAAAGTCTTGTTCGTGGAGGCGGGTAAAACATGTTTGTTGAAAATAAAAAGGATAAAACACATTTACTTGAATTTGATTCTTTCTCTTCTAGTAAATTCTTTTCTCCTAATAAATTCTTTAGCGAAAAAATGATCTTTTATAACTTTTATTTGATACCTAAGTGATTCAGGCCAACTTGTGCATATCATACCATAAATAATAGTGTTACGGTAACTCGCTTTAATAATGACTTCTACAAGAACAACTTTATAGGTTTTCTTGATAAGTTTTACCTTTTCAAAATTATTATTCCATAAAATCCAAATTCTCTCGGATTCATCTTTAATATAATTGTGCAGCATTTTCATATAAGAAAAATGAGCGCTTATTATACTTATCGAAATTAACTTTTGTTTCCAAAAGACCAAGCAGTTTAACATTATTATTGCGAATAAAATCATTGACCTCAAGTTGCCTAGGAAGCTTATTAAAGCCTCTTACGTTCCATGAAGCTATTTCATAAGTTAGGAGGACGTGTGATATCTTGAACATACTTATCATTAATAAACATAAGAATCTCATTATCTAGATCATTACGTTTAGTACTTTATAGCTTCTCAAAATAATTATTACTCAGAACATAATTAGATAATTCATGGTGTCGATGAGCACTTGATTTTTGGGTAAAAATTTGCCAATGTTCAGCAAGAGATTTGTTTTTCTCTTTATGAGCATTGGAGTAGCAATTTTAGTACTTTGAGGCACCGAAACTTTTTGAACATTGTTTGTTTTCTAAGTGACCAAAATGGTTAAACTTAAAAAAAAAATTGGTTTCCAGTTGTATTCAACTCGAACTTCTTAAAAATCACTCATGCCAATATCGATATAATCTTTATCGGGAAGAATTTCTTTGGTGTTTATTTTAACAGAAATACGAGCATAACCTAATCTAGATTTTGACTCAGTTATAGAATCTATTTGCAAAGTAAAACCCATACCATTAGCGATATAACTCAACCCAGATTGTGTCCAAAGATCCATAGGGATATATTTAAGTTTAATCCATATGGAAATCTTTGATATATTAATCTTCTCGAATTGCATACCGGCTTTCAAAGGTCTTAATAAACGAAGCTTTCGATTAACATGCCACATATGCTCTAAAGCTCTATTATAGTATAACTGATTTTCAAACTTATCGATGTATTTACCTTGACTGCTAGACTTTATGTCAACTATTTCAATTTTACCCTAGTGTAATCGAAGAAGTTAAAAATAGCATGAAACAGAAGTGAACTATCCATAAATTAACTAATGACAAAATTTCTCCCACATTTTTCCCCTTCTTCGAGAACATGGGGGAGGTTTTATGATGTTTTTACTTTCATGATATATAGGTTCGTGATAATCGAGTTTAAGAGATTGTTTAACGCAACCTTCAAATAGGTTGGAACATAATTAAGGTTTAAGTTCACTTTTACTCTGTTCAACAACTTTGACTGGTTTCTCACTCAGATCTAGTAGAACATCATTAACACTTGAGTTATCAGGAGTATTCTGGCTAACATCTCCTTCACAACTATTTTCTACTTCAGATCTGTTGAGTTTGACTAGAGTACTAACATTAGCTTCCGAAACATTTGGAGATCAAATGAACTTAGTTATATCTCATTATATTTTTTTTATGTTTCGGTTTCAGATTTGCTAACATTAGATGAAAAATTATCCCTTGCATAATTTAACATTTTAGTCATCGAAAAAGAAGGAAAAAAAGAGAAAAAAAAAATTAAATGGAGATAAAATAAAAATTGAGACGTGAAGGAAAGAGAAAGAAACGATAAACTTGACGGTGGGAAGAGAGGTAAAAATATGTGGGAGTGAGGGAATGGTTGAAAAATATTAAGAAAAAAGTTAGAAAAAGTGTTGATACAAAATGATTAGAAAACAACACTGAATCTTAAAAAAGGAAATAACAAATGTGAAAAAAGTAAAAGGGATAAGAGTTAAAAGAGGAAATAAAACAAGATGGTATAATTAGAGACTTTGATAAATGAGTAGAGAGCAGTTTTAGCAACTTTGACTCGCATTTGACTTTTTTTGGTAGAACCATATTGTATAATTTTTCTTCAATTACTTTTCTCATTTCATCAAATAGTGTGTAATAATTAAGTACGTTATACATTTTTGCAACTACATTGTATATTTTGTATGGTATTTTATCTAATTAAACTTTTCTAACAAATTATGTTAACTCAACTGTACTATAATCTTGATTACAAGTTTATACAAAATTAAATGAGGTAATTTTTAATGAAGTTCTAAACCAAACAAATCGTGCTAGCTCAAACTGGTCAACCTATATAGTTTGTCTTATTAAGATCTAAAATAATCTCTATTATAACATGCCTATTGTACTTTATAGTTATCATTCATTACCGAAAATAAAAAAAGAATTAAATAGTTAGATACGTTTTTGTTATTTAATATACAGTCATATCATAAGCCACTCGTTTCCGTAACGATATTGGAGGATTTTAAGGAGCAAATATATCATCTATTCGGTAGGCTATTCTAATGTTAATAAACTATACTATTTCGAATAGGAGTCTTTTCCATTATTAATAAATTTCACTGACAACACTTAATGATGATGAGTCTTTTTCATTTTTCAATCACATAGCCTACCAAATGGCTAAACCACCTACCAAATGGGGTATACAACTCACATAATAATAACACACAACCCACCTTGAATATTTAGAGACCACCAGGCCAGGTATACATCTCACCTACTAATAACACACAAGCAACCAAATAATAATGCACAACCCACCAACTAATAACATCGTCAATTCATTAGCAAGGTTGCGAACAATTTTTGCCACTGGGATCTCACGTTCTCGTTCCTTTAAATCATCAACTAAAGTTCTATATTGTTTCGAGATGTACGCCTAGGTGGGTTAACTCCCTTAAAGCTCGGCTTCGTCAGAAAAGTATTTTTCATCTGAGGTTTTACCTTCGTTCACTGGGTTCTCGCGTTCTAGTTTCATCGACTCATCATATTGTGTTGTTTGAGTGTGTCGAGATGAATACTTAGGTGGTATATGACTTTTAACAATGTAAATTTCCCAAAAATGATTTTTTCATCGGAGGTTTTACCTTGGTCTTTATTATTAGTAATTGTCTTTTATTGGATTTTTTGCTTCTTCGGATTGGATTGCGTTGAATATATAAGCAATAATCTTCTATTAGTGAACATGAATGTACTTTTGTCCTAGATTTGTAGTAATGTGGTTGGACCTTCTAGAAAATAATTGTTGGGTTACAGGCCTTATAAGATGGAAACCTTTATAAACTATTGTTGGATATACAAATTTGCCCCCATCAACTTTTAGTATGTCACAAGGAGTTATAAATATGTATCATCTTCAAATAATATATCATAAAAATTCACAAAAGTCAATGGAAATCTAAGTGTCTCCCTAAATATTGTCATATCATATTGATAACTTGTGACAATACTTTGCATAAGCAATATAATTAGGTTTGATAGAAATATTACTTCAACTAAGGAATAGTAGATTTTTCATATTAGTGAGGAATCAGTTTAGAATTTTCCTTTGTTGTATGATTTTCCATTATAAAGGGCTGCTGGCATAATCATCACGTCACTTTAGTTAGGATGCTGACAATATTCGATATTATTTTAATTGGATGCATATGATTAATTCTTATTTAAATATTGTTCTTAATAGATTTAAACTATATATAAAATATGTGTTACCATATAGACTATATGAACATCCAAAAATAATAAGCCAGTAGAAAATGTTAACATTAATATAAATTCTATATAGTAGTGTAATGATCTATTACTAGTGATTTCTCTATAAATGAATGTTTTCAGCAAATCCTATCTCATTCCAATTGGATATTATGGTGTCCTTAATTCCATAAATTTCAATATCAAAGTGGATACTTCTTGCAAGTATTAAAGATATGCAATTTATTTGGTGTGCAAGATCATTACTAATGTTTTACGTTTATGGAATTGCATGATATAATTTTTCTCTTCCAAACTTAAATAAGATTCTATATCAATTCCTAATGGGGTTACTTTAGTGGAGATCAATTATTCTCCAAAAACTAGTGGATCGGTTTTTGTCTCCAGTAGACTTGTTTACTTAGTCGCCTGACCTTCATTGGATGGAAAATTAATTTTGGATACAACAAATATCTCTAGAAATTTAGAAAATATGATGTTATTAAGTTTTATTAAGTTGATAATTATAATGCTTGATTACTGCTTTTGCTGGAAAAATTGGATAACACTTATTTGTTTTTGCAAAAGGTATCGCCGAAGGAATGAACATTTACTTGGTTTAAATGTTGTAGGTAACTCTGAATACTTAATATAAGTACCCTCAATGTTAGTAATAAATATTAAACAAAAATTTGTACAAATTAAACTATATAAGTTAAAGAAACTAGGTGATCACGTGGAGTGGGGCTACATCACCAACTGGACTTGGGATGTAGTGCAAATTTATACATTTTTTTCAGAAGGAAAAAATATATATTAGCCCCCACCACGTGACATATATTTAACCGTTATACAAAAAAAATTAGGATTTTTATCTTCCACATACACTACTACACGTGTTGTTTTTAGCGAGGACGTGTTTAGCGAGGACATTATCTCGCCTAAGATTGGTTGGATTAATCGTGGGATGAAAATAATTTAAAAAGAAAATCCTCGTTGCGGGTCCTCACTAAAGATCTAATCTTTTGCGAGGACATCTATTTCTTCGCTAATATCGATCTTTAGCGAGGACATTTTACATATCTTGCGAGGATTTGATGTCCTCGCTAAAGATTCTGCTGAATTAAAAGCATCCAGCGGGCAGTTAGCCATTAATGCGAAAAATACCACTAAAAAACTCAAAAAACCCCCAAACCCTCCCAATTTTTTTCCCTACTCCACAAATAATTTTCAGGCCCATTATTAATGAAACTTCTCTGATACATCCAACAGGCGTGAGTCCCATTTTCAAGCAAAATTATCCATCACTTAGTCCACAAATTAGGTATTTTTAAATGATGTAATTGTTGGTATATTTTGTATTAGATAAATGCAATCGGTAGTATTGAGTGTTTTTAGATGATATAATGTTAATTTTTAGTGATTTAATAGTTAATTTTTAGTGTTTTTTAAGAGTGTTTTACCCGATGATGGCATATGATATGCCAAATCACATTAAGCTAACACAAAGCACACTATAGTATTTATTTATATGTCTTCAAAACCGATATTCACATGTAATTTGATGTAGCCCGAAGGGTGGAAACTTTTCTCGGTAAACATTTTGATTGGATATGTATCTGGTGTGACAACCCTTTGATCTATATTCAATTAATTAAACAAACGCGTGTATAGAAGATTAACCACACTTCATGTATCAATAAGTACTTGACACATTAATACGTTTGGGATGATAATTTTTTTTACGAGCGGGTCATCATGAAGGAAAATATCATGTTCACAAATTTGTCGGTATATTATATGTTATCCCCATTCCAGGGTCTACCATAATGCTTATGGGTTCAAGCTTCTTTCACATACTATTTTTTTTTTTCATTCTTTGACTAGCCACTGTAGGGTCCCTAGTAATTGTGTTCACCTCAAAATCATATCCTCGGCCAACTTGATTGGATTGATTGTTTGATGCTTATTTCCTTGGCTCACTAATACCAACCAATGTGAATTATTCTTTTAGGTGACTTATACCTTTGTTCAGGATTTTGTTTTTCTTCAACTACTTTTAGCTTGATCTTGTCATCGGCTGGTATAAAGAATTCAACTATCCTTTTAGCCAGTTTATTTATCTTTTTGATTGCTTGCAACTATTCTTATCATGCCCATACTAATTTTTCAAAATGGAAATATTTGGTGTTATATCTTGTTCTTGAATTTGAAAACGTCTTCTATGGCCAACATAATTCCTCAACTTTTACCTCCATTTCTATTCGGTATACAATATCATAAGAGTTTTGTCCTATTCTCTATTGTCCTCTCTTTTCCATGCTTTCGGAACCCCTTATACCCTAATTTTTCTCTAGAATTTTGATGTCAATCATGATATCCTCATATATGCGATTTTCACCGTATTTTCTCTATTTTTTTCTCTTTTGATATCATTCTTTTGTATTTCTGCACCTCTAATGAAGGTCCTAAACTGAGAGATCATATCACATAATGTATCCTTAGGATTTGGGGCTATATTATTTTGAAAGTCTAGATTAAATAAACCTCGTGTGAATACATGATATACGATTGATCGAATCCTTTCGATCATTCTTCCTTTTTGTAAATGCATGTTGCAAACCATCGACTAACTACGCAAAATTATTAACTAATTATGGTTATAACCTGGAAAAATGGTTATGAGCATTTCCGATAAGAGTTATGGTGAATGTTGTTCAACACGAGTCCCTGAAGTAAATCAAATTGCGTTTGGTATGCATCAGGATATGTTGTTCTACCAAAGAACGACATATAAAAAGGCATAAACTTCTTCCACATAGGAGTGTCTAGTTTCTCTAATTATAAAGTATTCCTATAATTGACCGAGAATTTTTTATTAGATTGAAATACTCATAATCCCTCCAGGTTTCTTATTCTATGTCGAAGTTCCCTCAGATGTTAATGTTCTCTTCCTCTTTCCTCCTCAAGTATAGTTCTATAAATCATTGGTTCCCAAGTATACATACCATCATAATGACCCTCAAATCACCTAGTAGTTGAATAACTAAAGGATCTCCATATTGTTGTGTCAACAGAGGCCTCTATTGGTTTGAAATTTACTATATCGACTAGTTTAAATACATAAATATTCATCAAAGAGGAACATCTTTCTTCGTCGGTGCTTGTCTAAATGGATGTGGATCCTCAACTAGAATATGATTATTCACAAAATTTAGATGCATATTAGCATTATTTTCTTGCATGTGATCATCCCTCATTACAACGAGATATATTCTCCCATCCACCAAGGTAGTGTTTGTTACTTCAATTTCCATATGTCATGACAAATTCCTCATAAATATTGTCAAACCCATGTGGAATCCCAATGGAATTAAAAACTTGTTCCCACATACAACGCCAAATCATTATAGTCAAAATTATCCACTTATAATTTTTTTAATTTGATAGATCAATCCTGAACACAAACAAAAGGGGTATATGAGAAACGTCGACGATGTCTAGGAGAACAACGTGATTCGAAAAGTTAAACTGGTACATTTTTGTCGCTGATCCCTGTTATGCTTCCATGATGCAGTATAGTCTACCTGAAACAAGAGACTAGGTCAGGGTTCACATAAGTATATTTTCTAAGTTTATTCTTATGACCTAAGAGATTTTGAGATTGTAGTTTGTATAATGACGACATTATGTTTTAAGGAGAGAGAAGATGAATTTCGTGGGTAGAATTTACCCTTTTACATATGTGGATGGGGTATTTATAGAGGCTTTGGGGCACGCATGAGGATGTTGGGGATGCACATTGTTATAATGATATGAGTGCACACTTTAGGATGTAGTGGGGCACGTGTGGAACTCTTCTTTTCTAGTGATGAGGCGCAACCCACGTGTTTTATACATGTATAAAATTCTTTCCCATTGTATGCATGTTTATGTTATGGAATATCATTTGTTTTCCCTCATCCATAGATTTTTATCCTCGATATAGGTATATATCATTGAATCGTAAAATTACCTTCGGTTTTGGACTTGCTTCACTTGATTTAGTATCGATATTTTATTTTTTCTTATCAGTACATAAATCCGAAAAATAAAACCAAATGAAACAAAATACCTTTAAATAGGTGTCTTATAATGAACCTTTCTAGCACTGCTAGACTCATGTACTCCACTTTCTAAGTTGGGTTCCCCATGATATACAAACCTTTGTCCTTATATGTAGTGCCAATCAACGTGTTTGTCACTTGTTCCTAAAAGGTGTAGTTAGTTGGGGTGAAGGTGACATAGTCATATAATTGTTCTTTTATTTTTATTACAAACATTAGGTTTCAGGCAAACAAGGAACATATAAGATAGGTGATAAGGGAATATTTTGGGAAATATGGGTGGATCGAATTCCTCTAAATTACAGTAATTTTTGAATTTTGTAACTAGGATGAACAACTAGACTCCACCACTTTGGGTGACAATTTAGGATAATTGTAGACATCCTTCCAATCATAAATTGAAGTTTTTGTCTTTACATTTCACTTACAATCAATCGTCTCTTACCACATTATTTAATGAAATGGTTGTTAGTCGAACACTGGCCAAGAAGAAGTAGTTGAATGAGAAAGAGATAGACCTAAGAATAAGCATTTCATAAACCCATGTACTTTCTAATACACTGACCAATTATAATACCATAAGTCATACTCTTGTGGAATTAATTGCATGGTTAAGTAATACATAGTTAACAAGGTCATAACAATCCATGATGTAAGATTCTTGTTAACCATTTAGGAAAGCCTAGCAAATATTCGTTCTGATAAATGGTTACCTAAGCCCTGGTTCAACATGTAAGTAAGCAAGAATATATCCTTAACTAATTATGTATGATGAATACTTTGATCTAATGTTTTTTTTCCTTTACACTCACCCATAGGCTATAAGATAATCTCGCATATTGTAAGAAAACCGACCTCTAAGTCAAAACCACCCATAAGAATAGTAACATTATCTAGATAAGTTAGCTAAGGTACCACCAATTTTTAGTGGTCCAAAACTCTTAGAACCACAATAGTATTGAAGAGTAATTAAAATATTAATTGATAGTGTCTCAAAATATTTATTTATGGATATCAATTTTGCGAGAAATTAATGACCTTTCAAAGTGAGGCATCAATATGTCCAGTATTTTTAGTATATAAATAAAGAAAAGTCATTTATTGTAACCACGATTACAAAAATATTCTTCATAAAGTCTTGATAACTGAAATCTCTCTCTCTCTCTCTCTCTCTCTCTCTCTCTCTCTCTCTCTCTCTCTCTCTCTCTCTCTCTCTCTCACACACACACACACACACATACACACACACACACACACACATATATATATATATATATATATATATATATATAATTCGGGATAAAGTGCGTATAAATTGTAAAAAAAGTGTCTTATATTAGTAATTGGCAAACTTATTTAGATAACTATTTTCAACAATATTGACACATACTATGGGATGAAGAGAGTAATATAAATAATTATTTAATTTATCGTTACCCTACCAATGTGACTTTTTATCATCCATAGCCAAATTCGATATAAAGTATAATTGCGAATCACATAGTGGCTACCACGTGAAATAGGCTAACTGCGATATGAAGTATATATTTCCGCATAAACGCCCATAAATCAAGACATTATTATCTATCTTCATTCAAAGTTAAGCTATGAGTGACAGATCTATTCTTTGAGCGGGTGGGGGCTTAAGCCCACCCTTAATTTCTAAATAAATATAAATTTCTACCATTGTGATGTCCAGTTTTTCAATTTTTTTCCACTGTACATATATGGTTGTTATTAGTTTTTTTCTTAACTAAAAGATCAATTGTAAACGGATTGATCATTTTTCTCAATATTGATTGAAATAAATTTTCAATTTAAGTTGACCTGAACATTGAGATTTTAATTTATATATATGTTTTTAAATAAAGGTAGAAATTTGCCAAGCAGAAAATTATACTTTGAAAAATGGATTGTAGATTTCTTAAATAGAGATTAATTATTTTTTACTCATTATTTTTTCTCAAATGATTTTTTATATACAAATTCACACTTCTTTTCCTCTCCACCCAAATATCTATTTAAAGGTTGAACAATTAAGTATAAAAAAGTAAGACATGCAGGAAAAGTCAAATAACATATAACACAAATTGCCGATGTGTTAAATAATTTAATTCAAAATTATTTTGCTTTTTTTCATTAATAAATTATAACTCATACGAGCTATTACACTCTCTTTTAAAAAAAAAAAAAATTGTAAAGACTGTGACTAATATAGATATTAGGATTTCAAAATTCATAAAAAAATATCTTTATCTTTTTCTTATGAATTATAATTTTAGGATTTGAAATTTTTGTTATACAATATTTTCTTATTCCTCATATTAGTATTTATGATGTCTTAATATTAATGTATAGTAGACAAAAAATATTAATATATATTTTTAATATTAATATTTATATGGGCTTTTTAAATGTAATTGTGTGTGACATAAGCCGTTATCAATACACGAAAGCTAACTATCATATTTATTCTTGGATTCGACATTATTTGTCATTACTTCATCTACCATATGTTCGACTCAAGAGTTGGAGCTTGAATGAGAGTATTTTACCCACTTCGTAATTATCGAGATACTCATCTTATATCTTATTTCATAGTAATAACTTAGCTTAGAAGAGCAAGACGAAAAAACCTAGATCTACCTAGTCTTTCCTTTCTCTTTATGTTTTCAAGTTGCTTTAGATCAAATTTCAACCATGACTTGACCAAGATATAGGTAAGTAAACATTTGATGAAAGTTTCTTCACTGAATCCAGTTAATTTTGTGTTTATTTATCTTTTATTTCAGATCTACTTACCTTCTCACTTAAATTTCTGATTTGAGACCCATTTTGTTATTCTTGTAGTGATTTAAGTGGGTTAATGATTTTTTGTTATATGTTATAGCGGATTTTCAATTAATTTGTGATTTTACCCATTCATTATTCTTTTTATATCACGTATAGTCTATTTGTTGATCTATATGGATTAATCTAGCCAAACAATTTAGTTGATAATTTCCATAGTTGAATTGGTTATTATTGTTTTGAAATTGTTCAATAATGTAACTAGTTATTTGTAAGAATAGTCATTTTCCTTGAATTAATTTTTTTTTAATGAAAAAGAATGTCTATATAATCTACTAACAATCATTAAAAGATTAAACTATATGATAATTTCTAGTTATTAAATTTTTTATATGTTTCTCATTTCATATCTTCCTATTGAACATGCGTATTTCTAAAATCTTTCAAAAAATTATAGTTTAGTTTTTATTTGAATTTTTCATTTTGTTATTTGTACATTTTTTATAAGTCAATATTTTTAATTAAGATCTTAATAAAGAATATAAATAATGGAAATTTTGCATTCACAACGTGTTTAAACGATATAATGACGACAAACGAAAAATAAAATAAATGATAAGGTTGAGGGTGGGGTGAGATAAAAAAACATGAAAGAAATTAGTTATTTAAAAATTAAATATATTACCAAACACACCATTATTTTTATATTAATAACTTAGCGCCAGTTTCGGATTGTTTTTTAAAATAATCACTTAAAGTGGTTTTAGATTTTTAAAAATACTTTAAACCTTTAAAATCACTTTTAGGAAAAGCACTAGATATGTGATTATTAAAATTAGTATATTTAAATATTTTTAAAATTCAATTTATTATTAAATTGAAAATCATTTAACTTTAAAATTTTCATATCATAATTTTACTTTATTTATAGTTTATTATCAAATATAAGGTATTTTTTAAATTTATTAATTTTTTTAACATCATAAGCATTAATTTATAAAAAAAAATATTCATTTATAAAATTAAAATTATCCCTTAATTGATTGGACGGTCTGTTTTATTTGAAAATAAAATAAAGAATAGAATTGAATAGATTACTATAAATTTATTTGACGGTGATATTTTTTATCTTTTATATGATTTTTATTATAAATGCCAATAAAAAAATTAGGGGTGTTGCTCCCGAATCCTTTTAATATTCAAGTCCAACCTTATTTATATTTCTAGATTCGCCAATACACAAAATTTATTAATATAATACCATATATATATGAGGTTTTATACTTTATTTCAATTTAAAAATTAAAAACTCCACGTATAAACTATTGTTTGCATTTGGTATAAAATATAAATTTTATTATTTACTATATATGAGATGTTTTCGTAGAATAAAAATGCTTTATTAATAATAGCAGAATAAAAATGAAAATCATATATATCCTAGAGTTTGGAATATTTTGCATTGATATGAATTAATATAAAACATAAGAATGGTTAAATGAACACACAGACACAATTTTATTATAATTATATATAAATATTTTTTCTTATAATTTAGTCTTATTAATTTTTTTTAATAATACAGTTAAGTGTTTTAGATATGTCTATGGAACTATATATACGATAACAAAGTTTTATTAATTAATCGGTAAATAATCAAAATTTAGTAATGTCAAAAACAGTTAATTATAAATTTTCTAAATATTGTCATTATTGGCTTAAAGAATAGTTTTATTAAAAATTTTGCTTGTCTTAACATAAATATGTATAGGTGATCGCATAAACAAGAACGGGAAGTCACAGCAGATTTATTCAGTGTTGATCAGGTAAGAAGTGCTTCGGTATGGTTGAGGTGCAGCCTCTTTAAGCAGTGGAGCGTACTCACTTTAATGTTAAAGTTTTTTCACCCGAACCTCAAATGTCAAGACGTATACCCCGGCCTCTAGAACGCGCAGGGGTATTCGGGGCTGATCAACTTCAGTGTCTGACTACCGAAGAAACATTCAACAAGATCCTGCTCAATGGGTATTTCAAGAGTGGTATAGAAATTAGAAAGCCCGAGAAGGAGGAGAGTGCGAGTCGAGGTTATATTGGTGAATTTGCGGTTTATACTAAGAGTCTTGATATGGGACTCAGGTTTCCACTTCTTCCATTCATGTCGGATGTTTTGAATGGCTATGGTCTTAGTCCAGGCCAACTTTCGCCTAACTCATGGGCCACAGTAGTAGGTTTTTATATAGTGTGTGTAAAGAAGTTAGAAATCAATCCAACTGCACGTCTTTTCCGAGAATGCTACAACATCCAAAACACTCGTGGTGCAGGTAAGGATCAGTTGGTAAAAGGAGGATGGTATAATCTATGTGGCCGATGTTCCGAACATTTTGGTAGACTTCAGGACTAGTCACAAAGAATGGCGTACATGTTATGTATTCGCCAAAACAAATCCCAACTGGCCTATCACCACGGATTGGGGAGTTATTCCTATGGAGATAGGACAACAGGAGCCCGCCCTGTCTCGTTCCGAGCAACAAATGCTTGAGAAAATCCGAAACTGGCCAGAAAGGTACTCGGTTCTTGACTTGGTCATGCGTAAACCTCTCAAAGAGTCAGGCATTTTCCCTTGGTATACTGCTTGGGTGACGAATCGACTGGAGACACAGGTTCCCCAGGAAACGAATGCTCGCGAGGAAGTGGTCCAAGGCAATGGCGAGTCTGAAGATTCCACAATGAAGGATGATGAGCCTGCAGGTATGTGTTTAAATGCGGTTGTTTACTTTCTCTTTTGCTATTAATTCTTTTTTCTTTTTTTTGCTACATCCTAAAGCTGAGTTCGCAGATGAGAGGAGGATTATATCCATGGGCACAAGTCAGAGAAAGAGAGGTAGAGACTCCTCAGAGTTGTGGAAAAACCCCATTGATTCCCCCTCCGTGGTTGCTCCAAGATATAGTTTGCCTCCTCTTCATTCTCTTCCATCCAAGGCCCCACTAACGGTGACTTCTCAACGCATGTTTATTGACTTGAATCAGCTCCCCTCCATTCCTCCAGAGATTTCTTCTTGGGGTAAGCCTGTTGTATCCACCCTCCAGGCCGGGCCTTCTAAATTGGATGCTGTTTCTACGCCTCCTGGTTTTAACTGTCCTACAAATGTGGCAGGTGCCTTGGAAAGCCAATGTTTAGAGGTAAAGTTGTATCAACATTGATATTCCATTTTATTCTCCTTTTATTAACTTATTTAACGGTCTCTTTTTCCAGCTGACTGATAGTTGCATGCCTCAAACTGTTTCTCGGAAGAAGTATGATGCCCTGAAGGAACAGCTGAGGATTGCAATTCGCGAGAAGCAGTTGAGTGAAAGCCGAGCTGACCAGTGCCAGCGATCACTAGATGATCTTATTCGCACTATGGAAGAGAAGGTAGCCCAGGCTCGGGAAGAAGGTATATTATTCGAGGCTGAACGTTCCCGGAAAATGCTTGCACAGAGGATAGAAGCAGAATATGCGCCCCAGCACAAGGTGGCCGAGAAGGAACACCAAAATTTGATAGTCCAAGTTGCAGAAGATGACCAGGCTAATAACCATATGTTGCCTGCTCATGAGGAGACCTTAGCCGATGCATAAGGATAATTTTTATTTTGAAATTGTTCCGAGATGGCATAAAGCTATGGGATTTGGGGGCAGTTATTGAAGCCTAGACGAAATTTCCTTAGTTTTTGGAGAATTTGAATTTTTCGAGAAAACTTTCAGAATAGGATGCTAAGAGAGACATTTATAAGGGCCTTAATTGGTATGTTTTAAGATTTACTAGGATATGCACTTATAAAATATATGATGATATGAGACATTATAAAGTCTTGTTCGTGGAGGCGGGTAAAACACGTTTGTTGAAAATAAAATGGATAAAACACATTTACTTGATTTGATCCTTTCTCTTCTAGTAAATTCTTTTCTCCTAATAAATTCTTTAGCGAAAAAATTGATCTTTTATAACTTTTATTTGATACATAATTTGGTTAAAAAAAATGATGTTTTATAACTTTTATTTGATACATAAGTGGTTCAGGCCAACTTGTGCATATCATACCATAAGTAGTAGTGTTACGGTTACTCGCTTTAATAATGACTTCTACAAGAACAGCTCAATAGGTTTTCTTGATAAGTTTTACTTTTTCATAATTATTATCCCATAAAATCCAAATTCTCTCGGATTCATCTTAAATATAATTGTGCAGCATTTTCATATAAGAAAAATGAGCGCTTATCATACTTATCGAAATTAACTTTTGTTTCCAAAAGACCAAGCAGTTTAACATTATTATTGCGAATAAAATCATTGACCTCAAGTTGCCTAGGAAGCTTATTAAAGCCTCTTACGTTCCATGAAGCTATTTCATAAGTTAGGAGGACGTGTGATATCTTGAACATACCTATCATTAATAAACATAAGAATGTCATGATCTAGATCATTACGTTTAGTACTTTATAGCTTCTCAAAATAATTATTACTCAGAACATAATTAGATAATTCATGGTGTCGATGAGCACTTGATTTTTGGCTAGAAATTTGCCAATGTTCAGCAAGAGATTTGTTTTTCTCTATATGAGCATTGGAGTAGCAATTTTAGTACTTTGAGGCACCGAAACTTTTTGAACATTGTTTGTTTTCTAAGTGACCAAAATGGTTAAACTTAAAACAAATAATTGGTTTCCAGTTGTATTCAACTCGAACTTCTTAAAGATCACTCATGCCAATATCAATATAATCTTTATCAGGAAGAATTTCTTTGGTGTTTATTTTAACATAAACACGAGCATAACCTAATCTAGATTTTGACTCAGTTATAGAATCTATTTGCAAAGTAAAACCCATACCAGTAGCGATATAACTCAACCCAGATTGTGTCCAAAGATCCATAGGGATATTTTAAAGTTTAATCCATATGGAAATCTTTGATATATTAATCTTCTCGAATTGCATACCGGCTTTCAAAGGTCTGAATAAAAGAAGCTTTCGATTAACATGCCACATATGCTCTAAAGCTCTATTATAGTATAACTGATTTTCAAACTTATCGATGTATTTACCTTGACTGCTAGACTTTATGTCAACTATTTCAATTTTACCCTAGTGAAATCGAAGAAGTTAAAAATAGCATGAAACAGAAGTGAACTATCCATAAATTAACTAATAAGAAAATTTCTCCCACATTTTTCCCCTTCTTCGAGAACATGGGGGGAGGTTTTATGATGTTTTTACTTTCATGATATATAGGTTCGTGATAATCGAGTTTAAGAGATTGTTTAACGCAACCTTCAAAGAGGTTGGACCATAATTAAGGTTTAAGTTCACTTTTACTCTGTTCAACAACTTTGACTGGTTTCTCACTCAGATCTAGTAGAACATCATCAGCACTTGAGTTATCGGGAGTATTCTGGCTAACATCTCCTTCACAACTATTTTCTACTTCAGATCTGTTGAGTTTGACTAGAGTACTAACATTAGCTTCCGAAACATTTGGAGATCAAATGAACTTACACATAGGTATTTCAAGCCAACTTACACATACCATACCATAAGTAGTTTTACGCTTAATATATACGTCTTTCTATATATATTTTCAAATAAATCAAATATAGGTTATCAATATTCAAAAAAAAAATCAAAACTTATACCTCTCTTATTTTAAAATATTTAAAAGCAAAAGAAATAATATAAAATATTTTTTTAGACTTAACTGTTAGAGTTTCTCTATATTACTATTATTGATTAAGAATAAATATTTATTCTAGAAATATAGTAATGATGTCAAAGTTTTGCAAAAAATTTATAATTTATATAGAACATTACATACATAAATAATAAAGAACAAATGATTTAATAAGGAATGAAATCAAATTAAAATATTTACATATCTATATACATCTTATTTTCAATCATTAATTAATTTTTATATCTTTAACACTCCTTCTCAAGTTGGGGGTAAATGTCTAATATGCCTAACTTGTTACATATAGTATTACTTAGGCTTTATGATGAGGTTTGGTTAGAATTACATAGAGCTTAAGTCCTAACGTGAATGAGTTTAGTATATGGAGGCCTAGAGGACGTTCCTATGTTAAGATCTCAAATCAGATGACAATCTACCCACTACAAGAAATGATTCTTGGAAATATGCATGTCAAATTGTTTTTTTTTTTATTACATCGGAGACCCAATGGGTCATGTTACAAACAAAAGAAAACGCACTAGACTAGTTGTTAAATTGTTATTTACATGCAATCTCATCAAACCATCATGGCAAAGACCTAGTTTGCTGACTAACTGCTTTGTCCAAACTAGCTCATATTATGTTTTTTCCATTTTGTTGAATTATGACTCTGCACACGATCGAGATATAATTGTCTGCTTTTTAATCTTCAAACATATAAGGTTGCCACGAAAGATGATGCAATATCCAATTTTGGACCTTTGATTTGTAGTACTATGATCCTGATTTGAATATATGATTCCTTTACATGGAGATCCCTTGGGTATCTAAGTATCCAAAGATATGCATCCTAGTGTGTATAGTGTGGGGCTAACATGCCTTACTACACTAACTGGATAAGAAATGGTTGCTCGAGTAATTATTAGGTAATTTAGTTTTCCAACTAGTCCATGATATCTCTTAGGATCATGTAGTGGTGCATTGTTATCAGGCATGCATTCGGTTTCAGGAACCATCTGTAAAATAATAGGTGTGCATCCAAGCAACCCGTATTTCCACATCAAATCAAGAAAATACTTCCTTTAATAAATAAGGATCTTACAAGGATATTGTGATACCTCTATGCAATAAAGTTTTTAAGTTTACCAAGATCAATATTCTAAATTCGCCTATTTAAAAACTTATTCAATACTGAGATCCCCTCGACATCATCATTGGTAGGGCTGCAAATGAACTAATACGCTTACTAAGGGCTCAGGTTTGATTTCGCTAAGAGTTTGTTTGAGTTCGGCGCGTTAGTTAAACAAGCCAAGCTCAAACTTTAAATTCAGGCTCGTTTACTAAATGAGATGAACTCAAACTTGTATAAGCTCAACTCATTAAACTCGTGAACAGTTTGGTAAGAGTTCATTAAGAATTCATTAATAGGTAGATATATTCAATTAAAAGCAATCAATATATATATATATATATATATATATATATATATATATATATATATATACAAATTCAAATTACGTAAACCTTTTGTATATGTAATTAATAATAACTAAAATATTCTACATCTAATAATATTCTTTTTTGTTTTCATCAAATCAAATTATGTAATGTGGTGTATATTAGTTGTAATTAACTTAATTTTAAATCACCGAAAATCACAAAACAATAATAATATATATCGTAGAAAAATAAACGAGACTTAAATGTGTCTTAAACAAACCAAACTGAGCCAAACTCAAGTTTAGAAAAAATTAACGAACCAAGCGCAAAAAAGCTAAAGTTTGACTTGCCTCACTTCGTTTCAACCTCAAACCAAACTCAAGAAAGCTAAAATTTTATGTGGTTCGGGACGTTTACAGCCCTAATCATTTGTGATAATTAGTTCATCAACATATGCGACTAGGTTGAAAGTTTCATATTTAAGTGTCTATAAAAGATGGAGTGGTCATTAGCTCTCTTGGTCATGTCAAACTTACCAAGTGTCTGGTAGAGATGCACAAACTATGATTGGGGGAATTTCTAAACCATTAGCGAATTTCACAAACTACAGACTTTGGAAGCCTCTTCCAAAACAATGAGTCTATGTGTCATGGTCATGTAAACCTCCTCCTCAAGGATTTCATTATGAAATTAATTATTTACATGTAAGTGGTGAAATGGCTAGTGTCAAACATCAGCTAGAGACATATCGATTACATTGTTTTCAGGGTTGCTTTCTTCATGTATTGATTCGTGCAATGTTTCTACAAGATTGATTAGTTTGTTTCTTCGATATTCATAGCATACTAGTTTTGTCAGCTGATCTTCTCATCGGATTTCAACGATAATAAAAGTTCTTTAAGAAATTTCACTTTTAGGCGATATGACTTCGCTAAAGAAACTTTCCCTTCTTCGCATCACTGATGATATGAATTATTGGCTACTTTATTTCTATAATTTAAGTATTGTGCCATTCTTGGAGCAGATGCCTTTCAGATTAGACATGTGTTATCATAACAAAAATTCGCATATCATATCCACGTGGAGCACGATGATTGGTGCGTAGTGGATTGTTTGACTATTTTGGGGAGCCAAATTGCATTTTAAAGCCTATATAATGGATCTTTCTATTATTCTACTTACCTATTTATATAGGTACTTATTCACGGAGCATTTTTTAAGAATTCCTTCAGCTCCCGACAATTTTCTTCGGCTTTTCTATATGAGGTAAGCTCTCTTCTTCATGATGCATTATTATTTTTACTTTGTTTTTTCTTCTCTTTCCCTTATCTCACTGATTTTATATTAGTTTTGAGAATTAAATGCTTATATTTCAAGAAGTTAGTGAGTAGAATGGCAAAAAAAACCTATTTCACTACTACATTTCGCCTGTTTATCGACGACAGATCACCGGCGAATCACGGGTCGTCGGTAAACGTCCTTGATTACCGACGACGACGTTGTCGCTAATATTTACCGACAAATCGCCGTCGTTAATTAGTTGGTTTGAATTTTTATTTTTTTTAAACGTAAATTTGCCGTCGCTAATGAGGACGACGACGTTTTTCGCCCTTAATTAGCGACGAGTTTATTATAATTACCGACGAATTTACGTGTCGTCGGTAATTAATTAATATATTTTTAAAGGCTGCAGGTTTTTTATCTCATAAAACACCCACACACACCCAAAAACACCTCCGAATTTCTCCCAAAAAATCCCAGAATTTTTTTTTTCTATCCTAATTGATTCTCCAATTTGTCTTGCACCATTCCCGGGTCCATAATCAAGGTGGGGCATTATCAATATCCATTTTCATCAAAAAATTTAAGGTAAATTCATGAAATTCCATGTTTTTAAAATTTAATTTTTATTTTAGAATTGTGTTTAATTGTTGATATATGATGTGATTAGGTGTATTAGTACATTGTCTAGGTGGGTTGTGGTCATCAATCCTCTTCTTAACCATCTAATTCAAGGTATTTTCAAGAAATTTCATGCTTTTTCATTTTTTTTAATTGATATGTGTTAGTTGCTATAATTAGACATGATTAGGTTGATGAATTACATGTGATTTGCTTTACCTTTTTATTATTGTGTCTTGTAGTATGCATGTTTGGTTGTATTTAATTTTTTGTGTTCATATATTATTATTTGTTTTATTAATTATATGAATTTTATTATCTATATATTGTGTTGTAATTTTATTTATTCAATGGTTTGTAATTTTATTCATTCAATGGTTTGTAATAATTATTCATTCAATGGTTTGTAATTTTTATTATGTCATTTATTGTGTTGTAATTTTTATTCTTCTTTTTAATTGGGTTGTAATAATTATATATTTTATTTGTCTAGTTGTATAAAATTGTTGCGAAGAGATGAATCCGGATTTGGATAAGAGTTGGATCGATACAACTAATTACTATACGAAAGAATATGTATCTGGGGTTATTCGTTTTGTCGAATATGCAGAGAAAAATGAAGATTGTACCACTGGTTTCATGTCTTGTCCGTGTACGAAGTGTAATAATTACTCTCGAAAACCCATCGACGAAGTTAGGGCCCACCTTCTTAAACACGGTTTCAACAAAACATATCTTGTTTGGACAAAGCACGGCGAGAACGAGGTGGTAATTCTCGAGACAATTCACGTACCAAACATAGATAGCGAAATGCATCGTGTTTATGAGGATGTGAGACAAAGTTACTATGTTGGTGGTCATCCGGGAGATATTGAAATGAGAGACGCACATCTTCCTAGTCAAAACAGTTTTGATTCATTGTTCGAAGAATTGGAGACAGAATTATATCCTGGTTGTACAGCGATGAGTTCATTGAATTTCATTGCCAAGCTTATGCACGTAAAAGTAAAGAACAAGTGGAGTAACACATCATTCTCCGAGCTGTTAGAGTTGGTTGGTCGTGTTTTACCGAAACCTCACAACTTGCCCGATTCTTACGAAGCATGCAACAAGAAACTTAAAAGTTTGGGCATGGGGTATGTTACTATCGATGTTTGTTTGAATGATTGTGCAATCTTTTACAAGGAGAATGAAAAACTTGACAATTGTCCAGTATGTGGTGAATCAAGATATGACCCGAAGAAGGGTAACAAAGTACCGCATAAGAAGTTTCGTTACTTTCCGATTGCTCCGAGATTGCAGCGACTATACGCATCGAAACACACCGCTGAAGAAATGATATGGCACCATACCGGAAGAAGTTCCGATCCAGATGTGTTGCGTCATCCGGTTGATGGTGATAGTTGGAAGAGATTTGCAGCGCTACATCCTGAGTTCGCCAGTGAACCTCGGAATGTATATTTGGGCCTTGGACTCGATGGGTTTTGTCCGTTCTCCATGCAAAACAACTCCTACAGTATGTGGCCTATCATATTGACCGTCTACAACTTGCCACCGTGGACATGCATGAAGGAGACCACATTTCAGCTTTGTTTGTTAATTCCGGGTCCCCGCTCACCCGGAAAGGACATGGATGTCTTTCTCCGTCCTATTATAGACGAGTTGGACATGTTGTGGAGAACAGGTATCCATACGTATGACGCCCACACGAAGCAAATGTTTTTAATGAAGGTTTGTGTGTTGTCCACGACCAATGATTACCCCGCTCGGTCATACGCTTCAGGATGGTCGGGTCAAGGTTACATGACTTGCCCAGAATGCATGGATTCCACTCCTTCGTTGAAGGTGAGGAAAGGGGTCGTTTACTTTGATCATAGACGTTGGTTACCTATCAAACATGATCTCAGAGATGATACGGTTTCCTACAAGGAAACCGATAAACGTGCCCCACCGAGGAAACATAGTCCTGCTAGTATTCAGACACAGCTAGATGGGCTTCCGATTGTGTTTCCCGGTAAACACAAGGATTTCGGGGGCAAGGTGACAAAAAAAACAGGGCCGCGTGAGACAAACTGGAAAAAAAAGAGTATTTTTTATCGTTTACCGTATTGGTCAGAAAATTTGTTAAAACATAACATCGATGTAATGCATTGCGAGAAGAATGTGTGCGACAGTTTGCTTGGTACGGTTATAGGAGTTGATGGTAAAATAAACAAAGATAACGTGAAGGCGCGAATGGATCTTATGGATTTGGGAATTAGAAAGGAGTTGTGGATCTCATCCGAAGAAGGTAAGACGATACTAAAGCGAGGAAAGTATACGTTATCAGCGGAGAAGAGGAAGATTTTTCTCGAGTGGTTACGGGCACAAAGGTTTCCAGATGGTTTCGCGTCTAGTTTGAGGAATAATGTTCACATTGATACGGGAAAGATTATTGGAATGAAATCGCATGATTGTCACGTTATGATGCAGTATCTCTTTGTTTGTTGTCTTCCCGGTCTTTTAGATGATAAGCCGATTAGCGATGCGGTAATTGGCTTAGCGAACGTGTTTAGAGTTGTTTGTAGCAAGAATTTGAGTAGGAAACAGTTGTTAACCGGTAAGGCAAAAGTGGCTGAAGTAATGTGCAAACTAGAAACTATCCTGCCTCCTGCATTTTTTGACATAATGATCCACCTGGTGATACACTTGTATGATGAAGCATTGCTAGGGGGCCCGGTTCAAATGCGGTGGATGTACCCATTTGAAAGGTATTTAAAAAAGTTGAAAGAGTATATTCGAAACCCAGCTAGACCAGAGGGTTCAATAGCCGAGGGTTACGTGGCGGAAGAGACGTTGAATTTCATATCCAAGTACCTTAGTGAAGAAAAAACAAAGTTCAACATTGTTATTTATATTTATATCTTTATTTATTTATATTTATTTATTTATATTTATATATTTATATATTTATATATTTATAGGTACCTTAGTGAAGAAAAAACAAAGTTCAACGATTCAGGCAGATACAACGAACCACCGCCAGTGCATAGAGAGTTATCCGTTTTCAAGTCCCAGTGTACTCCAGTTGGCAAGAAAGTATCTGGTGCTTTAGCGTATAAGGATAAGGAGCACGTCATTTATTATATTTTGAATAATTGCGACGAAATCGAGACATTTAGGACGTAAGTAACGTTGTTATTTATATGTTTATATATTTATATATTTATATATTTATATATTTATATATTGATATATTTATATATTTATATATTTATATATTTATATATTTATATATTTATATATTTATATATTTATATATTTATATATTTATATATTTATATTTTTATATATTTATATATTTATATATTTATATTTATAATGATTTATTTATATACCATTTCAATTATAGTGAACACAGATCCACACTTTCGGGAACGACTGGCGAAATAGATTATATGCACCGTCAAATGTTTAAGGATTGGTTTTTGGATAAGGTATGTAACATTGGTTTAAATAGTATTCTTTTTATTTTCAATGTATCTCATGTTTTTCCAATGACAGGTTCATGGAATGGAATCCCGTGGTGATCCGTTAGCTACCCCTGAGATAGTGTCATTGGCAAACATGCCTTATGGTGCGGTGCATATGTACGATTCATGTGTTGTGAACGGTGTAAAGTGGATAACAAAGAGTAAAGGAGAAAAAAGAGTGACGCAAGATTACGGTGTATGCGTCATGTACGATGGGTCACCATATTACGGCGAATTATTGAAAATCTTGGAGCTAACATACACTGGAGGGTGCTCGGTTGTTATATTTGTATGTAAGTGGTACAAGAAGAGTGAATCAAGGATAGAACACGGGGTAACCTTTATCAACACAGCAAGCGTTGATTGGCCAAACGAACCATACATTCTAGCATCGCAAGCAAAGAAAGTGTTTTATATTGACGAGATTCGTGCAAAGAAAACATCGAAAGAATGGAAGGCCGTTTGGGAAATAAATGATCGGCATGGATGGAGTCCCGAGTTATGGGGTTCGGAATCATTACCTACCAACAATGAGAGAATCACAATACCTTTGGTTAACCCTGGTAATTTTTCCGTTATGATGAACTTGGCAACTACGGAGGAGGTCGAGATTGACCAATCTCATTTTCGTATTCAATTGCCTTTTGAAATTAGCACTGTTGAGAACGAGGAAATGGAGGATGACACGTGGGAAGAATATGGAGACGAAGAACCTATTGAGTTTGATAGTGATAGTGAGCCTATAGTTGACAGTGGAGATGAAACTGACTAGTTGTATTTTTTTGATTACATGTATTTTTTGTTTTTTGTATTTGAATTTGAATTCTATAGTTGACCAAATTCACCAAACACTATCACTTGACTCCTATAGTTGACCAAATTTACCAAACACTATCACTTGACTCAAGTTTGACTCCTATAGTTGACCAAAATCACCAAACACTATCACTTGACTCCTATAGTTGACCAAATTCACCAAACACTATCACTTGACTCCTATAGTTGACCAAAATCACCAAACACTATCACTTGACTCAAGTTTGACTCCTATAGTTGACCAAAATCACCAAACACTATCACTTGACTCCTATAGTTGACCAAAATCACCAAACACTATCACTTGACTCAAGTTTGACTCCTATAGTTGACCAAAATCACCAAACACTATCACTTGACTCAAGTTTGACTCCTATAGTTGACCAAAAGCACCAAACACTATCACTTGACTCCTATAGTTGACCAAAATCACCAAACACTATCACTTGACTCCTATAGTTGACCAAAAGCACCAAACACTATCACTTGACTCCTATAGTTGACCAAAATCACCAAACACTATCACTTGACTCAAGTTTGACTCCTATAGTTGACCAAAAGCACCAAACACTATCACTTGACTCCTATAGTTGACCAAATTCACCAAACACTATCACTTGACTCCTATAGTTGACCAAAATCACCAAACACTATCACTTGACTCAAGTTTGACTCCTATAGTTGACCAAAATCACCAAACACTATCACTTGACTCCTATAGTTGACCAAAATCACCAAACACTATCACTTGACTCAAGTTTGACTCCTATAGTTGACCAAAATCACCAAACACTATCACTTGACTCCTATAGTTGACCAAAATCACCAAACACTATCACTTGACTCAAGTTTGACTCCTATAGTTGACCAAAAGCACCAAACACTATCACTTGACTCCTATAGTTGACCAAAATCACCAAACACTATCACTTGACTCAAGTTTGACTCCTATAGTTGACCAAATTCACCAAACACTATCACTTGAATAAGATTGAAGAAAATTTAATGGAAAAAAAAAAGAAATATATAATAGGAGAATCATAGAAACCATAAGAAAATTTAAAAAAAAAAAAAAATTAGCGACGACATGCAAGGATTTAACGACGACATTCAACATTTGAATGTCGTCGGTAATGTTTAGCGACAACACACAAGCTCATTTTTGTCGCTAATATTTCCCAAAAATTTTCATTGGCCAACATGGGCGGTCAAGTTTCCCGCTCACGAAAATTAGCGACGATTCGTTTCGAATAGCGACGACCTTGTCGTCCGTAATCAAGGACACGCTAGCGTCATGTGTACGGAGTGGGCCACGTGTCCTCAATTACCGACGATTAACTAACGATTACCGACGACAAGGCGTGTCGTCGGTAATTTCTTATTCTATATGACCTAACCGAGCTCATTTCTTCCTCACTCACCACAAATATTACACCCAAAAAACGCCATTTCCTCCCATTCCAATCCATTCCGAGGCAATACAACAACAAATCCAACAACAAGGTAAGCTTAATCCTTCCATAAACACCATTCAATTTCTAATTTTTAATTTTTAATTTCTAATTTCAATTTCTAATATCTTTTTTGTTTGTTTTGTTTTTTGTTTCCTTGTTTCTGGCATGGATTCATGGATGGAAACTACACATTATCCACGTAACAGGTAACAATTTTCGATTTTTTTTTTTTTTTTGGGGTTTTTTGGATTGATTTTTTTTGTGATTGTAATGATGTTTTTAGCATATTCCGAATTTTGATGATGCTATTTTAGGTTGTTTAGTATATTTTTGGAATTAAAAACATAACAGAATGATGAATTTCATGATTTTTGATAGAAAATTAGGGTTTTGATAGGATTTTTGCATTGTTTAATATGTATGATATGTTTACGATATGATTTTCAGAGATTAAATGACTTGTTATGTGATATAGGGACTTTTTTGCAATATATTAAAATTGTATGATTAAATGAAAAATGGACCAAAATGTATAGTTGAAAAATATAGGGACTTTTTTGCAATATATTAAAATTGTATGATTAAATGAAAAATGGACCAAAATGTATAGTTGAAAAATATAGGAACTTTTTTGCAATATATTAAAATTGTATGATTAAATGAAAAATGGACCAAAATGTATAGTTGAAAAATATAGGGACTTTTTTGCAATATATTAAAATTGTATGATTAAATGAAAAATGGACCAAAATGTATAGTTGAAAAATATAGGGACTTTTTTGCAATATATTAAAATATAGGGACCTTTTTGCAATATATTAAAAAGTGTAAGGGCTTATTTGTAATTAATTAAACTATGGGGACTAATAAGTAATTTCTAAAATTGTAGATGGCTGATGTTATGGGACGTGGTCACGATGGTGATGGATTCGGAAGCGATCCCCCGAGGGGTCCTAATCGGGGACTCCAAGACTGCGACCAACCTTCAGGTAAAAATACTTAATAAATTTTAATTTCATAAATTTGATTTTTTTTCGAATAAATAATTAATAAATTATACTCAATGTAACAGGAAATCCGAAGAGAAGACTTCGGAAACCCCGAAGCACCACCTCTATCCGAACCGCCCAAGAGACGCTTAAGAGAGTTGGGTGGCCCATACCGATCGAATTCTCCGTCATCGACAAGACGTGGAATATAGTGGGCCCCCACTATAAACACGTGGGTCAGGTCATCGGGCACGCGGTTCGAGAATTTGTACCCCCCATGTACAAACAGTGGATAGATGTCCCCGAAGGTCGGATAGGGGGTATTTACAGCCGTCTTCAAGAATTTTTTGACGTGGAGGGGTGGAGGAGAAGCGGTGACTGGGAGGAAATTTCCGAAAAGCTGAACAGCATGTCTTCGGCCTGCTATCGGAGATGGAAATCCGACTTGAAGTCGGATTACTACAACAACGGTCTCGCTCCCCCGGATGTTAAACCCGAGTATTAGGCTATTGCCAAGAAGAATTGGGACGATCAGAATGCCCAGGTAACAAAAAAAATTATTTATTACATCTATTTTTCGTTATTTATTAGATTTATAACTTTTTTGTTAATTATTTGTAGGCCCAGGCGGAGATTAATCGGAAAAACCGGGAGCAGCAGACTAGTGCGAGTAGGGCTGGGTCTCGGAACCTATCCCAGACTAGGGAGGTTATTATGGAGGTATAATTACATTTAATAAAAATATAATTTAGTATCTTAATAATTTATTTATGTTTAGTTATTTAATATTTGGTATTGAAAATTGTATAGGGGACGCTTAAGACCGTGACGAAGGAGCCGATGATTTTCACGGACGAAGAAACCCAAGAGGAGATGGAGCTTCCTCCATTGAGCAGCTACTTCGATCATCTTGCATACGATTCGGCTAGTGACAGCTATCGAGACGCGCGATTAGAAAAAGCTAGTGTAAGTATTTCTTTTTAATTACTTAATAATTTTATTTTTTACTTTATTTGATATAAAACTAATTTATTTTAAAATTAAATATAATTACAGGCTGTTTTACGGGAGAAGATGCAGAAGAAGGTTGTGGAGGCTGCAGCCGAGGGCACCGAGATTACTACGGAGGAGCAGATGGATGCGATTTTGGAGACCATTATGGAGGTCATGGCCCCACCGAAGACAAGACACTGGGTGCCTACCATTGGACCTGTCCGGAAGAAATCACGGAAACAAACAAAAGCCGATGCTGCGAGCGAGGAGCTACTGAAGGCGATGTTCGCGGGCATGAACGAGTTTCGAGTAAAACAAGGACTTGAGCCTATACCAGATCCATCCTCCACATCGACCAGGCCCACTGCTTCTTCGAGCCAGTCGAGTCAGCCTCCGAGCTTAACGGACACGCTCTTCGATGCGTTAAATGGTATGAGGATGGCTCAAGGACTAGCCCCGATCGCCCACCCCCAGCCCCCCCAGCCGCCCCCGAGAAGGAGTCCCGAGGAACGAGAAGATGATGATGATGATGCTTAGTATGAGTTGGTTTTTATTTACGTTTTATTTGGTTTGTAAGAATTTGACTTTTGATTGGGTTTTTTTAAGACTTTTGTTTGGTGTGTTTAAATTATGTTGACTACATTTGACTTTATGTAAGACTTTTTTTACGGTTTTAGTTATGATTCGGGTTTTTCTATTAATTATTGAATTTTATTCGTATTATATTTATAATAAAATCAAACCTCAAATCAAAACAAAACAAAAATAATTAAAACAAAATCAAATTGTATTTTAAAATTAAAAAAAAATGAATTTTAAATTTAAAAAAAAATATATACCGACGACATGCAAGGATTAAACGACGACATTCATCATTTGAATATCGTCGTTAATTCTAAAAAAAAAAAAATTTAATCCTGAATTTAATAATTAAAAAAAAATAGCGACAACTTGTCGTCGCTAATAATTGTCGGCAAACTGAAAAAAAAAAAAATTCAATTATCGGCAGGGAAAAAAAAAGAAAAACGAAAAACATTGTAACGGCGACGCTTGCCGTCGGTAATCTTGCCAATCAACGACGGCGTCGTTTCGTCGGTAAGATTGCCGACGAAAAGTGCTTTATTCGCCGGTAAGTCTTGATTTACCGACCAATTTCTAGGAACGACGTGTTACCGACGACGTGTCGTCGCTAATCAAGTTTAGCGACGAATTTACATAGTTTACCGACCACACGTGTCGTCGGTAAACAAGCGAATTCCAGTAGTGTTTTGAGAGATTTGTTCGAGTGGTTTCTTGCTTGCCTCGGTGCTTCTAGTTGCTAGTCCTAGTACAAAGAGGAATTTGTGAGGTTATACAAGGTATCGTAATGTATATATCTAAGAAAGAGTCTGCTAATAGCATCCCACACCCCGATAGGAACGTTGAATACACCTACATCAAAACATCTGGAGATGGTCAAGCCTCAACCTTCCTGTATTCCTCAATTTCTTATTCACGCTCCACAACTTCATTTCCTTCCTGATACATAGTGGTCTGATCTATTAGTAAAATATGTCTCCGTGTTTTGAGGTGCTTCTCAGGCGGTGGATCTTTTTCAAGATTATATTAAGAACTCTTATGTTGTACCCGAGATAAGCGCATGAAAACTGAGCTTACAACTCTTTATAATAAGATATAGATGACTAATCATTTAATGCAAGTATTTCTAGAGAAACTTACAAAAAAAACTATGTTTGGTATGAAGACACATCGTGAATTTCCAGAACGCCAGGACAAGATTGAGAGCTTTACTCATGAACTGGTTGAGGCCAAGTCGAAGACTATTGACGATTACAAGGTTTTTTCTTGCAGTTCTTCATATATATATTATCTTCGACGATTGTGTACTCAGGTCAAACTTTTATTGTGTGTTATTTCTACTAGTGATAGGGTCGATTTTTTAACATGCTTTCGGTGCTTAACAATGTTCATGTACATTCCATCTTAAGCTATTTTGGAGAGGCCAACTACCGGAAGGTTTCTATTTGGACAAGCCTTTCTTTTGTCATTGTCAAGGGGGCTTTGCTTTACCGACCCATTTTTATATGGCCAAAGAGACATTATATTGTAATTGTTGGGGGGCTTTGCTTTGCTGGACCTTTTTGTTGTATAGAATGCATTAATAAGTTTCTAACCTTTGTTGTATAGAATGCATCGATCAACTTTGTTGGCCGACCCCTTAGTCAAAATTCATAGGAGATCAGTTGTCAACACAAAGCCATTCTCTATGTTTCCAACGTATGGTTTGTCTTCAAGTACCAACAAATTTGTTAAATTGCCAACTCAACCAAAAGTCCGAACTGTTAGGAGGAGGCATTATATAGTGGGTGGCGGTCGAGAGACTCGAACCCGTGATCTCTCCAACACGCCCCCTCACGTGCAAGCTCTCAAGAAGCACGTGCAGATTTTTTAAGTGGGTGGCGGTGGAGAGACTCGAACCCATGACCACGGTCTACCGTGGAGCTCTGATACCATGTTAAATTGCCAACTCAACTAACAGTCCGAACTGTTAGGAGGAGGCATTATATTAATGAGATTTTATATCTCAACAAAATTTAGCCTTTCATATTCCAAAATACCACTGGTCTTACCAAAAAGTTTTTACTTTCTACTTTTTCAGGTTGGAAAATCTTTTCGCCACCCTCATAGCATATGATCACAAGAGGCTGATCTTAATAGGGAAGTTGGTATTTTGTTTCTTGACACAAAGTAGGTCTTTAGTTGAACGTTGATTTGATCTTGTAAAATGTTTATTATTATCATCTTCATACTCCCGAAGATCTTGTCTCATATATAATTCAATGGGTATAAGAGTGCATGAGGGTAGTTATGGCTAATACATACATTATTATGAAAATATTCCATTCTATTAAAACAGTATGTAAATGAAGATAATTTATGAGAGGCTATATAGAGACAAGAAGAGTATATTATTACATGGATTTCCATTTCTTTTGAGGGAGTGGCCAAACCCTTTATATATGCATTATGAGACTATATAACTAACCTACTAATTACATAATAAGTAGGATGTTACAAGGGATAAATGTGAATGTTACACTACCCCACTACTCTATAATAATAATAGCCACTAATAATTTGGTTTATAACACTCCTCCTTGGATATTATTTTAGATACACATTTGTAATTGCCTCATTAAAAATCTTGCTAGTAAAACCCAATGGGATAAAACCTAGTCAAGGGAAAAAGAGTGCAATGTGTACTCCCCCTCATTTGTAGAAGTCAAGATAAATCTCTAACTCGACGCATTCCAACCTTGTGTATTAATCCTTCAAACATTTTCGTAGGTAATGCCTTTGTAAATAGATCTGCTAAATTTTCACTTGATCGAATTTGATGGACGTCTATTTCACCTTTCTTTTGCAGTTCATGTGAGAAAAAAACTTTGGTGAGATAATGCTTGGTTCTGTCGCCTTTGATAAATCCTCCCTTGATTTGAGCAATACAAGCGGCATTGTCTTCATACAGTATGGTTGGACCGGTTTTCATCGTTTAAAGGCAACTTCTCCTTGAATATGTTGGATCAAAGATCTCAACCAAACACATTCTCAACTAGCTTCATGTAATGCAAGTATCTCTGCATGATTTGATGAAGTGGCTGATAAAGACTGCTTTGTAGAACGCCAAGAGATTGCAGTACCACCAAAAGTGAATAAGTATCTAGTTTATAATCGTCCTTTATGGGGATCAGATAGATAACCAGCATCTGCGTATCCAAATAGTTCTGCTTGAGAATTTCGTGAATACAATAGCCCTCTATCTATAGTTCCTTGAAGGTAACGAAATAAGTGTTTTATTTTGTTCCAATGTCTTCGAGTTGGGGTAGCACTATACCTAGCTAACAAATTTACAGAGAATGCTATGTCTGGTTTGGTGTTGTTTACAACATACATCAGTACTCCAATGGCATATAAATATGGTACTTCTGGACCAAGTATTTCTTCATTATCTTCTCGAGGACAAAAAGGGTCCTTGTGTACATCTAGTGAATGAGCGATCATAGAAGAAGCTAATGGATGACATTTATCCATATTAAACTTTTTAAGTATTTTCTCTGTATATGTTGATTGATGGAGAAATATTCCATCTGATAAATGTTCAATTTGTAAGCCAAGACAAAACCTAGTTTTTCCGAGATCTTTCATCTCAAATTCTTTACTCAAGTCTGTGGCTACTAATGTGAGCTCTTCAAGGGTCCCAATTAGATTCAAATCATCAATATATACTACAATAATGACAAACCCATTGTTTTATTTCTTGATAAAAACACATGGGCAAATGGGAATGTGGGTGTATCCTTCTTTAAGAAGGTAGATACTAAGACAATTATACCACAATCGTGCAGATTGTTTTAAACCATACAAAGATCTTTGTAACTTGATTGAAAAAATTTCTCGAGAATTCAAGTTGCATGCTTCTGGTACTTTTAGTCCTTCTGGGTCTTTCATATAAATTTCACTATCAAGTGATCCATAAAGGTGCATTTGAAGTCCTTCAGAAATTGTCAAACTGATTAGAAACCTGAAAGTGATTGCATCCACCATTAGAGAATGTCTCCTCATAATCAATCCCAAGTCTTTTGGAGAAACATTGTGCTACAAGTTGTGTCTTATATCGCACAATTTCATTGTTTTCATTTCTTTTTTGCACAAATACCCACTTGTAGCCAACAGGTTTAATATTTTTAGGTGTTGGAACGACATGTCCAAATACTTCACGTTTGGCAAGTGAATTTAGTTCAACTTGTATCTCGTCTTTCCATTTTGGCCAATCATTTCCATGTTGACATTATGGACTTCGGTTCAAGTTTCTCACTTTCATTCATTAAATCAGTAGCTACTACATAACAAGGATTTGATCTCGGTTCCATATAATTCCTGTAGAAACATAATTGATTGAGATCTTTTCATTTTCAACAATTTCATTGTTTAATTCATGATTAGCTACTTGAGATTCTGTTGAAGTTTCCTTTTCGCTAGTATTAGGTGTTGTGTTTTCTACAGGATTATCCAAGATCTTAATATTTCCAACTTGATTGTTTAGCTCCCTTTTTTTCTTGGATTCTTATCTTTGGAACCGATTGGTCTGCCACGCTTTTGGCATGTGATCGACTCATTAGTGGGTTGGTCATTTAAAATATTTATTCGAGCGGCAGCATTTATAGCTGGTATGTGTGACTTAGTCACTTTCTTGGTATCAATGAATGCATCTGGTAATTGATTCGCAACCTTTTATAAATGAATGATCTTTTGAACTTCTTGTTCAAATTGATTTGTGCGATTATCAACATGAGATATTGACACTTTCCAATAAATTTCTTGTTTTTCCAACTTATGCTTATGTTCCTCTCCTCCTAATGCTGGGAATATTGATTCATCGAATTGACTATCAGCAAAACGTGTTGTAAAAAGATCTTCGATTAAAGGCTCAAGATATTTAATAATCGATGGAGATTCATAGCCAACATGAATTCCCAATTGCCTCTGTGGTCCCATTTTGGTGAGATATGGTGGATCAATTGGGACATATACTGCGCACAAAAAATTCTTAAGTGGGATATATTTAGTTCTGTCCAAAAACTATTTGCAATGGAGAGTATTTATGATAAGCTGTTGGTCTTATTCGAATTAATGTTGTTGCATGTAATATTGCATGACCCCTAGCTGAACTAGGCAACTTAGTTCGCATGAGTAATGGTCTAGCGATTAGTTGTATACGTTTGATTAAAGATTCAGCTAAACCATTTTGTGTGTGTGAGCCACATGATGCTCAACCTCAATTTCATTTGACATGCAGTAGTCATTAAACGTTTGGAATGTGAATTCTCCAACATTATCAAGTTTTATTTTCTTGATATTATAATCTGGAAATTGAGCTCGTAGTCGGGTAATTTGTGCAAGTAATTTTGCAAATGCCACATTCCGGGTGGATAATAAGGAGACAAAAGACCAACGAGTTGATGCATCTATTAACACCATAAAGTATTGAAATGGTTCACATGATGGGGTAATAGGACCACATATATCTCCTTGATTTCTATCCAAAAATGCTAGAGATTCAATACCGAATTCAGTTGGTGATGATCAGATGATTAGTTTTCCTTGTGCACATGCAACACATGAATAATCATTTGGTAAAAGAACTTTTTGGTTCTTTAATGGATGACCCTGCGTATACACAATTATATTTATCATCATTATTGTTCATGGATGACCTAGACGATCATGCCAAAGAATAAAGGCTTTTGGATTGTACATCCTTTTATTAATCGCTAAATTAGATTCGATTGGATTTATATAAGTATGATAATCCAGAAGATAACATCGACAATATTTCTATCATTATTTTCTTGTTGGTTACAAGCGATGTAATATAGATATATTCTTTATTTATATCATTTATGGTTTCAATGTGATAACCATTATTTCGAATATCTTTAAAACTTAGTAGATTTATTTTTTATCTACTAAAATATAAAGAATTTCTTATTAACAATTTTGTTCCCATAGGAAAAACAATGCATGTTTTTCCAAAACCTTCAATCATATTTGTTGCACCAAAAATTGTGACAATGGATGCTTCAGCAGATTTAAGTTCGGAGAAATATTTTTTTATTTTTTAAAATTGTATGTATTGTACCACTGTCTGCTAGGCACATTCCCCCCCCCCCCCCCCCATATTGATATTAGGTAATTCCATGTTTCTTCAAAAAATATAAATATAAACAATTAATGAATAATAAAATACTAATGTTGCAATAAAAGAACAACTTCGAGGCATGTTATTGATAAAATTAAAGACTGGACTTAAACAATTGAGAAAGAAAACAATCAAAACTAAAACCATAATGCCTCCCCTTTTTACTAGGCAATCTAGACAAAATATATAGCTACTTTGAGCATTTCCATCAGTATTTGGTAAAATAGCATCACCATTGTAATCTCCAAATATATCTGAATAATCAAGAAGATTATTTTGTGAACTTTCACCAATGTTTGTAATCAAGAAGATTATTTTGTGAACTTTCACCAATGTTTGTATAAAGAAGATTATTTTGTGAATTTTAAACAAAATTTGTCTCAACGAGTTTGTTCTTGTTCTTAATTGAGTTTTGGAAAAGTTTGACAAAGTAATATGATATGCAAGATATACGGTTCCAATGTCCTTTCATGCCACATCTTGTGCAATTTGTCTCTGTTTGAGATGATTTGTTTTGCACATCTTTCTTATTGACTTTATTTGTTTGCCTTTTAAAATTTTGACGATGGTGATTATTACGTTGGGCAAAATTATTTCGACCACAACCGCGATTATAACCACGTCCTCTGTTTTGGCCACGTCCACGTCCACGACCACGATCATGACCGTTGTTGCGATTGTCAACAAATATAGCATTGGTATCAGGAAATGTCTCTGAGCTAGTTGGCCGTGCTTGATGATTTCTTATCAAAAGCTCATTATTTTGCTCAGCCACTAGAAGGCATGAAATTAGCTCCGAATATTTTTTCAAACCTCGCTCTAGATATTGTTGTTGTAAGAGCATATTGGAGGCATGAAAAGTGAAGAAAGTTTTCTCCAACATCTCTGCATCGGATATATTTATATCACATATTTCAATTTTGAAGTAATCCAGAAAACAACATAATTATATTCGCTTACAGATTCAAAATCCTGTAAACGTAAGTGGATCCACTCATAACGAGCTTTAGGCAAAATTATTGTCCTATGGTAGTCATATCTTTCTTTTAAATTTTTCCAAAGGACATTTGGGTCTTTGACCGTAAGATACTCGGCTTTTAAGCCTTCATGGAGATGATGTCGAAGGAAAATCATAGCTTTTGCGCGATTCTGAGCAGTCGCTTGATTTCCTGCCTTAATAGTTTCTCCAAGATTATTTGCGTCTAAGTAAATCTCGGCATCAAGAGTCCAAGACAAATAGTTATCACTATTTATATCAAGTGCGGCAAACTCAAGTTTGGTGAGATTTGACATTATAGACTATAAAGAGAATAAAGATTAATTGATATATGCATAAAGTGTTCAATATTTTTAATCCGAATTTTAGTTACTCACCAATTAGCCAACAAATAATAATATTATAGCTTACAAAAAGATATACAAATGAGTTAATGTAAAAATAATAATTTCTCTATTGATATACAAATGCGATTATAACAAATAATTATGAAATATATCTCATACACAAATATAAAATTTTATATATGTTAAACACATATTTTACTTCACTTTTGAAATTATTTTTCAAGAAGATGCAAATATATAGTAACTCTTACTACTCTTTAAAAAAATTGATAAGTTTTGTTTAATCTTTACACTCTCTTTTGAAATTGTTTTTCAAAAAGAGATAAAAGATTAGAATATCAAAAATACATATAAAAATAATCATAAGAAATAGTTTTACCTGTTTGGTTAGAACTCGTGCTGAAACCTGTTAAAACAATACATAAATGAAGATAGTTTATGAGAGGCTATATGGAGATAAGAAGAGTATATTATTATATGGATTTCCATATCCTTTGAGGGAGTGTCCAACCCCTTTATATAGGCAATATGAGACTATACAACTACCCTACTAATTACATAATAAGTAGGATGTTACAAAGGATAAGTGTGAATGTTACACTACACCACTACTCTAAAATAATAATAGCCACTAATAATTTGGTTTATAACACATTCAAGAATTGTAAAGGTTGTATAAGCTTTATTGAATACGTTATTCATATGCATCCTCCATCAAATTTTTGGTCCCCTGAGTGAATTATAGTAGCGATGTAGTGCGCTTTTATGGTCTCGCAAATGACCGCTACACCATTCGGGGTGGGAAATTTCACTATGAGATGACATATGGACACAACATCTCGATCTTGTCAAGAGTATTTAGCCTGATGATGGAATAATACGCCAAATCACGATTAGCTAATAAAAATTTCTCTCTAACATTTCTCTACATTTCTCCCAAACTGATATTCACATTTAATTTGATGTAGACACGAGGATAAAACCACTGCCCAGTGAATTCTTAATCGAAGTTGTATATAGCGTAACAAACCTTAAATCTATCTTCAATTTATTAAATGTATCCATGCATAAAAGATCAATTGAGTTGCATGTATCAACAAGTACTCCAAACATTAACCCATTCTTGATGATAATTCTGATTACAAGCGAATAATTATGAGGAAAAATAGCAAACTCGCATCTTGGTCGGTATATTGTATGTCACTCCATTCGAGGGGATTCCATAATGTTGATTTGTTTGAGCTTCTCTCACAAATTTTTTTATTTCATTCTTGGACCAGCCACTGTTGTGTCCCCTGACAATCATGTTCACCTCAAAACCATATCTTACGGCAACTTGATTGGATCAATGGTCGATGCTTGGTTCCTTGGGTCAATAGCACGATGAACATGAATATTTCTTTCAGTTGACTTATCCCTTTGCATAGGCTTTAATTTTTCTTCAACTTCTTTAGCTTGATGTTGTTATCGGCTGGAGTAAGTAATTACTTGATCCTCTCAGTCTTTCTATTTCTCTATTTTATTGCTTGAACCGATTCTTATCATGCCCATGATGTTTTTCAAAACGGAAATATTTGTTGATATCTCTTGTTCTTGGTTTCGGAAAACATATTCAGGGGCAAACTTAGTGCCCGTTTGGAAGTGCTTTTTTTGAAAAGCACTTAAAAGTGCTTCTACTATTTTAAGAGTTTTTTAATTTGGAAAAGCACTTTTTTGAGAAGCACCAAATTAGTGCTTCTTGAAAAAAGCACTTGAAATAATTTTAGATTGCAAAATTATTTTTAATAATTTTTTGAAATTTTAAATTGTATTCTAAAAGCACTTTTTTACTCTAAAAAAAGCACTTCCAAACGAGCCCTTAATTCCTAGACTTTCACCTCTTTTTCTATTTGGCATAAATTTTCATGGGGAGTTTAGTCCCATTCTTTATTTCCCTCTCTTGTGCCATGCTTGTCTAACCCATTATAACTTCATATATCTCCACTTTTTTGATTTTGTTTAGGACCCTTTTTGGATTTCTTTTTAAAATAATCACTTGAAGTGATTTTACATCCATAAAAGCACTTTAGACCTTTAAAATCACTTTTAGAAAAAGCACTAGATAAGTGATTGTTAAAATAATCACTTAAAATGATTTTAGATGTCTAAATATTTTTGAATATTTTTTTACGAATAATTTAATTTTAACCGAAAAGCACTTTTAACTCTAAAATAATCATTCTCAAACGGGCTCTTAATCTTTCCTTGGATCTGCGATTCATTCTCCGTATTTTCTCTTTATTCTGCTCTTTTTATAACATTATTTCAATTTTTTTCACCTGAAATAAAGGTCCTTGATTGGGCGAGTATATTACATAATTTGGACTTAGCTCTCAAGGCTATATAGATTTGAAAGTCTATAAAAAACAATCCTTGTGTCAATGCTTGATATATTATTGATCGATCCAAACTTTCAACATTGTACAAAACCTTGGTAAAATGATCCACATAGGATTGAAGGCTCTCATATTCCTTGTAACATATGTCTAACAGAGATGACTTCATTTTACCGTGTATCCTTTATAAAAACATGTGTCATAACCATTGGAAAATGAAATAATTTATTAAATTATTTTGGTATTAACCTATAAAAATACGTTATGTGCATTATTGAGGAGAGTTGCGGGAAATGCTCGGAAATAGTCGACATCAGTAAGTGCAATGAATTCCATATGACTTTTTATGTATACAAATGTTCATCATGATTTGTGGTTGGTGGCTGTTAGGGTGTGATAAAAAATGAAAATAAAGATAAGAAATATTACCCTTACCAATCACGTTACTCACTGCAAGTATCAACAAATCGTATGCAAGTTTAAATAGTAAGTAAGATTCGTTCGCAGGGACTTAGTGTGTTAGATATTTCTTGTGAACCTAGCACTAATAGAACTATAAGCTTGTTTAGCCATTTTTGGATTTTGGTTGACGAATTTGATTTGTCCTAAGAAAATAAATGTGGTTTTTATAGGCTAAGGGTTCTGATGAGTGTCCATTTTCTAGTTATTCCAAGTTATTACGTTGGTGGTTGATTACAATGGACCTATTTGGCTTAAATTTATATATTAATATTTAGTCTAATGTTGCTTCAAATATTGGTTTCTAGGACATGATTATAGATCTTCTATGACATTAATGATTTAGCTTTGAGATGATGGATATGTGCATATGTGGTGTAAACGAAAACATAATCGGTATCTAGTTGACTAAAAAATAGTTGTATAGGTATATAAGGACGAAGTAGTGGTCGTTGAATAAAAGCAAGTTACCCAACAACATAATGCTTTTGTATGAATATCTCATTAAGTAAGGAGCAAGACATTGAAAATAATATTGTTATTTAACCTTAGATTTGGAGGTATGTTACTTCGTATATATATATACAGAAGTTCACTTTTGAAAAGGTAGAACTCTTATTTGGGTGGAGGATTGAATTTTTTTTCTTGTGCCCCTTTGACACTAAAGTTACCAAGGTGTGGATAGTCCTAACAGATCGATATATTTTGATAAATAATTAGGAATCCCATTGGATAACAAGCTTAGTTAACTCTGTTGTATCTATAAAGTAGCAATTATTACATCACTCTTGAACCCCCAATCTGATAAACCCAACAAGATTGTGAAGTCAAGATACTAAAGGGTAAAACTATTGAGGAAGTAAGCTTCCCCATCAAGAGCTTATAGCATGAAAAGGTAATATGTGTCCTTTCACATCTGTGAGTGGCCATGTTCAGATGGTAATTGGAAATAAAGATTTTATGCAGAAGTTCCAATCTCAACGTGTTATTTGTACATATGGGATAGTGTGCTTGACGATGATAATTAGTAAAGAAAATAATATTGGCACAATAATTATAGGAATATAACTTGGGTAAAAAAGTTATCAAAAATATCAATGTGAAGAAGAAGAAGGTACAAACAGAAGTACATGAGAAAGATAACATGTCTAAGTAAAGGAGAAACAATATTAATGGTTATAAGGGCTAGCCTAACATATCCCAACACAATGTGGAATTGCTAAGATTGGATGACTCTCTTGACAAGGAGATGTGATTAAGGAGTGTGGAATTGTGGAATGTATGTGTTGTAATGTGTAAGACTGCTAGGGCAGCCGGTTTTAAAAATAAATATAGTATGTGAGAAAAATAAAAACCAAGCTAGAACATCTAGTGGTCCAAATTGGTCTATTTGGTGGGTATAAAGAAGGGAATTTTGAATAAGTTGAGGTGACAAGCATATTTCTAAGAAATACAAAATTTCAAATTTTGAAAAGGAAATTTTTTGAGAAGAGAAGAAAGACAAATATTAAAGATACTCTTATTGGACGAGTAATAAAGTCCCCCTAGCCTTTGTGTAGGTTGCATATCTCACTGGCAGATTAAAAAGATAAAATTTCATTTAGTACGTAGCCAAATTACCATAAAGGCTTTCTTTTTTACTACTTTATCTCATGATTACTTCTAAATAATTAATTATTACATTATTATTAGAGATAATATATCAATTGCAAGCATTTAAAATGTTTAAATGCCTTATCCCGTCAAAAAATCTTTATTAAATGCACATTTAATTCATTTCCAAAAAAAAAAAGTTACTCCAAAATATGGTTATTTTACATATTTGTACATGAGATATTATTAGAAGGCTGGGTGACAAGAAGGGTATTGTTGGTATCATTCTACATCTAATCCTAATGCATCAACTGTGTGTATAAATATAGAAAGATGCAATACACTTTTGCATCTTTGCACGACCTAAGTAGAGCTTTCAAAGGTTAAAATATGCTCAAACCCAAGTCCCTTATTTTCATTCTTCTGTCAATAAGAAAATATCATTACTGAAAAAACATTCTTGTACAATTATATAAGATTTCATACATGGTTTACTAATTTATTTTTCATTTTTCTCATTTTTGTACAGGTTATCACATATATAAGAGATGGCAGAAAAAATCCCAAATGATTCTTCAAATTTGTCTTTCAGCTTTAACAAACCTCCCATAGCCCCGCGACCAAACAATCCGCCAAAAGATATTGTTATGTTGAACCAAGAAGAAGGTAGTAGTAGTGGAACTAGTCGTAATGCATTAGCGAATCCTTATAGAAAGCGTACCACTAGTCGTCTTACAGTTGATCAAGCAATTGAATATGAACTGAAAAGCGGTCGAACAATTGATCCCAATGTGGACAAACAAAAACTTAGAAAGTGAAAAATAAATCTTTTCAATTTTTTATTTATGTGGTTTTTATCAAAAAGATGCAAAAAAACTAACAACATTTTTTCATAATTTGTTTTAGAACCGTATCCAATCGTCTTTCTGCGCGAAGAACACTAAAGCATCAGCTAGAGTATAAAAAGGATTTGGAGGATCAAGTGAAGAAACTGCAGGTAGGTATTAATGTTTTATTAAATATTAATTTTCCCTTTTATAATTTAATTAGTTATAATCCGTTTGGGTGACTAAAAATGATGAATCAAGGTCTAAAGTAGTTATTCAATATATAAAGTACTTATTTCAATTTATCATCATTTCATTTATCCACTCTTATATGTGATACTTTATGAAATTAAATATAAAATATAAGATAGTACTTTACTTGGATAGAGAAAAATATTCTTTGACCCTTCATTATTCATTTACAAAATGAAAAAAATAGAAAGCATAAAGAATCATATATTGTATTTCTCTTTTATGTTATTCTCAATTAAATTAGGTACCAAATTTTTAGAGTTTATATATTAACCATAGATTTTATATACCATTTATGTAGGAAACCATCTCTGAGCTTTCTAGACAGAAAATCAGTTGTGAAAAATCACAAGATAACTTAAAGGTGGAAAATACTAAGTTGCAGCAACAAATCAAATGTTGCATGGAGAAATCTGAACTCTGCAAAGGTACACTCAACGTCTCCTTATTATATTTAGCTATTATAACAATGAGGACCTCAGCATATTTTCTACTCACCAAAAAATGTAATTAAATTTGTATATCAAAAGGTGAAATAACAACTCTCAAATATAAAAAAAAATGAGTTTGTAATTAGTACTTTCTCCTTAATTACAGTGCAACACCAAGAGAATGAAATAGAGGTGCAGAGACTAAGGGAGATCTGTGCATATCAAATGCAGAAAAAACATAACTCAAGTATTGAAGAAGAGATGCCAGCAACCACCTGCAACCAATATGACCTTGATCAGAACCCACCAGCGACAGAGAATAACATCGATGATGATGATGATGATATTGATCAGTATCTAAATCTTGACGCTTTAATTAATCTCAATTAAGTAGAAACAAATATTAGACCGTGCATCTATTAGTATAAAATAGAAGCTCATGCCTTCTTTTTCGTTATTTTGATGTTATGAATTTTGAATTTATTGTTATCATTATATTGTTTTCTATGTTTTGCTTTGATTTATTAATATAGAATAAACTTAAAAGTTCATATAATAACAATTTTAAAATTTTATACAAAAATTTTTTAAAAATGTTATAACTTCTAAAACCTACAATTGTATATGATTATAGAAAGTAGAAGAAATAATAGGTTCCTATGATTCTAATTGTTATATTCTAAATAAAAATTTGAATATATATAAAGTTGAGCTTAATAGATCATTAATATTATATTTTAAAGATATTTGAATATACAATATTTCTTCAATTTCTTTTTACGGCAAATAAAAAATTTATGTATTGTGGTCAAATAACCATAGTCATTACAACATGATTACCCGGAGAATGTATTTTAAAAAACCAGGGATACATTTTTAGCAAAGCCTAAACACAAAGGGCTAAACAACAAAAATTACGAACAAAGTATTTAAGCCTTACAAATACTATCAGCTAAAACATAGCTCACTTTTTCTTTAAAATTTCTTCACTTCAATTTGATGGAGATGAGCAAGATAATGTGATTAAATATTTTATCTTCATTGAGAGAAAAAACTTGTGACTATTATTTCTTTTTACCCAAATGAATTAGATATAGTTTGTAATACATATGCTAATAATGAGAGTGATTTTATTATTAACACAAGTTTGAAAAACTTAATCAATCAGATTATTCAAATCAGAGAAAGTAATTGCTCAAGATTCTTATGAGAATTATGTTAGATAAGGAGCACTTAATCAGGATATGGTCCAAATATTCAATTCATTGAGAACAGAAATCGCACTATGGGTTAAGGTTTAATCCCCATTCAATCATTGGACTTTTTGTAGATAGTATGTTATGACATGCAAACTAAGAGATAAAGGAGCATCTCGGTATGCAACTCTTTCCCCAAATAATTTTGCTCCAAAAGTGTCTTACTAAATGATAATTTTCACTCCAATATATTCTATCATTTCCAGGAGATAGACATAAAGATTGAAGTTGTGGAGGAAGCTTACAAATACAAGATGGAAGTATCCATCAATTTCTTCCATATCAAGAAGCAACATTTTTGTTGCAACAGGAGCCATATTTATCCACTTCAACATTAAATATTTCATATACATTGTTTTATTTATTTAATTATCCCATAGATTAAAACTGATATTTCTATCTTTCACTTCATGATGTATAAATTTGAAAGCTAGATCTCCAATATTCAGGATTTGTTTTCATATCCATGTATAAATTTGTTTGATATCTAGACTCCATATACACTTATCATTGATAATGTTTGAATGTGCCTATTTGCTCGATAAGTTGTCTTCTTGTGAGTCTCCAAAATGTATAGAGAAGACAGACTTTGTTAATGTGTTTAATATTAGTAATACCAAGTCCACCAAAATCTTTCCATGTGCGTATATTTTACCAAGCAATCTTTGCACCCTGAGCACCTTCAATAGTTCCTTTATAAAGATAGCTAGCCATTTTTTATTGAGCTTACAAATAACTTTCTTAGGGAGTGAAAACATTGTACACCATAATAGAATCTTGCTAAATAAAACAACTTTGATAAGCTCAGCTTTTCCTGCATAAGATAGAAGTTTTGAGCTCCATTGATTGATGCTATGATAAATATTATCTACTAAAAGATTTCCATCTTAAACACTTAGTTTTTTAGAATAAAGAGGTACACCTAAGTACCTAACTGCCATGTGTCCATTTTTAATATTCAATATAGTAGTTATTTCTTGTTGTAGCGTATCATTTGTGCCACCAAAATACAAATCACTCTTTTGAAATTTGATGTTTAGACCTTAAATTCTTAATAAAAGATCTAGTTATTTATCAACACTTTTGAGGATTTGTTATCTTCTTTAAGGAAGATCAAATGATCATCTACAAAAATAATATGATTGAGATTCATATTCAAGCACTTTGGATGAAATTTGAAGTTGTTATTATTAGCAACATGATAAAACAATCCAGAAAAAACCTCCACATAAATAACAAATAAATAAGGAGAGAGAGGATAATTGACTAAGACCTCTCTTCCCTTTGAAATAGCCACAAGGTCGACCATTGATGCAGACTGAATAATGAGGAGAGAACACACATATTCATCCATATTATAAAAGTATCAGGAAAGCCAAATGCATTGGGAGTGTTGAGAAGAAAATGCCAATTAACATTATCATAAGCTTTTTGCATGTCTAAACTAATTATATATTTTGGAGAATTTTTTTTTCGTATCATATACAAGCACAATATCTTGAGAGACTACGATATTGTAACTTCTAAATTGACCTCCCTCATACGCATCTTGATTTAATGGAGATAATAGCGTTGAGAACCTTTTTTAATCTATTAGATAACAATTTAGAAAGAGCCTTAGAAGGGGTATTAACACGGATTATAGGTCTAAACTTTCTAACATTAGATGAACTTTTCTCCTTGGGAATCTATACAATGTTATTTGCACTAATTTGGATATGTAATTCTCTTGAAGAAATGCATTGTTTATTGGCACTACAAAGTCCTCTTTAGTAATACTCCAAGAGGACTTATAAAAGCAAGACTTCCACCCATCAGGTCCTGGACATTTATTCTTAACAGAGAAAACTGCATATTCTATTTTATCATTAGTTATTGAAGCAATAAGAGCATTACTTTAACTTTAGTGACGCTAGAGTTGATCAGCTTTTAATAGTATAATTGGACCAAGCTTCTTGATTAACCTCTTTAGAACCAAGCAGGTTCATATAGAATAATACAAATTCATTCTTAATAAGCTCAAGATCAGTTATAACATTACCTTCATCATGGATTAGAGTAAAAAACATGATTTCTAGCATTTCTACTTCTAATCATTTAAAAATATAATGAACTGCATTCACTATTATTATTATTTTTAAAATTGATCTACATTTTTGCTTTATGACCTCCTACTCAATAATGGTGTCATCTTCAAGAGCTTTAAAAAGAATTTTCTCCTCAGATAAAGTATCAAGATCATGAGTGTTCATAATTGTCATTTGAATAGACTCAAGATGTTTTTTTATTTTCACTTATCTAATATGAATTTATTCTGAAATGTTTGTTGTTGGGGATTTGTAAATACTTTCTTAACCTCTTTTTGTTTCATACCAAGCTGAAAAGTAAAATTGCATTTGATGTTAATACTCTATGCTTTCTTAACAATATCGAGATAATCTTCATGATAAGTCTATACATTATGAAACCTGAAAGCAAAAGGATTAAAGTACTTAGTGTTTCCAATAATAACTTTTAATGCAAATTAATCTGAGGTGGAAGGAGGATTCACAAAACTATTTGATTAAAACGTGTCTATCCACTTGCTATTGATGAACAATATATCAATCTTGCTGGCTCTAAACTGAAATGTATCACTCTTATAAGTCCAAGTAAAAAAGTAACCATCATATTGATGCTCATATAGATTTTAGTCATCAGTGCAATCAATAAACTCACTAGAACTTTTAGTTGAAGAATCACAATTGAGGTGATCTTTAACCTTGGGAATCTCATTAAAATCTCCAAGAATACACACATTTTGATTAAGATAAGTATTACTCCAATTGATAATATCTTTCCAAAGCACTGCACGTTCATCTTCATCATTACAAGAATATTCAAAGCAAGCAAGAAAAGAAAACTTACTCGCTTTGATATTGACTTCTACAAGAATAGCTTGATAAGTTTCCTTGATAAACTTCACCTCTTCATAATATTATCCCATAAAATCCAAATTCTATCGGATTCATATTTATTATATATGTGCATCATTTCTATATAAGAAAAATAAGCACTTATTATACTTAAACACTCTCGAATTTAACTTTTGTTTCCAAAAGACAAAGCAGTTTAACGTTAATATAATGAATAAAATCATTGAACTCAAGTTTACTAAGAAGCTTATTAAAGCCTCTTACGTTCCATAGAGCTATATGCATAAGTTAGGAAGATGTGTGATATCTTGAACACACTTATCATTGATAAACGTAAGAACGTCATGATTGATGTCTCCCTATTTGTGATGAATTAATCTAGGTTGGAGACATCATTTAAGGTGTATTAGGATAGTCAATAATCGATTTTTATTCATATTATTATATTTTCTTATTTCTTGTCTTGATGTGATGATTTATTATTTTTAGAGCATATTTAGTTTAATTTTTTGTTAATTGTGAAGCTTTAAAGATATTTGGAAATTAATTAGAAGAAAAATGAATTCTAAAGAGATAAAGGAAAAAAGATTAGGATGGAATCTGGAGATAAATGAAGTAAAAGATAAAATAGGAAAAGAAAAGTTGCCAAGTAAATCTGAATTTCAGCAGGCACGTCCACTAAAGTGATCATAACTCAAAATAGTCTGGGAATTTGGAAGAATGCTCTGAATCGAAAGTGTATATCTTTCCAATACGGTCGTTTCGATATAAATTAAGAAACAATTGGAGCAATATTGAAAATGTTACGGACAGAACGAGACATCAGCAGTTTTTCCCTTCTCCTATATTTTAGGAAACGAATTTGATTTGGAAAAGAAGTCCAATTGCTTGCCTCCTACTCAGAGAAATCTGAATTACGGCTTCATATACACCATAAATACACCCTTTAACTATTGTAAACATGTCCTTGTTGCCTCCCGCAAATAGCCCTTAAGTTTTCTTTATCATTAGAAGTCATTCAAGAGTGCAATTTGACAGTATGTATCTTTCTTTTAGTTTATTTCTTTCTAGTAGGAACTAATTTTCCCATAACTTGGGTTTTTCATATGTATACTCTATGAATTATATTTTCTTCTATCTATGTTTCTTTGGGATAACTACTTTAAATTGATTCTAGCTGCTTAACCATATATTTGTTTTATGTGCTTTGACTTATTGTCTATCTTAAACCTGGTCAATTTAGGGTTGTGCTACTAGTAGTTAGATGGTTACTTGGAATGGGTGTCTAATTATTGAAACACCACATAAACGTCTAGTGTGTGGTAGATATCCGGAAGGGCTTTTCTAACTAGATAGTCATTTGATTTAATCACCAATCATTATTTGCAGGCCAGTCTCATCTAAGAACCTAGTGGCATAGGAGCACCTTAGTTAAGTCCCCTGGTAATTGTGAGGTCGCAACCTAAGTCCACCCGGTAGGGGTTTAGGAGGAATTTAGAATCCTGACTACTTATCTAAGAGTTATAATCACCCTAATTAATTAGTAGAAGAAATAGAAGGATTAGTTCATACTAGCAAAACCTGATCTATATTCTCTCATCTTATTTCTCTCATATTTATTCTATTGTCTTTAATTTATTTAATTTAATCAGTAATCTCCTCATCATATTTATTTACTTTTATGTCCTTAACTATTAATTGCTATGCTATTCTGTTGACCAACTCGTATAACACACCAAGTCTCTGAGAATAAATCCGACTTATCTTTAAAACTTGCATATGACCTGCGATACTTGCAGTGAGTAACATGTTTATTTTAGGGTATAAGTGCATCGGTATTCGTATTTTATTATCATATTTTTAATGATCCAAATCATTATGTTTAGTACTCTACATCTTCTTAAAAGAATTATTACTCTAAACATAATTAGATACTTCATGTTGTTGATGAGCACTTGATTTTTGGGTAACATTTTTCCATTGTTCAACAAGAGCTTTTTTTCTCTTTATCAGCATTGGAGGTATCAATTTTAGTATTTTGAGGCACCAAAACTTTTTGAACATTGTTTGTTTTCTAAGTGACCAAATTGGTTACACTTAAAACAAATGATTAGTTCCAATTGTATTTAAAGATCACTTATGCCAATATCAACATAATCTTTATCAGGAAGAATTTATTTGGTATTTATTTAACACAAACACGAGCACAACCTAATCTAGATTTTGACTCAGTTATAGAACCCATCTGTAGAGTAACACCTATACCAGTAGAGCTATAACTCAACCCAGATTGTGTCCAAATATCCATAAGGATATTTTAAAGTTTAATCCATATGGAAATGTTTGATATATCAATCTTCTCGAACTGCATACTGGTTTTCCAAGGTCTTAATAAAAGAAGCTTTCCATTAACATGCCACATATGCTCAAAAGCTCTAATATAGTATAATTGATTTTCAAACTTATCGATGTATATACCTTGACTACTAGACTTTATGTCAAAAAATTTCGAATTCACCCCAGTGAAATCGAAGAAAACTAGCAATAGCATGAAACATAGGTGACCTATCCATAAATTGACTAATAAGACAATTTTCCCACATTTTTTCCCCTTCCTCAAGAACATGAGGGGAAACTTTATGATTTTTTTTACCTTCATGAGATACATATTCGTGATAATCGAGTTTAAGAGATTGTTTAACACACCCTTCAAAGAGGTGAGACCATAGTTAAGGGTTTGAGATCACTTTTACTCTGTTCAACAACTTTGACTGGTTCTTCACTCAGATCTACTAGAACAAAATTGGCACTTGAGTTTTCAGGAGTATTATGACTAACATCTTCTTCGCTACTATTTTCTACTTCAAATCTGTTGAATTTGACTAGAGTACTAACATTAACTTCCGTAACATTTGGAGATCAAACGAACTTAGTTATATCTCTGTATGTTTTCTTATGTTTTGGTTTCATATTTGCTAACATTAGCTGAACAAATATCCCTTTCAGGATTTAACATCTTAGTCATCGAAAAAGAAGGAAAAATAGAGAGAAAAATTGAATAGAGATAAAAGAAAAACTGAGACATGAAGGAAAGAGGAAGAAACGATAAATTTGACGGTGGGAAGAGAGGGAAAAAAATGTGGGAGTGAGGGAAGGGTTGAAAAAGATTGAGAGAAAAGTTAGAAAAAGTGTCTGATACCAGATAATTAGAAAATAACACTGAATGTAAAAAAAGGAAAGAGCAAAAATTGAAAAAGAAAGAGGCGTAAGAGTTAAAAGAGGAAATAAAACAATATGAAATAATTAGAGACTTTGATGAATGAGTAGAGAGAATTTTTAGCAACTTTGACTATTATTTGACTTTTTTTTGGTAGAACCATTTTGTATAACTTTTCTTCAATTACTTTTCTCATTTCCTCAAATATTGTGTAATTATTAAGTACGTTATACTTTTTTTCAAGTACATTGTATATTTTGTATGATATTTTAGCTAATTAAACTTATTAAAAAAATTATGTTAACTCAACTGTATTATAATCTTGATTACAAGTTTATACAATTTATAAACTGAGGTAATTGTTAATAAAGTTTTAAACCCAACAAATCGTTCTCGAACTGGTCAACCTAGCTATATAGTTTGTCTTATTAAGATCTAAAATAATGTATCTCTATAATACCATGCCTATTTTACTTTTATAGTCATCATTCATTACAAAAAATAAAAAAGTTAAATAGTTAGATAGGTTTTTGTTATTTAATATTAGTCATATCATAAGCAGTTCGTTGCCGTAACAGTATTTAAGGATTTTAAGGAGCAAATATATCATCAATTGGTAGCCTATTCCAATGTTAATAAACTCTATTTTGTTTGAATAGGAGTCATTTACATTATTAATAAATTTCACTGACAACACTTTATAATGATGAGTCTTGTTCATTTTTCAATCACATAGCCTACCAAATGGCTAAATAATTAACCAAATGGGGTATATAACTTACTTAATAATAACACACGACCCACCTTGAATATTCAGACCACCATATTGGGTATACATCTCCCCTACTAATAACACACAACTAAACAAATATTATTTCATAACCCACCAAATTATAACACCTTCAATTCATTAGCAGGGTTGCGAACAATTTTTGCCACTGGGATCTCACGTTCTCGTTCCTTCAAAACGTCAACTAGGTTTTTATATTGTGCCGAGATGTACGGCTAGGTGGGTTAACTCCCTTAAAGGTCGGCTTTGTCGGAAAAGTAATTTTCATCGGGGGTTTTACTTTTGTTCACTGGGTTCTCGCATTCTTGTTTCATCGACTCATCATATTGTGTTGTTTGAGGGTGTCGAAATGAATGATTAGGTTGTCTATGAGTTTAAACAATGTATATTGCCCAAAAAGGATTTTTTTTCATCGGAGGTTTTACTTTGGCCTTGATTATTAGTAATTATTTATTACTGGATTTTTTATTTTTTGAGATTAGATTGTGTTGAATATATAAGCAATAATCGTGTATTAGTGAACATGAATGTACTTTTGTCCTAGATTTGTAGTAATGTGGGTTGGACCCTTTAGAGAATATTGTTAGGTTGCAAACCTTATATGTAGGAAAACCTTTATAAATTATTGCAAGATATATAAATTAGCCCCATTAACTTTTAGTATCTCACAAGGAGTTATGAATATGTATCATCTTCAAATAATATATTACAAAAATTATAGAAAAGTCAATGGAAAACTAAGTGTCTCCTTAAATATTGTCATATCATATTGATAGCTTGTAACAATATTTTGCATACACAAAATAATTATGTTTGATTGAAATATGACTTCAACTAAAGAATTGCAGTTTTTTCATAATAGTGAGGAATCTGTTAAGCATTTTCCTTTGTTGTATGATTGCCCATTGAAAAGGGTTGCTGGCATACTCATCACTTCACTTTAGTTAGGATGCTGACAGTAATCCATATTGTTTTAATTTGATGCATATGATTCATTCTTATTCAAATTTTGATCTTAATAAATTGAAACTATATATAATATATGTGTTACCATATAGACTATATGAATATCTAAAAATAATAAGCCAACAGAAAAGGTGAACATTAATATAAATTCTATATAGTAGTGTAATGATCTATTACTAGTGCTTTCTTTAAAAGTGAATGTTTTCAGCAAATCCTATCTTACTCCAATTGGATATTCTGGTGTCCTTAATTCTACAAGTTTTAATACTAAAGTGGATACATCTTGCAATGATTAAAGATATGTGATTTGTTTGGTGTGCAGGATCATTACTAATGACATATATATTTTTATCTTCCATCCTTGAAGAAGATTCTATATCAATTCCTAATAGGGTTACTTTATTGGAGATCAATTATTTTCCAAAAACTAGTGGATCAAATTTTGTCTCTGGTGGACTTGTTTTCTTCATCGCTTGACCTTCATTGGATGGAAAATAAATTGTGGATACAACAAATATCTCTAGAAATTTATAAAAGATGATGTTATTAAGTTTTATTAAGTGATGATAATTATATATAATGCTTGTTTGCTTCTTTTGCTGGAAAAATTAGATAACACTTATTTGTTATTGCAAAAGGTATCATCGGAGAAATGAACATTTACTTGGTTTTAATGTCGTAGGTAACTCTTAATACTTAATATAAGTACCCTCATTGTAAGTTAGTAGAAAATATTAAACAAAAATTTATGCAAATTAAACTATATAAGTTAAAGCAACTAGGTGACCAATTGGAGCAGGGGCCACGTCACCCCCTGGACTTGGGATGTAGTGCAAATTTATACAATTTTTTCAAAAGGAAACCTAAGTTAAAAGATATATTAGCCCCCACCATGTGACATATATATAACTGTTATACAACAATATTAGGATTTTATTTTGTTACATAGGAGAGCCATTTTGGACTCCGAGTCATTGACTCGGTTTTAACCTGCACCACTAGATTGGATGACCGAGGCCCTGGCCAGTGAGTTAATCCCAACGGGTTAAAAATTAGGATTTTTATCCTCCACATGATTCATATTTAACCCATAATCTTTTTTATAAGTTTCACGCGCCACACTTCACTAACTAATGTATAGCATTTAATCATAAATGTATATATAGCATCTTACAATAGTTCTAAAGAATTTTTTAGGAAATTTTCGTTAAGTTTAGTAGAGTTACAAAAATAGACTGTCTTTTTATAGTCTCTTCAAGTATTTATGATACTAAAACAAGGAGGTGTACTGATAAAAGTTTAGATATATTGTAAAATCCATTGGCATTTCATTTTTCCATCATAAAGAAAAAGGTATACATATATTAAATTGGTGAAAACATACAATTCTTGGATCAATATTTTGATTGTAGTTCTGAATAACATAGAGCTATTCTTAGTAAATATTATGTAACATTGATGTACTTTTATTTATGATCATAATTAGATATTAAAATTATCACAATTCATACACAATTTTAGTAAATGCTTATTGGAGGAAGTTTAGGCTTTGATCGCGAAAAATAAAAGATTTTTTGAATATTAGTATATTCGTAATTTTTGGTAATTGTGGTGTGGTGTTTAAATTAACAGTTCATGAATAGTTGTATTCTGATATGAAATCTAATGTTGCAACACTAAAACAATTCATGTATAAGTCAAAGGAGTTATAAATTCATATTAGTAACATTTTGTTTGGAATAATAAAACTAAAGGAAACCTGATATATACGGTGATGTTTCGTTATCCTATAATCTTTTTAAGGTTACTTTGAGCCATCTAGGGGAACCATGAGAGAGAGAGAGAGAGTGTGTGTGTGTGTGTGTGAGTGATGATGATTGAAGGATGGGAGTTGAATAAATATTTGGTAGCATTTATAGTAGAACAAACATTGCATGTTATATATGAATTTATACAATCATTCTTAAATTTAATAGCTAGACAAGACGAACACCTGTGATGAGATGGAAATTACAATAGAGAGCATCTAACTCGGGTAAGAGTTGATGGACATGGAAATCCCTAAATTTGTTTTTTAAATGATGTTCTTGAACTCTTCTCTCACTCTTTTCTTATATAAAGTAGTATAAATAGTTACTTGTTTTTTTATTATTATTAGGTATCCTTATCCTCTCAGGTTATTGATGCAAGACTCAATTTTAATTAGAGAGTAAGTTACATGTTATCCTCACACCATTTAATTATTTATGTTTGTTTTTGAAATTATGTATGGATTATCATTAGGTGTGTTTGTATGTTATTCTATTTAAAATGGTTATTTTTTGGCTATTATGTAAATTCTAGATAGCTTACTTAAAATTGTTAGTTAGTACTTAGTTAATTAGTTAGTATGCTAGATAGTGAATTAGTTAGTTAGTTAAAAATTAATTAGATATATAGTTAGTTTATTAGTTAATTATTTAGTTGGGTAACTATTTAGAAATTGTCAACACTCGTGGACATTATAGAAACATCCTATCTACACACTCAGGGTGAAATGAGTGGAAAAAATGCAAATGAGGACATGACTAAGGCTATCACTTATAAGCTTAATTTTGAGCCTTTTCCCCTACATATTACTATTATTCACCTCAGTAATCCTAACTACCATGTATATTTGTTTATAGATAGCAATGTCCTTTTCTTCATTTCTCTTTGCTTTCTTCTCAATTTTATTCTACTCTCTCAGAGCTAATCTGAAAAGTTAAAGACATAAATTAAAAAAGAAACTCAGTGTTTATTTATAACATGGAAATAAAAATACAAGACTATCTCACATATCTTGAAATAGTAGAAGATATTAAAACAATCTGCAAGTGTAATATCTCTCATTCATAGAACAAAGAGACTAACTTTTTCTTCTTTTATCTTGCTTAATAAATGTGATAGCAATAAAACAAACTTTGTGGCCTTTTCTTCAATTCGCAAATTGGAAACCCTTTTTTATTTTTATTACAAAAAATGAGACTTTTTCTTTTCTTGGTTAACCTTAAAAATTCAAGTCAATACGACTTGGGCCTTAAATTATTCCTTTTTGTTGTAGTAAAAAATGGTCTACCAAAAATAATTTGGGTATTCATAGTAGGTGTATCACATGGTTTTATATCAGTAAGGACAAAATCGATAGAGTAAAAGTTGTAAATTCTTACAATTACATCTTCTATCACTTTTATAAGAACATTAAAATTTTAACATCTAGTTCTAAAACAATGTGAGTCCCAACCTTTTTTTTATACATATAGTAAGACATGATATTTACTTTAATACCTAAATTTAGTAAAACTCGTTCGATTGGTTTTTTTTCTATATCAAAAAGCATATGAAAAGGACATGTGTCTTTAATTTTAGATGGAAAGGTTCTACTTGCCATATTTTTTTTATAAATTTTATATTTCTTTATATTATCATGGTACATATTCATTTGATTGGATATATTTGTAAGCTACTTAAAATATGTTAACACATGTTCATCGCTCCATGAAAAGGTAAATTAGCTTCTACCTTACATTGTACATCTAACGCAATTTCCTTTATCATCCAAAAATGATTTGTTTGCTAGACACTCTAAGAAATTACCTTGATATTCGATACCTAAGGTGAGGGGGCATATACCTAGAACATATATTACCAACAAACTCATTAGGTTATTGCTTTTACTTTGTCATATACGTCCAACTTGGAGTTATAAGGCTTTAAGTTAATGATCTTACAATTGAATTGATTAGAGTTTTTATAACTAAGTTTGATTTTATTCCAATTTATCCATAATCTTATTATTCATCTTTGATATATCATATATCTTAGTAGGGTTCAAATTTTTATAATTTTTTGCTCTTGTTTGAGCCTAGAAGTTGGCGGTCTATGATGATATATTCTTATGACTACATTAAATAATTATTAGTTTCGTTAAATAGATAATTATAAAATGGGTGCACGATTGTGCCACAAATTTCCAATATTTAGCAAGAAATTTATGTGTTGATAATTGGATGGATTTTTCGTATAAAGTAGCAAGTCTTTTAGTTGTTTCGAGATTGTTTCACATTTTAGCACCAATCCATCTCATTGACTTGATTCATATGGTCTTTTATTTAAATTTGGTTTGCTGATTCCATTCTTTTTTATGGATGATAGTCAATAAGTGTCAAATTATTCACCAATGTTTTAGTAACTCCCACTAATCTTCATCCTAAAGTTGCATGCACATGTAAAATCTAAAATATTCATGTATATCTAATAAAACAAACCTTTTAAACGGTTTGGATCCTCTATATAAAAGCCATGATTTCAGTGACTCCTTCGTTCACTCATCCACATTAATTGCATTAATTACTCTAGACTGATAAAAAAACTTGATTATCCCTTATTCCATTCCATTAGACATTTAAAGGTTCCGTATTTGATCCACGCTGGCTGAAATCCTCCAAATTTTGGTCATCCCATCGATTTGGGTATCTGACTTTCACCCAGGAGACCTAGGTTAGATTTCCATCAATGGAACAAAAAATTTGTTAGTGCTCACACACAGGACCATGAATCTTAAATCTTGAATCTTGAACCACGAATCATAAAACGCAAACCTCATACTTGCAACCATGAAGTAATTTATTTAAAAAAAATTAATGCAATATAAATACAAAAAATGTATTATAAGTGTAACTCAGATTTGTACGAGAAATTAATAATTATGAACCATAAATTAAAAAAATTTCAGTTATGTGTTAATATATTAATAAATAACATTAACCTTAACCTTAACCATATCATAAACATTAACCTCAACTTTAACTTTAACCTTAGCATTAACCCTAACTCTAACCTTAACCCTAACCCTAACCTTAACATAAACCTTAAACTTATCCTTGACATTAACCATAATTTTAACCTTAACCTTAACCTTAACCTTAACATTAACCCTAACCCTAACCTTAACCCTAACCTTAACCTTAATCTTAACATAAAACTTAACCTTAACCTTTACCTTAACCTTAACATTAACCTTAACCTTAACCTTAACCTTAACCTTAACCTTAACCTTAACCTTAACCTTAACTATAACCTTAACCTTAAATTTGACCTTAACCTTAACCTTAACCTTAACCTTAACCTTAACCTTAACCTTAACCTTAACCTTAACCTTAAACCTTAAACTTAACCTTAACCTTAACCTTAACCTTAACCTTAACCTTAACCTTAACCTTAACCTTAACCTTAACCTTAACCTTAACCTTAACCTTAACCTTTAACCTTAACCTTAACCTTAAACCTTAACCTTAACCTTAACCTTAAACCTTAACCTTAACCTTAAATTTGACCTTAACCTTAACCTTAACCTTAACCTTAACCTTAACCTTAACCTTAACCTTAACCTTAACCTTAACCTTAACCTTAAATTTGACCTTAACCTTAACCTTAACCTTAACCTTACCTTAACCTTAACCTTAAACCTTAAACCTTAACCTTAACCTTAACCTTAACCTTAACCTTAACCTTAACCTTAACCTTAACCTTAACCTTAACCTTAACCTTAACCTTAACCTTAACCTTAACCTTAACCTTAACCTTAACCTTAACCTTAACCTTAACCTTAACCTTAACCTTAACCTTAACCTTAACCTTAACCTTAACCTTAACCTTAACCTTAACCTAACCTTAACCTTAACCTTAACCTTAACCTTAACCTTAACCTTAACCTTAACCTTAACCTTAACCTTAACCTTAACCTTAAACCTTAACCTTAACCTTAACCTTAACCTTAACCTTAACCTTAACCTTAACCTTAACCTAACCTTAACCTTAACCTTAACCTTAACCTTAAACCTTAACCTTAACCTTAACCTTTAACCTTAACCTTAACCTTAACCTTAACCTTAACCTTAACCTTAACCTTAACCTTAACCTTAACCTTAAACCTTAAACCTTAACCTTAACCTTAACCTTAACCTTAACCTTAACCTTAACCTAACCTAACCTTAACCTTAACCTTAACCTTAACCTAACCTTAACCTTAACCTTAACCTTAACCTTAACCTTAACCTTAACCCTTAACCTTAACCTAACCTTAACCTTAACCTTAACCTTAACCTTAACCTTAACCTTAACCTTAAAACCTTAACCTTAACCTTAACCTTAAACCTTAACCTTAACCTTAACCTTAACCTTAACCTTAACCTAAACCTTAACCTTAACCTTAACCTTAACCTTAACCTTAACCTTAACCTTAACCTTAACCTTAACCTTAACTTAACCTTAACCTTAATTACCTTAACCTTAACCTTAACCTTAACCTTAACCTTAACCTTAACCTTAACCTTAACCTTAACCTTAAACCTTAACTTAACCTTAACCTTAACCTTAACCTTAACCTTAACCTTAACCTTAAACCTTAACCTTAACCTTAACCTTAACCTTAACCTTAACCTTAACCTTAACCTTAACCTTAACCTTAACCTTAACCTTAACCTTAAACCTTAACCTTAACCTTAACCTTAAATTTGACCTTAACCTTAACCTTAACCTTAACCTTAAACCTTAACCTTAACCCTTAACCTTAACCTTAACCTTAACCTTAACCTTAAATTTGACCTTAACCTTAACCTTAACCTTAACCTTAACCTTAACCTTAACCTTAACCTTAAACCTTAACCTTAACCTTAAAACCTTAACCTTAACCTTAACCTTAACCTTAACCTTAACCTTAAAACCTTAACCTTAACCTTAACCTTAACCTTAACCTTAACCTTAACCTTAACCTTAAACCTTAACCTTAACCTTAACCTTAACCTTAACCTTAACCTTAACCTTAACCTTAACCTTAACCTTAAACCTTAACCTTAACCTTAACCTTAAACCTTAACCTTAACCTTAACCTTAACCTTAACCTTAACCTTAACCTTAACCTTAACCTTAACCTTAACCTTAACCTTAACCTTAACCTTAACCTTAACCTTAACCTTAACCTTAACCTTAACCTTAACCTTAACCCCTTAACCTTAACCTTAACCTTAACCTTAACCTTAACCTTAACCTTAACCTTAACCTTAACCTTAACCTTAACCTTAACCTTAACCTTAACCTTAACCTTAACCTTAACCTTAACCTTAACCTTAACCTTAACCTTAACCTTAACCTTAACCTTAACCTTAACCTTAACCTTAACCTTAACCTTAACCTTAACCTTAACCTTAACCTTAACCTTAACCTTAACCTTAACCTTAACCTTAACCTTAACCTTAACCTTAACCTTAACCTTAACCTTAACCTTAACCTTAACCTTAACCTTAACCTTAACCTTAACCTTAACCTTAACCTTAACCTTAACCTTAACCTTAACCTTAACCTTAACCTTAACCTTAACCTTAACCTTAACCTTAACCTTAACCTTAACCTTAACCTTAACCTTAACCTTAACCTTAACCTTAACCTTAACCTTAACCTTAACCTTAACCTTAACCTTAACCTTAACCTTAACCTTAACCTTAACCTTAACCTTAACCTTAACCTTAACCTTAACCTTAACCTTAACCTTAACCTTAACCTTAACCTTAACCTTAACCTTAACCTTAACCTTAACCTTAACCTTAACCTTAACCTTAACCTTAACCTTAACCTTAACCTTAACCTTAACCTTAACCTTAACCTTAACCTTAACCTTAACCTTAACCTTAACCTTAACCTTAACCTTAACCTTAACCTTAACCTTAACCTTAACCTTAACCTTAACCTTAACCTTAACCTTAACCTTAACCTTAACCTTAACCTTAACCTTAACCTTAACCTTAACCTTAACCTTAACCTTAACCTTAACCTTAACCTTAACCTTAACCTTAACCTTAACCTTAACCTTAACCTTAACCTTAACCTTAACCTTAACCTTAACCTTAACCTTAACCTTAACCTTAACCTTAACCTTAACCTTAACCTTAACCTTAACCTTAACCTTAACCTTAACCTTAACCTTAACCTTAACCTTAACCTTAACCTTAACCTTAACCTTAACCTTAACCTTAACCTTAACCTTACCTTAACCTTAACCTTAACCTTAACCTTAACCTTAACCTTAACCTTAACCTTAACCTTAACCTTAACCTTAACCTTAACCTTAACCTTAACCTTAACCTTAACCTTAACCTTAACCTTAACCTTAACCTTAACCTTAACCTTAACCTTAACCTTAACCTTAACCTTAACCTTAACCTTAACCTTAACCTTAACCTTAACCTTAACCTTAACCTTAACCTTAACCTTAACCTTAACCTTAACCTTAACCTTAACCTTAACCTTAACCTTAACCTTAACCTTAACCTTAACCTTAACCTTAACCTTAACCTTAACCTTAACCTTAACCTTAACCTTAACCTTAACCTTAACCTTAACCTTAACCTTAACCTTAACCTTAACCTTAACCTTAACCTTAACCTTAACCTTAACCTTAACCTTAACCTTAACCTTAACCTTAACCTTAACCTTAACCTTAACCTTAACCTTAACCTTAACCTTAACCTTAACCTTAACCTTAACCTTAACCTTAACCTTAACCTTAACCTTAACCTTAACCTTAACCTTAACCTTAACCTTAACCTTAACCTTAACCTTAACCTTAACCTTAACCTTAACCTTAACCTTAACCTTAACCTTAACCTTAACCTTAACCTTAACCTTAACCTTAACCTTAACCTTAACCTTAACCTTAACCTTAACCTTAACCTTAACCTTAACCTTAACCTTAACCTTAACCTTAACCTTAACCTTAACCTTAACCTTAACCTTAACCTTAACCTTAACCTTAACCTTAACCTTAACCTTAACCTTAACCTTAACCTTAACCTTAACCTTAACCTTAACCTTAACCTTAACCTTAACCTTAACCTTAACCTTAACCTTAACCTTAACCTTAACCTTAACCTTAACCTTAACCTTAACCTTAACCTTAACCTTAACCTTAACCTTAACCTTAACCTTAACCTTAACCTTAACCTTAACCTTAACCTTAACCTTAACCTTAACCTTAACCTTAACCTTAACCTTAACCTTAACCTTAACCTTAACCTTAACCTTAACCTTAACCTTAACCTTAACCTTAACCTTAACCTTAACCTTAACCTTAACCTTAACCTTAACCTTAACCTTAACCTTAACCTTAACCTTAACCTTAACCTTAACCTTAACCTTAACCTTAACCTTAACCTTAACCTTAACCTTAACCTTAACCTTAACCTTAACCTTAACCTTAACCTTAACCTTAACCTTAACCTTAACCTTAACCTTAACCTTAACCTTAACCTTAACCTTAACCTTAACCTTAACCTTAACCTTAACCTTAACCTTAACCTTAACCTTAACCTTAACCTTAACCTTAACCTTAACCTTAACCTTAACCTTAACCTTAACCTTAACCTTAACCTTAACCTTAACCTTAACCTTAACCTTAACCTTAACCTTAACCTTAACCTTAACCTTAACCTTAACCTTAACCTTAACCTTAACCTTAACCTTAACCTTAACCTTAACCTTAACCTTAACCTTAACCTTAACCTTAACCTTAACCTTAACCTTAACCTTAACCTTAACCTTAACCTTAACCTTAACCTTAACCTTAACCTTAACCTTAACCTTAACCTTAACCTTAACCTTAACCTTAACCTTAACCTAACCTTAACCTTAACCTTAACCTTAACCTTAACCTTAACCTTAACCTTAACCTTAACCTTAACCTTAACCTTAACCTTAACCTTAACCTTAACCTTAACCTTAACCTTAACCTTAACCTTAACCTTAACCTTAACCTTAACCTTAACCTTAACCTTAACCTTAACCTTAACCTTAACCTTAACCTTAACCTTAACCTTAACCTTAACCTTAACCTTAACCTTAACCTTAACCTTAACCTTAACCTTAACCTTAACCTTAACCTTAACCTTAACCTTAACCTTAACCTTAACCTTAACCTTAACCTTAACCTTAACCTTAACCTTAACCTTAACCTTAACCTTAACCTTAACCTTAACCTTAACCTTAACCTTAACCTTAACCTTAAACCTTAACCTTAACCTTAACCTTAACTTAACCTTAACCTTAACCTTAACCTTAACCTTAACCTTAACCTTAACCTTAACCTTAACCTTAACCTTAACCTTAACCTTAACCTTAACCTTAACCTTAACTTAACCTTAACCTTAACCTTAACCTTAACCTTAACCTTAACCTTAACCTTAACCTTAACCTTAACCTTAACCTTAACCTTAACCTTAACCTAACCTTAACCTTAACCTTAACCTTAACCTTAACCTTAACCTTAACCTTAACCTTAACCTTAACCTTAACCTTAACCTTAACCTTAACCTTAACCTTAACCTTAACCTTAACCTTAACCTTAACCTTAACCTTAACCTTAACCTTAACCTTAACCTTAACCTTAACCTTAACCTTAACCTTAACCTTAACCTTAACCTTAACCTTAACCTTAACCTTAACCTTAACCTTAACCTTAACCTTAACTTAACCTTAACCTTAACCTTAACCTTAACCTTAACCTTAACCTTAACCTTAACCTTAACCTTAACCTTAACCTTAACCTTAACCTTAACCTTAACCTTAACCTTAACCTTAACCTTAACCTTAACCTTAACCTTAACCTTAACCTTAACCTTAACCTTAACCTTAACCTTAACCTTACCTTAACCTTAACCTTAACCTTAACCTTAACCTTAACCTTAACCTTAACCTTAACCTTAACCTTAACCTTAACCTTAACCTTAACCTTAACCTTACCTTAACCTTAACCTTAACCTTAACCTTAACCTTAACCTTAACCTTAACCTTAACCTAACTAACCTTAACCTTAACCTTAACCTTAACCTTAACCTTAACCTTAACCTTAACCTTAACCTTAACCTTAACCTTAACCTTAACCTTAACCTTAACCTTAACCTTAACCTTAACCTTAACCTTAACCTTAACCTTAACCTTAACCTTAACCTTAACCTTAACCTTAACCTTAACCTTAACCTTAACCTTAACCTTAACCTTAACCTTAACCTTAACCTTAACCTTAACCTTAACCTTAACCTTAACCTTAACCTTAACCTTAACCTTAACCTTAACCTTAACCTTAACCTTAACCTTAACCTTAACCTTAACCTTAACCTTAACCTTAACCTTAACCTTAACCTTAACCTTAACCTTAACCTTAACCTTAACCTTAACCTTAACCTTAACCTTAACCTTAACCTTAACCTTAACCTTAACCTTAACCTTAACCTTAACCTTAACCTTAACCTTAACCTTAACCTTAACCTTAACCTTAACCTTAACCTTAACCTTAACCTTAACCTTAACCTTAACCTTAACCTTAACCTTAACCTTAACCTTAACCTTAACCTTAACCTTAACCTTAACCTTAACCTTAACCTTAACCTTAACCTTAACCTAACCTTAACCTTAACCTTAACCTTAACCTTAACCTTAACCTTAACCTTAACCTTAACCTTAACCTTAACCTTAACCTTAACCTAACCTTAACCTTAACCTTAACCTTAACCTTAACCTTAACCTTAACCTTAACCTTAACCTTAACCTTAACCTTAACCTTAACCTTAACCTTAACCTTAACCTTAACCTTAACCTTAACCTTAACCTTAACCTTAACCTTAACCTTAACCTTAACCTTAACCTTAACCTTAACCTTAACCTTAACCTTAACCTTAACCTTAACCTTAACCTTAACCTTAACCTTAACCTTAACCTTAACCTTAACCTTAACCTTAACCTTAACCTAACCTAACCTTAACCTTAACCTTAACCTTAACCTTAACCTTAACCTTAACCTTAACCTTAACCTTAACCTTAACCTAACCTTAACCTTAACCTTAACCTTAACCTTAACCTTAACCTTAACCTTAACCTTAACCTTAACCTAACCTTAACCTTAACCTTAACCTTAACCTTAACCTTAACCTTAACCTTAACCTTAACCTTAACCTTAACCTTAACCTTAACCTTAACCTTAACCTTAACCTTAACCTTAACCTTAACCTTAACCTTAACCTTAACCTTAACCTTAACCTTAACCTTAACCTTAACCTTAACCTTAACCTAACCTTAACCTTAACCTTAACCTTAACCTTAACCTTAACCTTAACCTTAACCTTAACCTTAACCTTAACCTTAACCTTAACCTTAACCTTAACCTTAACCTTAACCTTAACCTAACCTTAACCTTAACCTTAACCTTAACCTTAACCTTAACCTTAACCTTAACCTTAACCTTAACCTTAACCTTAACCTTAACCTTAACCTTAACCTTAACCTTAACCTTAACCTTAACCTTAACCTTAACCTTAACCTTAACCTTAACCTTAACCTTAACCTTAACCTTAACCTTAACCTTAACCTTAACCTTAACCTTAACCTTAACCTTAACCTTAACCTTAACCTTAACCTTAACCTTAACCTTAACCTTAACCTTAACCTTAACCTTAACCTTAACCTTAACCTTAACCTTAACCTTAACCTTAACCTTAACCTTAACCTTAACCTTAACCTTAACCTTAACCTTAACCTTAACCTTAACCTTAACCTTAACCTTAACCTTAACCTTAACCTTAACCTTAACCTTAACCTTAACCTTAACCTTAACCTTAACCTTAACCTTAACCTTAACCTTAACCTTAACCTTAACCTTAACCTTAACCTTAACCTTAACCTTAACCTTAACCTTAACCTTAACCTTAACCTTAACCTTAACCTTAACCTTAACCTTAACCTTAACCTTAACCTTAACCTTAACCTTAACCTTAACCTTAACCTTAACCTTAACCTTAACCTTAACCTTAACCTTAACCTTAACCTTAACCTTAACCTTAACCTTAACCTTAACCTTAACCTTAACCTTAACCTTAACCTTAACCTTAACCTTAACCTTAACCTTAACCTTAACCTTAACCTTAACCTTAACCTTAACCTTAACCTTAACCTTAACCTTAACCTTAACCTTAACCTTAACCTTAACCTTAACCTTAACCTTAACCTTAACCTTAACCTTAACCTTAACCTTAACCTTAACCTTAACCTTAACCTTAACCTTAACCTTAACCTTAACCTTAACCTTAACCTTAACCTTAACCTTAACCTTAACCTTAACCTTAACCTTAACCTTAACCTTAACCTTAACCTTAACCTTAACCTTAACCTTAACCTTAACCTTAACCTTAACCTTAACCTTAACCTTAACCTTAACCTTAACCTTAACCTTAACCTTAACCTTAACCTTAACCTTAACCTTAACCTTAACCTTAACCTTAACCTTAACCTTAACCTTAACCTTAACCTTAACCTAACCTTAACCTTAACCTTAACCTTAACCTTAACCTTAACCTTAACCTTAACCTTAACCTTAACCTTAACCTTAACCTTAACCTTAACCTTAACCTTAACCTTAACCTTAACCTTAACCTTAACCTTAACCTTAACCTTAACCTTAACCTTAACCTTAACCTTAACCTTAACCTTAACCTTAACCTTAACCTTAACCTTAACCTTAACCTTAACCTTAACCTTAACCTTAACCTTAACCTTAACCTTAACCTTAACCTTAACCTTAACCTTAACCTTAACCTTAACCTTAACCTTAACCTTAACCTTAACCTTAACCTTAACCTTAACCTTAACCTTAACCTTACTTAACCTTAACCTTAACCTTAACCTTAACCTTAACCTTAACCTTAACCTTAACCTTAACCTTAACCTTAACCTTAACCTTAACCTTAACCTTAACCTTAACCTTAACCTTAACCTTAACCTTAACCTTAACCTTAACCTTAACCTTAACCTTAACCTTAACCTTAACCTTAACCTTAACCTTAACCTTAACCTTAACCTTAACCTTAACCTTAACCTTAACCTTAACCTTAACCTTAACCTTAACCTTAACCTTAACCTTAACCTTAACCTTAACCTTAACCTTAACCTTAACCTTAACCTTAACCTTAACCTTAACCTTAACCTTAACCTTAACCTTAACCTTAACCTTAACCTTAACCTTAACCTTAACCTTAACCTTAACCTTAACCTTAACCTTAACCTTAACCTTAACCTTAACCTTAACCTTAACCTTAACCTTAACCTTAACCTTAACCTTAACCTTAACCTTAACCTTAACCTTAACCTTAACCTTAACCTTAACCTTAACCTTAACCTTAACCTTAACCTTAACCTTAACCTTAACCTTAACCTTAACCTTAACCTTAACCTTAACCTTAACCTTAACCTTAACCTTAACCTTAACCTTAACCTTAACCTTAACCTTAACCTTAACCTTAACCTTAACCTTAACCTTAACCTTAACCTTAACCTTAACCTTAACCTTAACCTTAACCTTAACCTTAACCTTAACCTTAACCTTAACCTTAACCTTAACCTTAACCTTAACCTTAACCTTAACCTTAACCTTAACCTTAACCTTAACCTTAACCTTAACCTTAACCTTAACCTTAACCTTAACCTTAACCTTAACCTTAACTTAACCTTAACCTTAACCTTAACCTTAACCTTAACCTTAACCTTAACCTTAACCTTAACCTTAACCTTAACCTTAACCTTAACCTTAACCTTAACCTTAACCTTAACCTTAACCTTAACCTTAACCTTAACCTTAACCTTAACCTTAACCTTAACCTTAACCTTAACCTTAACCTTAACCTTAACCTTAACCTTAACCTTAACCTTAACCTTAACCTTAACCTTAACCTTAACCTTAACCTTACCTTAACCTTAACCTTAACCTTAACCTTAACCTTAACCTTAACCTTAACCTTAACCTTAACCTTAACCTTAACCTTAACCTTAACCTTAACCTTAACCTTAACCTTAACCTTAACCTTAACCTTAACCTTAACCTTAACCTTAACCTTAACCTTAACCTTAACCTTAACCTTAACCTTAACCTTAACCTTAACCTTAACCTTAACCTTAACCTTAACCTTAACCTTAACCTTAACCTTAACCTTAACCTTAACCTTAACCTTAACCTTAACCTTAACCTTAACCTTAACCTTAACCTTAACCTTAACCTTAACCTTAACCTTAACCTTAACCTTAACCTTAACCTTAACCTTAACCTTAACCTTAACCTTAACCTTAACCTTAACCTTAACCTTAACCTTAACCTTAACCTTAACCTTAACCTTAACCTTAACCTTAACCTTAACCTTAACCTTAACCTTAACCTTAACCTTAACCTTAACCTTAACCTTAACCTTAACCTTAACCTTAACCTTAACCTTAACCTTAACCTTAACCTTAACCTTAACCTTAACCTTAACCTTAACCTTAACCTTAACCTTAACCTTAACCTTAACCTTAACCTTAACCTTAACCTTAACCTTAACCTTAACCTTAACCTTAACCTTAACCTTAACCTTAACCTTAACCTTAACCTTACCTTAACCTTAACCTTACCTTAACCTTAACCTTAACCTTAACCTTAACCTTAACCTTAACCTTAACCTTAACCTTAACCTTAACCTTAACCTTAACCTTAACCTTAACCTTAACCTTAACCTTAACCTTAACCTTAACCTTAACCTTAACCTTAACCTTAACCTTAACCTTAACCTTAACCTTAACCTTAACCTTAACCTTAACCTTAACCTTAACCTTAACCTTAACCTTAACCTTAACCTTAACCTTAACCTTAACCTTAACCTTAACCTTAACCTTAACCTTAACCTTAACCTTAACCTTAACCTTAACCTTAACCTTAACCTTAACCTTAACCTTAACCTTAACCTTAACCTTAACCTTAACCTTAACCTTAACCTTAACCTTAACCTTAACCTTAACCTTAACCTTAACCTTAACCTTAACCTTAACCTTAACCTTAACCTTAACCTTAACCTTAACCTTAACCTTAACCTTAACCTTAACCTTAACCTTAACCTTAACCTTAACCTTAACCTTAACCTTAACCTTAACCTTAACCTTAACCTTAACCTTAACCTTAACCTTAACCTTAACCTTAACCTTAACCTTAACCTTAACCTTAACCTTAACCTTAACCTTAACCTTAACCTTAACCTTAACCTTAACCTTAACCTTAACCTTAACCTTAACCTTAACCTTAACCTTAACCTTAACCTTAACCTTAACCTTAACCTTAACCTTAACCTTAACCTTAACCTTAACCTTAACCTTAACCTTAACCTTAACCTTAACCTTAACCTTAACCTTAACCTTAACCTTAACCTTAACCTTAACCTTAACCTTAACCTTAACCTTAACCTTAACCTTAACCTTAACCTTAACCTTAACCTTAACCTTAACCTTAACCTTAACCTTAACCTTAACCTTAACCTTAACCTTAACCTTAACCTTAACCTTAACCTTAACCTTAACCTTAACCTTAACCTTAACCTTAACCTTAACCTTAACCTTAACCTTAACCTTAACCTTAACCTTAACCTTAACCTTAACCTTAACCTTAACCTTAACCTTAACCTTAACCTTAACCTTAACCTTAACCTTAACCTTAACCTTAACCTTAACCTTAACCTTAACCTTAACCTTAACCTTAACCTTAACCTTAACCTTAACCTTAACCTTAACCTTAACCTTAACCTTAACCTTAACCTTAACCTTAACCTTAACCTTAACCTTAACCTTAACCTTAACCTTAACCTTAACCTTAACCTTAACCTTAACCTTAACCTTAACCTTAACCTTAACCTTAACCTTAACCTTAACCTTAACCTTAACCTTAACCTTAACCTTAACCTTAACCTTAACCTTAACCTTAACCTTAACCTTAACCTTAACCTTAACCTTAACCTTAACCTTAACCTTAACCTTAACCTTAACCTTAACCTTAACCTTAACCTTAACCTTAACCTTAACCTTAACCTTAACCTTAACCTTAACCTTAACCTTAACCTTAACCTTAACCTTAACCTTAACCTTAACCTTAACCTTAACCTTAACCTTAACCTTAACCTTAACCTTAACCTTAACCTTAACCTTAACCTTAACCTTAACCTTAACCTTAACCTTAACCTTAACCTTAACCTTAACCTTAACCTTAACCTTAACCTTAACCTTAACCTTAACCTTAACCTTAACCTTAACCTTAACCTTAACCTTAACCTTAACCTTAACCTTAACCTTAACCTTAACCTTAACCTTAACCTTAACCTTAACCTTAACCTTAACCTTAACCTTAACCTTAACCTTAACCTTAACCTTAACCTTAACCTTAACCTTAACCTTAACCTTAACCTTAACCTTAACCTTAACCTTAACCTTAACCTTAACCTTAACCTTAACCTTAACCTTAACCTTAACCTTAACCTTAACCTTAACCTTAACCTTAACCTCAACCTCAACCTCAACCTCAACCTCAACCTCAACCTTAACCTTAACCTTAACCTTAACCTTAACCTTAACCTTCACCTTAACCTTGACCTTAACCTTAACCTTAACCTTGACCTTAACCTTGACCTTAACCTTGACCTTAAATTTGACCTTAAATTTGACCTTAACCTTGACCTTAACCTTGACCTTAACCTTGACCTTAACCTTGACCTTAACCTTGACCTTAAATTTGACCTTAAATTTGACCTTAACCTTAACCTTAAATTTGACCTTAACCTTGACCTTAACCTTGACCTTAACCTTGACCTTGACCTTGACCTTAACCTGATCCTCAACCTCAACCTCAACCTCAACCTCAACCTCAACCTCAACCTCAACCTCAACCTCAACCTCAACCTCAACCTCAACCTCAACCTCAACCTCAGCCTCAGCCTCAGCCTCCTCAGCCTCAGCCTCAGCCTCCTCAGCCTCAGCCTCCTCAGCCTCAGCCTCCTCAGCCTCAGCCTCCTCAGCCTCAGCCTCAGCCTCAGCCTCAGCCTCAACCTCAACCTCAGCCTCAGCCTCCTCAGCCTCAGCCTCAGCCTCCCCAGCCTCAGCCTCCTCAGCCTCAGCCTCCTCAGCCTCAGCCTCCTCAGCCTCAGCCTCAGCCTCAGCCTCAGCCTCAGCCTCAGCCTCAGCCTCAGCCTCAGCCTCAGCCTCAGCCTCAGCCTCAGCCTCAGCCTCAGCCTCAGCCTCAGCCTCAGCCTCAGCCTCAGCCTCAACCTCAACCTCAACCTCAACCTCAACCTCAACCTTAACCTTAACCTTAACCTTAACCTTAACCTTAACCTTAACCTTAACCTTAACCTCAACCTTAACCTTAACCTTAACCTTAACCTCAACCTTAACGTTAACCTTATCCTTAAACTTAACCTTAACCTTAACCTTATCCTCAACATTAACCTTAACTTTAACCTTATCCTTAACATCAACCCTACCCCTAACCTTAACCCTAACCCTAACATTAACATTAACCTTAAACTTATCCTCAACATTAACCTTAACTTTAACCTTAACATTAACCTTAACCCAAACCTTAACCCTAACCTTAACCTTAATCTTAACAACAAACTCAACCTTAACCTTAACATTAACCTTAACCTGAACCTTAACCATAACCTTAATACGCACGTGATATCACATATTAGGAATTCCCAAAACACTTTGTTTGGAATAAAGAGAATAATATCTAGACGATGAGAAAACAAGGTGTCGCTATTGGCCGCATGTATTTTGCAAACCCTAATTGTGGTGAAAGATTTTACCTTCGGTTGTTGCTCACTGTTGTCAAAGGTCCTCGATCTTATGAGTGCTTATGTACATTAAACAGAGAATTGTTTGATACATATAGGTTAGCGTGCGCCGGCTAGAGGTCTCCTAGAGGACGATGGTGAATGGGTGGAATGTTTGAAAGAGGCTTCAGATATGAAAATCGGGCATCATTTGAGAAAGTTATTTTCGGTCATCTTAAATCAGTGTCATCTACTTCATCCACGCGAACTGTGGAATAGTTATTCCGTGCATATATGCGATGAACTTTCCAACAAGATTAGTACATTGTACGGAATTCCCAATCCCACTGAAAAAGACGTGGAAGACTACGGTTTATATCTAATAAACGAATTGTTGATGAAATCCGGAAAAAATTTAAGAGACTTTCCTCCTATGCCGCAATCAACTTGTAATTGGGTCTCAGTGGCTGAGAATCGATTAATAAGGAAAAATTTACAACTTCAGAGGGATGCAAAAGAAATGGACGCCAACATTAATGTTGATCAACTGAACACTGCACAAAGATGCGCATACGATAAGATCATTGACTCTGTGTTCAATAACAGAGGTCTCACTTTCTTCTTGAATGGAGGTGCTAGAACTGGAAAAACATTTTTATATAATACGGTTTCAACGAAATGTCAGAGTCTGGATAAAATTGTCATTAATGTTGCTTCATCTGGTATCGCGTCTTTGTTGTTGATTGGAGGTCGAACCGCACATTATACATTTTCAATACCACGGGATATAAATGAAGATTTTGTTTGTCGTATTACTAATCAATCAATTCAGGCCGATTTGATACGAAAAACAAGTTTCATAATTTGGGACGAAGTTCCAATGCAAAATCGAAATTGTGTTGAAGCCGGTGATCGGACCTTACAAGATATACACAAAAATGGGAAGCCATTTGGTGGCATCACTGTTGTTCTTGGAGGTGATTTTCGACAGATCTTACCAGTCGTACCAAAAGGTGGTCGCGAACATATAGTGGGGGTCTCATTAAGGCATTCTATACTTTGGCAAAAAAATCATGTACTCATGTTAGATGTTAATATGCATCTCAACGACTCAATTAGCGGGAACTCTGATTTTGCCGAATGCCTACTAAAGGTATATGAAAGGCATCTATTCTTTTTGTACAACACATTTTATATGTGCTCATAATTTCATGTTTCTTTTTATAACTATTCTAGATTGGCTCTAACCCAGAGGACTCTATGGAGATCCCAACAATAATGCGCAAGTGAAAAGACTTGAGCAATCTGATATCTATTACACATTCCCTCCTCCATAACCCTAGAACCGTAACTCCCACGTATCTTAATGAGCGCACTATACTCTCCCCACAAAATGATAATGTTAGTGAAATCAACAGCCTCACACTTGCGATTTTCCCTGGAATACAACAGACGTATCTTGCAGCTGATACGTGAAGGAATGCAATAACGATTATATCACATATAATACAGCGGAAAATAGAAATTGCAATCCTAATAGATAATCTAGTTGCGATTTAAGAATTTAAAACAAAGTATAATAACGATTACATACCTTAAGCCCGTTGTGTGAGAATCGAATTGTCAAATTCTAGCTTCAAAAATTTGAAGCCTCCACGCTTTGCACACCGAGTTTGATTTTGCTTTCAGAACCTTTCTGATTTGGAGAGAGACCTTCTATCTACTGTGTTTTTCCAAGAGAGAAAAACTGAAAAAGAGTTACATGTATATATTGATTTCTCATTATACATATATTAACTCCTGAAGGAAAAAAAGAAAAGTCAAGAAGTGGAAAAGCCAAAAGCCAGAACGTATAATGAAAACTAATTATCTTAATAATTTGGTCCACTACCCACTTCTGAAGTGGACTTGGACATTTTACATTATACAAAAAGACTTGACTAGCCTAGCGGTTAGTGACATATTTCACACTACTAGAGGTCCATGGTTCGATCCACAAACCTATGACCTTTTTCCCTTTTTTTTTTTTTTCTCTTTTTCCTTAGATCGGTCTTATATTAGAATATAAATTTGTGCTAGCAAATCAATATACCAATATTCCAAATATATAATTAATTAATATTTATTATCTGATAATAAAATAAATTAACGACATGAAGCAAGATCAATACACTCGTTAGTGTGCGACTACGTGGGTTCATCGTTAAACCGGTAGTAGTTAACTTAGTTATCTACTAATCGAGGTTGGCGTCTAACAACACTCCCCAACGACCGGATAACGTGAAGTAACTCTGTACAAAGAACCCGGTAAAGGATTATACACGTAATCCCTCTATCTTTACAGCTCCGGATCATCCTGGGATATGGTATATCTGTCAAATCCCATTAGAAAATCAACTACGTTACATGTCGATTATCAACGATTGACGAATGACCTAAGAAACTCCTTTCTTCATTCATTCCATCACCTTGGCCAAGGATTTGATACAATCGTTATAATCTTATGACATCGTAGAGCTCAAACTCTTTACCTAGAGTTGATAGATTCCATCTTGACTCATCCCTAGGAGGATATATACTTAGTTGCGTCCAATATCCTTTCGACTAGCATTATGACACACTAGTAGTCCAGTATCAAAACACAACAAGCACATATACAACTATAGTGATGATCTCAGGTCAAAGGATTACAAGCATTTAAGTCCTTATAGAGATTAACCCACTTGACAGTTCAAGGTAATTAACCATTAGGAATCTCTAGCTTTAGTCGGTTCGATAATCACATCTCTATGTGCATTATCTATGCACCTAACTCGGTAAACGAGAACTACCGATATTTATCCAATAAATACTTGTTAGATACATATTAATCTAACCGGATCATCGAGGTCCTAGTTCGATGATCCTACAATTAAGAACAAGTTTAGATTAAGTCCTATGAGCTAGAATCTCATTATCATAACACCTTATGATATCTAGTTCGTAACTTAATCGAGGATCTGCCTTTATGTTATATAAATGAATACCATAAACATAAAAGCTTGCCATAGATTCAAGAAAACAATTCCCTTAATCACTACTGTAGGGATAACTATTATCGTGTACAGTAAACACTTGTGTTCAATTCATTACAAGACGATCGGGGCTAGGGCATAATTCCAACAATCTCCCACTTGGCCTAGATCCAATCGTTCAAGTACCATAATTCATAAACAGTTTGTTCTCATCAAACTCTTCTGATAGACACACTTAGATGAATATATATACAGCGTGTTCCTTCCTTCTACCTATTGAATGGGAACATCTTCATGTTCAATTATATCTCGAATCAAGCGGTACTACTGCAGAACTTGTTTGGATCTATAGTTTATTCTAGGTTTCTTTAAACATACAATATCTCAAATATTGTCTTTGTATAAAGAAACAATATCTACATTGTGAAAACCACACTATGTATATATAAAGAACTATTTTATCCAAACCACTGGCATAGTTGCATCTTATGCTGCTATGTATTCTACTTCTAGTAACCGAAATCTGCTACAGTGTCTTGATTGGAACTATTCCAATTTACTTCTCCTCTATATAGACACAACCATATCTTGATTTGCTATCATACACGTTTGAAGCAAAACAAGCATCTATATACCCAATTAGCTTCAACTTATATTCTCCACATATGAGAAAATTGGTCCTTAATACTTCTTAAGTACTTATGGATAGTCTTTACTACTTTCCAACATTCCTCATCAAGGTTACCTTCATACCTACTCGCTACTCCTAGCGTGTAGTGTACTTTAGGCCTTATACATTTTCATGGTATGCTGGATAGATCCTTATTGTTTAAACAAATAGGACTATACACATTCATTCTCTTACTTTTAGGGTCCTAGAACAAACCCTCCCATTAAGAGTAATTCCAAAGCCTATTGTTAATAAGCACCTTCTGGAATTTCCATGTGATACTTCTGAAAAGGTATAAATGTACTAAGATTGATATAGGTCAAGTAGCTTCTTTAATCTATCTCTATAGATCCCAATTCAAAGAATATAAGCTACTTATCCTAAATCTTTCATGGAGAACTATTAGACGAAAAACCACGTTTATGTGCTTGGCTGGTATATCATATCCTTATGTGATAATATGTCATCTACATATAACACCAGAAAGATGAGTGTACTCCCACTAGTCCTTTGTACTCTTATGACTCTTATTCTAAAATCATAAAATCAAACTATTCGATTGAATGGAAAGAGAATAATCCAACTTAGTGACATTCGCTGAATCCATTAAATGGATTTTTGGAACTTACATATTTTATTATGAATAAATGGCAATATGAGACCTTTAGGATTGGTCTTAAGGACGTCATAGACTCCCATTTAGTGAAAACTATTTTCACATGATATTACCATATATCATAATAATAGTATGGAGTTACCAATAGTAGAATCTGAATAAACTAAACATTGCTATGAGAAAAGGAATCCACCACAGTTGATGTTTTCCTTTAAATTTAAACACTTAGAAATTAGAAGGACGTTATAGGTCTCTACCTTACCGTCTACTCCAATCCTTTTCCTAGCACCCATTTACTATAAATTGATCTTATATCTATTAAAGATTCAACCAAAATACTATACTTTGTTGATCCTTATAGATATTAATTCAGATTCTATGGTTCTTTAACCACTTGTCACTATCTAGACTAGTCATAGCCTCTTCATAGGGATTTAAGATCATCACTTGATGGGGTTTTCATCTATATGATTTCCTCATCAAACTATCACCATTATTACAATTGATTTTGGTGTATGATGATATCTATATAACCTATAGGAGGCTTGTGTACAATAAATTCTTCTTTCTCTTGATTTGTTAACTTCCTTTTTCCAAGAAAGGTTCCTCAAAGAGTGAGACTTGAACCTTAAATGAAACTATTAACTCATCAAGGAAAGAAATATTGGCATGCATCAGATGCTCTTTAGCTTGTATAAATAACTCTGAAATCTTTATTTCATTATGATCTATTTCCACATTATGAATTCCTTCACTATGGAATTCCAATCTACAGAGGTTGTCTGCCTTACCACAAATCCTTTGTGTTCAGAATGGTGTGGAAATATTACCTCGTTATTTTCTTTGGGTATCTAACAAAACTACATTTGAAAGATATCAACTCAAGCTTAGCCATTAAAAGTCGTTTAGTATAAATCAACCATTACAAATTCTACATTTTAAGGTTTGATTTATATCATCTCCATACCACATATGGATTTCATCGACTGTTTAGTGGGACCTAAGAGTTCATTAAATATGCAATTGACTTTAAAACATAATCCCATAGGAATATTTAAAACCTAGTGAATCACTGAGACAAAATCTAATTTTGTCATAGATAATCTATTAACTCATTGCTAAGATATTCACCTATACAGGTTGATATCTTACTTCCTTAATACTCTTATATACTTGCTTTCTACTTCACTCAATAGTAATTTGAACATTTCAAATTATTTATATTGGTGTTACATTTGGTAAACACATATATATCTGTTATATAGTTTGTGAAGGAGATGAAATAAGAATATCTATCTTTGGCTAAAGTTTAGACTGGCCACATACATCAATATATAGTGGACAAAGAACTCATTAACATTTTCTCCATTTTCATCAAAATGAGATTTAGTCATATTTCATTGAGATAAATCTCACAAGTTTCATATGATTCAAAGTCATATTCTTCAAGGAAAACTTCCTTGTGAAACTAGTAAACTTTTTCTCACAATTTATGACTTAGTCTATAACACCAAAGATAAGGTTTGATTAGTACGATTATCTATTTCGATTTATGACCAGAAACAATTCTAACACTGTTACGTAGTTACTTTAGGCAATTATAATCACCATATTGTAAGTATCCAATAGGGTGTAATTCATCACTATGAAAAACTCCATTGGTCATTTTATATTACATTAATACACCATAACTATCTTATGATCAAATGACCATTTTTTTCGAAAACAAGTTTACGAACAAAAACAGTTTTCTTACAATATGTTTTGCCATATGCATCTTAAAAGAATTAGTTATTACAATTGTGGTTGCAACAATTGCTCCATTACCGAAATTATAATTTAACTTCTCTTATTCTTATTTGTCTATTAATCTTTAGAGTATGCAACATTTTGCATATTCCTAGACTACTACGAGTATCCAATACCCTTTTCGAGTAATTAATAGAAGTTCAAGAAATTACGGAAACAATTTCCATTAATGCCCTTACCTTGTTTCTTGGTATTAGATAACTGGTATCTAAAGGTCATACTAAGTTACTTATACATCTTCTAAAGATATTTAAGGATTCATGGGAATATCATGCTTAAAATATCTTTTGGAGTTCATAACTCATGGATACAAGAATATAGACTTAGTACCATTACTAAGTTCTTATTACTTTAGACATGCATCACATACATTCTATGCATCCTCAGGAGATAATTTAGTCAACAACTCATTTAACATATCAATGAGTTTCATGTGCATAAGAAAGACTCTCAAGTTGCAGTCATGATCCTTGAGATTACCTAACCAACTTGGGATGATTTGAGAAGTGATTTAGCAGAAATACTGAGAAATCTAATCATTGGAAGGAATAGGAAACAATGCTTTAAGAACACTATTATATAACTGTCAAAGATATGGACTATTATCTAAGAGATATATAATTGGAAACTTTAAAACATGAATGAGCCCCCTGGTAGTCAGGTCGTTTCTCATGCATAATTAAAGTGAATAATGAAACTTTAAAACATGAACGAGCCCCCTGGAAGTCAGGTCGTTTCTCATTCATAATTAAAGTGTGGTACATTACCTATTTTATCATATAAAATAAGAGACTCAAAACTATTTAGCCCCCTGGTAGTCAGGTCGTTTCTAATTAGTTTTGTTGAGTTATTCCATCCTATAATAGAATATTATCAATCCTACATCCTCTGGGTAGTCCAGACTAAAAACGTAAAATTAATAATTTAATCCTATTATCAAACAATATAGATTTTTATAGTTTGTACTCGAACTACAAGTTCACCTGGTAGTCAGATCAAAACTTGTAAACTTAACAAATTTGAACCTCTATTTGCGATGGACAAGTCTCACGAAATATCATATATATCGTTTATAATAAACTCAAATTTTTTTTTAATTATTAAGTGGGAAACACCTACGATTCATAATCTAAGCGTTGGGATGAAAACCAAAACGATCATATCGGAAGATCGGGCAAAAACTGTAATTTCGAAAAATACAATTTTGTGGTTTATACAAAATTTTTCCTCAAAAAAATTGCTCTAGAATAGCAAAAACAAAAAACCTCCTTTTGTGAAATTGCATGAAAGCAATTTTTTTTCTTTTAATAGTCCGGCAAAAAACTAAAATAAGGACTTTCCTTCCTTATTTGTTTTTTCTAAAAATAAAATAAAACATTAAACAATTTAACGATTTAAAAAATAACAATTCTCCAACTAATAAAGAAGCTTTTGTCTTGTTATACACATGACACATCACATGTGGACTTTTGGATGACAAAGGCGTGCAATTTTTTTTCTTTTCGAAAGCAAATAAAACTAACAATTTTAGCAGGCTTTTGATAGACACTCAATCTACCATCAAAGCCACTTGCGTTCCCTTTTTTTTTTTATTTAAAAAAAACAAAAAACGATTGAAGGATAATCTCTAACAGTGGTTTGCCAGAATCCAATTAACTTTTAATAATAGCAGCATTGAGATGGTTTTCCAATAAAAACAAAACAATGAATCACTTTAAATATATAGAAGCTTCAGTACAATACTAGCTTCTATCTATTATACAACAATCGGTAAAGGTTAAGAAACAAAAAAAAAAAATTGCAGCTTAGCAGCCCTTTTTTTCCGACAGAGAGATAAAACAATAAAAGCATCTCCCTTCTATTAGTACGAAACCCAAATAACAACTCAACAATTGGATGTTTATTTCTTTAGAGAATCATCCGACTATTACAACAGTAATATTAAACAATTTAATATTAATTATAATACCCAGCCATAATCACATTATAATGATATTATATTCAAACAAAATATTATTATATCTTATATAATAAATCCATTACAAAATCAAATATTATCAAATAATATCAATTTAAATACCTAAATCGCAACAACCTAGGCTCTGATACCACTTGAAGGAATGCAATAACGATTATATCACATATAATACAGCGGAAAATAGAAATTGCAATCCTAATAGATAATCTAGTTGCGATTTGAGAATTTAAAACAAAGTATAATAACGATTACATACCTTAAGCCCGTTGTGTGAGAATCGAATTGTCAAATTCTAGCTTCAAAAATTTGAAGCCTCCACGCTTTGCACACCGAGTTTGATTTTGCTTTCAAAACCTTTCTGATTTGGAGAGAGACCTTCTATCTACTGTGTTTTTCCAAGAGAGAAAAACTGAAAAAGAGTTACATGTATATATTGATTTCTCATTATACATATATTAACTCCTGAAGGAAAAAAAGAAAAGTCAAGAAGTGGAAAAGCCAAAAGCCAGAACATATAATGAAAACTAATTATCTTAATAATTTGGTCCACTACCCACTTCTGAAGTGGACTTGGACATTTTACATTATACAAAAAGACTTGACTAGCCTAGCGGTTAGTGACATATTTCACACTACTAGAGGTCCATGGTTCGATCCACAAACCTATGACCTTTTTCCCTTTTTTTTTTTTTTTTTCTCTTTTTCCTTAGATCGGTCTTATATTAGAATATAAATTTGTGCTAGCAAATCAATATACCAATATTCCAAATATATAATTAATCAATATTTATTATCTGATAATAAAATAAATTAACGACATGAAGCAAGATCAATACACTCGTTAGTGTGCGACTACGTGGGTTCATCGTTAAACCGGTAGTAGTTAACTTAGTTATCTACTAATCGAGGTTGGCGTCTAACAACACTCCCCAACGACCGGATAACGTGAAGTAACTCTGTACAAAGAACCCGGTAAAGGATTATACACGTAATCCCTCTATCTTTACAGCTCCGGATCATCCTGGGATATGGTATATCTGTCAAATCCCATTAGAAAATCAACTACGTTACATGTCGATTATCAACGATTGACGAATGACCTAAGAAACTCCTTTCTTCATTCATTCCATCACCTTGGCCAAGGATTTGATACAATCGTTATAATCTTATGACATCGTAGAGCTCAAACTCTTTACCTAGAGTTGATAGATTCCATCTTGACTCATCCCTAGGAGGATATATACTTAGTTGCGTCCAATATCCTTTCGACTAGCATTATGACACACTAGTAGTCCAGTATCAAAACACAACAAGCACATATACAACTATAGTGATGATCTCAGGTCAAAGGATTACAAGCATTTAAGTCCTTATAGAGATTAACCCACTTGACAGTTCAAGGTAATTAACCATTAGGAATCTCTAGCTTTAGTCGGTTCGATAATCACATCTCTATGTGCATTATCTATGCACCTAACTCGGTAAACGAGAACTACCGATATTTATCCAATAAATAATTGTTAGATACATATTAATCTAACCGGATCATCGAGGTCCTAGTTCGATGATCCTACAATTAAGAACAAGTTTAGATTAAGTCCTATGAGCTAGAATCTCATTATCATAACACCTTATGATATCTAGTTCGTAACTTAATCGAGGATCTGCCTTTATGTTATATAAATGAATACCATAAACATAAAAGCTTGCCATAGATTCAAGAAAACAATTCCCTTAATCACTACTGTAGGGATAACTATTATCGTGTACAGTAAACACTTGTGTTCAATTCATTACAAGACGATCGGGGCTAGGGCATAATTCCAACAATACGATACATGAAAAGGATCAAGTAGATAAATCTATATCGACTCGATATCCGAAAGAATTTTTAAATTCATTGAATCCGAGTGGGTTACCTCCCTTCAGATTGGATTTGAAAGTTGGCGCTCCTATCATGTTTTTAAGAATTATTGCGTTGAAGGACGGATTGTGTAACGGCACGAGGTTGATGGTTGTCAGGTGTTCGACGCGTGTCATTGAAGCCCTGATTATGAATGGTGATAAATCTGGTAATTTGGTATTCATTCCAAGAATATATTTGACGCCTTTTTCTTCCGATATACCTTTAAAGATGACCAGGAGGAAATTTCCCGTTTGTTTAGGTTATGCCATGACAATCAATAAATCTCAAGGTCAATCTGTGAAATTTGTTGGAATCTATTTGTGCATTCCTGTACTCAGTCATGGACAACTGTATGTTGCTTTATCTAGATGCACGAGTTGTGATCGCATAAGTTTGCTTCTTCCTGAAAATGATCAAACCACGTCTAATATTGTGTACCCAAAAAATTTGATTTAGTGTATCCTAAAGGTATGCGATTAGTGATTAAGTGTATATTTTTGTTCGTCTCATTACAATATAACTAGTATTATGTATTTTTAGGTTTATCTAATGGGAAGATATGTGTATGTTGACACTGATTCCTTTTCTAGAGTTATGACTTCTTTGTATTGATATTAAAATTCGACAATGTACAATTGAAACATTTCAGTTCTGTTAAAATTTTGAATGATTATTATTTTTTAAAGTATTGTCTGTAAGTTTGATAAATTATACACTGATGTAATGATAATTTGTGTTACTTTCATATTCAGTACGTATAATAACCTTAATTTTGTTGATTTATCATGCTTATAATAACGTGTTTCCTTCAATTATTGACTCAAACATAAGTTTCATAACATATTGTGAACGTGATACATTATTTGGTAATTACGGGATTATGTGACACATGCTATTTAATATACGATCTTGGTGCATTTTTTATTATATCTTAACTTCTCAGCGTGCCAACTTAAATTAAGGAAAATTGACGATTGATTGATTTTTTTTCGAAGTGACTTCAGGCACGGGCAATACCTAGTATATATTTATAGATACATACATATACATACATACACACACACACGCACACACACACGCACACACACACATATATATATATATATATGTATATATATATATATATGTATATATATATATATATGTATATATATATATATATATATATATATATATATATATATATATATATATATATATATATATGTATATATATATATATATATATATGAGATAATTCCCAATTAACTACAATTTCACATTTTACATTCTCAAAAAAAAGAAATGAGCAAATTACCTTCTACTTACTCACAAATTATCAACTTAATTCCCAATTAAACACATTGTCATATTTACCTTCTATTATTGTCCTTATGTGATTTCGTATTTTTTTCAGATATTTTTTCAATTTTTTTTTTAATTTGTTTTTTCGAATTTTTTTTTTCAGAATATTTTTTTAATCGAAATTCCGGGTTATGTGTTGCTGTAACACACAAAGTCATAAAATCGATCTAAATGATTCTCTTCTTTAACAAAATAGTTTTTTCTCTTTATTAATCGCATATACCCTATTTTTATTCGTTTTTAACTATCTTGATATATTATCTTTTTGTCCAACGTTTTTTTGTTATTTTTATGTGTTTATGTTTTAGGGTTTTGTGTGTTCCAGGTCACACAAAACTTGATTTTGTTTATTCCAATTATGTGTAATCCTGGAACACACAAGTCTCAGAATTGTGTATTCTAATACACAAAACTTGATTTTGTTAGTTCCAATTCTGTGTATTCCATGAACTCACAAATCTCAGATTTGTGTATTCATGGAACACATCAAACTCAAATTTGTGTATTCATAGAACACATAAAAATTAAATTTATGTATTCATGTAATACACAAGACTTGATTTTGTTTGTTCCAATTATGTGTATTCCTGAACACACAAATCGCAGAATTATGTATTCCTGGAACACACAAAACTTAAATTTGTGTATTCATGGAACACATAAAAGTCAAATTTGTGTATTCCTGGAATACAAAAAACTTGATTTTGGTTATTCCAATTATGTGTGTTCCTGCAACACACAAATCTCATAATTGCGTGTTCATGGAACACATTAAAAAAATTGAAAAAAAAAAATTCGAAAAAAAAAATCGGAAAAAAAAAAATTGAAAAAAAAATTGAAAAAAAAATATTTCGAAAAAAAAAGTTAAAAAAATAAAAATAAAAATAAATATTATTATAATTAAAGTAATTAATTAATTGCCTATGAGTATTTTGCAATCTTCCATATTTTTGTGCTTAAGTAGGAATTAAGTTGAAATTGTAATTAATTAGAAATTTTTACACTCTCCGTGTAATTAATTGGGTGACGCCCCTATATGTGTGCGAGTATATAAATATATGGTTGAATGTATTAGGGTTGAGCAAAACAAAACCGAAAAATCGAACCGACCCTAAAAACCTAAATAACCGTACCGAAAAAACAAAAAAAAACTGTTCGGTTCGGTATAAGCTTTTTAAAAAACCAAAAAAATCGGTTCGGTTTGCTTTTTCTATGCTAAACCGAACCTAGAAAATATACAAAAACTAATTTATGTCACTAATATTTTCTAGTTTTGGATGAACTCTCCTCTTCCCTTACTTAAGACACCCCTTACTTTATTTGATATTTGTAAAAAGTGTTATGATTAGGTGATAGAAAACGGAGTAAATTTTGAAAAGTAAAATACTCACAAATGACATGTGTCACGCCTTAGAATGCCATAATGTGCAAAATATACAAAAATCATTAGCCGATATATCTAAAGAGATCCTTCGTTTATTGAATTTTCTTAAAATTAAAGCATACACATTAAGTTAGCGAAATATTTCTCTATGATTAGTTGTTTACAGTTTTATGCATAATATTTTAATTCTAAGAGTGCAATTTTTGTATATTGGCCAACAACATGAATATTGGACTATTCAAATATTGATTTGTTAGAAAATAAAACGTTTTAAGTAGATACTTGAGGGTTGTTTTCGTACCAAACACATATAAAAACCAAAATTAAACCGAACCGAACATATACCGAACCGAAAATAGATGAAACCGAATCGACAAAAGTCGTTTGGTTCGGTAACAACATCCTTAAAAACCGACCGAACCATTCGGTTTTGGTTTCGGTCAGAAACCGAGTCGAACCATATCGTAGTCACCCCTAGAATGTATGTATGATTTATGGATTCATATTTAAAGATTTTGAATTTATTGCTCCTTTTACTAGCTTCTCATTTTACATTAACAATGACTTTGGTATACTAAAGGGTTTCTTTCATTACCTTGTTTTAAGGTATGATTTTGTATGTGTTTAAAAAAATAACATAGCAAGATACTCATATTTGTTTATATACATATAGTAACTTTGCAATCCTATTCAGTTTGGGTATATGATATTGAGTTAGTCTTTCTTAACAACAAACCTACTTCATTTGCCTTAATCATTACCATACAAAATAAGATAAACTATTGAACCCGCATAAAGTAATCAAGACTAAATCTATTGTCTAACTTACTAATAAATAGAAACAAAATTCAAGGAAACATTTTGGCAATCCCATTGGTTGCAGCCATCACATTAATTCGAATTCATTCTGACCATTCATGTGAACAATGTGTTTGATTCTACTACCTAATACATACAATACAAAAAAATATATAGTATTTTCTGTTAAGTATGTTGTAGATCTTTAATTGATTTTAGCTTTGAGATAATAAAAAAAGAATCCCCTAATAATAATATAATCTACGTATTTACTTTACTAGTAAATTTTCAAACGAAAGATAAATCATTCATTAATTTTGAATTTTAGCTGCATAAATATGTACATATTAAATTAAGATAAGGGAATAAATATTATTTTGGATTGAAAATTTTAAAGAAAATGAAAGAATATAGAGCATGGGAAATTTTTTCAATTTTTTTTATTGATATTTTTACATAAAGAAACAAAGTTTAATGATTGAATTATGTCTAGATACCTTCAAAAATAACTATTGTATGGTAGCATTAGATTTCATTAGATCATAAAATAATCAGGTTGTTTCATTCATTAAAGATTTAACCAGGAAAATAGTTATTTATGTATACGTCGAGAAGAATGGGCTTAAACTCATTTATGGGGACATATGGCTAACATAAAATTCATTATCTACCCATCTCTATGGCGTACAACATTGCAAAAATTGAGTTTCGACTCCTAATGATTCATAATCCTTTGTGGTGATCCTATGCATACAGCTTGATGACTTCACTGATGATTAATTCATAGTTTGAGTTTAAATCTTAATGATGTTTATAGAATTTATGTGGTGGTCCTACTGAAACGGCCTTGATGAACTCACCAACTTATAATAAAGTTTAGATTTAAGACTCTTAATGATCTCAATAATCTTGAGGGGTAGTCTGCGATGGATAGATGTTCTTTAAATCACCAATGTGAGTTTGAAGGTGGGGTCGTCCTTTATAAAATACACGATAAGTATTTTTGGAGGACCATGAGAACTAAGGTATGTGCATGGACCAAAAAGTTCTTTTGATAGTATCGCGAAACCTATATAAAACTAATGGGTTTGAGTATATGGTATGAGGCTCTCAACTAAAGAACGTCCAAGTTCAAGATTACAGTCACTTGATTGTATTTGGTTGTGCCTCACGTCACTACGTGTCAATTCAAATTGCAAGAAATTGAAACTTAAGTACAATTCACTCGTCTTTCGGTCAACCCTTTCTTCGTGTCAAAACCCCATATATCCTTTACATGTGTGGGATATTGTTGGATACATTAAATGTTCAAAATATGGTTGGATGTAGTGGAGCTCATTTTATATACATAAGTAGCAATTGAGTAAATAGAGGAAGTGGAGAAATCATAAAGTGAATTCTTAATCCCACATCTACTCAACAAAATGGACATAAGACATTTTTTTACTTTGTGATATCTCTACCTTCCAAACAACTTGTTTGTCTAACCTTGTTTTTAATCTCGTTTTAATATTCGACAAATCTCTTTTAAACTAAAATTACTATTGGGCTTATAATGGCCTATTTGGGATCTCTTTTTAAAATAATCACTTAAAGTGATTTTAGATCCATCAGAATACTCTAGATCCTTAAAATCACTTTTAGGAAAAGCACTAGACAAGTCATTATTAAAATAATCACTAAAAGTGATTTTAGATGTCAAAATACTTTTTAATTATTTTTACAAATATTTTAATTTTAATCGAAAAACGCTTTTATCTCTACAATAATCATTCCCTAACGGGCACTTAATCATTATGTTTTTATGTTCAAAATGTGTTTTCTAAGCCAAGCAAGTTGCATACACCCCTTGGTAAAATAATCCTTCATTCATACAACAAAGAAACCATTTTTAGTATGTCAAAAACAGGGGTTGTAGTACACCGCACGAGGTGCGGACTCAAAGTATACCCCGCATGAAGATAAGCTTACTCGCGCCAGAGCAAATTTGCGGTAAACCGCACTGGTTGCGGTACGACGCAAATGGTCATTTTTCAACTCAACGACAAGACAAATGTGTCATATCAGTTGGCTCTCATTTATATATGTTAGACACTTGAATTTTGACCACTAGAGGCTTATTTCAGCTATAAAATGGAGCATATTCAATTTAGCACTTACACCCTCCATCTACCAATCTTAAGAGCTTTTATTTCAATCATTCAAGAAGGTTTCAAGGTCATTTAAAGTCATATCTACTCACTACAAGCTATATTGTTCGTTCCACTCTTACGGAGTTAGTCACAAAGTTTTATCACCACTTTAAACACTTTTCTTCCTCTTAATTCTAACCATTGTAATAGATTAAGAGTGAATTCTGAATATAAGTAGTATACTTGGTTCATTGTGTTTGGAATAGCACAAGTGACTTGCTTCAAGTTAGTGAAGTGGTTGTAAAGGGTTTTGTGATCTCACCTGAGTTGAAGAGATACAAAGATTAGTTAAGAATCTTGAAAATCCTAAGGTGGACACCTTAGGTAGTGGAGTAGTGAAACCGAACCACTCTACATCAGTGTGTATGTTTCTTTCCCTACACTCTTTATTTTCCGCACGCTATATGTTTGATAATATGCTCGTATGAATATTTCCCTCGTATTGTCTCTTAATCTTGTCTAATTTATGACCATCTAGATAACTGATAAAATAGGATTTGAATTAGTTTTAAATGTTCTATACTTGAAATAAAATTATCCGATTAATATCTATAGTCCTATTCAACCCCCCCCCCCCCCTCTAGGAATTTATATTGAATATCAATTGGTATCAGAGCCGAACTCTAATTTGTACATAACCTTTTCTATAATAAAACGATATGGACTCTATCCAAGCAGAAGGTTCATGTACTACTAGACCTCTCCTCTTTATAGGAAAAAAATACTTTTAATGGAAGAAGAGAATGGAGATTTATATCAAAGGAGTTGAATACCTTTTATGGATGGTTATCAAATATGGGCCTTACATTCCTTACGAAGATGAAGCCAGCACAATCATGAAAGACCACAATGATCTCACTACTAGCGATATATCTGAACTCACCAAGAACAACAACGAGATGAACACACTCATTTATGTATTTAGAATCATGGAGTATAGCCGAGTTAGTGAATGTAATTTGACTCATGAAATGTGGAAACTCTTGGAGCAATTATATCAAGGTATGATGGATGTCAAAGAAATCAAGATTGGTCTCTATATTAAATATGAGTTATGTCTACTCTTTTGTGATAGATTAATCTAATCACGAGACATCTTTTTAAGGTTTTACCGGACATAAGTGAGAAATTTTTCCCTAATATTTTCCATAACTTACTTTTCTACATTACTTTGGACATTATGTTTTAAAGTGTTTTTGTGCTTTGATTATGTGATAAGTGTGTAGATTTTAGGAACATGGTTGTCACTAGAGTCCGATGAGATAATGATAAGTCAAGAATTAAAGTCCAAACCCAAGCCAGGGCGTAAAGAGAGCTTAAAGTCATTTTTGGAAAGTTAAAGCGTGTTTAATAGAAAATTCTTAGCATCACATTGTTTCAGTCACCACAGGAAATTGGTCAGGGATTTTGAAGTAATTCCTTTTGATTAAGATACACCTTGAAGTCAATGTTGCGTTATAGGTGACGGAAGTCAATTCGAAGTTGATATAAGAGAGTTATGTCAGTTTTGCCAACGTGACTTGAACCTGGACAACACTGGTCAAAAGCGGGTTAGACCAATTTTAAGCCACTTAAGTAGGCTCATTAGGTCCCGAACGTTTTTTTGGACATAGTATATAAGCATATTTGAGTTCCATATTTCACAATCCATCATCAGACATCATTTTATTTCACCAGAGGAACTTTACATGCTTAAAGAAAGAGGGAAGAAGGGTTTCCACCCAAATTTCACTATTTACCACCTTCCACAACCAAATCATCAAGTATTTTAGGTTAATTCAAGTCCATTTTATCTTCTGAACATGATTCTATCATTATTTTTACTGTATTTTCATTTATTTAGTATGAGCTAAACACTTTATGCTTGAAACTTGCGATGGGTATGAACCCTAGTTGATTATTATTTATGTTATGGATATTTGGGATAGTATTCTATTGAAATTAATTGAAGTTTTTATATATTCCATTGTTTTATATAATTGTGCTTGTTTCATGTCTATGTCTTGATCACACAAAGGTAGTTTGAGCCTTTTGGATAACACCTGGATGGGGGTCAGTTTTTGACATATTATATAAAAACCTAGTGTGCGGCATTGATCTTGAGTGTCTTATCAGCTAGGTAGTCAATAGGGTTGGAACTTAATTCATTTAAAAATCTTAGGCGTGTACGGTTTCTTTTTAAGCCTACCCGGATGGGAGCTAGAAAGGCAGTTGAATCCAGGCTAATGAGAATCTCTCAATTCGCCTTTATACTAATAACAAAATAATAATTAGTTATGAGGATTACTCGCAAGGATCAAGCATTGCATTCATATTTTCTACTCTCCTTAATATATTATTTTATTTACACCTTAGTTAATCATTTAAATTATTTTCAATTTAGTCCCTTAACTGAAAACCCACCACAAATTCTATTATTAATATTTTTCGAGCAACTTTACATTGCACTACATTTGAGACATACTTACTAAAGTCTAAGTAGTCCCTGAGAAACAATAACCTTGAGGTTATCACATTCTTACTCGGAGACAACCCGTATTCTTGCGGGGAGTCACATTTATGTAGGTAAGAATTCATATCACACTTGGAACCACAATAAGTAAATGGCACCGCTGTCGGGGACTACAACTTTATAGTTTTTGTGTTTTAGTTTGTAGTTAGTGTTTAGTGTCTTTTCTATTTACGTGTTTTTCTATTTTTGTTTTTATAGAGTTTACAGTTTAATATTGATCAATCCATATATAAAAATGGAGGCATTGAATGTGAATGGAGCGAACCCACCTAATAATCCAATTCAAGGTACCCTTGAACCAGGAGCGCCTTTCCGTGTTTAAACGTTATGGATTCGCCCTCCAACATTCAAGCTGCAAGATTTAGGCATGATCAATGCATGCTTAGCCAGGATGCTAGTTATGGAAATTATAGCAGAGCTGCACACCAAGACTCAGTCTGAGTCGTTCAACAGTTAATGCAAATTTGTGAAGCCTACATTACTCAATGCGTTACAAGGGGACAAATGTACTACTTAATGATCCAATTCTGTTTGACAGAGAGTGCAAGTGAGTGGCTAGACCATCAACCATCTGGAGAAATCCCAGATTGGGATGCTCTTCAAGTGCGATTATTAGACTGTTACTATCTTCAAAGTATGAGGATGAAAAATCAAGTGAAGATTACGAATTTTAAATAGGAAGATGGAAAATATCTAGGAGCTACATGGACAACATTCCAACACAATTAACAAGGTGCCCTCTTCATAGGTACACACCTATGATGCAACTTTCCATCTTTTACAAGGGACTTGATGAAATTTCAAGAATAAGAGTTGACAATATTTGAGGAGGTGGCTTTGTATCGATGAATCCTCTTCAAGCTGCTAATTGTATAGAGAAAGTTATTAACACTAAGAGAAGTTGGCCTACACCACAAGACCAAGGGGGTACTTCACATGCAAATGCTGGAGCCACATTAGAGGCCAAGTTCTCTACATTATCTGAACAAATAAAGCAATTAGTGATTGTTGTGCAAGACGATTAAAGAGTAAGCATCAAGAACTGAAAGTGGTGCAAGAATCTTATGGATGCTCTAATTGTGGAGTTTATGATCACGCTTGGGGAGAGTGCCAAAACAACCCTGAATCCATGTTCTTTGTGTGTAATCGAGGTAATCATAGTTTTGGTCAAACAACCCATTTTCAAAGATAGTGCCACACGCAAAATAAAAAAAACCAAGCAGGAAAATTCAGTGGTCCAATTGGTTTGTTTGGTGGGTAAAAAGAAGGGGATTTTGAAGAAGATGAAGTGACCAGCATATTTGTAAGAAACATAAAATTTTAAATTTTGAAAAAAGGGAAATTTTAGAGAGGGGAAAATGGATAAATATTAAAGATACTCATATTTGACGAGTAATAAAGTCACCCTAGCCTTCGTGCAGGTTGCATATCTCACTGGCAGATTGAAAAGACAAAAAATCATTTATTACATAGTCATAATACCATAAAGGCTTTCCTTTTTACTACTTTATCTCATGATTACTTCTAATATATAATTATTACATTATAATTAGAGATAAAAGGTCAATTACAAGCATTTAAAATGTTCAAATGCTTTATCCAGTCTAAAAACCTTTATTTAATGCATGTTTGATTTAATTCCAAAAACAAAAGAGTTACTCCCAAATATGGTTATTTTATATATTTATACATGATATATTATTGGAAGGTTGGGTAAGAAGGAGGGTAATGTTGGTATCATTCTACATCTAATCCTAATGCATCAACCGTGTGTATAAGTATAGAAAGTTGCAATACACTTTTTCATCTTTACATGACCTAAGTAGACCTTTCTAAGGTTAGAATATGCTAAAACCCAAGTCCCTTAAGTACATATCATTGCTTATAAAACTTTCCTGTACAAGTATTTAAGATTTCATACATGGTTTACTAGTTTGTTTTTTCTTGTTTCTCATTTTGCATAGGTTACCACGTATAAAAGAAATGGCAGATAAAATTCCAAAGGATTCTTCAAATTTGTCTTTCAGCTTTAACAAACCTCCCATAGCTCCGCGACCAAACCATCCGCCGAAATATGTTTTTTCGTTGAACCAAGAAGAATGTAGTAGTAGTAGTAGTGGAACTAGACGTAATACATTAGAGAATCCTTATAGAAAGAGTACCACTAGACGTCTTACATTTGATCAAGCAATCGAAGATGAATTGAAAAAGCGGTCGTAAAATTGATTCCAACGTGGACAAACAAAAACTTAGAAAGTCAAAAAAAATATCTTTTTATTTTTTTTATTTAGGTGGGATTTATCTAAAAGATGCAAACAAACTAACACATTTTTTCATATTTTGTTTTAGAACCGTATCTAATCGTCTTTCTACGCAAAGAACATTAAAGAAACAACTAGAGTATAATAAGGATGAAGAAACTACATGTAGATATATCTAATGTTACTATTTTTATATAAATTTTCCATTTTATAATTTAATTAGTTATAACTCGTTTGGGTGACTAAAAACTATGTAAAAAATGGTTTGAACCAAATAAAAAATGAATCAAGGTCCAAAGTAGTTATCCAATCTATTTTTAAAAAATACTTATTTCAATTTATCATCATTTCACTTATCCTCTCTTATATGTGATCCTTTATGAAATTATATATAAATTACTTACAAAATTAAATATAAATTACTTAATTATGATAGAGAAAAATATTCTTTGACCCTTCATTATTCATTTCCAAAATGAAAAAATACGAAGTATAAAGAATCATATATTATATTTCTCTTTTATGTTATTCTCAATTAAATTAGGTACCAAATTTTTTAGAGTTTATAAACCATACATTTTATGTACCATTTATGTAGTAAATCATATATGTGCTTTCTAGAAAGATAATCAGCTGCGAAAAATCACAAAATAATTTAAAGGTGGGAAACACTAAGTTGCAGCACACTACAAAAAATCTTAGTAAAGGTAGCATTTAACGGGTGGCGTTAACTTTAACAGCCATTATTAACCCAATTTAAAAATATTTTCAGTGGCGGTATGGTTTATATACACTAGCAATTCTATTAATTAAGCAATATACATACTGATACTTAACTATCAATTTCATTTTATCAAATCAAATAGACAAAACTCTTTCTCTCTCTTCTGTCTCTCTCTCACGCAAAGCAAAACCCTAACCCTAGACCGCATCTTCTCCGCCACCGAGCCCCACCTCTCCATGACGGCGCCGTCTCTTCTAGCCTTCTCTACTTCCTTTTCTTCTCTTATTGTCTACAGTTTCTCCCTTGTATGCCAATTTGCTTGCGTTTGTCTTCTCCGGTGGTGCTGTCTTGTGCCGTGGTGGCACTCTCTCTTTTCTCGCGGTGGCGCTCTCTCTTTTCTCACGGTGGCGCTCTCTCTTTTCTTGCGGTGGCGCTCTCTCTTTTCTCGCAGTGGTTCTCTACGTTAGAGGTAAATTCCTATCTCAATTCTTCCATTATTTATCTGCTCTGTTCGGCTGTGGTAGTAGTGAAAGGTCGCATTGATCATGATTTTGACCTAGTTTGAATGAACTTGGAAATCGAGGTGGTGGAGGAGTGGGATTTGTCATTGTACGAGGTAATGGATGAGAATAACTTGAGGATCGATTTATACGACTTCTTATGGTGATGTGGAAAACAACCTTTACATGTTGCTCTTGAGTCTAAAGTATCAAATTTGGTGAGTTATTCGTATTCTTTAGTTTATGATAGTCTAAAATATCTAAAATATGCTTACTTGCTGACATGTTTGATAGGCTATTAAATCGAAAATTCTACAGGAGAGAATAGTACAGGAGATGCTCATTCTGATCATGGTCTATCAGATGCTGAACATAGAGAAGATGCAAATTCAAGATGAGCTAGTACACCTAGTGGTAAAATACACCACCCTTCTCCATTTGGAGTGTTATCTCATGAGCTTTTCCTTGGTAAAAAATTCAGGGGCTGAAAGTGAAGGAAAACAGGGGATGTGAAAAATGATATCTTCAAAAGCAGAAGCGTGAATGCTGCTAATTACATCATCAAGGTTTTTATACATATACCACATATACCACATATATAATCATATGAATTTCGCATTATCTTTCCTTTCAAGTGTACCAATGTGTTTTAATTGCTTATCTGTCAATGTATAATGATCAGGATTCTGTGCCGAAAATTGATGAGAACAGCACCTACTAAACATCCTATTTACGAATACTCTTGAGTGAAGGTAAGTAATTACACTAAAAAATCGAATTTGGTGAAGTTTGAATATAATTAATGTGTGTATTATTCATATGTAGGCCTTTAATGCATTACTATCTGCTAAACCTTCTGAAGATCAAGTTTATTCTCTTGGTGAACTTATGTATCAGGTACTTTGATTTCTTTTTTCAATTTTTAAAACTTTGTTAGATGCGAAATGTGATATACGAGTGTATACTTAATAATTAAGTTTTTTTTCAGTGTCATTATAGTGATTGGACAGTCTTGGGTGTTTACGGGGAATCAAAGTGTAAACTCTGTTCCACCAATCATAGTATATTTGTTTGGGTTAATTGCACCGTTAATCCCTGTGCATAAAAACCAACCAAAAGGTCCTTATGATCAACCCTTCGTGACATTTTTAAAGAGTACATCACAGGGATTAACTGTGCAATTATAATTAATATGGAAGGAGTCTCATATCCTCTTGTCTCTATTACAGGAAACAGTTACACAAACTGATTTTATTGTGAAGGACAAAAGTGTTAATTAGTAACTTCATGTCCACTTGATAAATCCTACCCAAAACTCTTGAATGGACCATTAACTTGGTGTATACTTCAAAGCATGTTTGACAGGTCAGTTTATATATAATCTTGTTTCAAAGCATGTTTAAATGTGTTTATTTTTTTGCAGAAAATTATATCATTTTTCACTTTCATTATATCCTACATCATTTAAAACCTTAACTTTTTGTCATCATAATTCAGGTTGATCATTTATTCAAGCATCGAATGCAGTTTATTACATTCTTCAAACTATATAAAACACTTCCCTTCCCCTATACTTTCAGTAATTGCAAAATTCATCTTCTTTGTATCTAGTGGTTTAGCTGCTGTTTTAATCATCATAGCTGCTGTTTGTGTAGAATTTGAGACTTTATTTAGGTATTTATTTGTTTAATCATTTTATCGAACATGTAATATGCATACTTTGTGTTTCATGTGTTTCTCTACTTAATCCCTCTTTCTTACATCTTTTGAAATTGTTTAGCTTATCATAAACATATTTGTTTATATAATAACTATTTTATGAGACTAAAGTGACTTTTTCATGAGAATAAATTGATTTTTTACAGTCCGAAGAAGAAAGACGTGACAAAAGAGAAAGGGAGGAATTAGAGAAGCATATTAGAGAACTTGATGCTGCAGCAACTAAGAAGGTATTAATAAAATAATTACCGAGTGATAATGATTTTTTCTGCTCTATGAAATTTGTTTTTACTGAGATGTATTTTCTGATGTGGTTTTTTATCCTTGTTTTTTTACAGGTAACTGAGCGAAAATTGAGTAAAAAGGACGAAGGTAATAATTTTTTTACGTTTTATTTCCATGGTAATTTATATATTTATCGTTACCTATAATTCTGAATTGTGAAATGTGTATATGTACATAACAGAAGAAGCTATCTGAAGATCCAAAGCTTTGGAAGATGATTTGCTCGATACTTTAAGGTTTATTTTGTTATAATGATCCTTATTTGATTATGCAAATTTTCGTAACTTTATTAAATTTACGTGTCATGTATTACTTTGTATAGAAAAGCTTCAAGACAAGAATACTTAAAGAAAAGGGAGTAGAAGAAACTAGAGGAACTCAGGTATTATAAAGAAATTAACTTACTTTTTCTTCTGTAATCCTTAAATCAAAGATTTGTTATCTTTTCTTCATATTCTCATTTTTACACCACATATTTTGATTTCTCAGAGATGAAATTGAAGATGAACAATACTTATTCGATGGTATCAAAGTGTCTGAAGTTGAAAAGCGTAACCATAGGTAATTATGACTTAATCTTCCTGTTTTAATGGTGTTTAGGTAGATTAAATCTTAAGTGTGACATTGTATTAAAAAATGTATGTTTTGGCAGATACAAGAAAGATATATATGATTTAGTTAGCATGGACTGAGGAAACTGATGATAATAATGAGGTAACAATGTAATTTAGATACTTACTGAAATTATTATCTCTACTTAATGTGCTTTTAACTGATATAAAATGCGTTTTTCTTATTCATTTTAATACAGTATAGAATTCCGGAAGCATATGATGAGGAAGGTGGAGTAAATCAGGATAAAAGATTTGCTGTAGCTTTGGCTCGTTACAGGTATATATACATGTTATACGTGTGTGTAATGTTAATTAGATTTATAGTTTCTCAAAGTTGATATGATCTTGATCATTGATTTGTACAGAGATACAGAAACTAAAAAGAAAATGGATCCATTTGCAGATCAAGAAGCTTGGGAGGATCATCAGATTGGTAAGTCAACTCTCTGTGTTGACTTTTTATTGTGAATCTTCAATCATTTTCATTTACTAATTTAAGTGGAAATTGGTAGTAATTAAAAAAAAATTGTTATTGTTTTTGCAGATCGTGTAAGGGTTGTGGAACTATTTGAAGCTGAAGAATCAAAGCCTTCAACAATGGGAGCTCTATTACAGCAATGGAAGCTCTATTACACAGTATCGTGTATGTAATTAGTTAGTCCATGTAGTTTTTCTAGGATGTAATAAATTATTGTGTGTCATATTGTAATATTAATTTTTTATATTTTTTACTTCTTTTAGAATTGGTGGCGGTTAACATTAGTTTTCTTTTTTTTTTCACGACTCAATCTTAGGTAGCGTGTTAGGCTGACCGCCACGAACCGTTTGTGGCGTATTCAGCTAATAACCGCCACCCTTAGTATTTGTGGCAGTATTTTGCAACTGCCACCAGAAAAATAGGTGGCTCCAAACATGGTGGCGGTCTTTGTGGCGGTTGTGCAAGTGCCACAAATGTTTATGTGGCGGTTATAACCGCCACTAAAGGACAAAATAACCGCCACCTTTCCTCTTTTTTTTTGTAGTGGCAACAAATCAAATGTTGCATAGAGAAATCTGAACTCTGCAAAGGTGCAATTAATGTCTCCTTATTATATTTAGCTTTTATAACAATGAGGATCTTCATCATATTTTCTACTCACCAAAAAATGTAATTAAATTTTTATATCAAAAGGTGAAAAATAACTCGCGAATATCAAAACAATTGAGCTTGTAATTAGTAGTTTCTCCTTAATTATAGTGTAGCACCAAGAGAATGAAATGGAGGTGAAGAGACTAAGGGATATTTGTGCATATCAAATTCAGAAAAAACATTATACAAATATTGAAGAAGAGATGATGGCAACCACTTGCAACCAGTATGACCTTGGTCAGAACCCACCAGTGCAGAGAATTACATCGATGATAATGATATTGATCAGTATCTAAATCTGGACGCTTTCATTGATATCAATTAACAAGCAGCAAATATTAGACCGTGTATCTATAAGTATAAAATAGAAGCCTATGCCTTCTTTTTCATTATTTTGATGTAATGAATTTTAGTGTATTGTTTTCATTAGATTGTTTTCTATGTTTTGTTTTGATTTATTTATGTAGAACAAACTTAAAAGTTTATCTTATAACAATTTTTAAATTTTGTACATAAAGCTTTAAACAATGTTATAACTTCTAAAACCTTCTGTTGAATATGCTTGGAGAAATTAGAAGAAATAATAGGTTTCTATGATTCTAATTGTTATATTCTAAATTAAAATTTAAATGTATATAGAGTTGAGTTTAATAAATCATAGATATTATATTTTAAAGATAGTGGAGTATACAATGTTTTTTCAATTTCTTTTTATCGGCAAATAAAAAATTTATGTATTGTACTCCAATAATCATAGTCATTACAACATGAATACCTAGATAACGTATTTTTAAAAACCTAAGGATAAATTTTTAGCAAAGCCTAAACATAAAGGGCTAAACTGCAAAAATTACAAACAAAGTATTCAAGCCTTACAAATACTATCATCTAAAACATAACTCCCTTTTCCTTTGAAATTTCTTTGCTTCAATTTCATGGAGATGAGCAAGATAATGTGATTAAATATTTGATCTTCATTGAGATAAAAACTATTGTGAAGACTATTGTTTATTTTTTTCCCAAATGCAGTAGATATAGGTATAGGTATACATATACTAAAAATGAGAGTGATTTCATTATTAACACATGTTTGCAAAACTTTATCAATGAGATTATTCAGATCAGAAAAAGTGATTGCTCAAGATTCTTATGAGAATTCTGTTAGATAAGGAGCACTTAATAAGAATTTGGTCTAAATCTTCAATTCATTTAGAACAGAAATCGCAGGGTGAATTAAGGCTTAATCCCCATTCAATCATTCTACTTTTTGTAGATAGTTTGTTATGATACGAAAGCTAAGAGATAAAGGAGCATCTCCGTATGCAACTCTTTGCCCAAATAATTTTGGTCCAAAAGTGACGAACTAAATGATATTTTTTTTCTTCGTATTTTCACTCCACTATATTCTATCTTTGCCAGGACATAGAGGTTAAGATTGAAGTTGTGCAAGAAGCTTACCAATACAAGGTGGAATTATCCATCAATTTTTTTCATATCAAGAAGCTACATTTCTGTTGCAACAGGAGCAATATTTATCCACTTCAACATTAAGAATTTCATATATATTGTATTATTCAATTTAATTGTCCCAAAAAAATTGTTATTTCCATCTTTCACTTAAATGATGTATAAATTTGAAAGCTATATCTCTAATATTTAGGATTTGTATTCATTTCCATTTTTTAATTTGTTTGATATCTAGACTCTAAATATACTTATCTTTGAAAATGTTTGAATGTCCACATTTGCTCGATAAGTTGTATTCTTGTAAGTAAATCCTCCAAAATGTAAAGAGAAGACAGACTTTTTTAATGTCTTCAATATTAGGGATACCGAGTTCACCAAAATCTTTCCTTGTGCATATATTAGACTAAGCAATCTTTGCACCCAGAGCACCTTCAGTAGTTCCCTTCCAAAGATAGATAGCAAATTTTTTATTGAGCTTAGAAATAACTTGATTAGGGAGTCAAAACACTCTACACCAGAATAGAATGTTTCTAACTAAAACAAATGTGATAAGCTCAGCTTTGCCAGCATAAGATAGAATTTTTTTAGCTCCATTGATTGATGCTCTGACAAATTTTATACACTAAAAAATTTTCCATCTGAAACACTTAGATTTTTTAGAATTGAGAGGTATACCTAAGTACCTAACTTCCATGTGTCCAACTTTAATATTCAATATAGTAGATATTTCTTATTGTAACTTATCATTCGTGCCACCAAAATACAAATTATTCTTCTAAAGGTTGATGTTTAGACCTGAAATTCTTGAGAAAAGATCTAGTGATTTCTCAACAATTTAAGTGTGATAAGTGTGTAGATTTTAGGTACATGGTTGACACTAGAGTCCAATTAATTGGAGGAGAAGTCGAGAACTGAAGTTTGAACCCAAGCCAATGCGTAATGAGAGCTTAAAGTCACTTTCGGAAAGGTTTAGCGTTTACAGGAAAAATCTTATCGTCATAATATTTCGGTCACTACATCAAATTCGTCATGATTTTGAAGTAATTCCTTTTGATTAAGATAGATCTGGAAGTCAGTGTCGCGTCAGAGGTGACCGAAGTAAATTCGGAGTTGAGACGAGAGAGTTATGTTAGTTTTTCCTACGTGACTCAAACCTAGACAACACTGGTCAAAAATGGGGTAGGCCAATATTAAGCCATTTAAGTGAGCCCATTAGGTCCAGATGGTTTTTTAACCTAGTGTATAAGCTTACTGGAGCTCCATATTTCAGAATCCATCATCAAACATCATTTTATTTCACTAGAGGGGCTTTACACGCCTGGAGAAAGAGGGAAGAAGGGTTCCACCCAAATTTCATCATTCTCCACCATTCTACAACCGAATCATTCGATATTTTAGTTTAATTCGAGTCCATTTTATCTACAAAACATGATTTTATCGTTATTTTAACTGTATTTTCATTTATTTAGTATGAGCTAAACCCTTTGTGCTTGAAACTTACGATGGGTATGAACCGTAATTGATTATTATTTATGTTTTGGATATTTGGGATAGTATTATATTGAAATGGATTGAAGTTTTTATATCTTCCATTGTTTTATATATTTATACCTGTTTCATGTCTATGTCTTGATCATGGAAAGTTAGTTTGAGACTTTTGGCTAACACCTGGAAGGGGGTCGGGTTTTTGACATAGTATATAAATGCCTAGTGCACAGCAGTGAACCTGACTGTCTTGTCAGCTATGTAGTCAATAGGGTTGGAACTTATTTAACACGATAACATTAGGCGTGTACGGTTGCTTTTTAAGTCCACTTGGAGGGGATTTAGAAGGGCAGTCGAATCTAGGCTAATCAGAATCACTCAATTCGCCTTTATACCAATAACAAAATAATAATTAGTTTGGAGAATTACTCGCAAGAATCAAGCGTTGTTCATATTTTCTACTCTCTTCAGTATTTTATTTTATTTAAACCTTAGTTAATCATTTAAATTATTTTCAATTTAGTCCCTTAACTGAAACCCCAAGACAAATTTTATTATTATTTCTCGAGCAACTTTACATTGCACTACATTCAAAACATACTTACTACGATCTTAGTAGTCCCTAATGAATGATAACCTTGAGTTTATCATATTTTTACTTGGAGACAACATGTATTATTGACGGGAGTCACAGTTCTATAGGTAATAATTTATATCACACCTGGAACTACTACAAGTAAATGGCGCCGCTACTGGGGACTACAACTTCGTAATTTTTATGTTTTAGTTTGTAGTTAGTGTTTAGTCTCTTTTCTATTTTATGTGCTCTTCTATTTTTTTTATACATAGTTTATAGGTTAATATTGAACAATCCAAAGATAAAATGGAGGCATTGAATGTGAATGGAGCTAACCTCCTAATAATCCAATTCAAGGTATCCCTAAGCCAGGAGTGTTTTTCAGTGTTCAACCGTTAGAGATTCTCCCTCCAATCATTCAATATACAAGTTTAGGCCTGATCAAGACATGTTTAGCCAGTTTTCTAGTTATGGAAATTATAGCAGAGCTGCACACCAAGACCTGGTCAGGACCGTTCAAAAGTTTATTTAAATATGTGAAGCCTAAATTACTCAAGGAGTTACAAGGAAACAAATGTACTACTTTATGTTCCAAGTTATGTCTTTTTGACCGAGGGTGCAAGTGAGGGGCTAGACCGTCAACCATCCAAAGCAATCCCGATTAGGATGCTCTTCAAGTGCAATTCTTAGACTGTTACTATCCTCAAAGCATGAGGATGAAAGATCAAGTGGAGCTTGCTAATTTTGAATAGGAAGATGGAGAATGTCTGGGAGCTACATAGAAAAGATTCTGAAAACAATTAACAAGGTTCCCTCTTGATGGGTACACTCCTATGATGCAACTTTCCATCTTTTACAAGGGAGATGATGGAAACCAAGAATAAGAGTCGATAATCTTGGAGGAGGTGGCTTTGTATCGATGAATCCTCTTCAAGCCACTATTTGTACGGAGAAAATTAATGACACTAAGAGACGTTGTCCTACACCACAAGACCAAGTGGGTACTTCACATGCAAATGGTGGAAAAAAATTGGAGGCCAAATTCTCTACATTATCTGAACAAATGAAACAATTAGCGATTGTTGTGCAAGAAGGGCTGAAGAGTAAGCATCAAGAAGTGAAAGTGGTGCAAGAATATTATGGATGTTCTAAATATGAAGTTGATGATCACACTTGTTGAGAGTGCCAAAACAACCCTGAATCCATGTTCTTTGTGTCTAATTGAGGTAATTAGAGTTTTTGTCAAACAAACCATTTTCGACCCGGAATTCAGTGGCTAGTTCCTAATGGGGCTGTAAATCAAAATAATTATCAGTATCGCCCCCACGAAATAAATCCCAAGCGAGACCTCGAAATCAATACTAATAAGGTTAAGATCAAGTGCAAGAAACTTATAATGAAGGTTTTATTCATAAAACACTCCCTTCACATCCACAATAAGTTAGTAATGAGGTGTTGCAACAAGTGTTAAGTTCTTTTATGATGATGATGCAAGAAAACTTGAAATCAAATCATGAAGAATGGAAGTGCAATAATGTAAAGATGGATGTGCATTCCATGGCGTTGAAATCCCTTAAGAATCAAGTGTCTCAAATTACTGACCAATTGAATGTGAATGCAAAATGCCAAGTTTCTAGTATTGATAAGACACTACAAAAAAATATTATAACGCAGTTGCTTTAAGGAGTGGTAAGAAATTTCCACCACATTATCGAAGAAGAAGAAGAAGAAGAAGAAGAAGAAGAAGAAGAAGAAGAAGAAGAAGAAGAAGAAGAAGAAGAAGAAGAAGAAGAAGAAGAAGAAGAAGAAGAAGAAGAAGAAGAAGAAGAAGAAAGGTGTTGTCGAAGAGACGAATGAAACGATAATTTTCAGAGAGAAAGTTGAAGATGTTACTAGAGAGCAAAAGAAGAAGAAAGACATAGGTTTGATGAAAGATATCTCCTTCATGTCGCCTAAGGTGTGATAAAAAGATGTATAAAATAAGTGCCAATAAAAACCCTAAGCTGAGCACGGTTCTGCAAGTATTACAAGACGTATGCAAGTTTTAATGATAAGAAGATTCGTTCCTCAGAGACTACGAAAGTTAGAGAGAACTTATGCAATCTTTCAAGTGCAGATATGAGAGCTAGAGATAATAATACGCAAGTAGAAAGAAAGAAAGATATATTTTTATTTGGTTTTTGATAAAGAAAACTAAACTAATAAATTAAAAACATAAAATTAAATAAAATGAAAGAGAATAGTATGATAGTTTAGCCTGAGTAATTAGCAAGTAATCCCCACTATTTTTGCCGTTCTAAACATGTAAGGGTGAATCATGTAGTATTTCAATGTTCGGTTTCAATTGCGCTAGGTAGATAATTTTAGGGTTTACCTGTGTCAATAAGAACCTAAGTAATCTTTTCCTGCAATCGATTAAATGGCAATATACCAAACCATAGTGACAATCTAGTTAGGTTGATTTGTCAGGTCTAAAACTTGTTCTAGACGCTATGTGTTGTTCCCATAAATAAATATGCCTTAGCTGATGACTTATCTAACTACTATGAAGGTAATCTTATACGGTTGCAATCCGCAAAGAAAATAGATTATAAATCAAACACATAAACAGAGAAATAAAACATGAATTCAATTTAAAACATATAATTCTCAAATTAGATAGATGTCAATCAAAACTAGGGTTCATACATATATGCTAAAAATCAAGCTAAATTTATTTAATTCATACTAAGAAAAGAAAAGAAAAGAATTACAGAATTAAAGGTTGAAGAAGACATGATTGATGCACAGCTCCTTCCGTTATATGAGAGTAACTCAAGCTCTAGGGCGATTCGTTGATGGCTAGTGAGGAGAGAGCCAAAAGCTCACTCTAAATTATCCAAATATACTTATCATACCATCCCTAAGCCAACATTACAGCCTTAAAGACCTTTTGATTCTTTTATATGTAATCTAGAAGTGATTGAGCCAATAGAGAGTAGTTAAGTGGATCTTTGGATACTAGTGAAGTTCGATGAACAATCGATAACTTCCTTGGTGAACTGAGTAAAGTTCTTCTCCTTCTTACATTGCGAAACTAATCTAATCTTGAATTCAAGTCGTGTTGATTGTGATTAAGAGAAGTGTACAGGTATGTAGTTTGTAAATAATATTACATGAAATCTTTTGAGTAGTTTCTTTATGTCTATTCTATATATTATGCTATCTCCTTTCCCATTGTGCTTAATTGACCTAGGTGTGTATTTAGAGACTTCCCTTTGTTTTTATCTTTATTGTATCGGGACGATACAACTTTGAGTTGGGGATCTTGATGTCTCCCCATTTGTGATGATTTAATATTAAGTGGAGACATCATTTTTAGTGTTTTAGAAGTCTAAATACTCAATTTTCACATGATATAGTGCACTTTCCTATTTCTAGTCTTGATTTAATGAATTGTTTTTTTAGAACATATTGGGTTTAATTATTTATTTAATCTGAAGCTTTAAAGATATATATGGAGATTAATTAGATTTCAAGACAATTCTAAGAGATATAGGAAAGAAGATATACATGGAAATTGGAGAAAAGAAAGGAAAATCTAGGATATGGAAAGATAAAGTTGCCAAATAAATCTGAATTCCAGCACCCACGACCACAAAAGGGTTCATAACTCAAGATCGGTTAGGAATTTGGGAGAATGTACTGAAGCAAAATTAAAGAGCTTTCCGAGACGATCTGTTTTGATTATTGGAACGCATCAAACTGATAGGTATAGAAGCAGTTATGACCAAAACAAAACAATGGCACACTGTTACCTTTTCTATATTTTAGGGTTACGAATTTGAGTTGGGCTTGGAGTCCAAGTTACTTGTCTTCCACTCCAAAAAAACGAATTAGGGCTTCTAAAAACCTATAAATACAGCCTTATAACTCTTGTAAATCATCCTTTCCTCACAAAAATTAGTCCTTAATGTTTATATCATTAGAGTTATTGTAGAGAGCAAGATGATGTCTTTTATTCAATCTTTTAGTTTATTTACTTCAGGTATGAACTAATTTTCCCATAGCTTGGGTTTTGCATTATGTATAATCTATGAATTCTATTTTCTTTCTATCTAAGTTTCTTTGGGACTTATATGTTTTAATTTGATATTAGCTTCTTATCCATATATTTGTTTATGTGTTTTGAATTATTGTCTATCCTAAACCTGATCACTTTAGGCTTTCTTAATAGTAGTTAGATGGTCGCCCGGAAGAGGTGTCTAATTATTGAAACACCACATAACGTCTAGTGTCCTATATTGGTCTTGACAACACAGATTCTAACTAGATAGTCATTAGGGTATGTTTTAATCACCATATCACCAATTGAAGGAATTGTACTACTTAGGGCCTTGGTAGCGCTTGATAACCCTAAGTTTGGACTGCCTCATGGTTGTGCCGTATCCCCCTTAGTCGCTCTCAAGGTCTAAGGTATGGGAATTTAGAATCCTGACTAAGTATTTAAGAGCTATTATCTCCCTTATTAACTAAAATGTGATGGAAATAATTAGAAGGATTAGTGCATACTAGAAAAACCTAAGCTATATCTCTCATCTCATATTCTCTCGTATTTATTTATTTTTCTTTACTTTTATTTAGTTTAATTAACTGTCCCTCAATCAATCTTATTTATTTTCTGTCTTTTAATTAATTACTTGCTACTCGTAACTATTTGCTCATTCGTATAACACACTAAGTCCCTGAGAACGAATTCTTCTTATTATTAAAACTTGCATACGTCATGTAATACTTGCAGTAGTGTGCTAATCTAGGGTTAATTGTGCATCATTTATCTATCTTTTATTATATTATTTTATCACACCCTACCCAACACCAAACTCGATCTTCACTATCTAGGCTAAAGAGGCCCATATAGAACTTGGAAACTAACTCCATACATAAACTTGGGCGCCTCATCATGAACGTGGTCCATCCCAATCTCTCTCCCATCTATAGAAATTACTTGTAATCTCCTTTTCCAACTTCTTTTTAAAAAATCCTTTCATAAGCAAGTGGTAATCAAGGTAAAATTTCTTTAGAGGTAGATAATAAGTCCTTAGAAGCTTCACTCATTTCAGGTATAGGGATCTCGATTTGGAGAAATTTTGGTGTTTTGTCCTTGAAAGATGTAATTGCTTTGCTCTTCGATTTCACCACTGCATGCTTCTCTCTCATAACTTAACCCGATTTACCCTTTTTCTTTGTTCCCTAAATTGCACTTTTTTCAATTGATTTCTTCTCAATCTCACCCAATAACTTGTTTTAATTCTTCATTATCTCCCTAACACTAGATAGTGTCTCTGTTCTTTTTGTCATCTCTTTTGACCCCCAACTCAAAGGGTTTAAACACTATTGAACTACCCTTTGATTATTGGTAATTAAGGTTTTTTTGGGTTAAAAGGGGTGTAAGAATGATGATTCCTTATATGGGTATGATGAACTCTTGCTTGGATGATATGGGTTTAAAAAAATTAGAAAAAGATAAAGAAATTTTTCGTTTTGATTCTTGAATTCTAGGTGTTTTGGATTTATTTGAGTGGATGGATCTTTCTATAGGATGTAGGGAAGGATTTGGATATGAATTTATGTGATTTGGTGTTGTTTTGATGTGTGATGAAGATTTTTTTAAGCTTTAATGGAGTTTGGGTGGCTTGGAGAAGAAAGAGGCTTAAGGTTTAGGAATTGTGATATAAACGAACCTCTTTATCCTTTCATGTTTGCGTCTCGTGCGGTGTACTGCGGATAGTGGTGCGGTATACCACAGCTTCCTTCTGTCCAGGATCGTGTCACAACTTATCGCGAGTGACGATACGGTTTTTCTCGTGCAGTGTACCGCAGGTGACGTGCGGTGTACCACATGAAGCTGCTGGCTTTTGCATGTGGACCTGATTTTACACACCGTGGCGACGATTTATTTGTCTGCTCACGCATGTGGCCCTGAATTCGCTCACTGTGGTGACGGTTTTTTATGGTGTGGTGTACCGCATGTATGGTGTGGTGTACCGCAGGTATGGTGCGGTATACCACAACTAGCTGTTGTTACTCGCAAACTATTTTGTTTTTACTGCAATATTTATTGAAACAACTAATCTAAAACATAAACTAAGACATAAAAACATAAAGAATTTTCGGTTGTCTCCCGGAAAGCACTTCTATTTAAAGTTGTTTAAATTTTAACGCATTACCTCTTCTATTTTTTTAGTATGTAGCCTCCCCAACTGCGGGTGAGGCTATGAACATCAACTAATCAGTGTTTTTTACATCTCTTGTGTCGTATTTTAATAACTTTTGCTGGCACAACTTGTGTGACAACAAAATGTCCCATCCACACGTTCTTATAACTTCGTGGCCTATTTTCTGGTTTGAGGGCCTTACATGCAACTTCATTGTCTACCCTAAACTCACCCATTGGTCTCATCTCCACAGGTTTCGTGTGGAATTCATCTTGGACCTTTTCCTTGGTCGCAATGTGAATGACAGGGACTGTGTGGGATACCTTCCTTTGTTTACTACCCAAGACATAGAATGTCTCAGATACGTTGCTCGCATGGAGGGTCACTATCGCCTCTTGGAAGTTTATGATGATTTGACTTGTGCACAAGAATGTTCTTTCAAGTATGAGTGGAACCTGCTTATTTACATCATAAATAAATACAAAAACGTGAGTAGGGATAGGCAAATTGCCTGCTTGGACAAGCACGTCCTCCACGATTCCCCATGTTATTTTTATCAAGCTATTCGCAAATTGTAGTTTTTTGGAAGCTTTATCCGCCTTCTTGATGCCAAGCCTATCAAACACTGACTTTGGCATAAGGTTCACACTCGAACCCATATCACATATTCCTTTCACCTTGATCTTACCGCTTATTTGGAAAGGAAGGTTATAACTTCCTAGATCTTGAAGCTTAAGTGGTCACTTCATTTCAACTTTCTACGAGACTCTCTCTATATGAGCCACAATTTCACTCTTGGCTTGTACACTCACACCTTTTTCTGTAATAACTTGTGTGAATACTTGTTGCGGTGTAAGCCCTTTCTCAACAATCTCAATAACTTGGGCGTTGATTTTATCTTCACTGTACACCTCTATAAATGCCTTGAGCTCAATTTCACTAGATGGAGAATCCACCTTTTTCTCTTCTCCTCTTTGCACTTTCGGTACAAGTACCTCTTCTTTCTTCTCAATTGATACTTCTTCCTCTTTCTCGATAGTTTTGCTAGCTTGTAACTCAAAAAAAACTCAAATATCTTCATGCATTTCTTTGACTAGAAGTCTGAATCTGATTCTTTTTTTTTGGTATGTGGGTGGTCCGGGCCAGCTTGCGAGCACAAAGATTAATCACACAAGAATATGAAAGCCTCATCAAGCATATTTCCAAGTAAATTAGAACTAAGTTGCCTATGTTCAGGGAGGGGTTCGGACCTTGTACCTTTTACTTTACACCTGTTAGGGAGGGCATTCGAACCCACCATATACCTCCCTTTAAGTGCTAAATAAATAACAAGTCCCTAGCTAGTTGAGATACCCCAACTAGTTTGGAAATCTTATCTTCCGGGATAGGCTTGGTTGATTCTTCAATATTTTCCAGAACCTCCACGGCAATTTCTGCAACAGGTGGTGATTCCACTATCTCTTCCAGTTTAAGGTAGCCTTGCATGCTTCGAACCCAGAACTTCCATCACCATTATCTACGGCCTTCACTTTGTTCTTCGTACCTAGGGACAATTATAGAAATCTTTCTGCAACTTCTCGAAAGCATTAGTTACTTTGGTAACTTGCATTGTTAATATCTTTATTATAGAGGATTGTTCATTGAATCTTTCTTATACATCTGCATGTTGTTTTGAGTTAAAGTCCAGATACCTTTAGCGACCAAATACACTAAATGTTCTTTATGACATTTGTCCTCACCAAAGAATGTCGGCGCGAAAGATCACGTCTTTAGCGATGACATCAATGTCATCACTAAAGCTCTTCTCAGAGAGATCGCGCGCGTAGTAATGTATATAGTTGATTTTTTTAGTTCATTTGACAAAAATAACCTCATAATACAGTTCAAAAACTTACGAAAATACATTCATTCTCTTCCTAGCTATTTCTTTCTTGAGCGATATAATACATATTTCATATCTCACTACTACACGCATGATCTTTAGCGACTAAATCTTTCCCGACTACTTATTTGTAGTCGCTAAAGATATATCATTAACGACTACATATTAATTACCACTACTTCCCATCTTTGTCGACTACAAAAGTCGTCGTAAATACATTTTCTTATTATCGAGTACACAGTGTAGTCGTTAATGATTTATACTTAGTCGCTAGTATTTTTTTATTTTTAATTATTTTGTTCACCGACATAAGTAGTTGCAAATGAACTTTAGCATTTTATGACGACTTGTGTAGTCGCTAGTACTCCCTCCGTCCCAAAAATAATGTCCACCTTACTAAAAATGGTATCCCAAAAATAATGTCCATTTAGAATTTCAAGACATTTTATTCCGCCTTTTTCTACTATTACTCTTATTAAAATATTCAAATTTATGTTTCCAATAAATATTTAAAATATCAATACACTTTATTAGGGGTATTTTATTAAAGTGAAAGATAATCATTGTGTTTCTTAATTTGTGTGAAAAGCAAAGTGGACATTATTTTTGGGACGGAGGGAGTAGTTTTTAATAACGACTACTTGAACATCTTTACCGACTACTTGTGTAGTCGCGAATGCTCGTAGCGTATGTGTTACAGAGAGTTGCGAATTGGAATAACTGATACCCACTATTTCATATCTTTCCCACTATTCTCTCAAAACTCACCCAATTTTTCCCACTAATCATCATCAAATATTATTTTAACACGTGTAAAAGCTTTCTGGGGCCAATCAACAAAGTGGGACCTACTCAATTCTCACTTTCTCCAACCAAATTTGCCCAAAAGTAGGTATTTTTTCTTCATTAAAACTTTTTAAAAAATCTTTTCTTTGATTACAATTGTGTATTTAATGTTAAATAGTATGATTAGGTTGTTAGAAACATATTTTATTGTTCTAATGTACATGTTATAGTATTGTATGAGAATTAATTGCACAAATTAAATATTTATTTTGTATTCTTTTATATTGGTGTAGTTGATTATATTGATAATAGAGGATGGCTTCGGGTATTGATAAAAGTTGGATTAATTCCGCTCACCGTGTTTTGCGTGAATTTGTTCAGGGGATAGAAGGATGTCTCATATTTGCTCAAAAAAATGATTTTAATGAAACTTTATTTTGTTCGTGTAATGAGTGTTTGAATAATCGTAGGTTTAACGTGGACAAAGTTAGGTCACATCTTTTATAATTTGGGTTTTTGTCCGCGTATGAGATTTGGACAAAGCATGGTGAGAATGATGAAATTCCCGAGACTCGATATGTAGAAAATGAAATGTTGAATGTCTATGAAGATTTGAGACCTAATTAAGAGGGTGGTGGTCATTCGGGTGACACCGAAATGATAGACTCGAACAATTCAACACGTGGCAGTTTCGAAACTATGTTCGACGAATTGGAGACTGAATTATACTGTGGTTGTATAGTAATGAGTTCATTAAATTTCATCGCGAAACTAATTCACGTGAAAGCAAAGAAAAAGTGGACTAAAACATCATTCACAACTAATGAGTTCATAATTTCCCTATCTTTCGCGACTACTTGTTGTAGTCACGAAAAAAGTTGTCCTATATGTACTTCCTGCCGAGCCGTTTCTCTCACACTCTCCATACTTCATATCTAAAAAAAGAATCTCTCTCTATTACGATTGGAGCTATTAACACCTCCCAATCAATACCAAAGGTATTATAATCATCATTTTACCCTTAATTTCCATTTATTTCTTATGATTTCATAACATTTTCTTCTCCATTTTTTCACTAACCTAATTTTTTTTTTTTTTTTTTTGCTTTGTGTTTCACTCTGAATCATATGGGCATGGATTCTACATCAAAGGAGCTGGTATTTCATCATTAAAGGTTAGTCTTTCAACACCTAATTGTGTTATAATTTTCAAGGATTTTTTTTCCAAATTTTTTGTTTTTTGATTTTTGGATGTTTATGTTAATTCCGAGTATTAAATAGTGTTTTAGGCTGATATGTTAGTTTTAACACATTTTATATGCTGAAATGAAAAAAATTAATTGAAAAAAAATTCAAGGATTTTTTCCCTTTTTTTGTGTGATATTGAAATCCGAGTATATGGTGGTGTATTTGGGTGTGATTTAGGTTAGGTTTAACACATTTTTATTGCTAGATTAGAAAAAATATTAAATGAATAAATTTAGGATTTTTTAGGATTTTTTAGGATTTTTTAAAAATTACAAGGCCAATTTGCAATTAAAAACTAAATGTAATAAAAATACATGTGGACTAAAATGTTTTTTTTAAATATAAGTACCATTTTGTAATATAAAAAGTATTATATAAAAATAAAATTGTCCTTAAATGTTATGGGAAAAAAACAAGGACCATTTTGCAATTTAAAAAAAGTTATAGTAAAATATATTGGCCTAAAAAGGTTTTAAAAAAATATAAGGACCATTGTGCAATTTAAAAAAAGTATTATAGAAATATAATTTGGCCTAAAATTTTATTTAAAAAAATATAAGGACCATTGTGCAATTTTAAAAAAAGTTATAAAAATATAAATTGGCCTAAAATTTTATTTAAAAAAATACAAAGACCAATTTGCAATTTCAAAAAAAAAAGATATTTAAAAAAATACAAGGACCATTTTGCAATTAAAAAAAGTAATTATATATTTCTTTTATTTATAATATGGCTAATATTATTATTATTGTTTGTGTAATACATATTGTAAGTAGATTGGATGTGTTATTTAATTTATTTAATTTATTTAATTTATTTAATTTATTTAATTTATTTAATTTATTTAATTCATTTAATTTATTTAATTTATTTAATTTATTTAATTCATTTAATTCATTTAATTTATTTAATTTATTTAATTTATTTAATTTATTTGATTTATTTAATTTGGTATTATTATTTTGTACTTAATTTTATATTTATGTATTTAATTTGGTGATGTAATAATTTGTTTTTAGTTTATCATTTTATTTTTTAATTATGTCTTTTAAATATATTTATTCGTAATTTGGGATTGCAAAATAGATGGTTGACGTGTTAACGAGGAGACACGGTGGGGATGGTGGGGACGCGATCCGAACCAAAATCCAAATAGAAACCTGACCAATTGTAACAACCAACCGGGTATATAAAAGATTATTTTTCCAAAATTATTTTTTAATTTAAATATACATTAATTAAATCTAATTTAAAACAAAACCAATTAAGCGCAAAAGGAGGGGGACTGTGTCATTAAAATCTGTCATTCAGGCATTAAAGGCAGTTGGGTATCCTTTACCGGTCGACTTCTGCGTACTCGATAATACGTGGAATCCTTCGGGTAAATACGGTAAACACGTTAGCCAAGTGGTCGGGCGAACTGTTCGGGAGAGGATACCACCGTGTTACAAAGCGTGAGAAAAAGTTCCCCAACCTGATAAAGACACAGTTGTTAAGCGATTATCAGTAATTTTTTAACTAAACCCAATATCGATACATATAAAGGAAAAATTATTAATTTTATTTAACTTTAATTAATATTTTGGATATAGGAGTTTTCCAAAATTGCTAATTGGAGGAAAAGGCCCGATTGGGCATATATTGCTGGGAATTTAGATGATACCATGCGACTCAGGTACAAAGACTACAAACATAATGTTAAAAAAGATTATTACTTGTTGGGAAAGAAACCGAGTGATTTGTCAGACGAGATATGGGAGGTGTTGTAAGTTATGAGGTACACCAGCCGCAAAGGTCTACTTTTAATTCTTTATTTATTTTATTATTTAGATTATAAATAATGTTATTAATATTTGTATTTTAAATAAACCAGCACCAGGCTAAAATGAATAAAGAAAATCGAAAGAAGCAACAGAATAAAAGTGGGGCAGGGTCTCAAAAATATTCCCGAACTAGGGATATTCTTTACAAAATAAATGTGAATGTTACACCGCCCCACTACTCTATAATTATAATAGCCACTAATGATTTGGTTTATAACATTCCCCCTTGGATATTATTTCACATACGCATTTGTAGTTGCCTCGTTAAAAACTTTGCTAGTAAAACCCAATGGGATAAAACCTAGTCGTTGTTAATTAATCTTTCAAACGTTTCCATAGGTAATGCCTTTGTAAACAGATCTGTTAAATTTTTACTTGATCGAATTTGGTGGACGTCTACTTCACATTTCTTTTGAAGTTCATCTGCAAAAGAAAACTTTTGTGAGATATATTTGTTTCGGCCACCTTTGATAAATCTCCCCTTGATTTGAGCAATACAAGTGGCATTTTCTTTAGACATTATGTTTGGACCGGTTTTTGTCTTTGAAATGATACATTCTCCTTGAATATGTTGAGTCAAAATGACTCAACGAAACACATTCTCGACTAGCTTCATGTAATGCAGGTATCTCTGCATGATTTGATGAAGTGGCTGATAAATTCTGCGTTGTCAAACGCCAAGAGATCCCAGTACCACCACAAGTGAATAAATAATCAGTTTGTCATCTTCCTTTACGGGGATCAGATAGATAACCAACATATGCGTATCCAACTAGTTCTGCTTGAGAAATTTGTGAATACAATCATCCTCTATCAATAGTTCCTCAAAGGTAACAAAATAAATGTTTGATTCTGCTCTAATGTCTTCGAGTTGGGGTAGCACTATATCTTGCTAAAGAATTTACAGAGAATGATATGTCTGGTCTGGTGTTATTTGCAAGATACATCAATGCTCCAATGGCACTTAAATATGGTACTTCTGGACCAAGTATTTCTTCATTACCTTCTCGAGGACGAAAAGGTCCTAGTACGTATAGTGAACGAACCATCATAAGAGAAGATAATGGATGACATATATCCATATTAAACCTTTTAAGTGTTTTCTATGTCTATGTTGATTGATGGAGAAATATCCCATCTGATAAATATTCAATTTGTAAGCCAAGACAAAACTTAGTTTCTCAAGATCTTTCATCTCAAATTCTTTACTCAAGTTTGCAGCTGTTAATGTGAGCTCTTCAAGGGTCCCAATTAGATTCAAATCATCAACATATACTGTAATAATGACAAACCCATTGTTTTATTTCTTGATAAAAACACATGGTAAAATGGTACTATTGGTGTATCCTTCTTTAAGAAGGTACAAGTAAAACTATTATACCACATTAGTCCAGATTGTTTTAAACCATACAAAGATCTTTGTAACTTGATTGAATATTTTCTCGGGAACTCGAGTTGCATGTCTCTGGTATTTTAGTCCTTCTAGGACTTTCATATAAATTTCACTATCAAATGATCCATAAAGGTAAGAAATTACCACATCCTTTAGACGCATTTGAAGTCCTTCAGAAATTTCCAAAGTGATTAGAATCCTGAAAGTGATTGCATCCACCACTAGAGAATATGTCTCCTCATAATCAATCCCAGGTATTTGGGAAAAACCTTGAGCTACAAGTCATGTCTTATATCGCACAATTCATTTTTTTTTCATTTCTTTTTCGCATAAATACCCACTTGTAGCCAACGGGTTAATATTTTCAGGTGTTGGAAATACAGGTCCAAATACTTCACATTTGGCAAGTGAATTTAATTCAACTTGTATTGCGTCTTTCCATTTTGGCCAATCATTTCTATGTCGATATTCTTGAATGGACTTCGGTTCAAGTTCTTCACTTTCATTCATTAAATCAGTAGCTACTGCATATCCAAATATGTCATTAACAAGGATTTGATCTCGGTTCCATATAATTCCCCTAGAAACATAATTGATTGAGATCTCTTCATTTTCAACAATTTCATCGTTTAATTCATGATCAGGTACCTGAGATTCTGTTGAAGTTGTCTTCTCACCAGTATTTGTGTTGTGATTTCTACAGAATTATCCAAGATTGTAATATTTTCAACTTTATTGCTTAGCTCCCTTTTCTTTCTTGGATTCTTATTTTTTTCAATCGATTGGTCTGTCACACTTTTAGCGTGTGGTCGACTCATTAGCGGGTTGCTCGTTTAAAATAGTTATTCGAGCGGGAGCATTTATAGCTGGTATGTGTGACTTAGTCACTTTCTTGGTATCAGTGAATGCATTTGGTAATTGATTTGCAACCCTTTGTAAATGAATGATCTTTTGAACTTCTTATTCAGATTCATTTGTGTGGAGAGTCAAAATGAGATACTGATGATTTCCAAGAAATTTCTTGTTTTCCTAGCTTATGCTCATGTTCCTCTTCCCCTAATGCTGGGAATATTGATTCATCGAATTGACTATCAGCAAAACGTGATGTAAAAAGATCTCTAGTCAAAGGTAATGTCTCCTCATTTGTGATAAATAAATATAATTCAGAGACATCATTTTAGGCGTATTTATTAGTTTATAGGTCGAATTTCTCATGATTTAGTACACTTTCCTATTTTGAGTCTTGATTTAGTAAAATAATATTTTTAGAGCATATTGGGTTTAATTAGTTATTTAGTGTGAAGCTTTAAAGATAATTATGGAGATTAATTAGAGTCCAAGTCAAAGACTACAAGATATGGAAAGAGATAAGCATGGTAATTGAAGATAAGGAAGTATAAGACATATGCACTCTCACCCTAGACAGGCACAGTACTGCAAGTATTACAGGACGTATGCAAGTTTTAATGATAAATAGAGTTCGTTCTCAGGGACTTAAGTGTGTTAATCGCGTGAGTAGAAATTACGAGTAAGAGTAAATAATTAGAAAACAGTAAATTAAAGCAAGTAGTTTTCGAGATTATGAATTAAAAACTAAGAAAATAAAGACAATAAAAGAAAATACGAAGAATATGAGATGAGAAATATAGCTTAGGTTTTGCTAGTATGCACTAATCCTTCTAGTTCTATCTATAAATCTAGTTCATAAGGGAGAATATTAGCTCTTGGTATACTTAGTCAGGATTCTAAATTCCCCAATCTTAGACCTTGAGAGCGACTAAGGGGGCTACGTCACAACCAAGAAGTGATTTCAAATAGGGTTATCAAACGCCACTAAGGCCCTAAGCAAATACTGCAATCTTGGTGATACGGTGGTTAAAACAAACCCTAATGACTATCTAGTTAGAAGTATGTTTTGTCAGAACTGCTATCGACACTAGACATTATGTGGTGGTTCAATAGTTAAACACCCTGTCAAGGAGACCATCTAACTACTCTTAAAACAATCCTAAAGTGATCAGTTCTAGGAAAGACATTAAATCAAAACACATAAACAAATATAAAGTAAGAAGCTAATATCAGATTAAAACATATAATTCCCAAAGAAACTTAGATAGAAGAATTAGAATTCATAGATTATACATATGCAAAACCCAAGCTATGGGGAGTTTAGTTCATACCTGAAGGAAATAAACTAAAAGAAATTACAAAAGACCTCATCTTGCTCTCTACAATAAACTGGAAGAATAAAACCTTAAGAACTAATTACTATGAGGCAAGGATTATCCGAGGTTAATTACAAGTGATATAAGGGTGTATTTATAGGTGTTTAGAAGACCTAATTCGTTTTCTTGAGGAAGAGTTAAGGTAATGGACTTCTAGCCCAACTCAAATTCGTATGGAAATAAAGATAAACACTGCTGAACCGTTTTGAGCATATCTTCTTCGTTATTGGTCGGATTTTGCTCCATAAGATACCAAAAGAATCGCAACAGAATTATCTTGACCCTTTAGAAGGAAATCATCAGATTCGGCTATTTCTTAGGTAAAAACGCCTATCTTTGGACGTGTATGCAGAATCCCAGATTTAGGCAGCTTTTCCTTTTCCATCTTTTTAGCATTTGTTTCCTTATCTCCAATTACCATGAAAATCTCTTTCCATAAGTTGTTGTCTTTGACTTGGACTCTAATTAAGCTCCATAATTATCTTTAAAGCTACACACTAAATAAACAATTAAACCCGATATGCTCAAAAAACATTATTTCTACAAATCAAGACTCAAAATAGGAAAGTGCACTAAAACTCAAGAAAATCGACATTATTGACTTCTAAATCACTTAAAATGATGTCTCATCCTAATATCAATCTATCACAAATGAGGAGACATCAAGACCCCCAACTCAAAGTTGTATCGTCCCGATACAATAAAGATAAAAACATAGGGAAGTCTCTAAATACACACTTATAAAATTTTCAACACAAGGGAAAAAGCATAGCAGAATATATAGAATAAACCTAAAGCACATAACTCAGAAAATTTCATGCAATAATATCTATAAACTACATACCTGTACACTTCTCATATCTACAGTCAACACGGCTTGAATTCAAGATAAGATTAGTTTCGCAATGTAAGAAGGATTGGGACTTTACTCAGTTCCCCAAGAGAGCTATAGATTGTTCATCAAACCTCACTAGTATCCAAGGATCCATTTAACTAATCTCTAATGGCTCAATCACTTCTTAATTACATAGCAAAGAATCAAAAGGTCTTTAAGGTTGTAATGTAGGCTTAGGGACGGTATGATAGTATATTTGGATAATTTGGAGTGAGCTTTTGGCTCTCTCCTCACTAGCCATCAAGGAATCGCCCTAGAGCTTGAGTTACTCTCATAAAACGTTTCTCACTCAACCCAATGAATTCTTTGATGCATAATTTTAGCATCCCAATAACCCAATTAAAGCTTAAGATGTTCACATAAAAATCCCACTTTGCCGGTCCGAATATACATATTTTTTCTTTTCTTTTCAAATCAATTTCTCTAGCTATGCCTCTCTTTTAATGTTGAGATATCACGCTAATTTCTCATATATATAATTTTTTCTTTTTAATGCCCTTGTTGGCAAAATTAGCTCGAAGCTTCTTTTTCATTCACTATTACCCCGGCAAAGGGTTACAATACAAATATGTGAATCATCATCAATATAAATCACAACGCACAAGTAATAAGCTCAAAAATCCCAACAAAATAACAATTCCCATAATGGTGGACCCACCACCCCAAACTCAAGCTCTAAAACAACTGTCTATGCATCACGATTCGAGTGCGGGTCATATGGAAAAGTCCTAAAATCTAAAGGGTATGGCTTATAACGTGTTTTAATAAAAGGCTTTAGAAAGGCTAGAAGGGGCTTAGAAGGATATAGCATATAAATCAAAAATCACAATGTGAGAAGGTATAAAAAGGCTTCAAGGGCTTCAAATATGAAAGAACCGCCTTAATCACTTTCTACACTATGTAATTTCGAAAATTTCTTACCTTTAGCACTTTCATCAAATGGTTTTTCAACTAGCTTGGATCTCATGGCCTACACACTTCTCAAGGTTCCCTGAGATCGAACATACTTTCTATCGCATTGCTCACTAATCTTTTCTTTACTATCAATGTGTGTTTTCCTGCAAATACTCAAAGCATACAAATACATAGCTCATAAACATATTACTTACTATCATCAATCTACTGAGCTTATGCTTTCAGGCTATTAAACACACTCTACATCTAATTCCCATGTATCAAAAAAATTTAATTTCACCCAAAAAAACAGAAAAAATGGAGATAAGAGACTACGAATCCCCACACCCCCAGCTCAAAATTGAGCCGTGTCCCCACGACTCGAAAAAGACTCGAAAAAACAAAAATTAAAATTAGCAGATAGACATATTTACAGAAATGGTAAGGAAGAAAGAGAACATACTCTCGAGGTTATTGCCTCGCATCATTGACATCCAAGGTAGGATTTGCTGGATCTTTCGTTAATTGTTCGAGGAGTTTCATGATGTGCACTTGATTAGCGTTGATTTGTGCCACATCATTGACTAAGGAAGTTTGAGCTGCTTCGAATTTCGTTAAACGCTCCTCCATCTTCTCTTGCCAAGTTTCCTCCTTTTCTTCCTTCGAGACTTGCGTAGAACCCGCTCTTCGAAGAATTTCCTTGATCCAAGCATTATCAATATAACTCGTCTTAAATTCGAGTTTCTCTTCTTCACCCAATGTAACATTCGCTTTTCGCACAAGACACGTGATCATAGTTGGAAATTTAACATTATAAACTGATTTAGGAGAGACCGAAAATCGTATCACCTCCTCATAGATCAACTGTGCCACACCAACTTCTTCTCCTCTCAAAATACAGTCCAACAGTAGAGCGTACTTCATAGTCACATCCAAAGTTCGTGTGTTTCCAAAAATATTAGGGACAAGGAAATTGTGCCAAATTCGCGCATCCGCTTGAAGATATTTGTAAGGCCAAGGTGCCTTCAATTCTCCCTTATGTGATTGCACTTTCTCTTTGTCTAATACATGCTCAAAAAGTAATTCCTCATCAAAGATTTTTCGTTTAGCAACAGCTTCTTCAAATTTGCAAAAACCTTTCAGTTTCTTAAACTTGAAGTGGTTCCTAATCTCCTCAACTGTGAAAGGAACTAGCTTTCCTCTAATCGGAACACCATTACTATCTCGGCTAAAGAGGCCTAAATAGAACTCCAAAACTAATTCATGTCATAATTCAGAACGTCTTACCATGAACGTAGACCAACCCAATTTCTCACCAAGCTCTAAGAATCTCTTGTATTCTCCATCTCTAACTTCTTCCTTGAATACTTTCTCATAAGCAAAAGGTAGTTCTTTTAATTGTTTCTCTGCAGAAATCTTCAGGGCCCTTGAAGTATCCACTTTCTCTATAGGTATAAGATCTTGTTGAGGTTGTGTTCTCTCCTTTGCATAAAAGTAAAGCTTTTTACCATTACGATCAAACAAAGGTATCCCACTCTTTACAACTTTCTCTTTACCCTTTGATTTAGAACTAGCACCTTTGTCAATTGATTTCTTCTTGTTTAAATCCAATCCCTTGTTGCTCTTCACCTCCCTCTTGTTAGCTAAGATTGTTGTTCTATTAGTCATCCTCAATTAACCCCCAACTCAAAGCTTTAGCAACCCTTGAAATTTAAACTTGTGAATTAATGGTTGAACAAGCTTGATTTGGCTTAGGAAATATGAATTGATGATGAATCTCTATGTGGGTGAGGTGGATTTGTAATGGGTTGGCTTGGATTTAAGAAATTGTAGGATGAATTTTGAAAATTTGTGGCAATTTGATTCTTCAATTTAAATGGATTTGGTGAAGATTGGGTGTTTGATTCTCTCTTGTAATGATGTGGAGAGAAGGTTTGATGTGTTTTTTTCTTGATGATTGGGTAGTGTTTTGGTGATTGGTGAAGGTTTTTATGAGCTTCAATGGAGTTAGGAGAGTTTTGGAGAGAAGAAAGAGGTTTAAGGTTTAATAAATTCGGAATAATAAGCTTTAGATCTCTTTATAAACTTGAAACCCTTTCTTTTCTCTCTCTGGCGGCTCGTGCGGACTACCCCTGCGGACCATGGGGTGTACCGCGGGGTACACCGCGATATCTGATGCTCGAAAATTTTTGCTCACTGGTTAACACCCGTGGTAGGACCCCGTGGCACGTGTTTCTGGGCTGCGGACTATGGCGCGGTACACCGGAGGGTACCCCGCGCCTTCTGCAGCTAACTCCGTCAAAATACCCGTGGCACCTACCCCGTGGCACGCGTTTTTGAGGCGCGGACCACGGTGCGGCATAGGGGGTAGTCCGCGGGTCATTTTTTCTTCGGTTCTGGATCAAACCCGTGGCTCCACCCGTGGCACGGGTTTTGACCACGCGGACCATCCCTGCGGTATAGGGGGTACACCGTGGGGTAGTCCGCGCAGGTCATTCTTGCGCTCCAAAAATTTTCGTTTTCTTCCCTAACTCGATTTCTCCAATTCCGACACACCAAAATCACTAATACCTTTCTCAAATATGCATTATCAACTAAAAACTACTAAAATAAACTTAAACTAAAAATGTAAAAGACATGAAAACATAAAAAAACTACGGGTTGTCTCCCGTACAGCATTTTTGTTTTACGTCTTTCAAAGTTAGACGTGTTACCTCTGTCACGATTTGCGAATATAGCCTCCCCAACAACAAGTAAGGCTATGAACGTCAACTAATCTGCGCTTGACCCCAGTTTTGGGGCGAATTTCTATCACCTTGGCTGAAAAAACCTTGGTGACAATGAATGGTCCCATCCACGAGTCTTTGAAACTTCGTGGCCTATTCTCGCGTTTGTGGGCTTTCCATAGGACTTCATGGCCAACCCCAAACTCAATGTTTGGCTCAGTATCCACAGGTTTTAAGTGGATCTCCTCAGGAGGGACTTTGTGATGTGAAAGACTGTGGATGATAGGCACGGTGGGATTCAACTTCCTCGGTTTCTTACCCAAGACATAGAAAGTCTCGGAGACATTCTTTGCATGTAGGGTGATGGTCCCTTCTTGGAAGTTGATCACACTTTGACTTGTGGCCATGAAAGGTCGTCCAAGTATGATTGGAACCTGCTTTTCTGCATCAAACTCAAGAATAACAAAGTCAGTAGGGATGGCGATATTACCTGCACGGACTAAGACGTCCTCCACTGTTCCCCGTGTCCTTTTCACTGAGTTGTTAGCAAATTGCAGCTTCACTGGAGTCTTCTCTGATTTCTGAAGTCCAAGTCTCTCGAACACGGACATAGGCATAAGATTCACACAAGAACCTACATCGTACATTGCTTTCACTTTGAGCATACCATGTAATTGAATAGGAAGGTTGAAACTTCCCGGATCTTTAAGCTTGGTAGGCAGCTCTTTCTCACTTCTTCTTGAAACCCTCAGGTTCTCTCTCGGGATCTCTACACTCGCTTCTTTCTAAGGAATAACTTGCGTATAAACTTGTTGCGGTGTAAGTCCTCTCTTCGCAATCTCAAGCATTTGGGTGTTGCTATTTTCAGGTTGGTACGCCTCTACAAATGTCTTGAGAACAGTGTCATCTTTAGGATTTGTATCAGGAATAGTTGATGACACTGTTTGAACAACAGGTGGCGATTCCACCTTCTCTTCTTCTTTCTCTTCTAGCACAGCAGGTGCCACTTCATCTTTTGATTTCTCTTTTGAGGCCTCTTCCTCTTTCTCTTTAGCCAACTCAGTTGCATATTCCACTACCGATCGAATCTCCTCTTGCACCTTCCTCAGTAACTCTATAAATTCGTCTTTCTCTTGATCGTCCTCCACATAAACAGATTCCTCGGGGCTAGACTTGGTTGGTTCTTCTTCAATACTGGGAACTTCCACGGCACTAATGGCAGCATGTGGTGCTTCCTCTTTCTCTTTTTCAGTTTCAAGGCATATGGCCTTGCAAGCTTCGAACCCATCATTGTCTTCACCTCCTTCGATTGCCTTTACTTCTTTCTGTTCTACTACACTTGTTAACACTTTGTTTAACTGTGTTACTTGAGTACTTAGCATCTGAAGTATGGCATCGTGTCCTCTGACCTTCTCTTCTTGAGTGTTAATAGTTGTGTTCAAACGGTCTAGAGCTTGTACTATCTGTGTATTGTCCATAGATCCTTCTTGCGGATACTGAGGTAAAGCTTTCTGCTCTAATGAATCGGTATAGGCGTCTTGAGCAGGTTGTTGTGGAGGAGCAGGTCTATTCTGGTATTGGTTTTGGTACTGACCTCTCTGTTGGTAAGAGTTGTTCTGGGGTCGCGGTTGATAATGACTAGGATTAGCGTCCCCTTGTGGATTTGAGTACTGCATACTCGGATGGTTGCGGTTGCCCCATCGGTTGGATATAAAGTAAACAGATTGCGGATTTAATTCGCACTCTTCCCATAAATGATCGTTAACTTCACATTATTGACAACCTTGTGCTTCTTGTACTACCTTTGTAGCGGCTAAATTCTTCTCCATCGCGATTCTCAGCTCCTTGATTTGATTTTCTAACGAGGATATTTGAGCTGAGTTCGCAGTTTCTGCATCTAAACAAAGCGTTCCTCGGGTCTTTGCTACAGAAGCTCGCGTTGAAGACCAACTTCTTTCTTGTTCCATGATATTTTCTAACACCTCAGAAGCTTCATTATGATTCATGGACACAAAATTACCCTTTCCAATGTTATCCACCTTTTCTCTACCTTTATCATTAAGACCTTCATAGAACATAGCAAGTTGTAGAGCAGGTGTATAACCATGGAGCGGACATCTAGTTAGTTTTTGTTGAAACCTTGTCCATGCTTCTCCCACTGTTTCTCCATCTTCTTGAGAAAATCTCGCAAGCTCGGTTTGATCTTTGAGTCTCATGCTCTTCGGATAAAATCGGTTAAAGAACGCGGCTTGAAGTTCTCTCCAAGAGTGAATGGTTCCATGTGGTTGTCTCTCTAGCCAATCGCTAGCTCTTCCGGTCAAGAAAAACAAAAACATATGACAATACAGTTGCTCGCGTGTAATACCAGGCGTAATGTAGGCATCACAAATCTGCATGAACTTCTGAATCGCTTTTACCGGATCTTGAATAGCTGTACCAGTATAGAGTCCGAAACTTTGAAATTGACTGAGCATACCCGGATCCGGTCTAAATTTGATATTCGGTATCTCAGGAGGGCGGTAACCAATTGGTTGAACGTGGAATGGTACATTAAGGTCGGGTAAGTCTTGTTCAACTCTATTTTGTTGATTATTAAGATTATTCCCATTACCTCCTCCTGCTGGTAGTTGTTGTCCTTCTTGTCCACCAAGTGGTGGATCTTGTTGACCGAGAGGTGGTCCAAGTGGTGGATCTTGTTGCAATCCTCCTCCTGGTAATTGTTGTCCTCTGAAAGGTGGGGTTAGTTGGGCTGCCATAACTCTTCTCAAGGCTCCTTTCTCACGAACTCGTTTGTTGTAAGGTCTGAAGCTCCTCTCAGGCTCCGATAAAGGAAGCCAAGAATTAAACACTGTGAAACCTGAAAAAGACTAAAGCAAACCACAAGCGTAAATCTGGAAAAATAAAAACTAAACTAAAAACTAATTAAAAACTAAAACTCGAAATAGATAACCCACACGCTAACGAGACACAAGTCACCGGCAGCGGCGCCAAAAACTTGGTGTCACCTAGGGTGTGATAAAATTAATACAAAATAAGACCAAGAAACTACGCACTCTCACCCTAGACATGCACAGTACTGCAAGTATTACAGGACGTATGCAAGTTTTAATGATAAATAGAGTTCGTTCTCAGGGACTTAAGTGTGTTAATCGCGTGAGTAGAAATTACGAGTAAGAGTAAATAATTAGAAAACAGTAAATTAAAGCAAGTAGTTTTCGAGATTATGAATTAAAAACTAAGAAAATAAAGACAATAAAAGAAAATACGAAGAATATGAGATGAGAAATATAGCTTAGGTTTTGCTAGTATGCACTAATCCTTCTAGTTCTATCTATAAATCTAGTTCATAAGGGAGAATATTAGCTCTTGGTATACTTAGTCAGGATTCTAAATTCCCCAATCTTAGACCTTGAGAGCGACTAAGGGGGCTACGTCACAACCAAGAAGTGATTTCAAATAGGGTTATCAAACGCCACTAAGGCCCTAAGCAAATACTGCAATCTTGGTGATACGGTGGTTAAAACAAACCCTAATGACTATCTAGTTAGAAGTATGTTTTGTCAGAACTGCTATCGACACTAGACATTATGTGGTGGTTCAATAGTTAAACACCCTGTCAAGGAGACCATCTAACTACTCTTAAAACAATCCTAAAGTGATCAGTTCTAGGAAAGACATTAAATCAAAACACATAAACAAATATAAAGTAAGAAGCTAATATCAGATTAAAACATATAATTCCCAAAGAAACTTAGATAGAAGAATTAGAATTCATAGATTATACATATGCAAAACCCAAGCTATGGGGAATTTAGTTCATACCTGAAGGAAATAAACTAAAAGAAATTACAAAAGACATCATCTTGCTCTCTACAATAAACTGGAAGAATAAAACCTTAAGAACTAATTACTATGAGGCAAGGATTATCTGAGGTTAATTACAAGTGATATAAGGGTGTATTTATAGGTGTTTAGAAGACCTAATTCGTTTTCTTGAGGAAGAGTTAAGGTAATGGACTTCTAGCCCAACTCAAATTCGTATGGAAATAAAGATAAACACTGCTGCACCGTTTTGAGCATATCTTCTTCGTTATTGGTCGGATTTTGCTCCATAAGATACCAAAAGAATCGCAACAGAATTATCTTGACCCTAAAGAAGGAAATCATCAGATTCGGCCTATTTCTTAGGTAAAAACGCCTATCTTTGGACGTGTATGCAGAATCCCAGATTTAGGCAGCTTTTCCTTTTCTATCTTTTTAGCATTTGTTTTCTTATCTCCAATTACCATGCAAATCTCTTTCCATAAGTTGTTGTCTTTGACTTGGACTCTAATTAAGCTCCATAATTATCTTTAAAGCTACACACTAAATAAACAATTAAACCCAATATGCTCAAAAAACATTATTTCTACAAATCAAGACTCAAAATAGGAAAGTGCACTAAAACTAAAGAAAATCAACATTATTGACTTCTAAATCACTTAAAAAGATGTCTCATCCTAATATTAATCTATCACAAATGAGGAGACATCACTTATATTTTAGTTAGTTCTATTTTACGCTTTTCTTTTTAGTTTTTTACAGAATTTTTCTAGGCGAGAGCAGATTTATTAGGAGAAGGAAGTTTCGTATTACTAGATCCTGCAGAAATGGATGAGATAAACCAACACTACGCTGAAGTACGCAAACTATTAGCTCGGGGAAATCTAGTACATACCACACCTTCATGTCCTAGTTGTGGAGCAAGAAACCATTCGTGGGAGAATTGCATGAATAATCCAGCTTCAATTTCCTTCATACCTTATCAAAGACACCATTATTATGATGGCTATTATCAATCCCAAGGAAATCACGCTGATTATCAGCCCCCACAGAATTACAATTGGGTCGGAAATCAACAGAATTATTATCAACCACGACCACAATCTTATTATCCTCCACAACCTATATATCAAGAAGCGCCGATTTATAATGAAGCTTATCAAGAACCACTTTCTTATTCAATGCAGCAAACCATACAAGAACAACCTTCGAGTTTGAATTCAAGCATGGCTAAGATAATGAACCTAATTGAAAGTATGGAGATTAGCCAGCAAAGATTCCAAAACTCATCCAATGCGCTTAAGAATATTGAGCACACAATGTCACAAATGGTGAATAAACTTCAAATCTTTGCAAAAGGGCAACTCCGAAGTGATACTAGTGCTCCAAAAAACAATGTTTGTCATGCAGTTGAAATAAGAAGTGGAAAACAACTACCTCCACCAAGACCAGAACCAGAACCAGACCCTATTCCAGAAAAGGGGGAGAAGAAACAACTGAAAATACAGTCGAAGAGGTAGTTGAACCAAAAAGTGTCCCAGAGAAGACACCAGAAAAGAAAGAGAGTCCAGTGGTAACCAACACATGTCCTCCACCACCATACCCTTCACGTGTCAGAAAAAAGGACAATGACCTGGAATTCAAGAAGTTCGTTGACATGGTGAGCAAGTTAGAGATTAAAATACTGTTTGTAGAAGCTCTCAAGAGAATGCCGAAATATCTAAAATTCATGAAGGACATTCTTTCTAACAAACGAAGATTCGGAACTGGGGATATGAGTGGATCACCAGAGGAGTGTAATACTATCGAGTTACCACCAGAAACACCCCTTCCCACGAAATCTTGGATGGCAGCATCCATAATTATGAAGAATCGAGCTGAAAAGTTCGTGGGGATTAGAGGCAAAGGGTGGAAATTTCGTCATTCTTAATTGAGGTAACACGTCTAACTTTAAAAGACGTTAAACAAAAGGGCTATACGGGAGACAACCCGTAATTTCTTTTATGTTTTTACGTTTCTAGTTTTTAATTTATGTTTAGCTTAGTTAAATTTAGTTGATATTGCATATTTGAGAAAGGTATTAGTGTTTTTGATGCTTAGATATTGGGGAAATCGAGTTAGGGAAGGAGAAACAAAAAAATTCAGAAAATTCTGACCACAGGTGCGGTATACCGGACCTCATACGCGGTATACCGTAGAGGACAAAAACCCGTACCACCGGTATGGAGCTCGGGTTTTATACCGAGGCAAAAAAAATCACGATGATGGGTATGGTATACCGGACCAAAGGCGCGGTATACCGCAGGGCACAAAAACCCGTGCCACGGGTAGGTAGCGCGTGATTTTAGACGAGACGGAAAATTTTGGAACGCTGATAGGTGTGGTATACCGGACCATATGCGCGGTATACCGCAGGTCGACGCTGGAGAGAGAAAAGACGCGGGTTGAAGATTATAAAAGGAGATGATAGCTATTATTCCGAATTTATTAAACCTCAAGCCTCTCTTTCTTCGCCAAAACCTCTCCTAACTCCATTAAAGCTCATTCTAAACCTTCCCTAATCATTAAAACACTACCCAATCACCATGAAAACACATCAAATCTATTCTCCACATCATTACAAAGAAGATTCAACCACCCATATCATACCAAAACACCTTGAATCCAAGAATCAAAAGCTTAAATTTCAAAAAATTCATCCTATAATTTCTTAAATCCAAGCCAATCCATGAAGAATCCATCTTACCCACATAGAGAATCATCATCAAATCACCTTTCCTAACCCAAATTAAGCTTGTACAACCAATAATCAAGAGTTTCAAATTTCAAGAGTGGTTAAAGCTTTGAGTTGGGGGTCAATTGAGATGATTAAGAGAACATGAACATTATCTACTGTAAGGGAGATGAAGAAAAGCAAGGTATTGGATTTAATTGAGAATAAATCAAGTGAGAAAAGTCCTAGTTCCAATTCAAATGGTAAAACAAGTCTAGAGAAGAGAGGTTAGCATGCTGTGTTGATTCAATTGGCAAAAAGGTTCTAACTTTAGTGAAGAAGACAACACAGCCTCTATAGATCGAAGACTCTACACCTAAAGAAAAAGAGAAAGCTTCAATGGCCATGATAGCTTCTCCAAGGAAACAATTAAAGGAACTACCTTTTTCTTATAAGAAAGTATTCGAAAAAGAAGTTGATACAGGAGAATACAAGAAGATTCGTGGAGATTTGGAAATATTGGATTGGTCTACGTTAATGGTAAGACGTTCTAAAAAAACGTTCTTTTTGTTGAATTGTATTTTGTGAGAAGAAGAAGAAGATGTGGCACAGTTGATCTATGAGGAGGTGATACAATTTTCGGTCTCTCCCATATCGTTAATTAATGTAATATCCTATTATGATCACGTGTCTTGATCGAAAAACGAATAAGAAGTTGGGTGAAGAAAAAAAACACGTGAGTTTAGATGAGTAACAATATTGACAATGCTTGGATCATTAAAGTTTTGAAAGTAATTACGCAACTTTCAAAAGAAGAAAAGGAGTACATCATAATACTCCGTAAGCAATCAAAGAAAAATCCAGCAAAATCCTATCTTGGATGTCGATAATGCGAGGTAATAGCCTCGAAGAGTATGTTTTCTTTCTTCCCTACCATTTCTTTATGTGCAATATTTCTGCTAATTTTAAATTTTATTTTTCTTGAGTCTTTTTCGAGTCGTGGGGACACGACTCATTTTTGAGTTGGGGGTGGGGATTCGTTGTCCTCATCTTCCTTTTTGTGTTTTCATAAAATTTAAAAAAAAAATTGGGTTGAATTAGGCATAGAATATGTTGAAAGTACCTATTGAGCATGATTTTATTAGGTCAATGATAGTAAGTAGTATGTTTTTGAAAGATGTTGCAAAATTGTTTAGATACATGTATGAAAACAGGAAAAAAGGATAGGAAAGTTAATGAGCAATGCTAAGAAATCACGTTGAAACTTAGGGAGAGTTATTTGGTGTGTAGAACGTGAGGTTTGTAATTAGTTGAAAACCCACTTATCTATGAACTAGTAGTGAAAAAGTAACAAAATCCGGTAGTTAGAAAAATGAATAAGGCAGTTCTTTCATGATTAAAACACTTGAAGCCTTTTATACCTTCTCACCCTTTTGTTTGATTATTGTTATTATTTATCCGTCTTAGCCCCTCTGAGCCTTTCTAAAGCCTTTTATTGAAACATATTATAATCCTTACCCTTAGTTTGTAGGACTTATCTATATGACGCGCACTCGAATCGCAAAACCTGAAGCAACTCGTTTTAGAGCTTGAGTTTGGGGTGGTGGGTTTCATCATTAGGGAATATTGGGATTTAAGAATTATATTTGTGATTTTAGTGATGATGAAATTGTTATTATTGTAACCCTTTGCCGGGGTAATAGTGAATGGAAAAGAAGCTACGAGCTAAATTGGCCAACAAGGGCATAAAAAGAAATATATATATATATATATATATATATATATATATGTATATGAAAAAATAACGTGATATCTCGAACATCAAAAAAGATAGTCATAGCTATACAAAAGAAAAATTGATATGAAAAGAATATATATTCGGACCGACAAAATGGAATTTGTATATCATCATAAAAGGTTTTAATTGGTATTATTAGGGATGCAAATCAATAGCACCAATAAATTGGGTTGAGTGAGAACATCTTCGAGTGAAAACTCAAGCACTAGGGCGATTCGTTGATGGCTAGTGAGGAGAGATCCACAAGCTCACTTTTCATTATCCAAATATACCACACCCGTCCTTAAGCCAAGTTATAACCAAAGACCTTAGGATTTCTAACTGCTTGGTGGAGAAACAATTGAGCTATTAGGTAGTAGGTAAGTGGACCATTGGATGCTATATTAGGACCTATGAACAACCTATAGCCATTAGCATGAACTAAGTTATCATCCTCTCCTTCTGGCATTGCGAAATTAATCTGGACTTGAATTTATGGATTGTTGATTATGTGTATATTAAGCATATGTGTGCATTATTTCTTGAGCATTACTACATGAGACTTTTTAGATATTTATGCTCTAGGATCATTCATTGTGTTCAGTTCTGTTCTTATTCTCCTCCTACTTCTTCTTCTTCTTGACTTCCCTACTGTTCTTTACTTTTATTGTATCGGGACGATACAAATTTGAGTTGGGGGTCTTGATGTCTCCTCATTTGTGATAAATAAATATAATTCAGAGACATCATTTTAGGCGTATTTATTAGTTTATAGGTCGAATTTCTCATGATTTAGTACACTTTCCTATTTTGAGTCTTGATTTAGTAAAATAATATTTTTAGAGCATATTGGGTTTAATTAGTTATTTAGTGTGAAGCTTTAAAGATAATTATGGAGATTAATTAGAGTCCAAGTCAAATACTACAAGATATGGAAAGAGATAAGCATGGTAATTGAAGATAAGGAAGTAAAAGCTAAAAACATGGAAAAGGAAAAGCTGCCTTAAATCTGAATTTCTGCAGCTACGTCTAAAGAAGTGGTGATGACTCCAAAACCTAGCCGATTTTGGAAGATTCCTTTCATAGGTACGTAGATAATTCTTTGAGGATTCTTTTGGTATCTTATGGAGCAAAAACCGACCAATAACGAAGAAGATATGATTAAAACAAGTCAGCAGTAATTATCTTTATTTCCATACGAATTAGAGTTGGGCTTGGAGTCTACCACTTACTTCTCCTTCAAGAAAACGAATTAGGTCAACCTATACACTATAAATACAGCCTCTTAACATTAAAAAATCATCCTTGGCCAGACCTTAAGGCCAAGAGGAAGCTGCAACACAAGAGAAGAAGTCTGGAAGGAGCAGAACACCATATGTCTCCTTCAACCTCGTATTCTGTAATTCTTTTCTCTTCTCTTCTTTGTATGAATTACTTCCATTAGTTTGAGTTTTATCATATATATGTATGAACCCTAGTTTTGGTTGACATCTATCTAATTTGGGAATTCTATGTTTTAAATTGAATTATTGTTTTTATTTTCTGTTTATGTGTTTGGATTTATATTCTATGTTCTTGTGGAACCTAGGCCATATAGAATTACCATCTAGTATTTAAGTCACCATTGACAACGGTGTTAATTACCTGTTTAGCACATAACGTCTAGTATTCGGTTTAGATCTGACAAATCAACCTAACTAGATAATCACTATGGTTTAGTAAATGTTACTATTTACCAATTACAGGAACAGTTTGCTTAGGAAGCCTTATTGACACAGGTAAATCCTATTTAAAACTACCTAGCGTAATTGGAACCGATTATTGAAATACTACATAATTCACCCTTACATGTTTAGAACGGCAAAACTAGTAGGGATTACATGCTATTAGCTCAAGCTAACTTTCATACTATCTTCTTTTCTTTTCTTTTATTTATTTTCTGTCTTTAGTTTATTAGTTTAGTTTTATTATTTAAAAACCAAATAAATATTTGTCTATCTTTTCTTTCTATTTGTGTATTATCTTTTCTATCTTTCATATTTGCACTTGATAATTTGCATAAGTTCTCTCTAACTTTCGTGGTCTCTGAGGAACGAATCTTCTTATCATTAAAACTTGCATACGTCCTGTAATACTTGCAGAACCGTGCTAGTCTAGGGTGTTTATTTGCATCTAAATTATATCATCTTTTTATCACACCCTAGGCCACACTAAAAGGCTTAAGATATTTAATAATCGATAGAGAATCATAGCCAACATAAATTCCCAATCGCCTTTGTGTACCTATTTTGGAGCAATATGGTGGAGCAACTAGGACATATATTGCACAACTGAAAATTCTTAAATGGGATATATTTAGTTCTTGACCAAAAACTAATTGTAATGGGGAGTATTTATAATAAGATGTTGGTCTTATTCGAATTAATGCTGGTGCATGTAATATTGCATGGTCCCAAGCTGAACTAGGAAACTTAGTTCGCATGGGTCATGGTCTAGTGATTAGTTGTATACGTTTGATTAAAGATTCAGCTAAACCATTTTGTGTATATGTGTGAGCCACAGAATGCTCAACCTCAATTCCAATTGACATGCAGCAGTCATTAAACGTTTGGAATGTGAATTCTCCAACATTATCAAGTCTTATTTTCTTGATTTTATAATCCAGAATTTTAGCTCGTAGTCGGATAATTTGTGCAAGTAATTTTGCATATGCCACATATGGTGTGGATAATAAGGAGATATAAGACCAACGAGTTGATGCATCTATTAACACCATAATGTATTGAAATGTTTCATATGATGGGGTAATAGGACCACATATATCTTCTTGAATTCTATCCAAAAATGTTGAAGATTCAATACCAACTTGAGTTGGTGATGATCAGATGATTAGTATTCCTTATGCACACGCAACACATGAATAATCATTTGGTAAAAGAACTTTTTGGTTCTCTAATGGATGACCCTGCGTATACACAATTATATTTCTCATCATTATTGTTCCCGGATAATCTAGACGATCATGCCAAAGAATAAAGGCTTTTGGATTGGTCATCCTTTTATTAATCGCTAAATCAGATTCGGTTGGATTTATAAAAGTATAATATTATCCAAAAGATATATAACAGCGACAATTTTTCTATCATTATTTTCTTGCCGGATACAAGTGATGTAATATAGAGATATTATTTGTTTATATCATTTATATCTACCAGAATATAAAACATTTCTTATTAATAATTTTATTCCTATAGGGAAAACAATAGATACTTTTCCAAAACTTTCAATCGTATTTGTTGCACCAGAAATTGTAACAACCGCTGCTTCAGCAGATTTAAGTTCGGAGAAATATATTTTATTTTTTAAGATAGTATGTGTTGTAGCACTGTCTGCTAGGCACATTTCTCCACCATTGATTTTAGGTAATTCTATTTTTCTGTTTGGTTAGAATTCGTGTTGAAAACATGTTAAAACAATACGTAAATAAAAATTGTTGATAAGAATCGTATGAAGATAAGAAGAGTATATTATTATTAAGAACTAATGATTTAATTTATAACAAAAACGATTAAAAACAAAAAGAAAAATGTGTTTCATGATCGATATAGTGTATCTCAGTGTCTACTTAATTAGTTTTTTGGTTGTTTCGTAATAGTTAATCTTCTAAGTGTTTAGCAAAAAAAATATAAATATACCTCTTATTCAAAAATAATTTTACTCTCGAAATCTTATCGTTATTATAACTATTGTATATGTAGCAAAATAATCCTATTAAAATCATTCGCTAATTGTGATTTTAAAAAGTACTTAGGTCTTAGCTCTTCATGCATAGTGCAGTTAGCCCAGGCCATCTTTATGAAATCACAAAAGAAACCCACTTAGCTAGCTAGCCAAATTCCAAAAGAAGAAATTGAAGGAAGAGTAATGAGACAAGCCCAAACATAACTACCCATTTATATATTATTTACATGCATGGAATTGGAATATATACGCTGGAAATAGGTGGATATCTGACCCTATAAAGGGGTCATGGTGCATGGATACAGCTAATTACAATATTCCTCAGCATGTGGATATATACGGATTCCTTGCTTTTTAATTCCCTCATCTACATGTTCAATCTTTAAAATTAGTTATATCTTTATCACCTAAAATTTGAAAAAAAAGTTGGTTTACCTAAAAGGTCCGGAAATAATGTTGTCTAATTATATATATACTAAATACACATATATCCTCTGACAAACAAAAATACACACATATTCATCAAAAATACAAAAACAGCATATTCATAACAGAACCTTTGAAGATAAAAAGTAAAATACACCTTTTTAATCTTGAAAAAGAACACATTTTTGAACTTTTTAAACAAAGGTGAATGATATATAAATTTGGAGACTAGATTTTTGCTCTATAAAAATTAGAGTAATGCTGGGTATCACCTAAAAAGTGATTACCCAAATATCACCTTCTTAGATGGTCTAATTAAACTGTTCATATAAGAGAGAAAAAAAAGTAATCAGGAAAGAAAAACAATTTAATTGAACCACCTATGAAGGTGATATTTGGGTGATCACTTTTTAAGTTATACCCAGCATTACTCTAAAAATTAATGGGAATCTTATTTTTCTAAAAGAGACCTCTATTATGCCTAAATACTAAAATATCATTATATAATACAAAAAACACTAAAAGATAAAAAAATTATTAAGTGTTGGCACTGTTTATCTCGGGTACCATCCACCGACCACCGGCAAAAAATATAGAGTATTAGAAAAAATATAGAGTATCAGTAAAAAATATAGAGTATCGATATTAAAATAGCGAGTATCGGAATAGAAAACAAGGAGTATCTGAAAAACTGTTGAGTAATCGATAAAAAACTCAGAGTAATATTAAAAAATTACGGAGTACTCAATAAAAAAACATAGTGCTCCGTAATAGATATAAAGTATTCAATAACAATAATAGAGTACTCAATAACAACTAAGAGTAATCCAAAAATTTATATTTTACTAATTTTTTTAAACATTACATCAAAGAATAAGAAAAAAAAGCTAAAAATCTAATTCTTTGTACTAAAAAATAAAACAACTCATCCATATCTATGCATTCTCTGAAGCTACTCATCCGCATTTATTCGATACTAATGTTACTAAAACTACTCGAAAAAAATAAAATGAGTATATTCAATTCAAACGAAAAGAAAAAAAAAAGAGAAATATTTGAGCAAACTGGCACTGCTCTGAACCGCCACTCGCCACCACTTCACCACCTCGCAAACCGCCTAGAGATATCTGCTTCGGCTCGTTCAAGCTGCCTTCAACTTGGTCCTCGAACGGCTTGGTCTTTGCAGCTCGCCTGAGCTGGAGTGGCGGATCTCGAACCGAAGCTCCATCTGTCTTCACCTTCTCGGAGCACTGCTGCTGCTCGAACAGAAGCTTCGTCCCCGTTTAGCCATGGCAGATTTGAAGCTCGCTAATGGAGAGAGACAAAAAAGAGTTGCGTGTGAGTGTGAGAAAATGAGAGGAAGAGAGAGAATGTAAATCTAAAAATGAAAATTAGGATTTAGAATTAAATATATATAGGAATAAAATACAAAAAAGGGGTATTAATGGTAAAAAAAAATTAGATTATAATGTAAAATATCAATTGAGATCTTTAATAAGAAGAGAAGGTAAATGGGGTTGCGAAAGGACATAAGGGGTGTCTTCAAGACCCCTTGGGTAAAAATGTCTTTGAACAGATAACTATTTAAAAATTAAAATCTAATTTCATGATCATATCTCCAAATAACTGTCCCGCTCACCTACCACACGCATTGAGACTTCGTTTTTTTGGAAATAAATATTATATTAAGGAGAGAAAATACAAATACTATAAAAATAACAACTACTTGTGTCAAAGAGAGAACACTACCACATTTTTCATAACACTCTGTCAGGAAGAGCGCATCAATGGTTCTCCAAATTAGAGTCATAACGTCCTTTGAGTAAATAACCCAAAGAATAAAGGCACGATTTGCAAGGAGAAAGATTGCGAGAAGAGATATATCCTCACTGAAGCAAGAAAAGTCTACCCCTATATTCTTATCACTACTGTCATCATTCGCCCTCTCCTAGTTGATCTCGTGATGGCGTCTACCCTTAAGCTGAGTTTCTTGGGTATATGGAAAAATAATATTGGACTATATCATTTTTTCATTTTCCTAATCTTGAGAATGGTTGGATGAATCCTCCAGCTAGATGTTGACGGTTGCTGATAAGACAACAATAAACCACTGATACTAATTTTGTCAAAAGAAGTTCTAAATAATTGAGACCAAAGAAATAAGGGTCGTGCGAGTAAAGTGTATATCATCGTGAAAGAAAGAAGCACCACATGTTAATCATTGGGACTAGCTCAATAGCCAAGACCTTGTCTTCCATTTAGAAGGTACAAGGTTTGAATCCCCTCAACCTTGTTATTTCTTAAGCCCTTAAAGGGGTGAATATGGGTAACCTAGTTCTATTTAAGTTGAAATATACATGAGGAGACGTGTATATTTTTTATGAAAATAGTCGTGGTGTGCGTAAACTGGACAGGACGCCTATATATATAAAAAAAAAGCACCACATGTTAGTTGAATTATGTATATCATGTTTTCATAGATCTGAAATTCATTATACCTAATAACCAAAGCATCAATTATTTGCAACACGTATCCTATCTACCATATTATTTAATTAATAGTTTTGTGACCATACAAATATAGCACTATTTTTTTTTGTCAACTATACAGATATGAAGCACGTGTTGTGTTTATAATGTAACATATCTTTTGCAAAATTGAAGCATTAGTCCGTATCAAGAATATCGTACGTACACTAAATTGTTGCAATGCTACTTTTTTTTTTTTTCCAAAGGCTTATATCAATGCTACTTCGTCTCTTTTTTTTTATTACATCTGAGGCCGAAAAAACCTTAACAATTACACTTTACAATACTAGTCAAACTTCCGTAAAAGAAATCAAAATATGTCTAGGAATGACTACCCCACATTTGTCCTTCATGATATGTTTTTTCAGACCATCTGAAGGTTCTCTGTAATAATGTATCACTTCCCTTTCTAAACGCGTACCCCACTTAGCCAAGAAATCTACACAACGGTTTGTTTCTCTATACACATGAACGAGCTCATAGCCTGGATGCTTTACCAATATATCTCTACATTCCTTTATAAGCGTGTCTAGCCAATCCTCATTGTTCCCACCGCCCTTTACTAGCGCGTGTAATTCTAGCGAATCGGTTTCGACAGTTATTTGTGCCTCATCTCTTTTAACCGCTAAGTTTAATCCAAAATGTAGAGCTATCAATTCCGCTTGGAAAGCTGTACAGTCATTAGTTGCTCCCGCGAACCCTCCCAAATAATTCCCTTCACTATCCCGAAATACACCACCAACTCCGGCCGTTTCCGCACCCTCCTTAACGCTTCCATCTACATTAAGTTTTATACCTACACTTCGTCTCTGTTACTAAAAGAATATATTTTTATGTATGAAAAAAAATTATATTTTTCATACAAATTAAAAAAATTATTTATTATTAATATAATTATTAAAATATTTTCTATAAAAATATCTTGATATTTTAAATATTTATTAAAAACATATATTATAATATTTAATTAAAAATAAAAATAATATTAAAAAAAATGTCTTAATTTTCTAAAATGATAATCTTTTTAAAAAAACTATTTTAATATTATTTTTTATTTTTAATTAATTAATGTTTTTTATAAACACGTGATATAAAAGATAAAAAATCAATAATCAATTTAAAACAATAAATAATTAAAGAAAATATATATTCAAAAAAATAGAATAAAAAATCAACCTTTTTTTTGGACAATGATCAACGTTGATTAACAAAGAAACAAAAAATATGAGACACATATCTTTACACTTAGCATTCATTCTTTTAGAAAAAAAAAAGGAAGAAGGATTATTGCCCAAGAAATATCTCAAGTTAGAATTAATATCTTCTCATTCCAACTATTATTTTTTTGCCCATAAAAAGCACACATATTTTTGATTTTTTATTTTCTTTTCCAATAAAAGAGTCATTTGAGTTATGGGAAGCTTCCCACTACTCAAACGTTGAGTAATGGGAAACTTCCCACTACTCAAACTTTGAGTAATGTGAAGTTTCTCATTACTCGTTGTTCTTTAAAAAAAACGGTGTCTTTTATAGGCAGGGGTGTAAGGTGGCAGGTGCCTACTGGGCATTAACCCTTAAAAGAATTTCTTCACAATCACCTCCCACTTCCTATCAAAAAGAAAGTCACCTTCCCACTAAACCAAGCATGCACAAAAAAACGTTAGCCGTTCGGAAACCATTTTCTACCATCATCAATCCAGCTTGGCCACCAAGCTGTTACTTCATAGGAAAACCGCCGGCACTCAAGAACCATTATCCACAATCATCAATCTGACTTGGCTACGCCATCAACAATAGAAGAACCTAAATTAAGGTAAAAAATTATTTTTAACCATTGTAATTTACTTTTTCTTCTTTCTGCAATTAAAGACATGAGGATGTAGAAGAGCATACATATGCTTTTTTTCCAAGAGCATCCATATATTTATTTACGAGGATAGAATCTACTATATCAAAGTAACACTACAATAAAATATATTGACCAAAACAATCATGTATCTGTTTATTATTTTTTTGTCAAAAATATTTGTTTAGTCAATAATCTTACAAGTATGAGTCTTTTCCAAATCAATAAAATAATAACGTAGAACATATTCATATCTTCATATATCTTTGACAGCTGTCAATTTAAAAATAAATTCGTGAATCAATTCTTCTAAAAATGACTTGAAATCGTAATTACATCCAAAAGTTCAATATTAATTCGTAATAAAAAAACGTAATAAAATTTGTGATATATCGTAACATAAAATTAATTTTGAAAAATCTATATAATTACTATATTTAAAACCCCCCAAATTATAATATCATAGATTTAAAAGAGGAGAAATTACATTTTGTTAAGAACAATTAGGAGAATTATTTGCAGAAAATATACCCAAAAACAATCACGCTAAAGATTATGATTACACACAAATTACCATGTCCGTACAATAAACAACAAAAATCCTCAAATCATATTCAATATAAATAAACAAATTTATAAAAATATCACAATATATCTGACATAATATACACAAAGATTACCAAAGTGCCCATGAAAGAAGCATGTACGACGAACATGTGTGGAGGACGTGATCATTAACATGAGATAAAGTAATGAAATGAATTGATAAAGCGTGTATATGAAAGAGGTACGGATAAAAAAGAGAAAAGATTAATTAAGTGGTTTTCTTTTCTATTCAGGCTTCTTTGTAGATCTTACCGTTTAAATGGTATTAAGTGCTATTAAGCACTTAATAAATTAGAAAAACAAATAATCTAAATTAACTGAATGTCTTAACCAATCAGATTAAGACTTCATTAAGTGCAAACAAACACCACCGAAGTCTTTACACTTGAATAAGACTTGGGTTTTGGTGTAAAAACCTAAAGATCATAGAGATATTGAGTGCATGTGGCTTTACAAATTCAAAGAAGGTGTTTTCAACAATGCTCCTTTAGGTATAAAAAAAGTTGGTAGCTAAAGGTTATACTCAAAGAAAAATGGTAGATTTTATTCAAATTTTCTCTCATGTAGTTAAATTTAAACTATTAGAGTTATGCTTGTCTATAATGTCTGTTTTATGTTGAGACAGATTTCTTGAATGGTGATTTAGATGAATATATTTTTATGAGGCAGCATGAGGGTTATGTGGATAAAAATTGCATGAGCATGCATGTTTGCTCATAAGTCCATGTATGGTTTAAAATAATCACATATGCAATGGTATGTAATGTTTGATTCTTTTATGTTATCACTTGATTTCTAAACACCAAAATATGATGCTTGCTTCTATTATGCATATAAAGATCAGTGTAGTGTCTATATTTTTCTATATGGTGATGACATGTTAATTTTTAGCAGTTCCTTATCATTTATCTACAAACTAAAAGTTGTTTTAAAGTCTAAATTTGATATGAATCATTTAGGAAATGCTAAAAAAATACTGAATATGTTTATTGATATGAACAAATTTGCATACATATTGAAGTTACACCAAAGTCCTTACTTGAAAAAAATTATATCATCTGTCCCCGTAAAATTAGTCTACTTTGTTTTTGCACATAGATTAAGAAATATAATTCTTATCATAATTACTAAAACACCCTTTATAAAGTGTCTTGAAATCTTAAATATATATTAGAGACATAAATCTTGAGTATTTAATTATAGAGAAATTAGGTATAAATCATTAAAAAAATAACTTTTTCTAACTATACATATATTATGGGACAACTATTTTTAGTAATATGGACACATTTGATGGGACGGATGAAGTATTCTTAAGTATGAAAACTTGAATTTTCAAACATGTACAAATACCTTTAATTGATCACTTTGTTTTGTCTAAACCATAGTTTCCAAACTCTAAACCCGACATGATTAAAATAAAAATTGTCCCTTACTCAAATGTTGTAGGTTTAGTTTGTATGCCTTGATTCGTACTAAATTTGTTTTGTCGTTTGTCATATTTTTACTTAGCAAATATATGTCTAATTTTGACTATGATCATTGACTTGCTTTGACATTTGTATTGGCATATGTGAATATAGTATCAGATGTTTGTTTATTATATGGTAATTATAATATTCTATTTGACTTGGTTGGATATGTGGATTCAAATTTTGCACGAGATAGAGATTCTATAAACCAACTACAACTTACTATTTTACTTTGGAAAGTGTTTATCACTCAAGTTAAATATGTGACAATCACTGATTCGATTAAGGAATCTTTGTGGCTTCAATTTTTTTTTATCAAAGACAAAGTTGGTAAAAGATAAAAATATCGTCTTTTCTGATAATCAAAAGTTATTCATTTAAGTAAAAATCATGTATATCATGAACGATCTAAGCATATTGATGATAAATATCATTTTATTCATGATATTATTGCTAATAATAAATAAAATAATGCAAATTGCTTTTGAAAGCAATCCACCTGATATGATATTGAGATGGTCATACATCAAGTTCAAACACCGCTTGAACTTGTTGTTTATCTGTTGAGTTGTTTTGTAGAAACTGAGCAATGATTGTGATTGAGATGATTTATTTTTTTAATAGCAGTGCTATATATCACCCTTATTTGCTTCATCCTTATTTCACCTCCTATGTGTCACGTGGCACTAAACAAAAGAGAGAGAAAATAAATAAATGGGAGAGAGAAACAATTTGATTGGTGTTTAAAATCTCCACATAGAAGGTGATATAGAGATGAAGCAAAAAAAAGTGACATATATCTTTACTCGTTTTTTAAATGCAGAACGATACTAATAAAAATGAAAAATTAAAGATTTGATACACATTTAAGGTGAAGATGGTTAATATCTTGCATTTCTGAAAATCAATAAGGTGTGTTAAGTTAATTGACTTATGTTCGAATTACTTTGTACCGTCTTAATTTATTAAATTTGATTTAATTAGAACGGATTATTGAATTTAAATTTTTTTGTGGTTCATATATATTATCTTTCTCTATGGCAGATCATAATTTACTTCTCTCTTTGAAAATTTTACTAAGTTTGAACGCTTTTACAACAAGGATATTTCTAATTAATAAGTTTTGCAAGAAAATTTTATTGGTTAATGGTTTCTTTCTAGTACATACTAACCATTATGTAGGCTCTCTTCTTTGCCTGTGGATTGGGATACAGAAGTAAAGAAAAAGTTTCTCCAGAAAATAAATATTTGAATATAGCAAAGCTATAAATACAGTCACACAAAGAGCCTGATAGATATTACAACTTGTAATATTATAATACCTAATTTTAACAAACAAATGAGATCCACTATCCACATATTATTATTAATAATAATGAAAATACCACACCACCACCATACTTCAACTTTTTAGCCTGAAACTGCATCACCACCCCACCACCACCAATATCACCACCGCTTTATGGTGGTGTATGCAGGCTCAGGCTTAAACTCGATAATCAAAAACAACTTGTCCATATGTCTACTTCAACTGATAAAGAAACCAACCCACCACCACCACCACCACCACCAAGTCCAAGCCTTTCTAAATCAAGATTTGCAAATCTAATTAGGAATTACTCTTTTCTAGATACTATGCGTAGCCTTAAGCTTAAAGATCGATGTAAAACTACTCAAGTCCACGCCTTTACACCATCTGAAACCACCACCATAGCCACCACTAAAGGCCATCAAAGCTACCCTACAATCAATTCAATATTATCAACTCCAGCTGATACTGCTTCAGTTCTATCACTCGATGAAGCTTTACTCCCTTATGGGTTACCCACAACTGATTCCATTGAACCACCCATCGAACCTTTTCTTAAATCCGTCGATTTTGTTGATTCATTAGCTGAATTGTTTCGTAAAGTCGAAAAGAGTTTCGATTTTGACAAATCGAAGCTTTATTTAGAGCAATATTCACTTTTATGTAGACTTAACGATCCTAAATTGCTTAGAAGATGTCTTCAATCAGCTAGACAACACGCAATCGATGTGCATTCAAAGGTTGTTTTATCTGCTTGGTTAAGATACGAAAGAAGAGAAGATGAACTTTTAAACACTTCACCTCTTGATTGTATTGGTAGAATTTTAGAATGCCCCAAATCAGCTTTAATTCATGGGTATGATCCAAATTCAGTTTTTAATCATTGCCAATGCTTCAAACCCGAGCTTGAATTTACATCTAATCCCAATATCTCCATTGATAACGAGTCCACAAGCTCAGAAGACGATGATGAAGTTTGCTTTTGTATCGAAAATCACGAGATTATATGTTCTCGAGGTAAATTTTCCACGTTATCTACTCCATTAAAAGCTATGTTATACGGTAACTTTGCAGAATCAAGAAAAGACAAAATCGATTTTTCACGAATCGGTATATCAGTAGAAGCTTTTCGAGCTGTAAAATTATTTACAGAGTCTAAAACATTAAACTCGTGTACACCAAACATAGTTCTAGAGCTTTTATCTTTCGCAAATAGATTCTGTTGCGAAGATTTGAAATCAGCTTGCGATAATTATCTAGCTTTAATAATATTCAATATCGATGATGCATTGATTTTAATCGATTACGCTTTAGAAGAACGAGCAAATCTTCTAGTAGCTTCATGCTTACAAATGATACTAAGAGAGTTACCAAGTTATTTATACAATTCAAAAGTTATAAACATATTTTGTACCTTCGAAGCTAAAGAAAAACTATCTCTAGTTGGACATTCTTCGTTTCTTTTATACTATTTCCTTAGCCAAGTAGCTATGGAAGATAACATGTCATCAAATGTACTCATAATGTTATTACAAAGAATGAAAGAATGTGCAAACGAGAAATGGGAAAAAACACTTGCTTTACATCAATTAGGTTGTGTTTTACTCACACGTAAAGATTATAAAAACGCTCAATCTTGCTTCGAACAAGCTGTGGAGTATGGTCATGTTTATTCTATAGCTGGTTTAGCAAGAGCTAAATCTAAAGAAGGGCAAATTTGTAAAGCGTACGAGTTAATTAACTCGTTGATTTTAACGTATAAACCCTCGGGATGGATGTATCAAGAACGATCATTATACAATACAGGAACGAAAAAAATATCGGATTTAAACGAAGCTACGAAATTAGATCCGACACTTTTATTTCCGTATAAATATCGAGCTATTGCTTTAATGGAGGAAACACAGATTGAAAATGCTATATCTGAGATAAACAGAGTTGTGGGGTTTAAGGTTTCGTCAGATTGTCTTGAATTAAGGGCGTGGTTTTTTATCGCGCTTGAAGATTATAACGCAGCTATACGAGATATTCGAGCTTTACTTACTTTAGATCCGAATTACTTAATGTTTAATGGAAAAATGAGAGGTGATCATTTAATTGAGCTTCTTAGTAAAGAAGTTAATCAATGGAGTTCAGCTGATTGTTGGTTACAATTATATGATCGATGGTCTTGTGTTGATGATATTGGATCACTTTCTGTTGTTCATCAAATGCTTGTTAATGATCCGAGTAAAAGTGTTTTAAGGTTTCGTCAATCTCTTCTTTTGTTAAGGTATGTTTAGTGTTTGTTAAAATGCCTCAATGTAGTGTTTTCGTATTGTATAGGCTCATTACTGTATGTTTGTAGGTTAAACTGTCAAAAAGCTGCGATGAGAAGTTTAAGATTAGCGCGTAATTTATCGACTTCCATGTCTGAAAAGCTTGTATATGAAGGATGGATTTTATACGATACAGGTCATAGAGAAGAAGCAGTTTTAAAAGCTGAAGAATCGATTTCTATGCAAAGGTCTTTCGAAGCTTTTTTTCTCAAAGCGTATGCTTTAGCAGATACAACTTTAGATACTGAATCAGCTGATTATGTTATTCAGTTACTCGAGGAAGCTCTTAGTTGTCCTTCAGATGGTCTTAGGAAAGGACAAGTTAGTAATTTTGTCATCTATATATATGGTTATTGGGTTATTGATGATGTATATATATATATATATATTGCAGGCACTTAATAATTTAGGTAGTATTTATGTGGATAGTGGGAAGCTTGATTTTGCAGCGGATTGTTATGTAAATGCGTTGAAAATTAAACATACGAGAGCTCATCAAGGGTTAGCACGTGTATATCATATGAAATCTGAAAGAAAAGGAGCTTATGATGAAATGACCAAACTTATTGAAAAAGCGCAAAATAAAGCTTCGGCTTATGAAAAACGATCTGAATATTGTGAACGAGAAATGGCTAATAATGATTTAAGTATGGCTACTCAGTTAGATCCGTTAAGAACTTATCCATATAGATACAGAGCTGCAGGTACTATATAGTGTATTATATAGTAAATATATCTTTTGCTTGTTGTATTAACTTTTCATGTACTTGTTATATAAGTGCTTATGGATGATCAAAAGGAGAATGAAGCTGTACAAGAGCTTTCAAGAGCTATAAGTTTTAAGCCAGATTTACAAATGCTTAATCTTAGAGCTGCGTTTCATGAATCAATGGGTGATATTGTGTCTACTCTTAGAGATTGTGAAGCAGCACTTTGTTTAGATCCGAATCATAAGGATACGATTGATCTACACAATCGAACACAAAATCAATCTACTACGTAACTATATATGTGTTATTGAATACACGTATTTATTCACAGCTTTGATGGAGAAAAGAAAGAGGCCATTGTAAATAGACATTGTTGTAATAGTGATGTTGAAGGCATTGTTAAAGATGAAAGTTGCCACCATAAAGAGTTGAGCAAAACAAAAGACCGTGTAATCGGTTTTATCATGTTGTAACTTGACATTTTATTGGTTCGACAAAATGGTGTAAAGCTTGTAATATTTAGCTTTATGAACTGTTTTTTCCTTGGATTTCATTTGTACACTACATGAAAGAGATTAAATTCTTGATTTGTAACTTAAAAGGTCTTCTCTGGCTATATAATATATAGCAAACAAGTTTCGTTTCCTATTTAGATGCAAAATGCTTTCATCAATTTATTAGACTTTAAGGCTCCGTCCACTCACTAGATGTTCAATTGATATATGGTAAACCAGTATGAATTATCTCAAGCTCAATTTTTCAATTGGTACTAAATGTTAATTTTTATCAAATGATAGCATATTTTTAATACGAAATCTCAGGTGAACAAATCCAAGATGCGGAGACAAACAAACTACGGTTAGTTATTTGTCTCGGGTCCAGACCCATTTGTCAACATTAGAGAAAAAACTTATTTTAAGCTATTGATATTTACTAATTTATTCAAATTTTGTCACATTTTTTCATTTTTCTGCAATTTAGATTATATTTTTTATTTTCTTTAATTTTGATCACAAATATTTCATTTTTTCCACTAATCCTTTTGTAATTGAAGTAATGAAAGTTTGTGTTGCATTTTTCTTCCTAATTTTTTAAATTTTTGTTTATTTTCTCCTTTTATCCATAAAGGAGTAAGCATTAGAGGAAAAAAAATTTGGCCAAAATTTAAAAAAAAAAAAATATGACTTAAATTGGCGAGAAATGAAAATTATGGCTAATTTTTTTTTTAAAAAAAAAACTTATAAAATGGAACCTTGTGTGATAAATATATTTTTATTAACAAAATTACGATACATAATACAATAACGAGTACAAATTTATGAATAGAAATTACATGATTAACATTTTTAAAAGATAGAAAAAATAGTAAGCAAACAATTGAAGAAATACATGATGAATACCAAATGAAGCTCAGTAGCTAGTGTTTCTTCCCTCATCTCAATAATATGAGGTAGATTATTATTATTATTGTTTTAGCTAGTAATTGCAATGCTCCGCGGACTAGCTAGGAGATTTAGTGCCCGTTTGGGATTGCTTTTTAAAATAATCACTTAAAGTGATTTTAGATCTATAGTAATATTTTAGACTCTAAAAATCATTTTTAGGAAAAGCACTAATTATTGAAATAATCACTTAAAGTGATTTTAGATATCAAAATATTTTTTAATATTTTTTACAAATACTTAAATTTTAATCAAAAAGCGCTTTTAGCTCCAAAATAATCAATCCCAAACAGGCTCTTAGATTACCCTCCTAGGGCACACCGCCCGTATTTTTGAAATCGATATTGACTTTGACTGGATGCCCCTCGAAATCCAAGGTTAATTCTATGTCCGTTTCACGGTTAAAACGTCTGTGCACGATATTTACTTTTGAATCAACCTGCTGGGAATTGAGGGTGCTGAATAAAGTGATTAACGCAAAAATGAAAGCGAATAAAAACAGATTAAAGGATGTTTTTGTCATCTCGATATTGATAACCAACTAAGAAATTAAACAAAAAGAAGAGGAAAGATTATTATGAAGTAGGAAGTGATATATGCATACAATATAAGGGATTTTATAGGAGGAGGATCAATGTATTAAAACGTATAGACAAGTTTCCAATAAAAGAGGAAGAAGAGTTGCTGTAAAGATTGTAGTGAATCAATTTAATAGTTATTATTTGCTGTTAAGCCATAAGCAAGCTAAGGAACGTGCTTCCATGTTTCTTGAAAATGATGAAGGATTTCCAATAATTAAAATTAAATTTCTGGCTACACCTTTTTAAATGAACTTGTAATTACTAGTCCTGTTTTTTGCTTATGCTTGTATAATGAATTAAAACTTTAACAAAATCAAGGAAGTTTTTGGACTAGCTACTCATTTAAGTAATTAAGCTTTCCTAATTTAAATCAATTTTTCTGATTTAATAAATAAAAGAAAAAGCAGTTGAATTGAGTCTTCAAATAAGTACCATCTATTTCTCGTGTTTACGTGCCAAAGTAAAAGTTACAGGTCCAAGCTTTGAATTATACGCATCAACAAATGTTCATTTACAGATTCATTGCTGTGCAAATATACTTAAGGGAGAATGAAGCTGTACAAGATCTTTTGAGAAATACTACTTTTAAACCTGATTTACAAATGCTTAATCTTCAAGCTGCATTTCATGAATCAATGGGTGATCTTGTTTCCACTCTTAGAGATTGTGAGGCGGCACTTTGCTTGGATTCAAATCAAAAGGATACACTTGATTTACACAATCAAACACTAAATCAAGCTACGTAACTTTATGTATTATTTGCTACACGAACTTATTCAGTTTTACTGGAAAAAGAAAGAGCCACATGATCATTCAGAATTGGCTCTGATTCCTGGTATGTAAATAGACATTGTAATAATGATGTTGAAGCCATTGTTAAAGAAGAAAGCAAAAACCGCGTAATCAGTTTTATTGAAATCAGAAATTTAGGTTTTATCATGCTGTAACTTGATATTACTGGTTCAACCAAATGGAGTAATATCTAGGTTTATTTAGCTGGCTAAATATAGCAAACAAGTTTCATTTCTCATGATTTTGGTGCACTCTAGAAGCTCAAGTCTGAGTCATATGATCATGGCTTCTTGGCCCTCCCTACCTGGACTTGGCCAATTATTCCCTGCTATGTAGGGTCAAGCGCCACATGGCCGGGGCTTTGATTCAAGTGAGTATTGTAAAGAGTGCATTTTTTTTTTGGGTCAATCTGAAGAGTGCGTCTGAGACTCCTATATTGTAAAGTGCGGCTCTGGTAGAATTGACTGTAAGGCTCAGCAAGTTAGTGGGGGTGGGATCCACTCACAAGAGGTCCACTTTTATATGATAAATTGATAACTCAATATGAATCTATGGTGGCCCTTTGTGCCAAGTGCCAAGTGCCAACAGACAAAAAAAAACTAAGGAAGAAAAAGAAAATTTAGCGGACTAAAGAAAAGAGAAAAGGGCGGGAAAAGCTTGAGGAGTTGAAGTCCTGTGTGATTATTATTATTTTCAAAAGTAATATTATAAATACAATGAAGAATTTGTTATTCAAAAAAATAGACCTAGAAAAGAAAAGGAATAGGAATTACATATTAAATTGATTCGATTCGACTCAAATTAAAAATTCAATCTTGAGGTTGAGGAATTTTCCTAAATAGTAAGAGAAATGTTAAAGTAGAAAAATAGTAAAATCATTTTAGTCTCAAAAGAAATTTAACGGTCAATAAAGGACTTGATTTTTTCTTCAAGATAACACCGGTGACACAAGAACCAAATAAAAATAATGAGACATAAGATGGTTGGATTTAAGTGGGCCAGAAGTCTAATACTAGCAAATCACTAACCAAGCTATCTAATCCTAAAAAATAGGTTTGATACTGTTGGAGTGTAATATCTCACTAATATAATGTTTTCTCCTAACGGTTTGAACTTTTGGTTGAGTTGACAATTTAAGATGGTATTAGAGCTCCACGTTAGTCAGTGGTCCTGGGTTCTACTAAGCTTGCACGTGAGGGGGCATGTTGGAAAGTAATATCTCACTAATATAATGCACGACAATCCAAGAGATACATTGGCTGATTAACAAAAATTACTTGAAAAATGGTTAAAAGTCTGCTTAATGATGATCCACGAGGAGGGAAACCCCTTGACCCACCTTTTTTATACTTAGTAATGGAATATGAAGGTTTAAGTAATGGTATAAAACAAGATAATTGTTTAAAGTAAGAAAACAAAGAAGAGCACTAAATACTAAGCTTACTCGAAACTAATATGATGAAGGCAAAAGCAGAGCAACTATGGAAAATCAAGTACAAAAGATGGCAATATATTCAACAACTACTCAAAAGATATTTATGACAGAGTATGGTTCTTACTGTACCAAAATAAAGTTCATGTGCACATGATTGATGTACTAACTACGCAATTCTATGCAAATTCACTCATATTCATCAAGGAATGCGTTTTACTTTACCCTCACGCAGATCAAATGAGATCTCTTTGACAAAAAAAGAGAGTTTGGGTCCAATTACACAAAATCAACCATGGTGTGTCCAGGGAGACTTCAATGAAATTATGCAGACTTAGATAGATTAAGATGCACAAGTATTGATCAAGGGGCAAGAGACGTGATAAATTATGTTAATGACCTAAAGCTAACAAATATGCACTGCCCTAGACATCATTTTACATGGACAAATAGAGTTGCAACGGACCAAATAAGAGCAACAAGACTAGATAGAGCATTGGTTAATGAGTAATAGCTTAGCCAATTCTTATTTAGCTTGTTGGGCAGCCTCGGCTTGATCTTTTTCAACGTCATCTCGAGCACCGCCATCTTCGATACTTTCCGTTCATGTAAGCTAACATATTATAAACCTCCTCGTGATATTCACACCTCTCCTTGTAAATGCATCTAACCTATGTAGGATTGTCATTAAAACCCATTAGGAAGCCTCAAACGCGTACCACCTACCATAAGAAGTGTTCATCTTAGATTGTAACCTCCTCGTGAGCTTCACGCCTCTCCTAGTAAATGCAGCTAACATCGGTAGGATTGGCATTCAAACCACTAGAAAGCCCCGAATGCGTACCGCCTACCATAAAAGCAGAAAAATAATAACTAAAAAGAGGAATAGAGAATCCAAAGGGAGACTTTTAGAATAACTTACCTAGTCGATGACATATTTTGACAAGGTACATGCCATCTTGAGGTCAAGAGGTTGTGTGGCACAGACTTCAAGAATGGGAGGTCCTCTAAGTACAGGAAAGTCACTAACTAACTTGGTAGCCAATTGAGGAGTTAGTACTAACGGGGGTGAGGGACCCTCGGTATGAGTCAAGGTCTCTGAGTCAGAAGGAGCATGCTAAGAGAGCCTCTGCCTCTTTTTTCTCACATCAAAACTACCACCTGCACAAGCTTATGCTTGACCAATCGATTGGGTGCTAGATGGATGGGCATGTCGAGGATGATGAGGATCAGTATTATGGTCTTTCGATACCCCCACACCGAGCTGGCGTTTTGCGCCAAATGGTTTTGTTATTTCCGAAAAGAAAGTAAGAAAAGATATGCTGAAAAAGAAGAACTCTGAAGAAACGCGATATACTCAAGTGATGATCAATGACAAGAACGCCTCCTACAAATAGGAAAACAAATGATAGTTCATCTTTCGAAGGAAATATGGCCCAATGCCTCGAATCCCACTTGACGACGCACGTGTCTCATCGAAAAGACTGTAGAAATCATGTCTTCTTCACCTGTTCTGAGTTGTCACGTGTCTGAAGTAACAACTAACTATTTTGTAACAACCACACCAGACAACATAATTAGGGACGAATGATTTCCTTGGTCGAGTCTATGGAAAACCACTGGGACCGCTCATCTGATTTCAAGGGGGTATTTGATAGGCTCGATCAATAAAGGTCTCTAAACAGAGCTCGAGGACTTAATCTCCCGAGCGTTCTCTCCTAGGATATGACAAATTCCCAATCAAGTATATTGGGTTTTTCTAATCTATAAATACCCATCTCACGTGCTCAATGGGGTATCACTTACCTTCTTACACTGTTCATATTAATGTCGAACCTAGTCCACATATATTCTGTCCTCGGTGTCCATACTGACTTGACCGTTAGAGTGTCATCGGAAGGCACACTTCCATGTGGTCCTGGCATTTGTCAAGCTTCAGGTTACTAAGCTCGGCAGAAGATAGGTCCATCTCAAGCTTCATACAAAGAAGTGTTGGAGTTCCACCGTTTGTGTATTTCTATTAGTCGGACGTTCTACGCTCTGCCGGTCCCATCTCTATGTCTTCTTGGAGGGAGGTCTGGGATCTTTATCTTCGGAGGTCCGATATGTATTTGGTCATTTCTTCGGAAATCCGGCTTTTTCTGGTCGTTCTTTCAGAGATCCGATCATGGCCTCATATCCATGGTTGATCATCTAATCTGGCTTATCTCGACATCTGATTTAACTTTAGCTTTGCTCTCTATAGAGGCTTGATCACTTAAGGCTTACTCTACGATAGACTTATCAAAGTTGATTATATACAAAACACAAGGAGAAAATCTGAATATCAATAAAAAACATATTTGGCCAACATAATTTTTCTTAAATTTCTATTTGGATTCAATTTTCTAGTGGTGTGGAATCTGTATTTGGTCGGATGTTCCAAGACGCTTTGGGGCAATATCCAACCTTTTTAATACAAATATTTTCGTATACACTTTATTTCAATACGAGATGATTGAGTTAAACAAAAAGTGTATGGAAACGTAAAATATGAAAAGGAATATCACGGCATAAATGTTTCACCAATAGACAAATCCCTTACTAAAATGGGTATTACTAAAAGTAACAAGCTTCATCACCCAAAAACCAAATGGTGGATGTTATCACTCTCCCCCCCAATACCCAAAAAAACACTCCCTAACTAAATTAAGCATATTCTTTCTCTTCATGGGATTATCTAAAACCTGGACTAGAAGAAGAGCATCAAAATTTCCCTCCTGTATTTACCATAAAAAAAGATCTCCTCAATTAATCCTCCTCATATAACATGTGATACTGTTACAATCGTTTTGTTTGTAAACTTATACCAAGATTCCCTACCATGTATGCTTTTCTTTTCCATCTGTTAAAAAAACATATCTAAGATGAACTTTTGAGATACCTAAACCTTTCTCAAAATGTTCTTCATTCCAATATCATTCACATGTCAATCCAATTATGTACTCTTACAGACTACCTTGTTGCAACTACCACATACAATGCAACCTTGGACCATAATAAATCACAGAAACCACAATCTCAAAAACAATAACATGATGTTTCTAGATAATTGCACAAAACAATACAGGTAAACAATGAAGAGACAAAATAGAGAAACAATATTCAATTCATTGTTAATTGTTGTGTAAAAACAAAACAAAAAAAACATCAAAACCATGATTTTTTTAAACTTCATCAATTTTGAAGTCATATAATAATCAGTAATTTACAAAACTATGTCAAAAACCACATCATAGCATTGCATTACCTAATTTTTTCACCTAATTTATATTCAAATTACAAATACTAGCAAATACCAGAAAACAAAAAACAAAATTAAACAATCGTGGATTCGTGAGTGTTAACATCTAGAAAAATCTAATTAATGAAGATATTCTAATCTAATTTCACCAAAATGGATCACAGTGGAGCAGATGAACATGAAGGGCACCTGAGGAGACCATTTTCATTGCAGGCCGTACAAGTCCTGAAAGTCTCACCTTTCTCGCTGTAAATTTTTCTGCTTCCATTACACTCATCACATATAGTAAATCCATATCCTCCACAAATATCACACGTCCCTGATTCAGCCGGAAGCAAGCCTTCAACGTATTTCTTCAACTCACCTGCTTCGTGTAATTGTCGTACCTCCTCGGCCCCACCAATGTATCTCCCGTCAATGAAAACCTTTGGTAAGGTAATTTTAGTACTTTCCTTGTCTTCTCCGAAGATTTTATGTAATTCATCCATGAATCGAGCATCCATTGTGACGTCACGCTCGTCTACCTTTACACGGAAGGCGTGTAAAATAGATCGGACAACCTTGCAAGCCTCGAAGGTCGGCCGAACAACACGGAGGCTTGTGAAGAATATTACTATCAGCTTCTCCGCCCCCTGAATCTGGATGGTTTCTGAGGGTAAACTGGGAAGAATGGGATCGTGGATGATGGTGACATTTGTTTGTTCTGAGGGTGAAACGGAAAGAGTTGGATCTTCTAGTACGGTGGCAAGATTGGAATCTTTTGTTTCTTCCGAGGGTAAAACGGGAAGAGTTGGATCTTTGAGGTGCTCTTCGTGGTAAAGTGAAGCAATGTTAGCATTCCCTTTCCGGTCTGAGGGTAAAACAGGGAGATTAGGATCTTTGGCATTCCCATTTTGTTCTACGGGTATAGCAGGAAGATTAGGATCTTTGAATGCAGCGAGAATGGAATTAGCACGGCGGACACGGTGGAATACAGTGGCGACTCGTGTGGTAGGAACTGGGAAGCTGGTGGTTGTGTTGTTGTTGTTGGTGGTGCTGGTGGCGGTGGTGGCGGTGTTGTTTTCGTCGGAGCAAAGGTCTTGTATATCCTTAAACGAAGAACACGAAAAGCTGTTATGAATCCGTGTCTTTGATTTCGTCCGCCGAAGCCACATGGGTTCGGATAAAAAATTTAAAAAAAAATCAATAAATATTTTAATAGAAATAAAATGCCCAGAAAAATGATTGATGTGAAAATGGAGGAAGAAGATGAAGGAGGGAAAGGAAATGAAGGGTTTGGGTTTGGGCGGGTGATAAAGAGAAAGAGAAAGAGAAGAGAAGTGAGAGAGTCGGCTTTTTTATTTTTTGGTTTTTGTTTCTTTCTTCCTGCTTTAAGGGGGGAGGGGAAAGGGAAGGGGTAGTTATGTTTTAAGCAAAAATAAATTGTTTCAATGGATGTTGTCAATCTTATGTCTCCTCCCCACAAACGAAATAACTATTTTATTTACGTTTTACATATCTTTATTAAGAGTAATGCTGGATATCACCCCAAATCACATCGCCTTTATATCACCTCCTAGGTGGACCAATCACAAAGGAACAGAAAATGATAAATCAGGAAAGAGAAATCATATGATTGGTTAATTTGAAATCCACTTAGGAGGCGATATAAAGGCGATGTGATTTGAGGTGATATCCAGCATTACTCCTTTATTAATTTAACATGTTTATTAATTTTTATTTATTTTAAAATTTAGTAAAGGGTTGGTTAAGAGTCTTAAGACCGAATCCTATATTTATGTATCACGTTTTTTGTACAATTTGATCTTGTTTTACAACGATTATTTGAAACTTATAGAAAGTTTCATGGGTTAACGATATCGTATTTTTTCTTTCTTTAAATTTTAAATTGTGAATTAAAAATTATAATAAAGTTGTATACAAAATATACTATAAAATATTGTATTTAACACATAATTATACGTAAAGATATCATTAATATTATTATTATCTAATTTTAAAGTTAATTCTAATAATCTTCCATTAAAGGGTTAAACCTAATATAGAGATTCATATCACTGACTGAACCAGTTGAACACATCTTACTCAGCATAGGAATTTGGTCTAATTATCAAATTCAATGTAAAATCGATAAAAAATTCAATAGGAAATTAGGAACTGGATTGATAAAACTATCGAAAGCTACACTATTAATGGTTGGGATAAGAGCTTAGTTAAGGTTATCATTTTCAGCACCTTATTTAACATTTAGAAAGTTAGAATGAAAGACCTTTTTGAAAAAATTAATTGAAGCGTTTGAAAGATGAATAACAAAACTAAGGCTCTTATTGAAGACCTTTTTGGCAATGAGGTGGATAAGGATAACACTGAGACCAACAAACTACCCAAATGAATGAGGATAATGAAGAGATTAACACAATCCTACAAGATAATTCCGATGTCATCTGGCTTAATGATGCAGCTTACATAAATAATTGGGAACCAGCAAGTGCAGTATCTATTGCAATTAATAAAATTGGAATTATCAGACAAAGAATAACAAAACAATGTAAAGCTAATAGCGTAGTCGAAGGCGAAATTTGGGTCATTCTCCTGGCCATGAGATCTGTAACAAATCTTAATCTTCAGGTTGCTCGTTTTACTTTAATAACCTTGAGGTTATTCAAGGAATTAACAAAATTAAGGGAATTAATTGGAAAATATAGTCGATGATTGTTGAAATCTGGAGATAGATGGATAAATTTTCCAGAATGGAAGGTTTTTCATTTTTAAAAAGAGAACTTAATGGAGTGACAAATATTTACTTTCAATATTAAAACTAAAATAATACAAACAAAGGACATTCTCACGATCTAAGCTCATCCTCAAAACTAACCGGTTCCACCAAATTCCCTCTGTATTGGAACTGGTCTCTGTCTAAATCTCAATAAATGTGGGGTTATTTTTTAGCCCTAATACACCAACATTTCTCCAAAATGTAATGGCAGCTAGATTGAATATGAAAAAAAAACAAATAACCTTGGAAATTACCTAGGCATTCCAACAGAATGGAGTAGATCAAAATCAAAAGACCTTCAATTTCTAATTGATAGGGTTCTACAAAGATTGGAAAACTGGAAAACCTTATTCCTTTCAGAGGGAGGAAAAGAATTTCTCATTAAAGCCATCATCCAAAGCCTACCAAATTATATGATGTCTAATTTTATCTTTTCAAAAAATATTATTAAACAAATACACTCTATCATTGCACAATTTTGGTGGGTGACAAAGGAAAAAAAGAATACATTGGGCTAAATGGGATCTTTTAACCATATCCAAGTTTGAAGGAGGTCTTGGCTTTAGGGACCTTCACCTAATGAACAAAGCATTACTAGGCAAACAAGCTTGGAATATTGCTAATAAAAAAGAATCCTTATTATATAAGCTATTAAAAGGAAAATATTTCCACAAGTGTGAATTCCTTGAAGCCAAACTAGGAAGCTCTCCCTCGTGGGGTTGGAGAAGCATCCTGATAGGTAGAGCAACCTTTGATAAAGTGGAATATTGGAAATGGTGCCAATATTAATTTACATGAACATAGGTGGATTAATAATAACAACAATATTATTAAACCAAATGACCCTTCTATAACAAGAGTTAATCAACTCATAACAAGGGATAAAACTTGGAATGTTAATCTTATAAGGCAAAATTATAATAGAGAAATTAATGATAAAATTGAAAGAATGTTTATACCTAATATGGATTGTGAGGATCTCTTTTGCATTGATTTTTGCAAAAATGGGAATTATACAGTTAAAGAAGCATATCATTTACTTAAAAATGAGGAAATCCAAAAAGATATTATTGAAAAACAAAATATACCAACAATCTCTATCACTAGAGGTAAAGAGTTTTGGGACCTAATTTGGAAAATGGAAACCCCAACCAAAATTAGGAACTTCATGTGGAAAGCAATAAGAAACCTACTACCCACTGAAGAAAATCTTTTTAACAAAAAATGTAGTGTTACAAACATATGCATACTATGTAACAATAATATTGAAACAGTTGAACATATGTTGTTTAGATGCCCTTGGGCCAAAAGTGTATGGTTTACTAGTCCACTGAATATCAAAACTGATAATGATAGCACAAATAGAATAGATCAATGGCTTTTAAATTATATACAACAAGTAACCTCTACTTTTGACAAAAAGATAGAATTTTAGAACTTGTTTGCACAATTACTTGGCAAAATTGGAAAAATAGAAACAAAGTTATCTATAAGAGTAAAAAATGTGACCCTCTAATCACTATTAAAAACTCTATAGAAGCATGGAAAGAATATTATAGAATATCAAACTCTAATGATACTAATTTCATGGATAAGATTAATGGGCTTGATAACACCAACCAAATCACAAACCAAATTATTAGTAATAATACCAATACTAATAATAAAGTTAAAGATAAATGGAAGAAACCACCACCTAATAGATTAAAAATAAACTGTGATGCTGCTTTCTCGGACAAAGGATCAGCTATTGCATGTTTAGTTAGAGACTCTAATGGTGAACTTGTAACAGGTAAAAGTTGGAAAATCGAGGCAGAGTCAGTACTAGAAGCAGAGACCATTGGGATTCTTAAAGCAACCGAGTTGGCTTTAGACTATCCTGTTGGAAGCGTGATTATTGAAAATGACGCGGCGAAGATCATGAACCCCTTTCTTCAAGAAATATATTCCGAGTCATTCAATTAAAAACATTATTTGTAATATTTATTTTTTGGTGGAACAATCGCAACCTTCTTTTACTCTTATTCGTAGGAGTAGAAATATTGATGTTGACTGGGTTGCCAAACAAGAGTTTCTAAGCAATTTGTTTGACAATTGGGATGTTTCCATCCCTCCCCAGTTAACATTTATCCTTAATGTTGACAAGGACCCTATAGGGATATGATGACTTTGTAACCTATTATCTTTATCTATATAATTGCTTTGAAAAAAAAAAAACTTTTTGATGTCGAGTAACTTTTCAGACTGGACCATATGACCACTAAGCAACTTTGATATTAACGTTGAGTAAGTATTTTTAACACTAATATAGTCATTTTAAACACCGGAAAAAATAATCATTGAGAAAATTCTAAACATTTAGCAAAATAATAAGTGAGCGGATTTTTATTTATACAAATTTCAATATTTATCAATGCATATAATGCTTAATTACACTTGAAACAAATACAACTAATATTACAAACTAAGCAAATTGCATGTTAATCAATATTTTAATCAACACACAACTAAATAAAAAAGAAATAATAAAAAAGAAGTATTAATATATGAAAATCAAGGGAGAAGGTAAAGAAAAAAGAAAAAGTGAAAGGAAATTGTAGCTTATTGGTCCTATTTCGTTTGAAAATCTTTATAGAAAGTTCAACAACCAAGTAGATAAGCTCGCCAAGGAGGCTAGGCACGGAGCCAAGTCCAACTTTATGAACAACTGTTTGGTTTTTGAACTAGCTAGTAATTTGAGTAGGGCAGTTATTGGATAGGAATCTCGTCTTTACTAAGATAGTTTATCATTTCCTTTTCTTTGTTCATTTTTCTTTCTTTTGGAGCAATAGGCACCTTCAAATGTCCAAAAAAAAGTCAAGATTTGCCTCTTCAAAACACCTCTGAGTTCATCTCTACCAGATCTCATCCACCACTAGATCTCACCACCTCCAGAGTTCCATGAATAGCAACAACAACAGTCCACCACCATACGAGCTTCTCAACCATCTCGTTAGACTCAACCTCCGACACCTCTCTTCGATGACATTGAACCACGACCACATCGGGACGTGAGTTATGTTCCATCACCATAGTTAGCCACAACCACAATGAGTCACCTGCTCAGCCACCACCGTCATCATATCACCACCACCACGAACTCGTGAACTCGCCACCATGGAATAAGGCTCTGAGCTCAAGACCTCGCCACCGTTCTAGCTCAAAACCTCACCAACTAAGCTCTACTATTCAAGCACAATGGCTATATCTCACCACCACCACAATGGCTATATCTAACCACCAGGTCTAGCCGTTAGGAGCAACTCTGAGCTTTTTTTCCATATTTATGGGTGATTATGGGTGTTTTAGGGTGTGTTTTGATTCTTATATATATATGATTGAAAATATTGTAGAAGAATTTTGGAAAATGGAAAAATATGGGTTTAAGACACAAACATTTGAACTAGTCCCCTATGAAAAATAATTTCAAAGTATTGCTACTTAAAAATGAAACCCACACCTTGAGAATATAAGAAAGATAAAACGAAACCATTGGGATTAGCTTAATGGCCAGGATGTCTGTCTCTCATCTAGGAGATACAGGGTTCGAATCCCCTCAGCCTTGTTATTTCTTGAGCCCTTAAAGTGGGTAAGCAAGAGGTGCAAGGTTTGAGTCCCTTCCCTGAACATGGGTAACCTGTTCTGATTAAATAGGAGTATGCATGAGGAGGCGTGTATATTTCCTATGGGAATAGTCGTCGTGCGTGTAAGCTGGCCCGGACACCCATACATCTGGAAAAAAAAGATAAAACGAATGATATTTCTCAATCAGTTAAGATCTAAAATCTGTCATTATTACTATCAAGTGATATGTTTCCTTAATTGTGGTGGTTGGGGATCCACAAGAACCTTGGAATAAGATTTTCTTTATAGGTTATAAAATATCAAATATAAAAATGTAACGAATATTATTGAATCGATTAAAATTATAATTGGTCTAAGGGTTCTTTTTGGAATTTATATATGAAGAAGGTTACCCAGCGGTTCTACTCTCGAAATGGTGGATCAACTGATGAAACCTCATGAGGATAATTGGGATAAGGATATTCTTGATGCAAAATTTCTAGAAACCATAAGAATAGAAATAGAACGTATGACTATCCTTCAGAGGCATGTGCAAGCTACTTTTATTGGCCTCATAATAGGTAAGGAGAATACTCTACAAAGTCAGCCTACCATACATTGACAAACAACAAAGTGGTAACCATAACTCAATCCTCGACTCAAGGAGCAGATAAAAATCAAGAGGTATGTGATGCAGTTTGGAAGGAAATCGTTCCAAATAAGGTTCTTATTTTTGCGTGGAAAGCTTGCAAGGACATATTTCCCACTAGGAAGAATCTATAATATCGATGGTGTGCGGAAGATGACTTATGTTACTAGTGCGACAAAAATTCTGAAACTGTCAAACATTTGCTAGTAACTTGTCTGGTGTGCAAGAAAATATGGGTAGGTTCGGCCCTATAACTTGGCATCAAACCAGAGGTTGTGGGTAGGGGTGAGCAAATGGACTGCCTGACCCGCTCGACCTGCCCGGTCCATGAAAACCCGTCCCATACCGCTTGTGTCCGCGGATTTTGGGCCTATACAAGACTTTAATTTTTGCAAAACCTGCGGGTTCGAACCTGAACCAGGCCTTAGTGTTATCAAAACCCACTTAATTCAGGCCCGGTCTACCATATATATATATTTAAAAATATTCCTTATATATTACTACTATAAAATGTAAATTATATATATGACTCACACATTCAGTATCTACTAGATATGCAAACCAGTTGTATCTACTATCTTAGTGTGTAATGTATGATAGCGTGGAAAGTTATTGGACGAATATATTTATTCTATAAAATTGGTTTGTTAATTAGATTTGTAAAGATCAACATATTGATATGAGAAATATGATAATATTTAACAACATTGATTAAAATATATTAATAGTTTATTTGATTAGTTAAATGGACTTATGATATTTATCAAATGTAACTTTTTAACCATTCTCCATTGACAACCTGAACAAAACTTCTTATCGAAGGGCTCTTTTATGAATTTGGATGCAACAAACTAATCAAAGTTTCAACAAAGACTCCGCCTATATTTTTTGGCAATAAATCTATTGCATCCACAGTCCTATTTTTTCGAATCTTTACCTTATTAAGAAAATATATATTAAATTAATATAGGCCATTAGGTCCGAACCCGGGTCAAGTCCGTAAAAAATCAATGTGTTAAAACCCCCTAGATCGGGTATTAAAAATAGCGACCCACCATCAGATGGCCTGGATCGAACTTTGTCGAAACCTGCGGGTTTTGGGCTCGTGCACACCCCTAGTTGTGGGAACCATAAGGGCCTGGATTCTCAGACTGTCACGTGATTTTGGAAACAACAATTGGGACCAGTGCACGGTCACGACCTATTTACTTTTGATGATCTAGAACATTTAAAAAAATAAAATGAAGGTCATTTATGAGAATAGTTCTTTGGAGATTGAACATACGATTAGGTCAACGATTGTAGGAATGAAAGATCTGTTTTGGGGGTGCGTGGATGGAGTCTATAGGCCAGGACCCTCTTCACCTCGAACCCTATTTTTCATAGTTTGAGATTGATGAACAAGTGCTACATGCACACACTATCTTTAAGTGTGATGCATCTTTTGTTTCACTAGCTAAGTCAACAGGTATTAGTATTGTGGAATGAGATAGAACACTCGAAAGATAATTTATGAGGAAACAGAATGGTATTGCGGATTACGCTATAAATGTGTAAGGATGGATATAGTTGTTACGGAATGGAATAACACATCGGTTTTCGATAGTTATCTTTTTCTTGCCAATATATATATATATATATATATATAAATAAAGATATAGGTTAGTTTTTGTTTATAGATAGGTATTAGATGAGATAGAAAACGGAGTCAAAATATTATATTTACACTTTTGATTTTTGTAATTTTTACTAGAAGGAGAGTACTAAATATTCATCAATGAGTCTATATAAAAGTCAAGGAGAAAAAGATACACTCGTACACATTAAATTTATCTCTACTTATAGTTTGAATATGAGTTCGCAACCAAATGAGTGTGAAGGTGTAACTCCTAACTTTTAAGAGCTTATTACTTAAGATTACACTTACCCACGTGTATGACTGATATTCTTGAGCTAGTGGCTGTGATAAATAAATTAATATTATTTCAGATCAATGAGGACCATATGTCTCTCTACTTTTTGCTATTAAGCCAAACATATGAAACCGAAAATAATAAAAAACTTTCTCTGGTTTTTCTTCATTTTATTTTTGTTACATGAGAGATCTATTTTTGGACTCGGTATCATTAACACGGTTCAAACATGTATCGTCTAAAAGGATAACCAATGCTCAAGCTAGTTAAGCTAACCCCAACTTTCTCTATCTTTTTTTCACAACCATGCCATCATCACCTCCCTTTTTTTTTTCTTTTTTGTCATAAGAAAAACTTACAAATTACAACGAAAATTCGAAACAAAAACATGAGAACCCACGAGAGATAAGTCTCTCCAATTTCCAAGACTAATATTAAGCCGAGTACATTTAACTAATGAATCCAAAATGGTGTTAAATTCCTTGTTGCAAAAGGAAATGTTCCAAAGTGGGAAACAACCTAGCCATCGCCCAAACTCAGCGTAGATAGGCTTGGGGATACAGTGGAACCCGACCATTGAATTCATACCTTGAACAAGTTCAAGGTTGTTATTACCTTCCTATAAACAACCCAAAATCATCATCTCTTGTATAAACATGTCCTCATCTCTTTTCTTTCTACACAATCATGATCTGGGACTCCTTCTTTTTTCTAATCTTTTATATTTTCTCCAACCCCTTCCCTGATCCATGGATGTCAAGACCTTATCAATACATGTATTGGATTTTTTGGTGTTTTTATAGCTTTTTATAAGTTAAAAGACTTCTTTAATGTCTCTACTTTTTATAGCCGATTTCAAACAATCAAGACGGTTTAAGTTCAAGATTAGATTAGCTTTGCAATGCACGAAGGAGGGGTTCTTTTCTTAGTTCGATATGGAGGCTATAGAGTGTTCATCGATCCTAAAATAGTCTCTAATGGTCCATCTAACTACTCTCTATTGGTTCAATCGCTTCTAGATTACATAGCTAAGAATCATAAGGTCTTTAAGGTTGTAATGTAGGCTTAGGGACAATATGATCGTATATTTTGGATAATGTAGAGTGAGATTTTGGCTCTCTCCTCACTAGCCATCAACGAATCGCCCTAAAGCTTGACTTACTCTCATAAATGTTCTCACTCAACCCAAGATTTGATGCACTTTATTTGCATCCACAATAACCCAATATAAAGCATCAAGATGATCACATAATCCACTTTGCCTGTCCAATCCATATAATCTTTTTCAACTCATTTTTCCTTTGTGAGTTAGCTATGACTCTCTTTTTGATTTAAGATGTCATGCTACTGCTTTTTAACTTATTTTTTTTTCTTTTCAATATATTTTTTTCTTTTCGTTTTTCCCCGGAAAAGGGTTAGAATATACACTAGTGAATCATCATCAAACACATAATTATATAGCTTCAAAAACCCACTCAATAGTGTTTCCGGAAATCGTATCCCACCACCCCAAATTCAAGCTCTGAAAAGACTATCTAAGCAGCGATTCGATTGCAGGTCATTTGGAAAATTCCTATAATACAAGGGGTATGTCTTGCAATGTGGCTAATAAAAGGATTTATAAAGGCTAGAAGGAGCTGAGACGGATAATAACTGAATAATATTGGACAACAAGCTAAAAGGCGCAAATGGCTTATCAAGGAACCACCTTAATCACTTTCTAAATTATGCAATTTTGTTACTTTCTCACATCTAGCACGTTCATTAAATGGGTTTATCAACTAGCTCGGATCTCACGACCTACACACCCCTCAAGACTCCCTAAGATCAAAACATGTTTCTACTACATTGGTTACGAAACCCTTCTATACTTTTAAGGTGTGTTTTCATGTTCATATTTCAATGTATACAATATAACTAGTTCGTAGATATATTACTTCTATATTATTAACTCACTATAGTTTATACTTCTAGGCCATTGAACACATTCTACATCTTATTCCATCTCTTTAAAAAAAATAAATTTCTCCTAAAAAATACAAGATCACATAAAATGGATATGGGGGGACAACGAATCCCCACACCCCAACTCAAATTCAGTCATCTCCCCACAACTCAAAACATGCTCGATAAAAAAATAAAAACTGACACAAATATTGCAAGTAGAGAAATGGTAAGGAAGAAAGAACACATACTCTTCGAGGCTAGTGCATGCGTGATAAATACCCAAGATAGGATGTACTGATTCTCTTTTTTATATCACCACATTTGTATTCACTTTCCTCCTAGTGTGCTCCATCACAATCAATCAACCATCCCTAGATATCATTTGTGTTTACCTTTTTCTATCTTCTTTCTCAAATTCGTGTTTCAAATCTACTAGGGCCCTTAGAAGCTTCACTTGTTTTCCTCTTGTTCTCACCCAAGCTTGGGTGATATGGTTCTTAAGAAAAATTGGAAAGATGTTTTGGAAAATTTCGGATCAAATCTTGATTTCTTGAAGCTTTGGAATGATTTGGGGTAAATATTGTTTATAGGAGTGTATGGATGTATTTGGATATGAAATTATGGTGGTCTGGTGTTGTTTTGCTGTGAGGTGAAGGTTTGGTGAATTTTTAATGGAGTTTGGGTGCTTGGAGAAGAATAAGGCTTAAGGTTTATGAGTTGAATTTTGTTCTTACCTCTTCTTCTTGGTTTGATCGCGTCCCGCAACGGCATTCCGGTCAAGGGATCGGTATGCCTATCCTTGCTTCGCAAAAGTTCTGACCTCAGAAAGTGGCCTTAACCGTCGCGACCCTTGCTGAAGCACCGGTATGCCGGTAAAAAATCCTCAATTTTCTGACTTCGAGCCATGGCGCGTACCGTCGTGACCCTTCCTAGTTTTTTCTTGACATGCCATTGTTCTAGGCTAATTTCAGCTTGACTCCTCTATTATTAGGAAAAGCGTTTGGAATGAAAGTTGTAAACAATTTCCTAAGCTTTCTGTCGACTCCTGGATCACTGAATTCTGAGTTCATATGCAAAGGTTATGGACATTTGAAAACAGTAGTTACGATGTGCGTAAATGCTGGTATTGTTACGGACCAGCGTGTCGCCCTTGTGAGCGGCTAGCCGCTTCGGTCTCGGCCAAAACCTTATTTATTCATATATTCATGACTTTTTTGAGACGGTACACTACCCATAGGTCCGGTATACTATTGGGAACAGCCGGGGGCACGAAAATTCATAAAACTCGCCCCCAAACTCATCCTTTTTGTATTCTACACATGAAAAACATTTCTACCTTCCTCGTTACCACAATATTTATTAGAACACATATAAACTCTAAATAATATACACTAAAAGCATAAAAATTAAACTACCAAAGCATTTAAAATGTGGGTTGTCTCCCAATAGCACTTCTATTTAACGCCGTTTAAAGTTCGACGTATTACCTCTACTATCCCTTGAGTATGTAGCCTCCCAGCAGTGGGTGAGACTATGAATGTCTACTATACAAAGATTTTGACCTTTCATGGGTCGTGTCTCTAGCAACTTTTTCCGTCACCACTCGAGTAACGATGGATGTTCCCATCCATGCAATTTTGAAACCTCGTGGCCTATTTTCTTGTTTGAAGGCCTTCCAAGCAACTTCATTGCCAACCCCAAACTCATATTTTGCTTTATTCTTCACGAGTTCGTGGTGTAACTTCTCTTTGTCCTCCTATGTCACTATCGGAAAAATGGGAAACTCACGTAACTCCTCCTCAATATTCTTGTCCGAAACATGGAATGTTTCAGACTTTTCTTTTGTTATGAGGGCCATGTTTTCAATCTCGATCTCTACACTCACACTCGTTTCCGAGATAACTTCCATGAATACTTGTTGCAATGTGAGTCCTTCTTTATCGCTTTCAGTCATTTTGGCATAGATTTCATCTCTGTTGAACGCCTCTACAAATTCTTTATCCATGTCACCTTTTGAATGATTCATATTCATAGGGTTGGGTAATGACATCAATGGAGTACTAGGTGGTTAATCCATCCTAGCCTCTTTTTCTCTCTCTTTTCTAGCCAAGATCTCAATCTTTGATTCCTTAAAACGCTGCTTGGCTGGGTCTTCTATGGCTTGAACTTCAGCCTTACTGGGTTCAACTTCATCTTAAACTCGATTTTCAAAAATTATCTCATCTATGCTTAGCATGGTTGGTTCTTCTCTTGTTGGAATCCCTAGTTCACTAGGTGCAACTTGTGGCGATTCCACTACATTATCCTCTTGAAGGCTAGAATCTTCAACTATAGCGAACCAAACATCTCTATCTTGAATGGCCTCGTGATTAATATTTGTACCTTGGCCAATTTGCATAGATGGTCTTTGTTGTAATTTCTCAACCGTTTCAGTGAGTTGCGTAAATAATTGCTCCATAAATCGTTTTGTCTTTAATTAATTTCTAAGCTATTTATTCCAAAGTTCAATTATGCACTATTTCTAAATTTCGTAAGATTGTTATTGTACGAAACCAGTCTTTAGTATTTAGTTTATTCTTTTGAATTTGAGCTTACACTTAATTTAATTGTGTTTTGCATCTATTGTGTATACATCTTGATTTAATTACTTATCTTATCTTGGACAAATAATAGTAATTATCCCAAGTAATTAAGCTAGCGTCTAAAAGGGGGCTTTCAATTACGGATTAGCGTAAACCCGCTAGGTGTGTGTTAGTGAGATGACAGGTCTTGACTAGCCAAGTAGCCGCTAGGGTTAGGTTTATTTCTTCAGAATTTGAGTACGAGAGCTCTCTAAGTTGTCGGGAGTTAGAGAGAATTTAGAATTTCGGTTAAAAAGAACAACCAATTTATTTCTATAACAATTAAGTCAATAGGATTAGGTGCATACTTGCAATTTTGTGCTGCTATCTTATTTGCACAATTATTTAATTATTTGTAAAACAAAAGCAAACTTGTTCATTATATTTTTATCTTTTAATCAAAAATATTTAAAGCCATCTATGCTTATATTGAACACGATTCTGTAAACTACCTAAATCCTTGAGGAACGAACTTTATCTACTTATTATTACTTGTAATGACTAGTACACTCGCTAAGAGTTAATCGTGGTTTCCTAGGTGTGTGCGATTTTTATATCATTATTTTATCACACCCAGGAGCCCATCACAAGACCTTCAAATGAAGTTTCTTTATTTGGGAGGAACTCCATATAGTTGACTAGAATATTTTTTGTATTTTAAAGGAATCAAAGGGTTTCTCATCATGTTCCTTTTGCTTTATAATTTCATCATCCTCTTTGTATTTAGCATAAACCCTACTGATTGACAACGGAATATAAGTTAGTGCATACATTATGTGTCTTCTATGGAAAATATGGAAGGCTAGGATGCAAGGTTTCTTTGATAAAAAGAAATGGATTAGTTTGATGATTGTCTCAAATGCAGATAAACTTATTAACAAACTCTCTGAGCAAAATAGAAAGGATATAGATAATGGACTGTGTAATAAAGATAACCAATGGAATCCTGGCTTTTTAGTTAAGCCAGTTCTTGATGATAAGGGATAAATGATTTGGTTGAATGATGCATCCTTCACCAAATGATGGGAAGTGGAGGGAATCGCATCAGTTGCAACCATGAACGAAGGAATCATACACAGCGTTGCCAAACAATGTAGAATTAAGCCGTGTGTCGTAGGGGAAACCTGGGCCATCTTGATTGCTATGATGTCAGTTGTTGGCCTCAATTCTCAGAGTTGTTCTTTTTATTTTGACAACCTTGAAAACATACAAGGTCTCCAGAAAGGTAGGAATCCATTGGTCGATTCAACTGAGTGTTGATAAAATATAGAAATAGAGGAAATTATTTTCGAAATGGGTTGTTAATCATATTAGAAGAAATCTTAATAGGATTGCAGACTTATTGGAAAAATATGTAGACTTATTGGAAAAATATGTTAGACAAAATTTGGATATATCCAGTTGGAAAGGCGGTTTGTTGATTGATAACTTCAATTATCTCAATAGCTTATGCGATAAAAGTTGTGTTGGCTAACCTTGTAATTTTATCTCTTGACAAAAAACAAACATAAACCAACATAAATACTACTGATTGTACGGTTACCATCCTTAGCACAGTTCCAGTATATGGAGTATCAAAGTTATAAGTATAAGAGGTCTCCATATTTATAATTTTTTCAGGTACTTGTGCTTCAAAGTTTTCAACAATAAGATCCTCATTCTAGACATAACAATTTTTAATAAACAAGTCTTTAACCTCTTGTAGATTTGTTTTAGTGATTTTCTTGGTCTTTCAATCTTTGGGACCCAAGAAGAGTCTCAAATGTCCACCATCTACCACTTCCTACATTCCGACTCATATCTTTGATATGCATATCCATTCCTATTAAAACACTCCTCCAACCCCATAAGGGGTTTTAGCCTATGGGGTCTTAAAGAAATTTTTGTTATTATAGTAAAGACCTTTATATAGTAGTTTCCATGCATTAGAAGCTTAAAATGCTGTATTTATGAATTAATGTCTCTAAAATCGATACCTCCACTACGTTTATTCCTCTGAGTTTTGTGAACTTTACTCAGTGTGTTCTATTTTTATTGTCATTTCCCCTACCAAAATCTGGCTATAATACTCTCAATATAATCACACACAACCAAAGACACATGGGACACTGACATAATATATACAAGATTGAATAGTACATTTTATCATAATTTATTGTTTCCCCTAGTGAGAAATTTAGTATGCCAATGTTCTATATTTTAGTAATTTTATAAATCATCTAATTCATGGATTTTATCTTTTTTCTCTTTCAATTGGAAGAAAGGTTAAGATAAAAATCTTCATCATTTCATTCTAAGTATTTTTGTAAGTTTATTAGGTTTTTTTGTTGGAGTATTTGTACTAAACAAGACTCTACTTTTATTAAGGTTCACCTTTTAAACAAGACTCTACTTTTATTAAGGTTCACCTTTTGGCCTGTTTACCCATACTCATCTAAGATTCATTGAAAGAATTAAATTCATATTCATTAACTATAAAAAATAACAAACTATCATTAACAAACAACACATATGATAAAATAATGCAGTCATTATTAATTTTCATATCTTACCATTGATTATTATCCATCTTATCTTTAACTAAGACTATTAAATTCAAGTAATAACAATATTAAGAGAAAATGAGATAAGGGGTCACGCTGTCTCAGACTTCTCGTAAGATTCTTATTAGATAAAAAATACATTATAATAAATGTGATAAGCATCTGTAGTTATACACATCTTTTTTTTTGTCAAAATATAATACTAACGCCAATAACAAAACAACCTACCACACACCCTTATTTTTACGTAAGGTGTTTAGATTAGTGTAGATACCAACGATCGAGATACACTTCCAATTTGAGACGTCAATTCCCATCCTTGCATACTTCACTTTTCTATTTGCAATGCCATTATATCTCTATTAATGTGGTATACCTTCTAGTTCGGGAACTTCAACATCCATTTTCACATCTCTTGGATAATTGGTAGGATTATCCAGTTAATTCCCTCTTTATTTTAAACTCCTTGAACAATTTCAAGGTTGTTCAAGTAGAAAGAACTACTCTTAATGTTGAGACCACCCACTGATCTCATTACGAAGAGAACAACCCAAGCCTCCTCTTCCGTGCATGATTTAATTCTTCCTTTCTTCATTATCTTGTGAAATATAACCTTCTTTGTTAGCTGTCATAGATAAGACTTTTGTAGGTTCCCATTCTCTCATAAATGTCGCATTTTTAAGCATGACAATTTTTGCATCATCTTTACAAACAAGCGCACTTCCTCGTCCTCGCTTCTCTCACCTATGTTTTTCTTATTTTAATTCCCCAAAACTCTCATCCATGAGCCTATTAATTCAACTGTTAATTCCTTAAACGTCCCATCTTTTTTCTCATAGAAACCTTCCATCTTTGCTTTCCAAATATACCACATTTTACCAAGGATAAAAATCCACCGGGTGTTTCTTATCCCATCCATCATTTGAGATACTGTTAATGGTTGATGTGATCCATTCCTCAATTGGGCCATTAAAGTCGCGATCAATTTTTAAGTGAATTTTTTACGAAGCCCATACTACACAACTAAATGGACATTTAAGAAATAGGTGTTCAACTGATTCGTCTCCCATTTTACACCATTCACGGGTTAGGTCTCTAGTACACTTTATTTTCTTTAGATTCTTCTTTGTTGGAATAGCTCCATTAATAAATTTCCATGCGAAAAAAATTCATTTTTGCCAGAATGTTTGAGTTCCAGATCAGTTTTCAATGTCTACTTCTTCTTGGACCAAAAAGTTATATCCAGATTTTGTAGTGTACTACCACCCTTAGTGTGAGGCCAAACTATTTTATCCTCTTTATTCGGTTGTAGGATTGGGACCTAAATGATTTTGTTGACCAAATTTTTTGGGCATACCTTACAAATGTTATTAAGATCCGAGCCTGTCAGATCCTTAGTAAAAAAAAATTGCTACAACTTCCATTTTACAGTTTTTTGGTTTTTCAGTTTTATATTTTTCTTTACCCATGAATATTCCCAAACATTTGTTGATATTCCATTCCCGATTTTCCCGATACGTTCCTTCTTAAGTAACTACAACCCTTTGAAGATGTTAGCTGATGTCTCCCGATTTGTTCTAATTAATAGCCCCTTGGAGACATCCTTTTAGGTGAATAAATGACTTGTTTGATAGACTTTTATGCTTATTTGATCATATTTCACTTTCTCCCCTTGGAAATTAACTATTTGCAGAATCTGAGCTTTTGTGCGTAAATTTGACTATTTTTAATGCAAAGTTAATTGGTTCTTGAATCTCATGAAAGACCAATCCAAGGAGAAAAGGTGAGAATAAAGTCTTAGTGTATTTTAGAGTGTTAGAAAGTGATTTCTAGTCGAGTTTCTATTTTTAGAGTTCACTTTCCTATTTCGATTTCTTGATTTATTGATTTATTCTTTTAAAGCATATGCGGTTTAATGATTTATTTAATGTGAAGCTTTAAAGAGATAAATGGTAATTACTTAGAGGCCAAGTCAAGATAAAGATGAAAGGAAAGAAGATTTACATGGAAATAAGAAGATTTGGTAAAGATTTATTTAAAGGAGGAAAAGATATAGCTGCCTTTTGAAATCTGAAATCCAGCCACGTTTTAGGAATTAAATCGTAATAAAATATTGGCATGGATTCTGGACGAATGGTCTGCACCAATAGAAAGAGCTTTCCAAGACAAGCAGTTTCATATATTGGAACTTCTCAAACGGATAAGTATTGAAAAAGATATGACCAAATCAAATCAGCAGAATCTTACCTTCTAAAGAGCTACGAATTTGAGAGTCTTTGACTTGTCTTCCACTCCAAGCAAAATTCTACCTAGGTTCCTTCATCACCTATAAATACACCCCTTAACCTCCTACTTTCACACACTTCAGAGAATTAACAAGAGGCTTAAGGTTTTCAAGTCAGAGCACGAAGGAGAGAAGAAGCTAGAAGCTGGAGGAATCCTGTTCTTCCATCCATAGTCATTCTACCCTTTAGGTTTTTCATTTATCTTTTGTATTTGAACATGAATTCCTTTTATTTAATGTTAGTTTTTAATTTCATCATGAGCTAAATTTCTTTATACTTGAGAATCGCATAAAAGGGATGAACCTTAATTAATGTCTTATATGTTTTGAATTTGGGATTGTTTAGATTTAAATTGAATTGAGTTTTAGGTATTGGATATTACTTTGTTTTCATTACTAATTCTTTTAGGAACAACTAGAATTAGCTGTTAGTATTTGGGCTATTCCATATAGTGGCGTATGGATCATCCGACAGGGGGGTTTGAATACAGATCTAGGTAATACCCGTGTAATGTCCGTTATTGACCGACAGGCTTAACTAGTTACATAGCCAAAGAGGTAAAATCTTATCATCCGAAAAGCCATATTCGACCATACATGTGTTTATGATACTTTAGGATAGCTTCTAGGTCCACCCGACAGGGGGCTAGGAGATATTAGAGTCCCGACTAATATTATAATTCCAATTCTACCCTTAAACATAGCATAGATTATATTGATTAAGTGGATTCCTTTGCGAGGATCAAGTATATCTCCATTATCTGAAGTTAGTCTTTTATTTGCTTTATTTCTTTTCTGTTAAGTTAATTTAGTTTTATTTTATTTGCATCTTTTATTTTACAAAAACCAAACAAAGATTATTATCTTTTATTTTCTGTTTAGCAATTATCTCTACTATCTGATTAATATTTGGGTTGAACCTAATCCGTCTCTGAGAACGAACTTGATTATCATATATTACTTGGGACAACCGTACACTTGCGGTTAAGTGGTTCCTCTATTTTGCACTTTATTTTATAACACCCCAGGACCCACCATTAGCCCATCTCCGGGACCTCTTTTGCTTAAATTTTGCATCCCAAATCGACGAGTTAGGGTGGTAAATACGTTTAAGAACATACGCGACAAGTGAATTTGGTTTCTTAACCAATCTCCATGTCTGGTTAGCGAGTAAGGCCACATTCATCTTGTGAAAGTCTCTAAAACCAATGCCTCATATAGATTTTGGTCTAGCAATCTTTTGCCATGCTACCTAGTGAATTTATCACCAAAAGTTTGCAATCAAGCTAGCCATTCTTTTACATAGACTTTTTGGAAACTCAAACATTGGCATAGAGTAATTTAGGGTTGCTTGTAAGACAACCTTAATTAACACTTCTTTGCCACCTTGAGAGAGTAGCTGTGAAATCCAGCTTGCTGATTTTGTGAGAATTCAATCCTTGATGTAATTTAAATTTTTTGTTTTGGTTCTCTTCGGCGTAAGTGGAATACCTAGATATTTCTCAAGTGAAGTAGTTTTTTCCATCTCTAGATAATTTTTGTAATCCGTCATAACATCTTCTTTAGTTCCTATACTGAACATAATTGGAGAGTCATGGAGGTTAACTCTTTGGTCAGAAGCTTCATAGTATGCAATAATCGTCTTTTTGAACTCTTCAACCTCAGCCCTATTAACATTAACAAAAAAGAGTGTGTCATCTGCGAATAGTAGGTGAGTAAGTTTTGGAAAACTTCTCGTGATAGCAATGCATTTAATAATTCTATCTCTACATTTGTAGTTAATATGTCCAATGAGCCCTTCCGCCATGTGCAATAAATGAAGTGGCGACAACGAATCCCCTTGTCTAATACCTTGACTTGGAGTAAATTTTCGAAGGAGTTCACCATTACCTTTGACTTGTAACAAAACTGTAGATACCCAATTCAAAATTCATTCCCCCTATTTCCAGCAAAATCCAAGTTTTCCCAGATTTTATAACAAAAACTCCCAATTGACTTTGTGGTAAGCTTTTTCCATATCTAGTTTAACCACTGCATGATTTTCTTTGACCTTCGTTTGGTATCAAGAAAATATGACATCTCGTGAGTGATAACTCTGTTATAAAATTCGGCCTAGGCGACACTAGAATGTGGTGTACCTTCCAAAAATGGCCCAGACGGCCACCAGGCGGACTAGGCGGGCCCAGGCAGTCGCCTAGGCGGTTTGGAAGCTAAAGTTATAAAAAATCCTTTAATAATACAAAGAACTGAAGAAAAAAACATTTTTTGACATAAAAAATTATATAAATTCAAAAATATATTCAAATATAATTGATTATAATTCACAACCGCCTACCAAAAAAATGTCTAGACTCCGCCTAGGCGCCCGCCTAACCCGCTAGGCGCTCGAAATTGGTCGACCACCTAGCACCTAGCGTTTTTTAGAACACTGGCGATAAATATGTTATCTTGCATGTTTCTATCTTTAATGAAGGCCGACCAAGGTTTACACACACATTTAATCCTATTATGTCATAAAATTAACTCACTGCCATGCTGATAGTTGGTATTGATTAAGCCTATGGATCATGGAGTTCTGATCCTAAAACTTTGAGTTTAAGAACCAAAGCTTCAATGGAAGAGGTTTCTTAACTTCGGAATGAAGTTCTATATGGAAACTTCGGCCAATGCGAACCTCTATTGGAGTTCCGATTTTAAAGCTACAAAACTCCGCTTCGAAGCTCCAATAAATATCGGTTCTAAAGTTAGAAAGTGGTTGAGGATGAAAGACGTGGACTGAAAATGATTGAGGTGGGATTATGAATGAATTAGGACATTATGTCAAGGGTCACATAATCAAAGGATTGTCCAAATAACCATATATTATGGGAAATTTAAAGGGACCAAATAACCATGAGGATGTGCCTTTCTGGCCTTTCTCTTCTCATGGGAGAGTCTCAGTGAAAGAAATGTATAACAGGTTATGGAAGGCTCAGATGGAGAAGGAAAAGAAATGTGAGAAAGATAAAGGACAACAATCATTTATGCTTCAGTCCAAGGACTGGAGAACAGTGTGGGATATGAATGTGGCTTCAAAGGTTAAAAACTTTATTTGGAAATGTTGTGAAAATGCTTTACCAACTAATGAGAATAGAAAAAAGAGAAAATCTTGTGATTCTGACTTGTGCTCTATTTGTGAAGAACAAACAGAAAATGTGGAGCATATGATTTTTCATTGTTCATGGGCTAGGGCTGTTTGGCTAGCTAGCCCTCTCAATTTTTATTCTTTAACTGCTCCTTCTTTCAATTTCAGGAAATGGATAAATTTTGTTAGACTAAGTCTTGTTGAGACTGAGTTTAATAAAAGAGGTTTTGGTGAATTGGCATTTTATATTGTATGGGCAATTTGGAAAGCAAGAAATGAAGCTATCTTTAGAGGCTCAGTCCCTGACCCTCTGAATGTGTTATCTGAAGCTACAAAAGCCTATGATGATTTCTTATTTTCAAAAAGAATTAACTCTGAGGCTAACAATGTTAACAACTCAGGAGAAAGAAATATTTTAAGTCTTAACTTCTCTAATAATATTGCAACTCAGGCGCAAGCCTTTAGAGAGGGCAATAAAGAGAGGTGGACTCCACCATTATCAGGATGTTTCAAATTGAATTGTGATGCATCTTTTGAATATAATACTAATGTAGCCTCATATGCTTGTCTTCTCAGGGACTCAGGAGGTAAATTAGTAGATGGAAGCTCAAGAAATTTTTTTGCTAACTCCCCTTTGGAAGCAGAAGCGAGAGGACTTGTCAAGACTTGTGAGATTGCATCAAGATTTTCAAATGGCAAAGTCGAGATTGAATCTGATTGTCAAGCTCTAGTATTTCAATTATCAAACAATGTTAAATCCTTTTGTAATATTAGAGGTTTTGTTAGTTGTATTCGTAAGATTAAGGAAAATTGTAATATTAAAATCTCCTTTGTTAGGAGATCAAAAAACTTGTGCGCAGATTGGGTGGCTAAACAGGAAATTAAAAACTCCTTGTTTAGCCTTTGGAAATTTTTTCCACCTCCCAAACTCGCCTCTCTTCTCGCAGCTGACTTTAACCCCGTGGGGATAGGATGATGTATTATGTTGAAGTTTTTTAATCTATGCTTCTTTCGACCAAAAAAAAAATAAAGGGAGCAAAAGGGCGTAGGGGGGACCCAAAATAATTACTGCAAAGGAGACAAATGTGCGAGAGATGTTTTGTGGTACAACACAAAGTCTTTGCTGAAAGTTAAAGGTTTAATAATTCAATCATTCATTCATTCAAACTAAAGTGAGTGGATTCTGAAAAAGTCTCATCCCTTCATGTGTCTGTGTAAGTAGATAAGAGAAAGTAGAACTCGGCACATGACCAATATGATATCCGGCTTTGTATTTTTTTTTTTGTTCAAAAAAGCCCGGCTATGTAAAAGAAAGTGATAAAAGTAACTTTTATGGTTTGGACTTGGAAGCTAGCTGAGAAAGATCACGAGGGGTTAATCCTTTTTCTTTTTTAAAACCTCCCAAACTAAGGTTGGTTATTGGTCTTTTTTTTTGACAATATAACTATAACCAAGAGACTAGTCTTAGTTAGCCAATTCTGAGCTGAGAGAATTGGGGGACCAAAAGTTGATGTCCCTCCTCCAAAACAGTTCTTTCCCTAGTTTTACGCACGATACGGTCTCCCATCCAGTTGAATCTTCGCGGTAAATGTTTGAAAAACATGTTTTCATGTTTTTCAGCAATTCGGATAATCCGCTAGATGAACGGCTTGACTTTCCACCACGCATTTGACAGCGACCTGATACCTTGAATAACATCAAGGTTGTTCGAACAAATAATAGTTTTCTTTCTGGTATCTTGTAGACCTGATTTAGCCGCTCCAAATACCGTCATCGCTTCTCCTTCGGTAGTCGAGTCTGCCCACACTGTTTTCGAATAGATGATCATGTTGCCTGGTTGTGTATCAAGTTTAACGATTCTGATTCCACTGTGTTTCGATTTGGTTTTGAATGATGCATCACAAGTAAAAATTGTTTGGGTACCAATCAATTCGTTAAGTGTCCATGGGTTTGATGTGCTGATGATCTATGACCTTTGTGGTAGAGTCCCGTCCCATTCTTTTCCAAATAGACCAGTCATACCTGCATGAACATCATTAAGAACGTTTTGTGTGTCCAATTGAGAGTTCTCATGAATGGATTTCATTTTCTGTATCCAAATGTTCCACAACGTTAACATAATAAATGCCATAACTCTTTTTTGTCCCACTGCTCAGGTTCAACTCCTTCCTATATCTTTGTGAGCCATTCCCCAATATTGTCTGGTAAGTCGTCTTGGATCCGAATTTGAACAGTAGAGACTGTCCAAACCTGTTTACAATAATAACGAGATAAATGAAGATGTGTAGTTGTTTCAGATTTACCGCTGCACCAGCAGCACCACTTCTCAGTGTTGCAGTGTCGTGTATGTAAACTTTTCTTAGTTGGTAGGATATTCCTACACGCCTTCCATGTGAAAGATCTAACTTTATTAAGGACATTTGACTTCCATATCCTGTTCCACAATGCTGAGTTCCGAAGTTGAGCTTGTGTTGATGATTGTACTTCCCGTTGTCCGTCATTCATGGTGAGTGTTTGGTATCCAGATTTTGTCTTGTATTCTCCCGAGTAAGAGTGTGGCCATGTAAACGTGTCTGGTTCTTCTCTAGTTAGAATTGGAATTCGACTTATCTCTCCTATCACCGGTTCTGGTATTACTATCTGCGTCAGTTTTCATGAGCTAGTCAACTGTTTCCAGATTTGTAGCATTTGGGTTTTCTTTGATAGTTTCTGACTATAACCATTTGTGTGTCCATATATTTGTATTTTCCTCATTTCCAATTCGAATGATTTCTTGTTGTATAAGCGGGTCTGGGCCCTCCAGGATGCTAACCCATGACCATGATCTATTTCTTCGTAATTTAACATTGAGAAAATCGTTATTCGGCAAATAGATACCTTTTAGAAATTTGTCCGCCATTGACTCTGGGTGTTGTAGGATGCGTCATGTTTGAGCTGCCAGTAATGCTGTATTCATTTGTTTTAAGTCTCAAAAACCCATTCCCCCACTACATTTGTAGCTGTCATCTTTTCACATTCGAGCTAGTGCGTTTTCCTTTTTTCTAGTGAGTTCCACCAAAATCTAGCAATAACCGAGGTGATTACAAAAAGTAAGTGAAAAGAAAAAAATAGACATAACATAGGTAGGAATAGCTTGTAGAACTACTTTAATGATAATTTCTTTTACCCCTTCTAAGAGTAGTTTAGCAATCCACCCTTGAGTTTTATTGAACACTTTGTCCGCAATCCATGCGAGTGTTTCAATTTTAGACCTTTTGTGACAAAGTAGGATTCCAAGATACTTGCCTAAGTCTTCGGCTTCCTTAGTCTGTAGTGTATCTGTTGCATGTTATTTGATGTCCTCCGGTGTTTGTGACTAAAGAAAATGGTTGATTTGTTGAAGTTAACTTTTTGCCCTGAGCATCTGTAGTAAGTGTCAATACATTCTTGGGATTCTAATATGTCATGTCTGTCCAGAGAAAGGAAAAAAACGAGTCATCTGCAAAAAGAAGATGTGAGATGTCTAGATAGTTACGTGTGATACGTATCCCTTTTATGCGACCTTCAGTGAACTTGTTTTCAATGAGGGTAATCAATGATTTTGTTAGAAGAGAGAAAAGAAGCAGTGATAGATACTCCTTGTCTAAGCCCTTGCCTAGGTTGAAAAGGAGGTTAGCTTTCCCTGTTAATATTAATTTGGAACGTGATCGTAGTAATGCAATTCCATATACAATTAATCCAGTACTGATCAAAAACCATACAATTCAAAAGAAGACGTAAGAAATCCAAACGTACCTGATCGTATGTTTTTGTCATCTCTAGTTTAACCGCCGCAAAGTGTGCTTCTTTTTTAAGCTTACATTTCATAAAGAAAGACGCCTCTTGCGTAATTATAATGTTGTCTTGAATTGACTTGACTTTAATAAAATCCGTTTGATTTGGTAAGATTATTGCATTCATAATTCCTTGTAATCTGTTTGCAAGTATTTTAGAGATACGTAACCAAAGTTAACACATGAAATCAGGCGATAGTCGCCCACCCCCATCTAGATGTCTCTTTTTGGTATCAATGTGATCAATGTTTCGTTTAACTTTTCAAGAGATGCATTATTAATGAAAAATATGTGACCATCCCAAATATATCATCTCCCAAAATGTCCTATTATTCTTGGAAAAACTTACCGTTGGGACCGTCTAGTCCTGGTGCTCTCCCGGACCCATATCAAAAATAGAATATTTGACTTCTTTCTGATCCGGAATATTTGTAAGCATCAAGTTTAAATCTAGGGTGACTCTTTCAGTGATACATCGTAATGCTTCGTCGATTTGGTTGCCTTCTTGCGCCGTTAGTAGTTCTTCGTAAAAGTTGTTAAATTGGGCTTTGATTTCGCCCTTATTTTGTGTTCAATTTCCATTTCAATCATATATACCTTCTATTTTGTTAACATTTTTGCGTTGGGTTATACGAACAAAAAAGTTCTTAGTGTTCTTGTCTCCATAATGTATCCAGTGTTTTCTTGCTCTGTCAAACCAGTAAATCTCTTCTCGTGCCCAGTAGATCTTCGGTTGGTCTCTAATATACATTTCTTACTCACGTTATCTTCGGGAGAGTGGTCCATTAGTAACTGTAGTAAGTTGATGTTCTAATTATTTTACTCTTTTTTTGTTATTAGGAAATGTGCTCTTGCTCTAATTAGTCAACGTATCTGTGGTTTTAGTCCTTTTGTGTAGAACAAGTTGAATCGATCTCGTGTCACTCGGTTCACCCCAAGCATTGTAAATAATTGCCTTGTAGTCTAGGTGTTCAAACTAGTTTGTTTCAAATTTGAAGTGTTGAATATTACGTCTTCCTTTTCGGTGGGGGTACAGAATAATCAGTGAGTGATCTAATCCCATACCTGGAGGTGTAAAGCAAGAGCATTTGGTTGTTGTTCCATCCATTAAGTTGTGGCAAATACCTTGTCAATTTTAGATTTAACAGTATTGTGGTCTGTGCGCTTGTTGGACTAAGTGTAGAAGCTTCCAAAAGTCTGGATTTCAGTTAAAATATTGTTAGAAATAAAAGTATTAAAGCTAAGGACATGTTGCTGATTTGCTGGGATTTTGCTAAGTTGCTCACGTGAGTTGAGAATGTTATTAAAGTCTCCAATGATAAGGCATGATTCATCGTGGTTTGATTTCCATTTGCTAAGGTAGTTGTAAATACGTTGTCTTTCACTGTACATAGTAGGAGCATGCAATAACACATAGTGATAAGGAAATACACTGTCATTCATTCTAATAATAAATATAATAATGACCATAATGCAAAATATTAAAAAAGACGGGTTTGTTCCAAACCAACAAAAAACCCCAAGAGTGATCCATACTACCCTGGGGATTAACAACAAAAAAGTGATCAAAGTGTAACCTACGAACTACCAACGGAGCATCTCTCTCTGTTAACAATGTCTCATAAAAACACGCCACAGTGGGTCTATGTTCTTCCACAATGGCTCTCAAAACCTGAACCGTTAGGGGAGGCCCTTATCCCCTGACAGTTCCAAAAAAGTGTGATCATTTCCTACTTGCGGCCAACCCTGGATGACCGCTACCTCGACCTCCTTTATTACCTTTGTCTCCACTTCCTACCACCTTCCACGTGATTCTCCTGTATAGTCTATTAAATACACTCCTGCCATCCAACTATGATGCACTCTGTCCTTCACCTCTATCAACCTTCTTTGTAGATGGAGTCCCCATAGACTGCGTCCCTTTTTCAGGATCCTCTTATTTCTCTAACTTAGTGTCATTGTCATTCACCTGGTAGAACTCAGCAAAATCACTATTACTCAAATCCAAGTTATTGTTCTCATCTTCCTCCTTTGCAGAATCTTCGATATCACTTCCTTCGTCTTTTTCAACCCTCATTTGTCTATTACCATGAGTGCTAAAAACTTTTGAACTTCCCTTACAAATCTTATTCAAAGTATCATTCAAGTTCATATACTCCAACCTACGCTTAAACATCAATTTTTTGTCCACCCCTGTGTACCTGGTTGTGCTCCCACATCTCGATGCATTGTTCCTCTATGTATTTCCACTGATGTGTCTATTACCTGTTCCTCGCCTGATTTCATCTTCTTGTAGCAATCTAGGATCCACGAGTGTTTCAGAATTAACCATATTCTTCTCAACTTCTTCAGTGTTGTTCAAGTTCTCAGTTTCATCATCACTGGGGATGATTGTCCTAACAGCTTGGCGGTTCAAAATACTAGTGTCTCCTGGCGTGTTATAAAATAACACCCCTAAATAGGAAGGACACGTACTGCAAGTGTACAGGTCGTCCAAGTAATATGGTAAACGGGAAATCGATCTCATGGACGGATTGGATTTGACTTTAGATGTTATGTAATAAGTGTGAATAATTGTTATATGATGCGAAAATTAAATGATATAAACATTTGTTGGGTTTTTGTTTAAAGACTAAAGTGCGAATAATGTAAATTACTAAATTAAATAATGCAATTAAGTAAGACACGAGTAAAACAAAATGAGTAGACGCAAGGATAAGAAGTAGTACTTGAGTTTCGCAAGTGTTTCGCCTAAATATATTCAATTAATGCTTTCGTTTAAGGGTCGAATTGGTAATTAATATTAGTCGGGACTATAGTTTCTCCTAACCCCCATCAGGGTGGACTTAGGAGCTATCCTAGGGTATTACAAACCCCGTCAGGGTGATTATAAGCTACCTTCGAATGTTCAAGTGTTTTACCCAATTGGTTATAAGATTAACTAAGTCCGTCAGGATCAATAATTTATATCTTACATCTATTTTCTAGTTCTGTAACTAACCCCCCCCCCCCCCCCCCCCCCCGTCAAGGTGATCATTACGCCACTATAATGAATAGCCTAGTTACTAATTTCTGTTTTTAGTTCATGACTTCAATAACAGTAAATAATTTCAAGATAAAAGAAAATACTAAATTACCCAATTCAAATTAAATCTTTCCATCCCAAATTCAAAAACACTAATTAAATAAATTGGGGCTCAACCCATTAAAGCGATTCTCAAGCACAAATGAAATTAGTTCATAATTGAATTAAAAACTAAAGAAATAAAATTAAATAACATCATGTTTATTACAAAAATAAAAGATAAGAAAACCTAATTGAGGCTTGGGTTTGGGTGTGATTTGGAGAAGATGACTTTCTCCAGCTCTTAGCTTTCTCCTTTTCCTTGCTTCTGGCTTTCTCTCTGCGTTTCTGACTTGTGTAAATTGAGTTGTGTCTAAAATAAGAGTCAAAAGGTCTATTTATAATGCTAAATTTCGGACTTGGGCTTTACTTAAGTGAATTAGTAAAATATTAAAAATCCCAAGTCCATCCTTTAATTACAAATCCCGTAACTGGTGTACACCATCCACTAAAACGACTTTAACTTTTTCAAATCAACTATGAATTGACCTGTTCAACTTGCTAAATCTTCATAACTCGATAAGGAACAAATCTTCTTTACAACTCAGAGGCTTAATCCACGTTTGAGTAGCTCGAAATTTGCAATTACCATCAACATTCTAGATTTGCAGCTTCAACTTGTCAACTCTTCGGGATATTTCTTCTCGCCTTTGACTTCTTTACACGATATAAGACTTTAATTCTTGATTCCTCTCATTTCTAGCATCATGGACCTACAAACTTTTCACTAAAACAACCCATTTAACGTGCGAAAGCTTAATAAATGAAAAATATTAAAATCCAATGAGGGAAAATGAATATAACGAATTAACACTAAAAGTATATCTAATTAGTCAAATAATCACCTAGAATGATATCTCCTAAGGACATATAATTAGAAAAAAATAGGAGACATCAAGTACCCCTCTGGCTGCCTCATTAATGATTACATTTAGAGTGTTACCTTTCCTTCCTCCCTGATCTCCTCCCATGTCATTATTATCGTCTCCATCAGGATCCTCCCATTCACCCTATTCATCTACCTCCCTAGCACTGTCATTATGTCTTTTTTTCCTAAGCACAACGTCTCTTCCCCACCCAGGTGGTGGAGATGGGTTGTCTTCCCTTCTATTCCAAGTAAGCGCTTCAATGTGAGGATTAAAAACTCCTCGAATTCTTTTCCTTATTCCATACAACGGTTGCTTAAGTGTCTCCCTTATGACATTTTCCATGCTCCAAGTAACAAATCTCAACTTAGTTACTGACATTCCCCGCTTCTTTGTTGGGTCGTTACACATATCCCTTTTATGTCCCAGTTTACCACACGCAAAGCAAAACAACCCCATGTTTTTGTACTGAAAGTTGACCCACACTACACCATCATCCTGTCTCAAATAACCCTTCGCTGGAACCGGGTCCAAAACCATGAACTTAACCTTAAATCTAAGAGTCCTTACCACTGCCATATTCATTCAAGGAAGTCAATTTCTTCTGGGTCAGCAAAATACGGAGTGGTTGTTTTAATAGTGTTGATGGTGTTTTGGATGAAAGCCAATCCATTGTCTTACACCCAAACTGCGGAGTAGTTAGATTCGGTGTAAGAGCCATTAAAGGTACCGTACCCCTTACAGAACGCAGTGTGATAACCAATTGTATTAGTGGGTCGAAGACCCCAAAGTCTATCATATTCTCTTTTGTTATCAATTTCCAACTTGAAAATATTAGTACTTACCTCAGAGACCCTAATGTTGCCTCCTACCAACCATCGATCGAATGCTATTTTCCTCAACCCAATTAAGTTAACCTTCTCATCACCCATATCTCAAACCATAATCACGCCTTCCTTGCAGAGATGATCAACACTTCAAACTCTAATGTCCAAACTGATAACTCCAGTATCCGCATCCTCCGATTCCTCAAGGTGGAAAATCGAAAGTGCATGACGGAAGTGAGTAGCCATGAAAAGAAATGTATTAGATGTAAACCGAAAAGACCAACAAACAGAAAAGCAATTCATCGCATCTGAAGAACAGTTAAAAAGATGAAAGTAGATAGCATAGATAAGAGTTGTGTGTATTTTGTAAAGTGTGTGAGAAAGAAGGTAAGGTTAAGTGTGAAATTAATCTGGTATTTATAAGTCTTGAATAAGTGGCTTTGATTAAGCGGTGGTCTTATTTAAAACAAGAGTCCATATGTCTTAATGACAAAAGATTAGTAATGGTAATACCTTTGTCAAGCACTTCCACGTGTACCGCACTATGGAAGTTGAAGATTCTAGAAAGCTTTGAGCAAAGTTCCATCCTTGTAGTCTGATGTCCTATGCCTCCTCGGTACCTGCATGCACGCCAACTCAGCAGAATAAGTGAACATTTTAACCCCCTTGCCAACTTCTTCTCGTGCCACATGTGATGTAATCTGAATCACCAAAGTAAGACCTCCATTCTCGTGACTCTTCTAGAACCTTTTATCCCTTTCCTTATCAACCTTCTATTGCTCATTCCCTTACACACCTCCATATTTTTCACTTCATGAATCGCGGCTGCTCGTATGAGAGTTTTAGTATTTCCTCCAATAGAATTCAATTTCTAAGCTCCATTCTCCCTATCCACCTCCTAACGAGTTGTACTTCCGTGTCGCAGAATCAAAAAAGGAATTTCCATATCTCCATCTTCCCAATAGTACTAAAGTTTCCTTTTCTGAAATCGTATAAATGTATTGAACCATTGAATCTGCCCCAGCGAGCTCCTTGGACCCCACAAATTAGAAGTTGTTCCTAATTTTCCAGTTTTACCTTAGCTTAAATCTCCTTTTCAATCACATCTCTACAGTAGGAAGAGTAGTTGAACTAATGAAGCGAGTGTCTAATCAACCTTATCAACCCGTTACTCCTATGTCCATGGGTTAGCGTCGCCGTCGTGTCCTCTCTGAGATCTCCGAATTGAAATTTCCTCCCTTTCGTGTACAAATACAAAACCCTAACTGTAATCACGCCCTTCTTCTCTGTAGAATCCGCTTCGTAGAGGGCTTGCCCTTGTTTCTTTCCCAACCCTCCGTGTAAGTAGTATGTGTCGTTGATATATTGCCACAAACTCAATAATCGGTAGGGATGAAAATCACCTCTGTTGTGAGACCAATCGGACAACCGGAACATTGTAGACACCAACAAAGAAATCAAAACAATGAAAATTGAAGAGAAAATATGAAAAAAGAAACCCAATTACAGAGCCTGGAAAATCACCTAATTGGTGTACCGTGAAATTTATTGGCTGGGTCGATAGAAACATATATCTTTTAACACTTGCAATAAATTTATTTATTAATATAATCTAAATTAAAGTCTCAATACCAATTAAATTAATTTAAAATAATGTCCTTGTAACCTTCTCGTTTTCTCTCTCACCGCACTTATTTTAATTTTGTCGGTAAAAGGTACTATGTATATAGTTTTTCAGTATTACCTTTACTTTTAATGGAAAATGATTTGGAAACACGACATAGTTTCCCCAAAGAATTTTAACTATTTTAATCAATTACGAAAAATAACAATTCAACAACATTGTTTAAATCTAGAAATAACTTTGATTGAATCAATTGTGAAAATAATAATTCAAATATGAACAAATTTTCTTCTCAAGAAAACAGCAACGAAAGATCATTTACAGTGATTGAAAATTTTGAGTTATGAGAATTTCCTCGTAACTCAATTATTTAAGTTATAATATCTTTAGTCTGTAACTTAACAATTAGTTTTCCCTTATAAGTTATGTAAATTTTCCCGTGACTCAATTTTTTGATTTATGAGAAATTTTTCGTAACTTAACTTTTTGAATTATGTAAATTTCTTATAACTCAACTTTTTGAGTTAGGGAAATTCTCCTATAAATCAACAGTTGGTTTTTCCTTATCAGTTGTAATAAATTTATGCGTAACTCAACATTTGATTTTTCTTTATAAGTTATATCATTTTTCCGTAACTCAAACTATTTTTTATTCTTCATATGATGCATAATATGTTTTTCCCCTGATTTAGTTTTTGTTTAGTGTTTCATATTCAATATAAAGGTATGTTAGTTTTTGCGCGTAAAAAATGGTCATACCGTTTTACGGGGTAGTGCACATGCCCATAGAGATATATAGGTCATTGACCCAATAATTTATCTAAAGATTTAAAAATTTAACGCTAGTAAACAGATGGTAATTAAAACTATAGCTCAACGCAAAAGTGGATCCTTCATAGGCAGAGCCCACTGCCCACCCCCTCCCCATCCACGAATTTTGTTTGCTAGCCCAAAGAATTTATTTTGAAAACAAAATTTTCAAGAGGGGGGTTTATAAGTAAATCGGCAGATGGAGGGTTGAAAATGATTGTTTTGATGAGTTTGCAAAGAGTTAACTGGATATACAAAAGACATAAAAATGTTTGCGAATTCGGCAATACCGATTTGAACAAATCGGGTCTTGGTTTGTGAATTTTACAAAACCGATTTTAGCACTAAAGTTTCTATGAATTTAAAATACATAATTTCAACCCCTTGATTTTTGTGGAAGATGATTTACACCAAATGATAAAACGTAAGCACAAATGCTGTCAATTTTAAAAAATCTCAAACACGAAAAGACTGATAAATTATATTGGTGCACAAACTCTACGAAATCTGTCGAACATCTGCTACTTTATTGTCCAGCTACTATTTAGGTCTGGGCAGGATCAAGTCTTCATGTATGCATCGATACTCAGTCTACATACTCTTTCGAAGAATGGTTATTAATATTGGCAACAACATATGAGCAATGGGGGCGAGATAATACAATTGTGCGGGCTTATGTCTTAACGACTTTATGGAACATTTGGAAAGTAAAAAGATAAATTTATCATGAACGTGTTTCTTTAGACGTTAACACGATAATTAAAGCATTGGAAAAAATAATGGGAGAGTTATTTGGTGATCAGTGGACACTAAGTGGGAAAAATTAAGACCCACAACAGAAAAATAATACAAATCGTAAATCACACAATCTGTGCCCATATTAAAATATATATTTTTTATGCGATGTCTCGTTCAAGCATAGCAGGGAACCTTCTAGACTAGGCATGGTAGAACTCCACTACGGGGCACCAAACCCCTGTTATTCATAGTGGAGTTATACAATGTTCCTCGGCTGTGAAAAGTGAGACAGATTTACAAGTTACGCAATTATGTCAGCATTTTCATGGAAAGAGTAAAGTTGTTTACTCTGATAACCTTGAAGTTATTCAAAGAATAAAATAATTTTCATCATTTAGATAGAAAACCGGTCTTATTCTTTGAAGTATTGGGATGTGGCAAGACGATGTCCTCATGTTGTGTTTTGTCACATTCTCATGTAGGGCTGTAAATGAACCAAGCCGCAGCAGTTCGAGCTCGGCTTGGAGAAAAGCTCGTTCGAGATCGGCTCGAATATAAACAAGCTCAAGCTCAAGCTTCATTTTAAGCTCGATAAGTAAACGAGCCTGCTCGAACTCGGCTCGTGAGCTCGTTTAAAATTATAAATTAATATATTATCTGCTTATAAATATATTATTAAACCTTCAATATCACATTGGATATTTTTAATTTCTTTAGACATTTATTTTTCATTAATTTTATGTTTCATATTTTCATACCGCACACTCCATCAAATACCAACTGTTCATGAAAGTCTTATTTCAACCATTAAAAACAACTAAAAAAGATTGTTCTATAAGTTAAATAAACGAGTTCTAACAATTCTGATTTGGATCATTGGAAGCTCGGGCTCGGCTCGTTTAAATTTGAGCTTGGCTCGGCCCGGCTAGTTTAAATTTGAGCTCGGCTCGGCTCGAGAAATTAAACAAACAAGCTTGTACATCTAGTATTCGGCCCGACTCGGCTCGTTTGCAGCCCAATTCTCAGGAGCTTTAATAGCAAGGCGGGCTCCATCACTAGGTCTTCTAGACGATGAGCAATTGTGGATAGTGATTCGAATCCTGTACCTCTTGTTTTACCCCCTTTCAGAGGGAAGAAATAGGAAGACGCTGAACCAGTTAACTAACATATATGAAATGCATTTTCCAAAAGAAAAGAAAAAAAACCTTAAAGAAAAAGTTCTTCAAGTATACACCTTTTTTTCTTTTTTTTAATTAGTAAACAACTCAAGCACACCCTAAACGGTAAACACAAGAGTTATCTCTATCCTCCTTTGGCAAGCCAAGGAAAACAATGGAGAAAGGCGATGTAAGCGATCCCCAGAATCATAATTTAGTGAAAGTAAATATAAAATTCAGCGGAAGATCCATACCAATTGAAATCTCATTAGATTCCAAGATTAAAGACCTCAAATCTCTTCTTCAACCCCTCACCAATGTTCTTTGTCGTGGTCAAAAGCTCATTTTCAAAGGTAATTATGATTAAATTAGATAACGCGTATTGCACTGCTCTTTTTACTTATATACGGGTGTTTATATCATTATATGTATGTATAGGGAAGGTTCTTATGGATGAACTGACTTTGAGGGCATGTGAGGTGAATCATGGAGCTAAGATCATGCTTATGGCTTCTCAGGGTTTACACCAAGGGGTAAACTTCAATTTATTATCATTATTATTATTATTTTGAACGAATGGTCCCTGTGTGCTGTGAATTGTAAAATATGTGAAGAATTATCAAGGCTCAATAAGAGTTAAAATGGTTCAAGATTTGATTTTTATTTGACATTATGATTAATTAGGATGGTCCAATTAAAAAGGAAGTTCCAGTATTTGCTAGCACAAGAAGAGCTGAACTTATTGGAGAGAAGAAGGAGAAGATTAATATTTCTGTTCAAAAATCTCAGCTTGAAAGATGGAAAGCTATTGGGGTTATAGCATTATCACAATACAATTTAACGGTATAAATTAACTCTATTAATTGCAAAATTAGATTTATTCTTTTCTAACTAATTTATAATAACTTTAATTGCAAGATAATCCCTGGTGAAGTGTGGTCATGTGGTTCATCTGCTAGAGTTCTTGATCTCAGTAACAATTCACTACAAGATGTTCCAGATTCAATTAGTAGTTTGACTTCTTTACAGGTTTGACTTAAACATTTCTTTTTAATAATCATTAGTTATATTAACTTTATTTTTATTGTAGAAACTGCACCTTAATGGAAATGGTTTATCTGATAACTCGATAAATTGGAAAGAATTAACAAAGCTCAAGTCCTTAACAATTCTATCTTTAAACCAAAACGTGTAAGTTTAATTCTCTACCAAGTTTCTTGAATTGTATCAAAATAGTAATATTAATATATTGTGTGAAATTTTGCAGTTTAATGACACTCCCATCAGAAATAGGTCTTTTGACACGTTTGAAGCAGCTTGATATTTCGAATAATAAGTTGACTAGTCTCCCATCAGAAATAGGTCGTTTGACCGGTCTTGAGGTGCTAAAATCCAATAATAATAGGTAATATAATTATAAATATTAAATAACATACAAATTGAATTTATAATTAACATATATATATGGTTCAATACAGAATCAGCAGTATTCCGGATAGTATAGGGGAATGTATATCACTAATTGAGGTACACTACTATTCTTTTGCACTCTTTCGTGTCATACGATTTATTATTTTTTGTAATTTCAGGTTGATTTTTCTTCAAATCTTCTAGTGAATTTGCCAGAGATTTTTGGGGAACTGAAGAATTTAAAGGTATATAATATTATTATCAATCTGCATTTGCAATTAATTTTAAGTTCATTATTTGCAGGCAATATATGTGAGTAATAATGGGTTGAAATCTTTACCTACGACCCTTTTCATAAAATGTGTTCAACTCTCAACCGTTGATCTTCATAATACGGAAATAACAATGGATATTCTTCGACAGGTATGTAATTTGTATTGTCCATTATACCCATTTCATTACGAAAGATGATGAGAGAGAGTATTATTATGTACAGTTACAAGGGTGGAAGAATTTTGATGAAAGGCGTAGATTAAAACATCAGAAGCAATTGGATTTTCGAGTGACTAGCTCTGCTGAATTTGATGAAGGTGCTGACAAAATCTGAAACTCCCATATCTTATATAAGGGGTTCATTTGTGTTTCGTACACATAATTTAATTTCAGTTTTTCTCAAAATAATTTCGCCTAAATGATAACTTTGACGTGTATAACTTACTTTTTTAATATTGACTAAACAATTAATTACGTAATGTTAAAGGTATAAATACAAGCAACAATAATCGATAGCTATTTAATATATGACAATAGGCGATAAACATAATGCTTATTAACCGAGATTCTAAAGTCTCGCATAGATACTTTATGGAGTGTGTGGGGGGGGGGGGGGGGGGGGGGGGTGAGATTTCCAGTCTGATGCTCTCCCAACTTAGCTATCCACGCTTGTGGCACTACACCTCGTAGCTTTTGGTCATGAGGTGTGAATCTCACCTTTCGGAAGTGTTACTACTCCTATCAACTTATGGATCATCTTTGAATAATGGGTGTCCTATTCAACATTATATCAAAGCACATAATACAGATATGTAAATAAGAAATTTAATCATTTAACTGTCACTTTTGCAAATAACATAAAAATAAAATTCAAGGATTATGCATAATACAAACCTAAACTATGAGAAAATTAGTTCATACCAGAAGAAATAAAACTAAAGATAAAATACATATTGTCAACTTGTTTCTCTGGATGATAAAACTTGATACTAAGGATGTGTATATAAACAAGGACATGTTTACAAAGGTAAGTACTCATTTTTATAGGTGTTAGGTCGAAATCTAGAGCGTTCCCCAAGTTATAGAGTCCAAATTCAACTCTAACTCGTTTTTCTTAATTTTTGTACAAGAAAACCTTTGGAATTTGTTATAATCATAACACTTTCGTTACAGCTCGGAGTCCAGTGCTCTTGGTATCGAAACCACCGCAATTCGAAGAACTTTCCAAATATAAAAGGGATCCTTTAAATTCCTTATTGATTTTGCGCAACATCAAGATTATTACACGTTTTCACAGCTGGACAACAACTTTTGGCAGCTTTTCCACTTTCATAAATCAATTTTCTTTCCTTTTAACTCTTGATTTCGCCTTATAATAACATCTTTCCTTATCTCCTTAACATTGATTTGGCATCTAATATCATTATTATACCTAAGAGCTTCACAATTTACACAAAAATTACACTAAAAACGCTTTAAAAGTAATAATCCTCCAAATAAAGGCTAGAATTAAGAAACTAATGATTAATAGGGAAAAATTCCTCACCTACGCACTTAACACACCTAAAATGATGTCTCTAAACTAGATTAATTCATCACAAGTATGGAGACATCAATCATATAGCTACATCTCTCGTAGGAGATAGAATGAGATTCTTTATATCATCTAGATTCACATGTCATAAAATTCCACAATAATTTCCTGGTAATCATAAACACGTTGTTGAAAAAAGATGTAAGTTGTGATATAGTTTTCACCTTGTTAACTTTCTAATCTTCTAAATATATTTGGATAGAAAAGGCGTTGACATGAAATTATATCTCATTTACCATATTATATATAACTATATCATCTTCAATGTTTAATATGTGGCCACACATAGAACGTAAAAATAAATTAGGATACAAAAAATGTTATTCAACTGTAGATTTTCCTTTTGCAAACACTAGCAGCTTGTAAGAAAAATATCGAATAACATCAAACACGAGAGAAATTATTCAAGTCTAGGTTTTCTACTTATATAAAAGAATATTACAATAAAAGTGTATGTAAATCAAGCACATGTTTTTTGTCAAAGTTCCTATAAGTATTTTTGCAGCAGTGTGAATTTATATGGGTAATACTTTTCTTGGTGAAATGATAAAAAATTGATGGGACGAGATATTCGGTTCAATTAAGGAATTCTAACTCAAAAAGGAAACACGGGAGGAGGCCTGGTTGAATACAAGACAATTTGAAACTAGAAAGGAACGTGTCGGGTAGGGGTTCGAACCTACGACTTTCTACTAAGGAAACAGACGATTTTCAAACCGTAAACTTATCCAGATATCCTAACCGCTGGACGACAACGGAATGCGAAATGCGGTGAACGTGGATCGAACACGTGACCTTCAGATCTTCAGTCTGACGCTCTCCCAACTGAGCTATCCCCGCTTGTGGCACTACACCTCGTATCTCCCGGTGATGAGGTGAATCCCACCTTTAGGAAGTGTTACTCCCATCAACTTTACGGATCATCCCTGAATAACGAGTGATAAGTTGATCGTCTGCACTGACATGGGTTGTCCTATTCAACGTTAGTTACTCCAGATGGCGACTAGTTTTATGTGTAGGATAAACCAGAGATGATGGTGTGAATTATACTAACTACACTACCAAAGTAATTAAACCACAATAAAGACTCTACGAGGACAAATAATACTCACCATTCTTTGTTCCCCATGCAAGTTCGTATTGAATTGGGCCTCACAATAAAGGGCGCAATAGGTGTATGGTGATGATATAAGGTAGATAGCTCTACACGTGACTCGTCACTAGGCTAATCTCTCACGAGAAGATATACCTAACGTGTGTCAAGCTTCGCAAGATGTGAATGCTCCCACACTTAAGTAAATCAACAAGAAAACCAAAAACGACTAATTACGTAGTACTAATTGTATAAATACAAGCACCAATATCGACATCGTTTTTTTGTTTAATATGACAATGGCCGATAAGGACAATGCTTATCAACCGGTATTCTAAAGTCTCGCACGGATATTACATGGATCGTGTAGAAGCCATCTCTCGCAGGAGAGAAAACGAGAAATTTTATATCATCAAGATTCACATGCCATAAAATTCCACAATAATTTCCTGGTAATCATAAACAAGTTGTAGAGAAAAAACACGCAAGCTATGATATAATTTTCACCTTGTCAACTTCCTAATCTTCTAAAAATATATTTGGATAGAAGAGGCGTTGACATGGAATTGTATCTCGCTTACCATATGATATAACTATATCATCTTCAATGTTTGATATGTGGCCATACATGGAACGTAACTATAAATTGGGATACAAAAAAAGATATTCAACCGTAGATTTTCCTTTTGCAGACACTTGCAGCTTGTAAGAAAAATATCGAATAACATCAAACACGAGATAAAATTTTCAAGTCTAGGATTTCTACTTGCATAAAGGAATATTACAATATAAAGTGTATGTAAATTAAGCACGTGTTTTTTTTGTCAAAGTTACAGTAAGTATTTCTTTTCACGCGTGTGAATTTATATGGGTAATAGTTTTCTTGGTGAAATGGTAAAAAATTGACGGGACGAGACAATTCGGTTCAGTTAAACAATTCTAACCCAAAAAGGAAAGACAGGAAGAGACCTGGTTGACTACGAGACAATTCTAAACTCGAAGGGAACGCGTCAGGTAGGGGTCGAACCTACGACTTTCTGCTTAGGAAACAGACGCTCTATCCACTGAGCTACAGACGCTTTACAATGCGTAAACTTATCATGTAGCATAAAATATCAACGCGTAAAGTTTTAGTTTTAGCGGTGAAAAAGTTTCATTCCGTTGCCGGGAATCGAACCCGGGTCCCATGGGTGAAAGCCAGATATCCTAACCGCTGGACGACAACGGAATGCGAAATGCGGTGAACGTGGATCGAACACGTGACCTTCAGATCTTCAGTCTGACGCTCTCCCAACTGAGCTATCCCCGCTTGTGGCACTACACCTCGTATCTCCCGGTGATGAGGTGAATCCCACCTTTAGGAAGTGTTACTCCCATCAACTTTACGGATCATCCCTGAATAACGAGTGATAAGTTGATCGTCTGCACTGACATGGGTTGTCCTATTCAACGTTAGTTAATCCAGATGGCGACTAGTTTTATGTGTAGGATAAACCAGAGATGATGGTGTGAATTATACTAACTACACTACCAAAGTAATTAAACCACAATAAAGACTCTACGAGGACAAATAATACTCACCATTCTTTGTTCCCCATGCAAGTTCGTATTGAATTGGGCCTCACAATAAAGGGCGCAATAGGTGTATGGTGATGATATAAGGTGGATAGCTCTACACGTGACTCGTCACTAGGCTAATCTCTCACGAGAAGATATACCTAACGTGTGTCAAGCTTCGCAAGATGTGAATGCTCCCACACTTAAGTAAATCAACAAGAAAACCAAAAACGACTAATTACGTAGTACTAATTGTATAAATACAAGCACCAATATCGACATCGTTTTTTTGTTTAATATGACAATGGCCGATAAGGACAATGCTTATCAACCGGTATTCTAAAGTCTCGCACGGATATTACATGGATCGTGTAGAAGCCATCTCTCGCAGGAGAGAAAACGAGAATTTTTATATCATCAAGATTCACATGCCATAAAATTCCACAATAATTTCCTGGTAATCATAAACAAGTTGTAGAGAAAAAACACGCAAGCTGTGATATAATTTTCACCTTGTCAACTTCCTAATCTTCTAAAAATATATTTGGATAGAAGAGGCGTTGACATAGAATTGTATCTCGCTTACCATATGATATAACTATATCATCTTCAATGTTTGATATGTGGCCATACATGGAACGTAACTATAAATTGGGATACAAAAAAAGATATTCAACCGTAGATTTTCCTTTTGCAGACACTTGCAGCTTGTAAGAAAAATATCGAAAAACATAAAAAACGAGATAAAATTTTCAAGTCTAGGATTTCTACTTGCATAAAGGAATATTTACAATATAAAGTGTATGTAAATTAAGCACGTGTTTTTTTTGTCAAAGTTACAGTAAGTATTTCTTTTCACGCGTTTGAATTTATATGGGTAATAGTTTTCTTGGTGAAATGGTAAAAAATTGACGGGACGAGACAATTCGGTTCAGTTAAACAATTCTAACCCAAAAAGGAAAGACGGGAAGAGACCTGGTTGACTACGATACAATTCTAAACTCGAAGGGAACGCGTCAGGTAGGGGTTGAACCTACGACTTTCTGCTTAGGAAACAGACGCTCTATCCACTGAGCTACAGACGCTTTACAATGCGTAAACTTATCATGTAGCATAAAATATCAACGCGTAAAGTTTTAGTTTTAGCGGTGAAAAAGTTTCATTCCGTTGCCGGGAATCGAACCCGGGTCCCCTGGGTGAAAGCCAGATATCCTAACCGCTGGACGACAACGGAATGCGAAATGCGGTGAACGTGGATCGAACACGTGACCTTCAGATCTTCAGTCTGACGCTCTCCCAACTGAGATATCCCCGCTTGTGGCACTACACCTCGTATCTCCCGGTGATGAGGTGAATCCCACCTTTAGGAAGTGTTACTCCCATCAACTTTGCGGATCATCCCTGAATAACGAGTGATAAGTTGATCGTCTGCACTGACATGGGTTGTCCTATTCAACGTTAGTTAATCCAGATGGCGACTAGTTTTATGTGTAGGATAAACCAGAGATGATGGTGTGAATTATACTAACTACACTACCAAAGTAATTAAACCACAATAAAGACTCTACGAGGACAAATAATACTCACCATTCTTTGTTCCCCATGCAAGTTCGTATTGAATTGGGCCTCACAATAAAGGGCGCAATAGGTGTATGGTGATGATATAAGGTAGATAGCTCTACACGTGACTCGTCACTAGGCTAATCTCTCACGAGAAGATATACCTAACGTGTGTCAAGCTTCGCAAGATGTGAATGCTCCCACACTTAAGTAAATCAACAAGAAAACCAAAAACGACTAATTACGTAGTACTAATTGTATAAATACAAGCACCAATATCGACATCGTTTTTTTGTTTA